>OY720281.1:10000000-12580086 GCA_963082995.1 Noctua comes | reverse complement strand
CAATGCATTGCGCAGAAAGCCGCCGCCATTTGGAACCACAGTATTACGATAGCGTCGCTCGAGACAACTCTGTTTACGATTGAAACGCGCTGTAAGCGCGCGTTTGAATCGATACAAACGCACGTTTGATTTGCGTTGGTATCGACTACAAACGTAAAATCTACTAAAACGTGTTGATAACGCGCCGAGGACGCGCTAATCAAAAACGCGCGTCGTCAGCGCATAAAAAACGTAGTGTGGAAAGGCCCTTACGAGTAGATGTAAGTATGTATGTGTGTGTTTAGGAAATTGTACCTATGATTTATAATCCTTCGTGGTCTGACCTAGACGTACCATGAATCATAGAACGATCAGCTACTAAGGTCTGGTTATGTATGACTTATGAAGTCATGATCCTTTAGAGGTAACCATTCATCATAGAAAGGCCATAAGCAAGGAGTGCTATGTTTCTTTTTTATTATAATGCAGACATGATTCACTTCGCTCCTTCGATTCTAATTTTAGAAGAAGTTTAGTGTAAGACCGACTTAAAATATCAAATGTCTTCGCGTGGGGGCATTAAATTTTAACATGAGCGTCTTAAAATATGCTTTGTACTTTGTAAAGGCGATATTTTGTTTTGTATACCGTTTATTGGGTAAATAATTAAGGGTTAAGTTTGGTTTTCAAAATTAGTTTTTTGCAATTTGTTCATTTAATCACATTGAATGTTTTTTTCTTGAAATAGGTACAATAAAAGAACTCGGAGGGTTCTATTGATGATTTTAATGATTATAATAGGGATGTTTCCTGAAAAAATCTAATTAGTCCATCAGATAGATTTCCAAAAAATATTGGACACGTATTTTTTATTTTTTCACGAAAACTAAAAATGAAGACGATACAGTGCGTCGAAAACTCGTGTGACGTCATACTTGTAAGTAAAGTGTACTGACTTTTTACCGAAAAGTGACGTCACAGGCCCCCTCATGATCTTTGATGCATTTTATCTCCGTCAATTTTTATTGATTTGATAAAACAAAAAATACGTATCCAATGTTTTTCGATAATGTAACTGACGGACTAAATAGAATCATATTTTTTTACACAGGAAACATCCCTATTATGTAAATACATACGTGTTTAGCGGTCGCAAATCATATTTTATACAACAGACAGCCTGA
Source organism: Noctua comes (assembly GCA_963082995.1). Classification (NCBI taxonomy): domain Eukaryota; kingdom Metazoa; phylum Arthropoda; class Insecta; order Lepidoptera; family Noctuidae; genus Noctua; species Noctua comes. The sequence goes on along the minus strand of OY720281.1, from coordinate 12,578,923 downwards.
TACTGACCTGCAAATTGCAAAAAACGTAAGTAAATTTGAGTTTTGCTACCCTGGCGCTTCCACCATAATCTGTGTAACACTAAGAGCGGATTTCACCAATGAAACTGAACGCTGTTACCACGGCTAAACGGCGTTCAATATCTTTCAGTATTAAGATTCCCTAAAAATAATGACACTGCCAGCTCTTGGTCTAAACGCGTTGATCGCGTTCAACTGAACTTTTATTTTATAACTGTTCTAGATATTTTGTGTCCTAAAAAATATCCGCACGCGAAAGTTAGATTTGTAACACGAAGGTCAAATGGAATATTATTTAAGTCCCTAATTGTCGTTTGAGCACAGATCCAGTAAGATAGCTTAAGTGCCTACATGTGTTTTAGTTAATTTCCCCATAGACCCTAAACTATGAGACGGCAGAAAAATATAACCGAGATTCTATAAAATAACTTACATTTCAAGTAATGGTTTTTGTATTCGTTCTTTCAAAATATAATTACATCACGTAGACAAAAAATATTTTATCGAAGTACGTAAAGGCTCACGGGAATTATATTTCGTTTCAATTGCGCCATATTTACCGAAATGTATTTCCTTCGCGAACTTTTTGAAGCATTTTTATTTTTTTTCTCTTGCTTGCCAAGAGAATTAAAAATGCATTATATAGAAGGACTGTTTTCCCCAAAGAGCTGGGGTACATACCAGTGGTGAAGCTTCCATACAACTCGATTCCTACCGGCTTTCCTTTGTAAAATGGCCGGGTCAGTATTCTATAGACAAAAAGTACAATCGTATTAAAGATATGTACTCCGGCTTACCTCTTACAAAAAATTGACCCTTCGCTACTGGTACATACTGTTTGAAATTTGAGACCCCATTGACTTATTGTAAAGAAAAATGTATTGAAGTGGCTTGCACTTTATACTGTTGTCTAAATGGCTAGACTCGAATGCTGTGAGCAAGCGTGTTCATAAATAGTTGAAGGTACTTTCTTTGCATGAGAAAAATCTTAGTCGTGCAGAAGGAATACTTCATTGGACATGGGGCGTAAGAGCAACAGATTGACAGTTTATTTTTGCATAATATTACACAATACGGAGTGGAAGGCACAGACGTGAAAACGGTTACCACATATTCAGTACATCATTCTTCATAAATCAGAAATTCAATCCATAAATTCAATTATTATTTCAATTTTCAGAAATTTTTCATCAGTTATTACAAAAAAAAAAACAGCTGTTCCATACATTTTGACCGTGTAGGCTTTGCAATTTTGTAGGAAACAGCAGATTTTTTTAAATAACAGAAGAAATATTTCTGTGTAGGGGGCTCAGAATGATGTACTGTACTGATTACCTGGTGACCGTTTTCGCGTCTGTGTCCCCACCCCGTATGCTGGTAAAGGTATTCTTTCAATTTAATGGGGTTGCCTGGTAAATTTTACGGAAATTCTTGCTAAAAAACCCATGTCACTTCCATAGACCTTATTCTGAAAGATCTCATAACGTTTGGGACCCTTAGTGCGAAAGACTAAGGATACAATTTTATTGGCAAGTCTTTGTCCAGCATGATATGCTCTGCAAAACTCAAATTAATGGAAAATATTCTCGCATACAGTAAGCATTTGGGAATAAAAATTCGAAATCCAAGCTCGACAACGGTCTGCGATTAAATAAACGAGTAGCCACGTCAAAATAGCTTTTAAAATACAAATGTTTCATGTATGAATGAATGCATGATTTTTAACACACGTGTTGAACTTTTAACACAATCATGTCTGTCATTTGAAAGTTGATCCTGAATAATGTGCTACCATTATAGAATACATCTAAAAGTTTAATATGTCTACAGAGTTAGTCTGTAGGTTGGAATCATGGAAACTTTTCCACATTCATGGATAAGTCGGAATCATACCACGATGTATCGATGTTTGTTACTCATCATCATCATCATCATCATTTCAGCCGAAAGACGTCCACTGCTGAATGTTTGTTACTCAATCACGCCAAAATGGCTGAACGGATCTGGATGAAATTTGGCACAGATAGATTATAGTCTGGAATCGCATTTGGCAACTTTTTACTTTTTTTGTCTCACATTCACATCAAAATTTCCACGCGAACGAAGTCACGGGCAACAGCTAATAGAAGAATATTTACATCATGTGTGTTTTAAAATACATCACAAAAAACGGTGTGACAATGAGAAAGATATAGTCATGTTTATTTTATTTTCCTCCCCTTACAGTCTCACATCGAAACTCATCTGAATGCCACGTGACTTAGCTCCAGACGAAAAGTTTACTCAAGTAGCCTTTGTTCCAATTTACCTTAAAATATCCTTTGTCCCAAACACTCACGTGCAAGTACTTTATTTCACATTCAATGTTTGACAAACGTTTCCAACCAGAAATCCTAGAATTCGAACAAATCACACAAAAAAAAAACGAACCATAAACTTGGTCCAACTGAAACCGAATAAACGAAAAGTTATCCAACCTGGAAACCGAATAGAAGTTATTGATGTTGTTCGGTTTTGTGATAAAACTTACTTAGCTGTGTCCTATTTTAGTCGTGACGTTATTAAAAAGCCACTTCGTCTATCTCCTCCAGGCTTGCATCCACCTGTTAACACTAATTTACATAGGTCGTTGACATACGATCTTGAACCACAACTTAACGAGTCTAGAATAGCGCGACTACTTTTTTTTCTCCATTTCTCCGCTAGGGTGATGGTTTTATTTTAGTTATCATTTACGAGAGTATTGTACGATCGACAAGTCGACATATGTTCGGTTAGAGAGGCGCGTGCGCCGGCGCAGGTCAGTCGACGCGGTTCGTTTGTTGAGAGCGCTTATCTGATCCATTCCGATCGATGATCGGATCGCGACGTGTTTAGTATGTGAGATAATTACAGCATGTGAAGCGAGGCATTCTTGTGTTTCTATTTATGATTTAGAACATTATTTTAGCATAAACTTTCAAAAAGAAATTAACATTTATTATTTTTAAGTAAAAACTGTTTTATAAAAAGAACACCATTAATCATTATAGTGTCGAACTTTCTCAAAAAAAAAAACAAACACTAATTAAATCGTGTAATTTCGCCGGTTATTTGGATCTCGACTCCCGCGCATGTGCCAAGCGTTCGAAGCGCATTTCTTTAGTGTCGACCGATGACACCGTGCCGTGCGTCTACCTCACAAACTTTTTTATACTTTTTGTCTAAAATACAAAGAGTTACCTTCAGTCGTATATAGATAGTTTGAAAGTGGTCTTTTTCGTCTGTTCGCTCCGTTTTTTGTTTGTCAACAAGATGGAAATGTTACTGGTGCAAGATGGGCCTATCGTGATATCCTGGATTGTGTTCCTGCTCCTCATATGCAGGTGCTACTACCAGATTGGTGCTACCAAAGTTACCGGTAAGTTTTTCTGAGAAAGTAATCGGTTTTTCACGTGTCACTGTGACTCATTTACACATCGGAAACATTAGTTTTTCTTCGAAAATATGATCGATTGGCACTCGGTAAAAGTAATATTGTGTAAATTGATGTTTTTAAATGAAATATCAAGGTTTTCTTTGAAAGGCAATTACTTTAACAAGCAGGGTATTAAAGTAGTTTGTAGTTGAAATAACAATTTGCATTAACAAGTTAAAAGTTCTTAAGGGATTCTAGTTACTTCAGTTTTGCATTTTCATTATGAAATGGTAATGCTTTAAGAGCGTTAACTTCTTACGGCATTTCATACAAACTTTCAAGTGAATTTTTTTGGAAATGACTGTACCGATTTTAATGAAACTTAGTACGCATAAGCAGGACACATAAGCCTAAAAACTTGACAGAGAACTCACAACTGTACACTTTTCAAGGCAATCGACTCCGAGAATAAAAAAGTTTTTCAGAAAATTCAACACCTCATTTCACCCTCTTAGGGGTTGAATTTCAAAAAATCCTTCCTTACTCCTTGTCTACATTATAAATGCAACCTCTGTGCAAAATTTTAGCTTTCTAGGTCCAAGGGTTTGGTCTGGGCGCTGATTAGTCAGTCAGTCAGTCAGGACTTTTCTTTTTATTTATACAACGTGTAACGTAATAAACGCAAGACCTCTCGTGTGGTGTCTCAGACCATGAAACTGAACAACTTTTGTTCTATGACTTTAGGAAATTCATAACTTTGTTTTTAGTTTTACCATACATGTGGATCAGCTGATTGCGTCAGTTCCTATAGAAAGTATTTTTTTTTTGCGAATTTCATGAACTCTTAGAACAAAAGATGTTTAGTTTCATGGTGCGAGAGACCACACGGGAGGTCTTGCGTTTATTATGTTACACCTTGTATATATAGATCACTAATTTCTAGAAAGTACAAATCTTTACACGATAAAAATAAATTAAGAAAACTGCATCAATTGAGTAACTAGTTTAATTTAATATCTATTTAAGACGCTAAACGCATTAAAAAGTTATCTACTTACGAGTATAATTCAAGTTTCTTAAAGTTTTAAGACTAAACTTAAATTAACCCGAGAGACATTAATTAAAACATAATCTGTCCCCATGACATTTTCAACCAACTGTGCTGCCATCTATCACGCTTTAACACCAAAACAAGTTTGGCAGTTTCACCTTTTTATCTGCTCGTATTTTCGTCATCTGCGGAGTCCTTTGGTAATAAATAATTCACGCGTTTTACCATCTCTGTCCATCCTAAGTATTTCTGGCAGAAATCGCTTTGAGCGAAAGTACCATTATCAATATGGCGGTTAAGAAAAATGGAAATATTTTTTCAGGTATCATCCTTTGTCTTACACAATCGGCTTCAGTACATACTGAAGCAACACTTACTGAAGAAGAAAGAAATTTCCTGAACAAGGAAATAATATAACAATAACATTATTGTTATAATGGTTCTATTCGGCATTGTAAAATAAGTAAAGAACAAGTTCCTGAGTAATTCCAATATAAAATGTGTTTGTGTCATAAATACATAAGTTCCCACAATATATAATAAACCAACGTGTTCCATTTCACTCGATTAATTAATCGATACGTAAACAATTCATCCATCCCAATCAATCGTATTCAAAATATAATTCGCTCCACGAACTAAACACTAAAGGAATATCAATTGGAAACTAATCGAATAATTCGAATGTTGCATCGAATGTTAATTGAATGTGGCGCAATCGCGTGTCAACTAACCGACACGAATAAAGCGGGACATGCATATAACATCTATCGATTTATGTTTAGGAGTTAGAACACGTGGAACTTAGCTACAAGCTTCAACTATCATCAGAACCAAGCAGATAGTTCTACGAATAAACCGTCTGGTGGGTGGGAAAGCTCAGGGATGCTACATAACCGCACGACGACGAATACAAAACCAGAATAAGCGAATATCTAATTGTACTGGAAATCTATACAAAGCAAGACCATGTTAAATTGGAAATGTATAGTTTGATGTGTCGCTATGTGTACGTCTCGGCGTGATTTCGGGCGGCAAAAAGAATAAGAACTTTCGGAAAAAAAAACCAGCTCGGCTTAGCTCAAATTTTACGGAGCCGAAGCATGATTCAGCGCTCGTAGGCCGAATTATGTTTAGTTGCTTCTGGTCCGCTTTTTGTTCTACAAATATTGCCGAATGGAATGTGTGCACCAGTATACTTAGTTACGTGGTCGCTTATGATTTCGAATATCGATACCAGCTGGAAATCGATATGTCTGTGTTTGTTTCACGCAAATGTGTGCTCACCCAAAATTGATTTAGCCGACTGTGCTACCTTTGAAAGTTTTTAGACTCAGTCAGTATGCAGGTACACCAGGTACTTACTAGCTAAACAGAGTACTATAAATATATGAGCTTTTGGAAATTGGGAACGCAAAAAAAACAACAATCAATCAATTTAGAAACGCTTCAATGAAAAAGTTGTATGATTTTTGTTCACAAGATATACACGACACGTTACACGTCTGTAAACTTGTATTCTAATTGATGTCATTAGGGTCAGGACTGGAAGAAAGATGCGGGTTCGCGAGAAATGGAAGGAGTTGAGGAAAATGGTTTGAATTATTTATTAACGGTGCTTGCAATTTTTAACGGCAGAGCATAAACGCACGCGCCTACCCTCAACGCCAAGCCACAATTCCACCTACCATTTTGTCACATATTTGTGTCATTTGGCGTACAGGGCACGCGCTTGCTTGTCACGTATAAGTGATAATGGCGTTCAATAGGTTAATTTTAAAAAGTGAACTTAATTTTCTATCGTGTATCGTCTTTGTAATTTACTAGTTCCCACATCACTAAACTTTCTTTAAAATAACGTTATCGGTATTTGATTTAAACATAAGCTCTGTAACCTGTGTTTACCGCTTTCTCCCATAAATTAGTGCCGAATGACGATATATATTTTACATTAATATTAATTATATATTTATATCAGCAGTGCATAACACGCGCGTATAATGTATTGTTTTATAGCAGCCATTTGGCTGACAACTGGGACGGGTTTATCGGTGCAAACATGACATACAATGAAAATAGATTAGCCACGTGATGGACTAATTATTTTAATATAACATAACGAAGTAGCCAGAGGTGTACAGTCGTACAGTTTAAACTGTCAAATTTTCTCATACGATTTTGAACATAATCAAGAACATTTTATGGTTTAAAATCATTTAGAGAAATTTGACAGTGATAACGTGATGTGCTGGCGACTGTACTATGCACATTACCATTTTGAAAATTGTATTTGACTCCCATCATCCCATGTGGTAGGGGGCGAGCCAACCATAAACCTGACGATGATGGCAGACTGGGGTATTATTGTGAAATTCCTAATACGAACACCCAACAACACTGCCCGACCAGGCAACCGAACCCAAGACAGCTCAGCAGTATCGCTTGCTATGACTAGACCAACGAGGTATTTTTAGTTTAAAATTATGTCACAGCATAAACAATGTCTTCTTTTCTACCCGATATTTGCCAGGAAACGGTAAAAGTAAAATTTTAATGGCGGTTTTCAAACTAACGGATATATGCGAAATATTATTATGCAACTTGTGTGAATACCAAGCTTTAACCCGGTTAGATTTTATCACATTACGGCCGCTCAATAGCAGGCATCGTCTTGTCTTCCGTGTCAACGGATTTAATTATAAATTTACTAGCTTTAACCCACGGTTTGGCTCGCGGTTAAATCGGATATTATCCCACGAAAATAATAATTTTGTTTTTAATTTTGATTTTAATTTTGATTTTGATTTTGACTTTAATTTCGATCTTAATTTTGATTTTAATTCTGATGCTGATTGTGATTTCCATTTTATTTGATTTTAATTTAATTTTAATTATGTATTTTTGAGTAGTTAGGTACTCATCTGATTTTAAGTAGGCACCCAACGACAAATAAGTAGTGCATGATGTGCTTACCTGTAAGAGGTTGATACACTTGTCTGTGACTCTATTGAATGTATCTCATATGTTTAAAGCAGTGTATTCAATTGTTGGTGAGCCAAATAAATAAAATAAAAATAAAACGTACACACAGCGTCAGTAAGTGCTATCCCATCAAGCTTTAACATTTTAAAGCTTGAGGGGATAGCACTTACTGACACTGTGTGTACCAACGGGACAAAACAAAATCCTTACTCATGGTCTACCTGCATGCCGAATTTCATCGAAATCCTTTCAGCCGTTAAGGCGTAAAAAAGTAACAGACAGAGTTACTTTCGCATTTACAAAATTAGTTAGGATAGATAATGAAGTTATGACTTGAATTCATTAATTATGTTTTGACCCAGTATCATTAGTGGTACACAAATAAAAAGCGTACAGTCTGTCACAGTAATTAATCTAGATTAATTTGTCATAGGTCGGTGATCTGTAACATTTAATTCTTACCTTTGTCTACATTCAGACGTGCGACATTAACGATGTTTTTAAAATAATGGTACAATTTTTGTTAAAAGTATTTTTCTAGCGATACTCCGTAGTAACGAGGATTTGATATCTTAAACACGACAAAACAAAAACGATTTGATGATTTTTATTGACGTTTTCGCTAGCTATATTCATTTTACCTTGTATAAAACAATTATCGAACAGACGCAGTTGCACTTCTCCTGTGCTGGTTAATTTCTCTTACTAAGCATAACGCTATTGTGCTAGTATTTGGATCACCACAATAGCGCAACGAGTAAACTTCGAGCTTTCAGCTTAACTATCTTTCTATTCCCAGTTGTGTGCATAAGCCATTCAGCCAACGCAAACACTCTGCTGTTCTTTCAAGCGAAAACATCACTCCAATCCCGAAAGTTCCCGAGAGTTCTCGAAGTCCTTTCGTACTTCACACTCACACAAAGACATTTTAAAGAACAGTGCTTAGGCTATCAAAAGAGTAAGTTTGCACAAGTTGTACTACGTCCAAGCACAGTGTAAAAATAAACAGTAAATCAACTAGCTCTTTTTGTAGATACCAACGCGAGTATTAGTGTTGTCAAGTAAACCTTTTGTTATGTTGCACTACATGATAACCCCGACATGCTTGGAATCCGTATAAACGCGCTGCATGTGTGAGTGAGTCGATTCTAACTATTGTTCAAAGTTGTAACACTGTATGTTTATTATAATATGTCCACTGTGGTCCAGGACGCCAGACGTCTCGACGTTCCCATACTCCTGAATGTAGGTGACCTGGTTTCCGATGCCGCTGCAGCCGATGTGGATTACGAAATTGCATACTTTGACGTGGTACTTACTTAGCTGATGCATCTAGGTATGTGGCTAAGTGGCTGTGGAAACTGCATGAGGAATAAGTGTTGGTAGGTAACATAATATGACGCCTGTATTCTATGCGGGTTAGGCAGAGGTAACCTAATAGTAGGTATATCTACGGGCGAGGGTGAGACTAATGTCATCAACCGGGCACACATCCACTCCGTGGCTGCTACTGAGAAATTCCTGATGGAAAAACCCAATACCACTTAGTCCTACCAAGGTATCGAACTCGGGACCTCACGCTCATAAGTCAATTTGGCACCCATTAGACCATCGTGGCAGTCTCTTGTTAAGCACTCACTGAAAAAATGAAGGATATAATAGAAAAATAGAAAACGTACGTGATGCCCAAGGACATTTCTTTTGTGTTAACTTTTTCCTTAAATACGAAATTATTACTTATCTCAAAAGCTTTCATTCTTGCCAAAGTAATACGGCCGTTTCATTTTGATATCACGATGGTCTCAGCTTCAAAAAGGTTTGAGATAAGCCGGCGTTTTTACACGTGCTGCTCTTGTCTCAAGGACCAACCAACAATACAATATTATAGGCATTTGTTTTCTTTGTTATGTTCAGAGTAAGGGCCTGTGCAGACGAGGGACTTTTTTTGTCCGCCGGATCGAAATGACCGTTCCTGTTCATTGGTTGTTTTGTTGTTTTTTTATCCATCGGTTGACGTCCATTGGTTGTTGCGAATTGTTCGCGGACAAATTGTCCTTCGTCTGCGCCGGGCCCTAAGCAATTTAGATATACAGCATGTATCACAAGGTGTGGTCATATTTGCGGCACGGTTGGCGGAGTGTCTGAGCGATTGGCTGCTGCGCTGCGTGTCGCGGGTTCGATTCCCGCACGCAACAAATATTTGTATGGCCTACAGGTAGATGTTTCGAGTCTGGGTGTTAATGTGTGTGAGTTTAAATGTTTGTAAACGCATCCACGATACAGGAGAAATTCCAAGTGTGGGGTAACGTTCTAAAAAATGAAAATAAGGTCTGGTATAGACCATCAAACTGAGCAACTTTCGACTGAACAACTTTTCGTATTGAAGCAATGGAAAAGGTCTAGAAGTGTATTTAGAGCTAAGTTCTTCCCCCACTTATCCTTGAAGCGTAGACGTGGCCATTAGTTGCCTCAATAGAACCATGTCTCCAAAAAGGACGATATATTCTTTCCATTATATTTTTTCGACACACAAAAGAAGTACACATGAAAGTGGGTAGGATTGACACATGATACAATAGTGTTATAGGAGACGGCTACGTAATGGCTGGTTGGCGCCTAATTAGGAGCCAATTGTCCGTCATTTACTCGGTAACAAGGGTGTTCGATTAATTACAGCATGTAGTTTACCTTTCAGAGGTAATTGACCGATGTGGGCTGATAGCAACATCATATTACCAGTAGATAATATTGTCTTATCAGAAACGATGGATGGATTGTGTGAAAGATGGTTTAGATAAAAAAGGTAGGCGGGAGTCATCCCCTGCTGAGATGATGATTAATAGAGAAGAATGGAAGAGGATAACAGAATAAAGGGTGTACAAGACCCTAACGAAGCCAAAACATGACGGGGAGAACTATCTAGGCCACTTGGGAACCTTCTAGTTACGGAGGGAGTTATATTGGGGGTCAAAGTTGAAAAACATGTTTTAATTTAAGATTTTACTTTAAACACCTCCACGACCCCCGTACTATTCAATCCATCAGCACAATGTTTTGATTGCGTTACATTGAGTTTTACCGTAAAACGTGATTTTTCACCCCAAAAAAAAAGTCGGCATAATTTTTGCGTAAACTTACTTAGTTTGATGTACAGGATGCTTGTTTGACGGCTATATGAAGGGTCTGTTAACACCCTATATATGGTACTGTTGTTTTCTCAAAATAATTAAACAAATATTTAATAACTAACCGTTAAAAGTTATATAGTTTGCTATTTTCTTAGTCACAATGCCAGTGGAAACTAGATTTTTCTATTCAGAAAACTGATTGAAATATGAGCGCTGCCATTCCAATAACTAAAGCCCCGGTGAATTCTGTAAAAAGCGTCTTTTGTGAGGCACAACTTCAGTAAATGTTGAACACGATTCCGTACAATCCCGGTCGTTTATTCTTTTATTATATTATGTAATGCTCCACAGCTTCACATTTTCTTTACTATTTTCCAATTAGTGACGTAATGTCTTCCTCTTTGGTCTAGTGGTAACAATGCCACTGCTGAGCATGAGGTTTTGGGTTCGTGTAAAGTGTTGTTGGAGTTTACCCAATAGGAATTTCTCAATAACAGCCCAGAGTCTTCCATCATGTCGGGTTTATGGTTGGCTCGCCCCTATTAGATAGGATTTAAACATAACTGCCGAAAAGATGGACTAACGGTACACCTTGCCTAACCCTTCGGTGTTACAGGCGTGATGTTATATTACTCTGTACAATTTCAACCATAAATTCTTTGTTAAGTAATGCTCAACAGCTTCAAATTTCTCCACTATTTTCAAATTACTGATGTAATTTTTATCTGTCGACCATTAATTCTGTTCACATTTAACTGATGTTCGCTATAAAATCTTTGCTCGGATCGTATTTAACCCGGCCGAGTCAATAATGTACCGTGTACTAACTACCGGTATCAAGTAGCCAAATGACTCGCTAAAAATACTGTCTGCATCCAGTACGCAATGTACTGTCATGGACAAAATATAAATCTCGTGTTGTATTTTTTTGCACTGTTTTTTTATTTTTATTTTTGTGCAGTACATGAAATTCGAATGTTTATTACTGTAAGGATGCGAAAAGGTACAAAAGCAAATATATGAGGTTGTTGGTTCAGTTCAAAGCACAAGCGATAACTTTTATCTTTTGCAACTAAGTATCGAAGTCCAAACATTTATTTCGAACAACTGTATCTAGTGAAGCAGTTAACCAACAGATAAAACTTGTAATTATTTTCCCTTTCTAAGTAAACAGACGTTAATAAAAACTTTTAATTGAGCTTTTATTGACCGATCCTAAAACGTGGCCTATCGGACGCTTGAATAAAAATGTTACTCGGAGTAATGCTGTTTGTTTTCTTAATTGAACCGCCGATTCTAAACAAACTTATTTGTCTTATGTGCAAACGCCGCTTTAGATACAAAGTTTGTACGTTAGTTAAATTTTTCATGAGATTCTCAGTTTTTAGAACTACAAAGAAATACGTGAAAATGGCTTTGAATTCTTGTAAGTCGGTCTCGAGCAAGCCATTAATGATCGCATTAATGTTTATTTGTACCAGTTGTTTTCCAAAACAAAAACAGCCTTTGCTGACTCACTGATAAATAGAGTTCTGTCTCCATTCTTTTCATACATAAGGTCTTATTAAGTCATTCTTTTCATGACAAAGATCCTATAAAGATCCCACAGCTGGGGTCCAGGCCTCCTCTCTATAAGAGCGAGTGGGCTAACACCTCAAGCGAGATCAGTGTGGGGTGTATGTTTCATTAATTTCAACGATGGATGGACTGTGTGAAGGATGATATGGCTATAAAGGAGGTGACTACTGAGTTGACGAGTAATAGAGAAGAATGGAAGAAGACCCCAAATAAACTTGGATAAGGGCAGGAGAATGATGATGATGGTGACTAATTTCAACGTCCAAATTTCCACCGACGAAGCCGTGGATGTAGCGAAGTTTTGAACTAATAAAATATAATGTCGTGCCAGCCACACAAAGAAGAAGAAGAACGTCCGAATTGAATGTTTTTTTATGTTACATCGTAAAACATTACGTACGCGAGTGTACATGTTATAGCCCCACGTTGGGCTACACTTACTGCTTGCCACGTGCTCTCAATGGAAACCATTTTGAATCATCATTCAACGGATTTAATTACTCGGCTTGGGTGGCACGCGACCTGTTACTACATTCAATTAATTATTTTAACCTAAATGTTTGGCTTTAAATTAATCAATTAGCTTTTTATTGGTTTTATAAGCTGAGTACTGATAGGATTTCGTATTGGCAAAGTTATGATTTTCTAAACGAACTGTCAGCCCCTATTTATCCGTTTTTAACCCCCGACCAAAAAGAGGGGTGTTATAAATGTGAAGTGTGTATTGTGTCTGTCTGTGGTATCATAGCTCCTGAACGGATGAACCGATTTTGATTTAATTTTTTAGAGGATAATTTAAAAAAAGCATTCCGTAGTGCTCTCTTAAATTCTGAGTCAGTTAATAAATGAATGAAAAGAAAAATATTAAAAGTTTTTGCAGATTACTTTTATTGATTTAATTTAGTTTTATTTTATTCATTGAAGAAGCTGGTTGGTACAAACTTTGATATCTGGAGAGGTTGCTTTGTATAGTTGTTAGTTTAGAAAAAGTTTTACAAATGGTCCATTCAGAAAATAAACTAGCTATAATATTTAATTCATAAATCTATACTAATATTATAAAGAAGTAAAATTTGTTTGTATGGATGGGGTAATCTCCGGAAGTAATGAACCAATTTTAAAAATTGTTTCACTGGTAGAAAGCTACATTATTCGTGAGTGCTATAGGCTATAAATTATAAAGATATCATGCAAATTAGCCGAGCTATCACAATTTCCGCGGACGAAGTCGCGGGCGAAGTGCTAGTATTCTATAAACTAAATGGCCATTCGTAACTTTTTAAGATTTGACTTATGAACAGTCTCTGTTTCTTAAGTAAACTTCTAACAAATCTCATTAAAAGTTTATTTCTAGTTGGACAGCTGCTTTTATGTGTTAAATACCAACATCAAGATCTTACCAAAATGAGTTTATTTAAACAAGTAAAGGAGATAAGTTAATGTATTTTCTTGTAATTTAAATCTTCTAAAGTGCAAAGGGGTCGTCCATTAAACACGTGATGTTTTTAGCAACTTTTTAACCCCTCCCTCCCCCATGGTGATACGTGGTGAAGTTTTAGACTAACCCTCTCTACCCAAAATCACGTGATTTTTTGGTACAAAGTGTCTTAAAAAATTCAGAATATTATCTTTAAATACAGGTTAAAAAGGTATAATCTAATTTAATTCTGTAATATTAAGCATCGTGATAAAAATGTCAATGTCACGCACAGATTTTCGGTTTAGAAATCGCGCGTTCAAAGAAAAAATAAAAACACGTGATACCACTACTATCACTACACTCCTCCCCCCCCCCCTCTACTGTCATTTCGTATTTTTTTCCGAACCCCTTCCCACCTTTTGAGCCTCACGTGATTAATGGACGACCCCAAAGTATACTGTACTGTTTTAATCGACAAAATATTGTAACCATTAGACATTTATGAATTTGCTAAACCGCAGAATTTCTAAACTGGTATATTTATTTACATTTAGGAACCGCGCACCTTGAACTGTTCTGGACTTACAAAGCAGAAATAGACCTTATGTGTTTAATAATAGTGCTCACTGAAAAGGAGTTCAACATCCGTCTTATTATTTTCCGATTAGGCAGCTGTGACGTCAGGGCCCATTGGTGCGGCCTTCGCGGCCGGTCATTGACCGCGACCGCGACGCAGTACCGTTAGCAATGCAAATGGATCGGGATTTGTGTACTGTTGCGAGCACTAATATATATGCACTTAGAAAAAAAATAAAATAAGTGATTTTCTAGCGAACTATTAATTTGAACTTAGATACATAATGCCTATTTTATAAAAGTTTTCGTAATACTACATATGTTCGTAACAGCATAAAATTACAAACAGTAAAGTAGGAGAGAATAACTTTTGAAAGTTTCAACGTGTTTACATATTAGTGGTTGTGACTGTACATTTCGTATCGATGAAATGTTACGCGATAACGATTCTGAGGTCACATATTGTCATGAAATAACCCACTCGATAATACAAAGGTTGCTCTTAATCTGGAAACGTTGAACGAAAGTAGGTTATCTTGCATTTTTATTGCAATACAATGTTACCGTGAACTTTTGCGGGGTGTAGAAATTGTATTGCAAATTGTGACTTCATAAGTACATCGTTACATAGTATCTGTTATATTCGATATCTGCGACCGGCTTTTTAAGTCAATTTAGCAAGGACTGATTTTCTTTTCTTTTTTGTAGTATTGTTTCTGCGTCTCCCTGTAATCCAACCCAAGGTTGTCCTGAAAAGATCGCTTTTAGCGATTAAATCGCCCATTATATCACCCTATGTAATATGTCTACTTTTCATACTTACCTGTAATATGTATCGTGACCTCCATAATAAAGAGAATACTCTCTACCTATCTATTAGTTTTGCAGAAATCGTACATTTTTCCAAGAAGAAAGTAGACAGAGACAGTTTCTTTTTTCGGTTTTTTTTTGTTTGTTTTTTGTTTGAGTGTTGATAAGGTCACACTGGGTCTACAACTTGTTAAATGAAAACTTTTTGCTTTACTAATTTAAGTCGCAGATAAATCCTTAGTTACTTGCTTGCAATTAAGACTGGAGTACATAATGAAATGAGTACGACTAGACTTTAAATAACACTATACAAAGAACTTCTCTCTTTTAATCTAAGTTGAAGAAAATAAAAAGAATGAGGAAAGTCTTCTAGTTTCTTTTGTGGTCGGTGTTAGATTTTTCTCCGGAGTTGTTAGTAGAGAAATTCCACTAAACTTTTATCTGCATTCATAATATCAAAATCAACAATTCAACAAAGGTCAAAACAGAAGGTAAATAACCTATCTAAACAACGTGACTAGGCCATGTTCGCGTATGTAGGTATTTAACAAACACAAACAAAAACATACTAAAAATAGTAACAACGCAAAATAAATTGTAATTAAATTGACCTTCAAATGCGCGCGTTTTTGCCATTAGTACGCGATTCAATAATAAAAGTTTAACAAAAGATCGTGAAATCTATGGTAGCTATAACGTCATAGGGACTGCGCCTCGAAAGATATGCGTTGTCTTTGTTCATGAATTTCACGATCCTATTGTTTATTATATTTTCGTTTGTTTTACTATTTTTCACGCAAACAAACAGAAATTGGACCAACCTGCAGTGCAAACACGTAATGTATTTGTGATAGCACAGAAATCATTCCTGATAATGTCTTTCATTTTGACAATTCGATTGTTCGAAAATTTCCATACCGTTATTTATGCGGTTAATTGTTCAAGCATTATGTATTGTAATTGTGTATTACGCAATTGGGCTGCTGGTCGCAGTGGTTATCCCCTCCATGATGTAGTATTACAGCATCCTTAGCAATAGTAAATAATCATGTGTTTTGAGAATTAATTCCTGGCAAAAACAATCTAATTTGAATTATTTATTTAAACTTCATGTACAAGAGTGGTATAGTCGGACTTAATGCCACAAGGCATTCTCTACCAGTCAACCTTTGGTTCAAATAGGACAGCATTGTGATAGAGTACAAAAAAATAAATAAGAAAAATACCATTTTGTTAACATAAATTGATATATTTATATAATTATTGTCACATAGACTATCTTCTCATGATTATATGGGTTTTAGTTTGGCCCGGAACCAAACGATAATAAATTACACGACAGAATGAACCTACATTTTGCACAGTTCACAATGTTCATGTTATATGAACATAGCTTCGGTTATGTTATTTGTATTTCCCGAAGGAATTTGCTGAAGGAAAATAACAAACTTAGATTTTTTCCTTTTTGTTTGATATATTTACGGAGTAGTTATGAAATGTAATATGGATGGATGAATGACTGAGGATTTCTACAAAAAAAAATTATTCAGATAGTGCTGCTGTTTATTTCATGAAAGAGGGTAGACGACAAAAGTCGAATACTAGAATATAAAAGCTCAACTTTTTAAATAACTCCACAATATGCATAAATATTTTTATTATTATTTTACACAAATACCAGACGTGGTGTTACTAATTAAGTAATGCTTTGTCACTTTGCTTATTTAATTTTCTAAAATGTAGAAGCCCTCAGCAGTAGCAACATCATTATTAAACAAGGGGTAAAAAATACCCTGTTACAATTTTAAGGGATAATAAAATGTGCAAAACAAAACACCTTGATTGTATAATGTACTTAACATTATTGGTACAAGGTGCTTAATGTAAACTACAATCAACATTTAAAAGGCAAAACAGAACCTAAAATAATACGTATTTACCCTTCATTTAGATTAAGATTACACCGAAGTGCCGATTAAATTACTTCGTACGAGTCTTCCTGTTCCCATTCGCTTAATGACCCAGGTACCACAGGTTCGATCACGTACTGGCGACTAAACTTGTTTGAGATTTCATTAGCAGGTATCAGGATGTAGTGGAGGTACTTTGGTAGGTAGGTAGGTACAATTATCGACAGTCGTGATGGGACCGTGTATGAATTATAAAGATGCAGTTATAATCATGACTGGTTTCCTTGTAGAGTTTGTTTTTTTGTGACTGACGATGTAGTGCTTATGTTTGCCTAGTAATGTTTTGAATTTTTTAAATGTCAATGCAGGTATGTTGTGAAAATAACCGTGACGTCATGGTTGCAAACATTTGCCCCTACTTATGTTCTTACATCTGCTCTGGCTTTCAGTTAAATGCATAGCTTATTATAAATATTGTACAATGTTTAATAATTTCGTGGTTTTATTACAGGGTGTAAACATACCCTTCATGTCAATCAAGCGTTCTGTACATCAAACTAAGTAACGTTACGCAAAAATTATTGCTGGGAATCGACTTTTTTTTTTTGGCGTGAAAAATCACATTTTACGGTAGGACTCGATGAAAAGCACTCAAAGCATTGTGCTGATGGATGGAATGAATAGTATGGGGGTCGTGGAGGTGTGTAAAGTAAAATTCTCACATTAAAAAAATGTATTTAAAAAAAGACTTGTGAAAAAGTTGGAACTTTGACCCCCAATATCTCCGTAACTATAAGGTTCCCAAGTGTGGTCTAGAACAAAAAATTGATCGCAAAGACGCGGAGAACAAGTGCCTTTCGTAAATGTTAAGGGTCTATTTACACCCTTTATAATATTTTAGTATGTTTTCTAAAAAGTCGTCATACAAAAAGTGTTTGTTTATAAATATCAATCTGTCATTATTAAAAACGTTCCCCAACCCCCCGTTAAATACCCCGTTTCGAGTATTAATAATAAAACTAAAACCCAGTTTGTCAGTTCTGTAGGAAACGGGAGCATATCAAACGCCCCATTTATACCGCCCGTTTAAATTAAAGGATTATTCTTGTCGCACACCAACTATATTTCAGTCTGCTGCAGGCAAACAGCAAACTGTGTTACTGAAACTTATTTCATATTTGTGTTCTCTGTCTCACCCCCTTTGCAGTAAGTGTGAATGTTTTAAATTGCCACCTGTCTGACTGGACTGATGTAGTGAGGCGTGGGGTCGGCTAAGTTAATTTCGGTCTGCATTTGTAGCTGGAATCCGGGATACTTTAACATTTAACTAGGTAGATATAGGCTGTTTTTCAATGGATTTCAGTCATAAACACGATAGCAATGAAATTATGACTTGGCGAAGGTCGAAGGGATCAGCTGGGTATGAAAAGCGCAAGGACTGGAATTTGTGAGGATGCTTAAGATAGGCCATTGTCAAGCAATGTACAGACGTCAGCACATCAAGCTACCCGAAACTGTCAAATTTTCCCAACCAACCTTGAACCTAATGCTTTAGCGATAAAGTTGAAAATCTATTAAAGAAATTTTACTAATTGTAGTAGCTTGATGTGCTAGTGTCTATACGTCTGAATGTCGATGATGTAAAACGATTTAGTCTGGTTACGATAGGTTTAGACTTAACAATATTACCATCTGTCTGGTAAGCCTTTAAACTCCTTATTAAAGCGAATAGCAACATGTCACGTTCAAGTCATTTTGAGACATTCTTCCGAGGATTTACGCTCATTAAGAATTGTGACGTAACTAACCTAAATTGTTCCAGAAGTTGCTTAGAGACGGCTAGAGGCGCCATCTTAATAAATCAACGTAAATGTCCCGCGATATTTAAGATAAGTTAAAAACTTTGTCCCTAAGCCCACCAATTAATTTGAAACTCTTTATTTATTAAGTTTACATGACTGCCTCGTTGCTCTAGTGTTCGGAAAAAAAAAAAAAAAACTCAGTAGCAGCCGGGTATCAGGACCTCAGGACTAGTGACCGGTTGATGGCAAAAGGCTTGCCCCACTTACATGGCATGAGACTTAAACATAACTGGCGAAATGAGGATGTACTATACGGGGTGAAAGGGACACCGACGCGAAAACGGTTACCACGTATTCAGTACATCATTCTGAGCCTGCCTACAAAGAAAATATACCTCGGTTATTTAAAAATAATTAGCTGTTTCCTACTAAAGTGCAATACCTACATGGTCAAAATGTATGGAACAGCTGTTTTTTTTTAAATAACCGATGAAAAATTTCTGTGTAGGACTCTATAGGGGGCTCAGAATGATGTACTGAATACGTGGTAGCCGTTTTCGCGACGGTGTCCCTACCACCCCGTATACCCTGCCAAACTTTCGAGAATTTCAACCGTGTTCAGTTACTACGTCGTCGGTGAAGTAGATATTACACTTACAGGGTGTAAGGAACAGCCCTCCACAAACTGATGGAGTGAATTCAGTATATCATACTAAGATGACCGGTACAAGAACTTATTTCAGGAATGCTATGGGAATCCAATGAATTTGATTTGAGACTAACTATACAGGGTGTAACAGAAAGGGTATAGTAATTTGAAAGGATATAGTGCAGAACTTCAAACTGAACAACTTCCTCCATGTGCATGGGTCCAATATCGTAAATGCGCAAAAATTATCAGCTGTCCTATACATTTGGGTCGAGTAGTTTTGTTTGGGACGGTTGATAATTTTTTCGCATTTACGATATTGGACCCATGAAGGAAGTTGTTCAGTTTGATGGTCTGCAGCATATCCTTTCATATGACTATACCCTTTCTGTTACACCCTGTGTAACTATGCACATACACGTTTCTCCGATCATAGGTGTTAACTTTCAATTTAAAATTTAAAATAATGACTGGCTGAATAATTAGAGGCTGATCTATAATTATCGAGCCTGTTCAATTAGTCCTCTTACTTAGACACAAGAAACATCTCTTCGTTGGAAAATTCCTTTCCAAAATACTGATAATTTGAGGCTTCTTGAGACAGCTGGAATTTCACTAACAATCTAACGTAACATGACGGCAACCTACTCATTTATTTACGAACCTAACTACTCAGTCATTACTGAAGGGAATTGTATGTACCTTTATATTAAGCTGAAGTCTAAGCTGCCTCAGGCCTTTTGAAATACTCTGAACAAACAGATTTTTAACCTTATTTTTAGAGCTAGTAGCAGATATTAAAAAAAAAAACTTTAATCTCAAATTTTCAGGCGGCGCCAATCAAGCAATTAATTACGTAGGTGTCTTACTTACATGCGAAATTTTGGATGGAATTTTGTTACTTACTGGCGCCAGAACGGCTGAACGAATCTGGATGAAATTTGGCACAGAGATAGATTATAGTCTGGAATAGCACATAGGCTAGGTAGTATAATTACCGAACTCCACGCGGGCGAAGTCGCGGGCATAAACTAGTAGTGTGTAATGATGTGTTTTTCACTTTTTTCCCAAATGTGTTTCAGAAACACGTTTGTCGGCCAAATCACAACAGAATCGGTTCATAATATTGTAAATTCATTTTCATTCATTTAATTCTTTTTAAAATTTTATATGGGATCAACTTCGATGTACATACCTATACCCTCTTCAACAAAAAATGAATCGTTAAAATCGGACGATTCTGTAAAAAGGTATGCGTAGTCATGCATAAAAAAAAACAAACGTGTATTAGAACCTCCTTTTGTTTTCGTCGGTTAAAAAAATAACAGGATGTTCCATTTCATCAATAAACGAAGAAATAGTTCAAACACACGCAGAAAAGAAAGACAGCAAAAAAATAAACTACCGCGGCCATTATTTATGTAACAATGAAAATGTTAGCGAAGACTGGAATATTAAAATACAGCGAAAGAACGTGATGGGGTTATTTTAATTAATGGAACTCCCGGAGTGAATGTAAGAGGGAAGATGCAGCCGTAAGACATGTCTTTGAGTCTAGACTGAAAGCATTGGCTAATGGCTTCTCACCTTTAAGTAAATATTTAATTAATCTAGATATTCCAAGTACTTCCTCGATACGGAAATTAGTTGTCGCTTCTCATGGCATTTCTAAATTATACGCAAAGGTAAGAAGCTTCCGTAGCATAACTGCCATGTGCAGTATACTGAACATTTTTTAATTCAATTTTAATGCTTCAGTCGTGTAAAAAAATTCCATAGCAAAGAAAAGTTTAATTAATTTTTCAGGTTGCTAAATGTCTTGTTCTATTTTTAGTAGTGTTCGACCGAAAGTTCGGTTTCGGTTTCGGTCGAGTTTCGGAAAAAAAACGGGTTTCGGTTTCGGTTTCGCACGGAAACCTGCCGAAACTACGACCGAAACCGAAACTGCATTCGGGAGTTCTCGCGCTGTGATCGGTCATTGTCGGCGGCCGGCGCGTTGAATTCCATCCAAGTGACGAAGACATTTTGCCGCGTCCACGTGCTTAATCATGTCTTGACTGGTTTGT
This sequence comes from Noctua comes, assembly GCA_963082995.1. NCBI lineage: Eukaryota > Metazoa > Arthropoda > Insecta > Lepidoptera > Noctuidae > Noctua > Noctua comes. Next base: position 12,557,536 of record OY720281.1, on the reverse strand, counting down.
GTTTGCAGTTCGTTTTGTTTGTTGTGAGTTTTCGTGTGATTGTTTTTTGATTTCGGTAAGTTTTATCACGTGATATAGCATAAGAATAGGTAGTAAACATCAAAGAATAATTCAATATAACAAATTAATACATAGATTACAGTAGAATCAAGTTTAACCTAACTGTCTAAATATTTTTTTGGTTAATTTAACTCTCCCTAATTCTATACCTAAACAAACATTAGTTATGTACTTGGTACTGCATTATAGTAGCATTAGCGGTGATAATATTATGGATTTCAAAGTTTCAAAATTCATTTTAATTAACATTTTCTTTATTTTTCCCTCAAAACATGATCCTTGTAAGGAAGTTTCGGTTGAACACATATTTTTAGGAATAAAGGACCTTATTCAGTCACTAATTGTTCATGAAACACACACAATTTTGCTGGTCTAATTAAAATTTGTGTAGGTACAATGGCCGCGGCATTTTTTATCCACTAACGAGAAATTCGAAACATTTCCAATATAAAATTTTTATCGAAAAGTTTTATAGAGGGCTAAAACAGAATTTCATATCTACTCTTAAAATAAAAGCATAAAAATTTAACGGTTCGCTATGGGATATTGCGTGTCCCATCATTATGGGTAACGGGAATGACAGACAAATAAAATCAATGGAATGATGAATAACATTGATTACATATTTTATGTTTGAATGTAAAATACGTAGCAATTGAATAATTATGTGCTTCGAAGCAAACTATTCAAAATAGCAATGCAGGTGTAATAGGGCTGCATTTTAATGAGCCATTAGGCATTGTTAATATTTAACTTTCAGCAGCTTACCGATTTGGATTTATAAACTTAGAAAGTCTACACCAGTCTGGCACTTAATCTGCCCTTTGCACTAGAGGGATAAGTACTGGTATTACCCTATTAAGTATGGGAGAACTGATTCATGAAATGTAAAAAAAACAATCGGAAATTAGGAACACGAGGACAAAAAGAACATTGAGTCTCACGCATGTTCTAGATCTCAAGATTGACTGTTGATGGCAACACATACAAACACTCACCCTATTCAAAAATAAATTGTCTGTGATAGACACCTAGATAAGAGATATAGGCTGCTAGGTAATAGGTCACGTGGAGTAAACAACAAGCCAAAACAATTTACCTCAAATAACACAAAACATGTTTGCCCATTTCGGGTACAAACTGCGCAATGGCTGTCTATTGTTTGCCAATAACTAACAAGGTCCGTGTTTCAGGATGGGACATGACCGTAAACAATGTTATCTTGGCCACGTGCTATTTTTAGCTCACTATAGATAATATCACGGCCGTCTTCGGCTTTCTACGTATTATATTCGACGAAAGTGTTAAGGGGCGGGCCTCACTCGGCTTTGTGCTCCCCATCAGATTGGACGCGCCTTCAAAGCTTTCTTGCTGAAATAATTGGTCAGAGTTGAAGGTCGGGCCGGATAACATCTCGATGTAAACCGTTCCTATTCCACACTGTAATTTACGAGTGTTTCTGCTGTCCGATTTGTTCGTCCCGTGTCAGTATTATTCAAGGCTCAACTCGACTAATCCTTCTATCTGATCCATTTTCTCGTTATCACCCGCTCATAAAGCTCAAATGTACAACTGTAAATTCTGTTGGTATTTCCATTATTACGAGTAGGGCTAATAAATTGCCCCTAGGTTGAATTGCGTCTACGGTCGAGTGCGGCGGTTCTATTACGAAGCAACAGAGCGGTTGTGCATTCTGCATTGCCCGCGCCCTTGGGCTACGAACTAGGAATCATGTCCATAATGGCCTTGGTAACTATTATAATTTACGCGGTGTCCAACCCTGGAAATTTCTGCACACTTAAGCCTAGTATTCTCTCTCTGGAGAGCGGCCCGGGGCCATTCCTTTGTTTATCTAACTTCCTGAGATGCTAATGGATATACATTTCGCGGCCAAAAATGCAGGCTATTTCTTTTAATAATATCTCAGAAAAGTTTTGTTTTAAGCTCGGAAGTGGGAAGTTAAGCAGAAAGTATGCACTCTAAAAAGCTCTGGCTAATTAATAAGGTCCTTGAGTATGATCAAATTGTATATTACGAACAAGATCTCGTCGCTTTTATTCTTTCTAAGGCATTTTCGAACTTTCTCCTGTAAATACGGTAGTCCTTTTTTGCGTCCTTAGTAATTATGTTTAACGATCTAAACGAGCGCACCCGTTGACATAGTTACAGCATCTGGCAGAACTGGATGCTGTTCACCTCGTTACGACGTAGTCACATTTTGATTTTATTGTGTTCGCCTTGTGGAAATCGGATTCGCATTGCAGTAGTGCGTTGTCGATAATGGGGACAAGTACGAACGCAAACCGTGGTACAAATGTACAAAGACTTGAAAATGAAAATATATCCGTACATTCTATGAAGACGGATTTTTTTTGCCGTTGTGAATGCGGGGCCGACATAATAATGATGTTTGAAAGGATATGAATGTTCGATGTTATCCCACGTCACGTCTGATACCGCATCAATTAACTGTCGCCGAGTCGTACCTCTTGGTCGCACCTGATGGCTTTGCACTCCAACGACACGAGTCCGCCGAGCCAGCAGCCAGTAGTCAGCCGACCGCGTTCGGAGTCGCACGCCCTTCGTCCTCGGGCGCGTCATTGTAAACGCGACCCTTAATCTTTTAAAAATATTTTTAGTTCACGGAAATCGCGTGTCGTCCACGAATTTCAGTGTTGTTCCAATTCGAGTGCACAAAGGAAGTTTATTCTACTTGAGAGTCGAACGTTTTGTACGTCGATGGGATGTAGTGTTTACAGTAATACCATAAGGTGAGTTTGTTGATATGTACGTCGATCAGCTGTGAAACATAGTACGGCTCTCGAGTGTGTTTATGATACTGTCATATTTGAGCCGCTGCTATTCAAACATTTGATGAGGTTAAAGTGTTTTAGTGAGTTGAGGTTGTTAACTGGTTCAGTTACACGTGTGTTTTGAATGCCTTTGAGTGTGTGACGTGTTTACTCAGTAAAAACAGGAAGTTATTGCAGACGAACGTTATCTTACGTCAGTTAGTATATAAGTTACGACTTAGTTGAAGTGTATCGGAGCGATTGTTGGCTGTAAATTGTAATTAAAGTAACTGTTCGAATATGAGCTTGGATACACATTCGTAATTAACAGTTACATGTTATCTGTACCTATTTCTTAATTATCTTGTTATAATATTATCATAATTTTCATTTTGTTTATTTATATTGCATAAGTGTAGTCCATGCCTATTTTAATTGCTGCAGTCATGCGCTGAAGTATTTTGTTATTGTTAGTGTATTCCTTTACAAACATTCTAACACAGTGTCGCGTGCTTCGGTTGTTTACGAATACAAAGAAATGAACAATGTTGTTATTTCAATAATATTTACATTACATAACAACATTCTTTATGACAAATTTTAATATTGAATTAAACTTTTCACAGAATATCTTGAACTGTGATATTTCTCATATAGATCCTTTAGATCGGTCGCAGTGTTTATCTTCTATCTTCAATTGATATCAGCAGCTGATAAATCCAATCACATACTGTCACGCACATTCTGACACAAGTATCGTAACTGTACTATTGGATTATATCATAGCCTTAATAAGGAACTTATAATCACCGCGGATGTGGTTTCGAAAGGGAGATGCTAACGATTGGGATTCTGATCTCGTTAAGAACAATGTCGGTGTACGGTTTTCTCACGTTAGACTATGATTGAACCGATAACCTATAACTTTAGTTATGTATGGTTTAACTCGTGGGTTCGTTAAACACTTTGTATTTTTATTATTTGTGGCATCGCTGCGTTGCACAGCCGGTTGAATCGACTAAACCCGTTTTTTAAATTGTTTGAGTCTATTTTTAAGAGGCTGAATTTTTGTTAAGTAATCTGTAATGTAGGTTTTTGTTATAACTAAGTCATCATCTGCCTAGCCTTTTCTCAACTAAGTTGGGGTTGGCTTCCAGTCTAACCGGATGCAGCTGAATACCAGTATTTTACGTGGAGCGACTGTCTATCAGACCTCCACAACCCAGTTAGCACTGGGTAATACGATACCCCTTGGTAAGACTGGTTGTCAGACTTTTTTTTGGGGCACTGACTACCTAACGACTGTCAAAGATCTACAAATGACACCCGGCAACCAACGGCTCAACGTGCTTTCTGAGGCATGGAGGAAACTCGGTATGTAATTGGTGGTCACCCATTACAGACCAACCTAGGCAAGCACGGCTTTACCTAAAGATCGACCCGAGCGGCTGTTATTATTTAGCCACGAGCTCCTGTTATAACCAAGTAATTACCTAATTATTTGCACGATATAGTTTACAGTAGCTATTTCGACACGTATATCGAGTAACATTCATATTCCTTCGCAATAGTCAAATAATATTTGATATTTCCCCAAACTACATAAAGCCATTCAAGATACGGTATCTTCCATATTTCAATCAAAATATTGCGGAATCGTATGAAAGGTTGGGTGTACGAAAAATATGATATGCCGCTAGTCCCAACATCTGTATTTTGCTGAAACGTCGGCAAGAGATATACATGATACCTACCCATAGATACGAATATGGGATTAGAATTTATTTATAAAGGGTGTATCTTTTCATATTTTTTCTCTGATGGATTGGCTTCGGAAGATATTGATATACGTATGATGCAAGCTTGGGGTTAATTTAAAATTGAATATAAAATTGCGAAAATATAAGTTCGTTTGTAAGAGCAGCCACAGGTTCGAATCGGCACGAATATATGTTGAAATAATATTTTTTCTGGTAAAAAACCTTTCGGCTTAAAGCACGAATTCTAAGAATAAGAATAATTTATTATTTAAGAGATTATATTCAATGCATTGATTCCTGAAACTCACACTAGGATTCCCTGTGTCGTGAGTTTAAGGCTCCTTCGTTCCGTTTACATTTTTATTAAAATATCCGTTACAATTTTTTTTTTAATTCTAGTCTAAACTACTCTTAATCTAAAAAAAAGGAAAACCCGACGCGAAAATGGTTTCGTGATGGTAGAATAGAAACCTAATAAATGAGTTTACCGGTCGGAATGTGCCGATTGGCAACCGAATTTGAAAATCCCAAATAGCTCCTCAATCTCCTCATACAATTCTATACGAGAATGTTTGCAGACACTGAGCTTGAAAAATGAATTTCCAAATAGTGTTGAAAACTGCACCGAAATTCACCTAGATATTACTTTAACTAGTTTGCACCTTACTTTTAGTCTGAGTTCAAACTCCCAGTTCACTTTGTAGTCTTCTCCTCCTCTCCAGCTTCAAATAAAACTTTAGATTATAAAAGTGGTTTCTACGTAGAAGTCACACCAGGGAATAGTTATTAGATTATGTGGGTAGCGTTTCAAATGGCAAACCAGGAATTCCTGTTATCGTTTCCAATTGGATTGATAACGGAATTTATTAGATAAAGTTGTTTGAGAAGGCACTAGGGTTTAAATTGCAATTTTGTGGTGTAGTTTACAGTGCGTGTAGTTTATTTGTTGCTTATCTTCTCAGAATAATGTTGGTTATTGTGATACGAGTACCATGTCTTACCAAGGGGTATCGTAATACCTAGGATTAACTGGGTTGTGGAGGTCAGATAGGCAGTCGCTCCATGTAAAATACTGGTATTCAGCTGCATCCGGTTAGACTGGAAGCCGACCCTAACATAGTTGGGAAAAGGCTAGGCAGATGATTATGATACGTGTACATGTTGAGTGAGAAAACGTGGAAATACTTAAGGATGAGTGTGTGAGGAAATTTAGTGACTGTCAAAGAATAATTATGCCAATAAATTCGGTTGCCAATTGCTAAGAAAGCCTTCGTATGGCCGAAAAATGCGTAAACAATCCCAACATGTTGGAACTTATACACGTCTATCCTTAATCAATGGATAATTATATCAACTGATGTAACATAATTACTACTGATTGATTAGATTAAGACACTAGCTCGTTATTTATGTTATAACGTACTTAGTTCTAAAAGCTTAACAATCTAGAGAATTCTAACCAAAATTTGCGAAAATGCAATTCCATAGTTCCACAAGCCATTCCAAATTTGCAGCTGTTGGTTTAGGTTTAAATCAGAGATAAATTAACAAAACGATCGTCTGCATCGCACGGAAATCTATATTCGAAAAAACATTTATATAAGAGGAAGTTAAGAGTTGCCATGTTATAAATTCCCCGCGTATTTTATTTAATTTAAGACAACATTAACATCTCTCTAAGTTAAAAGATAAAAGCGTCTGTCGGATGCATTCTTGTGGATTTATCTATAACAGAACGAAATAGAGAAATCTTTAGATTTCTTTGTCCTATTTGAAATTCTTCGTTCCGTAGATTGATGTTAATTAATTTTATTTGCTTAACAATTTAGTGCTTCGTTTCATTTGTAGGCTGGAATATAATGTTGCCATAACATTGCTTTTACGACTTTAGAAATAGTGTCGTTTAATTTGATGTGTTGCCATTAAATAAATTGCATGTGTATTTATTAATAACATTTCATTGAAATTAAAACTGAAATAATATAAAAGAGACAGGAATATTTATAGGTAAATCTCACTGGCAACTACACAGTAAATGAAATGTAATTTTTTAATACATTATAAGTAATATGTCTCTGAAGTCTTCAGTCTTACCTATTATGTATTTAAAAATTAGGTAAATTTCATTATAATATTGTAATACCAAATGATTTGAAAACAGTAACCATGGAGTTTCTTGCTGGTTCTTCTCCATAGGAAACGACCAACCCGAACCGTGCACCTTTTTGTCGAAGTTTTATAAGTGCCCATCAAGGCCTATGTGAAATAAAATATTTTGATTTTGATTTTTTGATCTTAAGATATTGAAAAAAATATTTTATATTAATCTTCAGGCTGAAAATCAAATCTAAAATTCATTTTTTCAATATCTTATTATACAAAGTAAATGTCAAATCTGTAAATGCTGTATACATATAAATTTTCACATAGTAAATTCGAAATATTTTATCAACTCACAATTTTGTGTAGGCTGGCAATAAAGTCATTACTAAGTTACGGTCTAAGTACCTATTATTATTTTACACCTTTGTTTTCCAGTATAAATCCATAAAACACGTCGGAAGGTAGGTCAGGTAGAATCTAATTACCTACCTACCTTCAATAATTGGAGAGCAGCGGTGGCCCAGTGGTGGCGGCTCCCACTTACAAACAGTAAGTCGTGGGTTCGAACCCAGGCAGGCGCATTACTTTGTGTAATCTATTTCATCACCATTGCTCTCAAAAACGGTGAAGGAAAACATCGTGAGGAAACCGGCATGTCTTAGAACCAAAAATTCGAAGGCATGTGACATCTACCAACCCGCACTGGGCCCGCGTGGTGGATTATAGCCCATTCCCTCTCATAGAAAGGAGGCCGGTGTCCCAGCAGTGGGAACATTATAGGCTGATTATGCTATGCTTCAATAATTATTTAAATTACCTACGTATAGAATAAGTACCTACTTGAAGAATTTTCCACCGCGGGTTTTTTCCGTAACATAGTAATTTGGTTATTTATTCTAGCTACCCATTATTATATGAGTTTTGTTAAGTAGAGTGTAGATTTTCTCACCGAAGATATTTTCATATAATCATCATCTGCCTAGCCTTTTCCCAACTATGTTGGGGTATGCTTCCAGTCTAACCGGATGCCGCTAAATACCACTATTTTACATGGAGCGACTGCCTATCTGACCTCCACAATCGAGTTAGTAGGTAATAAGATACCCCTTGGTAAGACTGGTTGTCAGACTTTTTGGGCCACTGACTACTTAACGACTGTCTAAGATCTACAAATGAGACCCGGGACCAACGGCTTAACGTGCTTACCGAGGCACGGAGGAAACTCGGTACATAATGGGTGACAACCCATCCACAGACCAACCTAGGCAAGCACGGCTTAACCTAAAGATCGATCCGAGTGGCTGTTATAATTTAGCCACGAGCTCATATATATGTTCATACAACGATTTACCCAACTCGCACAAAATTAATTCGCTAAACAAGCAGTCAGACTTAAAACCGTTCATTAAAACTTCCATCGCTCCCGGAACTGTCGTCAGATATTTAATAACGATCCGTTTAATAATAAACGCTTAATTATACGATAGCATCATCAGCATTCTCCTGCCCTTTTTTTTTGTGGTAAGATCATCAAATGAGTCCTCCCACCCAGGGCAGAGCGGGAGGGACTGTCAGACTTGTACTGACTAAAATCCACGGTGTCCTTCAGTAGCCCTTTATGTTCCAGGGTCACGGTAATTCTATGAGTCCCGCGACCCCGGCAGGCTTTGGCCCTCTAGAGGGGGGGCCCGTTATTATGCTGACACTCTTTGAGGCGCGCGTGGAACACAACGCGCCGTCGACCCATTCTCCTGCCCTTATCTCAATTTATTTGGGGTCGGCGCTGCTTGTCTTCTTTTTCTATACTTCTCTTTTAGACGTCAACTCACCTCTTTTCTGGCCATAGCATCTTTCACACAGGAGGAGGAGCTCGTGGCTAAATAGTAACAGCCGCTCGGGTCGATCTTTAGGTTAAGCCGTGCTTGCCTAGGTTGGTCTGTGGATGGGTGACCGCCCGTTACATACCGAGTTTCCTCCGTGCCTCGGAAAGCTCGTTAAGCCGTTGGTCCCGGCTGTCATTTGTAGATCTTTGACAGTCGTTAGGTAGTCAGTGGCCCAAAAAGTCAGATAACCAGTCTTACCAAGGGTATCGTATTACCCAGTACTAACTGGGTTGTGGAGGTCAGATAGGCAGTCGCTGCATGTAAAATACTGGTATTCAGCTGCATCCGGTTAGACTGGAAGCCGACCCCAACATAATTGGGAAAAGGCTAGGCAGATGATGATGATGATGATGATCATCTTTCACACAGGCCATCCATCGTTTCTTTGGTCTTCCATTGCTCAATAGGGTAGACGACCAAAAAAATCTAATTAGTTCGTCAGATAGATTTCCAAAAAATATTGAACTCGTATTTTTTCACGTAAACAGTAAATTAAGACGCTACAGTGCGTCGAAAACTCGTGTGACGTCACATTTCGGTACACTTTTTACCGCAAAGTGACGTCACAAGCCCCCACTCATGATCTTTGAAATTTGAAATTGAAATCGCACGTACGCATTTTTTGTTTAATCAAATCAATAAAATTTGACAAAGATAGAATGCGTTCTATCTTTGTCAATTTTTATTGATTTGATTAAACAAAAAATACGTATCCAAATTTTTCGATAATCTAACTGACGGACTAAATAGAAAAATTTTTTTTACTCAGGAAACATCCCTATTATAAAACACTTAAGTCTTTCTGCCTCGTTGGTAGACTGCTAATTTTAATTTAGTTTAATCACGGCACCTAGTGACCCTATCTTGGTACAAAGGAAGCTCAAGCCTAATGCGGTAGGTTATGGTTGGTCACTAAATAATTAATGAAATGTAACCTTGATTATGCAACTAAGTGCACGTTGTACAGAATGCGGAGCGAGGGCGGGTCAATATAGTCGGGGAGCTGGCTGAATTTTATTATTGTTATGTTATTTGTTTATTTATGTACACACAAAATACTTAATAAGACATAACATTAAGATACAAGAGCACAAAGGTACTGCTTATTTCATGAGAAATCCAGCAGACCTGCGAGAGGAAAATAGAATCAGAGATGTAGACACAGTGTGTAGAAAAAACAAAACAGGAAAATTGAAATTGGAATTTAAAACATATTAAGTCATTTATTAAAATACTTTGCGAGCAGACTAAAAAATTGACAGACGTTTAATAAATACCATTTATGCAGTTACCATTACGAAATTTAAAAAAAACCGCATTTTGCACGTTTAATCTTTCTTTTTCGATTGGTAGGTTTCTACTAATTTAGTTTTTTAAACTGCCATCAAAACCATCCCTTTATTTCTAACGTGCGGATATACGACAGGACTCAACTAAGTCCGGACAGAAGACCAAAAGGCTGGACAAGTCAGGACAGATGGTAACTCTAGTCGAGCTGTGAGCTGTCTCCTTTATGACAGTGACAACGCCTTAGGTAATAGTCTGAGAGCTCGGCGAACAATTAACTCGGAGGAAATATATTTCAAAGTCAGACAAAACATAAATATAACAGTCACAAATGACCAGCAGACAAATGCCAGACATGGGCATTACACTACTAAGAGACTAGATACCAAATCGTCCTCGTAATTTTATCTCTCGATATCTGCGAGTTCAATGCATGTCTTTACGGCCACCGGTCCTTTAATACCGATGAGAAAACTTTCCAGACGTACTTATTCCTTTTCGCTCAAACGGAACCTTTCTGAAGAAAATACGTGTGTGATTTTATTTAAAGGATTTTTGGTCTTGTTTTCGTACATATATGTTACTATATGGTTCTAGTTTTATCAAGACGTTTCGTATAACCTAGTACCTAACTAGGTTGTGGAGGGCAGCTTGTTCCATAATATGGAATATTTCTTCTTTATCGTGTAGTTAACCTGGTGTCAGAGTTTTTATGCCGCCCATGGGCCTCTGACTTGACTTTACATGTTGTCAAGAAATATCTCTCAGGCAGCAAGCAAGTGATAATCAGAGGTGCGTGTCTTGGGTTCGAACTCGAGATCATTTTTTTTTTTCAGATTGGTAATCATCAAATGACCCCCCTCCACTCTGGGCGGAGCGGAAGGGAGTGTCAGACTTGTACTGACTAAAATCCCATCCATGTTTCTTCTTTGCCCTTTGTGTTCCAGGGCCACGGTATCTCTTTCGAACAGTCCCGCAGCCCTGGCAGAGCTCGAGACCCTTAACTTGGCAGTCCGCCGGTCACACCACTTGACTATCACTGCTATGATTATTGATAGAATACTGATACTCAGCTGCATCTAGTTAGACTGGAAGCCGAAAATGCCATATAGTCTATAGATGAAGATGATTACTTGATCCTATACGAGATTTAGTAAAGGCAACATGATCACACGGTGTCGCGATGAACTGTGTAGTAATATTTATTTATTTAAACGTTTCGTACACAAAAAAGTAGGCACAAAGGCGGGGCTGATCTGTCATCACTTTGCCTCACTTTCAACTTCCGAATCTAGGACAATATATTTTTCGCGCCTGTTTTCGATGCTCACTTATATTGCCGTGTGTGTGTGTGTAATCCGTTGAACTTAGGTAATTTGGTTGCACCACAAGTAGGTTCACCTCAATAGTTCAATAGGTCAAGAAGGATTTGAACTCGATCTCTTGATTGCCAGTTAACACATTAAGCTGTGATCGGTGGTCGGGAACAGACGTTCGTTATTTCACACTACTCCTTCACTAACGGCCGACCACTTTTCGACCTTATAAGTTCGGTCATAAGGGCCAAAGTGGCAGACCGTCTGTGAACTCGGTTGTACCTGTATCTTCGTACTAGCTTTTGCTTGCTGCTTCGCCCGCGTTTATGACGGAAATTATCCTACGAGAACTTAGTAACCGAGATATAAATGTCAATTATACGAACCTAGGTCATGCGGCTTCGAAACGGCTTCAAAATACAGTCGGACAGAATTACTTTCACATTTATACTAATACAATGGGAGTATGCAATGTTATTATAAATAAAAAAAAGGTAGATATCGCACTACCGCGCGCAAATTGTTGCAGACAAATTCAGACAATTGTCGTAATTTAAGTACTTCAAGCGTAATAGCTATCTCTTTCTGTATCGTATTATCTATCGCAGTCGTAGCAACGCAACGATTTTGAACGCCGCTCAGTATGAACGTAGCGTATCTTCTTTATAATATCATTGGGAGTAGGGATAAGAAAAAATAAAAGATGTTAAGATTATAGGACGGTAATTTAAATTTCTCACACTTTAATTTACGTTATAGCAAAATTTAATTCAGGGCCCTTCTACATTGTTATCTAGATAAATTGTTAACCATTTCGTAAGTGTATTAAAATGTAACCAAATACGTACGCACGAGTACTGTTATTACGAGTACTACCTACAGAATATTATGTTTGTCTATGAAACTGGAGTAAACAGATGAAGATATATATATATATATATATATATCTTATTTTGTTTGTACAACTTAGGTAGGTACATACATTAATACGCAGGGAAAACAACGAATTTCAATTTGGTATATTGCGGATACAGCTACGGTTTCCATTTTGATATTTAAAAACGCGTAACGAAAACCTGGACGTTCCTATTTTGTATGTTAATTATACAGTAATCAACGAATGTTATTTTCAAACAAGGATTTGTGTGGTATACTGCCACTAAAAAACACGACTTCTGAAAATTGACGCTCTAATTAAATTCGGGGTTTGCAAGGTAAAGTCGACTCCTCCGTTGAAGTCGGTTAAAATGTCGCCTATGTTACCCGGGCCATAATAACGAATCGATTGACACCTTATTCATCAAAATCGGATGAATTATTTATACATACATATTTATATAGACTGCTAAAATCACTGTTATTGTTCGCTAGACTGATAAAATAATGGAAAAAAAGAATCTTTTTTCGAAAAGTCCTGACAAAATGACAAGGCGGGACAAAGTCGGAAAGGGGGCCCAAAAAGTTAGTCAGGTGCGACCCAGTCCGGACGGATGGTTGTCCAGTTCACCCTAGGTAGAACGTACTGAACTCCACTTTAACAATAATACCTTCAAGTTGAGAAAATGTTGAAATCCACTTCGGTAAAACTAAATTCAAGACGACAAGCGTTATCTTGCGCTAAAATAAGATGATAGCTGTTGTCCTTCAAAAACCATTAACAAATTCCAACTTGACATATATCAAGCGATAAGCCAGCCACCTTGAACACGAAAACGAATACAAATAAATTTCAACAGTTACTTTTAAACTTAACATATCTTCTTCAAAAAATACTAATATGTAAACATACCGTTAATTTTAGTATAATCACCTCACTATCAGGTTGTTTGTCAATTAAAATACGATGTAATGGTTGCATATCTATGTTTAGATCATTAATAGTTTTATTGCTTTTGATAAAACGTAGTAATTTTATCTTAATCACTTGCTCTGCCATACTAATAAGTATACCGGCTCTTTATATATCCTCCATTATGTATTTAAACGGTAATGGGGCATCTTTAATGGTGTATGTGCATCATATATATAAATTATATACCTAGTCAGTTTTATTTTGATGCAGCTTTGAAAAACTCATTTGTTCCATTAATTATATTATCACTCCCAACTGTTATTTTCTCATTAAAAAGAAGTTTTAGTTAGTTAGATTTGTTATTAAGTCACTTGAACTTGAAATTGTTTTAATTAAAAAGGTAATGACCTCATTCCGTGATTGGTAACCCAATCTGTAGCAGCCCCAGATTCCCTTATTTGCATCATTATTGAAGAACCTAGATTTAAGCCATATTTGTTTACGAAGATCGATAATATGTTTGATTTGCCTGACTTGCGTAAGCCTGGCCTATTCAGCGATACCAAATAGTTAGTACATTTTGATGGTCAGCGAAAAACAATTGGTATCGGAGATGTGGTGACCCGCAAAGGGTTCGCCCGGCCGATGTACCGTTGGCATGGCTAGACGTCTCGGTAACGGCGACGAGACGACAGGCTTAAAGGGTGCTATGTACTTGAATAAATTTATTGCAAGCACACATTCTAGAGTACATTATCCTTTAAATGAGTCTGTCGTTGAATTTGAGATTGATGTTGAATTAGTCTGATGTATGGGTGAAGCATTCATTGGCACTTTCGATTTCAAACGCGTTGTGATTTTGTGGAATAAGATAACAATTCTAAGAATTCAGTAAAACTTTGTATTGTGATTATCTTTGAACGTCTTAAGATTATTCTCGTTATTCGAAGATGGGAACTGTAGGTTAAGATAACTAAAAAACCTTTGCTACAAATTCACAAGGCTTCGACTCGAGGTTATTCTCATGAAATAGTAATCATTTGCAATAATCACGAATTATGTTGTACTTCATCATGTTAATAATCGAATTCTGGTCTTGGACGAAGGCTTAACGTATCTTCTCCTTAAGTTAAGTGAGCCTGGCACTTGTTGTTCCAAACTTTGCACGTAATTACTCACGAGGTCTTTCATTTTGCATCAAACTTGCTTCCGAAAGCCAAAGGGGATGGTAAGCACCCCATTCACAACTGTTTAATTTACGCTGAATAGTGTTTTATCTACTTGCGTTTGTGATTTTGACCTTATCTCTTACCATTGAAATTTTGAATAGGCGGTTCTTAAGTGTAGTTCCCATGTAATTTAACAAAGGTTCACAATTCTTCCAAGGTCATTTTATTGTTCGTCTTAATGTATTTCTGCCTCGTTACCGTTGCATTATTACAGTCTTATGAAGGCACGATTATACTTCGTTTCATTTTATGTTAGACGATGCTCTTCAGAATTTAGCTTCAATTTTAGTCTTACATTATTTGACAGACAATATAAAGTCTCGTCTGAAGATAAATTGAAATAGGGTAAACTTTTTCATTTATTTGGCCAACGGCACACTGCCTCTGGTCAATGACTGTCTGAAGCGAAAGCATTAGTGATAGCTTATGAATTAGAATTTTCAAAGGGTGTTCATTAAATTAGAATTCATTTGCTTAGGATGCCAACGGGGACCTCTTTGTAGTGTAGTCAATGTTCCCCCAGTTACTGTTTTCCATTGCAAATTTATTTGTGGCTTACCCTCGTCTCCTGCTAGGAGATAAATGAGAATTATATTGTAGGAATCGTTGAAGATCATGTTTATTGAACCTACCATATAAAAGGGATATTATATGTTTGGTTGAATAAACATGAGCCATTTCTCAAAACATTTATGTAAAAACAACACATGGACGTGACGTCAGATTAAACGTTTGCTTGGGACTTGAATTTTATTTGAATTTCTTTGTGATGTTCGTTTTCAAAGACAATTTATATTTGTTTTTTTTTATGCAATCGACCGCATGGGCACTCGTGTAGAAATATCTGTTTATTCAACCCTCTTGTCATTTTTTCTTCTGACATTATCTGCTAGCTTTGTAATTTTCGCTAGAGTGTTCTCTCTTATAATAAGTGAAAAATGTCTGTGTGAGCTTGTTTAAAAGTGTCCACAGAAAATGAGTTTTTATTAAAACTATGCTCTTCTGCACTCCTACGTAATATTTTTGATGAAAATGCTGTTTCACTTAAATGTGGGATATGCTACTTAGATATTGCATTTAAAACGTTCAAATTGACGTTTTCGAGAACAACTTTTAAAGCTCTTCACAGAAACAACAACTTCTAGAAAACTTTTAAGATTCGTTTAAAACCCCCCAATCTTTTAAGTTAAACATTTGTCATAACAATATATTGCCCTATTATTTTCTTTAAAAACACACACACGTTGATTTATAACAACTTGGTCAGCAGTCTATTAAATACAAAAAAACACCCGTATTTTGCGACTACTGCCAATATGTAAGACTCATATTTCTGCCACACTATTTCCGAAACGGGTATTGCACTCTAGATTTCCAGAATTTATTTTTCTTTGTACGATTTTTTTTTTCGCCTCAAATGTACTATGTACAGTCACGAGCACCAATATGTATACACTTTCCTAAATTTAAATAACGATTGTAACTTGAAGATAGGATCTTTTCATAAAAATGTGAGTTAAGAATACAATTTTCGCAACAACATGAAATTTTAATCAGAACAGTAGGAGAAAAACACTTTTAAAAGTTGTTAAGTGTTTACTTATCGGTGCTCGTGACTGTACTTCGACTCGTGTTTTTGTTTAGTCCACACTTATATGTGCTTTTGTAACACACACTGTATAATATTATCCATGTCTGTATTTACACAGCCTGTTTGTTTGACAACGTCACTACAACCTTCTCACGTTCAAAATAGACTCGTATTTTGCTACTGTTTGGATTCATAATTAAAGAGCAACGACTGGGGCTTGGTTTCAAAGTGTAATAACATCGCTTATTATTTTCTACATTAATGGAATTAATATTAAAAGGCACGGATGATTACATTCCTAGGTAGACTCAGCAATAGCCGTTGTTTACAATATTAAATAAACAATATTATAAGCAGGTGGCCAGTGCTTCGAAATAAACAATCTAAATAGTAAGTAGGTAGGTAAGCACCCGTTATGGGTAATTATAGGCGATAATCCTCATGTAATAACGTTA
This sequence comes from Noctua comes, assembly GCA_963082995.1. Lineage (NCBI taxonomy): Eukaryota > Metazoa > Arthropoda > Insecta > Lepidoptera > Noctuidae > Noctua > Noctua comes. The sequence goes on along the minus strand of OY720281.1, from coordinate 12,541,268 downwards.
GTAAGTAATATGAATAGGAAATGACATAAGTAATGATTTTGTCATAAAATAAACCCGTTCTATATGACATCACCCTAACACAAGCACAATAAAACGCATAATACTATGCAAATCTGTAGACGTTGCTTTATTAAGTAACATAACATCACGCCTGTAGTCCCCGAAAGGTCAGGCAGAGGTGTACCACGCACCTTTTACCAAGTATGATTAAGTCCCATGTAATAGGGGGCGCCTATTGTCATCAACCGGGCACAAAACCCCAATAGCACTATTTCTAACCGTGGAATCGAAACCCAGGACTGAGCTTAGCAGTAGCGCGTGCGACCATTTGACGAACGAGGACGTCAACGTTGCTTTATGAACTAATAAAAAATAATTAAAAGCAGCACTAATGATTGCGCTCTTAATTCGAATAATTTCTCAAATAGGTCATGCAGTTAATATGGAAACTCGCTAGAAAGGTCACGCCTTCACTAGTAATTTACTAATATTAGATTGCGTCCTCACGAGACCAGTGCTACGCGCGAGTGAGTGCGGAATACTTCAACTAATAACAAGAATCCTTTGGGAGAATGACGGCTTATAAAAACGGCGAATTGACCACAAATATGTTAAGGCCTGTGCAGATGAGATACTTTTTTCGAGAAGGTATTTTTTCGCTTACAATTGCATCGAATAACACACCCCGAATAAGCGAGGAGAAACGGGGTCCCCGAAAAAGTAAAGCTAACGTGCTAAGGCGTATCAACGCGCCTTGAGTGTGACGTAGTATCTATGCACGATGACACGGCGGATTAATGACTGCATACCGTATGCTTTGAATCCGCGACAAACGTCCACGCATCGGAGTTTTTTGTCCACCACGGAACAATGTTTTCTCGCAGGTCAACCTAGAAGATGGGCCGCTGCTTAACCAGGCTATCATGTGAGTGTCTTAAATGTAAGGCCTCCGCCAGGGCATAAAACTTTAAAATAATAGGCGACTGCACGCTAAGGGAATCCCCTGTGGGGTACTAGCCTCGGCTAGGGCGACGCTCGGGGACATCCTGAATCGGATCAAACCAAAGTCCCTCGTCTGCGCAGACCTTTATAAGTCGAGGGCGGCGGCGCGTAAAATTATTTGTCGTAAGTAACTGTCGTAACTCGTAAATAATGAGTCGGATGTGGGCGGGATTAAGGTCCACATGAATTTTCTCTCACAACGGAAAATTCTCGCAGTTACATCCATTAGACTCGATGTTACAAGGAATATGAACGCGAAGCCAGCCTTAATTAGAAATTACAGTCATAGTTATTATTCACCTATTCATTTTAATTTAGTTATTCTAATTACTCTGCCATTTCACAACTTGTATTCTATTAATTAAGAGGCGGACGAAATTTATCTTCAGCAGAATAGTTTTTATTAAAAACTTGGCGTTATATTACACTGGACGGGATATTTTTTGGCTTCATTGCACGAAGAGAAAAATTTATATGACGGATTAATGTAAAAGCGTAAATAACAGGGTTCGTGCGGTCGTAGACCCAGGGGAATCCTTAACTGTGTCGAAGTGAAAATAGAGTAAACATGCTCTGTTTACACTGGTCGAGTACATCACAGTCGAGTCATTTGTCTTCCAAGCCTGGCATGATATAAAAGAGAAAGGAGTAAATGATACCTTGACGGTTGACAGGAGAAAATCGAAGAAAAAAACGCATAGTGCCGACCCCAAGTATGAATCATGTATTTAGGTGACAACTCCTGGCAACGTCAAGTGTGATCAAAAGGTCAGTTCAGCCATATATCCAACAAAAGTCTTAGTAAACTACAAGACTTTTAAAGTAAATCAAATTAATCATAGAATCGGTTCGCAAATAGCTTAGTTTGCAACATTTTGCAATATTACGTTGAGGTGAACGTCCGTCTGAACGGGCTACGAACTTGCGACCCCGCGTCATTCAAGCCATTATTTTTACCCGCGAACACGGCCGCCTACTACGGTATCTCTCTCAATTTTCGCTCTAAAAACACAGCTCCAGCCTGCTCTAATGTTCAAGTTTAGAAAGAGGCAGAATGCATTTCGATTGTCTTGAAAATCTCTGTTTTTGGTTAACCAAGCTGACGGCTTTTGTAATGTTATTAATTAAACTTTTTTCCCGTTGAATTATTTTTATTAATGTTGACTCGACTTTTAATATAATAAAATGTGTAATTTTACGACTACATTTTTGACGATTTGAATGAATAAAGATTGATATTTTGTAATCTAATCAATGCATCTTTAAAATAATTTCCAAGAGAAAGTCCAATCCAGCCCCCGTATGGTGTCTATCCAGCCATCGTGTGTCGACACAATGACAGATTTCTTTGCACTATCTGTCATTTTGTCGATTCTTCCGTCAAAGAAATCCTTGTCTACGGTGCTCATGCTACGGGGGCAGATCGGATAAATCGATTCTGGGAAGAGCCATATAACTGTATTAGTCGATTACGCCACTAATTTAGCCAGTAAAGAGGAATCAAGTTTTATATCCAATCTAGTTCCTAGCCTTTCAATATTAAAAAACCTTCCGTCGTCGGTTTCCTAATTGCATTTTAGCGGTTCATCATTAAGAGAAATGCAGTCAAACCTTGACCCGTGTCACATAAAGGAGACTGGCCAGTTTTACTGCACGGAAATAAATTTAATAATTCGTTATTAATTTTATTGTGGAACTTATTCTGCCATTACGGAGGTATTGCGTTCAGTGTCTCCGGCCTTCAGTTTTATGGCGCGAAGATTTATGGGAGTCTGTGTAGACCCCGAAATTTAATGTTCTGATGATTTTATTCGTACCGGAAAATATTCTCTGTACTTTATTGTCTATGTGTTGACGATAAATATCATGTTTTCGAGGCGATTAACGTTACGCCTTCGTCAATGTAATTAATCTTCATAAGCTGAAAACTCGTGTGGGATGCTGCGTCCCCAGAGAATGAAATATAAATTACATGAACGACTCGATAATCTAGTTTTAATCTGGGTTTGAAATTTTAGATTCAGTTATTTATTAGAAACACGTTTCACAAATTGGATAACTAAGAATTGTTTCGTAAAAGCATTCCAAAGCCTAAGATTAAGATTAAATACTTGATCAGTGATCCTTAATCGCAATGAACAATTACTTATTCAATGGATAAGCACAGACGCGATAAAATTCTGAATTCATGGTAAGAAATTAAAATATGATCAAACATTAGTTTCATTTGTTTGCTTTCCATTTTACACTGATGAAAATGGTTGAGTAAACAAAGCTTATAGGAAATAAAGGAATACGGTTGTTTGTCCACATTAAATGGAAAATATTCATCAAGAGCTAGTATCTAAAGTCTGGGAACACATGGTGGTATAAGCCAGCAACAAAAGTAATGCCAATTCTCAATACAACAGTGAACGGACAAAATTGAAAGACGACGCTATATTTTGCGGGATACACACAGTATTGGACACGACAAAGGTTTTCAAAGATTTACTACGGACATTTTTGTTTGTAACTCCGGTCCAGTTTTAGTGCGGTACATTCGTGCAATATTAAGGTGCCCCGACAGAAGTATGCTTCAGAATCGGATATGCTTCTAGTAAGAGCAGTCGATATTCCATTTCTAAGAAGATTTCAACGATAAACTTTTCGTTGTGACAGTAAAAATAGAGTAATTATAAAAGTCAAAGATCAAATTGAAATCCAAGATCGGTCACGTTTGTGCATTGTTCTTTATACAATTGTTTACATACACTGGAGACTCATTAGAAATAATCTTTTGTCTTGCCAACACATGGCCAAGTTTACTAAACGATTTTGGTGTAACAATCAATTTGGCAACCTAAGTCCGCGTCGGCGGCGTGTTGTTGTATTAAGGAACCATCGTCTATCTTGCCGCGGCGGCCTCTTCTAATTCCATTGCAATACGTAAAGCACCTAGTGGTTTACGTGCATCCATTCCGGTTTACGACGATTTTATTGTTCTATCCTTTTATCGTTTATGTTGGTTTTCCTATATGAAACATGTTTATGAGATCCTTTTGAGCGTACTAACACTCAGTGCAGTTTATGTCTCGTTAATATCGACTTATCGAGCACTCTCTTCTATCTAGATTGGGCTGAATCCAGCTAGGCTAACATCTTTTGCATATCTCTCTTTGTATCCCACGTCAACCTCGTTCATTGCTTCCCTCCATCCTTTAACGATGTCATCGTCCCTTCAAATATCTGCTTATCTGTGTCCCAAATTTCTTCCGAACCAAAACTCGATAAGTTTTTATCGAGTATTTATTGGAGTTGAATATTTTGCTAGACTTTCTAGTTGTCTTATCGCATTAAGAACAGACGCCTTAACACCCTCGTGGAGAAATCTAGAAAAACAAGGTTGTTAGCTTACTCAGCATTCTAGTTTATTGCTGCTGGTATATTTCCGTCCGTTGCTTCTAATTTAATTTACTTTTTATCCCTATCCGCCTGTATTACGAAAGAAAACGTTACTCCAGAGGAAACGCATTGTTTTTAATTAAATATTTTATGCCCTTACTTATTTCAGTCATAAATAACAAAATATTATCAGTTCAGTACATACTAATAATTTATAACATCATAAATCTGACGTAATAATTGCCCAGATCCAGGTACTTGGCATGCTGCCAGAAACGCATAGAAAAAAGATATCTTAGAAACTTGTTCGCACGAAAGTATCTATAAATCGAGACTGTTTTACTTTTCAATTATTTCTGGACAAAAATTTATGGGTTTAAATTCGATTCCAATCAAAACAAGCTCGGTGGAATTACTTGGAAACGTATCTAAAATGGCGGTTGTAAACTGGGCTACAGTAAACTGTTCGTTGCTTGGTTTGTGAAATAATTTGACTTTGAGCCAAGTGACTTGATTATCACTGGTGCTAACCATTGTATTCATGTTTATGATAAGCTCTCTGGCAGCCCACAGGTTCCTGGAAAAGTATGTCATAAACATGTCATCATATTAATTTGATGATATGCAAAGCAACACTGAATATGGTAAACAGTATGAGTCGGCTTTATTTTGACATTATTATCAGATAGTAATAAAGTGCATGTCATGATTTCTGATATCAAACTGCAATGATAACATAGCGTTACAAAAAAATGCTGAATATGTTGAATATTAACCGCAATGTGGGCGTTTAAACACGTGTAAAATTATCCGTAAATTTCAAATTTACTCCCACCATATTATCTAGTCGAATTGCAACTAAAAGAAGTGATGCACTTGCATTTTTATCGCAGAACGGTTTTATAGACTTAATGTTGAGTTTATTGATACAAGAACCACGTGTAGCCTCGGAATGGGATTAAAGATCACACTTAACTGTCGCTAGCTAGACTATCGCTAATAGGAAATAATATCTTTATTTGAAATTGAGAACATTCCTTCGTCTAGCGTTTTCGTTTCACTTTCGGCCTGTGGAAAGTTTGCGTAATCAGAAAAATTCCGCACGTTTACTTGTAGACGTTTTGTAAATATTAGACCAACCACATGACACGGAGTTTCTGCCTCTGCTAATACTGTTGTGTCTGGTTTTAGTATTGCCTTTTGCTTTGGATCGCTTTGGTCCTACAGTACGATCTGAAGGTCCTCCGTCAAATTATAATAAGGCATTCAACCATCTTTTCTAAGATCATTGCTTCGAGTATTCTCCTGTATCTTGGATGTAAGCGCAATTTGATTTTTGCCAGCTTTAAAATCTTGCTTTTATCTCGATGATGTGGTAGTCAAAAAGCCGAAAGATTAAATCATAAATCTTTCGGAACAATTGCTTCTCTCGCGTCAAATTTTCGTGAAGCGTGAGTTGGGGTCAAGGCAATGGATATGGGCGGGGTCACTCCGTACTGGCGATCTCAAACTCACCCCTGTTGACTCACTGTGGTTATTTGCTTTGCTTACACACAAATCAGTTGTTTTTATTACACTAATCTACCTGTGTTGATTTAGGATAGCATTTAATTTAGTTTTGGTGTTTGTTGATCAATATTGTTTTGTTTGAACATGTTTGTGTAGCGTGTTTTTCATCAACCCGTGGTCTTTGGCCATATATATTAATCACTTTAGTGATTAAAAATATATATATATATAATATAATATGGTTTTAATGTCCTCCTCATCCTGTTTCTGTCCTGTCGATAACAACGAACTTACAAAGCAATGTGGTTATGGTAATCCCCATTGACCTTGAACTAAGCAGTCAATCCATGATCGATTCTGAACCCACAAGAAGATGGATATTATAATCTTTTTTGTCCCCTATGTAAAGACAGCAAGATGGCAATTTCGAACGTGACATGTTGATGCTTATCCATCACTTTATTTAAGGTTATTTTCTCCTGAAGCGAAACTTTTTACGAAATGTTATTTTTATTTAACCCAGTGCTGACATATCGTTCAAAGGGCAACATATTCATAGATTAGAATCGATAGGCGGTAGCTCACGGAGTCTCGCGTGTGATTTCTTTACGAACGCTATTTCGACCCCCTTTTCCTAATCTGTCATTCAAATGTCGAAATACGATTCTGTATTCGCATTTCTCGTGTACACTGTGTCGTATCCATACCAAATAACCTAAATGGGATGTCATCCTGTGTCATGAATGAGATTAGACGGGCTGTCTGGAGTAGGTGTATTCAGAATCCTTCATTGTTTATCTTTGTTATGATGTTTCGGGTCTGTCTCGTGTATATTCAAATACCTGACGTAGCTGAAATTGAGGTATTTAGTCTAAACTAATAATTAATATTCTGGAACATCTGTGTTCTCTTTAATGATGATATTATTTATGTTTTGGTATGATTACTGGGGTTTCGGCGTGGTCAGCTTGACTTGAACTGAACTACAGTGCCACGTTATTTAACGGTGTCACGTTATTTAACGGTGTCACGTTATTTAACGGTGTCACGTTATTTAACGGTGTCACGTTATTTAACGGTGTCGCGTTATTTAACGGTGTCACATTATTTAACGGTGTCACGTTATTTAACGGTGTCACATTATTAAAATGAGTTTTTGCAAAATGTGCTGACAGCGTCTAGCAGTAAAGCTTTATTTATTCGACTTTTCTATTTGGCACTTACCATGTACAGGATTAACTTAGCTAGCGAAACTTCAACTTTAAAGTGTGATTTGTGATTTACGTATGGATTAAAAATAACCTGATCTGATATATTTTAAGTTCAGTTATCATCGTGAAGATGTCTGCTTAATAATGTAATTATTTAAAGCCTTAGTTGACCTTAAATCTAAAAAGATAAGCTAAATAACATTAATCACGTTTTCTAATTTCCCCTAATCCCTTTTCGCACAACTTTCGGACGTGCCATAACGACATCAGAGTAAATAATTTGACGTAACTGGGGCTCAAGTCGCCTTTATACAAATAAAATTAATGTGCTACGGACATGCGAACATTGTTACATATTTCAACACATTTTATTTAACAATGAAAATTACGTGGATTGCCCTGTTGTGGGTTACTGCTGAGTATGAGGTCTTGGGTTCGATCCACAGGTCAGGCAATGTGTTATTAGGTTTTCCCATTGGGAATTTCTCAGTAGTCAATTTAACAGTCAGGAGTTGAGCCCGGTTGATGGCAACGACCCCTATTTCATAAGACTTAAACATAACTGGCGAAATCTGGGTGTTTTATGCTAGCCACTTGACAGCACTTGATCGACAGCCTACCTAGAAAGCCATCGATTGCAGTCGCTGCGGCCGAAATCGGCTAGATGGCATAATCATCACCATCAAACGGACGTCACGAAGCCGTCAACCAAACATTCATTTGTGCATCAAACTAAGTAACTTTACGCAAAAATTATTGCTGTGATGTTAAGTTTACTTCACAGAGAAAATTACGTGTCTTTATGAACTCGCGTAGTCCCCAATCGATGATACGATGTTGAATTGAATTGAAATGTTATTTCATATTGTGCGACTGACACGCCTTTTGAAATGTATTCGTTAGTGCTTTTTCATTTGAAAGTGTAGTAAAATGTTTTTACGCCCACGTATTATTTATTTCGTACGAGCAAAAGTGATGAATCGATTCATGGAAAATACACGGAACCATGTATTGATAGATGATTTCTTTGTTAGATACATACATTCACGCCTTTTGAGGGTAGACTGAAAGTACCTACATGAACGCCACCAGCAGTATGTAAGGAGGGTAGCAATCCTTACATACTCCCTTTGCTTCTCCACGTTCATACATATGGTCATACACACATGCTGGTTGCGAGTACTACGCACATAACCTTTCTGAAGACCATAACCAATAAGATCAGTGTACTCAATACCGAAGGCAAAAGATCGCGTGATCGTTCACCATCAAGATGGACCGACCAAATTAAAGACTCGGCATCCACATTTTACACGGTTGTAAGAGACGCGCTAGACAGAAACCGGTGGAGGCAGATCATCCGCTCCAGATGCAACTCTGATGCTGACCACGATCCTCAGACATTAGGGACCGACCCAAGAGAGAGAGGTACTCAATACTCAATTCTTTATTACATTCCACAATGTAGGCTTAGGTGGTACACATTTTTTAAAAGAAACAATCGTGGACCCTTCCGGGCACAGCAAAAGAAAGATAATAATAAGTGGAGATGAGGACTTATCATTTAAGTATCTCATAATCTAACTTATTCTTAAAAACATTTTTGTTTATTCCATACGTTTCAAGGATTTATCAGTTAAATATTCATTGACTGTAGTAACATTTGCTTATTAATAGCTTTCTAATTTGTTCGTGAATAGATGGAGTTTTTTCTTGTTGATTCGGGTAACATATTGTACATTTTTATTTATTATTTATTTATTTATTTATTTATTAACTCATCATCACTATCATTACAGGTACTTCCTAATGCAATAGTGTGGCCATAATTACAGTTTTATTATTTATCATAACATATTCTGTACATCGTGATTTTTGTGAACTCACTCGAGAACAAGTAAAAAGATCTATGGTGTCTGCTACGTCATTAAGTACACGCAAGGTACGCGTTACATGGGCTTTACTCAGTAGATTGGTCCTACTACTGGGCACCGCCAATAGACGTGGCCGTCGCCTTCGCAATACATAATTGTCGGGCATACACAGGTTTATTTTTTTCCAGAGGGCTAGTTTTAAGCAGGTCAATGTCCTTCTAGAACGTATCGTGTTCTAGAAGGACATTATACACTGTGACATGATAATAGTCATGACGTCATAAAAGAAAACAGAAACATGTCTGGCACGTGTAGATAATATTGTTTTTAGTATGGGAGGTGTGGCGATGAAATAAAATGACTACCAGGTACTAAATTTCCTTTGTATTTACATCGTGTCACTTTATCAAATTAATGTTGTAACTTTTGCGTCTCATTATGACATCTGCTCGTTATGTTTTTGGATACATTTTAGGTAATTCGTTAATTAAAACCAACCTAACTGAAAATTTTGCTCGAGAAACTATGAAAGCAGCTCCTAATCTTCATTTAACTTCCAGACACTTTAATTAGAAATTATATTTGCGACATTTAAACGTACTGTTAGTTAACCCATAGATAAACTTGGCAATGATTCTTGATGAATAATTGTTAGAAGTTGATTACAGTATTCATATTCATATTCATTTATTTTGCATTCCATATTGTAAAAAGATGTTACAAAAGGCTTAAAGCTAGGTACATAAATATGGACCCTGTAAGGGCACAGCAAGGTAGGAGAGAGGAAGAGGGCTTTAATTTTACTATTAATTAGTTGGTGTACAAAAGTAACAATACTGAATCATAATTATTAATTTAAAATTTGTATTATTAACGTTTCTGTTATTAGTAGCATCTGAAAATGTTGGTTAAATCTTCCATGTAATTCGACCTATACAAGGTGGATGGGACACAGACGCACAAACGCTTACCACGTATAGTACATAAATAATTCTGAACACCCCCCCTCCCCCTTTCTGAGACATTTTTCATACATAATTTAAAAAAAATAGTTATTCCTACAAAAGTGCAACGCCTACAGTCTACACGGTCAAAATGTATGACACCGCAGATTAAAAAAAATACCAATAAAGAATTTCTATGCGCCTTCCACCCTGTATAATTTCCAGAATACACATGCCATAATGCCTTTACATCTTATGAAAGAGACACTGGCTAAGTGAGACAGCCATATTTACACGGATGATAAAATATGTTATTGCGATGGTACGTTACACAAAGCCAGCAAGTAACTTCACACATTCTAAGTTACTATTATATTTGACAGGGAATTGCGATGGTTTACACTTGGTAGTAAATGAATCTACCAACCATTGCCCTATAAAGGGCACAAACGGTAACCACGTATTTAGTACATTATTCCGAACCCTTAGAAACCCACATAGAATTTGTCCATGGGTACTTATAAAAAAAACAGCTGTTTCGTACAAAAGTGCAATATCTACACGGTGAAATGTATGGAACATCTGATTTTTTTTAATACCCTTTGAATTATTTCTATGTTGCTCAGAATGATGTTCTGAATACGTGGTAACAGTTTTCGCGTCGGTATCGCTTAAATCCCGTATAATATTCTCATTACTGTAACACCCTGTATTCTTCCTAGAATCTTCTATTCAGCTAGTTCGTATAGATGCCAGACCCTCTGTAAGTAAGAGTAGGTAGTTATAGAAGTTATTATCTTTTATTAATTACAAATACAAGTTTCCTTATAATAGCTAAAGTCTCGGCTACTGTAAAATTCTCTCAGCAACCCTGTCAAAAGTTGCTCTTGTTTACATTTTATAGGTAAGCGAAGTTGTAACTTTTTAAAAGCTGAAGCTTTTTACGTAAGTGACTTTAAACTGGAGCAGAAGATTTCAAGATGTGAAGTCTTCTTTTTTCATAAAACATATAACACTGAAATTGGGGCAAACTAGAGTTAAAGGAATGTTTATGTTTGTGGTTTCGTAATAAATGTGTCCGATACTAAAGATAATTTTGCCTCATAATGTTGTTTATATCTCGGATGCAGATTTTGGGAGTTAATTGGTCTGGTTACGTCAATCAGTGGACTAATTGCATTGTTTTATGTACGCCTGGTCGGTGGATTTGTATTCATGCTTCAATATGAATGGTTTTGTGCTTTTCGTGGGAGGATAAAGCTCATAAATAGGTGGTTAATACATTGCATATTTATGTGATCGATAGTTTAAATTACATAAGTCCATAAACTCATCTTTTTCTCAAAGGAGGTTACTACAAAAGGCGACGTGCTACGATTCTTACTGATTCCTTTTGTTTCATCCGCTGACAAATAATTTTGATTAATTAGAACTAACTGGGTTGTGGAGGTCAGATAGGCAGTCGCTCCATGTAAAATGCTGGTACTCAGCTGCTTCCGGTTTGACTGGCAGCCGACCACATAGTTGGGAAAAGGCTAGGCAGATGATGAGATAATTACTTGCTTAACTTGATTGAAGTTGATTGGGTGTTTGATTGTGAATTTGTCATTTTTGCTGAAAATCTTTTTGTTGAAAAGCTTGATCAAATTTTATTGCGAACATTTACTGTGTCGTTTGTCGTGTGAACTCTCAGAAGTAGTGATTTGCTCCTTGTAATAACAATTTCTGAGAGTTCGTCTTGTTCAGGGAAGATTGAAATGAAATTTTTCTATAAAGACAACATTTTTACCGAGAAGCTTTCTAAAATTAACAAAGGTTGTACACAAAGATATAAAAGTAACAATGAATTTGCACATTCACCCGCAACTTTAAGCTCACTTAGATCTAGAAAAACAGGCATTTTCTTATCCTGCCCAGATTGCTGTCCTGGAATTTATACCTTAACTAGCTTTTGCCCGCGGCGTCACCCGCGTGGATGTCGAAAAATATCCGATTACTTCTTAACCCTTCAGGGGTAGAATTATCAAAAACGCTGAGACACGTATTAATTAACTTTCAATCATCAGCCTAAACACTTAATTTGAAGATCCTAACTTCAAAACTGACGGACTTTCATATAAACTTTCATCCCCTATTTTACCCCTTTAGTGGTTGATTTCCCAAAAATCCTTTCGTAGTGGATACTTACTCTTCACAAAGAACACACCCTCCAAGTTTCATGTCTCTAGGACCAGCGGTTTGGGCTGTGTGTTGATATATCACCCAGTCAGTCAGTCAGTCAGTCAGTCAGTCAGTCAGTCAGTTTACCATTTTATATATATAGACTATTCTATCTTTTGTTACTGAGCCAAGAGGCACGTCCCAATGGGCAAGTAATCTAGTCCGCTAAAGTAAATAAATATTAATAAATTAAATAATAAACACTTGTATCCTGGTTTCTTCAATTAATCGCTCTTATTTACTCTAATGGAAATATATTACCTTGTCTTCGTATATATCTTTGTGTTTGGCATGTTTCAAATATGCCATGAAGAACTAAATATGTACAGTTTTATTTTATTAATAACTTCTTAGTATTCTCAATATGTACCCAATAAAAGATTTTCCCTGTAAAGCCATTATACATAGTTGTTATGCCGACTTGGGAACATTGTTAATATTCAAAAGAGCGGAAAAATATGGCCATCGAATGCTTCGATATTCGAATTTGAAAAGCCTTGTTAAATTCCGAACGATTGGCCAATCAGATAGCTGGGTACCTGAATATGTATCTCTAAATTGAAACTACCGAAAAGGTTGTATTTGAATATGTGATACAGATCTACAAACCTATTTGAATCCCGTAGAGTGTAGTTTTTCCCAATACGAAGAGAACATATCCATATTTTTCTTTGATTTGACACAAATTCTATGGAACTAGGGAGCAATAGGTAATAGGTTTCTATTTAGGGTAATACCCATATTCAACAAACACGGGTATTTTTCTTTGATTCGGAATGACGAGAGGCAGAGCTGGTATCGTTATTATAAGTAAGTAGTAAAAAGAATATTATATTTGTTGATCCATTTGCAAAATATGTAATCTCTTTGGTGACTACTAACTTAATTAGGTCATCAATTCCACAGGGACCTATTCGTATGTCCAGTTAGTTATTTATAGTCGACGTCATCATACATAGCTTTGACACCTTAAGGTTGAATGTCACTAGCACGTCAGAAAATGACAACGTCTATTTGTCTATGTGTCAATTAGTGAGTTTTAATCTTAATGAAGTTTCTTATAACGGGGAATTGTTCTGAAAAGGGATAAAGTAATACGAGGCCGACTATACAACAAGATGGTTAAAAATTGCAAAGTTTTAAAATGAGCAACTGAACATTTCAATTTTAATGAGTTTTCCCGTAATGTTTTCATATATTAAAGCATAATCAGCCTATAATGTACTTACTGCTAGGACAAACGGCGTCCTCTCGGGTTGGTAGATGTCACATGTCTTCGAATTTTTGGTTCTAGGACATGCCGGTTTCCTCACGATGTTTTCCTTCACCGTTTTTAGAGCAGTGGTCATGAAATAAATTACACAAAGTAATACGCCTGCCTGGGGTCTGAACCCACTACTTACTGTGCGTAAGTCGGGGCCGCCACCACTGGGCCACCTCTGCTCACCATGATGAGGACGATGTTTTCTTATATCACCCTCTTATAAAGCGTAATAACATTGATGATTCACCACCCATGTCTCGGATGTAACGTAACATATTTTATTACGTTTCTTGTGAATGAATCAAATAAATAACTTTTTATTCTTTACGACACTCTTCTGAAGTGTTCGTCTTGTAGTCCACATGGTTGCAATAAAAATCTAATTTGTTTACATGACTAAGGATGGAATGCACTAATAAAATTGAACGCGATTAGCACATCTAAACCGCGATCAAGAGCTGTCAGTTTCTTTACATTCTTAGAAAAGCAGTGTATATGTACTGATCGCGATCATTATTATTTTTTTTTTAACTTTGTAAAATCATCAAATGAGTCCTCCCACCCAGGGCAGAGCGGGAGGGACTGTCAGACTTGTACTGACTAAAATCCACGGTGTCCTTCAGTAGCCCTTTACGTTCCAGGGTCACGGTAATTCTATGAGTCCCGCGACCCCGGCAGGCTTTGGCCCTCTAGAGGGGGGCCCCGTCATTATGCTGACACTCTTTGAGGCGCGCGTGGAACACAACGCGCCGTCGACCCGGGCATGGTTCATGGTCGGACAGCGAGTCGCCCATTACTCGCCGCCCGCATGCCCGCGCCTACGGTGGCCGGAGATCGTCTGCCGACGTCCGGCGCCGTGGGCGTCTACCACTGCGGCTGGAGTGGAGGGAGGACGCTGTCCTCTCCCTCACGCGGCCCGCCTCCTCCTTCGCGAGCATGACTGCTTCGCAGAAGGAGGCGACCGCTTCCCACTCCGTCTCGCCCCGCAGCATGGCCTCGACCAATGCCGGGCGCGAGAGGGCTCCGCCTATCGCCGCCGTGAGGACACGGCGGTGCTCTGCCCAAGCGGAGCAGTCCTGCACCGTATGCTCCACCGTGTCCTCCGGGCGGTCCTCGCAGTGGTGACACCCAGGCGTTTCCTCCTTCCCCATATGACACAGGTACCTCCCGAAACTTCCGTGTCCGGTGAGGACCTGCGTCACGCGGTAGGTCAGGACGCCGTGACGCCTATCCAGCCACTCCTCAAAGAGGGGTCTTACCGCCGCGATTGCGGCGTGCCCGATCGCGATCATTTTCTATGGTGTATTCGGTCCTTACAGAATTAGCTTGTTTTTCAAAATGGTGGACCGCTTTCAATTTTGATCAAGTCTTGTAAGCGTTTTAACTCAAATTTTAGTCAGTAATTTCGCCGTTGTTTGGCGTTGGTAAGTAGTTTGAACTTAAACTTGAGGGTTAAAAACTATTTGCATTTATATTCAAGCTTCATTTAGCGTGGCCATTAAATATTCATTTTGTAAGTAGTTCTAAAACTTTTCCTTAGGCTATAAAAGCTTAGAGGAAAATGTAGCCGCTTTTCACAATATCCGATTCTAATGAACCATAATACCTTACTAATTAATTGGCGAAATCTATAGACTTATTAAAATAGCAGATTTTACAAACAAAGCCACCGTTACACGTGGAGAAGCTTATCGCGTACTCACTGGCCAAGTCTATAAACATAACTATACACTTATGCAAAAGGTTCGTCATATTAAATTCTGTGATGAATTGGTATTATCACGACGTATATGAAGTTGTTTGTTTTCGCGCGAATGTTTAATTAACATTTTCTCTTATCCATCCGTTCTAAGAAGGTAGAAACCCTTTTATTTCTCATGCTGGAGGGGTTTCATGTCTTGCTTACTAAAATCACACGGGAACGAATTCTCCGGGGTTACATCAGCCGTTTGTTTATCACAAGTAGCGAATGTAGCCACTACTCACCGAAAAAAATGAAATGGAACAGAATTTGTATCGTAATTACTTGCCAAGTCAATTAACGAGCACTTAATCGTAGGTGGTGAAATCGGTCCTTTTTTTTTTTTTTTTTTCGTTTGAAATCATCAAATGACCCCCCCCCCCCACTCTGGGCGGAGCGGAAGGGAGTGTCAGACTTGTACTGACTAAAACCCATCCATGTTCCTTCTTTGCCCTTGGTGTTCCAGGGCCACGGTATCTCTTTCGAACAGTCCCGCAGCCCTGGCAGGGTCCCGCAGCAAATCGGTCCTTAGGTAAAGTAATGAAATTCCTTTGTTTAGAGTTCTTTATCAGCTTCTGAGGTACTAGACGAATTGGCATTTCATCATCTGCCTAGCCTTTTCCCAAATTTATTGGGCTTCCAGTCTTACCGGACGCATCTGAATACCAGTATTTTACGTTTAGCGAATGCCTACCTGACCTCCATAACCCATTTAGTACTGGGTAATAAGGTACCCCTTGGTAAGACTGGTTGTTGTTGAAGAAGCTTTGAAAGCAATTGCCACTTGTTGGGTTTCTGGATTTTACCAGAGTCTTCTTGCATTAATTCCACTCACCAACCTTATCCAGCAATTGAAGCTCATTAATATAAAAAGTCTTGGTTACTGGCAATTTATATAAAAGGCTTCGTCGAATAGAACGTTGTATTTACCTCTGGAAATCGGGCTAAATGAGTATCGGAAATGCAATTTCGAATACGATTTACTACTCTAGCGGTATACTTCTGGAAACTTTCATAATACGCTCACTTATAGTTTATATACTACAGTTAAGTTGTCAATATTCCACGACAATAATGACGCTGACAGCTCTTGAACGTGGTTTAGACGTGTTGATCGAGTTCAGTTTCAATGATAAAATTTGTTCTAAAAATATACGTTTTTGTAATAGGCTGGCTTATGTTATGAAGTAATTACCACAACCTGTCTTCACCTAGTTCCCTCAAAGCCTCTCACGACTTGCGTGGAATACAGACTACGCCGTTTTTCCGCAGATAATACATTATTGTTTCTTGATACATAAATCACTACAGAAGACCTTTATTATGAGTACAATGAACCGATAGTGTATTACTAACCTAGTTGATAGTTGTGTTTGTATAGTGTAAACTGGGGTGATACATAACCAACTACTCGACACGTTCGTGTACTCTGACGAAGTTTGATAACACGGCAATGTTGTGATTTAGTAAGTGTGTTTTGCTAGTATAGTATAGACAAGGTGTGAAATAATTGGCATAGTAGAACAGTTACTTTTACAGGGTGTAAACAGACCCTTCACATAGCCGTCAACCAAGCATTCTGAACATCAAACTAAGTAACTTTACGCAAAAATTATTGCTGGGAATTAATTTTTTTTTTGGGGTGAAAATCACGTTTTACGGTAGGACTCGATGGAAAGCACTCAAAGCATTGTGCTGGTGGATGGATTGAATAGTACGGGGGTCGTGGGGGTGTGTAAAATAAAAATCTTACATTAAAAACATGTATTTAAAAAAAACTTGTGAAAAAGTTGGAACTTTGACCACCAATATCTCCGTAACTAGAAGGTAATTTTGTGTACTAGACCACTGATACAAAAAATTATCGCGAAGACGGGGAGAATAAGTGCTTTTCGGCTTTGTTAAGGGTCTATTTACACCCTTTAGAATGTTGATAAAATAAGATCACTATGTTGGAAATCTACGACAGAAATAAGGTTTAAGTCGGAAATAAAATTAAAAGCATTTTTCAGTCTGTATTTTTATTTAAGGTACGTATTTACACTTTCCAAGGTGGTCGTCTTCACTAACAGTAATAGATAATATTGTAATTTCAATTCTCAGCGATAAACCGAACTTTGAAACTCCAAGAGAGCGTTTTCATTTAGGTGCTGCGAAAACAGGGATAGGTTTAATAAAGGTGTCACAGTCCATTCCGGGAAGCAAATCCTAGTAAAATAAAGACGTCAGAAGACTAAATATTGTCGCCATTTTGATCTTTGAATATCATACCCTTGTCATCCAAATTAGCATTGTTGGGACGCCTAATTAGATTTCCACTAAACAGTTTCAAAAGGAAGCTTTTTCATTTCCAGAACAAATGATTAATTTGAAAATTTCTAGCATATTCTTTTGTATCTCTAGCATGTTCCATTTTGGCCCAGTTTTAAGACTTTTCTCATTTTATATCACTTTTTGGTAGCGGCCAAGCCAAGCGGGTGGTCCTATGTTAACTTCACGGGTCGTGCAATGTTTTAAAATTTGTCTCAGAAAATTTCAGTAGCAACGGAGTTTGGAACAGTGCCCGGTTATTGGTAGTCAGACGCAGTAAGTTTACGCTGTCAGAGGCAGTGCTATGTGGCCCATAGATACTGCGAAGTATTTACGGGGAATCCTAGATCTATCCAAAACACAATACCAGTGTGGCATTGTGTTTTGGATTAATGCCTGACCTCCTTTCCTGCCCATCCAGCAACCCCACCTTCCAGGATTTAAACGAAGCTAATGTTAGAGCTGAAGATCCCAATGGCAAGAAAGGAGGTGTCTGATGAGAAGACGGGTAATAGAGAAGTATGGAAGAAGAAGACATGCTGCGCCGACCCCAAATGAATTCGGATAAGGGCAAGAGAATGATGATGAATGTTACAGCTGTGCTGGTGGTTACATGCTGTCAAAGTTTGAGTGTAATCGACACTTTAAGAAGAAGAAGATTCTACGAAAGTCCGTGTACAGAGACGAAACTAATCTTATATATATATTTTTTTCTTATATTGTTATATATTTATACTATTTTGATATATTGTTATAGTATTTTATAGATCCTTGTAGTTTATCTTAGTAATAAATTAATTTTTAAGATTTAAACACCTACCACTGTTTGTCTCTGCCCCAATGGTTGACTGGTAGAAAATGCCTATGGCTTTAAGTCCGCCTCTGTACTTTGTGCTTGAAGTGTTAAATAAATAAATAATCTTTAAGTCAGTGCTTACGCTTAGTGTCCCCTAGCGACAATTATTAGACCGTCAGAACTGCTACAAATGAAGAAGAAGCGTTATTAAGCCACTACAGGCATCATTAATGCTATAAAAAGGCATAGACAACACAACCCACCGAGCTCCGCAAACTTAAAGCCGGTATGGATGCATCTTTATAAAGGAAGGGTAAAACAAGCAGAAACAAATACTATCTTTTTACCCTTTTACTTATCTACGCGTTAGTGCAGAGGGTGTAATTATGAAAGCTTCCATAGTATTATAAAGAGTGTAAATGTTCTCTATTTTCCTAAAGCATGCAGCTCTCGTGTAGCACCACAAAGAGAATGCAGCAAAATTGTTTGTTTGTTGAAATATGTGTATGAAGCGCAGCCATAAATCGTTTAGAGATTTCAAACATGCTTTAGTAGAACACGAAAATATGCGAATGTGAGCTTATGTCTTATTTATTTGTTGGAAGATTTTACATGCACTGTTATATGTACTTACTTTTAGATTAATGGGAATGTTTTTGCTGTTATTTAAATAAAGTTTTATTCACCATGTTGTTACTGAGTGTAGTTAATTATTCAGAAGCTTCTATGTAGATAGATTTATGTGCAAAGTGGTCCTAGTTTTTGTTATTTACAAAAGCAATACCTGTACTGAAAAAACACGATATTTAGCCTATTTTAGTTGTTTTTCCTCTCAAGTTATAGGCTAATTTCATCATTAGAACAGAACGCGATCACCGATCAGCACATAACTACGTTAAAGAGCTGTCAGTGTCAACAGTGATGGAGAATATAGATAGCTTTTGAACGTCGTTTGAATGAGTTAATCGAGTTCAGTTTCACTAGTGAAATTCGTCCTGAAATAGCACTATATCCTCGTTTCAGCTAAAGAGTGTATAAATACATTCGCAAATAAGCTCACTTCTACTGCAACTATTATATAGGTACTGGCGCCAGCTAATAGTAATACATTACCGTGAAAGTATACAACCCTATGACGTCATCGCTAACTACGAATTAGGACGGCATGTAGGACAATAATCGCGTGACCCGGTTTGCGCGGCAAGTATTTGAAAAAGGAATATAATGTAGCTAGCTCTATGGTTCTGTACTCCTGAGGAATTCGTTTTTCTTGCCTTCCGTGACGGGCGAAGGAAGCCGGTGACGTTTCGTGCTGACAGGAGAAATGCGTGGTATTTTATGCAGGCTATGCAGATGATATTTCGATAATTTTCTTTAGCAACTGATAAATTCGTTTCGTAAATATACCAGGAAACTACGGTGGTTCTGAAATCATATTTTAATCAAAATCGTCTTTTAAGAATGAAGAATGTGTCATCATATTTAGTGCTTTCCAGTACTCACTGTTTATATTTTCTCAGAAAAAAAAACATAAAAAAGCTTTCAAATTAATTCCAACATAATGTCGATTTGACGACTTGCGATGACTCAAAACTTTTATGCCTTACATAAACTACACAAAAGAAAATAAACGCCATATTTCAAGCTTCATTCCACATTAATAAATACTTATCCGCTTCGATTGCTCAAATCATTGTGAAGGAGGAAACTGTATTTTTCTTAGTAATAACTTCTGATACGTATGACATTTACGAGAAACTGAAAAAGCTTATAAGATGTGAAAAATAATAGTTCCCTTATCAGACATAAACAGTTGATACAACAATGAGCAAAATTCTCTGCGCCACCAGAAGCAGTTTGCGCCAGGCTCACTTCGTCTGATTTGGATGCAGAATCTCCCATAATGGTGACTGGCAATTGGGGAAATTTTTCGATCTTCAGGTTATGCCGCAATTGCTTAGGTCGGTCCGGGGATAGGTGACCACCCATTACGCCCCGACTTTCCTCCATCCCTCGGAAAGCACGTTAAGCCGTTGGTCCCGGTTGTTACTTATAGATCTTTGGCT
The DNA here is from genome assembly GCA_963082995.1 of Noctua comes. Taxonomy (NCBI): domain Eukaryota; kingdom Metazoa; phylum Arthropoda; class Insecta; order Lepidoptera; family Noctuidae; genus Noctua; species Noctua comes. The sequence continues at coordinate 12,520,947 of OY720281.1, read as the reverse complement.
GTCGCTGCAGATAGTCAGTGGCCCGAAAGTCTAACAACCAGTCTTACCAAGGTTTTATTTATATTTAATAACGATTGTTACCTTCAATAACAACAAGACCTGTTTCATACTAGTCCTCACTATTCTACTTCCAAAATTAGTGCCTGAGCGATGGTTCGGTTTCGGCCAAAAACCAAGTTCCTTCCTTAGTTTCAGTTTCGGCCAATTATTTGCCGAAACTTCGGTCTTCCCGAAACTCGATATTCGTGAATTTTCGTGTGTCGTTCAGGTGAGTTCGTTGCTCGTGATCTCAGCTGAGTTTACCGCAGTTCTTAGCTTTAAATTATTAAGATAACAAACATAAATACTATGATTACATAAAAATATACTTTAATAATTGTTTTTTTGTTCTATGTAACTGTCGAACAGGTGTAAAAATACGCTAGATTGTAAAAAGCCATAAAAAATATGATTTTCGGTTTCGGCCGAAACTGAGACCTGAGCCGAAGGTTGGGTTTCGGCTGAAAATCCTGTTACGGTCGGAAACTATGCAAAATACTAAGCCCGTTACAATGCTCACAACATAACACTACAGTAAATACAGAAGAATAAACTCACTTTTAAAAGTTGTTGTGACTGTACACCAATCGTGTAGGTACCTTCCTATTATTTCTAAACTTCTAAAATATTTACTGCGGAATAAACGGTTCCGTTTTCCTTTCTTGTTTCCAATCGTCGTTATTGATTTATAAGTCTGTTAAATGTCCTTTGTCGTGGTTTCAGTGAGCTGAGCTTAGTTTCTACTACGTTTGTTTATTCTTATTCTTTATTGCACACAAAAATAATAGAAATGCAGACATAATTACAACATATAGCTTATGTACAAAAGGCGAGCTTAACCCAGAATTGGTTTTTTTTACAGCAAACCTTACTTGGATTGTGAGATTTGTAGAAGAGGATATACTTATGTTTATTTGTTATTTTATGAGGAAACGGTATAATTCTGCATTAAATCCTCTTGAAATTAAAGTCTGCTATGCTGCACCAACGTTGTTAAAGACTGTTTAGACCAGCTGTTTTCTTTATTTCGTTTTAAGTCCAATTTTCTTGGTAAAGGAACTATTTCAAAGTCGACCTCAACCACAGACCGTAGCGGGAGAGCCGCTCAATCTTTTTCATACGCTGTTTTATACGTAACTATGAAAGTGCTTCTCTAAATGGCGATAACCATTTCCACAGTTTTACATAGAAACCAGTCTGTCAGAGATTTGGCGAGGTTGCAGATGCGCTTTAAGCCTCGTATTCATGGTAAACATTTGTTTAGCAACAGTTGATCAACGTTGTTGATGAACGGCGAGAATGCTTCTGGAAACTTTGTTTAAATCAATATGGGTTGTCCACACAAGCCAGTCAGCAATAAATGTTGACTGCATAATTTTATCGTTGTTCCACACTACCGCCATGTTTATAAACAGTTGCAAACACGACCACACACGTCAACATTTGTTGATAAACTGATGTTTTCGCTCGCCGGGCGTCAACTCTGCAACATGGCGTGATCAACTCCGCAACACAAGTGTTGCCTGCAATATGTTGACATCAACTGGGCAACATGTTTATGCAACCATGTTGCTAAACAAATGTTTACCATGAATACGAGGCTTTACGGTTACGACCCCCTTCGGAATTGTTCCTTAAACAAAAGTTGCGAAACATAGCATACTTGCAGCAGAAACAGATTGCGTTGCTGAAATCATATTTCACACACAAAAACATGTTGCGGAATATGCATACAATGTTTCCCGTAATACAAAAACATGTTGCGGAAACAATTGTGTGCAACATTATCTTGTTTACCACGATTAAGAGGCTTTTGAGTAAGAATGCGACCTTTAATAAAATCTCGGTAAAAACAATGACATCATAGTAAAAGATCAGATACATGATATGGAAGGTCAAACGTTAAGTGGACCATACTAAAATAAGTACATATCAGGTATCATCTAATGGACCGCCCAAGATAAGCTGGCAGCTCTAATAATGATGGACAAAGCTCTTAATACATATTACGGCGATCTTCCAATCTCGGATAATACGGGTAATAAGGTACGCTTCAATAGAAATGAGTCCAGAAGATATTAGGTTCGGTCATCGATAAAAGCGGCGTCTTGTTAACAACCAATAAAGTGTCTTAGATACGACAATAATTCACTGAACATAAATATACAAGGTGGATGGGACAGCAACGCGAAAACGGTTACCACGTATTCAGTACATCATTCTGAGCCCCCCACATAGAAATTTCCCATCATCATCGTCATCATTTCAGCCAAAAGACGTCCACTGCTGGACATAGGCCTCCCCCAAGTGTCGCCAAATTGACCGGTCCCGTGCGACTCGCATCCAGCGGATCCCTGCAACCTTCACAAATTTCTGATTAAAACTGCTGTTCCCTACAAAAGTGCAATACCTAACCTACGCGGTCGAAATGTGTGGAACAGCTGATTTTTTTTGATAACCGATGAAAAATTTCAATGTGGGGGGCTCAGAATGATGTACTGAATACGTGGTAACCGTTTTCGCGTCGGTGTCCCTACCGCTCCGTTTTATCACATTTCTTCGTTACTATAGACAAAGTATTCGTACGTATGACACAAGACGTACGCCATTTGTTTATAAATCTATTGATTAAACAATAATTGTTATGAGTTGGAAATGTGGATGGATTCAAAGACATTTAAGAGCTATTATTTTGCTGATTAAACGGGTAATCGCCTTTCACCAGCGTTCAGGATATTTATTTGATTCCTAAATCATTCGTTCCCGACAGAATGGTGTCGGGTTGAAGCCGAGGACGTAATTCGTGCGAATTCGCAGCCGTTCGCAAAGGTTTTCCGTTATTTATATTGTGCACCTACTAATTCATATTTTGCTCTTAATCCTTGACTCATTGTAGACTTATGTTACTTGTTGGAAACCAGGGATTTTTGCGACTAAATAGTGACCGTTAGGTAACAGTTTTGCATACAACAATATAATTTTAACGTACTTGGCCGCTGCGTGGGCGTCGTAGCAGAGAAAACGTAGTCAAAAATGCACTTCATTTTTTTTTGGTATTTCCGACTACAGCTTAAAAATATGCAGCTCTATTAATTGTATGCAAAAACTGAAAATTCGCTTTAAGCACGCGTTTTCGTGCCGCTTCACGATCACATTGTTGAACGCGACTATGAAACGAATAAATGTGAAATCGACTACCTACCTCAAAGGATTAATCAAACATTTTTATTTCACTCCGCAATCGCAATATTGCTGAGAGAACTTTTCCAATTTCAGCATGCCTAACTCGTACGATGCATTTCATAAAAAATACATGCAGTCAGTTCAGCCTCGTGAGTACCTATACTACGGTACACAGAGCACGTCCCTGAGCAGTTGGGATAATGGAATTTAACACAGGAATACTCGCTTTAAATATTTCTTGAGATGGTTTTAGTGAAAGTGATTATGAAGGGATTAAAAAAATGTCTATTATTGTCTCTGCTACTCTTAGAGGATGATCATCTACCATGTCCACTTCTTCGAAAGGAAGATGGTAGATGATGGTAGGATTACATGGGGCCCAATAGGTGACCACGTTAATACCATCATCAGTGGCGTTTCTAACCAAAGTGATACAGTGGCCACTGTGATGTTTTTATACAAAACTCTGTACACATCGGACAGGTGTTCGGTAACACAAAGGATTTTTCGTTTGGCTGAAAAACTGTGGACTATACACACGTATTTATATTTTGGACGCAAACCGCATCGACCACAGCCTTCGACATTTCGCACTTGATTGGACGTCGTTCGGTCAGGCTAGGGCTTTATAGGAAATTACCCGTTGGCTTTACCGGCTTTGTCTGCAAATGTACAGGATTATAACCACGGTACGAGATTCTAGAAGCTTTTAAAAAATAAGAGACCTTTTTCTCCGGTATTATCCTGGTTTTTACGCAAAAACCTACCTAACAACAACCTAAACATGATATTTATATTTATGAACGTTAAATATTAAAGCCGATTAGCTTATTACTTTAGTAAAAGTATGAACCTTTTGAGAAAATTCAGGTCGCGAAGGTACCCAAAATAATTTTGTAAATACGCAGCATTTATTATTCACGCTTCGATAGCATATCTACTGCGGTCGAATCTAGAAACATTTCGGAAACGTCGAGATAAATATTATATCCTCATGTTTGAATCACCGCAAAGGTATGCATTCGTATCTGCTCAATCGCTTACCGTTTATCATATGAACTGATATTGTGTCGCATGTATTCTCTTACGTGATTTCAGTACCGATCTCTATAAATTGTAACTTTGTAACCACTTTGTAACACAATTAGAGCTTCAATTTAACAAAATGGAAGTGTCTGCATAATACAATGAATGCGGCGTGCGTTACCTACTTACAGCAACAATGGCTCCGACCGCCATATCGCGCGAAACGACACACGAATCGACGCTTGCGCACAGTCAGTGAACCTCCATAGAACAATACACACGTGCGGGTCAACAGCTTCCTCTTCCGTCCAAACTCGGTGACCGTGATTAACATTATGTACTTTATAAGTAGGTCTAGTAAAATATAACAGTATGTAATATGGGATTTTCTATTTGTTGCAGGAAGCGTCGCCAAACCTAGAACTCGCCGACCCCTTGAAGCACCACACCCCAAGACTGAAAGCTCACTGCCGTCTTCCAAAGTATCTCCTAAAACTACTTTAAATTTATCTTTTGGAATCAAATCGACTTCGCTTAAGTCTTCACCCTCAAATTCCACTCCTCAAAAGACTTATGACAGGCGTCGAAGCCCCGAATCAGGTTGCAAACCTAGTTGCATACCTCTTTCCAAGAAATCCGCTGATAGAAATTTACGGACATCTACATCACCGGTTAAGCAGGACTTAACTCGAGATACAATATCTAGCAGATCGAAGGCTGAAACACCTAGAAGTAGAACAACCCGAAAAAGTCCAGAAAAACCCAAGAGTGACACAGAAAAGAATCGTATCGATCGAAGACTTCGAGCTCAAAAAGATAGTGAAAGTCTTAGCGAAAAATATCATAATTCAAAGAAAAGACTGACTAGTTTAGAAAATAATTCTCCAATAAAATCGAATGAAACTAAACACGTTTCGCCTAAAAATCTTTTGAATGGTACTTCCCGAGCGAATCAAGAACCAAATGTTAATGCTTGTGGACTAGAAAATTCTAAAGGAACGAAGATGTCGACGCTTCATGAAACTGTTAGACCGCATAGTTCTAGACTTTCCCAGGAGATGGACAGCTTAGCTGCGTTGACTAAGCAGACATTAGATAGGGTTAACAAATTGTCGAATAACTTAACTAGTAATAAGATAAATTTAGACACATCTGAGCCTCGTTTCGACTCCATATTCGCTCCAAAATCTGAACTAAAACACACCAATCACGCATATAATTATGGATTAATTAATGAAAGGCCGGTACATAACAGAGGAGTAACAGAGAGGTTAAGAGATATAGACACGGCAGCTCAGAGACTGATTGATTTTGAAAAGCAAAGTGCAATGTTTTCTGATCTCAATAACGATACGTCTAGTCAAAGTCGCCGTCTTGATACTTCGTCAACGTCCTGTAGTCATACGCCTGTGTCTATCTTAAAACGAAAGTCTATCCACGAAGACAGTGCTGCATCTAATAATAATAATCAAGCCATTGCATCTCCGCCGGTTACATTTTCACCTAGCGTCATTGAACCGCGAAACGGTCGATCTGACAGCAAGCAGCGACAAGGTATTTTAAAGAAACGCCGAAGCTTGGATGAGTCTCAAGTAGCTCGGAGGAGATCCTGTAGCCCAGAAGTATCCTTCGCTGAGGATGGCTCTTTAGAAACGAACAAGTCCATATTGAAAAATAGGCGTTCATCCCTAGAAGATGTTGTCAGGAATAGATCGCCTGATGGTCAAATTCAAGGAATACTTAAAAGGAAAATGAGCAGAGACGAAGATCAGCATCATACTGACGACTTATCTCAAAGCTCACCAGAACCCCATGGAATATTAAAACGAAAGTCTAATTCTAGTTCAAGTAGCAGCACCGCCTCATCCCACGTTTCTATTGCTCAAGCTGTGTTATTAGCAGCAGCAGGTGGTGCAGAAATAGTAGAGGACGATAAAGAAACTGTCAGACCAATACTAAAGAAAAAGAGTTTTTCTGAAGAACGACCATGTCTTGATGATATCTTATCTGATACACCCAAACCCATACTTAAGAAAAAATCGACCGAATTTGATGATTACGATTTCGACCTGCCCAAAAAACCGATCCTAAAGTCATACAAAAAGTTGTCTGGAGACGAAGGACATGCTTCTAGTTTCGATTTGAGCGAAGACGACCGAAGCTCCCGAAGGCCTTCACTCCTACGCTCCAGGACATCTGACCACTCGGGATCGGAATGTGAAGCAGCAGTTAGACCTATTTTAAAGCAGAGAGGTTCGAGTTTGACTAGGGAACGCAGCCAATCGCCGCGCCCACGGCTCTCTTTTTGCGCGGACAACGATGCGAACATTATTAGTGTGACGAATTTCAGTTGCGATGCGAACGACTTGTCGGCGGCTGGACCGCGACGAGTGTTAAATCTCGCGCCCGCGCCCAACCCGGAAGAGTTACCGAGTGCAGTGCTCCGACGGAGGAATCTTCGCCCGAAGGCAAATCCTCGATCAAAGAGCCTCGCGTGTGATGTGAACGATGAGTTACTATCAATCCTGAACAACCGCCGGTTAAAGGTTGATGAGAATTGTGAAAACGGATTTTGTGAACCCTGGAACCGCACACCTAACAACACAGCTGGAGAAGATAGCAAACCTAAATCGTTTCCATCGATTGCCTCGAGAATCAAGTCCATGGAACAAGCACTAACTAAAGATCTCCTGACACCTAGAGAGCAGCCCTCCACTTCTAGGGCAAAAACCCGTGACAAAGAGCGCTACAAGACTCAGCCCATTACTGTAGAAGAGATGCGGTCGATAACATCCAGGTAAAACTTTATTTATTTTTACTAATTTAGCTCTCAGTAACTTTTAAATGCGGAATGTATTTAGATCACAGATTCAAAGTCATTGCATCTGTCGAGATTCGGCCCACACACCGCAGCGTGCACTAGCGTGTTTATTGTTTGTTTGTGATAATAATTTAAATAAAATCATCCTTAATGTTGTCGTCTGTCTTGTTAAGTGATGAATGTTCTTTTTGTTTATACTGGAACGTCTTTCTTTCTTATGAACTGACATCCTTAAATTTGACTTTCTTTGTAAAGGTGATTGTGCTGCCGGTGTTCGAATCTAAAAGTTGGCTGGTCGCCATTATTTTGATGGGTGAGCGGCCCACGCCACACGTGGGCTGTGTTCATCGAATGTTTTGTTCCAAACACTATACATTTCACTGTCCAGATGGTTAGTTAGTCATCATCAAAATGTTTTTATTTTCTTGTTCATGTTTGCATTATCACTTCCTACTACTGCAATTGGAAGTAATAACAAGCGTAGGTTAATAGAACACGTGGTAAAACAAGCTTGTAATACTTAAGTAAATAATGAAACTAGGTATTTGTTAGTTCGGGCTGTAGATTGTTTGAATGTTTGTAAAAGCTTTACCGGAGCGCATATTCAAAGAACGAACTTAATTTAAATTGAAGCAAATCTACTGCTTCTCTTAGATTCCTTTATTAATCGAGTTCAAGTCTTTGAAGGTTAATCCCGTAGCTCTAATGAGAATTCTAGACGATGTTGTCGTAATTAACTGCTTTATGAAAACCTTACACAAACTTTGTGTTAATTTTTGTTTTTCGTCTTTCTGACATCATCTTCGTTGCTTCAGTTTACTGTTTGATTCACGCCCGCAGTAGACAGCGTAAGAATTAAATTTGGACTGTGTAAAACGTTAAATTGTTTGGAAAATTGTTTTCGTACTTTAACTTCCTGTGCGCGGATTCTTTGTAAGCAGCAATGCATCGTTTAATTTGGGATGCTCCGCTCAAAGACGTGTAAGTAATCCGTTACTTCTACTATTATCACTATTAGGTCACTAGCTACTTTGTCTGTGGCTACTTTGTGTGTCCAGGCCAGACGGAAATATAGGTCTCCTACAAAATTCAATCAAAGTTTTCATATTGTTTTCCTCCGCATAATGAAAGTAGAAATTGTTTTATTAACTAGCTGTTTTCACGATTTGATTGAGGCGTTGTAGCCATGTGGAGCAATTAAAATGGCTTGTAATAACAAAAATATACGTTTGAACCTACAAAACTGCAATTATTTATTTGTGTTCTACTGCTTGTTATGTTAAATATGTTTTGAGACATCCTTCACACAAACTAAACGTCAAGATGATAATATTTGAAAAGAAACGTCTTCAAAGTGGGTTATTGTTATTAAAATCTATTGTTATTATTATGGGAAAATTGTACCTCATGTTATATTATGTTCCCTTGATTGTTGTTGACAAAACATCTTTTTATAGCGTTGGCATTACCTACTTAACAAATGCTACCGCATTATTCATCTCGCGACAGTCGCGACTTGGCGTTGTCTCGAAGAACTATAATAAGAATAAATCCAAATATGCCATTAGTCGTTGCGAACTTGATTGCCTTTGTCATCTGTTGCGTTAAATCAACAATTGTTTCCATCATGTTGCTTTGATTTTCTGTTAGATTTCATTGATTCATTGTAATTAGCACTGGTTCGACATGGTGCTGTAACATTCGCCGAGCGGGCGCTGTCTTGATGACGGAAATAAGCGCTCCAGTCGTTAGTGGGTCAAGCACTATTTCTGGCTCTGTTGTGCTTCAAAGCACGCATCAAGAGTTTTATGAGCGCCCCGGCTGTGCGCCTGGCTCCCGCGCCCTTAATGCCATCCATTGAAATGCAGCTATCGTTCGATGTGATCTATATTTCAAACTGCACTATTATAGAAAATTTCAGCATTCTGTCACTGCGCAATCTGTTCCGTACTATATCCGTATTATGAAATTAAAGCACGCTACTGAATACCATATGGTAAATATGGAAGTAAATATTGTAGTACTATCCGCGAAACTATAAAAACAACTCATAGAAAATTATGACCGTCGGCAGTCCAACAATAAATCGCATTGAGATCGAACCTCGATCGATAACATTCGGATCGAGAACAGACATTTATATTTAGATTATATTGCCGATGGTGTCAAACTTCCCTAAAACGATAGATCGGCGACGCCGATCCAATCACTCACTCCATAATTCATCGAAATTTATGAAGGCGAGCTGAAACAGCGACCGTCTCTTTCTTATGTACGGGTGTGTTCTACTTTAAAACATTTCTTTTCTCATTTCGCAGTTTGGAGCCGGGCCAAGCGCGTTTCCAAGCGTTCGGCCCCGCGGGCTGTAGTTTTCCGAGCCGACCCGTCGAGTCCGGTGTTGCTCCCTCTACCAGGGGCCCTTATCCCCTACCGGGGGAACCCGAACGTGATCCCTTCGCAGACTTCGCGCAAGCTTTGGATTCGCCACCGTACGGCGTGAGCTCGTTCAGTGCCAAGTCTCCGACGGCAGGCAATTGTTTGTCAGACGGCAGTACCAAGGACGACAGCTACGGCGAAGCCACATTTCTAGACTTTGAAAACATCGACGTGAACGCTGCGAGGAAACAGTCGACGTTGGACGAAATAGAACAAGAAGTGAACAAAGTTCGCGTTGCGCTGGACGAGGACAGTCGCGCGCTGGAGGAGGACGAGAGACAGCAAGCTGAGGCCGACAACTGGAGCCTGAATGTGTCTTGTGATAGCGGTGTGTACAACCGCGCTTCCTCCAGAGATTCCGGACCACATTCCGGTAAGTGTTTCTCTTAAAATTCACAAATTACGCTGGTCAAATTGTTTATTAAACTCGTAAACTTATTTTTGTCGGAACGGGGCGTGCAGAGCTATAATGTAAAACATCGTTAGGCTTATTTAGTGCGTCCAAGAGTCACAACTGTCAGTGTCATAAAGTAACCATGTGAAAGGGATCAGTTGTGTCCGGCGCGGCCGGCGGTAACTTGCGGTTTGTTTACGTTCTGTTTGGTAAAATTAGATTTACCGAATGCGCTGCTATTCGTATTAGGTCGGTTTTGAAAATAAACACAGTATAACCTTGCAGATGTCTCTCGACACACTTATTTGGGTCAATGTAATGCACGTGTTCTTTGTCAAACGTCATTGCATTACTTGAAGGTAGATTAATCGGTTATTAAGCGATTTGTGTCGTTTTTTTACGGAATTCGTGGTTGGCATTGAACAAGTGAAAAACGTTTGTATAGATATAATTGCACACTTTCGATAGCTTGCTGTTTATATGCGGGCGTGGTATTTTCTCTCCTTGACAATATTTCTCTCAACATTCCAGGCGAGGAGCTTGGCTTGATCGAGAGCCAGGAGATCAGGGAGAATCACGCGACGAATAGTAGTAGTAACGAGTGGTCTTCTTCATCTATCGAGCGTGGTCTTCTCACGATGGACCGAGAGAGGAAGTCCACTGAAACCGAGGCTCCGAGGAGTCCCGAGGATGCAGGGAGTGATGACGAGGGGAGAGAGCCCACCGGGTTCGCACTTGGCCTCGTCAAGAGCAACAGTGTGGTCGCCCGCGCCAGCATGTGGCAACAGCTGCAGCAACAGGCTAAAGGTAATATTTACTCTCGGTCAACCTTTATAAATACATCGTAAAACAGATGTTCTTAAAAGTAAACTTGGTGTAATGCTTCATGTAAATTCATAACCTCCGAACGTAGCATGAATATCGGTAACACATTTATAGATATCCGTCTTATAGAATCGAATATTTCGAGATGATTCGAAACTTCGTGAATCATATTTAATAGTGTATTTCTAACCTTGCCCTATAATAATCTTGTGCAATTTTCGTTCCAGGAACTCCGAAACCTTTGCTTCGCCACAGTCGCTCCAAGTTAAAGGAGGGACCTTCAGTGGCGGACAGGTTCAAGAGCCAGCCGATCTCGTTCCCGGCTCGCGACGTCACCCCGACCGAGCCCTCGGACGAGCCCCTCCCTCTCCCTCTGTCTAAGAGTACTGCCAACGTGCTAGACAGAGACGAAGATGGTAAGTCTCCACTTATTCAATGCTAGAATTACACAGTTCCAAAAGATTTTTATTTTGAGTTTGTTAAATTTTCGATATTCAAATTTTAAAGTAAACAAATCGTTCAAAGGCATGTACAATTTGCATTACATTCAAGAGAACCGCTTCTTGTTTTATGTATCGTCGGCTTTTGTTTCTTTTTTGCATGTCCTCGACTACTCTACTATGTGTATGTCCCGGGCTCTATCGTAAACACACAACTGCACAATGTTATGTAAATACGCACAAATTCACCGGTGGCAGCTAAGTTAGACGAAGACGATCCGGCGAAGATGTCGCTCTCAGAGAAGATGAAGATGTTCAACTCGAAGCTGACGCACAAGCCGCCGGTAGCGGGCGCGCGCGCACGCGACGAGCGGCTGGCGCGGGCGACGCGCCTGCGCACCATGCCGGTGCTGGCCAGCCAGCTGCAAGAGGCGCTGGAGCAGAACGAACGTCTCACCAAGTCCCTCACGCACGAGGACGTACCCCGTAATAATGATTTTCAATTGAAAATGGAGCTGTTCCGTTCGGCCAGCGCCAAGAACACGTCTTTAGAGTATATTATGAGGCAGAACGCCAAGTTTAGGAGCTTAGGTCTGATTTGTTCATTATTATGAGTTTGATTTTGTCGTTTGCTTGAAGTTGCGCTTCTCTGGGTTCGATTGGTACTAATGTCACCGTAAACTTGTAGTCATAAGTGTAATACAGTGCATGAAGTTTAATTTGCACGATTTATTTGCACGTTCAATATTATTTTAACAATTTGGGTTGATTGCAGTGTTTGATATACAGTGTGGGTGTTGTGTAGTATTGTATAATTTAACTGTTATTTGGTCGAGTTATTTTGTAATGTTCATTATAACATATTACTATTGCAGTATTATTTTGTCAGAGAAACGAACATAACGTTACGAAGCTTGTAACAATTACCTTTGAGTGCATGCACCGTTGCGCGTGATTCTAATACTCCGTCACGTCTACTGAGATATTGACATTAATCATAACATTTTATAGACCACAGCATATTACATTTTGAGCTGAATAATCCAGTTAGTCATTGCCTTGCTCAGTGTTACTCATTAATATTATTATACTCTGTGTTTCGCACGAATATCTTTAAACGATGGTGTGTAGTTACGTCAACTGGACATGGGAGCCGTCAAAATCCATGTGATCGCTTTTTAAAGGTCGCGACAGATATATGTAGGCGGCGACGGGACGAGAAAGCAAGATTTATTTTAGTTTTTTTGTCTAATGTTACAAGAAAAATGTTACATTGTTTTTAAATAAAATTATTGCCTAACCTTTTTTCTTTGTGATGTATTCGAAGTTTCTCTAAGAAACTTTGAAGATAAAAAATACATAAGAGAGGTTATTTTTTTATGAATTCTTAAAAGTGACTAGGAGATAATTTTATTGTAATAAATATCATAAACGCATAACTGTCCAAGATACGATTAAAATACCACAATACAAATCGTAGTGCATTTTAGCCAGTAATAAAACTTTCTAAGTACTTCTTGAGTAATTTTGATAGTAGGTATAATGCACGTACATGGACAACTACCGCCCTTCGCCACAACATATAAGCTTCACTAATCAACTAAATAAACATGTTTAAACCATCGCTATTCTACGGGGTGCTTTGTATATACTGGACCATATTCTTACCTATTCAGTTTCTAAATAAATCGATATGTTTCAGACCTAGACGATGATTCCCCGACGGAGCGAGCCCAGAGGATGATAACTCCTGAGGTCAGGGGCATCCTGAAGTCCGGGTCCACTGTAGTTCCTCCGAGACCCAAGACCCTGGCTAAAGGGGAAAGCTCAGAGGTTTGTACAGTTAGTATACAGTTGTTCAGTATTTTATTTTAGACTTTAAGCGGACCAATAACTCTTAGCGGCACTTTTAGGCAACAGCCACACTTATCGACTCGATAATCCGCTTGAGCTGGTCACCACGTTAGTTGCTTTTAATTCGACGCAGTGACGAGTTGAGTCGTCCGAATCAAAACGGGTAAGGACAGCTCCTTCTGATCGGCTCATGCTGATTCCGCGTCAATATGTGTGGTTAGTTCCTGTATAAGCGTAATCTGCCTATCGTCGTTAAAGTTCTAACACCACGTAAGTCATTTTTGGCATTTTGATATTTGATGTCGTTTGCGAGAGAATCGTAAGACGTGTTGTTTCAGCCAATCACAGAAACAAGCGACGTCTCAAATGATTAAATGATATTGTACCATTACATGAAACGCACGACGGCCAATCAAGCTATACAAAACCAGTTTATGCGGATCTCTCATTGTTTAGGAAATTATACAAAGCGAGGCCAAGTTATACTGGAAATGTACAGCTTCATGTGCCGCCGTGTGTACAATTATGCAGTTTTTTCACACTCCTCTAAAGTTGCTATTTTTGACTTATGTGGTGTTAGAACTTAGCGTCTTATGTTCCCATTACCGTGTCACAGACATCTATCAGTGGAAGAGAAAGTATCATAATCTGAGATTTAGTAAGGAATAGCTGGTTTAATCTACAAATAAACCACACAAATAGAGCTTTAAATAAAACATAGCAAGCCAAGAAACAAATGCATGCGTTTTGTATAAAGCCATTTTCTTTATGTTTCTAGACAAGCCATAATTACAAGAAGTGCAAAATACCTTTTGATAAGTAGATTCTGAGGTTAGTTGCACAATACTCTTTTGTTGTTAGTAACTCATCGGAATAGGATAAAGTAGATCGTAAAAAACATAATTGAAATATAACTATACATAATGGGTGTAAATAGACCTTTAAAGTAACCGAAAGGCGTTTGTTCTCCCCGTCTTTCATAATCATTTTTTTGTTCTACACCAAAGTTCCAACTTTTTCACAAGTTTTTTCTTAAATACTTGTTTTTAATGTAAGATTTTTACCGCCCCTTACTATTCAATCCATCCATCAGCACAATGCTTTGAGTGCTACCGTAAAACGTGATTTGTCACCCCAAAAAAAAAGTCGATTCCCAGCAATTATTTTTGCGTAAAGTTACTCAGTTTGATGTACAGAATGCTTGGTTGACGGCTATGTGAAGGGTCTGTTTACACCCTGTATATTCATTTTCATCATCACAATCAAAACTATACTGACTTCAAAGTTTCATCACGAAATCTAATTTTGTGGTGTATACTCTTTCAAATCCACCTGTTTACTATTACTGCTAGCCTACATTAGCCCATTGCTGGGCACAGGCCTCTCCCTCTCCTCATGACTTTCAGCTCTTTAAATCCAAGGCTAATGCGGGCCTATGGTCCTTGGTTTTGTCCAGCTCGTCCCACCATCTTCTAAGAGGTCTGTCGCGTCTTCTGGCTGTGATATTATACATCCACCTATTTATAAATAAAAATAATAACAAACAGCCTCGACTGCCTCGTTGGTCTAGTGGTCGTAAGCGCGACTGCTGAGCATGAGGTCCTGGGTTCGATTCCCAGGTCGGACATAGTGTTATTGGGTTTTTCCGTCAGGAATTTCTCAGTAGCAGCCGCGGAGTCAGGATTTGTGCTTGTATGATAGCAATAGGCTCGCCCCCTATAACATGGGACTTAAATATGACTGGCGAAATGTGGGTGTACTATTAGGTACACTTCTGCCTTACTCTTCGGGGATTACAAGCGTGATGTTATGTAAGTAATAACAAACAGTTCAATCCCTATCGTCCTAATTCTAAACCCATTAAAAGTAACGATCACAAATAAGTTCAGACCAATATTGATAATCATGTCCGGTACAAAAATAGAGCAAAGTACTTTAGCTGTAGTCAATAAAAATAGCTCAGTAGTACGGTGTAGTGCGTAATGCTACAAGTATGCAAAGTTTCTATTTTGGCTCAAACATGCATTATTGTGTTTTCAATGTAATTACTAGTCGCCAATATTAGACAAAGGTCTTGGATTTGATTGATTGTTTGTAGGACATCCGTCTGTTGGGAGAGGTTATTTTGGCATTGATTAAATATTGCGGATGTTGCACGGTCAATCCCAATCACGTCAGTGGTGACGGTTGAACTACTAAAACCGCCCTTATTGCTCAGACATAAAGGTGTTGTTTCATGTCAATATGTTGGCACGATCTACCTTCTGTAATGGTCAAGAGCTTGCTATATTGTATAGAAACAAACTTCGTTTAATCATCTCAAGGCAATTTCATTAACAGAATTCGTTCATTTTCCAGGGCCTAAAAGACGAGGGCATCGACAGCTCCTCAGACGAAGACTCAGTGTCAGCCTCAAGCGTGTCATCATCAGAAAAGAGCTGTTCCTCATCTGACAGTTCCGATGAGCTTCCAGATCCCAAGCCTCGAAGGTTCCAACGCAAGCCCAACAAATTGAAAGCATCCCGAACAGAATCCGACATCCCGAGACATCCCGAACCCTTCCCCTGCAAGATCAAACTACCAGGAGCGAATGATTTGAAGGAACGTCTCACACAAGCGAAGAACCCAGACGTCAAAATCCCGTTGCTCGGAAAACTTGGAAAGAAACCTTCTGAAGAAGCAAAAAAAGAAGAAGATCAGACCAGATACAGGAGGTTTGTCAAAAAGATGGATGAGCCCATACAACTGGGCAAGTTACGAAGGCCTGCGGAAAAAGTCACGCCTCCTGCCCAAGAAGTGCCACCTCCTCAGATCCTCAAGATTTCTGCGCTGAATCAGGCAGCGAAGGCTAAGTTCTTCGGCTTAGATCCGGGGAAGAAAGAGAAGACCATTGATGAGTTGGCCGCGGCAGTCAGAAAATACATTCCACCAGTAAGTGTTACTATTTTGTATTCAAGTATCTTCAATGCTAATATTATAAGGAAGTAAAGTTGGAAGTAGGAGGTAATCTCTGAAACTACTCATCCAATTTCAAAGATTCTTTCACTAATGGAAATGTACACTAATGCAGTCACGGCTTATAAAAATGGAAATTATTTCCAAGAATTACTAAAGGGTTCTTGGTGCGTGTTAGATTTGCTAAGATCATTCGAATTAAGAAACAAACTCACTGAATAGTGACTCGATGGATAGTGTAGAGTGTAGACATCTATGATGAGTCACGTAAACTGTGCTTTGAAGTTTGGCAGCAGCACTCTAGAAACATATTATAGTTTACACAACCAAAAAACAAGGTTCAGAGTGATGTCATTTTATTTCTCGTATTCTTCCCAGTAAACCCTTTCATTTCATACCTATATCATGGGAATGTCCGCTATATTAAATTTAAAATGACGTCACTTATTTAACCAAGCAACTAAAGATCGAATTCTAAAAATTATTTCAATGGCAGAAAGCTACATTATTCGTGGGTGCCATAGGCTATAAATTATATTTATATCATGCATATTACATTGGCCCTGGATCGAAGAACTTGGAAGTCATGGAGAGAGGCCTTTGCCCAGCAGTAGGATGACACAGGCTAACAGTATCAGTATCATGCATATTAGCCGAGCTATCACAATTTTTGCGGACGAGCGAAGTTCTAGTCTGTTATAAAGCAGTATATTTAATATCCCCTTTTCTCCTTAGGTAAGCAAGTCAATATCAATCCACACTATGGAGGTGCCGGGCTCCGGGAGCGACGGAGAGAGCAGCGGCGGGCGAGAGGTGCGACACATTAACAGCAGAGTTAGACACAGGTCAGTTCACTTCTATATGCGTTTTAGAACAGTAAGCACCTGTAGCTGTAGCCTACTGACTTAACATCTGGTTACTAAGGCGCCGAGCGCACTGTGCGGCCGGATGCGCAAATATTAGAACGTTCGTTTGACTTCGCTACTCCCTACGCGACTCGCTAGGCTTTAGGTGTTAAGCAAGCCATCTGTCAGTGCGTACGTAGCTTATGAGTGGTTTTAACCAGCAAGCTGTCAGCGTCATCATTGCTATGGCACGGCGTTCAGTTTCAATGGTGGAATTAGCTTTTACTAGAGGTTATAGAACTAATGGCTGTGTTATAGTACCCGTAACGAAGCCGAAAGGCACTTGTTTTCCCCGTCATTGCGATGTTTGTTTTGTTCTAGACCATATCTGGGAAGTTTCCAGTTACGGAGATATTGGGGGTCAAAGCTCCCAAGTTTTTTTAAAATTCAAGTTTTTAATGTTGCATATTTACTTTAAATACCTCCAAGACCACCGTACTATTCCTTGTTATACCTTGTATTATTGTATATTCCGTGTGTATCTAAGCGTGGGCCTGCAAAAGAATGTCGCAAAACTAGCACACCCCATACAGTAAAGCCTCATCGCTTTGGCTGTAATCAGTAAGGATGTTGCAAGAACACAAAAAATAGAGTAGGGTTTGATTTTGGATATCCATTTAATCGGGAATTGAAGAACGTTGCCCATGAATAATATTCCAATTAAAGGATTTGTAAAATAAAAATCATTTAACACTCGATTATTGTTTTAACAAGTGAATTCGGCATGGTTGGCGCAGTGGCTAACCGATTGACTGCTGTGCTACGTATCGCGGGTTCGATTCCCGCACAGAACAAATATTTGTAAGGCTCACAGGTAGTTGTTCCGTGTCTGGCTGTTTGTGTACATATGCTAGTTTAAATGTT
The DNA here is from genome assembly GCA_963082995.1 of Noctua comes. Classification (NCBI taxonomy): domain Eukaryota; kingdom Metazoa; phylum Arthropoda; class Insecta; order Lepidoptera; family Noctuidae; genus Noctua; species Noctua comes. The sequence goes on along the minus strand of OY720281.1, from coordinate 12,503,205 downwards.
TGTAAACGCACCCACGATACAGGAGAAATTCATAGAATGACGCAGTGAGTTTTATAATAAAAATAATAAATTGCTAGATTCATCTGCCCTTAGCCGTGACCACTATCGGTTTCGCTTTTGTACCACTAGTTTTGCGGCGCTCTAGATATTGTAATACCATTATGTGAGGACAGATGTCGCCATTGTGTTGTTTACTAATAGGTAGGTCACACTCTTTCGGCGTCTCTTAGAAGTTTTAATAGATGTAATACCTTGACTTATTATTTTATTTTTTATTTATTATATTAGGACTACCAACAATTGTTCACACTGGATACAGCGACATAAATCATTATAAAAATTTAATTACAGCGCAACAATTACTTAAAGGTAAACACCACATGCACAAAACAATAAATTCGGAAAATAAGCTAAGCTTAGTAAGTACTAAGCGCTAATATTCAATTTAATTAAATTAAAACTGTAAATAACGAATAAAACAGAATTATGACAAAATCGATTAAAAATAAGATTGATAAATTCATTACAATGGTAACATTGATAAATAGATAAAATCGAGGGGTGAAAGGCTATTTGGTTTAAGCGACATCTTGGGCGATATTGAGTTATATACATATTCGGAATCAGCAAATTTTTCTCCGTCGAATGATGCCGGATTCATTTAAATCTGAGCACTTTTTTGGCGCTTCAAACAACTCTATTTTTGGGTTGTTTCCAAAGTGGCAGTGTATTATCTGACGTCGTTTTTGCATTAATTTTTTACTAGTGTACTTGAACTATACAATGATTTAAAGAACCGAGACATAAATCAGTAGACCTTTCTCAGATAAAAGATTCAATATCGGTTAAAGCGTTTTTCTTGTTTCTATTTTTTATTAACATGTGACTTAAATCATTTTGATTTCCACGGTTTACATGTCGTGATGTCGCTTAAATCATTTGTCCGTCAACAAAATACGACATGGAGTGTCGCTTAAGTTCTTTCAGCTTAAGTGAATTAGCCAGTCAGTCAATTTAATCTCAATTGGCAGGTGAGATAAATAGCTTGCTACAATTAATTTTGGGCTGCGTCACTTCAAGCGACTCTGCAGTATATTTTCAGAATAAGCCAAACAGGGCTTATTCTGAAAATATACTGCAGAGTCGCTTAGTATCTTTTTCCTGTAGCCAATAGTAGTTATGAAGTCACTTAAATCTTTTTTCCGTTCCCTGAAAAATAGTGGCTTAGGGCAATTCGTATTAAGCGACATTTATCTTCTTAATTAAAGGTCCGTTTTATATGATATAAGCATCAACACCTCGACGTTTTCAAATTAATTTAAATTAAGTTTACTCCATTCCAATAGCTGAAGAAGTTTTTTTGTTATGATTTTTTTTCGGAAATTTTAAACTTTAAATGGCTCTCCTGTAAAGTTGCAAAAATGTCGCTTAAACCAAATAGCCTTTCACCCCTCGAAATTAAATTAAAATTATATTACATTGGTAAATTGCTAAAATTTATAAATTATAAATAAAGATGGACATCATATTAAAATTCATTGAGTAAAATTGATAAATTGGTGAATTATAAAACATAAAAGAGAAAAAACTTTTTTTTTATAAAATTAATAACAGTTGTAAAATTGACACAATGAAATAATTGATTATTGTAAAATTGACGATATAATATGAAATAACTGATTATGACTAGAGAATGCCTGGTAAACGATTAAGGATGGCTTTTTGTTTAGCAAGAGAATCAAAGTGGAGATCAAGACTTGAATATGCTTATCTGTTCACATGGTTACCACTGGCAACTAGTGGTAGAATATTGCCGTCGGTGTTATGTTTGCGCGGCCATAAAACAAAAGATATCTATCACACTTAAACACCTCGTCTGAATCGTATGGCCATTTTTTTCATTAATTAGAAGTTATTATAAAACAAATTATATTGTGGAAGAAATGTTTTGTTTAAGTATGGCAAAGTTTTTTTTATACCGTATTCGCTGCGGCATCATTTATGTTAACAACGTGTTATGTGTTCGTAACTTATATATTGATACAAAGGCACTATAACGCTATTCGTTTTTGCAACAAGATATGCAAATTCTACTAATACGATAAAAATCACTGTAAATTCTCACGCGATCTCATATTTTTGCACTAGAAATATATCACACGATACATCACACCTGTAACACAATATGAAACGATAGCCAGATAGATAGTACACGCGTATACCTACTAGAATGAATCATAATAAAACAAAAAACTACCATAAAATTGGTACTTACAGAAGATCAACTCCATACAGTGAATGAAAACAAGCGCACGCACACAGTAAAAAGACGCTTAACGAAGTCGAGAATTACTTGTTCTTCCCGTCATGGTGATATAACCTTCAGTAGTTTCTAGCGAGTATAAAAATAATATTTAATATTATATACAGACTACAAATAGAACTAAACTAATGATAAAAATAAGACAAAGTAAGAAAATATAAACATCCAAAAATCGACGACAATAGGACACTTAGGCATCAAAGTACTCCTCCGCATCGCTGTCATCTGGAAACGTGCCTAGAAGACTGGCAGCATTGCCACGCTGAATGGCAATGCTAATTCTTTGGCCAAAGAAAGAGCCAGCCCTCTGGTCACGCGAAGTCTCGACCAGTCGGCGAGAGATTTCCTTAAAAAGGAGATGCGCACTCGATATAATTATTATTATTTTATGAAACTAAAATTAATTTATTCATTTTATAAATCAATTTATTAATTTGCTGAGAAAAATAAAATAAAATACTGGTTTCATTTTCATTCATTCAGCTGCATCGGTTAGACTGAAAGCAGACCCAGAAATAGTTGGGAAAAGACTAGGCAGATGATGATGACCATTAATCAGAGAAGTTACTCCTGAACTCGTGCACGTGGAGCGTCTTTATGCTTTTCCACTCGTAGTATTAAGTGAACCTTCTGTACATCTATTTTGTGATATTACACAAAAAGTGAGGTAACTTAACACATTTTTACTACTTTACACATACGTGTGTCGTTTTACGTAATTAATTTATTAGTAAAATGATATATTATTATAATGAGGTTTGAGCCATCTGTTGCGTATCAAGGTCGTTGGATTTTGCAAAGTTAAACATATGCAGTGAAATATAAAGAAATATTTTGGCTGTCAGCTGACTGTTGCTTGCGAAGACCTTGTAGGTAGAAGTCGTTTTGAAATCCAGGTATGTATCTCCAAGTTCTCGCAACGAATAAAGGCTCAGTCAACTTGGTACGATTGAACTCCGGATCGGCTGCGAACACCATACTCTGTCAGCTCATTATCTGCCTAGCCTTTTCCCAACTATATTGGGGTCGGTTTCCAGTCTGACCAGATGCAGCTGAATACCAGTATTTTACAAGGAGCGACTGCCTATCTGACCGCCATAACCCAGTTAGTACCTACTGGGTAATACGATAATCATTGGTAAGACTGGTTACTACTATGAAACCATACCTGGGAAGTACTGGGAACCTTCTAGTTACGGAGATATTGGAGGTCAAAGTTCCAAGTTTTTTTTTTTAATTTTTACTATACACACCTCCACGACCCCCATACTATTCAATCCATCCATCAGCACAATGCTTTGAGTGCTTTCCATCGAGTCTTACCTTAAAACGTGATTTTTCACCCCCAAAAAAAAATCGATTCCCAACATAATTTTTGCGTAAAGTTACTAGTTTGATGTACAGAATGCTTGGTTGACGGCTATGTGAAGGGTCTGTTTACACCCTGTATTATTAGATCAAGTTGAGATGCTTATCAGTACTTCCTACTTATAATGTTCTGAGTTTTAATGAATTTGATCGATTAGTTCTGCTCTTTCATTTTTTTTTGCGTGGGTCTGAATTTGACATTAGCTGTTTCCTTGCAAAATTACTTATACAAACTCTTATTTTCGTCCTTTTTATCAGCCAATCTTTTGAAAGGTCATCACAACATAATAATAAAAGTATCGTAATCTCTTATTATTTATTTGCTAAAATAATGTTTAAATATTAAGTTGTGCCAACAAAGTATGCAAATGTCTGACTACATTGTTGTTACTAATTATAATTGTAAATCTGTTATAATTCAAATTTTCGTAATTTTGTTTCTTATGAATGTTATTATTCGATAAAAATATGAATCTTTGATCTATTTATTTTAGCCGTCGGTTATCTTTCAATTAGCTTTATTTGAGTTCACAAGGTATTTTCAAGAGATCTGGCTATTGGGCAGAGCCAGCTCACGAAACTGAAGACCGACGATGGCAGGATCGTATCCGCCAAACCGGAGCTGCTGAGGGAGATCGAGAGTTTTTATGGGCAGTTGTACACTTCAACTAGCAAACCCGTTGCAAATCTAGCTAACGACCCAAGAGCTAGACTGACCCGACACTATACCGAAGACATTCCGGATGTCAGCCTGTACGAGATTAGGATGGCTCTGAAACAGCTTAAAAACAACAAGGCACCGGGTGATGACGGAATTACGGCCGAACTCCTGAAGGCAGGTGGAAAACCGGTACTTAAGGCCCTTCAGAAGCTGTTCAATTCCGTCATACTCGAGGGGAAAACGCCGCAGGCATGGTGCAGGGGTGTGGTGGTACTCTTCTTCAAAAAGGGCGACAATGCCCGGCTGAAGAACTATAGGCCCATCTCACTTCTAAGCCATGTCTACAAGCTGTTTTCAAGAGTCATCACGAATCGTCTCGCGCGCAGGTTTGACGATTTTCAGCCTCCCGAACAAGCCGGATTCCGAAAAGGCTTTAGCACCGTAGACCACATACATACGCTGCGCCAGGTTATACAGAAGACCGAAGAGTATAACCTGCCTCTCTGCTTGGCGTTTGTGGACTACGAGAAAGCCTTCGATTCGATCGAGACTTGGGCTGTACTGCAGTCTCTCCAACGGTGCCAAATCGACTATCGGTACATCGAGGTGCTGAAGAGTTTGTACAAAAACGCCACCATGTCAGTCCGACTTCAGGAGCAGACCTCGGAACCTATCCTTCTGCAGCGAGGTGTGAGACAGGGAGACGTCATATCTCCGAAACTGTTCACCGCTGCACTGGAGGATGTCTTCAAGGTTCTGGACTGGAGAGGGCTAGGCATCAACGTCAATGGCGAGTACATCTCTCACCTTCGGTTTGCCGACGATATAGTGGTCATGGCTGAGACCATGGAGGACCTCAGTACAATGCTCGATGACCTCAGTAGAGCTTCCGAAAGAGTAGGTCTTAAAATGAACATGGACAAAACCAAAGTCATGTTGAATGCCCATGTAACACCCACTCCTATCAAGATCGGAGACTCTACACTCGAAGTTGTAGACGATTATGTCTACCTGGGACAAACGGTCCAGTTAGGTAGGTCCAACTTCGAGAAAGAGGTCAATCGTCGAATCCGACTCGGCTGGGCAGCGTTCGGGAAGTTGCGTGGTATCTTCTCGTCCAACTTACCGCAGTGTCTCAAGACGAAAGTCTATGACCAGTGTGTGTTGCCAGTGATTACATACGGGACCGAAACGTGGTCGCTCACAATGGGCCTCATCAGAAGGCTTAAAGTCACCCAAAGGGCAATGGAGAGGGCTATGCTCGGTGTTTCGTTGCGTGATCAAATCAGAAATGAGGAGATCCGCAAGAGAACCAAGGTTACCGACGTTGCCCGAAGAATAGCCAAACTTAAGTGGCAGTGGGCAGGGCACATTGCTCGCAGAACGGATGGCCGCTGGGGCCGAAAAGTTCTGGAGTGGCGACCGCGAACCGGAAGACGCTGCGTTGGAAGGCCTCCCACCAGGTGGACCGATGACCTTGTAAAGGTTGCAGGGATCCACTGGATGCGAGACGCACGGGACCGGTCAATGTGGCGACACTTGGGGGAGGCCTATGTCCAGCAGTGGACGTCTTTTGGCTGAAATGATGATGAATGATGATGAGTTCACATGGGCGGGTACGTAAATAACAAAACTCAACAGAATAGCTTAAAAATATATTGACGATGGGCCCATAGTCCATAGACCAATCTTGAAACGAGTATTTATTTATATTTGTATATGTGTTCAATGTTGAAAGCTAAACTTAATTTTCAGTTTAATAAAAGCTTGTTTAAAACGAGAAAAATCTAACATAAGTTTGCCTATCCACCAGTGGCGAAGTTTCCACAGAACTCGATTCCTACTGGCTTCCCTTTGAAAAATGATGCAGTCAGTATTCTATAAACAAATAATATAATCACATTAAAGATATGTACTCCGGCTTACCGCTTACAAAAATTGACCCTTCGCTACTGCTATCCACGTAACCACATTTATTCATAACATCTTTCATGAAACTCCCGTAAAACTACGAGTATTAGCAGGCATGTAAATCCTACTTTAATATTATAAATGCGAAAGTTTGTGAAGATGGATGGATGGATGTTTGTTACTCTTTCACGCAAAAAATACTGACCGGATTTGGATGAAATTTGGCACACAGATAGTTTATAACCTGGACTAACACATAGGATACTTTTTATCCTAGTAGTACGATCCCGTGGGACGATTACCGAAAAACACGCGGGCGAAGCCGCGTGCATAAGCTAGTTATTTCATAAACAACAAACAATATTGATGTAGTACTTCACTCTCGCATGTGGTCGGGCTCGTCTCCGATTTTAATGAGTTCCTTGATTGGTTCCATTTAGATCTAACGCAACGTATTAGTAGAGTGCACTTTGACGGGTTTGAGTAGTAATAGGACGAGCTATAGGACACTGATGTGAGTTTTGATTGCTTTAGCAGCTTAAAAAGTGACCAGGTACGTTTTTTAAAAAACATTAGCAAATGAAACACAGTATTAATTGGCCCACTTACTCGGACAAATGGTCCAGTTAGGTAGGTCTATGTGGCGACACTTGGGGGAGGCCTATGTCCAGCAGTGGACGTCTTTCGGCTGAAATGATGATGATGATTAGATGGCGCTTATAATATTTGGTGATAAAAGATTTGTATACAAATCCCGTTGTTCTAAAACTTAATCGCGTTTTTAAATACAAATGTGGACCTCGGTACACTACTTTGTTCTGATTCATTTTCTTTGTCTTTTCGTTTGTTTTAAGAAAATATCCTTTAAATTTTCTTTTTCTTTGAAAGTTTTCTTCGAGTCCCAATCATATTCACCTCAGTTTCCGAAAACTTCAATATTCACTGGAGTCGAAGATTTTTTACCAGTACTTCACTATGGCATCCGCTCTTTACTAGCGCTCATTTACTTACACTTCCGTAATCGTGCTCTACAGCTACATAACACTCTTAGTACACCGACAACCGGTTCGATTCCGGCTCAGAGGAAGCCGCTCTGATGAGCTTAAACCTCCATGTGCTATCATTTAGTTGCATAGGCTTCGCTAGGGTCGATATCCTGAGGCCATATAGCAGTACCTAGCTGTACCCTGTAGTTAGCATGTGATGACAGGCATTATGAGTACCTAAGCCACGTATGTAATTTGTATCCTTAGGTTTATCTAGGAAATAATGTGGGAGGTTGATGCGAAAATGTAGGGATCTTGTCTATGCTTTATTCCTAGTAGTTGCATTGGATAACTGTATTTTGAAAGATTTCGTTGCATCTAGAATATACAGTTAGAATAGTTGCAAATATGCAGCATTATCATGTCGAAATTGGGTTTCTATTGCTAGTTTTTTTGGAAAATCAGCTTTGAACTTAAACTTCAGATGGCCTGTTAAAGTGATATTCTATCAGAGCTTACGATGATGAGAAAATTAATTAATTAAATTTATAACAAAAACAAGCTTTTATTAAAATGAAAAGAGGTGGGGGGGGGTTTATAATTGATTGATGATATCACGCGTGAACGGCTGGACCGATTTCACAATTATTTTTTTTGTTGTGTTTGTTGTATTGTCAGGAGAAGGTTCTAGTAGGTAGTAGGTAGGTAGTGGATAGGTAGGCAGTAGGTATTCAGTAGGTAGGCAGTGGCAGTGGGTGGAAAAGGTGCAACGCATTCCGGGTACAGCTAGTTAAATATAAAATTATGGGAAAATAAATGTCCACCCAGGCGAAGCCGGGACGGGCCGCTAGTCATCGATAATCATAATCGTCATTTACCCGGGTTAAGTAAGGAAAGTCATCAATTACACACCGACCGGCGCCGGCGACGCAGTCGGGAAATCGTGTGTAACAGTGCATAAAATTAATGTGACTTAGTAACATTTTCTAAGCTGACAAATAACGATTTCACTTTTCTTTTGTTTTTAGTTGAGGTGACGTAATTTAGTTTTACTGGGATTTGTCGCGTGAAATTGGAGGATTCTGTTGTGTAAACCCCTTAGTTTTTTTTTTTTTTATAAAAACTATGAAACTCTTTGAGCGACTACCTCTTTGGTCTATTGGTCGCAAACGCCAACCCCTTAATTAAAAACATGGGTTAAAGTCAGTTAAAGTAAATAAAGTGATATCGTGTTTAAACCGTTTTTTTTTCTTACGGATGAGACATCTCCAGTTTTTCTTTGGACTAGGTGTAAATGTGTACTTGGTACACCAAATCAAATCAAAATATTTTATTTCACATAGGCCTCGATGGGCACTTATAAAACGTCGACAAAAAGGTGCACGGTTCGGGTTGGTCGTTTCCTATGGAGAAGAATCGGCAAGAAACTCCGTGGTTACTCTTTTCAAATCATTTGGTGTTACAATATTATTATGGATACAGCATTTGTACTTAAGTATGGGGGGGACATCGTGGGCCCGACAATAAGTCGTTGCTTACTACACAAAGAATGTAGAACAAAATAAAAAGTTAACAAGCAGCTGGGAATCTACAAAGCCTACAATGTCCAAAAATTCACAAACAATGGATAAAAAGAATCTATACAAAGGTAAGAAAATATTGTAAAATACTAAATTAAACAAGTGACACAAATACTGTTATCAGTGCTGTAACTATTTTGAGCAAAAGATATAAATGATTTACAAACTATTTTGAGCAAAAGATATAAATGATTTACAAAGACATAGGAACCTTCTAATCTTTTTCTATCACATTACCTCTACCTATTCAAAAAAACACTATACTTTTATTGTACTTATTGTATGTCAGACTGGTGTCCGCAACACCACGTCCAAAACGCGTATTTTGCGTACGGAACACCTACCAAAAAACGTTTTATTTTATATCCCAGTTTATTCGAACTTTTCCGATCACGTCTCTAGTTTTCACCGCTTTGCTGCGTCGGCGCAAAGCTTTCCATCGAAAGCGCTTTACGCTCGTTTGGCTTTAGATATCGTCAAGCCGATGTAAGCGCTTCGCTGGTTCGGGAGACGGATAGAAAATGAAGTAGTAACTTCGTGTGGCAATTATTTTGCCGTCGATTAGTGTTAATTAGATGTTTGGGTTGGATATTTCGAAATTCGAGTGATTATGCGTAAATCCGTCCGATGTATCATGAGCAGCGTCATCATCATGCCCTACTTTCAAATTGGCTTACTGGAGTTTTTACAAGCTTTTCCTCTTAAACATGAGTTGTATTATAAGATTACTTTAAAAGTAATTTTGTAAAAAAAAAACCGAAGGTGAATGGCAAAGAAAACTAATCGGTCGAGATCTGCAGTAAACCACAGATGGCATTTGCGACAGTATACAATTACTTTTTGATTGTAATTTTGTTTTATAATGTCAGAAGTTCCATATTATGTTTCTTACTCAAAGTTTTATAGAACGGTCCAGGGGTGGAACCGCAATGACTGATCTAGTAAAGTTAGATCAGTGTTAAAAATCATAACACGCACAAAGTTATTTCCAAATCAATTTCGTAATTGCTACTGTTATCTCACTACTCTCCGACTCGAAACCCCATAATTGCACGAAACTCACACATTCTTGTAAAAAGCGTACAATTTACAACACAATAACAAAGTCAGTATAACGGCTACCGTAAATTTATTATCAGTTACCACGAAACGCTAAGCGTAATCGGTTATTACCAAAAATGGGCATTGTCTAACATACGTTCATACTGACAAACAACACAAGCAATTTTATAACTTATCTTCTTGTTATAAAGTCCAGTTTCTAAAGTGCCGGAAGCCGGCCGAGTGGCACAGTTGCTTCCTTGCGAAATGGCTAGGAAGTTGACTCGAAGTAGCCATGTATGGTGAAACGGATCGACTCAAGTACAGGTAGGCTTTGCTTTAATGTTTATAGTGTTGATTCAGAACGGTGCTCCCTATTGACCAAATTGTTGAAGTTCTAGGTTCTAACTGGTTTCACCTTTTGTAGGGTAGTTAACTGTAGCAATGGATAAGGAGAGTAATTAAGTATTCAATGGTTTGTTGGCTTAGAGGCAGCAAATATGGCTGCGGTTTGATTACAAAATCAAGGAACCAAGGAATTTTTATTAGGTACTGATTTATTGGATGTTTCAATTGGGGATTTCTCAGTACCAGCCACGGAGTTTGGATTTGTGCCCGGTTGATGGCAATAGGCTCGCCCCCTATTTCCTGAGACTTAAACATAACTAGCGAAATGTGGGTGTACTGCTTAACTTTTCGAGTATTACTAGCGTGATGTTATTTATGTGATTATATGCACCAAAATTCAGATTAAAAGGTACAATCCCGAAAGGCGCAGCGCCCGTAACCGCAAACTCTTGCGGCAACGCGGCCTAAACGCTTCCGTAGTGTCGCTGCGTCAATCAGTGCCGTCGCTGCGGCCTGGCATTACGATTTTTCCGGTTTGGGTTGCCGAATAGTTCCTTCAAATCAAGAATCAGTCTAGCTATAGCATCGTTTTAAAGTGCGCCTCGATTCATTATTAACAGCCTTAATAGAAATATATTTTTACTGTATATTACTTTTATACAAATCTCATTAAAAGCTCGGGAATTGGTGCGTGATTGCGCCCATTTGTGGCTCGCGGCATATTACGAGGAATCGATTACCATTCGTCATTAGCAAACCATGAGCTTCTGTAGTTACGAGCGTTCACCAGTCGGAATCTTCGGAGAATCGCATTAGGAAACTTGGGTAAAAATTGAATAATTTCTCGCCAATCATTAGGTAGGTATTGAAGGTTGCGTTAAGTGTATTCCCCCATTGTTGTCTTGTAAAGGGATAAATTAACAATGTGAGAATATATTTTCTTAAGTAATTCGTTGTTAGCAAAATAGGCTCGCCCCCTATTACATGGAACTTAAACATAACTGGCTAAATGTGCGCGTATTATTAGGTACACCTCTGCCTAACCCTTCGGGGATTACTGGCGTGATGTTATGTTATGTAATTGTGAAATCATCATATAGTAGCACTATTGACTGCCAATTACCATTACCCCCTTTGTAAGACTTTTTAATCATGCTTTTGTCCTTATCTCAGTGCAATAGTTAGATGTAGGGTATTTCATGCTTACGGTATACGAATAGTTCTTACTGAAGTTTCAATTGGCTGAAAGTTGTTGTCAAAAGTGGTAAAGCTATGACGAGACCGCTTTAAACTACGTAGGTACCTGTTATCAAGACTATTCTACTCTGCTCTCGAGCATAAAAGTAATAGTCATTATTACAGTACGCAAGACGCATTATCTCGAATGCCTACATACATAATCGGTAGTAGATCCAGCATCCGGGCCCCCAGTTACCTCACATTTATCTCCGGTGTTTGCACATTATTTACTGCTTCGAAGCACATTGTATTAGCACAGAATATTAGTTTAATAGTGTAGAACGACATACATTTGTACAAGAATCAAGTAAACATTTGAGTCGATATCTCTATCCTATGCTGACTCATACATCCGCTCGCGAGCCAAATGTTTTGATACTTCTTCTGAACTATTTAAAATATTCTGTATTAGTAGCTGATGGTAATTAATGATTGTATAACATAACATCACGCCTGGTATACCCGGAGGGTTAGGCAGAGGTGTACCTAATACATCTCGCCAGTGCTGTTTTAAGTCCCATGTGATAGGCGGCGAGCCTATTGCCATCCACCGGGCACAAATCCAGGCTGCTACTGAGTTTCTGATGAAAAAACTCTAAAAAAAATTGCCTTTTTCTAATGAAAGATTGTGTATTGAAAACACAGGGTGTAAACAGACCCTTCACATAGTCGTCAACCAAGCATTCTGTACATCAAACTAAGTAACTTTACGCAAAAATTATTGCTGGGAATCGACTTTTTTTTTGGGGTAAAAAATCACATTTTACGGTAGGACTCGATGGAAAGCACTCAAAGCATTGTGCTGATGGATGGATTGAATAGTACGGTGGTCGTGAAGGTTTGTAAAGTAAAAATCCTGCATTAAAAACAACTTTGACCCCCAATATCTCCGTAACTAGAAGGTTCCGAGGTATGGTCTAGAACAAAAAAATGATCGCGAAGACGGGGAGAACAAGTGCCTTTCGGCTATGTTAGGGTTGGACCTCATCTGGCAGCACGGAATCGCCTTTTTCCGTCGCCCTTTCTCTTTCTGTCGCTTAGAACTGCCATTTGCTAGACCGAGACAGAAAGCATAATGCGATAGGACGCGGCGGAATCCTCGAGGCGATCGGCATCACGGACAAAATGCAATGGTCGGCAGGGAGACTCCAGAACGCTGAAGCGCGCATAGCATGCTATCGCATCCTTTCACCGCCGATCACTTGCTATCGCATGCTGTCTCACTCTATCGTACAATGGTGCACGCGGCCGCTCGTCAGCTCAGTGCAGCCTGTTCATTCATTCCGTACGGATGGAAATAACAATGACTGACGAAGGATGAACCTATTATCTCCGTTTTATTTTGCGAATGCGTTTCTTTTTATTATTTTGGTTTTGCATTTCTTGCAAAATACACGCTAGAATCACTGCTGTCTCTTCCGTGGTCCTATCCATCTCGCGCTTGAAACTAAACTGATCATGAAAGAACGCGGCAGTATGCCACCCATGCTGCAGCATGCTGACGCGTGCGATCGCCTTTTTTGTCTGCGGAATGCGACAGCGCGCGTTCGCATGCGGCAGCATACTGCAGCACGTGGTAGCACAGGCGGAAAAAATGCGATTCCGTGCTGCCAGATGAGGTCCAACCCTTAAGGGTCTATCTACACCCTTTATAATTCGTTTATAGAAGATCACATACAATTAAACAAACAATCCATTGTCATGAGACTGTCTCGTTGGTGTAGCCGTTGTAAGCGGAACTGCTTCAACGAACAAGTCTGAGTTTTTCTATCTGAAATTCCGTAGGAGCCTGGACTTTACATTTATGCTCCGTTAATGATAATAAGATTACCCCTCTCATATTTCAATAATATGAGAGCTAAAGTTAACTGTCAATTTACATACATGGGTTGGTGTTATTGTCACTATAATTATCTACACATCCGCACAAAACACAAGCGTGATGTTATGTTTACTATTATGTGTGGCTTGTAGTATTTTTACTTACGAAATGAATGGGTAAATAGTAAACAAACATCTGATCCGTAGCAATAAAATTACTCATCTTCAATTTAAAAACAGAAGCATAGATTTACGCATCAACTTTAAGTGTAGCATAAATCTTGAGCCACAGATAAAACGCTATTCAAGTAGGTCAAGTATGTTCCTGGCTGAACAATGAGCATCTGCGTCTGCGCATCTGATGTTTTGCAACAAATCACCGGTTAATACCGAAGTACTGACTGGCATTGGTACTTCGCAGACTCGATGTTGCAGGGATAAATACGAATGTTTGAACTGGAGATAAATGGTTCGTGTTGGTATTGAATAAATTAATTAAGTTGTACCAAAGGATGCGCCTGAGTTTGATGATAGTTTTGGGTTCTTGTTCGGTATTCTTTATTCTTTATTCTTTATTGCACACAAAAACAAAATATACATTCAAATTGCAACACACAAATTGCAAATTGCATTCACATTGCGGTATCTGATCTGGCTAAATTATTTTTCTTTTTCTCTTAACTGGACACACTATGCTTTTAATGTCGTGGTAGAATTATTTTAAGTCACCTAGGATGATGCCGATATATCCTATAACCAGAAATTCACAGACAGGTGACATGAACCAATCCCTGGGGGGGGGGGGGGGAGTAGGTCATAACCCAACACGCGGGGCCGTGTTGGGTTTTTACCTACTCCTCTCTAGTAGGGCTGTGTCTCTGTAGTAGGAATGCTATAGGCTGTTATGCTTAGGAAATAAAGGCTGTAAAACACCTTTAAGGAAGCTGAGAAGCTCTTGACCTTCTCGTCCTTGCGATATTTTTTTATTCTGGACCATAACAGGAACCTTTTAGTTACGGAAAAATTGCAAGACAAAGTTCCATTATTTTAAATACAAGTTTCTAATGCTATAACTTTACTTAACATAATTCCATGACCCCTGTACTATTAAATGCATCTATCAGCACATTTTTTTAACTGCGTTACATTGAGCGCTACCGTAAACCGTGATTTTTCACATCAAAAAAGTTTTCCAGCAATAATGTATGCGCAGTGGTACTTAATGTAATATACAGAATGCTTTGTTGACGGCGTCGTGAAGGGTCTTTTTACACCCTGTATAACGGGACTGCGACTACCCAGGGTACACCACACACTAGTACTCATCAACATTTGTGGAGACGCAGAGGCTGTTTCAATATACCAGCAGCCCAAATATTCTTCTCGTGTATAGTATTTGGCCACAGCTACTTCGGCGCCCACACGAACATTGGAAGTGCGTTCTCTTGTTATTGTGAAGACTACACAGTCTTGTCAGTTCATTGTTTGGCAATTTAAAGGTCAACACAAACATACTTTTAAGTTTTCTGTAAGTAAAAAACAAACAGAACTGAATTAAGGTTATATTCGAGTGTGAGATGCGTTCACAGCATTGAGTAAAATACATTCAAATATCCCGAAAATACAAATATGCACCCACAACTCCATATATTTAAAGCAGCTTTTAGCGAGGCAGATACATAATGAGCCTATATCGTTCCCGCTGGGACACAGGCCTCCTCTCTGTGAGCCCCATAATCCACCACACGGAAATCTTATAAGCCATAATCGATATCTCATCCCCATACACTTTCCTCCAATCAGCTTCTAATGACAAAACTAATGCTGGTACATCCATCAGTCCATAATTTACTTCTTACATAAAATACGCCTTGTTTTCTAAGCCCACAAATAATTAGCGGCAATCGCGGCCATATTGTGTGGGGAGTCAATCAAAATCTCGTCGGTAGGTGACACGGCGACGAGCTTTCACTCCTGCGCATACATTAACTTGGGCGTCGTTAGGGCGCGCTGTATTGTGCTTTCGAAGTTTGAAAATGAGCAAAGTAGGTATTATTCTTACCGATACTTTGATTCTGTTGTGCCAGTTGCTTCCTAATGAAGTGTTTCTAAGTGATCGACACGAAAAGAAGATGCTTCTAAATTAAAATACTTGATTTATTTAAGAAATAGATTTGATTTGATTTTTTTAAAAATAAATGATGATATTGAAAATGTTTAAATTGCCACTTTCAGCCACAATAAGAGCCGAGCAATTACCGTGTGCATAAAGGCACATAATTACAACTATTCTGATATTATCTTTTCAATTATTCCATTAAGTATTCCAAAAAATTGCGAAATTCTGACGCGGCAGCCCTAATGCTGCCTGCCTGCTTCTGCCTTGATAATCTCAAGATAATATGGATTTCATGAGTCATAGTTAACAAGAGACAGTAGCTTTTCCTCATTCCCAGAGACGAATTGGACAGGTTTTCACTTCTTTGTTCAACCCTAATGGGCTCCTTCAATTGTCTCAACCCATTTTTAGTTAGAACACGTCATTTGTCAAAAATGTAAGTTATTTCTCGCTATCTGTCATAATCAGCTACATTGTAATATTCGGGCATTGTTACTTACTAACTAGTTCAGTGTGTCAGAACCTCATTTTTTGTTACAATTACGAAACTAACGTCTCAAGTTTACGTGTTTAATTAGAGTAATTGCCTGAAATCGGCGATTTCGCGATGTGGTCAGTTTGCAACGATGTGGCCTGTTTTTGCATGATTTCCTACTTACTTTTGTGCTGATTTTACCTACTGTTCATGTTAAAATGTTATCGTCAAAATTCAATTACCAATCCATAATCCATATTTAATTTACCACCCATTGCGTTACTGCTTCTTCCATTCATAAATTCATAACCTACTTTCCAAACATTCTCTTACCCAAAAAAAGAAGCCTGGCAGTTCACCATTCCCTAAAAAGTGTGTGACCCAATAGAAGTAGCAATTTGCCACCCAGTTGTACGAAGTAGGTGCACGCACCTACATGCAATTATTCATTACACAATAGCACCGCACAATGGGCGTGACGGTCGACTGCTGCGCGCGAGTGCCCCACAAACCCAGCTCCGAACAACGCATGCGCGAGCTGCCAACACTCTCGCTTGTAATTAAACGATTTTTTTTTCTACAACACATGTTTTGGCTGTATACAAAGTAAGACAGAATTCGAAAAACTATTGTAAAAAATCTATTGGATTATACTGTGCAAGAGAAATTGTTTTACGATTTTTGCGGTCCACCCTTTGTTGATTTGTTCATTCAGCCGAAAAGGCGAAAGCTACTTTTAATATCATTGTTGTAACTGTCAATTTGAATTGTTAGAATAGAATAGAATTGCTGAATTCTAGTTTTTAATAAATTAGCAATTTGTAGTTGCTTTCTAGATATAACATAATTATTCTGCACATAAATCAAAATTTTTATAACCTAACGATTTGGAGATACAAAAAAAAATGTAGAAAATAATAAAATCACTTCACTATTACGTTTCGAAATCGAAAGCTCTTGTAAAGCTATAAAAACAGTTGGAAGCAAAAACTCATCAATTCCGTGTATACTTTCATACATAATGCAAATAAAATTAATATCTTTTCTATTTCCTTTTTTGGGGCTGGCAACATTAGATTCTAAAAGTCAAGAATAAAATGTAATCAAAAGTTTTTTATGAAGTTTATGGCTGCATCGACACACGATGTCAATAAACTCATTCCTTGGAGTATAAATTTATAAGTAGGTGCAATCTCCAACGGAAATATCATTTAGCAAGTTTAGCAAAGGGAAAGGTTTCATTATTGTTCGTCTCGCCAGAAGCTTTAAAATTAACACAAACGGCCCGTGAGTCACCGGCTTTATCGCAGATTGAGATAATACACATATTAACATTGTGTACCTATCTACTTCGCAGTTTTTTGTTGGTACAGGATTTTTTTATGATAGATACGTTATATGATGACATCATACTGTTCGTCGGTAACATGAGCGATGGTTAACATTCACGTTTTTATTAAAACCAAATGGCAAGAAATATGGTACTCATTCATTATTTATGGTTGCTTTTCAAGATCTTGGACAATGTGAATGATTATTGAGCCGTTTAAAGAACATTGCTCTTAAATTATGTCCTCATAAAGTAACAAAAGCAAGTATAATCCTTATGTATCTGCTCAAACTGCATTATAGTTGAACCAAAAAAGAACGTCAAGGCCAAAATTCCATTGCCAGTTTTGGCCTTTCAGTGTTATAGTTCAATGCACTTGAACTAAGACAAATGCGAGGTCTATATTCTACTAACCGACTTGCAGAAAAGCTCTAGTTCAAAGTTGAAAATGCTAAACCAGTTCATTGAAACTTATTCAGTTTCGTAATTTATTTTTTACAAGTCGTGCGCTCAATAGAATTTCTGTCGGCATAAGTGACGGACGTCCATACTAAGTATACTAACCCCTATTTAATTTAACACCTTCTTCATTTGCTACTCATTTCGCTATTTATAGAACTCCTGTGAACAGTTTAATGCTTCTAGAGTCAGTGGTTTAAGTTATGCTTAGTCTAGTAAATAAATTAATTTGAGATTTATGCAGAATACAGAATACCTACCCAATGCATACTGTGGTTAACGATCACCAACAACAAATGCATAAAATAATGCCTGTGATTGTGTTTGTCTCAATTTATTGAACACATAATATGGTACTAACACTTGTCAGACATTGCCTTATACGTAGAATACATGGGACTTGTAGCTGCGGACTCTTCCGTTATGACCATAATTATTCGCAGGAAATAAATGACATAATCCAGCCGTTGCAATAAGTTTTCCTATAGAAATAATATGCGTGGGCTTCGGCATTAAAGATTTGCTATAGAGCGTTACATTTAATTTACTAAAATTATATCGATTTCTTAAAAGTTTGACGTTATAGCTACATGCCAATTGGTATTACACAGTAATTCAAAAGCGCATAATAAAATTGCAATATTACAAAATCGGTTCTCGTATCTGACTAGGAAGCATAACACGGTGTAAACTGAATTTATAATAGTACTATAGCAGTAGTACGGTTAGTACATTAAACTTTTGCAATTTTGATGCAACGCGGTAGCGCCAGACTGTACCTGATGCATGTTTTATACCACTGCAGTAAGAGAGGGGTTGCTTAATGGCCACCACGCTCAGTACTCCCGTCTAGTCTAGCCAGACTTTTCAACCATCACTAGACTTTAATTATCCCCTTCTCACTACTAAAAAGTCCAGAAGGAATAAACTCGTATTAGGGTTCACTCCCCCAGCCATATCTATCGATTCAGACGCGGTAATAAACTCAAAATCCAAAGCTCACCCTCCCTCAGGCTAGACTAAGTCTAGACAAACCTTATTGAAAATACAGCGGCACCCAGGACATTCGTTCCGTATATCCTGTTTAGTTTGCCTCTAAAATCACGTGTGCCTCTGAAATAACTTCAATTTGTATCCGAAGTCGTCGCAGACGTCTCGCATGTGAGGAAAGCTAATTTTCTCGTCTAGACTGCTTTTAGTTAAGTTACGGTTATAATACGACTCCCTTATGTAAATTCTGAATGCGATGCTGAATACTTTGTCTCTAATTGTCTTGCACAACGAACCTTTTACACCAAATGACAAATCCATGTCGGTTGATCTTTCGATTTTTTCACTTCCGCCCAAAGAATCGATACTTCAAAAGCTAACAAGCAACCTTCATTCAACCGTATCTCAAGTTACGTCACATTCGATAATGCTAACGACTAACTAAGCGTGATTTTTATTTTCCGCATCACAAGTGTCGTTTATGTCGTAATTAGAAACAACACTTTCGATTTCAACAGAATTGTGTGAAACGTTAATGGCGATCCAGTGCGCGCTCGTTTCTTACGTTGTAGTGCGCAATACTCGTATATTTTGGATGTAGGTTAATGTACAAGATAGCAGTCACGGCTGATGGGATTCCCGCGCGTTATGCGTTTTGATTTACAAATTAGGACTTTAATAACTGTGTATTGATTTATGTCATTATTGTTTCAGGTATGTTCCTCCAATTCCTTCAACCACGTCGAGTAAGTTACAACAAGCCATTTCCTTCTAGTGTGGGAATATTGACGTGTTTCGAAATTCACCGGCATTCCAAAACGGCTATACAAAAGTGTACCATTTTGAATCACTGCAGTCAATGTATCTTTGAGAGTCATTGATTCCGGAACATCGATAAAAACTGGATCGTGATGCCCGTCTCGCTCTTCTGGGTCGAAACTCACGCATTTTTCCCACGTTTCCGTCACTATAAGTCACGACCCTTTTTTCTAAACCGATATACTATTTATGGAGATAAGAGTTTTGTTTATGACTAGTCTCGCCCGAGAGTGTTTTTTCTAGTGTTCGATAAATGATCGGGTCGCACTCATTAGTTAGAACTAATGCGTCCGACATAAGATTCCGAAATTGGGGTGACGCTAAATATAGAAATCGAACCGTCTTATATTCTCTCTGCCTCAAACACCATTCGTGATGCAAAATAAAGGTTAAAGAGCAAAACCAGAGGTACTTAGTAACCCATCCACCAGCCCAATCAGGTAAAGACATTTCCAATAGCAGTAAATGTCGAAGCATCGTGGTATTTAAAGTGCTATGTTTTGCAAGCGCACGTGCACAACACGGCGACGGGTAAAGGTCAGCCGGTGAATAGACACGCTCCGGCAGATGCTACTCGCACAATACACAACTTATACAATAATAACACATTCGTTTACACGGAAGAAAGAGACGAACTAGCAGGGAAGCTCGCAGCTATTGAATTGGAGACATCTGACAGACTCAATCCAGAAATGTACTACGGTTCTCGCAAGTCGGAAATTATCGTTGGTAATCGAAAGACGTGTTAAAGTTGCGTTGTAGAGTGATAATTATTATGTCTGAAGCCTTATCTTAACAGTGTAAGTTAATCATAATTCCAAAGTACATATTTCATCCAATAATTCTCAGAATTTCATTGCAGCTATTGTCTAGAACTATGTCCGCGATGTCTTCGTTTTGCCAAAAATCTTCTTCGTCTATCTGTGTTTGCTCTTAGCCATTGTATTCTAAATTCTACCCAACTATCCCTACATCGATAGCCTCTGTAGCGAGGTCTTCATTGTTTATTCATTACAATAAGGCTCTTTTGTTTATTGCACTTGTTTTCATTATGTGCGATTGTTTGGTGGCATCAGTCGCATGCCTTATTTTGGAATTCCACGCGTATTATATACTTACACGATTGTGATAATTAAGTTTTTTGTTAGTGTCGTTGCTATCACAAACAGTTCTGGTTTAATTTTTTATCAACATTGCGTTAAATGATGTCTGTGACTTCGCAATTGTAGTGACACAACGGATTGCGTCTTGCTCGACGGAAGCACGAAAGATTTGGGCATTGTTTGCAGTGTTCCCTAAGCCAGCTTGTTTTGTAATTCTATGTTGTCCGGTATTTCTTCTTGGATTAAGTTTGTACGATTTAATTTTGAAGGTTACACAATCACTGCAGTTTTTATTACGTCATATCTGTTAAGATAAAATATTTATGGCGTCACGTTAGTCGGCACGTTAAGCGTCACGTCAAGTTATACTAAATACTTACATAATATTTTTCGGAAACCGTACGTATTTAAGTAATTGTAAATTAAATAAGTGCAAATAATACTAAGAAACATTTATTTAACGTTAAACAAAAAATATATAAATCAAATAACATAAAGACTTAAACAAACCTAAGTGAACAAGTAAAGGCTTTAAATTCAAACGATCTCCAAAAGTAGATAAATTATTCTGTAACGTTTGTGCGACCACATGAGGAGATTTAAGGCGTGTTGTTTGTTTACATATCTTCGTAGTACGTTCATGTGTAGGTAACGGGCCGTTAAGATGCCGCGGGGCGCCTACACCGCAGCACCAACAGCGGCGGCGGCGAGGCAAGCCCGAGCTTGAGCAAGGCTGGCAGTCAGTCGCGCGCGGCACTCTCGCACGCTCGCATATTGCGTCTGGCGCCGGCTCCGCAAGCAACAGCTGATCGCGACCTCTACGTACCATATAAACAAAGATAATAACACAAACTATACTAAAGTCTAGCCCACGAACACATTAACAGTGAGCTTTAACCAAATTCAAGCCAGAGACAGTGTGGCAACTGCAGCGCTCCGAAATCAGATCGATATCCCGAAAACGGTCCTGCGACCTCCTGCGATAGAGCTCAGCAATACTTCCGTGCAATATTAACCTGCAATATTAATGTTAATTTTTATTATTAGAGTCATTCAATTCAGTGATCTCGTTGGTTAATAAGTCTGTGAAAACCGCAAGAGTTCGTCTTACAAGTGCTGTGTCCGTGAGAATGGATTTCCTCCACTGACTTTAATATCAGGTGGTTTTGCTGCATCTTCTACATCATTGTTCAGCCTGAGTGAGTACGTTGGATATTTGCTTTGTCAGTTCCGTTTAGCTACGTACTATTGTTTACTGTAAATATTCAACAATCGTGTTACATCTCTTGCACATTCCTTATCAGTTTCTCAGTGTTCTTGGCATTACAAATGTTAACATTTATTGGTTGATTAGTCATTATCCGTTGCAAACATAGATTAGCAACGATTATCAAAATATTTGTGTTAGCTATGCGTAAATTCGTTATGGGATACAGTCAGTAAATCGATTACGAATTTGGACATCCAAATTTTGTGGAATGCTAATATTTACACCAAATTAGTTTCGAATTCCATCCTTGACATTACATTATCAACAGATACCGCTGCGATTTAATTGATTGATACGTAGACCACTATCTATAGGCCTCATCGGCCCAAACTTTTGCGCAATTTTCTGTCCCTTTCGCCTGTGTTGTATTGTGTGTGTGACTGCAGTACACCCTAGGGCGGTCGCCGTCGCGACCCGACTCCCGTCCCATTATTCCCGGGGTTGACTGTGAACTTGAGGGGTGCGTTACCCTCTAGCCACCGGAACCGACGGCACTGCGCGGTCGTCCAACCCAATCACTGAAAAGTATTTGTAAAAACAAATCGATTACTACGATTGTCCAACTGAAACTGATCTAGAAAACGAATAATCGTTCACGTGTTTAGTTCGTATCGATCTGTCATGTTTTGTTGTTACTCTAATAACTACCTACTGTGATTAATTGCCATGCAATAATCGTAACGAATGTTTTGCTTTATTTGTGACTCAATGTTTTCGAACCTATCGAAACACTACTACTACTACATTGTTTACAACAAATATATTATTGGCAACTTGACAGGTGACCTTTTATAACTTTCACTTGTGCCAATTCTCGCTTGAATCGGAACCTACCTAAGCGAGTCCTT
Source organism: Noctua comes (assembly GCA_963082995.1). Classification (NCBI taxonomy): domain Eukaryota; kingdom Metazoa; phylum Arthropoda; class Insecta; order Lepidoptera; family Noctuidae; genus Noctua; species Noctua comes. Next base: position 12,480,514 of record OY720281.1, on the reverse strand, counting down.
TAGTATCTGGTATCAAATTTGTCATGGCTGTATTGTTTCCGTCGTGTCATTGTTTTATAATCTAAACACTCGACACCCGACCTCGAACAAGATCAAGAACTTTCACTATTGACGTGAATTATGCATCAGGAACTGGCATTGTTAATACTAAAATGTTCTTGTGCTACTGGTCGTTATTAGGATCAAATGGCTTAATGTCATACGAAGAAAGTTCATTAATAAATTCGAAATCTTCTATAGCAGTTTTTAGATGGTAATGACATAGTTTTGTAGCCAAAATGTTTAGTTTAAAATATGCAAGAATTTTTATATTGTTTCTGATAAATTATTTATCTAGCTTTTCAATATTGAGATTTGAGGAGTTGGCTCTCGAATGAACAGTCAAATAATCAACATTGCTTTCTATACACCATTTCAAACTATATATTACTATGAATAGTTCAAATGAACAAAAAAGTCACTAGAATCGACGCGGCGGCGCATCAATTGGGTGTTAATATATCAATATAAACTTTAATTGATTGTCATTCAGCGCACGTAGCCGGGTACGATGGAGACTCGACGTCTGGCGGAAAGCGGTCAGATGTGTCTCAGTTATCAACAAGTTTCACCTTCTTTTGTATTCCAGGAAGTGTTCACACCTGAGAAAGTACATTTCCCGTACATCGTTGATATCCGCGTACATTATTCGCACTCATCACTTCTACTTTGACCGAAAAGGGCTTGTTTGATTCAGGTTTATCGTCATTTTATATGTCTAATACTGTATGTAGCGTTTTGTTTGAGATAATGCCGGTTGTCGTGGGCGACTCACTGGTAATCCGATGTTAAATCTCTAAACTTGCACGTTACTGCTAAACACGAATCGTGTGTCAACATTGGTTGGATATGGCATTGGTTGAAAACATACTCTTTATAGAATTATTTGTTTTTAGGCTCAAATGGATAATTTCTTCTTAGCTTATCCAAGGCATCTATAATAACAACCTGCCTTAAAATTTAGCTTTTTGTTTGGCGCTATCAATGAATAACTGCCTTGGGTAAAATGGGCTTGATGCGTCATATTTTTTGCATCGCCTTTAGGTCACCTGTTCCTAACAATCGTTGCACAGTATTATGTCGTGTCCTCTTGAGCGTGACCCCGCTTTTTCCTCCTCTTTACCGTCATTAATTAACTATGTACTCTATTCTCATTGCACACAAGTTCAAAATCCATCTTCATCGCGGTTTAGAATAATTGGATACCATTTTGAATCTTAAATTATCGCTATTTGGTTAATTTACAAGTATTATCATTTATTGTTTACTGCATTTTTTACGGTTGGCTGAATGTTTTCTTTATCTTTATTAAAGCTTGTGTTTACATTGTGTACATTGTAAACACAAGCGTTAATAACACAGCTAGTATTTTTGCTGGATTTACTTAAAACATCATATTCAAGGTTTTTTACATTAATATTTATTATTTGTTTTTAATGGATTGAGACTGATTAGTCGGAATGTTATCTGTCACGTTGTCCGCCTACCTATGTAATAAAACCCAACTTCATTTAATTTTAAAGCTAAACATTAATCACGTTCGATATTGGATATTTTTGCCATAACCAAGTTCGTAACTTCTTTATTTGGGTTTATCCCACAATTTATCATAATAACAGTAATATTTTGTGGTTGAATCTCTTTGTTGCCAGTAATAGTTCACGTAGCAGACTTAGTCACGTCGTCGTTCGCGATTTGCAGACCGATTGTATTTATTAACCTTCGCGTGTCCCAAGACTGGCTGTCTCCTAGTTTCGTCTTCATGTCTTTGTCTAATAAATTTACTTCGATTGGTTAACTAAGAGATTCGTTCCACATTGTTAATCTATCATCATTTGTTTTATAAATTTGTCAGATTAGTTTTTACCGTGTTTGTTAATGGACGGCTAATATTGGTTTTACTAAGATGTGATTTAGTTGGAAATAGACACCTGATTTCTTAGTTTTTGTACTTTTTATGTTAGTTTTATTGCCATTGCTGTGTCGTCATGTTTTCAACGACGGAATCGAGACACGGACGTGCGAACGTTGTCAAATACAATTGTCCTTGTTCTGAGCCCCTTTCAGTTTCGTACGTTATATTATATCGTCAATGCTTTCTCTCGCTCCAGACGTGAGAAACATTGTCAATTAGACGTCAGATCCTTTTCCTTTCCATCTCGCGTGCGTTGCCTTTTGTCGTGTTCCTTTCGTGCAATATTATGTCATTACGTTTATAGACACGAAAAAAATGTTATGGACATGAACTATTTCTATTTTTATATTATTCCACTTTAAAATCCTCAACATTAATCAAGATTACTTCTTCATTTAAACCTTCCACTCCAAACCTCAAGCATCATCCTGAAGTGTCTTAGTCATCTCGAGTGGTATCCATTAGTGGATAGGTGTGGTCCAAATTTAGGATAATGAGCGCTGGTGTTATTGTCACGGCAATTAACTGCTGAGCCGGGGTTCGCTTCCGGGCAGACTATTTTCAGATCGTTGATTGATAGGTGCAGCCAACTCTATGGAGACGGTTTTGTTTCTATTTCAGTTTTTGTCGATTTCGTTTCTCGTAGAGTGACGTTATGGGTAAATAATTCAGCTGTTGGAAGTTCATTACGAAACTGTTTTTCTATATCTGTGTTTTAAACTTTTAATTGTCGAACTCACTACGCCGAAATTGTAACAGTAACATCAGAAGCACTATGTCGTTTGTAGATATAGTACTTATTATTAACGTGTACTACAATGCTTTGTTTTGAGTAATAAATAAATATTATATCAAGACAAGTTTTATTATCTCATTCAAACACCTAATGGGATACTGTTCTGAGAATCTTATCACAAGAAAACATTTGATTGAAATCACAGCACTGTCGATTAGTGAGACATTAATTAGAAACCGCTGATATTCACTGATTACTTACTTCCCACTGATCAAACGAACCTGTTAGAACATAATCAATCAACATTGTGCTTGTTTTTGTCGTGTAGAGTAATTGGTGCGATAGCTGTGCCATTAAAATGTCGTTAATATGTGTGGATAGCTCGGAGAAATGGCTCGGCTCACCGATGTAGCCACGCCCATGTTTCATGCGCGCGCGCTGGCTAAATGTCGTAATAAATATCTAGATGCAGGGCTTCTAAACGACTGGTTTTTCCAAGTGTATTAGGAATTGCTGATTACTTGGATTCTGTTCCTTATAAGTAAAATACAGAGGTAATTGATTTGGTAACTCAGAAATAGGTACTGAATTTTTGTTACGATTTCTATTTAAATTCGAACAAGTTGCTTTGTCATATATGCCCTGTATTCAGTGCGGTTAATATTCTTTGGCTTTATCAAAATTCTTAATTAAGCTAAATTCCTTGGTTTAATTTATTTTTTATCGATCTAGGAAAACTAATTAGTTTTCCTTTATCGATAAAAAAAAAGATATATTATTATTATTTTGTTTTATTTATTACTAGCTGATCCCCGCGGTGTCACCCGCTGCTCAGCCCCTAAGGGTCATAGCGTGATGTTATATAGCCTATAGCCTTCCTCGATAAATGGACTATCCAACACAAAAAAAAAAAAAACAATTCGAACCAGCAGTTCTTGAGATTAGCGCGTTCAATCAAACAAACTCTTCAGCTTTATAATATTAGTATAGAAGTATAGATATCCTTTATTCATTATTTCTCTTATCTAGTACGTTTTTAAATATTTTCAAAAACAAAAGTAAACAAAACATTTAAAAACATATTTTTTTTTTTTTTTAGTATTTAGTTTGAAACTAATTCATAATAACATAATATTGCGTGACTTAATTATAATATTCTTGTAAATTTAATTTTTCTACTTTTTTATATTATTATTATCTTTTATTTATATTTTATGGTATTCCATCAGACTTCTATTATGATTTACCTTTAGAATTCTATTGTTTGATCTACAATTGTCTATAAATCGAGGTTTAATGACTGTAAAGTTTCTTATATCATTATTTATCATACGCTTAATGTCTCTTGTCTGTCATCAAATGTAAGATTTTCGTGCAATATTTAATCAGCTTTTACGCAATATTAATTACTTGATGTCGTAATTATCGGGGTTATGTACGATTTTGTAAATTGACGACAAAAACAAGCTGTTTTGATTAGCCATGTCACAAATGTGTTACAATTTCTCATACCTACACTGTATTGATACGCGAATAGTGTTCGATTTTAGTCTCTTTGTGGTATTGTGTAATTTAGTAGAAACGTGATTGTACTAACATCCATGCGTTACCTTTTGATTTGTGCTACACTTGAGCATATAGATTTTCCTACGTCACTAGTACACAACTGTCATACTCTTACGTAAATATTTTTACTTCGTTTCATGCTAAATATTTTTCTTTCAAATTTCATTGTGACGTTTACGATATTTAGGGTGAAACTAATTCATAATAACATAATATAGCGTGACTTAATTATAATATTCTTGTAAATTTAATATTTCTACTTTTTTATTTTAATTTCATACATTTAACATGTTGCTACTTTTCATCTATTTATAAGACCTGTACACATAATAATCATGTTACAAAAAATAAAAATAATTATATCTTAATCTTAATTTAAATTGAAATATCTTAGAAAAAAAAATTGATGATTAAACTCGATCAAGGTATTGTTTGTATGGTAAAATATTTTAAGTAAAATGTATCGTGTGTGTGGAACTATCTATTCGTTAATACCATAAGTGCACTTCGTCAATGGTATGGACTATGAATGGTAAGTAATTACCACCTTGTCAGATACAATTTTACAATACATCACTTTGCAACTAAAATGGTATATACATGTACAATTAATCGACTACTTAACTAGATTGCTTGGTAGGCTGAAGGTAGGCTGCTGTACTCAACATCCGGGATGTCTAAACTAGAACTCAATTTAGGTATCTTTCAATCATTTTCTTACTTCCTTTATTTGCACAATTTCCATTCGCAATATACTAAAATACAATATTGCAAAATCCTGCACGAGTCGAAATGGTAAACATTTTTGCAGTTAAAACAAAACAACGAATGCAAGCCCGCAGAAGCGTGTAACGTGCTTATACCAATAGTAACGGTGTACGTGTGAACGGGGTCAATTAGGGTCGTCCGTAATTACTGTTTGTAGAACCGAATCCAGTGTTAGCGAACAATGTTACCATTTTGCTAATATTTGTGATGTACCGTTCATACGGGTGGAGGTATAATCTACTAATGGGGTTTGCGGACCACCGTTTACCGCTGCAATACGCGATACCAACCATGCAGTTAGTAATTTTCATGGCCTTTTGGTTTAGACGGATGAATGATGCATCTCTAAAGTTAGGATTATCATCAACAATCTATGTGTCGGACCCGGTCGTTAGTATCGTCATAAAATGAATCGCAAGTGCGCCGGTGGTGACATCACGCGACCTACTTACAAACCTACCTACACCACCGCGTGTTTCTACAGAGCCCTGATGTTAAACTCAAGGCGAGGGCGATAGTCATTGTCTGATCGCGGCGGAGTTGAGCGTCTTGGAACTGTACCCGATTCATTGTGTCCCGTGTTATTGTGTTAAGTTGTAATCTCAAGTAATTCGTTAGTTTTACTAGAAACAGTGTATCGCACCCAGTGTGTTTTCATAGCACGGAACCCATCGTCTGCCCACATTATGTACAAGCCTAACGGAGTAAATCCTGACATATCCGACATATAGATACCCTCAACAAAGTTTTATACAGCTTAAATTCTTGCAAACCATTGATCAATCGTACCAACTTAATATTTGCCTTCGTGAGATTGACGCGACCAATAAATTGTGTGCTTGTTGAATCCATTTGCATATGAATGCAAATACAAGATAGGACCTTTATTTGCCAAAATTATTTACCTATTTGCACTAACATTTATCACTGGACAGTAGTTACGAAGTTAACTACGCAATACATCATAATTAATGTTAATAAAGATATAATTAGTGGAAACGGGTAGCTGTCAAGTTGGCAATCGATTTAGTCGGAACATCGCTAGTTAACTCGATTGCAACTGTACGTGCTCTGATAACAAAACTTGTGCTTTTGTTACGTTTCGCTGAATTCTAATTACGGCAACTTTGTATTGTAAACGTTGGTATTAAACAACCGTATTTTTATCGATCGAATTCAAATGGCAAATGACTGCGCCCTATGACCATTTGACATGATTATTATCGATCGGTACTTGAAAAAATTACCAATTAGACAAAAGATAATCATTGAGTGGTAAAGGCGATCATTATTAGAAGTGTTCTATTTAATACTACGTACTGTATGTAAAGTACCTGCTTATTACTTTAATAAATAGGCGTTAAACCAACTAAATACATTATTAATTAAAAATTATTAAATAGTAGTGAATTAAATATAATACAAATAATTTAATACCTATTTAATTCATTTGTATTCTATTAAATTATTTGTATTATATTTAATTCACTACCCAGAATGAAGTTAAAATCATTTTTTCTTTTTAATAGGACCGTTATAGAAGCAGCGGAAACATACAAAGGCAAAAAATCACATAATTCAATTTGCTCTGGCACATATATTTTCACACAAAAGTCTCTTTTTACCGCATTCGCACAAATATACAAAAACCTTTCATTTGAGTCGTTCAATTGTGGTACAAATTGCCTTTTTTATCGCTCACCAGTAGAACGTAAAAATGAGTCATGTGCCAATGTCTGTTGATGTTAGATTTATTTACTTGCACACCTACCCACAGATACATTAATCAAACATTACAACGATCTAAACTCTAAACAATTACTTCGTTAATATCCCACGAGGCGACTGTCCACTGTTAATTGAATCATTTTGTTTTAGCACTTGTGATGAAATTCTATTGATGTGCGGCTCTATTATGGAAATGTAGTGAATGGGAAATAAACGAAGTCGAGTAATGAATGCTTCATTTTGTTGCTCATGTCCATTCATAAAACATTGAAAGGGTATTGTGAATGGAAAACTGATTTAAAACAAATTGGGGTTCAGGAATTTCTAAGTAGCAGCCACGTAGTCTGGATTTCTGCCAGGTTGATGGCAATAGGCCAGCCCCCTATTATCTGGGACTTACAACTTAACAAGTGAAATGTGGGTGTACTAGTTAGGTACACCTCTGCCTTACCCTTGGGGAATTACAGGCGTGATGTTAAGTTATGGAAAAGGTAAAAAATAATATCTGAACTGTTAAATCCTCCTACTTGCATTTCCTTTTCTTCTTGATAAAGCTAACCAAGTCAAATCATCATGAAAGTTCAATTATGATAGTTAGCATGTGGATGTCGAATGTCATATTTGTTATTTCATAGTGTGGCTAACAGGAGCATGTTGCAGTGTGATTTTATGATGCATATGTGTTAGTCACATAGTGATGTTCTCCGCTACAGAAGTGCAATGTTTTATGCATCATATTTGATTTCTAAGAATCTACTTGATTTAGTGATTGTTGGAATGGAGTATGCGTTATCGGTGACTCGCATTTTCTGAAGTGTTGGTTCGATTCCCGACTGTGTCTAACAGTCTATCTCAGTTATCAAAACCTTAGGCTGTAGCCTACTACCACCTTGCTGCCTAGCTACCATTGTACCATACCATTGTACTACATGTTTAGATATTCAAAGTATATTTCATAAATGCCTTTAACTTTTCTCAAATATTTCGTCCCAGTACGATGGAGGCTAAAAAAGGCTGGAATTTCAATATCCTCACAGTTAAATTGGGCACAATAATATTCCAATATTCTCACATACATACGTGTTCCATTGTGCCTATCTAGTCGGGGTCAGTGTGAATAAAAGAGTCGTGCCTTTTGTCTGTCCGTTTGTACGCTTCCGTCGTGAAAGTCGCTTTCACTCAATAATATAGTGCAGTTATGAGTCTGACAGGTCAAAAGGTCCATGTTATGGTCAACGTTTTATGTTTATTGGTACTAGGAGCGTAGGAGTTGAGTGCACGAATTTTCTGGGACTTTGAATGTTTACTAACTGTTACCCTGCAGCACTCCACTGCTGGGCAAAGACTTCCCCCCATGAGTTACAATTCTTTCAATCCAGCACGTGTAGTATGACTTACATAGAAACGGGTTTTATCGACGGAAAAATCGACAAAATGACAGATTTATTTTGTTGATCTGTCATTTTGTCGATTATTCCGTAGACATAACTCGTTTCTACGGTGGCCATGCTACGCGTGCAGGGCTAATGTGGTCGATCTTCCACGAGGTCTCATATATTTTCCAAAAAGGATGAAATTGAGAACGTGCTAGTAAAAGGCTATACTATGTATACCTAAAACGATAAATAAAAGTCAGCCTGACTTGCTAAAACATAGTTTATGAGGGAACTAATATTAAATCACCATCTTTGATCGATAATTTTGTAACAAGATTTTCAATGACTTGGGAAACTTTTACTTACAACATTTTCACTTTCTTTGCATATTATTCAATGTTAACGGTCTATAAAGTATACGCTCTACACTAAGTTGTAAACATAGATAAGTACTATCTGTCCATCGAAAATGGACGCCGAGAAGTAATTACTGTCATAAAGGCTAGACAAGCAGACACTACGTTATGTTGATTGATTCTATCTCTCAAGTAGGGAAAATAAGACTGAACACCGTTTTACTTAACAATTTGAATATAAGTACAGATTGTAAAAGAATGATGAATATAAATTTTTGGGAGATGAAGGGAGAGAGAGAGAGGAAATCCAATGACGTGTGAGGAATAATAAGAAAGGAGTAAATGATAGCTTAACGGCTGACTGGGGAGAATGGGAGAGAAAATCGTGTTGCTTCGACCCTAAGTAACATGGGCAAGAACAGGAAAATGATTGTGTAGGTAATGATTTGTCAACCCGTTGGGATTTAATTACCCATAGGTAGAATGCAATAAGTTGAAGCAATATTAAAAGTCGTAGATTCAATACAGAGGTTTGATGATGCAACTTTTAATATTGCATTCATCGGGCAACTAAAATACTTCATACAAATGGGCTTATTTTTTTTTTTATCGTGGTAAAATCATCAAATGCGTCCTCCCACCCAGGGCAGAGCGGGAGGGACTGTCAGACTTGTCTGACTAAAATCTATGGTGTCCTTCAATAACCCTTTATGTTCCAGGGTCACGGTAATTCTATAAGTCCCGCGACCCCGGCAGGCTTTGGCCCTCTAGAGGGGGGCCCTGTCATATACAAATGGCCTTTAACAGTTTTTCTTGATAGATTTAACGTGCGTAGGATTTTCTATCTTATGTATAGAATTTTCTGTAGTAATAAAGATTTATTACGGAGTAATTTATGAGGCGTTATATCTGTGAAACTTGAGAAAGTGTTCTAATGAGGATTACTAAGCATATTTTTGATATTGCCCGTCCTGTTAGGGTGCGTCCACATCTGGCGAATGTGCAGCTCGTGAGCCGTTTGCGAGCTGCCCGCGAGCTGCGCGCTTGCGATTACAGCCTATATTTGGTGCGCCGCTCTAGTGCAACACTAGCAAGGCTCGAGTAGGGCGCGCGTGAACCCCGCGCGCGCTTCTCGTGCGCACATACGCGTGAACTTGAGCCTCAGTTGTGAATTTGCTTGAATTTGTGAGGTGCATCGCGAGCGGCACTCGCGCACCTCCAGCGCCGCTCGAGTACGGCGCGTAGAAAGCGCGCGAGCGGCGCGCGGACGGCGCAGGGGCTGCGTACGAACATAAAATGCACACGCGCAGTTCGCAAACGGCTCGCGAGCTGCACATTTGCGGCAAATTCGCCAGATGTGGACGCACCCTTAAGTTTTCTATTTGGTAGGTTTTCATATTCAAGATGATGATGCTGGAAAGTGTCCTCTCTGTGTCTTATAAAGAACTAGCAGGTCGCCCGCGACTTCGTGCGCGAAAATAGTGATAGCTCGGCTAATATGCATGATATCTTTATAATTTATAGCCTATAGCACTCACGAATAATGTAGCTTTCTACCAGTGAAATAATTTTTAAAATTGGTTCATTACTTCCGGAGATTACCCCCTACATACAAACAAATTTTACCTCTTTATAATATTAATACCTATAGATACATCTACCAGGTTACTACTCCTCCTCCTACTATGTTGCAACACCATGCTGAGATAGGGACCTTTTGGCTTCGTACAGGACCAATTTAATTTGTTTTTATCTTTTTTTAAGTTTACTTTTTTATTTAATTTTTGTACTATTGTTATCATCCGTTTTTTTTTTGTTTTGTCCTGTGTGAGTCTAATAAATACTTTTTCTTTCTTTTCTTTCTCACCGCCTTTCGTTACAGTTACTGGAAGCTTTTGTACCTTTATAGTGCGAAAAGCAGAAGAAATGTTCAAATCTGAGAGTCTATCAGTGGCGAAGGTTCCATACAACTCGATTCATACCGGCTTCCCTTTGAAAATGGCACATTCCGTATTCTATAGACCAATAATATAATCACATTAAAGATATGTACTGTGGCTTACCTCTTACAAAAATTGACCCTTCGCTACTGCAGTCTATTAAAGTAGTTACGAGAAAAATTGGCCGGTGGCTAATACATGTCATAGATATTCAACACCCACGTCTTTTCCATTCACAACCAACTTACACTTTCATGATTACGCTTACTCATTATCACTTGACACCGATCCAACGTCGTCTACTTAATGATTCACGTTATCTAATTCATGATATTGTTTGTGTTCTTACGTATTACCTAATTGTTTGTATGTCTGTGTGTATGTTATGTCGTAATCAGAGCGAGAAGCTGTTGTAGTGTTGGGAACGGTACTGTTTGTCACCCTCGTTTGTAAAGGAAGTTCCTTGACGATGGCCTTGTTAATACTTCTAGTTTTTATGTGTTTATAGAAATACTTCGAAACAAGATGAAAATTGTGAGCAAGATGATGATACAAAAAATTCAAATAAATATTTACTTTAGTTATTGGCTATAACCATAAATGCAGACCAAAGAAAATACGGAACAATTAAGTTAACAAGATACATGTAGCTAGGCAGGAAGTTAAAGAGACGACGACTAATAGAAATGTCTCAAAGATAAAAACGTGAAGCGCTGACTCCAAATAAATTGGTATTAAGGAAAACGACGATCTACACGCGAATACATCCATAACCCAAGAGCAAGGTACAGACGACAAAAAGAGGTGAGCACAATGCGGACAAACAAAGAACTGTAACACACTGACGTATAACTTTAAAATGCTTGCCTGGCTCATGATGACAAAGGCTTAGCTGCTGAAAGAAGACACATCCTGCATGTTCATATCTTCAGCACATTGTACCAAGAGATAATTATACTTTATTATATAAAGAGTGTAAATAGACCCTTAACATATCCGAAAGGCATTTGTTCTCCTCGTCTTTCCGATCATTTTTTTGTTCTAGACTATACCTGGGAACCTTCTTCTTCGGTCAAAGTTCCAACTTTTTACAAGTTTTTTTTAAATACATGTTTTTAATGTAAAATTTTTACTTTACACATCTCCACGACCCCCATACTATTCAATCCATCCATCAGCACAATGCTTTGAGTGCTTTCCTTCGAGTCCTACCGCATCACGTGATTTTTCACCCAAAAAAAAAAATCCAATCCCAGCAATAATTTTTGCAAAAAGTTACTTAGTTTGATGTACAGAATGCTTGGTTGACGGATATGTGAAGGGTCTGTTTACACCCTGTAGGTATAACAAATGTCAATAATGTACAGACAGGTTATTTAATTGAATACAATCCATGTTTGGATGATGTCATATACAATCATAAAACATCGCATCACAAGTATTTGTTAGTTAGATAGGAATTCTAAGATAAATTCTATTAAGAATAAGCTTCTCGAAGATATTACACGATTATGTTAAAATGATGAAATAATCTTCCTGGCGGCAGTTTTATTAAGTAGCATTGCAGGTTTCAGAGTTATTTCTAATGCACGGTTTGTCCATGTTTTTAGTGCGTTAACCGATCAGTGAACTTAGTTAATCGGTTGCTTACTGCAGTTAGTACATTAAGTCTTAGATTAGTAGCTTCTTCTTTCATTTCAGTAGCTTGTAGTCCTTTGAAAATGTTTTATGTATGGTGTGGTGTCTTTGCTTCTATTAAGACAAAATAATAATTCCTTTGGATGACAATTCCTGTGAATGTTTGGCTTCTATTTCTATTCCAATATTTTGTATTACGCTTTCATTGAAAATTGCTGTTATTATAGCAGCTTCAGAGACTAGTGTTATATTAACATTGTTCCAAAGTTAAACATTCTTTAAAAGCCTACTTTATATTCTATGGGAAAGTTTTCTTTTTATCTTTAATATTGTTACTATAACATATCATCGCCATTAGTTAAAGAGTAGGTCTATTCTCCATTGCTTCGCGTTAAAACAAGGTACGTAACATGAGCAGTAAGTCGGTCAAAGAGGACGGAGTGTTAATTGGAAATGCCTGTGTTACAGTGTATTCTCTTTATTTATACGTACTCGTTAAAGGAAATTAGCGAGTCACCGCTTAAGCTAAATGGTTGTTACTTTGTTATAATCTGTGCGTGTGTGTGGAACGATTTGTTTTGTTTTTGTAAGTTATTGCTGTGTGTATATTGTGATAGCTAAGTGAAACACATAATGTGAGGTTTTTCATGTTCATTGTAATTACGAAGCAACAAGGATCTTAAGTTCATAGCAGGTGAGGCTTAAGGTACCTTCATGAGGGAAAAGGCGTCAGTTTATAGCAGTATGTATGTCAATGTAATAATTTGCTTAAACACATTTTAAACCTAAATAATTACGAAACATGTAAAATCGTGCTGCGGGAATAATTAAATACATCCATCTTCATTTGAATACTGATAGCCATTCACAGTTCGTGGAAACTAAATACTTACTTAATATCAGTTTGTTTGTACTTAAAAAGCAAGGTGATCAAAACTTTAGCACTAGATTTATTGGCAAGAACTATGTTAATCAGTAAGCGGTCGTCAACCTCAGGTTTACTTTGATAGCAAAAAGTTGTGCTATTAAATATTACTGTTTAGGAATCAATTTAGTGTCGTAGTAACACTTTAATTGGCTTTTTTTTTGCAAAGCAAAGCTATTGGAAAAGTACTAATTTCTATGTATTTTTCTGCTGCATTAAAGGTTGGTTTTTCAGACGTCAAATGTCTATTATCAATGAAAAAAAGATGGATGTCTGACAGTTTTTGTTTGGAGAACTTTAAAAAAATCAAATTGACAACTCAATGGGGAGTCCCATTTGAAAAATCAGCACGTAATCCACGAAATCTTATTCCTAAGAAAAGTTAGTAAATTCGACTTATCGGTAGACAAGCCTCTTATCTGCTTCGATAAACAATTTAGTAGTCAAACTAAGCGCGCTTTCAGATACAAACATGTCATTAAATACAATCGCTAACCCTACCGCAACCTGCCGGTTGTCGTGCCTGATTGGTTAAGTAACAGGTCCCGACTGTGGGTGGCGGATGTGCCACTAACGGGTTGACTTGCAACCAAACATTATTGTGTGCATACATTTACGGTTCCACTCTAATAACAACAGTGCAGTATATGGAACAGTTTTACAAAATGTTTGGCTTTGTTAGAGCGTTGTCTGTCAGCAAAGATATTCAAATATTGACGAGCGATAGACAGGACAGGGCGAAGAAAATCGTAATTCAATGCTTGTTACTACTTCGTAACAAGAAAATCTATCATGGTCACTAACATGATACCATGTTTACTGATTTCTTTGAGTTTCCGATATTTCGGCGCTGTTGCAAGCACCATGATCACGGATAAACTGAAGTTATTGCGGGTGGGTGTGTAATCATGGTAAATGTCCCGTTTTTAGTGTTAATGATAACAAGAAAATCCTCATACACCCGCTTGTCAGGTAGCATTCGTGTGTCATAATCAAAAATATTCCCAATGCCCGCTCTATAAGCTTTTATATTTCTTTGTCTGTCACGCATCATACCAATCAATTCATTAACCGTAGAGGTTTACGTCGCTTCAATACTACTGTATGCCTAGTAGGTATATGCATGTAGACATTACCTGCAATCGTAAATGTACTGTTGCTTCAGTATAATACTGAATAATTAGAAATAGCGCAGGAAAAACCTAAAGGAAAATGATTATTCAGGAGATTCCTCCTATTATACCAACCGAATGATTGGTTTGTCTACCTTATTATTGTAGGTAGACGTACCATTCATTCGATTGGTATGTCTACCTACAATATGTATCTTATTGTCCATATTTGATCCATAATAAAATAATGTGATAAATGAGTATGAAGTAATTCATTATTTATACTGTGTATACAGTCACGAGCACACATACACGCACACACTTTCCTAAATTTAATTAAAATAAAACAATTGAAAAGTAATTTTCGCGAGAAATAACGATTGAAACTTGGAGATAGTATCTTTTTCATGTAAATATGAGTTCTAAAATACTATGTTCGTAACAACATGAAATTTTAATCAAAACAGTATGGGAGAAACATTTTTAAAAGTTGTTTAGTGTTTACATATTGGTGCTCGTGACTGTACAGCTAGACGTACCGAGCAAAATGTCATAAGTACCTAAACAGTTATATAATTTAATCAATCTCTCTACCTAACTTTCTCTTTTCCTCTTAAAGGTTAAAAGCTAATGCTCTGACAAACAAGAAGTACTGAAGCTAATTGATTCTCATTACGAATCACAAAGGAATTAATACTATCTAGAATGCGACATTGAATCAAAGGTCACGACGTGATACACTCGCACTTGACCGTTCACTCAACGTTAGCTCATAATCACCTGATGTGATCTGATGTGCCATGATAGAGAAATAAGCAGAAAGTTAAGTCTAAAGAATGCAATTTTTTATTTATTTATCACAAACACCACCAACATTACAGGAAATTCCCAATGCGTTAGCGCGGTCCCAAATTCAACCATTTTATTAACTATGTTAAATAACATAATACATACAATATTGTTTTTGTGAATTCATTCAGAGAGCAGGAAAATAAATCGATCCTGTCAGCAGTGTCATTCAGTGCGTGCAAGGCGCGCGTCAGTGGCGCTTTGCTGAGCAAGTTGGTTCGTGCGCGAGGCACTGCAAGTAACCGTGGCGTCCGGCACCGCAGTACATAATTGTCAGGCACATTTAGATATATTGAGTTTCCCCATATTCTTCTTTTGGATCCTCTGTGGATGCTTGCAAACTGAACAGTGTTTTCATCTACAACCTCGTGTAAAATAGGGTGTAGCTACTGAAGATCACATTTACCTAACCCTTCGGGGATTACAGGTATGATGTTATGTCTTGTGAAAAGCGCATTACAATGATAAAATAATCACAACATGGCAGCTGAGCACAAAAGCTTTGAAAGAACGGGGTAGGTATCAGTGGCGATGGTTCCACACAACTCAATTCCTACCGGCTTCCCTGTGAAAAATGGCACAGTCAGTATTTAAAGACAAATGTTTTTTTACATGTAAAATACTCCGGCTAAATACATAAAGATAATATGTACTCCAGCTTACCTCTTACAAAAATTGACCCTTCGCTACTGGTAGGTGTTCCACAAGAGCACCAACTGCCAAGCAGGAAAAAGTCGGGTCAATCGTGAGTCTAATAGAGAAAATCTTCATAGGCTTTAGTATCGCATTCTTGTTGATCCTAATTTTGTAGCACGCCTGATCCCATTTTCATTTACCTTACCTCACATACGTTTTTGCGACTACGAAACAACACAAATCTACACCTTAGGAGCTCTTATACATAACACGATACGACGCGGATAATTCTTTAATGTTTGCTTGTCTTTGCCGCGTCGTAGCACGATGCGACGTCGTCTCGTGTTTATGTGTACTTAGTGCTCGTTGTAAGAACATGACCTTCTGTAAATACTTTCATTTTTTGTGCCTCAACCGTGAGTCCGTGATTCATAATCACGGGAACTTTAGTTTCTTTCTTCTTGAACCGGTACTTGCCAAGGAAAATGCGATCGTAACATTCACGAGGCTGACTCACCGGTGTTTGTTATGTTAAAATTTCGCGAAATACCAGATTATGTGATAACGCGACGTGGTGCGTTTTTTTATCACTTATCAAACAATCATATGCTAATTGTGATAATGGCAATGAATTCGCTGGGATATGCTTGAAAACTTAGCTACTGTAAATTATATTATGATTAAAACATGAATTGAATAATATCCTTTGGGCTATATCAGCATCCGTTTTGTTTTGATAAAAATATGAATGCCTTGCCTATTATCGTTGATTGCGTAATTACGCATATCAATTAACAAACTTCAATCTTTCCTTTTTACTGTAAACAAAAATAAAATCTCTGCCTCCCATTTACAAGTTATTAGAAACCTCGTTAGACATCGTAAATTAATAGCCGCTTCATAGAAACAGGCGATTCGATGCGATAAATTAATGGCGTACAGATTAACTGACCATAAATATGGGAGTCCTGTTAACAGATGATGTAGGGCCGTGTGTGAGGGTAATCAGCTGGGGGCCTGGCACCTGCTGGTTGTAGGAATTGATTGCCTAGCCGCAGTGCTTGGGTCATCGACCGAGCGCTGCGGATTTTTCTATTTGTGTGTTGGCGATTTCCTTTTTGGATTTAGCATTTTAAGTGCCTGATGCGTTTTGTTTGCCCACCTATGCTAAGAAGTATACGTTACATTTTCGTCTTCATAGTTTTCCTAAAAATGCTTCATACAGTTTTCTTAAGTATTTTGCACTATGTTAAAAATATCAGGTTATCATGTATGGTTAGAATCTTTTCCTATCTATCTGGGCTTTAAAATACCAGCGCTGTGACTTTTTTTAATGTTACAAAACCATGCTGAGATAGCGGCCTTTTGGCTTCGTACAGGACCAATTTCGTTTGTTTTATTTAAATTTTTTCTTGTTTACTCTTTATATAATTTTATTTGATTGTTAATTTAACCATATTTTGTTTTGTGCGAGACTAATAAATACTATTCCTTCTTTTCTTCTTCGAAATCAAAATAATAATAACGGTATTTGCGTGACTACGTGCGCGTCTAAGCTTCCATTCTACTATCCGGGTACTAATTGGACATGTCCATGGTTTTATAAACAAAAGGCCTTCTCAGTTCACAAAACAAACTAAGCTCACATTCGCCATTGATAATATCATAAACCACGGACGCCCTCGCACGGCGAGGCTGTGACAATCTAAGTTTATTTCAAGACCCAAGACCTTCAAATATTTTTGTAGTGTCAGAATTTCAACTCTCGTTGCTAAGCCTAGCGTTCAGAATCCAACATAGCGCTTGTATTTAGGCAGTGTCGCCTGCCTATTATTATTGAAAACAGGACAAAGCGTATTTCACAAGCAACCGTCAAGATTCCGGTGTACCTACAGCCTACAAACCCAAGGACTGTTCAACATTCATCGTCTATTAAGACATCTGTTCATTTAAGTCCCGTAGGTGCCTCATAGAATTGCTAAATAGTTGAAAGGTGAGTTATGAAACCGCGTGGGAGCACGACAGGTTGGTATTACGCAACCTAACCCTTCTATATAGTTAGGATTGGTAACTTAGTAGGTACAGGTACCTTTACAAGCTGTGAGCGTTTGTACAGTCAAGTGCAAAAATATGCGAAATGTTTTATCAGCCTGAAAAAACCCACTACTTCTTCTAATTATTTCGTTTCAATGCTACGTCTTCAAGTAACTTGGGTCCCAGTCGCCATGTTAAAATCGTGGCATCATTCTCCTTTTAGTCCTCTAGTATGCAGATGTAGGGACACTTTCGGCACTGCAGCAGAAAGGCCTATGTTCAAACCACTACTAGACATGGACTTCTCCAATCGCCCATCATTCTTCTTGTACATCTTTCATCATCATCGTCATCATCATCATCATATTAATCCGAAATCACCCACTGCCACACTTCCCGGTTCCGTGCGTCCCTAATCCAGGTGTACCACCCGATAAAGAAATAATAAATGTAATCGAGAGTTTAGCATAAAATGGCTTTTGAAATTCGACAAAATCAAATATATAAAAAAAAGGAAAAAAAAAAATCGACTAAACGTCCATAATATATTTTCACATATGTATGACTGTACCAAGTATTTCATAACCCACGATATATTGGTATCTACGTATCGCATTATCCAAAGGAATGTAGGTGTTAGTGGTGGTGTGTGTCTAGAACTCTGGAGAAAGCGTTCGTAATCTGTCTCCTAATCAGTCTTGCAGTATTTTAATTGGACCCCACCGATGAGCGATTAGTTATGCACGTGTAATATATTGAAGAATTATGTACAGAACATTCATAGTAGTTGATTGACTTTGAGTGCATAATGTAATGAGAGAGTAATGCCCGATTTTACGATGCTAGACAACATTTTATGCCAAATGCTACTTTACAGCTTAAATCATAAGACACTGTTGTATTTCCCAAAGCATAATCAGCTCATAATGTTCTCACTGCTGGGACACAGGCCTCTCTATGAGAGGGAATGGGCTATAATCCACCACGTCGGCCCAGTGCGTGGTGGCAGATGTCACAAATCTTCGAATGTTTGGTTCTAGGACATGTCGGTTTCCTCGCGATGTTTTCCTTCACCGTTTTGAGAGCAGTGGTGATGAAATAAATTACACAATGTAATGCACCTGCCTGGGTTCGAACCGTTACTGATCGTAAGTCGGGGCCGCAACCACTGGGCCACCGCTGCTCTTTTTTCTCAAAGCCGGGTGTTGAATTGCCTTCATCATTATCATCATTGGCAGCCTTATTCCACCCACAGCTGCAAATGGGCCTCCTCTTCTTTCTTCCCTGGTCTGCGGGAGTCTCAACCAGGACTTACCCGCGATCTTCTGCATGTCATCCACCAGTTGAAATTCCAGCAGACAGGTTTCACTTCGTGTTAGTGAAAACGCGAGTTAAAAATACCTACTATTTGATTACATAACCCGAGATTGAAGACAATTCGATAAATCTTTTCTTGATTGACGTATTCTAAGTGCTAAATCAACCAATGTTTAGACTAGCGGTCGAAGCCTTTAGAAACTTGACAGGCGGAGGCCTAGTTTCCATTACTTATTATGCATATTAGATAATGCTGTATTACCCGTATTCGTGATCGAGTGGGCGACTAGAACGAACTGAATCGTTTATTTTACCACCTGTTAACTCGTAATATAAGTTATCAGTACGCTAACAAATAAATATTTAATGGAGTATTGATCATTGACTGCCGCGTTCGGTCTATTAGTCGCAAGCATGACTGTTGAACATGAGGTTCTGGGTTTGATTCCCTGGCCGGGTAAAGTGTTATTGGGTTGTTTCATCAATCAGGATGTTTTGAGTAGCAGCTTCAGAGTCTGGATTTGTGTCCAGTAGATTGCTACAAGGGACTTAACTAGCGACATGTGGGTGTACTGCTAGGTACACTTCTTTCTAACTCTTCGGAGATTACAGGCGTAATGATAATGTTAACTTGCAATAGATCTAATCAGTTACTGTTCTCTTACAAATAAAATATTTAATGGACCATTGACCATTAGCAAGCAATGACGCAACTTCTCAATCAATGAAGCAATTAAGGACACGCTGTTCTGTTATGTTGGAAGTACTTAGTGCTTTTAGCGAAGGGCTAGCCATCATAATGTAGTGGCACGATCGTTGAACCTGCGAAGTTGTATATTGGTTTACACACTGCCTGTGAAGTAGACGTGTTGGTGCAGGAAATTAGACTTAAATACTCATAATATAAAGTGAAGTGTGAAGTGAGTTGTAACAGATTTATACCTGTTTTTACTTACACTAAGCAGCAACTAAGTTGTTGCCTAAATTGGCTTGTTTTCAACTTTCTCTGACTATTATCGAGTCGTTTTTATATGTTTTTAGGACCTTTTCTGTATAATAGGCTCAACAAGAAACTAAACTTCTATAGTCTAAGTTATAGGAAATGTAATTTTGTTTTATCAGATTATTTAACAATACTTGATTACACGGACACAGAAAAACTTCTAGAAGTCCTAGTTTGATTATGTTATCCCCTGGTATCTAATTGCACCTATTTACTTAAGTTAGTTTTAAAGTTTTTGTACTAATTGGATTTTTGTTATAGTTGTTAATAGATTTACATTAATTTCAAAACTTTTACTGTCCTAATTATATGATGCAATGTAAGTGATGGCCTGAAACACAGGTTTAAGGTGATATGTTGAAAAAAATGTGGTTTTTCTATTTCGTATAACTTGTTAAGTATGTGGAATAGGGATTCAACATTTTGGTATATGTTTTTTGACTCTTTGGTCTAGTATACTTAAATAAGGAATACACGATTCAATGAACTTTTCTCGATACAAAAAAAATGCAAAGTTATATCTATTTTTTTACTTTTTTCGACATCACTG
Source organism: Noctua comes (assembly GCA_963082995.1). NCBI lineage: Eukaryota > Metazoa > Arthropoda > Insecta > Lepidoptera > Noctuidae > Noctua > Noctua comes. The sequence continues at coordinate 12,460,026 of OY720281.1, read as the reverse complement.
CGTAACGCTTAAGAATTATTCAATGGGATTTACTTTAAAACATAGAGAATTATTATTTCAAAGTTTACTCATTGTAGTTTTAAATTTAATCCATTTTTTATGTTAAAAAAGGAGTAAATTCGTTTTGGCACGTACGTCGTTTTATTCCGAGCGCACGCACAATATAGCCATCTCTTTTTTTGCGTTTCAAAAGTAATTGCATCACTTTCGCTCGCTTACAAGATCAGTCGCCCGGTGGGCTTCATTGACGTCAAACCTATGACATTTTTTTGCAGATCGGTGCTATCGGATTTTCGTGATTTTAATAATTGTTTATATAGTAAAAGTTAGTAGATTGTGTTAATTAGTGTTAAATAGGTATATAAAGACTATTCTTGTGATTGAACAGTACCTATAACGTATGTTTTTCTATTTGTGACTAGTTTTTAATGGAAAAAATATGAAACCAAAACTAAATAAAGTACAACGTTTAGAGCACAGAGCGACTGAGGGTGAGGGCTCAGAAAATGAGAAAGAGTAAAAAGTAAGTATATAGTTATGTACAATAATTATTAGTTTCTATTTATAAAATTGTTTATATTATGAAAAAGGCTAAAATGTACTTGTATTTCATTTTAGGTTAGAAATATGTCAACAATACATTGATGTATACGTCAAGTACTGTTACCGCGTGTGACAGGAATGACAGGACAAGGAATGGAGTCGCATTTGAATTGCAAAAAGAGGTGAGTTTTTAATCGAATTTTTTTTTGATCTTTATTGAGGTATAAACTTGAAGGAAATGTGAGTTCTCTTATTTTATTAACTGTGTACTATGAATTTTCCAGTATAGAGCTTGGCATAAATAGTATTTTTCCAAGTTGACTTATACTTTTTGTTTCAGGAGTCCAAAACTGCGGCACATTAGTGGCCACAGAGTTGTTGATGTAAATTACTTTTTTAATGCCATCTATCGACGCACCGGGACATCATATTTTTTATCTACGAATGAGGGCACGCAAACGTCGGTGACCAATCACAGCACGCGTTTGTTCTCATTCAATTCTTTGTAAAGGTTCAATCTGTTTAAAAATTATTACCTGATACACCCTGCTTGTAAAAAGACGAATTAAAATATTATAACAAAAATTCAATAAAACGATTATTGAAAAGCAACTGCCTCACGTTCCTGCACAAATTGCTTAAAATATCGAGTCACCAATCAATGTTTCAATGCGGCCTTACAACCATTAAATTAGAATCAGAAAAAAATTCTGACCTTACACACATTTTCTTGTACATTATGTAAAACAAAGTTTAAAGTACAGAACTCAAAATAAAATGGTGGTGGCCGGGATGGTGACAGCTGGTTGTGGTAACGCTTAACTGAAACAGTTTTCGGCTGCTGTCGATTTACCATCCATGTCGGAATACAAATACAAAATCTTGCAAGATGAAATATGTGACGAATGGGAAGTGACGGCATGGGAAGAAATGAGGAAAGCGGGGGAACGGGGGAAAGAAGCGGCAGTGAAAGAAGGAAAAGCTACTAAAGATGACATACCAATAATAGATGTAATCTTAGATGGTTGCTGGGCTAAACGTTCATACAGAACTAATTATTCTGCACTATCTGGCGCTGCGAATATTATAGGTAGTCGATTTCGTCAAGTTCTTTTCATGGCAGTCAAAAACAAATACTAGTGTATTTGTGCTAGAGCGGTAAAACGAAATGAGGTAGTAAAACACCATGAGTGTTTTAAAAATTATAGTGGATCTTCAACAGCTATGGAATCCACTATTATCGCCGACAGTAAACAGTCCATAGAAATGCATGGCGTTATCTATGGAAGATACGTAGCTGATGGAGACAGTATCTCTTATGCAAAAATACTTGACACTCGACCATATCCCTCAATCACGGTCGAAAAGATTGGTTGCAAAAATCACAAATAATTAACAAATTTTTGTAACAAATTGCTAAACTTAAAAACGGATAAAAAATATGCTATAACAAAAAGGAATATATTAACTACAAATAAGATTTTAAAGATACGAAAATACATATTATGTAACGCCATAAAATATCATGGCTTACAAAATCTGCAGCAATCAGACAACATAAAAAATCTGCACCAAGATATTACGAATGCATTTATCATGCATTTGAGCACCATGATTCTTGTAATAAAAATTTATGTAGTGAAAATTCAAATGGCGAATCAAAGAATATTTGTAACACACGTCTCTAGCATCAGATGAAATATTTAATCTGCAATGTTGCATCACATTCAAAGAGCTTAAGAGGGCTCTTCCCGGTCCATCTATCGTCAACGCAAGCATGGTCGAAAAGCTTGTTGTTTCATCCAGAGTCACAGTGGCAATTTTTTTCAATTCTCCCGTCTCAGGGGGCCCCGACCCCGTACGAGTCGTCTCCCGCGCACCTCATACCGCCTAACGCGATAACATTGAACGAAAATTTCATAAACTTGTTCCAGGAAATACGTGTGTGTGCCAAATTAGTTGGCGGCAAAAAAATTCTAGCCACTCTCCAGGGTATGGGTAAATTAGACACTTTTACAGCAGTAATCTAATTTATTTTATATGTTTTTGATTCAACAATGCAATCCGTGCTAGCGGCGCGACACAACAACCAAACTTACCAATTACATAGTTAGAGGGCACTGCTCGCGCGCTTCGTCATAGCTTAACACCTCCCCTCGAAGTCGTGAGCAGATCTTCGAAATTTACATACATTATCATTTGCCGCTAGAATCATATCATCGACATATATACCAATTAACATTAGTCGTTCACCCTTTCTCGCAACAAACACACAAGGTTCCTGTGGCAATGATTGAAAACCAATATCATTCAACATTCTGGCTAACCTTTTATACCACTGCAATCCTGATTGTCGCAAGCCGTATAAAGACTTTTTCAATAAACACACACTATCCACACATTCATCAAGAGTTTCATGCCAGCGTTTAGCTGTCTGTAGTATATCCTTGTCTGTTATTATATTCTTCTGCGAACCGACCTTTTCTTTCGCAACTACTTTCTTTAGAACGTCGCTTAACTGATCTGGAATTTCCATCTAGACTTCTTCATCTAGTGAACCATTCAGGTAAGCCGTTACTACGTCCATTTGATGTATGTCCAATCCTAACTCAGCCGACAAAGCAGCTATGAGTCTTACGGATGACGATCTCACAACAGGCGAAGACGTCTCATGGAAATCCTCCCCTGGCCGTTGTGAACATCCTTTTGCGACAAGGCGTACTTTCTTGCCAGTACTTTTGGTACTAAACACGAATCTGCTTCCAATAACCTTGCGTTGATTTGGTCGTGGTACAATTTCCCAGGTTTTGTTCTTTATTTGAGAAACGACCGATGATTCATGGGGCCACAAACATCACTATGCACTATTTCTAGTAATTCGGTGGTACTATCTTCTCCTTTCTTTGGAAAAGGCGTGCATGTCTGTTTTTCACTAATACAAATCTCACATTGGGACAACTTTTCGCCATCCTTAAATGTTAGCCCGTGTACTAAACTATTGTTCGCCATAGTTTTCAAGTCGCGTTCGTTGAGATGTCCGAGTCGTTGGTGCCACATGTCTATTGAATTCATAACTGCTTCAATATTATTAACAGAATTCTTACTCATTCGAACATGGTACAGATTTCCAACTCTTTCCGCACGCATATGAATTTTATCATTGTCATCAATCACAATCGCATCATTCTTCCTAAAGTGAACCTCGAACCCGCGATCTGTCATCTTAGCCACTGATAATAGGTTTGTTCGTAAGTCGGATACGTAGAACACTTTTTCTATATTAATCTGGCGTTCTTCACTGCCCGTGTCTACAGAAATCTTGACCTTACCAGTCCCAGTAATTTGTGTTCGTGTTTGTGTTTGTGTTTGTGTTTGTGTCGCGCCGCTATTAGCTAAATTTAGCTCTGAATCTAGCCGCGTAAAATCCTCGATCATTTGCTTCTCGCTGCACATATGACCTGTGCATCCACTGTCAATGCACCAAATAGGATTTACTTTCTCACCCTGCACAACCTCTTCGATTGTACTGAACAACATTGTTGTCTTTTGCTCTTTGTCGTCTCTATTTTCCATGTATCATAATTATCACCAGTAAGTCGATCAATCTTTATAGATGTAGCCATAATGAAGTTTCTTCAACTCCAGAATCAAAACAATAGCAATGAATAAAAATCTTCGTAACAAAAGTTTAGTAAACAAACGGCGACGGCGAACGTAACTTGCAAGTCCGCGTTACACTAATTGACCTTCACTTAACTACACGCGTTTATAACTTTTAATTACGATGAACTGTTTTGGTTCGAATCACTGCAATTGTTCACTAATATGTCCTGTTTTTCACTCACTGACTGTTCCTGGGCCCATAACCTGAAGGGTATGGGTAAATTAGACACTTTTACAGCAGTAATCTAATTTATTTTATATGTTTTTGATTCAACAATGCAATCCGTGCTAGCGGCGCGACACAACAACCAAACTTACCAATTACATAGTTAGAGGGCACTGCTCGCGCGCTTCGTCATAGCTTAACAGTATTGTCCTCTCCTGTATCTCTTAGCGTTCTTCATCGAATTTTTCTAAATTTTTCAAAAACGTAAATTTTGTGAGGTTGTATGTATCAGAATCCACATCGGGTCGATCGCCATAATTAAAATCTATTTTCTTAGAAACCAATTTATGTTTTTTTTTTCTTTTTAACGTTTGGTTGTACGTTCTTGTATTTTCTACTTGTTCTTCATATTTCTTGACTTTTGCTAAAAGGCTCGTATTGTGAATAGTTTTGTGGACGGTAGTCAATATTTTCCCGGAGTTAAATGATACTACTGCCCCTGTGCATCTTGCTTGATAAGACCGTTTAAGAGCGTAGTTGACTCTTTTGCCACCAACTAATTTGGCAACTACTCCATTAAAACTCTCTACAATGTTGCTGTCTACATTTTCAATTAAACTCCGTGGATGTGATGCAACATTGCAGATTAAATATTTCATCTGATGCCAGAGACGTGTAACTTTGTTTATATGTTGTACATAAAACCATACTTGGGGATTATACCAGTGAAAGAATCATCAAAATCGATTCAGTAGTTTACGAGAAAATTGCGAACATATTTTATAATACATAATATAAATAGACGAGTTTTTTAAAGTAGGTTAAATATAGAAAAATTAAAACAATATATTAATTATTTAATAAAAAATATTCTTAGTAAATAAACATTTGTTATATGCCTTCATTACCTAATTAATTTTTATTACATGGTGTACTTAATTTAAAAAAAATGGTTGACAATTAAATATTTGTATTATTTGTCTACTCCATACCTCCTATGTGCTAATATTTCAAAAAATCCAAGAAGTGCGTACTCGGTTTTCCAGATGCCACCGCGTACACTGCATTCGCCGCTCCCCGCGCGGGGGGTTAAGCCATGCCCATCGAGCTACGATTTATTTTCGAGGTAGCGCCTTAAATAAACCTAGATCAGGCAGGTCGCTACCTAACATTTGAATTCGACATTTTCGTTACTTGCACCTGTTAATATATTTAAGTCATAGTTTATTTATAAGCGCTAATTAAAATTGTTTAAGAAATTACACTACAGCACCTAAATGTACTTTTGTAATATCTACTTTTTAAATAAATTATTCCTTATTCCTTATTCCTTATTATGGCGTTGAAAAACTAATAGCTTTACTTTGGTTTAGAGGCGAATGCGTCTAGCCAAAATTTTGGTTTCGTCTTGGTGAAAATCGTGTTGGTGAAAACGTGAATTTGAAATCGACAATTTTCATACTCATTAAAAATTCTGATTTACCGAAGGCTCATCATTATCTGCCTAGCATTTTCCAAAAACTATGTATGTATCTATGTACTATGTTGGGGTCGGCTTCCAGTCTAACCGGATGCAGCTGAATACCAGTATTTTACATGGAGCGACTGCCTATCTGACCTCCACAACCCAGTCAGTACTAGGTAGTACGATACCCCTTGGTAAGACTGATTGTCAGACTTTTTGGGCCACTGACTACCCAAGCTGTAACGACTGTCAAAGATCTACAAATGACAGCCGGGACCAACGGCTTAACGTGCGTGATTTACCGAAGGTCAATCCAATCTAAACCTACCTAAGAACTCATAACTAATAAATATATTATTTAATACCTGAGCTACAATGTTATAACAGGCTTCAGTAAAACGTCATGTTTGCATCATTGCTTGCAGCGATTCAAGGCCGCGTACTCAATACTTATCGGTAGATTATTAATGCTTTGTGCATCCAAACGTTATAACTACCAAGTACCATGGAGGCTAGTGGCGAAGGTTCCATATAACTCCATTCCTACCGGATTCCCTTTGAAAATTGACAGTCAGTTTTCTATAGACAAATAATATAATCACACCTAACCTAACCTACCCTAGCTACCTACCTTACCTAACTACCCTACCCTACCACCTACCCTACCTACCCTAGCGGTATGAAAAATAGATAGAAGCCGATTCTCAGACCTACTGAATATGCATATAGAATTTCATAAAATCGGTCAAACCGTTTCGGAGGTGTATGGTAACTAACATTGTGACACGAGAATTTTATATATAATATTAAAGATATGTACTCCGGCTTACCTCTTACAAAAATTGACCCTTCGCTACTGATGCGAGGCACATAGATTCTCTTATTTATGCCCCACCTTGCGATGGACATGTCGACTTAATTGACAAACTAATTTGACTCCAAACTGGATTTTGATGATAACAGTCACGATTTCCGAATCGATTTTTAACGAGATTCGCAGTTTGAATATTTTTTTCTTATCAAGCAATCAGATAAACAGTTTCCTCAATTATAGCTTTAACTGCAGCTGGTTTCCGATTCCTATATTGATAAAATTAAGTTGTAAAATAAATATCGAATCATTAATTCTCTGTTTCTCAGCCACTTTCCAAAATAACACGATTGTGAACGTCAATTAGCCGAAACGTGGACTCGATTTTCCATCGGACACCGCGCTGATAGCCAATCTGGAGCCCTGCTAATCCACTTTGCGGTAGCGTTGTGCACGGTCCGCCTGCGGCTATGGGAAAATGGCCGGAAAATGATCGGAATCGTATCGGGTGCATGCGCATGACCGTGCACGGAAATCGCCGAGGGCCAGGCTAGACCGTTGATGAACTAATTATGTACGATAGTTGTATTTGGTGATTGCAGTACGTTCTTTGTTCATTATAAAAAGGTAGAATCCAATTCTTTAACTTCATCACCAGTTGTGCTGCGTCTAAATGCGATTTACCTAAGTAGGTTTCAACTTGGTTAACTAAGTATACCTACCTAGTCGTGTTCGCCCTGAATCGTACACCTGCAAGGTAAAAGCAACCGTCTCGTATTGTTTATTGTTATGAAACATATAATAACTATATAAGTTTCCATATGTCGCCCTCAATAAAAATATATTGTATACGATATTTTGTATTAGCTATTCCGATTGCTGCCTGTGATGTAACATCTATGTTGTGTTCCAAGTTTCTAATAACTTACATAGTGCACAGCACAGAGTATAATAATATTATTGGAACAAAATGAGAAAAGAAAAACCTCGAACAGGTTTAACCACTAAAAATCACGTAGACAACCAAATTATTTTTGTCCGTTTTTGTACCTCCGTAATTTGATAGTCCAATTCACAAACAAAGGTAATCGTCTAACCGCAAGACTACAATAATTTGATATTGAATTACAGAGCCATCATTATCTCACCTTGATCATAGATAAATAAAACTATAGATGTATTGTTTCGTCTTTGCACAAAATGGCGTGGTTGTAAAGTTGTGAATTTAAGATACAATCTATAGAAACAAAATGGACGTTGATTTATAGTTAGCAGAAGTTTTTACGGTTCAAATGGTGATCTTATCGACTAAGACCAGCGAATCTCGACCTTCTGTTCAACTATCTGTGTTATGTTCTCCCATAGAGCTTTCAAAGAGCCCAAACACAAGAAAAATATGTTTCAGAACCATTCTCAAGGTGCTATATCAATATTAAGAGAAGTATGAATATGGACGGCTATGAGAGTAGGGGAAGACTGAAGAACGGTCTGTGAAGGCTAAATGGGGGTCACTGCTGAGATGACAACTCCGAATACATTGGTATAATTGAAAGAAAATGATGATGAGTCATATCTGGTGAAAAGTCTTTTTGTAAGACTTTTTGGACGCCATGATAAAATATCTCTTTTAAACAAAATTGCGTGTACAGTGTACTCCCAGCTAAATAGTTGTAACCATTAATATAAGTAAAAGGTTAGATAACTTGAGCCTAGGCTAAGATAAACAATGTGCCTCAACAATTTCTGCGTGACTTCCTACGGAGATTGCCCGACTAAGGTCAATACGGCATTAAGAGTGAGCCAGCAGAGCAATAAGGCCGATTCACTCAAGACAACTACATGCATTTTGTCCTTTGTATTCTGAGTCTTATGACACCAAATATAGGAAATAATCAGAAGATGATTCTGATCATGATGTAATCTACGAAATCTTTGGCGGTTATATTCTTTTGCTCGTTAGGTATAGATAAAGTTGGCTTATTATTGTGCTTTATAGCGAATTGTCCGTCTTTATTGTTTCATTGTTACTTTGCACATAACAACGCGCTTGTAATCCGCGCAGGAACAGTACTAATATAATAGGAGGCGAGCTTATTGGTATCTACCGGGCACAAATCTAGACCACACTAGTAGAATTCTTCTTCATCCTTTATATCTGCACATTTATTATTAATACGATAAATCCGGACCAGGAACTGTAAATCGTACATATATTTGTTTCCTCTAGTTTAAAACCTTCTTAAAGTTACATCAACACCGATTCTTCCATTACATCACCCATGTAACAATGTGACACTCCACTTACGTAGACAACATTTTCTCCTTACTGAAATTACATACTGTGAAGGTATCGTTAGTCAGCGTATCTCATGGGTGTAGTTTACTCAGTTGCAAGCATCGCCGTTTGGCTTCGTCGAGAAACCTGTTCGGTGCAACGGGAAGGGTAGTTCCTTTGTTGACAAGGCAACTGCTTTTGTTGTTTTTAGAAATTGTACCGTTTTTTTTACTGGTGGAGGTCTGTGTTATGGATGACTCTTCTTACTTCTTTAGGTTTACAATTTTTAGTGTGTGGTTTTCAGTAGCGAAGGGACAATTTTGTAAGAGGTAAACCTGAGTACATATCTTGAATGTGATTATATTATTTGTCTATAGAATACTGACTGTGCCATTTTTCAAAGGGGTAGGAATCGATTTGTATTGAACCTTCGCCACTGGTGGTTTTAGAGGTGTTCAAGTAGACATGTCTATCCCTTTTGTGTTTGATTTGTTAATATTTTTGGTTCTTCATCATTAATGCATGGTTTCAGCAATTTCTATTTAACCTCGCTAAGATTTCCGTGGAAACGTTTCGGAGAATATCTAGATATAATTGAGACGTACGAAAATATAATTACTACGACCAATTAAGTTTATATCTGTAATAAACTAATTGATGAATAAATACGTTGCGGATATCAATTGTAAACCTTTTAGTTTTCCTGTTTTGATGGCAGGAATGTAGGCAAAGTACCGATAGATTTATTCCTTCTAAAGCAAACATACCGCAAAACCAATGAACCTGGAAGAATTCCCCAGATTTTCGACCGGTCTACGAGTCAGGTGAAAAAGGTTGGAAACATAGACATGACGAAATTGTTTCCGAGTAACCGTAGCCTGAACGTATTATATCTATATCTATACTAATATTATAAAGAGGTAAAATTTGTTTGTATGTAGGTGGTAATCTCCGGAAGTAATGAACCAATTTTAAAAATTGTTTCACTGGTAGAAAGCTACATTATTCGTGAGTGCTATAGGCTTAATATAAATTATTTAGATATCATGCATATTAGCCGAGCTATCACAATTTTCGCGGACGAAGTCGCGGGCGTAGTGCTAGTGCCGTATAAGCGCATTAGATTTCTGGTAAGTAGTAGATAACTAGTAAGTATTGAATAAGTAGGGAAAGGACCTAAAATAATAATCAATCTCAAAGCTCCCTGTCCTCCTACTTAGTCTAAATGAGGATGGCCTGCATACCTCGCCTCATTTAATTAAAATCTCTCACGCATCATATCAATTTGAATGCGGAACACGGAAGGTAATTCTACGCTGTTATAATTATATGCGTGTGCGATGTTTCAGTACTGATGTTCATTTGTTTTTGTTGCAGGTACGTATCCATTGGCATGGCTGCACTGACTTGTCCCTCCGATCTCAGGTACAGTATTATTAAAATATTCTTACTAACTTGCATATTCTTCTCTCAAAAGTATACAGCATTCAAGTCTTTAGATTATCCGCCTCGAACACTAAGTAAAACTTTTACGCTAGGCGGAATATCTCCACTTTTATTGAGAAGAAGTTTATTAAAATGAATTTATTTTTCTTTTTCCCGACGTCTCGAGTCTGCAGCATTCGTGATCACGAACTTTGTAGTTTTTTTACAAGCACTTTGAACGCTGAGCAAATCGTAATTAAGTTCGACTCAGAAATATTTATTTACACGAATGGCGTTCGCATAATTTTGTTAGGAAATTAAATCCAACCTTTAAGCCTGTTTAAAGATTTAATAACTATATAGAAAGGCATTCCGATCATTGGAGTTCCACAAGGAACTATACTCGGTCCTACCTTTCTTTCTTTTTGGAAAAAAGTAATCGTCGTCGAACAGGAAGTTAAATCAACCTAATAGGCCCATACATTAGTTTACCTATTAGTACGTTTGTTTACAAACCGGTTCGTGGGCCCAAAACGTGTATAGTTACATCACGACATTAACATACGGCATACATGCCTATGATAATGTTCTCGTTGTGCCTTTAGGAGTCGGTTCGGTGCAAGTATCGTCTTCATTATGTATTCTTTAGGGACAATATTTAGTAGTTCGTGTTATGTGGTAGGTAGGTACTTCATATTTTGTATGGATGACGCTAGTTTTGAAGTATGCACCTTTGTATTATCAGAATGCAGTTCCGTGTTGAAGGTCTTCACTGATACAGTTCAAGATCCCGGCATGGAGACCTTGCATCTTTCCTTAGTTATCCATAAAAACTGTGGATTCTAATTAATCGTTTCTTACTTAATCGAAATTCCATACATTTACAATCTTAGACCCGTTATCTACGCAGTCTTCACTCTTTCTCAGTCGGATCTTAGTTAACAAGTCGACCATTCCAGTTTTAAACGCGATTAAATAACGAAATGAATCTAATTTAATTGATTACGGCCATTTTGTTTATTATTCGACTCAACCTCAGTGGAGCCTTCATTAATATCTGATTTCGATCTAACTTGTTGGCTTAATGGCTGATAAAACAGCCTTTGAGTAGACTTCTTTGGACTATAAGTGGGTTACGGCTCATTGAAAATCAATTTTGGAAGATTTCTCGTTTACTTCCATTAATTGACAATTTATCATGCCTTTGTGAAATAATTTCTAACAATACTGTAGGTCAGCGAAGGGCTTTCACCTTTTTGTTAAAGAAAAGCAATTTCTCCTTAGAAATTATTCAATGAAACTGTGAAGGCTTAAAAGTAATTGTCGAAAACTTTTCTAAACTCAAACGCTCCACCTTTTAATTAGTTCATCGTATGAAAAACGTGAAATCTTTTTTCTCACCAACCAGTCTACGTAAAGGTAGACCATAGCTGATTCCACATTAATATCTACTGGATGTTGTCTTTTATATCTGTCATAAAATGAATTATTTCTAATCAATATTGCGCACAGCTTGCGACATTTTATTTCTATGTATGCCACAGTAGGTAGAAAACCACCGACTACCGAGAAAGAAAAACGAGACAGGATGAAAAACCTGCACGAACCGTTTCCTTCACAGTTTCACACGCATAATATAGGCAAATATCCTGCGGTGGTAATTTACGTATCGTGCTTGTTACGCAAACTGACATTCCATGTATTGAGGCCAAAACCAAAATATATTAGGTATCAATTTTACCTAGGTAACTCTGTAACTCAATGCAATACAATTAAAACACAACAAAATCAATTAAAAACCCAGAATAATAAATATTTACAACCGTTTCTCCGGCATCGGTACAGCGACATGTCTACTGGAGCAATGCCGAATGAAAGGACAGTCAAGCCTTCCCCCAATCATCGCTAGCACGGTGTTGGAGCTGGCTCGTGTTGGATATGGACCTGTTCCTGACTGATTGGCCGGAGAAGGCAAAACATCGGGAGCGTTAGAAAGGAATTTTGCCCAGCTGTGGGACAGACACGCAACAGGAACAGAAATGTAACTGGAGTATCGATATGAAACAAAATAGATTCCATTATCGTATGTCCTTCTGAGTTCAAGTAGATTGAAACTGCTTTAGAACTGGGTAAAGCTAACCAGCAAGAACCTGGGTGCTTCAATAGATATTCAGTCTTTCCCCACCACCCTTCTTAAGATCTTCGGTCCATCTAGCTGTTAGCGTCCCACAATACACTTGCAGATACACGCGGTTTCCTCTCTCGGGCTCTTCGGCTCCAGCAGTTATCGGTCCTTCAACAAAGATGGCCGGCTCACTGCCACTTCACCTTACTAATATTCGAACATGATGTGTTTAAAAGAAGCACCTCGCAGTCTTGTTTCCAAGTGTCTCTATCAAACAAAGAAATGTTGTTTGTTGTCTTATATTCGCTGCTTCGTCTTTCCTCAACACTGCGTACAAAACTTACCCATTGTCTACTCACATTACAAAAAGACGTGTAATCTACGTGCGTCCCTAATTTTCCTCTCCATAACATAATGTTATGTAGTAACCTACCTATTACATGATCTGGTCATAATGTAACCGTGTTGTTTTAATGGCTGCATATAATTTCGCTGCGGCTGTGCTCATCCGGTGTGGCGGCTACTGAGTTTTATCTCGTAGTATCCGGATGGCCAGTGTTGTTGTGTGATGCCATTTTGCGTGTTTTCCAACGCCGCTTTTCACTAGAATTTATGGTTTTTCATTTTGGTTGGAGCTGGTTTATTGTAGTTTAACTTTTGAGGAGGGATAAGGTTGCGAGATTGGCTTAACTATTGAAATACCACGTCGATCTTAAAAGGAAAATCGAAGATCTTTTCATCATAAACTGCAAAGAAAAGGGTGGCAATAAACTTCAATGTTGTTATATTTCGCAAAATCCTTTTGTTCGTGCTACAAAAGAGCCATTAGCACAACGCATACGTTTGGATGCATGATATAATATTTTAATGAGGTACCCATAATACAAAATTTATTATGGAAACTCGTTGTAATTAAAGGGCTTTTAATAAAGCTTACCTGACCACTAAACTCACATATTTACGTGGAAATACCAGCGCATGAGGCAGAAAATAAATCATTTCAGAAGCTCCACTTCAACAATGAGCTTTACAAATATCGAGCCGAACAAACGGCGTGGGCGCTGACCCAAAAAGGGAATATCACCAAAATTTAGTTTGATAATATTCTGTTAAACCATCTGTATTTTGGCGAAATTGGTTTAGTTAGTTTGGTACCTGACTAACTTGGCATCAACAAAATATTATTTAAAAAGCTATTAAAAGAAAGTAAATAAGTACTTTTTGTAGCAGTGTCTGATCGCTGCGTATACTTTGGACTCGCACAAAGTAAAGCTTTCAGTATTTCTTTATCTTTGAAGTCTAGTTGCGAGAAGGCCCAACCTTCTGAACACAAATTATGCATAGACAGCACAAAATGTAATCTTGCAGCAGTGCGGTGCATCCGGGCGTATGCTTCCGGTCCGGTGCGCGGGAAATCAACTTATCCGTGTGACATGTTTAGCTGGGTACATGGTATCAATATCGTTTGTGCTAAAATTATCTCCTAAATGATGGCGAATTTGCGAGAACATTTTAGGGTTGAATATTGGGTGCATCCCTAGCTATACCTAAACAGTAGATTGTGTCTAGACTGTGTCTTCTTTTGTTTGGTGTTTGTTTTGACGATCGGTATGCTTAGTGCGAGTTTTTTTTACGTATCGAGCGCGTTAACGTTTACGCAAATTAGTATGGCGCTGGGTATCCGCCACCTAACGGCACGAATTGTCGCTTACCCAGCGCCATACTAATTTACGTAAAAAAACTCGCACTAAGCATACGGGTTCGGATATCGAGTGTTATACTGAAGTTATCGAATCTTTTGTCGCAGTCAGTTCTTGAAACTGAGACAAGTCTTGATTCTGAGCTTGTGAGTTGTCTTTTTTTTTTTTTTTTTTTATCTTGGTAAAATCATCAAATGAGTCCTCCCACCCAGGGCAGAGTGGGAGGAACTGTCAGACTTGTACTGACTAAAATCCACGGTGTCCTTCAATAGCCCTTTATGATCCAGGGTCACGGTAATTCTATAAGTCCCGCGACCCCGGCAGGCTTTCGCCCTCTAGAGGAGGGCCCCGTCATAATGCTGACACTCTTTGAGGCGCGCGTGGAACACAACGCGCCGTCGACCCGGGCATGGTCCATGGTCGGACAGCGAGTCGCCCATTACTCGCCGCCCGCAAGCCCGCGCCTACGGTGGCCGGAGATCGTCTGCCGACGTCCGGCGCCGTGGGCGTCTACCACTGCGGCTGGGGTGGAGGGAGGACGCTGTCCTCTCCCTCACGCGGCCCGCCTCCTCCTTCGCGAGCATGACTGCTTCGCAGAAGGAGGCGACCGCTTCCCACTCCGTCTCGCCCCGCAGCATGGCCTCGACCAATGCCGGGCGCGAGAGGTCTCCGCCTATCGCCGCCGTGAGGACACGGCGCACAGTGGGTCGAAACTATGATTTTAGTGACTTAGGGACCAATTTCGTTTTTTAAATTTTTTCTTTATGCGGATGGATAGAGCTCATTAATTTAAAAATAATATTGCCTTGACGTTTTTTCCTAAACTTTATACTTTGGGTAGAAAAATGTGTTTTGTTATTTTTTTGTATGGAGCGGATCAAATTAAATTAAATTCCTGCTAAGTAGCGTGTGATCGCGCTTTGACACTTTATTTTTCTTATACCTTGTCTAGTCTACTATCATTTGATACCATGAACATGTGCATAAGTTTGCAACTCTGCCAAATAAATGGATCGTAAAAATTGAAAAAATACATAGAATAAAAAGCTTCAAATTTTATTTTCGTAAGTTCTTTTAAGTTAAATTTGATATGGATTAGTAAGTAAAAGCACATAGTAATACACATATTTACTTAACAGCTAACAACAATACATTTAAAAGGTCTCTAATAGAATTAGTTTAGTACATTATTTAAAAATATGGATCTATGAATTTCAGTTTGTTTGTTTAATGACTTTAATTAGTGTATAAAATGTTCTTTTAAGTTAAATTTATTCTAGGTCTTAGACTTGTGATCTTTGGATCAGAAGACAAAAGAAGTTTGTGTAAAATATCCTCATTTGTCGCCGTTCTACTTACCTTTCTAGAATGATTCTCTCTATATTTCCGGATATCTTTATTGCGAGCTTCCGCTGCCTCTTCCGACAGTTTACCTATAGGTATGGCACCAAAGTGCTTAATTATATCCCCCCCATATACCAACAATTTATG
This sequence comes from Noctua comes, assembly GCA_963082995.1. Classification (NCBI taxonomy): domain Eukaryota; kingdom Metazoa; phylum Arthropoda; class Insecta; order Lepidoptera; family Noctuidae; genus Noctua; species Noctua comes. The sequence continues at coordinate 12,444,362 of OY720281.1, read as the reverse complement.
TATACTGGAAGGCACATAATGCCAGGGAAATAATCGAACATACAATTCTGCAGTATCTCTACAAAATTCGGAAAACTTAGAAAGGTGCACGCGCTCTCCAGATGCAACAGTCTGAAGAATCATGTGAAACCTTTCCCTGTTATGCGAGCTGTTGTTTCTGCATCCCTGAAAAATGTTCTGGCAGTATTGCCATCATTGGTTGTGCCTACTCCTTGCTTGACAATGTCGATAAGTAAACTGCATTCCTTCTTAAACGCTTGCTGTATAGCGCTCTTTCTCAGTGACATTTTTCTTTGTCTTCGCCCGCCCTGAAACTCTATTTTTTGAAGTCCAAACGATAAGCTGGAAACAAAAAAATGTCACTTAAAAAATAATCTCACAGGAACTACTTAACATGAAAAAAATTATGAAGTAATAGAATTATAATTACCGAAATGAAGTATGCACTCCATGCATCTTATCCAGGCATGTAAAGATGACATTCCATACTGGAATATTTCTTCGTTATTTTCTTTTTGAGCAAGTGACTCTAAATTGTTCATCTCTGACGGTTTTGCTTGCAAATATCACAGACAGCTGAAGTTGTGTCTGACAGATATGACGTTATTTTGCCTTCTATCATCATCATGTGCAATTGATGGCTGAAGTCTTTCCATTTCTTGTGTTATGCTAGCTTTTATAGTTGCCACTGTTGACTGCATTTCTTTAGTAAATTTGAACATTATCGGACGGCAATAGAAAGTTGATGAGGGTCGGTCGTTTTCCCAAACAATTGTTCCATCACATCGTTGAAGCCTTATAGGAACTAGACTGGCCATGAAAATAGTTGAATCATCAAACTCTGTTTCAGTCTTTTGTTTATAATTACTTTGACTTGAGGCTCCATCAAAGCCCCATTTGCTTATAAGCAGTAACTCTGTTGCCGAGTCCATATCCAAAGCAATCACATCCAAAAGCCTAGATACCGTCAAGTTGAGTAATGCTTGCAGTTTAATAGCAGCTTCTTCAGTTATAATGATGTCTTCTTTCCCTGGATAACATTTTGACTTCGCTTGTTTAATTTTATAATAAGAAAGTGAAAATGGGTCTGAGTTATAGACTCAGACCCATTTTCACTTGCTACTTCTCTTAGGCTTATATACTGCCACTTACTTAATTTAAGTGAAACTAATAAAGACAGTGCCTCATCGGGTGAACTAGTCTTCGTTTTACTGGCACTTAAAGACTCCTTAACTTTTTCTAGATCTTCGGGGCGATTTAGCAAATAGTTCATTATTTTTCCTACATCCTCATTTCCAGTGTTTCTTAAACTAGCAATTGTAGTAGCTTTCAGTTCATCCGGGGATAACGAAAGCAATTGGGTAATGTGTTCAACGCGTCTTCGTTTTTGCCTGGAGCCCAATTCTTCAAAAGGTTTTCGAGGTGTAAATGTAGATGTTGAAGCTTCTCTAGTAGATGGTGGTGGTGGTAGATTTTCAACATCTTCAGTATTACAAATCTCGAGCCTTTCCTGTTCAGTATTCACAGCTTCAGTAGTATTTTTGTTAGTTGTTAAGTAATTACTTGTATTACTACGTGCTTTTACTTACTAATCCATATCAAATTCAACTTAAAAGAACTTACGAAAATAAAATTTGAAGCTTTTCATTCTATGTATTTTTTCAATTTTTACGATCCATTTATTTGGCAGAGTTGCAAACTTATGCACATGTTCATGGTATCAAATGATAGTAGACTAGACAAGGTATAAGAAAAATAAAGTGTCAAAGCGGGATCACACGCTACTTAGCAGGAATTTAATTTAATTTGATCCGCTCCATACAAAAAAATAACAAAACACATTTTTCTACCCAAAGTATAAAGTTTAGGAAAAAACGTCAAGGCAATATTATTTTTAGATTAATGAGCTCTATCCATCCGCATAAAGAAAAAATTAAAAAAACAAAGTTGGTCCCTAAGTCACTAAAATCATTGTTTCGACCCACTGTGCGGCGGTGCCCTGCCCAAGCGGGGCAGTCCTGCACCGTATGCTCCACCGTGTCCTCTGGGCGGTCCTCGCAGTGGTGACACCCAGGCGTTTCCTCCTTCCCATCAGACACAGGTACCTCCCGAAGCTTCCGTGTCCGGTGAGGACCTGCGTCATGCGGTAGGTCAGGACGCCGTGACGTCTATCAAGCCACTCCTCAAAGAGGGGTCTTACCGCCGCGATTGCGGCGTGCCCGGACCTCGGTTGCGACAGTCGTTCCCTCCATACTGCCCTGAGATCGCGCCGGAGCTCTTCCCGCTGCGCCTCGACTTGTCGAGGCAGCAGGGATTCGCCCCGGCGCTGCGCCTCCACGCGCCACTCATAGACGCGCTGGAGGGCAGTCGCCTCCAGATCCCAGGGCAGTTGTGAGTTGTCTTGGGTAATGTTTCGAGGTTATCAGTTCGAGTACTGGAATAGAATGAAGGCCCGACACATGTGCATTAGACTTAAAAAATCGTTAATCGTAAGGGGCGCATAATATGAGAGGGAATGGAGGAAAGAAATCAACCTTGCTAACTGCGCCTCCTGGGCCGAAAAGTTCTGGAGTGGCGACCGCGAACCGGAAGACGCTTCGTTGGTAGGCCTCCCACTAGGTCGATCGATGACCTGGTGAAGGTTGCGGGGTCCGCTGGATGCGAGTCGCACGGGACCGGTCAATGTGGCGACACTTGGGGGAGGGCTATGTCCAGCAGTGGACGTCTTTCGGCTGAAATGATGATAATGATGATGAACTGCGCCTCCATTTAGTAGGGCTTACTTACTTCACATTTTCCGAGGGCCGGCTTTTGGCTTTCCGCGGCAGAAATAGTGGTCTAGAATAATCCACTAAATGCATATTAAATGCATATTCATTTCATCGTTGCAATTTTAACCCGAACCTGTCGATTTAGTTTTGGCTGTTACTCTGTCACAAATTCCAACTCAATTTGACCCGTCAGGTATCATTAGCCGGGTTAAACCCGTGTGACGCACGTTACGCACCAGTTATTATCTGAGTTATTTTGTGCCTACGTGCAGTTGGGAACATAGGAATAATGTTCCTACATGGTGGTTTTTTTAATTAAAACCACAACTTCAAATGTGTGACTTTGAACTATTCACAATGTTGACGTAGTGCCTTTCTCCGTCCGCACCCTTCATAATAAATTTCATATTTATTCTTTACTAGCCTATGCCCGCGACCTCGCCTGTGGAGTTCGGTAATGTCCTACGGGATCGTACTACAGGAATAAAAAGTATCCTATCTGTTAATCCAGGTTATAAACTATCTGTGTGCCAAATTTCATCCCAATCCGGTCAGTAGTTTTTGCGTGAAAGAGTAACAAACATCCATCCGTCCTCACAAACTTTCGCATTTATAATATTAGTATATTAGTAAGAAGTAGGATTGTATACAACGTGTAACAGAATAAACGCAATACCTCTCGTGTGGTGTCTCAGACCATGAAACTGAACAACTTTTGTTCTATGACTTTTGAAAATTCATAACTTTTTTTTTAGTTTTACCATACATGTGGATCAGCTGATTGCGTCCGTTCCTATGGAAAGTATTTTTTTTTGTTGCGAATTTCAAGAACTCGTAGAACAAAAGATGTTTAGTTTCATGGTGCAAGAGACCACACGGGAGGTCTTGCGTTTATTATGTTACACCTTGTATACCTACTAAAATAACATATTTTTTGCAATAAAACAGTTTATATACAAAGGCAATTTTAACCCAGAATTGGTTCCTTTTACCGTTTCAAGGTATAATAACTCCAATCTATAGATTTGCAAGCACTAATAAATAATGTTCCAAGCGTAAAACTCGACGCGAATTAAATTTACGCGCAGAAGGCAGATGTATTCTCGGAGAGCAGTAATCATCATCAATCACGTGCTGAGATGATCATGAAGTTGTAATCAGGGTTCATTTAACTCCTTTACGCAAACATTAATTAAAGTGCAAGCGAAAATTACTACCCACTTTAAAAAAAAATCGTATCGAAACACAATCTTTCACGCCTTAGAAAATTCAGCAATTAGCTATGCCTGTAACCAAGAGCATCCTATTCACCCGTCTTCTTTCAAAAACATCCCTTACTTTAGTTATTACTCAAAAAACGTCCCCGCTAATACCTCCAACGTTGTCTACAGACTGCGTTCATATAAGCAAGCTATAGGACAGCAAGGGAACCTAAAGTCGGAAGGTTTTTTAATCTTGAATGTTACCCCATGGCGAACCAAGTCGAGACGGTTGTCTTCATCTCTTGAAATGTATTCAGTCTATTCAGATGAACATTTGTAAGCGTTTCACGGGTTATAAGATGCTGTGTTTTGCGTATTTGCACCCATGTGTGGTTTCAACGTAGTGGTTAACATTCAAATGGTAATTGACGCTGAGTTTAACGGGTCATGTCTTCATTTAGGTGATTTAGCTGGCATTATTCAAATATGTTATTCTATTCTATTCCCGTGCCTCGAAAAGCACGTTAAGCCGTTGGTCCCGGCTGTCATTTGTAGATCTTTGACAGTCGTTATAGGTAGTCAGTGGCCCAAAAAGTCTGACAACCAGTCTTACCAAGGGGTATCATATTACCTAGTACTAACTGGGTTGTGGAGGTCAGATAGGCAGTCGCTCCATGTAAAATACTGGTATTCAGCTGCATCCGGTTAGACTGGAAGCCGACCCTAACATAGTTGGGAAAAGGCAAGGCAGATGATGATTCAAATATGTTATTCTAATGGGCTGAGGGTAAACCACTGAAAAAAAAATTGAAAAATAATAATATGTGTATTTGATCACAAAAGCACAGAAAAACATTGTTGAAAGACAGTTAATATCCCACAATTCCGTTGTTAAAGTCCCTCAAAACGTACTATACAAATAAACACCAACATTAATTTACCACACGAGCGCCTACCAAAAAGCTTATAGCAACAAATCTCGTTTCCTAATCAACCATGCGCTATCCGTCAGGCGCGTCGTCACTCATTAGTCGCGACCGTCTGCCAATCCAACGCGTAATTTGTACTAACGAGACGAAACATGACTGAATATGGTATTGTTTTGTTCTGTTGTGTTGATATTATCTCTCTTTGTGAGAATAATGTACCGTGGTAATACATAGCTAGGTTATTATGTTTTATTGTGTAGTTATGCGGATGTTTTGTGAAGCGTAGTAGTACGATAATGTTCCATTTGATCTATTGTAACTAGACTGATGTCATGTTTCGCGCGCTGAGCGTTTTCAGCGAACTTTGCCAGCGATGCATATTTATCAGAAAGCGCTTACAGAGCAATCCTGTACACACATTTCACGCTTGTCATAAGTCGGGCTGTCTACTGGGGCTGAAAAGCGCAACATAGCGTAGCATAACGCTAAATCCACAGGGAAATAAGGATCAGACATTTTTCACCTCCGTTCCAGGCACCATAATGTCGCAATAAATACTAAATTGTATCCTGTACCTACACCAGTCTTTGATATTCCCTTGTTTTCCTTACAATGTAATCATGGCAAGGCTTTGTGACGGCTCCCGGTCTCATAAGGTTCATATTTTTCTCCCACAGCGGACAAAGAACGGAGGGCTTTTAAGATTTTCACTACCCCTAAGTCTAGACGCGAGGGGGGAGGGGCACAATGAGGGCTTACATTCAGCTGAGTTCGCTGTTTTCCCGCTTCTGATTATTTTTGCAAAATAAAATGTTTTTGTTTCGCTCTTTTGCTGTTTTGGGTGCTTTTAACATGGTAGAAATAGAAGCTTGATATGGCATTATCAGCCTTAATGTTCCCACAGCTGGTACACAGGCTCGCTATGAGAGGGAGTGGGCTGGACTGGATTATAACACGCGGGATCAAGTAATACCGAGCGGGTTCAATAATTTTTGACCTAGAATCAACATAAATATGCTGGTTACAAGGTTTAAAATACTTTAATGAAAATCATGAGTATGGCGAAGGCAGGTCATGCATTTCTGGATATAAAAATTGCAATGGTCGGCCCTTTACTGTCGTTGATTGCTTCACCACTACTTTAGATTCTTAGCGTCGATAAATTCTAGTAGTCAGTCAGGACTTGGAATGATACCTACCTACCTCACGGACCGATGCTCAAGATTGCTCAAGACTCCATAAAAGGCATTAAAATGGTATAATCACGATCGTAGATAGCACACCCACTCTTAAATTGAGGCATTAATTGATGTTGTGTAGATGGTTAAACAACGTTGGAACATTCAAGTTTATTTGACTTTTGTAGCGAAGAATATGCGTTAAAATCAGCATATATGTAGACTATCTGATTGAAATTAAAATGGCATTTATGAAAGCAAAATGAAGCTGATGAACTTCAACGGCGAGAAAATAAAAAACAACATTATTTCGCTATTTAAAACTCTTCAGCATCTAGCACAAGGCTCTAATGGCAAATCGATCTAACTAGAAACCTATCTATTCCGAAGACGTAACTAATCGTTGTGAATTTCAACACGTGTGCCGGAAAGCCGAGAGCTCGGGATAAGTGCACCTTTCTAAATCATTGGCTGGCTGGGGCGAGGTGGCGAGATGCTTGCGTACCTTAACTAGTAATTATTTGCTTCTTCTCTGACGTATTAACTGAAGCAGCGTAATGAAAGGATAGCTTAGAAATATACAGGGTGTAAACAGACCCTTCACATATCCGTCAACCAAGCATTCTGTACATCAAACTAAGTAACTTTACGCAAAAATTATTGCTGGGAATCGACTTTTTGTTTTGGGGTGAAAAATCACGTTTTACGGTAGGACTCGATGGAAAGCACTCAAAACATTGTGCTGATGAATGGATTGAATAGTACGGGGGTTGTGGAGGTGTGCAAAGTAAAAATCGTACATTAAAAAAATGTATTTAAAAAAAAAATTGTGAAAAAGTTGGAACTTTGACCCCCAATATCTCCGTAACTCCGCAAAGACGGAGAGAACAAGTGCCTTTCGGCTATGTTAAGGGTATATTTACACCATTTATGAGATGAGGATTATAAAAATGACGTAAATTATAACCCAGACAAACATAGAACTAGGAAAGAGGTCCTCTCAAAGATTGCCTCAATATACAGTCGTAAAAAAATATGGACAAAGTTTGGTAATTTTGAGAGCAAGAGTGTTTTGTTGGGGAAAAAACTAGTGTAAATAAAATGTTATTTCTTGTTATTTTCGAACCGATAACGAGTAATAAGTTGCTTACGTATCTGAAATCACTAAAAGTAAATGATTATGGAAAACCGATTCATTACTTTTGATAACACCAACCCATCTATACCATAGATATCACATAGAAACTGTAACATTTCCATAACTATCGGAAGTACATAAATATACGTGACGTCATACGCTGTCAACTGGGACGCGACTCCTTCCGTTTCCTGTGCTCGATGTAAACGTCATTTCCATATTCAGGAGACATTTTCTGACTGAAACGATGCCTACGGGCGATTTTGGGTTGAATTTATCGAGTACTAACACGTCGCCCGCGACTTCGTCCGCAAAAATTGTGATAGCTCGGCTAATATGCATGATATAAATGTAATTTATAACCTATAACACCCACGAATAATGTAGCTTTTTACCAGTAAAAGAATTTTTAGAATTGGATCATCACTTCCGGAGATTACCCCCTACAACAATACAAACTTAAAAACAAATTTTACCTCTTTTTAATATTAGTATAGATTTGAAACGGGAAAGTTTCTAGTTTGAAAGAAATGTATACAGATACTTATGTTAAACTAACTGTGCCCCGCGGTTTCACCCGCCGCTTCTGACTTGTTTTATATTTACTTAGCGTGATGTTATATAGCCTATAGCCTTTCTCGATAAATGGGCTATCCAACACTAAAAGATTTTTTCAATTCGAACCAGTAGTTCCTGAGATTAGCGCGTACAACCAAACAAACAAACTCTTAAGCCTTAAAATATTAGTAGATTAGATTATAAAGATTTTTATGAATATAATGTTAACTTGAAAACGATGGACTTTCTTGCTCGCTCTGCTCCATAGAAAATTACAAATTGTATCAATGCACCTAAATTGTGAGGTCCTACAAGTGGTATTGTTATGGTTTATGTGAAAATCATGACCGGCTTCGTGTACCCTTTTTAAGGTCATTCGGTTTAATATAGCTGCGTAGTATGCGTATTTATATAATCTAAAACAAACTTTACCTCAACTGTCACTCCCAATTGTACAGACCTCAGTCCGAAAAGTTGCCAGTTTCCGACAGTTACGGCCGGAAACGTCCCATCCTTGTCAAACATCAAAACTGAAAGCCCAGTCGCCTCCATCATTACCGCTTGGCCACAAGCTACACGATCAAGCGACACGCGTCTTACGAAAACGACTGCATAGGAAACAAATGAAAGAAACGAGTGGTTAGTGCGAGACACGAATTTCAGTCTATTAATACCTGTCATTTTACTTCTGACAGCAGTAGTACCTATATCATAGTAATCCTGCCCTTGTCCCAATATATTTGGGATCGGTGCACACGTCCTCATTCTCCATTTTCCCTGTCAGACGTCACAGCATCATATACTCTTCTCTTTCATATCATTCCTTCGAGTGTTCTTCGCTTGCTCTCCGTCCCGTGTCGTTTTCTTGCGAGACGTCTCGGTAGAGACATAGAGAGAGCTCTCGGTCGAGAGCGAACAGCCACCGATACACGCGCGTGTTGCGTTACCTGAGGTTATGAACAAGACGTTATAAGGTAATACAGATCTGACTGGCTGCTTGAATGCGACAGATAACAAAGCTTTGAAAGCTACTACCGTCGTATAGCGTTGGTCTTTCATCTCGTCGCCTTTGTTACACGAGAATATCAGCGCGAACTGACGCGTGCTAGTGTCGACTATTTCCTATATACATTTTCAGCTAGCTTTTCTTGTTATGTATTTGAACAATAGGGGTTTTAGTTGGATTCGTGAGGATTGGATTACGGGAGATTATGCTTTGATAGTGTTTGTTATCTGTTGGTGTAGCTTACCTGATTTTAGTTGTATTCAATAGACTAAGGCCCGTTTGCACTTTAACTTCCTAAATGCGTTTAACGCTAAACAATTAAAACATCATTGTATCTCTGTCAACTCTAAACAATAGACAGGAATAGAACGATAATTAAATACATTTAGTGAGCTGTAGATGGTGCTAACGGATCAGGTACTGGTAGGTGCAGCTTATCAGAAAGCTGTGAAAAACGAGAGAGCTTTCTATTGTTGACGTTCTATTCACGTACTTGAAAAGAAAATGATTTAAACCGTTAGTCCCAAACAATTGTTTATTTTAATCACAAACACGAGTAGTCGGAGTATATAAATACACTGAATTATGTAAAAGTTTTAACCCCCTATCGTCACCCTATTTTCATAAAATGCAGTCTATTTACGGGTAGTGGTATTTCGTGGGGGCTATTTCGGTGGCAGTTAATCACTTGGGGGAACAAACAACATATCGGAAGTTTCCAAACCATAAAACACGGTTGAATTATCTTACCTTAATTTGATGTGTATTAAGTAAATGGTATGGGGCCGTCGTAGTAGGAAATTCTATGCACCATAAGTCACTAAAAACATTTAAGACTAAACATATTTAAAACATCCTTCTGTCTCTGTCACCTTTAAGCGATTGATAGAAACAGAACGATGTTTTAAATGCGTTCTACGCTAAACGCGTTTAGCGAGACGTGGTGCAAGCGGGCATTGGAAAACACAATAAATAAAATAAATATAGAAATACGTTCTATTGTTGTGTATTTCGTGTTACCTGTTTACTTTTTTATAAATGCACCAACAATAATAGAAATTGGTTCAATAGGCCCACTTGAAATTATTTAGTTTATAACAAGCCGTGCCACCGATGAGATTTCCCGCCAACAAAAATGGCAAACTTCTATATAGGTAGTTTACTCCTTTGGGGAAGCGTATTCAATGATTTTCATATTTTCTTTTTTTTATTGTTTTTGTTTTTTGTGCTCACCTTCATTATAAAAGCAATTTAATTCCATGCTTCTAAACCCAGCGATTTAGTTTCTGCGCCGTCTTTCAGTGAATAAGTATTTTTTTATTGACTATACAAGGTGTAACATAATAAACGCAAGACCTCCCGTGTGGTCTCTCGCACCATGAAACTAAAAATCTTTTGTTCTACGAGTTCTTGAAATTCGCAAAAAAAGAAAATACTTCTATAGGAACTGATGCAATCAGCTGATCCACATGTATGGTAAAACTAAAAAAAAAGGTATGAATTTCCAAAAGTCATAGAACAAAAGTTGTTCAGTTTCATGGTCTGAGACATCACACGAGAGGTCTTGCGTTTATTATGTTACACTTTGTATATCGACAATACCAACGTTACGGTTACGTGAAGCTTCGTACGTATACTTTATCATCAAAACATTCATCACATGCTTAATATTTTTATTACGGTGGCAAATTGGCAATCATTGTTTGTTTGTTGCTAATAAGTAAGTACCCGAATCGTTGAATAGGCTATCATACGATTTTGATAACCATTGTTTTATCACGTTCTCAAACTCTTTTTATTAAATCATCAACGTTGTTTTTATCATATTTCTTAAAATCATATCGATTAACAATAAGGTTTGTTTATCACATATTGGCATGATATCATTGTGTTACAGTTATCGATAAATTCGATGTTTTATTGCGCAACTTATAGCCGTCGTGGTTGCGTGATAGTTGCAATTGTTTATGAATTATGACAGTCGCTTTGTGTTGGTTGTCAATTTGATGTTGTGAATCACACAGCGTATACTGGAACAGCTAGATTCAGCCTCAATATTTCTATCCTCATAGAATAATAGTTTTTACAACTTTTTCATAGTTATCGTAACATACACTAGTTGTTATATGCAGACGACAGCTGGCAAATGGTTTTTGTACGTCGTCTCGTTGCTCTATTTCCGATAGTGCATATTGCAAGCAGTTTCTGAAGTGTTATTATTGTAAAAATTTTGTTTTTGTCTAGTTTTCCAGTCAAGGAAGTTTAGGTATTTCATTAAAGAAAGATTTTAAATGCTTTATAATGGCCCAGTGTTATGAACTTATTACCATAACATAACATCACGCCTGTAACCTCGAACGGTTAGGTAGGGGTGTACCCAATTATAGTACGTCACTCACATTTCGCCAGTCATGTTTAAGTCCCATGTAATAGGGGGCGAGCCTATTGCCATCAACCGGGCTCAAATGCAAAATCCGTGGCTGCTACTGAGAAATTCCAAATGGAAAAACCCAATTACACTTTGCCGGCCCGGGAATCAAACCCAGGACCTCATGGTCAGCAGTCGCGCTTGCGACCACTGCACCGAACTAAGCAGCCAGTCTTATTATATTTATTCTTGCAAATACATTATTCTAGTCAATACAGTTTGAAATTGTTACGGCAACTGGTAGCAATCGCTGCGATACACAGATAACCCAATTTCTATATCTTTCGATTCGGAAACGACATTGCAATTAAAAACAGATAAACCTTATCTCTACGTTTAGTTTGTATTCAGTTTAATTGTTTTAATGTTCGTGGTTTTACGTTTTCGTTGAATTGATTAAAAATATCCGAAGAAATTACCGATTTGTTTTTTGGTGAAAAAGTGAAGTGAATATGATTGTGTATATTTTTTGTGTTATGGTAGTTGTCACATTAGTCTCATTATTCCCAATCACGTTTACTACGGCCGAAATGGTCATTTTATTAAATTATGTCACCGAAATTAATGGATATATCACCAATACACTTACATTTACGCAACCTATTAAATTCTCTCGACAGTGTCAGACCAACATGAACATCTCAATTGATATAAATGGCACTGCACTCGACAAATACGGCTAACCATCCATGCATAATATCTCTACAGGGTGATTTTTTAAACGCTGGCAATACTTTAGGGGCGTGTAGTACTCATGAAACTAAGCAAGTTTTACTATGAAACCGACCATGAAATCGCGAAAAAAATATCAGCTGCTCCACACATTATTGGTCTGGTAATGGTGCTCCGTCACCGCGAGCATTCGCCTGTAATGTAACAGTCCAAGATTCGATTTTGTATGGAAACAAGTGAATCTGAACTGTTACATTACAGGCGAATGCTCCCGGTGAGGGAGCACCTTAACTCGAAAAAATGTAGGCAATAGCAGATTTTGTTAATCATATTTCGTGGTTAGCCCCATAGTAAGAGTTGCTCATATTCATGAGTACTTCACTCCCTTAAACTATTGCCCACGTTTAAAAAAACAACCTGTATAGTACAATTTATCATCATAAATATCATGTTAGTCATGACCCGTTTTTCTTGGCCTGTAGTGTAACAGAGAGTTTCCTTTCAATGTATGGCAGATCCCGGTCAACATATACTGGCTTTAGTAAAGTTTACTTCTATAGTAACAGTAACGTTGCAACCAATTATTATTGATCTGTCGTATTTCAGATGTAGTGGTTTCAATACTCGAAAGGTACAGGCCAAGTTACGTTGGTTCTGTATGCTCTGTATTTAATTTACGAGTGGTAGCGATGACACCCACAAACGGCGATTCGATTCAATTACCTACGTTCTGTATTCAATGGACATATCACGCGATTTTCAACTCTATAGCAGTGCGTAATGTATGTAGTTTTTTTGCGATTTTGATAGGATTTTCCGCGACTGTCGTTGATAGAATCGGTATTGGTTAACATTGAGTGTTTTTCGTCTGTCTCTTTCAGTTTTGTACTTGCTTCCTTTGTATAAATATTAACCGAATTTCTCTTCTCAAAAAACCACATATTCTTTTTCAGTTCAATGTGGTTCTCTTATAAAATATGTGCGTAATAAAACTCCAACGTTAAAATGCAGGGAATGGCATAAATTCGCGTCCGATAGTCGACTCGAAATACCATCGTTCGTAGGCTTCAGTATCGCATATTCGGCGAAACTGCGGAAAACGGGAAAGCCGACGCTTCGAGGCAGTATTTCAGCCACGAGAGGCCTTCCCGCCATAGTGCACACACATACAAGTATAATTCATTTCCACAAGCTTTGTGTGAGTTTTGGTAAAGCTTGCTTCATGGCAGGATTTAATTGGTTTAGGCAATTAGTGTGTTGTTTAGGCGCTCTAAAACGAGGACCCCTTTTATTGGATAAGTGTTAGTATTTGGCATTTGGTACGTCTGGGAAGTTTTTATGTCTGAGATTATTATTTCTGCTCGTTTATTCGTTGTAAGTAACCAAATCATAACTTGATGAAAATTAATAGTGTCCATGTAATTATTACTCTGCCAGTCAATATATCTTCTTACCTATATTCGATGAAAACACAGAAAGAAATCCAAACACCAGTAAGCGTAAATTTTCTTTTAAAAAGAATACTCTTTAATAGAAAATAATGAGCCACTGCGTACTTGCCTCTAGTTCCAAGAACAATTCAATTTATGTCTACTTCCCTTCACTAACTAACTGCCTTAAATGAAGAACCCTATCCCTAATATATTCAGTTAAACGTATCGTATGTCGAGTCCTAACTGCGACTAAGGACACAACAGGCGATGTCCTAACATTTCCTATACAGGGTGATGTAAGTGACATAGGCGCGCAAACTGTTACAATGAAATTCAGGACATGTATGATTCTAGACTCGTGAAGTCGTGACTTGACATTTTTCGTTGATTATTAAAAAAAATATCACTTCTAATTACAAATTTATTTACGTCTTTAAATAAGAGCTATAAGAGGTATTGCTTGGCCCTTAGCTGTTTCATAAAAAAAAACCTACACGATTGAGAAAAACTAATTTTGTAAACCCGACGAAATATTTCATCTGTTGGTTTGTTAGTTTGCGCATCGGTGTCCTTTACACCCTGTATACGTCTATACTTGTCTAAATTGTTTGTGTGTGCGGAAAACACGTAGACAGCGCACCGTCTCCCTTCTATATCTGCGCAGCTATGGGAAATTCACGTCAGGAAATTGATAGCTTACCTATGTACACGTACAGTCACGACCATTAATTTAAAAGTGATTTTCTTCTCAAGTGTTTATACAAGTTGTATGACGTCAGAAACATAGTATTCCCGAAATCATTTCAAATAGTTAGTCTTTGTTCCACGAGAAAATCACTTTTGAGTTTTGTGTAGTGGTCGCGACTGTACCTAGCCTCGTTATTGACTGTAGTGACTGAAAACCATTTAGCTGGAGCAGGTAGGCCGTTAACTCATGATGAATTACTTACTAGATTTAAACTGCTGAATCGGCGCAGGTGTATGGTTTTAAACGGCTTGTGATCGGATCATTACTTATGCATGATTGAGTGAACAGTGATAAATTATTTCGTGAATTAGTGGTATTTTTGTGAGTGGTGAATGCTTTTAGTTGTGCATGATACTTGAAAACTGATAATGGTTTCTAAGGTCGAAATCTATTAGCGTTACTTAGGACGTACTCTGGCTAAGCGTTTATTCCCGTCACCTGTCAAATTACAAGTGCGAGATAGAAACTGGAACATGTCTCACCCAAGCCCGTACCTAGTAAGTAACGTTTATAGATCTAGGCCTAAGTGTTTATACCGGATAATAGCTGAAAAGAAAAGTAAATATCATTTCAGCATAGATAACACATACTTAACAAACACAACATATTCGTAAATCATGTCAAACAACAATGATAAAAAATAACGACGAAATAAAATGTTCTTCAATTCTCAAAGAAGCTTTCGTGTTCCTCTATTTGAGTCATTACTATAGGCATTTGGCACATAATGCAGGTTCTTTGCCGTCGTAAGCTAAACAGAAAGTATCTCAAAAAATTTGAAATCCCGTTTCTGGATCTGAGAGCTTGTAACATCTCGCATCAATCGCTAATCAAATAGCCGTATTTTCTATTCGAACATTTAACAAAACCATCAAGGAAAATCATCATCATCATTTGATTCTCTTGCCCTTATCCCAATTCATTTGGGGTCGGCGCAGCATGTCTACCAAGTAAAATATGCAGATCAAATTTTTGTACTGAAAAGAGATATACTTGGGGTATGTTGTAGTGATGCTTTTTATTATTTTATATCACAATTGTAACATAATTATTTACAATTCCACCCACCTACAACAACAATAAATAATTTATTCTATTCTATAGGTACATTTTCACATTATGCGCTACAGTTTTCTCGAAACATAGATTTGTTGAGTTACCGCTTCTAGACTTACAGGAGTAGCCGCTGACGTCATCATACGTTTAACCAGTGTTCTGCTAATGAGAGGCGTCTCCCCCTCTTTGTTTATATGCACAATACCGTCAGACTCTGCTGTACAGCCGGCAGACAAAGTTTCGTTGTTTAATATCCTGTGCTATGGGTCCGCCTTGTTAGTGGCTGTGTTGTAAGCTGTATTGAAAGGCTTTCGATAGTTTCGAAGTATTGACAGTTTGGCGCGGGACAAAGCGGCTTGGTTTGAGTATTATTCTTGTCTTTAATAGATTATGTTTAGTAAGGTTTATGTGGACTACAATTCTTGTATTTTATCATCATCTTCGGACAGAGAAACACCTTCGCATATCGCTCTTTTACCATATGAGTTTAGTCGGAAGTACCTCCGCTGTAGTGTGTCTAAATCCATACTAATATTATAAATGCAAAAGTAACTCTGTTTGTTGCCTGTTCACGACTAAACGGCTGATTGGATATCTGCTAGAAGATAGATCCCTGAAAAACATCACCACGCGAACGAAGTCGCGGGCAGCAGCTTGTTATAGATATGTAAACACTGTCTCACACCTACAAGAGAGGTAGCTGTCACTATTGTCAACTGTCAGCCATCACGAATGGCGGGAAGTTGGTAGGTGAAGCGTACCCTGGACTGGGGCTTGCTGAACCTATGATATATGTACTTCGTAAAGTGTTTTCATCCTATTGTCCATGCTACAAGCGGATACTATAGCCGCCTTCTCGTTTTTACCCGACTACGGCGAACCCAAAAGGAAGGGTTATGATTTTAGCAGTTTATGTATGTATGTATGCTTGTATGTTTGTATTTACGAATGTTCCTCCGTAGCGCCTAAACTATTCATCCGATTTTGATGAATAAGATGTCAATCGATTCGTTATTATGGTCCGGATAACACAGGCTACATTCAGTAGTCGGGTTTTAGGTGTAATTTACCACACAAATTCTTGTTTAACACAATAATTTCCACAGACAATTTCATAAATGTTCACCAACAGCGCGCTACTGGCAATGAAATTAATGCGGTATACAAATTACTATCGAACTTCACTTACTTTGAGGGTATTGGAAATTTAGTTAAAGAAAGCTTGTCATTTACCGACAATTACTAACAGAAATCGTGAATACACTGCATTGCTTTCCAAACGCTGGTTTACCGTTCACGCTATCGATTTCTCCGGTTTTCCCAGTTACTACACATTTCCCTTATTTTTACCACATTGAAGTCACTGTGTGTTCGACATAGCTGTCACACTAACCACCTGTACCATATCCTTTCGTGACATCCCTATTGCTCGCTCAAATTACTTAGTGCATAAAATTTCATTAGTGCCCAGGTGTTGAACTTAATTTGTGTACTCCATTAAGTGCATTGCATCGCACTTCCTTTAGTGAAGCACTAAAAATTACAATTAATTAAGTGGTGTACATCGCAAACAGTGTATACGCTGTACCTTAGGGCTGTTACACACAGCCAGACTGCCGGATAACCGGCGCCGGGTGCCGTGATCTGCACGTGTGAAAGCTGCAATTCTTTTACATTGAGACATTTAAGTATTTTACCTCTGGCAACAACACAACAATAGCAACCTTCAACATCATCACCCCCCTGCCCTTATCCCAATTTATTTGGGGTCGCTCCAATAGCAACTATACATCAACGAAATACAGATCACTGTGTATTTAACAGACATATCACTGACAACAGCCATAATTAAATTACATTATAACGATCACTGTGATTTTTACAACCATGCAAAATAAATGTGAAACTGCCGCAATACCATCCCGGCCCCAAAGGAGCCGGTTAGCCGGCTGCCTGAACTCGTGAAACCAGCCTTAGGTTCAACCTAGCATACCTACTGTCTACACGACCACGTTGCATTGACTTTGAACTTTACTACTGTTAACTCGAACCAATATTTAATGGATAAAGCTCGAACGCTCGGTCGTGGACTGGAAGTTGTGAATATTGCATGAGCGCTGAAAATATTTGGTTGGGTATTTTTTGCGGTACTGTAATAATGAATTCGTGACTCTAGACTAGCAGTAAATATCGCTATTTCAATGTTTTCAGATTCTAACTACGAATCTACAACAAACTTTGTATCAGTAAACCAAAGCTTTTCTTATATATGTAATTATTCAAAGTGTACAAGTATGAATAGTAATTAATTCGTGGATATGATGTTATCTAATACTACAGGGGTAAAATTTGTTTGGAAGTTTGTATGTAGAGGTAATCTCCGGAAATAATGATCGAATTCTGATTTTTTTTCATTGGTAGAAAGCTGTATTATTCTTGTGTGCTGTAGGCTATAAATTATTTTTATATCATGCATATTAGCCGAGCTATCATACTTTTTACGGATGAAGTCGCGGGCGAAATGCTAATAAATAAATTGTTACCTTAAAATTCGCCTCTTCAGGTATTTCTCTATCGAGTTTCTATAGTAGATAGCTTAGGCCTCGAACCTCGAAGGCAGAAAGCTCCCGCCCGCCCACCAGTCGTTCAACACACCGCGTAGGGCGCACTCGCGTAGCTTTCCCGTACCTTACACGTGAATATACGTTAACGTGAATTTACATCCTTGTGCTATAAAGCCTTTGTTTCCAAACAACCGGTTTGTATTACCTTTAATTAATGTTTTAGTGTGCATGTTTTACCGCTGATTGTATTTTCATGTTACTCATTAAATTCTGAATTTGATTTTCTATAATGAAAGCTTTGGGAAATACCGAGTAGGTCATTATTTTCTAATTAGGAAATTTCATGAACTTTTTGCAGTTGGTTTTTTGAAATGAAATATTCAGTTTTCAGTTCATTTCAAGTATTTTTCAAAGAAATATTTCATGGTTATTCGAGCTTTTTAACGGTCAATAGTTTCAATAAAAAGTGAGGTAGCTTTTTTATATGCTATTCAGTTTTCATGAAAATTGGAAATGCTTTTTTGTTTTATAAAAATTGATATTCGTGCATGATGGATGGGAGTTTTGCTCGTTTTTAAGCGAAGTTTAATAAAAATTTAATAATAGCGTTGTAGCGTGAGTTGGCTAGACAGTTTATGATTGTGTTTGAAATCTAAGCTCGTTATTTATACTGCAGTCTTTAATGTTTTGTCGGCAGGAGATATTTAGCTATGTATTAGGTTGTGGGGATCAGATAGGCAGTCGCTCCATGTAAAATACTGGTATTCAGCTGCATCCGGTTAGACTGGAAGCCGACCCCAACATAGTTGGGAAAAGGCTAGGCAGATGATGATGATTGGGTAAAGTAACAGGATTTCTTTTTAGGAATGAGTTCCTTTAAGAAAGAGTTTTTTGTATGAATTTATTTATTTCATTTTTACAGAACTAGGGTTGGAAAATTGGATACACGACCTTTGTAAATAATGCAAAGAAACTAGCAACTAAAATGTTTTTTGTGGATTCTGGTGAGGTTACGGTTTCGTGATAATAAAATATCAAAGTAGCGCAAAAGAATTGCTTTCGGCGATGAAATCCAATAGATACGGATTGTCCGCTTTTATATTTAGTTTACGATCGCATGTAGATACAATATTTGATAAAAAACTACTTTAGCATAGATTTTTCGTAGTACCTACCAAAATTTTTTTGCTTATTTATGTTTTCTTTCTAGCCGTTTCGTTTGTCCTAGTCATTCTATGAAGATTCTTCGTTCTTTGTAGTCGCGTTAAAGATTTTGTTTCGAATAAAGTTTTTTCCAAGCTGGTGAATCATTTTAGCAAGAACACTATCGCTGATTCATAACGTGTTGTCATTTCAATCAGGCACTAGATTGATAAATTCAAAACAATTAATATATTATTGAGAACATATAAATACAAGATCTATTTCAATTTAATTAACCGCATTGTTTGCCTACAAAAATAATAATAACATGCAAAGAGGATAACGTCCGCTCGAGTCACGACGACATATTGTAATAAATAGTTGTTATCTGAACGCTTCTGAACGTGCCCAACGAACGACATTTATCCTGCTGACATTCTGTCACACTGTCACTATCCCTTCATTTCGACGTACAATAATCGTCCTTAACAAAAAAAATCTGCAAATATATCTCCACTAAAGTGATTTCAAATATTTCTCTTGTAGTAATGTGATAAATTAGTGTTTATAATATTTATATTTTACTTGTAAAGTTAAGTGTGTGACCCGTCAAAATGATGACTTCGATTCGCATGAGCTCGTTTCAGGATAGACTCTTCAGTTTTCAGTCTCTCAAAGAAAAATTTGAGCAGACCAGGTAATTTTTGTGCTTGCTTATTCCTTTATTATTTTTCTACAGTCTTAGTAGCTGTGTGTAAAATTATTAACAATTTTTTATCCCAAACAGTACTGATTATAATTAATGCCAGACCAGACTTAGAAAGTAAATTGTATATCCTTTATGGAGATTTGGTTACTTCTGAATAACTACGGATTCTTTGATTGTTTCTTGTTCTAAATTTAAAAAATATGTAGTTCACATATTCAATGCAAATACAGGAAAATAGAATGCAAAATATGTAATGCTATTATATATTATTGTACATATTGGAACTAAATTAATATTATCTTCTAGCATTGTTAACGTTGGCTTATGTTCTTCCCTTCTTCCCAAACTATGATTATATTAGCCCCATGGTATGCCTCTGCGGGGTAAGAGAGGATAAAGGGGAGGAAAGAATGGGGGGAAGCCTCTTTATTTTTTCCCCATATCAGGGCTGTTTGGCGTTGTGGTCCAGTCTTTCAAATAGCGGTCTCATATGTCTCGCTTTCTTTCCAATTTATTATGAATAGTATGTTTTTTTTTTTATCGTGGTAAAATCATCAAATGAGTCCTCCCACCCAGGGCAGAGTGGGAAGAACTGTCAGACTTGTACTGACTAAAATCCACGGTGTCCTTCAATAGCCCTTTATGATCCAGGGTCACGGTAATTCTATAAGTCCCGCGACCCCGGCAGACTTTCGCCCTCTAGAGGGGGGCCCCGTCATAATATGAATAGTATGTTTTGATGATTAGGTAATTAATGTTATTTGTTTGTTAACAGGGTGGGCGGCGGTGTTCAGCGCAGCGCCACACATGCCGAAATGCCGCACAAGGGAGGAGGCACCATTGCCGAAAGGTAAATATTCTTCTTCTGTCCTCTAACGCCATAAATCTGACACCTGAAAAAAACGTTCTAAAGAACTTGCAAAGCTGCTTAGGAGTAAGATTATATTTCTGTTAAAATATGCTCCTTTAGAAGCCCCAAATAAACTATTATGAAAGGAATTCTTTTAGCTAGAGTGCGCTTAGTGTTTACTTTATAAATAAGAAACAAGCCACGTTATGAAATCATCATCATAATCATCTTCCTGCTCTTGTCCCATGTAATTTGAGGTCGGCGCAATACGTTTTTTTCTTTATTATCAAATAGCTAATGCCCGCGGCTCCGCTCGCGCGGAGCTTGGTTATTGTCCCACGGGATCGTACTACTGGGATAAAAAATATCCTTTGTCTTAATCCCTGTTATAAACTATCTGTGTGCTGAATTTCATCCAAATCCGGTCAGTAGTTTTGGCGCGAAAGAGTAACAAACATCCATTCATCCATCCGCAAAAATTTTGCATTTATAATATTAGTAAGAATAGTAAGATAAAAAGTAGGTAAAATATTAGTAGGAAGTAAGATTAAATTAAAAAGTTTTGGCCACTGTACCAATAATTCGCCTTCCTCATAGGATCGATGAAGATTGCTGTTCAATCATGGATATCTTTTATTAGCTTTAGTAATATATTTACTAAGTGTTCTTATTCTTATAAATAAATCAGAGGAATCGGGACGCAGAAGTTTTAGTTAGGTACTTTCCGTGTCATTTGATTGCTTGATTGTCACAGTTTCTGCTTAGACTTAAACGTTCAGTTCTTGCAACTTCGGACAGATCAACGGACAAAACAATTCTGCTAATATGATTTTTTTTTTTTTATCGTGCTAAAATCATCAAATGAGTCCTGAGCGGGAGGGACTGTCAGACTTGTACTGACTAAAATCCACGGTGTCCTTCAATAGCCCTTTATGTTCCAGGGTCACGGTAATTCTCTGCTAATATGATTCTTTGTCTTTGATAGAGAAATAGATTTATGTTAAAATATGCTATCAAATAAAAAAATTGAGACTATCAAACAAAAACTCTAGATACCTCTTTAAAAAATCAGACCAAGTGCGAGTTGGAGTCGCGCACCGAAGGTTCCGTATAAGCTTGTAGGTATTTTGTTACTAAACTACATATTTACGGTTTGCAGATTGTTTCCTTTGCATGTGCTGTAAGACATTGCTTCTTGCCAAATTTCATGATTCTAGATCAACGGGAAGTACCCTATAGGTTTTGTTTCCCTTGTGGAATCGCCAAATATGCTATATAAACAGTCCTAACTTTTGATCGCGTTGACTTACGAGTTTGATTTTTTCTCTGGTCCAAAGGGTAGCAGACCAGAGTATTTGAAATTAATTACACACGTTCAAGCGTTCCTGAGAAAAAGCGTCTTGACAGACGGACAAAAAAATAATCCTATTAAGGTTCCATTTTTGCAGACTACTTAGGTGTGGAACCATAAAAAATAATCTTTTGATACAATACCGATTCTTTGTTTCATACCAAAACAAACTGATTGTCTTTCTTTATCTATAGGTCTATTAAAGTAGAGTAATATAGGTTGACAGTATAATGGTGATGAAAGGGAACCCCGCGCCAGAACAAAACATTGATTTTTTGAATGAACAGATGTGGTCCAGTTTGAGGTATCTAAATGCTTATTGAGAAGAGTTTAACAGCCATATAAATCGCTAGAATATAAGAAAATACCTACAATCCATCAATAGAGGAAATAGTTTATCCAATTGGTAGGTATAGTGTCGACATGATCAATTTATACCTACAGAAGCGCATGCGACGGGATAAAATGTTATGTTTATATAGAGATTTACATAAGTACACCGAAATTCCGCCCGTTATTCTCAAGTCCCATGTAATAGGAGGCTACTCATCATTTGAGCATCCAGACTCCTTATGAAATCAAAATCAAAATACAACAAAAAGGTGCACGGTTCGGGTTGGTCGTTTCCTATGGAGAAGAACCGGCAAGAAACTCCATGGTTACTCTTTTCAAATTATTTAGTATTTCAATACTATCATGGTTACAGCATTTGTACTTAAGTATGGGGGGACAGCGTAGGCCCGACAATAAGTCGTATGCTACTGAGAAGTCCTAATTGAAAAACTCCCAACTGGTTCGAACCCAGAATCGCACGCTCAGTAGCAAAGCCTGCGACCTCTAGACCAACGAGACAGAATATAACAATTGTACCATAATTACTTTAATCTGCACAAGTGCACATCCTCTCGCTCATTGTTCTAACTAACTAGAATTAGATTTGATTAGAATACTTAAATTACAGGAACTTAGTGATAAGGACTTTCCTCTAAAAATGCTACTGGCTTTTGATGTAGTTACTTCAATGGAACACAAAGACTGTTTTAGCCTGTTCTATCCCACTGCTGGGCAAAGGGCTGCCCCATTCCTTTCCAAGTCTCCCGGTGTTTTGCCTCCCCTGGCCAATCAGTCAGGAACGAATCCAAAAAAAAGAGAGAAGAGTCAGTTTTTGTAAGAAGTAAGCTGGAGTACATATCTTTAATGTGATTATATTATTTGTCTATAGAATACTGACTGTCCCATTTTTCAAAGGTAAGCCGGTAGGAATCGAGTTCTGTGGAAACTTCGCCACTGCAACGTACATTTTAATCAGCTTTGACTTTACCACTGCTGGTCACCAAAGAATTGATTTCAAAATCTCATAATAAAACTCGAAACCAGTCTTTATTGAACTAATCGAAGTTTTCACAACTTTTTTCTATTCATAATTTATAGGATGAGGAGCTCGTGGTTAAATAATAACAGCCGCTCTGGTCGATCTTCAGGTGCTTCTGGTCATCATACCGGAGTTTCTCCGTGTCTCGGAAAGCACGTTAAGCTGTTGGTCATTTGAAGATCTTTGACAGTACTCACAGGTAGTCAGTGGCGAAAGTCTGACAACCAGCCTTACCAAGGGGCATCGTCTAGCCCTGTACAAACTGGATTGTGGAGGTCAGATAGGCAGTCGCTCCATGTAAAATACTTGGTATTCAGCTGCATCCGGTTAGACTGGAAGCCGACCCCACATGATTGGGAAACGGCTAGGCAGATGATGATTTTAATCAGCCTTGGCCACCACTACTGGTCTACTGCCCTTACCACTGCTGGTCAATAAAGGAAGTTCCAAATCTCATAATAAAGCTCTAAGCCAGTTCTTCATGAACAAACCGAAGTTTTCACGACTGTTTCCATCAATATATTACAAACTTACGTACATCCATTAATATCATAGAGTGCCATTGAATTATTAATATTATGTATTCAGTGCCTAAGTATAATTATATGTAGACACCTCAGTTCCAATCGTTAGTGGGTTTACCAGACCCAAATAATAACGGGACACAAAACAATGTGTTGTTTGTGTTCCCTATATTAGTGTTCAGTATTTTCCTCAAGTGTATTGGAAAATCGAGAATCCGCGAATAAAATTGTTACGGAAACCTTTACAGAGATATAATCATTACTCTATTATAATCTCGTCTATAAATCTTCTACTTCAATTTAAATATTTCTGTAGATTTTTATGTACTGATAATTCCCAGTATACCATGAACTCACCACAATTTCGTAAATCTCTCAAGGTAATGTTAAAATCTTACATTTTATTCTTATTTTTTTAATGTAAGGGCTAATTTACTGATGACTTGCGCTATTATGGAAAAAAACAGAACTTAAAAATAAGAACGTATACGCACTATCGAACTATAATTCCTACACCTACACGCAAATATTGAAACAACAATATTATTGAACTACACTGAACTACTATTGACGCTGACTATTATTGAAACAACATTATCATTAACACTAGAAACGGGATATTAACCATAAATAAAAAATAATAAAAAAAAACAATGATAAATATCCTGTTTCTAGTGTCAATGATAACAAGGTTACGTTCGATAACAAACTATTGCGAGAATTATTCAAAATCTTATCTAAACATTTGTCTAGACTATCGCCATAGAAATATGGCTTACAAACAAACATAGAAAACCATCAAACGGTCATTACATCAACAATTTGTAGACACTAGTTGATAATAATACTATCAAGTAATGCGTGTGCCTCTTACCGTCTAATTAAAGTTAATGACTATAAGATAAAGGCTCCCATAGGTCACCGGCCATCGTGGGCCCTTCCACACAATCAATATTTAATTGTTAAGTAAAGGAACGCAATGTTATCAGTCTTATTGTATGTTTACTAACAGCGCTTAAAGATAAATAAGATATAACGTAATTAATGTATCCGTTTTTGAATATCAAATCATCATCATTTTCCTGCTCTTATATATATATTCCATATTTATGATTATGATTTAAGCCGTGCTTGCCTAGGTTGGTATGTGGATGGGTGGCCATCCATTACATACCGAGTTTCCTCCGTGCCTCGTAAAGCACGTTGAGCCGTTGGTCCCGGCTGTCATTTATAGATCTTTGACAGTCGTTATAGGTAATCAGTGGCCCAAAAAGTCTGACAACCAGTCTTACCAAAAGGGTATCGTATTACCTAGTACTAACTGGGTTGTGGAGGTCAGATAGGTAGTCGCTCCATGTAAAATACTGGTATTCAGCTGCATCCGGTTAGACTAGAAGCCGACCCTAACATAGTTGGGAAAAGGCTAGGTAGATGATGATTCCATATTTATGATCGGCGCAGCATAAAGTAGGTCTTACATACTTCTCTGTTACTCGTCAATGTGTCTCAACTATACGGGATAAAAAGTAGCCCTTTACTTTCTCCAGGTTCCAGGCTATCTGTCAAATTTCAAGTTTTGTGGTTGAGGGGTGAAAACTTACCAGACTGATCTTGTATTGTATATCGGGCCGCTGGACACCAGTCCTATGTCCTCTAGAGGCGCCATTTTGAATTTAGTGTGACGTCACATAGCCGATAACCAGTGGACAATCAAGACGCTTCTACGCTCATACACCCCACAACCTCACTATTCACACTCACACCCATACTCACTCACACACTCACTCACCCACAAACTCACTCGTGACACACATACCACACGTACACGCGCGATCTGCAGAGCTGTTTGTATAATTTTAAACCTTTTATTTTAAGTCTTGCATGTTTACATTGTCTAATTACAATTACATGAAAAAAATGATAAGTGGAAGTGCGGAGTCTCCTAATACAAGCAATTCCTTGCTTAAAAGGTGACCTCCAATAATATCTAACTAAATGGCTATTGTAATTGAAAAATTTTTTTTTAATTGTTTTTATTTATCATTTGTCGAATTATAATAAGTACTTTGAAGGGAACGGCTGACATACTGAAATCAAAACCCTCTGCCGTAGTTGGGTAAAAAAGAATACAGGGTGATTTTCACCCCGCAAAAACATAAAGGAAGACATAGATCCATACATTGACTACGCTACACTTACACTTCACAACGCTAGATACTACGTATGACAATTCATTACACATCAATCGCCAAGCTCTTTTGTGTGTCAAACACTTCCTCAATACGCATTATGTGATCCATAGACTGATAGAATGCTTTACAAGGCCTAACAAAAGAGTTCATACCATTCCATTCAACAGAGCTCCATACAGGTTGCTGAAGAGATTAAATTCTCACTCCGATTGTGTATGAAATAAGGTCAACACAGTAGGTTAATCACCTTTATTTGTTTGTAGAAAAATAAGTAGGATTATCCTGTGTGCCGTTTATTGTTTTGTTTTAATAGTAGGTATTTGTTGTAATGTGTACGTGATGTTAATCTGTAAGCATTGTGGGATTATTTATTTACTGTAAAGGTTTTTGGAATAGGATTATAATAGCCTCAACTTTAAATACGAAATAATAGGTCGGATTCGAGCTGATTTTTGGAATACTATTTCTTAAAGTATTTTTTCTAGCTGAACGCGCTAGTGATTTTCCATTTTTATTGTAATTTAACCGATGCACTGAGGATACAGAGATTTGAGAGTTTGATTTATGAGAGTATTATTGCATCTGCGCCCTGCTGATGGCAATTGGTTCACCCCCTATTATATGGAACCTTAAACTGGCGAAATGTAGGTGTACTTTTAGTTACCTATACCGCTGCCTTACCCTTCGAGTATTACAGTCGAGACGTTTTTTTTAGTTTCTGCTTGAAATGCAGCTCGCCAATTTGAATTTTGCCTTAAAGTCTCTTCTCAAAAATTCACCCTAGATCTTTCTCCCCTCTTTTTCATCCTTTATAATTTATAATTTTGCTAATAATGTTGTTTTTTATTTACAGGCTGGCGGCTCTTCAGGCAGCCGGTGCGAATGACTGGCGCGCGCGCGTCTGTCGGCTAAGCCCCGAGAGAGAAGACTCCAAGGCCATCGAGCGAGCCAAGAATAGGATCAATGTGAGTACACACCCCTTTTTATTAGAAATTAGGACCTTTTTTCAGCGATTACCATAGCTAGATAATTATTAAACGTTGGTCAATGGTTCTGCTAGTGCAGATCAAACGCTTGCTTGAGATTTTTTGGACCAGGAATGGGAACATTGGTATTGTATCCCTTCTATTATTTGCACTGATCAAACAAGCTGCAACCGAGCTGTTGCTGTATGTATTTAATTAAATACCACGTGAGTTCCCCCCATTTCAGAACTTCTACAAGCAAACGTTCACACTGGTAGAATACCTCGATAAAAATGCAGCCATACAAAAGAAAAAGAAAGAACGAAAACGTTTTTATTTGTCGCAGGGACATAACGTGCATACAAACAAAAAAAAAACAATCAAACAAAAAACAAATAAATATATGAATAAGTAAATAAATAAATAAATTAATAAGTAAATAAATAAATAAAATAACTTAACAATATCATACAATTAATTGCCAAGAGCCTCGACCAATACCTGAGGAGGCTCTCGTTAGGCAGCTGGATCAAGGGCTTGATTCAGAAAGCTAGACACGGGTCGTATTGTTAGGAGGTTCCTCTCTCTGGAGCCCTGACCGCCGGTAGCTTGAACCCTGTTCCCGATACCGGTGGGCTACACGGTTTTATATTTTTAAATGTTTTTTAATATTGTTTTTATTTGAAGGAATATTTAAAAATGTATTAAATTTGTATGGAAATAAATAAATCATAAATAACTTAACTTAACGCATAACAAATATTATAAATACAAAAGAACAGAAACAAAAAAAAAAAATACAAGTTAACAGGTGGACGTCGTGACTGCGACACGCATACCCAGAAGTTTACTTATTATTTTGATACAACAACCTTACCACTTCTTAGTTTATTCATTTCCAAAGCACCTTAAGCTTTGCAAAACGCCACCTTAATTCAAAAACTCTCACTCCCTGACTCATACAACTTTCCATGCTAACAAAAAAGGACCTCTTCAAAAACATTCTCATTCCGCTACACGAAGGTTGCCTAGCAATCTCCATCAACCTCCCATCTATTTAAAGACCTATGCCTACGGCAACCAGCTTACCATTCGAGGGCCCTACAGCCGCGCTAACCTTGCAACCCTGCATAGGCATCACTTTGACGCCCCCTTTAATAAGCAGAGCCCTTCAAGACAGCACTTCATAGCTATTGTGATACTGTAGCGCCCCGTCTGTTGCTATGCGAGATTGGTAGACTGTGCTGTTAGTCGGAAATGTAGTGTAATTTAGCGTAGTAAGGTTGAGAGTGGATTGGTGATGTTGTGATTTTGAGGAATTGGCGTTTGGGTTTAAACTGTCTGGTGCAACTGTTACGTATACATAACTAGCGGTTGCTCGCGGCTTCTCCTGCGTGAAGTTCGGTAACTGTACCACGGGATCATACTACCGGGATAAAAGTATCCTATGTGTTATAAACTATCTATGTGCCAAATTCCATCCAAATCCGTTCTGTAGTTTTTGCGTGAAACGGTAACAACCGTCCAACCGATCCATCCATCCATCCATCCATCCATCCATCCATCCATCCATCCATCCATCCATCCATCCATCCATCCATCCATCCATCCATCCATCCATCCATCCATCCATCCATCCATCCATCCATCCTCACAATCTTTCGCATTTATAATATTAGTAAGATATGCACTTTATTCCGGCACAAGGTTTATTAAGATGTCATGATATACAGGGTGTAAACAGACCCTTCACATAGCCGTCAATCAAGCATTCGGTAAATCAAACTAAGTAACTTTACGCAAAAATTATTGCTGGGAATCGACTTTTTGTTTTTGGGGTGAAAAGTCACGTTTTACGGTAGGACTCGATGGAAAGCACTCAAAGCATTGTGCTGATGGATGGATTGAATACTACGGGGGTCGTGGAGGTGTGTCAAGTAAAAATCTTACATTAAAAACAAGTATTTAAAAAAAAAAATTGAGAAGATTGGAACTTTGACCCCCAATATCTCCGTAACTAGAAGGTTCCCAGGTATGGTCTCGAACAAAAAAATTATCGCAAATACGGGGAGAACAAGTGCCTTTCGGATATGTTAAGGGTCTATTTACACCCTTTATTTACTGGTCATCTTTGGTTTTATATGAAAGGATCTAAATAAAACCAAAACATGGCGACAATTTTTATTGAAGAAAACTATTAGTTATTATTGCAATAGTTACTTTACTTAGAAGCTTAAATGAGACATCAAAGTCAAAAAAATACTTAAACAAAACGATGGTGTAAAAGTAAATGAATAAATTATGTAAGCAGCAATTTACTAAAATTATGCATATTATTTCCATTACTATAATCGTGTTTTCATCAAATTAATAAGGTAGTAAAGCTAAGGCAGTATCGATTTTAGAGGTTTCGTACTGTCAAGGTCGGATATCGTGCTAGGCAGAGATGTCTCCTTCCCACTGCACCAAATATTAGTGTCGATGAGACCACGCACTGTTTTCGAGCAAAATTATTGATTTTGTTGCAAAAATATTTAAGTTATCGTTGTCTGACTCGAAATCGAGCTCGTGGCTAAATAATAACAGCCGCTCGTATCGATCTATAGGTTAAGCCGTGCTTGAATAGGGTGGTCTGTGGATTGGTGATCACCCATTACATATCGAAAGCACGTTAAGCCGTTGGTCCCGGCTGTCATTTGTAGATCTTTAACAGTCTTTACTGGTAGTCAGTGGTCCAAAAAGTCTGACTTCCAGTCTTACCAAGGGATATGGAATTACCTAGTACTAACTGGGTTGTGGAGGTCAGATAGGCAGTCGCTCCATGTAAAATACTGGTACTCAGCTGCATCCGGTTAGACTGGAAGCTGACCCTAAAATAGTTGGAAAAAGGCTATGGGGATGATGATGAGGTCTGACTCGAAATATTGCTGGACATAGCTTACGTCAAGCGAAGTGGCTTTAAAAAATCACCGCAAAATGTAGCTACACCATATCAAGCTTACCCCACGCGAAGTGGCTTTAAAAAATCACCGCAAAATGTAGCTACACCATATCAAGCTTACCCCACGCGAAGTGGCTTTATAAAATCACCGCAAAATGTAGCTACACCATATCATATGCCTAGCCTTTTCCCAACGATGTTGGGGTCGTCTTCCAGTTTAGCTGACTGCAGCTGAATACCAGTATTTCGCATGGAGCGACAGCATATCTGACCTCCACCACCCAGTTACAGGGAAATACCATGTAATAAACAAAATAAATAAATAATATAACTATAATATTTAAAGCACATGAAGCACGATATTTCCGGCGTAATACAGTCAATTAATTTTATAAATTACGCTCCTAAAGGGCGCGGCATTTAGAAATTATTCTGAGTAAATATTTTCGCGCCACCATTCCAAATAAATTAAAATTATTCAATTTGCCAAAATGATTGACAGGTATTACTCCTACTAACAACTCGTTATTTTTTTGACAACTAAGTATAACTGAAAATAGATTACCCCTTATCATTTTCAGCCAATACCTCTTTAAGTACAGTTTTTGGCACCTCTGATATGAAAAAATATTTAAAAACCTGATATTTGACGATAAATTAAAACAAGTACCGAATAAGGATAAATTTTTAGTAAGTCACTGGCATTGAATTAAATTTTTTATTGTTATTTAATTCATAAGATATTTAAATTGCACTTCAGAGTATCATAAAGATTTTATTAGGTCTACTTTTTACATCAGAACAAAAAGGCTTCCGCTTACCAATTTCCCAGAGTAATAAGTGTCAATGACCTCTCACCAATGTCACTCATGTTTAAAACCACGCCTCTTGTGAACTTTTCACTAACGAGCGCAAATCGCGTGTCACCTCCAAAATTGCTTCACGCACTACCTTACCTTACAAACTCACCATTCTCGACCCAATTCAGCGATAATTAAGGACGTTTTTCAACTGTAAGGTGTACGCAGTTTCCGCTCCCAAGAAAAGGTATGTTGACAGGTCACGGTACAGTTTCGCTAGTAAAATAAAACGTTAACCTAAATCGCCCTTTATTTGATTTCCCATCCGTCACGTTACATTGACACTGTAATTGGAAACTGACTGATTTATGATGTTAAGGAGATCAAGTTGTAAAAGCCAAAAGCTTTTAAAAGGCTTGTCTGTCCCATCAGGGCTGGTTATATAGATTTGCTTTTAAAGAGGAAATTGTCCAGTTTCGGTTTTAATTTACTACGGTGGGGTGTACGAGGGGTGTTTAAGAGGGTCGGGTGATGACAGGTTGATTTGTGTGACGGAATTTTCGCCAGGAATTACTGCAGTAATCTTTGAAGTGTAGAACCCCTGTGCAATGAAGCGTAACGATTTACGTGTTTGACGTTGGCGTTGAGTCTCTGCTACCATGGTTCGCCATATTTATTGTAAACTAGCACTACGCCCGCGACTTCGTCCGCGAAAATTTTGATAACTTGGCTAATTTGCGTGATATCTTTAAAATTTATAGCACTCACGAATAATGAAGCTTTCTACCAGTGAAATAATTTTTAAAATTGGTTCATTACTTCCGGAGATTACCCCCTACATACAAACAAATTTTACCTCTTTATAATATTAGTATAGATAGTACCAGTAATCGTTAATTTCCTTATAAATATATTATCAAACATATCTAAACATTCCTTGTTTTCAAATGTGGCTTCGGTTTTTACCAGTATATACAGTTTTCCCTCATTATAACCCCACATTGCTCCTTTATCCAATTCTAAAATAATTTGCCCACCAAATACGAGCATTAACGAAACATGATTCGTCCTAAATCAATATCACGGTGCTGAACGTTCCAATATTGTCCTATTCCCGTTCAAATAGAATTTCCTATTGGACGGTGCTTTTCCATTTCCCGATAAAGCATAAATAATGTCGACTACACATTCATATCGACAAATCGAATGTTGGTTGAATATTAATATGATTTTCGATGTCGAAATAAGGTCTAATTGTATGTAGTGTTCTTTGATATAAAGTTGGTTAAGACACATCATAAATGACGGTCTATTTTTCAGTCATATAAATCCCGTCTCTTACGCTGTGTAAGGTAGTATTATGGTGGCTTTTAGGGTATCATATTTTGTATGCTGTTATTTTTTTATTCTGGTATTCAGTTAAGTCAAAAATTCTTAGATTTCACTGGTACGTACTTCCGGATCAAAAACATATTCTATGTCCTAATCCAGGGTATGGTCTCTCGGTGTGCCAAGTTTCATCTAAACTTCTTCAGCCATTAACTGTAATGACTTCCGTATTAAAAATATTATTTAGTTTGCTGTGCAATTCTCTTATTCAAGAATATCATGAACCCTGACATTCGCTCAACAATTTTCGTTTCCGCAACGAAATTCGCCAAATGGGAAACCATTTTTCTCACTAAACTGCGCTGTCATCATTGCGGCCCTATTTTCCGCCCAGCCGCTCTCCATTCGTTACTAATCGTAGTAATAAAATCTACTACCCGCATTTATATAGCCCATGAACCCGAGGTAATGTTCTCACTAGCCAAATTGCAACGGAGGAAACACCATGTAGGAAACAGCAATGTTTACCTGACCTTTTTGCTTGAGTATTTTAAATGTTATAGAAATAATTGTTTTTTAATTACATGTTTTTGATTTAGCGCGCTTTAATTACTAAAACTAAGGTTATTTAAAAAATTGGAGCTAGTTGTCGACCTCACACTTTCTTTGAGCCTTGGCCTCACTAGGGGCACAAGTCACGATATGTTTTTCATGACTTGTACAGCCAACTTTAATATATTCAATTTTTGATTATAGTCAGTGCGTTAAATCTTGGGACTTGCCCCGAGTGAGACCTTGTTACAAAACCATTAGCTGATGAGGACGAGGCTTCAAAATATGTTAGCAATTCGGTTCGGTTGTTAGCTTGGAAGATAATTAGAATCAAACACATGGTAAGAACTACAAAGAAGTCTGTTAAGGTGACTACACCCTAGCGTGTATGGCTATCAGTGGCGAAGGTTCCGTACAACTCGATTTCTACCGCTTCCCTTTGAAAAATGGCACAGTCAGTAGTCTATAGACAAATAATATAATCACATTAAAGACATGTATTCCGGCTTACCTCTTACAAAAATTGACCCTTCGCTACTGATGGCCATACACGCTAGTGTGTACCTGTCAGGTTTGGCTATACAATTGAACTGTACAGGTAGACTGGAGCGTGTATGTTGCAAAATTGTTAAAAGGTAGGCCAAGCTTACCTGCCTTAAATTATATTTAACCTACCCCCCTACTCCCCTACCCTATCCTTTATATATATATTTAAATATATTATATATACTATATATATTATATATACTTTATATATATTACCTTACCTTCATTATTTTTGACTGACGTACTCCTTGGCAATTAAAAAGTGCCTGTAACGTAACCGGTTTGTATGAAACAAATGCTTTGCGTTTGATCACATATTTGTTTTCTGACGCTATGTAAACAAACCTTACTATAACCTTTATAAAATCTTTATCATGGCCGCCGGGGGTGATTATCGTGTCATCCTCATCAGTAGTTCACCGGTTAAGGTCACCAACCAAAGTTCACGTTATTTTGGGCTAAACGACATTACTATTTATAGCAATAGCGAGCTTCAAATATCGCCCTGACCTTTCATGGGCTTTGTTTCAAGCCTTGCCCGTCATAATGTGTTTTCTTTGTGCAGGGAGTCACAAATGAATGAAAATGTCCGATTGAGACGTTTTCTTAATTACATTGATGTCTTTTTAATAGAGGAAGCCTTCTCCTGCTTACAAAAAAAGCAGGAGAAGGAAAAATAAATTGAAATAACTCTCGTAATTTCTCGCTAGAATTGATTTTCTTAATTCCAAAATATTCTCCACGAATCCTGTTCTGCTGGAGAATTTACTGTGGCGACAAATTGGATCTGTTCCGTACCGTAACGTGTTTTTATTAGATCATGTGTCAGCGCCATCTATGTTTGGCAGCGGAAATTAAATATGCGCTAGTGGCGACGCCAGAGGCAGCGTCGGCAATCTCATTATGTAGCGCGGGAAAACGTTTTCCGTGTATATTGTAATTAAGGCTAATTTAATGCGACACGCTACCGGAATATGTTTACACTTTATTTTTGTAAACTCGAGTGTTACAATAGTTCAATGAATCATCTACCAACTGTCATGGTCTACTAGCCTTATTGGATAAAATATTTATCAGCGACACGACGAATTATCTTATCAACAAACCTCTTCAGTGATTTCCGCACCAAAACATGCTGATATCACATTGACATTTAATTGAGCATAAACATATTCCCGCATTCTAGGTCGCATTTGCCTGCATAATTGAAAGGGCATCGCGTCCTCACTTCCATTTATGGTACATTGTTACACTCGGCATAACCCTGCCTTATAGGGCGGCATTAGAAGGAGGTCGCACTTCATATGTCCCAGGTGTCTATACCTATCCATACAAACGTCACAGTAGTACACACCAATTATAACCTAAAGCTTGTGCAGTTGTGCAGTAAGCTTATTTCGGAATGACAAAATTTTATGGGAAGGTCCTAAAACAATCTTAGCTCCAAGGAAACTAAAATATAGATCGAATGCCCCTAGCATAAGAAAAGCTGTTTGTAGTAAAACTTTGTGACTTGTTGTTATTCTAGCATGAATCTCATTAAGACTTCTAGATTCTATACTAATATTTCCTCGAATATAGTTGAAACCAACATTCATGGTTGAGCTTTACCGATGTTAATTTACATCGTTCTAGAATAGGTACAAATCCAAGTGACCGCACCATACATGTAAAGTTTTATAGTTTTCTTTTAAACTAGTCGATGTATCTGGAGGTCTTGTGAGGTCTTTAGGCACTTATTCTTGTATTTTTAAGTAAATGTTTAGTTAGGA
This sequence comes from Noctua comes, assembly GCA_963082995.1. NCBI lineage: Eukaryota > Metazoa > Arthropoda > Insecta > Lepidoptera > Noctuidae > Noctua > Noctua comes. The sequence goes on along the minus strand of OY720281.1, from coordinate 12,409,633 downwards.
ACGAATTTGTGTCTAGGAAGGATTAATGCGTTATGGTTTTCTACACTTTATTCCGTTCCATATACATTATATATCGTTCTTATTTTAGGTTCGTTTTGTTGTTCAACATATTCGCCGTCATCCAATTAGTTAGATATTTTCCTTGTCCATGTTAAAAGTCTCTTCAAAAAGACCGTTTACTTATTGTTTTGAGTTTGAATGTGAATTTTGTAAAAGTAGGGGAACACCAGAGACGATGGATGGATTGTGAAGTTGGTATGGATAGAAAGGGAGACGGTGTCTCATGAGATGAGATAGAGAAGTAAGAATGTAAGAAGAGAAGTCGTGCTTCGCCGACCCCAAGTAGGTAGGAAGTTCTGAATATCCCAAAATTCGATTGTAATTATTAATTCGTTTCAAAATGGGCTGTAGAAAAAAAACATCGTTGTAGATCAATGTATATCGAGTATACAGCAAATATTAGCATTCCTATTTCCGCCATATCAATATAAGCTACAGTTGCAATGATCAATGCTTTGCCGCAAGCTGTAATCCTATCCGAGTCGGTTACAGGCTTTGCGCACGCGCGGTCGTAATGCAACGCGGGCGACCGCGTGCGCAGCCTGGCTGGGTTGCTAGATCGAGTCTCTGATTTTCCCCATATTTAATCATTTTCTTACCCAAAATGACAACATATTTCTATTCTACAAACACTGCACCCGCACAACGATTGCAAAGGCACCGCATCCATAGTCAGGTTTTGGCCATGGTAACTAGGGGGTTCATTTGTTTTGCCAGACATACATTCGCATCATGGCCGTGGGGTGGGGGCCGCTGTAGATGATCATGTCTACATTTTTATACAAAACGAAGCAGTTACCACCAACGTGGAGACGGGTGGAGCTTAGAAATATGAAAGATTCCACCAATTACAGGAGAGACGACAAGGTCGATGTGAATTTCACAACCAATGTCATTTCTCATCTCCGCTCTGTCCGTTTCAGGCTTAAATGCGCCGATGTACAGTAAACCAAGGCCAAGGTTATGCACGTGTAAAATAAATTGGCTTTGTATGAAAATGTGGGCGGGATCATCCACTGCCACCAGTTTTGAATGTGTGACTAGCAAACAAATGTACCACGCAGTTCGTAGCAAATCCTCTCGATACATATCCTGCATAGTAGTGGACGATCGACTTAAATGTAGCGAGCATTTAGTCGATTAATTATTAACTACATATCAATATTCAATGAAAACTTGTTCTAAGGCATTCGTAGTATGCGATTTATGTTTTACGGTTGGAAATGATTTGCATTTAGGTACATATTTACTTAGATCGCAGTTTTAAATGCAGATTTTTAATGCGTTTATAGATGTCTTTTCAAGAATTTTCCTGACAAATTGATTAATGTAAATAATTCATTAGAAGTGACTATTTTTCGCTAGATACTCGTTCTTTCCTTGTTTAGGAAAGAACGAGTATCTAGCGAAAAATAGTCACTATTTTGCGTGTCTCTTAGATTCTTAACTGTTCCTTGAACTAGCGAAATATTCTCAGTTTCCTCACAGTTATTTTGGGCACATTTAGATTCTATCTGTATCTAAATATTTCGCTTGGCAAACAATCTATTGACTTCCATCAACGTGCGTTACATCAGCGCCACAAAAGTGTCCTCTGCGTCTTAACAAACTGCATCACATATTAAATTAATGGCATCACTAAGACATACCTAATATGTACAATCTGAGTCATCCGTACCTCCCATATTACCTTTTCGGTTTAAAATAAAAAGACGTTTATGATACAGATATGAATTCCTGCTAAAATATCATGATCCAAGTATAGAGTTCACATTCTACACAATCCTTATTTTGAATTCATAAAATTCATGGTATGAGTAAGTGAATCTAGTTTCTAGATTTGTTCTGCTTTGTCGCTCAGTTGACTGCTCCTTTGTTTTTTTTTACATTGAGGAGAGGTGTATTGTAAATGTATTGAGAATCTGATATATTCCGACATTGATTTTTATTCACATTATAGATTTCAGAAGTAGAGAGGAGCTCGTGGCTAAATAAAAACAGCCGCTCGGATCGATCTTTAGGTTAAGCCGTGCTTGCCTAGGTTGGACTGTGGTTGGGTGACCACCCATTACATACCGAGTTTCCTCCGTGCCTCGGAATACATGTTAAGCCGTTGGTTCCGGCTGTCATTTGTAGATCTTTGACAATAGTTACAGGGAGTCAGTTGCCCAAAAAGTCTAACAACCAGTCTTACCAAGGGGTATCGTATCACCTAGTATTAACTGGGTTGTGGAGGTCAGATAGGCAGTCGTTCCATGTAAAATACTGGTATTCAGCTGCATCCGGTTAGACTGGAAGCCGATCCTAACATAGTTGGGAAAATGCTAGGCAGATGATGTAGATTTCAGAAGTGGCCATTTCTTTAATTGATCAATAAATTGGTCATGATCTAAAAACTATAGCCCCGAATTCAGTCAGAATAAACTAGTTACATCTCTGAATATTTATTTAATTAACGAAACATCTAAAGAACATCTGTTAGTGTTCGCGGTGTAGTTTTGTGTTACAGTCATCAGTCAAACAGTGCCAACGAAACTGTTATGAAAGTGCTCCACATAAGTTTTGGCGTTAGAAGATAAATCTAATTATAAATTTTGGCCACTGCAAAGTTATGATGAACCCAATAACGGCGGCGCGACTAAAGCTTGCTTTTTAGAGCAGAAAATCGTAAATTGTGAGTACGTGAAGGGATAATTAATTGTAATGAAACCAAAAATGCGTTAAGTGTCTCAAATGCTGATGTTCAATCTGAGAAGTTGTGGCCGAATGATGAACCCTGTGGAACGCCAATAAAGATACACAATTAACGGATAATATGTGAAGAAATATTCAAACTAGCAACATATTATGCAAATCAAGTTGTTACTGGAGTTACGAATACGCATCAAAGTTATAAAACAGACTTCTTGTGTGAATACAAAACAGTAAAGCTTTGTTTAAATAATATCTACCTTCCAAGCTATAACTGTTATTTCTCACGAAATTCGACTCCCGTGTCGTTTTGTTTTGTATACAATCGTAATGTAACAAGATATCGTTTGAAAGTGTGGTATTAGTTGACTATTCGTTGGATGGAATCAAAACACTACTGGTTTTTCGAGAAATTTAGAAATTATAAAGCGTCTTGTGTGGCGGCAAAAATACTTCAAGAACCTTAGTTACTCTGTTATTAATACCCGAGGCTGACGCATATTCGTATAACAACTCCAAAAACCTTGTGAACAGTTTCCGGGAAACTTACCGGATCGTTGAGCAAACAAAAAGCGAATCTTAATTTCCATGTAGGTACCAAAAAGCGGTATTTGCGTTGCACATGCGTCGACAATGACCCGGCTGGCTGGCTGGCGAGACGTACTGGCACCGTCAGTTGTTTTGGACAAGTCGGCCAACGTGCGCGCGCGCTGCCGGTGCCGTCGCCCTCTTCCACGGATTTTTGCCTTCAAAATTCGCGTTCAAGACGTGCCAAAATATTCGAAACAGTGCCTTTGAGATTGTGTGTCGGGTTTAATCGGTCGGATTTAAAACACTGTGCAGTTTAATGTGATTAAAATTATTTTTTATTATAGTATCCTTATTTTTTATCAAATTCAATTTGTTTATCTCTCCGTATATAAATTTCAATAAGCTTGAGATACTAGGAGTCGTTTCTTCTGTTGTGTTCGTGTTGTTAATTAAGATAAACGGCAATTTGCACAATTTAATATCGAGGTGAATTTTGGTATTGATTGCCTGAACAACGTGCTGTGCATTATCATTTGCTATCAAACTTATCTTTGCTATCTTTGGTTTCAACCTTGTAATCTGTTACAGGTTAACGTAACGCTGTTTATAGCAATTCTTGTCTTATTACGTGTACTTTCATGTAGAGTGCTAATCAGGAGACAGTCTTTGTAATTTAAATCTTTATTCACACCGACACTTTCGCCCCTTAACCTACGTTTCTATTTCTGTTAAAGTTTAATTATTCTTTGTGTCCGCTTAAGGCATGTAAACATTCAAATTCTCGACGTCTTCGTAATTTGTATTCATTGCGAGTTAAGGATTTCAATTTGGCCGCATATTTGTGTGTCGTTCGTTTGTTGATAATATAATTGTGATGGATTCGTCCTATATTGCCCACACCATTGCCTCTATTGACGTTTATTAAGCCATCGTTGACAGGATTTGACGACATTACAATTCCACTTCGGGACTAAAATATGGATTATTAAATCTTCCTGTTTACTACACAATGTTCACATTATGTATTTGCCTGTTGCCATCCTCAAAGTTAGGTTAATTTAAATATATTCTATGAATTAGCTTGCTCAGTTTTTGCTCGTTTCCACATTAGGTCGGGGCAAGTTAGCTTATTTGGTGCAAGCTCGGCGTCGACAGCGTTATTGCGTACTTCGAGGTGGTTAGATGGAATCTTGTCCGTCGCAGCCTAGTTTTAAAACAACTTTATGTTTTTCCTGTTTTGTGTAATTGGTTTGTAATAGGAAAATCGGTTAGACTAAACTCCAATGGTTACTGCTGTTATTATCAACCATTCCACAAAGAACATAATAGAGTAACTGTTCTGTTAACATGTTGTTCTGATTAAACAGCTGGTTACATTTGCATTGTAATCCATTTGACTTCTACAGCCACATGCGGTGAAGATGTCGTCGCTTGTTTTCTAATTGTTTTCTTTTGTGTCGATCTCCTTATGTTAATGTAAGGTTAAATCGTTTACGTATTTGGGTGTGGTGTTACCTTGGGTCAAGGTTTCCCTCAACTTGATGGTACTGGTTACGACACACCTATATTATAGACATTTTTTTCATTAAATAGTGATGCGTCATTGTTGCTACTACTGGACGTATACAATGTTTACACACGTTCTAGGACCTGCGCGTGAGTCACACGTGCCGTGTCCGCTGCCAGATGATAATGACGACTGATCTCAGTGATCAGTTCGATTGTGACCGTCACAGTGCTCACATTGTTTACCCAGTTTACAAATGTTTATTTATTTTACGTTAGCCCTCTAATTTTCTTATGCCGGAGTGACTTCATAGTGAATTACCAAAGTGTTATTGAACGATATGCATTGTCCGATGCCAATAAAAACAAAGTGCTGCTCTTGTGTGTAAAACGTTATTACTCAATTGACTCCTCATTACAAATGGAGCGCGAAGTCTTCAAGGATTTTTAGTGGCGCTATCAATATCGCATATCGATCTCATTCTAGTCAGTGAAGTGATTTGATTGGAAAATTAATAACAATGTTACTCGAGACGCTCATTGGTCTTGGACTCTTTATTTATATATTGTGGAAATATTTGTTACCATCGAAACAAGAACAAATTCAATATGAGAAACCACAAGATATTCAGCCAACAAAAATTGAAAAGGAGTTGGATAGTGCTGTAAACAAAGTCATACCTAATGATCCCGCACTCGAAAATGTTGAAACGAAACGACAAATATTTGAATCTATCAAAAGTGATTGTAAACATGACATCCAAAATAATGTATCTTTCAAACCCGAAGAAATTATAACACCAAGTGTTTTGCTGAAACTACGTAATGACAAACTACTCGGTGAAAAAGTTGTCAGACGTGAGAGTCCGCCAAAAGAAAAACTTGCGGAATTTTTAGAGAAAACTATTTTGAGCGACGACAAAATACAGGCGATTATACAAAACTTGTCGTTGGATAAAACTGAATTACTAATACACGATACACCAGCAAAAGTACATTACTCTACTTCTGAAGTAATAGAACCACTTTCTAAGCAGGAAGGACGCACTATTAGTGAAAAGGCTGCAGAACTACAAAACACGATTGATGCTGTAGCTGATAGAATAAAACGATTTAATGGGAATAGTTTCGTAAAAGATAGTGAACAACCTGCCGACGAGGTTGTTGAAAATAAAACAGATGAAAACAAACCTGTTTTGAAGCGTCTTCAAAAGCAGCCAGGATTTCCACAGGGTCTTAACTTCGGCTCGGTTATTGGAGAGCTGAAAAATAAAACGAAGAATGCTAGCAATGGAGGTCTTAAACCCGTTTTTAAGAAGTTCGATGTTGATGCCGTGGACGATGTTCAGGCAGGTTTATTATTTACTCAGTTCGAAAAAAAATGCTAGTTTTATAATGAAGGTTACCGGATACATATACACATACAACTTGATTGCCAAAATTAATCAATTCTATTACTGTTTGCATCCGTTAACTTTTTTCAATGACGATTCGTTTCGTACCTCGTTTTTAGCAAATTATATTAATAATTTATTACTAACAGATTTCTTCTTTACTTTTGACATCGTTGCTAACAAATAATTAAAAGTATCTGATTGCAATTATATGTAATTAGCAAAGTATTTGTATTAGAAACAGACTTGCCAAAGGTTTTGCTCAATTAAAGCCATGGTTTCAAGAGACATACCACACGATGTTATGCAAGCTGGCGTGACAATAAATTATCAGTCCGTGAATGTGGATCAAATGCAACATAATTATCTATCTATTTACGCAACAAAGGGGTTTGCGATACATAATAGAAGGAAGATGCCATAATTACAACGTTTCACACTTTTTTCTCTCCATCAATCTAATGTCTTCATCTAACTCAAATGTGAACAATATACCTGTATTCATTTCATTTGATAAAGAAAATTAATGTTTTTTGAGTCCTCAATTTGTTACGCCACTTTAATAACCATTGACTATTTTTTAATGAATGAATAGTTAAAGCACAAGTTGTAAGATGGGTTACGAATATTTCAGAAAACAAAATTGATTGCAAAGACGATTCATCAGACTATTATTTTTCAATGTACTCTTGTTTGTTTCAGGAATCTCTAAATTCGGTAGACGACAAGAAGAAAAGCATCGATGACAACGAGATCGCAACACCAAACATTTTAGCAGATAGAAGAAACAAATTGGAAACCGCTGCACAAGTAAGTAATAATAATTAACCATGCTCCTTTAATGATTAATGCACCATTAAACGTCCTCATTTCGGTAGTGAACATAACTATAATTACAAGGATACGTGACAAGTTTAATGAAGTAACAGCTACTACTACATAGTATAAAATAAATGATGTGTGAAACGTCGTGAGTAAACCCACACATTCATATAAAATCTCTGACATGCCTGATGCCCTAAGAAAGGCAATAGGTCACTTGTTTTAACTAGCTCATGACACATAGGCATTACGAATGCACGGACATGTAATAAGTCAAAATCAATCAAAGCATTTATTTCAAATAGGCCAGTTACAGGCACTTTTGAATTGTCGAAACAAAGACAACAAAAACTACAGTCCCAGTCACAAGGCATAAAAACTGAAAGTACTGTTTTTGCCCATTCCCTAACGTAGATCTCTATGGAGAAGAACGGGCAAGAAACTCCATGGACACTTTTAAATCAGAATACTTTTACAAACTCTTGGTTACATCATTCATGTTGAGATGGTACATTATGTGAGAACGATGTAGCAAGATGTGTACGTTAAAAGTGTTCATAGTAAACAATTCAAAAATAAAATAATCAATTCAAATAAGCCGTGGCAACCAAGAGATGACCAGTCACAACTGACAGCGCCCGTTCACGAACATGACGCCTGTATCAGCACCATTCAACTCAACCATTTTGAAGGGAACTAAATGATCCGACACACGCGCCACCGAGACATTTGAGCTCCTAACCGCCAGGGCACATTCAAGTCAAGAAAAGACGTAGGTTTCCAGCGAATGACAGGTTTCTAGTAGATAGTACTCACACAATATGGGCTATGCGGCTATATAATACTACTTAAGTAATACAACAAAAGAATCCAAGCATTCATTCCGAACTTTATCGCTCCTTTATCCTGCCGCTTGATAAAACTCGAGGCCCTTGTCAATTTATGTTATGTTTTAATGTTAATACTTTTTTTAATTTTAGTGCGGCTTGTTCTTAATACTTCATATTTATTACTCTCTTCCTCGTAACATTCTCTTTCTAGGTCATAAAGCGATGGTCTTGCGTTTTTTGCACATGTACGATTGCATTACTCGTCGTGATTGCAAGATCTTTACCAGTAACCCCGTATTTTTTGTCGGTGTCAACTGCCATCTCAACGTCTTCATTACACCACTACTTTTATTTATTTGCTCATCAACTTATACGTATAAATCAACTTTCGATGCAGCTATAAATGCTAAAGTTCAGACCTTGCTTGTTTAAACAATCCTGTGTTGCGTAAAATCGCGTTTAACTCACTTAACTTGCATCCAACGATTCGGTTGATATACGGAATGCGGTTTACAACAATTGCTTGACCTCTAGGCCTTTCCAATGTGAGCATTTAATGTAAAATAATACAGATTATAATTGTGTAAATAAATGTTCCTTTGCCTGCTAAGGATATTTAAAGATCAAGGGCTTAATGGTGTTTGGAGTGGGTAAGGCCAGTTCGTTTTAGCTCAAAATACATGAAGTGCGAATATTGGCATTATGAGTAATTGACCACAGTGATTCGTCATCGATAATGCTTGCAGTGGTCACTGGGTCCAATTAATTCTAGTTGGTGACATATTGCGGTTGTTTGCAGTTATTTCTTTTGTGTAATATAACGTCATACAAATTGATTCACGACCATATAACCCCAAATGATTTATTGGTATTTATCGCAACTCTAAATGGTTTCCGTTTAATAACAGTTTTCAGTCGTATGCAATTGGGATGTTTCCTATGTAAAAATATATGAATCTATTTAGTCCGTCAGTTAGATTATCGAAAAATAATGGAAACGTATTTTTTGTTTTATCAAATCAATAAAAATTGACCAAGATAAAACACATTAAAGATCATGAGTCGGCCTGTGACGTCACTTTTCGGTAAAAAGTGTACTGAAGTATGACGTCCCACGAGTTTTCGATGCACTGTATCGTCTTCATTTTTAGTTTTCGTGAAAAAGAAAAAATACGTGTCCAATATTTTTTGGAAATCTATCTGACGGACTAATTAGATTTTTTCAGGAAACATCCCTATTGCCGAGAGGTTTCGTAAAATGTTAAGATATTCGACCTATAACAAAACATGTGACAATCGAACACACGGAGCCGTTAGTTTTCGACACCGGAAGAATGCTATTTGGTAATAACTACAAGTAAATAGCCCTTGCCCATCATCATGTGCCCAATTCACTCACAATAATCAATTTAGGTGTCAAGGCAAAGGACGAACTTACTTTAAGATTGAAATGTCAGGAAGGACTTACCGCAATCATCTTAGGTACGGAACAAGCAGATTTATAAGCACGTAAGATCTTACCACGGTCGTCTCTTGTTTCAGGGTTGGCGCAAGCGTGTACCGCAGACGGATGCCTCTCTATTCACGGTCGCTGGTCGGTTAGAGAGAGACAAAGTGGTGTCAGCGACGCCTCCTCTCACTCCCCCGCCCGCGGCCACCGCACCTGTGATAGCTTCGCCAGGGATTCCTCCGCCTAATACTTTCAAGTAAGGACATTTTCGTTATGATGCAGTCAAAACACAATAACAGCCGCACGGGTCGCTCTTCAAGGTTAAGCAGCACTTACCAGGGTCAGCCCGTGGATGGGTGACCATCCATTACATACCGAGTCTTTGTGCCTCAGAAAGCACGTTAAGCCGTTGGGCCCGGCTGTCATTTGTAGATCTATGACAGTTGTTACAGGTAGTCAATGGCCCCGAAGTCTGACAACCAGTCTTACCAAGGGGTATCGTATTACCAAGTACTAACTGGGTTGTGGAAGTCAGTCACTGCTATACAGCTGCATCTGGCTTGGCAGATGATTATGATGTAGTCAAAAACAAAATCCAGTAGCAAACTTTCAGTATTTTAGCTTCGGTTCTTACTTGTCCATTACAGAGACTCCTTACTGTAATTTAAACATTCTTTAGCCAGGGCTTGGTATTCACAACTGGACGCCTGCCAAGCCTTCATACTACTTATTTGAGGAGCATTCAAAGAGTCTGAACTAGTGTATTTGCCAACTGACTAGTCACGACATTTTTATACATTCCTATCAGTATCATTAACACTAGAAACGGGATATTTACCATGTTTACTGACTGAACACCCAACCGCAATAACTTCAGTTTATCCGTGATCATGGTGCTTGCAACAGCGCCGAAATATCGGGAACTCAAATCAATCCGTAAACATGGTAAATATCCCGTTTCTAGTGTTAATGATACTGTTAGTGACCATGATAGTTATTCCTATCAGTGGCGAAGGGTTCATACAACACGATTCCTACCGGATTCCCTTTGAAAATTGGCACAGTCAGTATTTTATAGACAAATAATATAATCACATTAAAGATATGTACGGCTTACCTCTTACAAAAATTGACCCTTTTGATTCCTATAGATGTTAAAACGCCATGAAAAGAAATCGCTCAAGTAACGTTTCCTGGATGCTCGTATTTAATAACTTGAAACGCCATATAGTTGACTTCATGTATTCCACGACTGCCTCGTCGGTCTAGTTATTGCAAGTGTTACTGCTTAGCATGGAGGTCCTGGATTCGAATTCCAAGTTGAACTAAGTGTGTTTTCCATCAGGATCTTTTCTGCAGTAATCCTGGTCGATGGCAATAGGGTCGCCTTCTGTCCGCCTGCTTTTTAACTATTTAGTCCTTCTGCGATTGGAGGCGTAATGTCACAACGTTACTTAAAAACCAATCAAAACTTATCTACATACATATAACCCCACATTATCACATTACATGTAACTCCATCTTTTCAGGTCTCGCAAGCAAACGTCCCCCACGAACGGATTCGCTTCGGGTCCACTTCGGTCAGCTTCGTGCGCCGTCGTGAGCGCAGCCGCCGTCGACAACAAGCCCAAGAGTAACAGAATTGACAGGGAGTCCTTCAAACGAAGTCACTCTGTCAGTGAGAGTATCAGCAGGGTTGATGAGAGTGAGTATCTTATGCTATTTGTTTTAAGGATCAAGTTTAAAAACTTAGAGAATAAACACACTTATTGACGCGGAATCGGCTTGAACCGATCACTTAACACCACGTTTAATTTGGCGCGGTGTCGAGTCGTGTAGCCCGAAGACGAAAGACGAATGACGTATTTTTATTGCATGGACATAAGGGTTTTTATGACCGATTTAAGCCGATTCGCGTCTGTGTGTTCAGTCCCTAAACCGACTCGTTTCATCGTCATCGGCATTATGTTTCGATAGATTTTGTAAATAAAACGGGTTTGAGGACTTTGCATAATTATTTTAACCTTCAAAAACTTCTATTCGTGTTATAATTGAGAAATTTAAAAATGGCCACATGTTAATTAGGCATTGGGCTTGGTTATGACATGTTTTTCCTGTGGTCTGTTGCAATCGGAACACAAAATAAAAATAACTATTTTCTTACTTCGTTCTTTCAAATGGGCATTTTATTTGTGTCCGTTTCATAAAAAATTAATGGTAAAACTTAAATTTATATAATTTTAATACATAGTATGAGTCAGAGAAGCTCCTGGCAAAATAATAACAGCCGCTCGGATCAATCTTTAGATTAAGCCGTGCTTGCCTAGGTTGCTCTGTGGATGGGTGACCACCCATTACATACCGAGTTTCCTCCGTGCCTCGGAAAGCACGTTACGCCGTTGGTCCCGGCTGTCACTTGTAGATCTTCGTCAGTCGTCACAGGTAGTCAGTGGCTCAAAAAGTCTGATAACCAGTCTTACCAAGGGGTATCCTATTACCTACTAACTGGATTGTAGAGGTCAGATAGGCAAACGCTCCATGTAAAATACGGCTATTCAGCTACATCCGGTTAGACTGGAAGCCGACCCTAACTTAGTTGGGAAAAGGCTAGGCAGATGATGACTTATTATGAGTCAGAGAAAATATCGAAGTTTCTTATTCAAGTCATTTGTTTATCGTTTTAGAGGCCAGAAGTTATCACTGCTACATAAAAACTATGATAGGTCAATCGCAGGAGACCGCTACAAATAATAAATATTATGTTTACTAACAATTATCAACTATTATCAGAATTATTATAACATTTTAATATATCTACATGATACTTGTAACATACGATGCAGTTTGATTAATTTAATCAATCGCGTTATCAATTTCTAGTATTATATGTCTTGTATAGGTAGATTTTTTGGAGTGTGAATAAATATTTTATTACACTGTATGTTATCAATACTTATCAATTTTACACGTCATATAAGTGTTATTAAACTAAATTACTAAAGGATACCACTTGTAAAGCTGAAGCGGACACTTGAAAGATATCAAAACTATTACTTGTTACTTTAATAAACATTGTTTAACCGTAATGTCGTGTAATTCGATCCCTCAGTATTGTTTTCGGTTAAAAATTAAGCGTTGGTCAACGATACCAGTTCTTCTTTACATATGAATCGATACTTTGGTCTTGGTAAAGCATAAATACCTTTATAAAACCATCGTTAACTTTTTTTAAACCGATAATGAATAAAACTAAAATCGATTTTTTTGTATAAATTACGAAAACATCATACTTACAAAACTACAGCACGATTATTGTTTCTTTTTTTCTTCCTCTCTCTTTTGTAATATTAGTTTAGTTTACACCAATATTATCCAGGATCTCGTCATCCACAGCCCATAGTCCACCGCTGGACATAGCCCCGTTCAATAGCTCGCAATTCAACTTGAATGGCCGGCAACTCAACTGTTACCTGTTACTCATACAAATTTTATAACTATCTTTTCCAGACGAGGAATCATCAGGCGCTGAACGAACTGGGCAACCAGTGCAGGTACCACGAGCTGATGACGAAACCTTCCAAGCCTTCTTCACGCCAGCTATACAGCAGGAGAGGTTGGCAGACACTGAGGGAGTGGATGTTGATCTCGATGCCATTGATAGCGGTTCCAGACAGATGTAAGTAGTGTGACTTCGTTGTTGTTTGGGGTATGAAATAATGAATCAAGGTTCAAATGTAAAATGTTTATTTACACAGTTTTTAAATTATTTTGTAAAAAAAACAAAAATACAGTGCTTGCCGTCACATGGCGATGATCGATACAATTACACTTTACAAGATGTAAGGGACAGCCCTCCACAAACTGACAGGGGGCATTCAGCTCCTTATTTTGAATCATATTCCACCGGAATTTTTTTCCGGATTTTATTTTTCAGTAACTATTCCTTTGTTTCAATGTAAAATTACATTCCCTGTACGCAGCACTCCATTTATGTAAATAATGGGGCTAAAATCAAAATTCCAACAATGGATGTTGAAATACTCCAACGAACGACGCGTGAAATACACGCCCGCGCGCGCGCGCGTTCGCGTCTTGTCTAGCTACGGGGTTTATCGAACTCGTCGCGCTTGCCGTTCGCTACGTGCATTTTGCGACGGTAACGATACATTGCGTATGAGGAAATAAATCAATTCCCATAACATTCCTGAAATAATTTCTTGTACCGATCATCATAGCATTATAAATATACTGAATTCACCACATCAGTTTGTGGAGGGCTGTCCCTTACACCCTGTAATAATTTTGGGATCGCACATCAGTTTCATATAGCATTTGTTTGTTGTACATGAACAGTGGGAATTCAAGTGTGTTCCCAACTTTTTATCTTAAAGTATCACACGGCACGTATCATCACCGTGTGAACAAAATTTTATGCGTGTTCTCCACACTAAGACTGGTCTGTTCCAACGGTCATCGGTTCTTTACGATAACATATATACTGGGTGCTTGCATCTCTTTCCACCATTGGTTCAAGATTTGAAAGTCAGTCTGTTCTGAAATTCCACGTGGTTGTTATGCACCAGGCTGGCGGGCGAGTGGTCGCGTCGCGCGCGCGTGGGGCGGCGCCACGCGGCGTCGCGCAACCCGCTGCGTGCGCTGGCCGAGCGCACCGACCTGCGCGACCAGTACGTGCCGCCGCCGCCCACTCTCAAGCAGAACTACGTCATCGAGAAGTGTGAGTGCTTCCTTTAATAATAATGATTAAAATAGCCAATAGCCTGGACCACCATCTGAGGAGGCTCTCGCGTGGCAGCTGGATCAAGGGCTTAATTCAGAAGTACTTCTGGACCCGGCGCTTATTGTTAGGAGGTTCCTCTCTCAAGAGCCCTAACCCTGTTCCCAATACTGGTGGGCTACTATTTTTTATATTTTAAAAAGTTTTTATTTTTATTTTTGAGATTATAATATTTTAAAATGTAATTAATACGGTTGACGAATGAAAAGAAAATACTTATGTAGTGACTAGATGTTTTATACCATACACTGTGACGCTGATATATATATAAGAATATTATTGAGGATTTTCAAAATAAACCACAAATTGTTTCTCTGAAAATACAAAGAAACGACATTTAAAGTTCACTAATATCGCCTCCTCAATTATATCCTTTTATTTTGTCTCTCCACACGTTTTCTTAAAACAATAAATCGCACCGAATATTTTGACCATCATCCGCCATTCAATTCCACAGACAACTTATAAAGGCGCGAGGCGCGGCAAATTCGAATTAATGAAATGTCATTTCATTACATCTCCCCCCCCTAAGAGGGAAAATTCTAAATAATATATCTATACGCTATACCTATTAGTTATCTTCATATTCGTTTTCTTCTACTTCATCTTCTTCAGCATCTATTATGACCGGTTGCAATTTTGTTATGTGGAATAAAGTTGATTCTGTTTTTCTGGTTCCGGTGTCGATCCTATAAATGGAGTTCGATATTTTCTCTACTATCTTGAAAGGGCCTATTCTTAATTCGTCTAACTTTTTTCTATTCAGTCTATTTCCATTTTCTACATATACACTGTCTCCTATATTAAACTCTTGCATTTTTCTATTTCTATCAAATATTCTCTTGTTGTACTTGTGGGATTTTATTGTATTCTCTAATGCCAATCTTTTATCAGCAATCCACTTGTCTTCCCTTTCTATTGATTTTAATTCATTTGGTAGTAAGCTGACATTTGTACCATCCAGTAAATATTTTGGTGCAAATCCTGTAACGGAGTGTTCTGTTTCATTATATTTCTGTATGCATTCTCTTGCCACTGTCGTCCATGCTCTCTTATTATTTTTCTCATTTATTTTGCATCTTATTTTATTAACTATTGTTTGATTTAATCTTTCGTTCAAGCCGTTCGAGAATGGTGTATTCACAGCTGTAAAAATTAATTTAATATTATTCTCTTTCAGATGTTGTTTAAATTCTCTTGAATTGATACCTGGATATTGATCTGTCAGAATTATTCCAATGTCATCTGTTTCTAGTACATTCTTTGTTAGATTTATAAAGTCACTTGAATTCTGTGTTTTTGAAGTCGCAATATATGCATATCTAGTGTAGTGGTCTACTAAAAGGTGTAGGTATTTTTTTGTTGACCTAGATCCTCCAAAGCCACCAATAGTATCCATTGACATTATCTCAAATGGTTTTGTCGCTGGTCCCAATTGTGACATCAATCCAAATTTTCCTTGGCTTCTTGCTTTATTTTTTATACATATTTCACATGTTTTACAAATCTTTATGATATTCTTTGTTAGGTTTTTAGCTGTATATATTGGACTAATTTTTTTCTGCAATTGTCTGATCCCAATATGGCATAAATCTTCATGCACCTTTTTTATAAGTTTTTTACCAAATTCTTCTGAGAGGATAATCTTTTCATGTTTCTTTTTTTTTTTATAATAGATTCTATTTTTGTAGATTAGATCTTGTTTCTTTTCTTTTATTGTATCATTTTTTTCTTGATCTTCAACTATATCTTTTATTTGTATCTAATTGACTATTTTCAATAGTTCCTCTTTGTTGTCTTCTGGTTCTAACACAGGATTTCGGCTCAAACAGTCTGCTTCTACATTTTCTTTACCAGGTATATATTTTACTGTAAAGTCATATTGAGACAGGTAATATGTGAGTTCACCCAATTCTTCGTCCGTCCTGCATTTAATGTTCATGTTCTCTAGAGGTTTGTGGTCTGAGTAAATAGTGAATTGTTTTCCAATGAGCCAGTGCTGCCAGTATTTAACGGCTTCTTTCATAGCAAGACATTCCAAGTATATAGCCTTTTTCCGTTTTTGAGATTCATTCAGTTTTTTTGAGAAATATGCCACTGGTTTGTCTTTACCGTCCAATTGTGTTTGTTTTAATATTGCTCCGATGCCCTCTAAGGATGCATCTGTAAAAATTTTTATTGGTAAGTCTTTGTCATACTTGTCCTTAGCAAACATTGTTTTATATTCCTTTATGATTTCTTCTTTTTCAATTTTCTTTTCATTATCTAAATGGTCTGTCTTACTTATAAATTCCTCTGTTTCTATCTGTTCATTGAAATTTATTGCATATGGTTTTATATTCTTATCTTCATTTCTGTTATCTTTAGACATCCTGTTTATTTTATTTATTGTTTTCTTTTGTTCTATCTGCAAGTCCTCATTTTGGGTTAATTTGAATTTCTTTATCATATCTAATCCGATTATAAAATCATCAAAATTTTCATTTTCTACTATGTATACATCCACCTCTTCTTCTATATCAAAGATTTTTATTTTATTGTTGTCAAGCCATCTGTCTTTTTCACACCATTAACCGTTTTCATATATGCTATATTCACATTGTCTTTTTTTCCTTTTACTTTTATCAGTCTTGAATTTATTAAAGAGATCTGTGAGCCTGAGTCATAAATGCCACTCACTTCTAATTTATTTTCTATTAATAGCTTGATTTTGATTAATGGTGTACTTACTCGTTTTTTTTATCAGTGTTCATCTCTACTTCAATAATGGAGTTATTATTTACGTTTTTGGCCTTAAACACCTTTTCAGATTCATTTTTATTTTTCTTGTACCAACATGACTCCTCCGGATGGTATCTAATTCCTTTGTCCAACGATTCACAGGTCGTACATGGCTTCTTCTCATTATTTTTTTTCATATAAGAAAATGTACCATTTTTTATTATAGTTGAGTTTTTCTTGTGCATCATACCTTCATATTTTCTTATCTCGTTGAACAAATCAGTAGTATTCTTGAGTTCGTCTCTGTTTAGCTTATTCAAGATAAATCCAGGTAAACCTGTTGCGATGAGATCTATCATTGTTTTGGGATCTATCGATTTGTTTGTATCTAGTATAAGCCGTTCTTTTTTTATAGCATAATCGATTAACAATCCGTCTTTATATTTGAATGAGAAAGCAGTTGTGACTATGTCCCATCCTCGGTTTTTAAAAGTTTCTAGGAATTTGTCTTTCCATTCATTCCATTCAGAATTTACTGTTAGTTTTATCATCATTGAACTATACCAATCCAAGCAAGATTTTTCTAAAAATAACCTCAGTATGTCTATTTTTGTTTCATCTTTTGTTATATTAAAGCGCTCACACTCTTTTTCAAAATTCGCTATCCATTGCATTGCATTAGGATTCTTGGTTGTGAATTTTTCAATAATAAATTTCTCTGAAATATGTTTTAGGTTATGTTGATTTTCTTTCTTTGTTGTAGATTCTATTAATTTCTCCAGGATATTTTTCAAACTGTCGTCTTTGTCTCCTGGTTGTTCCGTGTTTATTTCTTCTAAATATTGATCTAAAAATTGCATATTCCCTTCCTCATCTGTATATGTTTTCTTTAGATCTTTATCCAGTTTTATCCATATTTTTCTACTTTGGTGCCTTTTCTTTAAGCTATTTTTTATTTTTGAGAAAGTGTCCAATTCAACAATATATGTATGATGACTCACCGGCTTCAATTCATCAGGTAAAACATAACATTTTCCTTCTTCTGTAGATATTGAGGTTATGGCTAATACATTAGATTTGCCATCCTTTGCGGCTATTATCGTAAACTCAAATAGCAGCCGATTCATCTTCTTTTAGTTAACGAAAATGTCGTTTTATCGGCTCGAGAGTACTTGCCCCGCGCGCAGCGCGGTTGTCTGTACTTACCTACAACCCGACCCTTTTTTTACGAGGAGCGGCGGGTGTCGGGTGACCGACACGGCGTATAAACAAAAAGTTTCTATGAACTGATAGTAAACTAATGACTGTTTACTCAAGTGTATGTACCAAGCTTCACAACGCAAGTTGTTTCGTAACTTTGAATGAATGTCATTGTTTTGATAAGCCAAAACAAAATAAAACTTGTATTATTTCAAAATTTAAAGCGGTGACCCTATGTTTTTTTTAACTTTAATTATAGCCGTACTCAGTAGGCATCAAATGACATCAAAATAGTTACCACTCTTCAAACAAAGTTTTGAAATACGAATATTAATAACATCGCCTGGACTAAATTTCTAGTCAAAACAAATACCTACACTACGTAAGTAAATCATTACACACCTTCGAATTCTTAACTAAATGGTATGGAATTGGTACCAAATCGTTCGTAATTAATCACGCTTTATGGTTAATTCACAATGACTAAGTACAAACTAGCAATTTAATAGTTATATCACGTTTTTAGTAATTTAAAGATTTTTCAGACAACATTATATATTATTCCAACATCAAATAAAACTTGTATTATTTCAAAATCTAAAGCGATGACCCTATGTTTTTATTAACCTAAATTATAGGCTAACTCAATATGCATCAAATGACATCATAATAGTTACCACTCTTCAAACAAAGTTTTGAAATACAAATAATAATAACATCGCGTGTACCAAATTTCTAGTAAATTTTTTTACCTACAACGCTCTGGCGCAACGTAAACAAATTATTTCACAACTTCGAAACCTTATCTGAATGGTATGTTATTGGTACCGAATTGTTCGTAATTAATCACGCTTTATGGTTAATTCACAATTACTTAAGTACAAACTAGCAATTTAATAGTTTTGTCACGTTTTTATAAATTTTTAAATTTTTCTGACTAAATTATAACCTAACTATTGATTTCATCATCCAATTTACGATCGATTCAGAATTTACATGTATCATTAGAAAGGCCGTTAAAACAGGAACAAAAAGGTATATAATATTACTTACCAAACAAATAACAAACTCCAACAACTATCACTTCAAAACACAACCACAGAAAAAATAAATACCAAATAATTCACTCAAAATTCTACTTTTTCCACAGCGTATAAAATTTTGCGTAAGCCGATTGGAAACAATGCCATCTGTCTTAAAAATGAGGTATTTCAATGGCTTTCTATCAGTACAAGAACGAAGGATGTCGCTTCGTTAGAAAAATTCTAAAAAATAAAACAGAGTGCGCTGTCAACAAAAATAAAAAGTAATAATAATAGTGTGCCAAAATTGGGCGTTGGGCAGTTGACCGTTTTCGTTCCGGTCCCAATTTTGGCACTTGGTCAGTTTAGGGGTTATAAGAATATTATTGAGGATTTTCAAAATAAACCACAAATTGTTTCTCTGAAAATACAAAGAAACGACATTTAAAGTTCACTAATATCGCCTCCTCAATTATATCCTTTTATTTTGTCTCTCCACACGTTTTCTTAAAACAATAAATCGCACCGAATATTTTGACCATCATCCGCCATTCAATTCCACAGACAACTTATAAAGGCGCGAGGCGCGGCAAATTCGAATTAATGAAATGTCATTTCATTACATATATATATTATAAACACGTTCGAAGCGATATAAAAGTCAACGCCCACGCCGTGGTGATACTCGTCTCGGCTCATATCTCTATGGGACCATAAAACTCCGAGCCATCTAGGACAATAAGGCACTGCAACTCTTGAAAGCCAGAATACACAGTGGTGTCCACCAGAAAAGCGCCGAAACAATGAAGCTTAACGAAGTCCTAGATAAATAATTTAGCGGTCTTGGATCCCGCAACGAAATTAATAAGAAAAGAATACCGGAATAGGAAAAACTTAATTTTCGCTGTATCCAGCTTGTGATACTGAACTGATGTAGTTATATGCTTACTTTAGGTAGACGCCTGGTTGACGAGGAGCCAATTCTAAGCAGTACTTATACGAGGTGGAAGGGACACCGACGCGAAAACGGTTATCACATATTCAATACATAATTCTGAGCCCCACATAGGAGTTTTTCATCGGTTATTAAAAAAAAACAGCTGTTTCCTACAAAAGTGTAACACGTACTCGGTTAAAATGTATGGAACATCTGTTTTTTTTAATAACCGATGAAAAATTTCTATGTGGGGGGCTCAGAATTATGTCCTGAATACGTGGTAACCCTTTTCGCATCGGTGTCCCTTTCACCCCGTATAAATGTGCGTTGACATTACACATTCATCCAGTTAATCCAGACACCGTTGAAAAACACTGAAATACCCTTTCTCTCCATTCCAGTGGCGAGTAACGGCGGGCTGGCGGCCGAGGCGCTGGCGGCGCTGGCCAGCAAGGAGGACTTCGCCGCCGTCGCGCTGCGCAGTGCCGCGCAGTCTGCGCCCGCGCACGGGACCAAGCCCGCCATGCTGCTGCACGTCAAGGGACGCCGGAGGGTGCAGGTGGGACCAACACGAGTTATAAACAAGCTCTAAATTAAGGGAAAATGGCACCAATTGAACTGAACGCGATCGGCAAACCACGTTCAAGAGCTATTAAGATGGACGCAGTTCAGATGTGCTGACCGTGTTCAATTTCATTGATGAAATTCGTTTTAATGGTGGGGTAATAGTAAATCAAGTATACCCTTCACTCCAAACTTACTTTTTGTGAAACAACGTTTGTAAATGTTTGTGGGCAACGACGGATAACAAAAAGATACACCAAAATCCAAAAAACTTGTAAAAAGTTATTTAATGTTGCCGAATGTGACACAAAAACTCAATTCAGTATCGGAACACTATAATACCTTCCCTTCAATATACCCTGTTTAACCTTATAAATATTTTCACAGACGCGTCTAGTGGAGCCTGTGCACACGAGCGTGAACCGCGGAGACTGTTTCGTGCTGATCACGTCCGACCAGCTGTTCCTCTACATAGGACTCTACGCCAACGTTATCGAGAAGTAAGTAGAACATGACTGGTTCTTAAAGCACAAAAATAAATTACTTCTTATTATGAAGTTAGTTTTTTTTTTAAATAAGGAAAGAAGTTCTTATTTATTCCAAATATCGTAAAATCGTTCAATTAGGTATCACACTAATTGTTTTTTTCTTACCCCAGGAACCGCAGCACAGACATCGCCCTGCACATCCAAAACACAAAAGACATGGGATGCAAAAATTCCACTGGAATCATCAAAATAGACGAACAAATCAAAAACTTTAGCAACAAACACTGGAATCAATTCTGGTCCCTTCTGGGCGTTACTGAGGACGTGGAGGAGTACAGACCGATTGAGACAGGGCATGCCGATGAAGATGAGATCTTCGAATCCTGTATCCTTCAAACTAACATGTGCTACGAGGTAATGGACGACGAACTCGTACCAATCAAAGAATACTGGGGTCAAGTACCGAAAATCGCGATGCTCAATCAAACCAAAGTCATCGTCTTCGATTTTGGTTCCGAAATGTATATCTGGTACGGGAAAAACGTCCCTCTAGAAAGTCGACGCCGAGCGGCGCAACTAGCACAAGAAATGTTCGACGAAGGATACAACTATGAGGAGTGTCACATCAACCCACTCAACGCAGCCTTGTATCAAGGTGCCAGGGAAGCTACCGACCCACCAACCAAAGCCGCTACCAGCCGACCAGAATGGGCCATTTTATCCAAAATCACACAACACATGGAAACTATTCTATTCAAAGAGAAATTCCTCGACTGGCCAGACTACTCCAGAGTCATTAAAGTTAAAGCACCCGAAAATAAATCAAATAGTATTGAAATCACCCCTTGCGACGCCGAGGAGATGTGGTCGAACGAGTACCAGGATCCAGATCTCATTTTAGAAGGATCCCATATCGGCCGCGGCACGCATTACTACGATAAAGAAAACATGAGACATTACGATATCAAAACCAAATCAGTCTGCAAATGGGTGATTCAAGAATACGATTACCAAAAAGTGGAGAATGACCCCGAAATCGGAGAATTCTTCTCCGCTGATAGTTATATTATTCGATGGGAGTACCAGATCACAATGTCTGGTCGAGAACTGAACGGGAAACCATCGAAGCACAACGTTACTGGCAGAGACAGATGCGCGTACTTCTGTTGGCAAGGACGAGACGCTAGCTCCAACGAGAAAGGCGCAGCGGCCTTACTAACCGTCGAACTGGACAGGGAAAGGGGACCTCAAGTGCGTGTAGCTCAAGGAAACGAACCTCCAGCCTTCCTGAACCAGTTCCAAGGGAACCTAGTCATCCACCAAGGAAAACGGGATACGGACAAGAGTCGATACAGGCTGTTCGTTACCCGAGGGAACCTCTCCAACGAAGCTTACCTACTCCAAGTTCCTTGCTCAGTCCGCCAGCTTAGAAGCCGTGGCTCTTTACTCCTCGTTGACACTGAAAAGGGTTGCCTATACATCTGGCACGGGGCGCGAAGCATGAAACATACTAAGAACATAGCCATCGAACTAGCGAACAAGCTGATAGCTAGGAAGTCGAAGTATCTTTTTGGCGATAACGTTTCCGACGTGAAGATCACTGAAGTGCGGGAGGGGGAGGAGCCTAAAGAGGTGCTGGAAGCGTTGGGCGTGGCCAACAAGCAGCATTACACGTCGGTGTTGGGGGGCGGGAGGGAGGGGGTGGGGCTAGTGACCCCGCGCCTGTTCCACTTCACGGACCTGGGCGGACAGTTCGAGGCTAACGAGGTGTTGTCGCCGCTGAGACACGAGCATCTAGTGACACCCTTCCCTTTTGATCAAAAGGAGTTGTATACGGCTTCGCAACCAGGTGAAAAAATAGTTTTTAATATTATTTTTAATGACGTAATACCTCGCCTGTTTTTCCCGAAGGGTTAGGCCCCATATTTCCCCAAGGGTTAGGCCCCATATTTCCCCAAGGGTTAGGCCCCATATTTCTTCAGTTATATTCAATATTCATGTTATGGGGAGTGAGCCTATTGCCATTGAACTAAACAAATTTTTAAACTTTTAACATTGCGGGGCGACCATTCTCAGATATCGCACAGTACAGAGAGGTTTGTAAGGAGAAAGGGGAGGCCTTTGCCCAGCAGTGGGACACTCAAACAGACTAACAAAAAAAAAACTTCGGGCTGTTCAGTGGTAGCCTGGATTTCTTAGTTGAAATTCCAGAACAACGCAGAAGAAAAAAAGCTACTCCTAAATAGGAGCTTCTGATTAGCATAACGCCTCGCGATTTTTTTTTTTTGAGTTTTGTACATCTTGGGGTTCAGACTTGTTCCCGGTTTGATGGTAAATAAGTTTTGCCGCCTGTAACATGGGGTTTGAGAAATATAGGTGTAATATCATGTTTCTTATTACCGAACCAATTTTTTTTTTTTTTACTAGCTTTAACTTACCCATTGTATCTGTCATCCCAGCTCTGTTCCTGCTGGACGACGGCGCGTGCGTGTGGCTGTGGCAGGGCTGGTGGCCGCGCGGGGAGGACGGCGAGCTGGAGCCCGCCGAGAGGAATTCTGGTTAGTACCGAACTATTAACTTTTTACATCATTTAGTTCTCAAGGTACACCGAAGTTACTGTAAGATGCTAAGTAACGTTTATAGATCGTGGCCTGACATGCAACATATCTATCAAAATATTGACGTTATTGACCGTCCCCCCAGGCGTGGGCGCCTTCGCGTTGCGCTGGCAGGGCATGCGCGTGGCCGCACTGCGCACTTGCGACGCGTACTGGCGCGGGTCGCGCGCGGCGCGTGACGTCACCGCTGACGTCACGCGGCCCGACGTGCGCCTGGTGGCGGCGGGCCTGGAGCCGCAGAGCTTCACCGACCTGTTCGACACCTGGCAAGAACATGACCAAGCTGCAGACGCTAATATCAACGTGAGTGGACTTTGTGTTAACTTGGATATTTGGTTTTTGTGAAGAAATTAGAAAATGGGGGTTTTGCGGGATAGTCAACAGAGAGCCTTTTTTCACACGTTTGGGCTGCCTGATAACCGGGCTAATCTGTTGTTTGCTAGAAACTTGGCCGCGAGAGAGCGCCGAGTGCTTGTCAATTACAAAATTCATCTTGAATAAAACGTGACCGTGTGGCAACAATTCAAAACACTTAGCGCCATCTCGCGGCAAAACTTTTGGCAAGGGACTATGGCAGCTGGATGAAAGTAACAAACACAGCGCCATCTACGCAGAACTAATTTGACAGACTTTCCATATTGTGAAAGGTCAGTTGATCTATGAATTTTGTCATCAAAGTCTAGTCAGCCTGAACGTGTGAAAAGAGACAATATCTTCGCTTTTTATGAAAGGATGCTAATGCTGTATACGCATTGGGGCAAATTGGTACTACGGGAAAACTTTCTTTTTTAATGTTAATGCTACTGGTTCTTTGGACTAGGACTGTACAAAAGATATCAAATCGAAAATTGTGAAAGAAAAATTCGCTCAAAACCTTCATGGTTTTTCGCAGTCAGTCTGTCGGTCATCTGCTTCTAATGTAATGACACAGCCACAAATAAACGTAAGGTTTTCGGTCAGGCAAGCATATTTGCCTTTCCGTGATCAATTTGAGAAAATGGTTGCACAAAATGACTACTCCCATGCACAAAACCGACGCATACAAAAACGTGGTGATTCTATGTAACCGGGTGTCTCGAATTGAACTCGGAAAGGGAAATACTTCAGGAAAATAAAGATATGCTGAGACGAGGTCAACTAAAGGCTAACTGAATGAAGGGGCTTATATAAACTGTATGAAACTGTATAAAATATATGAGACTGGCTTGTGTAAATCAGTCACAAAATCGGTATTTTAAAATCGATTGTCATTGGTTTAGGTCTTTAGGTTGCCTGTGAAACAAATCGTTTCAACTATATATACATAGAATTTCGTTGCTTTCCCACCGCACTGTCTATACCGCACTTGCACTTGTAGCACGGGCACAAGGCGGGCGCGTGGGAGCCGGGCGCGCGCGAGCTGTCGCGCCTCACCAGCGTGGCGGCCGAGCTGCCGCTGGCCGCGCTGCAGCGCCGCCCGCTGCCCGACCACGTGGACCCGCACCACCTGGAGCGACACCTCGCGCCCGCTGACTTCCTGGTACGTGGCGCGTGGACTACCTACTTTCGGAATTGGAGCAGTAGTTCCGAAGATTAATCTCCTACATCGAACCAAAAAAGCATCGTCAAAGATTTCATATTCCCCTTAAGCCGTAAGATACAAGCCATGCTTAGTTTGTGGCTCACCAAAATACACAAATCTATCGTATATCGCATATTTGGAAGGTGACGGACCGAAGCCAATTCGCAGAGGTTCTGAAGGAGGAGGAGGTTATGAATAAACTGTAAAATAAACACACTATAAATATATTTGCACGGAAATGGGAATTTCGGTGAAGGACATCAATACATGCCATATATTTGTCAAAACTATACGTGTATACACACACATACATAACACTTACAAATATGAAAAAAATATATATATATTTATATATAATTAATAAAATATAATGATTAATACACATAAATAAAAAAATGAATAATCTTATGATATTATTAATTAATATGATAAATTAAAATAACTACATAACCTAATACTAGTAATATTGTCGAAAATAAATATATTTGTTTAACAAACTTGCAATCCAGTATACCTACCTACTCACTGGATGCTTGTTTTGTCCAATCTATTATGTTGCCGTGCCCTAACCGGGTTTCATGTTGGAACTTACTTAAATGTAACAACTAAATGTACACATGAATGCAATATAGAGTTTCCATATCCATACGTATCAAATACTAATAGAATACCTTATTCGGTTTACAGGAAGCTTTCGGCATGACCAAAGAAGAATTCTTGGTGCTCCCCGCGTGGAAGCAGACCAACATGAAGAAGGACGTCGGTCTGTTCTGACGCCCCCTCCCTCCCCCTCGTACATTACATATTATACACATTTTGTACAACCGCAGCTCTTTCGTACTTTTTTACTGAACGATGTCGTCAAAGGATTTGATACAATTAATGATAAGAGCACGCTTATATTCTATAGTAAAAGTAAAATAAAACGTTTGTACTAACGGTATGTATGTACCTAACGATGTATTCGCGCTCGTGATATTTTCATGTAACCGCCGTAGACGATAGACGATAGGCTACTAGTTGAACTGAAGGATTTGGACGATAGAATTGTTAATGAAGTTGAAACGTCTCCCACGTCCCCGCTGACATAACTAAATGTTTGTATATAGTCGTTTTATTTGATTATTTATTTCTTACCTACCATTTTTAGACTCACTCTTTTAATATCGATATTTTAACTGTAATCCTAACAATTTTATTGATGTAGTTTTAGAACCTTTTTACGTAACAATGTCGGCGTGAATGTGGCGAACAGACTATAATAATACTGGTGATATTTTTCGATTCGACTGTAAGATACGACCGGGCGGTGCGTCCCGAACAGAGTAGTTTTGCTAACGCTAAGTAATGTTTTATCAATCGTCGCACCGCACGGCTGTGTCCATCGCGGCACGTTATAGCAAATGCCTGGTAATTTGTTAAACCGCTAGATTTACACAAGTACTTTACTACTATTCTATTGTATTCGCTTTAGGGGTAGGCTTATATAGGTCTGTGGCGGTTGGAATTGTGTGCTGATCTTGATCTTGTGATATTCTTCATTAGCGTTAACTTGTGCTAATATTAACAGCGCTGTACGTAGCCGACTGTTGTTGAAATTGTTAGTAAGTAATTCCAATGCCACAGCAACTATTATGTATATTTTAACACATCACATATCTTATCTACTCATTGCATCTTTTTATACTGTGCGTTAGGTGGACCATGATAAAGTTTTAATATATAATCATACGGTATTCCGTACTGTGTGGCTTGGCTTCGGGCTTGACTCGAACTCACTTTGACTATAAGGATATTTGTAAAGGGACTTTTTGTTGCTGACAGGACCATTTGACTTTATAAATTAATTTAGTAGGGCTCGTGTGTCTACACTCATCTCGCCAGTGGTGCTCACACTCACCCAGATTATTTGTACTTTAATTTTGAAGCTGTTAGTATGTTGTGTACAATTTTAGAAGTTTATTTTTATATTCTAGCTTATTGCTTCTAGTATGGAACGTACGGCGACTATCTGGTTCGCGAAGGAGAAATTGCCAGTATTGTAAGAGTGTTTACTGCCAATGAGTAGAATAACTCTAACAAAACAGTCATACTTTAGTTAACTAAATACCAATTATACTTATTTTATGTCCTAAATGCATTTACGGCCGCCATTATCGTAGGCCTACGGTGACATGAACATCTCAAATCCAATTTTTAATATTTTGCTTTGGTTGTGTTACTTATACCTAAATAATTATTGTATTTGAGGATTATTTTGTACTATAATAAATGATGTAATAAATTCTTAAAATTGATTTTGGCTCTTTTATTGGTCATGACTACCTATCCTTTGTAGGTGGCAGTCCAAGATAGTCGCCGAGGAATCACTAAAAGACAACTGATGCCGAGGAAACGTTGACAGAAATACTCTTTCATGCATGGGCCGTAGCTACACTACAAATAAACACACAATACATAATGTAAAAAGCTGTGTAACAATTTTGGTTTACAATCAAGTATATTCCATGTTAGTACGGAAGCTGTCGTTAATCAGACGAAGTCTTTTTATACCGGCTGAAAATATGATAAATAACACACACAGTCTGCGCGTCAGCTGCTCCGGAGGTGGGGGAATCCAAAGTTACAACCTAAATAAAATATTATAGTTGAAAAAGAGTAAAAATCACGCTTAAGATTGACGTCATGTTATTTCTCGTATGCTTCTCATCAAACCCTTTCATTTGATACCCTAGGAACCTTCAATAGTCCGCCATCTTTGGGACTCCGCCATATTGGATTTAGAATGACGTCACTTAGCTAACCATACATTGTCATCCCAAGTAAATGTGTATGCGAAAGTTCAGCTTAATCGGAAACCGGGAAGTAGGTCAAATTTAAGTTCTAAGATTTTTTTTCATTGTGTATGTACTTACAGGTGAAGCTAATGAAAGCGTGTTAAAAAAATGGTCAGCTGCATGTAAGTGGGGCGAATATACGTCAGCTGCGTAAGTGAACTTAGAATTTTTGATGACACATTTCACCCTTCAATTGAGACAGCAGCACACCGGTTGCATGAAACCACAACGCTTTTGAATTACGGTACGCTCCCAACAAAACCGTATTTAATTGGCGTTAATGAATAAATCGACTATTTCTGTTTTCTTCTAACACAGTGTACATGAATAAAGTAATCAAGAAAACCATCCAGGGGGTATCATACAACAGGGAGAAGAAACCAAAAAGAGTACCAAGATGCCAAGATGAAACCTTGATGAAACATTATTTTTGAAATAGACGTTTTGACATTTCAGTTTTTAAATTTTAGGACGCAACTCACGATTTTATTTGTCTCTGCACTTTATTAAAAAAAGACAAATTCTCTATTTCATTATTAACTTGCATGCAATTTATCATTTACACCATGTTTAAACAAATAAATTTTTACTTACTTACTTACAAAATTTTGCAAAGTGGAATAAGCGCTTTAGAAATTCTCATGAAATTTTAGGAAATCCACTTGCCGAATGAACTGCAACAGATCAGTGGAAATATTGACGGAGCTTCAAGCAATAATGTAGACAATTCGTAAAAAAACAAAGCTGTTGTCTTTTTTTTCCTAGCCTGCTCTGTCCCACACCTGGGTGAAGGCCTCCCTCCACTCCTTAGTCGCAATTTTTCCGTACCGGTTTAACCGATCCTTAATAGGGGTGAGCCCGTAATTGCTATCAATCGCGCATACTTCCCTAATTCGTGACCTAGCCTGTACCCAAAACGATAATTGAGTAGTCCACTTGCAAAGCGCGCTATGTGCGTCTTTGAAAAAAAATGGTAAAGTAACAAAAAAGTAACAACAGAGCGGTGTTTGCAAGTTGACGACAAGATGGCGACTTCTGCAAGTAGCAAAATGAAAAAGGTAGCGTCTTTTGCAAGAGTAGTCGAACTTTGATGTTGATTTGTACAGATTATAGCCAGTTTTGGCTCAGTATCGTTAATCTATTTCAAAGTATTTTAAATTCTAGACCGTTACCTGTCAAAATAAAAAAAAAATCACAAAACTTATGACATAGCGGTGTTTGAAAGTGGACTACTCAATTGGAAACTGTAGGTAACTACGAACGGGGAAAGGATGGGCGATGAAAACCACACACACACTGAGTGCCATAGTCTAGCCCGTAGCTAGGGGGGTAAATGGGTAATGCCTTCAAAAATAAAATCAACCATACCATCAAGTAATATGCAGTCAGTGTGTTACGTGTTCATTTCTTATCTTTGTATCCCACCAAATATACCAAAATTATTAACCCGACGATAGCATAGCAATATTCATAATGATCGGGCCCTCTGATGTTTGGTTAGTAATCAATCACTTTTGCGGGCATTAGATATAATGTCTGGGCAAATATAACAATTATTATAGATAGATGTAATAACATTTAAGATGCCTCCAAAAGCTGAACTGATTTCAACATTTTGGTTTCTATCGCACCTGTTTCAACCTACTTTTCTATTTAATCGTTAAAAAAACAAAAACAGTCAATAAATAATATAATAACAACAGTAATATTTACAAAATTGCACAAAGTGATTCTAAACTTACTTAAATTAAAACTAATTACTTCTAAGTACGCTAAGAGTTTCTTCAAGGCAGCATTTTTCAATGCTTCCTAAGTCTCTTAGTTTAATACTCTGAACACATTTCTGAAGAACTTCTTTGCTCTAGACCCTAAGGAATCATCTTCTTCTAGTCCGTCTTCTATTTCTACTTCAACTTCATTTTCATCTCCAGCTGGTTCATCATCGTTTTCTTCTTGACTTCTCTTGGATTCTTCATCATCGGCTTCGACATCATTTTCATCACCGACTTGTTCATCATCGTCTTCTTCTTGACTTCTCTTGGATTCTTCATCATCGGCTTCGACATCATTTTCATCACCGACTTGTTCATCATCGTCTTCTTCTTGGCTTCTCTTGGATTCTTCGTTGTCATCTCCTTCGTCGTCATTTCCCTCATCATCTTCGTTTTCGTCTTGTCTCTTTCTAGGCTCAATCGCATCCTCGGATTCCTCATCATCATCATTCTCCTCTTGGCGTTTCTTAGCTTCCTCTACGTCATCATCTTCCCAGTCTTCGACCTGGCGTTTTGAACGTTTAAGCTCATCCTCGGATTCTTCATCATCTGAAACTTCTTCTTGGCGTTTCTTAACTTCTTCGACTTCGGATGCTTCGTCATCGTCGACTTCCTCTTGTCTCTTTTTGGCTTCTTCTACTTCTTCGTCTTCTTCAACTTGCTCTTGCCTTTTCTTAGTTTCCTCTACATCGTCCTCTTCAGCGATTTCCTCCTGTCTCTTCTTAGCTTCTTCTAAGTCTTCCTCATCGTTGACTTCGTCTTGTCTCTTGTTAGCTTCTTCTACGTCTTCCTCATAGTTGACTTCCTCTTGTCTCTTCTTAGCTTCTTCTACGTCTTCCTCATCGTTGACTTCCTCCTGTCTGTTATTTGCTTCTTCTAAGTCTTCCTCATCGTTGACTTCCTCTTGTCTGTTATTTGCTTCTTCTAAGTCTTCCTCATCGTTGACTTCGTCTTGTCTCTTGTTAGCTTCATCTACGTCCTCCTCATCGTTGACTTCCTCTTGTCTCTTCTTAGCTTCTTCTACGTCTTCCTCATCGTTGACTTCCTCTTGTCTCTTATTTGCTTCTTCTACGTCTTCCTGATCGTTTACTTCCTCTTGTCTCTTCTTAGCTTCTTGTACGTCTTCCTCATCGTTGACTTCCTCTTGTCTCTTCTTGGTTTCTTCTACTTCTTCTTCATCATTGACCTCTTCCTGCTTTCTCTTAGCTTCTTCCACTTCTTCACCCTCTTCAACATCCTCTTGCCTTTTCTTGTTTCCATCTACTTCATCCTCGATTTCTACCTCCTCTTGACGTTTCTTAGATTCTTTATCGTCGTCAGCCTGTTCTTCATCCTCAGTCTCTTCTTGACGTTTCTTCTTCTTTGCTTCTTCAACTTCTTCGTCGTCAGCGTCAACTTCTTCTTGCCTTTTCTTAGCTTCCTCGACACCTTCAGCCTCTTCCTGAACCTCTTCTTGCCTCATTAGTTTCTTAACTTTCTCTATCAAATCCTCTGCTTCTTCCAGGATTTCCTCCTGAGCTCTGCGGGTATCTTCTAAATACTCTCCATCTAATTCTTCGACGTCGCTTACTTCTTCTTGCTTCAACTTCTTAGCTTCTTCAGTTTCATCATCTTCTGCTTCGATATCCTCTTGTTTGATGCCTTTGAATGCTTTTATGTATTTCCTGATAGCGTCGTCTTGCCATTCTTCACCGGAGCCTTCGACGAGTTCTTGGGTTGGTGCGGCTTCTTCTTCTTGCTCTGGTTCTTCTTCTGGCTCTGTTTCTTCTTCTGGCTCAGGTTCAGGTTCAGGTTCTGGTTCAGGTTCTGGCTCAGGTTCTGGCTCAGGTTCGGGTTCCGGTTCCGGTTCGGGTTCAGGTTCTGGCTCAGGAACTACACAATGGCCTGGTAGGCTGGACCAGTCACATACCTGGAAAACAGTAAATATTCATTAAATGTCTGGTCTTTCACGATATTACTTTGTTTTATCAAAAGTTCTACAAGTAGGACAAAATATTATGATCTATCATGTTATCATTTTTATTCACAACTAAAATGAGTTTTGAGGTAGTTTAATCTCGATATTTCTAGAAGCTACAAAACATTCAAGATTATTCATCTCGTGTGCACGGGTTTCACCACATATTTTGTTTATCGATAAGCATCGGCACATGTCAAAATGATAAAAAAAATTGACAAACTACTGTTGAGATGTTGCGATAAACGATAACTGTGCAAAATACTAGCAAAATGTACTCGAATAACTGAATGATTTGATGACCTTGTACAATTGTTTTAAAAAGGTTTTTTTTTAACCTGACATGGTCACTAACATTATCATTATAACTCAAAACTATTTACCATGTTTACTATTTGTTTCGAGTTCCCGATATTACGGCGCTGTTGCAAGCACTATGATAAGCGATAAACCGAAGTATTGAGGGTGGGTGTTTGTTTATGAGCAGACAAATCGGTATACCCCCTTTCCAATATCGGGAACTCAAATAAATATTACACATGGTAAGTATCATTTTGAGGTAATGATAACTTTTATTTTTTAGATTTGATTTCTCTTTTGGTTTGCAAGGAATTTCTCGTAGAGGTGAAGTGATGGTGATCAATTCAAGTTTGTAATGTAATTTTCTACCTTGAGCGAATAATTCACCATTCAGGGCCAGTGCAGTTGGCGTATTCTACATGTCTTTGACTTTGTGTTCTAGAATAAGCCAGTTTCCTCACGATGTTTTCTTGAGAGTAGATGGAATAAACCACACAAACCCTGGGCCACCATCATGCTAAGCCTTTTCCCAAATTTTATTGGGGTCGGCTTCCAGTCTAACCAGATGCAGCTGAATACCAGTATTTGCATGGAGCGACTGCCTATCTGACCTCCACACCCCAGTTAGTACTGCGCCCCTTTGTAAGACTGGTTGTCAGACTTTCGGGCCACAGAAAACCTGTAACGACTGTCAAAGATCTGCAAATGACAGCCGGGACCAACGGCTAAACGTGCTTTCCACGCCGCGAAGTACTGGGCCAGCATTGCTGCCTAATTACAGTATAATCAATCAAATCAAATGCAGAGGTACGAATGTAGATACCATCTCTAAATTCCTCCAAAAGGAAAATACATAATTGCTCTCACCTGCTCCGGCTCATTAAACCAGGTCCCTTCAGGGCACTGCATGAGGTAGGAATTGCCGGCATAGCACTGGTAGTAGTGGAAGCAGGACTCAACGCTGGCGATCCTCAGGAAGTTCTCCTGGCCACGGCACAGAGTCTCCGGGTTCTGTCTCAAGGGGATTGAGAGCCCCGAGCAGCTGGCCACGGCAGCCGCGCAACATAAGAGCCAGAGGGCTGCTGGAAGAACAAGAAGACAATCAGCTTTGAGGTTTTCAAACATTTTAGCTTCCTTTTTCGAAAGCGGCGAACGTATGTATGTTTAGACGATCTCGTGATTTTCTTAGCATAACATAAGATGTTCAGTTGATCCCACTGCTGGGACACAGGCCTCTTCTCTGTAAGGAGTGGTTCATATGCTACCAAGTGCGTCTTCGATTTTTGGTTCTGTGATATGCTGTTGCTGGTTTCCTGTTTTCTTTCATCGTTTTGAGGGCAATTTTAAGAATTTATAAATATAAGGTCTATCTTTTCATACACGAAATATTTGAAGGGTAACTTACTAACTTAACTTACTTCTTACTTAACCTACTTAACTATAAGTCGTAAAGTCGCCATAGCAACGAAAAATTTTTTTTTACGAAATTATTTTAATTCTAAAAATTTTTGAGACTTTTTGCATAAAACCTTCTCTCCCATTCTAACAATGACAGTAGGTAAATACGACGTAATAAACTAGCGTAATGGATGTTCAAAAATAAGGAGCTAGAATTTTGTGGGTCAAGTAATTTTAAATTATTTATTTTATAAAAATATACTCAGATAAAAAAAATAATCCCTTGAAATGGCTTCGTTATAGCCGTTAGATGATTCCCTGAAAATATTTCGTGTATGAATAGTTAGACCTTATATATATAGATGATAAAGATTTTGCTTGCTAGTTGCAAACAATTTAACTAAAACGCTATGATGTATTATAATTGTATTTTCCATTAAAAAATCGACGTATTTACGTTACGTCTACACCGCGCGCTCGTGCGAGGGCCTCAGATTGTTCAATCAATCCAAACAGTTTCAATGAAGAAATTTCCAATTCTGGTCCAGCATCGTCTTCAATTGATTTACATAATTCCATCAATCATTCTGTTTCTATATATAATAGCAGAATGTGTTGCCACTTATAAGTTATCACTGAGGACTTGTCAATTTCATCTATCTATAATCTAGATACCAAGAACTTAGCTAACTTTGCTCACGTAAAGATAGAGAAGGAAACTAAGTAGATTTCAGTTTGAATTTGAATGTAAAATTAGTTTTATTCAACTCGTTATCAAACAATCTACCCATTATTAGGGACAAATACTTTAGAGTTGTTCTATAAACAATGATGAGAGTTCCTAGGCTATTCTAAGTAATACTTATTTACATATTTTTATCAAATGATAACAATGACTTAATTATGTCTAGTGAATATATATGAATGAAAATAGACACACGGTCAATACTATTACGAATTGGGGATGATAATACAATAAAAAAAATTAAGCTTATAGTTTCTTTGACAAGAGACGACAAAATGTTTTTATTTTATATTAGAAACGCGTTTCTTTATCGTGAAGTTCTAATACTGCTCATCCATAAATAACGTAGGTACTACCCTATATCTACGAAGTAATGGTACCCTACATTCGTCGCACAAATCATCACTATTTAAAATGTACCTACTGATTTTAATTAAACATTAATACTTAAGGTACGCACAACGACTAATCAAGCTATACAAAACCAGTTAATGCGCATCTCTCATTGTATAGGAAATCTATACAAAGCGAGGCCAAGTTATACTGGAAATGTACAGCTTCATGTGCCGCCGTGTGTACATAGTTTCGTTGCTTAATTTTTCAGATATGATGAAAAATTGTGTGATTACCATGAAAAGTTTTGAACTTACATAACATGCCAAAGTTCAAATTCTACTCTTATTTATGACAATATTTACTAATTAGATACTAATCTAATACACAAAGAATCAACTCCAGTTTTACGTAACATTAATCAAATCCACAGAAACCGAATATATTAAAATCAAACTTACTGTTCATTTTGATCGCACTGTCTTGCTACTGTTGCGATCTGGTACAAAAGTAAGATAAACTAGCTAAAGCCTTCAATTTTATCGAGAGCATATCAGCGGCTGTGATAACGCTGCCGATACTGTGAGATGTAGTCGAGAGATATCGTCCATCAAAGTGTTATCCGCGGTAAAACTGGGATGCTGTTGCGACGACTAAATAAACGCTGTCTTTTGAAATAATTTAACAATACAACGATATTATGTTATAACAACAGGCTGTGTGGTGAGCTACTCTTGGTTTCGGACTATGAGAAACTTTTCTAATACAAAACTTAACGACTCAGGATTTTTATTAAGTACACAAAAAAAATGACGTACTGCCAATTTGAAGGCGACTTTTATGCTGGCTGACAATGCGTACATGGCTCATTCCCTTGGCATAGACCGTTAAGCTTGCAAATAAATCTAGTTGCTAGAATGTAGCTTAATCTAGAGCACACGGGTGAGCTGTATCTATAAGTAGCTTATTATTGGGAACTATGATGTACTTAATCACAAGTGTGGTGTAGTGGGGTAAGACCGAATAAAATATTGAGGAACTATGTAAAAGAAGATACCTTTGGCTAGAAAAGTAGTCTTTTATGTCACCATTTTATAGAAAACGGGCAGGTGTAGAGTATGACTTTGTGTCTGTCATGTTACCGCATAGATATTCTAAATAACACAATGGATTTTGATGGAATCGGAAGGTTTGTGTACCTATATCATACCTTTTTTTTCGACTAGGAAATCATCATATTACCCCTCCCGCTCTGAACAGAAGGGAGTGTCAGACTTGTACTAACTAAAACCCATCCATGTTCCTTCTTAGCCCTTGTGTTCCAAGACCGCGGTATCTCTTTCGAACAGTCTTGCAGCCCCGGCAGACATCGGCCCTTGCCTTGGACCCCTTTTTGCTTTGTTGACATCTCTTTGAGGTGCGTGTGCAACACGAACGCTCCATCGACACGGCCTGTCGTCATAAGACGGACAGACGGCGATCTCCCATTACCACCATCCACAGGCCTGACCAATATCATACCTTAAGATTAAACATAATAACAAAGAAATTTCTATGCTTTGACATGTTTTAAAATGGCTTAAATATTATATGAGGCACGAGGGCATCAACTTCCAAACTTCGGGCTGTTATCGTAGAATTTCTTATGATAAAACCTAATAACAATTTGTCCGACCCAGGACCCCAAGACCCCAATCACATCCAATCATATCGAACCCAGGACCCCAAGCACAGCAGACGCGTTTGCGACTACAAAACCAACAACCAACCAATCTCGATAGCAAGTTATCCTCACTTAGTTTTAAAACAGAGAGAAACTAGGTACGCCACAGATATAAAGGGTGTAAATCGACCCTTAACATATCCGAAAGGCACTTGTTAGTTGTTCTCCCCGTCTTTGCGATAATTTTTTTTATTCTAGACCATACCTGGGAACCTTCTAGTTACGGAGATATTGGGGGTCAAAGTTCACAAGTTTTTTTTTAAATACATGTTTTTAATGTTAGATTTTTACTTTACACACCTCCACGACCCCCGTAATATTCAATCCATCCATCAGCACAATGCTTTGAGTGATTTTCATCGAGTCCTACCGTATGACGTGATTTTTCCCCCCAAAAAAATGACGATTCCCAGCAACAATTTTTGCGTAAAGTTACTTAGTTTGATGTACAGAATGCTTGGTTGACGGATATGTGAAGGGTCTGTTTACACCCTGTAGATAGACTTATCTGTGAAGTACGCACATAGGTATTGCCCTAACAAAAAGGCCACAAGAAAGTAGTTCTCCTACAATGTTGATGTTCAACCAATATTTTTTTCTACCAGCATGCGAGGAAATTCTAATAAACTCCATATTATCTTTTCATTTTCTTGTTTCGCCCCATCAGCGCCTTTGAACCGTGAAAAGAATTATTTTGTAAACTGACGAGGAACATTGAATATTTACGAGATACCCGCATCCGCAGGCATTATGATTTAGAAAGTGTTATCAAACACATTTCCAGCGATCGGAAAAATAGTTTTTTAATACACTTTCTCGAAAACTGGTTCTTATCGCGCTACGATTAGGTTCAACATGCAATGTTTTTCACTCGTGTGGATTTTTAATATTTATCCGCACATGTGCGGAAATAAAAATTTCCACAGATAACTATACTTATACTAAGTCCAAATGGGTTCAATGACTATAGTCGACGGTGTTGATTTTTTTTTAAATCTCGGCAAAGAGTTAAATTGTGTTTATAAATAGAATATCATAGATAAACATGATTATTTAAAACAAATATTTACTTTTATGAACAAATTAACATTTATCCGTGTTCTAAATCCAAAAATATTTGAATTTATCTATTTTTCAGATTAGGCTGTTTAGCGGCATCATACCTTTCAGCTTCCCGCGCGTGGAGTTTGTTAATTATCCCACGGGATCGTACTACCGGGATAAAAGTATCCTATTTATTAATTTAGGTTATAAACTATCTGTGTGACGAATTTCATCCAAATCCGTTAAGTAGTATTTGCGTGAAAGAGAAACAAACATCCATTATCATCCCTTTTAAACTATTCGGAATGATTTTTCTCAAATCCTCTTTTAGCACTGTCCTAGGGTGCAAAAGCAAAAATCGTTTCCATGCAGAAGCAAAAATCGATCGAAACAAAGAAAGAAAAGAATCAAAGAATTCCCAATTTAATAAAGTAGTAGTAAATATGTTGTAATCTGATCGAATCGCAACAGTGAAACGCCACTCTTACAAATTTGTACGTCAACATTATCTGAAATCTAGCCGAGTGTAAGATGTGTGATGTCCGCATGACCTTAAGGCACTGTCACGCGAATGCAAACACGATCATTTGAAGGCAATTTGCCTCCGTTTGATTTGATTGGATTGAAGATTGATGATGATCAGTATTCATGAGGAAAAGAATGAATCTTATATTATATATTTATAAAATGGTAAACTGACTGACTGACTGACTGGGTGATATATCAACACACAGCCCAAACCGCTGGTCCTAGAGACATGATACTTGGAGGGTGTGTTCTTTGTGAAGAGTAAGTATCCACTAAGAAACGATTTTTGGGAATTCCACCCCTAAAGGGGTAAAATAGGGGATGGAAGTTTATATGAAAGTCCGTCAGTTTTGAAGTTAGGATCTTCAAATTTTGTGTTTAGGCTGACGATTGAAAATTAATCTATCCGTGTCTCAGCGTTTTTGAGAATTCTACCCCCGAAGGGTTAAAATAGGGGATGTAGGAAAGTAATCGGATATTTTTCGACATCCACGCGGGCGAAGCCGCGGGCAAAAGCTAGTAGATTATATTAGTGTTTCAAGGGTTGCATCAAAACTATCAACTACCCTTGAAACGTCATGGAACTTAACTGAGCATATTTGCAAACTCAAAGAGGTAAGCGGTAGTTTTTTTTTTTTTTAAAGCTTTGCCCCACACTAGGAATTTCTCCTGTATCGTGGGTGCGTTTACAAACATTTAAACTCACATACACAAACAGCCAGACCCGGAACAACTACCTGTAGGCCATACAAATATTTGTTCCGTGCGGGAATCGCACCCGCGACACGCAACGCAGCAGTCAATCGCTCAGCCACTGCGCCAACCGTGCCGTCAAAATAATAGTTACTTGATAAATATTTTTGGTTTTTTCGTTAGGCATTTCGCAAACCATGGTTGGATTTGTGCCTGGATGTACCGAACTCGCCCCCATTACATGGACCTTTGTTTGGATCTGGTCACAACACATTTGTATGACAGACATGACTTGATCTTGCAGCCAGGATCGCAACTCCTCAACGGATAATAGCACCGACACGAAACTTTGTTTACGCGTTTAATGTTGATGGATAAACCTAATTTTCTTCCTAATAAATGTATTAAGCATTAAACTAACTAAATACATAATTAATTAAAAACTATTAAATAACCTAAAAATAAGAAAACTAACAACAAACTATAAAAGGGCATCAAAAAACTCCTTCTCAACGCTGTCAGGTAATGTGCCCAAGAGACTGGCGGCGTTGCCACGTTGTATGGCAACACAGCCTCTGGCCAAAGTAACAATAAAAGTTGTTTTAAAAAAAAAAAAAAAATATTATTAAGTTATCACTAACCGTATCTTAGATACCTAAGAGGTAGGTTCAGTACGTATGACCTAACGGGCCATTCCATTGAAAAATATTGTTGGCAAAATATCTTAGTAATCTCTGTTATCGTGTCACGTCATGGAAATTTTGTAACGATGTGACCTAGTATTTTTAACAGTAGCTGTTATGTTACCTGGCATTGCCCAGTCATGTATCACTGTGGTTAAAGTAATTTTAAGTTAAGTTAATGTTAAATTTGTATCTATGTTACGTGGTTCATTCAAGACAGGTATGTGCTTAAAGAGAATTTAAAATAATCCAAAAATCATTATTATAGTTCGATTCTCAACATTTCTTCGCATACTCTTGAGCAAAATGCCATGCTACTAAGCCCAGCTGTTGAAATTTTTATTAAGTTTATGTAGGTACGAAACGTAAGCAACTATATCTAAACAAGACACTTATAGTTTTGTCCTGGTCAAGAAAAGATTTGGGACAGGACCGTTGCAGGTGGCATGCTCGACAATCGTAGCGGTTTTGTTTGCAGTTTATAAGGCAGACGCGTCGCCTCTTCACAGCGACCTTTTCAACGAGAATTCGTATACATTTTCATGTTTCAAAATAACGACGCAAAAGTGTGATATTTTGTACAGTTTTTGAAGTCAAGATTGAACAAAACATTGTTCCCTTGTCTGACTGTTCGTTAGTTACACATACGGGATGCAACATGATTGTTTTTAGTTCAAAATACATATTGCGTTGATTGAAGTCTGTAAAGTCAGGAACATTATTTTTTTAGCAACTATTACTTGACTTAAATTGCCTGTAATATCACAACCATAATTCTTTGAAATTGCAAATTGACTTAGGTAGGTAGGCCATAAACACTGTAGTGTTTTTCTGTCTTTATTGGTGGTTTAGTAGGACCTACTCGAGAGAGAAGCCGGGGGTCAATTATAAACAAAAATACTATCAACCTATCTTGTTGATAGATAACAAGATTTTTTTAGTACTTCATTTATACTACTTGGGTTTTCTCCGATTTCCAAAAATTTTACTTGCCTATCTATTCGTGTTTTCCATGATTGTCATTGTGTTTTTTGCATAAATTCTTTATCTACAGCAGACTTTATCTGAAACAGGCACCCGTAGGTACATAATGAATCACTTCATGAACCTTAAACTTCAGCATATTGTATTTAGTACTAGCTTATCGCCCGCGGCTTCTCCCACCTGGAGTTCGGAAATTATTCAACGGGTACCTACCGGGATGTAAAGTATCCTATCGGGATATATCATCTGCCCACTCCTTGTACCCACTCACTACTACCAAAAGCACTACACCACATGGAGTCGGCTTCCATCTACCAGTATTTTTCATAGAGCGACTGCCTTTCTGACCTCCACAACCCAGTACTGGGTAATACGATACCCCCTGGTAAGACTGGTTTTCAGACTTTCGGGCCACTAACTACTTAACGACTGTCAAAGACCTACATGTGACAGCCAGTGCTTTCCGAGGCACGGAGGAAACTCGGTGTGTAAAGGATGATCACCCATCCACGGACCAACCTAGGCAAGCGCGGCTTAACCCGAAGATCGACCCGAGCTGCTATTATTATTAAGCCAGCTCATCGTATCCTACCGGAATACAAAAGTCTTAGACCCAGGGCATGGTATACCATTTTTTTTTTTTTTTTTTTGTGACCACATTGAGAAATCATTCCAAAGGTAACAGAGAGACACAGAGTTACTTTCGCAGTTTTAATGTTAGTTTATGGACCAAGCAATGACTGTCTGTCTCGTTGGTGTAGGAGTAGCAAGCGCGACTGCTGAGCATGAGGTCCTGAGTTCGATTCCCGGATCGGTCAAAATTTAATTGTGTTTTTCCATCAGGAATTTCTCAGTAGCAGCCACGGACTCTGGATTTGTGCCCGTTTAATGGCAATATGCTCACGCCCTATCATAAGGGACTTAAACATAGCTGGCTAAAATGTGTGTGTACTATTAAGTACATCTCTGCCTAACCCTACTGGCATTACAGGCGTGATGTTATATTATGGATCAAGCAGTAGTATAAGATTCAGTTTTGATAAAGTTATAGAGGCTCTCCATTACCTAAGATAACAATTCAACTCATATACTTATTAATACTTTAGCTAATTCCGAGAAGGACCTAGTAATGGGCAGTAGGAAACTTTGCTAAAGTTCCAGCCGAGTTTATTTGAGTTGGAATCGCCAGAGTAGCTCGCGTAATTTAAATTTTCTTACTCTTTTTGCAATTTACAGGTCAGTGCCAGGTTGTATGTTGATTGAGAGGTTTGTATGTTGATCCGCGACCGTAACAAATATAGCTTTAGAGAGTTCATCATCTGCCTAGCCTTTTCCCAACTATGTTAGGGTCATATAAGAATAAGAATAAGAATAAGAATAAATTTATTAAGCCATTGTTACAAACATTTTCTTAATCTAACTTAGAGCTACTATGATATAATCGTAACAAATTGAAATTTAACATGGTAATAAACAGAGGTCCCCAAACTAGGCTGCGCCTGTATCTTGGGGGCCAGAGTTGCGTTAACTTAAAATTAAAACACATATTGTTGATGTTATTGTTCTGTTAAAGATTTTAAACTATCATGGTCACTAACATTACTATTAATACTAACGGGATATTTACCATGTTTACTGTTTGTTATGAGTTCCCGATATTTCGGCGCTGTTGCAAGCACCATGATCACGGATAAACTGAAGTTATTGCGGGTGGGTGTTTATGAGCAGACAAATCGGTCTACCCTCTTTCTTGTTCGTTTTTTGCACTCAGTACCGCTACCACTGTCACTCGCAACTCGATTCTGCTCCCGACACACGAAACTCACTGTGTCCGCTCGCGATCTTCAGTAAACATGGTAAATATCCCGTTAGTATTAATAGTTATGTTAGGGTCGGCTTCCAGTCCAACCGGATGCAGCTGCATACCAGTATTTTACATGGAGTGACTGCCTACCTAACCTCCACAACCCAATTACTACTAGGTAATACGATACCCCTTAATAAGACTGGTTGTCAGACCTTTTGGGCCACTGACTACCTGTAACGACTGTCAAAGATCTACAAATGACAGCCGGGACCAACGGCTTAACGTGCTTTCTGTGGCACGGAGGAAACTCGGTATGTAATGGGTGGTCACCCATCCACAGACCAATCTAGGCAAGCACGGCTTAACCTAAAGATCGATCCGAGCGGCTGTTATTATTTAGCCACGAGCTCCTCTGGCTGGCTCTACAGAGTTATAGTCATTAAAATCATCAATACAAACCGGTATTTACTTAGAAAATTGAATTGATGTAATTCTGTAACTACATACGTGTTACGGTTGCTAGATATGTTTATGAGTAGCAGTAAAGCTATGTGTAACTATTGCTTGAAGTTTTTTAGTTAATGTTGTGTTGTTGGCTTGGTGCAATCAGGTAAGTGCAACAAGTAACTGTTATATAAATAAATAAATATAGCTGACGAAATGTGGGTGTACTTTATTTTTAAATGAAGGGTGTAAATAGACCCTTAACATAACCGAAAGACACTTGTTCTCCCCGTCTTTGCGATATTTTTTTTTTTATCGCTGTATAATGGGTGGTCGCCCATCCACGGATCAACCTCGGTAAGCGAGGCTTAACCTGAAGATTGACCCGAGCGGCTGTTATTATTTAGCCACGAACTCCTACTAAGAAATTACAAACATTCATTATTATTGCTTAACTAATGGACTCACATTTGAAATAAATACTCAAGACATTTCAACCGATCTCTAGTTTATCAAAGGTTTCTGTTGTCATAAATCGCCGTCGGGAAGCCATTAATTTATGAGATACGTCTGGTAATAATGCTCCAGAGACTGAACCCAAGTCATCTGATGTTCACGTCAAATAAAATGTCAGTACGAAAAGTGATACACTCACGAGATTGATTCTGAACACTAAACTGTTTTTTATCATCGATTACTCGACTTACTTTTGATATTAATACTTAGGAAACGGCTATTAATCAAATGGGTTTTACTTATACAGGGTGTAAGGGACAGCCAACTGACAGGGTGCATTCAGCTCCTTATTTTGAATTATATTCCACCGGATTTTTTAAATTTACTTTTCCTTTATTTCAGTGTAAAATTACATTCCCTGTACGCAGCACTCCATTTATGTAAATAATACGGCTAGAATCAAGAATCCAACAATGGATGTTGTAATACTCAAACGAACGACGCGTGAAATCAGCTGTTCACTTCCTGCGCAGCTACAAAGTTCATCGAACTCGTCGTCGCGCTTGCCGTTAGCTACGTGCGTTTTGCCACGGTAAAGATACATTGCGTATGAGGAAATAAAACAAATCAGTTGGATACCCATAATATTCCTGAAATAATTCCGTGTACCGGTCATCTTAGTATGATATACTGAATTCACCCCATCAGTTTGTGGAGGGCTGTCCCTCACACCCTGTAAAGCTGATGAAAAAAATGTTGATATTTTTACAAATAACTTAAATCTGGAATGTCCTAATAATATTGCTGGGAAACCGTTTTTTGAAAATGAGTTTTGCAGAAACCTCGAAGAGGTAGGCCTGGGCGAAGCAGTTATTTAAGAAACTTAGTAAGTTTTTACACATGTTTTGGTCTCAGATAAGAATTTATTTAACTGATGCGTCGTCCGTCAATAATAAATAGTGATAATATAATAGGGGAATCGACCATGCGATGCTTATCAATAAGACAGATACCCGAGTTCATGTTGCGTCCTTGAATCATTAAAAACTAACCTGTATCTGCATATTGCGTCCATGAATGAATATGAGACTGTATAATTGTATATGGTGAGGTCGATAAACGGAAGAGCGATTAACGCTTGTGCGACATAACTGTACTGCGACTCACTGTAGTTCGAATGCACGCTTGTGCGATAAACTGAAGGTCGACATCACACTAGTGCGACAAACTGAATTATGTTTTTCCTCATAGACGTGAATAATTGTATTCTCTTTGAGCGAAATAATTTTTCTTAAACCGTAATGAATAAACCGTGAAAGTGCTGCACAGTCTCCGATGACCTCATGACTGCACCGGGGAACTAATTTCGCGTAGCTGAATTTTGAGTCAATCATGACAATTACTTACTGGATTGGTGCCCGGTTGATGGCAATAAGCTCGTCCCCTATTCCATGGGACTTAAACATGACTTGTGAAATGTGGGTATACTATTAGGTACACCTCTGCCTAACCCTTAGGAGATTACAGGCATGATATTATGATTTGTGTATGAGTGTTATGACTAATCAATTTTTTAAGGAGAAGTGCCACCAACCACTATGCTAATTTATTTATACCTTTAACTGCTCTTAGAAACTGCACTGTGTGATCATATATGAAGGTACTTTGAAAATAGTCCACGTACACACGACACACAAATTTTCCTTGCCCCCTGACAGCAGTAGAAGTACTATTAACCCAGGAACAATTCTTGGAAACGTCTCGCCTACGCCGAGCAAGTTTTATTTCTGCGTCAAGAATAAGATGATTCCAAGAAAAATGCCTTTGAAGGCAAACGAGCCGGGATTCGCGACCTTTTTCATTTTGTCCAGGAATTCATACAAGTCGTGAACTTGAGACTTTCAAGTCATAATTTCAGTTTGACTGAATTTTACGTATTTATAGACCGAACTGTAATTAATTTG
This sequence comes from Noctua comes, assembly GCA_963082995.1. Classification (NCBI taxonomy): domain Eukaryota; kingdom Metazoa; phylum Arthropoda; class Insecta; order Lepidoptera; family Noctuidae; genus Noctua; species Noctua comes. The sequence goes on along the minus strand of OY720281.1, from coordinate 12,364,775 downwards.
ACTAATTTCTGAGCGCGTTCCTGATTTCTGAACAAACTTTTTCAGGATTTAGATTTATTAGACTTAAATAATTTGATGACAAATTAAATTGCATTGCTTAAGTGGAGTATTCCTCAAAGCGCAACTATTTTTAAGCGCAACCAACTAAGCGCAACTAAATTATTCCTCGAAGTGCAACCATGATGAAAAATAGAGGGGTATGATGCATTCATTATTATTGTCCTACTAATTTGACATTCAATCGAATCTTTAATTTCACATTTTGTAATGAATGTTTTAGTAATATGATAATTTATTTTGAATTTTTTTTATTTATTCTGAATCGGTTATGTATTTTATTTTTGACTTTTTTATTTGATTTAATGTTTCTTATTTATTGTAATTCTGATATTTAGGTTTTAGCTATTTATTTATGTGTTTGTATTTGTATTTTCGTCTATTTTTGGTTTTTATATGGGTCTTGGACCTGAAATAAAAGGTTTTTTTTTGTATCGCTTTGAGGATTAAACATATAATATTTTTAATTTGAATTTGTGAGCGCAACTAATGTTTGCGCTTCGAGGAATAATTTAGTTGCGCTTAGTTGATTGCGCTTAAAAATACTCTTTAGAATACTCCACTTAAGTAGGCACTGATGGTAGTTTCAGGTCAAAGGAATGTCTTTTCTAGTATATTAAGAGTATTGGCATTTCTAAACAGCCGTGTAGATGCAAACTACTCTTAATATAACAAGTATTAATTTCACAATTATAAGAAAAAACCGTAGAAATATAAAAAAAAACTTAAACGAAAACATAAAAATTAGAAAAACAATTCTTGCCTCATTGCGCAGTTCTGCAAGAGTTCAACCCCTAACTGTATTTTTATGTCCTCTTTAGAAACACAGAGGGTAGAGCTTCTATTTTTATAAATTACCTATAAACGTTACCCGCGACGTTGCCTGGCCCATTTTTCTAAAAATATTTTTGAAGACTGTTTTTTGCTATCATTTCGTGATATTACCAAATCAGTCCACTTTGCAAGTCCTGCAACTTAACCTTAGTACCTATAGATCGCCCGCTTTAATGAGTCCTCGCGAAGGTATCAAATTAAATTGAATATTCTGAAGGTTGACCACGTATTGGTTCAATTAGTATCGTAATACCTACGTGGATTATGGTTATTTTAAAGCAAATAACCTGTGGGATATTGTTAGGCGGAGGACTCATTAAAGCGGTCGGTCTATAGGTATATTTGTGCTAGGTCTATACGTCTTAATAAAGCTACGAATGAGAAACGAGCGCAAGGCATGGCCGAACATTGGATGCTTACAAACGCTCTCCTTCAGAAGTTAATCAAAGTTCCTTTAGAAATTACACAGACATTTTAAAACTTGCTTCAAAATTACTGAGAAATTCATAAAGTTCGTGAAATAAAAACAAACTAGAAAACTCACAATGTTAGTAGTAGCTACGCCTTTGGCAGCTATACATAAGCGAATAGAAAATTGTATGGAAACTTAGTCGTCGAGTTTGTTATTTATTTTATAAGTTTCATGTGTTAATCGTTTTTCTTTCAATATAATTTTGTGATTGATTTCAAGAAAATTTGTATTTGTTTCGATAGCCTTTTTTTTTTTATATTTATTGCTCTGTAATGCAAGTTTTTGGGTAACGTGTGTGATTTTTTTTGTTGTTGTTGGGCTTTTGTTCTGGCTCCTTGGTTTAGAGGTCGTAAGCGCGAATACTGAGCATGGGGCCTTGGGTTCGGTCCTGAAGTCAAACAAAGTGATCTACAATTATGAATTCCTTTGGATAATAACTTGGGAAAGAATGTACTACTTAAGGATTTTTTATATACATGTCGGATGCGATCATTGGTACGGACATAAAATGAATCGCAAGTACGCCAGTGGTCATCAAGTCTACCCACACCACAGCGTGCTTCTGCAGAGCCGTGATGTTTACAGTTCTAAGCGAGGACGACATTCAATGTCTGATCACAGCGGAGTGGAGACGTACTGGAACTGTAACCGATTCATTGTGCCTCGCGTTATTTTGTTAAATTGTAATTTCAAGTAATTTGTTACTTTAATACAAAACAGTGTATCGCACCCAGTGTGTTTTCATTGCACAGAACCCATCTTCTGCCCACATGATAAGCCTTACGGAATAAATCCTGACAATCCGACATATTATCTGACAATCCGATATATTGCCTTCACTAGACACTTTGGTAAGTAGGTAGGTATACTTATTTAGGATTGCAATTTAACGAAGGTACAACGTTTTTTCGTCTTTAAAATTATTCTCGTATATTATTTGCTGTTCTCTGATCTCAGAAATTACTAGCACGAACCGGTTGTGACATTTGGGACATTGTGCTGAAATAAATATTAGTAGTTACTACTCATAAAGAATACCCTCCTTGAATTGAATTGGAGAAGACGTCTGTTTCCGGGGGAAGAAAGATAGGAAATACAATTCTTAGTAACTCTCTGCTTTTAGTATTTCGTTCGCTGTTTGATATTGCAGGTTGCTTTCTGGTTATAAATATAGTAACCTTCAATAATACATACACTTATAAATTAAAATAACCTAAAGTAACTAACTTAAAAATAAAACTAAAAAATGGCGTCATAAAAGTCCTCCTCAACGCTGTCAACTGGTAATATCCCCAAGAGACTGGCGGCGTTAACGCTAAGCCTCTGGCCAAAGTAAAAGCCAGCCCTTGGGACACGGGGAGTGTCAATTAAGCGATTTGAAATTTCCTTGAAAAGGCTGTGAGCACTCGGACCCAGAGTTTCAACCCCAAACGGCTCGAAAATATAGTTTCCAATAAGGTTACTATACTCCGCAGCCGCAGCGGCTGCCCCAGCACAGCACGATGAGCTAGGAAGATGGGATGGCGCAAGAGTATCGACACATGTTGCGTCCCACACTTAAGGCCTACCCATCTTCCATGGAAACATGCCGTCCGTAACCTTCATGTAATCGATAGTTTTACATTCTAGCTCAAAAAATGTAGAAATTCTGACCTGTACCACCACGTGCCGAAAAAGTTAACTTATCTGACAGTTTTAAAATCTTTTTAATTTTTCACTGATTAACAGGATACTTGCTTATTTATTACACACAGTCCTAATGCCATTGGGCTGATGCACAAGCAGTGATAGCTCAGTGGTGTGACCGTCAGACAGCCAAGTCATACGTCTCAATTTCGATCCCAAGACCTCTGATTTTTCTGATTTGTGCGTGTTGTATGTATCAGTAGCGTAGGGTTAATTTTTGTGAGAGGTAAGCCGGAGTACATATCTTTAATGTGATTATATTATTTGTCTATACAATACTGACTGTGCCAATTTTCAAAGGGAATCCGCTAGGAATCGAGTTGTATTGAACCTTCGCCACTGGTATGTATAATTATCACTTGCTTCGGTGAAGGCGAACATCGTGAGGAAACCAGCATAACCTGAGAGATATTTCTCGACGGCATGTAAAGCTAAGTCAGAGTCATGGGCGGCATAAATCTCTGACCCCAGGTTAGGTACTAACCTACCACTAGATACAGAAACAGATTGGGCTGATGGTGAATAACCGAACAAACTCATGCTAACGTAGCATAATAATAATCTGGGAACTCTATTCGTACGATGTACCAAATCTTACTTTTCGAGTCGGATGGAACACAATGTTCAATGTTGTTAGTTGATCTTATGCAACTAATATCTAAGCAAACATTCCAGACAGTCAGAATATATGATCTGTAACATCCCCTCACCCCACGCTGACGTGAGATGAGTTCAGAAGAATACCACTAAGCAGACCTTAGTTCAGAAGGTCAAAGGAGGCTCTATAAAAAGAACATGCGACACAAAATGAGTGTAAAAGTATTTTTAACGAAGCCGAAAGGCACTTGTTCTCACTTTTTTTGTTCTAGACCAAACTTTTTCACAAGTTTTTTTATGTACAATATTTTTATATTTTATGTTACTTTAAATACCTCAGTACTATTCAATGCACCCATCAGCGCAATGTTTTGAGAGCGTTACATGGAGTCCTAACTGTAAAACGTAATTTTTCAAATACAAATAAAAAGCAGCGTGTCATGCCATGCGCATTTGAGCATCAGAAATCTTGGTTTCAGAGCGGCATACTCACATGAAAATTTTTTTTTTCTTTATCTTCACTAAAGATACCGGGGTATGTGTATATTATTTGTGTGCCTATTTTCGTTTGCTATATTGAACTGACCTTCTGGATCTATAGGTACTATGTACTTCGTGATAACACTGTCGGATTTCAGCGAGGAGATTAGAAGTCTGACAATTCACACACACGTAGGTATATTTGACTAATGATTTTTAATGTTATATTAATGGTAAAGTAGTGTTTGATTAATATTGTATTGCGAAGGAAGTTCATGTTGGTATAGTCTATGCTCGTAGGTGCAGCCGTAATACAGTCGGTGCTTATTTTGTGATGAATTTCCTTTCATATACTTAGCCATTTAGGTAGCTACCGTTTTGAATGCCCTTGTAACTAGAAAAGCTTTGCGTTTTGAGCAACAACTAATTCTGAAGTTTATTTTTGATAGATTTTCTATTGCATACGCATCAACGTCATTCAGCGAAGAAAAGATTTTTGACTTTGGTAAAATCAGTCCTAAGCAGTGTATTTTAAAGTATAGGATGAGTAAATGTATTTGGAAATTGGTTTTTTTTTTTCAAACACTTTTGCACTACAAAATAAAAAAGAAACGATATTATATTAACGATGAAGGAAAACATCACGAGGATACCGGCATGACCTAGAATAAAAAAAATCGAAGACTTGTGACATGGTGTGTGGTATAGCCCACTCCTTCTCATAGAGAGGAGTCCTGGTTTCCCAGCGGTGGGAACATTAAATGCTGATTACGCTATATTAACCTATGTTCACAGTACGACACACTGTAGTGAACTCCATAAATAGACCATATGTAGTAAAGTAGTGGTCCTATATTAGCTTGCCTCTATGTCAACTCATTAGTTGAATCTGTGCAGACATTTCAACTCAGAGTTTTATTTATCCATGTGTGGGTATAATAGTTTAATAATAGAGAAGTAGCTCTGACGTCTCACGACATACATGACCTATCTACTGCGCTTCTATGTGGCTTAAAGACACTTTGTTGGGGCAAGGTTAGTTATCAATCAATCCATCATTTTATTGTCAGGCAACTGAGGCCTATAGATACACAAAATAATCTTATCTCTTCTTCTCTATCTCTTCTCTTCTCTACATATAATAAAATCGTTAAAATCCGGTCCGATGTTCCGACTTGGCGCAAAAACTACTGCATAGATCCTGTTCAAATTTTGCACAAATATCTGTAATAGGCTTCTTCAAATGTTAGGCTAAATATTATCACGCTACTTGCTTAAGGGGATGAGCAATATTGCATTATGTTAGTATTATTCAATCGTTTATCGTTTCAGCCATGGTATGCGTAACAACGTCTATTTCAAAGTATATGTCAGCGAAGCAAATAGAGAAACGGTTTCATGACCGCTTTACGTGCATCACGTCGCAATTTCGATCCCCAGTAAAATTATACTTTTTGTAGTTGGTTGTAATTTTTTTTGATAGAGATTATTATTATTTATTTTATGTATATTTTTCCACGAGAACGAAGTCACGGGCAACAGCTAGTAAAATAATAAACTAATACATATAAAAAACCTTATTTATCTAAAACTAGACACGAATCGTTGACGGCGTCGTGTTTTGCTGCGTGGTTTCGCGTAACCGTACTGGGAATCGTCGGTATACGACACCTTTCGGCCAAAAGTCCTCTTTCAAGAAGGTCTGCAGATGGTGAGTTGGAGCTTGAACCACGAACGACTTGAAGTTGGTGTTGTGGCGCGTGTGTGTTATAATGGTTGTTATTTCATTAGCGGAACATGGACTGAAACTAGAGAGCTTCTCAGCGTTTTGGGTAATAGGATTTGTTAAAGCACGGTCGTAATCGTTATGAAATGCATTCATTTCATAACGATTGCGACCGTGCTTTCATTTCGGTGGAGGTGGAGGTATTTCGTTCGCTAAGAGTGGTCCAATTGTAGCAAAATATTAATATTCGAAACGGGATATTTACAATATAAAAAAAAAGAAATATCCCGTTACGAGTATTAATAATAAAGTTAGTGACCATGATATTTTAAAATCTTATGTAGCAAAATATTCGTTAAATATTTGGCGCCGTTACGTTGTTGGACTTTACTATTAATTTTGGAGAAACACAACTCTATAATAAACTACCGTCCTGTATAAGAAATCTACACTCTTTTAATGCATTCAAAACTCAACTTAGCTAGCACATAATTGCGGATCGACCACTGGTAACTTATAATTCTGATGACGATCTTTTTGTAATTTATCCGTGTCTGTATATTATTAATCCGGTCATTAGTACGGAGATAAAATGAATTGGAAAGCGTGCCAGTGTGCAGTGGTGACATCACGCGACTTACTAAGCAGTCTACCAACCACACGGTGTGCTTCTACAGAGCCCTGATGTCCAACTCGAAGCGAGGACGACAGTCAGTGTCTGATGGCGGCGGAGTTGAGACGTCTTGGAACTGTACCCGATTCATTGTGTCCCGTGTTGTTGTGTTGAGCTTTTTTTTTGCGGTGAAATATCGCGTTTTACGGTAGGACTCGATGGAACGCACTCAAAGCATTGTGCTGATGGATGGATTGAATAGTACGGGGTCGTGGAGGTGTTTAATGATCTTACATTAAATACATGTATTTAAAAAAACTTGTGAAAAAGTTGGAACTTTGACCCTCAATATCTCCGTAACTAGAAGGTTCCCAGGTATGGTCTAGAAAAACAATATGATCGCAATGACGGGGAGAAAAAGTGCCTTTCAGCTTCGTTAAGGGTCTATTTGTACCCTTTATAGTTTGGAGGAGCTCGTGGCTAAATAATAACAGCGGCACAGGTTGATCTTAAAGGTTAAGCCGCGCTTGCCTAGTTCGGTCTGTGGATGGGTGACCATCATAACATGCCGGGCGTTGGTCCCGGCTGTCATATGAACAATTTAAAATTAATTTGTAAATCAAACTTTTTCCCTCATAATTTTAACTTCCAAGTCACCTTTAGGAGCAAGATGTATTTTACCAAGTTTGTATAAAAACAGTCCATTTCCATCGCCGTTTACTTAATACCGGTAGAAAGGTGCCTTCCTACACTTTCGAAATTATTTCAAATCCTATAAATTTTACTTGAGAACACTTCGTTTGTGTTAATTATGCGTCCCAAGTCTTTAACGTACCGTACTTCGTTCCAATTTTAACTTTTCTAACAATAATACTTCAATGCTCAAGATTTTTTTTAAAACAATAAAAAGATTTCATGAAAAGGTTTAAAAAAAACCGGCCAAGTGCGAGTCGGACTCGCGCATGAAATGTTCCGTACCATCGTAGTAGGAGCACCCTTTAATTTTTTTTTTTCGTTGTTATATCGGCAGCAGAAACACACATTCTGTGAAAATTTCAACTGTCTATCTATTACGGATCATGGATCAGGGATTTCTCAGTAGCAGCCACGGATTCTGGATTTGCGCCCGGTTAATGGCAATAGGCTCGCCCCCTATTACATGGGACTTAAATATAACTGGCAAAATGAGGGTGTACACCTCTGCCTAATCCTTCGGGGACTACAGTCGTGATGCTATTTTGTTATGTTATTTCAATAGTTGTGAAGAACATAATTGTACCAATGCCATAAATTATATAAATATAGAAGATAACTAAGGATCTGTGAAGCGAATCTAATCAAATTAACCAAAGGGCAAGTACTGTCGGTCTGTCGGTTTATTTTGTGAATAACTATTGTTTGCCCAGTCGGCCCTTTGAAGTTTGTTGTTTGCGCCGCCCTAAGATCACTCTGTAGATGAACTTTGTTGCTCTTCATTTAGTTTGATTTTTAACTTTGACATGTAGGCGGCAAGGCGGCTACTCAGTGTTACATAGAAGTATTTTCCGTTTCACCAAATAGAACAAACTCGAGTTTCCAGAGTTTCCAAGTTTTATTTAAGGCGGAAGTGCCCGCGAAACTCGAATTTCGATTGAATGACTTTTTTATGACTTTAACAAAATAGGAAACCATAGTCACCAGACTATGGTTTCCTATTTTGTTTGTTTTCATTAGCGGTAAGTACTAAAATAAATAAAATATTATTTAGTTTTTTTTTTTAAGTTTTTTGTACACCAACACTTTAAACACTGTTTTAAGCTATGACGGGTTTACAACTAAACTTATACTGTCACTTACGGGATATCTTCCGTGATTGTTCTCCAGTCAACCCGCGATCATGGCGCTTGCAACAGCGTCGAAATATCGGGCCCTCAAAATAATGAACAATCACGGAAGATATCCCGTAAGTGACAATATAAGTTTAACTGTTCTTTAAACCTACTTTTTGGACCATTCGGCTGTACCAAAGCAAGATAACTTTCAAATAGGTATTTAATAAACGTTTCCCAACCCTCGCTACTTGACTGTCCGCGCTAGATGCAGCAGAACTTAGTTTTTCTTTGTCATCCACACCCTTTGTGACAATTGATAAACTTGTGAACGGCTTTGACGTCTGATCGATATGGCGAAGTAACGGACAGGACAAGATAGGTTTCTTAGCTAGCTTGAATGGTATTTGTGTGGAAAGTGTTCTCATTATACTAGGAAACAAAGGAATGGGTTCTTATCAGATTATGATGGTGAGATGATGGTGAGGTCGGAATCCAAATTGCTGAGTTCTTTACAAACATTTTGCAAACAGAAACGCAGGTTCATTGTTGGTCGCTAGATAATTCGGTAGTTTCAAAATTGGAACTGTTTTGTTCCCATCCAAGGCTGTTTGTTGCCAGGATTTGAGCCAAGGAGGGCTGGAGGTTGAGAATTAAAAAATATACATATGTCGGATCTGGTCATTAATCCGGACATAAAATGAATTGGAAAGCGCGCCTGTGTGCAGTGGTGACAACACAGAGTGCTTGTACAGAGCCCTGATGTCCAATTCGAGGGAGGACGACATTCAATGTCTAGTCGCGGTGGGGTTGAGACGTCTTGGAACTGTACCCGATTCATTGTGCCCCGTGTTATTGTGTTAAGTTGTAATCTCAAGTAATTTTTTAGATTGATAGAAACAGTGTGTCGAACCCAGTGTGTTTTCATAGCACGAAACCCATCGTCTGCCCACGTGATGTACGAGCCTAGCGGAATAAATCCTGACATACCCGACATATATATCAGATTTGTAAGTTTTTTTGGTTACAATACTATTTACGGATGCAACTGCCGTTCTTTAATTAATTTAAAATGCAAGATCTCAAAAAAGACAGCTGTATACCTCGGATTAGGTAGATTTTATTTACATTGTTCATAAAGAAGCAGAAGTCCCAGAACATTGATTCTAAGGGTGCGTCCACATCTGGCGAATGTGCCGCAAATGTGCTCGCGAGCCGTTTGCGAACTGCGCGCGTGCCTTTTATGTTCGTACGCAGCCCCTGCGCCGTCCGCGCGCCGCTCGCGCTCTTTCTACGCGCCGTACTCGAGCGGCGCAGGAGGTGCGCGCGTGCCGGCCGCGATGCACCTCACAAATTCAAGCAAATTCACTACTGAGGCTCAAGTTCACGCGTATGTGCGCACGAGCAGCGCGCGCGCTGAACTCGCGCCCCACTCGAGCCTTGCTAGGGTTGCACTAGAGCGGCGCACAAAATATAGGCTGTAACAGCACGCGCGCAGCTCGCGGGCAGCTCGCAAACGGCTCGCGAGCTGCACATTCGCGGCACATTCGCCAGATGTGGACGCACCCTAATATTATGCTGCGATTAAAAATGACTGACAATAAATGACCGTTGACGTACCTAACATTTAAAAATAGTTACTCCAGGTGTTTATTATTTTTTGTTCCCTTTAATTACACTTTTACACCTAAAAAGTACTTTTGATTGTGCAATAATTGAAACTTGGACTCTTTACTAAGAAAAAAGAGTTAACGTATGAAGTTGCAATTTATATCAAACTAGCTTTTGTCCGCGGCTTCGCTCGCGTTAATTTAGAATTTGACAATAATTTCGGGTTGTACTCCGCTTGTAATAGTGTAATCCAATCATGATTCGAAACACACGTGGCGCCATCTATTGTGGTAAAAACGTTATTGTTGTTTGCCTCGGGAACAGAACTTTTTTTCGGGATGGAAGTTACCCACCCTGTGTCCGTTTCTGTATACCTGACAAAGTACACGCAAAATTTCAGGATGATCGGTTTAGTGGTTTAGGCGTGTATAGGTAACAAACAAACTTACTTTCGCATTTACAATATTAGTATGGAAGTATGGATACTCGGGTCTACTTACCAACATTAAAAAAAATTGAATACAGGTGTTTATTACTTTTGTTCCCTTTAATTACACTTTTTCACCTAAAAAGTACTTTTAATCGTGCAATAATTGAAACTTGGACTCTATTAAGAAAAAAGAGTTAACGGGAGCGAATAAAATGAAACGTAATTAAATTCACCGGCCATCATAATGGGCCGTTTGGATTTCCTTTGCGTAAAAAAGAGATTAAAAAAAGAAGCGTCCTCAGTTCAAGATTAAAAATGCAATTTTAAAACAAGAGAATATTAAAATATCTGAGCCAACCAGCTTTATTTTTGAAGTTATTTTAGGCTCATTCGATGAATAAAGTAGCATTTTGTCAACTTTAAAAAAAATTGCTATATTGCTAGTACTTTTGTAATCACACAACCACACTAATCCGGGTCCAGTTGAAAACCAGCGTCGGGCACTATAGACTGACCGCTTTGATGAGTCCTCCGCTTGGCACCATCAAAGGCATATAAGCGTCCACAAAATCCTAACAATATCCCACAGGTTATTTGCTTCAAAATAACCATAATCCACGTAGGTATTATGATATCATTTGAACCAATACGTGATCAACCTTCAGAATATTCCATTTAGATTGATACCTTCGTGAGGACTCATTAAAGCGGTCGGTCTATAGTTGTCCGGTATTTTGCTGAACTGGGCCTATTTGGCGCAGCCGTTGGGCACACAGTGTCATATTTATTTAATTTTTGCACTTAAGTTTTTTATCTTTTTGATTTTCTTTTATTTTTTTTTTAATACTGTGTGCACTTGTGCCATGTGCCAAATAGATTTTCTTTCTTTTTAATAAATGTCTGTTACATCTTAAACACATAATTATATATGTTATTTGAATTTTATTATTATTTTATAAGGCTTTCATTCATTTCGCCTTGCCGGTTCTTCTCCATAGGAAACGACCAACCCGAACCGTGCACCTTTTTGTCGACGTTTTATAAGTGCCCATCGAGGCCTATGTGAAATAAAATATTTTGATTGATTTTGATTTAGGATAGTCAGATTTGATCCGTCATAAAACCCGAAATCCTAGTATAAGCGACATTTAAGTGCACTGAATAGCTAGGGAGTCGCATTCCTGTTATGTTCAATTCACTTAGAAGGCAGTATCAATGTGCAGTCGACGCTTACTAAGCGCCATTAGTCGCTCGTAAACGCTTGAGGTAATATGGACACGGAGTATGAAGATTTGGAAGCAAGTGGAGTGACAAAATGAAAGCTTGCGTCCCGACTAACCTAGGTTTACGTAATCGTCTAGCATCTGACTATCCGTTTCCTTACTACGATGGCGACGGCTTCAAGTCTAACCGGATGCAGCTAAAAAGCAGTATTTTTCATATAATTACTGCTTGTCAGACCACCACAACCTAGTAGCTGGGTAACACGATACCGCCTGTAAGGCTGGTTTTCAGACTTTCGGGCTTTTATCTACCTGCAACGACAATCAAAGATATTTTGAAGACATGGAGAGGGTAGCCTTAAGATTTACACTTTCGTGCACTCCATTCGTCATTATTCTGTGTCAAACCATCTAATTAGATTGCCGAGGCGCCCGCAAGCCGCTCTACGACTGCTTAGACATTCAACTGTGCTGTTCAAATTAAGTACTAATAGCTTTAATAGTTCTTTTATTTTTCATTATTTTTGAAACCAGATTCCAGTGTGTTTTGGCGAAAAATGATAAGGTTTTAAATATGAAGAAGTTTGAAAATTAAATAGTAATTAAGTAACCATGGCAAAAAATGCTAACTTTTGAAGGAGCACAACTCTATACTAAATTATGGTCCCTTATAAGAAATCTATACTCTTTCAATGCATTCAAAACTCAACTTAGCCAGCACATAATTGCGGATCGATCACTTCTGGAGAAATGAATGCATTCGATGACGAAGTTTTTGTAATTTATATATGTATGTTTTTTAGTATTGTTCTCAAGTAAGTGGCATATGTCTTTATTGGGAATAAAGTTTCTTTAAACCGAAGTAGCATAAATAAATTGGTAATTTCGTGACGATCAAAGTCTGTAGGAGATACGGCGTCCCTTCTGCAATCCTGTTGTAATTTTTTATGACTCCCAGGGGCCAATTTGTTTTTTTGATTTGTAGCTAATGACTAAAACTATGGAAAGATTACAGATATTTTCATAGTTTTAGTCATTTTCTAACTTCTGGCGCCTGTCGGTTTTGATATTAAATAGGCCCCAGGAATGTTCGAAGTTTGTAGTTAATTCAGAGATAACAAACAATATGACGAAAGGTGTAGGTACTGTCTAGGTCTAATCCTTTTGAAAATACACCTAATACTCTTTCAGATAAGGGTAATATTTGCTAACACTCGACATATAAGGAAAATACGTTATTTTCACTATTCAAACAAATATCTTGCGGACTACCTTTCGTATTTATCATACCGCTGCCGATATTCTAATATCGTCTGAAAAGGCCTTAAGTCGCCTTTTGGGAAAGACCAAATTTCACCGGGAATTACCAATAAGTACTTATGGGAGCTTCGTCACAATCTGTGACGTCACATGAGTTCCATTGTGTCAAAATATATCTTGGATTAAGTTTGTCTGACGGGTGGCGATAAGTGTCTCGTGTTATTTTTACAATCTGGCAGAGGATTTAGGTGTCCCAGAGATGTAGGTACGTGTCTATCAGTAGCGAATCTGATTTAAATACTTATGCAACTACGCTTCGCTACTGGAATCTTGCAGTTTGTAGTGTCGAATTGGAAGGATTGATTAAAAATACACCTAGAGTGAAAAAATAACGACATTAGTGCCTGATAGACGGAACTCGCTGCAGTGATCAAATCGATTTGCACTTTGAAAGTTTGGGCAAATTGAAAGTCAATTTTTTTAAGCATCTTGCTAAATAGATTAACTTCTCAACTTTACACTATCTTGCTTGAGAGGAAATGTGTTTACGTACCTTATGTGCTGTGTTGTGTATATACATTAATTGTTTAGACCTTTAGATAAGTAATTGAATACTGAGTGCACTCATTGCATACAGACGTGTACATCAATGCAGTATAAAAATATATAAATTAACGCTTGCAATAAATTCTGACCCAGTTAAAGTGTATTAGGTGGATATAAGAATCAGCGTAGTAAGTGATTTCTACTCAAAATAATGGACTTACTGGAGTGTAAATAGTTAGTACGAAAATAAAAAATGGACAGCAGCCCCTTTAGTCGAAGTGGGATGACGTCACGCAGCCCTCCGCCGACACCAACACCGAGACCACCTCAACAACCAAAGCAGCGCCAAGAAGAAGCCATTGAACCAATCAGCACTTCGGAGATTCAGAACTGGATGGGGACCATTGAGCAGCACCTGAATGAGGTCTGTTTTATTGCTTCTGAGGGAAAACTCAATTCTGACCAGAAGCAAAGAATTACCAATCTCTGCCGAAAAGTTGGACATGGTGTCTCGCAATTAGCTGTTCAATACCAGTCGCTGAAATCAAGAGCCCTACAAACACATACCGCCTTGAAAACTATGACCGAAACTCGAGACCTAGCGGACTGTCTTACAGAGATGAACCGCACGATTCAAGAGTCCTGTAAGAAACAGAGTGCAACACCTTCATCTTTTGCCGATATGGTGAAGAAGGGATCCAGCAGTTTTATTCGCCCTAATAATCTCAGCTCCGTGGCGATTTTTCCATCCGACACCACAAAGACCAGTGATGAAACCAAGAACATGGTACAAAAAATCATATGCCCTGGTGAAATGAAGCTGAAAGTACGAGGCGTACGTAAAATAGGAAAAGGAGGACTTATCATCAGCACTGAGACCAAGGATGACCTAGACAAGCTAAAAAAAACTGTCCAAATCGCTTCGTCAGGCCTTACCGTCGACGAACCTCGAAAACGCAAACCTCGCATTATTGTAATGGGAGTTCCCGCATCAATGGCTGAAAATGAAGTTTATAAATGCATTTACGACCAGAACATAACGGACAAACTGCCTATGACCTTAGACACATTTCTGACCTCAATTAAACTTAGCCACAAATCTGGTAGGAAAGATGCTGAGAGCTGCAATTACATAATAGAAGTTTCAGCTGTCATTCGCAAGGCCCTCATCACACAGGACAGATTATTTGTAAATTGGACGTCCTGCCCGGTACGAGACTTCACGCTGGTAACGAGATGTTTCAAGTGCCAGCAGTACGGTCATGCATCTAAGACATGCAAGAACGCTGTCCCGGCTTGTGGCCATTGCGGTGAAGAAGGACACTCTAGCCAAGACTGCGTAAAAAAAACTGATGACCCAAAATGTGCTACATGCATGCGCTTTAAAAAACAAGCCAACCACAAGACGGGAGACGCAGTTTGTCCTGCTAAACTAGCTGCCGAATACAGGTATATTAACTCGATTGACTATGAAGGCGCCTAAGAGCGCCACATATTTGTTTAAATTTTAGACGTAATTTATTGTTGTTAGTTTCAAATAGAATGGATATTAATTTAATTACCGACATAGATAACTCATTTTTAACCGAATCAAAGTCATGTGAGGTTGAGGACTGCAATCAATATCTTTACCAATATCAAAAGTCACTAACCATACTAACCCAAAACATACGAAGTATTTATAAGAACATAGATAGCTTTAACATTTTTCTTCATAGACTTAACTTTAATTGTGATATTATGGTTCTAACAGAATGCTGGTTATTAAAGCGCCATGATAATCTCCCGGCAATACCAGGATACAACTTATTGTACACTAAAAAGAACCACAATCAAAACGACGGTGTCGTTGTGTTTGCTAAGGAATCATTAAAGGTCAAAGTCGAAGAACCTGATCTACAAGATTGTATTAGTAACTGCCTTATCATCAAAATTAGTACATCCACAGCGATTGTTGCTTTGTATAGATCCCCTTCCGCAAGAAATTTAACCTCTTTCCACAGTTCCCTAAACCAGATCTTTCAAGCACTTAGCCCTTTTAAGAATGTAATTCTAACAGGTGATATTAACATTAACATTGGCTCTGAAAACTGCGACGCAGGGACTCAAGATTACCTCAACTTATGCTCATACCATGGTTTTCGACCTGCTCACACATTGCCTACTCATCAGAGCGGTTCTTGCCTCGACCATATGATGATCAAAACCACTTATTCATTTATTACGCTTGTTACTAACTCAACAATAACTGACCACCATTCTGTCTTACTATGCATAAATTTAACGCTGCCTAAGCAAAATCGCCCCCAGACAAAGACTAAATTAAACATAAACAAACTCGAATATGATTTACGCAACATTGATTATAGCCTAGTTTACAATACTGCTGACGCTAATTCGGCTTTATCGTACTTAATAAAACATGTCCAACAAGCAATATTGCGTAGTACAACAGTTGTGAAAGTTAATAATCGTCTTCATAATATTAAACCTTGGATTACTCCTGGACTAATTCGGTGTATAAGGCACAGAGATAGACTTCACCAGAGAGCTAAGAAATACCCTGATAATTTAATAATTCTAAACACCTATAAAAGATACAGGAATTTTTGCAACAATCTGTTAAAGAAGCTTAAAAACAATTACGATAAAAATGAATTAAATAAAGCAGGCAACAATAGCAAGAAAATTTGGAAGCATATTAAAAACGTCACCTACATGACGAAACAACGTGATTCAAATTCGAGGTTGCTGCTTACTAATCCTTCACCTCTCCTATCCGCTAACAAAGTAAATAACTTTTTTGTTAATGTTGGGAAAACTTTGGCTGAACAGATTCCGAAACATTGCGCCCCACCACCTTTCCAAAAATTTAACAATAGCTATAATCTGAAATCATTTGCTATGTTGGATACTGACGAAAACGAAATATCCCGAATAATTTCTGGCCTTAAAGATGACTGTGCAGTTGGATGGGATAATATAAGCAACAAGATCCTTAAGCTCTTTAAGCATGTATTGGCACCTCCTTTAACGCATATATTTCGAATCTGTCTTTCCAAAGGAATTTTCCCTAACTGTCTAAAAAAGGCTGTTGTTATCCCTATCTATAAATCTGGAGACAGGGACTTGGTTACTAACTATAGGCCGATATCATTACTCCCCTCAATTTCAAAAATACTTGAGAAAGTTATAAATAACAGACTAGTTAGCTACCTAGAAAAAAACAACATCTTGTCACCTGCGCAATTTGGCTTCAGAGCCAAATTATCCACAGCCGATGCGGTGCATAGTCTGACCGATTATGTCTCGGAACAGCTAGACAAAGGGAACCAGGTCCTGGGAGTCTTCCTTGATTTAGCGAAAGCCTTTGACACTGTCTCTGTTCCTGTGCTTCTACGAAAATTAGAGGCAATAGGAATAAGGGGAACGCCACTGACATTACTTGCTGACTACTTAGACGACCGATACCAATGTGTTAGGATTGACAACTTTACGAGCGATGAGCAAAAAAATACTGGATTTGGTGTTCCCCAAGGAAGTATTTTGGGCCCTACCTTATTCTTGGTTTATATTAACGACTTGTGTAATCTAAATATCAAGCACGGCAAAATCATATCATATGCTGACGACACGGTACTAATATTTTCTGCTAAAAACAGTAGCGAACTGTTGGACAACGCTCAACTTGGTTTTAATACTGTGACTAATTGGCTTAAAAGCAATTTACTAACACTAAATGCTGAAAAGACAAAATATATTCACTTTTCCATGCGCAAGCCTCAATTTAACACTGCTAACTTCCATATATATGCCCATCAATGTGATAACCTGTCAGTCAACCTGTGCAATTGTCCTTCTATCCTAAAAACCTGTAACATTAAATACCTCGGGGTTGTAATAGACGACACGCTCTCTTTTAGGTATCATATTGAAAGTCTGGTTAAAAGAGTGCGCAAATTAATATATGTATTTAAAAAAATACGAACTTTTGCAGATTCTAAATTAATCACACAAGTTTATTTCGCCCTATGTCAATCTATAATTCATTACTGTATCATTTCATGGGGTGGCGCATCAAAAACTATCCTGCTTCCCCTTGAAAGAGCTCAAAGAGCAATTTTAAAGGTAGCAAACTTCCATCCCTTTTACTTTCCCACAGATCAGCTGTATACATCCTGCAACGTGCTGACTGTGCGCCAGCTATTCATTATGCACTTAGTATTAAAACAACACTCCATGCTCACGTACAATGCTGACAATACTAACAAGAGACGTAATGATATAGTATGCATTTCTAATCCAACCTCGAAACATGTCTTTGTGGAAAGATTCTTTTCATTTTTAGGCCCATTTCTGTACAATAGACTAAATAGACAACTAAGTATATATAAGTTAAATTATTTTAACTGTAAAAAGTCTCTAATTACTTTTTTACAACCCATATCTTATGCACAGACAGAAGACTTACTTGTTGTCTGCAAGTAAACTGCTGACACGCTGTTTTTTATGTTTGTTTATTTTATGTAAGTTTTAATTTTAGTACTTTACTTTTCATTTAATGTTAATTTATTTATTATAAGTAGGTATTTATGCACTGTGTAGCCTGAAACACAGGTTCAACCTAGTTCAGGCAATAAGCAACTGCTCTATTTTATTTCTTAAGATATTTTATTGTAAATGTGCCCCCTTTTTTATAAATAAACGAAACGATTATTAATTAAGTAATTATTTAAAACTGTATATATACAAGGTGTAACAAAATAAACGCAAGACCTCCCGGGTGGTCTCTCGCACCATGAAACTAAACATCTTTTGTTCTACGAGTTCTTGAAATTAGCAAAAAAAAAAACTTTCTATAGGAACTGACGCAATCAGCTGATCCACATGTATGGTAAAACTAAAAAAAAAGTTTATGAATTTCCAAAAGTCATAGAACAAAAGTTGTTCAGTTTCATGGTCTGAGACACCACACGAGAGGTCTTGCGTTTATTATGTTACACCTCGTATATGTATAAGGTCTATCTTTTCATACACGAAATATTTTTAAGGGTAACTTCTATAAGTCGTAAAGTCGCCATAGCACAACGAAAAAAAAAATTATCTGAGTGTTTTTTTTTTACGAAATTATTATAATTCTAAAATTTTTGAGACTTTTTGCATAAAACCTTTACTCCCATATTCTAACAATGACAGTAGGTAAATACGACGTAGTAAACTAGCGTAATGGATGTTCAAAAATAAGGAGCTAGTATTTATTTTGTGGGTAGTAAGTATTTTTATAAAAATTCTATACTCAGATAAAAAAAATAATCCCTTGAAATGGCTTCGTTATAGCCGTTAGATGATTCCCTGAAAATATTTCGTGTATGAATAGTTAGACCTTATATATAACTGTTGCATTTACATTTTTGCATGTTACTTTTAACATACAACCTGTGTAAACAATTGTTGGTGAACCAATAAATAAATAAACTAATCACCATCTGATTGCCCCTGTCCCATTCTACTCGGGGTCGGCGCAACACGTTTTCTTCTTCTATTGTCCCCTGTCAGACGTCACGGCATCATTTACTCCTTTCTCTTTCATATCATTCCTCACACAACCCACCCATCTTTTCTTTGGCCTGCTTCTCCCTCCCTTTTTCCTCTTCCTCTTCCTCACCCTCCCGCTTGGTAGACGAAACTAAAAACATTAAAAGGATTTCTAAAGGATTATAAATATTAAGAGCTGTGTGTCGCGTTGGCATTTCATTCCCGATTGAATCTGTTTAGTGGATGCATTGTTCACTTTACTTTTATAAGGAACCTTTGTCCAAGAGTCTCTTCGGCTTTAATATTTTAAGACAGGTAGGTATCGGAAGATATATTTGGGCATAAACTGACGAGATTTGTTCAAAGGGCACAAATCATAATTGAAAGAGGTGTGCAACTGTAAACATTGTCATGTTTAATTAATTTAGGTATTATTTCCTTTATTTATTTTCTTTACATATAATTTACATTTTTAAATATTTCTATACAAAGTAATACAAAAAAAAACATTTAAAAATATAAAAATTAGTTGCCCACCAGCATCGGAAACAGGGTCCGAGCTACCGGTGATCAGGGCTCTGAGAGAGGAACCTCCTAACGATACGCGCCGTGTCCAGAAGAACTGCTTTCTGAATCAAGCCCTTGATCCAGCTGCCAAGCGAGAGCCTCCTCAGATGTTGCTCGAGGCTATTGGCTATTTTTAGGTATTATTATTTTTACTTGGTGTTATTTTACTTATTTTATATTTTATGTTGTTTTATTTTGTGTCTTCAAGCATCGTATTAGACGAGTCTGTAATGAGTTATAATCCCTCCAGAGCAACTGGACATATTCGCAACTGGACAGATTCTCAGCTGGACAGGTTCATAGCTGGACAGAGTACAGTCATGAAAAAATAAGTATAAAATAAATAAAAATGACATATGATTAACAATTTCAGTGTATTAGTGAGTTATATCATTCAATGGAACTTTTTGTTTCAGAAATAAGATCAATTCATTCATTAATTCAAAATCATTCGGAAAACGTGTAGGTACTTCGAAGAAACACCTGAGAGGTTAGGTATTACCTACATAATAATCAGTTCAAGTGCGCCAAATTCTGAGAGTTAGTAGATATCGTACGACCGATGCGACGATGACAGATAATACATTTCGAGATTCATCTGAATCTAATGTCATCTTTACATGTATTTTACATAATACATATTTACTTGGCAACTGTTTCACGTGCATTTTCATTTATGATAAGTTAGTGTGGCTAGTTACAATGATAAGATAACCGATTTATAAAAATTATCGATTGTAACTGGTTAAAACCTGCAAACACTCCTATGTTCTTCAATATAAAGGATGGTAATTTGATAACTCAATAACTCCATGAATTTTCATTCTACAAAAGAGGGCAGTCCACGCGATCTATAAAATGGGTCCTCGCGAGTCCCTCAGAGAAAAATTTAAAGAGATTGATATACTGACCCTGCCTTCACTTTATATCTTAGAATGTATTTTATATATGTCCGCAAAAATCGAGGGCTTTTCAAAATTAGAAGCGACTTTCATAATATAAATTCACGCAGTAAACACGAAATTGTAATACCTAAGTTCAGATTAACAAAAACTAGCAAGTCTTTTCTTATAAACAGTATGCGCTTTTTTATAACAAGTTGCCAAAGTCAAAGTCAGCCAAAGTCAGTTATAGAACTGACCGATGGAAAGTTCAAAAACTACATCAAACGTGTCCTTATTAAAAAAGCAGATTACAAAATCAAGGACTACGTTGAAGATAGAGAAGTTTGGCTTTAGTTCCTTCTGCGCTTACGGCTTCCCTGGTAGCTTATAAATGGCACAAATATGTGGATGTCTCTAACTATTCTCAACCTCATTTTTCTCTTCTTTCGAATCAGATTTTTACAATAGTTTTCAAATCATTTATACATCTTTTGCTCAGAATAGTTACAACACTAATAACACTATTTGTGTCACTTGTTTAATTTAGTATTTTACTATATTTTCTTACATTTGTATAGATTTTTTTTATCGATTGTTTGTGAATGTGTGAACATTGTAGGCTTTGTAGATTCCCAGCTGCTTGTTAACTTTTTATTTTGTTCTACATTTTTTGTGTAGTAAGCAACGACTTATTGTCGGACCTACGCTGTCCCCCCATACTTAAGTACAAATGCTGCATTCATGATAATATTGTAATACCAAATGATTCGAAAAGAGTAAGAGAACACCCATGGTGTTTCTTGCCGGTTCTTCTCCATAAAAAAGAAATGACCAACCCGCACCTTTTTGTGTGTGTACCCATCGAGGTCTATGTGAAATAAAATATATTGTTTTTTTTTTTTTAATAACATGTTAGTTTTAAGTGTAGATGGATATTTACTGACTGTCATTTGTTTTTTGGGTTCCGTACCTCAAAACGAAAGAAGGAACCTGTCTGTCTGTCAAGATCCTTTTTAAAAGGTATCAAGTTGAAATGTATATCAAATGCTCGGGATTACAATATCTTTCAGCTGTGAAAAAAACAGCTTGTGGCGCGACAATGGCGCTGTAGTAGTTGTTGTTCTATGGTGCTGCAGTATTTTTTGTGGTGCCGCTGTGAGCCTTACTATCGTTATTATAAGGTTAATAAATACGTAAGAACTGTAGTGTAGTGTAGTAACGATCTATTAGCTACCAATCAATATTTTCTTTCTTTAAGCCACGTGTGTTTCAAAGCCTCTGATATATATTATGTTAAGAGAATGAAAAAGTTAAGTCCACGTGGTGTCGACGAGCGTCGTTTAATTGAGCCATTTGTTTCTATCGACGTCACGTGCTCTAGAAGAACATCGACCTGCAATATTGTGGAGGAGGGCTGCCGCAGCACCAAGAAGTATTTGTTAGTTGAAATAAATAGTTATTTAAATTAATCAGAAAGTTGAAGAGTCAGCGACAAGTCGATTATTAATTCGGAATAGTGCCTTACCTACTGAATATTACATAACATAAAATAATAAACTATGAAACAGGTGAGGATTTTATAACTAGAAATTTATTTTAAAACACTCACTCGTCATTTGAACAAACCCTTCGTTTCACAACTGTAACTAGTTTCAGTTTGATTGATCAGATTCTAGAATCTGATCAATCAAGTGTATTCTAGGACTACACGTGTACATTTTCAATAAATAAGCATTGAAAAGGATCAATTTACACGCGTCATGGTTGCTCAATTTAACTTTGTACTTGTACCTGTAAAATTAAACATTTTACCTATACCTTGTTCATGAATATTGACCTTATTGGTGACTAACACTTTGCCCGCGACTTCGTCCGCAAAAATTGTGATAGCTCGGCTAATACGCATGATATAAATATAATTTATAGCCTATAGCACCCACAAATAAGTGATTTTCTACCCGTAAAAGAATTTTTAGAATTGGATCATTGGTGTCGGAGATTACCCCCTACATACAAACTTACAAACAATTTATTTATTTTTATTTAAAGGGTGTAATAGAATAAACTCAAAACCTTTCGTGTGGTGATACCATGAAACTGAACCGCTTTTGTTCTATGATTTTTGAAAATTCACTATTTTTTTAGCTTTATCATTAACACTAGAAACGGGATATTTACCATGTTTACTGATTGATTTGAGTTCCCGATATTTCGGTGCTGTTGCAAGCACCATGATCACGGATAAACTGAAGTTATTGCGGGTGGGTGTGTATGAGCAGACAAACCGACCAACCACCGACCGTACCGTTAGTGACCATGATAGTTTAAAAACTTATTTCCCATAGATGTTGATCAGCTGATCGCATCAATTCCTATATTCTTTAGGCTGCACCTATACTACTACCCATAGCACCCCCTGCTCGCTCACTGAATTCCTATAGAAAGTCCATTTTTTTGCGAATTTCAAGAACTTATAGAACAATAGTTGTTCAGTTTCTTTGTCCGAGACTGGTCTTGCGTTTATTATGTAACACCTTGTATATGTCTTGTTTAGATTTTTGCGATGGTTCTCTAGCTTGCTTTATTTTAAATATCAAATGGTCAATGTTTTTATTAAGTGTATATTCCCAAACTACCAACATAACCTTTCCGAGAGCGGTTCTAAAAGTTTTTAATGTGGGTTACAATAAAAACTTTTATGATGATGCATGATATTTCTGGCATTATCGAACTACTGAAGCAGATTTTATGATAATATTGCTGTTTCCTAAATGCCCTACACTATACGATGATACGAAAACATTTCTATTAAAATATCTACCGCATATCAAAACAGAGATATTAAGCTGTTTCAAAAATATGAAAATCATCATCTTCATTCTTTATTGCACACAAAAACAAAATATACATACAAATTGCAACAATATAGCTTATGTACAATGGCGAGCTTAACCCAGAATTGGGTTTTCTTACAGCAAACCAAATTTTGACAGTGAGATTTGCAGAAAAGGATAAACTTAAGTGCATTAACACATTGTGTTACTTAAATTAATTAATGTTCGATAGCAACTCGGTGATGGGTGATGGGATCCACTTACTCAGTGCCTACCTTTTTTGAGTTAAAAGACGTTTTTCCGTGTAAATTTTTCGTTATTTTCAATCATCGTTTTGAGAATTCGAGATCGAAATCTTTGTTTTTCGAAGAAAGAAAGAAACTCATTTAAGAAAGTAAGCTCAATATCGTTTTATTAGGTAAAAATTTGTTCCAAAAAGAAACTCGCTTTTCCCTAACGCCTTTTTTTGCTATAAAATGAGTATTGCCGTCCGATGCTGCTAGCCTTCTGGCCACTTTTCCGGTTGACAGCGATGCGGACGAATTTTTGACTCCACTTCATTATTTCCCCTTTTGACACTTTATACATATTTCTATTATTATTTTAAGCCTTTTACAAACTGTGAATAAGTTTGTAAATAATGTATAGACGCCAGCACATGAAGCTACCCGAA
The DNA here is from genome assembly GCA_963082995.1 of Noctua comes. Classification (NCBI taxonomy): domain Eukaryota; kingdom Metazoa; phylum Arthropoda; class Insecta; order Lepidoptera; family Noctuidae; genus Noctua; species Noctua comes. Next base: position 12,340,939 of record OY720281.1, on the reverse strand, counting down.
ACTGTCAAATTTTCCCAATCAACCTTGAACCTAATGCTGTAGCGATAAAGTTGAAAATCTATTAAAGAAATTTGACAGATTGTAGTAGCTGGAGAAACTTAGGGATAAATTTTAGGAAGGGAATTAAGGTTCCGTGCCAGAAACTTAAAACCTTTGAAATTGTTAGCAAAACCCGATTTAAAAAGGGAGGCAAAATTTTTATAATCATTTCTCTGACGAAGGTCGTGAGCAACAGCTACTTTCAAAATATATATTTTACTTTTCATTCCCTCATAACATACATATTTTACACTGAGAAAATGACCTACATTGAAATATTTTACTTTAAATCCATATCAAAACTCTGACAGGATTAGGATTTCCAATTAACACGTTTCTACAAAATAGTGAATTTACTGTTAAATTCAATAGTAAAGTTAGTTGGTTATTGGCAGATTGTTAGTTCATTACTGAGAACCGTAGAAATTAATTTACAGCAAATGGATCGAGCACACACGGGAGCTCGTGGCTAAATAATAACAGCCACTCGGGTCGATCTTTTGGTTAAGCCGTGCTTGCTCAGGTTGGTCTGTGTAATGGGTGACCACCCATTACAAACCGAGTTTCCTCCATGCCTCGGAAAGCACGTTGAGCCGTTGGTCCCGGCTGTCATTTGTAGATCTTTGACAGTCGTTATAGGTAGTCAGTGGCCCAAAAAGTCTGACAACCAGTATTACCAAGGGATATCGCATTACCTAGTACTAACTGGGTTGTGGAGGTCAGATAGGCAGTCGCTCCATGTAAAATACTGGTATTCAGCTGCATCCGGTTAGACTGGAAGCCGACCCTAACATAGTTGGGAAAAGACTAGGCAAATGATGATGGATCGAGCACACACGTGGCGAGCCAGAAGAAGCCCGCAAGAGCGGTCCACATAAGGTTTATTTCTAAGATTTTGCAAAAGACAACCGCTTTTTTTGTTAGTTTTCTATGTAATTAACTGACTGCCTCGTTGGTCTAGTGGTTGAATGCGCGACTGCTGAGCTAGAGGTCCCGGGTTCGACTCCCGCGTCGGCTAATTGTTACAAGGTTTTGCCATCAGGAATTTCTGAGTAGCAGCCTGGATTTGTACTCAGTTGATGACAATAGGCTCGCCCCCTATTACATGGGACTTAAACATAACCGGCAAAATGTGGGTGTACTATTAGGTACACCGCTGCCTAACTCTTCGTGAATTACAGGCGTGATGTCATGTAATTAAAATCTTTTCTCTACTGTCCCACAGGAAGTAAACTCTTGTGAAACTTTTAATTATTGTAAAATGTATATGTATATATTTATATTTTTTATTATATATGTAATGAAATGACATTTCATTAATTCGAATTTGCCGCGCCTCGCGCCTTTATGAGTTGTCTGTGGAATTGAATGGCGGATGATGGTCAAAATATTCGGTGAGATTTATTGTTTTAAGAAAACGTGTGGAGAGACAAAATAAAAGGATATAATTGAGGTGGCGATATTAGTGAACTTTAAATGTCGTTTCTTTGTACTTTCAGAGAAACAATTTGTGGTTTATTTTGAAAATCCTCAATAATATTTTTATATATATATATTGGTAAGTGTATGTGTCACAGTCAAAACTACTTTTGACCTGTGAAAACTATTTTAACAATAACTAACATTTACTTAGAAACTTATTAGGTTTGTTAGGTTTTTTTGCTGACCCTTTGCAAAACATTCTGTTGTAGTAATTCTAGGCCTAGGTAATTACAATGTTCTGACACAACCTATTTTAAATGGAGAAAACGCATTTCAACATAATAAGGATTTTGACTGACACCTGTCAAAAGTGGTTTTGACCGATTCAAAAGTGGTTTTGACCGATTAACAGTTTTGACTGTAACATACACATTTACTACTCGTATTTACTGTATGCTTAGTGCGAGTTTTTTTTACGTATCGAGCGCGTTAACGTTTACGCAAATTAGTATGGCGCTGGGTAAGCGCCACCTAGCGGCACGAACTGCTCGTGATTGTACCTGTAGTTATTTTTCAACTCCTAAAGGTTGAAAGGTGAACTCGATCAGTCATGCAAGTTTAGTATTTGGCCGCACTTCAGAAGCATCTGTTGTATGATGTATATGTTTGCCGCTAGAATAGCGCCTAAATATTATGTGTGATTACGACGCCATTACTGTTAGGGAGCTTGTACAATTGTCTGAAGGTGTTATAGTATTATTGTAGTCTTTTTAATAGTGATATTAGACGTTTTGAACACTAGTGATAAATGTGGATTTTAATTAATATTGATATTTTTTACATCACGCCTGTAATCCCCGCAGGGTTAGGCAGTGGTGTACTGTACCCATTAGTACACCCACATTTCACCAGTTATGTTTATGTACCCTGTAGTAGTGGCGAGCCTGTTGCCAATCGGACACAAATCCAGACTTCGTGGCTGCTACTGAGAAATTCCTGATGGAAACACCAGATTACACTTTGCCCGACCTGGGAATCGAACCCAGGACCTCATTCTCAGCAGTCGCGCTTGCGACTACTAGACCAAAGAGGCAGTCAAAGATACTATTTTAGTTTAAAAAAACGCGAATTATGCTAATTTTCGTAGTGAGTGTCTAAGTAAATAGATTTGCTTGCTATTTAATTGCTAATTGATATTCTTTCGTGTTTGAAAAACAATTTGAGTAAAACAGCAAATTCAGGTGAATCGATACTATTTTATACTAATTTCACGCGGGCGAACCTGCGGGCGTAAGCTATTACGCCCGCAGGTTCGCCCGCGTGAATTTCGATAATTGTCCTACGAGATCATATACTACCGGGATGAAAAGTATCCTATATGTTAATCCAGGTTATAAAGTAGCTATGTGTTAAATTTCATCCTAATCCGTTTTTCAGTTTTTGCGAGAAGGAGTAACAAATATCCACACATTCTCACAAACTTTCGCATTTATAATATTAGTAGGATTATGAACACCAGTATGGTCGTTTCTTGATACGTTATACTAAATCAATACTGTGTTTGTTATAAAAAGATTTATACGTTCTCTGATAAGTGCACAACGTGCAACTGGCGATGGCGGTGCAACTTATATTTACACGACTTGAAGCGCTGCCTGCCGCTTCGGTGGGAGGAAATAGAGCGTGAAGATACCTTACATGTTTCTATTTGTAACTCCGTCCATCATTGAGGACGGCACAATGTCTTTCCGTTGCGTTCTAGATACCAAGCGACATTATTTTGTAGTCTTATAAAATGTGATAAAAGTGTTCTAACGTTGAAGGCGTTTTTAACCGACTTTCAAAAGGAGGAGGTTATCAATTAATTCGTCCACTTTTGGTTTCCTGAATGTTTTGTTAATGATACACGGTCAAAAAGACATAGCAAGGAAATGGTCCAGCTCTGCTGGATCAAGGGCTTGATTCAGAAAGCGGTACTCCTGGACACGGCTCGTATTGTTAGGAGGTTCCTCTTTCTGGAGCCCTGACCGCCGGTAGCCCCTGTTCCCGATATCGGTGGGCTACAATTATTTTATATTTTTAAATGTTTTTTATATTACTTTGTAGAGAAATATTTAAAATTGTAAATTATACAAGATGGAGACGACAATACGACAATTTTGGCCAAGCTTTTTGAAGTAACGAGTTGGCAACATGTGTTTAACGTTTATACCGATGCGGGATTCGTTAACCTGTTGGTGGTAGCCTATTATCTACACTATGTAGAAAATGCTAAAAATTAAAAAGAACGTCCTGTGAATAAACTGCATACAAAATTCAATCGAAAATATCCAGTAATTTTCGATTGAATTATTGTATGCAGACTGGGAACGTCATGAGTTACATACAGTTTAATGTATTGTCGCATTGTCGTCTCCACCCTGTATGTATAGAAAATAAATAAAGGAAATATCCTGTCGTGATAATATGGAACGCAACATCTCTCTTTTGGTTTGCACCTACGTCACATTATGCATTGACGTCATTGCTACGAAAAATTCGCTGCGGCGGTCAATGCTACGGCGTAGCACTCAACAGCTTACAATTTTTTTCATAGGCAAGCAATCTCTCACAATAGGCTCGGCTCGAGTTGATAATTCAACATTGCATACAAGGTGTAAACGGACACTTCACGAATCTGTCAACCAAGCATACTGTACATCAAATTAAGTAACTCAGCGCAAAAAATATTATATTTGTAAAAATTTACATCAAGATGCTGTAATAAAAAAAAACTTGCGAAAACGTTGGAACTTTGACCCCGAATGTCTCTGTAACTAGAAGGTTCCCAGGTATGGTCTAGTACAAAAAAAAATATCGGAATGATGGAGAGAACAAGTGCCTTTCGGCTTCGTTAAGGGTATTTTCACACTCATTCAAACTCAAACTCAAAGTCAAAGCATTTATTTCAATTAGACGATCACAGGCACTTTTGAATGTCAAAAAAAAAAAAAAAAGATTTGAAGCTACAGCATTACAAAGCAATTTAGCTGTAGCTTACTTAGTGTTTAATTTTCATTGTTGCTCCGCTCCTATTGGTCATAGCGTGATGTATAGCCTTCCTAGATAAATGGGATGTCCAACACTAAAAGAATTTTTAAAATTCGAATCAGTTGTTCCTGAGATTAGCGCGTTCAACCAAACAAACAAACTCTTCAGCTTTAAAATATTAATAATATAATATATATATAAAATATATGTAGTATAGATACAAATGTTAATATGCAAACAACATGTGCAGCTATTTTCCACGAAACCGTAATTGCCTGAATGATACTACACACAGAACTTCCCTAAGGATTGTGGAATTGTTAAATTTTGCATACAAATAGCCTGTCCTGAGGGATTATAGTCATAATTATCATGCATAACTGTTAATAGACGAATTTGTACTTGCAATAATATTTATCCACACAAATAATTGAATTGAATTGTATTCTGTTGTGTACTAGCGACCCGCCCTGGCTTCGCAAGGGTTCAATATATACATATAAACCTTCCTCTTGAATCACTCTATCGCATCAAAATCCGTTGCTTAAAAGTAGTTTTAAAGATCTAAGCATACATAGGGACAGACAGACAGCGGGAAGCGACTATGTTTTATACTATGTAGTGATTATGTAGTAGTGATGTTTTAGGGTAAATTAAATTAGATTAGATACAATTAAATTAAATTAAATTGAATTAAATTGAATTGAATTAAATTGAATTAAATTGAATTAAATTGAGTTAAATTGAATTAGATTAAATTGAATTAGATTAAATTGAATTGAATTATAAATTGAATTAAATTGCATTAAATTGAATTAAATTGAATTACATTGAATTAAATTAAATTAAATTAAATTAAATTGAAATAAAATAAAATTATATTGAATTTGATAATTAATTTGGAATGCAAAGGACTGTTGAATTAGTTTTGTTTTGATTTCATTTCAATAATAAACTGTTTTTTTTCTCTCTAAAAGTCGTACTAACAAAGTTCTTAAGTACTCAATACTAACCCATATGGACTCTTGTTCGAAATAAATGTTTGATTGATTGAGGAGTGAGTAGTGATTAAAAGTATTTAAACGTGTTCTTATTGTTTCTAAAATGATCTTAGGAAAGCCACATTTAGAATAATTGAAACCAAATATTTACAAAAAAGGATTTAATTTATATAAAATAAATAACTAAATAAACAATAGACAAACGTACAATAAAAAAAAAAAATGAAATTGGACTTTAGTATTTGAGTTTTTTGTTTTTTTTTTTAATTATTCATGCAGACCATAAATTAAAATAAGAACATTGTTTCAAACAATGAAAATAATGGCATTTTAGTATATCTTTTTGCAGTATGTATGAGGACGAATAAAAACGTTATTACCGTTTAAAAGCAAGCACATGTACTAACGAGTATTTATTCCATTTTAACGTTTAGTAGCTCTTTAATTATTTAAATTACAGCTTGTCTGAACGTTTCAACGATGTGCCATTTAAACATACAGATTATACCAATTTGGCATCAGACGCTCAATTTACATATTTTTCACTTTTGTAGGTATCTCTTTTTATTCGTAATGAATGGAAAATTAAGTAAACGTCAGGTTTTTGGCAGTTAGAAATCGTAAATATAATATGCCAACAGAACAAGAACATATTGCTTTGATTTTCATGGGAAAATGCATCATAGAAGGTCTGTACATATCAGTGGCGAAGGTTCCATACGACCCGATTCCTCCTGGCTGCCCTTTGAAAAATGGCACAGTCGGTATTCTATAGACAAATAATATAATCACATTAAAGATATGTACTCCGGCTTACCTCTTACAAAAATTGACCCTTCGCTACTGGTACATATTCTGCAGATAAAATACATACACAGGTATACCGACTGCCTTGCTGAGTTAGTGGTTGCGACCGTGACAGCCGAGCTTGAGGTCCTCGATTTTTGCATCGAACAAAGCGTCTGGCTTTAGGGTATAAAGCCAGACGTTTTGTTGCAAAAATGTTTGGCAAGTTGTAAGTGTTTGGCAGTCGGCCCATCATTTTTATCACTATAAAAGTGTACCTACAAAACCGACAAAACGTGAATCGATTACTATTTTGCGTTATGTTGAATTTCAATTAAAAACTTTAGAGCAAGAAATAACATACACAACATCACGCTTGTAATACCCGAAGTGTTCGGCAGAAGTGTACCTATTAGTGCACCCACATTTCGCCAGTTACGCTTAAGTCCCATGTAATAAGGGGCGAGCTTATTGCCATCAACCGGGCACAAATCTAGACTCCGTGGCGGTTACTGAAAAATTCCTGGTGAAAAACCCAATAACACTTTGCCCGAACTGGGAATCGAACCCAGGACCTCATTCTCAGCATTCGCGCTTGCGACCACTAGACCAACGAGATAGTTGAGCAAGAAATATAGCCAGTGTATAAGGTCCCCTAACCTTATCGGTCGTATCTTGCAAACCTGTTACCTAAAGATTAATTAGTATACCTAATACATTTGCACTGATTAAAAGAGCTTGACTGTATTGTTTATGTAGGTACAGGTGTCACTGTCAACATGAGTTATCAGCAAATCTCTTTGGAAAATCAAAAACATTAATAACACATATTATACAGGGTGTAAACAGACCCTTTACATAGCCCTCAACCAAGCATTCTATACATCAAACTAAGTAACTTTACGCAAAAATTATTGCTGGGAATCGCCTTTTTTTTGGGCGTGAAAAATCACGTTTTAAGGTAGGACTCGATGGAAAGCACTCAAAGCATTGTGCAGACGGATGGGTTGAATAGTACGGGGGTCGTGGAGGAGTGTAAAGTAAAAATCTTACATTAAAAACATGTATTTAAAAAAAAAAACTTGTGAAAATGTTGGAACTTTGACCCCCAAATATCTCCGTAACTAGAAGGTTCTTAGGTATGGTCTAGAACAAAAAAATGATCACAAAGACGGGGAGAACAAGTGCCTTTCGGCTATGTTAAGGGTCTATTTACACCCTTTATTATATATCTTATTGGAGTTGCCACCTGTAGGGTAGTAAGTTATTAGAAACGATTAACAAAGATACAGTCTGTACCTAAGTTAGATTTCTGAACTTTGCTTACTTTAGATGACAGAAAAAATGGTTTCTATTTAACACATCACGCCTGTAGTCCCCGAAGGGGTAGGCCCTTCGGGGACTACAGGCGTGATGTTATATGTAGTCAGCGTTTAGAACATGGAAAGTAATTTTACACAACTGTTGCTTCTTGGTCGAACGGTGTATCCTTTAAAAGTGATTTCCTTCGGGAAATTATTCATCGGGCGAATAAAAAATTTAATTGGCGACCAATATACTGAATGGGCGACTATGGTACCACGTAATTAAATATTTATCCGGTCATTGCGGCAAGTAGAATGTAGGAAGCAAGAGCGAGCGAAGGCTGAGAGAGACGTGTGGCTACAGAGGTGTACCTAATAGTACAACCGCATTTCACCAGTTATGTTTAATAAGTCCCATGTGGAGCCTATTGCCATCAACCAGGCACAAATTCCAACTTCGTGGCTGCTACTGAGAAATTTCTACTGGAAAAAAACCAATAACAAATAGTCAATACTTTCACCTCCGAAGAAAGTAGCTATATCTTTTGGCATAATCTTATTTTAGAGTCTGACACTCCCTTCCCGACCCCCCCCCCCCCCAGTCATTTGATGATTTCCCATCCGAAAAAAATTAAATAAAAAAAAAAATGGCGCCGCCAAAGACGAGATATTAGTGCAGCAAATAAAAACAAATAACAATCACGAGTGTACATAAACAGCATAAAAATACATCGGGGCGCCGAACCTTTGGTCGCAACTTGGCCACTTTTATTTACTTTAAAGTTTTCTTTCAAACAATTTACATTTAAATCGGGTAGAATGATCTTAGACACGCCACCAAGTATTTTATACATAATTTGAACCATCCTATGGCCTGAAGCCATTTGTGAATTTACATGATGACATCTCGTTGCATAAATAACGAATCGTTCTTACTTTCCGAGTTATATCTCTATCTTGGTCTATACAGGGTGTAAGGGACAGCCCTCCACAAACTGATGGGGTGAATTTCAGTATACTAACAAGAAAGATGACAAGATGGCTGACATTATTTCAGGAATGTTATAGGAATTCATTAAAAATTTGTTTTATTTCCTCATATGTAATGTATCGTTACCGTGGTAAAACGCATGTAGCGAACGGCAAGCGCGACAACGAGTTCGATGAACTCTGTAGCTCTAGCTAGGCAAGAAGAACAACTGATTTCACGTGTCGTCGTTCGTTAGAGAATTCAACATCCATTGTTGGATTTTTGATTGTATCCGTATTATTTACATAAATAGAGTGCTGCGTACAGGGAATATAATTTTACACTGAAATAAAGGAATAGTAACTGAAAAAAAAAATCCGGTGAAAAATTCCGGTGGAATATGATTCAAAATAAGGAGCTGAATGCACCCTGTCAGTTTGTGGAGGGCCGTCCCTTACACCCTGTATATTTACATCTAGTTAAAGAAGTCTAATTAATTGGCCTCTTTGTAAGTATACAAATCTGTGTGCTGAGCAATGTAAATACTTCTGGAAAAAGTTTCCAGATTTCTCTTTGGTAAGTTATAATTGTGTGGACCGTTTTCGTGAAAATTAAGCGTTTTTTTTTTTTGGTTATCATGTTATGCTGCTTATCAAAAAGGCGGAGGAAGAGAATAATATATGTAATTATTTGAAACAAAATAACCTTGGTAGTTCTATAAATTATCACCATCAAATGGTCGGCTTCCAGTCTTGCCGGATTTATCAGAATACCAGTATTTTACATAGAGCGACTGCCTATCTGACCTCCACAACCCAGTTAGTACTGGGTAATACGATACCTGGGTAGTAAACACCGTGCGAAGCAGGATCAGATCACGAGTTTGTACTAAATAACACATGGGAAATTTCAATGTTGATTAAATTACTAAAGTACACCAGTGATACGTGTTATGACAACACTGAGCTCCCTCCCGCATTGGGGGGATTCCCAAACCTTTTAGAGTAACACGAATTCTCTATTTAGGACACGGAGTCTTAATTATTTAATTTGTGAATGTTGCCTTAGTTTTGAGGTAGTTATTTTAGATAAAATGCGGAAAGCATTGCTTCCCGGAGGACAGATGTGTTAAAAAGTTAAAAACATTACGGAAAATAAAAATTTTAGGTGGTTTAGTTTTTTTTTATATTTTAATGGAAATGTTTCATTTTTTCAAGGTCAGCAGTCGTTCCATTTGAATACTGGTATTCAGCTGTATCCGGTTAGACTGGAAGCCGACCCCAACATAGTTGGGAAAAGGCTAGGCAGATGATGATGATTGCTCATTTTTAGGGCTTCGTAGCGAAATGGCAAAAATCGGGATCCTTAATATCACAACATATCCGCCTATTGCCGTCAACCGGGCACTAATCCAAACTCCGTGGCAGCTACTGATAGAAATTTCTGATGGAAAAACCCAATAACAATTTGCCCGATCCGGGAATCGATCCCAGAACTGCTCATCAACAGTAATGACATTAATATAAGACACAACTGAATAAGTTCCTAATAAATAAGACATACTATACAATAAAAGAGTACCTAATGGATAAAAATATGTGATCGTTTAATTGTTTATTATTTTATATATTAATGTTGTTGACATTGAGGTGAACATTATCTACGTCCGATTTTATTATTTGGTGTAATGTTATGTTTGTTGTTTCTGCCAGTTTATTATTAACTATACATTTTTGCTGTCATGTGACTCCCTATTTTATTTTGCATGCCTTAATCGGTAGAACATAGTGAACTACGCATTCACTCAACGTCTTGTAATGTATTCATTTATACTGTGTTCAGCAATAAAGATTTTTTTTTTTTTTTTTTTTTTTTTTTTTTTTTGTCGTGGTAAAATCATCAAATGAGTCCTCCCACCCAGGGCAGAGTGGGAGGGACTGTCAGACTTGTACTGACTAAAATCCACGGTGTCCTTCAGTAGCCCTTTATGTTCCAGGGTCACGGTAATTCTATGAGTCCCGCGACCCCGGCAGGCTTTGGCCCTCTAGAGGGGGGCCCCGTCATTATGCTGACACTCTTTGAGGCGCGCGTGGAACACAACGCGCCGTCGACCCGGGCATGGTCCATGGTCGGACAGCGAGTCGCCCATTACTCGCCGCCCGCATGCCCGCGCCTACGGTGGCCGGAGATCGTCTGCCGACGTCCGGCGCCGTGGGCGTCTACCACTGCGGCTGGTGTGGAGGGAGGACGCTGTCCTCTCCCTCACGCGGCCCGCCTCCTCCTTCGCGAGCATGACTGCTTCGCAGAAGGAGGCGACCGCTTCCCACTCCGTCTCGCCCCGCAGCATGGCCTCGACCAATGCCGGGCGCGAGAGGTCTCCGCCTATCGCCGCCGTGAGGACACGGCGGTGCCCTGCCCAAGCGGGGCAGTCCTGCACCGTATGCTCCACCGTGTCCTCCGGGCGGTCCTCGCAGTGGTGACACCCAGGCGTTTCCTCCTTCCCCATCAGACACAGGTACCTCCCGAAGCTTCCGTGTCCGGTGAGGACCTGCGTCATGCGGTAGGTCAGGACGCCGTGACGCCTATCCAGCCACTCCTCAAAGAGGGGTCTTACCGCCGCGATTGCGGCGTGCCCGGACCTCGGTTGCGACAGTCGTTCCCTCCATACTGCCCTGAGATCGCGACGGAGCTCTTCCCGCTGCGCCTCGACTTGTCGAGGCAGCAGCGATTCGCCCCGGCGCTGCGCCTCCACGCGCCACTCATAGACGCGCTGGAGGGCAGTTGCCTCCAGAAGCAATAAAGATTTGATTTGATTTGATTTTGATTTGCTCAGCAGTTGCGATTGCGACCACTGAACCAACGGATAATTATGAAACCTTAATCGGTACGTGTTGACTTGAGAAACTTATATCTAATCATTGTTAGTAGCTACTTTCAGATCTGGCCAATGGATGCTAGTCCGTAGCGTAAATTATAAAGAAAGAAAGAAAATACATTTATTTGGCACATGCCACAAGTACACACAATATAAAACAAAAAAAAAAACAAAAAAAAAAAACTTAAAACTTAATAAAAAATCGGTTGTCTGTAAAGTCAGTTTACTGACGATAGTTGAACGTGACAAATGTCGAACGCTGCCGAACGCGGAGGCCGATTGTGCCTCTTTGTCGCTCGTTCCGCGCTCTCGCTTGCACTTCAAGCCTTAAATGGAACGCCTCAGAGCGAGGTAACGCCGCATGAGTCATGTTTTTTCGTGCGTGCAGCCGGCTCCATCGAATTTCAAAAATGTAGGTAACACTGTGTGCCTCATAGCTGCGCCAAATAGGACCAGTTCAGCAAAATGCCGGGCAACTAGTGCCTGACGCTGGTTTTCAACTGGACCTGGATTAGAGAGTCACGGATGTAAAACAGTTTTATGTGTTTTGTCAGTGGTGGTGGAGAGTACTTAAATATGAATAAAAGATGTGTACAAAATAAAGTTAATGTTAGAACCAGGTGGCTTACCATGACGTCATTTCAGTGTGGGAAAGAGATGGCGCTAGACGAACTGTATAACTCTGTCTCTTTCCCACATTGGAATTACTCCTGCTTGAAGACGTCATAGTGACCACCCAGAAGGTACACATTTCTTAATTAAGTTTTTTTTTTTGAAACCATAAATCATTCTCTTTCTTTTAATTTAATTGTGAAACAATGTGTTTCTTTTCGTCGATGTAGGTACTATCGTTTCATTTCCCTAAGTGGCTTTTAATGAGCTCGTTTTTTCCTGAATTGATTACTTGTGCCTTATTTTTCTATTATTGTAACTTCACGTTTAAGTTTTTTATTGATAGTAAGTGTAAATACGTAAATTATTAAATTTATCGTAGAAATCGCGTATGAGGTTACCAACTAAATTTTAAAAATTAATATATTTTGCGTCTGTTGGTCGATTTTGATGAAATAAACGCTAAATAATACCCAGAACAATGCTTCTCATTTTGTAATATTTCGATTTTGAATACAATGAGGGGTTTTTACGTGATGCACGCACAAATGAACAGACAAACCGGCAAAGACACAAAAATTAAAAAAAAAAAATACTTTCTATTACTTGTTTCTCACGCCTTCCAGTGATTTTTTTGCAAAAATCTGTAATGTACAGACACGAAAAGTTTACGATTTTATTATATGTATAGATAGATATAGATAGAAGATATAGATAGATAGATGTATAGATAGACATAGATATAGATTGGTAGAAAACCATGAAGAGACTTCAAAGGATTCTTTCTGTTGCAATTTTTCTAGAGCAATATTTGAAATGAAATGCTGAACATGATTTCGAAATAGACTCGTTCTAATGAAATATTTCTGTCAGAGTTCTTCATTCCAAATTCAATTGTTTTACTTTATATTCATTTTTCGCTACGTGCGCTTTTCAGTTTCATACTCATAACGTCATATTAGCCCGGAAATGACTGAATATGAAAATAGAACATTTTGATACAAGTGGGAAAACTTTGTCATTGCAGCCGAGGCAGAATACAAACGACGGTTTTCGAAGAAAATAAATAAATAAAAGTATTATTGTCATTATAAATTTTTAGGAATCTATGATTTTATTTTCTTTTTTCTACCCGTTAAGTAGCCTAATATTAAAATAGAAAATTCAAATATTTATGAATAATATTGTTGGGAACAGCAAATATTTTTTTTAAATAATAATGTATATCAATGATATTCGATTTAAAAACACAATTTAAATATTCATAAAATATTTAGGCCTACAAAAAAACAATCCGTCTGTAGGAATTGAACCACGTTGTACTTAGTTTAAAGTTATCTGCGAAAAAACACCGAGTGAGAAATACACAACATTCTGAACCTAATAGTATTGATATAAGACCCAGTTTTCGAAGTATTGGAAAATAATTTTTCTCCGATTTCTTTTCAACTGATCACACACATAAAAAAACATCACAATTCGCACAAATACGCCTCAATTTAAGTTAATGCACTTAACGGGCCCAAATAGAAATGGTTTCATTGATCAAGTTTCCTTGATCAACGAAATCATGTTCTTTTTTTGTGTCTAAAGGTCAAAACTCCAATAAGATGATTTCAAATTGATTGCAAAGGCCAAAAATGGTCCAAAAAAATCAAATGGAAACATGTTATTTACACAATGTTATATCGATCTTTTGGAGGTAAAAAACCACTGTTTGGGGGACGCTGTTGGTAAACACACTATGCCGAAGTTACGCGACCGAAGTTCAGCACAATTACGCCTGCAATGCTATTTGAATTACTGACGACATGCTATGCCGAAATTACGTCGCGTCATAGCGTACAACCTAACTTCGGTCGGGCGTAAGTTCAGCGGCAGCTTATTCTGTGAGCACCGCGTAGTGTGCCGAAGTTCGGTTCGATTACCGACGAAGATCCAGGGGCGGCTTTGTTTTGCGTCTGTCTGTCCAACAGTGTAGATAACACGACACGACGCCACGACAGCGCTCGAGACACAATAACACACAAAGTTGCGGAACTGAATTTCGGCCGCGTAAGTTCGGCACTTATGGTGTGTCATATCAGCCGAATACGTCGGAACGTAAATAATCAGCCGCCGAACTTCGGTCGCGTAACTTTAGCATAGTGTGTTTAGACACTTTTTTTTTCGGATGGGAAATCATCAAATGACCCCCCCCCACTCTGGGCGGAGCGGAAGGGAGTGTTAGACTTGTACTGACTAAAACCCATCCATGTTCCTTCTTTGCCCTTTGTGTTCCAGGGCCACGGTATCTCTTTCGAACAGTCCCGCAGCCCTGGCAGGTGTTTAGACACTTACGTTTATTATTTTGTGAAATGCATCGAAAACCCAAGATAGCGGGGGTGATAACGCGCTAAAAGATCCTCGTAACACTATACAGGGCAACCGAACTCTGCTCAAGTGAAAATAGGGCAAACGATTTTTCACAGATGAGACGTAGCTAGATCGACTTCGCCCCCGTGAATCCCTATATTGAAATCGCTAGAGGCGTTTTCGTGATTACAAATATAATAAATACAAATATTGGTCATTTAATATTATCGAATATAGGATAAAACTAATCTAGTCTCGACAAAGACTATCTAGAAATAGGACATCTCCAAAGTCTTACGCAACACAATATACTTCATCATCTGCCTAGCCTTTTCCCAACTATGTTAGGGTCGGCTTCCAGTCTAACCGGATGCAGCTGAATCCCAGTATTTTACATGGAGCGACTGCCTATCTGACCTCCACAACCCAGTTAGTACTGGGTAATACGATACCCCTTGGTAAGACTGGTTGTCAGACTTTTTGGGCCACTGACGACCTGTAACGACTGTCAAAGATCTACAAATGACAGCCAGGACAGGCTTAACGTGCTTTCCGAGGCACGGAGGAAACTCGGTATGTAATGGGTGGTCACCCATCCACAGACCAACCTAGGCAAGCACGGCTTAACCTAAAGATCGACCCGAGCGGCTGTTTTTGTTTAGCCACGAGCTCCTCACGCAACACAATCAACTTACTCCCATTTTCCACACACCTATTTAATTTTTCAACGCGCAAGAAATCTCAATATAGCCGAGAGAACAACGGGGAATACGTAGTAAGTGCATAGGGGGACAGGCAGGGAACACAGACACGTGGAACAAAGAACAAGACTTATTGTCTCGGAACAAAGGCACAAGTCCATTACCTGCCAGTTATTTGTGCCGTATTTGTCGCGAATCAGTGTAGGCGTACCACTGTGCTGGTTGTTGTGACTTTATATTTTACTTTCCGACACTAGTGTTCAAGAGGCTGGTTTGTCGTGTGTTTTCCGAACGTCAAATTGGTCAAGGATAGATTAGCGTTATTGTGAAGAGTTTTCGCTGGTACCATTGCATCGTTTTGATGATTTGGTTTATTTTTTTTTTAGCATTCTCGGTGTGCTTTTAAACATAAACCAAGCTCTTATAAAACTTCGGCAGCTACGTGCACGGTTATAATTAGATATTTCCTATCACGTACTGTCACACACCCACACACTCACACAATCACCCACACTACACATCTACTAACATTCGTCTCGCATACTTAACCTAGATTTTAATCATAATAAATAAAACTATAAATGTATGATTTCTTATTACTAAAATCTCTTAGCGCGCCTAGTACATAATTTATAAAATGAAAATGTAAAGGGCGGGATCCTGGTGTCCTGAAACACAGGCCACGAGCCTAGCTTAGGCACCAGTCTCCCACAATAGATACTTACCTGAATTGTGTATCATTGTCGAATCTGACCGATGTAAAATAATTTATATATAAAAGGGTGTAAATAGACCCTTAACACAAACGAAAGGCACTTGTTCTCCCCGTCTTTGCGATCATTTTTTTGTTCTAGACCATACCTGGGAACCTACTAGTTACGGAGATATTGGGGGTCAAAATTCCAACTTTTTCATAAGTTTTTTTTTTAAATACATGTTTTTAATGTAAGATTTTTACTTTACACACCTCCACAAC
Organism: Noctua comes; assembly: GCA_963082995.1. Taxonomy (NCBI): domain Eukaryota; kingdom Metazoa; phylum Arthropoda; class Insecta; order Lepidoptera; family Noctuidae; genus Noctua; species Noctua comes. The sequence goes on along the minus strand of OY720281.1, from coordinate 12,324,868 downwards.
CGCCGTACTATTCAATCCATCCATCAGCACAATGCTTTGAGTGCTTTGCATCGAGTCCTACCTTAAAACGTGATTTATAACCCCAAAAAAAAGTCGATTCCCAGCAATAATTTTTGCGTAAAGTTACTTAGTGTGATGTACAGAATGCTTGGTTGACGGATATGTGAAGGGTCTGTTTACACCCTGTATTGTGGTGAGAAAATAAAGTTGATTATGGAGAAAACGTGTGGGCGCATAGGGTGAAAAGATTTGCAGTTTCTCCAAACAAACGAATTTTAATAATTGTAGGTGTCTATTTCAGGATAATTTGATTGATAAAGCTGATATTAAAAATAAATAAGAAACAAGGTCTAAAAGGAGGAGCTCGTGGCTAAATAATAACAGCCGCTCGGGTCGATCTTTAGGTTAAGCCGTGCTTACCTAGGATGGTCCGTGGATGGGTGACCACACATTACATACCGAGTTTCCTCCGTGCCTCGGAAAGCATGTTAAGCCGTTGGTCCCGGCTGTCATTTGAAGATCTTTGACAGTCGTTAGGTAGTCAGTGGCCCAAAAAGTCGGACAACCAGTCTTACCAAGGGGTATCGTAGTACCCAGTACTAACTGGGTTGTGGAGGTCAGATAGGCAGTCGCTCCATGTAAAATACTGATTCAGCTGCATCCGGTTAGAATGGAAGCCGACCCCAACATAGTTGGGAAAAGGCTAGGCAGATGATGATGGTCTAAAAATATTTTATTTTTCTTACTTTTTCCGGAAAACGAAAAAACAGGACAGAAACAAAGGTCAGGTATAAAGATTTGAGAGTTTAGAAATAAATAAAAGCTGTTAAAAGCTTTTCAAGTTAATCCGCTAAGTTGTCGTTCTAGTAATTTACCTACATTTAAAGATTAAGATTTTTTGTTACCTTTTCAATGAAATTAAAGTGGTGTTTGGAAAGTATATGAATCGAGTACGAGTTTTATGACTATGTAAAACAAACACTGTTTTAAGCTTTCACGGTTTACAACTAAACTTATACTGTCACTTACGGGATATCTTCCGTGATTGTTCATAATTTTGAGCTCCCGATATTTCGGCGCTGTTGCAAGCGCCATGATCGCGGGTTGACTGGAGAATGCGGGTGGATGGAAAATAAATTGTTAAGAGCAGACAAATCTATCTACCCTCTTTCTTTGTCTTTTGCTACGCGCACTACTGGAACTCGACACCAAAACACACTCACAGTATCACCACCAGGTTTTGTGGAGACCTTATTATAATGCCGGCTGCTATTTTTGAGTTCCAGATTTCCGTGCCACCAGCGCCCACGACTTCATTAGAAGCTCTTAATTTTTAACTACCTATAAAAAAACATAAAAGTACTGTATTTAAAAGCTTCGTTTCATTTTATTATTTAATATAACACGGTCTAATACCCTGTTTTTTACTTTTCCACACAAAAGTATGATTTGTCTTAAAATCGGCAAAAACATTTATAGCTTGGCGCTGGCGAGGCATGTGTACGTTGGCGGTGAAAAGGTTTAAACAATTTTTACTGATTCTTATGACCTGGCGAATGTGCCGTGAATGCGCCGCTCGCGAGCCGCTCGCGAACTGCGCGCGTGCAGTGCTAAATGTAAGGGATAAAATAAAGCTAAATAAATAAACGCCACAGAATGATGACAATAGCAAATACCAGTTACCATACAAGTAAAGTATACAAAAGTGTGGAGGGGAAACGTTGAAAACGGCTATCACGCACAATTAAGATAATATGGTGTCATTCGATTCTATCAGATTTTACAGAAACTTTCTAGTGGTCGCAATCGCGACTGGGTTCGATTCCTAGGTCGGGCAAATTGTTATTGGATTTTTCCATCAGGAATTTCTCAGCAGCAGTCTCAGAGTCTGGATTTGTGCCCGGTTGATGGCAATAGGCTCGCCCCCTATTACAAGGGACTTAAATATAACTGGCGAAATGAGGGTGTACTATTAGGTACACCTCTGCCTAACCCTTCGGGGATAACAGGATGAATACTTAACGAGCGAAAACACCTATACTTGTAACACGCAACATGACCTACATAGCCGCTAGGTTCGTTACTGTCGTAGGACAATACTAACCCTGTGGGCGTCGAAAGTTCTTGAGAACCTTCTGAGACTCGTCTTCAGTGCAGCTGCACTGGCCAGTGTCCATCGCGTTAACATAGTGACTTGTTTATCTTGTGTATTCTTTAGTTGCGTGGGTTTAGACTTACCTTGGTCTATTTTTATTGAAATGATAACTAAAGGTGTTATAATTTGTAGAGATAATGGTACTGATTCCATATAAATAAAATCATTCCGCTTGGCCTTTATCGAATTAAGGGGTGCCACGGCAAAGTGGACGTTCGAATTTTGAAAGTTTCCAATTTGCCGCACTAGTGTGACAACCTGGGACAGAGTGGAACATTCCATGGTTGAGTTGTGAATTGCATTAAGTGAACTTAATAATTGAGCTTATTTTCTCAAAAATGTAATTAGAAAGAAAGGCAGGTAATTAGTAAGAAAGGCAACCTACAATTATTTTCGATTGATTTATTTTTGACGTGACAACGTCTTATAATTCGATGGAGCCGGCTGCACGCACGAAAAAACATGACGTATGAGGCGTTACCTCGCTCTGAGGCGTTCCATAAAACAATTGCTCAACGCACTTTCATTTTTTGAAAAATGCAACCATTCCATCAGTATTTTCTTATGACGTTGTCACGTTCAACTATCGTCAGTAAACCGACTTTACAGACAACCGATTTTTTTGTCCAAATCTGTCTTGGATATCTGAAATCGGTGAAAGAAAACATCGAACAGACTGACTTCAATGCAAGTGCAGTTTATATTGCTTTGACATAGTGACCCAGGGTATTCTAGACTTGCGTGGGTGGGGTTAGTCTACTTTCATTAAGGTGCTAACAATGGTATTATAAATAAAAAGAGGTAGATATCGCACTATCGCGCGCAAATTGTTGCAGACAAATTCAGACAATTGTCGTAATTTAAGTTCTTGAAGCGCAATAGCTATCTCTTTCTGTATCATACGTTCCGTATTATCTATCGCAGTCGTAACAACGCAACGATATTTGAACACCGCTCAGTATGAAAGTAGCGTATCTTTCTTTATAATTTTGTTGGGTGCTAAAGGTAGATACCTACTTTGTCCCAAAAAATTATCTAGCACGGGTTTACTTTATTAGACGTGATCCGCACGTGCAATCCTGTTTCTCACTAGATATCACTTAAAGCTACTTTTGGGTCTTTGCAGATTAAGCTGCCAAACACAGGTTAAACTGTGTATGAAATGGGCAAAGACGATGATTGTGGGAGGCCGATATTCCGTAGTGGACGTAATTCGGCTTAACGAAGATGTTAAAACTATATCTGCTTTTGTTGTTTACAAAACAAATAGGCGACTTCTAACTGGTGTTGCCACATATGGTTACGCGAAAATAGACGACGATTTCTTTTGTAAATAAACCGACCTAACATACGAAATTTCCCCGCGTAGCCATAAAAACCTACATAATTGTTTTTTCAACTAATGAAAAATAAAAAAGAAAATGTTTATTTGAGAGCTTTGGTACAAAGTATCTACTGTTAGAATATAAGGTAAGGTAAGTACTTCAGTTGTTGAAGCAAGTTCCGAATTTCGAGAGACTTTGATTTCTTGTTCCTGTTTGGGGTGGAGTTGGGCGAAACAACTAAGATATCGATTACTGTGTCAGGCATCACCTACTCAGGAACCAGTCACATTTACTTCGTGGTTCCTGTAGAATAGAAGACCGCTAGCACCTAAAAAAAATTGAAACATAAAAAAGAGTAAACCGCTGTGGAGAAATTTCTGAAATAGATATATACTAGCTTATGCCCGCAGCTCCGCCCGCGCCGAATACGGTAATTATCCCACAGGATCGTGAGTCGTATCTAACGGGATAAAAAGTATCCTATGTGTTAATCCAGGTTATTAAGTATCTGTGTGCCAAATTTCACCCAAATGCGTTCAACCGTTTCCACATGTATATGGTAATAAGATTTACAGAAACCACCTTTATCACTGTTGGTTATTTAACGAAGCTTCCAAAATAATAAATCAAGTCAATCATTTGTTATTTTCATGGCCACCATTCAGCTTTCACCAGAATTTTTAGTGCGACACAATAAAAATGAAAAAGAACCTGATTTTGACTCGCGTAAAATTTTGCATCGAAAGAGTTCTTGTAATTTTTATTTTCATTCACTCAGGGGTCACTTTATTCTTTTGTTAAATGTACTCGATCTTTACGTCCTTTGTTACCTGTTCGTTTCTACTTAACTTCAAAGGGCTTGATCTTTTTTGGCGTAGGTAGATTTTTTTTGCATGAGTTTCCTACTGCCGCAATTTTTTTCAAACCTCGGCCATGAATGCATGAAACATGTACTTACAGCAAGCCACAACTTCATTATAGTTAATGTAAAAGTATTTAAAATAATTTTGAAACTAATTACACAGTTGACGGAAATTGTGCACCTAAAAATCTTAAGACGAAGAAGTACAGTTAGCAGAAGCTTTGCCACCAGCACGCGTATCATAACCACCGTAGAAACGGATTTTGTCGACGGAAGAATCGACAACATAACAGATTGAAAAGAAGACTGTAATTTTGTCGATAAAATCTGTCATTTTGTCGACACAATCTGTCATTTTGTCGATTCTTGAGTCGAAAAAACCCGTTTCTACGGTGGTCATGCTACGCGTGCAGATATCGCAATAGGTAAACTTTATTTGCCTTAACTTAGAGGAAATAAGTAACATGTAGATAATACCACATTAAAATTTAACAGGTTTATTTTGGAACTTAAAAATCATTCCGGGGTTTTATAGGGAGCTATTATGGGTACTGTAATGAATACATGATTATGATTAAATATGAATTTGATATAACTAATTTGCGTGTTGATGTTGTATTTATTGTGTATTATTTATTCATTTGCATTTGTTTGTGATGTTGTATTTATTATTTAATAATTTAAAGATCTGTGTGTTTTCTAATATGGGCTATGTGGTACTTGAAGTAATTTAATTATCCACCTTCCTTTAAATTTATGCAAGATAATTCTTTTTATTCGGATCTCTGTTCATCACTGAGATTAGGCCAGCTACGCACTAAACACTTGACGTGACTTCACGTCAATAACTCACATCTCGATACACTAATCGACTCGGCATGCGACAATCGAACCACTGGAGTGCGTCAAATATCAGGCGTGTTACACCCAACCTAAGTACAGTGTGTTCAACCTTAATAGCTTAGTAAGTAAACCAATACGGTGCGAAAATCTGTCTGTGTGTGTGTGTGTGCGAGCATTCGCATCAAACAATATTTCAGTAAGGTACGAGTATTTGGAAAAAAAAATATGGGATGGAATAACTACAGCAAAAACGGTTCCAAATTAGCCATCTCCCATGAATTTAACCAAAATCAATATTTCAAATTTTTCTTACCGTATCGATGGTGAAAAGTATATATATTTTTGACCCAAAACAGAAGTTACATGTTTGGTCATTTGACAAGGCATGCAGTGCAAGGTGGCAGTTCCATTGTCTGTGGGGATACATCTTCTTCTTCAACATATGGCCACCCAATGCTGAGCATAGGTCTCGTCCATATCTCTCCACTTTTTTTTTTTTATCGTGATAAAATCATCAAATGAGTCCTCCCACCCAGGGCAGAGCGGGAGGGACTGTCAGACTTGTACTGACTAAAATCCACGGTGTCCTTCAATAGCCAATTCAATGTTCCAGGGTCACGGTAATTCTATAAGTCCCGCGACCCCGGCAGGCTTTGGCCCTCTAGAGGGGGGCCCCGTCATTATGCTGACACTCTTTGAGGCGCGCGTGGAACACAACGCGCCGTCGACCCGGGCATGGTCCATGGTCGGACAGCGAGTCGCCCATTACTCGCTGCTCGCATGCCCGCGCCTACGGTGGCCGGAGATCGTCTGCCGGCGTCCGGCGCCGTGGGCGTCTACCACTGCGAAAATCTCTCCACTTTTGGCGGTTTTGTGCCATGCCTGTCCAGTTTCTTCCGGCTACTTCAATGAGATCGTCTGTCCACTTAGTCGGTTGTTTTTCCACGTTCTTCAATCCCATCCGTGGTCTACACCCCAGCACTTTATACGTCTATCTTCCATCCAGTCTACGGCAAATATGGCCCGCCCACTTCCAATTTCATTTTGTTATCAAGTAGTGCAAATATAAAAAAGTTAAGTAACTGTAGTAAATGGACCATTAATTGTTTACAAAATATGAGAGTGGAAAAATAACATACTTTACCTACGTGTGACATACAACAGCTGTTGAGATTACGTCCATCATTAGCCATCAAATGTAGCATTCGGTGTTCAGGTTACTGAAGCGTCGTGTCGTGGCTGGTTGCAAGTACACACTGTACGTGTTTCCAGTCGAAGACGTCGGACATAATCCGACTTAGGATAGACTGGTTCGACTTGTATCACTTGACTTGATTGCAGGCACATTTCAGGAAAGTAAGTCATGATTGGTCATCCATTCTTCTATGGGATTTCGAGTGAATGGGTTCACTCGATTGAATGTAATTTTTGTCTCAAGCCACTTATACAGGGTGTAACAAAAAGGGTATAATCATATGAATGCGAAAAAATTATCAGCTGTCCCATACATTTAGGTCGAGTAGGTATTGAAATTTTGTATGGGTTAGCTGAATTTTTTTTCGCATTTACGATATTGGACCCAAGAAGAAAGTTGTTCAGTTTGATGGTCTGCAGCATATCCTTTCATATGACTATACCCTTTCTGTTACACCCTGTATAAAACTATATAAGCATGACATTTCCAAAATTTTATTTATGAGTACACATAACAAGATGCCTATTAATAATCCAAATCAGATTCTTAGAAGCAATAACTTGGTTTTTTTTCTATTAATATCTGTGAAAAAACAATATTGCAAAGAAACATCTCAAATGAAATTCCATCATGATAGGAAAATAAAAACAGTATCTATTCGTCGTTGAAATACGGAAACCGATAAACGTGATGAATGCTTTTTAATATGAGGTCATATCTCATGCGGATCTCATGGTCTGTTTTCTTAAATACATATTAGAATTTGAAGACACGATGGCTTTGATAAACAGGGTTCCGGCTTCTAGAAAATGTCGTCTATTTTGCCCAAACACATCAGCATAATCAGCTTAATTTATAATGTTCCTTAAGCTATTTTTTTTTTCGGATGGGAAATCTTCAAATGACTTGACAGACTTGTACTGAATAAAACCCATCCATGTTCTTTCTTTGCCCTTTGTGTTCCAGGGCCACGGTATCTCTTTCGAACAGTCCCGCAGCCCTGGCAGGCATCGGCCCTTGCCCCTACGTGGTTGCTGACATCTCTTTGAGGCGCGCGTGCAACACGAACGCGCCGTCGACACGGCCTCTCGTCATAAGACGGCCGGACATGTTCCTTAAGCTGGGATATAGGCTTCCTCTCTGCGAGATTTGGTGGTCGACACGATGTTTTCCTTTACATTATTAATACACTTAAAGTGCAAGGTGTGGGAAAAGAGTTCTTGAAAGGACTTAGGGGAGGCCTTTATCCAGCACTTCGACAGTAAAGACCATCATCATCTGCCTATCCTTTTTCCAACTATATTGGGGTCGGCTTCCAGTCTAACCGCATGCAGCTGAATACCAGTATTTTACATGGAGCGACTGCCTATCGGACCTCCACAACCCAGTTAGTACTGGGTAATACGATACCCCTTGGTAAGACTGGTTCGACAGTAAAGACCAAGTGAACATTAAATAAAAAAACACCTATCTGGGTGTTCTATGGAGCACATTTTTAATTAAATGTTAATCGTAACAAAAAAAAGTTGTTGTGGCATAGAATAAATAAAAAATAAAAATAATTAGTTCAGTCATTGAAAATTCGTGTTGTAAGATAGGTAGTAGCCTACCCTTCTGCCTTACCCATAGTCAAATGGGTTGCAGTTACGCATGCCAGTAGTCCCCAACGACGTTTTTTCTTTTAAAACGAGCTGCAATCTGGCTTTGAATAAAAATGTCAAGTAGGTAAGTAGGCATGGTTTAAAAGGAAAAGTCAAGTAGCAACCAAATCACAAGGAATTCTCCTATTACATTCATTTGATCAAGTGTGAACACGAAAATTCATCTCGTACTTTACAGTAATTCAAACGAGAACCATATGAGTTTCAAGTCGTTCGTAAAATTGAGTGAGTGTAGACTAGAGCATTTTCTCGAGCATTTCTGGGTAATGTAACGTTCTTACGAATGGTACAATACAGGTAAAAGCTCATTTTCCAAAGGGTGAAGGGAAAAGTGAAGGGACACTAGAACATATCATAGAGCGGCTCATTGTTGAGTTACAAGTAAATGCTCTAGTCTACACTCACCTTTAAATTTTAAATGTGTGTATATTTTATGTGTGTGGTACACTTGGTACTTAGTTTTAGACTTAATTTAGTCCTTCTTTTGTAAATATTTAGTTTGTCTGCCTCGACTGCGTACTAGACCATAGTAGTCGAAAGCTCTACTGCTGAGTGTGAGGTTCTGGGATCGATTCCCCGGTCGGGCAAACTGCTATTGAGTTTTTCCATCAGGAATTCCTCAGTATCAGTCACGGAGTCTGGATTTGTGTTCGGTTGATGGCAATGGGGTCGCCCCCTATTACATGGGACTTAAACATAACTGGCGAAATGTACCCGTGCACTCACTATAATTTGGTACACCTCTACCTAACCTTTCGGGGATTACAGGCGTGATGTTATGTTATGTAGTTTGGTTATTTATAGTATTTAGCGGATTCTTTAAAAAAAAAAATGCAAAGATAAAATTTAGACTTAATTCCTAAAAGCAAAGAGCTCAAAATCTCCCAAAAGAAAGATTTTCGCAAGAAAAGTGATGATAGTTGGAACGTGGCGTGAAAAGTTCTTGTTTCGCCACACTTCGGTGTTACTTTGTAAGGTGATACCGCTGTGCTGGCTTTATTAAAGTTTTAAACATCGAACCTCTGATCCCTGCCTAAGTGTTATCTAGTATCACAAGTGATATTGGCAAATAGGAATATATTTAAGTAGGTGTTTCCAAGAAGGGTCCCAACCACAGATGTAGATAAAGCAAGTTATAGTAATAACGCAAGGTTATTTGAATTATTTTGTTTTTTGTTTTTACTATGGGCACTTTTAACGTGCACATCTTGCTACGTCGTTTTCACAATAATGTACCATCTCAACATGAATGATGTAACCAAGGTTTTGTAAAAAATTTTGGAGTTAAAAGAGTGTCCATGGAGTTTCTTGCCCGTTCTTCTCCATAGAGATCTACGTTAGGGAATGGGCAACTACAGTACTTTCACAGTCAGTTTTTTTGCTTTGTGTCTGGGACTGTAGCTACATTTCATTGTTGTCTGTGTTTCGACAATTCAAAAGTGCCTGTAACTGGCCTATTTGAAATAAATGCTTAGATTTTATCACGGTCCGTATGACCAAGCGTGCCATTTTTTTTACTATGTCATAAGCACAGTTTTGTTACTATACAAAATAGACTACGTTTTTGTTCTTTAAATATCTAGAATTAAGTTCTCGATTTGTAACGTTGTTGTTTTAAACTAATTAGCTTGCTGTGACAGTAGCCACGTTAAGCGTAAAATGCTTAAGCCGGACACGCGAAGTAGGTGCTCTTGCGATATCTAGGTAAATCTATATCTGTGGCTCCAACTATTTCGCCACTTCACTTTTGTCCAAAATCACTAAATACATTCTTGTGCTGTAACCATTTCTATAAACTTTCGATATTATTAAACCCGTTGGCCCTTCAAAATGAAGTTATTATACCAAAGGTAAGGCGATATAGTAATCTTGCCAGGTGGTTGTGTAACACTTACAATAGCAATACCTATCATTTTGATTATTAAACAACTTTCATTGCGTTATTTTGGGTATTCCTCAAAGCGCAACTATTTTTAAGAACAACCAACTAAGCGCAACTAAATTATTATTCGAAGCGCAACCATTAGTTGCGCTCACAAATTCGAATTAAAAATGCTAAATGTTTATTCCTCAAAGCGCAACTATGATGAAAAATAGAGAGAAGGACAGTTGATTTAAAACGTCTATCGATATCATTAATGAATCCATCATACCCCTCTCTATTTTTCATCATGGTTGCGCATTGAGGAATAAACATATAATTTTTTTAATTTGAATTTGTGAGCGCAACTAATGGTTGCGCTTCGAGGAATAATTTTGTTGCGCTTATAAATAGTTGCGCTTTGAGGAATACCCCGTTATTTTATATGATGCAATGGATTACCAATTTCTTCCAAAATCTTTAGGATTGGAATAGAAAGTGCGTTTCGCAATTGACGTGCTCCTTGAACCTTTCAAGCCGTGACTAATAAATGAGACACAATTAATTATCCATTGTTGCGTTAATTCCGGGAAATCAACTCACTAGAAGGTGATTGGGTGATTAAAAACTCAAATAACTTATTCCATTACACGTAGCCATGACAAAATGACAGATTTTTTTTATTGTTCTGTCATTTTGTCGATTCTTCCGTCGACAAAACACGTTTCTACGGTGGTCATGCTACTCGTGTGGAAAGTCAGAAAACACAGCAAATTTTCTTTCTTTTCTTTTCTTTCTTTTTATTCTTTATTGCACACAAAAAAAAAAAATATACAAATTGCAACAATATAGCTTATGTACAATGGCGAGCTTAACCCAGAATTTTCTCGTCTTGCATTAGACATAATGTCGAAAGACTTGAAAAACTACAATGACTTAATAAGCGTTACTTTATAATTAAAACTAATTCTCTCGTGGGCCCGTGGCTACACAATAAGCGCACGGGTCGATCGAAGGTAAATCCTATTGGTCCGTGAATGGGTGACCACCAAATTACATATCGAGATACCTTCGTGCTTGGTCCCTGCTGTCATTTGTAGCTCTTCGAAAATCTGACAACCAGTCTTACAAAGGGGTAACACCAACGAGAGGGTGGTTGAGGTCAGATAGGCAATGTGTTAGACTGGGAAACCCATACACATTTAGGAAACACATTTATAAGTGTAGTGCTATATCAAACACTCATCACTCTACACAAACACAAAACCTGACACAAGTAACGCAACCTCGTTTTCCAAACACTATAGAAACCAATTTAGGGCCACTAGATCCGCGATACGCACAAACGCGCCGCGTAAAACAAACTACAACATACACATATACTCGTATACGCGGCGGATTAAAGCCAAATACTTCCGTATATTCAGCCTACAGCTGTACGCACCGGTACCCGTTATATTGCTTCTGATGGTCACTGAACCGTTACAGCTAAAATCACGACTCGCGTCCTGTGTAAAATATGCGCATACAATGAAATTCGTCAGGCGTCCTTTTACAATATTGGAAGCGTAAAAAGTTGAAAAAGTTATGTTTGCAAGTATTTTTTTTTTTTTGGATGTCACATCATCATCTGCCTAGCCTTTTCCCAACTGTGTTAGGGTCGGCTTCCAGTCTAACCGGATGCACCTGAATACCAGTATTTTACATGGAGCGACTGCCTGTCTGAACTCCACAACCCAGTTAGTACTAGGTAATACCATACCCCTTGGTAAGACTGGTTGTCAGACTTTTTTGGCCTTTTTGTTTTTTTTTGGATGTCACATAGGCGGCCTTAAAGAGGTAGTTAAGATAGAGGTTGCATCACACTAGTGTTCCCTACCCAAACGGCATCCAATGGGACCCTATTATTAAGCCTCCGCTGTCCGTCCGTCTGTATGTCAGCGGCTGTATCTCATGATCCGTAATAGAACAGTTGAAATTTTCACAGAATGTGTATTTCTGTTGCCGCTATAACAAATAATAAAAATAAATTACAAATTAAAGGGGGTTCCCCTACTACGATGGTACGTAAACCTTCATACGCGAGTCCAACTCGCACTTGGCCGGTTTTTTTTTATAGAAGCAAAGTTGAACGCTCGAAGCTAGAGGTACAGTCACGAGCTCTAATATGTAAACATAGCAAAATTCAAAAGCGATTTTCTGAAAAAAAAATAGCGGTTTCTACTTATAAATAGAAATAACTTATTTTGTAATAATATGGCTTCATACAACTGCACACGTGTCGATCCATAGGCAGTTTTGTCAAAAAAGTCCTTTGCTGCGTGTATAAAGGGTGTAAATAGACCCTTAACATAACCGAAAGGCACTTAATTATTCTCCCCGTCTTTGCGATCATTTTTTTGTTCTAAACCATACCCGGGAACCTTCTAATTACGGATATTGGGGGTCAAAGTTCAAACTTTTTCCCAAGTTTTTTTTTAAATACATGTTTTTAATGTAAGATTTTTACACTTCACACACCTTCACGACCCCCATACTATTCAATACATCCATCAGCACAATGTTTTGAGTGCTTTCCATCGAGTCCTACCGTAAAACGTGATTTTTCACCCCAAAACAAAGTCGATTCCCAGCAATATTTTTTGCGTAAAGTTACTTAGTTTGATGTACAGAATGCTTGGTTGACGGCTATGTGAAGGGTCTGTTTACATCCTGTATTATTCAGTACCTTCAATTAAATAGGTCAGTACCCGGAAAAACGAACAGGTTAAAAGTACTGAATTTAATCCGTTTAAATCACCTACCCATGATTTGATCTTATCTAAGACAATGCCTCACCGCAGTTTTGAAACAAAAGAGTTCTAAATAATCTAATAATATCGATAGGAGCTAAAATATATTTAAACACTGAATTAACAAATATAAGTAAGAACAGACGAACGTTAAACTTTTCAGTTAACTTAATGTTTTAGTTCAGATTCCGGTCTACAGAGAACCGTTATTTTAGCTCAAAGTTAGCCTGATTAATTTATGTACTTTAAGTGGTCAGAAACATTTATTATCCTAACATTTGTTTTAAAACTTTGTGTAAGTTTTAAAACAAATGTATTCTTAATCTTGTGTTTACTGTGTTAACAAGAAACAAGTTCTCAAGAATAAGCTTGTAGAAAACTTGTCAAAAAAAATGATACGAAGGGTATCATTTCTTTTCCCCACATGTTTTTAAAAAGTCTTTTTGAAAACAAGTACCACAACATGCAACGGTAGTTTTGTTTTTGAGGTGGAAATCTTTAAATTGAAATAAAATAAGAAAAATGTTTTCAATATACATATAATTATACTTTATATGTTTGTATGTCCCAGAGACGGGAAACGAAATAGAGGTCGACAACAAACCAGATGGCAAGACGACCTGAAGCTCAAGGCTGGACACCATTGGAGAAGAGTAGCGCGAGACAGAACCCAGTGGAAATTGTTAGAGGAGGCCTATGCCAAGAGGCACACTGATCGACGGAATATTTTATAAAATCCAAAATGTATTTATTTATTTACGAATGTAGTCAGAATAAAAGGGCTTTATTATTATGATTTTATATGTTTGAATATAATTTAGGACACGCGGCCACCGTAATTTGCACACACTATGTCTATATCCTACTAACATCCTGGTTACGCCATGTTCGTGCCAGCCGTGGTGGCCATATGCCATAATAATATATGCGATATCATGTTCAAACGCAAATGGCACAAAATTATAAGTCAAATAAAGCCAATTTCATGGAGATTGAAAAACATTATTCTGTGTTTGTTTATTTCTATTTTAAGTTTGTTACACGCAGCTGCATAAGGGGAATCGCCAACTCAGCACTCAATAATTTTATTGTAGAAACATACGCTGCAATTAAACGAACGACGGAAACGCGGAAACGGCGAGCTGAGATAGCACTTTCTGTCGCACAGACCTAGATTACTCAATTATTGTAAAACTGTAAAATTCCATTCCATATTCATACTTCGAATAGGCACGTAGGCTAGTTTTAGATTTAATATAATCAATGTAATTCTTTTACTTTAACCCTTAATCTGGCAAGGGGAAAAATTATTGAAATATTGATTTCTGTATATATTTTTTGTATCGTTGGATGTTCCTAAAACCAGGAAAAATAATTAAAAAAATCTAGTATATCTAGATTTTTAGAAATTGCATGTCCAGTATACTGGACATTGCCAAGTTCGCCAGAAAGTAAAGGAAAAAGTCGATGTACTGTATAATGGACATTGCCGAATTAAGGGTTGAGTTTTTTTATTTTATGAGATCTTTTTTTATGCAAATATGGAGTTTAATGTATTATGCGTGATGAGTCTTGGCTTCCAAAGCCAGCCTAGATTCAGCCAGAAGAACAAAAACGTCCTGGGGCCTTAACTTCACGGGGCGATCTCTTTGTCCCGACGATTTTTTCTTGTTCGGAATGTTGGGAAGGCAAGAGGCTGGTCAAGAGCTCGCGTTCCAGGATGACGTGGACCTGTCATGTAGATGTTCTGTTGATCTCTGACGAATCCATGGACGAAATTTGAGAGTAGTGGGGGGAGGATCGGATACAGGCCTAACACTATCTCAGAACCTCTCTTAGCAAGTTCATCAGCGGCGTAACTAGGGATTCACTGGAGGGTGATCCGGTTTGATACCAAGATACAGTCGAGGAAAAGGTTTTAGGATTAGCTTGTTGTAAATTTCTTTGGTATCTAGAGCTTTGGGCATGGTTATGCTCTCAGATAGGATTTGTATGCTTTGGTCCTAGTGCCGCATTCTCAATGGCCTAACGGCTGTTGCAGTAACTGTCAGGGCGACGCTTTTGCATTGGAAGATCAAAATCTGTATGCCAAAAGGTAGACCGTGTTTCAAAGATACTGTTGAGGTCAAGAGAGTGTACGTCAGCCCTTACATTGCGTTTGTGTTTGAACCGTCTGAGTAGTTACGTTCTCCGTTGACTCTTGACTGATTCCTTTCATCCTCCTTTGTTTTTATGTGGTAATTTTGATTGTAAATAAATTGTTTCGGTATCCGATCACACCAAGCAGCAATGGGTGGTTGAAACTCTATCGGCTGGTTCAGGATGCTGGTATAGTTTTGGCCCCATAGGTCTAGATGCATAAAATCTGATAGCACCTAACGCTGCTTTCTGCTGTGAGTATGGCCAAAAAGTGTTATTCAAAGTGCTATATCCATTGCTGCAGTTGGCGTGGTAGTTATGTAGCCATTAATTCCAAAGTAAACCGGTTTTTTTGGAATCGATGAAGTTAATAACGATGGTTACAAGTTCCACCACTCGTCCACTCGAGCTCATTTATGATTAATTTTGAGGCGTGTAAAGTTTTTTTGGAAAACCAAACCAAACCTGTCAATAATATTATTGTTAGGTATCAAGAAATGAATAGAAACATACATAATGCGGATATTATTTCATACTATCATATCAATAATTGTTCTCTGTGTCGTTGGCAATGTCCAGTATACTGGACATCGCTAAACCATGCTAAGTTATTACGAACCTGGCAATGGGAAGTATACTGGACACGCTACTTTTACATAGAATAACGTAAAATCTATGAGTTGTATAATTATTGTAGTCTATGTGTACGTAATTGTATATATTCTAGAATATATAGTGAAAAAATAATTTCCTATTTTAGAACAAAAAAACCAGATAAATCGAGACTTACCGAGCGCGGTCACGGCGCCCTCATACTTCCTGACATTGCGGCAACGACTGACTGGCCGAGAGCACGTGCTCATTGACAGTTATTTTTTATTTATATCTTTAAGGATAAAACCAAACTATTCGATATAATAAAACTCTTACATTGTTAAAAAAAAACGCTATAGATTTTTTCAAAGTCGATGTCCAGTATACTTCCCAATGTCGAATTAAGGGTTAAAATAAATTTAGTTAAATCATTTTTGGTTTTTTTTTAAATCCTCCGATCGCAGCTAACGTAATTGGCGCAGCCGGTAGGATATTCGCGGGCCGGTTCGCGAGCTTAGGGATCTCTAATATCGACATCCGCGTACGCGAATCGCCTGGGTGGCTATCGAGCCCCGGCGCCGAATATCCGAATCTACGGTCCAGCTGCAGTTCCGGAAGGAGAATCCAGACTTCGATTCACAAGAGAACCAGAGATGAAATTGTTGTAAGTACACTTGAATTGTTCCTGTGTTGCTTCCTATTTAGTCCTAGTACCACCCAACTTCCAAGATTTTCCACCCGAAAAATTCTAACTCCCAGGAGCCCTCATCACGTACGGCTCGCTGGAGTGCTATAGATAACAGTAGAGATTTAAATAGTGATAGAGAAGATAATTTAAATAGTAGTATAAATAGTTTAAATATGGCCCACGACCCCGATACAATTTTCAAGACCCTTCGTATGGTCCCGGAGTTCGATGGGAACCCAAATGTATTGACTAGGTTTGTTAGAATATGCGATCAAATAGTGACTCAGTACGTTAGTAATGCCCCAGGTAGCGAGTTAAACAACTTATGCTTATTAAATGGCATCTTAAATAAAATAAAAGGCTCTGCCGCTTGTACCATCAATTCCAACGGCATACCTGAAAGTTGGCTAGGGATTAGAACGGCCTTAATCAATAACTTTTCCGATCAACGGGATGAAACGACTTTGTATAGAGACCTTTCTTTAGCTACGCAGGGAAATAAAACACCTCAGGAATTTTATGAGGAATGCCAAACTTTGTTTAGTACGATGATGACGTATGTAACATTACACGAACAAATTTCTACCACAATTGAAGCGAAACGTACACTGTACAAAAAAGTTACTATGCAGGCTTTTGTTAAAGGATTAAAGGAACCATTAGGGTCCCGCATACGGTGTATGCGTCCCGATACCATCGAAAAAGCCCTTGAATATGTACAGGAAGAACTTAACGTTATGTATTTACAGGAACGTAGTGAGGTCTCAAAATCCACTGCGCAAAAAATTCTAACCCTGCAACACCTCATACAAATACCAATCCAGTCCCTCCACGTAATAATAATTTCGCAGTACCAATTCCCAACTGGCCCAATCCCATAGGAATTAGACCCAACCAACTACCACCGCCACAACCGTTTAGATTTAATCCCAACTTAATTAATCAGCAGTCACAAAATCGCATGCCTAATCGTACACAGCAAATATTCCGTGCGGTACCTCAAACTTATAACGCTCAAAGTAACATGTTCCGTTTGCCCCCTAGAAACAATCCGGCGCAAAATCAAAATCAAGGTCCTAAACCTATGAGTGGAGTACAACCTTTTACTCCTAGACCCATGTTATCTGGTCATAATTGGCAAAATTCAGGCAATCCGCCACCAACTAATTATTTTAAACATCGAGAGATGAACATGAATGAGTGCGCGTCATACGATAGCTCATATTACCCGACGGAGTACTATTACGAGCCGGTCTGTTTTAATTACGATAATACTTACTACGATTATAGTCCGTTCGCTGCATTAGAGTGCAACTATGATCCGACTTTAAGCGATTTAAGTGCTCAAGGGAATATGGCAGATTCGTCTGAACCTCAGGCAGGTCCAAGTCAGGATTTTCAGGAGGATCAGAAATCAAAAAAGTTAAAATAGAATTAAATCTCCAAACTCAGCGTCAATTGCCGTATATACTAATAGCAGAACCACCTCTAAAATTACTAGTTGATACTGGCGCGAATCAATCTTTTATAAGCCCGGAGGCTGTAGAAAAATATTTCCCAAATTTTCCCTTAAATTATGACCCGTTTGAAGTTACCAATGTACACGCGGTTAGTAGAAATAATTATTCTATAAATTTACCTTGCTTTGCAGAATTTAACGATCCAGAGTTTATCAAGTTATTTATATACCGTTTCCATGATTATTTCGATGGTTTAATTGGTTTAGATTTGCTAACTAAATGGGAGTCTAAGATAGACCTAAAAGATCAGAGGTTAATAACGCGCACATCATCCAATCCCATCCGTATGTATAATTCCTATAATGTTAACTTGTATGAAGACATCATACCTGCTCAATCTTCAAAATTAGTTAGAATACCGATCGACACTCCAAACGGTGCGGCATTAGTAAGTGAACAGACTATATGTAATTGTACTGTACGCGAGTGCCTTACTATCGTGGACAATAATCGCGGCTACTTGGAAATAGAAAATACGAGCCCGAATGATATTGTATTATCACTTGACCGACCAGTGCACGCGAGTTTATTTAATATCGAGTGCATGCGTACCGAACATTGTACCAAGCGAGTTCAAGAGGTTACGGCGCGATTACGAACAGATCATTTAAACGAGGAAGAAAAAGTCAACCTTATAGCTCTTTGCTCGAAATATGCTGACGTGTTCTACATCGAAGGCGAAGCACTAACTTTTACTAATCAAATAAAACATCGCATTAAGACTACAGATGAAGTCCCGGTTTATACAAAAAGTTATAGATACCCATTCATCCATCGCCAGGAGGTTAGGGAACAGATTTCAAAAATGTTAGATCAGGGAATAATAAAGCCTTCAGACTCAGCATGGAGTTCACCCATTTGGGTGGTCCCCAAGAAAATGGATGCCTCAGGCAAACAAAAATGGCGTTTAGTAGTCGACTTTAGGAAACTCAATGAAAAAACTATCAACGACAAATATCCCATTCCGAACATTAGCGATGTTCTTGACAAACTAGGTAGGTGCCAGTACTTCACCACTCTAGACCTGGCTAGCGGCTTCTACCAGGTGGAAATGGACCCTCAGGATATTCAAAAAACAGCTTTCAATGTCGAGCATGGACATTTCGAGTTTCTTCGAATGCCCATGGGACTTAAGAATTCACCATCCACATTTCAAAGAGTGATGGACAATGTCCTCAGAGGTCTCCAGAATGACATATGCCTGGTCTACCTTGATGACATCATCGTTTTTTCCACGTCACTACAAGAGCATATGACGAATCTCGAGAAAGTTTTCAATAGACTTAGGGAATCGAACTTTAAGATCCAAATGGACAAATCCGAGTTCTTAAAGCATGAAACTGGTTATCTTGGACACATTATAAGTAGTGAAGGAATAAAACCCAATCCAGATAAAATTACAGCCATAGAAAAATACCCCATTCCAAAAACTCCAAAAGAAATTAAGCAATTTTTAGGCCTTGTAGGTTACTATCGTAAATTTATCCCGGATTTTGCAAAAATTACGAAACCTCTCACAGCATGTTTGAAAAAAGGTAGAAAAGTGATATTGGACTCCGACTACATTAACAGTTTTGAAAAGTGCAAAACTCTCTTAACAAATGACCCCATACTACAGTATCCCGATTTTAATAAGGAGTTCATATTGACGACAGATGCTTCGAACGTTGCAATTGGTGCCGTTCTATCTCAAGGACCTGTAGGTTCCGACAAACCTGTGTGTTTTGCATCCCGAACCCTAAATGAAAGTGAACTTAACTATAGCACCATAGAAAAGGAACTTCTTGCTATAGTTTGGGCCACCAAGTATTTTAGACCTTACTTGTTTGGTCGTAAATTTAAAGTACTGACGGATCATAAACCTCTACAGTGGATGATGAACCTTAAAGAACCCAATTCGCGATTAACTAGATGGAGGCTGAAACTTAGTGAATACGATTTCACCGTTATCTATAAGAAAGGCAAATCAAATACAAACGCTGATGCCTTATCTCGGGTGGAGATTCACAATGAGGATATTAACACCATAATAGACGAATTATGTTCATTGATGCCTAACCCATCAGAAAACCCGCCATCCACGAATTCATCCACTGCAACCGTTCACACCAGCCTCGAAAATCCTATATTAGAAGTCCCAATCACAGACGAACCTCTTAACAGATTTCATAGACAATTATGCCTCACTGTAGTGGAAGATGTTAAACGAAAACCAGTAATTACTAAACCATTTGATACCCACACGCGTATAGCAATCCAAATATCATCATCTAAATTAGAACAAGATGTAGTTAATGCCCTCAAAGAGTATGTGAACCCGAAAGTAAAAACCGGTATCTTAATAAATCCACCTCTCGCCATGTATACCATCATACCAGTCATACAAGAAAAGTTTAAGAGTTCATCTATGAACTTAGTACTAGCTAAGATAGAATTAGAAAACGTTAAAGATTATCTACGTCAGCAGGAGATAATTCAACACTACCATGATGGCAAAACTAATCACCGAGGAATTACTGAATGTTATTTAGCCCTTTCAAGAAAGTATTACTGGCCCAAAATGAAGGATCAAATAACTAAATTCATTAATGAATGCATTATTTGTGGGCAAGCTAAATATGACCGGAGACCTGTTAGACCCCAGTTTAATATTGTACCCCCGGCAACAAAACCATTCGAGATAGTTCACATGGATTTATTCACTGTTCATAATGAAAAGTATGTGACATTTATAGATGTTTTTACTAAATACGGACAAGCATACCATCTCCGAGATGGTACGGGCATTAGCATACTTCAATCATTACTACAATATTGCACCCACCACGGAGTTCCCTTAACTATAGTAACTGATAACGGAACAGAATTTACCAACCAACTTTTCTTAGAATTCACACGCCTTCATAAGATAAACCATCATAGAGTTTTACCGCATTCGCCTAACGATAACGGTAACATAGAAAGGTTCCACTCAACTCTCCTTGAACATATAAGAATATTAAAACTAAAGCACAAAGAGGAGCCCATCGTAAATCTTATGCCTTATGCTATAATTGGTTATAATTCTTCAATACATAGCTTTACTAGATGCAGACCATTCGATTTATTAACTGGTCACTTTGACCCCCGCGACATTCTAGACATCGATTTTACGCAACAAGCATTACAACAGTACGTTCACAACCATAGGGCACAAATGAAGGAAGTTTATAATATCATAAACGAAACTTCTTTATTAAATCGTACTGCATTGATAGAAAATAGAAATAAGAACCGCGAACCTGAAATAGAATACGTTCCTCAACAACAGGTATTCATTAAGAACCCTTCTGCAAGTCGGCAAAAAACAGCACCGCGATATACCCAAGATACCATTCTGGCCGATTTACCCATACACGTTTACACATCCAAAAAACGTGGCCCTGTAGCCAAAAATAGATTAAAAAGAGGCCCTAAGGAACCTAACTTGTTGCAGGATTCTATTATTGCTGGTACTTCGCGAGACGACCGCGTCGGAGATAAAACTTGAAAGCTTGGCCAATGGACCCGGCTTACTACCTTATAAACTTGGATCGACGAGAATGACGACTCATCATCATACATTTCTTCAGTACGTGAATCTAAGGGACATTGAAAATCAAATTACAACACTACAGTATCAGATATCAGAATACAAAAGTCGGCTTAGTAATGACACTTATACACTGTTTGAGTTCCAAATTAGTTATCTTACTAACAAAATTGGCAAAGTATCTAATCAGCTAAAATCTTTAGAGCCCGGTCGTGTAAAGAGAGGTCTAATAGACGGTCTCGGATCGGTAGTTAAAAGCATAACCGGAAATCTAGATTACACAGATGCCTTAAATTATGAAAACGCTATCAAAAATCTACAAATTAACAATAATAAGTTAGTTAACGAATTCAATAATCACATTAGTCTCAGTAAAGAATGGATGGCTAAGCATAATAACGTTTTACTACAGTTAGTCGAAAACCAGAGTAAAATCAATAGCACCTTAGAGTTACTGTTAAATAACACTCTTACCACAGGCAGTTTAACTACTTATGCAAAGTTTGGTCAACTCATTTCTATTATAAGTGAAAATGTAGAAGATTTAAGATTAGAATTAGTTAGAATAGAGAATATGTTAGCGTTTATACATGCGTCAAGCACTGTTCATTCTATGATAGATATAGAAACACTTAGGTCTATGGTAAATAGGTTAGAACAAATATACAGTAAGGATGAAATACTAAGTCTAGAGCTCAGAGAATACTACGACATTATCAGGCCCGGATCATATTTCAATGAAAAACAAATAGTTATAGTTTTCAGATTTCCTATAATTTCCAAAATCATTTATGATTTATATAAGTTATCTATAGTACCCAATAAAAATCGTCAAGCCCTTATCCCTACCTATCCCTTTATAGCAACTAATGGAAACTCTTTCGTGTACATAGAAGCAGAATGCTCGAAGTTTAATAACTGGTATCTCTGTGAAAAGGAAATAACCCATCAAATACGAACAAAAACTGACTGCATACAAGAACTTATCATGAACCAAGCACTCAAGAGTTCCTGCCAATTTAAAACAGTATTTTTGGAAAAGGAAGCGATGGAAAAACTAGATGACCAGCATTACGTCATATCATTCCCAAATCCAACGCAAGTGCAATCAGTCTGTGGGAGAGAAGACTTCAATACGCTACAGGGAAGCTACCTCGCCACTATACCTATCAATTGTTATCTCCGTACAAAGGAACTAACTATAATCAATGACAACGATGTAATACAAGGGCAGCCCTTGAAACTAATGAACATTCCCTACAACGACGTGGACACACCGCATGCTGCCTTAACTCAAGTTCATCTCAGTTCAATCGACTTAAGAGGACTACACAGTATCCAGAACCATGTCATGACGAGTCAGCCGATACAGCTTAACCAACTGCAATCAGATGTCATATATCATACGACCATACCCTTCTACATTGCATTATTAGGTGCAGGCGCACTTATCATTGCTATACTGGGCTATCGCAATAAATGGTTTTGCAAACGCTGCGAAACTTCCAACACCAAGGGACATACTTACGAAGAACCTGAAATAAGAGAAGAGGATCGCGCGCCCAGAGGAAAAGTCCCAGAAACATTTTCTCTCAAAGTTCTAAAATAATTTCTGATCTGCGGGTGGAGATGTTACACGCAGCTGCATAAGGGGAATCGCCAACTCAGCACTCAATAATTTTATTGTAGAAACATACGCTGCAATTAAACGAACGACGGAAACGCGGAAACGGCGAGCTGAGATAGCACTTTCTGTCGCACAGACCTAGATTACTCAATTATTGTAAAACTGTAAAATTCCATTCCATATTCATACTTCGAATAGGCACGTAGGCTAGTTTTAGATTTAATATAATCAATGTAATTCTTTTACTTTAAAATAAATTTAGTTAAATCATTTTTGGTTTTTTTTTAAATCCTCCGATCGCAGCTAACGTAATTAGTTCTCGGCATGTAAAAAAAAAAAACAAACAAAGCTCTAGAATATTTTTTTTTAATTCAATCACACATATGAACCGGATGGTCATGGTCGGTGTAAACCTATTAAGTATGTATGAAGTAGTTCCCCTAGGATGCAACTAAAGTTACCTATATATAATGGCAAGTAGTAAATAAATGATGAAGTTAACTTAGTACCCGCCTAAATTATCAAGTTCAGTTCGTATTGAGAGGGTAGAATTACAAAGCGAAATAGAATTTGACATTGATTAAGTGATTGAACTTGAAAATGTAAGAGGATTAAGTAACTCATTATCAAGTTAGAAGTAAGTAAGATTGTTGTAACGATACCCTGTTTAATCCTGTACTGAATTTTTTTTTTTTCTTCTTTTTTTTTTACAATTGTCTATACCAGATTGCTGATGAATTTTGAGGTTCTATTTTTATTGATTTTTCATTTTTATACATACATTACATTATATCACGCCCACATACATTACATAATCCCCGAAAGGTTAGGCAGAGTTGTACCTAATAGTACATCCACATTTCGCCAGTTATTTTTAAGTGTAACATAGGGCGAGCCTTTTGCCATCAACCAGGCACAAATTCAGACTCCATGGCTACTAGGGAGAGATTCCCAATCGAAAAACCCAGTGACCCTTAGCCCGGCCTGGGAATCGAACCCAGGACTAATCATCATCATACATTGCGGTACTCGGAGACTTTGCTACACACATCATGAAAACTTTCAAACGTAGGCAAAGAATATTTGTCGTGAGTTCATAATTGTTATAAATATTTGTGTAATTACAGACATACGCAAAACGACTCATAAATCTTCGTTTACACTCATTAACTCTCTGATTATGAGGGCATTATAATTAACAACTTGTTTTAACACTTTAAAGCGCACAAATATTGTTAACGACCTAATTAGGATTCATCCAGGACTTATTATTTGTCTGGCTGGTCCAACATTTGTGTTTGTGCTAGACAGAAAAAAAAACTTCATTTTTTTTTGTTATATTGGTACTTACTCATACCTTCTAGACACTTTTTGTCCATGGTATGGTCGGCTCTTAGCTTTATTCGATGCGGCTAGGATTTGGTAACTAGTGGCGATATTTTTGTTATATATTGTACTAGCTGTGCCCCGCGGTTTCACCCGCCGCTTCTGGCTTGTTTTCTTTTTGCTCAGCTCCTATTAGTCGTAGTGTGATGTAATAATAGCCTATAGCCTTCCTCGATAATTGGACTATCCAACACTAAAAGAATTTTTCAATTCGACCCAGTAGTTACTGAGATTAACGCGTTCAACCAAACAAACAAACTCTTCAGCTTTTTTTTCGTGAACATTATTCAAACTTATGTCCTAAGTCAAACAAATTCCCAGGTCACTGAAAGTGTTATTCGGTTTTTCCATCAGCAGTTTCTCAGTAGCAGCCACGGTGTCTAGATTTGTGCCCGGTTGATGACAATAGACTCGCCCCCTATAACATGAGACTTAAACATACATTGCGAAATGTGGGTGTACGACTAGGTACGCCTCTGCATAACCCTTTGGGGATTACAGGCGTGATTATGTTATGATAATTCTGATTAAAAGTCATAATTAAATGTCAGCTATAGTTTTCAGACCTAATTAAAAAAAAAAAGTGAAAAAGTTGGAACTTTGACCCCCATATCTCCGTAACTAGAAGGTTCCCAGGTATGGTCTAGAACAAAAAAATGATCGCAAAAACGAGGAGAACAAGTGGCTTTCGGTTATGTTAAGGGTCTGTTTACACCCTTTATATCCCAACCTTTTACCGTTTCCCCACAAACACAATTGACAAAAATGTGTGGTCCATCTATCTCAACGCCTCATGGACACCCATATATTAGAGGGGTCGCGACACGGAACGCCACTCTTGTCTCAAATAGTTCCGATCTTACGGTAACCCTACACGACTTCTCTTTTGTCGGGAATACTATTAAATTGGTGTTTATTTGTCCCACTTATAGTGTTATATGGGAGTTCTAAGTTTTGTTGTTTGAAGACAGATTTACGGTTGAACGGATTTGGGAGAACAGAATTTTGTGCTAAACTGAATGAGGTTGGTGCTCGTAATTGACTACTCAGAGAAGAATTAATTGCGAAACGAACTCGGAGACCATAGTCTCTTTTAAAGTACCTACAGACGTAATGTCGGTCAGGTCATAATAATATGAGGACTATGTAGATTAGTGCCTGAGATGGTATTTTGAGTTTTGCCCGCAGCTCCTGCGTGGAGTTCTGTATTGTCCCATGGGATCGTACTACAGAGATAAAAAGTATCCTATGTAACATGAAATATCATCACGCCTGTAATCCCCGATCTGTAATCTTCGAACTACCACTGATGAAATGTGGGTGTACTATTAGGATTAGGTATATCTAATCACCCACATTTCATCAGTTATGTTTTTTTTTTCAAGTCCCATGTAATAGGGGGCGAGCCTATTGCCATCAATCGGGCACAAATGCAGACTCCGCGGCTGTTATTGAGAAATTCCTGATAGAAAAACCCAATAACACTTTGCCCATATAACACTGTGTACCAAAATCCATCCATACATACCAGTAGCGAAGGGTAATTTTTTGTAAGAGGTAAGCCGGAGTACATATCTTTAATGCCATTATATTATTTGTCTATAGAATACTGACTGTGCCATTTTTGAAAGGGAATCCGGTAGGAATCGAGTTTTATGAAACCTTCGCCACTGATACATACAAACTTTCGCGTTTATTTATGTTAATTTCTAAGGGTGATCTCCTAATAATAAAACAAAATCTGGCCTACCTGTAGTAGATAGATCGGTGTATATATTGTTATATTATTCGTAAACTTTTGTTTAGCGTAGGAAGTTCAGCGAAGTTCGTACATTGTGGCGGGTTAAAGGTTAATCCGAGAGTACTTGTGCGGAATAATATGATATTTATATTTTATTCATTTACATAATTCTAATTTCGGCAGTTTTCTGACCGATTGGAGCATGTTTTCATACACTCAGGTATGAAGAACAGGTTCTTCATCCCGGGTTCTTCATCCAGGGATGTCTGGAGGGCTACTGTCCGACAGTTGTTGTCGGGTTCTTTTATATAGTTTAACTGAGCGATGTAGGATTTCGATGTTTAGGTCATAATATGTGTCATAGATGGCGCTGTAGTACCTACTTTTTGTGGTGCCGCTACACATGTATACAGGGTGTAAACGGACCCTTTCACAAAGTCGTCAACCGAGCATCGACCGACTGTTAGGCTGAGGTGTACCCCTAGTACATAATTTGCCAGTTATAATTCAAGTCCAATACTTAATAGGAGCCGAGAGCCAATTAGCTACTACTGAGAAATCCCTAATGAAAAACCCAATAACACTTCTATAATTTGACCCATTATATACAAAGCTATAATTAATAGGAAGAAAAACTCAACATACCAGTTAAAATTACTTTTAAAACATGCTTTAATTATAATTTTCTGACATCCAATTTTCATCTGAAAACTGTGATAGATGTTCAAAAATGATTGAATAACATTCAATTATTGTTATTCTAAGAAACATGAACAAAACTGCATTACTAATTTAAGTCTGAAACATTGAACGCACTAGGCATTAAATCCGCTGAAGCGGTTGCTAATGATTGAACAAGTCTGTCATCTTGTGTGTCCTACTTACTCAAAATTACATTATTTATGGTCCCATTAAAATATTTGGACAAATTGTAACACAGCGTTCAGTACGGTCTAACCAAAGATTTCCAAGCAAAAAAAACACTGATTAAAGTGATTTTATTTTAACCTAAAATCATTGGATATAACCAACATTTTTAGTCTATTTTCGTTGGCTGATTTTTTTTCTTGTAAGTATCTAATGCGTTATTCTTTTTTTTTCTATACCTTAGTTTGACAGCTTTTTTAATAAAGTTTTCAAGTTAAAAGTAACACATTAATAAAATCGATTCTTCCGAAGTCCTCATCACCAGAGTTATTAGCTAGTAAGTAGGTAAGTAGTAACGGACAGGTGGGTAGTGTCTTATTGTAGGTTGAAGATTTTTTTAAAGCGAAGATACTGTCGAAAGTGTGCTGTCCTATTAGTAATTGCTAGGTAGTTCGTAGCCAGTTTTTCTTTTAGTTCATTTAACTAGACACGTCCTACATTGTCAGTAGTGCTCGGGCACGTAGGTCACGTGCCAATTTTTTTGATTCATTAAAGTGTTGCAAAACCGTTCGACGATTGTTCCACGAAATTCTTTAAAATGTAGGTGTACCTACATTTTAATGTATCTTAACATATATAACCTTACATCACGCCTGCAACCCAAGAAGGATTAGGCAGACGTGTATCTGTTACTAATCATGTTAATTATCGACACCTAATTTTGAAGCTGCGCTTTAACTTCCCAGTACGTAGTCTCTCCTGAACTTTCTCACGTTACACAGTTTGTTGGCGATTTATTAATGATTAATGACGAGCACATAACAAAGAACCACTTACTTATTAATGAGAGATGTTATCTTTGCTACTCTGATTCACCTTTTGGATTCTACTCCTATTTAACATCAGGCCTGTAATCTCAGATAGGTTAGGTAGAGGTGAGATACTTTTAATACAGCCACATTACTACATTTTGGTCCTTCGACCCGGATTAAGTCCCATGTAAAAATAGTTGGTGAATCTATTAACTGGGCACAATTATAAACTCTTGGTTAAGAATCCAATAACACTTTGACTGAGCTGGGAATCGAACCCAGGACAACATATTACAGGATATTGTACTTTTAGAATAATTATTGCTGATACCTGAAAAATATTTATGTTGCGCTCCTAAAGTTTTTACAGACCGTTAAAGAGAACATAAGGGTAAAAAAATGCCTCCACGATGGGCGATACTTGAAATTTGTCTGCTGTATCCCGTGAAGTCAGACCTACTGTCATCCTTCAAGGCTATATGTATTGACAGTGATTATACTTGCTTATTTATTATAAATCAAACTGTTGTAACTGTATCAAACATGACCGATGCTGATTATATCTAGAAGATTAAATTTGGAAAAAAAAACACAACAGGCTTTTATATTAGAGCGTTTCTTTTATTTTTTGCCATATTTTCAAAAACTCGCCAATAATAAAAATATCAATAAATCGCTTTTTTGGTCATGAAAGTAACAAAAAAGGAAGTAACGAAACAAGTGTTTAATTTTATCAAAATAGTGTTGTGGTAGTTAAAATTGCAGTTACGTCTATTGTTATACACTAAATTTTATCCATAGCTAATAACTATTGCACTATGATAAAAACAGTGGGTAAATATTGTCAACTTACCTTGAAACAGCAATAACAAAAGCTGGAATGAGATTCGCTCTAAAACGAGTACGTGTACACACTTCAAACTTCGGAACAACAACTGACGCGATACATCAATTTGGCGGCATTTAATGACATCTACGTTGTTGCTAGTTCAAAAAAATTTAACTAAATTGTTGTTTTTTAATATTTCACATGTCTAAAATGGGTAACAAAAATGGAAATCCATTTTTGGAACTTTCTCTGGGACATGTTTAAAATTCATTAATAACCGTAAAATTTTAACCAAATTACCAAAAAAGTAATACGTGAACCCTTTTACCTTGTAATACGATTTATAATCAAAATCTCAGTATAGTTTCTTTGAACTATATCAAAATAATTAAGTTTGAAATTGCGAATGGTAGACTGGGACATACGAATTTTCATACATTACAATTTTCGACAGTTTATATTTAGTTGATTTTTTATTTTAGTACTATGTATTTATTATTTGCTAAAATATTTTCTGTTAATTTTAATAACAGTAGTGCTTCTAAGTAAAACAGTATCAGTAATTTATAGATTACACCAAAGTTATTCATCTACAAAATCATGGGACATTCAACAAATGTGTAATGGCAAAAAAAAATAGAAATGCTCATTAGTGCTCTAAAAAGAAAATAATACACTTTAAATTAAATTAAACCTATTAATTTATTACATCATTCAATTTATATGATACTAGTGACCCGCCCCGACTTTGCACGGGTGCCATATACATATTAACCTTCCTCTTGAATCACTCCATCTATTTCTGAAAACTGCATTAAAATCCGTTGCGTAGTTTAAAACATCGAAGCATACAAACAGCGGGAGCATCTTTTTTATACTATGTAAAGATAAAAGCTTGTCCCGATATCATGGGGGTGCATCAAAAATAACTAGTCCGCCATCTTTGGGAGTCCGCCATTTTTTATTTATTTATTCAAATGCCATCACTTAGCTAACCATGCATTGTCATCCAAACTAAACGTGTATGCAAAATTTCAGCTCTATCGGTTGAGGATAACTGATTTAAATTTCAGTTGCAAGATTTGACCTAAACAAACATACAGACAAACATTGCAAGTTAAATAAAAGTTTGTAAAAAATCCTGTATTTATAAAATAAATTTAAATGCTACCTCAATATTGGACGTCTGAAACTAAAGTGACTGCGCAACGAAAATATTACGAATGCTTGCACAAAATATAAACACGTTTTCCCGTTCAATTTTCTACGAATCTAGAAAAATACAGAGATTGTGAGTCCTATCAACTATTTGAAAACAAATGGCTGCTATGATATCTTTTGTTCATAATATAGGCAATCATTGTCTTGTATTATAATGCTGAATATAAACGTATTGGACGTTACACTAAGTATTATTCGGTTACTGAACTTCGTATAAGGTTTTATTTCAGTCGCGGTTTCAGCGCGGTTTTTTGTACACATGAAGATCGTCATATTCGTTCAAAGGTAAGCGGGCGGATTCCGCGCAATTTCCGCGTGTTCCAGCGAGCGTTTTTTGATTATTTAATCTATCTGTGAGTTCAAAGTATGTAGGTTTTCACTTGATACATACTTTACCGTGCAGTTTTATACTCATTAATTAATCATGAACGTTCGCCGGTGAAGCACTTTCTTCCATAATTTTTTATAAAATTGAATCCAGCACTTCCGTAGTTTAAATATTTTAACTTAGGATACCAGCGAGCTCAAGACATTTTTTTTTCATTCTAAGCTTAAAGTTTTTTAATGCTAATAATAATCATATTACAATGTCAAATAGCATCTTGATATCACAATAATTCATAAAGCAAAATAAAAATAATAATATGTCAAGTGGTGTCATACATAAAAATATAAATAAAATAACTTAAATAAGTCCTAATATCAAAATCAATACTTGAAATGCCATGTCGCTCTATGTACAATACTGGTATTTAGCTGTTATATGATATTCCGTTGCTTCGGAAAGCGCGTTCAGAAGTTGATTCTGAGCCTTATACCTCTCCGGCCGTGGCAGATTGCCATCCCATCTGATATAAAATATGAGAGTGAAGAAAGGGAGTGGAGAGTGCAACTGTGTTTAGACACACTTGTGTACTATAAGATCTATATCCCGCGTTGCTAGATGTCTCCGCTGTGATTGGTTAGAAGGACTTTATAAATTCAGTTGTTTTTTTCGCCGCAGCCCCTCGGGTCGATCTTCAGGTTAAGCAGCGCTTGGGTTGGTCCGTGGGTAACCACTAATTACATACCGAGTTTCCTCCGTGTTGTGGTCCAAAAGTCTAACAACCAGTCTTACCAAGGGTTATCGTATTACCCAGTACTAACTGCGTTGTGGAGGTCAGATAGGCAGTCGCTCCATGTAAAATACTGGTATTCAGCTGCATCCGGTTAGACTGGAAGCCGACCCCAAGATAGTTCGGAAAAGGCTAAGCAGATGATAATATGATGACGAATCGGGACTTCTTGAATGGAAAAAAAATTGGTGACCAATCGGAACAGTGACGAGACGAGCATGAACCATATTAAATAACCCCGAGTATTTAAATTACAAAATTACCTAAAAATAAAGCAACTAGATTATTAAGACAAGTTTAGTGCTAACATTAAATGTACATGTCATTATAAGCTATGTAATTACATCTGTGTACATAAAGAGTCCGTTCATTATGTCCTACATAATCCCGAGGGTCATTACCAAGGAATTAATTAAACCTTTCCATTTTGTGTGGACATTATTTCGAGGAAATCCATAGACAAGATCTTTAAAAAGATTAGCCTGTGATCGTAACTTGGATTAATTAAAAAGCTGGCAACATTTTTGAATTAAAATACTTGTTATTCTTTTGGTAAACCAGGCTTAGCAAAGAAACAATGTAAACTATTTTACATAACATAACATCATGCTTGTAATCGCCGAAGGGTTAGGCAGAGGTGTACCTATTACCTAATATTACACCCACATTTCGCCTGTTATGTTTAAGTCCCATGTAATAGGGGGCGAGCCTATTGCCATCAAGCGGGCACAAATCCAGACTCCGTGGCTGCTACTGAGACATTCCTGATAGAAAAACCCAATAACACTGCCCGACCCGGAATCGAATCCAGGACCTCATGCTCAGCATTCGCGCTTGCAACCTAGACCAACAAGGCAGTCAGTGTTAACTATGTATATTGTGTGTGAAAATCCTCCTAAATCAGTTTTAATACACAATTGCAAAAAAGGATGGTTTTGCCAACCAATCGTCGTAGAAAGAAAACGGTGAGCATAATTAATCTTTTCGCAACTATGTTCGGATCGGCCTACAGTCTAATCGGATGCAGCGGAATACCAGTATTTTACATGGAGCAACTATCTATCTGACCTCCACAGCCTACTGAGTACTGGGTGATACGACAATACCCCTTCGTAAGACTGGCACAGGCAGTAAAACATAAAGACCCCAATGCACCACAAAATACAAAAAAAAAATCGACTTCCGTGACTTGTTTGTTTTATTGACTTTTTTGCCACCGACTTCCGAAAGTAAAGTTATTTTCCACTTTTTAGTAATTTTTTTTAGGAAGTCAGTGATTTTGTTTTCAATAAAAGTTTTTATTTTATATATAATTCATTTTATGGGACCACCGCGCGAGCTGCCTGTACCAAATGAAAAATAAAACTTAAATCGGATCAGTAATCAAGGAGAAGTCGGTGAATAAACCTGAAAAAAAAGAGATGCTGGTGGAATACAGTCATCCTTTCTTTTTTTCCTTTTATAGAAGTCGTTTAAATAGCTTTTGCGCTGAATCTAAACCATCTAGTTCCATTTCTGGTAAAAGACGTGCGGAGACAGATGCTATATGTATAGAGGACACGCTGGCCTGCACCCGATTTTTAGGCACGTGTGGCGTAAAAATCGTTCATGGACCAGCTTTAAACCTTTTTTACTTATGCATGTGCTCGAAACGTAACGCGGCCGAAAACGTTACTAAAAAGAGTTACCTAACTTTTCAGATTTCGAAATACCGTTGGACTAGCCAACGCTAACACTTTCGTGATATTTACTTAGTTTGAAGACTTTATTCATGAATGGGTATTATGTTTTTTTTTTATAAACGTTGCCCCACACTAGGAATTTCTCATGTATCGTGGGTGCGTTTACAAACATTTAAACTCACATACACAAACAGCCAAACCCGAGCCAACTAGCTGTAGGTCATACAAATATTTGTACCGTGCGGGAATCGAAACGCATCGCAATCGGGAATCGAATCACAGCGCACAGGTGCCAATCGCAGCGCAGGTGCTAATCGCAGCGCAGGTGCCAATTGCTCAACCACTACGCCAACCGTGCCGTCAAAACATGGCGTTTAAACATGGCGTGTTCGTTTCAGAGCCTCTGTTGAAAAAACCTGTGGTTTATCAACCAAAACACGAGTAAACATCGTAAATTTTGCAACTTAGTAAACTTTAGTTAACAAATTCATTTCTAAGGCTTCAGAAACCATTCGTCGACCAATATAAAGTTGCCGACTAAAACTTGTGAAACTCCACAAGTATTTCGCCACCATTTTTCATAAAGGTAAATCTTTTGCCTTTAGCTTGTACCTTGATAAATCGGAAATTGAATAAAGGCTTCTGATTCCGATAACGCTAGCTAGCGTCGGGATGCTGTAGTAATCTGTTTCATCGGATTTCTTATGTATTCTATGTATAGTATTGTTCAAATCTAGGGTTGTCACCAGAAAACGTGAATGAATTCTAGTTCGTAAACAGTTTTATCATCTTATGCACTGCTTTGTGCGATATCAAAACATAAACTATTTTTTTTTTTTTTTAACGTGATAAAATCATCAAATGAGTCCTCCCACCCAGGGCAGAGCGGAAGGGACTGTCAGACTTGTACTGACTAAAATCCACGGTGTCCTTCAGTAGCCCTTTATGTTCCAGGGTCACGGTAATTCTATGAGTCCCGCGACCCCGGCAGGCTTTGGCCATCTAGAGAAAACATAAACCATTCAAATAAAATAGGATAAATAACATTTGATATTCAGAAGACCGTTCAAGGGCAATCATCATCATCATCTGCCTAGCCTTTTCCCTTTTCCATGTTAGGGTCGGTTTCCAGTCTAACCGGATGCAGCTGAATACCAGTATTTTACATGGAGCGACTGCCTATCTGACCTCCATAACCCACTTAGTACTAGGTAATACGATACCCCTTGGTAAGACTGGTTGTCAGACTTTTTGGGCCACTGACTACCTGTAACGAGGGCAATACTAGCCAAATATTTATAAATTGCGGCATATCAGATTAAACTAAGAGAGTACTAGCTCCTGCAACAGTCACCAATACC
The DNA here is from genome assembly GCA_963082995.1 of Noctua comes. NCBI lineage: Eukaryota > Metazoa > Arthropoda > Insecta > Lepidoptera > Noctuidae > Noctua > Noctua comes. The sequence goes on along the minus strand of OY720281.1, from coordinate 12,291,021 downwards.
AATAACTGCTAATTAGGTTAATCATAAATCTAGCAACTATCTAACTTACTTATGTTGTCCCATTCCCAGCAAAGGTCTCCCTTTTCCACACATCTCCTCCCAACACGAGCCAACAACTAACAAGGTAATAAATAATTTTCCGCCAACTTCCCACTAAACTGATCTAATAAAACCTACAAACTACTCATCATATTTGTTTTTGTATTAAAACTAAGAGAATCTGCACTACAATGTATCTAAAAGCCACCATGTTTTAACAGCAGGTGGTCCACCCACATTATACGTTAATTATCTACTTACAAGGGTAAATTATGAGTTGTGACCCTTTTTTCAACACCTGTGTCTGACATGGACCCTTACCACGATAGTTTTTAGGACGAAGGGTAAGTTACACCTAATATTTTCGTACTAACCTAATGAGTGTCGTTGACTTATAACTACGGTAAGTGCTTACCCTATTTTTGGACGCCCACGTTCGAACAGGTTTTAACGTGTGATCTCACCCTTGTGATCACTGAAGGGTTTGGGTAAATAGAGGTACGTCATTATAGTGTTAGCCTCCCATCAGTTTTTTTTTTGTGCTAATGAATTTCATTGCAGAGATGTTATTTATGGATATGATATTTCGAATCTGGATACGAATATGGATATAGGAATAAAATTATATCGGTTTCGGATACGGTTACGGATATGTAATTATTTCGGATTATCCGTTAGTTTCGGATAGTTTCGGTTACGGATATAAGATTGAAGTAAAATATAAACACAAATAGTATGTATTAATTTGGTTTTATTTATAGGTTTTATCTAGTCTAGGTTATCATTTGGTGTTTTAATCAGTCATATAGGTAAGTAACTATCCGAAACTTGTGAAACGCATACGGTTACGGTTACGGATATATTTTTTTATTTCGGATATCCGATAGCTTCGGTTACGGTTACGGAGCTCCATAACATGCCTGTATCATTGCTAACATATTTGTTCCATAATTATATATTTTACGTCCCACACGTTGAATATTTTGTAGGAAACAGCAGATATTTATTTTAATAGCTGATGGATAACTTTTATTTGGGAATGATGTATTGAGCATGTGGTAATCGTTTGTGCGTCCCCTCCACTCCGTATTTCCCGCACTGTACGGCAAAGGCCTCTTCTCATAAGGAGAAATGATGGCCACGTTTTGAGACATTATAATATCTGAAGGTATCAAACACTCGGCGAGCTATGGGCTAGCTCGCCGTCCGGCCGTCTTTTGACGACAGGCCGTGTCGACGGCGCGTTCGTGTTCCACGCGCGCCTCAAAGAGATGTCAGCAACGATGTAGGGGTCTGCAAGGGCCGATGCCTGCCAGGGCTGCGGGACTGTTCGAAAGAGATACCGTGGCCCTGGAACACAAAGGGCAAAGAAGGAACATGGATGGATTTTAGTCAGTACAAGTCTGACACTCCCTTCCGCTCCGCCCAGAGTGGTTAAAAGTATCGGGAGCTCAAAATAATGAACAATCACGGAAGATATCCCGTAAGTGACAGTATAAGTTTTTCTGAAGGTATTTGTACTATGTTCACAATTCTTCATGGCTACCTTTTTGTGTTTTTCCGAAAGCTTGTTTTTATGTTAAATGTTATATACTTTTATAATTTAAAATAACCTAAAATAACAATAAACTTAAAAAATGGCGTCAAAAAACTCCTCAACTCTGTCAACTGGTAATGTACCCAAAGTAAATAAAAAGTCGGACAATTTTCAACAACTGCTGCTCGAATTTAGTTTATCTGGAATGCAAGTTCAGTCATGAATAAAGTCAAAGTCTCAATTCAAAAGAGTACTTAAATAAGTGATAAATAAGTGACACGCGCTTTTAAAGCCTTCAGTATTTCTATTTTTTTTAAAACTGCTTTTTGACATTTGCTGTCGAAAAGCTTATTTCATTCCAGTTAAAAAAAATCGATAGCTTATGTCAGTCGAATACATTTTTTACTTTTCCATCGGAGATCAACGTTATCGTTGTCATACTCACCTAATGTCAGGTTGTCTAGATTCGACACCATGTCCTCGTGATTCAGAATCGATAACTTAATATTTAGTACTTTTTTAAATATTTATTCATTTAAACACACTCTTTATTTTACATCGGAGCATCTGAAGCTGAATTAGGATAAGTTCTTTATCTCGGCATATAGCGCCAGACCCCTCAAAACAGACAACGGTACAAATTGTCCCAACAACATGCAAAATGACGCAATTAATGATATTTAATAAAAGAAAAAATAATGCAACAAAATATAATAGAATATAAAGGGTGTAAATAGAGCCTTAACGAAGCTGAAAGGCACTTGTTTTCCCCGTCATAAATCATTCTATCATTTTATTCTTCCTTCCTTTGGGAACCTTCTAGATACGGAGATATTGGAGGACAAAAAAATGTAAGGTCCAACATTCCCACAAGTTTTTTTAAATGCTATTTTTTAAGGTTTATAACTTTACTTTAAATACCGACCTGATTACGATTCAATGCATCCATCAGCACAATGTTTTGAGTGCGTTACATTGAGTTTGACCGAAAAACGTGATTTTACACAAAAAAAAGTCGGTTCCCAGCAATAATTTTTGCGTAGGGTTACTTAGTTTGATGTCCAGAATGCTTGGTTTACGGTATCGTGAAATCCAAGCGCATATTTTGCATGCAAGATACACCTTGTATTAATTAATTATTGGAACATATTTACTTTCCAAACCATCACAACATTCTCATGATGCAACATAATAACCCTCCATAACTGCGTAACTCACAATATTAATACAGTCATGATCTTCTACATAAAAGGATAATTTACCGTCGAATAGGCCAGGTAACCGTCGTCGTAATTCTCATTATGAGCTCATAAAGGTCTCCCATAATTAAAGTGACGACGTTGATCCCAAGTTTATTTGTTATTAAGCAATGTATCGGGGCGACCTTTTCGTTCGTCGTTATTGCTGAAAGATAAATATAAAAATATGAGGCTGTTCAGATTTGTGTGTGAAAAGAGATGACACAGTAACACAGCAGAAATATTATTAGGTGTTGGGCAGTAAATATCTGAGGTCCAGTATCAGTCTATAAACAGCGCTGAGAAAGCGTAGGTATTTTTCTCTGTAGAACAATGTTACCGAAGAGAAAACATTTTTAAAAACAAGCTTTCAAATATATAGGTCTAACGTATTTTTTTTCGTATACCCATTTACATACCCCTTTTAATTTATACCCATATCATGGGAGGCATAAAAAGTAACTAGTCCGCCATCTTTGGGAGTCCGCCATATTGGATTTATAATGTCGACACTTAGCTAACCATGCATGAAGTATGCAAAATTTCAGTTCAATCGGTTGCGGATAACTGTTTTAAAATTCAGTTGCAAGATTTGACCTAAATAAAAAAACAAACAAATACAGCAAGTTAAACAAAAGCTTGTAAAAATAGCTGTAAGTTTTGATTCCAAGGGTAGGTACGTCTAACACTCTGTTAGGTATATAATGAAAACTTACAGTGAAAAAAACATTTTCACCTTCATTCATAGATTTTTTTATTCGACGATTCTTACGTTGTAACATAGCATCACCTGCCTGGCCTCTACACCTCCAAGGGTTAAGCAGGGCTGTAGCTATAGTACACCCTGTAGTACCAGCCATAAATCCAGAGTCAGAGCTGCTGATTACAAATTCCAGGTGTAACAATTTTTCCGACTCGGCAATTGAACCCTGGAGTTCATGCTCAGCAGTAACGCTAGCGACCACTAGACCGGCGAGGCTGAAAATCATTAAATTTTAATTAATTCAAAGATTTGTGCCCGGTTGATGCCAATAGGCGGCGAGCCTATTGGCATCCCTATCACATGGGACTTAAAACATAACTGGCGAAATGTGGATGTACTATTAGGTACACCTCTGCCTAACCCTTCGGGGATTACAGGCGTGATGTTATATTTTTATGTTAAATCACGAAGATAATAAAGGTGCTTTCTACCCTTATATTTGGCTTCTCGCTTCACAGTTCTCGGAAACTGTCCATCATGATATTGATACACACTTAGCTTCTGCTGCCGAATCACTTAACTGATTGTGTTTCAGACGCCTACTATTTGATTTACAAGAAATACAAAATTTGGAAACCGGAAATAACAGGCTGAAAACACTTAAAGTATTTACCGTAGTAATTCGTATCGTAACTGAATCTTCATTATACAAACAAAGACAATAAATAATGTTTTTTTTTTTAATTTAATCATTAAAATACCTATTGATTTCACTTTAACGATGACAGCATTTCTAAACTTAATTAAACCTTATACGATATTTAAAATGGTTATAAATTGACCAGTGATTAACATGCAGAAATTAAACATGGTTTCTTGTCAGCACTAAAACAAATCAGATTGCATACACAGCAATCCCAATCGGTTCAATGACAGGGGAAAATCATTTCATTCTAGTGCCGCAATTCGTCTAGCAATAAGAACTTGAAGCCAACAAAACACCAGTGACAAACCAAGGCTATGTTAACACATCAAAGTCCGGACGTGGGCAGACTAACTGTCAACGGAGAAGGACTGATTATGCGGTCAGAGTCAAATAAGAGGGGAACCAGGGAAGCTAGACAGCAGACCTCTAATCAGTGAATGCAATTGCTAAAGTTAATCATTGTGGTGCAACCGAACAATCGCCAATCGACGGGCAATTTTAACGTGAACGGTTAATCTTTCATTAAGGATTTGCGATTCGGTGCAATCGGACTCATGGAATTAATGACGGTAGAATTTTTGTTTTAATCAGGTTAAGCTATTATTGATTGAATTACATAAATTAATAAAAAAATATGTCGTAGAACAGTGTCTAGTTAGTTCGAATATACTTGGTTTGGTTACCAAAAATTTATTTCCTTCAATTACAGTTCAGAAAAAGGGATTTTCCGAATTTTAATATAAACACGCATTTTAATATAAATTATATATATAATTCAATAATAGTGAGTTTTTAAAATCTTAATGTCATTTTTTTGTATAAACCATAAATTAGCTTTGTATTCCACAGAAATGTTTTTCTTTGTATAAATTACTAAAATTCCGAAATTAGTAATAAAACGGACCCTCCTGTCTGGTGGGATGCGTACATAATGTTAGTAATTTATTAACGGAAAAGCTAGTCATTTTTATCAAGGAATATCTTATGAGCTAAGTTAGTAGATAGTTTTTGATGCGCCACCCCATGAAATGATACAGTAATGAATTATGTCAATCTATAATTCATTACTGTATCATTTCATGGGGTGGCGCATCAAAAACTATCCTGCTTCCCCTTGAAAGAGCTCAAAGAGCAATTTTAAAGGTAGCAAACTTCCATCCCTTTTACTTTCCCACAGATCAGCTGTATACATCCTGCAACGTGCTGACTGTGCGCCAGCTATTCATTATGCACTTAGTATTAAAACAACACTCCATGCTCACGTACAATGCTGACAATACTAACAAGAGACGTAATGATATAGTATGCATTTCTAATCCAACCTCGAAACATGTCTTTGTGGAAAGATTCTTTTCATTTTTAGGCCCATTTCTGTACAATAGACTAAATAGAAAACTAAGTATATATAAGTTAAATTATTTTAATTGTAAAAAGTCTCTAATTACTTTTTTACAACCCATATCTTATGCACAGACAGAAGACTTACTTGTTGTCTGCAAGTAAACTGCTGACACGCTGTTTTTTATGTTTGTTTATTTTATGTAAGTTTTAATTTTAGTACTTTACTTTTCATTTAATGTTAATTTATTTATTTTAAGTAGGTATTTATGCACTTTGCAGCCTGAAACACAGGTTCAACCTAGTTCAGGCAATAAGCAACTGCTCTATTTTATTTCTTAAGATATTTTATTGTAAATGTGCCCCCTTTTTATAAATAAACGATTATTATTATATTATTATTATAGTACTCAGTGTTACAGCTGAGATTGGAGACTTCTAATATACACAGTTTAATTAGTTTAATTTAATTTAAGCTTTATCCTGAAAAACAGAAGGTTCCGTTTATACATACACTACGCACATACATCATCTGCCTAGCCTTTTCCCAACTATATTGGGGTCGGCTTCCAGTCTAACCGGATGCAGCTGAATACCTGTACTTTACATGGAGCGACTGCCTATCTGACCTCCACAACCCAGTTAGTACTGGGTAATACGATATCCCTTGTAAGACTGGTTGTCAGACTTTTTGGGCCACTGACTACCTGTAACGACTGTCAAAGATCTACAAATGACAGCCGGGACCAACGGCTTAACGTGCTTTCCGAGGCACGGAGGAAACTCGGTATGTAATGGGCGGTCACCCATCCACAGACCAACCTAGGCAAGCACGGCTTAACCTAAAGATCGACCCGAGCGGCTGTTATTATCTAGACACGAGCTCCTCCACACTCATGCACTACGCACGACGCACATACGTACACTTAAATTAAGTATTTTCTTAGATTATTTTCTAGTAGGTAATAATATGATAATATTGATTATAAATGAATACTTAAATATCATTAAGGAATTAAAAATAAATGGATTTATTTTAATTAGGCCACCATTTTTATTTTTTGTGGGTTTGTCAGAAAACTTTATCTATGACCAGGCAGTATAGTTGTTCGTTCTGAAGCTTGTGGCTATATGATATGTACGTGACATTCAACCTTAGGGTGATAAAGCTATTACGTGGTCGACTATACTTACCTACCACGCCACTGACTACTTAACGACTATCAAAGAACTAAAATTGGCAGCCGCGGGACCAAAGGCACGGACGAAATTCGGTATGTAATGGGTGGTCAGCCATCAACGAACCAACCTAGGGCAACTTAACCTGAAGATCGACCCAAGCGGCTGTTATTATTTAGCCACGAATGTATTACTTCTATTCATTTATGGAAATATTCAACTGTAGAAGTAACTAGTAGAAGTAAACTGAAGTTGCGATGTAAAAAGATAAAAAAAAAAAAAAAAAATTGTTGTAGGCGATCGTGGTAAAGATATTTGGGTGATGAGTTGGAGAAAAGTACCGAAATCTTTTTACACCGTAAAAAGATTATGAGTTGGAGATAAGTACCGAAATCTTTTTACACTGTAAAAAGATTTCGGTACTTATCTTCAACTCATCACCCAAATATCTTTACCACGACCACCTACAACAAATTATTATCTAGGTGTAGAGTCTAGACGACGTCAAAGGTTAAAAACCTTTTAAAATTCCGGAATATTTCAAGTTTAAAATTATAGTTATAGGTTACAATGCCTTTGACGTTTGTAGTCGAGAATTCAGGACCACACGATAGCGACAAATCGGTATGACACGTCCGACTAAATCCCACAAATTGCGAGGATTTTGGCACCTTTTAGCTCTCTGAAAGGTGCTTTGTATCTGTGAGACAAATGGTCACACTAGTCTTACGGTTTAATACAATTTTTGGAATGTTAAGTTATATATTGTTTAATTCGCTGTGGGGATTGAGATGCTCAGGTATAACTGTGAGTATATTAAAATTTGTTAATAACCCATTTTTTTATTAAGACCTAATTAGAAGTTGTTATAATTATAAAAAATAATAAATAAATATAAAAATAATATATTTTAATATATAAATAAAACAAAATACCGGTAAGGTAAATGTATTTTATTTAACGTAATGAGCTGGATTGGATTATTTTTACATTTAAATAAAACTAACTACCGGTAAATGTATTTGATTTAACATAAAACAAAATTCAACGTAAATAAAAAATATAAATAGTTTACACAATAGTTTAACAATTTATATTTTTATTAAATTAACAAATACGTCTACCACTCACTTAATTTGTTATATAAATTCTACCAACCAAGTCTTATTAGGTCATCATCATCCGCCTAACCTTTTCCCAACTATATTGGGGTCGGCTTCCAGTCTAACCGGATGCAGCTGAATACCAGTATTTTACATGGAGCGACTGCCTATCGGACCTCCACAACCCAGTTAGTACTGGGTAATACGATACCCCTTGGTAAGACTGGTTGTCAGTCTTACTAGGTATCTAAAGAATAAAGTTTTACCCTACGTCACAAAGTTTTACAAATCTATTTTTAACATAAACTTTTTCGGTAAAGGAAAACTATTCCTTTCAGTCGTACAGCTAAAACTCTGTTTTATTATATTAATGATAATTTTATTATATGTATAGTAGTGGCGAAGGTTCCATACAACTCGATTCCTACCGGATTCCCTATGAGAAATGGCACACTCAGTATTCTGTAGACAAATAATATAATCAGATTAAAGATATGTACTTCGGCTTACCTGTCACAAAAATTGACCCATCGCTACTGATGTATAGTCAAACAAAAATAGACTCACATTATTCTGTACTAGACAAAGATATTGTATGTATAGCCAAGTAAAAATAAAAATAGCCTTTCAATCACATTAAGTCCAATTTCCTGTTTCTATTCAAGCAGCAAAAATTGAGTAAACTAAATTAACTTAACCATTAATTTTCAACCTAATTTTCCGGGAAAAACCTTTTACTATTTACCTCTTTTTTAGGGTTCCGTAGCCGAATGGCAAAAAACGGAACCCCTACAGATTCGTCATGACTGTCTGTCTATACAGGGTGTAAACAGACCCTTCACATATCCGTCAACCAAGCATTCTGTACATCAAACTAAGTAACTTTACGCAAAAATTATTGCTGGGAATCGACTTTTTTTTTGGGGTGAAAAATCACGTCATACGGTAGGACTCGATGGAAAGCACTCAAAGCATTGTGCTGATGGGTGGATTGATATGTACGGGGTTGTGGAGGTGTGTAAAGTAAAAATATTACATTAAAAACATGTATTTAAAAAAAAACTTGTGAAAAAGTTGGAACTTTGACCCCAATATCTCCGTAACTAGAAGGTTCCCAGGTATGGTCTAGAACAAAAAAATGATCGCAAAGACAGGGAGAACAAGTGCCTTTCGGATATGTTAAGGGTCTATTTACACCCTTTATGTCACAGCTACTTTATTCGCTCGGGTCGATCTCAAGGTTAAGGCGTGCTTGCCTCTGAAAGCACGTTAAGCCGTTGGTCCCGGCTGTAATTTGTAGATATTTGACAGTCGTTACAGGTAGTCAGCGGCCCGAAAGTCTGACGACCAGGCTTACCAAGGGGTATAGTATTCTGACCCCAACATAGTTGGGAAAAGGCTAGGTAGATGATGATTGTTTGGTGCTACGGAACCATGTGTGCGTGTGAGTACAACTCGCACTTGGCCGGTTTTTTTAAATCAGGTCAGAGTAAAAACGATTTAATCTGTCCAGACCAGGACTGAAAATAGTAACCTTATTAACTTGTCACTATTTCTGTTACTTATCAAACGTCTGTTTTTTTAGAACGGCCGGGTGCGCAGTACTCACAACCAGTGAGAGTACATGACCAGGGGGGTTGTGGAGATGTCATATTAACCCCCCAGGTGGCCTACTATGACGTCTTAAAGCAGGAGTAATTCCAGTGTGGGAAAGAGACAGAGCTATACAGGTCGTCTAGCGCCATCTTTTTCCCACACTGGAATTATTCCTGCTTTAATACGTCATGGTAGGCCACCTGGGGGGTTACTATGACATCTTATAGCAGGAGTAATTCCAGTGTGGGAAAGAGACAGAGCTATACAGGTCGTCTAGCGCCATCTCTTTCCCACACTGGAACTATTCCTGCTTTAAAACGTCATTGTAGGCCACCTGGGGGTTACTATGACATCTTAAAGCAGGAGTAATTCCAGTGTGGGAAAGAGACAGAGCTATACAGGTGGTCTAGCGCCATCTCTTTCCCACACTGGAACTATTCCTGCTTTAATACGTCATTGTAGGCCACCTGGGGGTTACTATGACATCTTAAAGCAGGAGTAATTCCAGTGTGAGAAAGAGACAGAGCTATACAGGTCGTCTAGCGCCATCTCTTTCCCACACTGGAACTATTCCTGCTTTAATACGTCATGGTAAGCCACCTGGGGGGTTACTATGACGTCTTAAGGCAGGAGTAATTCCAGTGTGAGAAAGAGACAGAGTTATACAGGTCGTCTAGCGCCATCTCTTTCCCACACTGGAACTATTCCTGCTTTAATACGTCATGGTAAGCCACCTGGGGGGTTACTATTACATCTTAAAGCAGGAGTAATTCCAGTGTGGGAAAGAGACAGAGCTATAAAGGTCGTCTAGTGCCATCTCTTTCCCACACTGGAATTACTCCAAGACGTCATGGTAGGCCACTAGAGCTGTAATCGTAACGTAACTATCGTAACAGCCTTTTAATACCTATAGTATTTTAGTTAAATTGTTTGCAACAAGTACAATCAGTATCATCCACATAATTATATTAATAAATTCTTAAAATTATGAAAATATAAAAAATAACATGAGTATTTTTAATCTAAAATCGACATATTCACGTAACGTTTATACCGCGCGTGCTCGTGCTTGGGCCTCTGATTGTGGAGGAAGCAAAAGAAGTATGTATGGATTGTAGTAGATGACTTTCTGGGGTGTCACGTCTTTTTCCAATGTGTGTAACATTGGAAAAAGACATGAGTAGAAAGAATCCGTATGAAAAGTGGCCCCCATGTTTAAAATTCATTAATTTACGTTACACGTCCGTCTTTGGGTCACCGACTTACATATGTGTACCAAACAACTCAATCGGTTCAGTAGTTTCGGAGTCAATTGGCTGTGACATACGGACAGACAGACAGACACGCGAGTGATTCTATAAGGGTTCCTTTTTTTCCTTTTGAGGTACTGAACCCTAAAAATGAATAAACGTAATAATGATACCGTACTAAAACTAATAATTTAGGCCGCTTTCTCATTAGGACGTTAGCTGCGCGACAGTAGCGTGGCAGAAGCACATTCGCAAGCAAAAAGTACGTTTTTTACCGTTTGGACGTTAGATGCGCGACTGTCGCGCTGCTCAAGTCGCCTAAATGTGAAAGCGGTCTTACAGTATCAAACCTTTTCATTACTAGATTTAGACTCCTCAAAGAAAGAAACTATAACTAAGTTTCAGTTAACTTTTTATAACAAGTTTCAAAGACGCCCCGAGCTATTGAAAACTATATCAAAAATGTTAATAAATGCTAATAGAATGTAACTGTAGCCGTAGAAATTCTAAAGCTCAGATTGGCTGATAATTTAATTAATAATTTTACGATGGAGATAGTATATATATTCCAGTGAATTTTACCGACTTGAAGCAAACCAATAATTGTGTTATTCCTACACCGAGAATACCTCGAGGTAGCTTAACTCAATTTAATATTGACGCACCTCTGAAAATATATTACATACGTATCTGTGTCGGAAAATAAACAGTATTTCAGACCCACTTACTGCGTTTTTCATGTTAAAAATAACGTCAATTTACCACTCGAATCCCATTGCATCGGTCAATAAAGATGTTATTCGGCGGAATCAAATTAATATGTACATTGGACAGTCAGACAGGATTAGGTCACGAAATAGGAATCAGTCTAAACAAATAAATAAAATTGAAGTGTCTGTTGTAATAATATCAACATAACAGCGTTTTACTGAATGCATATAAAAATATATGGGGCATTTATATCAAAACAATTTTTTTGTCTGTTGGTCTGTCTGTCTGTCTGTTTGTTCCGGCTAACCTCCGAAACGGTGCAAAAAAAATAAAACAAAATTCAAATATGGGTCTTATATTTTTATAATAATTCCACGCGAACGAAGGTCGCGGGCAACAGCTAGTATCACATAAATGTCAATTTTCATGGTTCCATAAGATTCGTAGACCTCACCTGCGTAGCACAGTGTGTGCTACGCCGTAGCTTGGCTTGGCGTAGCAAGCGACTTTTTTACTTTATATTTATAGAATCTTACTATTGATGATTTTTTATGCCCTACATTATTTCTTTAAAATCAATTGCTTAATTAAAACGTGTTGTGTGGGAGTCCTGTGACCTTTACTGCAGTAAGCTAAGTTATGGGTAGTCAGTACACTAACTGGTACGTACGCCTACGGAGGTATACGTTTAAAATCTACTCTTATCTATATAGATAAGAGTAGGGGAGGATATATGTATTAAATGGTAAACTGACTGACTGACTGCCTGACTGACTGCCTGACTGACTACCTGACTGACTGGGTGATATATCAACACACAGCCCAAACCGCTGGTTTTAGAGGTATGAAACTTGGAGGGTGTGTTCTTTGTGAAGAGTAAGTATCCATTAAGAAATGATTTTTGAGAATTCCTCCCCTAAAGGGGCTGAAATAGGGGATGGAAGTTAATATGAAAGTCCGTCAGTTTTGAAGTTAGGATCTTCAACTTTTGTGTTTAGGCTGACCATTGAAAATTAACTTATACGTGTCTCAGCGTTTTTTATAATTCTTCCCCCGAAGGAGTAAAAAGGGGGATGAAGGTAAGTAATCAGATATTACCACGCGAGCAAAGCCGCAGGCAAAAGCTAGTAGTTTATAAAAAGAATTCGGAACGAATAAATAGTATCGTTGTTTTAATATGGTGAACCTGTTTTTTTATGCCTTGGAATATGTATATCTGTTCCACTACTACGTGGAATTGAATTAAGTCAAGAACTCCGACAAGGAGCGACCCCAAATAATTGAACAAGGTCAAGAAAAAGTGAATATTATTATAATCATAATGGTGTCATGATAATAACCCTCAAATTCATCCCAAACAAAAAAAGGTTTTGACGTTCTAGTTACTTTATAGCCACTATTATGTTTCATCTAAATCATATACTTGCCAGTCGTATTGGTAACCGCTATGTGGTTCAATCAATGGATTTAATAGTCTCATTTTCCACTTTATTATTATGTTCTTTATTTATTTTTATACAAATCTAATATATTTTTAACTTAAAATAAAAACAATTTAAAAATATTAAAAAAAAATGTAGCCCACCGGTATCGGGAACAGGGTCCAAGCTACAAGCGGTCAGGGCTCCAGAGAGAGGAACCTCCTAACAATACGAGCCGTGTCCAGGAGTACCGCTTTCTGAATCAAGCCCTTGATCCTAGGGAATGCAAATCCGTTCTGTTTTAAAATCCGGATTTTTAAGAACGGATTTTTGGTCCAATCCGGATAATCCGGATTTTACGGATTTTTCATGAACATACATAAATCTACCCATATTTGTTTATTAATATGATTTTTCTTATTTATTTGTGTTAATGGGTTAAAATAAAAACAGGAAAATTAAAAATATATGACTTTTTTTAATTTTTGTTATTTGAAGTTATTCAAATTAAATACCATAATTTTGGTGTTATAGCCGTAATATTCTTATTATTAAAATAATCAGTCTGTGACTCGCGTGCTGAGTAACGTTAGTTAAATAATTAATAAGTATGTCGGATCCGGACATAAAATGAATCGGAAAACGCGTCAGTGGGCATGACGCGACCTACTTACCAGTCTACCCACACCACAGCGTGCTTCTACAGAGCCCTGATGTTCAGCTCGAGGCGAGGCCGACAGTCAATGTCTGATCGCGGTGGAGTTGAGACGTCTTGGAACTGTACCCGATTCATTGTGCCCCGTGTTAAGTTGTAATCTCAAGTAATTCGTTAGTTTTGCTAGAAACAGTGTATCGCACCCAGTGTGTTTTCATAGCACGAAACCCATCGTCTGGGCCCACATGATGTACGGGCCTTACGAAATAAATCCTGACATATACGACAAGTACAAATTAAAATAAACTCTGAAGAACAAAAATAAAAGGACAAATAGATTCCTTGTCAAATTATTAAACATAACAAAAGTAACAAAACAGTTTAACTTCACTTAATCAACATAATACTTATTATTATTAAAAAAATCAGTCTGTGACTCGCGTGGTGAGTAACATTAATAAAATAATTAATAGGTACAAATTAAAAGAAACTCTGGAAAACAAAAATAATAGCCTTCTTGTCAAATAATTCAACATAACAAAACAATTTAACCAACATAAATTTAGCAACAAAAAAAAAAATCGGTTGTTTGTAAAGTCGGATTACTGACGATAGTTGAATGTGACGTCATAAGAAAATACTGATGGAATGGCTGCATTTTTCAAAAGAAAATTTTAATTTTATTTGTTTGATAGATAGTTTTTATGGATATAGAGAAGGAGGTAAATGGAAATCACAATTGAATTGATCAAGTTACATTTATTTGTACGCATAAAGACAATTATGTCAATTTTTTTTTTTTATAATGTACATAGTTTTTACAAGTATGAATGTGCGTTGAGCAATTGTTGTATGGGACGCCTCAGAGCGAGGTAACGCCCGTTTTTTCGTGCGTGCAGCCGGCTCCATCGAATTATAAGACGTTGTCACGACACGTTGTTTTCTTTTGACACATAAAAAATGACCTCAAAAATAATAAAGCATCTAAAGTGCAGTCGTTTAACCTGCTGCGAATTCGGTTACACTTAATTCCTGCTGCGGAAAAAGCAAGCTCTGATTCGACGCTTTTATGGGGGAATGCACTGAAAATGCTTGTAAGCGGCCTCCATGTATCGTCCTCGTGAACCACTATCCTCGAATAACGCCATCTCCATTCGCACTAAACTGGGAATATCAGTTTCAGGCTTTCGGCTGAATAAAGCAGCCCCCGAATTACAATTTCTTATTATTCAGAAAATCCGGATTCGATTTTCAAATCCGGATTTGGAAGTCTAGTAAAAATGTGCGGATATCCGGATTTTTCGGATTACGGATAGTCCGGATTGCATTCCCTACTTGATCCAGCTTATTATTATTAATATTATCAGCCATTTGTGTCCTACTGCAGGGCAAAGGCCTTCCTTCCACTTTATTTGAACTTTATCACTTGCTAAATTAGGATGATTTTTACGCAGTGTGCCAAATTCACCTGAGAGAAAAGAGTTTCAATCGCGATCATAACCAATTTGCCACAACCTACATGATCACGCGTCACGCGTCTTGTGACAACGGCTCAGGAACAACAAATAAGCGAAGTTGTATACAGCATGCCAGGAGAAACTGCAACGCGATTTGTGGATCAGTTTGGCGCGTTTTACTCGCGCAAAGAAAAGACTAAAATATTGTTTGTAAGCGTTGCCCCACTCTACAAATTTCTCCTGTATCGTGGGTGCGTTTACAAAACTTTTAACTCACATACACAAACAGTTTGACCCCGAACAACTATCTGTAGGCCATACAAATATTTGTTCCGTGCGGGGATTAAATCCGCGACACGCAGCGCAGCAGTCAATCGCTCAGCCACTGCGTCAACCATGCCGATGGCGCGCCCGCGCCGGCGCGATGTATGAATTGTAGCTGTCTGGATGGTGGTCACAAATTGAAAGCGGGTGTGACAGACGATCACGGACAGATAAGACTCCGTCGCCACTGACGGGTCGCGGTATGGCATGAAGACGCGCGCGGGTTTCGCTTGAAGCAAGTCGTATCACCTGAGGACGTGGACAGTGCCTAAGACAAGTGCCGATATCGAAGCGTCACAGTGCACAATTGTGACCTATTAACCCCATAACATATTCAAATGAGTAGTAGTGTGAATTCATTTGGGTATGGAAAACTTTTTTATGAGGCTATTTTGAAACTAGCCAATAAAACTTTTTATTACACACTTTATGTGAAAATGCATTTTATTGATTGATTTTTGGTGAAATGCCGTTGATTACAGGCATGATGCTATTCATGTTTGTTAAATGTTATTTTTAACCATCTTTCTTTGTGGATCAATCATTTAAGAGCGTTCATCCAAAAAGTTGACAACGTCGCAAATAGCTGTCAAATATTTACCTGTTTTAATTGATTTGGCAATATTACTGTATGGAAATAAGAAATACGGCTAACTAATGAACTAGAATATTAATAATGAATTGCAATTAAAACACTGAACTTGATGTTGTAACCGTTTTAGGTGTAAAAAAGGCATTTGGAAAGTTTCCAAATACTTATTTTTACATCTAAAACTAAATATTCGGTGTTACAATATCAATTATTACATTTCATAATCTACATTTTAGTTCACTAGTTAGCCATATTTCTTATTTCCATACAGTAATATTGCCAAATTAATCAAAACAGCGAAATATTTGACAGCTATTTGCGACGTTGCGCACTTTCTGTGAGACATAACTTTCAATTGCGTGGTTTACTGATCAACTCCTCACGGGTGACATCCGAGTACACAACGTTCCTACACTGTCCATATATGTTTAAGTCTATGAAACTATGACCACTTTTCCCAACTATAACTGGGGTCGGCTCCCAGTCTAACCAGATATAGCAATTACCAGTGCACATGGAGCAACTATCTTTGTATCTGACCTCCACAAAACAGTTACTGGGTACTCCTTGGTAAGACTGGCTGTCAAACTTTTAGGCTTCTGACTAGTAAACTATGACAGCATAGTAAAGAAGGTTTACTTGATCCGACTATATCATCATTGTCATCATCATCCACAGCGGGTGTAGGGTATCTAATCCTAGTTTTTTTATAAAATTTATTAAATCATAATTTATTATAAATATTAAATTTAATTTAATTAAAGTTTCACCTAATAATTTAAAATTTTTATTAACATAATAGGCCTCTCTTTTGTTGTGCCAAGCTCCACGTTCACGTGCCAGATTCATCTAAGTTGGGGCTGCGGGACTGTTCGAAAGAGATACCGTGGCCCTGGAACACAAAGGGCAAAGAAGAGAATGAATGGGTTTTAGTCAGTACAAGTCTGACACTCCCTTCCGCTCCGCCCAGAGCGAGAGGGGTCATTTGATGATTTACCATCCGAAAAAAAAACCTTAAATAAAAAAATTAAAAAAATATATTGTCAGGCATCAAGGCCCATAGAGTGTTAGTATTACATCTTACTTAAAAACTATATTAGTATCATGCAGGAAATTAAAAAGAAAAAAAAGAAAATCACAGTCACATGACGGTTTAACAAGCTTTGTTGCCAACATGTAACTTGGTAAACCTCCCCAATGTAGGCTATCTAAGTTATTCCCGCGCTGGCAACAATGTTGCCTAATTATTTACGCCCACACAATAACCAACACAGTTACTAAAAGCAGTATAATCCACAAAATTATTAACAGCCACTATTTCCGCATAACACTCTGCCATCGTAAAAAGAACTTTAACATTTTTAAAGTTTTATAACTGTCCTCTGCCTGTGCAGTGGTTTTATGCTTATGCATGTGTTTATATGCGGTCTAGCCACCTCAGTTTAATGATTTACGAGATAATGATGGCACGCCACTAATGCAAGCTCTACAGTGCACCCATCCACTGTATTTCGCGCAGACGGTGGGTTGTGAGAACGAGAATCACAAGTACTCTTACTGCAGAAAGAAGGTTGAGCCGTATGTGGTTGCTTTACGTTGTGAATTGTGATGGGGTTAGGAGAAGCGTTACTTTGATAAAGTAGTGTTGTACTCATAGATATAAATATACCTAGATAACGCAAGTTTCACGATCCGTATGAAAACCAAGCATGCCATTTTTTGTCTACCGGCTATGACGTCATGAGTACTATTTTGTTACTATACAAACAACTTGCTATTGCTTGTTTGTTATTTAAATAGTTCTTGAGTTGTACCGTTGATGTTTTTTTATAAATTAGCTTTCTGCGACAGTTGCCACTTTAAGCATCTGTGGTTGTACTATATTTTTGCTCTGTGATTCGTTTGAAAACTATATTAGTCTTGATTTAAATTACGTAAAAGCTGAGTTTCTATTTAGCCTTGAGAGCAGTGGTGGCCCGCAGTCAAAACGGCGAACTTATACGTTATAGCTGTGTGTAAATTGTGATGTGATGTTAACAATGAAGGAAAACATCAGCGGGAACCATCGCGGCATCCAGCTCCTGTACTGGGCCCGTATAGTGGATTCCACCCACTCCACACAGAACCCACTCCACACAGAGAAGAACCCTGTGTCCGAAAACAGGGTACATGATAGGCTATTTGTAACCAACTTCTATAAAAGGAGAATGTTTCTTTAGTAAGAGTTTTTTTCATGTTCTACATACATCCTATTTCACTGTGATTTCTGGTTCGAGTTTGGTGTTTCTGAAGCTTGCGCGGTGGTCCCATGTAAATATTATTAACTTCACTTGGATAGTTTATGAGTAATTAAATAATAATGTATTCTAATGTGATATACCCAACGGCCAATCATATTATTTCCCATAGTTTGCGGCCCAAAATTCAGTTATAGTTAGGCCCGCACCTGATCGAAGCACATCTAATGTAGTTACTGGCGCAAGTTGCCCAAACTTGCAGAGAACCCGGAACCTCGAAAGTTAGGCAACCCTTCGTTATGCCCACAATACGAACATGCATTGTGGGCACTTAAAGTGGAATTAATTTCGTAGCATTATGTGACTTCAGCAGTGGCGAAGGTTCCATAGATCTCGATTCCTACTGACTTCCCTTTGAGAAATGGCACAGTCAGTATTCTATAGAAAAATAATATAATCACATTAAAGATATGTACTCCGATTTACCTCTAACAAAAATTGACCCTTCGATATTGGTGACTTGTTTCATAATATTTGATAGTTCCTGTTTGTATTGGAGAGGTATGGAATGTTAAGAGGGAACAGGGGCTGCGATTTTCCATACAAATGTATTCCCTTTCTCTTCCTCAATACAATATTTTTTTTTTCATAAAATCAAGAGTCTAATGTAGACACGTCCCTGTCGTCATTTATTTTTTTTTCAACTACCAATAAATAAAGAAAATATGACCCTCCAAAAATGACAAAAAATGCCCCATTTTTACGGACGTGATGAGAGAACTACCAGACAAATTCGAAAAGTTTTTAACATAAAAGAAGGAAGACTGATAGGATCCTAGACATGATACATTTTTCTTAAAATTTTAATATATTTATTATTATTATTATCAGCCATTTGTGTCCCACTGCAGGGCAAAGGCCTCCCTTCCCTCTTTCCACTTATCCCTATCCAGTGCTGTTATTTGCCAATTTTTTTGAAAAATGTCGAGTTCGTCCCGCCATCTCCTTTTGGGCCTGCCGCGTTGCCGTTTCCTGCTGTTTGGGACCCATTGTGTTATTATTTTAGCCCATAGCACCTCCGGCATGCGACAGATGTGGCCAGCCCAGTTCCATTTAAGCTTGGCAGCCGTGTGACCCACATCGGCAATTTGAGTTTTGGAACGCAGTATCGAGTTCCTTATACGATCTGTAAGTTTAACTCCAAGGATACTACGCTCCATTGCTCGCTGACAGACCCCGAGTGCGGACTTTTGACGCTTGGTTAGTGACCATGTCTGCGCTCCATAGGTGAGGATGGGAAGAATGCACATGTCCTTGAGTTTTCTCTTCAGTGAGAGAGGGAGAGGTCCCTTCATGATTTGCTTCATTAAAATTTTAATGTCATAAATATTTGAATCGGCTCAGTTTTCGTGGAGAAAAAGGTGAATACGAAACGTCGATCTCGTCAAAATTTTTGTGGTATAATCGGCCTGAGCTGCAGCTGTCCCTATCGCACTCTACGGGGCAGGCTTGGCGCAGCGAGACGGCAATACCTATTTTTCAAATTAATTTTTCAAATTAATTTTTTAATTAATCTCAGAATGAATTTAGTATTCGTTTTCTTATGTAGGGGAGTCCAGAGGGATTTTCAGCAAGCATATTCACCATGAAAACTTGATAGCCAAGAAGGTAGGGCGTGATCAGAGAACGCTAAAACTAAACTATGAACTATTATCAGTTTTCAATTAGGGCCAAAAACTAACAATGGGCTCTTTCAGTAACGTTGATTTTCATCTCATCATACAGTCACAAGCACCAATATGAAAACAACTTTTAAAAGTGTTTTTCTCCTACTGTTCTGATCATAATTTCATGTTGTTACGAACAGAATATTTTGGAACTCATATTTTTATGAAAAAGATCCTATCTTCAAGTTACAATCGTTATTTCTCGCGAAAATTGCTTTCAAATTTAGGAAAGTGTATACATATTGGTGCTCGTGACTGTACAGTGCCTGAACCAAAACGACTAAGCCCCTTCGCACACCGGTCGTAAGCGTAGTCGTATCGTAAGCGTATCGTTACGACGCTACGCGTACTAGCGTGCAGTGTTGCACAAACGAATCGTCGCGTAGACGTATCGTTTTGGATATCAGTTAAAATCATGGCGTCAACGGCAGCAGGCGTTTTAAATGTTGAGGATCTTACTTTCTCTTCAGACGAAGAGGATTTTTATTGTTTGATCTTGTTAGAAGTAAAAGGCGACGTGCTTATTGGATCCATCTACACATTGAAAATAATTACAGGAAGAGATTATTTGTTGCAGCACGTGAACTTTCAGAAGATGATAATAAATTGCGCAGTTTTTGTCGAACGAACATCTTTTCTTGAATATGGGCTTAATGAATGATTATATAGACAAGGGTCTTCAACCAGTCTGACGAATCCAATTATTTTTTCAGTCATATTGAAAGTTAAAAGTCATAAGAAATTGAAATTCAGTTAAATTCAGGTGTTTTTTGAAGAAATAATGAAAAGTTAACTTTTTACGCTTGTCTTTTTTTGCCAGGACACTACGACTATCGTAATAACAATAAACACCTCCTACGATTCGCTGCAACACCGCTTCGTATGCGGACTTGTTTGAAAATGTTCATGCTCGTATTGCTCTCGTCGTACGCGCGGATTTCGATACGCTACGACGCCGTGTGCGAAGGGTTTTAAACAGGCAAAACTTCTCTAAGATACGGTGGCTTTTCAGTACCCTAAGAGGAAGTTATGCTCAACCATTTTCACCCAACTGCAGCGGGGCCCAAAAGGAGATTTTTTAGGTACGATTTCTTGTTTTGTGTACGTAATAAATAAGTGCAGCAATATAAAAAGTTGGCTTTGAGTGCAATTAACACTTTTATAACACGATACAATGCGAAGTCAGGCAAATGCAAGGAGTTTTAATAACTTCAAATAAATTCATCTGTATTTTTATTTACTTTGAACTGCACCGAGCGCCGGTACTATAGCCATCTCTTTTTATTTTCGAACTAGCTGTTGCCCACGACCTTCGTCTGCTTGAAATTATTAAAAAATATTGCTTTCGGAAGCAATATTTTTTATAATTTCAATTATAAAAAAATAAAATATAAATGTTAACAATTTTTTTTTTTTTGCGCGGCACCGTTGTTCTTTTTCTAAAAGTCCCCTAAGTTATGCCTTATAACATAAAAATGCCCGTAAAATTCCCGTCAAAATCGGTTCAGCCGTTTCGGGGATTAGCCGGATCAAACATACAGATATCAGTTTGTTATCAGTGCCGTATATAATTTCGTATGCATTCAGTAAAAAGCTATTATTTTGAAATTAATGACAGACACTTCAATTTTATTTATTTGTATGAATGTATGTATAGAGTGAACTACGTAAACACAAATTTGTATTAAGGGTGTAACAAGACCCTTAGCGACGCCGAAAGGCACTTATTTTCCCCGTCATTGCGATCATTTTTTTTTCTTGATCATACCTGGGAACCTTCGAGTTACGGAGATATTGGGAGTCAAAGTTTCAACTTTTTCACAAGTTTTTTTTAAATACATGTTTTTAATGTAAGATTTTTACTTTAAACATTTCCACAACCCCCATACTATTCAATCCATCTATCACCACAATGTTTTGTATACGTTACACTGAGTCCTACCGTAAAACGTGATTTTTCACCCCAAAAAAAGAAATCGTTTCCCAGCAATATTTTTTGCGTAAACTTACTTAGTTTGATGTACATAATGCTTGGTTGACGGCTTCGTTAAGGGTCTTGTTACACCCTGTATATTATGGTATTTTAAGCCACTTTTGTACCGCTGCACTGCACCGCAAAGCCATTCTCTCAGACTATTTCTTCTCTTTATTTAGAATAATATTGTACCTACACATTACACATTAATGTCACTTATTTAATAATGTAGCCTTTAATAATATAGGACGATTCATCTAAGGACATTAAAGAGATGTGATATACTAATAAACGTAGCGTGACGCTTTACGGTTCCGTGTCGATTAGTCCTCCCTTATCCCGGACAGCGAGTGCACGTACCCTTAAAGTAGATCATCTACTTACTGATAATTGAGTGGTTTTATTCTAAACCCTAACTAGTGTTTCTAGTGAACACCACGTATTAATATCGTCCAAAAATATAACTATAATGATTCTATTGGACTACAAAAATAAACATGTTTATATCTGTGATGTGGGCAGGACATGCTTAAGCTTTTGTTGACTTGCTTTGACAAATGCCATTATTATGAGTTGGTTCTTCATACTTTATGCTTTGATCAGTGCATCAAAATAGTCTCCACGAGTAGAAATAGTAAGGCTGAGTAACGTTGAATCGTAATTATATTTCGGAATATCATCATCATCTGAGGCTATACAGCCGCAGGTGCGCCTTAACCTGGTCGATTGTGACCTATTTCTGGCTTTTTCTCTCCCATTTTTCATTTTAACAGTTCTTGAAACCACCTGAGTTTCGGTATATACCTCAATCAAATTCCCAAAACCAAATGCTGTACCAAATATTTGTTGTGTTCCCCAATAACTGGAACGCTTTCGCTTACACGCGATGGGTTATATTAATCTACACTAATATTATAAAGAGGAAAGATTTGTATTTTTGTATATTTGTAACGAATAAACTCAAAAACTAATGGACCGATTTCAAAAATTCTTTCACCATTAGAATGCTACATTGTCTTTGAGTAATATAGGCTATATTTAAAAAAAAAATGTCCACCCGTGCGATGCCGGGACGGGCTGCTAGTTAAAAATAAAGAACTACAAGTGTCATCGTAGTCGTTCGTTTCACTTGATTATCAAGGCAACCGTGGAATGCAAAGTCTTGATTTTCTTTCTTTCACAGAACAGCTTTATTTTTATTTTTATAAAAACCCTTTGTGAACAGTCAGGAATATATTTCTCATTAGAATAGCGTTTCTTATAAATCAGTAAACCACAAGGATTTTTGTATTTGTTTTTAGCTATGAGGTCTAAAGAATTTGAGTATGTAGTGCCTTTTTTATACTTTAAGCAATTTTGTTTTTTACTTAAAATTAACATATCTTCACGCCTATAACACCCGAAGGGTTAGGGATAATTGTACCTAATAGTACACCCACATTTCGCCAGTTATTTTTAAGTCCCATGTAATAGGGGGCGAGCCTATTGCCATCAATCGACCGGGCACAAATCCAAACTTCGTGGCTGCTACTGACAAAATCCCAATGGAAAAACCCAATAGCAATTTGCCCGACCCGGGAATCGAAACCAGGACCTTGTGCTCAAAAGTCGCGATTGCGACCACTAGATCAACGAGGTAGTCAAGATTACTTAAAATTAAGTCAGCAATATAAGCCAAAATAAATAAACACAAGTATTTTCTTGCAGATTGTAGAATACATAAGGTGGTATAACATTCTAGACTATGAAAAGATTTCTCGCAGAAACCTAAAAAGTACTGAAAAGAAACAAAATTTTCAATGTTTTGCTTCTACAAGCTATAATACTTAGGTACATGGGCACTAGGTTCTCGGAAACAGCCATAAGCGGCTTCCAGAACTTTTTCGAATTATTTTCTGTTCTAGGCGAATAGTAGCCCTTTCATCCGACTTGACTTACTCTCGGTGTTATTGAATTACACTAATACTATATCAAAAGTTAAAGTATATGTTATTCTAAGGGAAAATTCGCAGTAGTCCTTTTATACTTGGTCAGTCACAGAAAATAAGGCTTTGATTTAGAAACTAACATGTAATCGTCGCCTAGTTTTGTTTGGACTAGGCGACAGTTACTGGTCCTTTGCGAGTGTAAATGTAGATGCGGCTCCGGACACAAATTCTACTGAAGAATCTGTCCCTGTCCGGTGCTCAATTTGTCCGTACCTTTGAGTGATCTTTCCGAGGGACCGTTTTATAATATCTTTATCATCTGCCTAGACTTTCCCAGCCATATTGGGGTCGGTTTCCAGTCTAACTGGATGCAGCTGAATAACAGCATGATACATGGAACGCCTGCCTATCTGACCTCCACAACCCAATTATTGGGTAAAAAAAAAAAAAACTTATACTGTCACTTACAGGATATCTTTCATTATTTTGAGCTCCCGATATTTCGACGCTGTTGCAAGCGCCATGATCGCGGGATAATGCGGTTGAATGGTAAATAAATTGGTAGGTGCATACAAATCTGTCTACGGGCTTTCTTAGTATTTTTTTTCTTAGTATTTACTAGGCGCACTACTAGAACTCTCAAAACTAAGTGACGTCAAAACAAACTCACAGTATCACCAGGTCTTGTGGAGTCCTTATTACGATGCCGGCTGTTTCTTTTGAACATACTTAAAACTGGATTCTACCAACTTGACAATTTGAAACCCTCCTCTCGATTGAATTATTTATTATTTTTGGCTTCGCCGTAGTCATGATTTTAGCAGTCATGGTCTATGTATGTTTGTATTTACGAATGTTCCTCCGTAGCGCCTAAACTTTTCATCCGGTTTTGATGAATAAGGTGTCAATCGATTTCTTATTATAGCCCGGGTAACATAGGCTTCATTTTAACCGACTTCAACAAAAAAAGGAGTCGATTTTACCTTGTAAACTACGAATTTAATTAATGCGTGATTTTTCAGTAGTCGGGCTTTTTAGTGGCAGTATACCACTCAAATTCTTGTGTTATTTGAATTGTTTCTCTTATCAGCCTAGGTAAGTATTAGGGTCAGCTCACACCGAGACGCAACGCGACGCGACGCTGCGCGCACAGTCAAGCCACGTGACGTCTCGAGGCGCCGCGAGGGGCCGCGCGTCTTTCAATCGATCCTATGCATTTCCTAATGGAGATAAAGCATAAAATGGCTTGACAATGCACGCCGCGTCGCGTCGCGTCACGTCTCGGTGTGAATTGACCCTAAGTTTAGTTTTAAACCGTGAAAGCTTAAAACGTAATTAATAACAGTATTTTCTTTAACTTATATCGCAGTTATGTATAGATAGCGTGAACCTTGTATTTACTTACATTAATTGTCTCCAATTGGGCAAATTAAATAAAAATGTTTCGGCCATTCCATAATGAGGTCCAAATGGTGTTTATTAAATTAATGTTTAGGGAGCTATAACAAGGCCATGGGACCTATAATGTATAATGTTAATTAACTTTCACACTTTCAATGATATTGAACGTGAACTCATAAATATCGAGGTGTGGTTATATTATGATATGTTTGTTTCAAAGTGTGAAACTGGCACCCTTTTTTTTATAGTCTGATTAGAAAATGTTGTATCTCCCTCTTTCTGGGAACACAAACGTGTTGATAATAGGTCTTTACACGACACGGCTCTTTTAATAAACACTTCTTTGTCATAGGAGTCACAGACAGCCCTCTGTGCCGAGCCTGCATGGAGGAAGACGAAACAGTAGCCAACGAGCTTCTACATTGCCCAGTGGTTGCAACATACAGGGCAACGTACTTCGGTACCCCAGGTACTCTCCGCGAGATTGTCAGCAACATCAAGATGCTGCTGGCCTTTCTCGGGGAGTTAGGGTGGATCGAATAAATTTCCCACCCGCACGCAAAATACGCGCTTTGACGTGGAGTTGCGGACACCAGCCCGTTATACAATTATTCAATTAGGTCTTTAACTATGGAATTGCCTGTTTGTAACTTTGACTTATAGTCATATTTTTTCCTAATTCCTTTTTTATTGGATTCATTGTTAAATTACGCAGCTTAGATTTTAAAAACCGTACTAGTAGTTGCATATTACCTCATAGGGTAGTGTGTCAAAACACCTGTTTCAATGTGCCGTCGGCGTCGGTTTCACTACTTCAAATAGGCATATTTTTGTCATTGACTGTGTTTTGAGAATTCAAGATACGCAGTGCAGCACAGCTTTTTTCACTCGTAAGTCTCACAGCGCTCGAGACACTGAATACACACACAAAGTTGCGGTACTGAATTTCTGCCGCGTAAGTTCGGCACTTACGGTGTGTCATATCAGCCGAATACGTCGGAACGTAAAATCAGCCGCCGAACTTCGGTCGCGTAACTTCGGCATAGTGTGTTTAGACACTAACTGTTTACAATTGCATCATACTTGGTTCAGACGTTTTCAATAAAATAAAAAAAAATGTTAGTATGAAAATATATCACTTTTCACGAAATCGTCATACAAATCGGCAATTTCATACTTTAACCCCTAAAATCATGCAGAGTTATACAAGGTGTGACATAATAAACGCACAACGTCTGTTATGGTCTCTCGGATCATGAGACTGAACAACTTTTGTTCTACGAGTTCTTGAAATTCGCAAGTTTGGACTTTCTATAGAAATTGGCGTGTGTGGTAAAACTAAAAAAAAGTTATGAATTTCCAAAAGTCATTGAATAAAAATTGTTCAAAATCATGGTTTGCGTCACACGAGTGTGCATTAATTTATCATGTTAAACCCTGTGACACGTGTGTGAGAAGTGGAAGGAATGGGGGAGGCCTTTGCTCAGGAGTGGGGCAATAAGGGTTAATTTAAAACAAAAAAGAACCTTATAGAGGGGTTAGTTAACTGCTAAAAAGAGGAGTGTCTCATCGATTTTTCTGTATATTTTTTGTTTAAGTTGAAAAGTTAACAGACTTAACTTTGAGGAGCTCGTGGCTAAATAATAACAGCCGCTCGAGTCGATCTTTAGGTTAAGCCGTGCTTGCCTAGGTTGGTCTGTCGATGGGTGACCGCCCATTACATACCGAGTTTCCTCCATGCCTCGGAAAGCACGTTAAGCCGTTGGTCCCGGCTGTCTTTTATAGATCTTTGACAGTCGTTAAAGTTAGTCAGTGGCCCAAAAAGTCTGACAACCAGTCTTACCAAGGGGTATCGTATTACCTAGTACTAACTGGGTGGTGGAGGTCAGAGAGGCAGTCGCTCCATGTAAAATACTGGTATTAAGCTGCATCCGGTTAGACTGGAAGCCGAAAGTACATAGTTGGGAAAAGGCTAGGCAGATGATGATTAAGTTGAAAAATTAACAGAGTTAGAACATTTCCCAAATTGGCCCATAGAAACTTTTGTTCCAATAACATACCTAATATGAATCGTTTTTTTACCACGTAGCCCGGGGGAAAAAGCTAGTTATGAATAACGATATGTGCCTCCAGCTTATCCCATGCACAAAGTTAGAACTTTGGTATATTTTAATAGTAAACGCATCGCGTTTGTTTTTCAATGCCTAGAGTGTATGATGTTGGATTATACCAACTTTTAATATTATTATGCAACTTTGTAGGTAGAATTAATTATGCTGTCTTATAAGTACTTAGTTACATTTTATCTCTTATCTCGTTACTCTGACAATCAGTCTTACCAAGGGGCATAATATTACCTAGTACTAACTGGGTTGTGGAGGTCAGATAGGCAGTCGCTCCATGAAAAATACTGGTTTTCAGCTGCATCCGGTTAGACTGGAAGCCGACCCCAACATAGTTGGGAAAAGGCTAGGCAGATGCTGAATCCTTTAGTTGTACAATGACTGCCTCGTTGGTATAGTGGTTGCGAGCGCAACTGCTGAGCATGAAATCCTGGGTTCGTTTCCTGGGTCGAGCGAAGTGTTATTGGGTGTTTCTATCAGGAATTTCTCAGTAGCAGCCACGGAGTCTGGATTTGTGCCCGTATGATGGCAATAGGGTCGCCCCTATTACATGGGACTTAGTCATAATTAAACTAGCGAAATGTGAGTGTACTATTAGGTGCACCTCTGTCGAACCTTTCGGGGATTACAGGCGTGATGTTATGTGTTATGTTGTAAAATATGTTTGCATATGTTTTTGTCGGGATATGGGATTCTGAAATAAAAAACAAATCATTTTCGATACCCGATATATTTATTTTATTTCATCCATAACGTCGACAGTGGATATTAACAACGAACTAATCAAATGATGGGTATCCAAACATTCAGTTTTCGAATATTTTACCGCCTAAAAATATTTTTATTATATCCATTACAATATAAATTACTTGTATGTATGTAGAGTGACTAGTAAAGGATAGACTCCACTAAATCTTCCTCTAATTTCATCTATGAAATTGACATGAATAGGATACGGTGTGACCCAGCCTAAGTTATCGTAGAACATACATTAATAGATCGTTAGATTTGCCTTTCCCCTTAAAAAATTAAAAATCACATTTAAAACGAGACGATATTGAAACATGCATTCGGAGAGTCAAATAATGTCTAACATTAAAATACATTTTAGTCTCCCTCTTAAATTACTCTGATCTCTCAGCATCATGACTGGTTACTGTTCATTTTATTTAAGATATTTTTTTATTTCCAAATGTAGTGGTAGAAGTCAAACTATTTTATCGTAATACCTGACAGATCGTCTCAAGCAAGTTGCGAACTAAGACAATGTTGGGAAGTAAGTAACTGTACCAACAAATGTGTGTATCATTTCTGAACGCGGCACACATAAGAAAGAAAACGTTTCAGTTACAATAACGAATATTAATCTACATTTTTAGATATAAAGAGTATCTCTATGGACAGACAATTCTTATGCCATCGACATTATAATTTAAATTATTTACAACAATCGTAAAATCCGAACAACATACCGTTCTTAAAATTATCTTTAAAAGAACTGAATTAGTATTTTTTTTTTTCAATTTTTGAATTGCAAAGGTAATAATTTGATATCACAGTAACGTTACAAGTTCTGTAACTGAACGACAATAAATAGACTATACAAGTATACGTAATATATTATAATTAATATATAAATATGTTGCATGCAGTAACAGATTACAAATAATAGGGCTCTCCAGTTATAAGTAAACTAAATGTGTATTTATACGACGTTCCTTAGTAGTTCTTCCGATGATAGCATGCCGTCCTGTGGACAAAAATAACAGTTAAATCTTGTTAAATTGTATCGCCTTCTCACTAGAACCAAATAGATGAAAATACCCAAGAAAATGAAGTAACACACAAATGCGACAAGTCGTTAAAATTGTCAAAAGGTAGCGTAAGTATACTTGAACAACTGTAAGTACTACAAGATTTTACAGGTTTAATGTCGTAATTAACCAATTTCGTAACCGGCCAAGTTTCCAATTACATTGCTAATTAAAATCTTTTGGGAAATTACATAAAATTCAATATTGTTCAGAGAAACTTTTAGTTAAGTATTCGCTTGTTAACTAACAAAGTCAGTGACTTTCAAGTTAGATTTGGTGTTGTAGGTACCTAGTATTATTAATTTCGTTATAATCCGAATCATAATTCTTTATTTATGTCTACATCAAGAGTTACAGGCGCTGGTTCACATATCATCATCATCGCTGGACATAGGCCTCCCCCAAAGGGGGTTTTTGCCATAATCGCCACACTTGGCAGGCTGGTTGGCGATCGCAGTACGGTTGTTAAAAAAGCACAGAGAACGCTGCTGCCCATTCTCTGGTAAGTCCCTTAGTGGCCTCTTACCCATGGGAAGATCTAGAATGGTGCTATTCTTTACGTCCGACACCATACAGTACTGATTCACATATATGCAATCTTATATAGAGAAAGGTGTCTGAAGTAGGAAGGTCCTGAGGTACCGATCACCTCTCTGGCCTCTCCGGATAACATTTTATTTGCAGCAAAAATTTAAGTTAAGGTACTTAAAGTTAAAATTAGAAATAGGTAAACAAGTAACTTTAAAATTAATTAGTTTAAAATTGGACATTTAAATATAGATAAATAAAAAATATGAAATTGACATAAAAACATAAACTTACTGAAACATTATGACATACTAATAGTTCAGAAGTTGTTCTACAGTTAAAAAAGAATTGAAACGTGGAAAAACATGTGAAAGAGAACCAGTCTCCATGTAGCTTCAATTAGGTGCCATGACAGCGCAGGTACACGGTAAAATGTCACGGTACGCTCTCCCAATTCGATTTCAAAACCGACAATCGAACTCCTCACGATGGCACATAGTGGCCAAAACCACACACTAACTACATTCCCTGCATTTACATAGAACCTCGTTGGTTTTACGAATTTAGGCAGGCAGTAAGTACCTACCTAGGTACACTGCACTTTAAGTGGTATAAGCCGATAGTAAGCCGCTTCCGACAGACTTATTTACTTTGGAAACCTCGCCGTGCATAATAATTTCACCTTACGAAGTTATATGTGTTAAACTATGTAGTTAGATGACTTAAGTTTGGTAACTAAGTTGAACTTAGTGTGATCGAGTCATAGTATTAGGTCAAAACATCCTTAAAACTAAGCCAAAGTGAAATTGTATCAGCGATTACTCAAATATGTTTGAGACACACAAACTTCAAGAAAGATTATATCAATTCTCTTGAAAGCTGTTGTGAAAATACAAAACGGTTTGAAAGTCACAGCCAATTGGTATGTATGTTATATTTTTTGGAAAACTTTTTTAAATACAGTTCTTGACATATTATTATTTGTATGTATTATAATATAATTATTAGTTTATTTTATCTGTATATACAAGGTCCCATTAAAATAGATGGACATATTTTAACATAGTGGTTCAGTACGTCTAACCAAAAATATCCAAGCAAAAAAAAACACTAATTAAAGTGATTTTATTTTGACCTTAAATTATTGGGTTGGCTATTTATGTGTATCAAATTTGTTTACAAAATGGCATTTTTCATATTTTTTTGTTTGTCATCACAATGCTGTCCTATTTGACCCAAAGGTGGACTGGTAGGGAATGCCTTATGGCATTAAGTCCGCCTATGAACCACTCTTGTACTACATGAAGTTTATATTAACAAAAAAAGATTTTAGTCTCGAAAAATATATTTCCTTTACTTCACATTTAGGCCCAAACCCAGAGTAATAGACGCCGAATTCATTGAAATATTAACCCAATTCATATCTTTGCGGTAAATTATACATTCATTACATTTCGTAACACCCTCGAATATCCATAATTTATTCCTTCCTTATAAAAGCCAGTGGTTAAAAGGTTTAATATACGAGGTGCTATTTATATCGGCATCTTCAATAATTATGTAGGTAGCGTGCTTCAACGAATTTTTCGCTCTAAGACGGCGCTGTGGGTAAACATTTCTGCACCAGTTTTATTTTTTTTTACTAGCCTGTATTATCCCACTGCTGGGCAAAATATACTAATACATATAAATGTACTATTAGGTACTCTGCCTAACCCTTCGGGGATTACAGGCGTGATGTTATGTAGTCTGGAAGATAGTTCTGTGCAGCAACATCAGACTAAGACCAAACACAATTTTGCAAACTGTTGAAACTAGTTTTAGTTTAGAATAAGCTGATGAAAATCCAATGCTGTGAACTATCCAATGACGTATAGCATCCACCGACTCGCACTGGTCCCTCATAAAAATAATAGGAATTATAGGAATATTGTAGACTGATATTGTGATGAAGAGTTAAAGGGTGATGATGATGGTGATGAGCTATAGTTACCTGATTGAGGTCGATGAATTTGCGAACCACAGATCGCGCAAAGTCTGGATTGTTCAGCATCTCGTTTACGAACCAGTCCAGAGGAATGCTGTTCAAGAAAAACAAATATTATAATTTCGTACGTCATCGTTATAATTATGCCCGTAGGTACTACGGTCAATTACGGTCGATCAATTTTCACCCTTATATCCTAAATAATAAGGTTAAAAAGTGGTCGAGCCTCAGCGAACTCCGTAGTATGTATACATAATATGTTGAATAAGAAGGGAAAAAATTGCCTAATGGCTTACAATAATATTTTGTGGGATAATCAGTAAGTCTAGCATGAACACGTAAAGTAAACAAAATAATTTGAAAGAGCCTTCAACTGGAAATGCGATTAAGCATTTTGATATCAATTTATGCGGTCAGTATTATAGGTTAATAACAAAAAAAAAAAATAACAAAAAAAATACTAAACACTCCTAAATGATGTAAGAAAAACAAGTCTTTCCAATTTTATAAATGATCAAATTTACGTTGTATTTACGTCGCACGTTTTAGCTAAACATTTTTTCAATTTAATAGGGATCAGTTTAATACCATTTACTACGAAAAAACTTTCTGTCTGAGACATGACCTAGTTTCCATCACACCATACGCTTGCAAGACACTTTGTTTCCATTCATGGCGGTTGAAAAAGTCAATTTTGCATACAAGTAAAAATAAATTCGTTTTTACCAAAGAAACGGATGACACGGCTATTTTGAGATAACGTTTTTGATCGTAACCCTAAGTAATGTTCAAAGACGATTTATTATCATTGAGACGTCTGTTAAGCTGCAACCTTAAAGGAGGATCTTGTACATTACATATTAATAAAAAAAGGCAAAAAATATGTGAGCTGAGAAATGTCGATGGTTTATTTTTATCTTCAAATTATTGAGGCCCTTTTTGCGTGCTCTATTCGATCGATCGATCATCTTATCGATCATCTAAGAAATCAAAATCAACTTGGTTGCTGCATGGTTTTGGATACTAAGAATGGGAATTTGCATCTCGTAGCGATTGCTATGGTTTGTAGACCTTAGTCTATGATCTGTAGCGCGTAGCGGCTACGACCTGTAGCGCGTAGCTGCTACGATCTGTACCGCGTAGCTGCTTCGATCTGCAGCGCGTAGCAGCTACGACCTGTAGCGCGTAGCTGCTACGCTTGTAGCACACCGAATTGATGAAAATACTAGATCCCAATCGTAATGGAATGCATACTATTTAATAATATATTATTATGAGTTGACATTAAAGTAAATGAAATTATTGGTTCGATATAATTTTATTGATTAGCTACTTTTGAATGCTACCATTAACGACATTTATGTTTTATATCATTAGGATATTCCGTTATTTTTAGAGTACATCACAATTCATCGAACCTAAAAAAATATATATCCAAGTGGTTTCATTTGTTATTAAAATAACAGTTAAATCCATAAATATCGTCAATATTACTTCCGTAATTTTATTATAATGGTCTTTTAAAAGCAAATAGGACACTGGCTTATCGGGGAATAATAGAAAGGCGTCTTGGACTGTAGATCGGATCTGCTAAATGCCAAGCCTTATCTTGAAACGGAATAGCGGCCTTAGAGTGGAACCGATCTGTTTGTACACCCTCCCACACCCCTCCCCCCCCCCGGTCTTCAACAAACCATACCTTTTGAAGTTAAGAGGAAAAAGTTGGCGGCTCTGACCGCTACTTAATTTTTATTGTACTTCTTCTGAGAAAGTTGAAAAACCTTTTGATTATTTTTGTATAAGCTCTGTATTTTATGTCACTTGAGGCATTTTAAAATTTAGTTCGAGATATGATCGTGTTTTTTTTTAAATTCTCGCTAAATTTTATCGGGAAAGATCTGTGTTTACTAAAATCAGAAAGATTTAAAGTTTTAGTTTAGGACTGCCAAAAGTGTAATTGGGTTTTACAAACAGAAATTTGTCTATAGCAGCGACGGTATCTGGATTTGTACCCGGTTGATGGCAATAGGCTCACCGCCTATTACATGGGACTTAAAAAAAATAACTGGCGAAGTGTGGGTGTACCAACTCTTAGGTACACCTCTGCCTAACCCTTCGGGAATTACAGGCGTAATGTTATCTTATTTAATAAAGTTTTTAAGTTTGGATGTAGGAGATAACCGCAGAAACTACTCAGCAGTGTTAAAATAAAATACTAAAAGAAAGAGACTATTATCGAGTACCATAATACATGTTTTATTACAAGCTCTTATTTAACTTGTAACTGAATTTTAAAACAATTATTCCCAAGCGATTGTGCTGAAATTTTGCATAGACATGGCAATGCATGGTTAGCTAAGTGACGTCATTCTAAATCAAAAATGGCGGGCTCCCAAAGGCGGACTAGTCATTTTTTATGCACCTCCTTGAATAAGAATACGAAAAAAAAATATCATCATCATCATCATTTCAGCCAAAAGACGTCCACTGCTGGACATAGGCCTCCACCAAGTGTCGCCACATTGAAAAAAAAAAATATGTCACACTTGTATTTCAAAAGTTTGTTTTTAAAAAAGTTTTTTTACTAGAAGCTTGTGTTAAAATAAGAAAGCTGACGCGGGAGAGGTCGCGGGAAGAGTGAGATATTAAATGGCTAACGAATAAAAAATATTTGAAATATTAAAACATCCAAAACTGCAGCTCAGTAACTACAAATGCGATATACTCAAACTCAAAGCATTTATTTCAATTAGACCATCACAGGCACTTTTGAATGTCAAAAATACAAAATAGAAGCTACAGTTACAGTCACAAGGCATAATAACTTGAGAAAGTACTGTAGTTGCACATTCCAAAGCGTAGATCTCTATGGAGAAGAATGGGCAAGAAACTCCATGGACACTCTTTTAAATCAAAATATTGTTACAAAGTCTTGGTTACATCATTCATGTTGAAATTATACACATATGTGAGAACGATTTAGATGTATAATTATGCTCCTTCAAGGTAAAAGATGCCACAATTCCACACATACAGTAACCACAAATCGGACGATAGGAAGTGTCGGGAAAGCGTTCTCTGTCGTGTCTCATAACCACAGACCAATACTGAGAGGTGCTAGTTAGGGATTATTAATACGCCTACGGGTAGTCGAACAAGGATCATCAAAATATATTTATAGAATGTAATCAGTTGCGTTACTCGTGTCTAAGTAATAACAGCCGCTCGGGTCGATCTTCAGGTTAAGCCTGGATCTGTGACCACCCATTATACAGGGTGTAAGCAGACCCTTCACATAGCCGTCAACCAATCATATTATTGCTGAGAATCGACGTTTTTTTTTTTTGGGGTGAAAAATCACGTGATACGGTAGGACTCGATGGAAAGCACTCAAAGCATTGTGCTGATGCATGGATTGAATAGTACGGGGGTCGTGGCGGTGTGTAAAGTAAAAATATTACATTAAAAACATGTATTTTAAAAAAACTTGTGAAAAAGTTGGAACTTTGACCCCCAATATCTCCGTAACTAGAAGGTTCCCAGGTATGGTCTAGAACAAAAAAGTGATCGCAAAGACGGGGAAAACAAGTGCCTTTCGGATATGTTAAGGGTCTATTTACACCCTTTATACAAAGTTTCCTCCGTGCCTCGAAAAGCACTTTAAACTGTGGGTCCCGGTTGACATTTGTAGATCTTTGACAGTCGTTACAGGTAGTCAGTGCCCGAAATTGTGACAACCAGTCTTAACAAGGGATATCGTATTACCCAGTACTAACTGGTTTGTGGACGACAGATAAGCAGTCGCTCCATGTGAAATACTGGTATCAGCTGTATCCGGTTAGACTGGAAGCCGACCCTAACATATTTGGGAAAAGGCTAGGCAGATGAATCAGTTGCGAGTAACGATGTAATTAAATAAGCTTCACACGTCATCATTGTTAGATTAAAACAGTCTAATGCTGGACACAGGTTTCTCCATATTAGTTCCTGTCTACATTTTTGAGCTGGTGCAATGTATTCAAGCATAACTTGCAAAATATGGGTGTATTTAACACTCCTGCTAACCCCAAAGGATAAAACGCGCGATATTTTCTGTATATTTG
This sequence comes from Noctua comes, assembly GCA_963082995.1. Lineage (NCBI taxonomy): Eukaryota > Metazoa > Arthropoda > Insecta > Lepidoptera > Noctuidae > Noctua > Noctua comes. The sequence continues at coordinate 12,255,349 of OY720281.1, read as the reverse complement.
TGACAATACGAGACAAAACGGAAAACTAATAATTATCGCCGTCTGTTTACTTACTGTTGGTAAATTATATTATTATAAATACAATAAACTGAAAATTATCTTATGACACGAACAATTTGTGTGCTTCCGAACAGTAATTGTGATTATTTATTTACCGAGTTATTTACTATTCATTATCTGGTCGGTAATTACTTATTTTTGGAGTGGCTAGATTGCGTGATGTGTACTATTTAATTTTCATACAGGTAGAAGATAAATGTTGTAAAATGCTGCCAACACCTTGTATACAATACATCTCGAAATCTAAATAACTTGTTTGTATATTCCTATCTTACCCACCTGTAATTAATACACAAAGGTATTCAATATCCCAAAAGTTTTGCCAGGAATATTCGTGTATTGAGAATATTACTAATTTGATGTAGACATTATTGACAACTGACTGGTGGAAACTATGTCTGAGTGTTATACAGGGTGTAAACGGACCCTTCACATAGCCGTCAACCAAGCATTCTGTACATCAAACTAAGTAACTCTACGCAAAAATGATTGCTGGGTAACGCCTTTTTTTTGGGCTGTAAAATCACGTTATACGGTAGGACTCAATGTAAATCACTCAAAACATTGTGCTGATGGATAGATTGAATAGAACGGGGGTCGTAGAGGTGTTTAAACTAAAAATCTTGCATTAAAAACATGGATTTAAAAAAAAAACTTGTGAAAAAGTTGGAACTTTGACCCCAAATGTCTCCGTAACTAGAAGGTTCCCAGATATGGTCTAGAACAAAAAAATAATCGCAACGGCAGGGAGAACAAGTGCCTTTCGGCTTCGTTAAGGATCTTGTTACTCCATTTAGATAGCGTTTTTTTGATCCACATTATTAAACTTCTCAGGGCTTAGAAAAACACATCCCTGACTAAACCTACACAGTATATCCTACAGGTTGTTTTTTTGTTATTAATTCAACATTTTACCGCCTACCACATTCTTTCTTAGATACCTACTCAGTATTCATAAGCTCTAGCGGGACCACGCTATATAAATGTAAATATAGTTCTAAAGATTTTTTAATTGAAAGTACAATGATAAAAATTATTTAATAAGATATACAAGTTGTAACATGATAAACGCACAACCTCTCGTGTGGTAGCGAAGATGGCGACGCGGTAGACCTCGCAGGAGTTGGCGGGACGAGCTGGACAAAACTAACGAGCAGTGGTCCACATTGGCCCTGGATCGAAGAATTTGGAACTCATGGAGAGAGGCCTTTGCAGTATCGGTATCTCCGGACCATGATACTGAACAACTTTTGTTATATGATTTTTGGATATTCATTACAATTTTTTTTTTGTTTTACCATAAATATTGATCAACTGATCGCGTTACCTATAGAAAGTCCATTTTTTTGCGAATTTCAAGAACTCGTAGAACAAAGTTGTTCAGTTTCATGGTCCGAAACACGACACAACAGATTTTGCGTTTATTATGTTACACCTGGTATAAATACAGCAGTTTTTTTTTTGGTAAAAAAATCATTCATTCCTTTTTTTTTTCATTCAATATTTTTTTTTCATTTTCAAGTTTAAAAGCGTTTGAAATTACTTTAAATTTAATCTGTGCGTTCGCACTAGGCCCACAGACAAACAAGGAAGGTTCTTAATACAAATTAGAGTTACAATCTAAGTGGGTACGCTTACCTTTTAGTAAAAAAAAAAACTTTTGTATCTAAAGAATTCCGTTATTTTACCGATTAGACCACTTGTTTGCCTTGATCTCAATGTAACTGGCTTATTTCAACACAATTTGGTACGCAAATATTGTCAGGTAAATTAAATTCTTGGGCCCACAACGGATTGAACGAGAATATCATTCCTATTATTTATTTATAACTCTGTCTGCGGTTCTATTTGGTTATCGCTTTTGCTACTGCTCCAGGTGTACTTATTTTAAACAGAATATTTGGCATAGATAAGTCATAAGCTATCAGTATTCTTGTCCTGTATATCCTCCTAATAAACGTAGCATAACAACACGCCTGTAATCCCCGATGGATTAGGCAGTGGTGTACCTAATAGTGCACACACATTTCGCCAGTTATGTTTAAGTCCCAACTAATAGGGGTCGAAACTATTGCCAGTAACTGCTACTGAGAAATTCCTGATAAAAAAACGAAATAACACTTTGTCCGACCTGGGAATCGAACCCAGAACCTTCCCGAACCTTCATGCGAAGCAGTTCCTCCTACTAAAATCAAACTCAAACTCAAAGCATTTATTTCAATTAGGCCATCACAGGCATTTTCGAATATCAAAAAAAAAAACAAAAAAGAAGCGAAGCTAAGCTACAGTCACAAGGCATAATAACTTGAGAAAGTACTGTAGTTGCACATTCCAAAGCGTAGATCTCCATGGAGACGAATGGGCAAGAAACTCCATGGACACTCTTTTAAATCAAAATATTGTTACAAAATCTTGGTTACATCATTCATTATGAGATTATACATATATTATTATGTGAGAACGATGTAGAAAGACGTGCACCTTAAGAGCGTCCAGAGTAAAAGATTAAAGTTCCGGTTAACCCAGTAGGTACATCACGGTATACTTCAGTACAACATCTCCTAAAGTCCGGTGTCCGGAGCTGCGTCCGCAATTCGTCGGAACCGGTTTTGCCAAACTTGATTCGGAAAACGATTTTATAATCGTACTACAGTAGTAGTGGTACACTTCAATTCGAATGTTCAAGTTGGCTTTTCAATTTACGCCTAACATAAGGCTGTTGAGTTTCAAAAGTTCAGTGTAGTATTTCAACTATTTCCTCGAAAAACCACTGAATGAGAAACTCTTGAAAGACCGATGATTTTCTTTGCGTGTCTGTGAGTTCGTTCCTATTTCTGAAAACCTACACTCCACAGGTTTTATTGGATTCATAAAATTACTAGAACTCAGAGCGTTTAGTTCAGATTCAACCGAACTCCAGTAAGTACAAGTATCTTATACTTCACTACTTCCATAGTTTTGCTAAAAATGCGGCTATCTACAGAATTCTTTTCTTTTTTAAAGATTGATACATTTTTTTGTCAATGAAAATGTTGTCAAATTATAAAGTCAACGTGAAGGTGGCATTAGCGTAAAACACCGTGACCCACAAACGGTAAAGAAAGGTAAAGGTGTCGCTAAAATAAAAGGTAAACACGATATTGTTTACAAAACAAAAATAACACGTTGACTTGACATATAAAATATTATGCAACATTGAAGGTACTCTAAAAATATCAAACTGGCATGTAATGCGTAGTTAATCTAGACGAAAAGCTAAGAATCTTGATTAAAATCTGACAGTTTTCATACCATTCTCTTTTCAAATGGAGAATCGAAATACTCGCTCGAAAAACGTTCTAGAATACGGATTTAAAAGTGAATATACCTTAATAACCACTAATATTCATAATCAAATAGCATATAATTTACTAATATTGTACTGATAGAAATTAATTTCGATTCACTAATGCTAATTTCGTAGTTTCGTAATTGGTTTTCGGGACAATTAATCGTGTTGCCATCGGTAATAAATTTCCGGATTGGTAAGGTTTCGTTGTAAATTGCGTGTACACTGGAAAATGTTGCCATATGGAATGGGAACTTAATTTGACTACTGTCAAAGTATTTTGACGTACCTATTGTTTTAACCAAATTGATTTCTAGTCAGTATACACTCACTAAAAATCAAGCAGATTTCTAGCACATTCTTGACTAAGCAGTTCCGGAATGCAAAATATTGCACAAGACAAAATATATTAAATACTGTATCAATGGTTGGATTTAGACTGTAAAACTATTTTTTTATTTAACTACTAGCACTTCAAAAATTGTGGAAGCTCGACTTATATGCATGACATTATAAAATGTATGGCTTATAACACCCACGAATAATGTGGCTATCTGCCAGTGAAATAATTTTTAGAATTGGATTATTAGTTCTGGAGATGACCCCGGACATACAAACTTATAATGTTTGGATAGATTTACGACACTATAAGACATTATACTACGCAACATAATTTTAACCACAAAACCAAGCCTTTTTCAGAATAATCAAAAGAACAAACAGACAAAGCTTTTAACAATTTCCCTGGCAAGCGAAGAAACTTGGTTCTAATACCACTTACTAGCTCGCCAAGATGCCACCTGAGGAGATAGCGAAATCCTAATAGCGACTTGAACTTAGCTTCCAATTTCCACCTTCTCTTATATTGCCTCACATTTTCTTTCTCCACGACACGGTGTTAATACGAAACCTCTGTTTGTTTTATATTAATAGAACTCGATATGGTTCCAGTTCTATTTCCATTCGTTCTTTGAATGATACTAGCTGTTTCCAGTGGCTCAGGCTGCGTATATTTTGTATTATAATATGTACATCTATACTAATATTATAAATAGGTAAAAGTTTTTATATATGGGCTCTGGAAGTAATGATCCAAATAAATAAAAAATAATAATAAATAAATATAAAAATTCTTTCACTGGCAGAAAGCTACATTATTCGTAGGTGCTATAGGCTATAAATTATATTTATATCATGTATATTAGCCGAGCTATCACAATTTTTGCGGACGAAGTCGCGGCGAAGTGCTTGTTTTTAATACAAATGAATAAAAATGGAGTGATTTGGAAGAGACCTACACTCAGCATCGTTCTGCCAAAAGTTGAAGAAGAATCTATACTTATTTTTTTTTTTTAAAGCTGAAGAGTTTGTTTGGTTGAACGCGCTAATCTCAGGAACTGCTGGTTCGAATTGAAAAAATATTTTTGTGTGGGATAGTCCATTTATCGAGGAAGGCTATATAACATCACGCTACGACCCTTAGGAGCCCCGCAGCGTGTGACACCGCGGAGAACAGCTAGTGCTAATATAAAAATATAAAAATAAATAATGCACTGAGAGTACTGCTACGCCTGCCGTGGAGTTGTAGTGCGTCTGGGATGTTTGCACATAATAATATTGATGGTTTTGCCGCCATTATTAGAAATAGATGTGCATCCCTGATGACTCGTGTTCGCGACAGCACCAACAGTATTCTCAGTGTATTTTGCAAATCGATGGGATTCCCCGACGCTGCGGAGGTGGATGCAGCTCCACGCTGAATTTTAATTAAATGTGTCTGTAACCTACTAACACTGGAAGTTAAGTAAAAATTGTTACTATCCTCTGTGTCTAAAATAAAAATGTTCTATTCTATTCTATTCTAATATCCAGGATGCCTAGTCTATGTATATTTCTAGGTCCTAGGCTATCTCTCGGAAAACGATCGGTTTAGTGGTTTAGACGTGAAAATATAGCAGACTGACAGAGTTACTTTCGCATTTATATAATTTTTTTTAAACTTTGCCCCACACTAGGAATTTCTCCTGTATCGTGGGTGCGTTTACAAAACATTTAAATTCACATACACAAACAGCCAGACCCGGAACATTTACCTGTAGGCCATACAAATATTTATTCCGTGCGGGAATCGAACCCGCGACACGAAGCGCAGCAGTCAATTGCTCAGCCACTGCGCCAACCGTGCCGTAGATTTGTATGAATTAGAATGGAAACTTTTTGTAAGAGGCATAATATTTTAGAGTTACGAAACTCCTTTAAAATGGCTTTATGTTCCGATAGGGTGGCAAATAAAATTTTATAAAGACTCTAGACTGTAGGTCGCTCAAAATCTAAAATCTAAGTACCGATGACAATTACTAGCAAAAATTGCTTAAACTGAATAACTGATATACGTTTCTAATATCTAATATTATCATAATATGTCTCTTAAGATACAGGTTTACCTAGTTTAAGAGGCAGGGTTATAATACTTGTGTACAGATTTTAGCATAGAATCAGTTGTATACAATGTCCAGTACCTATTTCATAATGAATCACCTAGATTCCCATTTGTATTTCTTTTTATGGCAAATAAATTTATTATTATTATTATTATTTATTAATATTATCCATAATATTATTTAATAGTCTTCTTTATTGTAAAATTGCATATTATAGTTTTGTTTTTATCTTTTTTGATAAATGTTTTAAACTTTAATTTAGAACGTCTATTTTTATTTTTGCATGTCCATGCAAAATGGTAAAAAAAGGCTGAACCGTTTGTTATAATACATACCCATATTTTAAAAATAAATAATTATATCTTTATCATACAATCACATGACATTAGCAGAGTAGGTATTACGTTAACATATTACGGGATGAAACATAGCGTCCCCTGTTATCATTTACTTGTATTTATTTCGTACATTATGGTCGGAGCCTCGTAATGAGATCTTGTTAGTCCTGCCAATTCTTTCTGCACGATAAATATTTGGATAATAGAATCCCAGTGACAAAGGTTGCTCAATTTATTTGCGTTATTCGATATTTTGTATATTATTATGAAAGTTATGTTTGGATTTGTATTTTACTGTACAGACAAGTTAATATAAGTGAAATACTGCAATTAATTAGATGTATATTGTGATAAAACTTGAACTTTAGCGTGTTTGTCGACAATAAAATATGAAAATAAAACGTTAAAACAATTATTAAATGCAGCGGCCACATGTTTTTATGATTAAATGTTATCATTTTCAAACGCCGAAGTAAAATGCAATGAACTTGCCTAAAAAACTCGAAAGTGATATACATTTCAATTCTCGAAGTAAAGTTAAGCCACTCTCTAAGCCATAAAAAAACTCAGATTAAGTATACCTTTCCAAGGTCTTCTCGTCAGTAGATTCCTGTCCTTCCCTTTCAGGAGCAGCTTCCAACATCTCCCAGAAGTTGTCCAGACCGTACACTGCTAAAAACAACACCATATTAATATGTCGAAAGAAATATCTGCAACATCAACACTTTCACAAGCAAAAACAATCGAAATAAGTAATATTTCATTCGATTGGTGACAATATCCCAGCTCGTATTCATACACGAAGTTTCAGTAGTCGTAATTACATAATATCCTGTATGTTACATCACGAGAATCCACTCAAGCACAGAACTAATTTCGTCAACAAAACTGTCCAGTAATTACATCATTAAATGAAGAGAGAGCAAATACCTGTTGCTCCCTATTACCGCACAAAACACATGACGTAATAAGCAACATTAACACCCTCAGGACAGTCACAATAAAAGCTCACAAACACGAAGCCGCGAGTAAATCTCACCAAATGAGAACCTCTCAGTTTTCTATCCATAAATAAGACGGGAGACAAAGCATTCGTGTCCCTATCAGCGCGGCACACGCACATAAATACAGCATTGACGGACATCATGAATAGAGAACACATTTTTCTCCCAATAGTTTCGGCTTCTCAAATAAGGATGACAAGAATAGAAATTCTGAAAAAAAAACGACCGCACTTGTTATCCGTAACAATGCCGTATTTTAGCGCTCACAAATCCACATGATACATCCCTAGATCGTCCAAATAAAGCGAACAGAAGCTCCAGCGTGTGTTGTTTATTTCAATGTTTTCACTCGTGTCAAAGTTTGCATGTTTTAATAAGCGAGTATGGCATGTTTATGTTGGCCCAGTACGCCGTCTGGCCCGTCCCCTGAGGCTTTAATTCGGTCGATACGAATATTTGTCGTATAAATAACATTTTTGCGGCTTTAAGCCGGGTTCCCACTGACGACACCCAAAAGTCACCGATAGTGTGTGATTTCTTTAATATTGGATCAGAGATTATCTGGACTAATACCTCGATCGTTCTTTGGCATAGGGTCCCTTTTCCCGTAACCCCTTGCGATAAGTACGTTTGAGTTGGGCCTAAAAGTTCCCCTGGTCACTCTAATTTCTTCCTCTGTTGAAATGCCAAGTCACGGTGGTCAATTATTTAAGATCTCCGATAGAAAGCGATAAGAAGCGTAATCTTTTTATTTACTGCAAGCGTCTATTTTTGTACAAAATCCTTTTTGATATCCACATTATTAACACGTTTTTTCTTTTATTGAAAGCCTGTGAAGCTCTTTTAGCATTGCGGTGAGACTGTCGTCATATTTTACCTTCATCGTTAACGTCATCGTTACCACTCCTTTTTCCAAAGTCGTGGGCGATCAAAAGGTTGCTCTTGGGGTTAAACCTCCTGTGAGTGTGTTCGTAGCTGTCCTGGTCTGCTGATGTATGATTGGGAGTAAGACAATGTTAATATGTGTATGTGTATAACCAGTAAAAAGCAAGTACAAAATAAGAGTCTGACACCAGTCGACGTGGTGCAGAATTCCTTTTGTTTGGACTGAACAAGCTCGTCAGGCAACGTTCTGCAGTCAACGGAGGACCATAGACAGTTTTCAACTTTTGCTGTTTTAGTATCATTTTGAACTCTTTTAGTTAGAACATTCATCTAAAGTTGAAAACTTGCACCTTTAATCAAAGAGAAACGAAAAAAAAATATTGTATGCAGATCTGGCTTTATTTTGATTGAAAATGCACTTTATTTGTGCGTGATACAACACAAAATACTATTCGTGACTTCTCTTTGAGTAAAGGAGTTATGGAGTGGGTGTGTGGCAGAACTTACGAGTACATAATATCGAGCAGTAACAAGGTTTTTATCCTCTCACAAACACCTGCAAAGCGTCACTTCGGAAAGGGCCTGTCCAAAGGTTTCGCGGACCATTTCCAAATGGATTTTAGCTTTTATTTCCTTACACACTGTTGGACTGTGTTTAAGTCTGTTACACGGTCCGGCATTCCGTCGGCTTCGACGTAATTTTGCCATTCACAGTGATGCGAGGCCGGAAACTCAATCAGGTTCGTTGTGGTACCTTCGCCGTCCAATTCGGGAGCTCTTTTACCGAAATCTCTTGCGATCCCAACGGTGGGGCTCTTAAATGTGGGCGTGCCGCGGTGCGAGCGGGTGGTCGGCGCTTGATGTTCTACATCGCCTTCAGGAATAATGTTAGCATTCTTAGCTTCGTTACCATAAGTTTTGACAAAAGAGTCTACCGGCCCACAAATGTGTAAACTTATTTAACCTTAGATAATAAATAATAACAATATGTATTGTACGATTGAAAGACACAATTTCATCGTCAAAAGATTATGGTAATCGCAAATATTACGATAGAATACCGAAAGAGGAACTTTACATATTGAACAATGAGGAGTGAGAAGTTAAGGAAACTTGTCATACTATTGTGGGGTTATTTGAATATCAATAAAGGCTAATATTAAGGTAGAAGGGGGATTGTTCCTAATATATTATTCTGTACGAATTATGCGCTCCATTAGCGATCAACAAGCGCAACTTATAAGTTGGCAGGCTAGGAAGATGGATGCCTATTGTGCACTAACTCACATACATCACACGGCTCCAAATGCTCCTAATTACTTCATAAAATGCATTATAATCTTATTAGTATACAACACTTGTTGATTGATATGCTATCCTGGTAAATGTTTGGGTGGGAATAGAAAAAATAGGGAGAATAAGAATGTGTTTTTCAATACACATACTATTGTGCATTATAATCAATAATCAACTTACTGATTATTGATTATAATCGGTAAGTTCAAAATGAACAGTAAAGAAATAAATTACGGTCTTAGGGAAATAAGTAAACATAATATGTACGTACTTATACACCGTGACTTTTTAGTCGTCTTACAACGGCAGCCCAATTCATGTACCCAATGACTACTAAACATTCACAAAATAAAAAAATATTTATTTATGAGTTTTTAATCCTTTAAAAATTAAATATTATTCAGTGTTATGACTCATGACGTAGTTAAAACACCCTGTTGTGAGCGATGATCTACTGGACTCGAGCGCTGGGTAGGTATGTTCTCACGTTTGACACGTATAAATCATTAACAGGATGTTTCATAATTTTATTCTAATTTATTATTTATTTTTCTATGTACCTATTGTGGTAGGTAAAAAGAAAAAATCGCGCCTAGACCTTTTTTATGTCGGGTACATTGAGTGGACCACCTTTGTAAGACGACTAAAAAGTCACGGTGTATATGTAGAAGAACAAAGATACCAATTATACAATATCCACTATTTTTCCATTACTTACTCAAATGACACAGCGGGTCACGATGGGAACTTCATCAATCTTTTAAATACCTACGATTGATATCTACGTTTTACTCGGTAAATATGAGAATGTATGTGTGTGTACATTTCACATTAACTAATAAGTTGTCGGAAAAGGAAGAATAAGTATGGATCATACCTATATCAACAAGTGGAATTTCTTTAACTTAGGTACTTATAATAGCAATGCAATATTACTAACTTTATAGGCACGAAAAATGGCGGGGAAAACTTTTAAGTGTCAGTTTTGAAGAGGCCTAGGCTTAGAGCAAAAAGAAAGAAACATGAATCTGACAAGATTAATTTCTAAAGTTATAGTTATTAGAGTAGGAAGTGCATTAATAAAGGAGTGTGCCTGTTTTCAAATTAAAGATACCAAACATTTATCTGCCAAAAGAAAATCTATTTACAAAAATCTGGAATAAAAGGTGCATTATACATGTCATACAATACTAAACAACATCTACATTGGTAAGGGGTCCAAAAAAATATATTCTTGTGCTCTATTGGCGAGCGTGACTAAGTGAATCAGAAAAAAAAAGGGTTTAAAAAAACTTGAACAATAAAAGGGCAAAAGTGAAAATAGAAAAATTAAATAACTAGCCTTAGGCCGGTTTCACGACATCTAAGACATAAATTAAAACAAAACTCTCTGTCTTTTAACTTAAAACGATTGATAAGTTTACAAAAAGTTGTAATTAGATGTCGTGGACACCGGGCTTTTGAAACAAAAGCTATTTATTAAAAAGTAAAAAAAAGTTAAAATTGAAATTAGAACTACACATTTCGGGATCTTGGTCTTTTAGGTGGTCCAGGCTCAATGTATCAGAGACGCAAAAAAACATTGCGTGAATCTTACTACTTACTATTATAAATGCGAAAGTTTGGATGGATGGATGTTTGTTACTCAATCACCCCTGAACGGCTGAACGGATTCGAATGAAATATAGCACAGATATAGATTATAGTCTGGAACATATTAATAGCACATAAGCTACTTATTATCCCGGACAAAACACAGCAAAATTTCCACACTAGAGAAGTCGCGGGTAACAGACAGTGTTTAAATATTTTTACCTCTGCTGCCCTCAAAATTAGGGTTTTTTGGAGCATAATCTACATCTAAACTTTTGGGACACAGGCCTCGTCTCTGTGAGAGTAAGCGAGCCCTTAATCCAGCAAGCGGGTCCAGTGTGGACTACTGGTAGATGTCACATTTCTTTGATTTTTAGGTTCTAGTCATGCAGATTTCCTCACAATGTTTTCCTTTGCCGTTTAGAGAGCAGTGGTGATGAAATAAATTACTCAAATTAACGCGTCTGCCTGGGTTCAAACTCACGGAGCTACTGACCAACACCATTGCTCTCCAGCAAGCATTGAATTGTAAAGTATACCGTACAGCCGAGAAAACCAAGACCCGGAACAGTGTGTCCATCTTAGCAATAAAACTTACGCTCGGCCCTAGTGTGTGGCCTGTCGCGCTTGCCGAATCCCCTGGCGGTCATCATCTCGACGTTCTTGAAACCGCGGGTCGGGCGCTGCTGCTTGGTGCGCGTGAGTCGGCCCTCGGGCGCCGCGGCGACTACGCAGAGGCATGCTGCTGCCGCCACCGCTACGACCAGGTGCATTGAGAAATTCATTGCTGAGGACAAAGAGAGGATGGGGTTAGCGTTTGTAGAAGGAAGATGTTCTGAAGGTAAGATCAAGTGGCCTACCATGACGTTTTAAAAGAGAAGTAATTCCAGTGTGAGAAAGAGATGGCGCTAGACAACCTGTATAGATCTCTCTCTCTTTCCCGTAGTGACCCCCCAGAAAGACTTTTTGGTATGCCTGTATCGTTTTTATAATACACATACATAACTAATTCACGCCTTTTTCGCCTAGTTCCACGTTCATACGCTGATCATTCAAGGACGCTGTTTGCAAGTACTACGAGTCGGTCAGGGTGTGCGTGTAGGTATCGTATTAATAAATATAGGTATATTTTTGGGTCAGAAAAACCCCTAAATGTTTATGTTAGTATTTTATAGAAATAATATAGTGAGACATTCAGGAGACGCAATACGTTTATTATCAGCTTGATAACCATCTCTTGCCAATAGAATAACTGTCTATTTTAGGAAATAAAGCTATTACTGATCATGATGACTGTCAAAGTACATTTTTCATAACTGAAGTTAAAAACGGAAATCCCACGTTATTCTGGTTACTTCATACTTTATCTACTGGAGAACTAACGTGTCATCTAACCATGAAAGCCTTCACGACTCATTCAAAAGCGGTAAAACATGACTGATGGTAATGGATTCCTCCATTACCTACCTGTTAGATAGTTAGGTACTAGGATGTAACTATCCACTACGACTTTGCATTTCACTATCTTGTTACATCCGAGAATGTTACGGATTCAAAAAAGGGAGGTTTGTTTTTGTTTTCTGTCCTAGAGGGACAAAAAACATCCGGGTTTGGGCATAAGAAACCCTTTTTCGAACGGTCATATTTTCCAAGAGAGAGAAACCGACTTTCAAGTATTGCCAATTTATTTGACAAGCCTGTGTTGAGTTATTTCTATTAATTTTATACGATTTTTATTTCAAAGTCAAAGTCAAAGTTTTTATTTGTTTGTATTTAAACATAGGTGTAAAAGATGTAAGTAAATATAAAGAGATCGCTATGTTTTGCCGACAGCGGTGTACAAATATTAAAATTATACTATAAATTATTCTTAAAACTATGCTAACTAAATATTTTCAGCCAAATCTGTTTTTAAACATAGAAAGTTATGAAAAAATAAAATAAAATGTATTATTTCTTAATAAAAATTATCTTATTGCAGCCATAATGTATTGATTATCCAGCAGTGTACTGTAAATTGCCTGATTTCATCTTAATTTAAATAGCATAAGCATACCATAATCAGCCTATGATGTTCCCACTGCTGGGACACAGGCCTCATCTCTATCAGAGGGAAGGGGCTATAATCCACCACGCGGGCCCAGTGCGGGTTGGTAACTGTCACATGTCCCCGACTTTTTGGTTCTAGGAATTTCAATTAAATAAGTAAGCAAAAAATAGAAAGGCTGCCGTTTTGATATAGTGGTCGTAATCTCTGCTGAGCATGGCATCCTGGGTTTTTCCATCAGGATTTTTTCAGAAGCAGTCTAGTCTGGATTTGTAACCGGCTAAAGGCAACAGGTCTCTAGGTCGATCCCAAGGCAAAGTATTGTATAATTATCACTTGCTTCGGTGAAAGAAAACATCGTGAGGAAAACAGCATGCCTGAGAGACATTCCTTGACGGCCATATTGCTTAAAGCCAAGTCAGAGGCCCAAGGGTGGTATAAAAACTATGACACCAGGTTAGGCACTAACCACACGATAAAGAAAGAAAGAATGGCAATAGGCTCGCTCCTATGTGGGTGTAATATTGGCAAAACTCTGCGTAACATTTCGAGGTTCACTGGCGTAATGTTAAGGTGAGTATAGACTAGAGCATTTTCTCGAGCATTTCTGTGTAATGTAACGTTCTTACGAATGGTACAATACAGGTAAAAGCTCATTTTCCAAAGGGTGAAGGGAAAGTAAAGGGTGATCATTAGAACATATAATAGAGCGGCTCGTTGTTCTGTTACAAGTAAATGCTCTAGTCTATACTCACCTTTAAGTAATTGGAATGCCATTTATATCTCTTTGGAAACTTCCGGTGAAAACAAAAACAATTCAACTTGTTTATTTTTCCTCAGGGCCTAAATAGGCAAGTAATTAGAATAACTAAAGGTTTCCGAGCGCCCTTTTAATTAATAATAGAACAGAGACAACTTATTAACATACTTTAAGGGCACAAATTCAAAATAAACTCGAAAGTTACCTAAAATAATAACTGTAGGACAATTTGTGTTTTAATTGTTACATCTGTGTTTTCAACGATTTTCCGCTCGAAATTTCAATAGTGACTGATGTTACTCAGAGGTGCAAAATTTCCAGTAGGTATCAAAGTTAAGGATAGCAGACAGCTAAAGGGAAAAACAATGTCACATAACCTGAGAAATAGACATAAAAACAAACTTGAAGTCATCAGCGTACGCACTAATTACGGTAGAAAGACCATATTATATGAAGGAGTCCATCTGTTCAATGGATTACCGGACGATATCAAAGAGTGCGATAACGTGAATACATATAAAAATAAACTTAAGGAACATAAATATACATTATAACTTCTAATACTCTAGAGAAAATTGTATTGTACTGTTTTTAAAAATTATTACTTTGTATATCATTATATCGCGGACTGTATGTTCTTATGAGAAATAAAATTTCTTTAAACCGAAGGATAATGGAATAGTTGCGTTCAAAAGTCAATAGGCTTCCGTAATAATGCGGCTCATCATCTCACTGGACCACTATCGACAACCTAAAGTGGGACAAACTGGATCGCATTGGGCCATTGTTCCATCGTACCATAGACACCGTGGTGACGTTTTTTCAGGTCCTTTCAGTAATTTTACCGCTAGTAATTAAGTTGGGTAACTTGAATATTTTCGACATCAACATCATCATCATCACAATCAATCATCTATCGAACCTCATATGGCAGCACAAACCCCAAGGTAGCCAACTTAATACCATCATCTGAATAGTCTTTACTCAACTGTATTGGGATCAGCTTCCAGTCTTACCGGATGCAGCTAAAAATCAGTGTTTTACATGGACTTCCACAACTTAGTACTGGTAATACGGTAGCTCTTGTTAAGACTGGTAGTCCGACTTTCGGGCCACTGACTGCCTGTAACGACTGTCAAAGATCATCAAATGACAATCGGGACAGAAACTCAGTATACAATGGAAGGTCACCCATCCACGTACTGACCTTGGCAAGTTCTGCTTAACCTTGAAGATCGGTCATTGTGGGTGTTATTATTTATGGCTAGAAGTGAAAGGACAGTAAGCCAAACTGTAAAATTTGCCTTTTATGACACTTTCAGTAAGTTCATCCCTCCTTTATTGTGTGTCTTGGTACTTAATTAAGATCTTCAGACAAAGTGTCATTGGACTTTGTTCGGTAGACAGGGTTGAGTACACAAAAATGGCGGCTTTTCAGTTAAGTGATAAAACAAAGAATATTTTGTAGGACCTCTTGAAATAGGATTTAACGAATTGAGATGTCGAAAAGTTCTATAACTAAAAATGAAGTCTAAAATGATAACAATACTAACCAAAATTGCATATATGAGAATAATGGAACTCAAAGCAGTTCTCCAAAACCTGATGGGTGCAACTCAGATACAAACCGAAAATAGTGTGGCAAAAACAAACCAATGCTAAACGTCAATTAGCCGAATGCAAAAGGTTGAGCATTATGCTGCATTCATGCCATTGTCATCAATGGCATGAATGCAGCATAATGCTGCGTAGCATAATTTGAGTATTTTGAGTGTTCAAAAGCAACAGACGAAATGTAATTGCTAATGAGGTACCTGCTGAGTGCATTGTACACAATATTGAAAATATATTTTAGACTACCTCGGTCGGAATCACGACTGCTGAGCATGAGGTCTTGGTTTCGATTCCCGGTTCGGGCAAAGTGTTATTGGGTTTTTCCTTCAGAAATTTCTGAGTAGTAGCCACAGAGTCTGGTTTTTTTTAAATTTATTTATTTAATGATGCTATAGTACAGCGGTGTGGCTAAACTCGCCAAACTTTTACGTTTGATGGCGAGAGGCGCTCTTTTACATAACAATGAACCACCTTACTTAAATTGCTACTTCTTATAAATTCTACAGTTATGGTTTAATCATAATCACAGTACATTTTGACATAAGTGGGGAAACTTTGTGACTGCATTCGAGGCGGAATTAGCGTAAGTAAACAGCCCAATATGAAAAACAGAAAATACTAATACAGAACTGTGCTGAAACATGAAAAACAGAAAATTCAAATTTGTGCCTGGTTGACGGCAATAGGCTCGCCCCCTATTACATGGGACTTAAACATAACTGACGAAATGTGGGTGTGCTAATGGGTACATCTCTGCCTAATCCTTCGGGGATTACAGACTTGATGTTATGGTATTTTCAGATTAACATTGTTATATTTACTTTAGGAACAGTAACATTTGTTTAGGTTACTCTAGTCCAATAGAAAATAGTAAGAAACATTATTTCCAAAAGTAATTATAAGCTATGTATTTGTCTTTCTCTCTATCCATGTATGTCTAAGGATAATACGAGATACGCAATCATCATCGGAAACCGGCATGTCTTAGAACCAAAAAAAAATTCGAAGACATGTGACATCTACCAACCCGCACTGGGCCCGCGTGGTGGATTATAGCCCATTCCCTCTCATAGAGAGGAGGCCGGTGTCCCAGCAGTGGGAACATTATAGGCTGATTATGCTTATGCTTATGCTTATGCAATCATATTATAAGCCAATCTGAATCAGGTCTGTGGGCGGTGAATAATGAGCTAGCTGCCGTCCGTCTTATGACGACAGGCGACGTTCGACGGCGCTTTCGTGTTCGGCGCGCGCCTCTAAGAGATGTCAGCACACAGGAAGGGGTCAGCAAGGGCCGATGCCTGCCAGGGCTGCGGGACTATTCGAAAGAGAAACCGCGGCCCTGGAACACAAAGGGCAAAGAAGGAACATGGATGGTTTTCAGTCAGTAAAAGTCTGACACTCACTTCCACTCCGCCCAGAGTGGAAAGAGTTATTTGATGATTTCCCATCCGAAAAAAAAGCCAATCTGAATTGGATGAAACCCTGACTTAACAGCCGATTCTTCGACTCAATATCGCAAAATTTAATAAAGTAATGCAATTTAATTTCTAACTTTCAGAACCAATAAAGGCTCACATTCTGAAATTGGTAAAACATTCTTGAATAAAACATATCGGTAAATGTCATGAATTTGCGTTTCCCTACCCACACAAATACCTACCTGAATTACTGACATTCTGACCCGGTCAGATTAAAAGGAACATCAGCACCAACACACGTACAGTGATCTCTAATTACGTGCCCAATCTCACAGTACAAACCAATCAGAGAGCAACATGTGTTTAGATGACTACGTGTACGTAATTTCGCCAAACAATGCTCCGTTCGAACTTCGACGGACTTCGCCGTGTCACCAGCATCGAGCGGAGAAGCCGTAATCCGGAGCTAAGCTGACGGTATATCCGGAGCTAAATCGCATTATATGCAGCGGATCGTTTAACCCGTTTGTGCTGCATTTATATATTTATAGATCACCCTGAGCGAGGACAGGGGCAATGTCTTGTTGTTGCTTTGTTGTGAAAAGAAATTCCGATCTTCTTCTTTCTCTATCATATGGTTAGAGCCTAACCTGGTGTCAGAATTTTTATATCGCCCATGCGCTCTGACTTGGCTTTACATGCCGTCGAGAAATATCTCTCAGGCATGCTGGTTACCTCACGATGTTTTCCTTCACCGAAGCTAGTAATAATTATACAAAACGCACATGAATCCGAAAAATCAGAGGTGCGTTTGGTACAGCGATAGCCTAGTGGTGTGACCATCGGACTGCCAAGTCATAGGTCTCAAGTTCGAACCCAAGAAATACTGATGTAGTTAATAATAATCAACAACAAGTTGAGACGGGTGCGCTGTTGGTAACCATTATTTTATGTATCTGTTTTGCGAAAAAACAAGATGGAAGTGTTAGTATTGTTTTTTTGTCACGCACCACAAGACCTTTATACGCACAGCGGCACATCAAGCTATAAATTTCCAGTATAAGATGGCCTCGCATTGCACAGATGTCCCGTACAATAAGATATTCGTATAAACTGGTTTTGTATATCTTGCTTGGTCGTCGTGCGAGCAACTACAACCCTGTAATGTGAGGATTTTAATGTCAAAATGTAGAATAAAGTTATCTTACTGAAACGGCTTAAAAAAATGTCAATGCAATCTCAATTCCTGCCTTAATTACCAGTAGCCCCCAATACAGAGCGAGCATTCGTTTTTAAATAAACAAACTTTAACACAATCAAACTCATCTTATTTTAAAAATAAATGGGAAAACTCTTACAGTAAAATATACTCAATCTCAATTAGTATGACGTATTATTAACTTTGGTAAAGTTAATACATGACACAGTTCGTGCCTGTGTTCCATAAAACGTGGAAAGGAGCATCCACATTTCCACAGTTACTTTATAAGATAAATACATAAATAAAGGGTGTAAATAGACCCTTAACACAAACGAAAGGCACTTGTTCTCCCCGTCTTTGCGATCATTTTTTTGTTCTAGACCATACCTGGAAACCTTCTAGTTACGGAGATATTGGGGGTCAAAGTTCCAACTTTTTCATAAGTTTTTTTTAAATACATGTTTTTAATGTAAGATTTTTACTTTACACACCTCCACGACCCCCGTACTATTCAATCCATCCATCAGCACAATGCTTTGAGTGCTTTCCATCGAATCCTACCTTAAAACGTGATTTATAATCCCAAAAAAAAAAAGTCGATTACCAGCAATAATTTTTGCGTAAAGTTGCTTAGTGTGATGTACAGAATGCTTGGTTGACGGCTATGTGAAGGGTCTGTTTACACCCTGTATACGGGTTCGAGGGACACCGACGCACTAATGGTTACTACGCATTCAGTACATCATTCTGCATCCCCCCCCCCTCCCCCCACATACAAATTTTTCATTGGTAATTGAAAAAACATAAACTGTGTCCTACAAAAGTAAAATACCCACACGTCAAAAAGTACGGAACAGCTGTTTTTGTTTAAATTACTGATGAATGATGTACTGAATACGTGGTAAACGTTTGTGCGTCAGTGTACCTTCCACCGTGTATACTCACGCCTTCTTCGCACAGACGTAGGCAGAAACTACTCTACGATCCTAACATACATTTTGCTTCGTCTACGATTATGTTTGGTAATTCGCAAAACACCAGTTGTGCATACTACGCACCTCATTTTCTGAAGAAACATCCGAAATCTCGTGCGAATACTTTACCTCCTCCTTTTTAAGAAGTCGATTTAAAAGATCAGGTTCCATTTAATAGGGGGCTGAAAAAGGGGGGTGCTTAAATATAAAATCCCAGCTCCCAGCCGGCCGGTAACAACAGAACATTAAACCCTTGCTCATTGTAACAACATCGATACGTCGTAGATACGGCACTAATTGAACAATGATTCATATATTATCGTCCCGCAAGCTGCCGCAAATTACAGACTAATGAACTCCTTCGTGACCTATCAGCGAGTTATGTTAAAAAGGTTTATAAAACAAGACCTAAAACTACTACTCTGTTGTTTGACTTAAATAAGACTTCTTCCATACAAAAGTTATTAGTAAAAAGTCAACATTGTATAAAATTACTATAAAACAAACAAACCTGGACATCGATAATCTGAATTCACCTATGGTTTAACGTGTAAACTCTTCACCAAAAGACAAGAAATTCCTTGGATAAATGATATAACCAAAACACAGTTTGAAGAGGTGAATTAGTAGCTATATAGTTAATAGTTTGGGCTACAATACCTAGCTGATAACTGTGGAGGCTTGTTGTTATTGTTAGCTGTAAGCCACCCAAACACGATAAAATAAAATAATATGCAACTCTTTGACAAACGGCCACAAGTGGCAATTCTGCCGTTTACGGAAGCATTTATATATTTAGTTACATAGAAACCAGTAGTGTCATTGTGGTCTATCAGAGTTGATTTTCCCTTGCGGTTAGCGACGGTCACCCCCTTCGCCGCTGTACCTATATCAATCAGACGAAGCCACTTGCCAGGGTTTCTTGACCACTTGAAATCTTGCCCAGGATTACAGCTATGGCTACAAGTAAAAACTTCTTATAGGACAGCTTCCAAAGCCATGAAACAATATTTAAAAACCGCAAGCGGTTAAGCGAACGATATCACAAGAAGAAAAGCGTCGAAAGTTAAAATACTTAAAAAAGAAATGGAAACGATTTAAGGGACAAAGTTTTCTTTTGCCAAATTTCAAAGTTCCAAACAAATTCAACCAAAAACAAACGGTTGTAAGTTGTCATCTTTCTGGGAATTGTACTAGAAAAGATTGAAGTTTAAATATGAGGAAAAAGGGTAACAGCTGTCTAGTATATGATCCTTGCAAGTTTTTGAAAAACGCGGTATTTTAAAGTTGTAGAGTTTATGTTTCATAACATTACATAACATCACGCCTGTAATCCCCGAGGGGATGGGCAGAGGTTTACCTAATAGTAAACCCACATTTCGCACCTTAGTTTTAATTCCCATAAAATAGGGGGCGAGCTTATTGCCATCAACCGGGCACAAATCCAAACTCCATGGATGCTACTGAGCAATTCCTGATAGAAAAACTCAATAACACTTTGCTCGACCCGGGAATCGAACCCAGGACCTCATCATCATGCTCAGCAGTCGCGTTCGCGACCACTCGATCAACGAAGCAGTCATATTATATTTACACTGCTAAAATACTTGGTTGCACGAGCTAACTTGACTTGAAACTTTGCTAAACAATCAAAATAATATAAATCTGTTTTATAAAAACACATGTACAAAGAAATAAAGAAAATGTTATTTTTGCTGATGTCTAAAATTAGAGTACTGTGTTGCCTCCTGCGAAATAAAAAGTAAATATTGTCCACAAACACAAGGACTCAAAAACTAAATTGATACATAATTACATACGAGTACCAACCGAATGAAAACACAGTCAAAGCTAGCTACAATTGAATGCCATTTTTTCATTCGTTGCATTCCAGTGAGCAAATAGTTGTGAAAAATTCTTGTTCACGTTACGTGGGGACATTTTGAAATAAAGAGAAGTTACGAAAATTGAGAGAAGAACATTTTGTCATCATCTGCCTAGCCTTTTCCCAACTATATTGGGGTCGGCTTCCAGTCTCACCGGATGCAGCTGAATACCAGTATTTTACATGGAGCGACTGCCTATCGGACCTCCACAAACTAGTTAGTACTGGGAAATACGATACCCCTTGGTAAGACTGGTTGTCAGACTTTTTGGGCCACTGACTACCTATAACGACTGTCAAAGATCTACCAATGACAGTCGGGACAACGGCTTAAAGTGCTTTCCGAGGCACGGAGGAAACTCGGTATGTAATGGGTGGTCACCCATCCACAGACCAACCTAGGCAAGCACGGCTTAACCTAAAGATCTACCCGAGCGGCTGATATTATTTAGCATCGAGTTCAAATCACAACCATGCAATTATATTTAAGCATTAATTAGTTTTCGTTTAGTGTTAGTGACACAGGCGTTAGTATCTCAAGATAGTTTGCTTAAAGGCCAACTTTAATGATGACTTTGGGACTTTATTACTTTGTGTTTGGTATTTAAATAGGTCCAAATCCCTTAATCTCTTATACACCAGTGCCTAAATGACATAACATCATGCCTGTAAACCCCCAAGGGTTAGATTAGGTGTATCTTATAGTACGCCCACATTTCGCCTAGATAATATATATAGGCCATATTCATATAACACTCAGACATAGTTTCCACCAGTCAGTTGTCAAATGTCAACATCAAATTAGTAATATTCTCAATACACGAATATTCCTGACAAAGCTTTCGGGATATTGCATACCTCTGTGTATTAATTATAAGTGGCAGTGGCGAAGGTTCCATATAACTCGATTCCTACCGGCTTCCCTTTGAAAAATGGCACAGTTAGTATTCTATACGAAAATAATACAGGGTGTAAACAGACCCTTCACATAGCCGTCAACTAAGCATTCTGTACATCAAACTAAGTAACTTTCCGCAAAAATTATTGCTGGGAATCGACTTTTTTTTTTGGGGTGCAAAATCACGTTTTACGGTAGGACTAGATGGAAAGCACTCAAAGCATTGTGCTGATGGATGGATTGAATAGTACAGGGGTCGTGGAGGTGGTGGAAGTAAAAATCTTACATTAACTTTGACCCCCAATATCTCCGTAACTAGAAGGTCCCCAGATATGGTCTAAAACCAAAACGTGATCGCAAAGACGGGGAGAACAAGGGTCTTTCGGATATGTTAAGGGTCTATTTACTATTTATTTATTTACCCTTTATAATCACATTAAAGATTATGTACTCCGGCTTACCTCTTACAAAAATTGACCCTTCGCTACTGATAAGTGGATAAGATAGGAATATACAAACAAGTTATTTGGATTTCGAGATATATTGTATACAAGGTGTAAATGAACCCTTCACGAAGCCGGCAAGCAAGCATTCTATACATCAAACCAAGTAAGTCTACAAAAATTATTGCTGGTAAACAACTTTTTTTTTTTGGGGTGAAAAATCAGGTTTTACCGCGCTCAAAAAACTGTCCTGATGAATGCATTGAATAGTGCGGGGGTCGTGGTGGTATTAAAAGTAAAGTTATACCATAAAAAACTTAACCTCCAATATCTCTGTAACTAGAAGGTTCCCAGGTATGGTTCAGAACAAAAACATAATCGCAATGACGGCGAGTAAGTACCTTTCAGCTTCGTTAAGGGTCTATTTACACCTTATACTGTCACTTACGGGAACCGTGAAAGCTTGAAACAGTATTTACACCTTTACAGCCAAAGAAATTTAAGATACTATAAGCTATCAGAAAAATTATGATCCCATGGCTCACTGGTTCAAACAAAATCACATAGTTTCACACATTACACTTGTGCCGACAGCAACCTGCAAATAGATTACGATTTCGCATTGTCCCGTCTAATGGTAGTTAATTTATATTTCAATGTCTTTGTATGTAGCTATTCTGATTACAACTCTATGATTTTCAACACACAGTTTGAAACATTTCTGACAAGTCAAACAGAATCGTGTAACAGAATAAACGCAAACCCTCTCGTGTGGTGTTGAGACACACTGGTGTTAAGACCATGAAACTGAACAACTTTTGTTCTATGACTTTTGGAAATTCATAACTTTTTTTTTTTTTCAGCTGATTGCGTCCGTTCCTATAGAATTTTTTTTTTTGTTGCGAATTTCAGGAACTCGTAGAACAAAAGTTATTCAGTTTCATGGTCTGAGACACCACACGTGAGGTCTTGTGTTTATTCTGTTACACGTTGTATATTAAATTAAAAACCTTTTACATTTGAGCTACGACAACAGCCTGGATGAGGACAAAGAATTAAAGACTTCTGTGTGAAACAAAACCAGAGGTAAAAATAAATAAATACTGTGAAAGGTCACTGACAACGGGATGTTCGATCAGCTGGAAAACAAATGCTTGCGTTTAATTTTAAGCCCCTCTGGTATTGAAAATAAACCATGCCTATAATAAATCAGAAATAAGGACATCCGCAAGAGAAACAAGGTTACCGACGTAGCCCGAATTGCCAAACTTAAGTGGCAGTAAGCAGAACGGATGGCCGATGGGGCCGAAAAGTTCTCGAGTGTCCGCGAACCGGATGACGTTGCGTTGGAAGGCTTCCCACTAGGTGGACCGATGACCTGGTGAAGGTTACGGGGATCCGCTGGATGCGAGTGGCACGAGACCGGTCAATGTGGCGACACTTGGGGGAGGCCTATGCCCAGTAGTGATATACTAGATCCACACACAATATTATAAATGCGAAAATAACTCTCGTCTGTCTGTCGGTCATATCTTATCACTCCCTGGCGGCTGAAGGGTCTGGGTCTGGGTGAAGAGCAATAATGTCTCCTTTTTTAAAAATGGTAAGCCTCCATGGGATAATTTTCAGCCTTCAAGCAGGCGAAGCCGTGGGCAAAAACTAGTTTTACTGTAAGTAATGTGAAGCTTTACAGTGTTCTGTGAGTTTTATTTCATTGGTGGTAAAAACAGTTTTACATTCATAAATGTAGGTGTGATGTGGGCAATTAAAACCACATTGTATAACCCCAATTATATGGTCAGTGAGCACCCCAAGAGGTTTCTAGAACAAATGAAGAGAATTTCCGGTTAAAAATTGTTTTTCTTAGTCCAATTGGGAATAGATAGCACAATTTTATCTTTCTTCCCTTGCAAATTACGAGGTAAACGTTACAAATTGTCGGTCAACAGGGGAAATAACCATATCTTTTCGTGGGTAAATCTTTTTTTGTTGTTTATGGTTTGATTCGATACTCTTTGGTCTTAAGTACGCAATTAAAAAGGTGAATGCCTTATTGGTGAATATTTATGGTCATACGCATCGATTTCTGGTTTTGTCAAACAAAAATCGTCTTTATTTTTTTAAAGAAATCATAGCTATGAACAATTGTCTTTTAAATATTCAAAAGTTTTTAATGTTATGCAAAATTAAGTACTTGATAGAGCTGAGGACGATCTTTATTTAAAGTGTCCCTTATTTATTTTTAGAATATTAAAACGTTGTCGTTAAGCTAAAATCATCTTTCCGCATCATTTCTGCAAAAATATTACTACAGAAATTATGGACGTACAAAATTGGATGGGACGATCCGGTGCCTCATGATATTTTAATTAATTGGCAAAAATTCGTTGACACTCTTGACTACTTGGGTAAATTATGTATACCACGTCAGGTTATAAATAGCAAGATGCAACATATAGAATTGCACATATTTACTGACGCCTCTCAAAATGCGTACGGCGCCTGTGCTTATGTGCGTATGTACTCGGATGACAATAGCAATGTATCCATAGCCTTGCTATGCGCCAAGTCGAAGGTCGCGCCTGTCAAACCAATAACTATACCGCGTTTGGAATTATGTGGGGCATTATTAGGTGCAAAGTTGTACACAAAAATTATAAATTCGCTTCGCTTGAGTTTCACTAATGTTTATTTCTGGTCTGATTCCACAATTGTGCTGGGATGGCTACGAATGTCACCTAACACTCTTAAAACATTTGTACAAAACAGGGTGGGTCAAATTAATGAACTCACTGGTAGTTTACCGTGGTTACACGTAGGAAGTAAATCCAACCCAGCTGACTTGGTGTCACGCGGGGTCACGCTGGACGCGCTGCGCACAGCTGATATTTGGTGGCACGGCCCGGCATTTTTGCACGAACGGCTATGTAATTTTACTTATGATCATAGTTGTCATAACGTTAATTTTAACGAGTTGCCAGATATTAAATTAACTACCACACTGTTAGTACATCAAACTAATGAGAATAAGTTTCCGTTTGAGAGGTTCTCTTCATTTACTCGTATGAAGCGTGTATTTGCTTACATGATACGTTTCATTGATAACGTTCGTAATAAATTAAAGATAAATCGTAAATGCGGCCCGCTTCGAGTAGAAAAAGTATGGTAGTCGGTGCACCATCTAAAACTGTTTAAATATATTATTTCTCAACCTGTAAATTGATCTAAACTCCAAATAAACGCATCAACTTCATCAAACCGAAATAAATCCATCATTGAAGAAGCCCTGACCCTCCAAACTCATTGAAACACACAACATTTGGTCGCTGCTTGCGGAAATTATCAGAAGAAATCCCCTCAGAAGGTTTTTTTATAAATATTTGTGTTTTTTTAAGTGCGAAAGCACTTACTAAACTTACCTAGCAGCATTTCTGTAGAAACTGGTCAATTTTGAGTAAGTACTCGGGCATTCACGTAAGTAAGGGACTGTTATACATTTAGGTATGAATAACAGAGAAAACCCTCAAGAAAACCGAAATTTTCACAAACCGTATCATCTGCCTAGCCTTTTCCAACTACGTTAGGGTAGGCTTCCAGTCTAAGCAGAAGCAGCTAAATACCAGTATTTTACATGGAGCGACTGTATATCTGACCTCCACAACCCACTTAGTACTGGATACGATACTACTTGGTAAGAGTTTCACAAAACGTATGTGCCTTATTAATTGTCGCATAAGATAATTGAAATTAAAATGAAATTAGCCATAATTTTATCGTTCTTTCTTTTGTCGTGTGGTTAGTACCTAACCTGGTGTCAGAGTTTTTCTACCGACCATGGGCTTCTAACTTGGCTTTACATGCCGTCGAGAAATATTTGGTTTCTTAATTATACAATACTCACATGAGTCTGAAAAATCAGAGGTGCGTGCCTTGGGTCATAATTAATGAAAAGTGAATATTGCAAGATATCCAATAGCAGATGAGTGTTTTACTTCAGTATTATATTTTCCTTGTATTGTGCATCCACAACTGAAGCCATATTACGGAACAATGACGTAGATTCTGTATAACAATAGATTATTACGACATCGCTAGACTATAGCTCACTTCCTTATCATGTGGCATACTTACGATGGCATACACTGGCGATACTATATCTACATGACGACCTACGTTGGCCATACTATTCTCTTCTATAACACAGAGTAAAATAATACACAAATCTGCAATTATCATTAACACTAGAAACGGGATATTACCATGTTTTTTGTTTAGTGCCGAAAAAAGTTCGCCAGCGGACACAGTGAGTTTCGTGTGTCGGGAACAGGATCGAGTTGCAAGTGACAGTGGTAGCGGTACTGAGTGCAAAAAACGAACAAGAAAGAGGGTAGACCGATTTGTCTGCTAATAAACACCCACCCCCAATAACTTCAGGTTATCCGTGATCATGGTGCTTGCAACAGCGCCGAAATATCGGGAACTCAAAAAAAACAGTAAACATGGTAAATATCCCGTTTCTAGTGTTAATGATAATGCTAGTGAGTATGATAGTTTAAAATCATAAATCTGCAATTTATTAATCCTGTGTTTTCATTACAAGCATACTGCAACAGTGTGGACTGTAGCAGTATTAGGGCGGCAACTAGTGTCAGAATGTGCTGTGATGGCGACTAATAAGAAAAGCACAGTTAATACCCAAGCACGATAAGTCCCAGAGAAAAGTGTCAACGGTTTTGTTAATAATGAAATTAACCGGAAAATACTCCGCGTGTGCTTTTTCAGACATGTCTACTAACATTGGGTAACAGCGTTGTAAAAAACCATTCAAGAGCGAGTCGGGTTCACACAGCTAAGGTTGAAGGTTAATCAACATACACTCTTAATTTTAAATAAATGTCGGGTTTTATCCCTTCTGTAATAAATCATTTCTTTATGGTATGAAATTTAGCAACTGCATTGTATGTTAACTACATTTAAACACTGTTTCAAGCTTTCACGGTTTACAACTAAACTTATACTGTCACTTACGGGATATCTTCCGTGATTGTTCATTATTTTGCGCAACAGCGCCGAAATATCGGGAGTTCAAAATAATGAACAATCACGGAAGATATCCCGTACGTGACAGTATAAGTTTAACTACATTTAATTCGATGTGAGAGCCTGGGGATCCTTTACACAGGACATCCTAGTATGAACGCTGGTCTCTCACAAAGGTTCATATATTATTCATTATGTTAAAATGTTATTCTTACATTTATATTTATGTGAACCTTTGTGAAGAGAGAAAATAAATGTATTGTGTTGCACTCTGTGGAACTAACTAAACGAGGTAACAGGCGGATAATAAAGCGATCACAAAAAGTTCAGTTTTTCACAACCTTACGATCCTTTTTTTTTTCGGATGCGAAATCATCAACCCCCCCCCCCCCCCACTCTGGGCTGAGCGGAAGGGAGTGTCAGACTCGTACTGATTAAAACCCATCCATGTTCCTTCTTTGCCCTTTGTGTTCCAGGGCCACGGTATCTCTTTAGCCCTGGCAAGCATCGGCCAACCTTACTATTCTTACCCCATATTATTGATGAAGCTAAACTTTTAATTAAATTACAACTACACAATGAAACGTAACCAATTACTCTGAAACCATCTAATCTAAATATTTTGTCAGTAAACGAAAATTGATTACGTAAATATACTTATAATTACCCGAACTGGGCCACATGGGACATTCCGCTGTTTTTGACAAGCATGCGCATGCTACCGTGTCCCGAAAATTGACAACCAACAGACAACTCCCTGTTTGAAACATGGCTGTACTTGATAATTAGAAAAGTTATTATACATAGTGTTAATTATTATGTTTTATTAGTTTGTGTTTGTGACGGGTTAAAAATTA
This sequence comes from Noctua comes, assembly GCA_963082995.1. NCBI lineage: Eukaryota > Metazoa > Arthropoda > Insecta > Lepidoptera > Noctuidae > Noctua > Noctua comes. Next base: position 12,227,264 of record OY720281.1, on the reverse strand, counting down.
AAAATCGGTTGTCTGTAAAGTCGGTTTACTGACGATAGTTGAACGTGACAACGTCATAAGAAAATACTGATGAAATGGTTGTATTTTTCAAAAAATGAATGTACGTTGAGCAATTGTTTTATGGAACGCCTCAGAGTGAGGTAACGCCTCATATTTTCGTGCGTGCAGCCGGCTCCATCGAATTATAAGACGTTGTCACGTCAAAAGTTACAATTATTTTCGAGCTGTGATGATTAAATACAGCCGAGTAGCAATATTGAATACTTATACAAAGTGTGTGTGCGTTCGGGAAAAAAACCGTTCGGCTTAGCTCGTGTTGTGCAAAGACCCGAACATAATTCAGCGATGTAAGATACCGAACGGAGTCTGCTGATCGGGACAAGCTGAATGTAAGCCGATTACTTCAGGTAAATGGTGGTCCGAGTATGCCGACCGAAACAATTGTATAGCATCGTTAAATTTGGATGACAATGTTTTTGGATGACACAAAGGCGAAATGCTTGGAGCTACGCCCCCTACGCAGCGTGTGCTTGGTTCGATTCCCGCTCGAAACCATCGTAATAATTTATAAAGAGATGTTTTAATGTGGGCAACGTTTATTTAAAACGAAACGTAGATAAGTAGCTATAAGAACGTTTTATCAGGCAAACAGTTTGCAAATTGAGCTAGAACATATGAGTAGGTGTTCGATCCTCAACTCGTCTGATACCTACATACACATACCTACACAATATATTTTAATTGATATCTACGTGACTTTTAATTGAGGCGGGCAAATTGTTATTATTCCCTTCCTAGTGTGGTTTTGTGACCTGTTGTTGACAATAGGCTCGCCCCCTATTACATGGGACTTAAACATAACTGGCGAAATGTGGGTATACTATTAGGTACACCTCTGCCTAACCCTTCGGGGTAGACAGGCGTAATGTTATGTTATGTTACATTAAATTATGAAAACTGTTTTATAAAGAATCGTAAAAATCAAACCTACAAAAAAGATTTGGTTTTAACTAAAATAATTTTTAAATACAACTTCTCAAGTTAAAACAGTTTAATAAAAGTAGCGCTTAAATTATTTTTTTTGTGGAATTATCATCTTAAAGCAGCTTAATAAATTGTTCCCCGAAGGACGGTATTGTGTTAATAGGTCACACCGCTTTATAAAGCGTTAAAAGCGACGAATTCGTTAAAACCCTGTTAAAACTTTGGACATTTGTCTCATTTTGAATAATACAGGTTCTATATTCAAAATTTAACCATTAATATTACACAACTTCTGTAAAAAGGATTTAACGTTAAGTGTTACCTATCTAATAAATCAAGGTACCTACTTAGTATACCTGCCTGCATCTCTATCTGATCCTTTGTTGTAAAGTCGTTATGTCAGATACCTATACTCATTAAAACATTATTTTTTTACACAAAAGAATCTTCAGTAAACGAAATGAGCAACTTATATTTTCCAACGTCAACATTCTCGTCAAAATCTCGACGATCCTAGGCTACAAAGAAACAAAAGAAGAAAAAAAAGAACTCGAAATTCAAATTCAGCAAAGGTTTTGTATAGTGCTAAATATTTAAGTAGACATCATAGGGTTCTACCATCAAGTCCAATTTTCTTTATCTTATAGCCAGGTACAGTCTTGGCTATTTCGAACTTAATTTGATTTTTATTTCATGGCAATTATTTCAACACAATATCCAGATTTTATTAATGTAATAATGCGAATCTAAATTGCAGTAACATAATTAACGGGTGTTAAAAAATTGATGAAGCATCTATTGAAATTTCATAAATTTAAATATTTTAATTATCAGAATTAAAATAAATTAATTCTGATTTAAATATTTTAATTCTGATGTCTGGCGTAATTAATTAGAACTAGTAGAGCTAAAACTTACATATTTCAAAACGCAAAATCGAGGTTTTTTCTATACTTTTATCTTCTAAATTTCACAATGAATTTTGATGCAGTTTTTTTTATCATATAGAAAATTTGTTCTGAAAAGTTTTTATGTGTATAATAATGCAATAAATAAAAACCTGCATATAATAAATAAATTTAGATGTGTTGGCAAGTCGTAAAAATCGTGTGAAGCAGAGGCGGATCGCTAGTATTTTAATAAAATATTTACATCACTTTCTTTTTTTTTCCTTTACCCGCGTTGACTGACAGAACACAGTGTCACATTACAGGAACACGTTTAATTCCATTTATTGGCGTACAATTTTATTTTGAGCAGAGACAACAAGCATTGATCCTACTCCACACGATCTCTTTTAAAGATGCCGTAAAAATAAAGTCATCTCCACAATGAAATACTGAGGTTTTGCGATACCATAAAATGGAGACATTTTACACAAGAACCGCCGATCGATCTCATGAACCTTTTATTCATTGGAACGAATGTTACATAATTCATTTTTCGTATTAATCTTGGAGAGATCTGTACCTTCCAACGTTATGAAATAAGTCAGAAAAATAATAATTTGACTGTATTTTTTCTATGAAAGTGGGCTTTAAATTAAATAGTGACAGTAAGAGAATATACACTCAACGGAGCAAAAAGGCACTTAATCTCCCCGTCTCTGCGATCATTTTTTTTTTGTCCTGGACCATACCTGGGAACCTTCTAGTTACGGAGATATTAGAGGCCAAAGTTCCAAATATTTCACAAGTTTTGGTTTTAAACACTAGTTTTTAAAGTTATAACTTTACTTTAAATACCGTCATGGCCTGTTTACTATTCAATGCATCTTATGCATCCATCAGCACAATGTGTTGAGTGCATTACATTGAGTATTACCGTAGAACGTGATTGTTCACCCCCAAAAAAAATTGTTTCCCAGCCATAATATTTGCGAAGGGTTAGGTGTAGTTTGCTGTACAGAATGCTTTTTTTTTTTTCGGATGGGAAATCATCAAATGCTCTGGGCGGAGCGGAAGGGAGTGTCAGAGTTGTACTGACTAAAACCCATCCATGTTCCTTCTTTGCCCTTTGTGTTCCAGGGCCACGGTATCTCTTTCGAACAGTCCCGCAGTCCTGGCAGGCATCGGCCCCTGCAGACCCCTACATCGTTGCTGACATCTCTTTGAGGCGCGCGTGGAACACGAATGATTGACGGCTTCGTGAAGGGTTCGTTTACACCTTATATAATGTTAACCTACAGACACAATTAATCTTTTCATATATCTTCTGAAGCGTTTCCCATTTTCAAAGCACTGTTTCAAAATCAAAATCAAAAAATCAAATATTTTATTTCACATAGGCCTCGATGGGCACTTATAAAACGTCGACAAAAAGGTGCACGGTTCGGGTTGGTCGTTTCCTATGGAGAAGAACCGGCAAGAAACTCCATGGTTACTCGTTTCACACGTAAGTACGTGTAATCCGATCAAAATTGATAGAGCAAAAAAACCCAAACTATTTGTAAAAAGGTATGCAATTCAAATGCTGAGACGCCCACATGTCTTTAACCACATCATTCGGTTTAAAATAAAGCCAAGATAGAAATAAAAGTCCGAAGGGTCAAATATTACATTCAGATCTTATTGAATCGCGCTCCGTCGAGTGAGCAAAATTTAAACGATTTACGGTCATATAGAATTCAATCACAAGGGATGGGATATTTCGTGATGGCCCCTGATTATCTGGAGGGGGATAACTGAATAATAAGGTCCCTGGCTTATTGCTTCTGATATTTATGTCAGGATATAAAAAACAGGTTGAAAATTATCACTAAACAGACTAAATTGCTAGCAAGCTAGATATTAGTAGTCATTGTAATTATTATAAGGTTTCTCGTATTTTGGACTATTTGTAAATATATTATAATATATATTAGTTTATTTCATTTTACTGTATATATGTGTATTAGTATGTACCTATTTATGTATATCAATTTATGTTAACAAAATGGTAATTTTCTTATTTATTTTTTTGTACTCTATCGCAATGCTGTCCTATTTGACCCAAAGGTTGACTGGCAGAGAATGCCTTGTGGCATTAAGTCCGACTATACCACTCTTGTAGATGAAGTTTAAATAAATAAATAAAATTATACCATTGAGCTAAAAAGAGAGTTATGTTATGTATAAAAGACACTTGTTATAGAGACTGCGTCGTTAGTCTAGTGGTCGCTAAGTAAGAGGACCTGGGTTCGATTCCCGGTTCGGGCAAAATGTTATTGGGTTTTTCGACAGGATTTTCTCAGTAGCAGCCACGGATTTGTGCCCGGTTGATAACAATAGGCTTGCCCCCTATTACATGGAACTTAAATATAATTGACGAACTGTGGGTGTATATACTAATGGGTACACCTCTGCCTGACCCATTCGGAGATTACAGGCGTGATGTTGTGTTATTATAGAGAGACTGTCAGAAGTTTCAAAGAAAATACGTGATCCCATATGTCAGTGTTGTCTTAAAGCATTAAATGACGTAATTGCCAAAGTTGAAAGGCTACACAAACTCAAACTCAAAGCATTTATTTCAATTAGACCATCACAGGCACTTTTGAATGTCAAAAAAACAAAAAAAAAAAAGTGAAGCTACAGTCACAGTCACAAGGCATAATAACTTGAGAAATAACTGTAGTTGCACATTCCAATGCGTAGATCTGTATGGAGAAGAATGGGCAAGAAACTCCATGGACACTCTTGTAATACCAACAACTAGCTGACTTTGGCAGGAAGATTAGTTTTGTTTGAGTTTTATATCTTTCTAAATATCTACCATAAGTAATATTAAAATGTTTCTTTTTTTTGTATCTGGCAAGTCAAAGTTCCATTCCAAATGACATTATGTCAAGTTTTGATGTTTGGCGTAATCACATCATAGAAGATCTCTCGGTGATGGTGCTATAAAGCTCCCTCTCAATTGTAACGATTAAACTTTGTGTTCATGTTGCCATAATTTTTAACAGACGAAAAAAGGAGAAAATTCTCAAGGCGATGCGTAAAATGTATCATTTTAGACAGTGATAACGTTGTCGACGTAACAAATTGTCATAACAGCGTCGCAATTGGTTTGTTGTCATTGATATTTTAATATAGACGATGATTCCCTCCACTATCATAAAAACGCCATTCGTAGTAAACAAAATCTAGAATCATATTGTTTTTTTTTAAATATGATTTAACGTAAAGAAAGATATTTTGTCGAGAGATATAAGATATAATAAACTGAGCACGTATTCTATGAAGCGGGGTAAGAATATAAGTCTCATCGCAAACCAAATGTCTCATGAATTAAAAGATATACTCAACTAAATGACATCAGCTTTCAATAAGAACATTTATAAAATGAGACGAGACGAATCAAACACATTTATTTATCACTGCAATCTCTGAAATACATATTTAATAAAAACGAATGTTTATAAATTTTTGTCATAAAAACTCACGGAGAGCTTTTTAGATTATAATCGTCTTCGGAATTATAAATATTTTATGTTTGCGAGAAGAGAATTATAATTAGGTACCTACACTAACGACCCACCCCTGCTCTGCTTCTTCCACTTCGAGATTTCTTTCTTATAAATAAGTTTAATATACAGGGTGTAAACAGACCTTTCACATAGCCGTCAACAAAGCACATCAAACTAAGTAACTTAAAACATGTATTTAAAAAAAACTTGTGAAAAAGTTGGAACTATGACCTCCAATATCTCCGTAACTAGAAGGTTCCCAGGTATGGTCTAGAAAAACAGCGAGCTCAACAGACTAAAACGAAAAACCTTTCGTTTTAGTCCGTTGAGCTCGCGACTTTTAATACCTATTATGTATGACCTCGTAGAAGATGGCGGGGCAATCTGGACAAGACTAGCGACCAGTGGTCCACAGTGTCCTTGGATCGAAACAACTGGAAATCATGAGGCCTTTGCCCAGCAGTCGGATGATGCAGGCTAACAGTATCAGTATGAATAGATAGGTATCCTGAAATCTAACCTAATAGACGTCCTAATTTTGAAGTAAATCGTACCGTCTAGAACATAACTATGGGAGGCTGAGTCCGAAGTGGTTTTCTTTACTGAAACACTACGAGTCGCTAGTGAAGCGTGGGAAGAGATTAGGTTAGAACCACAGATATAAATATACCTAGATAACTCAAGTATCACGATCCGTATGAAAACCAAGCGTGCCATTTTTTGAACACCTACTATGACGTTATAAGCACTATTGAATTACCATACAAACAAGTTTCTTTACAAAATAGACTACGTTTTTATTCTTTAAATGTTTTTTTTTTAAACTTTGCCCCTCACTAGGAGAATTTCTCCTGTATCGTGGGTGCGTTTACAAACATTTAAACTCACATACACAAACAGACAGACTCGGAACAACTACTTGTAGGCCATACAAATATTTGTTCCGTGTGGGAATCGCGACACGCAGCGCAGCAGTCAATCGCTCAGCCAACCGCGCCGTTTAACGCGCCAAACACGCCACGTTAAGCATAAAATGCTTAAGCCGAAGTAGATGCTCTTGCGTTATCTAGTTATATCTATATCTGTGGTTAGAACTAACTGTGCCTGAGGATAGTTTATGTATAATAAAGCCTAGTCTGAGAACTGGAATTGTTAAATTTCTCACTCGAGCACGTTTGCCTCGCCCCCGATTAGCGGATTATGTTTAAAATATGTACAATTCTACGAGTACATGCGACGTAAGATTATTTCATCCGTTACATGATGATAAGTAAGAAGTGATTACGATATGTTTAGCAATTTCGGTTTATAGACAAACGCAGAGGCTTTAGTCGCCGACGATTTGCTGGCGGTGACAAAATCTCACTACCACATACATATTTTAACAAAGCTAGCGTCAAATCGGCAATCATCATCTGTCCAACCTTTTCGGTCAGCTTCCAGTCTAACCGGAAATGTATATGACATTACATGTAGGTATAACTTTTGATATAATAGGACTTATTTATATTACAACTAAACTTATACTGTCACTTACGGGATATCTTTCGTGATTGTTCATTATTTTGAGCTCCCGATATTTCGGCGCTGTTGCAAGCGCCATGATCGCGGGTTGATGTATATTATTTTATTTGTGATATGTATGACACCACTTGACATTTAATTTTTATTGTGATTTCTGAATTATTAATTATAAGATGATATTTGACATTGTTATATGATTATTGTTAGCTCTTAAGCGTATTGGTAAAAAAAACTGTTTGCTTGGAATGTATTTCTGAATGAATGAATAAATAAATAAATCAAAGTCTGTGTGTCGACGTAAAATATTTTTAAAGACTTTTATAAAATACACACTGACAACAAACACACACACACACACACAACAATAAAGTGTTGTAATTAGTAATGATTTTGTCTTTGCTGTCACACATGGGTTAATAAAGGAAAAATTGTCGCAAAATCCTCCTGTCTAATACAAAATGTGATCAAAAGCCTTTTAAATTAAAATACGTTTTTTAAAATACTTTTTTTTACCGGAGTTATACAATAACGATGTTCGATTTCCCGTATTAGCGCTGGACATTAAAGGTCAGAGCAATCTACTTTTCCTTGATGTATCTAAGGAAATTCTAATCATATGGAGTGGTTGGTGAAATTTTCGCGCCATTACCCCTCTGAATTCCCAGTAGAAATATATACAAAGTGATTAATTATTATAATTAGAAAGAACCGTAAATTCATGGATACGCCCACAAAAATACAGGGTGCGACTTCTATTGCCCTGAGGAATTGATTCATCATCTACCTACCATTTTACCAACTATGTTGGGGTCGGCTTCTAGTCTAACCGGATGCAGCTGAATCAAAAAAATCAAAACCATTTATTTGCATATTATTATTATATTTTTAATTTAATTGTCCTCTTATTCTGTCTTTAATTTCGGCGTGCAAATATAAAATAAAGTACCATATTTTATTTAAATTAATTATTGATCATAATCATGCAGTCATTAAACAGATAATTCCATTAAAATTGTATTATTAAATTAAATAAATGTCAAAGTAATAATGAATATAATAATCCTACAATAATAATCATGTCAATGATGGAAGAGATTTGCCACACAATAATAATTTAAAATGGTCGTGCAATTACAAAACTAAACAGATAATTCCATTAAAATTGTATTATTAAATTAAATAAATGTCAAAGTAATAATGAATATAATAATCCTACAATAATAATCATGTCAATAATGGGAGAGATTCGCCACACAATAATAATTTAAAATGGTTGTGCAATTACAAAACTTACAATTTATAATCTAAAAACTCTTGTACACTATAAAAGCATTTTTCAATTAAAAACCTCGTCAAATTGTTTTTAAATCTAGAAAATGGTAGCGTTTTTATGGAATTTGGTATTTTGTTATACAATTTTATGCACCTAATGTAGCAGTTCATCATCTGCCTAGCCTTTTCCCAACTATGTTGGCGTTGGCTTCCAGTCTAACCGCATGCAGCTGAATACCAGTATTTTACATGAAGCGACTGCCTATCTGACCTCCACAACCCAGTTAGTACTGGGTAATACGATACCCCTTGGTAAGACTGGTTGTCAGACTTTTTGGGCCAGTGACTACCTAACGACTGTCAAAGATCTACAATTGACACCCGGTACCAACGGCTTAACGTGCTTTCCGAGGCACGGAGGAAACTCGGTATGTAATGGGTGGTCACCCATCCACGGACCAACCTAGTCAAGCGAAGCTTAACCTGAAGATTGATCCGAGTGGCTGCATTTACTTAGCCACGAGCCCTTGGGAATTTGTCTGAATAAATATATTGAAATAAGTTTAGAGTTCATTATGTAGTAATTTATTATTTATTATCGCTGATTGAATTTGTTGAGTGCTATCTAGTTGTACAAAAATAAATAATTATAAACTTGTACCTTAATTATTGCAGTATAATCCATTCTTAATATCGCTGATACTTTTTGACTTGAGACTAGACTTAAAAGTGGGCGTAAAAAAAATATTGCAAGTCTTGATACTTGTCTAAATTTTATTTAAAAACTCTTAAAAGAGTTGTACCAAGAATCTTTGTTATTTTAAAGTTATCTATAAAACTTAGTTACAAAAGAAACTGTTCTAAAGTTCCATTCTTACACTGAAAGTTCAAATTATGAAGGTAGATAAGATAACACTGAAAAAGACTAGATATTTAAAACAAAAAATGTACTAAAGCTAAAAGGAACGCTCAAACATCCGCGTAAGCGGATGTTTTACAACTTAGTTTTAAAAAGTTTTTAAAAAAATTAAAAATAATCTTTATTTCGGATAAGTAATATCCCTATGATATTTATATCCTAATATTTCAAAAATCACGTGTTACTTTGTTCGTACACACTAATCTCCGAAAACACCTACCCGATTTCAATGAAATTTTGTAAATGTGTGTAGTTGGTTCCAGGCCCAAAGATAGGGTTTTTTGAACGTGATAGCCATGCGAAGCAGGGGCGGGTCGCTAGTCTTAAAATATAAAAATCACGTGTTAGTATGTTCGTACACGCTAATCTCAAAAACCACCCAACCGATTTTAACGATGGGAATGTGTATGATTGGTTCCAGCATAAAAGATAGGGTAGGTTTGGACCTGACAGTGGGCGCCTTGCTTTAGTTAGGCTAGTTACCTTTACCAAAAGTGTATTTTGAGGTACAATTCTGAAGGCCACCGTAACACTAAATGCTTCCATACAGCGTGACATTACCACCAGTTAGCGTTTTTTTATCGAGTTACTACCGCAGCGACAGTCATCTGTAATTCGGTTCGTGGTTGCGGTCACGTTCGGAATGACAACCATTTTCTATCTACTGCATTATCTTTCTAAATGTGTCCTAAACTATGAACCTCTTACATCCGATTCCTAAAGCAGAACAAATAGCTTAACGACTCCCTTGGCAGTTAAAATGGCACAACCTCGACTTTGTATAAGTAAACTTACACATTCGTACTTGTATTGGTTGATACGACGATGTGTTTGAAAAAATTTTCGTATCTACTTACGACTTGACAAAACATCATGATCTGCCTCGAAGAAAAGGCTAGGCAGGTGATGAGATGATGATTTGATTTTAAAAATAAGCAGCTATAAACCTTACACAAATGAAGCATCTAACATTACAAACATTATTTTCAAGTTCATTAGATCCATTTCTAAATTGAATATGTAACCTATAAGCTGTGTCATCTTTGATTGACTATCGCGTAGGCAGACTTGTCAGAGAGTAGGTAAGTAGTTGTGAAATACAGTCGGTAAAGCGTGCCATATGCCATCAGTAGGTACTACAATCATGACAGCCTCAACTGATGTGCTTAATCTATTAATTTCAGTGTATTTAGTGATTGCTGTCGTGTACGTATTTACCAAATGGATTGGTAATTTCATAATCATGTATGGAGAAATTGGGAACTGTGAATTCACCTCATCAGTTTGTGGAAGGCTGGCCCTTATACCCAGTATAATATTTCCACTGATAGGACACACGCTAGAGGCTTCCGTTTTAGTGAAAGGGAGTGGGCTATAAATAACCACCACGTGTGCTCAGTGTGGGCTGGCGGATGTCATTATATTGTTTTCATATACTGGTTCCCGTACGAAGTTTTCCCTCACCGTTTTGACAGCAGCGTTCAGGATATTCAATTTGAAAATGTCATTATGTTTACTACGTAATCGCGTATAAGGTCGATATTGCTGTGGCTCTTTTATAGTCTTTTTGTCACTTGGTAACTGAAATGAAAATCATCAGCCGAGTGCAATTAGACAAAAAATACTCAAAAGGTGGAACGAAGTTTATAGTGCTCGGACTGATGCTTTTTCACAAATAACTTTTTCACAGTAAAATTCTTACGTCCAGTTATTTGTGAAAAAGCATCTGTTACCAATTTCAAAAGAAATCTAAGAAAATTCGATATTTTAGGAATAATTGAAGTAACTAGGAAATTCGCACGCAAAATACGCGCTTTGGACATGGAGATGCGGACACCAGCCCGTTATACAATACAATAAAAAATAGGAAATTTTCAAAAATACTTGAAATACATCGACAACAATGAACAAAGAAACAGACCAAATTGGCGTTTAATAGATGCACGCAGGTCACACTATTACGCCACAATATGAATTCGTTGAATTTGAAGTTATTCATCAACGAAAAAAAAAACAAAGGGTACTAAAAAAAGCGGACAATTTTTTTTTTAACTGCTGCCCTCCTCTAGGCACTCAATAAAAAATTCCCATGAAAATACGAGCACTATAAACTTCGTTCCACCTTATTATCTAATTGCACTCGACTATCGTAGATGTCAATTACTAAACTTGCTCCTGATGTAGGAACAACGCGATTAATAAGCCAGCTTTGTGTCCATTCCGATTATCTAGGAAATCAGCTCCATTAGAAATTAGGCCAGTAAGCGCTAATACCATTTCCATGAATAGATTGATGAGACAATACTAGGAATTTCATTATGAAAATACCCAGTTATATGATTCAGGGATTTTAGAAGAAGCTTATTTGGGCCTTAAATCAAAAAAAAAATAGGTTCAGGCATTTAGATTGCTTGCTTGTTTACTATCTATTAATCTAAATTCCTATTTCTTTAGTATTTAGTTTATTAGGATTAGCTTTTGTCTTTGGCTTCGTCTGCGTCGTAGTCGGAAATTATCAGGAACGTACTAGCCAGTAAATGAAAATAATCAGAATGATCTCATACCCAACCCAGGAGATGGTCAACCGTGGTAAAAATTACTTTGGAACTGGTTCAGTCATAGGGTTGTGAAAAGATAACTGACAGACAGGCAGGCAGAATAATTAATTATATTTGTATGGTTTATGGAGTATGAATTACCGACAGCTATAAACAGAAGCTTGTTTAACAATTACGTTTTTGTACTAAAAATAGATAGGTACCAGTGGCGAAGGTTCCATACAACTCGATTCCTACCGGATTCCCTTTGAAAAATTGCAAGTCAGTATTCTATAGACAAATAATATAATCACATTAAAGATATATACTCCGGCTTACCTCTTACAAAAATTGACCCTTCGCTACTGATAGGTACATGTACTGTACCTTATATTCTAAGTGAAAATAAACATCCCTTTTTAACATCATTTTTCTCACTACTAATCGCCGAGTCGCTATCTCAATTCTGTAGCAAAACTAACCAACACAAAGTTAACTTTTCGATTTAAACGCGCCGACATCTAACTTGACAACGATTAAGTTGCTCACGGAACTTGAAGTGAGTTTGTTTACTAGATAACAGCGAGTAAGCATGCAACCGACCACTCGACTACTGAAATAAACGGAATGCTAGCCCCGGATCTTGAATTATTTCGACGCGGGGCAAAAACTGAAAAATGCCGCCCCCGCCTGACAATATTTTTACCTTTATCATCATCATCATTTCAGCCATAACACGCTCACTGATGGACATAGGCCTCCTCCAAAGAACTCCACAACGACCGGTCAAGCACTGCTCTTTCTCTGTTAAGCCTATATTTTTTTAATACATGGACGTATTGGACATATATTTTAATTAGGATAGGACAAGATATGGTCTGAGACTGACACTGCACGCAGCCGCGCGAGAAATCGCGATCTATGCTTACGCGCCCCGCGGAGAATAATTAATTGTCCATTTTATTATTTTACTATACTGCCCGTTAGTAATCGTAAAGTTGCGGTAATGCTCCCTGTCCGTAGAACCGGGGCTGCGGAATGCTACAAGGCCCACATTCCTCTGAACAAACTTGCTCCAATCTACGGTTTTCCTTTGACTAATTAAGGCATTCAATTAAACCTTTGCGGCTCTGAATCTTCAAATAATTCAATCATAAACTGTTTAAACAAACATTTTCTTAGACCAATATTGCGTTAGCATCAACTTTAGCGAGTTGACCGAAGATATTCTCGTTATAGAAAGTGTAAACTACATTGTCGTGTAAATTCATGTGTAAATACGAGAAAAAATAAATTTGTCCCTTTTCGTGGCCTGTGAGTTGAATTATTCCTACCCATGACAAAAAAAGAATATGTCAATATGTCTCAAAATGTGCTAGCAAATGATATTATGGAACCACAGATATGAAACCAAACAAGAACATTAATGTTCATATGATGTATCATGGCCGTTTCCACGGTGGCTCATTGGAAACGGCAACAACTTACTAGTCCAGGTACTAACCCAGAGAGGCGTGTATGAGTTATGAAGCAAATGAGGTGTATTTAGAATCGAAACGAAGGAATCATGATATACCCACGTGGTGGTGTACGTCCCACTGCCTCTTACTTGGGAATATTATAGGCCGATTACACTGTGTGCCATTTGCTTCTTTAAAGACATGCTAGCATAAACACAAGTGACAAGGGTAACTAATAAATTATGATCAAAATTCTTAATCTGTTTACGGACACTAAATTTATTTCTAGCCCGATTCTAAGCAAGTTAATAGATAACACCGTATTGTGTGGCCCAAATGACCAGAGGGTGTAATCCGCTGAAAGCCTCAACTCTCATGTATTTATTTACATCTGAGCTTTGAGATTAGGCCCCTCACGCCAATGAGACTTTAGACCGTATTTAAAAGGATTAACCATGATATTTTGGATATCCGAGATCGTAATCTATGGACTTTAAGTTTGTACAAATTTTGTTTTAATGGGGTTCTTAGAAAGGATGGAAGTGAAACAATTGCAGTTTCTATTCTCGCATTTGCTTGGTTTTAGCTACTTTTCATCACTACATAGTATAAAACAAAGTCGCTTCCCGCTGTCTGTCCCTATGTATGCTTAGATCTTTAAAACTCCGCAACGGATTTTGATGCGGTTTCCAGTAATAGATAGAGTGATTCAAGAGGAAGGTTTATATATATATATTGCACCCGTGCGAAACCGGGGCGGGTAGCTAGTTCTTACTAAAATAGTGTTTTTTCTCATCTCAATACAGCTAGCTGTATTGTTGTTTCAAGCATGATTAAAAATCTTTGACACTGATATACAAAATTAAATAGAACATTATTTTTCTGGAAAACAAGGAAGTACCAAGTTCACTATTTAATCTACATTGTAGGGAAGTATAACTATTTAATGATGATACAAGTATTTACGTAAACATTTAAGGATTAAACTAAGATATCTTCCGATAAACCGCCTCCTCCAAATTGCAGGGAAACGTTGTTAATCAACGATTATTCCATGATTGATCTCACGTCCCAACCACAGAGCTTTAATGATCTTCGATAGAACCACAGCCGTAAGGTGTCAAACGTACAAGTCTCTTCATTAAAGGATAATGAGCGATGAAGCTTGCCGTTCATTTGTGCGCAAACGCCGTGTCATTCCTTAGTTAATTGAAATCTCTCGCCTCCAAACAATATGTACCGTTGAAAGCTGAGCCTGCGATTTTTGATGGAGGTAGCGATTATTTGTTTCGTGATCAAAATTGATTATTTGGCATTTTGGTGTTTATTTTAAGAAAGTTTTTGTCGTTGAACAGGGGAGCCAGGAGAGGGGGGGGTTGGGGGGGAGGAACTGTCAAATTTGTGTTATTTATGGGGACCGAACTTACCTAAACCTTTTATTATAAGGCAACGAATTCACTTTGTTCTTGTTGAGATTTCGATACAAAATATTTTGAAGTTGGGAGAATGTCTCGGGATTCGGTAAGCAGGCATGAATTAAACTAAAAATCATCGTAGTAATTGTCGACTATATCTTAAGAAAGGACTAACAGCGTCATACAATATACCTTAACAGTTCATATTGTATGAAATACGAGGTCCTGACGAATCCTGACCCTTAGGGCTGACCGATACGGGGCTATTGTATCATTTTTCACCGTCACCGGCCCCTGTTAAAGTTGAAACTTGTACAATAGCTTTCCAAGCCTAAGGGTCTCCATTATGTCAGGCACAACACGTGTTGCCTTTTAAACGCTGCTTTCTAAAACATTCCTAACAATAGACAAACACGAAAGGCCAGCCTCCGGAAAAGCTTCAAGCGAATGGTTGGTACAACTCTCACACAAGCCTACAAATAAGTAGCTACAGTCAAACCTTTAATAATGTACCGCTTACCCTTCATTGGAGCAAAGCAAATCTCTTTTTTTCGTTTTATTTTTAATTTTTGCTTCCGACCACAATCTGTGTAGAACCGAAAACGGGAAAAATAAAACTGAAATACCTTAATTTTTTAATTAAATGAACCACAAACAATCTGAGAGTTTTTTTGTGTATACCTAAATAAGTACTTATTACTTCCATGCTACGTACCGAATCGTATCTACTGTATCGTAAGTTAACCTGTTATATTTCTCCATATTATTTTATAATACTTAGTATATTTACGTAGTTCTACGAATACTTATAGATAGAGTAAAACCTTAAGCCCATTTGAATATTTTATGAAATATGTCAGATTAAGACACTATTTATTTAGTGTTTTTGTTTGAAATGATATTTTTACCTAAAACAACATGGCGATCGACGCAAACTGAAACTCAAAAACTAAGAAAAGTTGTAAAGTATTAAGTAAGTATTCTATTTCATGTTTTAAAGCAGTTATTAAAGCAAAAAATCAGCTGAGAAAACTGTTTAGAGAAAACAATTTCCTTCGTCGGAAAAATATTTAAAAACATTATCTACTTAATTGCAGCTGCATGAAAAATTAATCAACAATTTTTCTTTTAAAATGAATTTAATTATGATCAACTTCAAAGCAATGAAATATTTTTTAATAAACAAAGGCTATATTAATTAAAACTTCGTAGTGTTTCTCATTCTAGCCTCTGAATACGTGCCCTAAGGCAAACTAGACCTAGTCTTAAAGGTTAGGCTATTCCTGAGGACTTAGATAGAATGTAATCATTTGTTTCGTCAGAATCAACTTTACTGTTGCTTATGTCAGTTACATTTCCATCATTGTTCACGCTGATAAACTGTCACGTTGTCTCTGGTTACTTTTTTTTTTTTTTAAATAAGGTGTTTGCTCATTGAATACGGACTTCGAAGCTAACTGCTACACTGTGACGATCATTGACTGATCATATTAATTCTGGCTGTTTATTATACTAAAAGGTACTAGAGAAAAGGTAAAAAAAAAATTAATCTTCGTCTTTGACCAGAGTCTTGTTCTGTTTCTGAAAACTTTTCAGTCTATTTAAGCTAAGGGCCATTGTTTGTACAAATAAGCGCCATAATCAAGATTATTTTGGTATAAAAAAGTACATAATGGGTGTAAAAGTACCCTTAACGAAGCCGAAAGGCACTTGTTCTCCCCGCCATTACTATTTTTTTTTGTTCTGGAACATCCCTGGGAACCTACTAGTTACGGAGATATTGGCGTCAAAGTTCCAACTTTTACGCAAGTTTTTTATAATACGGGTTTTTTTTGTTACAACTTTACTTTCAAATACCTCCACGATCCCTATGCATCCATCAGCACAATGTTTTAAGTGGGTTACATTGAGTCCTAAAGAAAAACTTGATTTTCCACCCCAATAAAAAGTATTTAATCATTTTTGCGTAGAGTTACATAATTTGATGTACAGAATGCTTGGTTGACGGCTCCTTGAAGGGTCCATTCACACCTTGTATACAACCACACAATCAAAATGATACGCCAAATAAAAACTAATAAATACAACTGTGACACAACATGGTTTTTTCAATTACAATCTTTGTTTGTTCCACACGAAATCTGTTTAAAAATAAATAGGTTTTGCTTATTTTTCATCCGTTAATTCAGGCGGAGTTATGATGATATGCACCGCAACGCGAACTGACATCAGGATGCAAATGACATTTGTGCTCGGAAGCCGTGGAATTAGCCTGTTTCGTACCCAAATATGTGTCGAGTTGTATTTGTCATGAGGTAGGAACTCGAATATGTATTTTACAAGCGTTGTTTTATAATTATAACCGTCTATTCATACTTCCATCCCATCCATGTTTTATTGTCGATCACAAATTAATCCAAAAAAAAACAAAATTAAAAAAAATTAAAAAAAACAAAATTAAAAAAAATTAAAAAAAACAAAATTAAAAAAAAATGTCTATAAAAATGTCTAAAAACCGTCTATCCATACTTCCATCGCATCCATGTTTTATTGTCGATCACAAATTAAACCAAAAAAACAAAATAAAAAAAATGAAAAAAAACAAAATGAAAAAAAAATGCAAGCATGCATTGCAAATGCATTATCAAAATGTGAAAGTGCCTAACTCCGTCTGTTTGTAACCTTCTCACTTGCTATGAACCTTACGTACCCTTTTCGGCCCGTCCACGTCCGTACACTACGATTCAGGCAATTATTCAACAATCAATTCATTGATTTATTTTCAAACGTTTTTGTTTATAAACGTTGGTTGAATAATATAATATTACAAACATATTACCTACTACTACCTTCATCTAGTATGGCTAAAAACAAGCAGGTAGGTACTTTAAACCTATCGATTAAAAGTAATTAATTATAATCGAAAGATAATAATTCATAATTTATAATAATTATTTAAATAAAAAGTTAATTATTATTTAATTATTATCTACCTAGAGGAATGACAAGAATAAAATATAAAACGATTTTGTTTAACAACTAAATACATTAAAATCAGAGTTTCTAGGAATATTCATAACAAAATAAACAAGTACAAAATTATATTATTAGTATTAAAGGAAAAATATTAGTATGTATACTAGCACTAGTTATTGAGTCCCCACAATGATCTCTGCTCGAGTGAGTTTTTTTATAACACCTACCTACATCCCACACACGTTTCCCCATATTAAATGTATTAATATCACATGTCGTGTAATTAAATAAGTATTCAAACCATTTTCCTTTGCCGTTTTAGTAGAACTTACACAGTACTCGTAGTAGACGGGCACCAGATTAACGGGAATCCTAATTCCTACTAATATTATAAATGCGAAAGTTTGTGAGGATAGATGGATGTTTGGTTCTCTTTCACGCAAAAACTACTGAACGGATTTGGATGAAATTTAGCACACAGATAGTTTATAATCTGGATTAACACATAGGATATTTTTTATCCCGGTAGTGTGATGCCGTGGGACAATTATCGAACTCCACGCGGGCGAAACCGCGGACTTAAGCTAGTTCTTTATATTCATAAGAATATCTAGTATGTCGAGTAAAGACCTAGTTATTTACGTTTTGAATGGGTCCCACAGAGTGCGAGGACTCCTCGACGGCGGGTACTAGAGCCGGCATTATCAACATTGTCCACACATACCAAGTGGGCCACCATTTACTCGCACTACAACAGAAATGACGTCTAGAAACTGACAGCTTCAGAACGGTTCGTGACAGAAGTTGTGTTCACATTATGACACCACGAATTATAATAGTTAAATAATAACAGCCGCTCGGATCAATCTTCAGGGTAAGCTGCGCTTGCCTAGGTTAATCTGTGGATGGAGGACCACCCATTACATACCGAGTTTCCTCCGTGCCTCGAAAAGCATGTTAACCCGTTGTGCCGGCTTATTAAGCCGGCTGTCATTTGTAGATCTTTGACAGTCGTTACAGAAAGTCAGTAGCCCGAAAGTCAGTGACAAACATTATTACCAAGGGCTATCACATTACCCAGTACTAACTGGGTTGTGGAGGTCAGATAGGTAGTCGCTCCATGTAAAATACTGGTATTCACCTGTATCATGCAGATGATGACTTACAGATAAATATAATTCCGGTACTAAGCATGGGATAATAACAAGTAAACTTATACTGTCACTTACGGGATATCTTCCGTGATTGTTCCGTTGTTGTTTGGTGTCAACCCGCGATCATGGCGCTTGCAACAGCGCCGAAATATCGGGAGCTCAAAATAATGAACAATCACGGAAGATATCCCGTAAGTGGCAGTATAAGTTTAGTTGTAAGCCATGAAAGCTTAAAACAGGGTTTTAACAACAAGTAATTTATTTTTCGTGTCATTATTAAATATTCATAGACTCACGGTGTCGGTTTGCCGCGGACAACAGGAAAACTTTGAAGTTTTTTTTTATTTTAATTTTCATACATTTTTATAGGTTCGGGTTAAAGCTGTTAGTTTAAAAAACCGGTAAAGATAATGTCGAGGAATTTACTGCGTTATACGATTCTAAAAACGTGAATTAATGTTTTGAATAAGGTAATTTTATCACACTTTTTGTTTCATCGAGGGAACGACAAAGAATTTGAACAAAGAAAACTACATATCTTTTTACTAACCGCGTTCTTATCTTCTATAGTAATCTACGTTGCCTTATCTACCATCTGAGAGGTAAAACTTTGAAATACTTCAACAGTTGAAGTACGTACTTTAAAAAGGTTGCTTTCAAAAATATCTACACAGGATGAAAACGCCTCCGTATTATAATTTCACTTTCCATCTATAAATGGCCATCTATGAGGAAACCACCTTATGTTATTGTGTACACCTTAAAGGCATGGACGGAGAAGGGATGAAGCACTTAATGGCAGTCCCTACGAATTTCAGAAACCTTTTTATAACGTTTTTATTGCGAATGACAGCTAAGGTACGTGACTATTATAGGGACATGTCGCCATGTTCGTTTGGAAGGATATTAATAAAGTTATTTGAGCAATACAGTACGACATTAAGGCTTTGAAGCCCGTTGAGCACCGTACAAGCTTTATGCAGTCATTCCGCGAACGTTTAAAGGTACGCGAAAGCTTTGATACGTCCGGAGAGCCGATTAGTTTAATAATAATATGTTCTTTTTCGATGCGCCATTTTTATTGCATTTTTTTAATGGAATGCTCCTTGTGCCGGTTGTCTCAGGCTGTTTGTTGATTGAAATTATGATTCACGAAAAAATAAATCGCGGTAAATTGTAAAAAAGGAATAAAATTCGAATTTCGCGAGCAACCCTGGCGCTTCCACTTTAAGCACAAAATGTTTTTTTTTCTGTATGTTTTTTTAGTCTCCACTTTTATAAAGAAGTTTGTATAAAAAATAAATAATTGTTATCATCTAGTCACTGGCCTTAATTTATGAAAAAAAATATATAACTCCTTTTTTTTTACATCAGTCTGATGGTCTATCGAAATATTTTTTCAAGCGGCCAGGCCAGTGTTTTTAGTGTAAAAGATAATTCTCAAAGTACTGCATCCTTCTGTCTGATAATTTAATTTAATAAACACACCGTAACGTTTTTGAATGCAAG
Source organism: Noctua comes (assembly GCA_963082995.1). Classification (NCBI taxonomy): domain Eukaryota; kingdom Metazoa; phylum Arthropoda; class Insecta; order Lepidoptera; family Noctuidae; genus Noctua; species Noctua comes. The sequence goes on along the minus strand of OY720281.1, from coordinate 12,207,067 downwards.
AAGGTGAAACATTTTCAAATAAAATTGTATCCTTTATGTGTTTTTTACAGACATTTTTATATTTTTTTAAAAGGCTTCATTCCTTTCGTGAATGTGTGAAGTTTGAGTCCCTGCTCTAGTGCGGATGTGAGCAATAAGTACCTCTCGATTTTTCACTTTGATCGGTAGGTGACATTTCAAAAACGGCGGGAATCTTCTATAAAATGAGCGCCAAAAGCAATGTTTGGAGAAAATGTGTTACTATGTAGAAAAATACCTAAAAATGTTTTCTACCGAAACAATAATATCATTTCACATCAGCCCAAATATTTTCGTTATTCTGATAAAACAATTTATTACTGATTGGGTTACTGCGAAACTCAATAAAAAACCTCTTATTTTCTATCGAGGAAATTGAATAAAGTGTAACAATAAAATTATCCTTTTGGCAATTTACTAATAATAAATTACAAATAATTCTACACTGTGGTTCATTACTGTTTTGAAGTGAATTGGATTCCATTTTTAAATATTGCCAACAATTTTTGGCCAGATTTTTAAATTCCGAAAGTAACCAATATTACTGGAATAATATTATTATTAGTCTTTTTATGTAAGGTTCTAAATTCAAACATTAAATCCCGTTTAAGTAAATCTACGAACAATTCCGAAGTCTTGTCAACCCGAGTCTCAATTCCCGTTAACTTTCTAATTTGCTTGCCTTTTAAACTTTCTACTTTCTTCGTATGCAGTTCTTGTTCGATTTACAAACTTAAACCATGGACATGTGTTATCTACATAACATAGCAGAGGTACATAACATAGCAGAGGTGTACATAAGAGTACACCCACATGGTACGCGAGCCTATTGCCATCAACCGGGCACAAATCCAGACTCTGTGGCTGCTACAGAGAAATTCCTAATTGAAAAACCTTAAATAACACTTTGCCCGACCCGGGAATCGAACCCAGGACCTCATGATCAGCAGTCGCGCTTGCGATCACTAGGCCAAAGATGCAGTCAATGTTATCTGATTCGATATTATTGAAATAAAAATATACTGGAATTCACAGACAATAATGATTTATCTGATAATTAATTATAATGCCTGCTGGGCATTTATACTTTTTAATAAAAAGTCTAGTGTTTAATGCATCCTCTTATGTAAAGTTACCGTAGCCACGGACCTCATTAGCGTAAAAAAAAATATCTAAAAAATATATATAGAAAAAAAACATTATGGATTTATTTCTTCTTTTCACAAATGGCTGACACCTAACTTTTTTTGACGTTAAGTGGCCATATGTATGTGTTTATTACTCAAGTTCCAAAAAGTTTTAGATTTATAAAGATCGGTATACTTAATATTATTTGAATAACTTCTTTCTTTTTATAGCGCTTTGAAAGACTTAAAGCTGTGAAAAAAAGTTTTATTTTATTACATTTTTATACAATTGCCGGAATAATAGGGTTCTTCAATTAAGCAAAAGCCGGACCCCTTACTTTACATTCTTTTTCAGTACTTTCTAAGCTAAAAAGATAATATCGGAAAAATAAACTCAACAGTTTTAAAATATGAAATCTTTGCTAGAAAATCATGCTATTCTCAATCCAAAGTGGAATCTTTGGATTATCCTAAAATGTTTACCTCAATTCAGGCTTATTCTATTATGGTAAGGTACAGTTGTCCCTATGTTTTTTCTCGTGAATTCTTCATGACAGCGACGACCGACGGTCGGGATTTCTGTCACTTATAATGCCTTTTTCATTGCTGGCCATTTATTTTTAAAAACTTTAATGCCAGTCTCTGTGGACTTTTATTGTTTTTTGTTTTTATTGTAATGGTATTTTAACGTATGTTTTTGCCAGAAACATGGCCGTAAAAGTTTATTACCTATATTTTCCTCCTGTCTGTACTTATCAAAAAGTTAGCTGTTTTTTTTTCAAACCCTAGTTATTATTATTGTCTATTAACAGTACAAATAAAATCGATTTCCTGTTTTTCTATGTTACCATTTAGTTCTTTACACATTGGATGTTGATGCAGTTTTCACTATTATTTAGAGAATTTATTCCGGAAGGGTTAAGTGTACGAAACATCAATATCTAAATTAGACTAAGCACAGAAATCTCGATATTATTGCAAGCACATCAGTATCATCAGTAGATTGCGAGGTATTGCTTCACGAATCAAACAATGCTAAAACGGCCAAACGATAGTTATGCTGTGAAGATATTGAATAAGGATAACTGCATTTAACAAAATCATAATCCAACATCACACCTGTAACCTCAAGAGTTGGGCAGTATGAAGTACGCCTTTATTCGCCATTTTTGGCTTCTAAACGAAAAAAAAAGAGAATCACTTCCTAAAATTAAAAAAGAACACAATCAACCGCACATCGCCAATTTTGTGGAGGATTTTTAATAAAGTACCGGTTAATTACGAAGTCAATTAAAAGAATACACTCTTTCGACAGTTTACAGACTGGCAGTTAAACAGTCAACGTTTAATGAGCAATCCTTTGATCGTGTGATCCGAATACTACAGTTATTGACTTAACAGCGGATGCCTTCGAGGCATTTGAACGTGTTTCACTATTCTTAGTACTGATTAAGAGGGAGTTCATCTAGCTAATGTTTCTGAGAATTTGCGATTCTCCTACTCGTTAGTACGTATATATTCTTTCATCTCCGTTTTACATTTCATCACCTCTAGCCTAGCCTTTTCTTATGTTCTGGTTGGTTTCCAATGTAACCAGATGTTGGTAAAAAAAACTTTGATATGTACTAGATTATAAGTAATAATCAACTTTGAACACTATTACAGTCCTAATATTCTTTGAATAAAATTAGGTAGATACATGGACGAAAGGATATTACGTATTACCAAGTACTAACTGGGTTGTGGAGGTCAGATAGGCAGTCGCTCCATGTAAAATACTGGTATTCAGCTGCATCCGGTTAGACTGGAAGCCGACCCTAACATAGTTGGGAAAAGGCTAGGCAGCGATGATGACATATGGAACTTAATGAAATTGTAAGGCAGGTTTGTTTTAAGAACCCAATTTTTTTTTTGTTTCAATTGTTTTTGTTTTTGATACGGAGGCATTGCATTTCTCAATACTCAAGTCTTTATTGTATTCCATATGTATTACATAGATGGTGTAACATGGTGTATTCTCTGTTATATGGTATTGATATTTCAAAGTTAGTTCTGCAGTAAAAGTAAAGAATTTAATTATTTAGATAGCTGCATCCAGATAGACTGGAAGCCGAGCCGATTCCATCATAGTTGGTAAAAGGCTAGGCAGATGATGGTTCTATCATCATCATCATCATTTCAGCCGAAAGACGTCCACTGCTGGACATAGGCCTCCCCTAAGTGTCGCCACGTATGATGGTTCTATAGTATTGTATTATTCATGAGTATGTATGTATTGCACACACTGCAGGCTTCTTGCCAATAAATCCGAAGTAATATGCTCAAGCTAACTTATGTGTACAACTTATAAGTTGCAAGCACAGTGGCTGAACGTGAGGCTTTAAGTTTGATTCTCAGTTAGAGCAAGTGTTGTCAGAATAAGAATCCTTATTTGCAAGCTATAAAGGCGAACGCGAGGACTTTGGTTTAATTCTCAAGTCTTGCAAAAGTATAGATGTTTTTTAAGGATAATATTAATCGTGTAATCTTAATGTGCCGAATAAATTGGAAATAATTATGTCGGCATTTGGTCTCTCAACGTAAAAAATACCGAAGAAAGGTCTATGTTATCACAAAGATAATAATTATTTTATTGTAAACACAGTAAAGATTTATTAATTTTGCCGATCATCTTTATTAATTTGTAATGGATAACAGATATTTAATAATGTAAGCGTTGTTTCTTTATTAAATAAATTAAGTTTGCTATAGCATTTCTAATTTCCGGACACAAAAAGCTATTTTGTTTAGTTTTCTTTTAATGCGTAACAATTGTTTACCGTTTTTAATTTATTTTATAGGCAAAAGCCTTGTCTAGGTCACGGTGATTAATAGATTAATTTGTTCCTAAATTATTATTGTCTTGGGACTCTGAGAATTTTATTCTGGGGTTTTAATTTACCAATATAAGTCAATATTCTTGTCGGGATTACTTTTAGTTTTTTTCGACGGGTGTGACTTGTGATAGTGTATCGATGGTGTTTTATAAATTAAAACGAATGTAAAGTAGCTGGTGACCGCATTTTTAGGTCAAAATGTGTGTTGTATTTTTTGTTACATTATGACCCTTTTCTTGGTGTACATTTTCATTGATTGAAACCAAAATAATGTTACGGGTGACCGCAAATTTTTATTTCATGAAATCAAAATGTGTATTATTATTTTTTCGTTATTGCTTATTCTTACTGTGGATTTTATGGAGTAGTGAGTAGTTTTAATGTTATATTATGCTTATTCATCGCTCTCATTTTATATGAGCTATCGGGGTATGTAGATCGTGTCACATAGGTCAGTAAGCACCCCTGCACCGCGTTAACCATAGACAATTACTTATAAATAACATGCCACTTGATCGTTCGATTACTGCTACGCGCATTTTAAAAGATTTAAGGAAATATGTTGATCAATGGTCCGTTCTATGTTAGGTAAATTAAACGTGTTATATTTTTTTAGTTAAAGTTCCAGGATTTTCTGGTCATGCGTTTTGTTTCGAAATATTTTATTTAAAATATCTTGCAAATAATTTGCTCTACTGTAACAACTTTTTTTTAATATAAACAAGATTTAGAAAATAATTCTCTTCGGTTGGAAAAATATCAACGCATTTTCCTGGCATTTTCGTGAAGTAAAAACACCGATAAATAAAAATTACTTACGAAATACCTTCAAAATATCAACTTAAATAAAATCATTACTAAACCGAACCTAACTATGTCCTACGAAACTTTTTACAGCCACAAAAAAAACTTACCTCCAAGTTTATGTTGTCCGAAAGTGTTCGAGTAGTGCACTGTTACACTGATGAGGGAGAAGTGCGCGTGTTGCGCGCTGGGAAGGTTGTACACAAGTGGCCACGGAACCTCGCACCTCCCGGTTATATACCCCAGACCAACTAGGGGTTAGGCCAAAAGCGTAGCGGTTGGTGCTACGGTGCTACGCCGCGCCCAGCGTAGGCGTGCGTAGGCCCCAGCCTACGGTATGCTACCATGAAAATTATTGTATGGAAAATCATAAGAATTGATTCGTAATTAAATGCGTTGTTTAACTAAATTAGGTTTATTTTAAATCTACGTTAAATGTCAACAGGTAAGTTTAGTAAAAAATAAAATTGCTGTTTTTCTTCAATTTGTCAGTTTTCGTCGCAAAATTCGTCGACGATTCTTTGTTAAACTTACTGAAAGGGATCTTTTGAAGAAGTTTTGGCACCAAAATAAATCCGCTTATTGTCAAGATTTAAAGTTCGTAAGAAACTTTGTTTTTATTTGATTAGCGACAAAATTAGATTGGACAGCATTGTTTATCGGATCATGTAACTTAGGCCGTTAAATTCGGCAAAACAATGAAATTAAATGGATCCAAATAAAAGTTTATTCAAAGATCACATTCCGAGAATGTCTTTGATTGAAAGAAGGTTGACACGTGTTATTAAAATTCTTACTTTTTGATTTGTTCCGCTTTTTAGTTAATTGTGTATCAAAGTTTGTAATGATCACATGTTAGAAGATGCTTGGATGAGCTGTATGAAGGATGATATGGCTAGAAAAACAACCACTATTATGTTCACAACGTGATTTGATCCTGCTTATCCGGCTCGAAGGACCATTAAGATGTATGGTTAGGGACCTTATACCTTGAGTTGATGCTGATTGATACACCGATTACTGATTGATTGATATTTATTGATAAAAGTATGATTGAATGATAGATGAGTGCACGCGGTATGAATGCTATTCGTGTACTAAATTGGCCGGCGGTGCCAGTGCCAGCGCAGGTAAAATGCTGACATATTGATATGAAAACTGTTCTGTGCTTGCACTGTACAGAGGTGACCGCTGAGATGAGGAGTAATAGAGAAGTATGAAAGAAGAAGACATGCTGCGGTGAACTTGTGGTGTCCCAATTAAATTGGGATACGGACAGGAAAATTATGAAGATGTTAGAAGATGCTTGTTACTTGTTTGTAAACTAAGTATTGAATTAACATACCAACTTAAAAATATAACAAGATTACAATAGTTAGAGGTAGATAAGTCATTTCTGTTTTCAGGATTTTTGATGCGACTCCGTCCGTCTGTCTATCACATAGTGAGTTTATTTTAGAGAATAGATTCTGATGCTTGTGGCTTGAAGGATCTTTATTCTTATTGCACACTGTTACTTTAAGTTAAGGATTTTAGGACGTAAAATCATTTTGGTCATAAAACCTTAAAGCAAGCTTAAAACTTTTGGCATCTGTCGTATTTTTACACTCTGTTAATTATTTTTGCCTTTTTTATGACTAGTAGTAGTAGTAAAGTAGTAGTAGTAGGGTAGTCCAGCAAACCTTCTGAGGCCCTAGTACGAGTTTTGTTGTTTTTCGTAACGTAAATACGTCTATTTTTTATCAAAAATACACCATTTTTTCCAACAGCACTTTATTATTTTTTTTTTGTAATAAGTACAATCAGTATCATCCATAGATATGAATAAATTCTTAAAATTATGAATACCTTATACTTCAAACGAGTATTTAAGATTTTAAAATCGACGTATGTACGTCACGAAAAACGTCAAAACTCATGGTAGGGCCTTTGATCCTACAGAATGACGCAGTTTAATGGGCGCAGTTTAAGAGCGGCCAACCCGTCATACTTTTCATACAAAGGCTCTTACGTGATTATGCAGTGTTAACACATCTATTTTTGTTTTTTTTTTACTGAAAGGTATCTTGTGCACTATATCTAGGTTTCTGTCAAAGTAAAAAGTAAAAATTTGGAGAAACAAATTCAGTATAAGCCTCTAAAAATCTGATATTTTGCACATATTTACCTAAACTTGGGCCGTTCATATTGTACTCATAAATTGTAAAAGTAAAGAAAACATTGTGATACAAACCTTGCAAATGTAATGGAGATTTTAAATAACAAATATTAATTTCAAAAACTTGTAAGCCTTATTCAAAAACACGTATCTCCTGGAACAAGTTTATGAAATTTTCGAACACTATTTTTCGTTAAATGTTGTCGCATTAGGCGGTATGAGGTGCGCGAGAGACGATTCGTGCGGGTTCGGGGCCCTCTGAGACGGGGGAGTTGAAAAAACATCGCCGCTGCGGCTCTGGATGAAATAACAAGCTTTTCGACCATGCTCGCGATGACAATAGACGGAATGGGAAGGGCCCTCTTAACAGTAGCTGCATGAGAAAAAAGTACTTATAAGTTAGAAATTAAATATTTTCTTTTATTTATACGGGTGTAAACGGACCCTTCACGAAACCGTCATCAACCAAACATTATGTACACCAAACTTAGTAACTCTACGCAAAAATTATTGCTGGGAAACGACTTTTTTTTGGGGTATAAAATCATGTTTTACGGTAAAACTCAATATGGCACACTCAAAACATTGTGCTGATGGATGCTTTGAATAGTAAACGGGTCATGGAGGTAATTAAAGTAAAGTTATTAACTAAAAACTAGTATTTAAAAAAAAAAACTTTTTAAAAATTTTGAACTTTGACCAGCAATATCTCCGTAACTAGAAGGTTCCCAGGTATGGTCCAGTACAGAAAAATGACTGCAATGACGGGGAGAACAGAGCTTTTTGGCTTCGTTACGGGTATATTTACACCCTTTATTTAGTTTTAAATACTCTACACGTCATCTTGGGGACCTCTTTATTCGTAGGTTTTAAAGATACCTAACATAACAACAATAAATAAAATTAGCTACCATTTCTAATCAGCAAATATTTATTGTATTTATTCATCAAAACCGTAAAAATATCCTCGGGTTTTTCCTCTTTGCCAATCCCACCTACCATACCCCCCGGGGGTCACAATAGGAACCCGATAATACCCTGTATTTTTCTTTCATTCGGAAACGTCGCATAAAAAAAAAACTATCAACTTTTGTCTGTGGACATCCATTTAGGTCCGATGGGACTATTCTAAACTTTGCAACAGTGAAATAGCGTTCGTGAAACTTGAATACATGTATGTCCAATGTTACCTGGGCAGTCTGCCCTGCTGATTGGCTAATATTGTTGTACTACTTCTTCTTTCTGTGGTGATGGAACAGTGAATCAAAGTAATTAGCTGACCCACCTTTGTATAAATGGTTGAGATTTTTTAAAATACGAATCGGTAGAATTTTATAATTCTTTCATATTTTATTTACTATGCTTAAGTAAATAAAATATAAAAGTTTTAGAAAATTCTTTATTATGCAAAGGTGGGTCAGCTAATTGCTACAACTTACTGTAAGTACTTCATTTGGCTGCCTTGTGATTGCAAGCGCCACCGCTGAGTATAAGGTCGATTCCCAGGCTGTGCCAATGTATTACTAGGTCAATTAGGAGTCCACAGTTTGGTAATAGCCGGTATGATGCTCCCGTGCTTGGAAACCAAGTTAAGCCGTTGATTCTGCGTTCTGCCTCTGGTCACGTCAGATTACCGTCTTTTTGTTTTATTTATTTATTTATTTATGTACACACAAAATACTTAATAAGAGATTACATTAAGATAGAAGAGCACAAAGGTACTGTTTATTTCATGAGAAATCTCTTCCAGCAGACCTGCGAGAGAAAAGCGGAATTAGAGATGTAGACACAGTGTGTAGAAAATACATAACAGGAAAATTGAAACTGGAACTTAAAACAAAATTATACCTATATAAAATAAACATACATACAAATATACACATATAAAATAAATAATAGTCCTGTAAATATATACCTATAATATATATCCAGAATATTACAGTATAGAGGAGAGGTAATGCTCTTTGACTTGCTTTTTAAACAGAAATAAAGTTTTAGAGCAGCGGTGGCCCAGTGGTGGCGGCTCCGACTTACAAACAGTAAGTCGTGGGTTCGAACCCAGGCAGGCGCATTACTTTGTGTAATTTATTTCATCACCATTGCTCACAAAAACGGTGAAGGAAAACATCGTGAGGAAACCGGCATGTCTTAGAACCAAAAATTCGAAGACATGTGACATCTACCAACCCGCACTGGGCCCGCGTGGTGGATTATAGCTTATTCCCTCTCATAGAGAGGAGGCCGGTGTCCCAGCAGTGGGAACATTATAGGCTGATTATGCTAAAGTTTTAGAATCGCGAATGTTAGGCGGAAGTGAGTTCCACAAACGTACTGCGTGAACAGAGAAGGAGTTAGAATAGAATTCAGTTTTATGGGATGGGAAATTAAGGTGATGCCTGAGGTGGTGGTTTATGCGACTGAGGAGGCAAAATTTGGACCTACCTGTGTTTGCACATACACTTGTGCACTGTAAAATGTGTCCTGCGTCAATGCCTAGTCTAGATTTAAATTCATCGTAAGTGTCACAATCGGTGGTGTTCTTTCGAGCATTGAGAGTGCAGGTAGGTGGATATTTACGATCTTCCAAGAAGTGAGACAATTTTATACCACGGAAAAAGCTGTTCTCATAAAAGAAAAGTTGTAGTGCCTATTCCAATGAGTGTAACGTCGAATTTTATTTGTACCTTCTAAGAAAAATGCCGTAAGTTGATAGGGTTACCTTTTTAATGCTACAAGCGGCTTTGCTAGTATTGTCAACAGCTACTGTGTGTCTTTGTTCCCGGAATAGAAAGCTTTAAGCCCGTGGGTGTGATGGAGAGTGAATTAAGAATGAAGTCAAGAGGTTTTCAGCAACAGCAGCCAATACATGCATTACTATATTGACCTATAATTCGTCACTTTGTAGGTAAAGAATAATGCAAGAAAAAGGTTTTTTTGTTTTTACATAATACATATTGTATGGCACTTGGTTACAGTTTCCTTCATTTTGATACTCTACTCGATGGGTTTGGTTGAAAAAAAAAAATTAACGACTTACAATTTAGCGCAAATAATCCGCCATTTTGTTTTTTAAAAAACACCTATCTAAGGACACTTGGGTTTTTGAGACGAATCTAATAATACCCTAATAGTCGAAATTCATCTAGCCATTTGGAACATACGAGGTAATAAAGAAATTTACAAAAAACAAACAAAGAAACATACAAGATACGCGCGAAAAACATAACCCTTCCTTGGCAGTTGGGTAAAAAATGTACCTCTTTTAAATATGTTTTTTAACTAATCATCATCTCCATACCCTTGACTCATTCTACTTAGCGTCGGTGCAACACGTGTTCACAGGGGAGCTGTCAGACGTCGCGGCATCATTTACTCCTTTCTCTTTCATATTTTTTATTTTAAATAATAGATAATATATTATAAAGAATTAAAGAGATAACTAATTCGATTTCTGGGACTGAAGACTTTTGACCTGTCGTAACTGTCTTCCTTTGACAATTTCAAGCAGAATTCTGGATATTCGCAGTAGTAGTCCGGAGGCCGGACTTTTTCCCAGTTGATGGCAAAATACCCCCTATTACATGGGAGTTAAACAAACATAACCGGTGATACGCAGCTACACTTCATTACAGGGGTCCTTAAACGGCCGCTGTAGCAGAATTATAATTGTATAATAATATGAATAACGTTATAATTCGTAAAATAACCACAGAGTGACAATTTATAATGTAACTGCGTCTATGACCATTTTGAGAACTGTAACGTGATTCACGTATTTATCCTATTATGATTCTGTTAAAGCGACCTTGTAGGTCCCCAGGAGTGACGTTATGCGTCATAAATAAAAATAATCACGGATTCTTATAGGCTGGCATCTTTCCTTGTCAACAAAAACCACTTATTATTGGCTTAAAACTAAGAATAAAAAAAATAAGAATAATACTAGAGTGTGAAAACGGGAACTAAAAAATTGGTTCCCGTTAGAACACGTAAGTCGGAACTAACGATTGTAAGGTCAACATCGCTGGGAGCAGGTGTCGCTCGGTCGACAGTGTGGTACCTAACCGCCTTACTGGGAACTGACAGATTTAGCTTTAGGCTTTCTACACATGTCCGACTAATGCCTAATTAGGTGATGGACAATTTTTGGGTTTAAAAATGATGAACACGTGGATATCAGGTTTAAGCTGTCAGTTCTTTCAAATCATCATTCGCCTCCTCTTTTTCCGTTTTTTTAGGGGTCGGCACAATCTTTTTTCTTCTTCCATAGTTTTTACCTCGGATAGAAAGGTTTCTATAGACCAACCGCTTTAATGAGTCCTCCGCCTTGCCCCATCAAAGGCACATTAAGCGTCTTCAAAGTCCTAACAATATCCCTCAGGTTTTTTCAGGGTGATTAATTAATTAGGTATTACGATACTAATTGAACCAATACGTGATCAACCTTCAGAATATTCAATTTAAATTTATACCTTTGCGAGGACTCATTAAAGCGGTCGGTCTGTACCTATATCATTTTTCACACAGGCCAGTTATCGTTTTTTTGGCCTTTGTCTACTCTTTTAGTCATTCCTATTCATGATCAAAACTTTCTTCACGACGTTTTCCTCAAGTTACATCCTTAGTTCTTTTCCCCCTCTTTTTTGCTTATTTCTTATCCAAAAAATCAGTAGGTAACTAATCTTGTCCCGCGAACACTTAAAACTTGTGCAATTCCTTAAAAAAAAAATACTATAAATATTATCACATAAACTGTTTTCGTAGGCGTTACGATATATAGCACTTGGCTACGGCGTAGCTTGTACTGCCGCTACGAAGCTACGACGCAGTGCCTAGTAATTTTCAAGGGCTCAGATTCACTTTGATCAATCACCTTATTGGATTTGTCCTAAAGTTCAAAATGGATTTTATACAATCAAACAGCTTTTGCCGACCCCAAGTAGCATAGGACAAGGGCTGGAAGATGTTGATAAAATAACTTTTTAGACATTTTCTTAACAACGCAAAAACCTCCGTTCGATTTCACAATGGTCGGTTAGAATCTCGTAGAAGCGAGCTCATTACATAAGTGCGAATAACTGATCAGTGACGCATAGTAACTATCCACTGTTTCCACAGAGTAGTAAGTAAATGGAATAAGAACATCCTACAAAAAAAAAGATAGTTGCCTTCCTGATAGTAGTCCGTGTATGAGAGAAAGAAGAGGAAACGATCGAGAAATAGTCATTTGTTCAAGTCTACGAGACTATTTTTTCTTCTTGTCTCGATCGTCACATTTGATGCAATCTCTGACCATCGAGAAATGCGAAGAAAAATGTCAGGTAGGCACCTCACATTGACAGTTCGCATTCTCAATATTTATTTACACCTTGTGACATTTACACTGACTGACGCAACGCCATCGACCTAGTCTAATGATATTTCCTTCATTCACCTCGTAAATTGAATCAGCGGGATCCATTGACATATACGGTTGAGCACTCCATTTGCTTATCACTCCGTGATTAAAACCCATATACGGGATGAAGAGGTTCTCTTAATTACTATTGAAATGTCTCTGCTACTCGTATTACATAGGTATAGTTAATAAAATGATCTAATCACAGTCCTCGGTTAGAGGTCTAATAGATAGTAGGTTGTAATAAAATTAACATACTCGTAAGTGGACATTATATTTTTTATGCCCTAGAATCTTATTTAATCCATGAGTAACAGATATGATAGATATGATTCGAAACTTTTAATTTCCTTTTTTTTCGTATCATTTTTCAGTTCACTTATGTAAGTATATCTTGGAGAAATTCATTCAAACTTTTTTTAAGTTTATTGTTGGGTATCAAAAAAAAAGTTTATGGTTGAAATAATCTCGTCGAGGGCAGCAAAAGTCTCCACACGTCTACGATGGTTGCCGGAAGGACAGCGCCGCCGACGCCAGCCCAGAAAGAGGTGACGAGACGATCTGGGCGCGTACCACGAGGGCTGGTTTGAGCAGGCACAGGATAAGACCTAATTCCTTCCATGTGTGGAAGGAATTAGGGAAGCCTTTGCCCAGCAGTGGGACAGTACAAGCTATTAAAAAAAAGGGCAGCTTACTAATAACAGCTGGATGATGTGTGATTGTGATGTTGACTTAAATCATGCCCTATTATTCTACACAACACACACACACACATCAACAACAACAACATCAACAACAACAATAACAACACAACAACAACAACAACATTCTGATACTGAATCTTTCCAAAGAGTCCCGTTAAGACTCAAATACTTTCGTCTTCAAGATGTCTTCCTGAGATTGACTGTCAATATAAAAACGTTACCAACGTACGAAATATTCGTTCCAGATTCCTAAATTCCTTCAAACATGGGCAAAACCTGCCGAGATTTGTTCAAATTGAAAGAGGTGTGCAACTGTAAACATTATCATGTTTAGTTAATTTAGGTATTATTATTATTTACTGTGTGTAATTTTACTTATTTTATGGTGCTCTATTTTGTGTCTTATAGCATCGTATTGGATAAGTCGGTAATGAAGTTATAAATGGTGGTAATTAAATAAATAAATGTCACATCAACACGAAAAAGTCGTGCCAACATCGTTAACGTTCAGAAAGCCTAACATATTCCGTCAAATGTCCCAATGTGGGTGGACTTATCTCCGATTTCTCTCGAGTGGCTAGGGAACGCCTGTGCCATATCGCTCTCCCCACTACTTGCACCATTATGTCTTATTCCCAATAAGGGAATTCTCACTTTGCTTACGTTCCGCGCGGTTAATATTTAATTTGCTTCCAGGAAATAATACTGACAGAAAAATGTGTTTATTTTACTCTTTACTAGTTTTTTCTCGCGGTAACGGTAACGTTGAAGTCAGTGATAATTTAATTGCACTAAGCGGCAACATAGGCCAGACACTTTCTTACTGTATAGCTAATTAAATTTAATTAAATGAAATTACGAATATCTTTGTAACGAAGCCTTTTTAAGTACTACTTCCGTTTTAAGATTTGATCTGTAAAAGCTATAGAAGCGTTTGCCAAAGTTTATGGATAACGAGAAGAACACGGTGTATCGATACGGGTGTTAGACGTGAAAAGGTAACAGACAGACCAACAGATAGATGGGCAAATAGTTACTTTCTCATTTACAATATTGCTAGAAACACGTGTACCCTCACTTCGTGTAGTAATGAATTATTGATCATGTACTGTCGTTTAATAACATCTGTAAAAGGAAATGAAGAGCTGCGGTTTTCTTTAAAAGTGAGTTTATTATTTCTGCTATAGTATATTAAAAACAATTTAGTTGTGCAGTGGGTGTATGACAATTCTTAATTGAAATAAGATTGCGTCTTTTTCTAACCGCCTGTAGAAGTGTACAGTCAGTAAGCGTGTAAACATTATGTCGTTTATTAAATACCTTGTAATTGATTTAGGTACTAACTTTATATGTTCGAGCAGCGGTGGCCCAGTGGTGGCGGCCCCGACTTCCGAGCAGCAAGTCGTGGGTTCGAACCCAGGTAGGCGTATTGCTTTGTGTAATTTATTTTATCACCGCTGCTCTCAAAACGGTGAAGGAAAACATCGTGAGGAAACCGGCATGTCTTAGAACCAAAAATTCCAAGACATGTGACATCTACCAACCCGCACTGGGCCCGCGTGGTGGATTATAGCCCGTTCCCTCTCATAGAGAGGAGGCCGGTGTCCCAGCAGTGCGAACATTATAGACTGATTATGCTTATACTTATACAACATTATTTTTAGTAAGTGCAAAACCTGAATATAGTTTGTTCAGAATAAGTTACTGAATCGATTCCAATAATTTTTAAACCATGTTATATTTTGTCCCAAAAATATTTAAAAAACGCTACAATTTGTATACCGAGCCACACTAAGTACTTATCGCAATCATTTAGGTACCTACTGCCAAATTATTATTATCAATGAGCTCAAGACGAAGCTGGAGGCGAGCGCGCGGGCGCGCCGCGTTGTGACCACGTTTTTGTGCGGACGGCCAGGTAACAGAACAAGCTTATAACTTTGTGATTTTTCATGATACAGTTTTGAAATTTTGTACATAGATTCTTTACATAAAATACTGGACACGTGTTTCAGGTTTCGCATAAATTAAAACTAATGTTGTATATTATATCTAAAAGAATCTAAAATCCTAAAACAACCCTGGAGTGTAAATGTGATGTCCCACAAGTGATAGGACAATTGATATCGTGTCCTGCATGTCCTGTTTTTTGCACATCACAGGAGTTGATGGACTACCGAAAGTGCCAAACTCGTTGACGAATTTTGAGCTGACTCAATTTGAGTTGTCATCGACACGCTAAGAAGAGAAAAAGAATCTAAAATTATTATCGTAACACTTGAAATACTTACCTCTAAATATTACAGTTGGTAATGACCTTTTATGGTGTGCTTTGAATAAATAATAAGGAAACCACCAAATGTTGAACTTAAGTATTGTCATTAATCACTTTGGTTGTTAATACTCGTTTAATAGACATCGGTTTTGTGCGGAATTCAGACCGAAATTGTCCATAATGTGCTAGCTTATTTATAAAATTATATTTTACACAATATATTTTTTATTACAGAATATTTAATTTATTTTTTTAATGTGAGAGTGTTTGCTCGTTGCGACGACATTTTATAAAATTGGTCATTCCAAATTTTTTTTATTTAAAGTATATTGAGAAACCAGAAGGATAATATCTGAAAAAAAATCCTGACCAACGTCACGACATCCTACCTTTCGTAAGTACTAGAATCCCTTCTAAATATTTACTTCAATAAATAATACTTACTTAAAACTCTTACGCAACGCGTAATGACCACATATTTGCCATGAAATCAATTTTTCATGGTCCCAATCACGTGGCATAAACACATGTTTCTTTTTCAATTTCATAATTTTATTTCTTAAGGGATTAAGGTAAAGTTTTAAAGAATACGAATTACAACATCCGGCCCCTCGTTCATAAGTACCTAACGATTGACTTGTATTTTTGTTACCAGTTCCGAAGGGTGAAGTTTTACATAAGTGAAGCCGGTCAAAAGCTAAAAATGTGTGCAAAAAAAATATTATAACATTTAAGAGGGAACAGGGCCAGTGAGGAATTTGAATAATAGGTATTAGAAGAAAATATTGCCGTCGCGTTGCGTCAAGCCTGCCCGCGTAGAGTGCGATAGGGACAGCTGCAGCTCACACCGATTATATCACAAAAATTTTGATGAGATCAACGTTTCGTATTCCCCTTTTTTCTCCTCGAAAACTGAGCCGATTCAATTATTTTTAACATTTAAATTTTAAGAACGAGTATGTACCTATCACTTTCATGTATTTTAAAAACTTTTTCTGGTAGTCCTCTAATCACGATCGTAAAAATGGGGCATTTTTTGTCATTTTTGGAGGGTCGTATTTTTTTTACTTATTAGTTGCTGAAAAAAAGAAATGACAGAAACGTGTTCACAGCAGCTCTTGATTTTATGAAAAAAAAAGATTGCTCGACAGGTATTATTCGGGAAGTAAAAAGGGGAATACATTTGAATGGAGAATCTCAGCCTCTGTTCCCTCTTAATCAGATGCAGAGGGGAGGCCGGAATAAGTTTTGTTATGTAGCGCTTTCGAAAGTGATGATTGGTTTCTTGCATGTTTATTCTGTTTGCTAGGTTATTTGTTCGATGTCATATAATAAGGTGGCATGGTAAGTGAACGGTAACATTCACTAATTTGTCTAGAATTCCCTTATTCACTCGTGACTTGAAAAATAACTCACTGAACTCGACTGATCGCTATAAATTAGACTTGGGTGGCTTACAAAATGTTTGAACGTAAAGGAAACAAAAGGAGAATACTACGATTGCAGCTAATTGTGTTCTGGAGTTTCTGACATAAGCATAATTAGCCTATAATGTTCCCACTGCTGGGACACAGAAGCTTCCACACTATGAGAGTAAATGGGCTACCACCACATGGGCCCAGTGCGGGTTGGTAGACGTCACATGTCTTCGATATTTTTGTTCTAGGACACACCGGTTTCCTCACGATGTTTTCCTTCACCGTTTCACCGCACCAGGAAAAAACTGCGACTGCGTAATTGTTTTAAGGTTCTATCACAGTATGATCCCACCCTAAGATTTCAGTCATGTCGTCACCTAGACATTTCTGGAGAGCATAGATCGCGTATCTCCCAGAAGGTCCCCCCCCCCACCAAATGTTTGGTTCATGTCGGATAATTGATTACTGGTCCCATACTCTCATCCTGACGTTTAATTGTCCCCTTGTCCCCATTGATGGATAACACATTGCTCACACCATGACTGATTGGTTTTGCCTAACAAAACCTTCGTGGGTACAGTTTTCTAATTAGATGAGTGGGTACACATTTTCGCGTGAAATGAAACAATTATAAATTGTTTGTCTCTTTCTGGTTTACTTACTCGTTAATTGTGAAGGAGATATTAATTTGAGGAGCTAATGTTGAAGGTGCCAAAGTATGTGAGTGTAACATTTTTATTTGATTGATTAAAATAGACACATAGTGTCGTACAATAACGGTACAGTTTCTTGTGAAGAGCTGGCCCGTTGAAGACTAAAGTATTTACTTACTCTGCCACAAATTGCTACAAATATAGGGTGTGGGTTAATGGGGATCACATAAACCAACATTGTTAAGTTATCTTTATATAATAAAAATTTTAGTTAGCTGGATCTTAATGTGCAGATCTTTTTTTGCGTAAAACTATGCCATTTGGAGGTAGCGCAGTTTTATAAATTGCGTGCATTACAGTAAATACTGTAGGCTAATTAGAGAGTGCCACGGAGCCCGACTCGCTCTTCGAAAGATTTTTTTTTTACAAAATGTGGCGCTGTTACGTTAAAAAATATATTTACTGGAAATATAACTATTTCATCGAAATAAGTAGATATCCAGTAAACGAGCATTGACGTTTTGAATTTCATCGAATGTAGCCCACATTGAAGGAATCACTTTATGTTTACATTACAGATGACATTGATTAATTTATCATGTACACCATGTTTAAACAAATACATTTTACTTACTTACTTAGACTATATGCCAACTGCCCATTTAGCAAACTGAAAGGTCAATGTCTCTTTTTAATACTAGAATAATCGTCTTAACTTAAGGGGACTTCAGACAGAGCCTATGATCAATATGACCATTACCTACTTGTAAATGTCTATTCTCTCAATGTGCGACAGTAAGTGGGATGTGGTCCCACATACTGACCTTTTCGAGTACTAACTTTAGAAACACTCTTTAATATCCATTATTCCTTTTTTCTATTATTTCTCGTTATTTTCATGAAGAATGGTGGCATCTATACCACCATTTATGACACTTCAATTAATCTGTTTTACACGCTACAGGTGGTGTGGTCCCACTGATCTGATCTGTACATATATTACATTTGATTCCGAAGAAATATTTATATATTTCTTTGGAATCAAACGTAAGATACCTTTACCTTGAAATTTGTAACTAACATTTTTAATTCTTTTTACCCGACTGAGGAGAGTAATGTGTTTAGAGAAAGAATTTCTGAACAATTGAAACTATCCGACTGAATTACTTTGAACTTAATTCGGAAATCTTAATTTTTGCTTTGACAAGGTTAAGTACATCCCATAATCGCATGTGACGAAAAGAGTAATAATTGAAGGGTGTAAATAGACCCTAACATAACCATAAGGCACTTGTTCTCCCTGTCTTTGCGATCATTTTTTTGTGCTAGACCATACCTAGGAACCTTCTAGTTACGGAAATATTGGGGGTCAAAGTTCCAACTTCTTCACAATTTTTTTTTAAATACATGTTTTAATGGAAGATTTTTACTTTACACACCTCCACGACCCCTGTACTATTCAATTCTTCCATCAGCACAATGCTTTGAGTGCTTGCTATCCATCGAGTCCTACCGTAAAACGTGATTTTCCAACCCAAAAAAAAAATTCGATTCCCAGCAATAATTTTTGCGTAAAGTTACTTAGTTTGATGTACATACGTTGATGGATGGAGAGGGAGAGGAAAACCAAGGAAACGGTGAATGGATTGTGTGAGGAATCAAATGAAAGAAAAAGGTGTAAATAATTGTGTGACGGTTGACGGGGCCGAATGGAAGAAGAGTTGCGCCGACCCTAAGTAATACATGGGACAAGAGCAGGCAGATGATGATGAGGTACATCCCATTCTGATAGCGGGGATTACACTTTGAATCCTTGATTTTGTGGTCCGTGCTGGTAGGCCACTATAACCCAGATGTTATGATGAAAAACAAACAAAAAACAAAGTTAAAAAAAAAATGAATTAAAAAAAAAAAAAAAAAAATTTGAAAATATGTTTAGTATGAATAATCATACTAAACATATTTTACAGTAGGCACTCATCATGTCATCATACCAACGACAGCATGGCTTGCCTTTTTGCATGATAAACCACGTCAGTAATAAAAACATGAATTTCTTAAAATGCGAATTTTCTAGTGAAATGTACGTGAACAAACAATAATCGAGTATTATGAACATTGGAAAGCCAACCGTGACATAGATACAATAACTAGAAATGTTATTGAAATCCAAAAGCTTGCTACTAGTGATGTTCACTTATGACAAGTATGCAAGATGCGACAACGAAAGTCTATTATTCTGTCGGGCACGCCGCAATCGCGGCGGTAAGACCCCTCTTTGAGGAGGGGCTGGATAGGCGTCACGGCGTCCTGACCTACCGCGTGACGCAGGTCCTCACCGGACACGGAAGTTTCGGGAGGTACCTGTGTCATATATGGGGAAAGAGGAAACGCCTGGGTGTCACCACTGCGAGGACCGCCCGGAGGACACGGCGGTGCTCTGCCCAAGTGGGGCAGCCCACTTGGGCAGAGCACCGCCGTGTCCTCACGGCGGCGATAGGTGGAGACCTCTCGCGCCCGGCATTGGTCGAGGCCATGCTGCGTGGCGAGACGGAGTGGGAAGCGGTCGCCTCCTTCTGCGAAGCAGTCATGCTCGCGAAGGAGGAGGCGGGCCGCGTGAGGGAGAGGACAGCATCCTCCCTCCACCCCAGCCGCAGTGGTAGACGCCCACGGCGCCAGACGTCGGCAGACGATCTCTTGCCACCGTAGGCGCAGGCATGCGGGCGGCGAGTAATGGGTGACTCGCTGTCCGACCATGGACCATGCCCAGGTCGACGGCGCGTTGTGTTCCACGCGCGCCTCAAACAGTGTCAGCATAATGACGGGGCCCCCCTCTAGAGGGCCAAAGCCTGCCGGGGTCGCGGGACTCATAGAATTACCGTGACCCTGGAACATAAAGGGCTACTGAAGAACACCGTGGATTTTAGTCAGTACAAGTCTGACAGTCCCTCCCGCTCTGCCCTGGGTGGGAGGACTTATTTGATGATTTTACCACGTTAAAAAAAAAAAAGTCTATTATTCTGTTCTTATCTACTAATCTATCCATACTCATCATCTTGCTAAACTTTTTCCAACTATGTTGTGGTTGGCTTCCAGTCCAATCGGATGCAGCTAAATACCATTATTTTACTTGCGACCTCCACAATGCAGTTAGTAATACGATACCCCTTGGTAAGACTGGTTGTCACACCTTCGGGCCACTGACTCCCTGTGACGATTGTCAAAGATTTGTAAATGACAGCTAGGAGCAACGGCTTAACGTGCTTTCCGAGGCACGGAGGAAACTCGGTTTGTAATGGGTGGTCACCCATCAACGGATCAACCTAGGCCAGCCCGGCTTAACCTAAGGACCGACCCCAGTGGCTGTCATTATTTAACCACGAGCTCCTCCTCACTAATCTATCCCACTATCACCTAATATTAATGTGGAAATAACTCTGTCTGTATGTCTGTCCGTGTACGTTTCCAAGGCTTTTCAGCTGAACGAATTTAGATCATGATCTTGTTGATGAAAGAAGATGCTTTATATCTCGATAGTACGTTCCCTTGGGATAATTCATATCCTAAAAAAAATGTTTAGCATTAACTATCGAATTTCGATGAATCATCAAGAGTTTGACATTTTCCCAGCTTTAGATTCTTAAATCGGAAACTGTAAATTAATGTAAACCGCTACCAAATCAATTGCTACCATCCCAGGTTCTGGGATTGGACTGCAATTACTTCAAATAATTGTCTCTTTGCGGTGCAAATATTTTGGTAAAATATTTTATTTCTTCATTTATAAAGGATGATGCAAATTTTGGTCCCACCCTTCAATACTATGTGTTATATGTTGTTGGATAGGTATTTTTAAGCTGAACAAATGTTACTGTTAGTGGGAAAAACATTATTTTTGACTATTGTTAAACTGACTTGTTTAAAACTGCATAACTCTGAACGGAGTAACATTTCAAACTTGGCGCCATAGTAACTTTTGTGCAGCTTAAAAATACCTATCCAACAATGTATTACACATAGCTATTGGAGGGTGGGACCAGAGTTCATACAAATCCTGGCATTGTCCTTTATTATTGTTATTCGTTTTTTATATTTTTCGGAGAAGGTGTTTTGTGCAGCTTAAAAGTAAAGCTCTTAGATACAAAGTAATTGCTTCATAAAATATAGGTACATACTTTCATTTATTTTACATCGTTCTTTTGTTTTACGGAAACAAAAATGACGGAATAAATGACTTTATTAATTTTTAATCAGAAATGTTACAAAATTGGAATTGTTTTTATTCATGAGTACAAGCGTACTATAACTCATGTGATTTATGGCTGTATTGAGCAAAATAAGAGCACTGAACCATCCAAATTGAAAAATTCACTTGTGTCGCATCACTAACTCCCGCTACACTGGAAACCAAAGAGATCAACTGAACGAACGCTTGTATTGGAGACTAAACCATATGAGAAGACACCAAGATGTCATTTTGCCTGTCTCAAGTCAAAAGAACTAAATTACATGCACTTTCCATTGAAAGTTTGTTATGGAATATATTGCAAACTCGAGTTTGCATTGTGTAGCAAATAAAAATTGTCTATGCGCTGCAGTCACTCCACAATAAGGAGAAATGAAAGGCTGTAATGTGAAACAAGGGGTATACTAAAAGCGGTCTGTTATATACCAGCCGTATCTATAGAGACTCACATAGTGTTGCTTGCTGTTCTATTTTCCTAGATTTTTATGCAGTAGCTTCAGCCCTTTTAGATGTACTGTTTTAAGCTTTCACGGTTTACAACTAAACGTATACTGCAACAATACAATTCACACAATACAACAATACACAACAATTACAACAACAACAACAATTTATTTCCACAATTACACAACACAACACAATACAACAACAACAACAACAGCACACAAACAAACACACAAACACATTTTTTTTTTTTGTACTAATTGTTTTTTTTATTTTTATTCATTGATTTTCCATACACCCGCATTCTCCACTCAACCCGCGATCATGGCGCTTGCAACAGCGCCGAAATATCGGGAGCACAAAATAATGAACAATCACGGAAGATATCCCGTAAGTGACAGTACAAGTTTACTTATAGATATATCCGCTAGCATCACTAAACACAAAATATATTTAGTGGTAAACATTATTCTGTCATGTCTAACTGCCTCTGTAGGAAGCTACGTGGGCCAGTGACGGCGTGTTCGCTACTAGAAAACATAAAACAATAACATAACAAGCTCCTCGTTTCTTAAAATTTTAATTATAAATAAACTTGAAACTTCCAGGTATCAAAACGAATTTATTTATTTATTTTATCGTTACTCAATTATCCAAAACAATTTAAGTTTTGGATGAAGTTGTGTCATGTGGGAAGCTAAAACTACAGGTAAAAGGTTTTCTACAATCCTAAATACGACACAGACGAAGGTGAACGCAAAATCTAGTATCTAATATAATTTATCAATCCATCAGCCTAGCCTTTTCCCAACTTAGTCGGCTTCCAGTCTAACCGGATGCAGATGAACACCAGTATTTTACATGGACCAACTGCCATCTGTCCTCCACAGCCCATGAGACTGGTTCATGGCTGTCGGACTTTCGGGTTACCGAAAAACCGTTACGATTATCAAAGATCTACAAATTACAGCTGGCAATCAGATCCGGGCATTAGTATGGATTTACAATGAATCGCAAGTGCGCCGGTGGTGACATCACGAGACCTACTTACAAGTCTACCCACACCACAGCGTGCTTCTACAGAGTCCTGATGTTCATCTCGAGGCGAGGGCGACATTCAGAAGGAAGGCACTGTATCCGATTCATTGTGCCCCGTGTTATTGTGTTAAGTTGTAATCTCAAGTAATTCGTTAGTTTTGCTAGAAACAGTGTTAATACACTGTTCACCCAGTGCGTTTTCATAGCACGAAACCCATCATCTCCCCACATGATGTACTAGCCAAACGGAGTAAATCCTGACATATCCGACACCGACACACTTAGTTTATCGACATTTTGCATCTTATAAAGGTATTAAAGATTTTTGAATTCCAAAAACAAAAAATATGAAAAAGAATGGCAGACAAATAAAACGATTATTGACCTATTTCATTATTAACACGACGGTTTTTCCCAATATTTGTTCACGAACCCACATCGTTTATTATCAAATCAGGGTCGGTATTCTCTAAGTCCACTGAGGCACTGACCAAACCTTTAAAATTCTAGAGGCTATTGTCATTCAATGAAATAATGGCCTACGCCAGAATACAAATGCTTAAATTTACATTTTATTGAGTGACTATGACCAGGATTTGTTTTGCTTGGATTTCGGATTTTCCCATAAAACTTTGACCCGGGTGGGTCAGTCAGTCGCAATCTCGACTTCTTCCCGCGTGGCTGCGGTTATCTGAAGAGGTGCGTCGTCTGACTTGATATTTTATTTATAATTGCTAAATAACAATAGAATTTGATAAAATTGTTAGTACTGTGCAATATATAAGAAAGAAAAGAAAGAAAATACATTTATTAGGCACATGCCACAAGTGCACGCAATACAAAACAAAAATAATACAAAAAAAACACATACCACACAAAACACATAAATAATTTGACAAGTTGGTTCTTATTTGTATTTAAAATCATATGTTCAACTGCAGATTGACTCTCTGTGTACTTATTGTAAAAACTATGTGTAATATTGTCCATGGTCCTGCTAGGATTAATCATGAGGATGAGATGCAGAAAGCATTAGATGCCAAAAAAACCGGGAAAAGCATTAGGCAAGGAGCTGCAGAACCATATTGCCTTTTCCACTTTACAGAGATTTACGGAAAAGAAAATCTTGACCGTCTGACACAAATTATTCCGTCAGAAAAGTATTTACAGCTGAACTGATACTGAAAAAGAAATTAAATGGATTTCCGATTTTCTTTTTAAGTTTTAAGATACGACATATTGTCTATTTTGTTTTTATTTTCTTATAAATATTTAATTTCATCGTCATCATAGGGGTTTTATAGGGTTAACAATGGTTAACCAGGGGGTGATATTGTTCACCGCCCTGTGTACACAGTGGGTCAATTCGGCTCTTGCAATTCTTAAAAAATAACTTATTTACTCTGCTCTCCATTATTGGAGGTCAATGATTTAGTAGATAATATTCTGAAAACTGATTAATAAACAATTAACATAAAAAAAATGTTTTTTTTTTTAATCCAATCTGACTATGATAGGCTTTGAAATATGAACCGTCAAAAAAAAGTGTCCCAAAGTTTATCCGATCATCATCATCATCATCATCATCATTTCAGCCGAAAGACGTCCACTGCTGGACATAGGCCTCCCCCAAGTGTCGCCACATTGACCGGTCCCGTGCGTCTCGCATCCAGCGGATCCCTGCAACCTTTACAAGGTCATCGGTCCACCTAGTGGGAGGCCTTCCAACGCAGCGTCTCCCGGTTCGCGGTCGCCACTCCAGAACTTTTCGGCCCCATCGGCCATCCGTTCTGCGAGCAATGTGCCCTGCCCACTGCCACTTAAGTTTGGCTATTCTTCGGGCTACGTCGGTAACCTTGGTTCTCCGATCACCCTAAAGTAATTAAACCTTTAATAATTATTATCATTAACACTAGAAACGGGATATTTACCATGTTTACTGATTGTTTTGAGTTCCCGATATATCGGCGCCGTTGCAAGCACCATCATCATGGTAAATATCCCGTTTCTAGTGTTAATGATAATGTTAGTGACCGTGATAGTTTAAAAACTTTAATAATTATTGCATTGAACTTGCTATCGACGTCAGTACTTTTTTTTTTTTTTTTTTTTTAACGTGGTAAAATCATCAAATGACTCCTGCCACCCAGGGCAGAGCGGGAGGGACTGTCAGACTTGTACTGACTAAAATCCACGGTGTCCTTCGGTAGCCCTTTATGTTCCAGGGTCACGGTAATTCTATGAGTCCCGCGACCGACTCGACGTCAGTACTTTGTTGATTATAAGGTCCTAATTGGGTAATAAATAACTAGAGTTCTAGACTAAATGAATTATTGTGTTATTGCTGTAGTGAGATAGTGAATACTATTTTAAGTGAACACGCAGCAACACATTTAGGTGTTAAATATATTAGTCTGAAAACTCTAGAGTATTGGCTGACCAAATACCACAATGCCTTCATATTGACATATTATTATAAATCGTGCTTTTAATTAAGATAAAAGTCTGCCACCATAATCAAATCAACAATCAGCGAAAACGTGAAAAAAAAAATTAGGTTAGTAAACCTTTTTTTTTGCGCCTTTTTTTCACTAAGGCGCATCTTACGTCATTCCTTGTCTTCTATGCATTTCGAAATGCGTTTGATTTTATCTGAGTTTTGCTAAGAGAACTGTTTTGATTCTACGAAAATTATTGAATTTCTCAGTATTAATTAAAATACTCTGTCAGTCTATAGTATAGTTTGTCTGTATGAAAATATTTACCCAACAGGGTAATTACTGAATCAAAGAGATTGAGAATTAGCTTCAGGCTGCCTACTGAAGACGTCTAGTCAAATAAGGGGTATA
This sequence comes from Noctua comes, assembly GCA_963082995.1. Classification (NCBI taxonomy): domain Eukaryota; kingdom Metazoa; phylum Arthropoda; class Insecta; order Lepidoptera; family Noctuidae; genus Noctua; species Noctua comes. Next base: position 12,181,059 of record OY720281.1, on the reverse strand, counting down.
AAGTGAAATCAACTGGGCCCCAATGTGCAGCCTAGTGTGAAGTTAGTTAACTTATGCGTAGGCGGATATACGTATTCTCGATTTCACTATCAAGAGACAACACCTAACTATTTAATGCCTAAAGCGCACTGTTCGATTTTCAACTTTTAGCGCTATCAGTCAAATGTCAGGAAAATAGGTATCTCTGTCTGTGCTAGGTGGTTATGGTCTCGGTTTTGATCTCATTTTTTTTTTGTTTTAGTTGGTACCATTTTCTTTTTTTAATATTTTATGCCTTTTTTAATTTAAGTCGTAACTAGTTAGTAAAATAATAGTAAAAGCAATATTATATTATTTTTTATAAATTTAGATTTCGTAAGCTGAAGTAAACTCTTTTTAAGGAGTTAAATGTTGTATTTCATTTCTAGAGCCACCCGTTTTAATTTGAGGGCACGGTTGGCGCATTGGTTGAGTCATTAACTGCTGCGCTGCTTGTCGTGGGTTCGATCCCCACACGGAACAAATATTTGTATGTCCTGCAAATAGTTGTTCCGGGTCTGGCTGTTTGTGTATGTGAGTTTAAATGTTTGAAAACGCACCCACAATACAGGAGAAACTCCTAGTGTGGGGCAACGTTTTTATTAAAAAAAAAAAGACTTATTTTATCACTTATTTTTGTGAATACTGGTTAACCAGTATTTGGCGACTGTGGTAGTCCAAGACTGTAAAAGGCAAAAGCCTTTACTTAAGATATGTTATACACAGAAGTGAACCTATTTTAATAAATAAATAAATCTCTAGAAGTTAGATAACTGTTCAGTCAGTTATCTAACTTCTCACAGTAGTTTTCTTCACGGAAGATGAAAACTTGCATACCCTAAACCAACCAGCCATGATGACGTATTCTATAGAAATTATTACAAGAAAATAATAAGCCTAATGTGTCACGTAACATTTGAATTAGGCGAAAGCAAACAGTCCAATATTTGTAGAGATTAGAGTGTCGCTAATAGAAACAGTTTATTTCGCCGCAGTCAGGTGGGACGTGGGACGACGTGGCCGAATCACGTACACAATGGCCCACGATTGAGACGCCTCGTGTCTAGTGATGAGGGATATTTTTCAAGAATTTGTATCGAAGTTCGATGGGTAAGTCTCTATTTATTTATTCTAATAGTGTGGTAAAATACATAGGTGCTTACATAAGCTCACGCTTTTATCGGAAGGGTGTAGCAGAAAGTACGGAATACCACCTACTACTATCCTTACCAACATACTACTTTCGACTCGTCCACCTCACCTAATACTATAATATATACCTACCTAATACGGAAAAATGTTGTGACTTTTATAATTCACTTTAATAAGACAAGTTCAATGTCTCGTCGTTCTCTCTCACATAATCAGAAATATAATATCGCAGGTGTACGAGCCCGGATCCCATTTGGTCTCCCCTTCATCATACTATCAAACGCTGAGTACACCCATGTAAGCATCGATAGAAATAATCCAACACTAGAGCAGATTCTTTCTACTGTGACGTCACGATCAGGCAAAATAAGTGTGTAGATTTACCTTTCGATTATATTTTCAATGTCAGATTATTTGAAATTACGTGCTTATTCAAAAAATTGGCTGTTATACTGCGTGTATCAGCAAGGTGTGGTCATATCTAGATGTGGTTCAGACCCTCAAAAAGAACACCTTTCTCCAGGGGCCCATCATCGCAATTTAAAAAAGAAATTAGCTGACCAATACTGGTTAATTAATGAGTTCTATACCAGACCCCTATTTGAGACCACACCTTTCTGATGCATACTGTATAGCGCGGATGCTAATGTTAATGCAACGTCTTTGGCGCGAAATAAAATTGGCAAACAAGATGAAAACACGAGTTCCAAGTTATAACCCTATCTGTAAAATACCATCTTTTCGCGTGTCTTATTGGAAAAGCAGTGATAGTCAAGTGGTGTGAGCGTTGGGCTGCCAAACCCAAGACACGCAAAACTTTGACACCAGGTTAGGCACTAACCACTCGATAAAGAAGAAGATTATTGGAAACCTTTTATTAATTATTCTGTGTAACAAAATAAATTTCACCCGTGACTAATATCCGAACTAACATCGCCACGATTTTTTTTCACAATACATTTGCTAATGTTTACCAGCAATCCTCCCCGTCCGTGTGTAATATATAATATACATGTACTTTACATACATTGTTACAACATGATTGTATTTACCTAAATTTATTTGGTCAGCAATACAAAAGAGGCTGACGCTAGCGAATAAGGAGTTTTGTATATGGCGCCATTGTGGGCTGCTGTATCGCTTTAGTTATTATTCTGAGGTGGGCCGTACAGCCACAGAGTAACACTTACTCTGTGGTGTTTATTTGACGACACATCAAAACGAGGAAAGAATATGATTATTTTCAGAACACAAAGGTGATGACTCTTGCAAGTGCGGGGAAAATATGTTAAACGTCTTTCATATTTTGATTAGTTGTAGTGCATTCCTTTTTAGTTTTCATTACAATTTCTCGATTTTGCTCTATGAAATTACTGTGGACATTAAAAATCACTATTGTCTATGATTTACAATGGCGCACATCCGAACAAGTGCGACAACACTACGGACTTATCAGTTTTTGTCTCTGGTAATAGTTTATGGTTTAAATACTGAAATCCTATTGGCTACCAAATGGCTAGTTAAAAATGGCGCGCGTTTTGTCACATCCTGTTGTGTGTTGGGAGAGTGCATGGCCTCGACGTTGATCCCGTTCTAAGATATTTTTCTTCAACGCCGCTGCTGTATAAATAATATTGACGGTGTTAAATTTCGTGATGGTGTTCTTTAAAAGGCCATGGATTTGATGAAAACGGTAAGGATATCAAATTTGCAGTACATTTACATAAACATTTGTTTGGCTTTTGTTTCTTGTTTTGGTGATATTGAAACTGGCCATTACATTAGAAAAAATATCTCTTTCCAGACATTGTATGCACGTGGGAGGTAAGTGCCATTAGTTTTGATATATAGAAAGTGTCCAGTTTCGGGTTTACGCAATGAGAATCGCCAATATGTTGATTTGTCAATACTCTGATGGCACCCGGCAACTGAGCGTTGTTACGCCATCTTATAGTCCTCCAAATGTTCCGCATATTTCGCAGCTTTGCGTTATTACAAGAGAAAATTAAACGCTGAAAATAATGCTTTAGTCGAAAGGAATTCCAATGGAAGTCAATTCGACAGTAATTGGTTCAGTAATAGGTATGTCATTTTCACTTTTGCATTTCATTTCATGACTTGAAAAACCACACGTGCTATGGATTTGTTGTTGTTTAGTCGGTACGGAAGCTATTGCATATTATAATCTTTGCATGGTAGATAATAATCCTGTAGTATTCAATGTACATAATGTTTGATTAGATGAGCTTCTGTACATTCAATGACTAAAATCCCGAAAATTATAACCTATAAATTTGACAAGCCGTAGTGAAGTCCAACGTTCAAACGGCTTGTCATTTCTGTACACTGCTAAACTCAAGGTTACCTTTTCTTTTAAAAATGTCTGGTAGCCAATCAAGCTGGTGCAGTTAGTTTCTTCAGAATGTATCTGTTGACTTCGCATTGTACTATCAGGTGAAACTTCGTTACCCAATGATTTACGTGTTGTGAACTGCCACTGACAGTTACAACTACTTGCATTAATTAGCCAAGTAAAACCAATTAGTGCCAGTAACCTGTATTTGTCTGTACATTTAAATAAAAGTCTGTTTCATGTAAAATTTAATAAAATATAATAGTTACATAACCTACGAATGATATTTATGCAGATATGTCTACAATTCTTCTATTCATGAAATTCCAACCTGTCAAAATATTTGTTTCAGACTATTTAAAAGTATTATTTGTATTGTAGTGGTTGAATATTGTGGTTTTGGATTTATGTAGTAAAAACTTAATATTATTCTCAATAAAGGTTTGTGTTAAAGGTTCCCACAATTTGTTATTGTATGTCATGGTTGAATTCCGTTACTCATTTCAAATAGTGCTATAGAATTTTTCAAGATTATATTAGTGTATTAGCATAATTCATTTACTTAATTTACCAATTTCAAACATAGTTAGCAAGTTTGCAGTCTCACACAAAACTTGCCAAAACATGTGTTATTTTTTTTTGTAGAACATGAAAAAGTGTTGGCAGTTTAGGATATTCATAATTCATGCATAACTTCATTTTATTGATAGTTTTGTTAAATGTTGTTTTGCTTAACAACAAATTTCTTTTACCACTTCAATAAAAATTAAGAATGAGTTCTGTTTAAATATTCATTTCAAGTGGTTTCTGAAGATTTCTGTTGTTAGTATATAAAAATGTATTATCATAAGGGCAACCATAGTACAGTCAAACACGAAATATGAAAATGAATGAATAAGAAAAAAAGAAAATTTTTGTATTTCAAGTGATCCTAAAGTGTTGCAAATGTGCAGTTGATTGTAGAATTGGCACAATGAAAGCTATAGTAGTGAATTCAGTAATTGAACAATTTTATTTGAATAATGTATTGCATTTATAACTCAAGGTTCATTTTTAAATCATGCCTGTTTTTAATATGTTTTATACTATTTGACAATATTGTTTACACTCACGTTTTATGGTTCTACAACTTCAGTATGAGCAAGACCAGTAAACATCTGTTGCTGTCATTTGGCTAAGATGCTACGTTAAATACTCCATATTACTGCACAAGAGATTAATGTTATGCTCATACCATTTGCAACATTGCTATGTCATGCTGTAAAAAGTGATTGTTCTATCGCTAAAAACAATGTTAAGCTACTGAATGCTGATGAAAAGACATGGAAAAAGTTATAAAACTTGGGTACTCATGCACTTTAATATCAAAACTTATTTTCCAATTTCTTGTATATGTATGCATGTTCTATTGTTGGTAATGAGAGCAACTCATTTGTAGAATGGTTATTAATGAGTACAATGTAATCATGATTTCTAAACTAATTATTTAGTAGTTAAGCAAGCATGGCAATTAGTTTTATAGTCTACTTAGTCAATCATGGCTTCATCATGTTCATGCATTTTCTTTCCATTACTTCATTTTAGCAAAATATTATGCAATTGCCTCCAACGACTTACTCATTCTTTTCATGATGACTTGGTCTATAAACTACATTGTAAAACGAAAGAAAAGGCATTATTGAAATATTTTTTTAAATGCTGTTTGTCCCAAATGTCCTGATCATTATTAAATTAAAGCCCTAATTAGGTTGCAATTAGGGGCCCACAATGTTAACTATGTGGATGATACTGACAAGGCTATTTAGGCAACTTTACCCATGAACATTATCATTAACACAAGAAAGGGGGTATTTACCATGTTTACTGATCAAAAAACAAACAATCAATCAGTAAACATGGTAAATATCCCGTTTCTAGTGTTAATGATAATGTTAGTGACCATGATAGTTTAAAATCTTTTACCCATGAAGTTAGTTTGGTGTGGCTGGGCAGTAAAATATACATTCGTTTTTACCGCTCGGCGTGTCCCGAATCTGGCCAAGCCGAACTTGTATAGCTCCACTTCCTTTCTAAATCGCAAGCATGCCTTTTGATTGACATCGGTTTATTTATGGGAGGATGGGATAGCAAATGGCTATGCACTAGCTAGCCCAATTGGCGGACTTATACACTTTGCACTAATTCAAATGAAGCGCCGTTTTGTGGCCTCGGCACTAGGGCGCAAGTATCCAAAACAATATTTAAACCTACACAAAATGGGACATATAATAAGTAGTTCGAGACAAGGGTTAAATTAACAAAATGTCTGCTAGAAAAAAAGTGGGTTGCACCCTACACTAAACGCCTTCAATCAAATCATGTTGTGAGCTGTCAGCATATAAGATATTTAAAGTTGTGTGATTGTATTTTACAATGGTTTTTTCCTTCTCCTTATACTAAAGAACATCTTGACCGGGTGGGTACGTAGTCGTCGCGACGCCATTGTTGGTAATTGAATAATGGATATATGAGAACTGAAATGTTGGAAATTGGAACCATTTGTGTTGAAGTGATCAAACAACAATTCTTTCAAGTAGTACTGTTAGCACAGGTATTGAGAATAAAATAATTAGGTTTGAATCAAATGAAGACTGAAATATTCAATCACGCAATAGACAGAAACATTCAATTATTGATTGAAAATGGCAATCTATTAGATGTACATTTTCTTAGGTTGACTAACACAGTACATTTTTATTAATAGATTGCCACTTTTCTTAAGCCGTTTGTGTGCGTGCGCATTTTCAGCGCGCTAGAGATACACTATTGGATTCTCAATGCTCGAGTCACTACAAGAGTTGAAAAGCCTTTGTGTGGATAAAATAACGTCGCGTAAAAAAAGCGCCCGTTCGTACCTACGCTAAGTGGAATATTATTAATAGCTATGCAGATAAAGGAGAGTAACAAGCTCATATGCAATTTTCTTCGCTCTCGCTTCGTCAACGACAGCGCTGTCGAGCGCTTAACCGTCTGAGTATCTTGCTGTAAATATCTGATTCTGAACACACATCTTTCAGTAATATGTGATTTCCCACTGTAACACTAACATACCTTTAATTTAAAAAAAAACGTGATAACAGCATAAGTACTTGGAGGTAGGTCTCTATCCATACTATACTTGGATTCAGAATTTTAGATTTATTTGTTCCCATTTACCCAACTATCCACTCAAAATATTAAGTTGATTTTTGAGTGACCATTTATGTTCACAATATCCTAGAAAAAATATTACAATAAATCTTTCTTGGTCGTGTATAATATGATATTGAATTGTTTCTAATGATATCGAAGATTCTGAATGTAAAGGTTTATTTTCGGTGTTGCACTACTATTCACCACTTTACTACCTACTACCCTTTACCTTGAAACTAAAATTATTTGAACAATAAAATTGACAAATTCTTGATGTTCAAGTATGTACATGTAGTGGGAGACATTTTTCACATCGCTCCTTGCTGCTTTCTACAAAATATAGTTTGTTCCTACAAATTAAATTGAATATAATTAGCATTAGATAATCAATATGCACTCATTGTAAAACATGAAAGTTTTATGTTATTGTAAAACAACAAACATTTCAAATTTAATTGTAATGAAAAAGCACAATTTTGATATTAATTTTCGGCATTTTGCTGAATATGCTAACAAAGGTGAAGTAATTTCAGATCTCCAGGATCTGGAATGGTTTGGTCACAATGAAAATGTGTAAACACTGTATAGAATAAAATGGTGACATGGCGACGGAATAGAAGTTCTTCAGCACGGCCTACTTAGTATGGAAAGTGACCTACCTTTACTTTTTATTATGTAGTTGTTAGTTTTGTATTTATTATATATGTGAATGGTGGGGAAACAATTCATGTTCTATATTAATTTCGTTGGCGTGTTTCAGGACTATGAGTTCCTAGACTTATCTGATGTGAAGGAAGCGGAATTGAACAGACTGCAGTGCGCCCTGTACGACCGGATACCTGACATCTCGGCGAACGCACTCGCCGGTGGCTGGAACGACCCTATTATTGGTAAATGTACATTCATTTTAATTGACTTGATTTCTTTTTTTTGTCAGAACAAAAGTAGTCTAATTAGCAGCTTTAATAACGTGGACTGTGGCGTCTATAGATCCGTCATCGTGTTCATCGAGCACGGCGGGCGCCGGGACCGTGTCGAGCAGCGTGGACAGCCTGTCGGGCGGCGAGTGCGAGATGGCGCCCCACTCGCCGGCGCGCGCCGCCCCTCCGCCGCCCTACGCGCAGCCGCCGCCCGCCTACCCGCCGCCGCACCACCACCAGTGGCCCGTGGCTCCGCCCAACGTGTACGTGAGCCAGGTCACGGCCAATGTCAACGTGCACGGCTACATGGGGCAGTACTACCAGCCGCAGCCGCAATACGCGCCCGCGCCGGCCGAGCGCGCGGCGCGCACGCAGCGGCGCGAGAGGCGCGGCAAGCGCCCCGCCTCGCCACCCCAGCCGCCGCCCTACTACGTGCAGTACCCTCAGTACTACCCTGCCGCGCAGGCGCAGGGTGCGCCGCTCTACCACCTACCCGTGTACCAGCCGCTCGTGTACGGGCCCTACGCCTACCCGCCCTACTACCCCGACTACCCTATGCCTGTAGAGGGCGAACCCGACAAGGGCCCCGATGAATACCCGCAAGAGGTCGTCATGGAACAGGAGGCCGTGGATGCGTACTACGCTAGTGCGCACTACGCAGCGCCACCCTACGGCCCGCCCGTGGAGGGTGGCGTGGAATACATGCCGCCCATGTACATGCCGCCTCCACCTCACGCGCCGCCCGTGCACATGCAGCCGCAGCCGCCGCCGCCGCACACCACACCGCACCAGTTTAACGTTCACGCCAAGAACTTCGTGCAGGGTCAGAGTCAGAACAAAACCTACATGCCACAAGACAAAAGTCTGGAACAAAAACCCATACCTCCGCTGCCAACCGCGTCAGCGTCGACCGTGGAATCGCTGCCTATGAAGGACCTTAAAATCGGAAAGGGTCCTGGCAGTCCAAAACAGTCAGATCGAATGCCTGATACTGCCCCAGCGAAGCTTTCACCAGTCGAAAAAATTGCAACTACACCAAAGACTGAAGCCCCTAAGACATCATGGAACACTACAGAGTCGAAACCCGAAGCGCCTATTGCTGCGCAATCTCCGGCAAATAAATCGTTCCCTCCGTCGTCCGCACCCACTACCAATCAGATTCCCACAAATAAGATTCAGCCAACGATTCCTAAACCGGCTAAGGGGCCCGCAGCGCCATTCTCAGGCGGTAAACAGCCGGCTAAGCCTGTCGTTCCGCAAACCGTAGTCCCAGTGCAACAAGCCGCGTCCACACCTAAAGCACCTTTCGGCAGCAGACAAAAACGTGACGGACCTACTAACCGCTCACCGTCCAACGAAAACAATGACATCTCGGATAGGAGCGCACCTGCAGTCGAACACATCAAACGCGAACCTCCGCTGCCACCGAGCAAGGCACCGATGCCGATCTCCATCACGCTGCACGCGGCCGGGCCGCCGCTCATCGTAACGAACAAGGCGCCGTTTGGTCACTCGCGCAAGGGAGCCGCCGCGCCCTCGCCGCCCCCGGCGCCGCAGCCCCCGCCGCCCGCGCCCACCGCGTCGGACTTCCCCCCGCCCCCCACGCCGCGCAACCGAGGTGAGCCTGCGCCGCCGCCCGTACTGCCGCAGCCGCAGCCCGCGCCCGGCAAGTCGTGGGCCAGCCTGTTCTCCAACAAGACTAGCGGTGTGGCCGCGCCCGCTCCCATGCCAGTGATCGCGCCTGCTCCCGTTGCGGCCACGCCTGAGGAGCCGCCCAGCCTGACGACGATGGCGCCTCCCGTGCCTCCCAACGTCCAAAAGCCGGTCGCCAAGGTGCCGCCCTTCGACGCGTCGCCATCGCAAGCGACGACTGTCGACAAGAGTTCCCCAGTACCGCGCATGACTGCGCCGCCCGCCGTGTCGTACTCGGAGAAGACTTCGGTGAACGCGACGGCCGGCGGCGCGCGCACTGCGGTAGCGCCCGAGCCGCGCGAGGTGCCCATCAGCAAGGAGCCCAGCCCCGCCGTGCCTGTGCAGCCCTCGCCCTTCAGCGATGATCCCAACTCATACAGGATGGGAGGTGAGTTCATTTGGTGATTCAAGTTTTACAGATAAACAAACAAAAGAAAATCGTACATTAACCGTATGTTGCAGTCGCAAAAATGGAGGATTATTGACACTTAATGTTTATTTGTTTTTAATTTTTATACAGAATTCCTGTCAAAGTACCAGCTGGACAACCGTCCCGTATCGCTGCTGCCTCGCGGACTCACCAACCGCTCCAACTACTGCTACGTGAACTCGATCCTACAGGCGCTGATCGCCTGCCCGCCATTCTACAACATGCTGAAGGCACTGCCGTATCAGACGCGTCGCGGCAAGTCTAGCACGCCTGTCATTGATTCCTTGTAAGCAAAACAATCAAATCATTTAATTAATTTATATGTTTTTGCTCAAAAATCCACTCACTGAGAGTTTACACGGTACACTACTGTGCATAAGTTTCTTGTTTCTTTATTATTAATTTATTTTTTTAAATTTTGGCTTGCTCATCCAAAATGTAGACCAGTTTAAATTCATGTGTTGAAGCTAGTCGCTCGTTGCGATCAATGCGTAGTAGCGGTGAGGATATCCCCAGGCAAGAAGAACAGACAAGATACCCACTTGCACAAGCATATAGGCTGTTAATAAACGTCTGTTATGTTCAGGGTGGAGCTGTGCTACGAGTTCAGCCCGCTAGCGCCAGTAGCGCGGACGCCTCGCGGCGCGCCGGGCGGCAGCGCGGCCGCCGTGCCCGCCGTGCCGGCCGGCCCGCCGCTGGAGGGCGGCGCGGGCCAGCGCGTGCTGCGTGCGCTGCGACCCTTCCCCGGCTCGCAGGAGGGACGCCAGGAGGACGCCGAGGAGTTCCTCGGCTGTCTGCTCAACTCGCTCAACGATGAGATGCTTGAGGTGAGTCCACTAGAACCCAGTTGTGACGAATTTCTTGAGGGTTAGTTAGCATATACTGCGCTGTTTATGCATAAATGTAAAATTTTAAGATAACTTTGTGATTTTACCTCACTCGTGATTGAAGAAAGGAAACAAGTTTATTTGGTACATGCCACAAGTGCACACAATATGAAATTAAAAAAACTTGGATATAAACATAAAAAAGATAATACTATGTCTCACGGCTGCACCAAATAGATTAATTGGCAAAAATAACAACAACCAATTTAAGGTTCTGGCAACAAAGAAGTTTCCATTACTAAAAAAAACTGATCTACATGTTCAACAATAGAGTGATTCTTATAAGTTGGGCAACAGCGGGGAATCCATAAGATACGGGAAAAGTTTTATTTTTATTTTTATGAAAACAGTTTTAGCATATTTAATTTTGGTTCGGTGACTGGGCCAAAGTTAATTAAATGTATTGTCATACATATTATCTAAAGTGATAAAATTTGACCAACTACTTCTATATAGCACGCGTAGCATGACCTTCGTAGAAACGGGTTTTATCGACGGAAGACAGGTCGAAATGCCAGCGCAACGAAAGAAATCTGTAATTTTCGAACGAATTTTCGTTGAAAGGTTTTTTTATGTTCTACAATCCTAATTTTGTTCAGAATTTTCCTCCTCTTACTTTAGAAATTAGAGGGGGGGGGGGGGGGGAAGGCCACATTTTACCACTTTGGAAGCGTCTTATCTTTCAAACGATTGACTTTGATAAAAAATGGTTTTAGGAACCTCAATGTAATTTTTCAAGACCTATCTATAGACACCCGCACGTATAGGCTTGATAATTTTTTTTTAGTTTCAGTTCCACATATAGGGTGTGTCTTTAATTTTTTATTATTGTATAAAAAATCGTAAAGCGTTTCACAGAATACAATCTACCAAGTTTCAACAGTGTAGTCCTAATAGTTTCGGAATAAAGTGGCTGTGACATACGGACGGACAGACAGACATGACGAATGTAATCCCTAAAAATAGATTAATTTCACTCATTTTTATGAACAACTCCAACCAAAAAGTTAAGTATGCCAAAATTGTCTTCATCAAAAAAGAGCTAAAGTTTTTTGTTGTCTCTTATGGATTCGGAGTTCCCCAACTTGTATAACTTAAAAGAATCACTCTATATAATATAGCACAACCAATGTGTGTACATATGTATATTACCAGCAATTCTATTTAGCAATTAAAACTTTTTGCCATCGATAACGCTAAGAAGAAGAAGCAATTCTACTATGATGTCATTATTTTTCGTCGCCAATCGTGATAAAAATCACGGCAAGTGTGGAAAATGTTTACTGAGGAAACTGTCGACATCGATGCGAGCCCATGCGACGCTGTCGACACGTACACTCTTCCGCATTACCCTTCCAGGGAAGCAGATCTGATGTTATGTATGTTATTTCCAGCTGATAAAGCTGGTGGAGCCGGAAGAGGCCCGCGCGGCGGCGGTGCCCACGCCAGCTGAGCTGGCGGCAGAAGACGACGAGTGGAAGGTGATGGGCCCGCGCAACCGTGGCGCCGTGGAGAGGCGCTGGGCCGCGCGCCGCACGCCCGTGGCCGACATCTTCCGCGGCCGCACGCGCCTGCGCCTGCACCGCGCCGCGCACCACGACGTCACCGACGCCGTGCAGCCCTTCTTCACGCTGCAGCTTGACATCGAGGTCAGTCCTCACGATGGGATCACATAGAATGAATAAATATACTTTGATTTAGAGGAAATCTGCATGCTAGAACAAAAAAATCGTGGCATCTACCACTAGGCACTAGGCTCGCGTGGTGGTTTACAGCCCACTCCCTCTTATAGAGAGAAGTCCTGTGTGACCCGCGTCCCTGCAGTGGGAACATTGTAGGCTGTTTATGTGAAGACTTTTTATTAGTTAAAAAAAATTACAATGATGGTACCTCATTTTTCGTCTCCGAGAGTGGTAAAAATCACTTCAATGTTGACAGCATTGGCTGAATAAATTACACAAGAAGTTCAACTATTCAAAATCCTCATAGTTTATCACTAAAATCTTCATAAAAATACTATTTCAGCGTGCGAACAGTGTGAAAGACGCGTTGGAATTGCTGGCCGGTAAAGATACCCTCGAAGGCGTGAGCGACGCGTGGCAGCAACTGTCGCTGGAACAGTTGCCCGTGGTGTTGCTGCTGCACCTCAAGTGCTTCCAACTCGACGCCGATGGACACACCGCTAAGATCGTCAAGAATATTGACTTCCCGATTGACTTGAAAATTGATCCAAGTATGTATTAGTCATGATTTTTTACCTGCAATAACTTGTGGGGCTTGTTGTTAGTAGAGTGTTTAACAATTCAATGATGTACTTATTTTTCGTCTCTGAACGACATTGTTATGTCTTATACTTGTGGTAAACAATAACTGAGTGAACTCAATTAATTTAATAAATATGTATGTGTATTTAAGTAACAGGTTAACAATGTCATTATTACTGTTCTTGTCACAGAAATAATGTCTTCTAAGCTGAAGTACACGTCGAAGCAACGCGTGTACAAGTTGTTCGCTGTTGTGTACCACGAGGGAGTGGAGGCGGTGAAGGGACACTACCTCACTGACACGTTCCACGGACAAGTCGGCTGGATAAGGTGAGACACTCGCGTATGAAATTGTAATTTAATTCTATGTTAATCCCACTATGATGTCATTATTTTTCGTCTCCAATCGTGATCAAATTCACGGCAAGTGTGGACAAACTTTACTGAGGAAAATGTCGACATCGATGCGACCCCAGGCGTCGACGTAAATCTGTTGACACATGGCTGTTCTCTGTTCAGGTACGACGACTCCACGGTGACGCAGGTGAGCGACGCGGCCGTGCTGAAGCCCAAGCCGCCGCGCATGCCCTACCTGCTCATGTACCGGCGCCACGACACGCTGCCGCCGCACCGCGCGCCCGCCAAGCCCGAGTGAGCCGCGCTGGCGCCGCGGGCGCTGCCGTGCGTGCACGTGCCGCGCGTGCCGTGCGTGGACGTGCAGCTGCACGTGTCGAGCGTGCCGTGCGCGCGCGCCGGGCTGTGCGCGTCCGTGTGCGCGGGCGGCGCGGGCCCGCACCGCCTGCTGCTGCGGCGCGCGCTGCACGTGGCGCTGGAGACGCCGGCGCCGTACGATGGCCGCGCGGCCGAAGTGCGCGTGTACTTGTGTCCCGTGCACTTCTCGCGGTGGATGTTGTCGACGCTCAAGGGCCCCGACTAGATCTGAGTGTGACTAATTTTTGTCGTTTAAAAGTACAAAATTGAGGTTCCGTTCGGCGAACCCGGTCCGTGTTGTGGCGCTGTAATATAGTCGAGACTTCGAACCCGCGGTTGAACGATTGTAAAATTAATTTAGATAGTTTACGAGCATGGTTGGTGTAAATAGTATTTAGTACGTCCGGAGAGAGGAGGCTCGGAGTCGGAGTAGGTGTCTTCAGAAGCATGTTTCCGATCAGTCAGACTCAACGCTACTTTCGCGGTATAAAATGTGCCTCCTCTTTTCTTAGTGTCTATTTGTAATTTTTCTCCTCGACAATATGGAATTGTGGTGTTTTTAAATTATAAAAAATGTAAAAAAAACATTGTAGGATATCTACTACTGAATTCATGATACATATTATTTCTATTCAGTTCGAAAATGTCGAACGCTAAAGTGATGTAATCAGCTGTTAGATAGTACAAAGCCGTTAAATGATGTGATATTAGTCCCAAGTATACCAGTATGCCTATTGAAAAGAATACATAAGTATTTATAAGTGTAGATGCTGGTATTTTGTGACTGGCAAAAGTGTACGCAAAGGAAAAATATGTAACTTGAATTATATTAGTTTAGCGTTAAGCGATAAATTAAGGGGTCGTGGATTAACGCTGGCAATGTTAATGGTATCGGTGCTTAGACGGACTGACTACGGCAGTGAGTGATATGTGCCCTATGATTCTTGTGATAACGGAGTGCTTGAGGATGATTACAGCAGATTGTTTACGTGTACACACTATTGTATAGATATTGTTATAACAATATAAGTGTTAAATATAAATAGATTATATTATTATCTCGCCGTTGGTATGTTGTGGGGAATGTGTGTTTTTAATATTATTCAAATTCATTGAGGTCTATTTTTATTCCGTTTGAAAATTCTGGAATAAGGATGGCATTCATGGCAACCAACTAAATGGTTTAACTCTATTATCCCTGGCGGATTGTCGAGTGCCAATCTTATTTGGCAATCAAACTAGCTGACTGTTGGATATGTTAAAATTTACGTATTAGTTGTTTTAATCAATATTAACATTCAAAATGTGACTCAATTGACTCGAAAGTGCGTGAGATAGCACAAGTGCTATGATTATGTTAGTGTCCACTAGTGTTTAATATCTGAATTGATTTTTGTATGTTAATAAAAATAATTGCTTTAGAGTTGACTAGCTAGTTTGATATTACAATTTTATTAATAGCTACACTATCCATTTATTATTATAAATTGATAATGAACCATTTTGATCTCACTCATATTGTTGTTGTTTGGGAATTATTACGAGTTCGGATGTAAATTTCCTTTAAAAAAAATGATGAAGGCAATACATCATGCCTTATTAGGTATTTGAATGCTAATATTACGAAATTGACCAAAAAGTATGGATATTATTTGAAATTGCTGCTATTCTAGCTTTTCTACTTAGTGTTACGAAAATCATAATAAAAAAAAGCCAACACTATTTAGGCGTTAAAATGATATCTTAAAATGCACTTCAGTTGTGTCCAAATTTTAATGAAGGAGTATTTAATCTAATAATTAGTCAATTTAACTATTACTATAATGAAAACGAAATAGGATTAGTTTTGTATGATAGTTTCTAAAACAGAGTTATATACTAACTTGCTAAGCTTTTTATATGTATAACTTGGTTGTTGTTAATTCGTTTATTTTGGATTGTGGGTAGATATTAGTGTAGTTAGCGGTTACTGAAGGAGTTAACGCGAATACTGCTAACGGCGGTATTACGTCGAGTGGTAAGCTATGTGCGGGGGACAGTCGTGAGAATGTTCTCGATGTAGCAGCAGTTACGCAGCAAATAGTGCAGTGAACATTTTAGACATTTCATCTGCATAAATTGTTCCTATATTTAAAATGCACCAGTTCCTATCACTTTTTTACTAAACAATATTAGGAGCAATGCTACAACATTAAACATTTAACTGTTCCTGAATAATCTCTTGTAGCAAATAAAATATCCTTTCGTCTTTATGATTGGTTGTGCCTTCCAAAAATTAGATATTTTGCAAAAATATCAATAAATCTTTAAAATGAAAAGAGATAGCAGTTAGCTTATTAAATGTTTTGACGATAAAATAAACAGCCCTCGAAACGAATGACCGTCACGCGAATAGTGTTGTGAAATGGCACAGTTAGTGCATATATATACCTAACTAAAATCGGTAAATTATAAAAACATATTCAACCCATACCTTCGAATCCATTCGCACGACTGTCCTTTTGTAATTTATCGCGTATTAGCACATGGCACGAATTATAAAATGATATTGATGCAGCTGCTTGCAATTGTACATACATTAAATGTTCAATAAGAATAACACGAATTTATTCATCTATTTCTAATAGATTAATCAGTAGCCCATCTCAATGGCCCGCGTCATCGCTGGTCTACAAACCCACAGCATTTTTTCTTGCACAAGTTAATATTATTGTCTATTAGTTTTAAAAAATCTGTTCCTCTCGTTTTAGCAATATTTATTTATCGAGTGTGGAGTATTGCTGAAGTTCTGCTTGTTTCTGTGTTTGTTTGCTTCGGTTAAGTTTTTGTTCAGTTAGGTGCGAAATTGAGGTAATGTTACGACAGTACATTGACACTTGGGAAGTTTATGTTGGAGGCATCATTGTCGAGTTTTTGTTAGATTATATTAATTTAGCCATCAGCTAGTAATACCTGTAACATATTAAAAGGCTTGTAATATTAGACTTGATGTATTACATAAAAGCCTTACGTAAAATGGTACGTACTAGCAATGTCCTCCAATGAATATGGCGAAATCTTTTATGCGTAAGACTGAGCGCAGGGTCCCCGAATGTCTGTTATTTATGTTTTTATTAGGATGTGAACACGAGCACACGTAGCTAGTAAGATTTTATAGTAACGAACGCTGCCTTTTAGTTAAGTGTCTGTGTTGCGTATTTATTGAATTATAACTAACTTAATCTAATTGGAGAAAACCTCGTGTATGAGAAAAGGTCGCACCTCAGTTGAACACATAATGGATTCAGGTTTATTGCATAAACAATACAACATGTTAGACACAAACTATCGATATTGGTGCACGATCTTGACGTAGCGCATGTACTGTAGCTAGCGGTTCTCTAGTTACTGGAACGAGTAGTTGGCTGTGACATAGTAATTGGTTATTGTGCCAAACGCCAGTAGCCACATGTTCATTTTGTTTATGTCAATCTCGACATCAATCACAAAAATCGCTAACTAAATACATCATTACTATGGTATACTAATCAGTATAGATGATAGAATGTAAAATTGTTGCATTGTGTATATTAGTTTGAAAAGTTTAATCAATTAGTGAATGTTCCTGGTAATAGTTTGTAATTAATATCAGATCAAAATAGTTGTGAGTGAAATCAAACTACTTTTTAACTAGTTTTATTTACAGCAGAGAGCAGCTTATTTTGTTTTTCTTTGTTCTCGAAATGCAACAAGCCAAAATGCCAATAACCTTTTAAATAGTAGTATGGTAACTTTTAACACTTCCACAAGCTAACATGGGGTGAACTGGGTTCATTGAGCACGACACGACGATGCTGGTATACGTTCATCTTTAATTATGTGTGTGTGACAGTAATAATAAATCTTTTCTCTTAAGAGACTGTACTTGTGTATAGTTTCATCATAAACACTTCATCAATACAAATTACAAGAGCTTATTTCACAGTTTTATATCATATTTTAGCATATAAATGTTATGTATCACTCTCCTGATTAAGTAGCACAAAAAATTGTCTGTGCCACATGGACCGTTTAGAGTATTTCGCGTGTTCACAAATTATAAAAATAAAAGATTTATGTTACTGTCCAAACATTTCTTAAAATATATCAGGAACACAACAGACGAAAATTTTAACATGCTGAAATTTGATACTTTATCATAAAATGATTTGTAAATATGACGTGTTTTCTTGTTTTAACAATAAAATTTCTTAGCCATAAAATGGATCCATCTTTTTTTTAACTCTAAGATAATATTTTGACTTCCATTAAAACGCAACTACAGGCCTAGAATTTCTAATGTTATATCCAGTATCACGTGTATGCCGTCAAAAATAGTCCAAGAATCAAATTATTTGTAAAATAGAATAATAATAGATTGATGAAACAAGTCTACCACGGCAGGCCGAGGTCATTACAATTTAATATAAGTGATTCTTGCATGTCTATTTAAATTATCATAACATATACACATTGTATTCCTTTTGTGTTACTATTGTAATCTCATGTTTTCAGCTTTGTGTTTGATCCAGACCATGCTGGACTGTCCCAGAGTGTAAATTATTTTTTAATGATGAGTAAATTCGAAACATTTTGATGTGATTATTCTAAATTTTATTGAAGCCAAATATTTTCTTGTTATAAATGTGCTCATATATTATTGTAAACATGTGTTATTTTATTTTCAAATTACTCATCTAGTCCCCATCAGATTTTATCTTTTGGTGCAATTCATATTATATTTATTGGCAAAATATAATATTGTTACCGTTGCTATAAATTATTTACTGCTGTAAATTCTTATTTTGACCACACAATAGTCGAAAGTTCTAAACAAACAAATATGATAGTTACAGTACTTTACAATGAACACTTGGCGGTCTATCTACTTAGATTGTAAACTTTTAAAAAAGATGTATGTAGTAATGCTTATCATTATTATTTTTATATGAGAAGTTCATTATTTAAGTTACGATTAATTTTAGAAATAAGATCCAAGGCTGTATTAATAGAAGGAGTGTTTTTTCCCCAATCAAGCGAAGCTGATTTAACTTTTTTATTTAACCAACAACTGAATTAAATATTGTGTAAAAAATACTCCTGTTGGTCATAATAGATAATGTTCACTTTAAAAAAGACAAAAAAAAGCCAATATTTAAACATTGTGCATTATTTATTATGATCAGCTTTCTAAGTTGTTATGTGGATATGTGTGTATGACTAATTATAAAATAATCCTTTATTTTGGTAACAAATTGGTGTTATGAAAAATTTTGTGAATAAAATAAGATGTCATTCTGATTTCAATGTTTCATTTTATCATTCAAGTAACAAACAATATAATAACGTAAATAAAACAATGTTTTTTTAATTAAAACAACTATTTTCCATCTCGAACAATATTCTGAAAGCGAAGACAAACACGTTATTTCATATAATTCTGGGCGTTGGTTAAGGTTGAATCTCATCTAGCAAATGACGTTTTGAGCGACAGAAAAAAGGATATCATAGATATAGCATGAAAAAATATGATTCCGTGCTGGTAGACGGACGTGGTGCAAACCTAACGCGCGTATATGACTTACTCTGACTCTGCACTTGAAGATCCCGTAGACGAGCAAGACGGCTGGGATGGGCAGCATGGCCGTGCCCACCAGCAGCCAGCCCGCCAGCGCCTCGCTCGCAGTCCAGGTGCTGGCCGAGCCCGCCGCGAATATACTCTGCCAAACAAAGTTCACGGGAAGTGTTCTACCTGCTAAGTACGATTAATCCTCCAAGGGTGTTGTTTTCATGAGAAAGGGTTTTGTGTCGGATTACAAGAACCTACAGTTATAAAAGCTTAGACCACACCAAAAGTCAAGCTGACTGGCGAAGAAGGACCAGGCGCCGGTATCCATCAAAACAGACAAGCGGAGCGCTGCTGAGACAAGCAAGAAAACGCGATCTGGATTACAACCAACGTGATTGTTCGATTCCTGTACGTCTTCGCTCCGCTCGTGTGTGCTTTGGTGGAAACCAGATCTAACTAAGCCGCTTGCGATTCTGACTTCTTGAAGTAAGCTATATATAGCCAACTTATACTCATGATTTAAAAACCTTCAGGTTATTGCATCCATTTTGCTTACCATCATGATAGCAGGTGAGATCGCCCAACACACCCTCATGAACACGCTGGGATACTCTCCGATAGCGAAGAACACGTCTTCGCAGAACATGGTCTGTCCGTACACGTAGGTGATGACCGTGGCTATCAACGCTGCTAACGGCACGCGGAGCTTCAATACCGGCCAATTCATCAGGAAGTTCATTATGTATAAACCACTCTGGAATAGTCAAAAGGCTTTAAGTTCATGCATAGGGTGCTACACACATTTTCGGGTCAACATGACTCTGTACAGCGTGCCGGATAAAGGAAAAAAAAGACCTATGACAGCCCCCGGCGAAAGCCGAATTGTGCTTGCACTAGCGATGGTACCGATCGGCAAGAGCTGAATATGTTGGTACCTACTACTAGTTGTGGCTTTGTTGGTTACTAAATTCTGCCGAATCGAATGTCACCTTAACTACGTGTAGTAGCATAGCATGCCTGTGAAGTAACAGAACGGAGTGCAGTCACTTGAATCTTATTAATATTGTTAGTCATTGTCTATCCGTTGAAATCAATCTTTAGCATGTTATGCATAGGGCTGAAATTGGTATAGCGTAACGTACTGCATAACCTATTAAAAGCACGATAGGGAGACTCGCAATTAATTTATTTCAATTGTCGATTTATCCGCTCCGGCGCGGCGGGACTATATTCTTATTTACTCGCCCCAAAGCAAAGCTCCCACCTGGTCACCTGGAAATGTGAAAACCGACTACCAAGACAGGTGAGCCGCTGCGGTGCCACACAAACTGTATCTCATCTCCTGACCTGCCATTTGTGTGATTCCTATCTCGTCGAAGCCACTGTTAACGCTGTAGACGTGGCAGAGTTCTGATCAGAAATCATCTTTTCTTTCCTATATTAATAACTTCCAATACTAAAAACTAAAGTTCTTAATAATCGATTACAATCTAGCCTAATCAGACAAATAAGCAATTTAACTCTAACTTAATATTATATTATAATCTAACTCGAAAGTTATTAATCATCGACACGGTTAACATTAAGACACTCTTACCTGTGTGCAGAGAGTGAGGACCCCAATCAGACAGAACATTGTACATATTAGTATGAGGAAGGCCCAATTTATTTTTCTGATTGATTTCCCGGTGAATGACGACATTAATGTTTGTACTAATAGCGCCTGCAATGAACAAAGAAGTAATTTATTTCCTAGGAAAGCTTTATAAATATTATTATTTTATTTTGGAGGTGGAATATGAGAAAATGGAGGATTATAGGTTCATCCTACACTCAGTACGTGTGTGGTGCTCCTGACCAGACGACGGCCCAGTTGTAGGAATGTACAATGTGCCCCTACTCTAGTAATCCTGTACATTTATTTTGACATCTTAACGAACGCTATCGAAGCCACGATCAACTTGACCACCTATTCGGCCAAAGTAATAACTACAGTATAGTTAACTTGGCGAAAGCTATTGATTCGAAAACGAGACGAAGAGCGAAATTGAACCTGCAACGTTTAGCTCACCAGTTAGTAGCTCAACCACTGTGCCAACCGTAGGTACATCTTATTTTTCTCTCAAGCCTGGTGACAATCTATGATTAAATTTTTATTTAAAAAGGTTACACACAGTGCATACTTACTGTTGTTGTCAGTGCTGAAACGAACAGTGTGAAGAATATAAGAGTAGACCAGAACTGACTGCCAGGTATCCGAGCTACCAAGTCAGACCATAGGATCACTGATTGCGATGGTCCTGCAGGAGTTGTGAAAATAATTTTAACAAATTGAGTACGTGAGGATCGTGGTAGAAGACATTCTGTAATGTCTGCGGACCCCCGTGGGAAAAGACGGCAGTGTATTGTATGTTAGAACATTTTATGTGGAGCGAAAATTGTTACATTCAAGATCAAAGATCCAACCAGAAAGGATGGATGTTGCCACCACATTTCATCACAGAAGACGAACTTGCTTGCATAAACAATGTTAGCATCATCCTGCACACCGTTACACGAAACCGTTCTTCTCTTGTGGCGATTATAACCCTAAAGAATATTAACCTCACGTCCCAAAAATAAGAGAAACTATTCAGACTAGACCAGTGGTGACCCAGTTGTTACAGTCCTGCCGGCTGCCTTAGGAGTCGTAGGGCTCGTAGCTCATGAGTTCGAACTCAGGCAGGCACTTAGTGTGTGACAACTAGTGTCATTTATTTCATCACGACTGCTCAAAAAACGGTGAAGGAAAATGTTGCTAGGAACCATTCCTATAAAATCGAAGGCATCCCCGCCTGCTTCGGGTCTGGGTGGGGGTTCATGGCCCGCTACCTCTCCGATACTGCTTATTCAGACTATCAACAACTTCTATTTATTTACTTACTGCAAAAATCAAACTAAATCACAAAAGCCAAAATCCTCATACCTGGCCAAATACTAGTGCTATTCTCATAGTCCTTATAGAGCGCTCCGTGTGTGGCCCCTAAAGCCAGTGCGGTAGTCATCGTAGTCGACTTAGACACAGCGAAGGCAAGGATCGCGGTGGTACCCAGTTTGTGTTGAGACTTGGGGCAGTAGGAGCCGAGCATGACTAGGGATCCTTGGCACACTGTCATCTCGACCAACGCGTATTCCATGGCCTCACGCCACATCTAAGTGAAAAGGATTTAAGATTTATTCATTTGAAAAATATTTGCTGCTACATAAAGGAACCCCGTTTGTCCAGTGGTCGCAGCACCGTGTAAAGGGTGGATTTGCGCCTCAGATCGAGGTGGGTGTCGCCATTATGAATTTCGCTCTAGCACCATTGAATCTAGTTTTGTTCCCCGGTTTATGGCAATAGGCTCGTTACCATACTATACTTTACAGGAACCTCTACCTTGGGGGAACTCAGGCGTTAATTTATTATAAAAGGGTAAAAACACCACCATCCCAGATAGACATGGGCAAGACAGTTCTCTTTTCAATCTCATAGCAAACTTATAAGCATTGCAACTGATCCCGATCTGAGGCGATGCAGTAATAGAGATGATTAAGTGTGCGTTGCAAAGAAAGCATCCCGAACGGCTCTTGTTGGGGTGCTGCTGATTCCATGCAGTGCTTGTCACTGGGACTAGACCTTAAGTTATATAAGTTAACTGTTATCAAAAACAAAAAAACCTCACCTGGAAACTCTCAAGCAGCACGGTCCAATCGCACTCTTTGAACATGCGATTCGCGCCCTTCAGCTGGAGCGCTCCCACCGCGGCGCATATCAGCATCAAATACGTCAACACGTCTTTGAACAACACCAGCTGAACATGAACATAACAACTTTAGTTGATGTAGACCAGCATGATCAGCCTTTAATGTTTCCACTGATGGGATACACCCCTCCCTTTCTATGAGAGGCAGTAGGATGTTACCGACTTCGCGGCGCTGTCCCGGTGCGGTATCGTGGATGTGGGGACATGCCGGTTGTCAACTGCACCGTTTGACCAAAGATTTTAAATTTTGAAGTAAGGCAAGTAGACGACTCATTTAAAAAATGTTCTTTTTTGAACACGCACTGCAATCATGCACTTTCACAGAAGTCAGCTGCCAGATATGGAATAGATAAAGGTCCTATAAAATTAAATCAGATAGTCAAGTTACAATTCTTACTTTCGAGTAGCTGTATATCCGTTTGATGGCTATGAAGTAGATGAGCACCCAGCATATGACATAGTAGGCAGTCAGCTCCCACACTACGTTACCAAGTCCGCCCGCCAGACCATCGCGCTTCAGATCCAACACGAAATTACTGGAACCACGATGCATCGGCTGAAACTTCAAGTTGTATATGGGGATAGAAGACTAGTATCGTTGGGCATAGGCAAATGGGCAACTAACAATATTCAAAAGCCGTGTAACAGCTGCTTTTGCTAGATTCTAGACAATACCTACGAGTGTTCATGTATTTATTTTTGATTCCGTAGTTGAGCTTAAATACCTAGGTATGTACTTATTTGTCCTCCGTCCTCGTCTCCTCGAAGTATTCTAGTGTTTGACGGGTCAAACCCTCTTTAAGATGCCATAATTTTCGGCCTTCAGAAAGGTCAGATGCGTAGTACCCGCAACCGGCGTGCGTGTATGAACAGATGTATGAACGTGGACGAGGCAAAATGGGTATGTAAGGATCGTAGCAGGTGTTCTGTGGTTTCTGCCTACCCCAATTAGAAAAAGGCGTGAGTTTATGTATGTATTTTCGGCCGCAGTTAACAGACGTAAACAACTTGAATTTGCCACAGTACACGTCTGGTCAGCTAGCTAGAACGCTAGTAATATCATCATCTGCCTAGCCTTTTCCCAACTATGTTAGGGTCGGCTTCCAGTCTAAACGGATGCAGCTGAATACCAGTATTTTACATGGAGCGACTGCCTATCTGACCTCCACAACCCAGTTAGTACTAGGTAATACTATACCCCTTGGTAAGACTGGTTGTCAGACTTTTTGGGCCACTGACTACCTATAACGACTGTCAAAGATCTACAAATGACAGCCGGGACCAACGGCTTAACGTGCTTTCCGAGGCACGGAGGAAACTCGGTATGTAATGGGTGGTCACCCATCCACAGACCAACCTAGGCAAGCACGGCTTAACCTAAAGATCGACCCAAGCGGCTGTTATTATTTAGCCACGAGCTCCTATTATAATGCTAGTAATATAATGACTAACAAAAAGAACGACTGCGGCGGAGTCTCGCTTCCAACAGGCAGCGGTCGATGTCTGGCTGCGCAGGGGGGCTTCGCAGCCGCCGCGCAGTGCAGCCACGGCAGGAATATGTGGAAGGAGTGCACCATCAGCGCCAGGCACCACGCGCCCACCGTGCCAGCGGCTAGTGCACTGAACACACATGTTGTTAGCATCGTGAAACCCATGCCTGGAAAGATTCAAGGTGCACAATGGTCAAGGATGCTGTAAATGTGCAGGTACAAGGCAAATGCATTTATTCGTAGGATTTATGGTACAAATAATATATTAGACACTAATAAAAGTTCAGACATATCCACCGCTTGCATACATACGATAGACATAGGTACTCATGCGTGTACCTACTGAAAGGATGCCTCCAGTATCTGGACGCGCGTACAGTTTTGAAGGTAAGTGAGACGTACGGAAATGATTAAAGTAGAAACAAAAAAACCGAAAGATTAATGTGTTACTCCCAGCCCCTGGTATCTTAGAAACCCACTTGCGTTACAAGGTCGATTTTGCGTTTAACACGCAATAGGCCATAAGCATGTTTTAACATCTAAATAAGGTCATTAGGGCTTGCTAAGTAGGAAACATTTTAAAAAACTAGATACGTTGCGGGGGCACTAGGAATTTCTCCTGTGTCTGTTATTTTTTCTTACCCCTAGCCATAGGCACCATATCCCAGCAATTCAGCACTCCCTTCTTCGTAATAACTCCTAAAGCAAGCTCTAGATAAAAAACGGGATATCCGATCACTATGCTGAACACATTGTACTGGAACAGGAACGGCAGCAGCCTCCGGAAGTCGTGGAGGTATGGGTGCCACCAAATTTGGAAGATCCCGATGCAGGATGATAAGACCAGTTGGCGGTAGGTTATGTTGTTCGTCCATCGGTCGTGTACCTGGGGCAGTGGGGATAGATTAAAATCGATTGGAATGGTTAGTATGGGAACATGGTGTCTCGACTAAGGATCGACTACAGTTGAAGACGTGGACTAGGCTTGAGGCGGTCCGAAAGCTTTCATTCATGCAATAAAAGCGAAAACCATGTGAATCGCCTCATTTCCTTCTAGACGGCACGTCGGAATAATTTTTTTTTTAACTTTGCCCCACACTAGGAATTTCTTCTGTATCATGGGTGCGTTGGTACTCCCTGTAGGATATAAAAATATTTGTTCCCTCCGTGAATCGAACCCGCGACACGCAGCATAGCAGCCAATCGCTCAGCCACTGCGCCAACCGTGCCGTCGTAGTTGCAGTTGGTACTGGGTAATGAGACTTTCGGCCCACTGACTAGTTGATTACCTTTAACGACTGTCAAATGACAAAAATGATGTAAAATGACAGCCGGGCCCAACGGCTTAATGTACTTTTCAAGACACGGAGGCAACTTGGCATGTAATAGATGGGCACTCATCCATGGACCAACCTTGGCAAGCACGTACGGCTATTATTTTTGAGCCACGAGCTCCCAACACGGACTTTTCATTTAAAGTTAAACACTTTTAGCCAATCTTGAACTAAATTTCTTTCTTCAAAATTAAACCTTCGGCTTCGGATCGATAGCCGATTAATCGGATTCGTCGGACACTAGCTGCTGGCAACATGTTTCACATTTTTTCTCTATGAATGGAATGTTGCCAGTTACCCTTTTTTTGCGGCACAAATACATGCGGACATAATGCCCATGGTAGGAAATTTGAATTTCGCGGGCTTCAGTCTTAAGTCCGCCTTTGTACGGTTTTTACCTGTCCATAAAGTTTTAATAAAAAAAAAAATTCAACCCAATTCCAACCAACCCCAACCCAACCAACCAACCCAATTCTGGGTTAAGCTCGCCATTGTACATAAGCTATATTGTTGCAATTTGTATGTATATATGTTTTTTGTGTGCAATAAACAATAAGAATAAGAACATTTTGCTGAATACAAGTTGTTTAACTAGTGTTCCCGATGTTACAAAAAGATTTGATGGTCAGGCCTGAGCTGAACACGAAGATTCGTGGGACTTACAGCTATTATCAAATACCCTCCTTGCATATGCCATTCCCGTCTGTTTTGCGTCATTGTTTCCGACAAGTCTTAAAAAATTATACCATCCGCAGATATTGCTCATGGTTCTCCTTTACTCAAAGAAGGAATGCGTATAAGCAACCAGTAACCAGAAATCATACATTACCAGTGGACTTTCCGTAGATTTAGAGTCGATTGTCTCGGTCAAACTTTTCGAACGAGTAGTCTGAAATAAATAGAAACAATATTGTTTTTCTTTATTTTGTCATCATTAATTATCCCTCTAAACAGACTTCGAACCCAAGTCGGCCGGAGTAAAGACAATCTCTGCAGATGGGGGTTCATGGACGGCTCAGACCTCAAGTGCGTATCTCCCCACAGACAATGGCCATAGAATAATTGTATAGAATAATATTTATTATTTATTAATAGGTACTTCCAAGCTTGGAAGTCCTTCTGGACCCTAAAAGAACATATGAAGGGAAGCCTTCCGATAACGCTGAAAAGGAAACTCATCGACATGTGCATCCTGCCAGTCCTAACCTACGGTGCACAAAGTTGGTCACTTACTGAACAACAGAAGTTCAAACTCAAGATTTGCCAGCGAGCAATGGAGCGCAGCATAATAGGTGTTAAGCGGACAGATGGCGTAAGAAACACTACCTTGCGCTCCATTGCTCAAATAGCAGATGTTGGAGAAAAAACAGCCAAGCTGAAGTGGGAGTGGGCTGGCACGTAGCACGAATGCGCACGGAGAGATGGGCAACAATCGTCACCCACTGGACGCCTGTCGGAGGAAATCGCCGTCGAGGTAGACCGCGGCGAAGGTGGTGTGACGATCTGATATCGTTTGCGGGGCGAACATGGCCAGATATCGCAAAGGTCAGAGAGGTTTGGAAGGAGAAAGGGGAGGCCTTTGCCCAGCAGTGGGACACTCAAAAAGGCCAACAAAAAAAAAAATAGGTACTTACCACGCTTTCACTCATTTTCTAAACGAAATTATATCTAAATCACTAATATTTTTCGAAAATATTTCCGATGCTATGGATATAAACATGTGTCAAAATATTCATCAACATACTGACATAGACTGAAATTGACTTTTTGATAGTACATCAGTGTTTATTATAAAACACTTTTACCAAAGTGTCATCATCGAAATCCAAGGAGGTTTAACATATACGAAAGGTACTTGTTCTCCCCGTCTTTGCGATCATTTTTTTGTTCTACACCATACCTGGGAACCTTCTAGTTACGGAGATATTGGGGGTCAAAGTTCCAACTTTGTATATGCACACCAAAATTGTTTAAACCATTTAAAAATGATTGTTTTTATTTCTTTTACAATGATATGAAAGATAAAGGAGTAAATAATAGCGTGACGGTTGACAGAGAATGGAAGAAAAAAATACTTCGCCGACCCCAAGTAACATGGGACAATGGTAGGAAGATGATGATGACAATGATATGGAATAGTATTACCTCACTCACGCATACTGAAATTCGTATCTAACGTTGCATGCAGGATGTGCGATCTCATTTCTGTGAGTGTTAACTTTTTCGCGCGAATAAATAAGAGTGTTGCCACAGAGGAAAAATGTGCGAGCAATTTACTGGCTGCATAGAAAGTAGATCCGCATCGCCATTACTTAAAGTTGAAAATTGAATGAAAATTGACGCGGACATAAAGAATTCGCCTCGCGCAGGCGCGCAACACGGTCGTATTTACAATGCAGTCATTAAATTCAATCATTGAATTGCTCGGGCATTTTTCTGTTCAGTCTGAACTGACCCTAACGGTTGGAATATTTGACTTTCATAGTTTGTTTTCATACTAAATTCGCTTGTGCGAGGGGGTTTTAACAATAAAAGAACAAGATTGTTAATATAACAAATTCTATAATTCATTTAAGTCTATAATATCTAGCTATACATAGTGGATTCGCGGTAGCTAAATAAATTAACAAAACGCACCAAATTACGCTACTATTTGGTTTACAAACGTGATTAAACCTTGAATACATAACCGAAGTTGACGAAATAATCACAATTTTACGTGAAATATAACAACCAAAACCACTCAAATGATAAAATAAACATCGTTGTGTTAGGGTGTTACCACACCAATCGATCGATGGTAGAATGGATAAGTCGACGTCGATCGATAGTTATTCCTTTTCGACTAACCCATTCTACCATCGATGGACAGCATCGATCGACGATCGATCGATTGGTGTGGTAACACCCTATTTTTTTCAATGACCAGACAAAAGTTCTTGAACCAAATGTAATAAAATAGTAAATTTTGATACAAGGGGGCAAACTTTGTCATTGCACCTGAGGCAGTGTTGTTATGGAGCCGAGAACTACAGTAAGGAATGCCCACGTGTATCAAAGGGCGTTTTTCAATACTTACACGTACGAAAAAAATAAAAAAATAGAACGAAAACTATTTTTTGTCATTAATTAATGAAACTATGATTTAATCAAATCGCTATAGTACTTTAAGCATTTTTTTTTTGCAACTTTAATCTTATTTGAGTCATACCCTACTTTTTATCCAGTTAGTTGTAAAATTATTATAGCACTTTAATTACTACTGAACTATCTGTATATTTTTTTGTAAACTTAATATTTTAATAAATTTATTTAATTTGCTTTTCCCCCGCGCTTTGTTTTCGCAGGTTGAAGGAGAAGCTAATACATATTACAAACAGAAAATTCAAATATTTTTGATTTGGAATGCAAATTAATCTTAATTTGTTGATAAAAGAAAATAATTTTATAAATAATAATGTTGATATACTTAATGACAATCTATTTATAAACAAAATTTTAATGTTCATGAAATATTTAGGTCTTAAGGCATGGGTCTATTTGCTGATAAAAAAAAATCCACTAGTAATTGAACCACGTTGGACTTAGTTTATACTTATCTGTGGCCAAAATAAAAAACTTTTACAAATAAAAAACAAACCACGAGTGTGAAATAGCCAGTTAACGAGAAAGTGTATTGAAAAAGTTTTATTTTTTATTTATCGTTTATGGAAACATTGAAATTATCTTTTGGCTCGTCATTGAAAAAGTACATTGCATATCTACAAGTACCTACTAAATAAATGTTTTTCTGAGCAAATAATATTATTGCGAGTACTCTAATCAATTCATTTATACTTGCGTACATGTTTACCAAAATAATACAGTCAATATTGATTACTAACTAATGAAAACTTTAAACATATTTGCGGAAGACAGTGAAACCAGGGCGGACAGGGCGCATATAGTATTATAAAATAGAAGAATATGTTCACAATAAGATGTATCCATCATAGATAAATATATGACAGACACAATGTAGAACCTATTCTATCGATAGCATACAACGTGGTAATAAAAGACAGTGCAATAAGGGTAGATACAGATGTTCCAGAAAAAATATACGCTTCGGTAATCATCGTTTACGAAATACGAATGCGCAATGATGAGATCTATGGACCTGATAAAACCATACATAGAACTACTTACTTACCGGAGCGCATACCGTTTCTGCTTTCGACTGCAGATCCCTCCTCTTTTAAGTAAAAGAGCTGTTATGTTTGTATAATTATCACTTGCTTCGGTGAAGGAAAACATTGTGAGCAAACCAGCATGTTTGAGAGATATTTCTCGACGGCATGTAAAGCCAAGCCAAGGCTTTGGGCAGCATAGAAACTCTTTACACCAGTTTAGGCACTAACCACACGATAAAAAAAAAAGAAATTCTTAAATTACCACCATGTATCGTACCGCGAGGGCTGGCGCGGGAAAACAGCACATGGTAGGAATTGTGGGAGGCCTTTGCCCAGCAGTGGGACAGTACAGCCAAAAATAAAAACTTAGACAAATAGTTAATATCATTGCACTGTAGACATTCAGTAGGTAATATTATAATTATGAAACTGGAAACGTGGATATAGGTGCCTGTCAGTAAGCGACATATACTTACTAGCGATATACAGGGTGTTTGGTTAAACGTGGTCAATACTTTAAAGGACTAAAGTACTCATAAATATGAGCAACTTTTGCTATGGGGATAACTATGAAAACTGATTTAAAAAATCTGCTGTTGCCTCCTTTTTTTCGAGTTACGCGACCATTAATGTGTGGAGCAGCTGATATATTTTTTTCGCGATTTCATGGTTGGTCCCATAGTAAAAGTTGCTTATTTACATGAGTACTACACGCCCCTAAAGTATTGCCCACGTTTCAAAAAACACCCTGTATACATGTTGGAAAATCCTACAAAGGCTGTTCTATCCGTTAGATGTCGCTTAGTGTTTGCGAAAATGAGCAAAAAGGAAAAGATAATATGGAATTAGGCTAAATCTTACAATTTCAAATAACAAACGAATAAAACTAGACATTCGATACACTACGCGGCTCAATGTTTGGCTTGGTGTATCTAAAATATTATAAGTCCTCTCTAGTCGAGTCTAAGTTTATTTTCATGATGATGCAGGATACATGATCAAAATGATTTGTTGCTGTGTGTGTTACTTGAATATCGATTCTTAACGCTGGATGGGTAATATCAATTTAACGATGCTAGAAAAATAAAACGTGGTTGTTTTTAGGTAGGTTAACCGGTTAGAGCCATACAATTGATTTACCATTATACGGGTTAACCTTATTATATTTCGGTTAAGCCATTTAAATATTACTGATTAACCAGAATGAAAGACACAGCAACGAGCGCGGGTTAACTCAGTCATTTACTTGCATATTTTTTAAGTACACAAAAGAACTCTATGCGTGAACCGGTTATTACAGGCTGATTAACCTTTTAATACGGGTTAACCTGTGCTCTAGGGTTTTTCACCTAACCCTAAAAAATAACCTGATTAAAACTCCTATACGGGTAACCATTTCGATCCCTGTTTTTAAGCGTGTCCTGCATTGATCACAAGATTAGCGGGGAATACTGTAGCGTAAATTTTAACAGATTCTAAGACCGATGTCTATAAACGTTACTTGGCACATCATTTGGGTAAGACATATTCACGTATCTATCTTGCACTTGTGGTTTAACAGCAGTGTGACAGTTACAGGAACATCGCTTAGGGCGGTTTCAGATTAGCTTATTTTCGGCACGTATATGTCCGTTTTTGGAAACGCGTGTAGACGTGGGTAAACGCGCCTTTTTCCACGCACCACTCGTACGAGCGTCGACGCTTATAAGCTCACATAAGCACTGTTTCTTCTTCGGAATTTAGCTACTGATTGATCCCACCGATTCAAGCGAACACGCCGAAATAGGGTCGTGTACGATCGTTCGGTTTTTTGAGGCGCAATATATGGCAGCGTGTAAACGCGTAAGCTGATATAAGCTTATACGCGCATTAAAATAAGCTAGTCTGAAACCAGTCTTAGTCAAAATATGTGATAAGTCAATTTTATAGATCTTCGCATAAGTTAAATCATAAGAGTAACATAATAATAGAGTTGTCTATAACTAATTGATTATTTATTTTCAGTACCAATGTCGTATGTTAGCGAATGATAAGGCGATTATTCGCGAAAAATAAGGCAAACTTCGATTATAATTAAATTATAAGAAGTGTATGATAATGCATTAAGTATTATTTATGTTTTTTCAGAGATAGGAATAGGTGGAGTACATTTACCTATACTTCAAAGAAATTAGTGTCATATTGGATAATACGTCCCTCTGAATTTATTAGGTTTACGACAGAACTTAAAAATGAGATTTTAGGAGGTTCACGTGTGCAAATTCAAATATTTTTATTTGTAGAACATAGGTAATTATACAGTACGGATATCAATATTAATAAAAATTAATGCTGTCTTACCGTCAGCGGATTCGATATTTAGAAAAATATACTCTAAGTATTCCGACCTCTGGTATATCCGTAATATCTATACAATAATATGTACCGATGTCAATTTCCTCATGTACAATTCAAGTAGGTAATTAACGCTAGAGAAAATATATATTTCTGGTATCCTACCTATTTAAAATCAGTACATTTAGGATTCTAGTCTTTTTTTTTACAAAATACGTACTTCAATGGATATTCCGTCAAGCATAATATTGTCAATCATCGAAAAATACAAGGTAAACACATAACCATACACTTCAGTATAGGCGATGAATTTCACGAACGTGCGTCTGCCGTTGCAGTTTGAACCTTATGTCAATGTCAAAACTAACGGTACGCGCGCTCGTGATTTGCAACGACTATATCTCACTATGTTTCAGGGACTAAATCACCATCTCATAAAGCAGTATTACGTTAAGCTTGTGTGGGAAAGAGAAGACGCTCTCCAAGACGTATAGCTCCATCTCTTTCGCAAACTGAAGTAAGAATAAAGTAATACTGCTACAAGTGGGTATTAAGCCTCATTTGCTAATGTTGCAAAATAACTTACACAACTGATGCGTCAGCTACTCGGAATCCGAACTGAACATAATAGTTGCTCTTACTCTGAAATGCACTTAGACTTGACCGTAAAAATGTGCCTTATTTAACACATTTTTTTTTCTGGGACTGCTGTTAGGGGTCGTCCATTAATTACGTGAAGTATTTAAGGGGGCGGAGGGGGTCGCACCGAATCCCACAAAAGAGAGAAAATATCACGTACTAAGTACGTTCTCGCAAGAAATATTAAAAATTGTGAGAAAACTTGGTTTAATTAAGTAGACATGTTGAAATGTGGCTAAATCCTAAACAATAATTTGGTGAGGGGGTCAAGTCAAATCTCACGACATATCACCAAGGGACGCTCCTTAGATTAGAATATTTTTGCCGCACAATTTTTCAATCAACTCATCATATCGCAGTTCACTGCTTGACATAATAATATGCTTTGAATGGAGAATATTCTCCCCTATAAATTTCTCTTAGCTACTGCACAGCTATATTCGGATCCAATCTCTGTTTGGGTGTGTGAAACATCATTTATGCATTTTTATTCAAATAATAAATTGCAGACGAAAAAAATTGTCCGTTTATAGATATTATACCTCTAACATAAGCCTTACTGTAACGAGAATATAAAAGAAACAAAATGATTTTGACAGTGAAGCAAAATTAGAGCTAAAAGACTGTAGGTACTGTATGTCTTTTACCATTTTGTGTATGAAGCAGTAAACAATTGATATTCTTTACACAATGGACACATGGATGCACCAGAACATTTGAATAAGAAGATTTAAAAATAAAATTTTAAAAAAAGCGAAAAGACGTCAGGGATGTGCTTCGTTTCGTCTCGAAAGACGTGGCTCGATACTGTGTCTGATTATTTGCTTTTATTCCATGGACAATAAACCTCTTTAAGACAGCAAAGAAAGAGTTTACCTCAGTAAGTGTTTAAAACAAAATACGTGTCAGGGTAAGTCTAAGTGCATTTCGTTGGTTGTGTTGTGAGATGCAATGCTGCATCCCCCAGCTGTACTCTCAAATACTGAAGAGATCCCCAGCAGAAGGCAGCGGCGCGAGCCCGCCGGTTACATCCGGGAGACGAGACACGTCCGGTAGGTTCTCTATGTGGGACTTCACTTCCGCTTTCACCGCGTAAATCTTCTGCAATTTTATGTTGTACTCCTGGAATGAGAAAAAGAGTTTGATTATAAATTGGTCTCTTTCCTAGCCTGTTAGACATTGATCAATAGAAACGATAGTTCATAAGCCAGAGGTCATAAGTTATAGGATATTTGCAATAATAAACATTAACCTAGAGTTAGAGTAAGCCCATTTAGAATAATTTTAAAAATCCTTTTGAACGCCAGAGCATAAACGCACGCGCGTGCCCTCCACGCCAAGCCACAATATCACCGCAAATACCTACAGAAAGAATAGGATTCCAAAACTATTTAATTCGTGTTGTAGTGCACCGCATTTTTTGTCACAAATTTGTGTCGTTGGCGTACAGGGCACGCGCTTGCTTGGCACGTATATGTGGCAATGGCATTCAAAAGGTTAAAAAACCGAACTCCTTCAAACTCCATTTTTTATGATTTTGTCGTAGGTATGGTTTGGTTTGTGTGGTTGGTGTCGTGCTTGTGTGGTGTGGTTTGGTCTTAACGCGGTCCAAGTATCTTATTATAAGTATAGCAGTGGTCAGAGTCAGACAAGAGGTCCACATTAGACCTGAATCGAAAGAACTAGAAGTCATGGGAATAGGCTTTAATCCAGCAGTCGTATGACGTAGGCTAACAGTGACAGTTTGTGAAAGACACCCAGCGCTATTTAGCTAACCGAAATTCGTTCCAGTCGGTGATACCGAAATTCGGCTGCATTTATTTCATTTCGGTATTCGGCCGAAGCTCAGTTCAACAACGAGAGAGCACCCCCCCTCCCCCAACCCCGGCGGCGGTGGCAGGTGTGAACGTGATTGAACCTGTCAAAGTCTAAACGCGGCGCGAAATTCAACCGAACTTTGGCTTCCAAAATGTTCGGCCGAACAGCCAGCCATCTTTAATTTAGTTAGTTACCTCTAGCCGAGTCTCCGCCTGCTTGGAGAGGTCCCGCTGCGCCTGCAAGTAGTCCCGCAACATGCCGGCCACCTTGCGCCTCTTCTCCAGCTCATCGCTCAGCCTCAGGTTGTATTCAGCCAGTAGCTCCACGGCAGAGTTCACCACAGCACTTAGGCTAAGCGCCGACTCCTTATCTACAAGAAGATGGTACCATTAGCTATTGAAGAGGGTACTTCATGTATTTAGGTTTAGGAAATTTATATTTCAATCTTGAATTAATTGCCTTCTTTGCAACTTATTCAACCATTACTTTAGCGTAAAGTTGAGTTTTGACTAGGTATGTATACAAATAAATAAAATGTATGTATCTGTTTGTAATTTCAAAATAACAGCTTTTGACTGATTGCATATGAAATTATGTACGGTACTTATAACATAAAAACGATTTTTTAAATTTTTGTCTGTCTGTTTGTCCTGGCTAATCTCCAAAATGGCTGGACCGATTTCCATGGAGTTTTACTGGCAGATAGCTGTTATTATAAGGCGTAACTTAGGCTACTTTTATTTTAGAAAAAGGATTAGGGTTCCGTGCAAAAAGTTAAGACCCTTGAAATTGTTAACAAAATCAATCAATAGGGAAGTAATATAGGAAGTAATATATAATATTTATAATAATATCACGCGGAGGAAAGTCGCGGGGCCGACTATATTATAATAAAAGTGCAAAAAAGACCCAAAAATAATTTCTGTTGCAATATTTGAACTTAGTCGTTTATGACATAGTCGGTGGTTCCTAAACATGACTGTTAGCTAAAATTCTGTATTCAAGTTCAGGGTTTATTTACTTCTTGAAATTTGGATTTGAGTGTCATTTACAATACTGTTTGTTGTAAAAGTTATAAAGTAATTGTCTCTTTCCAATATAAATTCAGTAATAGGTTTGACAGCATTGACTGTGGTACAAGCTATCTGTGTAATTGTCACACAGGGGTGAGGATATTTTTAACACAAATTTCCTCTTTCATAAAGCATACATTTGCTTGAAGAATATTTTGAAAACATTCAAAGAAGTCATAAGAATTACAAATGTCTTTTCACAAATTTCATTTCATAGATCATTCATATGATATCTTTACCAACATTTGCAAGTTATCTAACCAATTTGGGCATATCAGAGAATAAGTGAAATACACAGAGCATATCAGCAATATTCTTTATTAGCATAATATAGTCATAAGTTATACAATAATGTTTATCTACTAGAATCACATATAAACACAATCTTTGGGAAATATATGAATGAACACAATCAATATGCAACATAATATTCTGAAATCAATAGTTTCTAATCACAGTCAATGCTTATAAATAAATTAATAAGATATAAATTAACTTAGGTTGAGACATTACACTCCAGTATCCAAAATAATTGCACAATATGATCTCAATAACAGAAACTATGAAAAACCAAATTTTAGGAAAAAGTTTATGTGAAGCCAGTATTTTTTAATATCATTATCAAGATAATAAAACAAGAGCACGAACAATTACCATTTTTATTGAAAGTTTCGAGATATATCGTGAATATGGATAAGTACATAATCGTTTTTCACACATTCAGACTACCTTAGCTGTAAGCCTGAGTGTGTGAAAAGCAGGCAAAATTTCATCGCAAATTAAAGTGGAATGCTTTTACATTCTTCCACATACTAAGTGCCGTCTATCCAGCAACCAAATCACAACAGGTTTAGAGCGAATTTTATTCGTGAGATTCACTGTTATTTCTTCGCTGACATGGACACCGCCGAATTTGTCTATATGCTATCATAGCACGGCGTAACATCTTAGCTTTTTTTATGAGATCAAGTACATAGTTGATGTGATGATAGGGTGTCATTTTACCTTCCAACTTATTCAATAATTGCACTTCGGACACCTCTGGCGGGAGTGACGCGATCCTCTCCCGGACTGCCTCGTCGCTGGATGCACTGGCCTCTAACTCGAGCAGTGCCTGCAAATAAAAACGACCTTGTTATTACTTTGTTAGTTCATTTCCTGATAATCATAAATTAAAACCGCCTATTCCATTATTAAAATTATTTGATTAACAAAGAAATTACTTTTAATTGACCATTAATGCCATAACATTATTTTTCTATTGCTTATGGCTGTTTAATCATGTAAGGCCACTAATTTAACACTTTTCGAATTGGCTTTTTAATGCATTCATTAGACCAAAACATCCACAAACTGATTTACATGACTTTGATAATCAAAAGTAACTATTGTAACTTCTACTTTAGTTACCTTTTCCTCGTTTTATGAAGAACAATGATCCAAGTGTTTACCTTGATGAGTTCCTCAGGCTCTGGTGGGTCCCCAGGCGGCGTCTTGGGGCTGAGCGTGGTGTGCGTCTCTAGGTGGCCGTCCACCTCCTTAGTCTCGCTGCGGCGGCGCTCCTGCTTCTCGCGCGCCTCGATCTTCACTTTCTTCTCTGGGACCGGCTCCTTGAGAACCTCCACTTCCACCGACTTCCGCTTCTTGCTCTCTTTCTTTGGAGGAGGAATAGCGTCGTTGGGATCCACTGGAATGTTAAGCAAATTATGAATAAGAGCTACTGGTATTTTTTAATGTTAGCTGGTATTGACAAAAACAAACACACAAAATTAAACTTATATTGCATGTTACACACTGATGAACTCAAAAGCATGAGATATAACAAGACCAACATTCAATGTTCGACTTTTAACTTTTGTGTCGATGTTTCCCTTATTTATAATCAAATTAGTTTTGACCAGAACTCTGCCACCTCAATGGCGTTGGTGGTAGCTTTAGCGTATTTCCCTTTCCGTGTCCAACTGGCGACAACGGTCTCGCGAAATCCACACGCCTTTGTATTACTACACAATTCAACCAACCCGTGCACGGCTTGCGTCAACTGAGCACGTTTTTGCGATCAAGCAACGTTAAAAGAGGTTTTACAAAACAGTGTGCAATGGAACTAAAGGCGGTTTTTCAATTGGTCTGTTCAAAACAAATCCTGATGATTTAGCGCGTTCGTAAATATTCGGAATAAATCGTGCGGCCCGAGCAGGCGGGGAGCCAATAATAATTCCACAGAGCCTTCAATTCAAGAAAATTATACGATTAGGTACTGGGTATTGAGTCAGAGTTTATGAGAATAATCAAAGTACTTAAAGAAGAACCAAATAGGTTAGGTTAGGTTAGAACTGTAACCAAATAAGCGCGAGCCGAGCGAGCGTAGCGAGCGCTGCCGCGGCAGCGGCCGGCGATCGCTATCGCGCTCGTATATTTGGTCGGAGTAAAAAAAGTGTTCAGTTCAACTCCACACTATTTTGTAAAACCTACTCCAGCGCCACTTGATCACAAAGGCGTGCCCAGTTGACGCGAATTGAACACGGGATAGTAGAATTCCATAGTAATACAAAAGCGTGCGGATTTCGCGAGACCGGTGTCGCCAGTTGGACACGGAAAGGGAAATACGCGTAGCTTTAGAAATTTCCAGTTCAGCACCAAATAAAAGTCAAGTAAAAATAACATGATAAACTTTACGGGCAAAATAAAATTTAATCAATTGGCGAAAACTCTGTATGTTTTATGACAAAATAAGCATCTCATGGCAGCCTGCAATAATGCATTAATGGCATTTTTGTTTCTATTTGTACAATGCAGGTGTGGAAATCAGATAAGCAGTCATTTCATGTAAAATAAGTATATTCAAATGCATCTGGTTAGACTGGAAGGCACCACACCAACATTATTGTGTAATGGTTGGGTAGATTCATCATCTGCCTAGCCTTTTCCCAACTATATTGGGGTCACTATTAATACTAATAACGGGATATTTACCATGTTTACTGTTATAAAAAAGTGTGTGTGTGTGTGTGTTTATTAATAGTAATATTAGTGACCATGATAGTTTAAAATCTTATATTGGGGTCGGCTTCCAGTCTAACGGATGCAGCTGAATACCAGTATTTTACATGGAGCAACTGCCTATTTGACCTCCACAACCCAGTTAGTACTGGGTAATACGATACCCCTTGGTAAGCCTGGTTGTCAGACTTTTTGGGCCACTGCCTACCTAACGACTGTCAAAGATCTACAAATAAC
This sequence comes from Noctua comes, assembly GCA_963082995.1. Lineage (NCBI taxonomy): Eukaryota > Metazoa > Arthropoda > Insecta > Lepidoptera > Noctuidae > Noctua > Noctua comes. The sequence goes on along the minus strand of OY720281.1, from coordinate 12,141,992 downwards.
AGCCAGGACTAACGGCTTAACGTGCTTTCCGAGGTGCGGTGGAAACTCGGTATGTAATGGGCGGTCAAACATCCACAGACCAACCTAGGCAAGCACGGCTTAACCTAAAGATCGACCCGAGCAGCTGTTATTTTTTTATACTTTTTTTTTTAAATTCAAAATGTGATACAGAAGAAGAAACTCACCAGCCTCCTTATACTCCTGAATCTTCTGCGCATCATATACCCCCCTCTCCCCCCAGATAGTGAGTATTCTGTGCAGCGACTGTTTAGTCTTAGCATTTATTCCAGTCTTAGCCATGTGCTTGAATGATTCCACGAGTACCTCTCCAAACTCCTTCCCGTACTCCGGACCTTTCTTTTTACTATTCTGTATCACATCATTGGCAAGGTACATGAATGTAAGCTGCTTGCTATCTTTGGCTGTTAAGAAAAAATCCATAAAGAATACAACAGTAATTTTTTACACATATTAGAAAATTTAAAAGGGTTCCTCTAAGGATAGTGAATGGGCTTACTATATGCACCTATTCGGTTTATTTTCTTAAATTTGTTTTCCACAATTGTGCCATTTTTCATTACTGTGACAAAACTGTTCATGCCCACAATTGTCATTCTAATGTTTAGTCCCAAAATATAGCAAATGTGACAAAGAATGATGTAGGGACAATATTGTGTTTGTCACAACAAGTGGGTATAGCTACAGATAACACATCTTTCCAGTAAGATATGGTCAACTATGTGCATTGAAAGCCACAGGTGCAGTGTATCCACAAGTAGCTGATAAATTCTTTGGATGTTTTACATTAAAAAAATCATTTATTTCATATTCTGACTTTCTGTGTTTCATTCGGCATTTCTTCACAGATCGATGTATTAAATGAACAACAAAAATAATGTGTTTACAGCATTAAATCCACAACCTGTGCATTATTATCAGATATGTTACAGTTTCACTTGGAATTACAAACAATAATCTACCCACTGCAAGATAGATTGGCATAATAAAATGTATTGATAGACTAGAAACTCAAACGCTAATCAATTACATATTGTGCATTTTGTTATCAATCATGATAGGTGGGTGTTTTTTGTTTCATGTTGGTTACTCCTCGGAATTTCATCGTTTGAAAATGACAATTTAATCTTTTAAAAACACTGTTTAGCATCCCCCAAATATTTTCAAATTTTATTATGCACGCAAAATTAAAACAAACAAAAGTGAGACATTTTGTCAATCAATGTCCCTATGGAAGCCATTGCAGAAACGAAAACATCTTCTTTCTCAGTACTCTTACGAGAAATAAGTATTAAACTGTTAATTTAGACATTACATAGTAGATACAATAGTAAGAAAAAACAATATTGTAGGTTACCTTTTAGTATTTCTTTGAACCAGGTTTTTACAACTACGGCATGGTGTTTTCTGTGATGGATCAGCCACAAAGAAAGTGTTTGAATGCTTTGCTGACTCGAATTCAATTCTTGTAGCTTACGAACTAACGCGTTTTCCGTAAACCCAGACATGGTTTAGGAAATTAATAAACGCCACGGACCACAACCACACACTTCATTTGACGTTTACTAGCGCCATATTGATTTGAGATGAGATCGATCGAGTAGAGAAAAAAATGCTTGGGTTTGACTGCGTTCCATTTCATGCCGGGTATTCTAATATACGATTGATAAAAAATATAATTAGGACAGAAGATAATTATTTGATTTTCATTCATTCTCTGTTTTCATATTCGGGTGCCTCCATTTGGAAAATCCTCAAATTCAACAAATTTATCAACTGGTAATACTGGCCTTATATACTGGTCGATGGAGAATCTAAGTAATATATTCCCTAAATTCGGAAGAAACGAAGGAGTTTTCGGCGTTTTCATTTGAAGCGTTTTATTTTAGTTTAATTAATCGTTTTGAATCGTAATAATGTACATAGTCAGTTTATTAAGTAAAGTTTAAATTAGTTTTATGCAACACGTGTTACGTTTTATATGTGTAAATATAGGCTAGATTTTAGATTCTAGATTTCTAGATTTTTATGGCATGTCATGTGACATGCCATAAAAAGAAAAAATATACAGGGTGTAACAGAATAAGCGCAATACCTAATAGGTGGAATTAGTGGTGATTCTGACCATCAAACTGGACAACATTCCAAAGGAACACAGCCAAAAAAGAAAAATATTCTTGACCTCCCATACAAAATATCACATCGGCCGACGCTGATTGGCAAATTGAAAAAAACGCAAGAATTGCATTTTGCGGGCTACCCTAGCGCTTCGACTTTAAAGACAATAGGTTCGAACATACCTTTATTAATTTAGCATTTATTAGGCACAACTGGCAAAATATTGGTGTACCTACTACTACCTATAGGCTCAAGGCTGCCTACCTCTTCGAAAACCTCCTTTGCCCCTCTGCTCTGCCTACCAGCAAATTGCATTCAGTAGGAACAGCAGGCCTATGTGCTAATCTTTATGTACCGAAAGCTAGGTGTATATGTAATATTTATTGAGATTCTTGACTACAAATGCATCTTAAAATATGTATAAGTAGTTATTAAGATGCATTCGTAGTCAAGAATTTTAAATAAGCAGGTCTTTATGCAGATAAATGTAATAATGATGAGCATCTAACCAATCTTTGACTTTACGACTAAAATTTAAATATTTTGATAGATGTAATTTTTAAATAAATACCTATTTTTTTTATTTTGTCAGTTATCTTTAAAATAATAACAAATATTAAAAATTGTACTACCCAGTCCTAGTCCCATTCAGTACAAAAAAAATGGGTAGGTGGATGAACCTACCCATTTTTTTGTTGATACTACAAGTATTTATACTTCGTATTCGCATTGCCTTGCTGTTACGTATAAAAAATTCAATTAAAGCTAAAAACTTTTTGCGCGCTCCAATTTCTACACGCTCGATCTAAAGCGCGTCTACATACCGCAAATGCCTAAACGTTTGTAATCACTTGTTTATTGTATGATAGCAGACAGCGGGCGGTCCCCATGCCGTCGACCGGTCCGACGATCTACGATGAACACGCGTTCTTCTTTCTCTATACACCTGCGCCGACGCAGCCTCCACTCAGTGTAGTCTCTAAAGGCCCAGCCGCACGCGCTCCCACCTCCGCGCCCGACGAAACTCGAAATCCGCGCGAAAAACATCTCGCGTCCGTAAATCTTCAATTTGACAAGGAAAATACCAAATTAACTTGTTTCAATTCAAATATATTCTAGTGTTTTCTGTTCATTTCAATTAGTTTTTTAAAATAATAATTTAAAATGAATTACTTTTTCGGTAATAACGTGCCCATCGTGCTACTATTGTCGCTGGTGTTTCTGGCGAACGCTCAAAGAAGAGATGTTGGTGAGTAAAAGCATCACTCATTAATAGAAATTAATATAAGAAAGTTGTTTACTCTTACTTACTAAATAAAACTGAAATCTTCTAGTACTTAAACTCATGGTGAACTTGCCTAGTTACAAAGAGGTAGTCTATCATAAAATTCAGGCGTATTTTTCATGCATAATTCTCATGTTGCACCTACATTTGTTGCATGTTTTAGCATTATTTAAAGTTGGTCATAACAAAAAAACGTCATAGTGTCAATCGTTCGACCACTCAAGAACGGACGATGACCGCCAAAAAATAGCCTAGCATGTTGTCAAAACAGTTTAGTCTTTATTTAAATTCTGACTAAGTTATTTTATCATATTTTTCTATTAGGCATTATAGAGCTTCTAGCCATCTTTGTATGCAACTGAATGTTAATGAGGATGCCGCTTGTCTCTCAAAATAACCTTGTTATGTCAATTTTGGCTCGACAAAGTATCGTGATGTCCTATAGCTAGGGCTATTTGATTTAATTATAAATAAATAAGTCAACTTTTATAGCTTATATTCTACAGTTTGTAGGTAATGATGCCTCAGTCTACCTAATTGAATATCCATGATAAGCTTTAGTCCGAACCAATTGAAAATACTCATAATTAGAAGAGCCAGTAAGTGACCATACATTTTGTTTAATACGTTACAATAAGTACCTATATCTATTTTCGTCGAAAAGGTATTTTGAGATTTCTGAATTAAGTGATTGAGGTAAACGAATACCATTTATATGTAGATAAAATCAACACCGAATACGTCTTGATATTAGATTAAGAATTATATTATTTAAAAACAAGTTTTGTGGGTCCTTTAACACATTGTATCATTATATATAAAAACCTACCTATTAATTGAAAAAGCGTTTTCTTACCTCAAAAATCAACATTTTTATCATTATCATTCGTTCATTTATTGTAAGGTTCACATTAATATTTTAATATCAGAATGTTTTCATTCGTTCAGCCAATCAAAGTTAATTAATACTGGTATCAGTTTAATTATCATGCAGAACACTAATCGATCGTAAATATAACTTTAAAAACCAAAAAGTCCTTCAATAGTTCACTTGTGCCGAAAAATAAGTAAGATAACGCCCTACTTAGCGCAAGTCGCAAACAACCAGCTTTTAATATAATACCAAAAAATAATGAAGAATTTTGAGTAAAACCTTGATTACTACTAGTGGAGTTATTGGAACAAGTTATCTGTACTTATTACGTAAGGTAAGAACCATGATTATACATAAGAATGTATAAATAAAGCATTTCGGATTGGCAGTGGTTCGCATCGCAAGGCGAGCACCACTTTTACTTTTCATGACACAACTGTGGGTGTGATTTCTCTTTCGGAAGCAAGCTATTGACTGTTCGACCACCAGATACGAAGCTATAATATGATTACATCTCCGTTCCGATATTTGCATTTTAAATTTTGATAACTTTAAAGGTTAAAAAGTCCTGACGAGCCGACGAAGATGGCTGTAGACAAAAACACGTTGTGTCGTAGGTTTCTATTAGGTATGTGAAACTAGCTATAAAAAAATTTAAAATAGCTACATCATAACTAAGGTAATAAAAAAAATGAAACGCAGTGTGCAAATTGCACAAAGAACCTAACAACACAATCATAATAAAAAAGAGAGAGCGCGTTTGTGTCTTTTAGAGGAAAATTTTCAAAAAATCTGTGTACTGTTTGTAATTACATTTTGATGGGTAATTTTGATGGTAATAATGTAGCTACACACTCCGCAAATCGAAAATCTATGGAGGTACAAATGATTTTATTGATGCCAACACAATCTTATGAACAGCGTAATTATTTTATAACTTTTTGTAACAGTTAGCGCGTGCGCAATCACGCTACGATAACTCTAATAATAGAATATATAACTGAAAAAAATAATGTAATGTGAACCATGAATGGTAATTAAATAGTAAACAAAGTATTTCCAATTTTGAACAAATTGTAGACAGATAGAATGATATATTAGATTTTAGAATCGAAATTATTCTGTAAATGGTCGTAAACATTAAACAAGCACATTTTATTGAGACATAAAATGTGCGTTTTTACTTTATATGGATGCGTGATATGCGCGTGAGTGTCCTGAAGCTTCAACATTTTCATATAGGTGATAAAATGCAAATAAATATTTTTGCGTGGGGATTTTGGAGTCGTCAAAGTAAAGGTCATATCACACGATTCACACGTAATACACGGCATAGAATCGTCATTACTTCTTCACATTTTTACTACCTGATCCCGATCCGAAGTGATACCGTTACAATGGCCGTGTTACCCGCGTTGCAGTGTGGAGTTTCATAGAACCGAGTTCTGGCGATTCTGTGCGACGCAGCGCCTACGCGTGTGTGTTGGCCTTAAGTTTTTTGTTCGACGACAAGTACCTATCATCTTACCGAATTCTTAGTATTTCAGCTTTCTGCCAATGCCTTTGTAGGTAGAGTACTTGAATGTGTTGCGAGATATTTTGGCCACAGATCGTTATTTATTTTGAAAGACTATTTTATTATTGTAGGCTATGAAAACAGTGCTCCTTGTTGACTTTTAAGCTAAATTTACCTTTCAATTTTAAATTGAAATAGTGGCTTCGCAATCATTTTAAATCTGCGTATGTGTAGGCTGATTGCGGGTCCTGGGTACATATGACAGCGTAATACGAACTAGTTTGACACTTGCCCAATATTGAGTCTATTAATTATTTACCTACGCACTAATTTTATGCAAGTATGCGCGTGAGCAAGTACCTGAGTCATCCGCTGCAGTTTTGGTTCAGTTTTATGAGCTTGGAAGGAATTTATGCCATCCTTCAACTGCCCACTTCGTCTAGAATTTACATTTTTGCTTCGTTTTGATAGAATAACTTTGCTTATATTAGTGAAAATATTTTGATGAAGAAAAATATATTGATAAAGGCAGGAGAATGACGATTTTGATGAAGAAAACTGTCAAAGCTCCGTAGAATCGGAAGTCCCTAGTGGTCAATGTGCAAGATTATCACACTCTTCATCATTGCCTTTACTTTGAGTATGAACTGATTCAGTCATAAAAAAACTTTCTGGCAGTAAATGCTCAATATGTATTTACACAGCGAGCACTCATGTTCACATGCATTCCTAACCCTACAAGCATCCTTAACTCAATCCACATGGAAAGAAGCCTTCGTGAAAATTCGTGATGACCGCGGCTACTAAGGATGCCAGCAACCTATAAAAACACACCGTCCACGGTAATGACCCACATGGCGGGGACGGGACTTACTTACCAGTTTTGTACACGGATGTGGTAATTACAAAGGCTCTGGTTACAAGTCATGTTTGAAGTTTAACCCATCTTAATATCGAAGAAATGTGTGATAAACCTGTGTGATGGATCAAAGCCACATTAATTAATCATTAAGTTGAAAGTACGTCTACAACTACAAGTTTGGCTCTAACTCGTCACAAAAATAAACTATGATTATAAAATAGCATCGTACATTTTTACGTCATTAGGAAGAACATAGTTATAAATAAAAACCAAAGCGAAAAACAATCTTATGGATCAGAATATCATAACCTCAAAAAAATACTAGGGGTCAAATATTACAAAGCTTTATCTAAAATAATATGTAATTAAATAGTCTATGCCTAAACTTTTTCTCAATGTTCATATTCCGTCGTCGTAACAAAATATAATTTTAACGACCGCATCGACAGATTAATAAATAAACAAGTCACGACATTACACGATCACACACCTTAACGTATTATTTAACTATTTTGTATTCTATATTGAAATCTAATTGGGTATGTGAACTTTATACAGAGCACACAATGGTGTGTCTAAAACACGCTTTTAAAAACAGTCATAAAATGGGCTGCGGGACTGTTCGAAAGAGATACCGTGGCCCTGGAACACAAAGGGCAAAGAAGGAACATGGATGGGTTTTAGTCAGTACAAGTCTGACACTCCCTTCCGCTCCGCCCAGAGTGGGGGGGGTCATTTGATGATTTCCTACCCGAAAAAAAAACAAAAAAAAAAAAACTGACAGTCATAAAATAACTGAACTATTGGTTGTAATAGTTCGTTCTTAAATAGCTGATAAATGAATTAATTCTTATATATATATTTCATAATCTTGTCATTAATATCTTAAAGGTTTGAAACTCGAGTACAATTCTTCGTTAACATAATATGAGAAATACTCAAATTCAAATAAGTTTATTTGTATTATGTTAATTACAGCAAAGCGGTAAAAAATTGTTAAAAACAAATGTTAAGAATTTATTTACACAATTAATAATTCATCGGAGTTGTTCTCTAAAATTTTGCTTTTCTTAAAAAAAAATTGAATTAAAAGCTAAGGCCTATAAAAAATAACATCTACAATAAGTAATGTCAGCAAGTCAAGGATTCAAAATTACAAAAAATGCTATACGTTACATGTCTAATAAAAAACAATCAATCAAAAACCACCGTATATCAATATAGTTAAAATATCATTTGTAATGGGGATGCTCAACATTAATCATGGCGGTCTCGCTGCGCAGGCGCCGCAAAATTGCTGTCATTATCATTGTACTCCGATAATGAGTATTAGTACAATGTGCAACCTGATTACAATGTCATAAATTCGAAACACAAAGGTAGGACACGACTTTGACAAGTTACTAGATATGTTCCCACGGTACGCGTTACTGATGACAGGATCTAATCGATTAAAGGGACGGTATTTTGTAATAATTAAGCACAATGAAGGAGTGTTTTAAAATTCAGCTGTATCCAGTCAGACTGGAAGCCGACCCTTCTTGGGAAAAACTAGCCAGATGCTGGAAGAAGATAAGTGATGGCAGTTCAATAGCCTGATGTGCAGATGACACTCAGAAAATCGGGGGAACACCTGGTTGAGTCTTGCGTGGACCAGGGAAGCATAACAGAGAAGGGAGGAGGCCTATATTCAGCTGTGGTTGGAACACCACGGCTGCTAATGATATTTAAGCACAATTCCAAAGCACGAGTTGTTACTTCAATAACTGATCTATAGCAACAGAATACAGGTTGATTATAAGTCGGGGTGCATCATTTACAAGAATACTTGCCGCCTACAAACTACCTAGCACTGCAAAGTATATAAAGGGTGTAAATAGACCCTTAACACATCCGAAAGGCACTTGTTCTCCCCGTCTTAGGGATCATATTTTTGTTCTAGACCATACCTGGGAACCTTCTAGTTATGGAGATATTGGGGGTCAAAGTTCCAACTTTTTCACAAGTTTTTTTTAAAATACAGGTTTTTAATGTAAGATTTTTACTTTACACACCTCCACGACCCCCGTACTATTCCATCCATCCATCAGCACAATGCTTTGAGTGCTTTCCATCGAGTCCTAACATAAAACGTGATTTTTCACCCCAAAAAAAAAGGCAATTCCCAGCAATAATTTTTGCGTAAAGTTACTTAGTTCGATATACAGAATGCTTGGTTTACGGCTATGTGAAGGGTCTGTTTACACCCTGTATATCCTCGCACATAATTATAGTAGTTTGTCATGGAACACCCTGTTTAACCTTTGATCACGGTATCCGATATTATGCGTAACAGATACGGTATGCAAGATTAATATTATCCTTACTGTCTATGAACTTTAGGAGTATTTGTCAAAACCAAGTTTTAGAAGAATAAGTATGTGTCGCAGTCTACCTAGAACAAAAGAAAACGAATGTGAGAACGAACGAACACGTACGTGCGTACGTGTGTGTACGAATGTGTGTTTGCGTGATGTATGCGTGTGTGTGATTTATGTATGTGTGTGTACGAATGTGTGTGATGTGTGTGTGTGTGTGTGTGTGTGTGTGTGTGTGTGTGTGTGTATGTTTGAAGCCGAAAGAGGGTAACTAACTTTTCCTGGCGTCATGTTTGTGGCGTAGCTTCAGCAGCTGCGAGTTTGAAGCTTCATTTCGTAGCGTAACATCTGTAGTGTAATCTCCATAGCTTACTTTTCGTCTTTCGTCTAGACTCCGTAGCCGAGTGTTCGTAGCCGACTGTTCGTAGCGTAATTTCATTTCCGTAGGAGAGGAGTATTTGTTTTTTATTTAGTTTTTTTTTTACAAATACTCCTCTCCTACGGAAATGAGTTTTCGTAGCGTAATGTCTGTGTCGGTTTTTCTTTTGTGGCGAAGCATATCAGAAACCCTTTAGTTCTGTCCAGTGTCCACAAAATACATTGCTTTATGTATTTATTTAACACTTCAAACACGAACTACAGAGACGGACTTAATGCCATAGGCATTTTCTACAAGTCAACCTTTGGGTGCTTTCGTTGTAAATCGGAATATAATACAATTTATTTTTATAGAAACCGGCAACACTAAAATAGCAGCAATCAATTGAGGATATCCTTACATTTATATAGTACATCTAAAGGCCCTATTACAGCGTATAATTAACTTTGAAGATATAAACTAGTTGCAGTGAACTGGACTGTCCAGTTCTGATGAGATGACACGACGTCCTTCAATAAAATGCAGCTGCAACTGACCTACCACATTCTTGAAAAGATGCATTATTTATTAACTATTATTAAAATGCTAGTTTTTGTGAGAAAAGTTGTAAATTTTGTATTTGTTATTGTCACTGGGCAGATAAAACAAAGAAAGACAAAACGGCTTTTGGTTCTAGCTAAAAAATAAAACCAAAATTGATGACTAATGCGTAGTGGTGACAAGAGCATAACCTATTTATAGTTGAATTTTCATTTATTTTTTATGTGATATGTTTAAGTAGGTAAGGTACTTCTTAATTATTAAATTAAGTAAATTTGATAAAAAATAATGACACAAGGCTCAATGTTATGATTAAAAAAAGGTACAAAAAAAGCAAACATCGAAAGGTTAGGCAGAGGTGTACCTAATAATACTTTCGCAGAAACCACAGAACCCACATTTCGCCAGTTATTTTTGAGTCCCATGTAATAGGGTCGCCTATTGCCATCAATCCGGCACAAATCCAGACTTCTTGGCGGTTACTGAGAAATTACTGTTGGAAAATCCCAATCAAATCAGCTATTAACACTTTCAAAAAAAGACTACAATCATTAATTGAGAACATAATATATGAAACAGATTCCGTTTTTGTCATTTGGCCAACATAACACTAAAAACTATAAAATCTTTTATAATTACTTAGATGTCGTCAAGCTTGAAAATGGTCAACAAAATTAACTTGTTTCGTCTTATTTTGCCGCGATCACATTAAAATGGGACTACATTGGCTTCTTGACCTCTAAAACAAGAGACGACCTTGTTTATTGAAAGTCATTAGTGACGTCGTGTCACCGCAGCTTTTAATTTTTGGCAACTGATCTTAAAGTGGTATGGAATGATTTTTGAGTAAAAGGGAACGTATGCAAAGGTACGAGTGAAAGGTGTGGAAGAGTGATAGAGAGAGAGCGAGAGAAATAAAAATGGAGAGACGAGTGAGAAACGATGTACGATGACAGACGTGTTTTTTTTTGTTTTCTTTTAATTTTGCGATTAATTCGAAAAATATACATGTTTCTACGAACGTAACTTTATTGTTTCACCATACGATCCCACACTGGTTTGATTACTATATGTCCTGTCCTGATACCAGTAACTTTACCCTGTACTTACTAACATAACATAATATCACGCCTGTAATCCCTGAAGGATTAAACAGAGGTGTACCTAATAGTACACCCACAGTTCGCCAGTTATGTTTAAGTCCCATACCCCGAGCCTATTGCCATCAACCGGGCGCAAATCTAGACTTCGTGGCTGCTACTGAGAATTTCCTGATGGAAAAACCAAATAACACTTTACCCGACCCGGGATTCGAACCAAGGACCTCATGCTAAGCAGTCGGGCTTGCGACCACTATCCCATTGAGAGAATAGGAACTTCAGGGTGATAATGTGTCCTAAGCGTTTTCTTATTCACATGTTTGTTCGATACAAAATTTGACAAAATACAATTAGGTCTTTTTTTTTTTCCGATGGGAAATCATCAAATGACCCCCTCCACTCTGGGCGGAGCGGAAGGGAGTGTCAGACTTGTACTGACTAAAACCCATCCATGTTCCTTCTTTGCCCTTTGTGTTCCAGGGCCACGGTATCTCTTTCGAACAGTCCCGCAGTCCATACAATTAGGTCTTAACACGATATTGCCTACAGTGATGCACCTTCTTCAATTACTTATATCTAACTTAGATAGCTTTAAGACCACACAGACACACATTACATTACTTCCCAAAAACTACATTATTTTCCCATAATTGTCATTAAAATCATAAATGAGGTCTCTACTCAATTAAAGGCGATCCATAGAAATTTTGTTTGCTCTTTTCCATAAAATCTACGATTGATTCTTTATGGTTAAACCACTATTTTCACAGTTCGTCAGCTGTATTACTCCATAATGTTGCATAGTTCCCATGCACACATTTGTGACGTCAGAATCATCATTGAATAACATCGACATCTGAAGGCGAATTTCACCAATGAAACTGGAACGCAATCGGCACATCTAAACCGCGTTTGACAGCTGTCAGTGTCATCATTGTTATGGGATGTTGACTTTGACGGATCTTAAACGGGTTCAGTTCAGTTTTATTTGTGTAATTTGGCCTAATAATTAATTCTAATTTGACTGCCTCGTTGGTCGAGTCGTCGCAAGCGCGACTGCTGATCTTGAGGTCCTGGGTTCGATTCCCGAGTCGGGCAAAGTGTTCTTGGGTTTTTCCATCAGGAATTTTCTCAGAAGCAGTCACAGAGTCTGGATTTGTGCCCGGTTGGTGGCAATAGGGTCGCCCCCTATTACATGGTACTTAAACATAACTGGCGAAATGTGAGTGTACTATAGTAGGGATGATTCCTGAGTAAAAAAGTATGATTGATTAGTTAAGTGGATACGAATTTTTTGTTTTATCAAATCAAAAAAAAAAAACTGGTAATAAGTGTACCGAAATGTGACGTCACACGAGTTTTCGACGGTCTGTATCGTCTTCATTTTTTGTTTACGTGAAAAAGCGAAATCTATCTGACGGACTAATTACATTTTTTTAGGTCATCTACCCTATTGGGTACACGTCTGCTTATCCCTTTGGAGATTACAGTCGTGATGTTTACGTTATTTGGCCTAATACAATGCGTGGTGTGTTGTCGGTCGGTGTCACGGACTCGATTCTCGGACCGCGATGAGTCCGTGACCGATTGAGTCAATATCCGTAAAGTGACACGCTACAAGGCGGGGCGTCCGCGTCACCACGAAAAAGTTCTAAAGTAAACATTGTTATGTAAGGATGACTCTTTTTAACAATGTCGGGAAATAGGCATGTTTCCTGTGTAAAAAAAATATGATTCTATTTAGTCCGTCAGTTAGATTATCGAAAAATATTGGATACGTATTTTTTGTTTTATCAAATCAATAAAAATTGACGAAGATAAAACGCATCAAAGATCATGAGTGAGAGGGGGCCTGTGACGTCACTTTTCGGTAAAAAGTCAGTACACTTTACTTACAAGTATGAAGTCACACGAATTTTGGACGCACTGTATCGTCTTCATTTTTAGTTTTCGTGAAAAAAGAAAAAAATACGTGTCCAATATTTTTTGGAAATCTATCTGACGGACTAATTAGATTTTTTCAGGAAACATCCCTATCACCGGATCGATGACATTCTACATGCCAGCGCTGTGCTGTGGGCACCCCATGGCACAGCATTATGCTGGGTGATAACCTGTTTGTCGCAGTCACGACGTGCAAGTTGTCATTTTTTTTTTATTCCGTCCTGCTTTAATTATAAATATTTGTTATTGCGTTGTATATTTATATTTATCTCTGCAACAAATAAATACTTTTTCTTTCTTTTACATAAATAAATAAACTCACGCCGTCTTTCCATGGGTGTATGGTAGAATCCTGCTGAATACTGATCTGTGTACCGAAACCTCTGGGTGAAATTTAAGACCAATATTTATGATCCATTTTTTTTAAATTTTTTGATTTTCATTGTCACTGTAAGCTTGAGTAGTTATACCTACATACATATTGCGTCTTTCTTTAATTCCGCCGAGTGGTTACAATACACAAAGCTGAATATTTTGTAAAATACTCGAACCGACCACAAATCAAAGATTATGTTGTTATAAATCTGTAAGAGTAATGTTAATGTCCAGTGTGTTCATGGTGAAATATTACAGGGGAATATAGCGAGAATAAAAGACAATACAACTGATTTGAGAAGCTTTACGTTGTAAGCTTCTTCACACTTATGGACGCATCTAGGCATATAATAACAGTAGGTAAGCTCATATTGGACAATTAGCAAGGAAATAATTAATGTAAATAAGGAAGAGAGCAGCGGTGGCGGCCCCGACTTACGAACAGTAAGTCGTGGGTTCCAACCCAGGCAGGCGCATTATTTTGTATAATTTATTCATCACTCTCAGAACGGTGAAGGAAAACATCGTGAGGAAAGCGGCATGTCCTAGAACCAAAACTTCGAAGACATGTGACATCTACCAACCCTCACTGGGCCCGTGTGGTGGATTATAGCCCATTCCCTCTCATAGCTTGTGTCCCAGCAGTGGGAACATTATAGGCTGATTTTGCTTATGTTTGAGCTAAGGAAATATATCAGGACTGAATATATTGTCCTATGAGATACGGCAGACGTCCATTCTAAGCGATATTATACAGAAACTTTGAAAGCCAAGTGGAGTTTCGCCAGTTGAAATGCACCCCACAAACGTTATGCTAAGTCAAAAATTTAGGCTTGAGATGAGAGCAACTTCCGTAAACTAACTAACTTACAAGGTGTAAACGGAGCCGAGCCCTCTGTACATCAAACTAAGTTAAACTAACTAACTAACTTACAAGGTGTAAACGGAGCCAAGCCCTCTGTACATCAAACTACCAAAAAAATATTGCTGGGAAACGACTTTTTTTAGGAGTGAAAAATCACGTTAACACGGTAGGACTCAATATAACTCTCTCAAAACTTAAAACACTGTGTATTGATGCATTGAATAGCACGTGGGTCGTGGAGGTATTTAAAGTAAACTTGTATTTGTCTAATTTGTCTTTAACTCTGATTCAGCCGATCATTGATTACGCTGATGCCTGCTATTTGGGTGCCACTGAGGAGCTGTTGAATAAGCTGGAGCGTCTGCAAAATCTTTGCATTCGTTTTGTGTTTGGCCTGAGGAAATATGACCATGTTTCTCACTTCCGCAAGGAACTCAAGTGGCTCCCTATCCGTCTTCGCAGGAACACTCGAATATTATGTCTCCTCTACAACATCCTGTATAACCCTGCATATCCCAGCTACTTGCGAGATCGTTTTTCGTTTACCCGTCCTTCTGATGCTCTGTGTAGATCCCACCTCAGACATCATCTTAATTTCCCATCCCATAAAACTGAATTCTATTCTAACTCCTTCTCTGTTCACGCAGCACGTTTGTGGAACTCACTTCCGCCTAACATTCTCGATTCTAAAAGTTTATTTCTGTTTAAAAAGCAAGTCAAAGAGCATTACCTCTCCTCTATACTGTAATATTCTGGATATATATTGTAGGTATATATTTACAGGACTAGTATTTATTTTATATGTGTATATTTGTATGTATGTTTATTTTATATAGGTATAATTTTGTTTTAAGTTCCAGTTCCAATTTTCCTGTTTTGTCTTTTCTACACACTGTGTCTACATCTCTAATTCTACTTTCCTCTCGCAGGTCTGCTGGAAGAAATTTCTCATGAAATAAGCAGTACCTTTGTGCTCTTCTATTTTAATGTAATCTCTTATTAAGTATTTTGTGTGTACATAAAATAAATAAAAAAAAAACTTGTGATAAAGTTGGATCTTTGACCCCCAATATCTCCGTAATTAGAAAGTTCCTAGGTATCTTCCAGAACCATATAATTATCGCAACGACGACGGGTAGAATAAGACGTGCCTTTTGGCTTTCTATACCCATTATAAATGTATACTTAGTGTTGAAAATTAGTGGCAATGTTAATCGAAATGAACATTAGATATATGGTCTGTAAAGCAAAAAAAAAAGTATAGGTACCTCTTAAAAATCTACTTACTACCGTAGAAATAAAAACTTTAGTTGTAACCGTGTTCCGGAATTATCTACGAGCAAAGCCATTGTGTTATCTCACATCGCCGCGGGGTTAACTGGGGTTCCGCAATAAACTTGTTCCTGTCTCTTTTATAATCCTTTTTCCGAGTTCCTACGAGCGAAACTGTGTGGACAAAGGATAATGGAGAAATAAAAATTTCGACACGAGTAAAATTGTGCAGAATGGAAGACTTTCCACGTATTCATATGTATTACCATGTCAAGCTGAATTTATAGTGTTTTTTTTGTTGTTTTTAATGTTTAATGGAGTTCTATGTCATCATCATCATTTCAGCCGAAAGACGTCCACTGCTGGACATAGGCCTCCCCCAAGTGTCGCCACATTGACCGGTCCCGTGCGTCTCGCATCCAGCGGATCCCTGCAACCTTTACCAGGTCATCGGTCCACCTAGTGGGAGGCCTTCCAACGCAGCGTCTTCCGGTTCGCGGTTGCCACTCCAGAACTTTTCGGCCCCATCGGCCATCCGTTCTGCGAGCAACGTAGGCAATGTAATGTGTGTTGTATGTTCTATGTAGTTAGTTGTAAATTATTTACAAATATATAACACCACGTTTGTAAGCCCTAGACTCAAATAAGCCATTTATGTTTAAGTCCCATGTAAGTAATAGGGGGCGAGCCTATTCCCAGCAACTGGATAAAGACTCCGTAATGCTACCGAGAATTTCCTGATGAAAAATAACACTTTGCACGACTTAGGGATAGAACTTAGGTCCTCATAAAACTATTTACCTACCTAGGTAGGTAGGTACCTTTCTCGTATCGACATGAGTTCCTCCTTTACGAGTAGAACTGAAATCTGGTGTAAAGATATACAACATTAGTTTTAGTATAAGCGAAACCTGAAACACATGTCTAGTATTTTTATGTAAAGAATCTGTGTACAAAATTTCAAAACTGTATCATGAAAAATCACAAAGTTATAAGCTTGTTTTGTTACCTGGTTGTCCGCACAAAAACGTGGTCACCACGCAGCGGGCCCGAGCGCGCGCCTCCGGCGTCGTCTTCAGCTCATTGAAAATAATAATTTGGCAGTAGGTACCTAAATTATTGCGATAGGTAGTTAATTTCGCTCGGTGTCCAACTTGTAACTTTTTTAAATATTTTTGGGACAAAATATAACATGGTTTAAAAATTATTGGAATCGATTCAGTTTCTTATTCTGAACAAACTATATTCAGGTTTCGCATATACTAAAAATAATTTTGTATATCTTATTATATTGCTTCACTTGTTAAGGCTCGAAATCAGACCCAAATTATAACTAATGTCGCTACCAACATGTAACTGTTTAACATTCGTAAAACAAAATGAACTAAATGTTGCAAAAGGACAAAAAGATTTTATGAATAAAATAAGTGGCAATTAAAAAAATACTTAAATATTTTTACACTTTGTATAAATTATTTCAGTTTAAAGATTCCGATCTCCTAACTGCATAATAATATTTCATACGAATACTAAAATTATTCTTACATCAAATATTCAGAGCATATAAACGTAAGGTGATTATAACATTAGGTTTTACACTCTTGTGAAAGTATGTTTCATTATTGTAGTAGGTCTATGATTATAACTTATTATTGGGCTAATAGCTGGGGGCTAAAGACTATAGTAATGAGAGAAATGATTGTAATAGGTACACGTTTCTCTAAAGTTATTATTTATTTTTATTTTTGGAAGACACCTTTCAGAAATTAAAGGTTGAAACACAACGCAACACACACACACAAACACACTGTCGTGTTGTGTCCTGTCGCGTCAGAAGTACACTGAGTACGTATGGTTAGAAACACATAAGACAGGGGAGACGCGTCGAAACGTTTGTACGTTTATCACTACATAATGTCCAGCATACGACTGCTTTAGTCAACTAAAGCTTGAGACACATTGAAACGGGCAATGTGTACTTCTACATTCTTCTTCTTTTTGACATCGGATATGCTAACGCTTCATACATGACATTTCCCTCCATTGAAAGTTCTGTAAAGAAATACACGGTGTAATAGGTAAGTCACATCGACACACAAACGGTTCCCATAAATTCAACATTTTTGAATCACTATTCACTATCATAATTTTTTTAACATTTTTTTTTAAAATTTTTGTTTTTTTTACCTACTCAAGTGCAATAACTACGGGAGTACGGAAAAAAACGAATAGAATTGTTGACTTTTTTTTTAATTATCCACGAAATATTTCAGCCTACGTGGGTCAATCATGTACTGAAGTCTATTGTATAAATTGCGTAAACCTTTTGTATCTAATAATCTATACATCTATACAAATAAATAAAATTGAAATGTCTGGTTGTAATATCAAGATCACAGATTTTTTTGAATACATATGAAAATATGTACGGCAAAAACACATTTTTTTCAATTTTTGTCAGTCTGTTTGTTCCGGCTAACCTCCGAAACAGCTGGGCTCCGTACAATAAAATTAAAACCTTTGAAATTGTTAACAAAATCCGATTAAAAAATAAAAGTCATATTTTATAATAATTTCACGCGAACGAAGGTCGCGGGCAAAAGCTGCGGCTATTCAGCTGTGAGTGCTGTGACCATTTAAAAATAAAACAAAATTTCATCACATTATTCAATTAGTACGCGATACACGGCTTTCAGTGTTGTTAATCTAGTTTTATATTGTATATTTATTTTATTCGCATTCCTTCCATACTAATTTCTACGTTACGTTTATTAAAAACAAGTTTTCGAGATTACGTTCGTTTCAATAATTCGATACGCTCTTTATTTGCTGTTAGAAAAAATCGAGTCTAAATATATCACAGCAATAATTTTAGACTGTCTTAATGGAATAAACTTGTTCCTCCATACCATCTTCTTCACGTGCTAGGATTATTTTAATTAAAGTCGCTTTCCATGCCAGGCGTCTGCGTGTGCGTTATTCTTATGATTTTAATAAAATAGCATCATAATTTAGTGATTTTATTCCGGAAAGTATAACAGTAAAATAAGAAGGCAGTACTCCTCGATACGGCTCGCATTGTGAGGAGGTTCCTGTCTCTGGAGCCCTAACCACCGGTAGCTTGGACCCTGCTCCCGACACCGGCGGACCATAATTTTTTTTTTTTTTTTTTTTTTAAAGAAATATTTAAAAATGTAATTAGTATGTAAGAAAATAAATAAACTAAATAAATAAATCTTGATGTTCTGTCAAGACGCAAAAACCGCGCAAAGTAGGGGCGTCTCGGTAGTCTTTACTAATATT
This sequence comes from Noctua comes, assembly GCA_963082995.1. Lineage (NCBI taxonomy): Eukaryota > Metazoa > Arthropoda > Insecta > Lepidoptera > Noctuidae > Noctua > Noctua comes. Next base: position 12,123,184 of record OY720281.1, on the reverse strand, counting down.
AGAAAGAGGTAAAATTTGTTTGTATGTTGTGGGTAATCTCCGAAACTACTGATCCAATTCTAAAATTATTTTCACTGATTTAAAGATTAATATGCATATTAGCCGAGAAATCACAATTTTTGCGGACGTAGTCGCGGGTGAAGCGTAGTATCGTATAAAAATGTCTGCTCAAAACAAAATATGGCTACAGTAAATCCTTTTCCACAGCAAAATCATAAATAACTCAGTTATTTTAAAAACCACGAACCACCAAAAGCCAAACAACTACTTTTTCCTAGTTCCCCGCTAGACTTTAACAGATGTACATGAAAAACTAAAGTGCCCACGGGAAATTAGAATAACTGGCAGCCGCGCCACTGTAGGCCAGTTATTAATATTTATTTTGACATTTTCATAAAAGCAACTCCGCTGTAGTTCCGCGTTTTCTGCCACGGAATAAGGGGTGGTTTCAGTTTTATTTTACAGTGTTTTTTAACATAACAAGCGCGTTAGGTCTGATGTCATATAGTGAATTCTTCGATGTTTTCATTTTCTGTGTATTGCAATTTGTTTTAGAATAATTGTTGGTTTTAACAAGGAATCTGTGATGTGTGGCTTCCTAATGCTTTTGGGTTTAATAATCGTGTCACTCAACAAAAGAATAATTGTGGAAATCAGATAGGCAATCTGCTCTCCATATAAAACTGAAAGCCGACCACAATTTAGTGGAGACAAAGCTAAAATCAAAGCATTTATTTCAAGTAGGCCAGTTACAGGCACTTTTGAATTGTCGAAACAAAGACAACAATGAAATGTAGCTACAGTTACAGACACAAGGCATAAAAACTGTGAAAGTACTGCAGTTGCCCATTCCCTAACGTAGATCTCTATGGAGAAGAACGGGCAAGAAACTCCATAGACACTCTTTTAAATCAGAATATTTTTACAAAACCTTACATCATTCATGTTGAGATGGTACATTATCTGAGAACGATGTAGCAAGATGTGTACGTTAAAAGTGTCCATGGCTAAGCAGATAAAGGCTGGAGTAATCATGAAGGAAGCGTTTGCGTGCGTAGCATGTTTTCTTCTAGCTCGACAGTTGAAACTTGGCAAGCCGCAAGACAGAGACAAACAAACTTCTTAGGCTTTTGGATCCCAGCCAGGTTCTCCAAAACTATCAAACGAAATCCTACAACAGGAATTCGTTCTACAGATCTCACTTCTTACAAGAATATCATCGTTTCCTTTAAGTTATGAGAGTCTAAGGAATGCCCAAAAAAAATTACGACACTTGTGTCGACATTCATCGCAATTTGTTTTATCTAAACGATGGCTTCGCGTGCTACTTGAAGCTTTGTAATGAACTTAATTTGAGGGGCTGAGTTAATGTGGTGGTGTAATGTGTAAGAATTATCCTCATAATTTACTGGTGCTTGTGTTTAGCGTTTGTTCAATACTGTTGGAACTGTTGGAAGGTGTTTTTAAAAATGAGAAGTCTTGAGAGATTTTTCATAATATATTATTTTAAAGAGAAATAACTAGGTTCTTCTATTATTATCCTATGATACGGTTATAGGATAGTAATTCTTCGACTTGATATAAAGTTACACCATTCCCGTACCACTGTACGGTAATAGTGTAACTTCATATCAAGTGAAAGATTTTTTTAAATCGAATCAGGAGTTTCGGAGATTACTTCCAATCTTACAAACAACTAAGTACAACAACAACTTACGTCTTCATAATAATATTAGTATTAGTACGTATAGACTATAAATTCCTCTTAATATATTTTCAATTAGGTTTCCAATGATTCATCGTTCTAATTTTCCTTTCTCAATATGAGAAGAAACCACAAGTTATACGTAAATTGTTTTGCGTGTACTGATACAATTTTGCAACATCCGCACTCCAGCACAGTGTAAATTGCAACCGACAATTTCTGTTATAACTGTGTTTATAAAATGAGGGTAGTTGTAAAATCTGTCATTACTACTACTTCTGTCTTAACTACACGAGTAAATAAAGTAAATTAATGATTAATGTGTCGACATTCTGTCGTTAATTGATTTTTTTATGACTCATTCAAAACGGTTTCACCAAAATACATTGAGTCTGTTACATCATTGTGTGTTATGGTTAAAATAACATAGATAAAAGAAAGATAAATTCAGGTATAGTACAGTTAGGTAATGATGTCAATTTGCAGAATTAAATTCAGCCATACTGATAGACTTGAACAATTAAATAATAAAAACATCATCATTTCAGCCGAAAAACGTCCACTGCTGGACATAGGCCTCCCCCAAGTGTCGCCATATTGACTGGAAGACGTTGCGTTGGAAGGCCTCCTACTAGGTGGACCGATGACCTGGTGAAGGTTGCAGGGATCCGCTGGATGCGAGTCGCATGGGACCGGTAATAATAAAAACAATATGATTAATTATCTGGGTACCAGTGACGAAGGTTCCATACAACTCGATTTCTACCGGCTTCCCTTTGAAAACGGGCGCAATCAGTATTCCATAGACAAATAATAAAATCACATTAAGGACATGTACCCGGAGTACATGTCTTTAATGTGATTTTACTACTTACCTCTTAAAAAAATAACCCTTCGCTACTGCTGGGTACTGATAAAAAGCCGTCAAATAAGGCTTTGAGTTGATGCTAATGACCATTTTTGACGCAGATGGGGCGAATCCAACGATTTATATATTTCTTATCCATGATAATACCATTAATTCTAGGTCAAGTTCCCTTAAACCTCACATTAAAATGACTACCAACACATAAATTCAAAATGGGCGATCCTCAATACAACAAAGTGAAAGATGTCCGATACAATCAGCCGATTAACCTACTTCGTTTGCGTGAAAAGTCAAATTAAATTGATTAACGGGTGTCCTTAGCATTCTAGATATAATCTAGGTATAGATGTTACAATATAACTGGTGTAGCGTATGATTGACGACTGTTATTACGTTCAGACGATATTTCATAATGAATGGAAGGTCAGCGGGTGAAGGTCGACTGTGGGCAACTTGACCATTGAGTAGTATAGGCCTGTGGCATAGACAACGGTTAGGATGGGTTGTGGTCAGTGTAGTAATATGTCATTAGAAAGGTAGGTAGATGCACAGATAAGTAGATGGGAGTAATTTATTTTGATTGCTGTCTTTTGTTAACAGGAAAATAAGAAAGACTATAACATACAGCTGACATTTATATACATCATTAATTATATAGTCTTTTCTTTATACATTCGTCAGTTTGAAGCCACAGCACTGGGAAGGCTGTGATGGAAAACCATACTTAATTGCTTGATGATAAAGATTAAAACAGCATACACCTTTGACTCTGACGTTTGAACGGTGTTGCCATACAGAAAATCGTATCTATTGTGTTAATTTTTTTTTAAATTAATTTGCGCTCTATGGCAGAGCTAGGTACGCCCTGGCCATTACATAGCAATCGCAGCCTATTGGTTCACAATATGCTATGTAAGTACCTATGTAAATACCTATCAACTTGTAAGTACTGCAGGGAACTAGGCGAGACTTCCCAGGAATCCTGGGATCTCCACTGGAATGAATCTCCGATTCATCGTTATAACATTGTTAATTTTTGCTATTCCAAACACGAAAAATTTTTATCTTAAAATATGCTGCCTTATAAAATATTTATCAGAGGTCCATTGTTGAAGCCATTCAGACAAATAACCTCTCTAGTATCTAAGTAAGATAGCCCGGAATATCAGCACAGTCTGTCCAGCAAATTGGCTGCATTGCAACTATCAATCAAGCTCACTTTGCCTCAGTTATATGCGGTTAACCTTTTCACCGCCACGGACTTCAATAGAAGTTCCAGATTTCCGTGCCACCAGCGCCACGACTTCATCAGAAACTCTTATTTTTTAAGTAACTATCAAACATTAAAGTACTGTATTTAAAGCGTGTAAATCTCATTCATCGATATGACGATACCCTCATCACTTCTGTTTACTGTATACTTCGTTATACAATTATAGCTTGGCGCTGGCGAGGCATCGCGTTCTGTGTACGTTGGCGGTGAAAAGGTTAATGTTTTTACAGTACAAACATTAAGGTGTTTATGTTAGTATTGCAATTGCAACTGAAGCAAATAAATTGCACTTAAATTGCAATCAAATAAGTCTATCCAAACTTATTGGTCCATCATAACTTAAATCAATATGTGCCATCCGCTTCAAGCATGTCCAAAATTGGTGTTATACAATTAATCTTGACATATATTTTGAAAGTTAAATAATCTTTCTTAATACTTTTTGTCGATTTCAAACCGCATTGTGTACACACATCGAATATTTTTATGCAACAATTAAAAGTTAAAACTATTAGCTAATACGCGAAAGGGCGGTAATTATTGAGATTTATTGCTTTTGTACTTTTTTATGTTTGCGATCATTTTACCTTCATAATAGATGTGGTAATTCGTTGCACAGTAAAATATATAATATTTAATGTATTTTCTGCTTTTAATAAGGGAAAGGCTACTTTTAATGTTTGACATGAACTTACGGTACCAACAATTGACAAATTGCATTGACAAATTACGTTTTGATTGTATTTGCACTTAAAAATTGCTCGCTTTTGTCTCTAATTTTTTTTTGTAATATTTTTACGACATGTTATTTATGAACACAACCAACCAACCAGTCTTACCAAGGGGTATCGTATTACCCAGTACTAACTGGGTTGTGGAGGTCAGATAGGCAGTCGCTTCATGTAAAATACTGGTATTCACCTGCATCCGGTTAGACTGGAAGCCGACCCCAACATAGTTGGGGAAAAGGCTAGGCAGATGATGATGATGTTAATTATGAGAACACATAATGTTCCCACAGCTGGGACACATACCTCGTCTCTTTGAAAAGGTGGTTCCACCGCACGGGAAAAAAACAAGAACAATTTATACTGTACCTACCTCCTGCGCGTGCTCATAGATTTTATTGTTTGTTACGTGTCCAGCAGATTCAAGCAAGACCGTCTACTGCGAGGTATTAATTACCGTGTGTAGTTTAAATTTTTAGTGTCAGTAAGTCAGCTGCGCACGCGTCATGGCCTTAGTAAACGACTACAATTAACAAACAAAAACTTATAATTACCAACCCACTTATTACATTATGTTTTAAATCTTATAAATACGAATAAAACGAAGTAATAGGTATTTTACATAAATCTCGGAAACAGTGCGTTACAATTTAACTATTACGTAAATGTTTTACTTTTTTTTAAAGTGCAGGCTATGAACTAGCTAGATGTACGGATAGTTGCGCTTGCGACAGAACGCATAACGCATGCGCGCTTTACTTTAAATGTAACTTATACGGAACGCATAAAATTGTAAGGCTGGAATGTGTTTGTTAATTCATTTCAGTTAATGATATATAAGGCAAGAATACCTAGTTTGTTTGGTTGATAGTCTGTGTTCATTAAGATTTTATCGCGCGGTCTGACGGTAGTGGCAAAAGCTACATTGAAGTATTACCTGTATCTGCCAGGGCTGCAGGACTGTTCGAAAGAGATACCGCGGCCCTGGAACACAAAGGGCAAAGAAGGAACACCGATTGGTTTTAGTCAGTACAAGTCTGACACTTCCTTCCGTCATTTGATTATTTCCAATCCGAAAAAAAAAGTATTGCCTTAACGAAGCCGATTTTTGATTTGTTCTCCCCGTCATTGCGATATTTTTTTTGTTCTGGACCGTACCTGGGAACCTTCAAGTTACGAAGATATTTGAGGTCAAAGTTCCAATTTTTTCACAAGTTTTGTTTTAAATATTAGTTAAGGTTATAAATTGACTTTAATTACCTCAATGACCTGTTTAATATTCAAAGCATCCATCAGCACAATGTTTTGAGTGCGTTAAATTGAGTTTTTTCACCCCAAAAAAAAGTCGCTTCCCAGCAATAATTTTTACGTAGGGTTACTTAGTTTTATGTACAGTATGCTTAGTGCGAGTTTTTTTTACGTATCGAGCGCGTTAACGTTTACGCAAATTAGTATGGCGCTGGGTAAGCGACAATTCGTGCCGCTAGGTGGCGCTTACCCAGCGCCATACTAGTTTGCGTAAACGTTAACGCGCTCGATACGTAAAAAAAACTCGCACTAAGCATACCGAATGCTTACTTGACGGCTTCGTGAAGGGTCCACTTACACCCTGTATACGTGCAGCTGCCAGGTAGCCTAGTAAGACATAATAACATTTGATAAAAACTACAGGTTTAGCCCTGTGGACCACTATTGATGTTAATATGACTTTGAAATTTTTATTTTTATTTTTAGTCACTCATTAATTCATGCATGGCATGACCAATAACTAAGTATTTTAGTAGAAAGTTATCGCAAGCACGACTGCTGAGCATGAGGTCCTGAGGTCGATTCCCGAGTCGGGCAAAGTGTTATTCGGTTTTTCCATCAGGAATTCTTAGTAGCAGCTCCGTAGTCTGATTTTGTGCCCGGTTGATGGCTGCTACGTAGGACTAAAAACATAACTAGCACAATGTAGGTGTGGGTAGGTACTATTAGGTACACCTCTGTCTAACCCTGAGGGGATTAGGTACAGGTATGATAGTATGTATCTAATTCAAGTATCTATTCACCAGTGGCGAAGGGTCCATACAACTCGATTCCTACAGGCTTCCCTTTGGAAAATGGCACAGTAAGTATTCTAGAGACAAATAATATAATCACATTAAAGATATGTACTCCGGCTTACCTCTTACAAAAATTGACCCTTCGCCACTGCTATTCACTCCTGATGTTCTTATATTCCAAGTTATTTTATCCTGATGCCATGGACAGGTAGTTTTCCAAGGTTTTTAACCAACTGATAAAAATACATACCAACAAGTACCAATACCAATTGCATTTGCGACGGGCTAAACTTAAAATGGTGTGTCAACATTTCTACATATTATTAATATCCATTTAATCAAATATAGGAGATATCACCAGATTTGGGCAAACTGCTTTAAATGATTATTTTAAAAATCGAACCGTATTCGTACTTCGAACCAATCAGGTTTTTTGCCAAACGTCGCAGACGCAGCAGAAATATCGATTTCTTATCAAATCGAGTCATGAAACAAGTTTTAATGATGTTTTATCGATTTTTGGATGAGCATACCTAATTATTAAATTTTAAAGGTTACACAATCACTTTCCGTATTATACTTAGTTAAATAAACATGATTTTTTGGATTTTGTAATATCTATTTGGTTTAGTTTTTCATTAATATTTTTATAAGTATAAAGTACTCGTTGATTTGCTCTAAATTGAATTTCAAAACACTGCAATCAATATTTCAGAAATATGATTACCTATAAACAGGGTTTAAGAATATTAAAATCAATAAAAATACTATCATAACTGCATTTTGATGAGAAGATTCAGATCAATTGGAACTTTAGCCCATTATGCTAAAGTTCAATGGTATTGTAACAATTTATTGGGTCGTTAAAACAGATGAACATCACTATCTGAGTACTATTGAAGACTCGTGCGATTTCTATTTCGCAAGTCTGAAGATCATGAATATTCATTTCAAAGTCAGATATTTGCGATTTTTGCAAGCTCTTGTTCATAGAGTGTTGTCAATATTATGCTTCACGATGTGTTTGATGAATTTTAAAGACATATTTTTGCAATGCAAAACTGGTCTCTTAAAATATACATATATTTATCAAGCGCTATGGTTGGTAAATGAGGAAATTGTCATCGCCCCCATTTGTGGTAAACAAATAAGACTTGTTATAAATCATTTTTAGTAAATTAATCATTTGTTCATTGTTCTTCTGTTTTTCGTTTCAGGTAAGTTCCAGAGCGATACAATTTATATTACAAGTACCTGTGTACTTTGAATGGATGGATTGGTAAGCTATCGATAACCCTACTTAAAGTGAAGCCTACTTCGTGATCGAGATCAGTTACCCAATTAACATGGACTCGCTGCCTCAAGCAAGGTAACAGTTGCAAATATAATTGCCGAAAACCTTACTAGAACGATAGAACCGATAAATGCCTAATCATAAAATGGACAACTATAACGCTTCCTCTTCTTCTAAATGATGATTTCCACCAAACGGCTCGCATCGCTTCGGATCGGAAAGGATACGAACCGATACGGCGACAGCCGATCGCGTCCGGCAGGATGTTGACGTATACGATCGGCTCCGTACCGTCACTTGCGAACATATCCGTTTCTGCGCCTAGTCAAATAGTTTAACATCCGATCGTATACGACGACAGGCGAACAGAGCCGATGACGTGTCGCAGCATACTTTCGGCTACGACCGCGTGTCGCGGTAGACGCCAGCGGTCAAGCTGCTGAGCGCGGCTCCGTTATATAGTCTTTAAATACTGTGTACACGATTTAATATCGTTTAAAGATTGTAAAATCCGTTCCGATCCGATGCGATGCGAGCCGTTTGGTGGAAGCCTTTAGCGTATCGATGCCAAAAAGTTCAAATGTGTTTAGCCGGCGGCGTCTCCCCATAGACAATGGCCCACCTTCCATCAAGCACCACATGATAACGCTTCCTCCAAAACCTAAAGAATATAGATGCCACTTGATGCTTCACGAAATGATTAGATCGTACTCGTACATTCCTAACCACTAACAAAACCGGCAAAACTAACAATAATTTAAAGCATCATAAACAAACTATTGAATATAATTAATTAATAGACCATTAGTTTTACTCTTAGCATATCTGAGGTAAGACTTAGACCACTTTCACATCGAGTCTACCAGTACTTGCAGGAGTAGTTCTAATTTATCTTTAGACCAACTATACTGTTGAGATCCGATCTCGTTGTTTGTTTCCTTGAATTGATTATTGCAAGATACATAGGTATTATTTAAAGAACGGAGAGAAAATGTACATACGTGGACGCTATACATAAGGCATTCATACACGAAATATTTTCAGGGAATCATCTAACGGCTATAACGAAGCCATTTGAAGAGATTTTTTGTTTTCTGAGTATATTTAAAAAAAAATAATAATTTAAAATTACTTGACCCACAAAATAAATTCTAGCTCCTTATTTTTGAACATCCATTACGCTAGTTTACTACGTCGTATTTACCTACTGTCATTGTTAGAATATGGGAGTTTGTTGTTTGGTTTTATGCAAAAAGTCTCAAAAATTTTTAGAATTATAATAGTTTCGTAAAAAAAAAACACTCAGATATTTTTTTTTTTTGTTGCTGTGACATACAGAAGTTACCCTTAAAATATTTCGAGTATGAAAAGATAGACTTTTTAGTTATAAATAAATAAGAATAAGAATAAATTTTTTTAAACCATCCTTACAGACATTTTCTTAACCTAACTTAGCGCTGTGAATAATCGTAACAAGTACAATTTTATATATTTAGAAAAAGGACGTCCCCAAACTAGGCTGCGTCTGTATCTTGGGGGCCGAAATACACGGTAAAAATGGCCCACAGCGTCTAGACTTATTTAAATTAAAAAAAAAAACTTGATCCATTATTTCGACTGTGTAGGCCTTGCACTTTTGTAGATGTTTCAATCAGCTGACCAGCAGATTTTTTTTTGAAACCGTTGATTTTCTACAGAATTCTTGGCAAAAAATTAAGTCACAAAGTGACTTCCACCGTGTTAAGGACATGTATGAATATGAGTTAGTAAATGCTAATGACATACTTAAGTGTTGAAATACAATCCATCCTTAAAATGCTTTGATGCAGACATACAAAAAATGCTATTACAAAAGACACAGTACAATTATTCGAATTATGCATAAGTTAGAGTCGCTCTCATAATTAAAATAATTACTTTCAAATTTTATTTAAATCTGCACGAAAATTAGGCTTATGTTTCACACCTCTGCATGTTTCCGTTCCGCAATAAATTACATAGTTACGAATGCAGTACTCTAATAAACCTTAATCTTCACTAATTTCCTGTAAAACTAGGTCAAAAATGATACGATCTCCATAATCTAACAGCTTTGATCCTTACGGGAAACTGCTATAATATTTATTACATACATATATATTTTCGCAATACTTAAGTAAAGTGCTTAGAGTCTGTTTCATCACAATCACTCAGTTTACCTCAACTAGCAGAAAACGACGCAGACGCGGCAGACCCCGAAAGAGTTGGCGGTATGAGCTGAACCTGTATCTTTAACAAGGAAGACCGCTTATACAACGTGTAACATAATAAACGCAAGACCTCTCGTGTGGTGTCTCAGACCATGATACTGAACAACTTTTGTTCTATGACTTTTGGAAATTCATAACTTTTTTTTTAGTTTTACCATACATGTGGATCAGCTGATTGCGTTAGTTCCTATATGAAGTTTTTTTTTTTTCGAATTTCAAGAACTCGTAGAACAAAAGGTGTTTAGTTTCATGGTGCGAGAGACCACACGGGAGGTCTTGCGTTTATTATGTTACACCTTGTATAAATACAATTTTTTTAAATTATCAGCTATAGATCAATGAAACAAGCCTTTAACTCGTAAGCTTATTTCACTCTAGTTTCAATAAACTATTTGGTAACAGCTCCTATTAAGACTAATGCAGACAATTTACTGTTTCCTAGTACACAAGTAACAACCAATGTGCGATACATCCGAAGATAAAACCGTTGGTTACCTGTTCCCGATGACTGGCTAGTGACGTGGACCTTGCAAAATGGCTCCAACAACTATCTACCAGCACACAAACGAATTCAAACCCTACAATCTATGACACAGATTCTACAATCGCGTTTCCGCTAAAAGTGTCGGTAAAATTATTATGCAGTTGCGTGGAAACTACGGCTAAACCGTTTACGTTACAATTTCGTGCATCAATTTTCAATTTGTTATCGATTCCGGTTTTTATTTGTATGTGCAAGCTTTGTCGTGCGGTTTTATCACGGGTGTTATGCGGTCCAGACGTGAAATTGCCACTTACATAGTTAGGTGCTTTTATTTTTGGCTGTTGTTAAGAAAATACCAATTTTCGTAGTTTTTATAATAGGACTGTAGTTGATATTCTACGAGACTGCAACGTGGTCAATACAATTTACTTGATTCCTTAACTAATATCTAAACGTTCTGCCAGTGGTACCGGTAGCAGGTTTGGAACTGGTAGTAGGATTAGTTAGTAAGTTGTTCAATCATTTTATAGTGACCGACCTACTCATTTCTCAAATCATTTCTATGCCCAATAATTATAGTCATGTATGAAGTAATCTTGATTATTACTTAGGTATGTTATTCACAATTATGTCAGATCATCATCAGTAATCAATCATGTTTCGATGATTGATTTGATTGTTAATTTCCACACACCATTGCCATTTGCACAACAATTGATTTCGTAGTATGTTGTAGGAAGATGAAGTTGGACTTTTAATTTTAATAAGATGGTGCTCATAACGAAGCCATTTTCGGTTCACTAAACGAACCGTTTGCGTTACGATTTGTAACATTATTAATTTGAATGTCAAACGTTTTGGTAAATTACGGAATTCGTTCATAATAAATCCAATTATTTCTTTAAATAATTACGCGATTTACTTCCACCATACGTAGCTCGCGAGAAAAATGTGGACACTGGGAAAAGTGAGCTTAAGGTGATATATTGAAAAAAATGTGGTTTTTCTATTTCGTATAACTTGTTAAGTATGTGGAATAGGGATTCAACATTTTGGTATATGTTTTTTGACTCTTTGGTCTAGTATACTTAAATAAGGAATACACGATTCAATGAACTTTTCTCGATACAAAAAAAATGCAAAGTTATATCTATTTTTTTACTTTTTTCGATATCACTGCGTAACGCTTAAGAATTATTCAATGGGATTTACTTTAAAACATAGAGAATTATTATTTCAAAGTTTACTCATTGTAGTTTTAAATTTAATTCATTTTTTATGTTAAAAAAAGGAGTAAATTCGTTTTGGCACGTACGTCGTTTTATTCCGAGCGCACGCACAATATAGCCATCTCTTTTTTTGCGTTTCAAAAGTAATTGCATCACTTTCGCTCGCTTACAAGATCAGTCGCCCGGTGGGCTTCATTGACGTCAAACCTATGACATTTTTTTGCAGATCGGTGCTATCGGATTTTCGTGATTTTAATAATTGTTTATATAGTAAAAGTTAGTAGATTGTGTTAATTAGTGTTAAATAGGTATATAAAGACTATTCTTGTGATTGAACAGTACCTATAACGTATCGTTTTTCTATTTGTGACTAGTTTTTAATGGAAAAAATATGAAACCAAAACTAAATAAAGTACAACGTTTAGAGCACAGAGCGACTGAGGGTGAGGGCTCAGAAAATGAGAAAGAGTAAAAAGTAAGTATATAGTTATGTACAATAATTATTAGTTTCTATTTATAAAATTGTTTATATTATGAAAAAGGCTAAAATGTACTTGTATTTCATTTTAGGTTAGAAATATGTCAACAATACATTGATGTATACGTCAAGTACTGTTACCGCGTGTGACAGGAATGACAGGACAAGGAATGGAGTCGCATTTGAATTGCAAAAAGAGGTGAGTTTTTAATCGAATTTTTTTTGATCTTTATTGAGGTATAAACTTGAAGGAAATGTGAGTTCTCTTATTTTATTAACTGTGTACTATGAATTTTCCAGTATAGAGCTTGGCATAAATAGTATTTTTCCAAGTTGACTTATACTTTTTGTTTCAGGAGTCCAAAACTGCCGACATTAGTGGCCACAGAGTTGTTGATGTAAATTACTTTTTTAATGCCATCTATCGACGCACCGGGACATCATATTTTTTATCTACGAATGAGGGCACGCAAACGTCGGTGACCAATCACAGCACGCGTTTGTTCTCATTCAATTCTTTGTAAAGGTTCAATCTGTTTAAAAAATATTACCTGATACACCCTGCTTGTAAAAAGACGAATTAAAATATTATAACAAAAATTCAATAAAACGATTATTGAAAAGCAACTGCCTCACGTTCCTGCACAAATTGCTTAAAATATCGAGTCACCAATCAATGTTTCAATGCGGCCTTACAACCATTAAATTAGAATCAGAAAAAAATTCTGGCCTTACACACATTTTCTTGTACATTATGTAAAACAAAGTTTAAAGTACAGAACTCAAAATAAAATGGTGGTGGCCGGGATGGTGACAGCTGGTTGTGGTAACGCTTAACTGAAACAGTTTTCGGCTGCTGTCGATTTACCATCCATGTCGGAATACAAATACAAAATCTTGCAAGATGAAATATGTGACGAATGGGAAGTGACGGCATGGGAAGAAATGAGGAAAGCGAGGGAACGGGGGAAAGAAGCGGCAGTGAAAGAAGGAAAAGCTACTAAAGATGACATACCAATAATAGATGTAATCTTAGATGGTTGCTGGGCTAAACGTTCATACAGAACTAATTATTCTGCACTATCTGGCGCTGCGAATATTATAGGTAGTCGATTTCGTCAAGTTCTTTTCATGGCAGTCAAAAACAAATACTAGTGTATTTGTGCTAGAGCGGTAAAACGAAATGAGGTAGTAAAACACCATGAGTGTTTTAAAAATTATAGTGGATCTTCAACAGCTATGGAATCCACTATTATCGCCGACAGTAAACAGTCCATAGAAATGCATGGCGTTATCTATGGAAGATACGTAGCTGATGGAGACAGTATCTCTTATGCAAAAATACTTGACACTCGACCATATCCCTCAATCACGGTCGAAAAGATTGGTTGCAAAAATCACAAATAATTAACAAATTTTTGTAACAAATTGCTAAACTTAAAAACGGATAAAAAATATGCTATAACAAAAAGGAATATATTAACTACAAATAAGATTTTAAAGATACGAAAATACATATTATGTAACGCCATAAAATATCATGGCTTACAAAATCTGCAGCAATCAGACAACATAAAAAATCTGCACCAAGATATTACGAATGCATTTATCATGCATTTGAGCACCATGATTCTTGTAATAAAAATTTATGTAGTGAAAATTCAAATGGCGAATCAAAGAATATTTGTAACACACGTCTCTAGCATCAGATGAAATATTTAATCTGCAATGTTGCATCACATTCAAAGAGCTTAAGAGGGCTCTTCCCGGTCCATCTATCGTCAACGCAAGCATGGTCGAAAAGCTTGTTGTTTCATCCAGAGTCACAGTGGCAATTTTTTTCAATTCTCCCGTCTCAGGGGGCCCCGACCCCGTACGAGTCGTCTCCCGCGCACCTCATACCGCCTAACGCGATAACATTGAACGAAAATTTCATAAACTTGTTCCAGGAAATACGTGTGTGTGCCAAATTAGTTGGCGGCAAAAAAATTCTAGCCACTCTCCACTTTCACTCTGTAGTATTGTCCTCTCCTGTATCTCTTAGCGTTCTTCATCGAATTTTTCTAAATTTTTCAAAAACGTTAATTTTGTGAGGTTGTATGTATCAGAATCCACATCGGGTCGATCGCCATAATTAAAATCTATTTTCTTAGAAACCAATTTATGTTTTTTTTTTCTTTTTAACGTTTGGTTGTACGTTCTTGTATTTTCTACTTGTTCTTCATATTTCTTGACTTTTGCTAAAGGGCTCGTATTGTGAATAGTTTTGTGGACGGTAGTCAATATTTTCCCGGAGTTAAATGATACTACTGCCCCTGTGCATCTTGCTTGATAAGACCGTTTAAGAGCGTAGTTGACTCTTTTGCCACCAACTAATTTGGCAACTACTCCATTAAAACTCTCTACAATGTTGCTGTCTATATTTTCAATTAAACTCCGTGGATGTGATGCAACATTGCAGATTAAATATTTCATCTGATGCCAGAGACGTGTAACTTTGTTTATATGTTGTACATAAAACCATACTTGGGGATTATACCAGTGAAAGAATCATCAAAATCGATTCAGTAGTTTACGAGAAAATTGCGAACATATTTTATAATACATAATATAAATAGACGAGTTTTTTAAAGTAGGTTAAATATAGAAAAATTAAAACAATATATTAATTATTTAATAAAAAATATTCTTAGTAAATAAACATTTGTTATATGCCTTCATTACCTAATTAATTTTTATTACATGGTGTACTTAATAAAAAAAAAATGGTTGTTTTGTTGGTTGTTAAATATTTGTATTATTTGTCTACTCCATACCTCCTATGTGCTAATATTTCAAAAAATCCAAGAAGTGCGTACTCGGTTTTCCAGATGCCACCGCGTAAACTGCATTCGCCGCTCCCCGCGCGGGGGGTTAAGCCACGCCCATCGAGCTACGATTTATTTTCGATGTAGCGCCTTTGTGTGTGGGCCTATGCCCAGCAGTTGGTGATTCCGGGGTGATATGATGATGATGAATGTGTAAGCTCACTTTTTGCATGGAATGATAGATATGATTCTGAGTATGAGTGAGAGAGATAATATTAGTCAAAGGAAATAGAATGTGACCATCTTTAGACCCTGTCAAGTGAATCTAGCTATTTAAATCTTTGCATATACCTACTTCGGTAACGAGGTGTCACCCGATAGAGATCAAAAGATCGTTTCCCGTCTTCTATTCCTATAAACCAATCAGAATTAAGTAAAAGGGCATCCTCCAATCCCACAGTAAACAGTTCTACTCATCACGAATGTAAAATAAACAACATTTAATTACGGCCATTTGCAAAATCTTAGTACCACCACAGATAATATAGTACTACTTAATAGCACGGATATAGTAAGTAACCTGCTAATAGATACACGGGACGCTCATAATAATTACTATCAGTAACTAATAAACCGACAGATCGTGCAAACTATTAGGAATAAGTAATCTGTAGGATATCGTACATCGGTACATAGTTATAAAATAAACCGAACCAATTGAGTGTAGTAGGAAGAAATTCAGACGCACAGTTGTGTAAGACTGTAACTGGAGCGAACACTTTGGAGAACACAATCTTCGGAACATAAATCGAAGGCATTCTCTAAATTGTTACCATCTATTCTGAAATTCGGTATGTTCTCACGAGCCTTACTGGCTTTATGGCTTATGTCCTTTACAATGAGGTAATTCACTTTCGGTACCGAATTGAGGAAATAAAGTCTCGATATTCAAATTCGAGACTCTGAAGTTTTTGCATTCATACATTTTTATATTGTGTTGGAAAAACCGTGCCGACGACCAATAGCGATTTGGTTTGCCCCATAAAGTATAATTACAAAATAGTGAATTAAGCGGAATACTAAGAAAAACTGATTTTTAACGAATACTCCGAAATATATTGCAACTTTTATGATATCGAATCCGGAAATCAACAGTGAAATAAATAAGTGTGTAGGTAATGACTTTGACATGGGATCACAGGATGGTGTTTTCCATGGACTGTCTATTTCTAATGATAATTACTGACAAACTCAGCCAGTCTTCAGACAGGAGTGGTCCTGGGTGTGTGTACGGACCTTAAAGTACTTCGAAATGTCGATCAGTCCTGCAATTCATATCAACTTTGCTTGTAAACCACTATTCATTTTCTATTTCCTAGTTAGCAGTGAAGTCACGTAATGCCACCTAACTTCAGTAATCTGTGGTAATGCTTGCGGCATAACGTGATATTACTTAATATCGTGAAGTCTATTTTACGGTCAAGTCCAGATGCCTGATACCGTTTAAGTAGTCGACAGAAGAGAACCAAGGTTACCGACGTAGCCCGAAGAATTGCCAAAATTAAGTGGCAGTGGGTAGGGCACATTGCTCGCAGAACGGATGGCCGACAAGTTCTGGAGTGGCGACCGCGATTGTGATGATTCTTAGGCCCACTTGCACCGTTCGTCTTCCTGTCCTTCTCCAATGTTACTAGGGGTCGGCGTCTGCGCAGCATGTTTTTGTTCTTCCTCTCCCCCCAGTCATTTAACGTTAAAAGAATTTAAAACTTCGTTCTATTTCTTCAATTGCTTCTAGACGACAGCGACAGTTCAAATTCAAATTCTGTATTGCGAACTAAGTGTACGGCATTTTGAAGATGTTAACAATAGGTAGGTTATTAGAACTTAGTTGCCTGCAGTTATGGCATTGCAATTTAAATGGTTTTAAAAATATCATCATCATCATCATCATCATTTCAGCCGAAAGATGTCCACTGCTGGACATAGGCCTCCCCCAAGTGTCGCCACATTGACCGGTCCCGTGCGTCTCGCATCCAGCGGATCCCTGCAACCTTTACCAGGTCATCGGTCCACCTAGTGGGAGGCCTTCCAACGCAACGTCAAAAATATACATACTTAATATTACAGTTAACATATTACATTAATTAACATTTTTCAAACATTTTATATTATATCATACTCTTCTTATTTAAGTATTAAAGAATTATTTTTCTCCAAGGAATTCTTTTATAGATTAATATGCCTTTTTAA
The DNA here is from genome assembly GCA_963082995.1 of Noctua comes. Taxonomy (NCBI): domain Eukaryota; kingdom Metazoa; phylum Arthropoda; class Insecta; order Lepidoptera; family Noctuidae; genus Noctua; species Noctua comes. Next base: position 12,105,774 of record OY720281.1, on the reverse strand, counting down.
TCAAGAAGTCTTTGAGCTTAGCAGTAGCAGGATGATGTTTTCATTTTAGTGTTAGAAAAGGGTCGTCAGTTTCGCAAGTCAAGCAAGTCCTGGGTTGGTGGTACCTGGTGAATGTGCCAGTATGACAAAGTTAGCAAAGTTATTAGGACTACTGCGCTAATTGTGTGTGCTCACAAAGTTACAAATTAGCGCTTGTCAACTGCGTCGCTTTAGACTTTACATTAACTTTTTATGCGAAGTAAGTTTAAATGAGATGTCGCTACCAGTAGCGAAGGGTCAATTTTTGTAAGAGGTAAGCCGGAGTACATATCTTTAATGTAATTATATTATTTGTCTATAAAATCGAATCGGTAGGAATCGAGTTGTATGGAACCTTCGCCACTGGTCGCTACTCATTTAATTAACTTGTATTAATGATTGTTTTTGTATTGAATTGTTGTGCAGCCTATGACGCTTGCACTGATTTTGCTGTGAAAAATAACTTAATTATGTAAGTTACAATCGTAAGATTGTTGACACAACCTACAGTCAAATTAATTAATTAATAATTACCTTCAGAAAGGGCCTCGTGATTATTAAAATAAAACATACGGTAGTTCAATGTTAGAATCATAAAATAATAATAATCTTGTATGTAAGAAGGGATTTTTACATTTTATTCTTCGTAAAGAGTGACAATATACTTAATAATAACTGTGCTCAAATACGTAGTTCATCAGTAGGTACACCCACCAAAATTAAAAATACTCTAAACACTTAATAAAACTGGTATGTATGGGTATAGGTATGTTGATTTTAATAAATTAATGAAGTAGATAAACGTCTTGTCTCCTGTGACTTATGGAAAATTGACACCAACAGGTTACGGCAAATTAATGTTTTCACCGATTGAATTAATATATTTAATATTTAAAAAGGTAGGCATTTTGAATTTTTCTAAAAATCCATAAAAGTTCTCATTATGTGATATAAAAAATGGCTTAAATGTGCAGAGTACTACAGAGTAGTTCACGAATTTCCATGTTTCAAATGTGGAACAGAAGTTAAATGAAGTCGATTCTAGAAGTTTTTGTTTTTTTGATAATGACATCGAATGTACTTAGCACTTAGGGCTAAGCCATAAAGCAAATATTTTTGCCAGATCTTGCAAATGTAACTCGCATAGTGACAAGATTCCCACAGTTTGCCACGCGACGCAATAATTGTGTTATGATGCAGATTTTGGACCGCCACGTTTTTCCATTTTCACATACCACTCTTTCAGTAAATATGTGCAAGAAAATTCACATAAGTTGTTAAAGGTACGTACAAACAAAACGTAGCGAGTATTTACATAAAATATTAAAAAAAAATGCAATAAGTTTTTAATCTAGAATAGTTAAGTCGCAGTCACCACTATAAAAACATATCTCTAACTTTATTTTGTCTAACATTTGATCGTTTGGTCTAGTTACGGCTAGATATCGATCTAGCTCGAGCCACGTAATGACTTTCCAGCAAATCGGAACGTCTGAAGTCGGTTGAGTCAAATTGGACTGCATTTAAGGTGTAAGCGCCAGCGTGGCCCGCGAAATTTAATTATTTTAACTTTTTTTGCAATTTGCAGGTCAGTGTCACGTTATTATGTTGATTAAAATATGATTCGCGACCGTAACAAATATGGCTTTATACAGGGTGTTTGGTTAAACGTGGGCAATACTTTAAGGGAGTGAAGTACTCATAAATATGAGCTACTCTTACTATGGGGCTAACTATGAAATATGATTTAAAAAATCTGCTGTTGCCTACATTTTTTCGAGTTACGCGTCCAATAATGTATGGAGCAGCTGATATTTTTTTCACGATTTGATGGTCGGTCCAATAGTAAAAGTTGCTTATTTTCATGAGTACTACACGCCCCTAAAGTATTGCCCACGTTTAACCAAACACCCTGTAGAGATATAATCATTAAAATCAGTATTCTAAGTTTAAGTTTCATTCCCATTGAATTAATATTCCATGAAAAATTCATTCAATGGGATGAACTTAGAGGGTTGTATTGATGATTATAATGATTATTCATTTCGCAGGCTACCCTAGCGTTTCCACCTTAATCGAGAATGGATTACTCGCCATTGTGCTTTGTGTGCTCGGTACGGGTACCAATACCGATACCACGGAGATTCATAATAATAATAAAGCTAATGATGATGTTTTTATGGTATTTTTTTTTTTTGTATGATAATGAAATATGAACCGGATTTTAAAGTATTAGTTGACATTTGGTTTAATCGTAGGCAATAATAAATATCTAGTGATAACGTAAAAGCTTATTTTTACTCTTGATATTAATTAACGCTGTATTATTGAATAAAATATCAATTAAAACAAAAAAATGGAATATAAAATCGGTTTCAGTAAAATTTTTACCTTTGGCCTATAAAATTATTATTTTTAGTCAAAGTAGGCATTTTTAAATACTTAGGTACCTAAAGTAAGTAGTAGGTAGTCTAAAAACCTGTTTAATCTGTGGTTAGAGTTCAATGACATTTTCTGACAGTCCAAATGTCAATTCGCCCATATTCACAAACTTTGACATTGACCTTTTAATAAAATTATTATTAGTTTTAATTTCCCATGTCTAAAATAAAATTACGTTTTAGATACGTTCCTAAGATCGAATGAAAAGCTAATAGATTTCCTTTGATGATTTAATTTAGTTTATGTTTCTGAGATACTTATGAATCTACTGTCAGAAACCTACCTCAAATCTTTAGATTAACTTGGTACTGAGTTTATCAACTCACTCAATCTATCGCAGTTCACAGCTAACAGCTAACCCCATATTACTTACCTAAGGTGTGTCTTGTCTATTCATAAGCCATTTCAAACAAGGCAGGTCTTAATTTTTAGTCCTTCGTTCATTTACAAGACTAAAAAAAACTAACTGTTGAAATGAAGGGTGTATTCCCGTTGACCCCACCGCCCGTGTCCCCACTGGTTGGGCCAGCGGGTATTGATTAAAATAATTAAAACTTGTCCCCGTTGGCCCCACCGTATTTTTGAGTTATAAAATATTACTCAAAATCATTGCATGGGATCGAGTAGTGTTAGTACAGTTGTGCTAGTTATGCTATGGCAGTAGGGCCAGCGTGAATACACCTTCATTTGGTGTATTCCATCCCCCCCCTACTGGTGGGGCCAATGGGAAAATCAAAAACTTCGTTTCTTTGGCCCGATACATATTATGTAGTAGTCTGTTTGATTTGATTAGATAGGTACCTATCTACTACATACCTATTTGGTTTTGGATAGGATTTTAATATTCCACTAAACCCGACTATTTACAAGCCGTAAAACATAAAGTGTTGAACAGTAATTTTGCAACTAAGAACAGGTTAACGGGTGAACGAATCACAGTGAACGAATCCATTTGCACACGCCATAACGATCTATTTCCCGCATTGCACCGAGTTGTAGTCACTGTGCACCTCACAATTTCCGCGGGATATAACCAATAGCTTAAAATAGCTATTTTAAGATTTTCCAGTCCCACATTTATGAACTAACTTGCGTTTCTATAATCAGATCAGCCACTGTAATACCAAAACATTTATACCTACTATTTGTACCTATGTACTAATGTTGACGATAATTGAATTTTGGGAAATGTGTGCAAAATCCGTCACAAGATACCTATGTACTTAGGGTATACTAGTATTATAAAAAACTTTGTATGTTTGTAAGTTTGGTTGTAGGGGTAATCTTCGGAACTGCTGACCCAAATCCGGTCATAGGTTACATTAAAACTCCCCCATTTCTCGTGGGATAACTTCCGACCAAAATATCAGCGAAGCCGCGGGCAAAAGCTAGTCCTTAATAAATAGATAAACACGTTTTTTTGGAGGAAAAATTCTAAAGAGGATGTTAGGTTTCCCAAGAAGAACTGAAAAAGAAAATTGTCTTAGTTTGTCAAGTGAACATGATCATCACTTGCCCAGCCTTTTCCCAATTTATGTTGGGATCGGCTTCTAGAACGACTGCCTATCTGACCTCCACAACCCAAATAGTACTGGGTAATACGGTACTCTTCGGAAGACTGGTTTTCAGACTTTCGGGCCACTGAGTACCTCTAACGACTGTTAAAGATCTACTATGACACCCGGCACCAACGGCTTCAGGTGCTTTCCGTATATAATGGGTGGTCACCCATCCACGGACCAACCTAGGCAAAGGCGGCTTAACCTGAAGATCGACTCGACCAGCTGTAATTATTTAGCCACGAGCAAGGAGGTCGTAGCTGGTCGTCAAGTGAATAATGATAATGGAATTATCACGATGATTGCTATCTGCATCTATCTCTACTCCTACTGTCACTTACGGGATATCTTCCGTGATTGTTCATTATTTTGAGCTCCCGATATTTCGGCGCTGTTGCAAGCGCCATGATCGCGGGTTGACTGGATAATGCGGGTGGATGGCCCGCGATCATGGCGCCTGCAACAGCGCCGAAATATCGGGAGCTCAAAATAATGAACAATCACGGAAGATATCCCGTAAATGACAGTATAAGTTTAGTTGTAAACCGTGAAAGCTTAAAACAGTGTTATCTCTACTCCATTCAAATAGAAGTCTCTATGATTCCTAGTAAAGCTAACTTGCTCTTGTGTTAGATATAACCCTGTGTGGTCTAACGTTATCAACGGTGTCAAAGGCGACTAATTGACAATACCACAAACAGAAATAGACGTAGCTGTGTTTGTCCGAGTACTGAATATTCATGAATTTTGGATGATATTTGCCAAGTGTATCACACGTTCTACATTGTGATATATTTGGTTAGTATACAGGGTGTAAATAGACCCTCCACATAGCCTTCAACCAAGCATTCTGTACATCAAACTAAGTAGCTTTACGCAAAAATTATTGCTGGGAATCGACTTTTTTTGGGTTAAAAATCACGTGATACGGTAGGACTCGATGGAAAGCACTCAAAGCATTGTGCTGATGGATGGATTGAATAGTACGGGGGTCATGGAGGTGTGTAAAGTAAAAATCTTACATTAAGAACATGTATTTAAAAAAAAACTTGGGGAAAAGTTGGAACTTTGACCCCCAATATCTCAGTAACTAGAAGGTTTCCCAGGTATGGTCTAGAACAAAAAAATTATCGCAAAGACGGGGAGAACGAGTGCCTTTCGGATGTGTTAAGGGTCTATTTATACCCTTTAGATTTATTTTCTGAATACTGCCTCGTTGGTTGAGTGGTCGCAAGCGCGACTGCTGAGCTTGACGCTTGGGTTCGATTCCCGAGTCGGGCAAATTGTTATTGGGTTTTTCCATCAGGAACTTCTCAGTAGCAGCCACGGAGTCTGGATCTGTGCCCAGTTGATGGCAATAGGCCCGCCCCCTTACATGGGACTTAAACATAACTGGCGAAATGTGGGTGTACTATTAGGTACACCTCTGTCTAACCCTTTGAGGATTACAGGCGTGATGGTGTGTTATGTTATTTTATGAAGAATTCTTAGATAAATACCAGCCGAGCTTCTAAGTATCGTGTTTTGTGTTATAGAATTTCTTTTAAAAAGGTAAAGGTATACATACATGTCTAGTATAAATTTTATTTTATTGTCTCATCCCCATTTTATAATAATATAAAACACAGTAACACTCCAAATAAATTAAATAAGCATTGTCAACGAACCATGTGTGGATAATTAAGCTAAGCATTACAATGTTTGCATAACGCGGCAGCCATTTTATATTAAAGCATTAAAATATAAAACATTAGCATAATTTCCTATTATCTACATGCTCTACTTTCCCCGTACAATGGCGAACTCAAAAACCGTATCGACGGAGGATCGTTGCATAAGGGATGTTACACACTTACGTATTTTGTATATTTCGACAACGACCGTGTCCGTGGTGGATGCCATCTAAGGCGCTGTCATCTGATACGAAACTCATGTTCATTGTTTCTCTGGTTTATTATAGTTCGTTTATCTGATATTTCATAACACTCCATATTGTATGTTCAGATACCAGCACATGAAGCTAGCCGAAACTGTCGAATATTCCCAATCAATCTTGAACCTAATGCTTTAGCGATAAAATAGAAAATCTATTCAAGAAATTTGGCAGATTGTAATAGCTTGATGTGCTGACGTCTGTACAACCGTGGTACAACCTAAGGGCTCAAACACAAAAACACGTTACGACGACGCAACGTGCCACCGCACGGCAACGTGACGTTGCACGTTGCGTCACGGTGCCGTGACGTGGAAATCCACGTCGAGCAACGTAAATAATCACGTTACGACAACGCAACGTGCCACGTTGCACAGCACGTCGTCGTGACGTAAAATATGGCTGAAAGATATGGATGGGTCCAGTATTTTCTTTGTATCTGTTTCTTTTTTATCCATCTTCTTAATATTAGCAGGAGGAGAACACGTCTAGTCCATTCTCGAAATTAATTGCGGCAATTCTACAAATGTGCCACCGTCAATACGACGTCGTTCAACGTGGCACGTTGCGTTGTCGTAACGTGATTATTTACGTTGCTCGACGTCGATTTCCACGTCACGGCACCGTGACGCAACGTGCAACGTCGCGTTGCCGTGCGGTGGCACGTTGCGTCGTCGTAACGTGTTTTTGTGTTTAAGCCCTAAGCCGGTAACCTATATTGCGTCGAGACAAGCTTGTTACTGGCCGGTCCCCGACACCGGTACTTAGGTAGTCTAGGTACTTGATTTAGAACTTGTAGTGACTCAGTGTTAACACCGGTGATTTATGCTCTTAATTGCATGTGAAATAATCGTAAAAGTTTATCATCAACATTGAATTCAATTAATGCAATGATAATGACCCACAACGAGTTCGTAAACTTGCACACAAAAATCTAGGACATTTTTAAGTTAAAATTAAACGATCTGAAATGTATCAGTCATGAAGGACAGTAAAAGTTGCCACCCACCAGTGTCTTTTGACCTAGATTTTTTAAGCCCGATCTGAGGGTAGTAAAAAGGATTGCAGAAGCAATCGGTTTAAGTAATATCTTTGGTTGTATCGGACGACGAGGTGTAAAGTAAGCTCTGCTGTTAATGGGATTTCTTTCGCTTTGAATCTAAAGTCAGTTGGATTCGAAGTCTATAGTTTCTGGTAGAGAAGTAGAAACTGAATGAATTATAATTAAATACAAATCTTATCTTACATTATTATAAATGTGATAGTTTGTGTTGGGATGGATGAATGTGTGTTACTCTTTCACGCAAAAATCCAAATTGATCCAAATCCGTTCAGTAGTTAACGGATTTAGATGAAATTTCGCACACAGATAGTTTATAACCTGGAATAACACGAAGCATACTTTATTTCCGGCTGTACGATCCCGTGGGATAATTACCAAACCTGAGCATAAGCTAGTAAAAGATAAATTCTGTAAAATGAATAAGATTTCCCAAAGATTTTCCTGGCTGTTGCTGTGAGACATGGACTGTTTGAAATTAGGTGAATAAAAATCTTTTATGGATTATAAAGATAAAGATATATTTATTTTTTAAAACATGAGTGGGTATGGTATGTACTATACAAGTCTTATTAATAAAAGTAAAGTTGCCACATATTTTGCCATATTATTATAAGAACGGCGTACAAATAAAAATGTAAAAAAATGTTAGGCTAAAAAATAGGCCAAATTAATTTAAAAAAATGAAGTTTTTACCTAAAAATATTAAACTTATACTGTCACTTACGGGATATCTTCCGTGATTGTTCATTATTTTGAGCTCCCGATATTTCGGCGCTGTTGCAAGCGCCATGATCGCGGGTTGACTGGAGAATGCGGGTGCAACAGCGCCGAAATATCGGGAGCTCAAAATAATGAACAATCACGGAAGATATACCGCAAGTGACAGTATAAGTTTAGTTGTAAACCGTGAAAGCTTAAAACAGTGTTTAAAAAATATTAAATTTACAAGAAATGGAATTATTATAGAAGCTTTCATTGTCTATTATAATTACTAATACTATTCGCAAGTGTACAATACTTGCCTGCACTAACTCAATATCATATCGCTTTACCTCTCACTGCAGAACTGGGCAGGCGCTTACAACTTTACCTTAAAAACGTTAATAATAAAAACTACCTTTACCGTAACATTTGTAATACTATAACACACTTGTGTGGTAATTTAAGTAATACACTTTATGTTGCCGACACGGTCGTTTTCTTTCAAGTGCGCAGACGACTTTCTCTGCCAAACCGGAATTCATTGACGCATTATTTAGAAGTGACGGCTAATATTTATATACTTGGTATTACGTCCGGTATCTCAATTATAACTTGTATGGCAATAAAGGCATGGGATGGGACGCCAGTGGAGCGGGACTAATCGTTATCAACGAATGGATAAACTTTAGCTACGAAATTATTTCTTCTTGTTCGGTCCAGATCCAAGTAAAGTCACATTTCCCAGATCTTTTTTACAGATTCCATCCCATTTTTGGTATAGTGAGTATCTTAGAGTATCTAATCCATAAACAAAACTGCATTGATTGGCATATTAAAAAAAACGTCAGAATTTATGATTTTCTAGCCGACTGCAGTTAGCAATTAATGCAAAAGTTAACGACTTTCTTTATACCGTTTTCTTTCACTACTGCGTCTTAAAAAATCACCGTATATTTTAATAATGTATCTAATGTGAATATTTCTGGCAATCTAAATCTAGAAAACTAGTATAGGGCAAACATTTTAGATGAAATCTGTACAGCAATTACCAACATGCCATCAAAACAAAAAAAAAAGTCGAGTACTTATATTAATTATTTGGTGAAATAGCCCAGCGAGTCGCAGCGGCGTCTGCGCATGCTTTCACTTGTCTCCACACGTCATTCGAGCTGTCAATCTCGCCGACATGATCTAATCTCCGTTCTCAAATGTGTGAACAACGCTATACCACAGGTCAATTGGATGGGAACACCTTACTTAATAATATAGCAGGTACTTAACATGCAAAAGAGTAGAAATTAAATTATAATATCAGTACCATTCAAGTCAGGTTAATCTATACTTACTAATATAATAAAGCTAAAGAGTTTGTTTGTTTGGTTGAACGCGCTAATCTCAAGAACTCTGGTTCGAATTGAAAAATTCCTATAGTGTTGGATAGCCCATTTATCGAGGAAGGCTATAGGCTATATAACATCACGCTACACAAAAAGAAAACAAATTAGAAGCGGCGGGTGAAACCGCGGGGCACAGCTAGTATAAAATATCGATGTGTCAAACGAAAACCTTCAAGCCTTCATATGAACAGATTGTGGAGGTACAGACATCCCACCCCTCCTCACTTCATCAATCCAGCAGAACATCTTCCTCCTGGACAAGAACTGCAGTAGCCAATCTGGAAATCTCTTAACAGTTTGCGGGCCCAGGTTGGCCGCTGTAGATATAATCTGGCCAAATGGGGTCTCATCGACCCGTCCCAAATACAATGTCAATGCGGAGCCCTTCTGCAGGATATTCCCCACCTCCTTCTTCCCATCCTGCACAGCCACCTGCACCTTCCAGGATGTAAACGAAGCCAACGACAGAGCTGTGCAGATGGCAAAATAATGGTCGGGTATTATTTGAGTCTATCGACACGCAAAGAAGAATAAGATATAAACAGACGAACTTCCATTATCTAAACCTTACAAAATTGATAATCGAAAATATGAGAAGTTTCCAGAGAATTGCAGTACCTTTTGAAAACTTAAATACATAAACAGTGTGTCAAATGAATGTGAGCTAATAAAAGACAAAAAGTAACAGATGAAGAACATTTATTAAAATATTTAAAAAACAAAACAAGTCTACCATTACAAAAACATACAACAACTTGTACACGGTTAATGTTCCGTTAATATTAAATGTGTAGACAAATTACATGCTATTATTATTTTCCATGAAGCCTTTTACTTGCTCTTGGTACATCCGATGTTTCTCCTCTAACATTTTTAGGGCGCTCGTCTGACGGACCCCACCTACGTTCACCATGAAACTTATTTGTACTGGAGGCACGTCAGTCTCCGATTCCGTATTAATACCCCTGGTTGTAACACCAGACTTTGTCCTCTCCTTCTTCATCTGCGAATTAACGTCAGGTTTAGTTTCAACCTTTGGTTTAGATTCTTTCCTCTGACTTGCATTATCTTTCTTCTGATTTACATTATCCTTCTTCTTTGAGGATGTTTGTCTTTGTCGTTCCTTGTCGGCGTATTTTTCTCTTGTTCTCTGCAAACCAGCTGATTTTGATTTACAATACAGATTGTTCACCGATTTTATGATATTTTCTTTGGTCGATTTATTGACCAAATAAGATGGACGTTCTTCTGTGCGTTCTTTATTAGACGGTTCCTTCACGGGTTCTCTGATTCGCTTGGCTGATGAATCTCGTTTAGATTTTTTGTCATTTTGTGTTTGACATGTTTTTTTATAAATCTTAAGTCGGTTTTCCATTCTTACTTTTTCCGAATATCTTTGTAAACTTCTTGCTCTTTCTAGTCTTGGTTTGATCTGTTCCATGTCGGGCCCCAAACCACCTAGTTTGACAGTTTGTAAAGGTTCCACAGTCGCTCGCCTGGTACGGTGTCGGGAATTAATTACCTCTGAAACACTCCTAAAATTTTCTGGGCTTTCATCACGAATTTCGACTTCTTTCTGAGTCATATTTTCCGTAAATTCCAAATGCAATTCTTCTTCGTGATCTTCATACGAGTTATCCAGATAGCGCTGTAAATCACGACACATAAGTTTCTCATAATACATTTCGTTATAAGGCTCGGTATTGTAAAACTCTGGCACCGGATGATTAGCGTCTTCGCCGATACTTTCCCTTTCAGTATCACCAAACTCTGGCGATATTGATCGTATTTCATTCCTATCCTTCTTTTGCTCTACTTGGTTTGGCGTGAACTGCTTGCGAAACATCTCCAGGTACGTGGTCTGCTTTGGCTTGCGGGCTTTATCTTTATTGACCAGATAACCGGTAGATTGAAACAGTTCGTTCCTTTCCTTTTTATTAACTTGTTTTTTACCTGAATTATTTTGCTTTCGGTGTTTGTCTATTGGCACTTTTATGAGTACATCTTTTTCATAAAAAGGCACAAGTATTGTGTCGACATTTTCTTCCGAGTCTATTTTTAAAGATGATTTTCGTGGAACGTTTGTTTCTAAGCTATCCAGTGATATATTGCTGACGGTACTTGAGTTTTTATCCATTGCTCTGAATGCAAATTTTAGTTTTTTTCTTTTACTCATAAATAGATACGACGACCTGTCCATAATGTTTTGACATATTGTTTTGACAGCCCATTTTAACTTTTATAAGGAATACTGCCAGGCCACTTTAGAAATAAAACAAACTCCTTCGAAAGTAAAAAGGACCACTTTGTGTAATTGAGAAGACAGAGGTATGCATTTAAACAGCAGCTTGTCTTGTGTTATCCGCGGAACAGTACGTAGCAATAAATAGTAGGATAGTCAAAAGTTGGGACACGTAGTTGGGTTGGCAGTGGGCCAGATTGGAATAATGCGCAAATTGCTTTACGCCCTCGTCGGCAAGTCTGGGCGGCGCGCGGCGTGGCGTGGTGGCGTGCACGTTCACGTCCACTACCGCGCTATCCGCCTCATCGTTCCACCTGTCAACACTATTTCTACTAAATTTAGGCTTAGAACTACCATTTTAGATTCAACCTGGGTCGAAACCCCCTTTGAATTTCGACCCAGTATACGTAAGTGAAATATTGAATTTATCGAAAAGACAGATAATTGTAATTTAGCTCCACTCCTAACACAAATCTAATCATGAAATAGGTAAGTACATAGCAAACCGATATGCCCAGACTTTTAAAGGATTAGATATCTGTAGTAAAAAGGAATAGGTATCTCTCCCCGCACTATCTGATATTGCTAAGAATCTTCCTTTTGAAATTTTGCCAAAGATTCCCGACATTCAGGCAGGATTTTACGTCTTGCTATTAAGTACTTTATTCATTTTTGTCTTGTTGACATATTTTCGAGATTGGAGCCAGTCCGCATCTAAGTTGATTTATCCATATACTTTAGTATATCTAATTTAGTAATCTCTAGTCAGTTTCGGTTCTATTTCATTAGTTAAACTTTCGGCAACTAGCTTCAACTGTGACTGACCAAGACCTTGACAGTTCAAATGTGCTTGTAAATGGTTCATTCGAAACAAATGATTTTGACTCCGTGTTCGTTATTCTTTCCACATCTATTGTTCTAAGTTCTACATGGTGTAGCATTTTAACGTCGAATAATTATAGAGCACACAATGGCAGCAGATTCCTGGCTGGCTCCGTGCCAATGGCCGACTGAGATAACGGATTGGGGGCAAGCTACCCGCGGCCCGGCCGGATTTCCTCTCTTATTACCCTCATAATACCTATTTTATGCATTTAGGTCCTTCTACAGTTGCATTTTGGTTGTAAAGTGCTACTAAATCGTCTATGGGGTATATCATTTGAAAATAAGTTTTCAGATACGGTATTTATGTAGCATTATCAGCCTTATGTTTCCACTGTTACGGCACAAGTGTCATCCTCGCTGTGAGATGCAGGGGTATAACCACATGAGTAGGAAAACGGAACAGAGTTAAAGCTTCATACAACCGCGCAAATCGGTTGCACTACTACAAGCACGCGGGGCATGTGTGCGTGACCACTGGCCGCTTGTCGCGTACGCGGCGAGACTGGAAAAAACCGGTTTACGCTGGCACAGCCAGTGGACAATCTCAGGGTCAGCACGGCACGGTGCCATGGCAACCAAGGGGCACGTTGTTTGTTTTGTCAGTTGCAAGATTGGTTGCAAGTTTGAATATTAAAATTAAAATGTTTGTTTATTGTACTGTGTGTATGAATAATAGTAGAAAAAACAAACATTTATCATACTTTAACTATCCCAAGGAGTACAATAGGTAAGTAAATATTTGACTATTACTTTTTCAAGTAAGTACCTATATTTTATTGTATGATCCTTTTTTTTAATAAGAAGAGGATACTACTCGGTGTGTTTTTATCCGACTGCGGCGAAGCCCAAAAGGAGGGTTATGTGTTTGACCTGTATGTATGTAATGTCTGTTTCTATGTTCCCTCGTAACTAAGTAGTTAAGGAGCCCGGTAAGCCGAAGATTATCGAGTTACGACAAAGACAGAAAAAGAAAGTATGTATGGGAGAACAAGATAGAATGAGTAATGGTCTATATCGTATTTGGTACCTACTAGTTTTTTTTATTTTGTTGACTTATTTACATTTTTTTATTATACTCCCCCTGCATTTTATGCTTCACTTTATTTTCGGCTTGTCATGGGTGTCATTTTCGTGGTTTTTGGGGTCGCTGATAACTAAAATTAGGTCAAAATGAAAATTCAAGATGGCGTCGACGAAAATTTTCGGTTTTTTCTTCATGGGTGTCATTTTCATGGTTTTTGGGGTCGCTGATAACTAAAATTAGGTCAAAATGAAAATCCAAGATGGCGCCGACGAAAACTTTCGGTTTCGTGTCATAGGTGTCATTTTCGTGGTTTTTGGGGTCGCTTATAACGAAACTGCGGTCAAAATGAAAATCCAAGATGGCGCCGACGAAAATTTTCGGTTTTGTCGTCATGGGTGTCATTTTCGTGGTTTTCGGGGTCGCTGATAACAAAAATGAGGTCAAATTGAAAATTCGATGGCAACAACCTTTTTTATTTTGTTTTTTTCATCATGGGTATCATTTTCATGGTTTTCGGGGTCACTGATAACGAAAATAAGGTCAAAGTAAACAGAGATAAAAAACAAAAAAAAAAGGTAATTCTCATTTTTTTTCTTCGGGTTCCCCTGACTGAGTTTTCACCCTTCGCCACTGGACTGTATCATACTCAATAATAAAACTCTATAACAAATGTTTTGTTTAATTTGTCTTAACATAATTATTGTGACAACCCTACCAAAATAGGTAACAATTTTGAACGTTCTTTAGAAGCTTTAACTCTGTTCCGTTTACTTACTCATGTGGTATAACTATGACGTCTTAAAGCAGGAGTAATTCCAATGTGGGAAAGAGACGCAGCTATTCAGGTTGTCTAACGCCATCTTTGAAGACAAGCACAAGACTTTTCGTTTTTTTGGTTCTAGGTCATGCTGGTTTTCCCTCGATATTTTTCTTCACAGTTTTGAGAGCAGTGGTGTAGATGAATTGTACAAATATTACTAGAATTTAGGACTGATTAATTATAGTGCCGTATCAGTATTGGTACCAGTTATTATTCTGACTGACAGTATACGACTAGTTCATGACTAACTCATGACAAGGGTCATCGATTGTTCCCATGGCATTCCACACGACTTCAATCTATTGTTATTTAAGCTGTTTATTTTAAACTGTGTCCTTGATTAAATAATGCATTTCCTACCGGTACTGTGTTACTGTTAGAAAAATCGGCTAGAGCGATATTTATGTCTAAGACTATTACTTTTTCCAACAAGTCAACAGCATAAGTTTATCAATAGGAACTACATACTATGGATTCTAGAGAATTCAGCGCTGTACACTGTACAGTAAACCTAACATCAGTGGTTACTTTGACACTGATGTCGCATTTATACCGTAGCTAGCAAAATAAGGCGATTTCCGTATTGCACTGATATGTGCGGATGTAATCATCATATTAAAACTATCTTTTCCTAACATTTGGCTGTCTTTAGTTATCCTTATCTAATACTTATTTGAAAAGTCAATTTACCTCAACTAATTCTGTTTCTGTATCATCAGATATTCAACGAACCGTTAAATCTATTTTAGATTAAACCGCGTATGGCATAATTTCAGCAAAGCCAACGTTAATAATGTTATCATGAGCTGATTGCATTCTAATGAACTTCCAATCGAACTTCATATAGGCCACACACAGTCGCATTATCATTTAAATTGGTAATAGATGTGATACATTTATTATCAGCCGATATAATATTAGTTAACACAATGTTAACTGCTTCGTGAATTTAACAGTTAACTGATCAGGTGTTAAGGTCGTCGGTAGCATATCATTGTCGTTTATGAGTCATGCTTTTAACATGTTTCAACGATACATGTAATGAGGCATATTGAACTTTATTCACTTACGATAAAGTCTTTAGAATTTGCTCTGTGATTAATACAGTAGTGACAGCTGACACTATGATAACATCGATGGCATTTAGAATTAGAACCGGAAAGATAATCGGAGAACTGAGGACCGAAGTATGGCGTAATACTAAAGGTGAACGAGTTACAAGTTTGGATGTTCCATCATAAAAGGAACTTTCAAGGATTCCGTTTTTCTTTAAAACTGGATTTCATTTTACGGTCTTTTTTCTATTTTCCACTAAGGCCCGGCGCCCATTGGCAGCACGGCATGGCAAGGTATTTTTAGGCAACGAATAAAAATATAACTTAACTGTATGGAAATAAAGTTGAAATTTCAATGTTAACGGTCGTAAGTACAAAACAATACCGTGGTATGTACTACCGTGTATGTAATACCGTGGTAATATTTTATCTGTCATCTGTTCTTTTATGAATATTTTCAATAGCTAAAGTCATTATCGTCATCATTTCAACCAATAGAGGTCTACTGCTAGACATAGGCTTTCCATCATCGACCAATTCTGAGCTTCCATTACCGTAGATAATAATATTAGTATGTGTTAATACAGGGTGAAAACCCAAAAAATCGGACTTCCCTTACAAAATATCGCATCGGCTGACGCAATAAGTACGACGAGACCAAAATTTTCGGTCCATGTTCCTTACGGTTGTTCTCTGAGTGACCACCTAAGAAGTATTCCGCTTCTTCTGTTACACCCTGTAGACAAATATATATTCGGCAACATACTAAAAAAGCCGCGAAAAGGAAGACGTTGCGTTGCAAGGCCTCCTACTAGGTGGACCGATGACCCATTGAAGGTTGCGGGGATCCGCTGGATGCGAGATGCACGGGTCCGGCCAATGTGGCGACACTTGGGGGAGGCCTATGGACATAGGCCGAGGACGTCTTTCGGCTGAAATGATGATGATAACTAAAAAAAAGTTTATCTATTTCTTGCCATCAAATTAATTTAGATGGGCACTTAAAATTGGTCATAGAATATAAGTAACAGAGTAGTTTGCCTTCAACGATTTTCGGCAATTTAGTTTCGCGTATGATGCCTAAAATTCCAATAAACTATTAGCTAATGTTAAACAAAACAAAGTCCTTGACATTTGGTCACGTTAGATGGAAGTGAGTTCGTTTTTACTAAAAAACGGCAAAAATTTGCTTTTTTAATAACTGATATAAAAACAATCAGATGAATTGATGCCATCCTCCTTTTGGAAATTAAAAAACAATACAAATGGTTCAGTTAACCATTGTCTTTTTCTTGTTGGTTTTATCGCCCCCGTAGCATGACCACCGTAGACAAGGATTTCTTTGACGGAAGAATCGACAAAATGACAGATTGTGTCGACACAATGACAGATTTCTTTGCACTATCAGTCATTTTGTCGATTCTTCCGTCAAAGAAATCCTTGTCTACGGTGGTCATGCTAAGGGGCAGGACTTGAATGAGGCAAACGATACAGCTTTTCAGGTCACTAGAAACTGTCTAAGTGGTCAGACAAAATCTGAGTCATCGATTTAAGAAGAAGATGCGTTCGTTAAATGAAAATTGACTTCGAATGAAATATGGAATACATTAATTGAATTAAATTATATTGAAACGTATGCAGCTAGTTATAAAATAATAAATCTTAGAGACCGAAACCAAATATAGTGTACATACCTAATGTTTTTTTATTTGGTATGAATAAATCAATTATTAGGTCGCTCAGCGAGCTATGGAAAGGGCTATGCTTGGAGTCTCTCTGAGGGATCGCATCCGGAACGATGTGGTCCGACAGAAAACCAGAGTTGTCGACATAGCTCACAGAATAAGTAAGCTGAAGTGGCAATGGGCGGGTCATAATAGCCGTAGAACCGATGACCGTTGGGGTAGACGTGTCTTAAGTGGAGACCGCGAATCGGCAAACGTAAGGTGGGACGCCCTCAGGCTCGGTGGAGTGACGATCTTCGCAGGGTGGCTGGTAGCAACTGGATGAGAGTCGCTGAAAATCGAGTTGAATGGCGTGCGATTGAGGAGGCCTATGTCCAGCAGTGGACTACTATAGGCTGATGATGATGAAATCAATTATTCAATGACGGGATTCATGCCAGTTAATGTAAAAGCAACGAAGTAAGCAGAATTGTGGTATAAGAAGTAGAAATATGTGATTGTATTTTCTTTAGGTGCATAGTTTTGAAATCTTTGAATACCTACCTACCTATTCACTAATCTCAAACTCTCGATGGCAGATCTCTAGGTCGATTTTGATTAATAGGCAATAAGCAGTCCTTGTATTTAGTAAAATACTTAATAAGCAAATGTCATATTTATGTTAAAAAAGGTAGAAGAGCGATTGGAGAGGTATGGGAGATTGGCCTAAAATGGCCAGCTTTTAGTTCAGTAACTTAAGTCACCACTAAGCAAAAATGCGATTTGTATCAACTTATTTGCAAATAATTTTGTCGAAGATTTGGCAAGTAGATAAATGGAAGGAATAGATAGTAGTAAATAGTTTTTTTTTTTGTAGACTTTTGGAACCCATGACCACGGCGATGAGTTCTGCACACGTGATATTTGATATTTGAACACCGTGACGCTTCTGGAACTGGCTTTAGTGCCTTTCTCTTCATCTTCGGTACCTAGGCTCTTGACAGAACTGACGATGATACAATGTATTGTGTCCAATCGTAGGTGTGGCCGTAACCCGTTTCGTGGTCTGTCTCCATCTGGTGCCGTTAGTGCAGCCTAATGTTAATTTCACTAAAATTTTGAACAAAATCAAATAAAATGTTTTATTAAAGGCAACATAGAAAAGAAAGAATAAAGTTTATTTGACGTCCGTGAATCAAGCACACAGAGTAAAAAAGATACAAAATAAAAAATAAATAACGAATTCAAAAATTAAAAAACTCACGGCTGCGCCAAGAAGGACACAATAAAGGAAATACACATTTACAAGTCATACACACAGAGTCGCACAATAGTATTACAAACACATAGTTGACAATATCTAACAAATCAAAATTACAGAATATACTAATCCCTTTTAAAATGATAAAAATACTATTAACCTACAATAGAATGTAAAACGAATCCTATCAACTAACAAAACAGCAAAGCTATCGACAAGGTAACACAAATTAGGATGGGTTTACACCTCCGCCAATGTGGGCCAAGGTGCAACGAAATTGATGTCAATTTAGTTGACAATGGCGACGCGGCTTTACATTTACAATCTCCGAGTGCACGTGTATTAAGTGTTGATAAACTTCGACAACAATGAAGATGTCTTCCAAGGCCATAAGTGTTGCATTGTGCATAGGTTTTGGTAATCATCATTTAACTGTCATCATACGCGACGCTTAAGTCCAACAATTTACAATCTTTCAGTGTGATTAAGTTAGGTTTAGGTATGGCAGTCTTTATTTGCTGAATATTTACTTAATAAATAGCTTAACTTATGTTTTTATTAATACAAGTTTTTTTTGTGTCGTGATCGTAGTAGTAAAATTATAAATGCACAAATAAATGTTTCGGAATCGTCTATTTTCAATTTGCAATCATGGTTCACTTGTTCATACCCAGAGGGGCTTACCCTCATGAAAATGTATGTATGTATGTACCTATCTACATAGTTATGTATATTATATGAACAAGTGAACATGATTGCAAATTGGAAATAGAAGATTCGGAATACTTATTTGTGCATTTAGAATTATAGACCATCAGTTCCTAGAAATCAGGTCTAAAAGCACAATATAAATAGCCCAAAATAGCCCCAATTCCCCTACTGCTCATGATAGAAATAGATCGTGGAGAATAACAGACTAAGTTTCGGTGTAAAAGTCGTATAAATAAAATGATAAATTGGTCACCGTAATTTGGCGCGCCCTGTATCGTGTAAACGTGTCATTGACCTAATGGAGCGATTAATTTTGGGAACCATGGTGAAAAAAATATTATACACGAACTCTAGAAAAAATCCATGAACTAGTCATTTTAGAATTGCTTTAGGAAAATAAATAGCTACCAGTAGCGAAGGGTCAATTTTTGTAAGAGGTAAGCCGGATTATCAACATTATCTTTATTGTGATTATATTATTTGTCTATATACTACTGACTGTGCCATTTTTCAAAGGGAATCCGGTAGGAATCGAGTTGTATGGAACCTTCGCCACTGTTAGCTACTTAGTGTAGTGTAGCTTGAGATAACCATTCAATTAGGTAAGGATAAGGCGTGAGTACTCAGGTAGGTACTTACTACGTTATACTTAAAAAATAATTTAAGTAGGTACGAAATAAATTCAATAAGTAAAATATGAGGCACTTTTAAAACTAAAATAGTAAACAAGTAGCACCTACATCAATATAAAACCTTCAAAGGCAAATAAATAGGGAAAAGATTAGATTTCTCGGAAACAACTTACCTAATCAACCTGAAAATATTTGGAATTTTGCGCTGGTAACCCTGTTCCGGTCTTGTTTTATTCTACACATTTAGATGCGGTTGTTTCAGAAGCTATGGCGTGAATCGTGATGAATGCGGTTATCCAACACTGGCTATACGACTGATGCAGTTCAAGTTCGCCAGTTACGATGACTGGGGAAGTACGGTGCTTTGCGTAATCCATTGAGAAGTCCATTTTGAAATTACCATCCAGTTACTATATTTGGTATACACCAAATATTAATTCATCAATAGTAACTCTGTCTGGCTGTATGTTATTAAAATTTGGATGGAATTTGGCATACGGGTAGACCACGGCACGGATACGTCATTTTATCCCGGGTAGTACGTACGTCGCCGGGGGCGAATTCAGTGTACTTTCACAGTTTTTATGCCTTGTGACTGGGACTGTAGCTATTGTTGTCTTTGTTTCGACAATTCAAAAGTGCCTGTAACTGGCCTATTTGAAATAAATGCTTTGATTTTGATTTTGATTTTGATTGAGTTCGTGTTCCTATTTTAATTACACCTAGTCCAAAAACCACCACGTAGTCACAAGAGTTAAAATTATTATGCCATCATAAACCAAACCAAAAACTGTAAAAAAGAGCAACACCTCTTCGATTCTCGTATTTGCCTACTTTTTATTTCACTAAGTAAAAGCAACCAGCGACCGCAATCCATATTTTCCGCCAAGCGTGCCAAACTTACGCAATAATTGATTGATTACGTGCTTACCTGTGCAAAATCATGTTTATCGATAAGTTCCGGCAATTGGGCCCGACACACATTTAGTTCCGAGACAATAGGCCGATTAGCTAAGCTGAATGCACTTGACCTACATCCGGTTGCGCTAGTTAAACATTTAGTATAGCAACATTGGCCGTAAGTCAGTAGCACAGATATAAAAAATAAAAACCGCGGGACAATAGCTTATTCGAATTTCGATTGCTAGTCGAAGATTAGATTAGGCGATGAACTTTAAAAGGCGTTAAGCTTTTAAATTGCTTTTTTTTTCATTAGGCTGTAAGTCAGGGTCGTGTGCCTGACATTGGTGTTTAAAATGTATAGAAATAGACCGCTGTGCTGTTACGGTGTTGTTGACTCCTGGGTTTTTGATCCTCACGAATTAATAATTCATGTTTAACAAAAAAGCAGAAAATAACTAAAATCAGATAAATGGGCATAATATAATATTTTTTGTTTCCTTTTTCTGGTTTCTAAAATGGATTATAGATAACAAATTACCCATTTCTTTTGGCATAAATTACCTATGGTGTCAACGAACGGATCGTTGACCTAACTTTGTGAAGCCAACGACCCATCTATCACCAAACGGTATTCCCAAAACATGTTATCTATACCGGGACTAATAAAACATTTCTTCTCTATGGTTTTAAAAAAACGAAATCTCGAATTAGTCAAAGTCATTGCCCGATTTATTAAAAAAAACTTGTAAGCAAAACAAATAAGGTTGATAACCTAGCAAAACTGGAGTCAAAAAACAAATTAATGTTCTTACGCTTTTCAAATTTATCAATAGTTATAGCCTATACAAACATTTACATATTTACTGATTATAAATATTAATAACTTTATTATTTTATTGAGCGCACCAGCCTATACACTTGTTGAGTTTAATTACCTGTTTTATGACCAAAATAATGATTAAGTAGGTATCTATTTCTAGAGTATCGACCTTCGCTATTAAAAACATTCGTCATAAAAGTGATATTAAGTCTAAGTCACACCTACTATCGCTCACTCTTCCTGTTTCAATTCACGTGGAATTCACCCTTAGGTATCATAAACAAGGTGTATAATCCCGTGAACTTTTTCGGCATTACATAGGACCTGTTTTATAGGTTGTACAATGTCAATAAATGGTGGCCAAGTGAAAAACAACCTTAATTACAGCGTGCGAGTGTCGATGAGTATTAAGGTAGCGAAATGGGTGCAATTGCGATCATTTACGATCAGTTGACATGAACAGACTGTCAGCTGGACTTTACTGCTTCTATCCCACAGATAACGGTTGCCTAACTATTTGTGTTGTTATATTTATCCTCATACCTAAATGGGATGTATACAGCATGTATCAGAATAAATAACATAACATAATAATATCACGGCTGTAATCCCCGAAGGATTAGGCAATGAGGCCCCTAATAGTCCCATGTAGTAGGGGGCGAACCTATTGCCATCAACCAGGCACGAACAGACTGTGACAGCTAATGAGAATTTCCTGATGTAATAATTCAATAACACTTTGCCCGACCCGGGAATCGAACCCAGGACCTCTTGCTCATCAGTCGCGTTGCGACCACTCGACCAACGAGGCAGTCAGTGTATCAGAAATGTGCGGTCATATTTTAAGGGCGTGGTGACCAACTAAATTGCGAAAAAACTATCGGCTATCCCATTGGTACATTTGGGTAGAGCATGTCTTGAAATTTCTAAACAAAGAATGTCTGTTTGATATTCTTTTTTTCCCTTAAATAATATGATCATCCATTACTGATATGAAATTGGGCGTTCATGTGTTTTTTTTAATTCCATTGGCAGCTAATCATTCGTTCACGATGATTAATTAAAGTGTTTTAAAGGTTATCATAAAGAAACGTCTTCGCCATAGAAACTAGTGATCAGTGTGTGAGTTTTGGAATGCATTCATTCGTCAGTCCGTATTTTCCTATAATTAATGTTCGTAACTTTAGTACTTTCATATTAACTTATTAAGCAACGCAATGCTTGCAGTGAGGTGACGACACACATTTATCTATAAAGCCTGTGCTATGTTTTTCAACCTATAATAAATTGTTGCAACATAAAAGTGCTCATTAAATTCCTATCAATTAGTGAAGATGTACAAACTTTAAATTACTCAATAAAAAAAACATTACAATGATCAAATTGATCATTAAAATATCGTTTCCTAAATCTCATTGACATTCAAAAAATAATTACATACATCTTCACATGTTCCGCATTTAAAATAAGGTCGGCTTATTTTTTTTTTACAAGAATAATAGGTACATCATATTTTATTCGATTCAATAATCGAATAATGTCTCAATCTCGGTATCGTTACTATCATCCTTTTTTAATGAACTGCAATTTCCTTGTAGATGGCTGGAATACTTGCAATATTTTGTCCGTGGTTTTTCATTAAAGTCTCGATACGCCATCGTCACCTTATGAATAAAATTATCATGTATCCCTTTTACGCATTTTTTTATATCCACAGCATGTATTTGTAAAAATTCCGCGCGTATTATTTTAAAATTCATCGTGTACTTTCATCTGCTTAATATGCAGTATTGCATGACTTTGTTGTGGTTTTATTTATTACTGCCGATGTCAGCAGTTTAATAATACTATATTCGTGTTGGATATTCCTCAGATAAGTAGGTGTACTTAATTTTAATCAGATGTCATGGCGTAAAAATTATGATACAAAAATGTTGTGTTGCCTGCCCACCTACTTACTTGTTAAACATGTTAATAAATAAGAATTAATATTTAATGCTCACATTTACGATATGTAGATAATAAAACCATATTTCTAAACAACATACTGTTCACCGATATTAAAAAAAATCTAATTTTGATGATTTATGAAATTACCAGTTTGATTCGTCTTTAAGGTATTTTAATTATACGTACATACCAAGTGTCTGCGGGGTAAAGTTCAAGTGTATGCTGTTTCTACCTGTGTAAGGGGCTATTTTGCAAATAATCAGGAAAATAAACACTTTTCACAAAATTTTGAAATAAATGTATTGCACTACACACTACCTATCTATAGATATTCCCTCAGTATCTCAGTATCGTGTTTGTTACTCTTTCACGCAAAAACTACTGAACGGATTTGGATGAAATTTGGCACACAGATAGTTTATAACCTGAATTAACACATAGGATACTTTTTATCCCGGTTGTACGATCCCGTGGGACATGACGAACTATAAGCGGGCGAAGCCGCGGGCATAATCTAATAATATTATAAACTAGCTGTTGCCCGCGACTTCGTTCTCGTGGAAAAATATACATAAAATAGATAAAATAAATAATAATAATCTCTATCAAAAAAAATTACAACCAACTACAAAAAGTATAATTTTACTGGGGATCGAACTTGCGACGTGATGCACGTAAAGCGGTTATGAAACCGTTTCTCTATTTGCTTCACTGACATATACTTAAAAATAGACGTTGTTACGCATATCATGGCTGAAACGATAAACAATTGAATAATACTAACATAATGCAATATTGCTCATCCCCTTAAGCAAGTAGCGTGATAATATATAGCCTAACATTTGAAGAAGCCTATTACAGATATTTGTGCAAAATTTGAACAGGATCTATGCAGTAGTTTTTGCGCCAAGTCGGAACATCGGACCGGATTTTAACGATTTTATTATATGTAGAGAAGAGATAGAGAAGAAGAGAAGAGAAGAAGAGAAGAGATGCGAAAGTTTGTAAGGATGGTTGGATGGATGTTTGTTACTCTTTCACGCAAAAACCACTGACTGGATTTGGATGAAATTTGGCACACAGATAGTTAATATTGTGTTGTGTTTATATGTATTCCCTCAGTATCGAATATCAAGGGTTATCGAAGTAATTGACACTGAAGCAGTGCTGTTCACCCCACTGGGGAATGAGCGCATTGGCAGGCTAGATAACACTCGGATCGAGGAGGAATCCCTGGAGATAATGGATACGGAGGATGATGAATCACGAACCTGGCTGATACCTAACTGGCTACCTCTTAGGAGCTCGATACCTTGTCCAAAAAATAATTAAAATTTAAAACTTTAGCACAAAATGTATTGGTGATTTATTACTAGGCTATTTCTTAAGACATTGTACAAAAAACATCCATTGTGTTATATTTTTTTTAACATCTTGAAAAGCAAATAACTGAAGTCAAAAGTAATAATTTTAGGTAAAATTCTTGTTGACGTGAGTTATTGACTTTTACTGAATGTGGAAAAAAAATAAATAAATGGACTACCTACTAAGCAATTTAATAGGTTATTTATCTAGCACAACACTTTTTAGCCAATAGCCACCTGCCAAAATAAAATAATAATTTAAAGGTGTTTTTTTAATGAAAATATAGAAATGTCGCAAATAATAAATTAAGACGTCACATTCCTTTATAATTTATTAAAAAAGTCACGATTAAGCCCATTAAAAATAGTTAATAATACTTAAAAACGATGAGATGGTTGAACTTTACTTAATTAATGACATTCTTTTAGCAATTGATTTTTAACGTCTTCTCTTTACCTTGAGATGAATTAAATCTGAATACTTAGTTAACTAATCGGTGGTCTAAAGTGGAAAAGTAACCTTAGTAATACAATTTGGGAAGTATTTTAACAAAGTGTTATTGTAATAACACTTTTACGCCTTTACGTTTTTGTTACCGCGTATTGCCAGTATAACTTGGCTTCGGTATGTATAGATTTCCTATACAATGAGAGATCCGCATAAACTGGTTTTGTATAGCTTCATTGGCCGTCGTGCGTACGTACTGTAGCATAAAAAAAACCAAAGCCCCTAGTACGCGCTCGTACAGTGCAGTGTACGTAAATACGTCGGTTTCAAAATTAAAAATAAAAGTTTCGCATATAATATTCCCTAATTTTAAGATCATATCTATGGATGATATTATTGTGGTTTTTGCAAACAATTTAACTAAAATGCTACAGGATAATTGTATTTTCGATTTAAAAATCG
The DNA here is from genome assembly GCA_963082995.1 of Noctua comes. Classification (NCBI taxonomy): domain Eukaryota; kingdom Metazoa; phylum Arthropoda; class Insecta; order Lepidoptera; family Noctuidae; genus Noctua; species Noctua comes. The sequence continues at coordinate 12,080,419 of OY720281.1, read as the reverse complement.
ACGCATTGACGTTTAGTGCTAGTTCAGACATGCAAGAACCGCGCGGTTCCCGCATGTCGCGGCTTGATTAACCGCGCGGTTATGTCTGAACGATTACTTAATAACTCATACAAATAAGACTCTCGCGATTTCCATGCGATTCTGAAATCGCGCGGTTCCCGCCGTGTCTGAACACAGGCTAACACAGCGCACTCGTGCTTAGGGCCTCTGGTGTAGGAGTATTTAATAATGAAAAGTTAATTAATTAAGTTTGGCACTAATAAGCATAATCAAAAACTGCCATTTAAAGGCAGTAGATTTTAACAGTAGTACCTATAAACATAATAATTATTAGTTACAAAAAAAAAAGGTGAGACATGACAAAAGCTGCCAGATTTCGGTTCAAGGAAGTGTTAAATAAATAAACAAAATGGTATTTATATGATATTTTGTTTTTGAGGATGTAGCTGATTAGTGAAAGTGCTTGGTAATAGATAAGTGCATCGTCATAACATAACCTATGTCATAATCACATACTTTTATGATTACTAAGAAATAAGCAGGATGTCTTTGTCGTAGTTTTCAACAATTTTTTTCTTTAACTTTTAGAAATGGCTTGGCTTTTTTTTTCTTTTTGATTATGTACTAGCGACCGGCCCCGGCTTCGCACGGGTGCAATATATACATATAAACCTACCACCTGAATCACTCTATCTATTAAAAAAACCGCATCAATATCCGTTGCGTAGTTTTAAAGATCTAAGCATACATAGGGACAGACAGACAGTGGGAAGCGACTTTGTTTTATACCAGTAGTAAAAATGGATGTTTAATTGCGTCATGATATAAGTTGAAAACTCACTAGAATAACCTATAAAAATAAATAAAATTGAAGTGTCGGTTTGTAATTTCAAAATAACGGTTTTTACGGAATGCATTTGAAAATTTATACAAAAACATTTTTTTTTATATTTTTGTCTGTCTATCTCATTTTATTTTTTTTATTACGACATGGGCCCGCTCTTGACCTCGATCACGCCTGATGGAAAGCGATAGATGAGGTCTATGATGGGACGAGCGTGCCCAGAAGATGCCTGTTCACTCTTGCTTTGAAGGCTGACGGGTTTAATGTGGGATGTGTGTTGGTCTGTCTGTCTGTTTGTTCCGGCTTATCTCGGAAACGGCTGGACCTATTTTGACGGGACCATTACTGGCAGACAGCTGATGTTATAAAGAGTAAGTTAGGCTACTTTTATTTTAGAAAAAGAATTAGGGTTCCGTGAAAAAAAAATGAAACCCTTGAAATACGATTCAAATAGGGAAGTTATATCTTTATAATAATTTCATGCGGAGAAAGTCGCAGGCAACAGCTAGTTATAAATAAAATAGGAATCTAATTATTATTTAGTAGACGAAACAAAAGAAGTAGGATCGTCTATCTATGGTTCCTGTCAACCCCCACGGGAATAAGGCGTGAGTTTATGTATCTAGGTATTCTAATAATACATGATTACATTTATTGAATAATATTATATAATCGATGGACAAATTTTAACACAGCGTTCAGTACGTCTAACCAAAGACGTCCAAGCAAAAAAAAACTGATTAAAGTGATTTTATTTTGACCTAAAATCATTGGAAATCCAACATTTTTATTGTATTTTCGTAAGCTGGTTTTTTTTTCTTGTATGTAATGCGTTTTTCTTATTTTTTTTAACTATTGTCCTTATTTTGGTGGTCTGAATGATTTCTAAAAGTTTGTTCATCTATTTTAATGGGACCTTATACCTATATGGTCATCGATACATCATATTTATACGACACGATCATCTTTGGCTAGCCGCTAGGTAATTGATAGGTATACAATGTATACATACCTACTTCAGTTTTTATTGTAACTCTGCAGCTATAAATGAAAGTGGCATGCAGACAGGTACACACCTACTCTGTCGTTTTCTATCAACAAGTAGGTTTTTATTTTTATTTTTTTGTTAGTTTTATTGGCTTCTGTATCAGTAGGCAAAAACGAAAAGTATTAAAGAATCGTTTTAACCTTCCTTAGGTCACATGAAGTGTTCCAGAAATGTTTATCGACGTATACCTATCGATTTTGTTTTTTAAATTATATATGCGACCTTTGTCATAAGTGCATAACCTCTAGGTTTCTAGATTGTATATTTTATTAACGAAAACTTTTTTTTTTATCGAAACATTGGCCCACACTAGGAATTTCTCCTCTATCGTGGGTGCGTTTACAAACATTTAAACTCACATACACAAACAGCCAGACCCGGAACAACTATCTGAAGATCATACAAATATTTGTTCCGTGCGGGAATCGAACCCGCGACACGCAGCGCAGCAGTCAATCGCACAGCCACTGCGCCAACCGCGCCGTCAAAACTATAGTAGGTATCTACTTAGGTATCTACCTGCATAATTTAATAGTATACAATACTACCTGTATTGTATTTCTTTTTTGTACCACAGACAGACTAAAGAGGAACTCGTGGCCAAACAATAACAGCCGCTCGGGTCGATCTTTAGGTTAAGCCGAGCTTACCTAAGTTGATCCGTGGATCGGTGACGACCCATTACACACCGTTAAACTGTTGGTTCCAGCTGCCATTTGTAGATCATTGACAGTCGTTACAAGTAGTCAGTGGCCCGAAAGTCTGTCAACCATCTGACCAGCATCCGGTTAGACTGGAAGCCGACCCTAACACAGTTGGGAAAAGGCTAGGCAGATGATGATGATCTATATTCTATATTCGGGTATTCTAGTTCCATACTCATATTGAGACAAGGTGAAGCATAAGATTCTAATCAGATTTTCCACAACATTTCCTTTAACAGACCATCATTGCCCGACCTCAACACATGTAGAACAAATTCAAAACAATAGTCTATTAATAACCCTTTAAACCTTGACCCATTAAAAAGAAAAACAATTGAAGATGGAACATTTTTAATAACATCTTCAATTAGCAATGTCCTTTGTACTTCCGCGCCCTATAATCAAATGTACCTATTACCCATAACGAACAATACCGGTTGGCGATTGAAAAGTGGTCTTATAACCCAGGCCATAAGGACGAAAAGTGGTCAATCGCCGCGGTAGTACTAAGAGAGCTTCCGTACATTGTAGACCATTGGCAAAACAATTGGCAGGCCAATGTACCCATTGTCTTGGTAATGGATGCTCTAACAATGAAACCGTACTAAGAAGTTCGATTTGCTCTTACTAAGGTACCGGTAGTAGCCAAAGATTTATATTGATGGATTTGCTCCACCGCGTCAATAATTATAAGGACGTGTTTCTGTTTCATTATGACACCTCTAACGCACATTTTCGTAAGCCGCCATGGAAATGCTTAAAGATTTTTGATGTTGCTAAACATAAAAAAAAATGTTTTGCGAAATTGTATTGAAAAAAATAAACAAGACGACAGCGTTAGTTCTGATTTTGACCAATCTCCGCATTTTAGGGTTCCGTAGCGAAATAGCAAAAAAATGGAACGCTTATAGATTCGTCCTGTCCGTCTGTCTGTCCGTACGTCACATCCACTTTTCTATAGCATTATCAGATTTATCAGTTTTCCGGTGTCATTAGTACGGTGAGAGCAAATCTGACGATTTAAATCTTTGGATAGTAGCCACCTTATTTCTGATATTGCATTGTTGTCCGATGCTATCGAAGTGTATTGAAATGTTGAGAGAAAGCAAAAAGAAATCACTTTTAATGGCAATAAAGATTGATATCAAGAAACAACAATACGTTTTTTTGTGATGACGTATCTGTGTTCAATGGACATTACTATCATTTAATTTGTAATAGAAAGGCGAAATATCGTGCTTGTTGCCTTGTCAACACCCAGCCACTGAAAAGATTTAATATTTGATTATTATTTTATTGACTGCCTCTTTGGTCGAGTGGTCGTAAACACGACTGCTGAACGTGAGGTCCTGGGTTCGACTCGTTTTTCCATCAGGAATTTCTGAGTAGCAGCCACGGAGTCTGGATTCGTGCCCAGTTGATGGCAATAGGCTCGCCCCCTTTTACCTTTTACAAGGGACTTACATATAACTGGCGAAATGTGGGTGTACGGGGATTACAGGCGTGATGTTATGTTATGTTTCATCATCATCATCATCATCATCTGGTTAGCCTTTTCCCAACTACATTTGGGTCGGCTTCCAGGCTAACCGGTTACTGCTGAATACCAGTATTTTTCATGGAGCGACTCTTATGTTATGTTATTATTTTGTTCTGCAGAAGTTTTCGAAAGTACCTACTCATAAAATTACATTATGAATTTATGACAGAGTCACTACGGTGTTTAATCATATAAAATATTAAACAATTCCTCATCTCACATCCTACCTGTAATCTTGTCTATTTTAGGTATCCATCCGTTTATCTCTTAATTATAAGTTACAGCCTAATTCATATTTATAAGTACTAAGTATATGTATTGCTATCCCATTTTTCGGTCCCCGAGAAGGGAGAACCAGATAAAAATGACGTCATTCGTTTACTTAAATCCTTTCCCCTACCAATTCTATAATCAGTCAAACATTGGCTAAAGAACAATGATTTCTGAAATTCGCGCAAAAAACAGTCATTTTTATCTGCATTCTCGTTTCTCCGCAGACATGCAACATGAACTGGAAAGACAGAACAAGATCACACAGCAGATCCTGGAGGCGTTCATACAGAAGAAGCTGGGGCTGAAGAGTAATGTGCCGAGGGCGCCTACGATCCTTGATATCCTTGAGCCGGTGAAGATGCCAACACCTGTGACCACGAAACAGCCCGAGATATTCGAAGAAGACCTGGAAGATATGGAAGACATGGAAGAAGACAATGAGGACAACATAGACAGTCAAGAGTTAACAGAAGACCACGAACTAAGAGAAGACGACAGTCTACAAAGCGTTGAAAGCGAACAGATCGATTCCATATACAACACAGAAGGCAAGTATCACGACTCTATTGAATTTGGCAATTCCTTGTTATAATCAACGACGATAGTTTCTGAATGAATTGCATTATGCAAGTTGCATTCTATCTTTTTAGCACCAACTCGTTACTATTGATGGTCGTTTTACAAACAAATTGATATTTGATGTTTCGTTGCAATTTCGGCGGTTTACTGCATGTCAATATTGATACGTGTTTCAAGTTCAGTGCAGTTGTTATTGATACATTCACGACTAGCTTCTATTAGCATTTGGTTAGACCTTCAGAAAACAGACATTGAGTGTCTATAAGATGAAGACTTCAAAATTTCAGTATTTAGGATTTCAAGAGACCACTTCTTTGTCAATTCCTAGAAAAAAATCGAATTCACATTCTTATGACCTATCAATTTGAGTTTAGACATTCTTAAAAGTGTCATAACGATGCTTTCAATGCTATCTAAACAAGATGCTGATATCCCCACTAACCCAAACTCTGAGCCAACAACCGTAGTACGTACTTCAGTTAGACTGGTCAAACATTTGTCAATACGTCAAACAAAACGCAACGCGTGCGCAAATATGTCAAAGACACCGCGACCCAAATCATATGTACCACGGTAAGACAAACATTATGTCAAAGTTTGATCAAATATTTGCGATACGGTCGTGAGACTATTGCTAACCTGCGTACGAGTTGATTAATTGTGAAAAGTCAATAAGAGACGACTATTGTTTCCTAAGAGAAAAACAGTGAATCAGCCTCTAATTTTCGCTAGTCCATGTTAATTTTATAGTACTTGGTTTGTGCCAATTATTTTTTCTTTCTTGACATTCACTTATTCAAGGTAAAAGGTAGGTTTGTTGCAAATAAAAGTAATCTGGCGTTTATCCTTTCACTGATAACAGTTATTACTTGCTCGTAAATAAAAACTTGTGCAATTACAAACATGAACGCTCTATGGCTATAAAGGATATTAAGGCGCTTGATTTGACGTCGTAGGTACAGTCGGCCCCAAAAAGATGTAAACATAGACAACGCACCATTTTATTGTCAACAACTATTATCCCAAAATGTTGTATACAATGTAAAGGTAAACATATTTATGAAATAATCACGAATTTTAGGGCTGCCAGTAGATATTTTAAAATTATTCGGCAATGTTTTTGAAATTATACAAAATTGAAAGTCAGGATACAAACAGTGCTTAAATTTTTTTAAACGTACACAATAATGATTAATCACGTGAACTAACCGACGTTATTTTTTTAATTTATTACGGTACTCACAGGCTTAACGCGCATCTATATGGCAACTCAAAACATATCACTATAGAAAACTCAGATTATAGAATGTATACTTTCCGTATTCAATTATACATGAGGGTCCAGGATACAAAGAGGATACAATCAGTAACCAAATTATACAGTTTTTGTATCCAATTATACAATCTGGCAGCCCCGAAATTGTATTGAAAAAACCAGCCATACGCCAAAAGATCCTTGTATCAGCTATACTCGTTGTTTTATAAAGCGTGATTCAAAATAAAAGTATACAGTCTAAAAGATAATTAAATGATTATAGTGCACAAATTACCATATTCATTGACAGTTAACTCTGTAGTTCAAGGCGCAATCAGCTAATAAGCGGTGGCGGATCGTGAGTAGACTGCTCTGGCCTTTGAACCATGGCGCTCAGAAACATCTTACGTTGCGAATCTATGACTATGTAGTATCATTTAATTCGAAGTTTAACAAGACAAGATTTTTTTTTTTTTTTTTTTATTTTGAAATGAATCTGCGCTTGACCTCGATCACGCCTGATGGAAAGCGATAGATGAGGTCTATGATGGAACGAGCGTTCCCAGAAGATGCCTGTTCACTCTTGCTTTGAAGGCAAACGGGTTAAATGTGGGAGAGAGCACAGAGTTCCACACTATGGCTGTGCGCATAATAAACGTGGATGAGAAGCGCTGAGTACGACTCGTCGGGATACCAACCAAGTGTGGATGGTACGCCGCAGTGCGTCTGCTAGGCCGGTGGTAAAAAGGTGATGGTGGGATCAGGTCGTGGAGCTCCTGCACACACTCTCCGAAGTACAGTCTGTAGAAGACCGACGTTTACTGTTTAAGGGGAGACGATTCTGTGTTACGGACTTTTGACAATGCCCAACCAAGACTTTGTAACAATATTTTGATTTAAATGAGTGTCCATGGAGTTTCTTGCCCATTCTTCTCCATAGAGATCTACGCTTTGGAATGTGCAACTGCAGTACTTTCTCAAGTTATTATGCCTTGTGACTGTGACTGTAGCTTCGCGTTTTTTTGTTTTTTTGACATTCGAAAGTGCATGATTGTGAAGGTTTAATTGAAATAAATGCTTTGATTTTGAGTTTGAGTCCTTTCGAATGTTAGGGGAATGATCATTTCAAAAAAATTGTAGTATTTTTTTTCGTGGTCTTGATGCCTAACTTGGTGTCAGAGTTTTTATGTCACCCATGGGCCTCTTACTTGGCTTTACATGCCGTCGAGAAATATCTCTCAGGCATGCTGGGATTCGAACTCGAGATCTATGACTTAGCAGTCCGACGGTCTCACCACTAGGCTATCACTGATGCGATTTTACTTTAAATTTCTGTTTGAGAGTGAGAAATTGAAGAGAAAAAGTCTGAAATATGTTACGATGAAAATAGATATATACTCGACCAGGCCAGCGAGCAGGCAATATTTAACATAAGATTTTTTTAAAGTAGTGAAATAACTAGTTAATTTATTATGTTAGTACACCTAATTTACTAAAACTCTATTATTTATAAGATAAGAACAAAATAAATAAAATCTAAGTATGTGTAGTGTGTGTGTGTTGTAGGTCAGCCTTGTGGTGGCGTTACCTATGGATTAATCTAGACATTAAAATAGCAAAAAAGATAACAGCATCGCCTTTTTGAAAAGAAAAAAGATGGAATTTAACTTGTAGAAAAATAACCGCACGTTAGACATTTTAAAAGCGATAAAACTTTTACGACGAAAAACGTTCAAAATCAATTGAGATGCCTCCTCCATTATATTTCTTTTTACATACGGACACTGGCATATCAGAAAATAAAAGTTCATGGTTATAGGTCGCGATCTGACATTTGCAACAAATTAGATGTAAAATAAAACGAACACACATGTACCTATGTACCTACGCGCATACCTATCATCTGTTAATTTTAACCGGTTTATGGACTTGAAAAAGAATTCGTACATACATAACATCACGGCCGTAATCCTCGAAGGGTTAGGCAGAAGTGTACTTAACAGTACACCCACATTTCGCAAGTTAAAGTCCCATATAATAGGGGGCGAGCCTATTGCCATCAACCGGGCGCAGATCCAGAATCCGTGGCTGCTACTGAGAAATTCCTGATGCCAAAACCCAATGACACTGACGGCACGGTTGGCGCAGTGGCTGAGCGATTGACTGCTGCGCTGCGTGTTGCGGGTTCGATCCCCGCACGGGACAAATATTTGTATGTTCTACAGGTAGTTGTTCCGGGTCTGGCTGTTTTTGTTTGTGAGTTTAAATGTTTGTAAACGCACCCACGATACAGGAGAAATTCCTAGAGTGGGGCATCGACATTAAAAAAAAAAAAAACACTTTTCCCGACTCGGGAAGACCTCTTGGCAGTCGCGCTTGCGACCACTAGACCACCGAGGCAGAGAAAAGTATTATGATAAGTAATTTATATTAACAAGTAAAGCAGAATTTAAAAAATCATCTAATTGGTGAAATTATGGTTTCAGCAAGCCCATTCGTAAATTACTTCGGGTTGCTAACAAGAATTATTTAATTCGCAATAAAGAGGTTGTATACCGAATTACCGATATCTTGATCATGAACGATCCGCCCTTAATAAATACGAGAATCCAGATTAAACCTATTAAGTAGGTACCCTGGCAACGATCAGATCATGACCAGCCCGGTATTTCACCCCACAAGTTCTCCTTGAAGAGTTCAGTGCTGCGGCCACATGACCGGTCTAGCCTGGCCAAAAGTCTGCGATCTGAAAATAAAAATTGCAAAAAACAAAAACAAAACAGCATCGTTTTAATCAGAAATCTTGCTTTATAACGTCTAGCCGTAAAAATAAAATATGATACACTTTTAATAAGGCATTAGTTTGAAAATGAGAGTGCAAATACATTCGACCATTCGACATCTCACCAGTGACCTTGAAGGGTCGTTGCTACCAACATAATGGTAATTTGACATTTATTAAAAATTCATAGACAAAAAAAAATGGCGATGATACACGGTAACACTAAATGCTTTGATCATTTAACATTAGCTATACCTATAAGTTATTATCGAATTCATCCTATTAAACACCACTATAATCTGTTATTATATTTATGTTGTGTACATTATATACAGACTACAAATAGAACTAAAATAATGACTCACTCACTTAGGCGTCAAATTACTCCTCCGCATCGCTGTCATCTGGAAACGTGCCCAGAAGACTGGCAGCATTGCCACGTTGAATGGCAATGCTAATTCTTTGGTCAAAGAAAGGGGCAGGTTAAGTTAGTATCTACGTAAATTGGTAAATTAATATTCACTTTTTTTTTTCAAAGTTTATACCTATGCCTTGCGGATACGACAAAGTTAAGTAACTGTATTTAACTTTGTCGTATCAGCTACGTCTTATAGGCCATTAAATAACTTAGGTATGCTAGTCGTTAACCTGTTTTTAGAAACAAATGCACTTGACATTTCAACAGTTCACCTTATTCTCCCAAAAACTTATAATAGAGAATTCAAAACATATTTTATTGCAACTAATTTGGACCATAAAAGTTATAGTTTTATTGTATAGCTCCACTTATTATGATATGATTCGATTATGTATTGATAAAACTTCATGATAATCAGTAACAAAGTTTTTATTTTATTATATTTTTTTGGTTTAGCATAACAAAACGTATGATAAGAGTTTAGAATAAACCGCAATACAAAAGGAAGGGTTTATTTTATGAGTTTTCCCGTCGTAGGTACTTTAACTTACAAATAAAACTACGACAACATATTGGTATGTTTTGATTTGTATCTAAGATATATTTTACGACAAACTGAAAACAGAAGCTTACTTTCGTCTGCCTGAGTATTCATATCTTACACACTATTTAAATATCCACATCTTGTAGGTACTTACGATATTTTCAGGTATCTTTAATTGACTGTTGGAATAACTTACTTTCCCAATGTTCTATCAGTTGTACGTACACTTATGTACCAAACACATTTAAAAGAGTTACGGCTGTAGCAATTTCTTATCTATACTAATATTATAAAGCTGAAGAGTTTGTTTGTTTGGTTGAATGCGCTAATCTCAGTAATTACTGGTTCGAATTAAAAAAAACTTTTACTGTTGGATGGTCCATTTATCGAGGAAGGCTATAGGCTATATAACAACACGCTACGACCAATAGTAGCCGAGCAAAAAAAAAAAAACAGAAGCGGCGGGTGAAACCGCGGGGCTCAGCTAGTTTATAATGTAATAATGGTAGGTACTGGAAACTCACATGTCAGTCAGTTAAGATTTAAATAAAGAATATATGACATATAGCTTTCTGTATGCTTCTGTACCTAAGTGTTAGTTTACATAGCATCTATGTTGAAGCCAGTAGGCATTGCATTTTTAATAGGACACGTACGGACGCGTGAACCGCTTCAAAAATGTAAGATAGACACAGTTTCATGCATGAATAATTAAATAATTTCGTGGATGTTTTCTCGAATTATTATGAATTATAATTATCAATGTGGCGACACTTGGGGGAGGCCTATGTCCAGCAGTGGACGTCTTTCGGCTGAAATGATGATGATGATGATGATGATAAATGGAACATTTATAGTAGTACATTTAATGCTCAACTCACTTATTGTTAAAAAATTAGTGATGATTAACGTCAACTTAACCACACAGTTTTGACGTTGTCGGTTAGAGAGTTCTCTTTTCTTCAACAATTCTTAATAAATTCTTTTGATTTTAGAGTCCAGTTACATCCATTCATCATCATCCACAGCCCGTCTTCACCCATTGCTGGGTATAGGCCTCTCTTTGCTTGTCGTGCCAAGCTCCACGATTTTGTGCCAAAAAAAAAAAAAAAAAGCCTCATCCAGTAATAATTGAATATCGCATCCTGTATGTCCTGTTGTTTGTTCACTACAGGAACTGATGGAGGCTAGGAAAATCGCCAAACTAGTAGCCTAGTTCTGGGCTGACAAAATTTAGATTCATAGATTGCCATCGACACGCTAAGAAAAAGAAAGGTAGCTTCATACGGAACCCAACATTCGCCAGATCATACAAAACATCCAGTCAACATAAAAATTCATTTCCATCAGTAAACAAATTGCACAAAATTTAAATTATTTCCATCTCTCGCTACCTGAAACTTTATTTCCATGATGCCAAGCACAGCGCCACGGATAACGCAATCAGGCGACAATCTCAACTCGATTTACAGCTCGCAGTTTATGCTATTAACTGACGTCCACTTCACAAATATCCAGTTTTCAACATATTCTGAAATTCAACACTTTCATGAGCACCGTTTAACGTGAATTTCGATACTGTTTACCTACTTACCTTCATGATATTTTGTTTACTTTTGCTGTATTTCAGCGGAGGTCGTTTTGCGGTTTTGATAATATTTTTTTTTGGCTTCATCTGGAAGAGCTTTCGCAACAGATACCTACTGTTAACAATAAGTCAAACAGTTCGGAAAATAAGTAAAAAACTGATGTGTTATCCATCATAGATACTTAACGAAAAACTCAATACCAAAGTTGGCTTTGCAAACTTGGGGGTTTATTCATAAAAACACTGTTTAAAATTAAATAACTTTACATTTTAGACGTTTATACCCCTTAATTTTAATCAGCCTGTATGAATAATCCCCTCAATTAAAAACTACGACCCAAAGTGTTAAATCGTTACGAAGTTCCAACGGTATAATTCCACTCCAGGTAGCTTTAATACGATACCAAAGCCTGGTACAGCAAGCCTCTGGGACGTGGATGCACTGTTGTGGAAGGTGCCACGAGAGAATCCTGCAGATGGCGCTCGGGGCTGTGATCTTGTCATAACATCCGAGACCGCGCCAATCTTGCTCTATTACTGAAAGCGATGCGGTTACAGATGTAGGAAACAAATGTCTGGAAAGACAAATCAGCTATTAAAAGGGTGCTTTTATACACCTACGTATTTATTTTCAGAATAAGATATCCACCGGGATATTTTAAAATAACGAAAAATAAAGAAGAAAGGAGAAACGGAGAGAAATTCTCATTTTTTTCAGTGAACATTGAAAACAAAAAAATAAATTTCAGGGATTTTAACTGCTATTCAGAATTATTTTACCTTTTTTTATCTACATCATTAGGTATTTTATTTGACTTACCTACTGATGTCTTTGAGTTATTTATTTATTATTTATTTATTTACTTATAATTACCTTTACAACTATCATAACAGGATTGACCTAATGCGATGGTGTGGTATTTATATATTTACAATATTAAATTAACCTAATGAGGAACTTCTATAACATATATACTTACTACATAACCTAAATTACATAAATCTTATACACAATAACAATAAAAATAACACAGAACAACTATTATATAACTTATTAACATTTAAGACATCCTCACACATCACTCATTATTAGTGTAGTAATTGAATTGTTTTGAAATGATTTTGTGCGAAAAATCAATTTATCGTTACTGCGTCTTTATTACCGATTACACCTACAAACGGTATCTCCATTCATTTATATTTTTGAGTAATAGATACTTAACCTTCATGTAAACTATTATTAAGTGAAGTGAAGAGACTGTTGTTTATTAATTTTATGACTTAAAGTTTCGAAACTAAACTTCTCAAATCTAATTAACATCTTCAGTGTTAGTGTTGTCCACAGAATCTAAGGTGACTGTGTTTATAGAAGATTTTAGTTACAGCTAAACAACTTCTTTTAGGCCTTAGCCAAATTCGAAACTAAAACAAAAAACATCAACTAAAACCGCCATCTAGATTTTCCTGTACATTTTTCAAATAGCGCCTAATGTCAATGTCATTCGAGCGCCAAAAGATCCTTGTAGCACTGTTCACAATTTCTGCCCCTCCCTATGGCCAACTTATTTTGAGTAGCCTAAAATAAAATCGTTTCTGAATTTTCTAACTATGCCTATACTTCTTCATAAACATACATGACTGTACCGTCTCCAAGCTAGACAATTTAAGGTAATGAGTCCGTGGGATTAGGAGCAATATGACGTATCATCCGGGCCATCCGGCTTCGGTCACGAGTTGACCATCACTCGCCGTATACAGAGCAAAATACATCAAGTTTTTTATTTGGAATCGTGAACGCACATCAATCACATTTTGTCTGACGTAAATGGCCGTTGACGGCGTTTTCATTTTACTCACAAATAGAGACTGATCTAGGAAGGTAAATATTTTTTGTTTGCCTGAAAGAAGCCTCTTGTAACTCGGAATAAATAGCGCAAAATGTGTTGTATAATTTTTTATGTGCCTTACTGTGCCCGTCATCTTTATCAGACCACAATCATTAGCTCTGAAATAATTTTCCTATTTTTCGGTCGGATTTGATCTTTAAAAACCTGATAAAGAAACTATCCCATATAAGAATCCTAAAGATTTAAAAAAATAATCTGAATACCGCACCGGTTTCTTCTGCACCTGGTTTTTGATGAATAGAAAGTGCCCATTCTCCTTTTAATCCTTTCACATAAAAGTTACGTAGCATAACAAATTGTGATGACTCTCTACGTGTAACAGTTATTTCAAATGGCTTTTTACCTCCAACAAACTTGAACCCACGGCACTGACTTTCAATGCCCTTGCCACGCTTGTTATTAATTACTGCTATTGCCTTCACGTCTGTCTTAGTACGCGAAATAACAATCATTGTTAGTTAATAGCTTCCGAAAACAATTGTATGCGGATTTGAATACAAGTTGTTAACACTCGGTGTTTGGAACGAAAATCAGCGAAGCGTAAAAAAAACTTGCACACGAATATAGAACCTCCTCGTTTTTTTAAGTCGGTTAAAAAATGGTGAGATTGTTCCCTCCGTTGCTCCGTACGTCGGAAAGTACATAATGCCGTTGGTCTTGTTTGTCATTCCGGTAGTTAAAAGCCAGAAAGTGTTAGAACCAGGTCGCGGTCGGTTGGTTTTACCTATCAAGAAGACACACATACACGAACACACAACCAAGAAACCACAAGAAGAACCACGATACCACAAGAACACCAAGATACCACCACCAAGATTTATAACTATCAAGTATTGAATGTTGTTATTGAATTTCGGAGTGATTCTTTTAAGTGGAACAGCATGGTGATGGCACAGTGGTGGTGGCATCTTACCAGGCTGTACCAGTAACTGGGTTGTGGAGGTCAGATAGGCAGTCGCTTTCTGAAAAATACTGGCTATTCAGCTACATCCGGCTAGACTGGAAGCCCACCCCAACATAGTTGGGAAGAGACTAGGCTGATGATGAAAAAGTGATGATTTCCGTTTCAAAACCAACTGTAAATGTAAAAGCAATTGAAAAAGTTATGTAAATGAGTGATAAGATTGTACAGTGATTGATAAGGCCATCAGACTCACTATGTGAAGTGTAGCCTTAACCTTCCAAGGGCTGATAGTGATGTTTTAACATTAACATTTAATTCTAATTACCTCATTACCCTACTTGATTTGATTAATTAAATAGATGCTCAACTCAAGTAGAAATAAATTCTTTAGAGTATGACGAAACTGAACTTAACAAATGGATAATAAACTCTGTTTCACGATCGTGTACCTAAATCCATACTAACATTATAAATGCGAAAGTAACACTGTATGTTATCTGTCTGCTACCTTTACTCGCTTTTCAGCTGAACACATTGTTTGTCGCAAAAGTAAACCAAAAACAAATTAGGATAAAAAATGCCCTATGTCCTAACAGAGGACATTTTTACATTCACGTGAGATAATTCCCGGCATCCACGCTTGTGAAGCCGCGAGCAAAAGCTAAATACCTCTGCATTTAGACATGCACATTAGCACTTTATTTCCAGAAGCCATTATAAATAAATGCATTTTTTGACTCACGTTTTAAAGCTATAAAAACTGATGAGAAGCGCTCTAGGTCACAGCACGCATTAATTTAATCATTGAATCAAATATTGCAATTAACACCTGTTCGTATTATTACAAAGACGAAAACGAATAAAAGATTCATCGAATCAATCAATTAGATCAGCCTTTAGACAGCTGCACAGAACTTCAAAATGAGCTTGGGAATCTATCCATCGACGCCAACTATCGCCTATAATCACCATACAGCCATCTCTAGCAGTAGCTATTAGTTTATTATCACTTTTTGTTTTTCGGATGGGAAATCATCATAGCCCCCCCCCCCCCACTCTGGGCGGAAGGGAGTGTCAGACTTGTACTGACTAAATCCTATCCATGTTCCTTCTTTGCCCTTTGTGTTCCAGGGCCACGGTATCTCTTTCAAACAGTCCCGCAGCCCAGTTTATTATTACTTCAATGTGTGAAAGAGATGGAGCTCAGGACATCTAGCCCCATTTCCTTCACACACTGAAGTGAGATAAAATGAATACTTCTCTGTAGGTCATGGTAGGCCCAACATAGACTTCAGCTCCCACAATGGTTCATTATATGATGATTGTCAACCAAAAATTTAACCTTTTTGGGAGAAATAAAATAACTATTAACAGAATAAAGCTTTTCTGAAGAAGTCCACTGTAGTCCACAGAAGTACCGACTTTATTGTATAACGAAATCAAGTCACGCAATGTTCGCAACGAAACTGCAAACACTGATTTTAAACACACTATGTAGTAATGTATAGTATGGTAGGTATATTTAAAAACTTCGTGATTGCCCTGCAATTCTCGCGTCGTATATTTCCTAAAGATGCCGTATCAACGTGCCAAGTTTTCTACACTCAGTATTAAAAGAAGACGGTAGCGAAAAAGTGCAAAAAGGAGCATCGTTAGAGCTCACTGACCCATTTCTGTAGTGTCCCTTAGTTCTGCCCTGTTTATAGCGAAACGGTGCGAGGAATGAGCGCTCATTACTAGCTCAGCTTAGCTTACGAAATTATCACTTACCGCGTTCTATTCTTCTGTCAACAATCGCTCGTCTTAATTTTTTTTTCAAAAGGAAATGGCAAAGGTTATGACTTTTGCGGTCTGGAAATGTCGATTTAATGAGGACGGTATGTTTACAAAGTCTTTTTGTTAAGATTTTAATTTTAACACCTTTCCGGGTTTCTTTTGAGGAATTTTGCAAGATGTTGGTCTGTGGTTTTCGCAAAAGAAGACTGACATCATTTTGAGTAGGTTACTTAACAATATTGAAAATAATATTGATAAATATTTGCACATTACCACAAGTAGGCTTTATGGCAATTACCTAACGTTTAATATCATCGTCGACTCGTTGGTCTATTGGTCGCAGGCGCTGATGCTGAGCATGAGATCTTGTGTTCGATGCCTAGCTCGGGCAAATAGATTTTGGGTTTTCTCAGTATCAGCCCGAAGTCTGAGTTTGTGCCCGGTTGCAATAGGCTCTCCCCCTTTTACATAAAACAACAAAAACAAAACTGACAAAATGTAGGAACCTAGGTGCACTACAGCCTAGCCCTTCGGGGATTGTAGGCGTGATGTTATTTTGTTGTATATATTATAAAACATCGTTTATATTATCAGACTAGGCCAATAGCCGATGGCCGCGTCAGCCAAGATGCATAGATACAATACCGGAACGAAATGGAGCAGAAATTGCAACATTATGCGCCTCGTTACACTTACAAACTTAGTTGGCACTTAGAAAGCCGATAACTGCCGCTAACACTAGGAACTATTGTTATATAAAAGGAACACAATATTCGTCCTATGTTCACTTTCTCAAACTAGGCCTATATTTCACTCACAATTTAAATCCAGAGCCTGCTGCAGTGAATTAAATATGTATTCTAACATCATCGTCTGCCTAGCCTTTTCCCAACTATGTTAGGGTCGGCTTCCAGTCTAACCGGATGCAGCTGAATACCAGTATTTTACATGGAGCGACTGCCTATCTGACCTCCACAACCCAGTTAGTGCTAGGTAATACGATACCCCTTGGTAAGACTGGTTGTCAGACTTTTTGGGCCACTGACTATCTATAACGACTGTCAAAGATCTACAAATGACAGCCGGGACCAACGGCTTAACGTGCTTTCCGAGGCACGGAGGAAACTCGGTATGTAATGGGTGGTCACCCATCCACAAACCAACCTAGGCAAGCACGGCTTAACCTAAAGATCGATCCGAGCGGCTGTTATTATTTAGCCACGAGCTCCTCAAATATGTATTCTAACATAGACATTAATTTTCAAAATTCTCTCAAAAGCACCTAAAACCAAAAATCCATTTCACCATAAAATATAAGTTGCTACACAGAGACCTTGAAGTGCTATATAACCAACTACATAACGCAGGCTCATCTTTATATAAATCTCTCAAAATAGCATCTATTTTAGGTCCCTATGAGGACTCTTCTTTCTTAGGACTCTATAGAGCCCACTGTACTTTTTAGCTATGAACAGTCCCTATATACAGACACGTCTACAAGAGCATAAAAATTATGTTAACTAGCGTCCTTGAGAACCATTTACAAACTTTAAATTGGTGCACGAACTGCGAACTGTGACGATTACAACTAAACGTGAGCCTCCCATTATGTGTTCGAATAATCAGATCAGACACTCAAAAGTCAAAGTTAAAGCTTAGTGGAAAAAGTGCGCTTTAGCTATTAGAAATAGGAAGGGAATTACGTATTAGTAGATATCTTATCATATCATAAGATTATTGTTAGCGCATTTAAGCTTTTTGAAAAAAAACTTTTAAGCTAAATAAATAAATATCTTTAGGAAGAAGCTAGCCTGAGAACTGTCCCACCTGGGGGCCTAAAATGGCCGCTTTAGCAGAATTATAATAGGATAATAATGTAAATCACGCTAAAATTCTTACAAATGGTCACAGACACAGTTAATATAATGAATTGTAACTTTGTAACCATTTTACAAATTGTATCTAACGTAATTCATATTATTATCCTATTGTGATTCTGATAAAGCGGCCATTTTAGACCCCCCTGGTGTTAACACCGGTGGCTACAGAAACTCATGGATACCTATTTGCAATACAAGAGGTACCTAAGCATTCTCAATCGTTTCGGAATGAAGCTATGCTGCAAGCCAGCAGATAAAGCTGAAGTGTTTACTTCTTAGTACGCGCCCCGGATGAGCTCCATCACAGTGATAACTTCTGCTAATGATGATGAGTGGATAACGTAACTCAGCGCCCATATGATTTTTTCATTACCCACAACCTTTTGTAAAACATGCGGTTTCTGCTTGACCTCATAACGCATATAGCCTTGAACTATACTAATATAATGCCATAATCTTCACACTCTTTAAATAAATGCTTCATAATTATTGCGTTACTAATTCAGAAATTACGTGCCGAAAATCGTTTGGTACACGCAAAAAGTCTTTTGGAAATGAGATTTTAATTATTAGCACTTACGTAGAAACATTGCGGGGGGCGCCCGCGTTGTGTAGGACTGCGTCGTTGCTCTAGTGGTCGCAAGCGCTACTGCAGAGTATCAGGTCCTTGGTTCGATTCCCAGGTCGGACGGAGACTCAAAGAGTTATTGGTTTATCCATCAGGAATTTTTCAGTAACAAATAAAATAAATAAATAAAAATATTTATAGCTTCAACTTAAATAACTTATTCTAGTTACAATGGGGAGAATCCTTTTAAGCAAATAGTTTGCTTGTTTTAGAAAAGCAGTAGCAGCCACAGAGTCTAATTTGTGCCCGATTGACAGCATTAGGCTCGTTCCCTATTATTTAGGACTTTAACTTAACTGGCGAAGTGTGGGTTTACTATTAGGTACACCTCTGCCTAACACAACGGGAATTACAGGCGTCTTGTTATGTTATGTTACGTAAAAACCAATTCCTCGAAATAATGGCGTTTGGAGTGCTTCAATATCGAATTATGAAATCTGCAAAACTCATATGAAACGCTTGATTAACGAAAATGAATCTGAAAAGGTCAGACTTCATTTGATATCGAAATAAATCAATTCAGTGTTCATGTTTCCAGAATTCAAACAAATAATTTTCCTGTGTAGGTGTTCCACGTTTTTCGAATTACAGCATCAAAATATACGAGAATGCAAAATAAATTCTCGTTTCAGAGAATTTCATAAACGATTGGCGTGAAAAAGTGAAAAACAATTTAATTATCAATGGTGAAAAGTACTTTTCTAAGAAACAGCATTTAGGGCTTTTAATCGGGTTATTTTTATGTTAGGTGAAAAATCCTTAGGTAAAAGTTAACGCAGTTATAGGGTTAATCAGCCTATAACCGGTTCACGCACAGATTTCATTTTTGTACAAAAAGATTATGCAAGAAACTGACGGAGTTAGCCCGCGCTCGGTGCTTTGTTTCTTTCATTCTGGTTTTGTCAATAGGCAATATTTAAATAGTTAACCCATATACTATACGGGTTAACCCAACATATGAGTCTAACCGGTTAACCCGTTTAATCGGTCTCAGATGCAGTACCGATAAAATAAATAAAATTAAATAAGTTTATTTCATATCATTTTGGCTTAGGCAAAGAAGATGCCTGTAGTTGAAGGCTCCGCTCTTCCCTTACATTATAAACTTACAAATAGGTAAATAACAAAAAGAGATACCGATATTCTTTCAATAACAATATTGGCGAGATGTGGGTGTACTACAGGTTACCTAGCCCTTCGAGGATTGCAGGCGTGATGGTTTCTCTCTCTTATGTTATTTTTATCTTGTTACAGCTAGGAGCAAAAAGTATGCGACTCCGCCGTTTGAGGCGGACTTGGAACAGAGTGGTTACAATCGTAAGCGATACAATTTAGTTATCACTTTCTCTTCACTCCTTTTTCTGTCTCTATCTCTTTCTTTCAGAGCGAATTCCACCACCGAATCAAACGCAATCAGCACATCCAAACCGCGGTTAATAACTGTCAATATTCCGTAACAATGGGGATGGCAACTGTGGAACTAATGGCACTAGCATAGCTGGTTCCAAGCATCGTCATTGGTTGAAAGTCTGGTAATGTCATTTTATATTACAAAATAGCTTGACCTCATTGGTCAGATTGAGACCTAGCTATGGTCGTGCCATCTACAATTAGCTTTTAACGGTGTTCCCCTTTGTCATTGACAGTTTTTGAACGTGGTTTACGGGCTGGTCGCGTTCAGTTTTGGTGGTGAAATTCGCCCCCCAATCTTTATGGTACATTTTTGTTCCACTTGATTTATAACACTATCTCAAATCAATATTCACTTATACTTCTTCTTTATATTGCATTTTCTGCACTCTTTTTATCTTATCTTTAAATTATACATTTGCATTGACTATCTAACAGATACTGTCAATGAATAAACAAGGCCTTTCCAATTCTTGATTGACAGTACTCAAAATATTGTTACGAGTAATATTTTGCCAAAACTTATTAGTCTTATTGCGCAATACGACAATCCTTGCATATCTGAGGTCGAAGCCACACAGTTGGGTGCTTTGCTTTGTGATATACCATGCTGCAAGCTATTGAAATGCTCGTAATGACCAAGCGTCGCTAGGTGTCAGGCTGTGTGACTAAAGTTGCGATCTATTCCTCCATACAAATACTGAAGTACCCGTCAGGGTCCGCTGTCTCGACCGTACCAGTTCGACTGATCCTCTTCTGAAGTAACGGTCCGTGTCCATGTCCGGAGCCGTGTCCGCACTTTATCAATACCAGTTTGATTCATATAATGCAATACTTGTTCAGGCTACGTTTCTCACCAAACGTAGCACCAAACGAAGTTCCTGCCTATGTGTCTTCAGCCTTATTTACATCGGTAACGTTCACTGCTTGTTCCTTTCGCCCAACAATGCCACTTTTGCATATTAAAACATCTGCATTTCCCCTTGGCTTATTGAAATTTACTATTTATACGATTGTGCTTCAAGCAACAATGACGCAGCTTGCTCTGAATCTTTCATTGTGCTGTCAATGATGTTATTTATGGATGCATACAACGAACCGCCCTGTTTCCGCTCAAGCTACAAGGCTGTGTTTTTTCCCGCATGAATATGATTAAATAATTTTATATTGCAATATTAATACATGAAAATTTTCATAATGCAATACTTAAGCCATTGGAAAATGTCGCACCAAAAGTTTTAAGTATGAATGTGGATGGCTATGAGAGTAAAGGAGAGCAAATATAAAGGGTGTAAATAGACCCTTAACATAGCTGAAAGGCACTTGTTATCCCCGTCTTTGCGATCATTTTTTTGTTCTAGACCATACCTGGGAACCTTCTAGTCACGGAGATATTGAAT
The DNA here is from genome assembly GCA_963082995.1 of Noctua comes. NCBI lineage: Eukaryota > Metazoa > Arthropoda > Insecta > Lepidoptera > Noctuidae > Noctua > Noctua comes. The sequence continues at coordinate 12,058,939 of OY720281.1, read as the reverse complement.
GTCAAAGTTCCAACTTTTTCACAAGTTTTTTTTTAAATACATGGTTATAATGTAAGATTTTTACTTTACACACCTCCGCGACCCCCGTGCTATTCAATCCATCCATCAGCACAATGCTTTGAGTGCTTTCCATCGAGTCCTACCGTAAAACGTGATTTTTCGCCCCAAAACAAAGTCGATTCCCAGCAATATTTTTTGCGTAAAATTACTTAGTTTGATGTACAGAATGCTTGGTTGACGGATATGTGAAGGGTCTGTTTACACCCTGTATGTGTGCCGGACGATATGGCTAGAGAGGAGGTTTCTCTCAGATGACGAGTAATAGAGAAGTTTGGAAGAAGAAGACATGCTGCGCCGACCCCAAATAAAATGGAATAATGGCAGGACAAAGATGACGGTTGTGAATATTCTACTAACGAGAGGTACTAACCCCTTATTAAACCAACATTTAATTATATATTAAAACATTTAAAACATGAACATCGCTATCGAGAATGCTCGGTAATGAAACACATATTAAAATCAAACCATTCCTATGCATATATGCCTTTTGCTTCCGATAGAGGCGCAGGTTATAAAATATTCATGAAGCATTCGACAAAATTATATGGTAATACAAGTTTTGAATGTGGCTTCACGTGTCTTTCAAAGTTTAAAGGTACATTGTGTAAATACTTGAACATTAAGTGTCTAAGCGTTCATGAATTGCAAGCTTTTTAGTTTCTATTCCGCCTATTGCAAAAATGTTTTGATATTTGGTACATGTGGGATTTCATGACATAAATCATTTATAATTGAACTTTTAAACGAAAACCGCACCTTCTTGACATTATTTTTTTAATTAATAAAATGTGTCTGATGATCCATGACGATGATATCAGAGGTATGGTAACATAGTTGTCATTGATTCTCATAGGTATTTCACTGGAGTGACCTAGCAATACATCTGTTTGAATGTCTGCCATATTTATAATCGCCATTTACAATATGACTAATCCAAATCGAATTTGAATACCTATTTTGAATCTTATTGTGAAAATGACCTCAACGCTGAATATTCGAAGTTATTTTCCAATTGATCATTATAAAGGCCAGCAGACGAGTGACATTTTTGTGTCTTATAGTGTGAGAGATGAGTGTGACGTGCTGATTTGTTACGATATGTAGCTGTATGCATAATAGTATAACATCAGTTTTTCACGAACAGTTACGCATGATGCCTATAACTACTATACCCACATTTCGTGAGTTATGTTTCAAGGATGTTTGTCCTCCGCGGACATAATGCTCTCGTCTGCGCAAACCTTAAGTTATACCTACTTACATTTACCGATCCTCATCCGGACCGGCCAGTCTGTATGACATTTGAACTAGCCGGCATCCTGCGAAGGCCGATCCCAGCTTCATGCATTGTGCACACAATATCAGGTTGCCTATTCAACGACCCGGGACCAAATACTTTTTGTGCTACGACTGACGCATACAAAATTAAAGAGCCAGCTAACAGGCAGGCTCCTTTGAAAAATTATGAATAATGAACGAAATTTTCTGGCACTTTTCCAAATGCTCGCGAATTATCCTTGGAGAGGGGTGCGGATTTATTAAAATGTTTGCTTTTTGGCAGATCACTCTTGGCTGAAAGTATGAAACTAAGATAGGTATTTATGTTATTGGTTTCGTAAAGTACTAAACGTATTCGAATCTCATTAGTTACTCTGTGATGTGAAATCGAAAAACAAGTGCTGAACTTACTCAATCGTAATACAGCCTATCAAATAACAATAAAAGATTCCACGCAAGTCCAAAATTTCATACAAATCTTACACAAGAGCACAGTTCGCGTGGTAATTACCTGTGGTTGCTTGTAAAAGTCAAGGGCACGAAGATCGCCGGTCGAAACGTTCCTATTCGATTGAAATCCACATACCTGACAATCCGCCGCTCACTGCGACTCGTTTGGCTTTTTACATTTTATTTTCCATTATCATACAGGTTCCTAAAGCTTCATACGTTGATATTTGACTGTGTGGGAAACGCCAGCTGCTATGCACCCCACGAAACCATAGTAACGCCCTCGTTCGATATATTTGCTCTTCATGCTTACCAGCTGTTTTAAATTTTAGATTACCATTTCCAATCCGTTTTATAGCGTTATTGTTTTCATAATTGCTGCCTTTTTGAAGCCAGTGTTCTAATGGTCATGAAAGTAAGACAGTTAGAGATAGAACAGTGACCACGTTGGTACTGAATTGTAATCTCCCATTAGACCAGCAATCAGCAGTAAGATTATTCTTAGACGTGCAAATCTCGAATAACAGACAAAGAATCAGTCACCCTTTTAGCTTTCTGTCCACGTTGTAAAGCTAGGGCAATTCCAAGAGTCCCTCTTTATAATCAAACAATTCATTGCGATCACCGATGATGCCATTTTAACTTCTATCGTTTTATACTGTAAGTCCAAAATTCTATGATTATGATTTTGTTCGTGGAGACTCTTAAACGATACTTGCCTTAACATAGTAATTTGAACAGTTTACGGTTCAACTTTCTTTAATTTGTACCGATGCCAGAACCGTGGATGGATGAATGAATGATGATTGAACACTTTTGACACGCCACGTGTCACGCGGAAGTGTCGTTAGAGCGTGATTAGAATTTGTGACTGCGTAGCGTGACGCAGCGCGGTGTCGTGACACTCTCCGTGACATCTCCGCAAGACAGTCGTGATTATTCACGGAAACATTATAGCATTGATATGGTTATGTTTTCTTTATTCGTTTTGACGTCGACTTGCACCATTTCATAAAGAACATTTGGAAATAGTATTTTTAAACTGGTTTAAAACGTCACCGTCGCGTACATTTCGAAACTGCATTTAATAAGTATTCAAAGAATGCAGATACTTTCAACATATAAACATAAACAGTTTTTTCTATGACTTGAATCTAGCTCAATGAAAACTTAGACACAAGTACCTACCATGTACCAACTCGAAAAGTGCACAGGTCATTAATATTTTAAAAGAATACGTTCAATACAACAAGCATTTTGCCATAAGAAAAAATGTTCCCACTACTGGGCCTCTGGAGTTCTGGACTCCTCCAAGCTCAGGTCTCTCCAGCATTTAAGTAGTTCTAAACCTTGGCAAAGGGCCTTCTTAAACAATTTCCAACTCTGGAAGCTCTTCCAATTCGAGCTCGATGTAAGCTTTGTTTTGTCTTCGTATCATTAATGTTGTCTTCTCTGTTCCTTTTGACAACATCAACTTTGCATCACTTGTACCTGGTATCATGTCCATCTTCAACTTTTTCGCCAAGAATAATATGTTAACAGCCTTTAAATATACGGCATTTAAAATTATGCCGACGATAAATTTCACATCCACGCCTCGAAGCTTCAAAAAAGACAGGGACAACATTTAATAGGCTTTACCAGCTCGAACATAGTTTATTCAACCTGTAAGGCACCGTGTACTTTATATAAACCACAGAGTACGGAGACGCTGTTAGAGACGGTATTGTAAAAGTTTTTGTTTTTTTCTAGATGGCTTTGCCAACCAACCTCCACGAAGGTTTAGTAAGTTGATGGATAATTCGTATTTAGAATAGAAAAGCTACTAATCATAGTGTCCGCCCCGACTGCTGACAGTTCTGTAACTTTAATCTAAAGTAATAACGTTTTAACTAAATATCGGAGTTAATTCTAATAGTTTCGAGCACCATAATCCGGGCGATATCCTTCGAATCTCCGACAGTAGGTATCATGTCAAGTCAACACTTTTCATATGAACCAAGCGTGTCAGTGAACGTCACCGTTTACTCATAGCAACTGACGGCCCGTGACAATTCTAACAATGACCTGCGACAGCTTCCGACATGAATATTGTTCGTACGAATGCCTTGTTGTTCTAGTGGGAGCAAGCGAACATGAGGTCCAGGATTGGATGCTCAGGTCGGGGTAAGACTTTTTCCATCAAGAATTTGAGTCAGGATACTGACTCCGTGAAATGCGGGAGTATTTGCATCACTCTTCGAGAAACTACTGGTGTGATACTATGTATGTATATTTTTCGTAAAGGTGTCTGTAGACGCGCTTTCGTGCTCTGTGATCCGAACAATGAATAATTGGCTCAATCACACAAAAGGTAACAAAAAGCCATGGATAAAACCTTCTCAGGTAGACGCACCAAGCCTAGGTCTTTATTCTTTAGTCTAGACCTTGCCCTTTGTCGGTTAACGACACCGTAATGCAGGTTCCTTTGGACGTATTTTTAATGGCGGTCAAAGTTTTTACGTTCGTTTTTTATGGAACAACTGTCGAAGAAAGGAAAAGGAAGTTGTGCCCATTTTGGGATCTTGTGTCTTAAAAGCTTCCAGTGTTCTACAAACCAAAACGAATTTCAAGTAAGTAGACAAAAAAGGCATTCTGTAACAGATCTAGACCAATGAAGCGCGGAAGTAGTCACACTTAAATAAAAAAGCTAGTTTAGAATCGTGGAAATGCAATATCTCTCAAAATTAAATCTACTGCAGAAAGGTTCAATTACAATGCAAATATATTGTTTCAGGAGTCGTAATATCAGCACGCATTTGAAAATATACCTCAAAAACTGGCCAAGTGCGAGTCAGACTCGCCCATGAAGGCATCCGTACCATCGTAGTAGGGGAGCCCCCTTTATTTTTATTTTTGTTTTTATAGCAGAAAATTTCAACTATTACGGATCATGAGATACAGCCCGCTGACAGACAGACGTACGAACGGACGGACAGCGGAGGCTTAATAGGGTCCCGTTGATTACGCTTTTGGTACGGAACCCTAACAATTAACGACTCTAATTACAGTCTGTAAATCAAGCAAGGACGAAAGCTTTCCCACACAACAAAAGAGTATTAAAAAGCTTTCAGCTTCCTTTTGTTGTTTTATCACATTTTACAGAAATTCTAATCGAATAGACGTGACAAATGCGACCCCCTGCACCTATTTAGCATATACACAAAAACAATTCTCTAACAGGTCACACATATTTCTAAATAAAATAACCTTAAACAGCGAGGGTTACATAAGTATTCAAAAACAAAAACCTTCGAAAGGTCACTTGGAATGTAGCTGCACGGCTGCGGCTGCGGGTGAATCGCTTGCACCATCTTCGCTAGATCGCGCTTGACCACAAAAATGCGGCTTTCAATCCGAAGGTTGCATAAAGGCTTTGCGTTTATCATTGTTGGCTGGTTCAGTATAACCGGCACAACCGCGCAGAGCGCATGCGTCGACGCGCCCGCGCATAAGAGATCGTACAGCTGCAATCGTTCGTAACGTTTAGTCTTCGCTCGCCAATGAGGTGTCAGTGTGTGCAAAAACGTGATTATTTTCTTCTTCGTGTAAGCATTACATAAAAATTAATGGGATTTAAAACTCGTTATCTATTTTCTCGTAAAATATTTATACCGTACGCAAAATGTTGTTAAGCTGGTATTTAACGTTAATTATTTTAAGTTTGACCTTAACATTAAGTGGGTGACATATGTTTATGGTATTTATATTAATTTAGTGATTTTATAATCAAATAATTATAATTGGCGGAAAATATCGAATCACACGGCGTTTTTGCTGAAAATATTTACCTTTTCTATAAATATGGTGTAATAAATCAGTGTCTGGTAGTTTCTCCCCGGTCGCGGATGAGTTGGGGGGAAATTCTGATATCCTATGAAATCTAGCCGGACACCGCGGCACCGGCGCTCGCTCCGCGTGATAAATTACCGCGTGCATTTCGCAATTTCATTCCAAACACCTAAGAACGGAAATTTAATCAATATTGCACCGGTATCGATGGACAGGCTATATTTAATTAAGCGACAATATTAATGAAGATTGAGACTGTCAGAAGAACTCGCTACCTCGAAACTTTCGTTCCTTTCCGAAGTATCAGAATTATTAAAGTAATCTTGATCATAATGTTCTCAATTTTAAAATGTTGAATGGAAGATATTCTCCTCAATGTTAGTAGACGGAAACAAAGATACATTTCTTTTGTTTTTGAACACTGTTTGCTGTTTTATTTTGGATCAAAATATTTGGCTGTCATTAATCACTTATGACGATCTGGATTCATTCATAACGGATTGGTCGGAGAGGGCATATTGTAAACAGATTGGAAACCCCATGGCTTTCCAATCCTGTCTCCAACCCAGGCCTTTGCCCAGCAGTGGGACAGAGCAGGATGATATAAAAAAAAAAAACTTTAGGTTAAACGGATATTACGAGTATCAAGGGTTGTCTAGTATTTCTGCAAATTCTAGCATTAAAGATTCAACGGACATACATAGGTACCTATTAAACTATTACGTAGGTATTCTTGCTATAGCAACATCCATGAAGGTACACCATCTGACATTTACTTGAATATCCATTAAAATAAAACACACCGTAGTCTGTAAAAGTTGTTTTAATTAATAAGAGAGACGTGTTCTCCTAATATTGCTTTTGATTTCAGTGACATATGCATATTAACCGGTTAGCAACCAGAATGGCAAACATGTAAAACAAAGTAAGCGTCAATTTATTCTTGGCTTGAAAACTTGCATGACATATGATATTGTAATTTGAATCTATTAAGATCGAAGAGCATAATGAGATACAAGATAGGACACTGTATATGGCCGACTAGTTTTTTTTTAATATTTAAATAACTACCTACTTATAACCAAGGAACATAAATTCATAATCCTTGTAGGAATTCAAAAATCGAACGTCAGAAAAAAAGAATGCGTGGAATTTATAGCTCAATCAACCTTTGGAAATGTGTCATTTCTACATCCGTGTTGGCATTTTTTTTTGTAAGTATGCTATTGTCTCTTGTGCAAGTGATATTCGAATGCACTTTTGACTCGCTAAGGTCACTCCTTTTACATTCTATAGGGTGGTATGAGTACTGTACCACGTGCTTGTTGTCACCAGCCAACGCTTATGAATATTACATACCTACTAGCCTCAGCGAGCGGTTTCACTCACGTAAATTAATTTTTTTTACACAATTAGTTTTTATCATATGTGTTATTCTGGTGTATAAGCTACATTACTGTAAATTTATATCAACAAAGGAAAAAAAAGACAAAAAGATGCTCATGCAGCATCACAAGTTATGCAAAATTTAAGGAAACTAAATTAAATAATACACAGCTCGGCCACAGTTAATGTTGCGTGACATTTAAACAAACACTGAATTAGAAATAAAACTAATATTACTGGTATTAAAATTATCGCCTTCAAAGTATTAAATCAGTTTATTTATAGCAGATGAACAAATGTTATAAACCTTGATTGATGCATTAAAGTTCATGGTTATGCAGTAGCCAAAGATACAAATGATTTTCAAAAAAGGTATGATCTGCCCATCATAAATAAAAAAAAATACTCTACTAACTATTCAAAAACAAGAAAAGTTCACGAATTTATGAAACCTCCTTGTGTAAGATCAAATTAACAAATCAGCAACTGAAAAAAGTAACAGGGTCTACAATACCTTGAGATGATTACACTAAAGACCTTGTATTACACGAAATACGCTTCACAAATTCACAAATTATATTTTAAATACATAATAACACGCATAATTGTATTATTACATAAACAACTGGCAATGTTTTCGACTTGCACAATGCTAAGAAAATATCGTGAACTAGCACACTTGAGAATGTGTTGAATTACCCTGATTTAATGTTGCATCCAACGGATTTGAGTCATTTATCATCTTAACTCGCAATCTGAGGCGTCGGAATGTTGCACGCAATCCCAAATAAATCAGGCCCTGAAATTAATTTGCACGATGTCAGAATGTCAGTAAATAAATGAAAATGAAGGAAATATGTGACACTAGCTTATGCCCGCGGCTTCGCCCGCGTGGACTTAGGTAATCCCAAGGGATTCCAAGGTGTTGTCCCAAGGGATCGTACTACCGGGATAAAAGTATCCTATGCGTTAATCCAGGTTATAAACTAGCTGTGTGCTAAAATTTCATCCAAATCCGTTCAGTATTTATTGCGTGAAAGAGTAACAAACATCTATTCATCCATCCATCCTCACAAACTTTCGCATTTATAATATTAGTTATTATTTTCTTGGGTGATCGTAGCAGTTGGTAAGAGAACCAGTCTTTCTTTTTCGTGTGGTTAGTGCCTAACCTGGTGTCAGAGTTTTTATACCACCCATGGGCCTCTGACTTGACTTTACATGCCGTCGAGAAATGTCTCTCAGGCACGCTGGTGTGGTTTACTCACGAAATTTCCATTCACCGAAGCAAGTGATAATTGTACAATACGCACATGAATCCGAAAAATCTGCGTGACTTGGGTTCGAACTCGAGACCTATGACTTAGCAGTCTGACGGTCACACCACTCGGCTATCACAGCGATAGAACCAGTGTCAGGTCATCAGGTGTCCTCAATATGTCCGAAGCAGTTTGTCCGAAACCTTTAGACGGTTACGAGAGACACCCTAGTCGTATTAATGAAGCTCGTTTGACTGTACCCAAACTAGTGACGAGCACAATGTTAGGCAAGTAATAAGTGCAGAATGCTGATAGATAACATACTTAATTATAATTTAGTCTTTAGTAAAGCTAATGAAGGGATCTAGGTTTTTGCAACAAACGATGTGGAAAGCATTTTGGGTGTGAAATACACTGCAATTATTTTCTCAGCTCTTAAAATATCATGCAAATAGAATAGTCAGCCTATTTCGTTCCCAGCACTGAGATACAGGCCTTCCCTCTGTTAAACTCAAACTCAAAGCAATTATTTCAATTAGACCATCAGACCATCACAGGCACTTTTGAATGTCAAAAAACCAAAAAAGAGCGAAGCTACAGTCACACACAGTCACAAGGCATAAATAATAACTTGAGAAAGTACTGTAGTTGCACATTCCAAAGCGTAGATCTCTATGGAGAAGAATGGGCAAGAAACTCCATGGACACTCTATAGACGCTCGTTAGAGGCCCAGAATAAATTAGCATCATCATCTTCCTAGCCTTGTCCCATGCTAATGTCTTGGGGTCTGCGCAACACGTTTTTTTCTTCCATTCTCTTCACCAAATAATATTCGAACATTTTTTCCCTTCTCCAACTTCTCCAAGAAAAACAAACTATAATATATTTTCAAATTACACGCCTCGTGGATAAACAAGGTATCGTCCTAATAAAAATACGCTCCATGCCATTAATATGGATCATCCTGCAATGGAAATGATACGAATATGGTAATCAACTTCCGCGTAGGAAATGATCTAATCTAATGCAACCTCATGCGTGTATCCTTCAAACTGTATAAAATAACATAAACATTATGCCATCCATATAAAATTAAGGAAGACCCAAATACCAGCCTACCGGAAACGGTTTCATTAATACTGTATAATTAATATTTGATCATTAGACAGATAAGCCAATTACCGACCAAATTCCAAGAGCATATTTTTGTAGCAACTTTTATACCTTAGTAATCAGTATTAGAGTGCTGCCAGCGAAGTGCAATACTAGTACGGTATAGTAATTTATTTAAACTGAATCTCGTTAACAGACTACTTATGTCAATAGTAAAATATAGAAAAACTTTATAAAAAATAAAAACTACTTGTATATGTTACTGTAAAAGCCCGAACTGTGGTATATCTAAGGATTTACCGGTAAATCCTAAGATTTAGCAAGTCTCACCGGTAAATGTCCGAATTGTTCTATAGTAATCTTTAACTTCGGACTTTTACCGACATTCAGTCGGTAAATCCTAGGTTCTACCGCAGACATCGGTAAATGTCCGAAATCAAAGACTGAAATATAATAATAGTCGTGTCAACTCCTGTCTCGCTCTCGACTCGCTCGAGGATCTCACTGTCACCTGAAAACGTGCCCAGAAGACTGGCAGCATTATCACGTTGAATGGCAATGCTAATTCTTTGGCCAAACAAAGAGCCAGCTTTCTGTATACCGGTATATCCTCTTAATAACAAGTTTTAAATCCTCAATCACTCATTGTAGTCCTACGTCACCTCATTAAGGCAAGCGAGTCTAACGAACGAAGCTAATTTCTTAGGTAGTCACCATAGACACGCAAAAGTGTGCAAACCTTATTAGAGAACAGTGCATAGACAAGTGATCAACAAAGATGTGGCAAAGGAAAGTTTTGTGCGGCCTGGTCCTGGTGATGACCTGGATCGGAAACACGGCGACCGTCAGCTACCAGAACCCACTCAATCAGGTCGGAAACGGCTTGAACAAAGCAGGTAATGTGGACTTAAAGGAAACTATTTCAAAGGCTTCAAACTATAAAAAATGATTTAGCATTATCTGGACTGCCTCGTGGAGGAGCTCGTGGCTAAATAATAACAGCCGCTCGGGTCGATCTTTAGGTTAAGCCGTGCTTGCCTAGGTTGGTCTGTGGATGGGTGACCGCCGATTACATACCGAGTATCCTCCGTGCCTCGGAAAGCACATTAAGCCGTTGGTCCCTGATGTCATTTGTAGATCTTCACTCTCTAACTAAAAACGCTTATAGTCGTAGAGATCGTTCATTGATGTTCGTTATACTTACTAAAATTGACCCATGCATTAAGACTTCCCTAGTAAAATACCAAGAATGTGTATGTATAATTTAACGGATTCAAGAGAAGCACGAACATAAAATGCATATAAAATGTTATGTTGTCGTAATAGTCGATTATTTTGATGTCCGCGAAGTCTTTACATTCGATTTCGGTATTTATTGAAATACCAACACGAGCTGTGAGAACAATGCAAGATATTCATCATTGGGGACATCACAGCATTGTTTTTTCGAATTAATAAAGAATTTGAGGAGTGGCTCCTTCACATAAGCCACAAATCAAAAGTCGGAGAAGAATGTTGAGTTGCATGCTTTGCTTTTATAAAAACAAATTAAAGTCGAAGTCGGATTCGAGTTGAGTGAATCGAAGAAAGGAAAACCCAATTCTGGGATGTAAATAGACCCTTAACGTAGCCTAAAGTAACGGAGATCTTGGGGGTCAAAGTTCCAACTTTTTCACAAGTTTTTTTTAAATACATGTTTTCAATGTAAGATTTTTACTTAACATACCTTCACGAGCCCGTACTATTCAATCCATCCATCAGCACAATGCTTTGAGTGCTTTCTATCGAGACCTACCGTAAAACGTGACGTTTCACCCCAAAAAAAAAAGTCGTTTCCCAGCAATAATTTTTGCATAAAGTTTCTTAGTTTGATGTACAGCATGCTTGGTTGGCGGCTATGTGAAGGGTCTGTTTACACCCTGTATATTGCAATTTGTGTGTATGTCTTTTAATTTTGTGTACAATAAAGAATGAGAAAGTCCCAAAAACGTGGTGCAATATTTGTGGTTAATATTTAAGTTCTTAATGAAGACTATTGAATTAAAAAAGGAAAGTCTAACCGCAGTGAAGACGTCTTATGAACTCTTATGAAACAGCGCACTGAAACTGACATTGACAAATACTCTATGTTTACTCTTCACCTGTGTTAACACCACGTCAATTAAATCGAAATAAGTAGACGTTAATCCAAGTTTGACCACAAATATTGAGTGACAGGCTTGCATCAATCGTACGCACAATATTTCACTACAATTCAATTTAAAAAAGAAGACAAATAATGAGGTGTCAAAACTGACTTCAGGGACTTCTGTGGTTGGCAAGTGCCCCCTTAATGATCCTAATGTTTATCTAAAACATTTTGTAACAAGAATTGGTTACATTGTTGACCTTTGTGCGCACACGCAGGTTTCTTCATACAAACATAAGATCTATTAAATGTCAAGTGGGATAGCAGGTGTGATGGTTTGTACGCAAGGCTGTGTATGGTCCACAAAAAGAGATGAGGTCAAGAGAGTTTATACGCAGCTAAGTATAGTAGTGATATATCTATGCTGTATTTTGACATCAGTTCATTTTACACTTTGTTGCCGTTCAAGGTGGCGCTGCTTGTCAAGAAAAAATGCATCGATATGTCAAACTTAGTACATTTATTTTAGTTCTGTGTTTTACCGCCTGCACAGATAAGTTGGTTGAAGTGTAAATGGAAACTTCATTCTGATTGAAACTATGTAGTTTTCATAGAAAAAGTGACCTTGTCGTTTTATGACATGCAAATAACATTGAACCTTTTACATATCAGGATGGTAGATATATTTTATAATCCATGTTGTCCATGTTGTCTGTCTGCGCAGAGTCTTATTTATGTTAAAAAGTTCTGAGTGATGAAGTTATAAGTTATGTATGACGCACACAAAAACAATGAATGCTGCCTACGTGGAGCAAAAATGTTTCTTTCTTGCGTGTATGCCAAATACTTTTGTCAACTATATTTACGCACATGCGAAAAACTTTCGACTTTGAATGTACCTACCTATCTTTTATGACCTAGGATACTTGAGTGGAAAATTGCTAAGTAGAGATGTACCTACTGATTAATCGGGAAAGCCGACTGTCCAGCCATGTTTGTAGTCAGCGAATAGTCGGCAACTAGTCCACTGGCTGGAGTGATTACTATGAGATTAAACCCTATATTGTCAATATTTTTTACTGTATAATCAGTCTTAAATTTTATGAACCACATGAATAATCTAGGAAACGAAACTCTTCCTTTGGTAGTCAATAATTGCACTTAAATCAAGAGAAATATAATCTTAAGTTTTATACGAAAATAAATTTAGGATTTCTATGACCGCACGGCGCGGCATTTTATGATGTAGGGACGGATTGGCCGACTACGCGGCCTTTTTGCAACCGACTTGTCGGCCAGTCGGCCAAAGTCATAGTCAACCCATCACTAGTGCTAAGATTGTTTAAACGAGGTTCACTAGTTTCCGAAAAGGTCAGTTGTATTTTGGATTTTACAGTCACGCAAGAATCAAGATGCTACTGTATTCTCACATATTTTAACTTATAATTTACTTAATTCTTTACACACGTGTCTGCATGATTACTTTGTAAGTTGTTAACATTTTATCAAGAGTATTTGTCATTCGGTTGCTTCATTCTATTTGAATATAGAATGGTCGTATAAAATATTATAAATTAATGTTTAAATAAGCAACTTGTATATATAAATATAAATATAGTATCCAAGTTTTTCGTAAAGTGTACACACGGCGACACATCAAGTTATACATTTCCAGTATAACATGGCCTCGCTTTGTATAGATTTCCCGTACAATGAGAGATCCGCATAAACTGGTTTTGTATAACGTAATTGGTCGTCGTGTCTACCTATAGCATTCGTCACGTTAAAGAAAACACGATATGCATTTTTTTACTACCGATTCATAAAATCGGTTTTCAAAACGTAATAGTAATATAAAATTAATATCTAGAACGTATTTAAAATATCTTTGATTGACATTATTCATTAAATAGGAACGCGACAGAATTATATTGTTTAAATAGTTCAATATTTTTTTTAAATACATGCCATTGGATAGTAAAATCGGTTTTCAAATATTGTAATTGCATTAAAAAACTAAAATCTAGAACTTATTTAACATTTCTTTGATTGACATTTAATCTTATAGAATTTATTTTTTTAATTTCTTTAATATTTTTGTAAATACAATAGTGCAATAAAATAAATCCCCATACCTACAGCAACTAGATCCTGAAAGCGTTACACTGCTGTTTGAAAACAGTTTTTGCTCGAGTTTCTCTAAATCGTCGACTCTTTTGTGTGAAAATAAAACGAGCACAGTATCACCGTCGAAAAAACTAGAGCAAAAAATGGCTACCACCGCCGTACGAGCCAATTTATTACAAGTTATCGATTAACAATAAGCATCTTATCAGCATGATCGACTGCCTCGTTGATCATAAGGTCCTTGTGTTTGATTACCAGTTCGAGCAAAGCCTTACTGGGATTTACCATCTGGAATTTTTCAGTAGCAGAACGAGAGTCTGGAGTTATGCTCAGTTGATGGCAAAAGGCTCGACCCTTATTACATGAGTCTTAATCAAGAGTGCCTATGTCCAGCAGTGGACTGCTATAGGCTGATGATGATGAAACATGACTGGCTAAATTTGGGTTTAAACCTCTGCTTTCGAGGATTGCAAGCGAGTAGTTATGTTATGTTAACAAGCATCTTATTTGAGACCATCAAAATGAACATTATCGTGCTTCCGAAGCCATTCCAGTGAGTCCATGTATGTATTCGCGTGTTACACATCACCGAGCCATGTGATTACACTCATCGTAACCGTACTTCCATGGAAACTCAATGATTACGTTACATAAGATACGAAAGCTTCAACAAACAAAATCGTAACAGAATAATAACACAAATAATTCTCTTGTGAGGCTTTCTATAATATTAGTCTTGTGTTTGTAGCGTCACTGGCTTTTGCCCGCGGCTTCGTTCGCGAATCTACAGGATGTAACGCAAAAAGGGCAATACCTCTTGGGTGGTGATTCAGACTATCGAACTGGACAAATTACCTTATGGAACATGGTCGAAAAAAATTGTACTCTTCACACTAATTGGGTGAGCCGATGCGATATTTTGAATAAGAAGCCCAACATTTTATTGGCCCATGTTCCTTTGAGTGATGAATATAAATGTTGATGGATGGATGGAAAGAGAGAGGAAGGCCCAGGAAACGATGTATGGATTGTGTGAGGAATGATGTTAAGAAAAAGGAGTAAATAATAGCTTGACGGTTGACAGAGGAGAATGGAAGAAAAAACCACGTTGCGTCGACTCCAAGTAACATGGGACAAGGGAAGCAAGATGGTGATGTTCCTTTGGGGAATTTGTCCAGTTTGATGGTCTTAATCATCACTTTAAACTTATCGCTTTTTGTGTTACTCCTTGTGTACAGAATCTCTCTCTTTCTCGACCTCTGTAGATCGGAAAGTATCCCATGGCAACGTACTGTTGAGATGTAAAAATGTATGTGACTTGGTCTAGCTGTGGGTGTGTACATTGAAATCCCTGCAGCCGTTAAACCGTGAAGATGTGACAAACAAACAGACAGCACTTTCGCACTTACACCATAAAGTATGGATGTAACTCGCCGCATCCCACTTGCCGTCACTTTATTCTTATAACAAGTTTCCATAAACGGTCCCATTAACCATTACATTGGGACGCGCGCAATTTCGGACGAGCTAAACGCATTATTTTATTACACACGCCATTTTATTATACTCGAGAAGGTCGGATTGCGAAATCGAGAAACGCATCAGATTGCGAAATCGATTCTTTTGATATTGAATCATTAGTCAAATTAATGTTGAACCTTAATTTCATTAATTTTAATAGCCAATGTGTTTCATCATAATTATTAGGGACGCGTCAGGAAATGGGCACCAGAAAATATTGATACTTGACCTTTTTCAAGTTAAACTTAAACTTAGTCAATCAATCAAAAAGTCAATTTTAATTAAAACCGTTATGATCTATTAATAAAAATGTCATTTTTGAAGAGGGTCATTTATTTTAATCAAAAAATAGATCATCCATCCAATTTGTGTGACTGACCTCTTAAAATTAAGTGTTAATTTCTTAAAACGTTCATTCTGACCCAATTCCTTCATAATTGCCAATGTTTAAAAACATCTGTCGCCTAACAGATTAGATTGATTAGATTCTAAAATCAATCTTTTAATCCATTTGATTGGATGTCTCATTTTGGCAGGCAAGGATGCGATTCGTATTTTTCAATTTTATAAATTAAATTAACCATTTCTTTTGATTTGAGATTCACCTTTTAATTTGTTGATGTCAACTTTGACAAACTATGTCTTTGACCTGTGCAATCATATTTATTTGTGACTCGTTTTTAAATTTTTATTTTCTTCTTGCTTGCAGAATGTTCGAGCTGTAACGATGATGAGCTTGGTGTAACGCGGTGGACGATGCCTCTACTCAAGTCTGGAGAGAAGAAGTATTATCTGGGGATATTCTTTAAGGTGAGACCGATTTATCCTTTAACTTGCAACGAACAGAAACGTTTTTAATCAACTGCAGTGGAGCCCATAACGAAAGAAAGAAAATACCGAAAGTGTATAACTAAACCACAAAAGTGTTTCACTGGAAGAATATTATATTTATGTATATATAGGTCTAACTATTCATACACGAAATATTTTCAGGGAATCATCTAACGGCTATAACGAAGCCATTTCAAGGGATTTTTTTTTTCTGAGTATATTTTTATAAAAAATAAATAATTTAAAATTACTTGACCCACAAAATAAATACTAGCTCCTTATTTTTGAACATCCATTGCGCTAGTTTACTACGTCGTATTTACCTACTGTCATTGTTAGAATATGGGAGTAAAGGTTTTATGCAAAAAGTCTCAAAAAATTTTAGAATTATAATAATTTTATAAAAAAACACTCACATTTTTTTTTTTTTCATTGCTATGGTTACTTTGTGACTTAGAGAAGTTGTCCTTAAAATATTTCGTGTATGAAAAGATAGACTTTATATGTATAATATAAATATTATATTTTACTTTTCTTGTTTGTTTTCTTTTTTTATTGCCGAGTGCCACAGGCTATGTTCTATGAACGAGTCGCGGGCATGAGCCAATAGGTAGTTAAACACCTAGACACTACGTAGAGTGCCTTGTTCTCGAAGGGAAGCCGGCAGGAATCGGCTTCTTAGGTGCCTTCGGGCCTGGTAGGTTTATAATAAATTGACTAGAAACACCTTTACAACCAATATACATAACTAAACATCGTCACCGTCTAGACAGAACACACCTTCGAAACCTTAGTTTCTATCAATATAAACAACACAATTCTTAACCACTAATACAACAATATCCAAGCTCCTGGTATGTCTAGCTTGAGGAACTATGCCACTAGCTTCTAGGCTCCTAGGTTATGAGTCTACGACCTTAGTACAAAGCCTTCACGGTTGGTATCAGGTATGCGTTATCATCTACCAGTACATTCGCGCAAGCTAACTAACATAACCGCATTGTTAAGATATCAGTGATATTAAATTAGATTGGACGTTATTGAATTAGCAATTATCATCAGGATAATAACTGCAATTTGTGGGCGGTAAAGAGCTACTGGGCCTTTGGGCTTTATAAACTACTAGCTACGCCCCGCGGTTTCACCCGCGTAAGTTTCGATCTCTTATTTTTTTAAATAAATTATAGCCTATGTTACTTCCTGATAATTTAGCTATCTATTGGTGAAAAATGGTTAAAATCTGTGCAGTAGTTTCGGAGCCTATTCGGTACAAACAAACAAAAAAGTCTCTCGTCTTTATAATATTATAAGAGCAGATCTAGGAAAACTGTTTTGTTTTAGTTATCCCATATTATATCACTGCTGGTTAAAGGCCTGCCCCCATTCCTTCCACTTCTGATGGTGTGCTTTTTCTGGCCAATACACGGAAAGCCATCGAAGGCGTCCCGCCATCTTCCTTTCGGTAACTAATGCTCTAATAAGGCATAATCAACCAAGCTTCCCTCAGCCTATTCAACAGCTGGACATGACCCTTCCCCAGCAGCGCCAAAAGTCATAATGAAACCCCTTAACACAGGAACTACAGGTTATTACTGAGGTTTTTTTATTAGATAGAGATTCATTCTTATAAAAACTGTTATTTTTATATATTCTTATAATTGCGAAGGTAACATGAAAAACTAAAAACCTACTAGGTATTTTTATTCTCTATTTTTCAAAATCGCTAACAGTACGTTGGCACATACAAAGGTTCAAAGCAACCTTCATCATATATCCTCTTATCGGGAACCCTTTAGAGGCAATCGTTTGTGTGACAGTCACGTACGATTTTATAGCTCCATATCGGAAACTGCTGTGTAGTTTGAATTAGTTATACGGAGATAAGAGTGTTATATGAGTGTCTAATAGTTAAACTATAAAGAAAAACTATAGGCCCATTTGCAACACAAATCGTAAAATACGTTTAGCGCTCGGCACTTTTGGCACCCCGACTAGGACAGGTTCAGTTCGAAGGGGATGGTGGGGTCTAGTGAACGAGTGAAGTGAACGACCTAAGACCCGTCATCCACTTCGTGTTAGGTTAGGTTGAATTGATTCATTAAACTTATTTCAAAGATCATTCTGTGCGACAAAACAAAAGTTTAAAATTGGTTTACCGCTAAAAGTACCTACCTATATTTTAGTTATTTTTGGTGAAAGCGGACCTTGGTATCAGACACAAAAGACTACATATACGATCAGTATTTTGGGGTTTTCCTGTTAAGTCATTCAATAAACCTTCACTAAAACGTTTCCAAAAAGATGATATAATACGCAGTACGCAGAACACCAAAAATGAATCATCATCACGGATACCAAACACCCAACTTTTTTAGTTTCGCAATCACCAACTGATTCGTCGACTCGCAAATCTCGGCAGACATTTCTTAAGCCGCGGAAGTACATTGTTCACTACTGTTTACTATTATGTCACTATTTTGTCTAGGGAAAAAGGAAACTGGACATTATAAACAGATCTAGTGATGTACTGCTGTATAATTTAGCTTGTATTATACCGCTAATGTCCCTTAATCAATGGCGTACATAATATATCAATGTTGAATATTGATGTGTTCTAGTAGGTACCTACTTGATAAATGAATTCATGAATGGTAAGATGAACGTAGCTTTGAATAGTAGGTTAATGTCGTGCAATTAGAATTCGATTGTAGAAACATTGAATAACTCATCTTCATTTGCCTAGCCTTTACCTAACCAGATCAGGCTGAATACCAGTGATTTTATTTTAATAGATGTACCAATTAAATTCTGACCTCCATAACACGTCACAGAGTAACACGACACCCCTTGGTAGGACTCGTTATCAGACTTTTGGACTACCCATAACGACTGCTAAAGATCTATGATGGACTTTAGGAAAGTTCTTTTCAAGACACAGTAATTAGGTAATAAGGAGAGGTCTCTCAATTAATAAATATCAACCTAATTCAAGCCTAATTATTGTGGATCAACAAAAGATAATTACGATCACATTCTCAAGCAAATTAACGAATCGATTTATCATTTGATGCGGATACCCGAAGGCTGCGCGTACGCAGGTTCGCGATGACGACGATGACGCAACACCGCGTGGCGCGCTGATAGATCGCCGAGCTTTCTCTTTCGACAGCTGACACGTATGATAGCTATGGCTATTATGACTTAGTATTAATTATATTTAATTCAAGTAGGTTTTATTTTGATGAGTTACCATCATCTTCCTGTCCTTGTCCCATTCTACTTGGGGTCGGCGCAACACGTTTTCTTCTTCCATTCTCCCCTGTCAGACGTCACGGCATCATTTACTCCTATCTCTTTCATATCATTACTCCCACAACCCATCCATCTTTTCTTTGGGCTTTGGTTTTGATGAGTTATAATATCTGATAAAGCTAGAAAATGGGCGACTTCTGAAATAGAGAAGTATGGAAGAAGAAGACATGCTGCGTCGACACCAAATAAATTGGGACAAGTGTAGGAGATTGACGATGGTCTCCCAATTTAAAAAGATTGCAAACTACTAGACGATTGTATAAAAACTGTTTCAGATTTTCATTTGTGTTTGAGAATCTTTTTATTGATATCTAATCTAACAATATTGTTTGACGACCTCTAAAGAGAAAACTGGGCCAATGAATACAAACACAGACGGCCAAACGTGAAATTGACTAGCTTTGTGTGTTAGTAGAAAACGCATTTATACATAACCGCAGTATCCAGTGGGTCACTCGCGTCACTATGATATAACTGACCAGTTTTCTCTGAATAACTCGTTAACTAACACGTCAGGCTACAGAATCACTGTGCCAATATCTTACGTTTTTTGTAGGAAACGCGAAAAAGTTGCTCGAGAACGCAGTATGGATTTATTGAGCAACAGTTCGAGAGTTGAATGACCCAAAAACGTTCTAAATTGAGTCTTAAAATCAGTTTGACCAGTAAATATGTGTGATAAGTTATATATAAGGGGCGTTACTTTGCGGGAAATGAGCGCGTGGCTAAATAATAACAGCCGCTCGGGTCGATCTTTAGGTTAAGCCGTGCTTGCCTACGTTGGTCTGTAGATGGGTGACCACCCATTACATACCGAGTTTCCTCCGTGCCTCGGAAAGTACGTTAAGCCGTTGGTCCCGGCTGTCATTTGTAGATCTTTGACAGTCGTTATAGATAGTCAGTGGCACAAAAAGTCTGACAACCAGTCTTAACAAGGGGTATCGTATTACCTAGTACTAACTGGGTTGTGGAGGTCAGATAGGCAGTCGCTCCATGTAAAATACTGGTATTCAGCGGCATCCGGTTAGACTGGAAGTCGACCGTAACATATTTGGAAAAAGGCTAGGCAGATGATGATGTTAGTTTGCGGAAAATCATGACAGTAAAACGTCATGATTAAAATAAGATCTAGAATTGTATGCAAGATGCAGCCCCGCTCCGCGTTCTGCATCGAAGCTTAGCAAAATATCATTGCATAACGTTTTTTGTAAATATTTACTCGCTTCGTAAATTTCGTGATAAATTGCAATTTGGAATGAAAATTTGTTATTTACCTATAAAATAACTATATACTGGCAGTTTGAAGAAGACAGGGTTCTTATATAAGGTCTATTTTTTCATACACGAAATATTTTAAGAGTAACTTCATTTTATCGTAAAGTAAAAAATATCCTTGGATATATATTTTTTTTGCCCTTGAAATGGCTTCGTTATAGCCGTTAGATGGTACTAAAATCAAAATCAAAATATTTTATTTCACATAGGCCTCGATGGGCACTTATAAAACGTCGACAAAAAGGTGCACGGTTCTGGTTGGTCGTTTCCTATGGAGAAGAACTGGCAAGAAACTTCATATTCTCCATGTTCTATCAAAATATTTCGTGTATGAAAAGATAGACCTTATATATCTTTAATGATGCAGTTTCAGTAATGTGTTTTCACTCGAAATCATGTGCGTTTTCCGATACGTACATTCATTATAATAACGTCACTTATCTGTATGTTATTGTCATAAGCTATACCTTACAAATCAGCAGTCTATTCGTAGAAATAGAATGTAATAGTTGCTAATTTCCCGGTGGTACTTACTACCACAGTCGTCCGAGGGAAAGTTACGCAGGCTTGTCACAACTTAGGACATTTAACATGTAATACTTACTTGTGACATAAACTTTGGTTACACCCTGGCACGTAGGAAGCATAACTTTAATGCTTTAAGTTGTTTTTCCTCGACGAAAGACGACTAATTTGGACTCAGCCATTAGAAAGATGATAGGGTTTTTGGGACACGTCAAACATAATAAAATTGATTGACGAGTTTAATGGCTAGGCCATTTACAAACATACAATAATTAAATCCGGTATCCATAGTACATTTTTTTTTGCGCCAAATACATCATCATCTGCCTAGCTTTTCCCAACCATTTTGGGGTCGGCTTCCAGTCTAACCGGATGCAGCTGAATACTAGTATTTACGTGGAAAGACTGCCTATCTGACCTCCACAACCCAGTTAATTCTGGGTAATACGACACCCTTTAGTAAGACCGGTTGTCAGACTTTCGGGCCACTGACTACCAGTACGACTGTCAAAGATCTACAAATGACAGCCGGTACCAACGGCTTTAATGTGCTTTTCGAGGCACGGGAGAAACTCGGTATGTAATGGGTGGTCACCCATCCACGGACCAACCTAGGCAAGCGCAGCTTAACCTTAAGATCGACCCGAGCGGCTGTTATTATTGCAGCAGTAATTTGGCAGTTGTGACACGCCAAATACATGATTAATTAAAATGCCAGACAAAACGCAGAATTTTCATTCAAAACTCGTGAATAAAATATTGCACTCAGAAGCCGCAACAAAACTGCAGACGGATAGAAAATATGGAGCTCAATGACTTTTGTTTCCATTTTCCATCTGGCACATAATAGGGAAAAACCCGACACGACATACTTTTTTCTACTTCCCCCGATCAAAGAGAAATGGGAATAAAAATAAGGTCCCAGCAGACTATCGGGCTATATCTATTGACTTATTTGAATAAAGCTGAAGAGTGTGTTTGTTTGTTTGAGGGCTATAATCTCTGGAACTACCAGTCGGATTTGAAAAAATCTTTTTGCGTTTGAAAGCACGGTTCTTTATGAAGGATAAATGCCATTTAATATCACGCCACGGCGTTCAGGAGAATAAAAAAAAAGTTTTTTTTTTACTTGTTTTTTGTGGTTTTATTCCACAAGGATACGTCAACACTTGTGCCTTAAAACTAAATATCATTCACTATACTAAATGGAATAAAGAAAAAAAAAAAGTAAACTTTTATTTCGGACAAGCAACATCCATAGAGGGTTAGTAAAATAAAACTTTTATACTTTTTAAATTACAACTTATTTTGATACAAGCTTGTTGTTTATAAAAATACAAAAAAAAATAGGGATTCACTACTGCCAAGCTACAGAGGTGTTTCGCTAGATCAGATCCGATTTAGGACGTGACAAAATCGTCTGAATTAAACCTGAATGCTCTCTTTCCAATTTCTCTCTGTCTTTCTTATTTTTATAATAGTCAAAACTTTTTTTTTAAAGTTTGAAACAGCGGATGAAACCGTAGATCACAGCTAGTCGTGCTATATCTCATTCGAACAGACTCGAGTTGTTTTAAAAAAAGGAAATATCAGACTGTACGATATTCATAAAAGTGGGATTATTTCTACAAACACGAACATTTTATTGTGTAGTGATAGATGACAACGCTTTCTTTATTGTTGAAAACAGGTGTGTCACCTATTACTACGTCGTAGTGTTGTAGACATCTTATGTGCTTAATTCAACACTTTATTATTAGGCACGGCGCATTGTTTGTTTCGGACTAACCCATAGAATAGTTTCTAGTTCCAATAAATTGCCATCTCTTCCCAAAAAAAAAATATTAGACTGCCTCGTTGAGTGGTCGCCAGCACGACTGCTGAGCACGTGGTCCTGAGTTTGATTTTGGCAATAGAACCCAGAAAAAGAGTTATTAGGTTTTTCCTTCAGTAGCAGCCACGGTGTTTGGATTTGTGCCCAGTTGATGGCAATATGCTCTTTCGGCTAACATGGGACTTAAACATAACTGGCAAAACGTAGGTGTACTGTTAGATACAACTCTGACTAACCCTTCGGGGATTACAGGCGTGATTTTATGTTATTTCCCCAAAATTGTTTGGAAAATTCTGAATGAAAGTGCAAATATGACTGTCTATCTATTACCTACTTTACAAAGGTAAAGTAGGTAAGGTAGGTAGGGTAGCAGTGGCGAAGGTTCCATACAACCCGATTCCTACCGGCTTCCCTTTGAAAAATGGCACAGTCAGTGTTCTGTAGCCAATAATATTCTATACAGTAGAGATATGTACTCCGGCTTACCTCTTACAAAAACTGACCCTTCGCCACTGTAGGGTAGGTTGGATATATTCCTACTGTGAACCGGTTCAAGGACCATTAACTTTGGCCCAGTCGTAAACAGTCAGACCAACAATAGATAGGTAGTAGTTAGCTGTTACATTCGTGTACTGCTGTCCTATAAATAGCACAGTGCTAGACTTTTACTTCGTACTTAATTACAAATGCAGCAATTTGAAACAGGCAATGAATTATGAAGTTAGATTGGCTTTAAACTTGTTATTTTTAATATATTGTATTAAAAATAACAAGTTTAAAACTATTGTTGAAGATACTGTCACTTACGGGATAACTTCCGTGATTGTTCATTATTTTGAGCTCCCGATATTTCGGCGCTGTTGCAAGCGCCATGATCGCGGGTTGACACAGCGCATGGCGCTTGCAACAGCGCCGAAATATCGGGAGCTCAAAATAATGAACAATCACGGAAGATATCCCGTAAGTGACAGTATAAGTTTAGTTGTAAACCGTGAAAGCTTAAAACAGTGTATTGTTGAAGAAGCTATAGTTGAAATGCTATTGTTGAACTATTGTTGTAGAAGAAGCTATAAATATATTAGTTGAAGCAAGAAGAAGACATTGAGATCAGGCAGGAGAATGATGAGGTTATAACAAAATAGTTACGGTAATGCGTTTTAATAACATAACGTTACAGTGGCGAAGGGTCCGTACAACTCGATTCCTTCCGGCTTCCCTTTGCAAACGGGCGCCATCAGTATTCCATAGACAAATAATGAAATCACATTAAAGACATGTACTTCGGCTTACCTCTTAAACTTAACCCTTCGCTACTGTAACGTTGTGATTATAAATATCTTCCTTTTGAAACTTGCAGTAAATTAATAACTTACATTTACATAAAACTTGTTATTTTTAACACAATATGTTATAACAATATTGTTACGGTAATACATTTTTATTAGGTAACAATAACACGTTAACATTATTATCTTTATAACGTCTCATCAAAAACATAACCAATAATAGTTAATGTAATAACTTTTACTGCGTATCAATTTATTAGTTAGTGGAATGTATTTTTATTTATTATATATACATCGTAAGTCGTACCAGACGAACTCGTTAGTTAACTATTAATTAATTTAAGCATAAGCTCTTATTAAAAACCGCAAATGAAATGCAAACCGTTAAAATAGTGATAAATAGGAATGTTGATGGATGGAGAGGGAAAGGAAGACCAAAGAAAAAAATGGATGGATTGTGTGAGGAATGATGTGAAAGATAAAGAAGTAGGAAATTTTTAATCGTTACTTTATAATAAAAATCGAAATTT
The DNA here is from genome assembly GCA_963082995.1 of Noctua comes. Classification (NCBI taxonomy): domain Eukaryota; kingdom Metazoa; phylum Arthropoda; class Insecta; order Lepidoptera; family Noctuidae; genus Noctua; species Noctua comes. The sequence goes on along the minus strand of OY720281.1, from coordinate 12,034,189 downwards.
GTTATAATGATATTGTGAAACGAGAACAAAGGCCGACAGACTATTTTGCAGTTTGGCAGAGTTTTTATATGTTACTAGCTTTTACCCGCGGCTTCGCCCGCGTGGATGTCGTAAAATATCCGATTACTTACCTTCACCCCCCTTTTTAACCCTTCGGGGGTAGAATTACCAATAACACCGAGATACGTATAAATTAATTTTCAATCGTCAGCCTAAACACGAAATTTGAAGATCCTAACTTCAAAACTGACAGACTTTCATACAAACTTCCATCCCCTATTTTACCCCTTTAGGGGTGGAATTTCCAAAAATCCTTTCTTAGTGGAGACCTTCTCTTCACAAAAAACACACCCTCCAAGTTTCATGTCTCTAGGACCAGCGGTTTGGGTTGTGTGTTGATATATCACCCAGTCAGTCAGTCAGTCGGTCAGTTTACTATTTTATATATATATAGAAAATTGTTGTACAAATTTTGAATAAATAAATTTTAAAAAATGATAATGTAGGGAGACAGGAGAGAAGGGAAGAAAAGACCATGTTTCCCATATTCCAAATAATATGGGCCTATGATGAAGATTATGGGGATGATGACTATTCCAGTAAAAGTATATTTAAAAACAATGACGCCAGACATCAAATGATTTTGGGTATATCCCAAACAGTCCATGTTTTAACCTTCCCTTTTTGGTTAACCAAAAATCGCTTACAGAGCCCGTGAATTGTCAGGCAACCGGTCAGTTTCCAGGAAAATGGCCCAATGGAGCGCACGTAACCTGGGCCATTGCAAAATGTAGTGGAAACGCTGACTGACCACAGCTCTGTCTAAATTGAACACTAAACCACAGATTATTAAAAGAGATTTAGTGGTGTCATACTAAGCTGAATTAGTGTGTTATCTTGATCTGGCTTTCGAAGGCTGAATGAAGTTGTTGTCTTTGCTTATTTAGACGTCATTGGATGATGATTAATAATAATATCATATTTAAATATTATGGGATCGGCCTGCACTTAGTATCTTTGCAATATAGAGATACGAATATCTAGCATGTGTGTAAGTATGTCTGGATGTCAAAGGTCTGCGAAAGCTAGAAGCGACTTGGGAAATGACTTTTCTCGTGGGCGATGCGTGTTGGTACTAAAACATGCATTTTCAATCACTATTAAGCTACTTTATTATGGTCATTGATATTTAAATACCGTAATGTCTATCTCAGTCCTTGCCGATGGAATGTTGCTTAGTGTTAATTCAAAAGCTTTATCTCTGACGTATCTCACACAGGTGAGAATTTCTACAAACGGAAATTGCTAGCATTACGACAAATACAACGAATGTAAACATTCTTCTATTATGAAACAGCCTCTATTATGTTTTGATTGCGTCAGAACAACCACAAAGTAAATTGGAATCAATTTGGTAAACCTGACTTCACTGTTTTCCTCAACCACGGTTTAATTTAGTAAAACAAAAAATTACGCATACAATTGCAGAATTTTTAATTTAGTCACACTACGAAATTGTTTACGATGTGAATGCCGTACGTAATATTACATTAAAACTTTATGCAATAACAATTAGTGATGAAGTACCAAATAATTGTCTGATTACGATATATCACAAAAACCGAATTTTTGAAAAAAAACCGTAAACTATAAAGAATTCAGTGACATCCTTACGTTAAGACAGGTCACTGCAAAAAAAAAACAGAGACGAAGAACGCAAAAAACCGGTGTTGAACATCTAAATTGTAAATGAAACGTGATTGCATAAGCGGCACAGTGAGAGAAGTAAAGAATCCGAGGTAGCTTCGCGTCGCAGCACATTTCTTATTAGCCGGTTGCAGACGTCGCCGACGCCTATTAAGGTGTAATTTGCACCGGCCGCTGTAGGGTTGGCATTTATCCGGCGATCGACACGAGGCATTTAAAAAAAATATTGTGTAGACTTGTAAAGGCATATTATTGCTGTTTATGGTTTCTAGAAGGCATCATAGCAGGTTGGTCCGTGGATGGGTAACCACCATAAAAGTGAATAAGTATTAAAAATATATGTTCCTTTGGGAAAGTTGTTTGTTATCATGAGTACAATCACGTCACTAATTACCAGTCACCCTATATAACTCCGCGGACGGAGTATGACTGCGTCAGTTTAGTTCCTTGAATGTTTAAAATGGAAAGCTAATCGAATAAAAACAAACAGAAAACATGACACCATCGAAAGTAGTTGAAAAATAAAACGTTTTATCAAAAGTTTGCCACCCCTAATCCCTACTCTGTAAGCTTTACCGGACCGGTGTATTCCGACTTTCTCCGATAACCGGACCACCGGCCAACGACAATCGTACAATTAAACATTTACAAACCCATAACTTCTTAATATTACAGAATTTCGCAATAAGAGACAGTATTAAGTAAACAATTTCGCCTTGACTCTTTTTTCTGATTAACGGACAGAATTGGAAAGGAAAAGAGCGACTAAATTAAAACCCAATACAATGATCCGAAAAAAAATTTGCAGAAGCATAATCAGCCTATAATTTTGACTGGGACACAGGCCCCCTCTCTATTAGAGGAAAAAGCAGGGCTGCCAGTAGATATTTTTAAATTATTCGGCAATGTTTCTGAAATTATACAAAATAGAATGTCAGGATACAAACAGTGCTTAAATTTTTTTAAACTCAATAATGATTAATCAGGTGAACTTACCTACGTTATTTTTTTTATTTATTATGGTAGGTCGTAGGCTTAACGCGCATCCATATAGCCACTCCAAAAATATCACCATAGAAAACTCAGATAATAGAATTTAGGCTTTCCGTATCCAATTATACATGAGGGTCCAGGATACAAAGAGGATACAATTAGTTACCAATAATACAGTTTTTGTATCCAATTATACAATCTGGCAGCCCTGGGAAAAAGGCTATCCACAACGCGAGCCCAGTGCTGGTTGGTAGCACACGTCTTCGAATTTTTGTTCTAGGACATGCCCGGTTTCCTCACAATCTTTCATAACAGTTTAATTCGCCAATCAATTACTGTATACTATAACTATTACGTTGATTTCATTACCAGAATATCGTTGTTCAAAAAAATAAAAAAATAAGCTTCACAATACAAGGCTAATATTTTACTGTATTAATTTTATTTTATAAACAGATTCTTTTTTCGAAGATCTACAAACCCGGAACTATGGAAGAGCAATGTCTTGTTTTCCACTGATTTAAATGACTTTTTACAATATCGGAAACCAAAAGACAAAAGTTATTGACGTGTAACAAGTTCTCTCGAACATGTAACATTGCCCACGTACCGTGACAGGTAAGTTTGTTGTCGCTGGTTAAAAATAATGTAAACGCTGCAATTTTGCTCGGAGCTTTTGAATTTCCGCACGAGTGTATAATTTCCTTTGCATTCTAAAACTAGTGATGATAAAATAAGTCTGTAATTACGATTGAGGTCGTTAATGAGTTGGAAAATACTTATGATAATTATATTTTAAGGTTTAGTTCTATGTAGTAGGTTCCTCATTAGACACTTCATAATAAAAGTGTCGTAATGCTAACGAAAACATTTATACATTCAGTGTATGACTAGCTGTCATTTATATAATTTTGATCGTAACATTATCAACATATTTTATGGCACACTTTGATATTCATCAATTAGTTTGTGTAAGGATATATTAAGGTAGATATTATCTGCTAAAAATCTGTTATGTTTCAGTGTCTTTTATTAACAAATCACCCGAAGGCAGGGTATTGGATACCACGACAAAATTAACTTTATGTAGATCCACCCACATATTCGTAGTAAATACTGATGCAGCTGAACATTTTCCACAATTTCCACTAATCCGTATTCGTGAGTCAGCTCACGAATCAGCTCTCTAGCGACTGAAACACAATTACTGGTGGATTACGAGATACCATAGACATGATGCTGGACTCGCTTCTGACTAACGCAATGGCAGTCACAGGTCATCAGGCACCTCGTGAATGTGTTTACACATAGCACAGTCTACACGTAATACAGATATTTTATTTATTCAAAGGGCTTCACTAACGGATTATTTTCTACACTAGAATTGGAAAGTGGAAAAGTATTTTTTTAGAATTATCCGCGACTAGCTTTACTCGCGAGTCATGAATTACACATAACTTCACACCTGTAATCCCAGAAGGGTTAGGTAGAAGTGTACCAAATAGTACACCCCCATTTCGCCAGTTATGTTTAAGTCCTATGTAATAGGGCCCGAGCCTATTGCCGGGTCAGGCATTGTCCTAAGAAAACGTCCTACACGGATAAAAAAACCTTATGTCCTAACCAGGTTATGGTCTGCAAGGTAACATACATAAATATAGAGTTACTATCTAGGGTCCAAGGGATAGTGCAAGCTCTGAAAATATGTCATGAGTAGATGCTATATAACTATAAGTCATTTAAACTCCTTTTTAATTTGCAGGTTAGTAAAATACTAATTAATTAATAATAATAAATAATACTAATTAATACTAATAAATGCATTTTCTTTCTTTAATTAAGTCTAGTTTTTTTTGTCAACCTTACCAATGTTAAACAACTAGTGTTAGTGCGTGTTACGGTAATATGTATTTGAATTTCTCACATTTAGTCAAATGACCGGATTAAGTAGGTTGATTCCGGTTTCCTAACAATTGGTTGTTAACATTATCTTCCGCGATTATTAAGTATAATTTTGTAAGATTAGACCTGGGAACTAATTTAATAATAGATGTTTCTGGCAGCTGTGATAATTTAGATTTGTGATATGATCAAGTTAAGTTACGGCAAAAAATACAAATAGGTAATGTTACTATCTCATTAAATAACATCTTGTTGCTTTGCACAAGTGCAAACTATGCCTAGAAGTTTCTATTTCTACTAAATAGTTTATGATAAACCTTTTCACACTATGAAATAATTTAGACTACAACGTAGCATCCTTAGTCGATTAATAGAGGTATTCCTCAAAGCGCAACTATTTTTAAGCGCAACTAACTTATTCCTCAAAGCGCAACCATTAGTTGCGCTCACAAATTCAAATTCAAAATATTATATGTTTATTCTTCAAAGCGCAACCATGATTGGAAAAAAAAATGAATCCATCATACCCCTCGCTATTTTTCACCAATAGTTGCGCTTTGAGGAATACCCCGATTAATATTTCCAAAATACTTAAAGAAAAATATCATAGGAGCCGACCATTGCTAGATTTCAATCCCAAATTCATTCTACTCATAATTATGAACAACTTCTACCAATAATATGATTTGCCGTGACATTTTGTAAACGGCGACGGACTATTAAAAAATGACTAGGCATTTCAAAAAGTGCCATCAGCAGTTCACAAAGCGGTGTGTATTTGTACAAAGACGACTCGTATGCCGACAGCATATCTCAGTGTCCGATATTAATTTTTATTGTATTTTATATCGGGTCTGTAACTCCATGCGTTAAGTGCGTATTTTGTGTTACAAAAATCATCTATCTCCCAAGTACTTATGGAACACTTGATGCTGCCTACAAGCATTGCTTCACAAGATGTAAATGATGTTAAGTGCATCATCATCTCTGTGAACAGATGGGCTGCATCACTCAACAACTACTTAGGTACCAACTAATCCCCAATGCCAGAGAAAGTGGGTCTTGTTTCGTAAGATCAATGACTGTGTATACAAACATAAACCTACATGACGTGTCATACATTTGTACACCATGTATTATAAGTACAGTCGAACAAACAGTTTGGTGTTCAGGTAAAAATATAAATTTTTGCACGACAGTGACAGTACTGAGCATTTTATCGTTTGCGTCGTATTAAACCTTTTAAGCTTAGCCATACTTAAGAGAATAGTCACAACTGCCTAGGCTTTTCTCAACTTTGTTGGTGTCGGCTTCCAGTCTAACCGGATGCAACTGAATATCAGTATGTAACTGCCTATGTGCCCTCCAAAACCCAGTTAGTACATACAATTTGAAAAACTGACGACCTTAAAATGGTAACTCGGATAGGCTAGATGCGGAAGATGGAGGACAGGGTGTTGTGGCGCAGCTTGGGAAAGACCTATGTCCAGCAGTGGATTTCGATTCCCGCACGGTCCAAATATTTGTATGGCGTACAATTATTTGTTCCGAGTCTGGCTGTTTGTGTATGTGAGTTTAAATGTTTGTAAACGCACCCACGATACAAGACGATCCAGGAGGAGAAATTCCTAGCGTGGTACAAGTTTAAAAAAAAACAAATACCTATAGCATTCTGTGTAAAAAAAACAAATACCTATAGCTTTCTGTGTACTTATTAATTGTTTGACTGTACATATCATAAGATGTACATCTGTAGATTCACACCTGTGCTCATTGTTTTAGCCCTCGTATAATTAATCTTGCTGATGCATTTCGTTGGCATGACCGTTGATAGCTGTGAATCACAATGAGGAGCTAATCTTATTAATTTATTACGTATTTGCAACAGTGTTAACACAAGCAGTTGCCTCATTTTCAACGCGATCAAGAATTTTTGAAAACGAAATTATAATTTGAATGGATTTGCTATTAAACCACCAATGTGCCATCAACACCACTCTCATTTTAATCTTAACATTTAATACATGCCTATTTATTAGTTCGTTCATAAATGTCAGCAATGAAAGATAACTATAATTACGGGTAATAAAATCGAAAATATACACGAACATATCGACAAATTGTTGACACCTCATCCGGTTATAACCTAATTGGAATCCTAAACATAACTGCACTCTAATTATACTTCATAATAACGTATTACAAAGTAACTACAACATACTCTTGCTTCCGACTGTACAACTTTCGCCAATCACATTTTTTTCTGAACATAATTTATCGAGACGGTCCAAAACATATGACTGATATTTTATAACTTCTGAATACGTAACATCAAAGTAATTAACTGCTTTAAAAACGTCGCTTGAGGCGTTAATAAATAAAAAATCGAACAAATATTTGCACTGATAATTAAAATAAATAGCCTAGCCTATTTGCTCCTAGAAATAAACGATTGAAGATCTAGGCTACATTTTGAATACGAAATAAGCTTTGCCGAAGTCTCGACGATGGAGGCAAATGGCACCTGTCCAGTCCAAAACGTGGTTCCTATTTCTATACGAGTACACCCAATTTATAGCACCGGTATAAAACTGGTTGAAAACCGTCGAGGGAATAAAAGCAAAAACCTTCGGGTAGGTAAGCGAGCGGATTTTTCAAAAGAGCCTTTGTTTTGTCCATAATTTTGCCGCAATGAAGACTTTTATGGCGCTTTAATTTATGTCCCTGTCTTTAATCGTTTCGGTACGAACTTACTGATACCTCAAGCAATCTATACAAATTATTGAAATTATAGTGTCTGTTTGTATTTCAAAATAAAAGCTTTTTACTGAATGCATATAAAAATATCAAGTACGGTACTTACAACAAAAAAACACAATTTTTTTAATTTTTGTATGTCTGTTTCGGCTAATCTCCAAAACGGCTGAACCGATTTTGACGGGACTTTTACTGGCAGTAATATAGGCTATTTAAAAAAAAAAGGATTGGGGTAAAAATAGAAATTGCAAAGCAGCAAATTGGTAAAGGGACTGATTATTTACCGTCTGTGCCTGTAAGCCATCAGTAGGTCATGCCAGGCTTACTGTGCACCTCCAACACAGTTATTGTCCATTATCTTTTTAATGAGTATCAATTTACGTTTTCATCCTATTGAACGTAAGAAGCACCAGCAGGCCTGCTTACACCATTAAATAAAACGATCGTTAAATACGATCCCTAACGATGTCCAGTTACACTGAACATCTCATTCTCATTAAAACAGTCATAAAGATGAGAACACACTAAACTTTATAAGTACCCCTGATCTTATGGACATTTTGTCCCGTCTCGAACAAATTGACTTATCCCCAGACATGACGTGTTGTCTTGAACCGCAGAAACCTGCGTGTTGCCGGTCGGTTAACCGCAGTTTTACTTATTGTGCCACTAACCTAGTTGGTATGCGGCTTCCGTACTGCGCATGCGATTAGTTTCAATGATTTCGGTGGAACTTTGCCTCGAAATTTACAAGTTCAACGTTTCCATAAACATTCCTGAATTAATATTTTATTAGGTTTACTTGATTAGTAACCTAAGTTGGGTTTTTAAAAGCATGCAGCAATAAAATCCTAAAGCCACGGATTTTTAATGACCCACGTACTCGTAAACTCCTTGAATTACAATTATTGGCGGTAATCGCTAACGCATTTTAAAAGTAATATTTTCAGATACAAATGGGAAAGTGTGGAAAGCGTGACTACGTGATACATTCTACCAAAATTTTGTAAACATTAACAATAAAATTATAAATCACTAGGTTATATCCGCGACTTGGCTCGCTGGCAAAACGCATTCTTTGTCAGTCAGCAATAGCAGTTTCAGAGATAAAATCCTACATCCAAACAAGCGAACAATTATTAAAAAATTATTACTTCCCTATTTTAATCGATTTTTTTTAACAATTTCAAGGTTTTAATTTTTTTTGCACGGAACCCTAATTATTTTTCTAAAATAAAAGTAATAATAGTAAAAATTCTTAAAAGTAGCAATTAGTAAAAAAATGTGCTAAGTAACAGTTTCTAATGAGATCTCTTTTGTTGTTTCAGGCGAACTGGTTCAAAGCGCAGCAGTACTGCAGGTTCCACGGCATGCACCTGGCTTCCGTCTCCTCGCAGCAGGAGAATGACAAACTGGAGCAGTACGTTAAGGACTCAGGTAAATATCTAATATTCATATAAACTATGCCAATATCAAACTTATCGCCTAGGTCTTAGAGCCTACTACCTATTCGTTACAAAGGTGGTATTTCTGGGTGAGGTATACGTTCTTAGCTGCTGCATGCTGAGAATAGCTTGGGGCAGCAAGCCACTCTCAGAATGCAGTATGGTGACATCCACTAGCCCGCACAGCTAGCCCCAGTGCGGGCTGGTGGTGGCCACCGATCAAGGTCCACTCTCATCCACAGAGAGGAAGCCTATGCCCAGCAGTAGGACCTTTGTAGGCTGATTGTGTCATGCTAGGCAGTAAGCTACCAGATTTAACCAGGTGCAAAAAAGACGTTTGGGTTGACGAAATGTATGGTTGTACCTTCGCCCAAAATGGTACATAATGTATAAATGTAATAACCTCCTCGATGCACGGATCTTCATGTAATAATTTCCAGTCAATGCATTTTAAAGAGGAAATACCAATTTGTAATCAAACTACATAAAACCACGCTACAGCAGTTGTTTCCGTTTTACAACCAAGGCAAAAGAATTTCCCAACTAATATTATACTTATACCTTTTCCAGGTTATGGCCGCGAACACTTCTGGACTTCGGGCACTGACTTGGCTGAAGAGGGCAGCTTCTTCTGGATGGCCAACGGCAGACCACTGACCTTCGTGAACTGGAACGCAGGCGAGCCCAACAACTTCCGCTACGAGAATGGAGAAGAAGAGAACTGCTTGGAACTCTGGAACAGAGATGACAAAGGTCTTAAGTGGAACGATTCTCCTTGCTCCTTCGAAACCTTCTTTATCTGCGAAGTGAGGTCCGATTGATGAGCTCCGCCGCTAGATGTCGTTAGTTGTTGTGTGATTGTATAGTAGTGTGCTAGATGTCGCCATTTGTTACATTACTGCCCGCAGCTGCGCCTGCGCTGATTACTTTTCGAAACTATTGTGATAGTTTCGCGAAAACTGGACCCTGACCAACTGTTTTAAATGTAGGGATTTTATCCTGCAAACTGAGAATCGTCTGATCTCTATAATTTTTAACTTGTCTCTAATAAATAGTGCTGAAAAACAGATACGGAAAACTTAAATTAACTAAGTAATGTTGTAATGAACAAACCAAATGAAGTAGCAATGCATGAGCATGTTCGTATGTTGAAACAACTTTTTGTTTGTTATTTTTTTAATATAAAAGCAAGACAATTGGTAACATTTTATCAAAATTATTTCTAAATATCAAGAAAAACGTTCGGTCAGTATAGATAGGTAACGATAAGTTAATATTTGATTATTTATTGTTTTATTTACGACTTCAATTGGGTCGTATTCGGTAAGGGTTAAAACTAAACGAATTGCAATAGATCTGGATACTTTAACTTCTCTTATTTTATGAAACGATCACTGCCTAATGATCTTATGATGAACCTCCGAGCATTCGCTCAAAGGGACACGTGGTGTCCATAGTCAAACATAGTGGGTAAATAAACTATAGTTACCGTAGATATAAATGTATAAAATAGTCTTAAGTACAGACAATAAAACTCTTTAAGTAATACTCAAGTTTTTTACTTCCGACAACCTTTTTACCCGACTTCGGCGAGCCCAAAAGGAGGGTTATGTGTTTGGCCTGTATGTATGTATGTGTGTATGTATGAGACTGCGAAATCTTTCACGTTACTTAACTAAAAAGCTGGAGATAATTCCATTTTCATAACTTTATATTCAAATGGGCCCAGCCTGCTTCCAGCTTTTGTTTAATTTAAAATGTGCTTGTTTTATGCTTTTCAGTCTTTTCAGTCGTTTTTTTTTGTTTTTTTCAACTACTTTTTTTACAAGATGAAACAGACGCAGAATTGTGATGGCAATTTACTGTAAACCTACAGAGGATTGCAAGTTCAGTAGTAGGTTCTTCTTTAAAAGCGAAAGACTTGACACTCATCAGGTGGGCTGACGATGGTATGACAAAATTGTCAATGATCAAAAGATGCATGAAAAACTCGATGTTTTTACTGTAAAAAATGGGCCGGTTATTGTATTGGTATCAGATAAACAAATCACCAAAGACAAAATCCTTTGACATCATCATCTTCAACGACTGAAAGACAATCAAGCTGGGAACTTTGTTTGACAATTTTGCTGGCTAACGCACGAAAATAAACTAATTAGCCCACACCACACATAAAGATGCAGCCGAGACACAAACAGGATTTAAAATGCTCTATTTTATTCGAACAACAACAAAATTCATTCATACTTTCTTCAAAACAGAACTCTTGTGCACAAACCCCATACAATCAGCTCAAAAACACTATATCTTCCAAGGCTTTTAAATTTTCCATTCGACTGCAAACAGCGACAGTCTTACATTCTACCAACCGGTTATTTCCTGAAAATTTCATGCGTCCGCCGCCTTGCGGGTGGCGTATGTAAATGAAAGGCCGAGCCGGGGGGTGTTGGAGGTGCCGAGGGGTGTTGGAGGTGCCAGGGGGTGTCAGGGGTGAGTGAAGCACGTGCTTCGGAACTTATTAATAACCAAGTCACGTGTCTTGCGAAGCCTTCGCGCCTCTAGTTCTCGACGCGGCGCTTCGGAAATCACAGATATTATGAGTATTTGTTGAATTGTTGAAACAAGGGTATACGTAGTAAGCTTGTGATATTGAATTTTGGTTAAAATGTGTCTGTTATTGCTGTTTTTAAAACATAAATAATCAAAGTAAAGTTACTTTGATTATATTCACATAAGTTACTTTTTTATGCTTCCTGTTTTGTGAGGTAATCAATATTTTAATTCCACGATTTAAAATGAGTACGGCGGTCGAGCTCGGGTGAAAATAGAGAAAACGAATTTTCCCAGATATGAGACCAAGCTAGGTCGATTTTTCAGCCCGTGATCGCGTATATTAAAACTTTCATCGAAATCGTTAGAGTCGTTTTCGAGAACGTGATTACAAAATATACAAATATTGCTCATTTTAGGTGCAAGTATAGAATAATTCCTAATAGACGACATTGGTATTTATTACATGTAACTTCTTTAAACCAATAGAAGCATAAGGCACTCAGATTGTTAATCACATACACATCACGCCTGTAATACCCGAAGGAGGAGACAGAAGTGAATACCTAGTATAACCATCTTTCTATATTTACGAAACACCCAAAGTACAACAAATTTTGTGTTGACTGTACATAAAGGGTGTAAATAGACCCTTAACATAACCGAAAGGCACTTGTTCTCCCCGTCTTTGCGATCATTTTTTTGTTCTAAACCATACCTGAGAACCTTCTAGTTACGGAGATATTGGGGGTCAAAGTTTCAACTTTCTCACAAGTTTTTTTTTAAGTGTCATGGCGGTGTGTAAAGTAAAAATCTTACATTTTTACTTTACACCCCGCCATGACACTCGTACTATTCAATCCATCCATCAGCACAATGCTTTGAGTGCTTTCCATCGAGTCCTACCGTACAACGTGATTTTTAACCCCAAAAAAAAAAGTCAATTCCCAGCAACAATTTTTGCGTAAAGTTACTTAGTTTGATGTACAGAATGCTTAGTTGACGGCTATGTGCAGGGCCTGTTTCCCTGTATTTTAGGCCACTTATCGATAAAAAGTACTGACGATATCCCAGGAATAATGTATTAAGATTTTTTTTGTCAATATGCGATTGTTGGCATCACGCGAATCAAATCTATGGTGGTTTCAGAATGTTGGCACCGTGCTACCGATTACTTAAAAGTACAAAAAAGTAGTCATAGTGCGAGAGTAGGCATCGTGCTACGAAATCATTTAACTGTTTTCAAATCGACAATCTAACATCAAAAACGTAAATCAAAGCCCCATATCAATACCATATAATACCCACCTATTCACATAGATAAGTGTTTATACTTCCGCCGGTCTGAACGGAAGCCGCCCGCCCTGCCGCATCCGCCCGCCCCCGCCCAACACTTGCAGTTTCTAACTGAATAACACGCTGTTATGCAACCCGCCTTGTTACGTAGTTATGAAACCCTGTTTATTTATAAAGTTTAGTTCATTTTGAACATAGTTCAAAGGTTAAAGTAACTAGCATTTTGTTGGTAGACTTTTTGTGTGAAGCGGGATTTTAAAGATAAATTCATGATAAGCGCGACTGTTGAGCACGAGGTCCTGGGTTCGATTCCCGGGTTGGGGCAAATGCATACCTACTAACTTGTGGCGCCGGCCAATTTTTAAATATCAGGTGCTAAAGTTACGTAAAAATAATACAAACTTCTCTTAAAGTCTGAGTGTTGGTTTTTTTATGTATTGTATAGAAGATTGTCAAATAATTATTAACACTGCCAGATACTTCGCGTCTACGGATATTTCTGCCAGACACTTTAAACTACTGAAAAAATAATGCATATTGTCTTAAGGGGCCGTGCACAAAATCAACCCGTTTTGAACAATTTTGATCACTACTTGTGGAAAACACAAGAAGAATTTGAAGTTTCTTTTTTGATATTATTAGAGTCGAATTTTTATTCTTGCAGATAGCCAGAACAAATGTTTAAAATAATGCATGTATTAATGGCAATCACCCATATTCAAAACCCCTTTTCCGCAAAAGTAACGAGCGAGACATGTTTGAGCTTCGCTGAACAAAAACCTACAAAATATTCTGAACATTAAAAATTATTAATAACATCATTATATGGTCTACTCATATATGAACTACAAACATTTTTGACTTCAATACGAAATATAGCAGAAAAAAAATGTTGAAAAAACGTAATTTTTGGAAAACGTCTACACAAATAAGAATTTTTTTCTTTACCTTAGAAACACTTTAAAGAAAATTTAAAAATTACACATTAATTTTAAGGTAACCTTTTAATAGAATCTAAATTTTATTTTATAAATAAACAATATCTTCATTTCGTAAATTAAAGGCAAAGTTAACTATTTAGTTACTAATTGAACGATTTTGCGTGGACCGCGCAAATCGTTCACGTCAGTAATGCGCGGTCGATTATATAGTTAACTTTGCCTTTAATTTACGAAATGAAGTTATTGTTTATTTATAAAATAAAATTTAGATTCTATTAAAAGGTTACCCTTAAGACTAATGTGTAATTTTTAAATTTTCTTTAAAGTGTTTTTAATGTAAAGAAAAAAATTCTTATTTGTGTAGACGTTTTCCAAAAATTACGTTTTTTCAACATTTTTTTTCTGCTATATTTCGTATTGAAGTCAAAAATGTTTGTAATTCATATATGAGTAGACTATATAATGATGTTATTAATATTTTTTTATTTGTTCAGAATATTTTGTAGGTTTTTGTTCAGCGAAGCTCAAACATGTCTCGCTCGTTACTTTTGCGGAAAAGGGGTTTTGAATATGGGTGATTGCCATTAATACATGCATTAGTTTAAGCATTTGTTCAGGCTATCTGCAAGAATAAGAATTCGACTCTAATAATATCAAAAAAAAAACTTCAAATTCTTCTTGTGTTTTCCACAAGTAGTGATCAAAATTGTTCAAAACGGGTTGATTTTGTGCACGGCCCCTTAATCTTGATTTTGTTTTTAATTTTTGTATTGAATTTTGATTTTGCTTTTAATACTTGTATTTAATTTAGAGTTTGTTTTTAATAAAAATATTTAACTTTGATTTTGTTATTATTTTTTTGTATTTCATTTTGATTTTGTATTTAAATTTAATTTAGATTTTAATTCTGTTTTTAAACTTTGATTTAAATTTTACTTTAGTCTTTAATGTAACATTTATTATTTTATGGGGCATGCGGTGCTACCCTATAAGAAATACCTTTGATATAAGAATCTTTATTTTAAAATGTAACCGTATAAACAATTGTTGGTTGGCCAGAAATCTCTTCTCTACATATAATAAAATCGTTAAAATCCGGTCCGATGTTCCGACCTGGCGCAAAAACTACTGCATAGATCCTGTTCAAATTTTGCACAAATGTCTGTAATAGGCTTCTTCAAATGTTAGGCTATATATTATCACGCTATTTGCTGAAGGGGACGAGCAATACTGCATTATATCAGTATTATTCAATTGTTTATCGTTTCAGTCATGATATGCGTAACAACGTCTATTTCAAAGTATACGTCAGCGAAGCAAATAGAGAAACGGTTTCATGACCGCTTTACGTGCATCACGTCGCAAGTTCGATCCCCAGTAAAATTATTATACTTTTTGTAATTGTTTGTATTTTTTTTGATAGAGATTATTATTATTTATTTTCTCTTTTTTATGTATAATATAATAAATTCTTATGAATAAAGTTAAATCATTGGTGAAATCTCTTTCCTCATGTTTGAATCTGGCCGTTCGATGGTGTTCTGAACTGACAACGTCGTTGTGTGCTGTCCACAGGTGCTGTCAGACTCGATGTTTTCAATTTCACCTATCGCTCCCAATAAAAATAATAGCAGTTATTGAAATTAATTTGAAACTATTTTGTTGTGTCGTTGTTCTTAGTTTTGCACAACTATTATTTACGGTTAGGTCTATTATTGTTAGGTCACAAAAATAAATTCGTCTTTGTTGTCTTTGTTGGAGGGTGGATGATTGTAATGTATGATTTCTGATGCGTCTTGATTGTTAAAAAAAACACGTAATTCGTTACTTGAAAAATATTTAGGTATCTTTATCATATCTGTCTTTTGTATCTTACTTCTATTATAAATGCGAAAGTTTGGATGGATGGATGGATGTTTGTTACTCAATCACGCCAGAACGGCTGAACGGATGTAGATGATATTTGGCACAGAGATAGATTATCGTGCTAATAATTATGTCCATATTCCGCAACTGGTTGCCAACTGGCAACTGTCAAACAATGCATTAGAAAAGAACGGCTATTTTAGCCCATTTGTCATCGAAGCGATGCGAGGTAGGCTGACGGTTCACAGACCTCCCTGTAAACCAGGTTTCGCAATTTCGAATGTTTTGTTCTAATGCTTTATGATTTTCAAATCATTATAAAGTAGATTAATATGCTTTTGGTTTTTTTTAACCATTCAAAGACAGTTAGGTAATCATAAATTAACAAATATTAATTGACCAATTTTCAGTGGCCGAAAAAAAATCTCTAAACACTTTAAAATAAAAACAAAAAATAAAATTAGATAAAACCAACGACGTTGTAAATTTGTTCCGTGCGGGAATCGAACCCGCGACACACAGCACAGCACTGCAGTCAATCGCTCAGCCGCTGCGCCAACTGTGCCGTCACATTGCATTTGTGCTGAATCTTCTGCTGGCCCAACTCCTCAAGGACCGCTATATACAGCTTTAAAGTTTTTTTTTAACTTTGCCCCAGTCCAGGCCCACACTTGGAATTTCTCCTGTATCGTGGGTGTGTTCACAGACAGTTAAACTCACAAACAGCCAGACCCGGAACCACTACCTGTAGCCCCTGTAGGCCATACAAAAATGTGATCCGTGAGGGAATCGAACCCGATACACGCAGCGCAGCAGCCATTCGCTCAGCCACTGCGCCAACCGTGCGGTCACATAGCTGTGGCTGTGGCTCCCTCGGACATTGCTGCAACTTTTATCGGTGGCCGGGCTGCACATTCCGTTTTCATATTGCCGCTGAATCTTGCAAGTGAAGATACCTCAACATGCAACATTACAGCGGCCGGAGAGTCCTTTTGCAGCAGTGCAAGTTTAAAGTGCATAAGAGGCGTTGAACCGCAGCTTGTAGGACATTCGCGGCAACCAGGCGCTGATGGGTGGCGTCGTCGTTTTGCTCGCAGGCGACTTTAGACAGATACTGCAAGTTATTGAGAGGGGCACAGCGGCGGATGAAATAAACGCCTCAATAAATGTCTCAAGGCGTCGCCACTGTTGTCTGGGATCGAACAGATCCATCTTACTTGCAACATGTGCGTCCAGCTGTACAACGACCACGAAGCAGGTGTCTTTGCGAATATGCTGCTGCAAATGGTAGTGGGTCGTCTAGAATCGGGCGCAGATGGGAAAATTCTATTTTCCGAAGAATTTTCCCATCCAGTGGCTACAGAGGATGCACGCACATCCACATCATCACATCATGCACGTTTTTCCAAATTTGTTAATATAAAAAATGAAGGGTGGTTGTGTGAGTTCTTTGGCGACAGCACTACCCAGTGCTATCGCCAAAGAACGAGTGTGTCAATCAAATAAAAAAAAATGATATGATCGTCGGCGTCGACATTCATAGACCCTGTGATGGCTAATGATGATAGTACTGCCTACCCCGTTGAATTTCTCAACTCCCTGGGGTTAACTCCCAGACTATGCAATGGAACCAGGCTTCGTATCACAGAGCTGGGCAGTAAAATTATAACAGTCACCATTATTACAGGAGTGGCTAAAGGAGAGAGCGGTTTAATTCCCCGCATACCCTTTATTCCAAATAACTAGCCATTTCAATTTAAGAAGTTGCAATTTCCCTTAAAATTGGCTTTTACAATGGCGGTCAACAAATTCCAAGGAAAAACCTTAAAAGTGGCAGGCATTCTTTTGGGTGCTTCATGCTTCTCAAACGGTCATTAAACAATTCATTTAATGTTGTATACAAAACGGTATTAGAATAAATAAAGAAATAGAGCCCAACAAGGCGTTTGATTGTTCACTTTGAGAAAAAAGTCGTATGGCACCATAATGTTCCAGTTTTTAAGCCATATCGTCGCCTCAACGCCGTTCAGACCTCTGCGGCCCAGAATTACAGCGCCCAAAAACACGCCTTTTGTATTCATCACCCACATTATCACATTTTGATCAGGCCTTCAGTTCTCACACACATCCCGCCTGTAATCCCCGAAGGGTTAGGCACAGATGTGTACCTAATCGTACACCCACATTACACCAGTTATGTTGAAGTCCCATGTAATAGGGGGCGAGCCTATTGCCATCAATCGGGCACAAATCCAGACTCCGTAGCTGCTACTGATAATTCCTGATGGAATAACCAAACAACACTTTACCCAACCCGGGAATCGAACACGCAAACACGACAAAATTTCCACGCGAACGAAGTCGCGGGCAACAGCTAGTAATAAATAAAATAAATAAATAAAATAAATCTTCAATAAGTAACGTCTGGCGGCCCTGAGCCCTTGGTCCATAAAAGCATATGACTCATTTGAACGACAAAACCTTTCCTCTCTATATCCCCATACAATAAAGACATTTACACTTTACGACAAGCCCAGCATCCAGAGAGCATCTAATCCTCTAAATTCTCGGAACCTTCCCTGGACTATCATTGCAGCCCATCGAGGTTCCTACTCATTTCCGCAGCCGCCGGCAATCAGCCCCATAAGCCCCTAACTCCGTAGCACGGTAACTTAAACCCTAACGGTTTGAAATAAGGTGAAGATTGCGTTGTGTTTATAGGCCCTGAAGTTGTTGTTGGTATCAGCACAAGATGTCTTCATCTTCACGCGAATTTAAACCTCAACACGCATATGGAAGGTGGCTTTTTCCTCGGGGCTAGATACCCTGAAGTGCCTGTTTCTACAGTCACGGGAATGAAAACCTTGCCACGTTGAAATAAGGTTGGGTTTGTAAGATGTGAAAAGGGAAGTTTATTGCAGCGTAAGGCTGGGTACCTCGGGGGCATATAGTTAGATTGAAGATATTAGTGTGGATATTTGTGTGTTTAGCCGTTTGTTATCATTGAAATGTCTGTTTGTTTGTTTTTCGGTTTATCTTTTAGAGGGTTCTTCCACTCGCTATTCATAAATATGCCTGAAGGCAATTTTTCTGAAGAAACACTTGACTTTCTCATATATTAGCAGTGGGGTAAAACTTCCCCTCTGAACAAATAACAATCAGCAAGATTTCGGGTTTTCTGCATTCGGAAATCTCTTATATCACAATATTTATTTATTAATGTACTGGAGAACCAACAGCTGTTCTATGTTTAGAACCTAAAACAGAGCTAATGACAGGTTCTTACAGCACAACAGAAAAAATAATGGAAATCAACATTATCTTTAAGATTTCTTCCAGACGACTGCTTGACTGACCTACACATGCACGCTCAGCATGACCACCGTAGAAACGGGTTTTGTCGACGGAAGAATCGACAAAATGATAGATCCACAAAAGAAATCTGTCATTTTGTCGATCGACAAAACCCGTTTCTACGTTGGTCATGCTACACGTGCTGCTGGCTGAAACAGTTTTTATAAGGTTCATTTTTTTTTTATTTTTTTTTTTCATTTCTATTATGCCTTGTCCACATTACATCACCTCCCTCAATTTTCTGACCAGGAACCCATAACTTAAAAGGACAGGTGTAGTCAAGTCCTCCTTGCCCAATATACTTTAACGTTCACGAGGGAAATCAGACCAACCACGGCGTGATTGGCATGTTTATGTTACCCCTAATAAATATAACATGTGCCTTTTGACCTAAAATAAAAGATGCAGGATATGGGACGCATAAGGAAGTTATATGAACAATAGGAATAGGTGACAACCTAAGTGAATAACCAAATAAAGACGTACTGTCAACTCTGTTTTAAGCTTTCACGGTTTACAACTAAACTTATACTGTCGCTTACGGGGTATCTTCCGTGATTGTTCATTATTTTGAGCTCCCACTCAGTCAACCCACGATCATGGCGCTTGCAACAGCGCCGAAATATCGGGAGCTCAAAATAATGAACAATCACGGAAGATATCCCGTAAGTGACAGTATAAAATACTGTCAACTGTTACATGCGGTACAAAGTGAACTAGTCTAGTAGTAAAAATATATGCTATTAAAATAATTTAAAAAATAAAGTAAAAGAAATTTAAATTTAATAAAAAGAAAAACAATTAATGCTATAAACTAAAATTAAATTTAACTTAAATTTTTTTTCAGTCGCCGCTGCCACTTTCAGAGTGTATTTAGATGTCGCTAAGTATTTATGTAATGTAGTAACCTCCTATTTCTTTACGTAATCCCTGCCAAGACGAGCGGACCCAAAAGTTAATTGGTCACCCCCTTGGTTATTTGTATGCGTGAGGGGTACCAACCCTAACCGAATAATGAAGACGTAACACCGACTTCCGAATTTCCGCCACTTAAATAACTTTTTACGGAATGTAATGGCACGATTAAGAAATTATTTATCATGCGCCTGGAGTTGCCAAGTTGTAGTTACAAGTGCATACAAATAAACTAGCCTCTACAACACAACATCACGCCTGTAATCCCCAAGTGTTAGGCAGGGCGTTGCCAAGCCTATTGCTATAGGCTCTGGCCCCGGGCTGTAAGAAATCCTGATGAAAAACCCAACAACACTTTGCCCGACCTGGGAATCGACCTCATGCCTGCGATTACTACTAATGCCATGCCTCTGCAAATGCTCCAATATACAAGGTGAAAGGGACAAGTATTCAGTTCATCATTCTGAACGCGTTCACTGAAACTGCAAAACATACACAGTCAAAATGAACGGAACAGCTGATTTTTTTTTAAAATGCCTATGAAAAATTTCTATGGCTCCGAATACGTGGTAACCGTTTTAGCGTCGGTGTTCCCTTACACCTGGTACAAAAGTGGGTCAGGACGTCTGCCGCACCCTGGACAGTGGGCTGCCAACCCTGGTTTTTAAGAAACTCATCTAGAATCATTCTGTTCCTAGTATTAGTAATTGAAATTAATGGTTTTACTTCGCTACCGTCTTGAAAACTGGGTCTTATTTTTAATGCAGCGTGACTATTCTCAATTATTTTCTGACACATAATAGATGACCTTTTTCAATCTACTTGACACAAGGACTGATGAAATATTTCTTGCAATTATTTTTTTCCTTGACCAAGAGTACAGGTGAATCTAACTGTAGATGCCTCACAGCCTATAGCTTCGCAAGTTCATCAATATAAATTAAGTTGAAAGAAACACGCGAAAGAATCGTTAAGAAATCGGGTTATTAACTACATATGGTAATAATAGGAGTATGTTATTAACTATATATTGTAATAATAGGTCACTGGATGATTGACACTTGTAATCAATCTGTCGTCAATCGTACATAATTGATGACAGAGATTTGGTATTGTGTATCATTATAGTGTGCGTCAGTGTGTTGGGTATCGTAATGTTGTGGTAAACGTGAAATGTTAAACTATTTCATTATGATATTTGACCATTTTTGTGGTATTGCATGTTCTTTTTCTTTAAAGGTCGAGCATAGCGCAACAGGATAAAAAAAAATCAGTTCTTATATTAATAAACTAGCGGCCCGTCCCGGCTTCGCACGGGTGGACATTTTTTTTAAATTTTATATAGCCTATGTTACTCAGGGATAAAGTAGCACTCTAATGGTAAAAGAATTTTTGAAATTGGTCGAGTAGTTTTTGAGTTTATTCGTTACAAATATACAATAAACAAAATAATAATTTATTTTTTTGTAAATCTTTCCTGTTTATAATATGTAGATGTAGATGAAACAGGAATATTTATATATTCTAAAGCTAACAAATTCAGGGCAGTTAATAAAATCCGGGTAATAGAACTGTCGTGAATTACTTTCTGTTAGATTTCTCACCAACTATTTTCACTGTTTGTGGAAAAGAGAGATAGTTTCGTTTTAATTTTGACGTAATTAGACATTGCCAGGAAATTCACCTGCTAATGGTAATTATTGTAGGTCAGAGACATGACGATAGATAGATAGAATATGCTTTATTTTACACCAAAATGATATTACTGCTTTTTAACACGGGATATCATCTTATATATCTCTTGGACTGTCATCTCCTGGCTTCTCAGCCAGCTTGCTTATATCTTTGTATTGTATATAATGTTATAGATGGCCTCATTGTCGAACGATTGAATGTGTTTTATTTATTTATTTAGCGTTTATTTGCCTTAACAATATTTTACATCTCTTAAAATTACATACCTTACATTATATTTGCATTTAACATTTCAAGTAAACCTTATATTTAACATTTCTTTTAACAATACCTTTAATATTTCATTATACTTTACTTTTTAAATTTCATCTCAGTTAACAATACATTTGTCACTACATTTAGTATTTTGTTTGTTTAGTTTTTTTGTTTTTTTTTTGTTTGTTTTGTTTTTTTTTGTTTTGTTTGCATTTTGTTTTTGTTTTTTTGTTTTTTGTATTTTTTTTTTTATTATTAAATGACTAGGTAGATTTGATTTGTACGTACTGTATACATACACTTGCACCCTTTTCCCACGAGGGAAGGCAAAAACTACAGTATGCAACCTACAACCTTAAAAATATATTTTTTGCTTCATACATCTAGCCATGATCGCACGTCGTTATTATAATTTTTATGAAAAAATATTAAAGACCTCTAATATAGGTGCTTTCTCAAGAAAAAAAACACCAAACATATAACTCGAAGCACATGCATCGCACGAAAACATCAGACTTACGCTCACGGCACAAAATTCAAATCAAAACCTGCAGACGAGACGGATCGATCGCTCATGCAGCGACTATCGTAACCCATTTACTATCCACTTCTGTCGCACAATGACAGCAATGACCCGGCATTTCAGTTCGGCCACACTAATCCATCAGTGGATGTTGAAATGTGAATAAAGTTCGCCTTTGTATGGTGAAGCCGTTGCAGTTTGCGGATTAATAAATCAAAGTCCTACTTCCTACTAATATTATAAATGCGATAGTTTATGAGGATGTCCATACATCCTCATAAACTTTCGCATTTATATCCGTTCAGTAGTTTTTGCGTGAAAGCACGCAAAAACTACTGAATGAATTTGGATGAAATTTAGCACACAGATAGTTTATAACCTTGATTAACACATAGCATACTTTTTATCCCGATAGGACACTGTGTGGGACACTTATCGAACTAAATGCGGGCGAAACCGCGGGCATAAGCTAGTATTACCTATATCATTTTTTTTACTCTTTTGTTTTTTTTTTTTTGTATACTGATTCCTAGTACGGAGAAATCGGCACCAAAAAACCTGTATCTTCATGATGTGGTGGGGTTGGTTTATACTCATTTAGTAATTACTAGTGTTGCCCAAATTCAGTCTTGGTCTTGCAGTCTTGGTCTTGTTCTTGCGTTTTTGCAAGACCAAGACCAAGAACAAGACCGCGTATTTTTAGCAAGACCAAGACCAAGACTGACCGTGCAAGACTTGAGCAAGAACAAGACATAGCCTGCAAGACTCTTGCGTCTTGCAGCTAGGACTTAGCGCTATTTCACGGAGTAGTTAGGTGTAACAGTTCGGTGTATAGGTAGGTAGGTACGCTTAGGAATTCTATGAGACGCAAAAAACTATATCAAAGAATATGAAAAACTGGACCTATGCGCATTACGACTAATACCATAAACATAGCGAATAAAAAAATATCTATTAAAATCAAACTGAGTGCATGCATAGTTATGTTTTAACCATCGGCACTTTGATAATGCGGCATCAAAGGTTTTGTACTTACTTCTCAAAGAAATTTGCCGCTTTTCGGAAGTACATGGTTATGATACACGCGCCGGCGGCTTCTTTTGAAATCTAAAACAATCGTTGCCGCCGCGCCGAAATCATAACATTTGACACTATTCATGCAAAATAATTTCGAATTTTAAGAGTACCTACAGGTGTTCCAAAGAATAAATAAGTTTCAGAGTGCTTAGAATGAAAATGAATACATTATACTGATCACGCAAGTAGTATTATGATTAGGATAAAATGGTGAGGATAGGTAGTAGATGTCATAATAATTAATTCTAGTAAGTAATTATAATATTGATTACTTATATGGTTTTAAACTAATTACTTAGGTACTATTATTGTACATTTAGTCATTATATTTCTTAAGTTTTTACAAGAAAAAATAGCAAAAAAGTGTTCGAATATCTCTGAGAGAGATGATGAGAGTAAGTATTTACTAGCTGTGCCCGCGACTTCGTCCACGAGGAATAGTAACTTTGGAGGTATAGTGACGTTCAGGATTTATTTATTTATTTTAAAACTTCTGTCATCAAACATACAAACGAACTCTTCAGCTTTATAATATTAGTATAGATGCACGCCAAAACATTCACTTATATGTAAAGAATAGTGATTGGCACTAATTCTTTACATATATTTTATTCACGGGTCGCGTCTGTACAAGTAGGTAATATTTAGTGTGTGTTTGTACGCCGCACGCGGCATCGTTCGATTTGCGGCGGCATCCTTTTCATAGAGCCGGCACGTGGCGAGGCGGCGCGGTAAAAAGCAAGGAAACGTACTATAAATGAAGGAATTATTTTAATTCCAGTCATTTCCAATTGAGCTGTGCTTCGATTCTAACTTAATAATTGTTTTTACTAATTCTCGTTGTTTTCTAAAAACGTATCACGTGTACAATTTAATATGAGTGACGAAGATTCAAATTATTCTAGTCCGAGTAACGAGAGTTTGAGTCACAGATCTAAAAGACCCAAAAGCAAATTTGAGGAGTTTTTCGAAATAATTCATGCATCCCAAACTGCCTTGTGTAAATTGTGCCAACATAAAAAGATTGAAATAAAAATGAAAAACAGAAACACTTCAGGCTTAAGGAAACATCTAATGTCTTTCCACAAAAAGGAATCAGAAATATTTCTTCCTGTTAAACCAAAATTAAGTGGAGATATCACAAGCTTTTTAGTAACCGCTGGAAGAAGTGGACAGGTAAGAATATTTTTTTAACAGTTAAAAGAATTTTAACTCCGCGTAGCTATTCATGCGATACTTTCAAAAACGCCATTAACTTACGTAAGTATTTTTGAGTTAGTGGTGTTTTCATCTAGGGGTGCGACATATTAAGTATGTAATTATCGTCTTAAATATTTTTTATAAACACCCATATTTTCATTTAATCGGCCAGTAACAACTAAGTACTTTATTTTGGTAAATTACAGTACAGTGCAACCTTAATATAACAAATATCAATTTAACGATTTTCTCGATTTAACAACAACAAACCTCCTCCTCTTATACGCTCAAACCTAGTATGTTTTAAATAATAACACAAGATTTATTGTTTTGTTTCAGTCGGAAAACAGCAGTGACAACATCACGACAGCTACAGTTGATTGGGTGGTGAAAAAATATCTTCCCTTCTCATTTTTCGATGACGAAGCTACACAAGTATATTTTCGACGTATTTGCCCTAATATGGTGTTTCCTAAAAGGTCTACACTTAGAAGGAAAGTCAAAGAGCGATTTGAAGAGCTCCAATTGAATCTCAAGGAACGACTTCAACCATTATCATCTAAAATGTCGTTTACCATTGATGGGTGGACGTCAATTGCTGGTAGGAGTTACTACGGGGTTACTATTCATTATATAGACAACGAATGGAAGTATCGATCTGTAGTTCTTGATTTTATACCATCACGCGGTCGACATACTGGGGAAGATATTGCAACGATTTTCCATGAATGTTTATTGGAATATGGCATAATTGATAAAATACAAGGTATCACGGTCGACAACGCAACTGCAAATACCAAATTTATGTATGAACTGGGCAAACAGCTGCCGCCACACTTTGATTCAGACAATCAACATTTCCGGTGCTTTGCTCACATTTTAAACCTTGGTGTACAAGATTTATTAAAGACCTTAGCATTACACTGTGAGTCTGACACTAACGCGCAAGATCAGCAGTACGAAGACTATGCAGACGAAACTGAGGATGAGGAAGATGAAGAATCTGCACCAAATATTGCTGACTCGCGTACATCTGTAACAAAGTTACGCAGTATTTCCAGTAAAATAAAAAGAAGTGAGATAGTGAAGAAGAAGTTTCAGTCTGCTTGTGAAGCAGCTGGCGTGCCATCAAATCTAAATGCCATTCTTGACTGTCCAACGAGATGGAATTCCACACATGATATGATTGGATTTGGTTTAAAAGTGAGAGCGGGCATTGACATATTGTGCAGTTCTGTCACCGAATTGAATGATTTTCAAATCACAGCTAATGAATGGCAGGTACTCGAAAAATTACATAAATTTCTAATAAACTTTAAACTTTTAAGTACAAAAC
The DNA here is from genome assembly GCA_963082995.1 of Noctua comes. Lineage (NCBI taxonomy): Eukaryota > Metazoa > Arthropoda > Insecta > Lepidoptera > Noctuidae > Noctua > Noctua comes. The sequence goes on along the minus strand of OY720281.1, from coordinate 12,008,377 downwards.
TTGGTGGAGACAAATATGTTACGTTACCGCTAGTCATTGTATCATTTAATCTCTTGCTAGATAAAATTGAATCCATGGTAAAACAGTTAGATGAGAAACCTAATCGATCTGAAGTGGATGAAAGGCTCATTCTAGCTTTCCAAGCAGCTCGAGACAAAATGCTTAAACATTACAAGAAGAGCAACTGGATTTATTGTACTTCTTTAATTTTAGACCCAAGGCATAAGGCTCAGACTTTTGACCTGACAATGTGGGGGAAGCAACTTAAAACAGAAAGTCTGCGCAAGTTCAATGAACTTTATGAAGAATATAAAAGTCTACACTCACTGAACAAATCTCTGGAATTACCAGAAAAAGACAATAAAGTATGTGATGAAGATGAAGACGTAATAGACTTTGATAAACTCTATGAATGTCCCTCGACGTCATCTGGATCTTGTCTTCAAGGCTTAGTGATAGACGAGTTGGAGGAGTACCTGAGAAAACCAAGAACTGCCAGCTCGGAAGACATTTTAGATTGGTGGAGGACGCATGAGACAGAGTATCCGATTTTATCGAAAATGGCCCGTGATTTTCTCTCAATACCTGCAACTTCAGTACCTGCTGAGAGGTTATTTTCTAAAGCATCATTAGTAATTAGAAAACATAGAAATAGGTTAAGTGATGAGTCAGCCAGATGGTTACTTTGTATTAATTCTTGGTCAAAAGAATTGATATAAAGTATCATAACCTAATGATAAAGCTGTTGATTTGTGTTGTATTTTATTTTTTATTCAAATAAATGATAAATCGTAAAACTCTTTTATTAAATTTCTTATAAGTTGAGGGTTCAATCTCTTTCTAGACAGATAAGTATTGTTCTTTAAAATACAGTCAAGTTATTGTAATTAATTTGTTTTTTTACATGTTTTAGCAAATGTAAGCTTATAAATCATAAATGTTTATTAAGAAACAGTTACTTCCATGGAAAACGACATATAGGTCAGTTGATTTTTCGAATTTCTTATCAAATCTTCAGTTATTTATTAATCTGCTTGATCTTTACTATGGCTATGTTAATTCAAGCTCACAATGTTCCAATTCTAATACGTTTTTCTAAGATTTAAAGTAAACTTTAATAAATAGTAATAGACTAATAGGTAATTGCAAGACTTGCAAGACTCTTGCTGCAAGACCAAGACCAAGACCAAGACTGGGAGCGCAAGACCAAAACCAAGACCAAGACCAGGTGTATTGGCGCAAGACCAAGACCAAGACTGGCTAAGTCTCGTCTTGTTCTTGCATTTGGGCAACACTAGTAATTACACCTTCAGTCTTACTGGATATGGCAGTTTTTTTGCACAAAGCCCCATTGAAAGCATCCATAATGTAGGAGCGACTAATATCTTACGGCGTACCTGCCAAACTTTTTGTAACACTTTACCGTCCAAAGCAGAAGTTCTGTCAACTGCTTTTTATCTGCCTTGTAACGTCCTACTAAATCACCACGACACACATTTACTGAACTCCCCTAAGTACCTAGCAGTGGCGAAGGGTCCATAGAACTCGATTCCTACCGGCTTCCTTTGAAAAATGGCAGTCAGTATTCTATAGACAAATAATATAATCATATTAAAGATATATACTCCGGCTTACCTCTTACAAAAATAGACCCTTTGCTACTTGAGACCTACCTATACAACGTGTAACAGAATAAACGCAAGACCTCTCGTGTGGTGTCTCAGACCATGAAACTGAACAACTTTTGTTCTATGAGTTTTGGAAATTCATAACTTTTTTTTTAGTTTAACCATACATGTGGATCAGCTGATTGCGTCCGTTCCTATAGAAAGTTTTTTTTTTTGCGAATTTCAAGAACTCGTAGAACAAAACTTGTTCAGTTTCATGGTCTGAGACACCATACGAGAGGTCTTGCGTTTATTCTGTTACACGTTGTATATAAAACATAGACACCTACATCAAACATTTAAACACAATTACGGCACGAGGAAACAGAAAATAAAATTGGCAATATAAATAGATGTTACAAATTAATTGGACGTTTTCCGCCATGCACAGTGTGGACGTTCGGCGCTCGTTAAAAATCTCATCAGCCGCGAGACGGGTCATTTCGCTCTCACACCGACGAAATGGTCCCGCCCCGACCATAAACACTTGTTTAAACGCAATAATTTTTGTTTTTAGGGTAAACGTCATGTTTTTGAAAGAAAGATTTATTTTTCTAGTAAATTCTAGGAAAAAGATGATTTGCGGGGCCAATAAAAAATAAAATGGTGCGGGCGACCTGTGAGAGGTGAATTTGAAACAAATCTTAGGAATTTTTTTCCAGTAAAAATATTTTTTTGAAGAATCTTGAATTGTTTATAAAAATCCTCCGAAGCAACAAACAGTCCAGTAGTAATTATGATTAACGTGTTCTATTTAAATAATATTCTTCGTTAGCTGTTATAATGAATGGAATAATTACGTTCTTCATTCACCGCTCCCAGTCTTCAGCGCTCATGAATTAACCCGCGCGTTCCACGTATGAAATCATTTATAATCTGTGCTTTCACAAAAGAGCCACTGTCAAGTACAAAAGTGGCTAACGACTGAGAAATGAGCCAGTGAGCCTGCTCTATGAAAGGCTATAATTAGGAGCCCCGCATTTACCGGCTTTTTTTAGTTTTCCTTCATTTATATCTGGATCTGAACAATGTCTGCTGGGTGCAATTTGCTAAAGCTGCCAACGTCAAAAGGAACAGAGTAACTTTGACATTTTACAGTCTATTATAAAATCGTAGCTCTGCGCTTCAGCAAGGATTTATTCAATCTCTTCGACTGTAAACCGACCTAGGAATTAAGAAACTCTGTTACTTTGACTAGAGGTTTTCAGCTTTTCGTAAATTATACCTAGCTATGCAATTTACTTTAGAGCAAAGGCGTTCAATTTTTCTTTGAAGACTGCCGTTTTGCAACAAAACTGTCCAAAGTATAGTAAAGTAAGTCCAAAAGAATATTGTTATTTAACAAAAATATTGTGGGAAACACAATTCCTTTAAATTTATTGAGCACATGAATATAAAACAAGACAATATTTGGCATCGCCGCAGGATACACATAAATAAAACAATGCAAGGCAAAATAAAGTTCAATCTGATATAAATAACCTCCTTCAGAGAGGAAGCAGATTGACTGCGATTTATATTAACTAACTAGCTTGTGCCCGCGGCTTCGCCCGCGTGGAGTTAGGGAATTTCCCACGGATATTACTTCTGGGATAATAAGTAATCTATGTATCTATCTATAATACATACATAGATTTACATGTACTTGCTTATAACTTGCAATTATTAGTTTAAAGTTCTATCAATTAAATTAGATACGTTAAATATTGATACCTTGGTTTGAGATTGGACATCGGATTTACTGGATTTTACCTAAAGAGGATGTACACAAATTTTCAAGTCAATCGACCCCGAGAGTAAAAAGTTTCACAGAAAATTCAACACCCCATTTCACCCTCTAAGGGATAGGAATTTCGAAAAACTGATACTTACTCTTCACAAAGAATACACCCTCCAATTTTTATATCTCTGGGACCCGCGGTTTGGGCTGTGCGTTGGTATATCAGTCAGCCAGTCAGGACATGGAATTTGAAATTGGGGGATGATTTTGGAAAAACTATGATACACGTATCTCATCATTTTAACTGAAGTATATGTAGACACATTTTCAAGTCAATCGACTCCGAGAATAAAAAGTTTCACATAAAATTCAAAACCCCATTTCACCCTATTAGGGGTGGAATTTCAAAAAACCCTTTCTTAGTGGATACTTACTCTTCACAAAGAGTACACTGTCCAAATTTTATGTCTCTAGGTCCAGTGGTTTGGGCTGTGCGTTGATGTATCAGTCAGCCAGTAAGGACATTGAATTTTAAATTGGGGGATGATTTTGGAAAAACTGTGATACACGTATCTCATCATTTTAAATGAAGTATATGTAGACACATTTTCAAGTCAATCGACTCAGAGAATAAAAAGTTTCATAGAAAATTCAACACCCCATTTCACCCTATTAGGGGTGGAATTTCAAAAAACCCTTTCTTAGTGGATATTTACTCTCCACAAAAAATACATTCTCAAAATTTCATGTCTCTAGAACCAGTGGTTTGGGCTGTGCGTTGGTATATCAGTCAGCCAGTCAGGACATGAAATTTTAAATTGGGGGATGATTTTGGAAAAACTGTGATACACGTATCTCATCATTTTAACTGAAATATATGTAGACACATTTTCAAGTCAATCGACTCAGGGAATAAAAAGTTTCATAGAAAATTCAACACCCCATTTCACCCTCTTAGGGGTGGTATTTCGAAAAACCCTTTCTTAGTGGATACCTACTCTTCACAAAGAGTACACTGTCCAAATTTTATGTCTCTAGGATCAGTGGTTTGGGCTGTGCGTTGATATATAAGTCAGTCAGTCAGTCAGTCAGTCAGTCAGTCAGTCAGTCAGTCAGGACTTTGAATTTTATATGTATAGATGAATGTGCCTGCTTTACACTAAAGTTCCGGGAAATGCAAAACCTTTTTGGGTAAGTACCTACCATTATTCAGATCAAAATATACAAACAGATAAAACATAACATCACGCCTGTAATCCCCGAACCAAGGTTGCCGCCGTAGCCTGAAGAATTGCTCGCAGAACGGTTAGCCGATGGGGCCGAAGAGTTCTGGAGTGGCGACCGCGAACCGGAAGACGTTGCGTTGGAAAGTCTCCAACTAGAGTGACCGATGACCTGGTGAGGTTGCGGGAATCCGCTGGATGCGAGACGCACGGAACCGGTCAATGTGGCGACACTTGGGGGAGGCCTATGTCAAGCAGTGGACGTCTTTTTGCTGAGTAATCCACTAAACCACAGAAAATAAATCAAATCACAATAAATGATACCGCGAACGCGAGATATGAAGGTAAATAAAAACACATTTCCAGAGCTTATAAGAAATATTAATTACACAGCATTAAGTAATTGCCATGCTACTCTATCCTCAAAAAAAGATATCAGTGTTAGCCTGGTTTCCTAGGAGGCTTTTAAAAGAAAATTGCATGGTCGTAAGGTAAATACTTATTCCTTTCTGTTGCCTTTGCCACAGTGAGCTAAAGGGAGTGCAACACAAAACGATACCTGCGGCCCTATTCTGGTATGTTTCAATTTTTTTGTTATTGTAATGAAATTCTCTTGCAGGTCTGAAGGAGAAATAAAGAAAAAAATGAAGAAATAATGTCCATTGTCCATTGTCCAAATTGTTGGATGATGTCTTTTCTTTCAATATTTTGGGGGGACAGTAAAATTGTTATTTCGTTTGATTTTCTTTCTACTTAGGGCCTTTAAATTATCTTGTCAATTTAATTTTCATACATGTCACTTTTTGCTGGATGTAATGCAATTTTGGCCGCGGGAACCCGCTGGGGAGCACATCACGGGTCGATGTGGTGCCACCAGGGATCCCAGGCTTATATGCAGCGTGCAGCAGCGGACTTTCTTCAGATATTAAGATGATGATGGAATATTCAAGTTTGATTACCTATCTACAATAGCAATGTAACTTGCACAAAAGAAAAGCAAGAAGCAATAAAAAACATAGTACATCAAATCATCCCACTCTCTTTAATCACTTTAAATATTCGAATGCAAATTCAAACTTCTTACTTTTCAGTAGGTATGCTGGCCACTTGGTTGTAAAGGAATACGGCAGCCATTGCTCCCGTTCCATTTGTTCGGCGTGTGCTACATTTGGCACTCGCATGCTTTCTGCCCCTCCAGCGGTCGAAGCCGAAAGCCGACGCCGACTGCCGATGGACGAGTGCCGAGAGCCGATGTAATGAGTGATGTGAAACGTACATCTGTAAAGCGAGGCGTAAAGTGCAGTGGTAAGACCTACTTATACGAGGTGATATGAGATATGTAGGTGAATATCAAGATTATCGTGCATATTGGGGTTATTCTGTTGTTGGACTTCGATGTGGACTAAACGGAGCCACTTATTATTTGCATACATATTATTATATTACGATTTTCTGTAGCTAAATGTTTTCGTGTAGTAGCTAAGTATAGTGACGGTAATAATAAATCAGTACGGAAAGTTTACCGTGGAGCAGTTTATATTTTTTCAAAAAGCTGTCCACTCGTACAATTCGATAATCTATAACTTACTTAGGTACCTACTTCTTCATATGTTTGTAGCTGATTTAAAAGAGTTAGGGGAGATGAATACTCGCAATCAACTCGCGTGTAGATAGGATGTTTTACCTATAGGTACCTATAGTCAACTTTGTAAGAATGTGGAGGAGCCGAAAAAGTTGAGTGTGGCGTTGCTGCCGTAGTGGTCTATTGTTTCTGAAATACAGTTTATGAAGCACGTTTTGCTTAAATTGTAGGTATATATATAAGGTGTTAATAAATTAACCATAAACCTCTTAAGTGGTTACTCGGACCATGAAACTGAACAACTTTCATTATGGGACCAACTCTGGAATCGCGAAAAAAAATCAGTTGTTTGATACATTTCGGGTCAGTAGGTTATTGCATTTTTGTATGAAACAGCTGATTTTTTTTTTGCGATTCCAGAGTTGGTCCCATAATGAAAGTTGATCAGTTTCATGGTCCGAGTTACCACCTAAGAGGTTTAGGGTTAATTTATTAAAAAAACTTATCTACAATATATAAGTTTTTTTTATCAATTCCCATAAAATAAAACAACTTCCCTAATGCACTTTTAAACACCGGAAAAGGAAACAAAAAATCTCCGATTACAACATTTATCTTGCAATTCATTTCTTTCCTTCACACATTTTTGATTTATGGCCATCCGGCAGAGTGGTAGGGAAACTTGTCACGCCTATTCCTCGGGCGAGTCCATTGGACCCTAGAGGCTTGGAAATAAATGTTGTTTTTTCGCAAACACAAGTAGCTTCTCAAATATTTAACTATTCCCGCGTGTGGGCTTATATTTCATGTGTAGTACTCTTAAGGCCCTCTTCTGATATGTATCTGGCTTGCTGCATAGTACTGGTACTTTCGTAAGTAGTACTCCTTCAGATTGGCCGTGGTACTGGAGGTGAATATTCTGACGAGTATTAGAGCATATCGTGAGGTCTCGGTAACCGGTTGCCTCAGCCGCATCAAGATCGTGTGTACATGGACTTAATTGTAAGATATTTAATAAATGTGTGCATGTATTGTACAGGTTACTTCCTCTGCTTAGCTTTAATTAATTATTATGGCACTCATTGGAAATGAGTTTTGCAGAAAGTGTAAGTCGCCGAGAGCTGATTGATTGGCTTGTTTTGTCGCAGTGTGTGAGAGTGTAATAGCTGTAAAATATCTGGTTTGTAAATTATCATAACTTAGAATTTCCTAAATATTGCAGTAAAATACAGCATTTTATATATTACTTTGCCTGTATAAGATTTTAAACTATCATGGGCACTAACTTTATCTATACTAATATTATAAAAAGGTAAAATTTGTTTGTATGTAGGGGGTAATCTCCGGAACTAATGATCCAATTAAAAAAAATCTTTCACTGGCAGACAGCTACATTATTCGTGGGTGCTATAGACTATAAATTATATTTATATCATGCGTATTAGCCGAGCTATAAAAATTTTCGCGGACGAAGTCGCGGGCGAAGTGCTAGTTATTAATACTCGAAACGGGATAGTTAAAATGTTTACTGTTTTTTAAGAGTCAAAAAAATAGTAAACATGACACACACAAGTTTGTTTTGTTTGTCGTGTTTTGTTTTTTACTTTGCCTGTTATGTTGACGTCTAAACAGAAAATCAAAACAGGATCCTCTGGATTAGCAAAATACAATTACAAAGGATTTCATCAACGGGTATCGTGTTACAGTAAGAGCCTGGTAAATCCGTGTCCCAGATACCTGAGAAGGTACCTCACGCAACGCTTTCAAAACCAGATACAAGAGATTACTTTCTTAATTTCGTAAATTCTCTCAAGTTGTATTTCCTCTGTGTGTGAGAAGTCCATTTTGCGCACACAACAATTGTGCACAGTAAACTAAGCACAAAAAGTATTCCATATTGCGCTCAGTTAGAGGTAGTATTCCATATTGCGCTCTAGAGCAGCAGTGATAGTCTAGTGGTGTGACCGTCAGACTAACAAATCATAGGTCTCGAGTTCGTACCCAAGACACGCACCTCTGATTTTCGGATACCTACATGTGCGTATTGTATAATTATCACTTGCTTCGGTGAAGGAAAACATAGTGAGGAAACCAGCATGCTTGAGAGATATTTCTCGACGGCATGTTAAGCCAAGTCAGAGGCCCATGGGCGGCATAAAACTCTGACACCAGGCACTAACCACACGAGAAAGAAGAAAAGAAAGAGGTTTTTCCCATGGGGCTAGCCAAAAACCACAGAACGCCACCTGCTACGATCCTTACATACCCCTTTTGCCTCGTCCAGGTTCATACATCTGGTCATACACGCACGCTGGTTGTGAGTACTAAGCTGACGCACCTGACCTTTCTGATGAACCTCACCAATAAGGTGGGCGGCATTAACTATTGAAAAATCGGTAGCAATAAAGAAAAAAAAGTATTATTCACACTATTTTTTTTTATTTTTTTTTTTATTGTCGTATTGAAGTGTCTTGGCGTCAAAAAGTATATGAGTTTGCATAAAGTCAAGGTAGTATATTTTATTCTGATGTATGCTTCGTTCGTCCTGAAGTTTTGTCCCACATTCCAAAAAAATCTTAGTTTGTCCCATAGCACAATTAAAGTTGTGCTTCGTCCCAAATAACAAGTACATTAAAGGTCAACAAAAAAATAATGTACTTATAATAACACAATTTTAGATTTCTAACAGTTCACACACACACACACACACACACACACACATTTTCAGAGAAAAACTTACCAATGATAAAAGTACCAGGCTTGCATGAATTCAAAGACACCTCAGGTATCCGCCGTGGGAAGTCCAAGGGTTAAGGCCTACAGATGTATATCCATAAACAATGAGGTGCCTGAACTTTCGGCCTTAAGAAACTGTTGCGTGGGACGCCTTCAATATTATGTACCTACCTACCTACTACTTTTGGGAACAGTTTTGACGTCCTTGGTGGTATAATCGACTTTGTAGGAGTCAATCATTCTCATCAATAGCGTGTATTGGCTATTCGACGATTGTTTGTCACACTGTGAAGATCTTGTTGGCTGAAAGATATTCTTGAAAAGTACGCCAAAATAATGGAAACAAACATGTTTAGGTAGGACATGTTGAGATGTAATTATTAACGAGATTTGAGTCCTAGCCAGGAATCGAACCCATTTCGGAAAAAAACACACACTGTATTATTACACCATTCGATAGTGTCGCTAGTAAGAATCTAATTCTGGGAAATAATGACATAAAAAATGTTAAAAAAAAAAAACATCCTTTATTATGAAAACAACTTTTACTAAAAATATATTCACCACTTATTGTAAACAAAACCTTTAAACAAAGATACCCCAAACCCTCCCTCGTATCGCACATAAATAAATAACTAAGGGCTCGAAATTAGAGCATCGTCTTCCCGTCGGCTGCAGCTGAAATAGTGGGAAAAACCGTAAAGGTAACCGGTAAAGTGTAACGTTAAGTTCGCTGATAGCTACGAGTATATGGCGCACGTGATTTGCATTTAGATTGCACGTTTTGGAAATACTGTGTGATACCGTATGCAGTAGTAAATTGTGGGGGTTCAAGAGATTGAGTTGTGTGATTTCAGAAGTACCTTCTGCAAAGGAACCTTAGAATAATGGCTGTTTAAACGATGTACCTTATAGGTGAACTTATTTATTATTTTTATGCATTTCTTAGTAGCAGCCTGCAGCGGAGTCAGATATTGGGATATTGTGTCCGGTTGATGACAATAAGGTCGAGCCTTATAACATGGGAATTAAGCATAACGTGGCGAAATGTGGAGGAATTATAGTTGCACCTCTCTTCGGAGATTACAGATGTAATGATATGTTGTCAACTTGTCGTGGAAAAAAATAATTGAAATGACAGCGTCCTGTGGTCTGTCAACATCAGCATAGTCCTTTTTCATCGAAATTTGGATTGACACGGAGTCCAGAGCCAGTATTCATAAGTATTTTATTTACTCATAACGACGTACGTACTCCTAGCTGTAAGAAGGTTCTGCCTGCGATATTCTAAATTTGAATACCAGCACGCGTAGCACGACCACAGTAAACACTGCTTTTGTCGACGGAAGAATCGATACAATGACAGATCACAAAAGAAACCTGTCATTTTGTCGATTCTTCCGTCGACAAAACCCGTTTCTTCGGTGGTCATGCTATACGTGCAGAATATCGAATACTCGCTCGTGAAAGTCATAAAATTCTCGATTGACAAACGGCAGTCATCCATTCAAGACCTCAGTCTGCGAAAATCGACCGCCAAGCCATTCAGCCACTAGTCCTGGCTTAGCTATCGATCCACCACAAACCGGCCTTCATACAGACATTAATAGTCATAGAACAAGAGTAAAGGGCGTTGGAAAAGGGACGAAAGTCTGGCAACCAGTCTGATCAAGGCGTGTCGTATAACCCAGTACTAACTAGGCTGTAGAGGTCAGATAGGCAGTCGCTCCATGTAAAATTCTGGTATACAGATGTTTCCGGTTAGACTAGAAGCCGACGCCGCGCCGGCTAGGCAGATGATGATGTTGATTGATCTCCACAACCCAGTTCGGATTGGGTACGATACCCCGTGGTAAGACTGGTCAGACTACCTGAAACGACTGTCAAAAATCTACACGGAGGAAATTCAGTATGTAATGAATGGTCCATCCATTGACCGAGTTGCGAGGGAAAATTGCCCATCTTGAAAGACAGAATATAGAAGACAACAAATATATCACTATTCTGGAAAATAAGCTTGAGGACCTGCAAATGGGAAGCCGAAAAGGTAATCTGGTTATAAAAAATGTACCTAGAAAAAAAGACGAGACCAAAGAAGATCTTATTGAAATGACCATGTGTCTTTTCCAAAATATGGAGTGCAGCATTAAAAACTACGATATAAAGGACATATACAGAGTGCGCGGAAAAACAGCAGATAAACAAAACACCCCCATTGTCGTAGAAACCGGCTCCACAATCTTAAAGACTGAGATTTTGAAAATGGCAAAAGCATTTAATATAAAACATAAAAACAAATTATGCTGTAAACATATGGGTTTTAAAACTCAAGAAGAAACACCAGTTTTTATATCTGAACATCTGACCGCCAAAGGCTCCCGTCTCCACTTCCTCGCGCGTGAACTTACCAAATCTGGAACACACAAGTTTTGCTGGACAGCCTACGGCAAAGTTTACACTAGGAGGGACGAAAATTCTCCAATTATAGTTATCAGAAATGAAGACCAGGTACATAAGCTTTTGCTAGAAAAATGACTATTTCCCTGTAAGCATATAGTTTACTTTCACGTTATCGTTAATTTCTTTTTATTATTTCATATTCGAGATATGTCTCGTAACTTACTTTTGGTGTCATTTTGCCCGATTTCTTTGCTTTTTTTCATTCTACCCGGCCCTTTAAATTTTTTTGTTAATGTCTTTTATATACACATTTACTCAGTACATAATTTAACCATAATCACACAAACAACAACAACGAACACACAAATTCACTACACATATCTACAATTTATTTACTCATTGATTCACTCAAACATCAGAACGTTCACAACAAAACAATACTCCTCACTCAAAACTCGTGTTACAATCATTCCCGTGGTAACAACTATTCGCCTATCTAAGTATATTGAAATATACACTTTCTTGATACACATAGTCATCATGGATCTATACTGTTATAGTGGATAACATATTAGAAACTGTATCTGAGATAGACAATATTGAAATTGCCCGTTCTGTCTATTGCGATTACTCAGAACTTCACAAACACGTTGTAATAAACAAGAACGACCTTACTATCATATCGCAAAACATAAGAAGCATTTATCGTAACTTTGACGATTTTATTATCAATCTATCTACCCTTCATCTCGAACTAGATATTATTATCCTGACGGAATGTAGATTGTGCCCTAATAAACCTATTCCGCAAATAAACAACTACCACACTTATATGACGACCCGACAACTTAATCAAAATGATGGGGTGGTTGTATATGTTAAATGTTCTTTAAAGCACAAAGTTGAGGAAATACAGCTTGACCAAGCGTCTTGTCTACGGCTGGATGTTCTGGGTAGTAACGTTTATTGTATATACCGCTCGCCTTCATACTCTAATATTGATAGATTCATTGATTCTCTTAGTACACAACTTAACATGATTTCTTCACAAAAAAATACTATTATAGCTGGAGATATAAACATCAACATCAAATCTAAGGAAAATGAATCATCCCAAGATCACAAGAATAGAACTAATTACTTAAATATGCTATCGCTTTTCGGTATACTGCCTGGACATACGCTTGCAACCAGAGAACAAAACTGTCTGGACCACTTCATGTTAAATATAGACAAAAAGAAGTTCTCTGCCTCCATCGCTATCTTACACTCAACTATCACTGACCATTACACCACTTTCCTATCTCTAGCAAAATTAAAAAATGTTTATACAACAAACAAAATTACCTCTGCAATAAATTACGAGCAAGCTCTAAAAGATCTACAGCAAAAAAAAATATCTGATTTATTATTTTGTAATGATCCAGACTTATTAATTGATTCCTTAATAAATACCTTATCATCTATTATAAATGACAACACGACCGTGAAAACCATTCCAAACAGTAAACGGATCATCAAGCCATGGATCACTACGGGTATATTACGCTGTATTAAAAACAGAAATAAATTGCAAAAACAAACTCGCAATGATCCGCACAATGAAATACTAAAAATATCTTACACTAGATACAGGAACTACTGCAATAATCTAATAAAAAAATTAAAAAGGCGATACGAACGGGACTTACTTGTAAAATCTGTGACCAACAATAAAATACTTTGGAAAAACATAAAAAATATAACATACTCTAATAAAATAAAAAATCAAAACATAGAATTGTTGAATATAAAACCTACCTCTCATGACTCGATTAATTATATTAATGATTATTTTGCAAACATTGGAAAACATTTAGCCCATCAGATTCAGCCAAGCTTAAATAAGGTCCAATCCCCAATTCACCCAGATACATCTCCGCTGAATACTCTCGTATTAATTGACACTGACATAACTGAAGTAAACAGTATATTGTTAAATTTAAAATCTGAGAGTGCCCCAGGTTGGGACAACATCTCAACAAAATTTTTAAAGTTTATAAGAAAGGAAGTCGTTCCAATAATAACCCATCTTGCTAATCTGTGTCTCCAGCAAGGTGTTTTCCCGGCTCTCCTAAAGCAAGCTATTATAACCCCAGTACACAAGGGGGGGGACAGAGAGGATGTCAATAATTACAGACCTATCTCGGTCTTACCAGCCATATCAAAAGTAATTGAAAAGATTATAAATTCTAGACTTACTAAATTCCTCAACAAATATAACATATTATCTCCGTCACAATTTGGCTTCAGGCAGGCTGTAAGTACCGAAGATGCTGTGACTTCATTGACTTCTCAGATAATCGAGCAACTTGACAAGGGACACAAATGCCTGTCTATTTTCTTAGACATCAAAAAGGCTTTTGACACCGTCTCTGTTCCTATCCTTGTGAATAAATTACAAAAAGCCGGAATAAGAGGTACTGCACTCAGCCTACTAAAGGATTACCTCTCTGACAGGAAACAAAAAGTAAAAATAGGACAACACATTAGTAACGAAGCAGAGGTAACATACGGCGTTCCACAGGGTAGTGTTTTAGGACCTACCCTTTTCTTAATATACATCAATGATCTGTGTAATATTAAATTAACAAATGCCAGAGTGTTTGCGTACGCCGATGACACTGCTGTTGTTTTTGCTGGTAAGTCTTGGCAGGAAATTAATGCGACTGCAGAGGTTGGGATGGCACACATAGCTGAATGGCTAAAAAATAATTTACTAACCTTAAACACCACCAAGACTAACTACATATGTTTCAGTGTTAGTAACCGGACACAGCCCATTGAAGAACTCAATCTAAAAGTACATACATGTGGAGATACACACAGCATAAATTGTAATTGCCCAAGCCTAAACAGAGTCTCTAAGACGAGATACTTAGGGGTGATGGTTGACCAATTTCTGTCCTGGTACCCTCACCTTGAGCAAGTGATTAGTAGGGTTAGGAAGCTTACTTGGATCTTCAAAACACTAAGACACGTTGCCCCAACTAACATGTTGAGCAGTAACAACCAGCCCAGAAATCTTCTTAACGAAATCTACATTGCTCTTGCACAGTCCGTTCTGCTGTATTGTATCTCCATCTGGGGTAGCGCCGCTAAAACTAGATTTTTGGACGTGGAACGTGCACAACGAGCAATTATAAAAGTCATGTACTTTAAAAATAAAAGATACTCTACTAAAAACCTATACGAAATCAGTAATTTACTCTCAGTTAGAAAACTCTACATAACTCAAACGATTCTAAAAAAACATAAAACCCTTCCATTTGACAAAAACAAAAAACTTAAAAGAAGAAAAGATATAATTGCAGAAATTCCCCAATGTAAAACCAAACTTGCAAGCAGACAGTTTTACCACCTATCAGCTCAACTTTACAATAGGATTAATAAAACCACATATGTTCACAATAGAAACCATTTTGACTGTAAATAAATTATCACAAACTGGATTAAGTCTCTTAGTTATGAGGATACGGAATCTCTACTGGAATATCATGAGTAATATGTCACACCGTAACGATACACACCTTACTCTTTATCCACACACCACACTACGCCACACTATACAATACCACTCCACATCACACCACAAGACACTAAACCAAACCACACTACATCTCATACACACCACACACAAACTAAATTTGTATACACTACGCTATGCTTACTTCAATCATGACACAAATATTGTATATAAGATATTATTTTAAACTATAAAAATTATATAAATATAAGATTATTATTGAGGATTTTCAAAATAAACCACAAATTGTTTCTCTGAAAATACAAAGAAACGACATTTAAAGTTCACTAATATCGCCTCCTCAATTATATCCTTTTATTTTATCTCTCCACACGTTTTCTTAAAACAATAAATCACACCGAATATTTTGACCATCGTCCGCCATTCAATTCCACAGACAACTTATAAAGGCGCGAGGCGCGGCAAATTCGAATTAATGAAATGTCATTTCATTACATAAATATAAAATATAAGTGTAGTAATTAACTTTTGTTTTTAAATGTTATTAATTCTAAGATATGGAAGAGCGGAGTCTCCTAACACAGGCATTGTTTGCCTAAAAGGAGGCTCCCAGCACAATTCATTGTACATGAAGGTTTTCGTAAAATAAAAACATTTTTCATTTTTCATTTTCACCTACCTTGGAAAGCGCTGCTTAACCTTGATAGTTCGACCCGTGCGGCTGTTATTATTTAGCCACGGACTTCTTTAAAAGCCAACTCCAATATAGTTAGGAAAAGGCTAGGCATTGAGAAAAGTAAAAGGCGTTGTAAATCAGTATGTTTGTTCTTTTGCGAAGCTGCGGCTTGCAATATGCTGAGTGGGTGGTAGTGGCGTCGCGTATTGTCAGTTTGTAAGGGGTAGCTGTTCGTGTATTGTCAACCATGACGCTTTCTTGTTTTGTGCTGTCTGTGGAACATTATTTGATCACAATGTGAATGTACTTGGCTTCGGTTCGACATTAGGTGTTGATTTTGATTTGGGTCTATGTTTTGGGAGACACGTTGAATACAGTCATCTTGTTTTGCAGCCACTCACTTTTGCCCGCGGCTTTACTCGCATATGGGTCAGAAATTATCCCACGGGGACGGTGTTAACCCAGGTAATGGATGGTCTGTGGTCTGAACGGCCATATTCGTCCAGCCGTGAAGGCTTGAAAAGGTTTTTAAGACATTTTTATATTTAACTAGCACTTCGCCCGCGACTTCGTCCGCGAAAATTTGGATAGCTCGGCTAATTTGCGTGATATCTTTATAATTTATAGCCTATAGCACTCACGAATAATGTAGCTTTCTACCAGTGAAACAATTTTTAAAATTGGTTCATTACTTCCGGAGATTACCCCCTACATACAAACAAATTTTACCTCTTTATAATATTAGTTTAGATAAGCATGGGTTGCAGTAGCGAAGGGTCAATTTTTGTAAGAGGTAAGCCGGAGTACATATCTTTAATATGATTATATTATTTGTCTATAGAATACTGACTGTACCATTTTTCAAAGAGAAGCCGGTAGGATTCGAGTTGTATGGAATCTTCGCCACTGATGGGTTGACATCCACAGCTGGACTGGCTTCTCGCAATACTCGTTTAATAAATCCTCCCAATACTTGTTATTACGGTTTTTATTTGTGTTTATTTTAGGTTTATCAGAAAACATTTTGATTTTGTTTTTTTTTTTGTGTATTTGTTTTTTTTGTGCAATAAAGAATAAAGAGAGATTTTGTCCTCTTTCGTGCTCACCACTCGTACGAAGGTCTTAGTGATGTTCCCTTCCACACCCACACAACACACCGACCGATGTAACTCTAACGAATAAAAAAAGTCATCGTCTTCATCACCTACCTAGCTCTTTTCCAACTCTGTTGGGGTCAGTATTTTACAAGGAGATAAGATAAGATAATATAAGATAAGATAAGATAAGATAAGTCTTTATTTGCTTTAAACATGGTATGATGGTGTTATAGTCTTATACAATGTCCACATGTTTAGCTATACAGAATATCAATTGCATGCAAAATAATTATCATGTCAAAACAACAGTAAATATAATAATAAATAAATAATATCAATTAAATCATTCAAATTATTAGATGGATATAATATTGTAAAATGTCAAAGAAATCTTTAATGTCATGGAAATTATGTCCAATCAGCCACTTATACAGCTTATTTTTAAATGAATTACAATTATTCACACATTTGAGACTGCCTATCTGACAGTTACAGGTTAGAACAGTACCTAAGTAATTTGTATGGTATGTATGGCTTTCAGCCATGCTAAAGCTTTGAGATACTGGCTACCAATCTCTACCCTAACTAAATAATCATGTTCCCTATCAAGTTAGGCCCGTAGTAATAACTACTGCACTGCAGCAAGGAAACGGTGCACAGGCAGTACCCCTGGGATATCCTCGAATGGTGATCGATGAAGATGTTCAAGTATAGACAGGAAATAGGTTGGTAATTATTTTCAACTTCAGACCAGTATCCCAAGGGATATCTTTGATGAAACTCGGAAGGAAGTTGAATGGAAACTTTTTTTTATTTTTGGACACGCCGCGTATTTTTAGGAACTTCCTCTCTTAAGAGGCCTAACCACCGGTAGCTCAGACCCTGTTCCCGACGCTAGTGGGTTATATTTTTTTATATTTCAAATGTTTTTTTTATATTATTTTCAAAAGGCAGGCATTTTTGAAATATTCTTTTTTTAAATCTATTTCTATACTAATATTATAAAGAGGTAAAATTTGTTTGTATGTAGGGCTTAATCTTCGGAACTACTGATCCGATTCCGAAAATTCTTTCACCAACAGGAAGCTACATTATCCCCGAGTGCTATAGGCTATGTTCCCGTTGGTTAATATCCGTACATAACGGGAGGGAAGCCCCGAACAAAAGCTAGTAATTTATAAAGGAAATAATAACTATGTGACATTAATACGTACTTATTTGTTAGTAAACAATAGAAATCTAGATGATCTAAGGATTCCTGTAATCTTATTGACATTCAAGCACGGCCGGGCATCGTAATCTCATTGACATTTAATACCCCACTGGACACCTGCCCGACGTTTCAGATATCAACTGATACATACGTACAGATGTAAAGGTTAAGCATGTACATAATAACATTATAAATGTAGGTAGGTATGCGCAATAATAAAGTAAGGAATTCGTCAATTCAATATCACTTCACAGGGATCCTGAAAAGGTCCCGATTTCCCGAATAAAGACGAGCAATCAAAGTTATTGGAAGAACCCTCGGCTGCCTGATCCGCCAGTAGGCGGCACTATTCTGCAATCCTTTCCCAACCAATCATTATCGAGCCCCCAATCTTGAACTGTGACCTTTTGCAACAATCCTCCAATTAAATTTCCATTCGTTCTCCGAATGTAATTTGCTGCTATTACGAAATATTCACAAACTCATATTGACTGACATTGATCTGTAGGCGGATTATTTTTAGACTCCTATATAGGAACGCTAATTATTATGCTGGAAATGTAATTTATCCAGCACGCAATGAATTTACATGAGTCATATCAAGAGCAATAGTGTAGGAGTGAAAATAAAACACATTTCTTTTAATAGCTTTTATTTTTTCAAATAGGTAACAATTTCTAAATAAGTGTCGGGTTAAAATAAACTTGTCCAATCTTCGACAAAAATACTACGACACGTGGAGCTAAGCTTAAAATAATTGTGCCCCGCCGTCGCGTCGCAGCGAGCGATACCCGCTATCACAACTGACTATAAGATCGGCTTAGTCGGTCTCGTAAAATACCGAATCTCACTCAAATAAAGGTCGGCCCGAATCGCACCCCTGCAGGTATTATAAAATGGCGTCATCGGTATAGAATTATAGTCTTGTGATCGGCAGGTAGGAGAAAGGTTAGGTCGGTGACGGCGCGGGGGTATGCCTCCCCCTGACCTTTACAGAGTCGCCCAGTCCCGCGGGAGAGTAGCGCGCCGCATTACCACGCGACATATCTGAAGCGGCTCATAGCATGGACGGGCCGGCGCTGGCCGGGCGCACCTGGGTAGGTGGGCTCCGGCCGCGGCGGCCACTGCAGCCCGAGCGACGCGGCGCGACGGCGCGTCTCGAGCTCGACATGGCAGACACGCACCTCTAGGCACGCGCTGACTCGTTATCCGAAAATATCCCTAAAGACGAATTTGAATCTAGTTTTAATGTTTGATTCGAATTTGTTAAGTACTTTATTTATTTTCAGACGTGCCTTTCAGTTCATTGAAACTGAAGCAGAATACGCAAATACCGCTCGCGCAATGACTGAGAAGATGAACTATAAAACTTGTCTGAAAATATACGACACAAAAGTCTTAGTAATGCTGATTCATCTAGGCTATCTTCGTAGAGGTGATGCTGAAAATACTTAATACATAAACACCTACACGATTTAAATGGAACGTCGGAAAATATCGAGAATTAATGCAGATAGTCTCATGTAGCCCCTTACGCTTATCCGCGGCGGCGGCATTGTCCCTACCCTAGTCGTTACGTTCGGGACGGGCTTGGCGCATGCGCGCTGGCCGTTATTAAAAAATGAATTCCTGGTTCCCGCACTGTGAGCCGTACGTCGGCGTCAGCGGCTGCGTTGGGTCGGCGCGCGTCTGTCGGACCCGCGGACCCGCCCGACGGTTGCCGAGCCCGCATCGCGCAGCGCCGGGCGCGTGGAGTGCGGTGTGCGGTGTGCGGGTGTGGTCAGTGCAGTGCGAGCGGGCCCATGCGGTGAGCCCGGAGCCGGCCATGCGCCGTGCGGGCTGGTAGCGGCCGCGGCATGGCGCGCCGCGCCGCCCGCGCCCGCGCCTGCTCCTCACACGAACCATGAGCGACCTGCAGGCCACCTTCGAGTTCTCCGTGGAACTCTACAAGTTCTACAATGTCGACCTCTTTCAGAGAGGGTGAGCTCTCTCTATATTAATTACGTAGTGGTACCTGAACTGAACCGTATTGATAACGCCGATAACAACTGATAACGTGTGAATTGGATGTCAAATTAGGCAGGAACAAGCTCAGAGTAATAGATAACATCGAAAACACCTGGCTAGGGTCGGAACTTTTGATGCGCAAGGACTACGAATTAATAATTTAATTCGTGAATATCTTGATCTCGTAATCATAGTTATCATCAATCATCGTCTTGACGTCAAGCTCGCATCAGACCATCAATCTGATAGCGATCGCTATCTCCTTGACATTCGCGAGAGATGCCCTCTGATTGAGACGTACGCAGACAGAGATTATTGGTACATTTTCTTTCACCGCATTACCCCAACTTTAGAGCGGGATAGTGCTATAAAGATATATCGACGAAACTCTGAGTTATGAAGACCGTCTACGCCGTAGCGTCTACTAATCTAAGAAATTCTTGTTGCGGGATTAGTAAGAAGAGCTTTTAAATTACCATACATTATCCTTCAGCACTTTTGGTTGGTTGGTGAATCGAAAAGTGGTATGTAGCCTAATCCCTCCCTCGAAACAAGGAGCAGGGAACTATGCGAAAATAGCTATAGCATTGTCTACATGTATGATAACCCAATTTTCTTGCTTAATGAGTTACAATAGTCTTAAGAGCTCTCTTGTGTCTGATCTCATTACGTTCCAACACGTTACGTTACTGTGACCAAACTGTCACGTTACTCGGTCAACAGAACCCAGAGCCCAGTCCATATGGGAATATGCCGAAGACATACAGGTCCATTCTTGGGTAGAACTGACGACATTTTGTTACATTTTTGAGAATTTAATGTTAAAATTGTAGAAACACAAAACCCATAAATTACGAGGCAAATATTAAGCTAGTATATCAAATATTAAGCAAGTATATCAAATATTAAGCAAGTATATCAAATATTAAGCAAATATATCAAATATTAAGCAAGTATATCAAATATTAAGCAAGTATTTCAAATGAAAGAAGAAGAATAAACTATGGTGAATATTGAAATCGTGTTAGCAGTGTCATCGATTTTTGTTGACATTGCTCGAAAACCCACGTCAATGTTAATACCGATCACAAGGTTGATACTACAGATAAAGTCACTGAATTAAAATTAAAAACGAAATTACAATCAGAACAGTTGAAGCCTATAAATAATGAAGATACCTACACATTTTACATAAATACCATTTAAAAATGATGGTGATAAGGCAGTCATAAATGAAAAATACACAACATGTAAAACCTCATTGACCGAATCGGTACTGAAAAATGAAAATGATTTATTGAGTCATTAAATTAAAATGACACCGTATTTACCATAGCGTTCGTGCATTAAAATCAATCTTACTTTATATTAATGGTCAGTGACGGTCGCCATCAATTTCAGTACGAAAATATGAAAGGGTTTTCATAAAAATGTATTCCCAGTCATGCCTCGAGGCTGTCGCGTGCAATTATTATGATTAACGAATGCTAACTGCACGGCATCGTTGAAAACCCTTCAATTAATTTCGCCAGACTGAAGGGGACTGACTCATGCCTTTTAATTGGTAATCACTGCTTTTCGTGTGCTTTCCCTGGTTATTGGATTTGAACAGAATTTGTGATTAATTACGGTAGGCTACACCATGGTGTTCCTAACATTTTAAATTTGTTTGGGATTAAATTTTTAAACATGCGTTATGACTGCTCCATTTAAGACTTTCGTAAATGTCTCGTCGATTTTAAAAGAAACAATTTTCGTCTCTCTAGTCAAAGTTCCTTGGCGTCAGCTTCAACTCATTCAGTGCTACCGAAGAACAACTTATTCTATCTACTTTACCTTATAGAGCGTTTTATTCTTTTCTGTTATGAAGTCTTGAAGTTAGTAACTCATCCTTTTTCGCCCTATCCAACGTTTATTCATCCATGACCTCAGTAAAGACTTTTTTTAAATACGATAGCTTCATGTCAGCTTACTCGCGTGCAAACCATTTCTAAATTGTATCATTGCGTGTTTGGGTTGCGAAGCTCAAAATATTTTTATAAGTCTTGAGCATTAAATACACAAATATGTCTGCAATTCAGACTCAAAGCCAAAAGTTTCACAATCGATTTCAGCCACTATAGAACTTGCTCGGTGTGTAGAATTCTGATTTCATCTCGATTATCGCTACCACGAAGTCGAGTGGTCATGATCATCATCTGAAAATTTACAGTCGCGAGTTATGTTTCTATTACTTAGAAATAAGTGGTCGCTGCTGACAGAATATTGATGATAAGCACCGTCAAGTCAGAGTGGTCTCTAAACTTGTTCAGATAAGGTTTAACAGCAGTCTGGCAAAATAACTTAAGCTGACGCCTTTTTCCCATGGGGCATGGGGCTATGCAAAAACTAACTGAAGGCCATCAGCTACGATCTTTACATACTCCCTTTGCTTCGACCACGTTCACACATCTGGTCATACACACAAATACTGCGCACCTGACCTTTCTAAAGAAGATCACAAATAAGGTCAGTGTGGAGTCGTCTATCTTGGTATGGACATGTGATGAGGAGGGATGGAACATCATCATCATCATTTCAGCCGAAAGACGTCCACTGCTGTACATAGGCCTCCCCCAAGTGTCGCCACATTGACCGGCCCCGTGCGATTCGCATCCAGCGGATCCCTGCAACCTTCACCAGGTCATCGGTCCACCTAGTGGGAGGCCTTCCAACGTAGCGTCTTCCAGTTCGCAGTCGCCACTCCAGAACTTTTCGGCCCCATCGGCCATCTATTCTGCGAGTAATGTGCCCTGCCCACTGCCACACAGGGATGGAACACATGTGATAAAAAGAGTTGATCGATGGGGAGGGAAAGGAAGACCAAAGAAAAGATGGATGGATTGTGTGAGGAATGATATGAAGAAAGAAGGAGTAAATGATAGCGTGACGATTGACAGGGGAGAATGGAAGAAAAAAACGTGTTTCGCCGACCCCAAATAACATGGGATAAGGTCAGGAAAATGAAAAGGTTTTGATATTAGCGACGATGCCAATCATTACAACAATTATAATTGATTGGGTTGCACACATTGAAGGAAATAAGCGAAACGCCGTGTTTGTTAAACCCTGTCAGAATGCGTTTGGCAACGAGTATGGTATGAAAATGTTATTTACGATCAAACTGAAATTCTCAGCATTCTTAAAGCAAACAAACTCGATCATGTAACTGAAAAATTACCGCCTGCTACTATAAAACTGAGTGCATTTGATGAATATAAATAGTCCATAGTTGATCGATTGGAATTACAATTTATTTTTGAATATCAGTGCTCGTTTAAAGCAGCTAAGATAGGTACTACATTTTATTGGATTTCTTTATCTTTGTCATGCTGTAGGTGCTCGAAAATGCCTGACGTTGCAAATCTGGAGGTGGATGTTTTTTTTTTATCAGCATTAGATACGGACTCCCTGGGTTTGACTGCATCAGTATAATGAACTTCTAAAGCGCCCATTGCTGGGACACACGCCTCCTCTCTCTTAAAGGGACAGGGCCAATAGGTGAGTGGCCAGTGTGGATTGTCGGATGTGTGGCTGTCAATGCCTGGCCCAGGAACATGCCTGTTTTCTCACTGTTTTTCTTTACCGTTTTGAGCATTAGCCGGAATATGACGAAAAACGACCTAGTGACTTAGAAGCATACAGCTTGCTAACGATATTATGTCGTAACGGGCTAATGCTGGTTTGATTAGCTTTAGAATTATGATTAAACAGTTTTTACGAGCATAAAGTTTTAGTAGTGCGGTGTTAAAAATAATAAAAGCCATTTAAATAATTCGAAAAGAAAACAATCGTGCTTCACAAGATATTCCCACTCTCACACGTCACAGTATTCAGCCGCAAGGCCGTTGTCTAAAATTAAATGTTTTTAACCAGCTTTTACCACACAATGTTTACTCCCGTAGACCAATGTTTTACTACAGAACACGTTGCATACACGGTAGATACATACACAGTCGTAAAACTAAACTTTGTATTGTATAGTGAAACGATAGGCAAATAAACAATGTACTTCAATTCTAAAAAAAGAGGGCTTCTACCTGATTCTGATGATTCAGATCAGATCGTTGAACTTAAAGTCATTTTGGGCAATCATTAGTCAGTGACGCGTCATGTGCTGAATTCATTGTGACATGTGTTCTGAATTTTTGCTGAATTCATTGGACATAATAATAGCCCTTACGCCTTGTACATGTGTTACCGGTCAAACCCGATTTCAGACCAACCTAGTTTATCCTAGGCCAAACTTGGGCTCATCACAAAAGGACAATCAATAGACCACCCCGGTTAGGTTAGGTCAGAATTGTGACCAAACACGCGAGCCGAGCGAGCGTAGCGAGCGGTGCCACAGCAGCGGCGCTACATCCAAGTGGGGCGCTGTGTAATTGCGTCGTTTGGGTTCGTGTATCCTGACACGATATACCAATAAACCGGTTTAGCCTAGGACAAACTAGTTTGGCCTGAAATTGAGTTTGGCCGGTAACATATAGGATGATTTATAGGTGTAAATAAAAAGGTAGCCAGAAGTGCAAATGCGACGTGCCTAAGACGTCTAAAGGTAAATAAATTCACCACAACGAACTTCCAAAGTACTTGAGAGCAGCTTAATGACCAACGTCAACAAATCAACGCAAGACACAAATTAATTTGCATTGATGAATAACTAATTTCATTAACAAATTAAAGGTGTTTGAGATGAAGGAAGCAATTTATGTTAAACATCAGATGAAGTAGTTAAAAACAGCAATGTAGAGAGAAATCTAGATGTTCTATGCGATAGCTTTATGACAAATGAGAAACATACGTGACTCTATGTAAGGTATTTAAATCAAGCTATTATTTCATCAACGAAAAAACTGCAGCACTTAAACAAATTAAGGACCAAAATAACGTTATTAAAGAAAACAATGAAATACGTATTTAATAACATGCAAAACACTTTACGACCACACATAAAACAGCACTATTTTATCTTTTAAATTGCAAATGACAAGACTCCTACGCATCGCGGACGGTTTCTGACCCAGTTCTATATTTGTGGCGCGTGTCTTTACAAGTATGTCTGCCACAGAATAAATAATATTACGACTATTAGCGAGTTTACAAGTTTTTTAAATATTTTCAAAAGCTACAGCTTCTCCTGAAGATGTTTATGTAATTACTCTGGATTTACTAATAGCGTGCGACTTATTATTAGGTGCTCAGCTCTCGCCATCATCATACTCATGATCTTATCCCATCTTCATACCTTCTAATAGAAGCCATCTCAGGAATCATCTTTTTAGCCATATCATCAACACAGCCTGTCTATCGTTTCTTTGGTCTCTCTCTACTTTCATTGGGTTAATTCACTTTGGTCTTCCACTACTCTCATCACCGACATAATCTTTTTTAATTGGCTTGCAAAAGCTTTGTAGTATTCTTACCGTTCCTGTGGTCTGTTTTATCGTCTTCCAGTCTATCAGCGAGTTTGGATTCTGCGCAGGACCAATGATTTTATAATTTCTTTTAAGAGTATTATTGTGCTCTCTTCGATTTTGATATTCACTTCTCTCAATTTTGCTTATTTTAAATCAAATCAAATCAAAATATTTTATTTCACATAGGCCTGGATGGGCACTTATAAAACGTCCACAAAAAGGTGCACGGTTCGGGTTGGTCGTTTCTTAAGGAGATGAACCGGCAAGAAACTCCATGGTTACTCTTTTGAAGAGTAATCATGGAGTTTCTTGCCGGTTCATCGTTTGGTATTACAATGTTATCAAAATTAATCACCTCTTCAACTCAGCGTTCTCTTCATTTCTGCAATTACCGTCACAAAAAATTTTGCTCGATCAATTTCCTAGCTCCCAGTTACCTGTGTGAGCAAACCAATAGCCAGTTACCCCAAAACTCTACAACTTGCATTAATCAAATTTTAATTGAAATCATTTTCGCTTTACCTTTCTGAACTAACAGAGCTTCGAATCGAGTCTACCAAACTAACTGACAGTTAAACTTTTGAATTGCAAAATTAGTATTTAAATGCATCCATTAACGCCTAAACAATTAGTAAACTACTGGAAACTGCATGAAAGTGTCTACACTATGTAGTAAATGTCAGAATTGGTCGGCTAAAGTACGCTCAAACTCATATTTTATGCTAGGATATGCATAACCTAATAAACTCAATTTTCTCTTCTACACTTCATTACTGAGAAACGTGCTTTGAATATTATGTTAACGTCACCACTGTTTTAAGTTTGACGTTTCAGTGGTATCAGAGGAAAAACAAGAAATAAAAGGTTTCTTTTTTATACAATTTTGGTTGCATCTTTGTAACCTTCGTCGTAGTTCGTCGTAGTTTTTTCTTTAACAATTCAGGTCCTTTTGCACCAGGGTAATCCCTGGCACCACCCCTAACGAAGCTGAAAGACACGTGTTCAATGACTTCATTTTCTTGCACTGGACCGTACCTGGGAACCTTCTAGTTACGGTGATATTGGAGGTCATAGTTCCAACTTCTTACACGTTTTTTTATAACTTTACCTTAAATACCTCCATGCATGACCCCTGTACTATTCAAAGCATCCATCAGCACATTGTTTTGAGTGCATTACACTTAGCGCTTCCAAAAACCGTGATTTGTCACACCAAGAAAAAGTTGTTCCTCAGCAAGATTTTTTTTGCAGCACATTTATTTCGATGTACCTACAGAATAATTAGTTGAAGGCTTCGTAAAGGGTCCTTTTATCTGACAGGGCTGCGGGACTGTTCGAAAGAGATACCTTTGTGTGGAAAAGTAAAAAACAGGGTGTTAGACCGTGTTATTAAATAATAAAATGAAACGAAGCTTTTAAATACAGGCCTGCCGGGGTCGCGGGAACCTGCCGGGGTCGCGGGACTCACAGAACTACCGTGACCCTGGAACATATAGGGCTATTGAAGCACACCGTGGATTTTAGTCAGTACTAGTCTGACAGTCCCTCCCGCTCTGCCCTGGGTGGGAGGACTCATTTGATGATGTTACCACGATAAAAAACAAAAAAAAGCTTTTAAATACAGTACTTTTATGTTTTTTTATAGGTAGTTAAAAATTAAGAGCTTCTAATGAAGGCGTGGGCGCTGGTGGCACGGAAATCTGGAACTTCTATTGAAGTCCGTGGCGGTGAAAAGGTTAAAACATTATTCTGTGTCTAATGTCTATTATCTTCTTCATCAAAACGATGTTTTAAGTTCGTTTAGCGCATATTTAGTGATTAGCGGTGCATGAAAGGTTGTTACTTGAGTGAAAATGAAAAGTTTGTTTCGTTAAAATGAAAATAGTTGTATTTTCTTCGCCTTTTCGCAAAAGGGTATAATTAGGTACTATGAGTTAGTTTCGAGTTTCAAAAACACTCATTCTACGAAACTACTTAGTAAAGTAGTTAGGCATCAATCAATGGTTTAGAAGTTGGTCAACTGCATTAACTATTGATATTAACGATGAATATTTCATTCGTTTTCTTTGTATTGCTTACTTGTTTACCCTTGTATTGGTTACTGAGGTCAACGAATAACATTGAGGTAACCTTAACTTATGATGGTCTGAAATTATCAATAAGAGTGGTTTTTAATCCCTTTGCCCTCCAATGGGGTCTTTGCGCCCCAATGGAACAATTACAGGATGGCTCAGGATGGTAATAGGGTGGATGTTTGTGTCTTTGTAATATTTCATTGGTGTCCCATTTCCACCATTAATATAGTTGAAAAAATTGAAGAAAAATAAATAAAATTGAAGTGTCTCTTTGTAATTTCAAAATAATAGCATTGTACTGAATGTATATGAAAGTATATACGGTACTTATAACAAAACAACTTTTTTTTTTTTGTCTGTCTGTTTGTTTGTTCCGGCTAATCTCCGAAACGGCTGGGCCGATTTTGACGGAACTTTTACTGGCAGATAGCTAATGTTGTAAGGAGTAACTTAAGCTTTAGAAAAAGGATTAGGGTTCCGTGCAAAAACTTAAAACCCATAAAATGGAAAAAATCCGATGCAGATATTGAAGCAATTATTTTTAAAATAATTTTACGCGGACGAAGGTCGCAAGTACACATAGTTTATTTATCATAAATCATCATATTTTCTGCCATCTCTGTACAGAGATGAACAAGCGGTGGTAATCAATGCTCATGGCTTCTCTATATGAGAAGATTCCTTCACCATGCAGTGAGACAGTTGTGGTATTTATTTATTCACAAAACTCGAAATAATTGTTGTTTCATTAGTGATACGAGCCATTTTATTTAGGTACATGCTAAAAGTTCACGAATACACGCAACAATTTATTCCCTCTTTTGACTGGCGTCGTGCAGGAGAAGGGGGGGCGTCGACATAGCTAGCGCTGCGGCGTAAATTGATTCGAGTCGAGACCACCCGACAGGTGTAAATGAATTGGGGTGTAGAAAGTACCCGACTTTGTGGGACAGCATGTGTAGACTGTGTAGTCGACAATGTCAAAAGCGAAGTGACTAGACGAATTGGAACGGTCGCGTGCGAGGAAAACGGTCACAATTTGACGACAAAGCCACGGATGGATTTTAGCAAAACGAGACTTATACAGTTTTACTATCGGTTTCTATGTCAAGAAATACTTACGAATGGTTTAAACAACATTTTTTTTAATTATCACACCTTCACCACCCAACTAATAAAATTGCACACATGACCTGGGAGATGGGATACTATAAAGCCGGGTACACATTGATGAAACGTAACATGAAATGTAACACAAATGAGCCGTCCAGACTTATGCAATGCAACATGAAATGTAACACAAAATCTTCCCGAATTTGTTTCAACGTGTGATACATTTCATGTTACGTTCCACAAATCTGTACGCTTGTAAGCTTACTATATCTTATCTTATTTTATTTATTTATTTATTTATTTATTTATTTGCCAGAAACATGGTATGTATACAAAGGTGTTCATAATATTGCATAGTGCTACATGTCTCACCGTTATAACGGTATGCAAAATCAATTTATAATTACATGATATTACAATTATCATTATTAACATTCATAGTTACATTACTTTCAATTCACATAAGTTAAATTCCATTAATTTTAAAATACTACATTATTTCAATTATTATATTGCACACACTTCTTTTATTATTATTATAAATACGAAAGTTTGTGAGAATGGATGTTTGTGTAGCCGACAGTACAAAAAGTACTACAGTGCCATCTATGCCACAAACAACTAACATCAAAATTCTGAATCGCGCCTTTAAAATTATCCGCGACCCTCCCTTTTCTATTGAATTGTAGAACTTTACACACTGTTCCTCATGTACACGAGGAACAGTGAATATATGGCTGCCTATATGTTTGAATGAACACGCAAAAACTACTAAACGGATTTGGATAAAATTTGGCACTTTATAAGCTGGATTAACACATACGTTAGACATGGATTTCTATCCTGGTAGTACGATCCCGTGGGACAATTACCGAACTCCACCCGAGCGAAATCCCAGCGGCTTCGCCTGGGTGGAGCGTAAGGTATTTATTAGATAAAAGATTTAACAACGTTTACTATTCCCACACACTCTATTACAAGTAAGTTTTCAGTACCTACCAGTGGCGAAGGTTTCATACAACTCGATTCCTACCGTCTTCCCTTTAAAAAATTAGCACAGTCCGTATTTATAGACAAATAATAAAATAACATTAAAGATATCTACTCCGGCTTACCTCTTACAAAAATTGACCCTTCGCTACTGGTACCTACGTACACAACACAAGGGAAAGTTTACTTTGTAGTCAGAACTACTTAGGCAGATTGCGGCCTCCGTGGAGCTGTAACCACACTACTCTTCCCTTTGTTTTGCTATTCACATTTTCTGACATGATACCCGTATTGTGTATGGGCAAAATACTTCGGTACTACTGTTGTGAGTGTGAGAGCTTTTATTAGGGATGAATTTTATTCAGAGCTGTAATGTTAAACCTTTACATTAGAGTGGACTGATCGTTGTGCAAAAGAATTTGGAAGTGTACTAACTATATTATTAACTTGAAGTATCTGGTCTTCTTATTTTTTCATCTTATGCTAATATTCTACAGGCCATGTCGTTTCATAAAATTCTGTCACACTTTTTAAATTATTAAAATGCTAGCGTACTTTCGGTTTTTTTAATAAAGAACCTAAATCACAGCCTACTAGAATCATTGGAATAATCCTGTCTTAATCAATACTATAAATGCGAAAGTAAAGAAGTTTATTACCTTTTCACGCCTAAACCACTGAACCGATCTTCCTGAAATTTTTTCATATACGTTGTCAGGTTTACAAACGGACATAGGGTACCTTTCATCTATACTTTATATATTTAATATTATTAAGCTGAAGAGTTTGTTTGTTTGTTTGGTTGAACGCGCTAAACTCAGGAACTACTACTTCAAATTGAAATATTCTTTTAGTGTTGTATAGTCAATTTACCGAGGAAGGGTATAGGCTATATAACATTACGCTACGACCAATAGGAGCACAGCAAAAATAAAACAAGTCAGAAGCGGCGGGTGAAACCGCGGGGCACAGCTAGTCCCTAATAAAAGTACTGTTCCCGAGGAAACAACACTAACGTTATTATAATATTGAATTATTAATTACAACCCGAATTGTTTGTCAAACGCCAAACTAACGCGTGCGAAGCCGCGGGCAAAAGCTAATAACTCATATTTTCAGAACCTTAGGTATTACAGCAGCGGGTGGGTTATAACCTTGTCGAATATACTTTTACAAGAATTTCTTTACAAAATTCTAAAAAAGCAATTAAATGCTGAATACTTAATACAAATTCTAAGGATAAAACCACTTCAGAACGAGGTCAAACTAATGCATATTAAAGGTCAAGTCATAAGTCAAGCTACGTAGTAAAAAACCGTCGTAAAGTTAACTGCTACCTTTTTGTGAAATGACCGTAATGAACCGTGATGACCCCACTGAACTTAACATAATAAGCTTGGCTACCTTTGGACGGCTACGGAGGAAAACCTCTGGAAAAATAAGGGTGACATAATGTTTTATGTAATATAGAAACAGCTGGGCCAGTAAATGGAGGGTGGTTACTGCTCGCAACGTTCTCCGACGCGACGGTTCGTGAGTTTCAAATCTTTGCAAAAAAAAACTTTTTTAACGTAGTGAGAGGTTACGAATGCGAGTAACTTCTTTGTATGATTTGAGGCCCTTAGAAGGCACGTGACGGAAAAGCCTCTGGCAAAAAACAAGGGTGTCATCACGTTTTTTATAAGTCTTTAATACTCCTGACCCTCATGATGGAAAGTGGCTACCGCCTGCAACTC
The DNA here is from genome assembly GCA_963082995.1 of Noctua comes. Classification (NCBI taxonomy): domain Eukaryota; kingdom Metazoa; phylum Arthropoda; class Insecta; order Lepidoptera; family Noctuidae; genus Noctua; species Noctua comes. Next base: position 11,977,157 of record OY720281.1, on the reverse strand, counting down.
AAAAACAATTGACCATGTGTGTCCAGTTTTCTTTAAAAGGACACGACACCTACAGGGTGTAAACAGACCCTTCACATAGGATGTCCATACATATATAAACTTTCGCATTTATATCCGTTCAGTAGTTTTTGCGTGATAGAGTAACAAACATATTACATACAGGGTGTAAACAGACCCGTCACATAGCCGTCGACCAAGCATTCTGTACATCACACTAAGTAACTTTACGCAAAAATTATTGCTGGGAAACGACTTTTTTTTGGGGGTGAAAAATCATGTTTAAGGGTAGGACTCGATAGAAAGCACTCAAAGCATTGTGCTGATGGATGGATTGAATAGTACGGGGGTCGTGGAGGTGTGGAAAGTTACATTAAAAACATGTATTTAAAAAAAAACTTGTGAAAAAGTTGAAACTTTGACCCCCAATATCTCCGTAACTAGAAGGTTCCCAGGTATGGTCTAGAACAAAAAAATGATCGCAAAGACGGGAAGAACAAATGCCTTTCGGATATGTTTAGGGTTTATTTACACCCTTTTACCAGAATGAAAATGCATTTTTGGATTTTCTTTTTAGTGGTGTAAGCATATAAAAAACCCAAGATACACACTCGGCGAAAAGAGCGCACAAATTGAATTCTGCGCACTTTTCACTAATTGTGACAGCAATAGTTTTTCGGGAATTGAATTAAAAATATAACATAACTTGCATTACTCGCGTCTAAAAAAACAACTTTGAATGGTCCTTGTAAGTTCAAATTTGGGTTTAGTCAATCAGAACTTGTGATTTTTTGGTTTAATTTATCGACGACACTTTCTGATGTGACATTTGCAAGAAACTGTGCATCTAGGTTTTTTACATCAATGGGTGAAAATTCTACAACGTGCTTTTATTTTGGCAGTTGGTGACATGTCGCGTGGTAGGTATAAGAGATGTGTCTTGCTAGTTATTTATAACGCATAGAGAGCTGAGTAATTGTGGTGACGAATGCTCGTTCTTTTTCCGTATGATTACAGGTCTTTGCCCTCTAATGGGGCAATTATCCACAGACTGCTATTATTTTATATCCTTAAATGGAACACACCACTTATTAAATAACTACAGCATGAAAGTGATACTGCATACGGGGCGAACTTTTTTACAACTTGCCATAATAACACTTGGTAAACAATATATTTATATTGATTATACATTAGTTCTCAATAGCACTAATTGTACTTGCATGTGGCGTTAAAATCTCTATGCAAATACAATCACTGGCAACAGCTAGCACCTAAGTTATAAAAATCACCCAATTAACCAGCTTCTTTTGTACTCCTCAGACTTTACCAAGTGCGCGTGGGCCTCCGTGTGTCGCCGAAGGTCCCGGTGCACATCGAGGCCTCCGTGTCGAGCGGCAACGGGGCCGCGCGCACGGGCCGCCCGGCCGCCAACGCATCCCTCATCGGAGGCCTGGCCGCGTCCCGGGCCTTCCAGATCATGTACCGTAACGAGGAGGTCACGTTACGGGATATCGTGCATTTTAGAGCTCATCTCTTAGGTAAGAAGGTTGAGTTTTGATTTTTCGTGATGACCTGACTACATTCCTGTGTGATCCTGTGCTATTCTTCGTGACAAAATTCCGGACGTTGGAGGCACGTTTCGGACTTTTCTTTCCTTTGATCATAATTTGATCCGCCATTTTTTTTACAAAGTTTTATTAGCGATTGACGAAGATTTGTTGCAAAGTTCTGCAACGAATCTCTAAAATACACTATAAAGTTATCGGTAGTGCGGAATGAAAAATTTGTAGATTTTTTTTTTTCGAAAATAATGATTTTGGATTTAGGAAAACTATGCCTTGTACTCGTATTTACGCTGTGTATTTCAGCTTTCTCGTAGCTAAAAGATTTGTTTTTTTTTTGTGGTTACCAATGTCGAGCATTATAAATGGATTTTCCTCATCAAGTCGTAAAGGTCACGACCCGTCCAGTTCATAATTCAAACTCAAAGCGAAGGGAGTCAAAAGCTCCCAATGAACTTGTGAATCCTTATTTTTCGCATCAACGGATATTTAGGAAAAGGATACCTACGCAATGAGACGGGTTTCACATTTCACAACCACTAAGCGATACCTAAATTAACGCCTAAATAGATATTGAAATACATAAAAAATCTCGTGTCACGGTGTTTGTGGTCGCACTCCTCCGAAACGGTTCTACCGATTTTTATGAATTTTTTTATGTACATTTGGTAGGTATGAGAATAGGTCGTAAAGTATATTTCTCACCGCTAGGTTGTCAAATTCTAAATAATAATTCTACTTTTAAAATCCAACAGAAGTTTTGATATCAGTGTTAATGAAAACAGTTCGGAGACTTAGTAAACAAATACTTTAATTAAGATTCGAAAGTAACTAATTAAAAAGACATTAGTTACCTAGTTTTAGGAGAGGAAATTGAATCGTTCCACATTTCGCAATGACAAGCATTTGGAACTCATTACTTTCTTTTAATAGAAGTTCGCTCTGAAAACTCTGAACCGATTGTTTGCCAAGACTGTGAAGCTATCCGCTGTCTTCCCGCCCCAAATGTGCTTCACGTCTGCTTTATCGTGGTAGATGTTTTACATAAATACAAGAAAGGTGAGCGTACCTACTACCTACTCACGTAGAGGAGTTCTTCCATACTTCATATTTTTATTTAGATTAATACTAGCTGTGCGTTGCAATGCACCTTTTTTAACCTACCCTACCTATCTACCCTACCTTCCTACCTTACCTAACTACCCTACCACCTACCCTACCTACCCTAGCGGTATGAAAAATAGATAGTAGCCGATTCTCAGACCTACTGAATATGCATTTCATAAAAATCGGTCAAGCTGTTTCGAAGGAGTATGGTAACTAACATTGTGACACGAGAATTATATATATAAGGTGTTATTAGAATAGAATAGAACATTTTTATTTCAGACCGGAGTCCATAGGGTTAGTAACAATTTTACTTAACTTCTAGTGTTAGTAGGTTACAGACACATACAATTATAATTCAGCGTGGAGCTAAATAAATAAATTTTTTAAAAAAATGTTAATAAATTAACCCTAAACCTTTTTTTTTCGCGATTCCAGAGTTGGTCCTATAATGAAAGTTGTTCAGTTTCATGGTCCGAGTTACCACCTAAGAGGTTAAGGATTAATTTATTAAGACCTTATTTATGATTTAAACTTTACTCCCTCACTACGTGTGGAAAACTATAAGATTACGGGAAGGCCAAAAAAACGATGGATGGACTGTGTGAAAGATGATATGCTTAGCAGGGGTCCCCCGTTCTCGGCATATCATATTAAATATGTACTAACTAATCTGGACTAACATACGGCTTTATATCAGCCTACTGTAATGTCAACCCTACGCTGAACACAATTGGAGCACAAACACAATGAATACTCTGCCTGTTTTTTAGTGGACAGCCGCAACCTCAAGGAGTCCCTGGAGCGCGCAGAGTTTAGCCTGGGCGTGGAGCTATGGTGCAGCGAGGGTGCACAGTCTAGCACCCTAGCCCCGATGTCCTGTCGGGTGCTCAAGCTGCACTTCCAGCCCTCCCAGGGGCTCCACTACCACCTGCCGGTGCTCTTCGACTACTTCCACCTGTCATCAGTCTCCATGACCATACATGCAAGCCTAGTTGCTTTACATCAGCCTTACATCAAGTAAGTATTAGCAGTTTTTACGGGAAATAACCGGCCACTTATTTTTTATTGGCTTTCATAATTTTGTCCTATTTAACACAGAGGTTGACTGGTAAATGCCGGCATTATGTCCACCTATGTACCACTATTGTGCATGGATTTTAAATAAGTAAACTGGAAACCAGTGGGTGCACTACTCCTCTGTCTATCTATAAGGGTGTTACAAGCTAATGGTGTTATGTTATGTTAAAAATGCCTGCAGTTAATCGATCGTGCATTTACGGATAACCTCCAATTTGTGTAAATTGCATCGGAGCATCTTTTATAGACTGAGTGTGTGGCAAGTATGTGAAACTGTACGAGTGTATTCATACAACTTTGAAAACGTATTTTGTAAATTATCATCGAAAATGTAGATTATTTATCACATTTCGTGTAAAAGCAACAAATTAACAAACTTACGCATGTCGAAAATCTGGATTCTCGTGTTTCCGATCATTATCTCATATTAATTAATGTCACGAACTATTTCTTAAACCATCAATTACTGGTGTTTTATTGACTTGCCTGAAACTTAACCAAGGGCTATAAATTGCAATTGTCCTGATAACATCAGTGTGAACAACATTGAACTTCTTCGACAGTAACATATTGTACTGACACTAATTTATCGAAGTTAACACCTTTTTTTAACTTTATTCGGCTTTCTTTTTTAATTCCACATTATCTTTTCGTTTTCCGTCATCATTTATCAACCGCATGATAACTCTTAATGTTATAAAAGAATATTAAATTCATGGACTATTTTCCAAATATTATTTAAACATTTACGAACTCGAAGAGCAAACCAGCCATTGTAACATTATTTTGCACGCAAGTGACTAGTGACAGATACGTAGGTCCTCACACAATTGAATTTTTACATGTCTGTCCGCCAATCAAGGAAAAGTATCATGCATTATGTGCAAAGCTGGTGAGTAACGGACAATGACTTCCCTGCCTCGTACCTATTATTAAGGTGCCTCAAATAGATTTATTTGGTACTTGGTGTCACAGAAGTTACATACTTTTATGCAAGCGAATAAATTGTAGCACAACAGTATCACAAAAAGAGCATTTAAAAACATTCCAGACAGGACCTATCTTTTGCATGCTCAAATTGCACAACCGTTGCTATAGTATCTCTAAAGTCTCGTCGATTGAAATCGAACGGTATTTTGTCAGTCAGAAAAGAACTTACCATCACCTAGCACATCGAGTGAAATACGTTTCCACTTCAAAAACAATGAACTCATTTATTTTCTACTTATATTTTTCAGTACTCCACGCTCAAGTAAACAATGGGGCAAGTTGATGAAGAGTGCTGGATCCTTCAATACTTCGGGAAGCTTCGAGAACGTACTCTTTGGATCCACTGGCAAATGCTCTGGTGGCAACTCGAGCAAGATTGCGCATGCTAGGTAAGCAACGCGAAAGGAGAAACTCATCAATATTTGGATATTTTTAGTTGTGATGACTTTGATTAGTTTTACTATGTCATCATCTGCCTAGCCTTTTCCCAACTATATATTATTTATATTTATATTTGGGTTAATTTTACATGAAGAGTCGTCCACTTAGCAGTTATTTCCTTGCTAACACGAATCCACCACACAAATCGTTTAGTCCACTCTCGACCCCTCGACCCCTAAAAAAAGATTTGTTTATTTGTGTTCACTCAACCCCTAAACATAGTTCACACTCGACCCCCAGGGGGTGAGTTTGAATTTTCATACAAAAGACAGGCATACGTACAGTAAGGTACAGACTAAAGGCAAAATAAGATAAAGTAAGATCCAGTGGGCAAATCCCGAACTCCACGCGGGCGAAGCCGCGGGAATAAACATGATTATTTAAAACAAATATTTACATTTATGAACAAATCACCATTTATTTGTGTTCTTAATTCAAAGATATCTGAATTTTCTATTTTTCATATTAAGCTGTTTAGCGGCATCATACCTTTGCGTCTTCTTCAACCCGGCGAAACCAAGGAACTTATATACGAACTGGAATGAGTACGAACAAAATTTTGATATCAAAAAACCGTTTGAAAATGACCTTTATGGCTGGCTCTTTCTTTGGCCAAAGAATTAGCATTGCCATTCAGCGTGGCAATGCTGCCAGTCTTCTGGGCACGTTTCCAGTTGACAGCGATGCGGAGGAGTACTTTGACGCACTCTGAAGTGTCCTTTTGTCATCGTTTTTTATTTGTTTATGTTTTCTTACTTTAATTCTTTTTTTTCATTAGGTTAGTTCCTTTATGTCAAACACATAGAGTTCATATTACTTTAATTAATTCAAAGGGGGAAGAAAACTTCAGAGCGTGAAAGCGACCAGAGTGGATTGTGTCCTTGTCTAACAATTGCCAGTAAACAAAAATTTTTTTAAATTTTATTTTTAAAATAGTAATCGTGAATCACGTTGATAGGTAAACTAGCACGTAAATCGTAACGGGATTAATTTAATTTTCAAATACTATATATTAAAATAATAATTTCTTGCGAAATAAAGTGGGCTTAATTTAAATTAAGTTATTTCTGAATGGCAACATAGATGACACTCATATAAACAAACAATATAACCGATAACAGAACAGAACTACTACAGAACTTGTATAAATCACTTGATAACTACTATAATACAGGTTCAGAAATAATTCAACTATCGAGGATTACTTTTGAAAAGACAGATTTATTTTATTTTATTTTTTTTATTGGTCCTGGAGACCGCTTGCGTATTTTCCATGTTTAGTAACCTTTATTTAAAATATTACATTAAATAAAAGTCACATCTGTATTTTCATTATATTTTTATTAATTATACTTTTTTAAACTATGCAAAAGTATGCATTTACTGATCAAAAATCAACACTTAACATAAAAAATAAAGGCCTTTTTTTTTTTTTTTTTCTTGTAAATTTACTAAAATTATCGTAATTCTAACGTAACCATTTCTCACGATTTCTATCTAAGATTAGTTGCAAGCTTGGGTCTCTTTGGGTCAATTTAATATCAATACCGATACCGCTACCAATTCTTAGCGATAAAGGCCTCTTGTCATGTTTTACTTTTTCAGCAGTAACTAATGTTGAACAATTATCCTTAAACCTTTTTCTAGTTATTGTACCTCATTACATAGCTAATAAAACGAGGATTTGAACAATAATTTGCACATTGAATTTCATGGAAACATTTCGAAAAAACATTCACTTCATTAACATAGACGATTTCCTTATATTTGCGAATGAATTCAAACAAATTCAACTCAAGAAAATGGTTTTCTTGAATATTTTTACGTCCAGTTATCTGTGAAAACGCATCAGTTACCAATTTCAAAATAAATGTTAGTCTTAAAATTAGTTATTTTATAAATAATTGAAAAAATATGAAATTTTCAAAATATAATTGAAATATGTATTACATCGATAACAATGAACAAAGAAACAGACCAAATTGGCGTTTAATGCACGCAAGTCACACTTTTATGCCACAATTTGAATTCGTCGAATTTGAAGTTTTTCATTTACGAGATAAAAACTATTCCAAAGGATATAAAAAAAAATCGCGAGCGGCGAATTCTTTTTTTCCTTTTTTCTCCAGTCCGCTAGAAACTCAATAAAAAAAGTCCCATGAAAATCCGAGAACTACTTCGTTCCACCTTATTGTCTAATTACACTCGACTATAAGTAAGTATTATAAAAAATATATTGAAGGTATTTTAGTTAAAAAGTATGCAACTATATGGCAGACTGATGATTTATCATCGTAGGTAAATGTACTTCGGGGGTCGAGAGGAAACTAAAACTTGGCTGGAAAATAAAATCCACTCTTGACCCCCAGGGGTCCAGAAGAAACTATAGTTAGGGGTCGAGTGGACACATTATTTTTTGGGGGTCGAGGGGCCGAGAGTGGACTAAACGACACAAATCAGACCCCAAAAAATACTCGAAACAATTGAAATATTGAACAAAATAATTACTCTAACACTGTGTTTCCAGGCAAGTCCACGCTGAAGTATGCGGAATCCTGCTAGGGTCACTAGAGGGACTACAGAGTGCTCTAGCAATGTGTGGCTCCCCCGGTGTCCTGCTGACTCCTGAAGAGTCCTCGTCGAATTCTGTTGTTGGAGAAGTCGCGCAGAGAATAAAGGATCTTAGCGACTTTGGCAAGGTGAGAAATTGCTTCTAAAGTATTTTGAACATTTTTGCAGAGTAGGTAAACAAGCTCACCTAAATTAACTAATCAGCAACAAAAGGTGAAGGCGATGAAGCCAAAACAAGACCTAAGCTATAAATAAAATTGAGATGTCTATATTATCTGGAGGTCTTCTTACAATTGCTAAATCTCTCTTCCACTATCCATGCTTATTCATTGTCACAATAAGATTTCTCAGTTCCTAAAGTCATTCTGCTTTGCCCACTTCTAATCTACTTTGGACCCATCTTTACCTTACTACGGCAAAATCAAAAGGAAGAATAATGATTCTATCTAATCTAATTCTATTTTATAAATGTGGAAACTGTTTGACAATTTTCACAGAACTTCCAGAAGTCCGAATGCGGCGAGGAGGAGGAATGGGCGATGAGTGCAGCACACGACATCGCACGACTGTGCGCCGAAGTCACGCTGCGGTGGCGGGCCTTCCTGCACCACACGTCGGACCGGCCCCACGTGCATCACGCGCTCGCGGCCAGGCATCATGCGCTACGGTAATATGGTCACTATATCTAGTGCAACAAAGTTCGACCACGAGTTGACTTTTATAAATTTTTGTAGCGATCACAACGATGTTATGTTCGTTACTATTGAGGCAAATGTTGGTGGTGGTAATGCTATTCTGCTAAATATTCGATACATTTGTTAACTAACTCCATTATCTGAAACACGAGCTTTCTGCTAGTTTACCATTAATGACTTTTACCTTAAGCGCCAATTCTCTTTCCAGCATAAAGCGCTTCGCCGAATGCTTCTTCGTGCTGGACAACCCTCGGCACTCGCTAGCAGGCTGTTACGACAGCAACTACCAGTCGTACCAGAGCGTGGGCGAGGTTGCACGCCGCTCGCGCTACCTGGCGCTGCTGCCGCCGCTTCCGGTGCACTGCATCGCACTGGACGGCGACCCGCATATCATGCCGATCATATTTGAAGACAGGTAATTGAAATTACCTTATCGACGCGAAATCAGCACGTTTCATCACAGTTTCTAAATCATGCAGCATGAATGTAAAGCGCAGACTGACTATGACTGCTAACTTTTGACAAAGTACCGATGTAACAATCGTGTATAGTGGGAAATTGTAACATATTGATATAAACTCTTTCAGGTATCAAGACACGGCAGAATTTGCTCGACGTCGTTCATTTCTGAATTCCAGTGCAAGCAAATCTGGAAGCGGTAAGTTCCGTTTCTACGAATACTATCACTTCGTGCACAAAATCTTTTACTAATCTGTGTGTGTCTTGATGCAGATCCCTTCCTATGTTCGGAGCCCCTTGGAGATGACTGTGCTTGTAGCGTTAGTTCACTCATGGACTCCAGAAGACCGTCATCCGAAGCTTCCAGAGTTACCCTCACACTGCCCAAAACAATCATGGATGTTCTTGAACCACAATTCAATGCACCGAAATCCAGTTCCAGTGTCGTTCAAGCCACTTTGACATTAGCTCCCCAAAAATCTGCCCGCGGATCCCCCAAACGAGCATTAGTTAAACAAAATGTAGTAGAATTACCCAAGGCACACAACAAACAACTCGAGCTTACGGGACGAAACAGATATATCGTGCAAAACAATCTTATTAGCGAGATTCAACTACCACCAAACAGCGCGTTCGCTTCATGCCCGATACAACAAGGACAACAAATGTCTCGATACTCTACATCCACTTTGCTTGATATCAATACCGCGAAAAGTGCTTCGAATATTTCGCGTCTAGGCAAGGAGAAATCTGAACCAGGACTTGAAGTTTTTCGGCAAAAACATGAAATCACTAGCGGTGTGAGCACCCTGCCGGCGAGGCATAGCAAGTCTCTGGATCAGTTGAGAGTGTCCCAGTTAACACCGCTGAATACCGCGCAAACACTTACAAAGAATGTGAGAAATGGTTCCAATTCTTCTGTTAATTATCCAAAACCATATCTGCCGCCGCAACAAATCAAGCCCACAACATTGCCTAGAAGCGTCACAACTAGTGCGTATCCAACGAATACAACGACTCGTTGTAGTTCTAAAGGGACGGACGACTACAGGAGGAATATAAGCGAGTTTAGAGAAAAATACAAAAATCCTTGTATTAAGAAAGTTCCACACGGAGTAAATAATGAAGTGTTCCATAATGTAGGGTATAAGTACGATGGAGCGATGCAACCTAATCCTAACCAAGTGTACGGCTATACTTTCGGTAATCAGGGTAATCTGCAAGTAAACAATGTTATTCGTAATCCGTTAGAGTTTCAAAGAGGCTACAGTGTAAATTTACCCCGTCCTATGTTGCCTCCACGTAATTCTTACCCACCGGTTAGTGGTAAAACTCAAGTGACTGATCAAAATAACTTAGTTTCTAATAAACACGTACATAGATCTAATTCTACGCATGTGTTTCACCAGCAATTGGAAAATCAACAAATTGACATTGAAGCTGCTCGTAATCAACTCAGGCATGAGCTTAATTACTATCTGCAGAAAGGTGATTGGAGTTACGATTTCCATACAGGAAGTTTAATTCAAAACTATCAAAAGAAATCTAGTAAAAGCAGCGATGACAGTGGATTTGTGATGACTTTAGATAGAAGCAGTGACGGAACATCGAAATCAACTTATTCAAAGACACCGCCATCTACTCCACATTCAACAATGCCGTCGGTAAGGCATAAGAAAAGCCGATCCAAAGAATCAAAACTGAACAATGGAGGAAAGGAAAATACCAAAATGAATTCGAGCAGGGATTCACTGAGCAGTCATCATTCAATTAAATCCCGAGATAGTAAATCAGATCGTCACACTTCAAAATCTGAACGCAGTACTCCAAAATCTGATCGCGGAACACCACGATCTGGTAAATCTACGCCCAAGTCCGGTGGATTTACTCCAAAATCAGGCCTAGCAACACCTAAATCTGGCAGAGCAACTCCAAAATCTGGTGCTACGACACCGAAAAGCGGTAGGTCGAGCGGTAAACCAGAAAAACGTTCGAAACACAAACCCTCGGAAAAGATGACTCAGTTGATGTCAGAAGCTGCCTCATCATCCAGCAACGAAAGTATACCTTTTGAGCTGAGAAGGTTGGAGTCTACTACAAGTGTCCCTTACAGTCTCGACCACGGGCCAGAGTTGTTACGACATTGTAGAAGTGCAGCTTCAGTTTTAGATGAACCTAACTTAAATAATACTTTTGGCTCCGAATCTCTACCCAATTTAGCTCCTCCACCCGCATTTGAATCACCACCTCTTGATATAGCAGATAAAGATTTCAAAATACTGCCTCCTAAAAACTTTTCAAACAAGGAAGAGAAACGTCGTAGGAGTACTTCTACATCTAGTTTAAGTGAACAAAGTGGATGGGTGTCCAGTGGACGAAGCTCAGGCCCATCTTCCCCCGATAATGCAAGTTGTCAATTAAACCAGAATTTTGTTCCTGGAAAATCAGTCATGCCTAAACCAAGTAATAAAAACTACGAAGATACAACAGATCCTCGAAAAGCGGAAGGTGAAACTATTAGTGACTTCAAGAGAACAGTCCTCAACGGAGATCAGTTACGAGAGCGGCTGTTAAAATTAGCCGTCAAAGTAGCTCAAAATAATTCGAACGAGAAAATAGAATGCTGTGATAAGGAAGTGTGCGAGGAATGCACCATATGTAGCGACTCTATATGCACAGATAGCCAGTGCGAATATAATAAACTAATGCACAGTAATGGCATAGACGCAGAATGCAATTCAGATACTTGTACAGCAAGTTGTTTCCAACAAATGGCGGAAGCTCATGCTGTGAAAGGTAATCAAAGACATAATTCCTTTAGCGCTGTACAAGGGAAGACTTATATGTCTTCTAAAAGTCTGAATGAGGGACCGGTGAAAAAATCACAAACAGTTAGCGACAATCTACATCCTTACATAAGGAAAGAAATACCGCAGAAGGCGCAACCGGCACCAGCCAAATCTCAATCGCTTGACAAAACTAAATTGAAAGATAGGATACAATATACGGAAAAGTTAATCGCGGCTGAAATACGAAGCTTGACGGTGGATCGCTCCTGCGTCAAACCAAGCAGTAAGAAAGACCGTTCATCCAGTGCTGGGCAAAAATACTCGAATAAAGCTAAATCTGAAATAGATTTAGCGCACTTTATGGGTGACAATGACTATGAGCATTTACCTCCGCCGCAGCAGTTCAGAGACGCTCCACCACCACCTGATGAATTTAAGGTAAACACGTAACATCCATCGATTAACAGAAATATCAACTAATTGGTAAAATACCATATTAATGGACTTGTATGTTATAGGATCCTCCGACAAAATCTCCAAAGTTGAGTCGACAGAGCAGCAAATCTTCTACTCCGTCGAAAACGCCGAGGAAACAGCCTCCACAGCCTTCCTCACTTCAGTTAGACAACCCCTTGTACCATGTGTGTGAAGGTGAGTAACTCTACACATATCTATGTAATTCAATAATGCTTCTGCTACTAACACCATCGCTTGGCTTACAACAGGTATAATGGAGAGGCGGAAGCTGAGGCCACACCAGTCAGTAAATTCTGGCGGTGGGCTTACCGGCGGTACGCTTAATAAAAGTCAGAGCACCGGGGAACTGGCCAGCAGAAACGATACTGGTAATGAAATTCATTTATTTTTTAGAACAATACCATCATCATATCATCTACTTCCCTTATTAAAATCAATAGGATATTCCATGTGTCATATACCGCCTATTACCATTATTATGTTTACATCTCCTATTTCACTGTAATTTTTAATCATAAAACAAGGCATAGAAAGCTGTAGATCAATCAAGCCTGTAAAGCTGTAGGAATTCAGCGTAATTCCCCACACTTTAAATGTTATTTTCTATATTTCCAGAGCACCGAGAAAGCAATCTCATCAGCATATTCGGCCTGGCCGAATCTGAGAGGTTATTCGTGAAATGCAGAGAAGAATTCAGACAAAGTGTGAAGTATCCGGGAGCCATCTACTCCGACTTCCCGCCTGTCGAGAACTCACTGCCGTACTTCCATATCAGCGATGAGTACCGGATGTTTAATCCAGAAGGTGAGGTTTTCGATTAGCTGATATTCTAAACAAATTAGCATAACATAACATCAGGCCTGTAACCCCCGAAGGGTAAGGCAGAGGTGTACCTAAAGGTGCTCCCTCACCGGGAGCATTCGCCTGTAATGTAACAGTTCAGATTCACTTGTTTCCATACAAAATCGAATCTTGGACTGTTACATTACAGGCAGGAATGCTCGCGGTGAAGGAGCACCATAATAGTACAATCACATTTCGCCAGCTATGTTTAAGTCCCATGTCCATCCGACTCATTTTTCATCAACATACAACCTGACACTGACCTGCAAATTGAAAAAAATGGAAGAAAATTTTAATTTCGCGGGCTATCGTGGCACTTATGGGGGGCCTATGTCCAGCAGTGGACGTCTTTTGGCTGAAATGATGATGATGATGGGATACCGTGCTGCACAAACCTTAAGATCTTTTTCCACTCTTCGAGATAACACGGTAAAACCATACACACAACACATCTCCATCACAGTTTTTACCATGGTAACTTATTGTTCCAGGGCTCCACCTTATAATCTGCGTCCACGGCTTGGACGGCAACGCAGCAGACCTGCGCCTCGTGAAGACATACCTGGAACTAGGTCTGCCTGGGGCGAGGCTAGACTTCCTCATGTCTGAGAGAAACCAAGGCGACACTTTCTCTGACTTTGACACGATGACAGATAGGTGAGCGGTAAACTATCTATACTTAAACTATCTATCTATATAAGTATGTGTATGACGGAGCATCACTAGAGGACGGATCAACCGATTTTTTATTTTGTCGTGTTCGTAATCGTCAGCAGCCCCCGTAGCATGACCACCGTAGACAAGGACTTCTTTGACGGAAGAATCGACAAAATGACAGATAGTGTAAAGAAATCTGTCATTGTGTCGACACAATCTGTCATTTTGTCGATTCTTCCGTCAAAGAAATCCTTGTCTACGGTGGTCATGCTACGGGGGCGGGACAAGGTTTGTAAGAAGGATTTTTTTTGGATGATCCAATCGAAAGTCGGAAATTTGGATCGGTGCGAAGCCGGGGCTGGTTGCTAGTATTACATAAAGGTAAAGTTTGTAACTTTCGATGTAGAGGGTAATATTGGGAACCACTGATCTGATTCCAAAAAATATTTTATTTATGGAAATGCTTTATTATCCCCAAGTATCATAAGGTCTATTTGCGACATTCCTATCGGATAATTCCCGAGCATAAGGCGAGCGAAGCCGTGAACAAAAACTAGTAGCACATAAATTATATAATCCTAAAAATTTGATTTGTTACAACATCCTCATCAGCATCTAGTTATTGAATTTTTTGTCAGTCTGCTAACCTGTTTTTGAACCTAAATTAAATTACATGGATAGTTAGAGAGACCACTTTACGACTTAATTTATTACAGACGGCTATCTCAATTAGTTAATATTCATAAATCAATTTTTACTATGTTTGTTTTTTTATAAAATCCACTAGCTTTTGCCCGCGGCTTCGCCCGCGTGGATGTCGAAAAATATCCGATTACTTACCTTCATCCCATTTTTTAACCCTTCAGGGGTAGAATTATCAAAAACGCTGAGACACGTATTAATTAATTTTCAATCGTCAGCCTAAACACTAAATTTAAAGATCCTAACTTCAAAACTGACGGACTTTCATAAAAACTTTCATCCCCTATTTTACTCCTTTAGGGGTGGAATTCCCAAAAATCCTTTCTTAGTGGATACTTAATCTTCACAAAGAACACACCCTCCAAGTTTCATGCCTCTGGGACCAGCGGTTTGGGCTGTGTGTTGATATATCACCCAGTCAGTCAGTCAGTCAGTTGACCATTTTATATATATGGATGGATTTATTTTTTTCGCTAATATGCGAAAAACAACAGGCTGTTTCCAAAAAGAAGTTTCATTTTAAATTAATTTCGAAAATTACGGTAGTAGTTTTTCAGGAATCAGCATTAACCCAATGTTTAAATGTTTCCAGACTAGTGCAAGAGATCGTGACCCACATCCAGAACTCGAGCGACCCAGCTCGGATCAGCTTCGTGGGCCACTCCCTGGGCACGATCATCATCCGGTCAGCGCTGGCGAGGCCGCAGATGAAGCCATACCTGGCCAAACTTCACACTTTCCTCTCGCTAAGTGGACCTCATCTTGGGACTCTGTATAATTCTAGCGGTTTAGTTAATGCTGGTAAGTTGCAGGTCATTTATTTACACAGTGTCTGGTTTATGGAACTGTTAATGGCCTGAAGCAGAACTGCCACGGTTTGGAAGGAACACCATTTGAAAGCCCATCTGACCGTATATAGAACAAACCGCGTTCTGAGTCTTGCATTCTCAACCATTTGGAAGGAATTAGAAAGCAAAAGGACTCATTTTTTTCTTTCTTATTCACTACCAAACATATCTTCAGAAACATCAGCTGAGATCCAACGTTTAACATTAAACCCGCTGACAAAGACCTCATCTCATTTTCAGGCATGTGGTTCATGCAGAAGTGGAAGAAGTCGGGGTCTTTACTCCAGCTCTCTCTTCGAGATGCCTCCGACCCTCGACGCTCCTTCCTCTACCGCCTGAGCGAGCGGAGTCAGCTGCACCAGTTCAAACATATCCTGCTCTGTGGCTCCGGACAGGACAGATATGTTCCACTGCATTCTGCCAGGCTGGAACTGTGCAAGGCTGCTGCTAAGGATACGTCGCTCTTGGGGCAAGCTTACAGAGAAATGGTGAGTATTTTAATGGCTTACAATATTAATTGATAATTTTAATAATCATACAGTTTCCGGTGGCCAGGCCAGATTCCTTATCATAGGTGTCATAAATATCATAGAGGTTGAAGATGATGATTTAAATGAGGAATGATTCAAAATGACGGATATTTTGTTGCTCAAAGATCAATGGGTCATTTCTTGTCAGGGACCACACAGAAATTACCAAAAATAAATACAGGGTTTTTATGTCGATATACGAGTATTTGGATTATATGTATAACTTCACTGTTTAATGCAGAATGAAGAAACAACAACAAACACCTGCTACCCTCTCCTTTTTTGCAACACCTACCTTTTAAGTGACCTCTGCCACTGCAGTGAGCTCTGCCTGCCAAGACCGTCAAAGTGGCAAAGTTTTGACTTATAGGTAAAGCTCCAAATACTTAGTACCATCAACAACAAACAACATGTCTGTCCCACTCCAGGTGCACAACATGGTGTCCCCGCTGGCGGCGCGCGCTTCGTCCGTGTCCGTGGTGCGCTACGACGTGCAGCACGCGCTGCCGCACACGGCCAGCGCCATAGTGGGGCGCGCCGCGCACATCGCCGCGCTCGACTCCGACCTCTTCATCGAGAAGTTCCTGCTCGTCTCTGCGCTCAAATACTTCCGATAGAACTTTACCAGAAGACAGGATTAAACGGCGACTGTTTCAGACGCAACCAAACAGCAAAATGGTTTTTTCGCATTGCACGGGACGATATCCACGCCAGCGCTGGTGGCGTAAGAGTGAAATTTCATTTACACGCACTTATCTTTTTCGGAGTTCTCACTCCACCAAATGAAGCCGCTACGTGACAAAATGATACAGAGATACTCGAAAACGCTGATCCGTGCGTGTAAATGTTATTTCACTCTAAGTCGTCACAAAAACCTGGCATGAAATCATCCAAACTAAAAATGATATAGATGCATGGTGGTGAGAGACGGCTGCATGCCTTGACATGTTCAGTTATGACTCTAGACCAATTCTTCTTCTTGCTACTTTTAACAGCCCTTGCTATTACAAAAAACCTACGACATCTATGCACGAATGTGGACGAACGACAGTTTTTTTGAGCAATCTGAGCTCATGAGTCTGGGAAGATGTAGCGCTAATATATCATTAGCGGTTGTTCAAAAATAATGGTTTACTGTACACAATAAACGAAACACATTGTAGCACTAAGCTAATAATAGTCCTATATCACCCAGGATTTTTAACGGCTACGTAATAGAATTAAAATATTAATCCTGAAAAAATTCATAAGTGCATTGATGTCGATGATTACATTGATTACCCATTTCGTAATTTGGTAATCTAACCAAATATTACCAAAACATGTGGACGAGAAATCGATTGACCCGAGTTTTTTACCCTTATCGTCTCTCAATGTCCCAAATTTAAGACGTATCTTTGTATAAATTGAGGCACATCCCTTTAAATAATTATATTGTCTGGATGAGTATAAATGGCCGGTGAAGAATGAAAATTATGATGAGTGTGAAAAGAAAAGTAATATAACAACATTATTTGAATGCACTTCTTTCTTAACCTTCATTCTTTTGTTTTTTTATTCTGCTATAAGGCCTAGTTTAAATAGTTTCCATTTGCATTTGGTTGGCATTTAAATCTATCTGGAAATGTTATCTAGGTACTTATATCCTTAACCCTCCCTAAGCTATGTAAATGATAAAATAAAGATCTATTTCTCTATGCATTTCGCCCATTCTTTGCATTTTCTTCAACAGAGTTGCTTCAAAGAAATTTGAGGTGGCGAGAATGTTCAAATCTTGATATTATTAGCTACGCCAAAATGTTTTGAAGCAACTCTGCTACTCAACTATTGTGTATTTCCTAATATCGTCTACAGTAGGCACTACAGGATTATCGTAATTATAAATAGACTTGGTGACAGCGTGATACATTCGATAAGAATCCTAATTGTAGAGTGATTTATGAACTATGTTGAGGGTAACTGCAATACAATCAACATTTTTAATTACTTAAGTAGGTTTTAAGACGGATCTTTACACCAATTAATTAAGAGTATAATTTTAGCGACTGTAGATATATAGTTAGATGTTATTTGTATTATTGTTGTCTACGAACGAACGGTATCATTCTTGAGCACCCACATTGTTTGCTGTGTAAGTACTCATAGGGTCTTTTATATTTCATTGCATTTATGACAGTTGGCATATCAAATGCCATTATTTAACTATCTCTATATCTAAGGGTAATGGAATATAAAATCGTGACTACAGTTTAATAATCCTTGTTTTTCCTCCACTTCTTGAAGACCCGTTGTAACGCCCTACGCACTATTACAATATATCTGATAATATAAAATATGGGTCGGATCGTGTGTGCTCTAAAGAACTTAATTAACCATAAATGAAATCAATTATTGCTGCACAAAGGGATATAAGGAGATATTATAATTAAGATAAATACAGAGTTCATCATTGTCGTTTTTATGTTCGTGGAGCAGGACGAGTCAGCCAGCCCGTAGCCTTATCGTAAACATTAATAAAAAATATAAAATAAACTTTAGATGGAAGTTGTAAATTTTTAACGAATGTTAGACTGATCTTTAAAAATATACGGACTCGTACAGAATTATATTTAATAAGTTTCATAGATAATTTATCATTTTCTTTATTGGTAGTAAAGACTTTTTAGACAAAAAAATAACAGTAATTCAATCTCGCTCTGTCCACTTCTCTGAACTAATCAGTAGGTAATGTTTTATACAGGGCTTGGATTAATTGATTTATCAAAATTATTCTATATATTGTGTACGTACTTACTTCTGAAGTAGTAATAGTAATTATACCTCATTATTGCTCACGGGCAAGCTTGGAGATCATCACAAAATATTAATCGTTTCTATGGAACTGGCGATTCTGGGTAGGCATTTGGATAGGTAACTCAAAGATTTAAATAGTTAGATTCACCCCAACACGTCAAAGCGAATGGTATGGTCTCGTTTACTCTTACTACAAACCTTATCTATCTAGCTACTCTTCTGTGTAACTTTTTAGCGCGACCTAAGTAAGGCGACATCTAACGATTTAAATCAATGACTCGAATTACTTTTAACAAACTGTTAGGCGCGAATTATACAGAAACGGCGTAAGGTAAAGGTGCGGCGCAAGCGCAACGCAGGCAAGATGCCGCTTTAAAACGTTTTCATCAAGCGGCGCGGTGCAAGCCCGCCGTTCTTTCGTTTCGTTTTAAATTCCACACCTGCGCTGCGCGGCGCCTTCACCTTACGCCATTTCTGTATAATTCGCGCCTTACGTCGTTAATTTAAATATTAAAAAAATAGATACACAGAATGAAATCGTTCAAATACCTATGCACTTTTTATCACAATGCCCCTGATTTGTCCTAGTAACAATCCTCTCAAATCTAAGTACCTACTAACAAAAGCGTGTTAAAAATATAAGGAGAAGGTACCTACAATACTTACGTAGGGTACCTAGGTAAACGAACTAATAAATAGAAAAGCATCTGTATTATAATTTAAACACAGGTTCCATTGAAACTGCCGTCTTTGTTTAAAGCCCTTGATTAAATACTTATCTACATTAATAGGTGTGTATCAAAAGATGGGAGGAATTTTGTAAATATTATAGAAAAGAATTTTATTTGTAAATCGTATGTTTAATGGCAACGTGTCGATGTTATACACTTATGATAATAAATAAATAATGCCTGAAATCTTATTTGTTTTTTTTTCTGACCACAATATTTTTCATGTTTATTTCCATTACGAATTTCTCAGTAGCTTCCCGTGGTCAGTTTTCTTTCCCGGTAGATGGCACTCACCCTTATTAAACTTATTAGCTAATTATTGTGGGCGTATATATGTCACCTCTGAGTCCTCTGACCAACCTACACGCAAAACGGACGTGATGGTATGTTAGATATGTAATTTTTCGCCTACTTGATTTTTTTGCTCTGTCGGGGTTCTGTAAAACTACGAAAAATGTCGAGTATTCAATAACAAGCTTCTGTGTATTATGTGTTCGATACTGGTAAAATATTCGTGCCAGGAAAACTTATAAGAGGCTCCTCACCGGAAGCATTCCAAGTTTCGATTTTGTACAGAAACGTAAGAGTGAAGGGAGCGCCGAAAGACTACCATGTTTAATTTGAATTTTGAAGATAGCTCTTATTTTATCACATACGCGTGTTGGCAGCGCCATCTCTAGTATAACAGTGACAACTAATGCACGATAGCCCTCAGTCAGAATCGCCCCTCCTTGCCTAAAATATTTATAATAGATGGCGGAATGTCCGCCACAACATTGCATTGCATCCGAATACACTATTATTACAAGTAAAAATATAGTCATTATAAGAACCTAGTCAAAAACCCAGTAGAAACAATAAATTTAAGGTTTTAAGTAGAGTGGGCCATTTGCAAACTCCAACCCCTCAATTCAATTCTTTGAATTGAATTGTGTCCAAAAGGCCACAATCCAGTTTCGAGGACAGGAGCGAAAAGTTTACAGGTGTCTTTATTTTTATTGGCTTGGTAACACCTTTCAGGTTGTTTGTTATTGTTTATGTCAAATTTCTACCTTGATTGAATTTACCCCGGTAATAACAAAACAATATCAGCTTAGTGATCATTTGTAATACTTAGTTTAAATCTTGAAGATTATTCAATAAAAAACGCTCATTGGTGAAAATCGTTAAGAAGAACCGATACAATAAGTGCTGAAAAGTTTACCTTGCAATAGATACTCATCAAAGTTGCTACGTTCAGCTACCCAGGGCAGTACTACGTCATATTCCGAGGACCAAAACTAGCCTGCAGTTTAATAGGTACGTCTCAATAATGCCGATAGCAACGTACGTGTTCCTAGATCTACAGTCAAGCGGTCTCCCAGGCCGAACCCATGGAGAAGTACAAATCACCGAACTGTGTATGTTAGCTGTAAAACGACTGCACCTACTAGACACGGAACCAGGTCAACAGCCCCGGGTGCAGTACAAACTACGGATGGTCTTCCAGCCTGACAAGAGGTTGAACCCAAAAAGTGGCTCAATGACTGGACTAACCAAAACTCTTTTGAAACATGAAGCTGAATTCAATCAGGATGTTTTTGATACCATCAACTATTTCATTAGCTGTCTGGAGAAGCCAGTATGTTTGATAGGCCAAAACGCCTTTGAATTCCACTTCCAGTTACTTAAATATCATTTTGATAAAATAAATGTAAAATTGTCAGATGATGTCTTGTGTACCGATAGTGCTTATGCATTTTTTGATATACTGGAAACAGAAAACCCAGCAAACTACAGACAGGATATCTTTGCTAAACAGAAAAACCAAGAATGTAAAAAGTATCATCTATTGTTACGGAGAAAATTTTATTTAAAAATCCAATCCTATCAGTCATACAAATTATTGGATATTTACTGGAGAGTGACACAGTCCACTCTGTCATCTAACAGGGCAGAGAATCAATGCATCATGATCATGCAAATAGCTATAACTAGGGCTCAAAAGTTTGTTGATTGGGTCGAACAATATCACTGTCGCTTCTCTGAAGTTCCCATTATGATCATGCAACAGTGAATACTTTGTGTTCAAATACTCATTATTTCTAATTATTTTTATTACCATGTTGGTAAAAATTGTAGATAGGTTAAATACATAACTACCTACCTGCATTCTGTAAATTATGCTACTCAAGTAATTAGTAATAATAATTATAGTAATCTATCCAGCAGAAGAAACCGCTGTCCTTGACATATGCTGCACTTCGTTTTTAGTGTGGTTATTTTACCAATATGTGGTAGGCAGTATTGAAATTCCTATTAATTGAAATACAAACAAGAACTTCGCCATAATTCTAAACAACTGAGTTGTTCAAAGTTTTGTAGATTGTCATCTCAGACATGTACATACATGTGACAATGTTAAACGTGTGGCATGGGCCAAGTATTATTTTGTATTTTATACTTACCTATTTTAATAATTACCTGCTATCAAAAATATATTTTGTAATTGGTACATAATTAAAATACATAAGTATCTTTCAAAATACATCTCTGTCAGACAGAAATCTCAAGTAGTTAGTAGTAAAAGTTAAGTTATGTAGTAGAAGACTAGTTGTACATAATGTATATGGTCGATAGCCTAAAAGAGTCCTAGTCTAAGTGTTCTGTGGCCTAGCCAACCACTGTTTAGGTCTAGAAGTCTATTGAATAAGTGTGATAAGAAACGCAACCCTAAAATGGGTGAATTTAGTAATTAAAATGTCAAATACCCACGCGCACAAAAAAAAATGCTGCTAATCTCCGTTTACAAACTTCCCGCTCCCGCTAGCGAAAGTATTGCCAAATCGACCAATTTTTTATCTGCTTAAAATGAGTTTGTGAATATGAGTTGGAAGGTCCCAACTCATTTCTATATGCTCCATAAAACACAAACTTTATATTATTTTTACTATGCATAACGTTAGAATACTATATTTCGTAACAAAAACCTCAATTTAATTGCACCAATAGAAAAAACTATCGTAACTACATAATCTGTAACCTCGCAAAACAAAATATCAACCTGTTTTTGTAGTTATCTGCATGTTATCTGTTATTGGTTTGGCAACACTACAATTTCTAACATTTTGGTATAACTGTCAAGCAAGATTTTATCATTCAAAACAAAATTCTTTTGGTAGAGGTATTACACGATATAATTATTCTATATTTAAACACCGTATAACTGCGTCGCACAAAGACATGACATTCAAATATTTATGAGCTAGTCTCGAATTACCGGTCGGTCTGGTGCAGTCAGTAATAGATAATTGTCTTAGTTTATAGTAGAAATAAGTGATAGGTATTTAAAAAATTCAATATCTACTCGAACTGCGGTTGCGACTCGTTAGCTGGTAAAGGCACTCCAAGAACTGCAAAACTTTTACTTTGCAATAGGTTGTATTCATCAAAAATTGCTACATTCAGTTATCCAGGGCAGTACTATAGCCAACAGTCTTCAGTATAATAAGTCCTCAATAATGCCGATAGCAACGTACGTGTTCTTGGATCTACAGTCAAGTAGCCTTCCAGGCGATGACCATGGTGACGTACAGATTACCGAACTGTGTATGTTGGCAGTGAAACGAGTGCACCTTATGACCACGGATAACTTAGCGCCCCGAGTGCAATATAAACTACGGATGTGTTTCAACCCGCAGAAAAAAGTGGACCAAACAAGTGCTGTGACGACTGGATTAAACTTATCTCTTTTAAAAAATGAAACTAACTTCAATAATGATGTTTCTAATGCCATCAATTCTTTCATCAGGTGTCTAGAGAAGCCTGTATGTTTGATAGGCCACAATGCCTTTGAATTTCACTTCCCATTACTTCAATATCATTTCAATAAGATGCAGGTTACATTATCAGATGATATCATGTGTACAGATAGTGCATATGCTTTTTCTGATATACTAGAACCAGTACCGGAAAACAATAATACAAGTTGTAACAACTCTTTACTTTCTAACAAGACTGCCAAAAATAATAACAAAACTAAGATGTTTAACGAATTATGGCGGGAAGAATTTTGCACATATCCAATTGATTCAGACAAACAGTCCAATGAATGCCGGAGAGTTGGGATGGATGATGAGAGACTAAAGATTGAGGGAGCAGAGTATAATTGTTTCATGATTATGAAGATAGCTAAAGCACAGGCTAAAGCGTTTACTAAGTGGATTGAACAACACCACTGTCCCTACTCCGAGGTGCCTGAAATGGTTATGTAATTTTAGTTTTTTGTGTTTTTGTCCATATTTGTTGTATGTAGTCCTAGTTACCTCGTAAAGGTTAGCATTAGCTACTATATTCTATTTTTTTTTTGTTGATACAAGTTGCTTAAGTCTTTGAATCCCTTAATTAGAGAGAAATGAAGAAATTAATGTTCTGTTCTTGATGTTATAATTATCTTGTTGCATATAATTTTTTGTATTTTCAAAAGTTGTTAAGTTTTAATGTTGTTGATTGTACCATATGTGCCAAGCTTTGATAATTACTTATCATTATTGAACTTGGCTTAATTATGTCTGTTATAACTTGGTTATAACATGATTGTGATAATTACTTAGGTGCCAGTAAATTCGGCTCACATACTATATAATTGTAAGAGTAGTGCCATTTATTAATAAAAATATTAGAAGTAAGATTCTCAAAAACTAGAATATAAAAAAGAGACTGACATGTTGTGTGCTTATGAAAAACTTTTTCTCACATATTAAGTGTAGGCAATAGCATAATTTGATGAGGACTGAAATAGTTTCAAAAATATTTTGAAAAAAAAAATAAGGATAGATATTATAAAGATTAAGTCTAAACCATTCCATGAAAAGCACTAACTCAAATGATTTTGTTGCAATGTAAGTGGTTAAAGTAACACCCAGATGTTCAGCACTGTTAATTAAGTTCAAAACTCTTTTATAATCAAAACTAAGTTAGTAATAATAATATAATATTTATTTTACTTCAGAACATTACAAGATCCATCCATTAGTGCTATTCTGTTAGCTCTTCATGCCAAAAAATTCTAGTAGGTACATTTTTATAAGTAAGTACTTCTATTTTATAAAACTTCAACTGTTGAGTAAATTCAGATATTACTTTAGGTACAAAATAATATAAGATTTTGGTGGAAATAACACTTTACATATTATTAATCAAATAATATGCAGAAATGTCTAAAATTTGGTTATAACCTTTGTACCTGCCTAGTTTACTAGTACTAGTGGTTTTACTACTACCACTACAACTGTACCTACCTACCTACCTCTATTAAATACAACATTATTATACAGACAAGCTGAGGGCTCAATCATTACAGTCCACAGATTGATTTTGTCTGATTAAAAAATGAATAAATGATTCTTAAAGACTACTTCTTTTATTTATTAGAAGTTCGTCAATTGGTACGTGACTCGAGTGAGTTATAATCGGACTGACCAAACTGCCTACCTCGGTGACTGGATGCTGGATGGATGCGATGTTATTTTTTCAATGATCACTGAAATTGGCGGGCTATTTGCCTACAGTGCTACAGAGATATTTCGCCTATTGGACATGACAGCCGACAGGAAGCCGCATGACATTAGTTCCAGTTTTCGCCACGTCAAAATATCTACATAAATACAATAAACCTGTGATCAAAAGATTAAAAAAATGTTAATTCAAACATTTAAAACATAAGCTTAGGATTTGTAAATAACAAATGTTATTTTTTTGTGATTTGCACAAGTATTGTGGCTGTGACAGTAGCCTCGCTTCCTTTGATTTTCTGACATTCAAAAGTGCCTGTAATGGTCTAACTGAAATACATGCTTTGAATTGGATTAATAAACGAAGTTGATTTTTTTCTTTTCAATTTAGGAATAAATTTTTACTTTTGCTGTTTCGTATGATTACCCAAAGTTGAGTAGAACTCGAATGATAGCTGTTTAAGTATTTACATGTGATAGGAAACACCTTGGCTTTTCAGATTTGAACTGGCAGATCGTAATTTACACATTTGTCAATTTTTAGAGAGCTTTTGTTAACGACATAAAACGATACACAAACAATGGCGTCTGTCTGTGAATGAACTAGTTTTATATAATGTCTAGGGTCTTATGGCCGATATATGTGGTTTGTCCAGCTGTACCAACTCCAAAGCTATTTCCTCTATTGGTCCAACGGATCGACTTTCTTAATAGAATAGAAGAGCGATGACCTTCATAGTCGCTAGCCTGGAATGGAACCTCTGCTCGTGAGCTCTTAATACATATAGCAGTTAGACTATGATAAACTATCGCAGAAAAGCATCACGAAGCTTTTTTGCGATAGTTTAGTGACGAAGTTGGTATCAGTAATTGAAAAATAAACCCATATCAATTCGCCACTGTCTTATTAATAATTTTCGTACTAAAGTTGGTCGTTTTTTCATTCGACTAAATCAAGCTGTCAGGCACAGCAAAGTAGTGTGCACCATTTGGGCACCATTAACATTACTCATGGCAACACTTAATTTTTAATGACAGTTGTCCCGTCGCAGTCGTCGGTCTTGTGTATAGCTCCGCTGGTTAATTTTACTATTATTTATTACTATTTGGGCGTATTTTGTTAATAAAAGTGAGAAGAACGCTTTAAAACATCTTAAAAATCCTGTACAAGGCTACAAAGTCAGTGATTTAAGCACATTTAAGTGACATTTTTTGAACTGTTCATAAAATAGGCAATGCAGTGTTCGCTATCGAGTAGAATTCTCTAATAAATTGTGATTTATTTATTTTACGATGGGTAAATTATTGAGTCTTTTGTCTCGGGACGATTCTAATTGCTGTTCGTCGCCGCGTTATGATATATTTTTGGATTTCGAGAACGCCGCGCCCACGGATACGGAGCGCGCGGTTTACGAGGAGGTCCAGAGGGTGTTGTTAGATTCGGAAAAGATACTAGAAGAAATACAGTGTTATAAGGGTGCGGGGAAGGAGATACGAGAGGCGATAGCGGACCCGTCGAGGATATCACAGGAGCGAGCGTGGCGCGCCGTGCGCCCGCTCGTCGACAAACTCCTGCGCTGCTACAACCACTCCCTCCAATTGCAGCGGGTGAGTCCATGAATCACTACACTCTAATAAAGACCCACTCACTATGATTTCGTCTTTATCTGTTTCTGTGATAGTAATTGTGATAAAAAATTATTTCTAACTTTTTGGGGGTATCACATAAATAATGTAATAAATGCAACTTTAATAAAGTTCTTCTATTATTCATTTGTAAGGACTGTGTGAGATAATTGAAATAGTTCATCAACAATCATCAAATAGGTATCTACCTCATACCATTGTATTGTATAACTGGCTGGTGTCCACAATTCCATGTCCTAAATGCCTATTACACACAGCCAGTCAGTTACAGTCACATTTATTTACCTTAATAAGTTTAATAATATCATGTTTTGCAGAGGGTTTCTCCATTTTTGACCTTTTTAAAGTAATAAAATTGTTAAACAGATTTCAAGTAGATAAACTCTGTTTTAGTTTATGGACAAAACAGTCAAAAGCTGTTTTGTACTATTACCTTCAGACATTGATAGTGTCATGTATCCAAGTGCAATAATAATAGTATTACCTTGTAATTATTCATAGTTATTTTTAGTCATGGATTTGTTTACTTTGATTCACATCTTCACTATGAATTTCAAATATTTATATGGTCTAACTTTTCCTTTAAATCCTAGTACATTTGCCTGCCAGTTGTTCCTTTCTTCTCAAAAGTTCCTAATTTACTATCACAGTATCTGCATGAAATAGAAGTTTTTTCACACAATAAATTATCTATAAATCCTAAGTTAGAAGCAAGTCCACATTTCAATGTCTTACATTATTTCCTTAATTTTGAATACCTCTGAGGCTTGTATTTAAAGGGTGGTAAGAAGCTGCCACAGGGCCCCATTACAGGATTGACATATTTCATTTGATTTTTAAGTAAAGTTGTAATGGATACTTCCATGACAAAGTGAAATATGGACCCTCACCCCACTAACTAATTAAATTGTTCACTGGTTTCTCAATTGTGGGTTTTCTTCATAGATTGGCTATAGAAAGTATATCAAAAACAGACAATTTTGACAGACCTCTGAACTGTTTGTCCATTAGTGGAATTAGGGTCCTAGTAACTTAACAAAAAGGTTCATATTTGCTTGTCTAACTGACTACCATGCACCCAGCAGTATTCCCCACTATCTCTTCCAAATAAACATTAAATATTTCACCGAGAGAGTACATACATTGTCATTTAGCATCCTGTATAGTACTCTGATAAGTGTGATAAGATTACATGATGTCATATTGATAAGTTCTCACACTGATAACACTGTAAGCAAATACAATACAATGTTTGTCAAGTGTTTATGGAAATATTCACAGTTTTCATTTCATTTAAAATGAATAGTTTAATTAGGTATTTTATAGTCAGGGCCTGAATTTTGAAGGTCCCTTCTGTGAATATTTTATTCATTACAAAAATATGATTTTCAAACCTAACAATCATCAGCATTTTTTTTTTTAATCAGACAATAAGAGAAACTGAAAGAAGAATATGGGGGGGAGGCCTTTGCCCAGCAGTGGGACATACAAGGCAAAAAAAAAAAAATCAGGCAATAGTTTTGGCTCATAATCCTTGTTGGCAGAAAAAACCCTAGTTGACTTTACCTGCTATCTTTTTATTCTGAAGTCCATTTTCTACGGCAGCTAAATGTAAAAAAAATGTTTCGAAACTAATAATGATCAACTTGAAAATGGTTCGAATGGTAGTGGTCAGCTCAGCACGGATGAGTGGCTGTCCTTTCGAAACATACGACTTAACCCGCCTACTATTCCAGTCACGATAGACCTGATGTAAATCGTTTCATTATCACGTCATGTCTACAAAATCGACTTTTCGGCCACAGGCGATTAACTGTAATCCAACCCCTAGTTAATAAAAAAATAAAAAGTCTACCCTTATGATATGATAATGGATTAAAATGTCTCCCTAATGAGTTTCATGTGGGCGACAACCGAGAACACATGATATTTATGAAAGTATAACTGGCTATAAATAATAAGTCGAGGGTGTCCATTCCCCCGTAAACGTTTCACGCTACACACGCGTGCTGAAAGGTTACCGCCCATCGACGCATTTGCATACGTTGTGCATTAGTTAGATTGAATACAGAAAGTACACAATCATGATAAACTCAAGGTCTCGATGTTGCAAGATTTTTGTCAGTTGATAAAAATCGAGGAATGACTGTGAAGGTTCAATTCAGTGGTTGGCATGATTCATGACAACAAATCGATCAATAACATCCATCTGTGAACTCTTTACGAGATTGACAGTCGACACCACCTCAGAGTCAGACGGAACCCTCATGGTTGAACAAAACGTGAAAAGCCTGCGCTGCGGTCGCGCAAGGCGATCATTTGAGTAGGGTTTACTTCCCCACAACGGCACAAAACTATAAAAATCCACCTGCATGCAGCACTGAGCTGACACAGACTGAGGATATATTCTAACGAACGCCTAATGATTCTATTATCACCCCCTCTTTGCCACTGAAGCATGCTAGCGATGATCAGCGCAGACATCAATGCAAGAGAACTGGAATGGGGCGGTGACCCCCACGTTTTAGCTTACTAAAAGCAAAAATCCTTTTGTAATAGAAAACAATGACCAACCTTCATTTGGTGTTTTACTCTCTAATTGATCGAGAACACGCTGCAGATGTCTGATCATTACCTACTTACTACACGTCTTGTTCTTTTATGCCTCATGATCAGAACTTACGCAATAAGAAGTTACCGTTTAACTTGTAAGTTGTTGTAATATCCTTATCGTCATTAAACTGACGTAAGTAACAGTAATTTATTGTCAAGTTGTACAACTAGCTGACGTGCTGGAAATCTTACGAGCGAGCAAAAAATTAGTCATACTACCTACGTGCCTACCGCAAGTACAGATCCAATCGATTGATTCACTTAATAGGGGAAGCCCAGTGGAACTAATTGTTTGCCGATTTCCCAAAGAATTACTTGAAACAAGACAATGTAAGTCTTACGATACTCAAGCACAGATTTCGCCAATCTCACCATGAGCATAAGTGGCTGAATCGAGGTTTAAGTAGACTTTAAAATTGATAATAGTTCTCTGATACTGACCTAAGACTCGAGAACAATCAGCCTTGAAAATCACTAAATAATTGGCGGGGACGTATTTAGATGGTTTTATTACCGGCCGGACATACACGTCCGTTTAGTTGGGACTGATGGGAAGTCCACACAATCGGTAGCAAACGGCTCACAGCAGGCCTAACCGATCGGTTAGTATCTTTTCGGCTCCGATTGTAGGTACGTGTTTCCGGTACGTAACGAAACGTACAATAACATTCGCTCCTTATATGGTATGGTTTGGTGTCAGTATGAGTAATATACCATAGTAGGCACAGGAATCGATGTCTTGTAAGTGTCGAACCGAACTTCTATTTCATACTTCAGACACGCACGAAGCATTGTTGAAGGAAACGTTCACACGAGAAAATGTAACAGATGAAACAAAACATAAAATTATTATGGGACATTTTCACAATCGGCCATTGAGGTGGCACAAATAAGAACCGGATCCGTGAAAATAATGATGCTTTTCATTACGGCAAGCCTGAATGCACTCGTATTGAATCGCCAACGAAAAAAGACGATCCTTTTATATGCTTTCAAGCTGGGAATAAAGAAGATATTCAAAAAAATACCTGGGGTTCAGTTAAAATAAGTGGATATTACAGTTTTCCAATGCATATCAAATCTAGCGTAACGTCATATTACCAGAACTGGTACTTGTAAAAAAATAATACATAATAATTAATTCTGTTACAGTTTTCTCTATGTTTAAGCATGATGTAGCTAGACCACAGACTAAGTAACTACGCACTTGTTCTGATGCTCGCCGGAGAATACGATAAATAACTCTCGGTAATAAACATATCAACGGGCCGGGTCTGGCACAAACGGCACCTATGCTGGCCTCTGTGTATGTACTAGCTTCTACGATCCAGCATTAAACTCCGCTTCTAAATTCGACTTGAAATCAGGAAGTAAGGGGCGATAAACAAATCTAATACAGAACTACCAATTGGAAATCGCACCTCTCTGTATGTTTCCTTACCAAAGACGATAAAATCCTTACACATGCTCTAAAAATAGCCATTGTTCTTTTGGCTCTGCTTCCTCAACAAACTATGGTTGGCCCTGGCAGTCACCCCGTTGATGTCCTATCGTATTAGTTCTGTCGGTCTTTTGCAAAGTGAAATAGTCAGGAAAATTACATCAAATAATGATTTATTTATCATTACTTGCCTAAAGCAAAAAATCCGTAAGTATCATATTATTAATAACAAGCCAATAATAAAATTATGCACTTGCGGTTTGGAAGTGTGGTAGGGCTTTAGTATTGTACCTAGTCATATTCATGGAACATTATGTTACACCAATTCACGTTACAATAAATTATTTCAATTTAAAATTGAAGTCATCATCATCTGCCTTTTCCCAACTGTGTTGGGCTCGGCTTCCAGGTTCAATTTAAAATTGAAGTAAGTTAAATAAATTACGTTCTACAATATGTATAGTAGGTCCAAAAAAGGCTGGGCTACGTCAACCGTGAAAATCTTTATACATAGACAAAATAAAGCTGCAGTCTCCCCAAAAAAAAATTGACTATCACCGTTCCCGCGAGGATATTGATACAAATTTCCTCTTCAAATATTACATAAGCATAATACTCCAAGATCCCAGAGCAGCCAGACCTTACTTATTCGCACTTTACGTATGGTAGATTCGCGGATTTGCACTGTCCCCGCCGATATCTTACAGAGAATAATTGTTAAAAATTAATAATCAACACTGCCTGACACCGCCCGTTGATGGCAATTTCTGCTGGACGCTTTAAAGCGCGGAACGTGAAATATCACGTAATTTTTTTTTTAATAATCAGTCATTTTTTTTATGGGTTCAATAAACCAATGCACTCATACAGCGACATTTTAGTTGTTTCTGGGGGATGTTTGGCCTAATTATGATTGGTCTGGCTCAAAATAAGTACTGAAATTATTATTACTGAGTATGAAATACAAAAATTAATTCTTAGGCTATAGGTGAAATCACATTTTTTTTGCCGTGCTTTGAAGTGCCTGGCAGAAATTTCTGTCGACCTGCATCTGGCAGTGTTAATAATAATTTTTTACCAATTTTTTATTAAACAACATATAAAAAATCAGCTTTAAGATACATTTTTGTATGGGTTTTCTCTTTTCTACACACTGTGTCTACATTTCTAATAAAACTTTCCTCTTGCAGGTCTGCTGGAAGAAATTTCTCATGAAATAAGCAGTACCTTTGTGCTCTTCTATCTTAATGTAATGTCCTGTTAAGTATTTTGTGTGTACATAAATAAATAAATAAATATTATTATTTTTAAGCAACTTTAGCACTATTATATCTAAAAATTAGCCGTCGTCGGCACAAGTCAGCGGCATAATGTTCACAGTACATACTAACACTACTTGATGCCACACATTTTGTTAATGAGTTAATAAGTAACCTCTGGCGGCCCTGGGCTCTTGTTCTATAATGTTTCGTACTAACCAGCTGTAACGTTTTTGGAGGAATATTGCGAAATTAACTCCTTCTAAAATTAATTACACGGTCTGCATATTTTTGGAACCTAATTACAATTATGAAATCTGCTTCTGGAATCTAGGTCAAACTTAAATAGCGTATATTACGCTACTTTTGCAAGTTCTTGATGCACATAACCGGAGATAACAATAGCTTCCCGTAGTATATAAACTAAGTATGTGTATAATTGGAGCAAGTGCTCGCTGTTCATTATCCAATTTACGTAATGATAATGACCTCTTCACTCCACTTTCTTGTGAAGTCTTTGTCTAAGTGCAATTGAACTTAATTGTGAAGACATAATATATCTTTGATGCTAAAACCTCTTCTAGACACATTTGAACCTTTTTTTATGTAATGGAGACCTTGAAGATAAGCACACCATCATTTAATATTGGTGTTGCAAAGCGTAGTATTTGGGAGCACTTTATTGTCAGTCTGCAATGTGGGTAGATTGATAAAATAAAAAGCAGCCAAAATCCCGACAACCCTTTCTTCCAAATGCAAAAAAAAAGGAACAAATCATTTGAAAATTAGAATGCAGCATACCTAAGCAACCCCACGTCCATTACGTGTGTGTCAATCATCCAATCAGAACGGTCACAACTCACACGAGTCGCGTGAGAATGCGCGGCACACGATAACGCATGCTGCATCCTCCGAGGGCAATGGAACCATCAATTTATTTGCCTTATTAGATCTCCTGATTTATAATACATAAATTAATAAGAACATTGTTGTGCCTCGAACTTTGGAGCTACTGATTCCAATTTATGTTAGTGTTTAAATTGGTTCTACAGCTAGCTTACACAATGTTTTAGTTGTTTGTTTATATCGAGATTGGTAGACGAATCAAACAATGGGTCGTACAATTAACGTTTACATGTTATCAGTTCCGTGTTGGACAAGGGCCTCCCTAATGGGGACAGCCAAAATAAAAAACAATCCTGAGTTAGTCAATGTTCAAGAATCACTGCGTTTGTTCTACATTGCCATTAGTGACAATCACTGTATTTTCGTAGCCAATATAGTTGATGCTGCTGAATACACGTAGAGAACTTTAAAGCATCCACGCTTCTACGAAAAGAGGCCAGCATTTTTTTTGCTTTGTATCTAACGAGAGCATCCTGTGGGCTGTGTTTAAATGAAAACTAATATCGACAGCTATTCCACAGAGTAAAGGAAAAGTTACAGGTTATCACATAAAATACAATTACGGTGTCTATTATTCACACGTCTATAATTATAGCCCAGTTAACTAATGATTGATACAGTTTAATTTATTTATATGAAACAAATACATTTGTAAATAATGTTTTTCCTTCCTCGTGGCAAAAGTTTCATGTTTATGTACCTATGTTACATGCGACACTGGATTGAATCAATCGAGTAAGTGTGTAATTAATTAACCGGAGTCAAATGATGATAACCTAGCCTCTTTAAGAGATTGATATGGCTATAACTCAATTTATAATTATTGAAGTTTTAATGCAAAGTTTAACTTTAACTCTCGGACAGACTACCGCAATTCTATGCAGAGCTGCACTGAGAATAGCAGGTAATGCGTGATTGTTCCGTTCAACGTCTGACAAAGCAATATTATCCTTCCAGGCCGTGGTCCTTACAAAGCTTATTCTAACACGAACACTAATAGTTCTTGCAGAATGTAATTCTCCAGATTGCCATTTCAAACCGCACTGCGCGGTCCATTTTAGTCAGAACAATGACAACAAACGTCAAGGAGACGTGAGTAATAACATAGGTACTATCGAGTTTTGGATGCACAACCATATTCCTTCTCCTCGTTTATCGTACAGTTGGAAGGAGACAAAACAACGTTTTGTAGCTTGCATGACGTGGTATATTGTTGAATAGGGATCCTTATTAGGTGCGGTGCGGCAACGAACGCGCTGCGGCATTTCGCAACGTGATATCTCTTACGGAACGTAAATGTTCTGGGACCAAGCCTCTTTTTGATATAAATGCGTACATAATTTATATACTTGGAAAGGCTTTCTTTACTAAGTAGGGTACAATTAACAGTTTTAAATGTATTCAAGATCAGAATTGCATCGTCTCTAGACACTAGCTCAGTTTCGCAACCATCTGGCGAGTTTTTGCGTTTATTAAATTACGCAGGTGGTTTCGGGATCGCAGTATATTATTAGTACATCCAAGGACTCTGTTTACAACCTTCCTTTAAAAACCCTTTCTTACCGAGGCCATGGTGTGGACTATTTTTAGACAAGGCAAGGCCATAAGACGAAAGGACCGAAGCGAATTGATTATCTCACGATGGCTTCTTTATGCGCATTTCCAGTTATTTTTGAGATTGTTTCCGTCCCTATATTATTGTCTGAGAATTTAATACTTTAGTATTATGGCATCTTCAGAAATCGTTTACACTTTGCATATTTTACTTTCAATACGAAATAGGAATGTAATAAAAAAAATTTGGTCTAAAACTCAGATTTTACTGTTCTTTCTACATGATTGCTGTCATCTTTCTTGCCCTTATCCACATTCATTAGGAGTTGGGTTAGCGTGTCTCATTCTTCCATACACCTCTCTTCTCCACTTTCCACATTATACTATGTACTTTGACATACCACTTACCAGTCAACTCCTGAAAGATAAGTGCTTCACTTTTAAAAGGACCTCAAGTATGCAAAGTTATAGTACCGACTAAACCCATTTTGTTAAGTAACATACTCGTACGTTTAACTTGGTTAAGTAAGGAGTTTTGACGAGCTTTAGCAAGAATTTACTGGAACAATGGGGCTTTAGAAGTGCCTCGAAGAAATTTTTTAAAAGGAACCCGCAAAGCGATAATTATACAAGTTCTGCTGGTTGTTTGTGAAAATTTTTTTTGTAAATAATGACCAGTACGTTTCCTTTTAATAAATAGTTTTACTTGAACATGTTTCTGTTCTGTCGGTTGCCAGCTGCTCTCACGTATCCAGTACTACTTATATTTACTTACTTGCTTACAAACTACATCGAAAAGGGCAGGTGCAACACGTCTACAAATAGTTAGGAGCATTTAATTGTATGTTCAGCATCTACCTTTTTGAAGGCATATGAAGGGTGTAAATAAACCCTTAACATAACCGAAAGGCACTTGTTCTCCCCGTCTTTGCGATAATTTTTTGTTCTAGACCATACCTGGGAACCTTCTAGTTACGGAGATTTGGGGGTCAAAGTTCTAACTTTTTCATAAGTTTTTTTTTAAATACATATTTTAATGCAAGATTTTTACTTTACACACCTCCATGACCCCCATTCTATTCAATCCATCCATCAGCACAATGCTTAAAGTGCTTTCCATCGAGTCCTACCGTAAAACGTGACTTTTCACCCCAAAAAAAAAAAGTCGATTCCCAGCAATAATTTTTGCTTAAAGTTACTTAGTTTGATGCAGAATGCTTGGTTGACGGCTATGTGAAGGGTCTGTTTACACCCTGTATAAAAAAGTTCCTGTGAGCACTGACATTTATGCAAGCGCTGCAATATCCTTAGTCATTCATAATTATAAGTGAATAAGACGTGTGGTATTCGATGTATATCTATAATACCTGTTACAGATTGCACCTGCGCTCGCTACTTAGCCCTATTATGATTTACAGCAAAAATAATATATCCATTACATTTCATACAAATCGTTTGCAGAAATATCTGCTCAGGAAAGCTGCAAATAGATAACGGTTTCCAACTTCAAGAGAGCCATTATATTCTTTTGAGCTTGTCTTGGTAGTTGTTGACATTCTTTTGTCGTTGTTTTCATCAAGATTTTGTAAAGATAAACATTTTTAATTATTCTGGAAGTCAGTAAGCGAGCCATTTCAACAGCAGTGGTGGAACAACGGGTGGGTAGCCATGATAGCGCATAAATTACAATCCGAGGTTTGGAGACGATGAACGAATTCTGAACTTTATTCCATATAAAAATTGCTCACATTTCAGCGTCGTGTTATGAAAACAACTTCAAAGTCTCGGTTTCAACCTCAATTTATGCAGTACCCTGAAAGCACGTCCAACTTTGCACCCCAGTAGTGTTTTGCACGCAAAGCACCACACTGAACTAAGTTTGGTGCAAGTATTGGCACGTAAAGTTCAACCATGTCGTTAATGTCGTATTGTTTGAGTATAATGCTGACTGTGGGTGCAATGCCTTTATTTATCGGTACTTATGTGGGTGTTACAGAATGGAATTTCATTAATTTCACTCGATGTAGTGTGGGTCGGTGCCCACCTTAATGGCTATTACGATAATACTTAATAAGGATTGAGCAATTATAATTACGCATACACAACTCAATTAAAAAGTTGTAAAAAAGGAAATGGCTATGTTACTTAGTGAACGGCTGAAGTAGCGCGTTGCATTAGAAATTCTATCGGAGGAAAAACTTGCAACGTGTTTTATGAATACCAAGGGGTCCTAATAAACGTTATAAATGCTAATTGGCCAGTAGCATGCTGCATGACGCACTAGGCACACATTCATCAGGTCTAACAGGAGCTGTCTACGACCACGAGACAGATGATCGTGATGTGGAACCAAAGTTAATGGTGCATGGAGTACGTTGCACTCGGATATAAAGAATGCATACTTTCTGTTTACTGTGTGTAATTTAACTAAGATTTTTCGTTTAATAAACTGATAAAGCAAGAAGATAAAAGCTGAGAAAATTACATTGATATGCAGAGAGCATGAAATAGCCGAATGTTTGCTATCAGCAAGTTTTACAACGAATCAAAGCAATAACAATGAAATTGGATGCGTTCATAATAAAATAATGCTAATTCAAACAAGCGCTTTATGTTTTGAAGTTATGTAGACGTGAACTCAGTGGATTAAAATGGTAGTAGGTGAATAGTTCGTACACGTGGTTAACAATAAGGAAATAGTTGTATTCCATAAATAGCGGGAAATGACACCCGCACTCGCGTCGCTATCACTTTAATTTCTGACCATCTGGCAGAATTTATTGCTCAAATCTCGCAATTGGTCGGTAAATGGTGTTAATTTAATTACTGCCCCTGATCTCGTGTGAGCACTTAATTGAACATCGCGTTTGTACCGCGATGTGAACAGTTAATATAAACAGTAGACCATCTTACTTAACACTATTACTGTGCAGTACTGTAGGCGTTGCATCTTAAACGCCACATTCGTTACGAGCTGGTCATTTGCTATTCTATGCCTCAGTAAGCTCTTGGTATCCCTAGAAAGCATAAAACTGATACATCCACCATACATACACCATCTTTATTCTATAAATAAAATGTGTCCCTTGCACCAGTTCTTGAAAGATTATGGCATTTTTAACATCGAAACAAAGATCAAGAAATCACTTGAGAAAAAACTCGTTTACAGTAAACCAAGTGCAATTAAGTGAAACGGGTAGAATGATTGATTAGAAACCTTGTAATTATGTACTTATCTTGATTTATTCTCAGCATAACTTGAAAATGATGTTCTTCTGTGCGATATTTCTTTTTTTTGTGCAAAAACCACTTGTCAGGTCACTTCGGGTCTCTTTAATATTATAATGTTGGCAATCAATTTAGGGTGCCAGCTGCCATTACTCTGTGGAACAGTGAACGAGCATTCCATTTTCTTCACATTTCTCAAATGTGATTACCATTTTATTTGGAGTATTTTCTGAATAGAGAAGTAGGTAGATTCCGCTCGCGGTTTTTCTCAAATCTACGCACACAAGGCAACTACAGTTCTTGAACAAGTTTGAAATTAAGCAATCAATGCTAGGTATATTTAGCAAAATTACAACGTTAAAGCCATGATGAACGAATCAACAAGTCCCTAGTTAGTTTTCTTATATACAGATAACAGACTTTGATTTCAATCAATGTATATGTTGATGACATTCGTATGCCCTAAATCCATACAACGGCAAAGTAATCTTATCTTTACTTTATGCCACCGTATCTATGCCAATGACCAATTTTCTTGTCAGGTACAATAATTTTGCAGTGGGTCTAACCTTGACGGATATAAAGGATCATTTATGCTTCCCGCGGCCGTTCCGATCTCCTTGGGACGCGTGCGCAACTTTAAAATATCCATTTACAGTATTACATCATCTTCGTCGAATCCCAGAATTATCCCGTCTGGTGGGATCATAAAAAAAAACTTGCCATCCTCTCCACACGTGATTCACCACGTTTTAATTTGTATGAATCACCAATTAATATATGCGTTTGCGCACCTACTTGTGAACTTGTGAGGTTCGTTCGGGAAGTCATCTTATATTTACAAGTTATTTTTGTGGTGACACGCCCTTCAGCGATAAACATGTTTTTAACTGAATAAACTGTGTTGACGTTATATAGAATGAGTAACTGTTTGCCATTATAGCAACATCATTTTGCATCCGTATCTTTGAACCTTTGTGAGGAGCTCGTGGCTAAATAATAACAGCCGCTCGGGGTCGATCTTTAGGTTAAGCTGTGCTTGCCTAGGTTGGTCTGTGGATGGGTGACCGCCCATTACATACCGAGTTTCTTCCGTGCCTCGGAAAGCACGTTAAGCCGTTGGTCCCGGCTGTCATTTGTAGATCTTTGACAGTCGTTAGGTAGTCAGTGGCCCAAAAAGTCTGACAACCAGTCTTACCAAGGGTTATCGTATTACCCAGTACTAACTGGGTTGTGGAGGTCAGATAGGCAGTCGTTCCATGTAAAGTACTGGCATTCAGCTGCATCCGGTTAGACTGGAAGCTGACCCCAATATAGTTGGGAAAAGGCTAGGCAGATGATGATCTTTGAACCTTTGTAAGCAGACGTCGAATCTCATCTTCGTTATACAGGGTGGCCGGAACATTGACGTCCAAAAATAAAATTTAGGTCCCTCGTATCGTGAGGTATCCGAATCACCCCCATGTATGTTCCGCGACTTTTCATAGTTTTCGAGTTATGATTTTTTTTCTGATTTTTTGAGAATGATCGAACTGACAAAAAAGTACAAGACTTTGTCGAGATTTTTTTTTTGCAACTGAATTTTCATGAGTAGTACTTTTATGCATAAAATAATCAGTTTCGTAACTGTGATTAAAGTTATGAAAAAGATGGTCTAAAGTGAAAAAATTACGTTCGGTAAACGGTGACGAGGAGTGCCCCTCTCGCCACCGAGAGTGAGAGAGATAGCAGAGATAGTAAGGCGCGTAAC
This sequence comes from Noctua comes, assembly GCA_963082995.1. Lineage (NCBI taxonomy): Eukaryota > Metazoa > Arthropoda > Insecta > Lepidoptera > Noctuidae > Noctua > Noctua comes. The sequence continues at coordinate 11,937,992 of OY720281.1, read as the reverse complement.
CGAAGCCAACGCAAAACAAGTACCTCAGTCGTGCTCACATTGTGTTTACTGCTATATGCGTGTCGCCATTTTAAATTATGAAGCCTGTTTAGGAACCATGAAGTCACATTTTTAAATTTGTTATTTAATGTTGAAAATTTAAGTCATAATTTACCGAACGTAATTTTTTAACGGTCATTCTCAAAAAATCTGAAAAAAATTCATAACTCGAAAACTATGAAAAGTCGCGGAACATACATGGGGGTGATTCGGATACCCCACCGTACGAGGGACCTAAATTTTATTTTTGGACGTCAATGTTCCGGCCACCCTGTATAACAACGGGTGCCAAATTGGTTTGGATGGCCGATAACCCTGGGTAATCGCATCCCTTGGCCATTATCATCGAAGTGGGCCATTAAATATTCATCACTCTTGTAGCTCAAAGCCATAAAAGCTTCAGTGATGTGGAAATTTAAAAGCACAACTATGTAGGCACTATAATAAGGTTGAGGTCAGTCTATTTTCAAGTGTTAATCTAGAAACATATGACTTTATCTCTGAAATAAATCCTCGAGTTATGGTTTATTCGCGTGACCGAAGGCTGAAAGAAAAGTTCGCGGTCGTACCACTACTCTCATTTTCATAATACACGTTTTCCCTGCTTTTTAAAAACGGCGATTTATATGTATTAGACGTAACTACAGGGTAGGACACCAGTCTTTTAATTAATCAAATGTCCGCTTGTCATTCATGGCGTGATGTACAAGAATAAACTTTAATTGCACATCAAAGTATTGGTCGGCGCGTTGATTATTCCCGACTATACAGCATATTGAACTAAATGTACGCATTACGAACTGTTAAGAACAGACGGGAAACAATAAATCACTTCGCGGCTGTACATCATTTTAATTATTCTTGATTATAAAAACAATAAAGATGCTGAGAGAAAAATAGTAAAGCACAGATCTAAAGGCACCATTATTATACACTGCCACGCACTTAAAATTAAAACATGTCGAGTATGAAATGTGAAATGTAGATAAGCCACTAGAGTAGGTCGCTTAGGAACAGGAACAGAGGGCAAACGATAAAATAATCGGTAACATTGGTTCCCGTACCAATAACCGACCGATGCAGACTAATCGGCTGAATTACGATCGCTTCCTGACATTGTTATAAAACGGTTCACAAAGGCTCCCATTACACACGAGGCTAAAGACCTAGCTGCCATTTAACACAAATATTTTGATAGGACTTAGATAGCTACGTTTATTGGCGGCGGTAATCTAACCGAATGATAGCATAACGTGACCTGAGAAATCGATTCAGTGGAGCGGGCTTGCCTCCGGAAACGATAGTGATTCGGGCGTGTAACACAACAGCAAAACCTCGATACGGATTTCTGGTATCTGCCATCATCCCCGAATCGAATGTAACCATCTGTGCAAGTTAATCTTAAGATTGCTCTGAATATTACATTAATCCTAAGAAGTTACAAGGGGATATTCAGTTCTTCGCAAGAATAAAGAAACAGCACGTTTGTGTGTTCCCAAGGGATTTAACTTGCACGAACATCGTGTAGCTGAATATAACATAGACTTCTTGCCATTCGTGTTTACTGGACGAAGTAAAGCACGGATGTTTGCCTCATTGTGCTTATTTTCTAGCTAGTAGCTATCACAATGGTCCCGGTCAATAAAAGCAGTCTTTGTACGTTTTTCACTCTTTGCCATGCTTATTTCGAAGTGAAAACAGCGCGCCGCCCGCCGTTCAACTTTGTTTTTCTGCGGCTGTTTACGGCATAAATGAAAAATGTTTTCTTTTATTTAAATGTTAACGCCTTACTTGAGCGTCGAATTCTAATTAAGAAATGTTTAATTGATAGTCTTGCTGTTCTATTTGTGTTTAATGTAGTTATTGTTTTAAAGCTTCCACCATCATTCTTCCGTTTTCCAGATATCTTCATGAAGAAAATTAAATATTTCCACAGAATTAACGAATTTTTTTTTTGTTGACAGGTAGTCCCGCGATTGCTGGGTTCACTAGTCGGCGGGGCGATGAGTCCCACGCAGCACCTTGAACAGCAGCAAGCCCTCGTCAAGCAGTTCGCAGAAATATTAGAATTCGTTCTCAAATTCGATGAATACAAAGTAAGTGCTACCATAAAACGACGACTTGCAAATATGGGTCCTTAGCGAACGATCCTAAAGGAAGGATCAAGGAATATAATTTTATCATTAACGCCTGTTGATGATCTCATTATACAATTATCAATCATCTCATCTGAACGCATAGGAGCTTATCATAATTCATAGTCCCTTTATCGCTATTTGCGACACCCACTAGAAGATGGGTCGCCCATTCTTTGTTTCAAAACACTGCTAATATTCACACCAGCCTTTAGTATGTCGCATCAATTATGCATGTTAGCTGTAGCCCACGCTTCGCCCGCTGCTATTACTATTATATGATAAACTCTTGTTTCTGGGTTAAGTCATAATTTTGTATGTTAATCGGTTACATGCATGCATGCTACGGTAATTTGACTTGCCTTGTTGCAGTAAAACGCAATCCGCATTTATGTCCGTTAAGATGGTAAATCATTGTTGATTATCTAATGGAAAACGGTCATTAACTGTACCAAATAGCTTATTCATTGGTTGGGCTACTAATGCTGCAAAATTGTTCAGTAATCTCGAATGTTCTTCATACACTTCAGTGGGATAGAACCCAGCTTTGGATTCGAAAACTTTTGCTCAAGTTTGTTTAATACAGCTTCAGTGGATCCATGTTTTGCTTCTGGAAACTCAATTCTTTCTGTGTCGGATTAAAGTTATACGTATCTGAAGGCAGCGCTTTGATCGTTAAACTTTTTCAAGTATTTCTTCAGAATGGTTTTGCTTGTTTAAGTTTTGACAAATCGGGCTTTGAGATAACTAGACAGCAGTGGCGAAGGTTCCATACAACTCGATTCCTACCGGCTTCCCTTAGAAAAATGGCACAGTCAGTATTCGGTAGACAAATAATATAATCACATTAAAGATATGTACTCCGGGTTACCTCTCACAAAAATTTACCCTTCGCTACTGCTAGACAGCATTGCAGATACTTTACATCATACTGATTAAATTCCCATTCAGTTGAAAAGTTTAGTTTTTAGGGTTCCGTAGCCGAATGGCAAAAAACTGAACCCTTATAGATTCCTTATAGATTGTCTGTCTGTCTGTCCGTCCGTCCGTATGTCACAGGCAGTTTATTCCGAAACCATTAGGACTACACTGACAGTTGAAACTTGGTAGGTAGATGTATTCTGTGAACCGCTTTACGATTTTTATAAAATAAAAGATTAAGGGGGGACTCCCCATACATGGAACTGAAACTAAAAAAAACAATCATCAACCTGTACGTACGGGGTGTCTATAGGTAGGCCTTTAAAAATGACATTGAGGTGCCTAAAACTATTTTTTCTCAAAGTCAATCGTTTGACACATAGGCACTTCCAAAGTGGTAAAATGTCCGCGTTCAGGCTCAGAATGTCCCTTTCTCAAAATGTCCCTTGGTTTCAAAAAGTCCCTTTCCCGAAATGTCCCCTCCCCATAATGTCCATTTCCCAGAATGTCCCTTTCCCGAAACGTCCATTTCCCAAAATGTCCCCTTCCCGAAACGTCCCTTTCTCAAAATGTCCCTTTCCTACGACAGCTACGCGTTTAAACTAGGAATATTTAGAGCTTGTTCAGACATGCGGGAACCGCGCAGCCCCTAGGAGTAGAGTTACATTATTGTTTTTACCTCCATAGACAAATAATAAGTATAACAGGAGATCACAGAGGTTCAGTGAACAGGTTGTATAGGTAGTAGTTATCAGGACATAATTTGATATTAATTTTATACACTACAACATAGTATTTGTTGTTCTAAAAAGACGAATGTCATATGAATTCATAACTTTTCATAACTACCCAATTTTTTTTTTAATCATGGTAATATCATCGAGTGAGTCCTCCCACCGCAGGTCAGGAGGGACTGTCAGACTTGTACTGACTAAAATCCACGGTGTCCTTCAATAGCCCTTTACGTTCCGAGGTCACGGTAATTCGTTATTTCCGCGACTCTGGTAGGCTGCAGGCCCTCTAAGGGGGGGGGCGTCATTGTGCTGACACTTTTTGAGGCGCGCGTGGAACACAACGCGCCGTCGACCCGGGCATGGTCCATGGTTGGACAGCGAGTCGCCCATTACTTGCCGCCCGCATGCCCGCGCCTACGGTGGCCGGAGATGGTTCTGCGACGTCCGTCGCCGTGGGCGTCTACCACTGCGGCTGGGCTGTGAGGCGGACTCTGTCCTCTACCTCACGCGTCCCGCCAACTCCTTCGCTAGCATGACTGCTTCGCAGAAGGAGGCGACCGCTTCACACTCCACCTCGCTCCGCAGCATGGACTAAACCAATGTCGGGCACGAGAGATCGACGCCTATCGAAAAGGACAAATCGGAAAGGGACATTTTGAGAAAGGGACATTTCGGGAAGGGGACATTTTGGGAAATGGACGTTTCGGGAAAGGGACATTCTGGGCAATGGACATTATGGGGAGGGGACATTTCGGGAAAGGGACTTTTTTAAACGAAGGGACATTTTGAGAAAGGGACATTCTGAGCCTAAAACAAAAAAGTTTCAGGCTCAGAATGTCCCTTTCTCAAAAAGTGTCAGCACAATGACGCCCCCCCCCTTAGAGGGCCTGCAGCCTACCAGGGTCGCGGAAATAACGAATTACCGTGACCTCGGAACGTAAAGGGCTATTGAAGGACACCGTGGATTTTAGACAGTACAAGTCTGACAGTCCCTCCTGACCTGCGGTGGGAGGACTCACTCGATGATATTACCATGATAAAAAAAAAAATGGGTAGTTATGAAAAGTTATGAATTCATATGACATTCGTCTTTTTAGAACAACAAATACTATGTTGTAGTGTATAAAATTAATATCAAATTATGTCCTGATAACTACTACCTATACAACCTGTTCACTGAACCTCTGTGATCTCCTGTTATACTTATTATTTGTCTATGGAGGTAAAAACAATAATGTAACTCTACTCCTAGGGGCTGCGCGGTTCCCGCATGTCTGAACAAGCTCTAAATATTCCTAGTTTAAACGCGTAGCTGTCGTAGGAAAGGGACATTTTGAGAAAGGGACGTTTCGGGAAGGGGACATTTTGGGAAATGGACGTTTCGGGAAAGGGACATTCTGGGAAATGGACATTATGGGGAGGGGACATTTCGGGAAAGGGACTTTTTGAAACCAAGGGACATTTTGAGAAAGGGACATTCTGAGCCTGAACGTGTGTCCGTCCCCCCTTCTAATTTCTAAAGTAAGAGGAAAATTCTGAAAAATCAGGATTGTAGAACGTAAAAAAAACTTTCAACGAAAATTGGTTTGAATAAGTTTTGATGTTTAGTTTTTGAGATAATTATGGGACTTTTTATCAAACTGCAGCAGTAACTTTGTTTTTCAGTAACATACTATGAAAAACAAATTTATACGTGGCACGTTGCGTGGTCGTGACGTGATTATTTACGTTGCTCGACGTGGAAGTCCACGTCACGGCACCGTGACGCAACGCAACGTGCCACGTCACGTTACCGTGCGGTGGCACGTTGCGTCGTCGTAACGTGTTTATGTTTTATGGGCCCTACCTTCACTACTTCCTGTGTTTCAGCAGAGAAGTAGCGCAACAAACTCCTTAGCAACACATCTGTCTGTTGCTATTACGAGGTCCTATTGTAACACTGTATTGTTTCAAAACACGAAATCAATAACAATAAATACTTATTCCTGATAATGCGGATGATTAGGAGCCATTGTTTCGGCTTTTGTGTTCGCTTTCAACAAGCTAAGCTATGCAGGATCAATGGGTGTAATTGATTGACACAAAACAAGTCATACAGCCATCAACATTTTTGTTTGTTTTGTTAACTAGTGGCCAGTCAACCAGGAAAAGTAATTAGTTTTAGTTGTTAACTGAGTTTCTTTCTGTTGTGTCTACATGTGTATAAGTCAATTTCAGAATTCTCCATGACTCAATACAGTATACCACAGAACAGATTTTTTTTTCTGTTCTGTGCAGTATAACAGAGTGTACCGTAAACAGACCCTTTACATAGCCGTCAACCAAGCATTTTGTACATCAAACTAAGTAACTTAACGCAAAAATTATTGCTGGGAATCGACTTCTTTTTTTGGGGTGAAAAATCACGTTTTACGGTAGGACTCGATGGAAAACACCCAAATCATTGTGCTGATGGATGGATTGTTTAGTACAGGGGTCGTGGAGGTGTGTAAAGTAAAAATCTTACATTAAAAACATGTAAAAAATTGGAACTTTGACCCCCAATATCTCCGTAACTAGAAGGTTCCCAGGTATGGTCTAGAACAAAAAAATGATCGCAAAGACTGGGAGAACAAGTGCCTTTCGGCTATGTTAAGGGTCTATTTACACCCTTTATTTTGTTGTGTTGCTTTGATGGTAACCATTCTGAACCACATGTTCATTTCGAACAGTCACATGGCATGAATGACCTTACATGTTTCAGAAGGAGCTGCAACACAATACGAACAATCAAAGTGATCTAACGTTCACAGCATTGTAAGCAGCCAATAACAAACAATAAGTCACAATGATATAAACAAAGCGACCAATCGTTCGGTCGTTCCCAGCCTATCTGATGCAGCATAAGTAATTCAATTGCTGGGCCCTTTTGACCCCAACCTTGCAGTGTCGTTGCTCCTAGTTCACTGACTGCTATCTCTCGCGAAACTATTGTTTTGTGTCTAGAATCACAGTTCATAATTAGCTATTTTGCTAATGTGAAAAGGAGTGCCGCAGCATTAGTGTGAACGTTAATATTGATAGTTCCCTTGGGATTAATAATTGAATCGTATTAGTTTAAGCATCAACGTGTTTCGGATTTAATTGAACGTCTTTGTGTAGATTTGGAATAATTGAAAAGCCTTCGATACAAAGGACTGCGAAAGCCATAGATGTTCCCATTGTGAAAGAACCAATTTTTCTGTAGCTTGATTTTTGCTTTTCATACCATTGTACGCTTAACAATATTAGGTCGATAAATCAATTAGCTGAGAGATTATTGTTTTGAGAAATGAATACTGAAAACATTTATAAAAATGCGTTATCCAAATTTCCATCATCAAATGCTAAACGACCGTTCCCATCATTTGTATAACGACAAGTAACCACGCTTATCATACCCATTAGTGATTCCGTGTCCCTTGTTGTTCCTATCGCAGTAGAGGAAGTTAGTGTCCATCCTTCCGACCTAACCCCTTCATCACCATTTACAACAGCCCCAGAAAATGAGGCACATTCGGTTTACACCACTTCAAGCTTGAAAACTGAGCCCATTCCAACAAATATTTCAGTGCTTGACTACATAATAAGCCTGTCAATATCCTTATCTACAAGTAGTTTACAATAACTAGTATTGGTTGTCTAACTATCGGCATAATTAATCTAAAGTGAAGCTATCTGAATGTTAGTCATCGAGTCGAAAAGGGAACAATTTGCGAAGGCTTTGTGTAGAAAGTGAGGTGAGGTTTGGCGCGCGTCGCGACCTCGTCGGTGACTCACGGGCATCCGATTTATTTGCATTTATTTCTTTGTCATTCGAAACAGATGAGGATTTGGTAATATTCTTCTAAGAAAGTATAAAAATATAGTTGGTCTGGGCTTGTTGGTCTTCTCGCGTAACATTTGCGAATCGGAGAAACGAGGACTCCGAAAAATATGAAATGGTTTTTGCGAATCGTATTTCATTATTGGTTTGGTGTATAATGTCTGGCTTCTTTGCTTGGTCTTCATGTTTTCAAGACCTGTTTTCGGTCTATCCAGCCGTGGCTTGGAAAGTCACCATTAACGGGGTGCCAATACTGCCAAAAGGTGTCAATTTTTTTTTAAATATAACGTTCAATGGCTCGAGTGGAATCTTTTCTTTTTTTTTCAGTTTTTGTGATACCCTTACCATTTTCAGACACTGGATCTAACTACGTCTACAGTCTATTAAATATTCAAGAAAAACAAAGTTATTATTCATTGGTGTTGTACGCTAATGATATTCCATTCCTATCATTTCGTTTATCTTTCCAATAAGCTGGAACGGCCTTGTCTATACCCACTAGTAACAGAAATAGATTAAGCTTGTGCCCTTTTAGAATTACAAATATTACAAACATCGTTTCTGAAATTTGGTTCCGTATTTCTAAGAACAAAATGCGCTGCTTTAGCTCCTTGACACCATCTAGTAACTAATCGACGTCTTGCTCAGAAAATAACGAATCAACTTCTGCTAATACACTATACAAATTATTTGTGCCAAAATTATTGGTATTCTCAATTCGAAGTGAGTCGAGAATTGTGTTAGTACTGTTCAAATACTTAAACCCTTTCGTAGGGCATCGCTCTTCGGCCGCCATTACGTAAGTCCTGTGCATAATTAACACCCTTAGGTAAACCGATTGTCTTCGAGCACTGATCGATCGGTATCTAATCGACAATGGTATTAACGGTAACGATCTTCATGGAATTTTACAAGTTTATAACAAATCGATAAGTTATTTATGAATGGTAGGAAATGTAAACCATAGTCACTCAATAGGATAATAGTTTTATGTAAATTCCAGAAAATGTTATTAAACACAGTTACTCGTTGTTTCTTGGGCTCGGTGACATCACCGAGTGAGAAAACTAAGTAAGAGCCCAACAACAACAAACAACATACCAACAAATGTTATTCAATTTGCTTCATTTAAATACCATTAATTAAATGAGGAGCTCGTGGCTAAATAATAACAGCCGCTCGGGTCGATCTTTAGGTTAAGCCGTGCTTGCATAGGTTGGTCTGTCGATGGGTGACCACCCATTACATACCGAGTTTCCTCCGTGCCTCGGAAAGCACGTTAAGCGGTTGGTCCCGGCTGTCATTTGTAGATCTTTGACAGTCGTTATAGGTAGTCAGTGGCCCAAAAAGGCTGACTACCATTCTAATCAAGGGGTATCGTATTACCCAGTACCGACTGGGTTGTGGAGGTCAGATAGGCAGTCGCTCCATGTAAAATACTGGTATTCAGCTACATCCGGTTAGACTGGAAGCCGACCCCAACATAGTTGGGAAAAGGCTAGGCAGATCATTTAAATGAAGCAAATAGAAAACTTGAAAGAAATTGTTCTGTTGTCATTTACTAATTCGGATAAAATGAACCAAAAAAAGATAGATTTCGAGATTCTCCCAAGTTTTTAATATTTAATTAAAGTCTTAAGCTCCAAACGACCATTTAGGTTCTAGTCTATGTCATACCAAACAACTAATACTATGAAATAAAGATAAAATACATGCTCACATTAGCAAAGCCCTGCATTTTAATTTTACTTCGGTATCCAACGCCTTATTTCAGCATAATTACTGTGCAAAAATTAAATAAAGAGTTGGTTAATCTGGAGGCTTAATGTTGCCAGTTATTAAACCTAATTGGATTACGAAGTAGCCTTGTATCAGCGGAAATAGAAACATTGATTAGCCATGCTTCATTCTTTCTGTGAGCTCAGCGTATCGACCGTAGCGGGTCGAAATACTTAGAACACTGCTTTGTTTAGTTTAATCAATTATTTCCTAGAAAGGGTTGGTTAAAGAACCATAGATAGATTCTATTGAAAAATAATTATTCAAGTTTTATTTTTTTTATTACGAAACTTCACAGAATCGGCCCTATACACAGCGGTATACTGAATAAGATAATAAAAATAGCACGAAAGAATATTTAAAAATAAAAATTCTTCTGTAGAGGGATTAACTTAAACTCAAGTCATGAATTAATGATAAACGATACACTAATTTATTGAAGTACTGGAAAATCTCTGTAGACAATATGATAAAATAAGATATTTAAATAATAGGACTGTAATCGTGCTCCTCTGACGCAAATCGATCCTTCTCCATTTTCTTTGAGACAAGGAAACAATCATCCAAGCATACACTTTATTAGCATAGCCACACCTCAAGCAATAACGATTTCTAATAAAGAGTTTCAATTCAAATACTGACGAACAATGTATCGTTAAAAGATAATCTTGCGACGAATAAATCGCAAGCGCATGCATCTCCTTCGCGTGTGGTCTACTAAAAATAATTCACAATATGGACGCGTAAAATTACTAGGTTCGAGTTGCCTGATTGAGTGGCACGATGTTGAATGGGCGGCAATCCTAATTCATCTCCGCCCTTCATGTCTAGAAAGTATTACTCGACGAGTATTTCGCGTGCCCATTGTGTGCAAAAAGTACTTTTATCAGTGAGTTTCATCATCATTATGTCAGCAGGTCGACGTTTTTATTGTTAAATACGGGTGTCCCCGTAGACTCCTATAAAGCCCATAATATTCTGGGAGACCAGGTGCAAAGCTCGAAATGTCACATTAATTTATTAATGGAAGGTCAGCTAGCTTTCATGGTCTGCGTGACACAGTTTCATCAATAAATTATGCGTTATGGCAAACACCCCCGAAGAATGGACCTTCCAAAATTAACTGGATACGACCTGTCCAAATACCCATGAGATTCCGGATTAATCTTTAATTGACCGTGTCTGAAAGATAGATCCTACATCCTAATTAATCCTAATATAATTCCCTTTTTCGCAGATGAAAACACCAGCGATACAAAACGACTTTAGTTACTACAGACGAAGCGTATCGAGAGGGGGGCTGATCAATGCAGAACTTCCGCCGGGAGAGGAGCCCCACATAACGGCAGAAGTCGCCAACAGAATGTCCCTCTTCTATGCACAAGCCACGCCGATGTTAAAGGTCCTGTCAGAAGCCACGAGCCAGTTCGTCAATGATAACCAGCAAGACTTGGAGAATACGACGGAAACGCTTAGCACTATGGCGAAAGTTTGCCTCAGGATGTTGGAGAATCCGTAAGTATTTTTTGTTTCTTCAAGGGATCCAAGATGTTTTTTCTTCCATGAAAGGGTACTAGAACTGTCACAAAAAAAACGAAAAATGTAATCATCAAGTGATCTGAAATTATGTTGTCAATGCGAATGCGATGCTCTTCACCATGTCTTGACCAAATCATGTCCTATATATTTGATTGGAGTTTCCGAAGTGCCCAAACATCTGCAAGAACCTGAAAACCACCACTGGTGCCGCAATTCACGTTGCCTCCTACTAAAACGAAGTCATCAACAGAATTATAATACGTTACGTACATTTACCATCGACTCGAAATGAAGAAGTTATCAATATCACACATGCTACTAATGATGCTGCATGCTACGTGTTACTACCCAGACATTAGACCTCAGCTCAGTTATCTTTTTCGTTATCCACTTAAAGCGAACGTGACCTAATCTCGCTGGAACTACGCGGAAATTTTCGAATAACTCGTGAAAAAGTTTCAATCGCCAACGGCTATTTTAATAAAAGCTCTTTTCCGCTACAGCAGTACCTTTACCCGTAAAACTGTAAACGTACGTTTTTGTGCCAAGTTCTACTTAACAGCGTCAATAAAATCGGTCATAAATATGGATGCCTTCCGAAGCCATCAACAACATGAAATGGTGTCAACAAGATGTAACTAGTCTCTAGCATGTTTACACCAAACCAGTATCCAGTACAAAACATTCGCTCAATGATGATCAAAAGCGTCCGTAATACTGCACTCGTTTCCAAACTAGATTGTTGTAAACCTACCTAGCCAGAGCGAGTCTCGGGTTACACGTACGAACCTGATTTGCAAACAAGACCCTTGTTCCTACGGAATACGGTGCACCTGTAAAACCGCTTTTAACTTCGAAAATCTATTTACATCAGCCGCTGTGTATCTGCGATAGGTTCAGACTTCATCGAAGTTAGTTCAGTAGATCAAAGTTGAACAAATAAGTCTTAACTTATTTTCTGACATCTGTCTGAGATCCTTTCGCTGGGGCAACAGCTGTGTCGTAAGATTAATCGATTTGAAAAACTTCTACTTCTACTCGATAGTTATTTCAAACAACGAGATTTATAATACCTATGTTCTGGATTGTTCTATCACGTAGACTTATTATCTAAAAGCTTCATTCAACATTTCCATTATTTCCTGGTCAATAGAAAAATGGGTCAGTCTTTCGAATGAACGGTAGCCGTTGACAGGTGGGTAGACAGGTGGGTAATATAAACAGTAGGAGCGTATAACGTCACCGCAGTTGGTCCTGTTTGAGTTATCCTTGCAACAATACGAGCATATTCATTACTCTCAGGGATCGTGTGTCGAGCCACGACATCGATACGCTCGAGCCACCGTCAGAGCATAAGAACATATAAATAAAGATAAATCAGTTGTCACTTGTACCAACACGTGCCTTTGAGTGTGTTTGTACCATCATCGCCTCGCCTCACACGTTACTATCTATACCACTAAGCGCCATCCTCATAATTGTTTACAGCACTCGATTCGAAACTTATCACGGTACTTATTAGCTCAAAATACCGACCTCACCCTGACCAATTTACAATTCTGCGAACGTCCAAACTCAGCTGAAAAGTTTCAGTTATAATCACGTTAAAAGTCTACAGTTTCAAAGCTTATGTTTTGCTTTCACCGAAATTAGGTTCATCCTAATAAATAGAGATATCTGACACTGTACGAGTTTGATAAACGGCTGAATTGTTTATACAAACTACAAATATCTTATCTCCCCCGAGATTTACTGATTGGACAGATATTGCCGGGAAACTAATTTAGTTCCGTTCCCCTCGCCTATTTAGGGTGGAAATCGGAAATGCGCTTGCAAGTTCCACGTAGGAAGCAATTCTCTAGATTGCTTTCCACTTCCGAAGATTTTCTTGATATCTGCGAAGTGCTCCAAAATTAGTTAGACAATAAATCTTATGCGGGCCGCGGCAGTGAATATCCATACCACATGTTAGTTGATAACTAAAACATGTGTCTTGTTTATCATGTATCGTATCACTGGATTAATTGCACATGCCGTGTTGTAGCCATAATAATGTTGTTACATCATTATAAATCGAGGCGCCATTTTTGAATGTCATGTTTTATTTCCCAATTACTTTCTCGAGGCCTCTGTCGAGTGCGGTTTGTCCATAACGCCCTCCTACGCTTTTTATTCTCCTTTGTTACTATTTCCTAACTCCACGGAAAGTTTTTTTATCTTGTTTAGGTTATGGAGTGACTTGTTTACATAGTTCTAACACTTCAGACTAAACATTCGTAGAGGTTATTCCGTATGTTGTAGCATTTCAGGTATTTTTAGTAGTAGTTTTGTTATAAACCGTTTCTTTTCACTTTTGACGCATTTCGACGGGAAAATGTACAAGTTTAATTAAACCACAGATAACGGTTTCCTCTCTTGTACTTCCTTATCAATACCATGCTGCGTTCCCTCCGGTTGTGCGCGTATTTTCGTCCACTACCTCACATCGATTGGCCCCAAGTGACCGTTTCCGTGCTCTATGCAGTTGTGATGTTCGTTCCATATTGCCAATATAATTGACAACTATAGTAACTACTTGGATTATAAAAACTCCAATTACCACATGTCGCCGCTGAGTAAAAGCCTTTAAGTCTCACGCGTGATTATTTTTGTTAGATATAGGTATGTACAAGAAGGAATGCGGATGTTTTTAAGACTAAGGACGTACTTGCTAAACCTAAGGTGCAAAGGTACGGCAACTGAAATCATCAAGCGATAAAATGCATAACGTATCTATGTCTAATAGGTTATGATTGCATATCAACAACAAAACATAACGGTCATAATGACAACACCATTGAATCACCACAGAGAAAACTTAATAACAACCAATATCCTAATCAATTTGGCAGAAGGCGTCGTTTCTTTGTCAATAAACAGAATAAACCTCATCAGTAATGAGAATGACACATCTGAACAACAGACCCGTAATAACAATTAAAAGAACATCCTTGATTGATGTTAATATTAATTGGTTGTATAAAAATACTTACAGAAACGATCGGCGAGTACCATAAGACCAAAATTAGCAGCTCCTTCATTGAAAGTGACAATACGGACGTGATGAGAATTTAAATTAATGTTCGTCGACACGTTTTGCGGTGAACGATTTGTCACCAATGCTTCAAATATAGCTATACCGCTTCAAGTTGATTGGTGATAAAATTCTAACGATTATAATAATGTATAGCTTGTGCCCGCGGCTTCGCCCGCGTGAAGTTAGGGAATTTCCCACGGGATGTTACTCCTGGGATAATAAGTAATCTAGTATCTATACATACATAGATTTACATGTACTTGCTTACAACTTGCAATTATTAGTTTAAAGTTCTATCAATTAAATTAGATACGTGAAATATTGATACCTTGGTTTGAGATTGGACATCGGATTTACTGGATTTTACCTAAAGAGTATGTACACAAATTTTCAAGTCAATCGACCTCGAGAGTAAAAAGTTTCACAGAAAATTCAACACCCCATTTCTCATTTCACCCTCTAAGGGATAGGAATTTCGAAAAACTGATACTTACTCTTCACAAAGAATACACCCTCCAATTTTTATATCTCTGGGACCCGCGGTTTGGGCTGTGCGTTGGTATATCAGTCAGCCAGTCAGGACATGGAATTTTAAATTGGGGGATGATTTTGGAAAAACTGTGATACACGTATCTCATCATTTTAACCGAAGTATATGTAGACACATTTTCAAGTCAATCGGCTCCGAGAATAAAAAGTTTCACATAAAATTCAAAACCCCATTTCACCCTATTAGGGGTGGAATTTCAAAAAACCCTTTCTTAGTGGATACCTACTCTCCACAAAGAGTACACTGTCCAAATTTCATGTCTCTAGGACCAGTGGTTTGGGCTGTGCGTTGATGTATCAGTCAGCCAGTCAGGACATTCAATTTTAAATTGGGGGATGATTTTGGAAAAACTGTGATACACGTATCTCATCATTTTAACTGAAGTATATGTAGACACATTTTCAAGTCAATCGACTCAGAGAATAAAAAGTTTCATAGAAAATTCAACACCCCATTTCACCCTCTTAGGGGTGGTATTTCGAAAAACCCTTTCTTAGTGGATACCTACTCTTCACAAAGAGTACACTGTCCAAATTTCATGTCTCTAGGACCAGTGGTTTGGGCTGTGCGTTGATATATAAGTCAGTCAGTCAGTCAGTCAGTCAGTCAGTCAGGACTTTGAATTTTATATGTATAGATTCGAGATCCTTACGTAGGAAGATATTTTCTGAGATCAATCAGCTTGAGGGAGCTGTTCCTACTTTTGAGTATTCGTTGTTTTCATCTTCTACAAGTGCTGATGCATTACTAAAAGGATTTTTAGTTTTATTTGTCTTTATACATTATACCTACTAAACTTCTTGAAGAGGTAGTGGCTTTCCCTAGGGTCATCCATTATCACACTACTTCATATTGTAAGTCTCTAAAGTTCTAGACAAAGCTGTCCAGTTCACCATTTTTTACCGCAGCTTTTACGTCATAATATTTTTATCAAGTAAAACAATATTTCTTCGAGACATTTTTCTTAGCTACATATTTGAATGATAATGTATGTACATATTTGATTACTGCTGTAAGGCATTCAGTTTGAATGACGGCGATATCACAACATTTCTCGATAGCGCTAGTGCCTAGATTTAGAGAAGGTTACTATAAAACCACCTCTGTTGTCAGAAGTAACTTTAACTAACCGTTAAAACATTTCTCCCAGCAACTGAATATTCAACAAGATAAATTCTGCTGATTTATGTGTTAATATTTAGAACTGGCTGACTCACGCCCCGATTAAATTCCAAGACGGGGACTAGATACAAAATTGAATATTGTTGATATAATTCGGTTATTAAATCGTAAATTGCGGAGCATTAAATCGCTCGTTTGCAAAACGTCTGTCACGAATCGCATTTATTCAAATATTAGCAGACGAAGCACTTCCGTCGTCGACAAATAAAGGTACAAGTAACATTTATACAGTTTAGTGAACATACCTGTCTGTGCGGTGCATACGGGATCCGATGGTCCGTGGGCGGCGCGGCGACCCAAATCCGAGCCCCAAGCCAGAGTCGTACGTAGCTTTATTATGTCGTAAATTCAGTTTCTTCACTGTAAACACAACACACGCGACCCAAAACAAACATGCACGGAACTTATTTATTTACTTGTTGTAACCATATCAAAGCGTACATAAAAATATTTTCGAAAAATTAGGACACTTTGGAATATTATTCTAACATGGCAACACAAATCTGGGTTTCTAGTTTGAAGTCATTTACATGAGACGAGGTCACGGTATTAATTACAGCAATTTTTCTGAAGTTTTATTAATAGATTGATCTAACATAAATCTTGTTATTTTTCCAGAAAACTCGTCGCCCAGTTCAGTCGTGAAGAGACGTCGCTGCTAGTCCTACGCGTTATGGTCGGCCTGATCATTCTGTACGACTGGGTGCACCCGTCCGGTGCCTTTTGCCGGTCTTCGTCTGTCGACGTGAAGGGCTGCGTCAAGTTCCTCCAACAGCAACCACCCACGAAGGCAGAACCACTCCTCAACGCGCTTAGGTATACGACGAAGCATTTAAACCATCAATCGACGCCGAAGAACATCAGGACTCTGCTGGCCGCGTGAGGACAGCACTCGAGCCTTGCATGTTGCTGTGGGGAATGATGCGACAATAATTACCTGTGGGGATACCTCGTTGGCACGCCTTTATTTTGCTCCTTAGCGATACCTCTACATTGTAGTATAAACACCTGTCTCTCATCGATACATTATTCGAATGTCGAATGACCATGGACCATTAACGAAGCTATAATAGTGTATAGGTTTCAATTATAATATAAGGGTAACTATAATTAATAGTTACAATAAAACTGACGAGGCAGACGCTAAAATAGTTACCGAAAAATGAGAATATCATATCACAATGGGATATGGTAGTACCCAGCGTCATTTGGATGAGAGAATATTACGTGTCGTCTAAAAATGTTTTTATCAACTTTTGGTTCCTACAGGTGAAAGAAATTTATAAATAAATACCTGTATTTAATTGTTAATTAATTAAATTAACACTTTTAATTATTTTAATAGTGAATTTCGGAAAATAATGTCTATGTATGAAGAAAGGAATAATCTACTTATGTGATTCTTACGTTTCATAGTTAGCATGCTTTAAAAGCAAAATTTTTAGATGAAATTATATAAAGAAGCTATCCCTACACTCCCACATTCGTGCAAGGTTTCACTGTACCCTCTTCGTCTTCAGTAAAGCTGTCAGTCGCAACTCGTAAGTTAGCTTATATAAACTATGATAGGAAGGCTTAGACACCTCTAATGTGTAATGTAATTGAAAAAGAAGTATTATTTACATTTATTCTACGATATAAAACTGCCTTGGATCATATTGATTGGTTACCAGACAATTTATTGTGCTACTTATTCAGGAGAATTGTTAATTTTTAGATCACCGTAAAGTGATGTATCCTTTGTAATACTGCACCTAAGTATCTCAGTAAGCTGAATTCTTCCTTTACATTCATGTTTGTGACTATATTTTGAAGCTGTATAAAAATATTAGATCTATAAGTAATATACATAATTATTTTATATGATACTTAGGTGGAAAGTATATGATTACTTAGTTAACAAACCTTTGATCCCAGTGTTGAATGGTATTAAATAGATATTGTAAATTTTTATATACTTAGCACAAATTTTATTGTTACGCACGTCCCTTACTGGGAGGTCATATGTATTCGGTTCCAAAGATTTATTCAAAACGTTAATTACTACTAATTTCGCTCACTACATGATTCGTGTCGTATATTATTTTTTAAAGACTGAGAAACACACTCGCGAATATTTTATTGCATTTCTCGTAAATACAGTTCCATTTCTTTTAATTAAGAAACCAGAAATGTATAAGTCACGAAACTATGCCTTACTGAATTAAATAAAAAGGCGTACCTATAGCGAATATGAGTAATTTCAATGCCTTTTGTAAAATTATTATAAAATGTTAACTATGTCGTGTTAACAATGTTGAATTTATGCATGTACCACTGCCTTGATGTTAAATAACATAATAATTTTAAATTGAATTTATAGGTATAATGTAATACGTTTCACTATTGATGTATAAACTCAAATGTAAGTATAACTATTAAGCATGTACTGTTTATTTACAAGTAATACAAGTTTATATGTATTTACATCATTCTCCCAGTTCCGTGTGACTGAGCGAGACAGAGCGCTTGTATGAGATACTATATTTTTTAATTATATTTAAAGCCGCTGATTACGCTCAAAATCAATTCGCATGTTGATTTAATTCTACTTCGTGAATAGGATCTCTACGTTATAGATTGAAATTCGTGTTTCAATCGACCGGAGATATCATAGCGCAGAAATAAATAGAATTTACTTTTGGTACGAACTGTTTGACGATGATTATAAGTAGTTTGATTTATCTAACGTGTTTTCTGGTCTTAAGTGGGCCATACACCTTAAGTTTTATCGTCAGATATAACAATAACCACCACACCAATCGGAGCGGACCATTCGAAGTTAAAAATAAGCACAAAGTAAATAACGAAGTTCGCCCGAATAGTTGGTCTGGTGTATGGCAGGCCTTAGTGTTAAGTTTGCAAATGATAATAATTTTGTTAACCCTTTCACTATTTATACGTATTGGTAACATAGCTGTCGGTATATCACTAAGCACAAACACTTGTCTTATGTGTAATAGTATCTTAGAATTAAATAAAATTATTAACTTAGGATGGTTAGTTACATTACATGCACAGTCAGCACACTACTTTATGATAGTTAATATAGTATCCTTGTTGAATATTATCTTGTAATTGCGACTGTTGCTTGCAAGGAATAGGATCGACTCAGGTGTGCACTCCGAATTGCATTTACTGTGAGGAATTGAATGTTTGAATAAATAATATCGTTCCCTAAATTAACACTGCCCAAATAAGTAAATTTTATACAATATTTTTTTAATAATTGATAAGTTTTCTAAAATTATTCCAAGATATAATAATTCCAATCACTCCATGTTGAGTCTAAGCATACTTTGAGCAAGTTAGTAGTGTCTAGTTGGGCAGAAGTAAAAGTATTGAATGCTTATGATCGTAGAAGATTAAATTATAGAAAGGGCCTCTCTAGGTCGCTATGTTTGTGAGTAGAAAAAGATGTAATAGTACTATTTACGTTGAAACAATTATTTACTTGCATTATTTACTCAGAATTTATTATAGCACAGGCATTTGTTAATACTTTAGCCAAATCTTTAGTAAATTCTTTTAGAAAACGTTAATAAGATGGAATACATAATATGTACTATGTAGTTGAAGATTGTTGTATGTATTATTTTAACTGCAACATTTTGTTATTGTTTAAGGTGGTTTTGTATGATAGACCTATTTTTCTTAGTTATCATTTATTTATTGTATATAATAAACACACCAAAGTTATAAGTAATAAATAAACTTGGATAGATTCTTGTACACTGTTGTTTTATTATGAAGCAAAGATTTTAATTGTCCCTAAGTCACTCATGAAAAATGTTTAAATACATAATATCACGCCTGTAATCGAAAGGTTAGACAGAAGTGTACCGAATAGTACGCCAACATTTCGCACAGTCCCATTTTGCCATCAACTGGGCACAAATGCAGACTCCGTGGCTGCTACTGAAAAAAAACCAACTGATGAATAAACCCAATCATAAAAAATCTTTTTTGCAAAAAATAAAACCGACTTCAAAAACAGAAAAGTGAAAAATAACTTAACTTCTGAACTCAGTGACTTTTGTTTGTTTGATTCAGTTTTTTTGTCACCGACTTCTGAAGTTAAGTTTTTTTGGTTTTATTTTTTGCAAAAAAGATTTTTTATTTTTCCATTTTTAGTGTAAATGTATAGCAAATATTTGCATAGGATATTACAATCCTATAGAAATATTTGCTATACATTTATTTTACATTGTTAACAATACATTTTATGGTAATAGGCTTATCCCCAATAAAATAGAAGTTAATATATCTAACTGTCGCAATCTGGGTGTACTGTACGCATCTGCGTACCCCATCAGAGCATACAGCCGTTACGTTATGTTATGATATTGTGTAAACAATACACATCCAAGCGATTGCAGCAATCACGACAGATTTACTGTCTACTATTGAAGAGTTCCATTGTATAACTCCGAAGATCAGATTCACCAAATTTAAACGGGACCACCGCGGAATAATATTCATCTAAATCAAAAAAAAAATCATCGAAATCGGTTCACAATTGTCGAAGATATCGATAACATAAAATTTGGAGAGTCTCCTCGATTTCTCTAAGATCCCATCATTAGATCCTGACATGATGACCATAGGACCACATAGAAAGTATACTGATTCAAACAATGCCCATAAAATTTGAGGGTTGCCCTTAATTTTTCTGGGATTCCGTCATCTGATTCTGACTTATACCTTCCATCATCAGCTCATCAACATGAGATAATGATTACCAGGCACAAATATCTGAATTGTGTTGGAGAGTATATGAAAAACATTGTATGTGCCTATAAAATTTGAGGGTTGCCCTCGATTTCCCTGGGATCCCATTATCAGATTCTGAGTTGGTGACAATGGGACTACCTCAGGAGTATAGGCTTTCGAATAAAAAAAGAATTATGAAAATCGGTCTACAATTGGCGGAAAAATCAGTGAACATGGGTACATAAAAAATACAGTCGAACATAGAAACTCCTCCTTTTTTTTAACCCTTTAACGGGCATAACGATCTGGGAATCGGAAAATAATGCCAAATATTCATAGGTATTATTGGTAAAAAAATAAATTTCACTTTTTTATTTTTTTTTATGTTCTTTGAGTATTTAATGAGTGATTGATAAGTCTTTAAATAACCGTTGTACAACAATAGAATATCTGGCAGGAACACATTATTTAATGAATGAGCTGAAAAATATGGTGGGAAAATTATTCCTTTTGCTTTAGAAAGGGTTAAGTCGGTTAAAAATTGTCAAAGGAGTTTTGGTGAAAAATTTGTGAACCGTTTACAATACATGTCATGGTAATAGGCTTATCCCCAATGAAATGGAACTTAACATACCTAACTGTTGGAATGGTGGTACTGTACGCATCTGCGTACCCCCTAAGAGCATACAGGCGTGATGTTATGTCATGGTGTTGTGTAAACAATAAACATTCAAGCGATTGCAGCAATCACGACAGATTTGCTGGCTATTATTGAAGAGTTCCATTGATATCTCCGAAGATCACCATCAGATCTCCACCAAATAAAAAATGGGACCACCGCAGAATAATATTCTTCCAAACAAAAAAAAGAATCATCAAAATCGGTTCACAATTGGCGAAGATATTGCTGAACATACAAACAAAAAAAAATAAAAAATCAGTCGACTTGATAACCTTTTGGAAGTCGGTTAAAAAGTGGTTTAGACTGATGAAACAGTTATGACTGACATTTACACACGAGCTCGCACATCCTTCGTGGAACATAGATGCGTTTAATAGTCAATACAATAACTTTAGTTGTTGTTCTAAGGATTAATTAGCATGAGTGAGCGAGACAAATTCATGACGTCGTCAAAGAATCAAAAACCTGATCATTTCTTATATTCTCAGATTCTGCCTGCCTAAGATCGACTTTTACCCATCTGCGTACTGAATGAAAAACACTTTTTAAGAATCTTTAATACAAGGATAATTAACATTGCGAATGGCGTGCCTACGTTTTTGTCCCTACTACAGGGTTGCCAGGCATAAATAGGTCAGTTGATATTATTTAATTTATGTACACACTTATCTGTTTTCTTATTGAATTATACAGCGTGAATTTTTCAAGTGGGCGTGGATGGTCAAAACTAAAACTATGAGGAATAGCGAAAAATACTCAAGGAGTCACGAGCCCCGATAGCGTCGCTATTAAGGATCAAATTCTGGGAAGAATTGTTGTAATTTTATATATATCCTGTATAATAAAATAGTACTAACACGCGTAACACGGTATTATCATGGTCGTCAAGTAAAATCGGTCAAGAGTCATAGTTGTCGCATTTTAAATAGTCTTGACTTAATTTCACAAGGCAACCTATTCGTGACATGTTTGTATTGATACATAAGTATTAAGATTGCTAAAAATATTTTTCATTCAGTAAGCAGATGAGTGAAGGTCCGCGGGATCTTAGACTATTAGCACAGTAGTAATAACGAGAATATATTCATAACTTTGTTGTATAGTAAAAAGTCATGTAAACAAAGAAACAATTTATTCTTAACTTAAAAAATATGTACAATGATGTGTTAGGTGTTGGCGGGGCGAGGTTTAAGGATCAGCTTGCCGGTATCGTCGCACGACATGTTGAAGTCATTGAGCACGGAGCGCGTGCGCGCGGTGATGATGCTTGGCGCCACCACCTTTCTGTGCACTCCCATCATGAATAGTAACACTAGAAAGTAATAAATACAATTAAATATCAAGCGCCAAACTAGTAGCTCAGTTCTAAGATTGCCATCGACGCGCTAAGAAGTGGAATGTCATGCAAAACATTTTTGTTAATTTCACGAAATAAATCCAGGCTTAGATGCAGACCCAACCCCAATTTCGAAGGTATGGCCTGTCTGACTTAAATTGAGCATGTTTCACAAACTTTTTTTTTTTTTGTTTGCCCGTCTTGTCCCACTCCTGAGCAAAGGCCTCCCCCCATTCCTTCCACTTCTCACGATGGTGTGCTTCTTCTCGCCAATTAACTAACTTATGAAAAAATATATATATACAGGGTCACAGGGTGCAAGTGACATCGACGCACAAACCCTTACCACATACACTCACGTTTCACCGTAACAGCCATTTTACAAATTTACGAAATGCACCACTTGTTTTCAACTGACCAGCCAAAACATTTAATGTGGTTTTGGGGGCTCTCTTGTAACTATTTATGATCAAACAGTGCTAATTTACAACCAAAATGAATCTGAAGGGGAATTTCACTAATGAAACTGAACGCGGTCTAAATCCTGTTCATGAGCTGTAAGTGTCATGAATTGCTATGAATTATTGACACTGCAAGCTAGTTACAACAGCTATCATATGTCTTGCGCCTGATCTCTCTCCAGTCCGTTTGCCATCCCATCGGAGTACGCGAGTGAGGGAATTGAGAGCGCACATGTAGTCTGCTTATGCACTATAATATCTCCCGCGCTGATGGGATTGGCCACCGTGACCGAATATGGTCAAGAGGACTATTATAATCGTTGATAAAATCTACTCTGAGTCCCAACTATTGTTTATCAACCATTAATCTGGTTTCTATTCCAGATATTAATTTAAGAGCGTTAACGACTTACGACATTTCATACAACCTTTAAAGTACTTTTTTTTTCGAAATGACTGAACTGATTTAAATGAAACTTGATACGCATAAGTAGGATACATAAGTCTAAAAAGTTATCAGAGAACATTTTCGAAATGTCTTTTAAAAAAAGATAATTGGAAATTTCTGTTTCTATGGAAAATTTAAAATCTGTCTAATTTAGCTGTAACACTATTTTTCGAAAATGTTGATAACTTTTTAGAGCTGTGTATCCTGCTTATGCATATGAAGTTTCATTCATTACGAAAAAAAAGGACTTGAAATTTTGTATGAAGTGTCGTAAACACTCTTAATGCTCAATAGAACAGACTCATCCATTAGCCAAAAAAAATTATAAATAGCTTACCTAAAAAAGTAGAGGTAAAGGCAAAAAAAGGATGATTCCAGAGAGACTGTGTTAGGGAGACAACCGGTGTGAGCGGGTCCATCAACCAATGATATGCAGCTATTGCTGTGCACACTGACACCACTGTCAGCAGAACTGGAACAGGAAGAAAACATGATTAATAGTTGCACATAATAATATAGATAAAATTAAATTGTGTCTTTAAACACAAGGTATTGCTGTCCGAAGCAGTAAACGAACTGCAAACACTGAACATAGGCCTCCAGCAGGTATTAGGACTAGGATAGCCAATTCAAAATTGGAAAAGTCTTGACAAAAAGCTGACATTGCAAAAAAGTCTGGACCTTTAACTGCTTAAAACAAATGAGCGTACAAACAAAACAACGAAGCATAGCAAAGTCCTCATGGAGGGCCACAAAGCCGGACATGTAACTAACAAGCTATACATTAATTTGAGTCAGGTTACTCTGACAAACACATTAATATTACAATCACCATGATGAAGCAAAAAGATTAACACTATTTATGTAAGTGTACAGAAAATAGGATAGTGCTGCCTATTCTCACTCAACATAAACATTCACAGGAAAACTATTATATTCAGTTGTGAGTTTGGTTCATAATAGCCAGTAAAACATTTAAATTGTGTAAGTAGATTACACAGTGATTACCATTGATTACTTATCAAACTAACACAGTGACAACAAAAACCTTATCAATTTGTAATACTTAAATCCCCAGTAAGTATGAGTTTGGCTGCACTAAAAATTATTGCTATGTTACTACGGAAAGAAACATACTTCTCCATCTCATAGTAGCAGGCTGCAGACATCCTATGACTTCCGTCAGGCGTCGCTCAAACGCCTTCAAGTCTGAAATCATCATGAAACCATATTTATAGCAAAGAAAACGGTGATTTTACATACAATTGTACTAGTAGTTTTTATTTTTTGGCAAAACTTTTAGTCAAAGAGTCACTAGATCGAGTATAAGTACCGAGATCTCAAGCAAGCAACATGCAAGTTTGCCGTCGGGGGCGACGACCTCTCTTGTTGTGGTTATAATAACCCGTACCAAACAGGCCAAGCTTACGAGTAATTGTACAGGAATTATATTTAAGACGAATAAACATAGAAATACCAGACGCGGCGCTTAAAAAAATAGATCAAAAGTACAAGAGATTACTTACCATCGCAAGCCGTTTGTTCCAACGACATCTTGTTTTCACTCGTACAAACAATGAACAAGAATCTTAATAATATCTTTCTACATATTGATCCTAACTTTAGTTCATCGATAATCGATTATTACAATATTTTTATAAATCTAAAATCTACAAATCAGTAAAATACTGTTGTTGACGGGTGAACTGACAACTGACAGTGACACTCTTGACATCAAAGAACATTCATATGACACTGACAGCAAAACGAAATGGCTGACATTCATTATTATCAGCCATTTGTGTCCCACTGCAGGGCAAAGGCCTCCCTTCCCTCTTTCCACTTATCCCTATCCAGTGCTGTTATTTGCCAATTTTTTTGAAAAATGTCGAGTTCGTCCCGCCATCTCCTTCTGGGCCTGCCGCGTTGCCGTTTCCTGCTGTTTGGGACCCATTGTGTTATTATTTTAGCCCATAGCACCTCCGGCATGCGACAGATGTGGCCAGCCCAGTTCCATTTAAGCTTGGCAGCCGTGTGACCCACATCAGCAATTTGAGTTTTGGAACGCAGTATCGAGTTCCTTATACGATCTGTAAGTTTAACTCCAAGGATACTACGCTCCATTGCTCGCTGACAGACCCCGAGTGCGGACTTTTGACGCTTGGTTAGTGACCATGTCTGCGCTCCATAGGTGAGGATGGGAAGAATGCACATGTCCATGAGTTTTCTCTT
The DNA here is from genome assembly GCA_963082995.1 of Noctua comes. Lineage (NCBI taxonomy): Eukaryota > Metazoa > Arthropoda > Insecta > Lepidoptera > Noctuidae > Noctua > Noctua comes. Next base: position 11,912,282 of record OY720281.1, on the reverse strand, counting down.
CAGTGAGAGAGGGAGAGGTCCCTTCATGATTTGCTTCATCGACCAATAGCTCTTCCAGGCGTTCTCAGTGCGTCGTGCAACTTCTCTATCTTGTCTTGCCTGGAAGGAGACTATTTGGCCGAGGTAAATGTACTCATGGACATAGTCAATCCTCACACCCCCAATTCCTATGTTGCGCTTGGTGCTGTTGGTCATCACCTTGGTCTTTGTCATATTCATCGCGAGTCCGACTTCGAGGCTGGCATTGCTCAGTTGGTCGAGCATTAGGCCTAACTCGGCTGCCGTGGAGGAGAAAAGGACAATATCGTCGGCAAAGCGGAGATTTGTTAATCTTCTATCGCCCACGATGATGCCCTTGTCTCTCCAAGTGCTATTTAGTTTTCTAAAGACTTCTTCAAGCGTGGCTGTGAAGAGCTTTGGAGAAAGAGGGTCGCCCTGTTTAACCCCTTTTTGGATAGGGAATGATGGTCCTGTGGTGTTTATTTTGATGGCTGCTGTGCTATTTAGGTAAATTTTTTGTAGTAAGCTAATGTATGTAGGTTCGATGTTTTGATTTTGAAGAGATTCAAATATGGAGTTGTGCGATAAACTATCAAATGCTTTAGAGTAGTCGACAAATGCGATGTATAAGGGTAAGTTGAATTCTATATGTTTTTCTATAACCTGATTAAGGGACTGTAAATGGTCGGTAGTGGAGAGCCCGCGGCGGAATCCGGCTTGTTCGGGTTGGCTGTGTGGTTCCGGCCTAGAATAGACCACCCCTCTCTTCCCGTGGGTGTCGTAAGAGCCGACTAAGGGATGGTGTAGGTGGTTGATAACTATCATCCTACATTCACCTACACCCGTGTAAGTATTCTAACTAACAACTTCACACAACACAAGACCATCTTTGGGCTCGGAAAAGTGTTTCCTAGAGGTCTGGATGGAACAGTCGGCATCAGTGTAGGATGACGACTCAGGGCGATGGCGGATGAACGTCATGCACGTCAACGGCGGCGCCCAAAGACCCAGTTAGGCGGTCTACTGCGCACCCACCAACCCGCATTAGACAAGCGTGGTGGGTTAATTTTGTCTAAACCCCTTCCCAAAATGAACGACCATGCTGCACTAACAAACAACCGATCCCTAAGATCAGCTATGCGTGGTATGGATGTAGGCAGGCGTTCAATAACACACTTGAAAGATAAAAATGGCGTTAAGCAAGGAGATAGAGCAAAAATTATTGGGATAAGTACCGAGTTTTATCAATCTCTATATTCCAACGATCAAACATCCCAACAAGCAACCGAAGTTTACTCATGTCCTGAAGAGGTCCCAGTAATTACTGGCTATGAAGTACACCAGGCCCTCAGAGGCATGAAGTACAATAAAAGTCCAGGCGAAGATGGTATTACAACCGAATCACTTCGAGCCGCGGAGCCTATCTTGTTGCCATACATCTGCAACTTATTCAACACAATTTTGCAAACAGGTGTTTTTCCAAGTAGTTTCTGCCACTCAAATGTTATTCTTCTCCATAAAAAGGGTGATAGGACTGACATCGGCAATTACCGCCCCATCAGCCTCATCTCACACCTTTACAAAATATTTATGAAAATTATTGAAAATCGCATTTCTGGCCAATGGCTGACAATCAAGGAAAAAAAATTTCAACTTTTTATCGAAATGGGCACCAGCCTTTACAGACTCTTTCTCTTCTCTTTTTGCGTGTGGCTGTACAACAATCTTCATCTCTTCTATTCCGCTAATGAGGTGCAAATCTCACAGTCAAAATTTGGTTTGCTGTAAGAAAACTCAATTCTGGGTTAAGCTCGCCATTGTACATAAGCTATATTGTTGCATTTTGTATGTATATTTGTTTTTTGTGTGCAATAAAGAATAAAGAATAAAGAGGTGATCCATTTCAGACCAAAAATTGTTTTGGGACTGTGCATCTCCAAAAATTCTCATGACATTAAATAAGACTTCTATCGGGCCATTAAAAGGTACTGGGAGAGTTGAAATATATTTTTACGGACGCTTCTAATATATCGACCACAGGGCACAGGTACAGAGTTCGACATATTTTCAGAACTCCAGAATTGCGAAATTTTATTCCAATGTCCGCCAAAGGCTTCTGTATTTACTGGGGAATGCATTGGTATGCTAGAAGCCATCAATTTTTATGTGTATGTACATACACATAATAATATATTTATAGTTTTTTGGCAGCTTTTAGGTAGACTCACTTAACAGGTCAAAATAAGCTTAGATCTAAAATTCAAAGTATAATCATAATTAATATTTTAAATCTAATAATCACGTGCTCGAACAACGGTTTAGACATTGAAATAGCATAGGTTCCGGGCCACTCGAGTATACGTGGCAACGAGTGTGCAGACACATCAAAAACATTATAGCATCCATATTTACGACTTATGAGCTGACATCGTCCTTAACCTACATAACTCGTAGTTAGAAACTTAGGGGGGCATACTACGCCATCACCCAACCAACCCCACATCCAGCGGAAACCTTGTATTTTTTTTTAAATTTCTTAAACTCTCCAAAAGAACTGTTTTCAGCTTGTGCAGACTGAGACTCGGCCACTGCTACAGTCCAGCAGTAGTTCTGAATAAGATCCGTGTTCATTACAGCTCCTTGTGCGATGCGGTCTTGATCATGGTACCCTCGGACCATATTGTTTTCATGTCCCTTCACATTCTCATTTCCAATCCCTAACTTGCTATAAGCTCCCTTAAATTAAAACCCCCTACTAAGCCAGAAGCACTGCCCTAATTTCAGTCCCTCCTAACCATGTTTCATCCTAAACTATTCCAAATTCTTTCCAAATCCAATTTTTTTAACGATTGTCGTTAAAAAAATTTTATAGTTATAATAGTTATTAAAATTTAATCTGCTGTGTAATTTTAACATTCTAATATAAATATAATATATTTTAGAATAGGTATCTGTGTTGTTGAAAAATAGTAATATTCTAATGCATTTGTATTTATAAAATATTCTCTAAAAAAACAGTTTGTCCTTTCAGCTGACATTAACCAATTACCATAAAATGCAAAGTTCGACGGCTAACCTTGACGCTGCCATCACCACGACGCTGGCAGAATAGTCGACATCGGCTCAGTTGCCACCATCATCTTTCTGCCCTTGTCCCATGTAACTTGGGGTCGGCGCAACACGTTTTTTTTCTCCATTCATTTTCCTCTGTCAACCTTCACGCTATCATCTACTTCTTTTTAGGGTTTCGTACCTCAAAAGGAAAAAACGGAACCCTTATAGGATCACTCGCGTGTCTGTCTGTCTGTCCGTCCGTCTGTCAGTCTCCTTGTCCACCTACTCCGAAACTACTGGACCGATTGACTGGACTTACTTACTTCATCCATTATTGTCACACCACCCACACATCCACCTCTATACGCTACATGCAATCTTTTTTCTTCCATCTTCTTCACAACACAGCATTCCAATCCATAATGTACGACAGGGCCACGAACTTGTATAATATTTTGCCAAGAGAAAAAAAAACCTTGAACAAAACAAACTCGGGTTACTGAACTCACAGACGAGGGTACAAAGTTCAAACGGCATACGGCAACGGCATATTTAGATGACAGTTGTTGAGGTTATCTAATTGTATGTACTTTGGAACTAAACATAGATTGCCGTGTCCAAGGTCCGACCGCACAAACAATAGTGATCTTATTAATTTACGTGTTTTTTGTATTAAACGTAGGTTATTTCTTAAATCTCTTAGCTCAATTGTTTCTTACCGTACGAACGCTTACATAAAAATAATTGACTGTGTTTCAAATTTAAATGCGTTAGATTATTTATCTAATTGAAGTGTTACATTAATTTATGCTTATGCGGCTTTGAAAATTTAAAACTTTAGCTACTATCTACTTCCAGAATGTTTCCCCTGAGGCAATTAGTAGTCAATGTCACCAGAAGGGTTGTGCCCAGCATAAGGGCCATGTCAAGCAAAGGTCCTCTGGTTGAAACAGCAGTAGACAATGAGGGAATAGCGACTGTGACCATGCAAAGGCTACCAGTGAACAGCCTCAACTTGGAACTCCTTGAAGCAATGGACAAAGCCCTGGATGAAGTTGTTGAAAAGAAATGCAAGGGAATGATCTTGACATCTGTAAGTTTAATTTAATTTTCTTGTGCTGTATTAAAAACTAATTTGTCATTCAAAATATTAAGGCTAGATAAAAAGTCATCAATTTTAATGAAATATTTCTAGATTTAAAAGTAAATCAGTATCTAAGGTCCAGTTTTTCAAGTTAAGCCTTGTAACCATAATTCTACACTTTCAGGCATCCCCAACAGTGTTCTCCGCTGGTTTAGATATCATGGAGATGTACAAGCCTGACATGAAGAGAGTGGAAACGTTCTGGACGACCCTTCAAGAAGTTTGGATCAAACTCTTTGGAGCCCAATTCATCACAGCTGCAGCTATCAATGTATGTTGAACCATGGTTTATTTAAAAGTACATTCTTAATTCTGACATCAAAAGGACCAAAATTTTAGCTTTAGGGATGGCATGCACATTTTGGGATATTTTACATTGTGCTGCTTTTTGTAACTAAGATAAAATGGCATTAAAATTACAAACAAATTCTGTTGTTGAATTTTAATATTCTTTCTGCAAGTAAATGATAAGAATATGAGATGAGATGTCCTCTTACAGTTTTAATTCATTAATGAATTTGAAAACAAGTCAAAACAATGAACAAAAAAGTAATTGTAGACCAAATCAAATAAAATTAAAAAAAAAAAATGTTACTTATAAGTCTTATAACTCTAGCCATTGCCGTGCATTCAATTGTAACTACCGATAACAAGTGTATAAAAGGTGCATAATTTATTTAAATTCCAGGTGCATTTAAATAATTGACTCATGCTAATAGCATATTTACTTGAAACTTGATACAATCCCTAATCATGTTATGTTAATGTTTACATGCTGATATTGGATTAAAATAAATAAGTAAGTACTTAATTAAAAAAAAAAAAAAAACTTATTTCTTGTTAAATTTGCTTGTGATGACTTAAAATTTGTGGACAGACCATTGGAACACATAAAATTATTGAAATAACATTCCATCACTAAAACCTCACCTTGAATATATAAACAAAAGCCTTACTTATTTTTCTTTCTTCCCAGGGTCATGCCCCAGCTGGTGGTTGTCTCCTCGCGATGTCCTGCGAGTACCGCGTGATGATGAGTGGCAAGTACAGCATCGGGCTGAACGAGACAGCCCTGGGCATCGTGGCCCCTAACTGGTTCATGCAGACCATGACCAATACTATTCCGCAGAGGCAGGCTGAGCTGGCCCTTACCACTGCTAGGATGTTCTCTGTTGAAGAAGCTTTGAAGGTACAGTTGTTCTTATTACAAACAAGAATTTGTGTAGTATTTGATACAAACCGAACCGAAACTGACTACTGAAAAATCATGCTCTAATTAAAATCGGTGTTATAAGATAAAATCGACTCCTCCTATTGATGAAGTTGGGTAAAATGTAGCCTATATTACCCGGGCCATAATAACGAATCGATTGGCACCTTATTCATCAAAATCGGATGAATAGTTTAGGCGCTACGGAGGAACATACGTAAATACAAACACACATACATACATAGACTGCTAAAATCATAACCCTTCCTTTTGGCTTCGCCGTAGTCGGGTAAAAACGATTTCGTCATTTGTTGACTGTTGGTCTAGCTAACGGTTACAGGCGTTGCTACTGAGTTTGAGGTCTTGGGGTTGATTCTCGGATCAGGCAATGTTGTGGAAGTTTCCATTTGGAATTTCTCATTAGTAGCCCGGAGTCTAGATCAACACCCCAGTGGATGGCAATAGGTTCACGCCTAGGAACATGAGACTTAAACATGACTTTTGAAGTGTGGGCGGTGGTAATATAGGGTACATCTGTGTCTAACACAGTCAATGTTATGTTATGAATGATGACCACCATAAAGTAAAATGAAAGCATCTTACAATCATTCTGTAAATTACAGATCGGGCTCATTGATGAAAGTGCATCAGACAAAGCGGACGCTGTTGCCAAATGCAAACAGTTCATCAAGAAGTTTGACAGGATCCCGGCTTTAGCGCGCGCTCTCACCAAACAGAAGGTCAGGCAAGGACCCCTGGCGTGGATGGACGATAACCGTAAGCAGGACACACAAGAGTTCCTCATGTTTGTAGGCCATCCTAAAGTTCAGAAGTCATTAGAAATGTATATTCAATCTTTAAAGAAAAAGGCTGCCAAGTGAATCTTACTCTTAAGAGTTATAGTATTTTGATGAATAATTGTGTTCTACTTTGTATTGTTTATTTTCTTTTTGTTTTAATGTAATGTAGCTGCATATTATATAAGCATATTAATCCAATCAGTGACGATGCGAGATTTTACTATAACGTAAATTTATTATTTTACCTGTGCAATGTATTTACCAGTGTATAGTGTATATATGTTTTATAAAAATACATAATAATATGTTAATATACTCGTGTGGTTTTTTTTTTAACACAAAAAAATGTTTTCTTTTATAGATGTGTTTGTTTTTTTCTTACCAAGGGGTATCATATTACCTAGTACTGACTGGGTTGTCTGGGAGGTCACATAGGCAGTCGCTCCATGTAAAATACTGGTTGGATACCCCCAACATAGTTATGAAAGGGCTCGGCAGATGATAATTCTATTTTTTCTTTCCGAGATTTAAGTTACTTATCCAAGTTAGAATCTATTGTAGCATATGTAGGCCGCTATTTTTTAAATCAAATAAAATGGCAGAAGTTAGGCAGGTCAGACTATTCAAAACTCTTCCATAACCAATTTTGCACTAAATATAATTGCTATTTTAATAACTTTTAGTCAAAAAAACATTGTAAACCTGCGCGAACATTTCGACGGGCTCTCAGTTTTGCTGGACTGGGCTATGTTAAATATTGTTTAATATTGTATTTCATTGGAAGATGAGCAGAGCAAACATAATCTTCTAATGTCTTTCATTTTACAGTTTACTACATAGATTTTGAGTAAACAAAACGACTTCCAAAATCATTTAAATTAAAGTGGACACAGGCATATTTATTTTAGATTCATTATATTTTAAGAAACATTATTATAAGAAATTCTATGTGAATATTTTCTTTGGCAGTGAAAAATTGCGCTGGACCTGGACCTAACTGTGGGGGTAGGTACAGGCCGTATTAACCCAATTTAACACCTCCCTCTTCCTGGTGCAGTCATCCTTTCTTATTTTGTTTTGCACTTCCGGCTATATCTACAAATAATATTAATCTTATATTTACACAGCAGCCGTATTTCCCACAACACATAAATAATATTCTAAACGTTTTTTCCGCAGTCAATTAAATAAGGATATTTTACAGATGGAAAACTAAATAAGAAACGTGTAATTAAGGTTAACACGGTTCTATAATAGAGCTGCACCTACCTGGATTTAAGAAATTTGGTAACGTAGACTCTGAACAGATGGTAGTCTTGCAATCTAGCAATATTTGTTATCTTATATTTTTGCTATATAATAATATTATCTTTTAAGATAATATTACCGGTTTAGACAGTAGGTACCTGAGTTGACGGAAAACAAGTGTGCCGAAATTGTGTTTTAAAAATGTTTCACCTAAGAAAAATACCAAAAAGTTGTACAGTGTGTAGTAGACTTATGACATTTTCTTCGCAAGTGAAGCCTCTAATTGGTGTGTCAGTGGATAATGAAGGGATAGCGACACTGCAGCTGCAGAGGGCGCCAGTGAACAGCTTAAGCTTGGAATTATTGCAGGAGCTACGTGATTCTGTATGCGAGGTGGAGAAAAATAAATGCAAGGGTCTGGTTTTGACTTCGGTAAGTCTTAAGTTTGTTTAAAAAGTTATCAATGCTTTGGAAAAATGTTTCGAAGTGTTATTTAGGATCGTGACTGCACACTCACTAAATATCTGAATGTTTTCAGGCATTGCCAAAAGTTTTTTCAGCCGGATTGGATTTGAATGAATTTCGCAAACCTGATCATCAAAGGTTAATGAAATTTAAGGAGAGCATTTTTGATGTCGTCATAAAATTATTTGGGACAGACATTATCACCACAGTTGCCATCAATGTAAGTACCTATTACAAATAATTATTAGGTACTTTAGACACAAATTTCATACTTGAAAATCATAGGTACAAAAAATGCAGAAAACACCAGATTTGTGTTTTCAATCTCCAGAATTGAATTTTCAAACAAAACGCCATTTTTTACATTAAAGTGAAATCTACCTATTCCCTTTTAAAAAAATATGTTTTCCGGATCAGGGTTACACAGGAGCTGGAGCTTGTGCCGTGGTCATCACCTGTGACTACCGCACGATGACCTCTGGCCCAGCGACCATCGGGCTGAACGACACAGCCGTGGGGATCCCATCAGCGCTGTGGATTAATGACCTCATGTCCCGGCTCATGGGCCCTAAGAATACAGAATATGCCCTGACCAGTTCCGTTATGTACTCAGCAGAACGAGCGTTGCAGGTTTGTATGCTTGCTAAAACATTATACCAAAAGCCATAGTCGGATAGGTATGCTAGTAACATGAGTGTACATGAAAGAGCATTATCCAAAAGCTCTCAACGCCCTAAAAAGTCATCGAATGCAGTTGCTGTGGCCGAAATCGGCAAGATGGCCACATCAATTCCTAACTATTCAGCCGATGTCGAAGTCTAAAATGGTCGCTTTTATCATAATAAAATTAAACATACGTGTAAGTCAGGTCAAGGGTGTGATTCTACCCGTCATACTTTAGCTTTATAGCTTTCGCTAATAGCTCATAAAAAATTATAAAATTCGTAAAAATATTGTATTTTCATGTATGCATCGAAATTATCCGTCTACTGTTGCGTAGGGTTTTTTTCACAAATCCGATATGAGCTTCATAGCCAAAGTTGCTTAGTATGACATGTAGGTGACTAAATCGCCACCACCCTGTATCAATTCTCTAGAACATATAAAAATAGGTATTACAGTACGTCGGATTTTGAATACAATAAAAGACTATTCTCATGGTTTTGTGATGTAAAATAACAAAAATTATCTCCTCGGACAATCTTGAGCATCTACTTGAAGAATAATTACAAAATTATACAAATCTAACAAAAAATATTAGATTTATTTTGTTTATTGAGAAATCATGACTTTAAATAATACCCACTTTTTCAGTGATTACACCGTAGTTACAACAGTGATTAGGTACTAAAAAAAATAAAAAGCTGGATGGCGGGTATTCTAGCAAGGTGCTTCAGGGCTCTCTTCTCGGCTCATTTCTCTTCTTAATTTTTGACTCTGTGTGAATGACATCATCTAAGAAGTTTTCTTTATTTTTAAATGAAGCCAATTAAAAATAAAGAAAACTTCTCAGATGATGTCATTCACAAAGAATCAAAATTCATAACAATGTGCAGTTTATCCGAGCGATGGCAATGTAGGACCCAAGCCCGATCTACAGCAGGCACTGCCGGCAGCTTCAATGTAGCCTGCTGTCGGCTTGCACCAAGTGTTGACTCTAAGCCCTTACCTGGAGATAATGGACGCTTACGCTCTTACGTTGGTCATCCAGGAAGAGGCTCCCTGGTGTATGTTGTTTGTTGATGACATTGTGCTCGTTGCCGAGAGTAGGCTAGAGGTCCAGAGCAGATTGGAGGAGGTGACAAAAACTGGAGAATGTTGTCGGAAATTAAGTGGAACCAAAACAAATTACTTGTTTTGTGGTTTCAGCGGTCTCTCAAGTCCTGTGCCCAAAACTCTTGCCGGAACGCCCACACCGAGCTGTTCTGATTTCCGGTACGTCTGGTCGCTTGTGCAAGTGGATGGCCAAGTAGATCGGATCGTAACGCACCGGATCAACTCAGGGTGGATGAAATGGCGACAGGTCACTGGAAGGAAAGCTCAAGAAACGATGGATGGATTGTGTAATTAATGATGTGAAAGAAGGATTCAATGATAGCGTGACGGTAATGGAAGGAAAAGACGTGTTGCGCCGACCCCAAGTAACATGGGATAAGGGCAGGCGCGGTCCCAGCCTAAGTCTTTGAGGGGGGGGTCACAAAGGCCCATAGCCAGGAATTTGGTTGGGGAGCGATTGGGGAGGGGGGGTGTTAAACTATTATCGAAATTAAATCATCCATCTCTGCATTTAAATAAACAAAACAATCAAGGCCGCCTAAGGTTTATTTCCGGGGGTGAATCTTTAACTTTCAGAAATTGTGTCAGTTTATAAAGATATACTGAAAAGAACGCAGAAAATCAGAGCGAGCTCAAAAATTTTAGCACCACATCGGGTAGGTTAGGTTTACTTTTGACCATTCATACAGGACTTGTGTAGGTACTCAGTCGCAAGAGCGAGCGAAGCGAGCTCAAAAATTTTTGAACCTTTCTTCGGATAAATTAAGGTCTTTTTGTTCATTTATACAGGAATGAGTATAGGAGGAGCTCTAAACTTATACTGTCACTTACGGGATATCTTCCGTGATTGTTCGTAGTTGTTGTTTGTTGTTGTTGTTTGTGTTGTGTTGTTGTTGAATATCGGGAGCACAAAATAATGAACAATCACGGAAGATATCCCGTAAGTCACAGTATAAGTTTAGTTGTAAACCGTGAAAGCTTAAAACAGTGTTAGGGTGCGTCCACATCTGGCGAATGTGCAGCTCGCGGGCCGTTTGCGTGCTGCCCGCGAGCTGCGCGCGTGCGGTTACAGCCTACATTTGGTGCGTCGCTCTAGTGCAACCCTAGCAAGGCTCGAGTGGGGCGCGCGTGTAGCGCGCGCGCTGCTCGTGCGCAGATACGCGTGAACTTGACCCTCAGTTGTCAATTTGCTTGAATTTGTAAGGGGCATCGCGGCCCGCACGCGCGCACCTCCTGCGCCGCTCGAGTACGGCGCGTAGAAAGCGCGCGAGCGGCGCGCGGACGGCGCAGGGGCTGCGTACGAACATAAAACGCACGCGCGCAGTTCGCAAACGGCTCGAGAGCTGCATATTCGCGGCACATTCGCCAGATGTGGACGCACCCTAAGGAGGAACTCTGTCAACTTGTGGAGAAAATCAAAAGTACAGGATGAATTAGCGAGTGAAGCGAGCTGGAAAATTTAGGCTCTACTTCTTTTTTAATTTATACAGAATTGTGAATAGGAACACTGTCAACTTTTGCAGAATTGAAAAAGTATAGGATGTATTGGCGAGCGAAGCGAGTGAGAAATTTTTTGGATTCCGCCACAGATAGGTTGATTTCTTAATAGTTGTCGGAGATTTCGGGGGGTTTAACCATAACGCCTCCGCCTGCCTACGGCCCTGCCCCTGAGCTAGTAAGATTTTTCATGTTTTAAGATAAAGAGAACGCAAGAGCAAGCGAAGCGAGCCGGACCTCTTTTTATTGTATTTAAATCAATGATTTCAGAAACATGATAACGGTCAACCTAGGCCCAACCCAGGCGGGGTGGTCACAACGCCCGGCCATGACCCCCCCTCCCGGATCCGCTCTTGGTACTAATAGAATGCAAGAGCGAGAGAAGAAAGCTCAAAATTGAAACAGCCCGCCTCCGCCCCGTGTATTAAGTTATATTTGTTCATTCATACAGAGATGAGAAAAAAAGTAATTCAGATGCATTAGCGAGCGAAGCGAGCCCATAAATTTTAGAATTCTGCCTCGAAAAAGGTTAGTTTCTCTTGTTGAACGATTAAGCAGGAAATTAGGTAATAATTATATCCCAAAAAAGCTATTTTAAGAAGGTTTATCAATTTGGCGTGTATGATTTGGGGGGGGGGGGGGTCATGACCCCTGTGGCCCTCCCCCTGGGACCGCGCCTGGATAAGGGCAAGAAATTGACGCTCATGGTACTCATTTTTGTCTTTCAACTTTTCAGGTAGGTCTCATTGATGACGTAGCGACAGACAAAAGCGATGCAGTTGAAAAATGCAAGGCCTTTATAAGAAGTTACGACCACATATCTCCAACCATTCGAGCTACAACCAAACGAGCAATAAGACAAGAATACATTACGAAATTGGAGGAGCACCGAAAAAAAGCTTCAACAGAGTCGTTGACTTTTGTCGAAACTGCTGATTTCCAAGATACGATAGATCAATATATTAAAAGTATCAAACAAAGAAAGGCCAATAAGTCTATAAATAAATAGGCAATGCTAAAAATTAACTTTCTGATGGCAATTGTTTTATTTTTGATCCTCATTATACGTCAAGGACATATGTCAGTGGCGTGCGGACGTGTTTACCTTATGTCCAAGAAGGCCATGGCCCGTGGCGGCAGAGTCCGCAGATTACAACGGGTGGCGCAGACTACCCTTGACATGCTTGGTACCTACCTACCTTGGTAGCAGCTCTGAGCCTATCGCCCGATACCATCATGACTATTTGAATGTAACCTATCCGAGGCGGGGTGCTAAAGTGTTCTAGCTCGGTTCGCTCGCTCTTTCATTCTAGCTTCAAGATCATGTGTATGAATTACAAAAAAAAAAATTGTGAATACTTTTAAAAACAATAAAAAGTACTATAGGGTTCTAGTTGTTTTTTTTTGTTCAAACGACTAAACCTAAAAGGCACGCCATGTAATCCTATTATTTTGATATTACAAACTGACGCAGAATACCAAATTCCAAATAATAAAGGCAATAGCAGAAATGACAAGTTTTTTTGGTGTGTATGGTTTTTGTTGCAAATTCACAAAATTATGAAAAATCAATAAATAATCATTTTTATTCCCCTAAAAGAAGACGTTGTACTCAAATAATCCGTAAATCACGAAAAGAAACTGCTGTTTTATACAAAAAGGAGCTCTGGAACAAATGTATGAAACAGCAGTTTTTTTGCGATTTTAGGCCTGGCGCTATAGTAAAAGTTGTTCATAATTATGAGTACAGCGACTTCCTTTGGTATTGCTACACTCTTTTGTGTATTATTATCTCCAGAAACATCAAGCTTGGTTGACGTTTTATTTTATTTTTAATAAATTACTCTTGATTCTAAAGAAATCTATAGGAGTAAAAATTATTGTTTTTATTAATTTTTCACAATTTTGACAATATACCACACGCTGCGGCAGGAGAAAACCGAAAAGTAATATTATGTGCCACTCTGTTTAGCGATTGTGGACTACGAGAAAGCCTTCGATTCGATCGAGACTACCCACCATGTCAGCATGTCAGTCCAACTTCAAGACCAGACCTCGGAACCTATCCTTCTGGAGCGAGGTGTGAGACAGGGAGACGTCATACTTCCGAAACTGTTCACCGCTGCACTGGAGGATTTCTTCAAGGTTCTGGACTGGAGAGGGCTAGGCATCAACGCCAAGGCGAGTACATCACTCACCTTCGGTTTGCCGACTTTGTAGTAGTCATGGCTGAGACCATGGAGGACCTCAGTACAATGCTCGATGACCTCAGTAGTGCTTCCTAAAGAGTGGGTCTTAAAATGAATATGGACAAACCCAATGCCATGTTGAATGCCCATGTAACACCAACTCCTATCAAGATCGGAGACACAACACTCGAAGTTGTAGACGATTAAGTCTACCTGGGACAAACGGTCCAGTTAGGTAGGTCTAACTTCGAGAAAGAGGTTAATCGTCGAATCCGACCGGCTGGGCAGCGTTCGGGAAGTTGCGCGGTATCTTCTCGTTCAATTTACCGCAGTGTCTCAAGACGACAGTCTATGACCAGTGTGTGTTGCAAGTTATTACTTATGGGACCGAAACGTGGTCGCTCACAATGGGCCTCATCAGAAGGTTTAAAGTCACCCAAAGGGCAATGGAGAGGGCTATGCTTGGAGTTTCCTTGCGTGATCGAATCAGAAATGAAGCCATCCGCAAGAGAACCCAAGGTTATCGACGTAGCCCAAAGAATTGCCAAACTTAAGTGGCAGTGGGCAGGGCACATTGCTCGCAGAACGGATGGCTGATGGGGCCGAACAGTTCTAGAGTGTCGAGCGCGAACCGGAGGACTTTGCGTTGGAAGACCTCCCACCAGGTGGATCTGGTGAAGGTTGCGGTGATCCGCTGGATGCGAGACGCAGGGGCCGGTCAATGTAGTGGCACTTGGGGGAGGCCTATGTCCAGCAGTGGACGTCTTTCGGCTGAAATGATGAGTATTTTCCTATTTTCTTCAATTATTTCTAAAATATCGAAATTTAAGACTAAGACTCATTTTGAAAATGGTAACTGATGCTTTTTCACAGATAACTGGACGTAAAAATATTCAAAAAAACCACTTTCATGAGTGAGACACTTAAAATTAATTAAATTCCCAAATACCAGAAATTTGCAGTACAACGACAACAATGAACAAAGAAATAGACCAAATTGGCGTTTAATGCATGCACGCAGGCCACACTATTACGCAACAATATGAATTCGACGAATTTTAAGTAATTCATAAACGAAAAAAAATATTCCAACAGAAATACAAAAAAAAAAGATGCAAGCGGCGAAATTTTTTTTTTAAGTTTCTTCTGCACTCCTCTAGGAACTCAATAAAAAAAGTCCCATGAAATTCCGACCACTATAAACTTTGTTCCATCTTTTGAGTATTTTTTGTCTAATTGCACTCAGCTATGTACATGTGACTTGACAAGTGAAATTACGCTTTGGACGTCGCGAATCGGCGAGATTCACGCAGGGCACCCCGCGGTAGGCGGGACTACTCGTCCCCCTCTTCATGCTTCACTCCCTGAAATGCATAAATAAAGTCGTCTATTCAAGGTAACACAATTCGACAAGAAGCGAGTGCGCCGAAAGTGTTTTTAAAATGTTTCACCTGAGAAAAACACCAAAAAGTTTTGCAGTGGGTCGTAGGCTCCTCTCTGCTACACAAATGAAGCCTCTACTTGGTGTGTCAGTGGATTACGACGGGATAGCTACACTGCAGCTGCAGAGGGCGCCAGTGAATAGCTTTAGCTTGGAATTATTGCAGGAGCTACATGACTCGGTACTTGAGGTGGAGAAAAATAAATGCAAGGGCTTGGTTTTAACTTCGGTAAGTTTTTGTTTGATATTAATTATACAAGGTGGACGGGACACCGACGCTAAAACGGTTAGGAACCACGTTTTTTTGAACGACGAAAAATGTCTATGGGTGGGTTCAGAATGATGTACTGAAACTACAGAATACGTGGTAACCGTTTTAGCGTCGCACAGTGTGTAATTTCGCCTCAAAAGCGGACATCCTCTTTTTATAGCGGATTCTGATGGATATAACTGTTATACAGTATAATATGAAACACCAATTTAAATATATTCCTTAATTTTAAAGTTACAATAGTTTTTTTGAAAGGTCAATGAACTTTGTCAAAATCTTTTTTGTAGATATTTCCCAAAATAACAAACGCTCACCTTATTTAAAATTAACCATGAATTGAAAATTGTATATATATGTCGTGTATAAATTACAAGTCTTTACTTTCCCTGGAATGCGAGTTAAAAATTATTTTCTAAATATTAGAAAATAAATCATATAAAATTTTCTATATGACATTAGCATTTTTTTTTACCAACGAAATACACTCTAGTTATGTAGCTTCTTATAGTAAAAAAATGGAACATTTTACGTACAGGACTTCAGAGCTATAACGTTTCTAAGTTTTTCATCAATTTCTATGGAAATAGGGTTGTCAAGCATGAGTTTACTTAATTATGTTATTTAGGTATAATTAAGTAAACTCATGGAAAAATGTATGAAAAATCACACAATATCTATTAGATTTTTTTTTTTTAAATATTGAACCTCCTCAAGATAAATTTTGAGTTTTTGAAAGAAAAGGGAGAAATAAACTGGACTTATTTGGTATATAGACATAAACAAAAAAAGTTGAAATGAGAGTTTACGGGTTATCTTCAATAAATCTGAAATAGTGAGGATTTCGTCTGAAGTCAGCTCCACTTCTTAAATTCGAAATTAGAATCCGGTGAGTTATAACGCACATTGTCCATTGTCACTTCCAACAGAGAAAGAACTTTTGGGGGCAAAGGTTTTTTCGGTTTGCGTGTTTTATTGTGGGATATAGTTGATAAATATGGATCAGATGATTCAAGTCCACGGTGAAATAAATCTGTTATAGTTGTTTTTCAATCCAGCTTGCGTGTGTGATGCTCACGATCATTACTTCAGTGATGTTCGTTAAAAAAATATAACGAACATCACTGAAGTAAACCATAGACTTGAGTGACAACCCTAACTTAAAATTTAAAAATTTAATATCTCCGAAGTCCTATGTTTAAAGCGTCTAGTTTTTTTTGTCGAAGTAATGGCTACATCAACTAATAATTTGGCATTTAAAAAAAATGCTAATATTGCAGGACATGTCAGAAAAAAAATATAAACTAAATAACAGAAAAAAAATATTTTCGCCCAAACCAGACGAGATATTTTAACTTTTTTAATATAAATAGGTGCCTAAAATATGTTTGAATCATAACCAAAAAACATGCAATGGAAAAAATGATTAAATACGGAAATAAAATGTTTCTATGTTTTCTATGGACTTTTCTCGATTTTCAAAATTTCTCGACAACAATTATAGATAACGACACCGGAGTTTTACTAGGAGATTTGTTCGATTAATACCTTTCTAAATAGCATATAAAACGAGGATGTCCGCTTTTGAGGCGAAATTATACACTGTGCGTCGGCGGTCCAGCCTGTACCTACTATACATACAGGGTAGACCCTTCACATAGCCGTCAACCAAGTATCAACCTAAGTAACTTTACCCAAAAATTATTACTGGGAATCGACTTTTTTTTTTGGGGTGAAAAATCACGTTTTAATGTAGGTTTCGATGGAGAGCACTCAAAAGGATTGTGCTGATGGATGGATTGAATAGTACGGGGGTCGTGGTGTGTTAAGTAAAAATCTTAATTAAAAACATGTATTTAAAAAAAACTTGTGAAAAAGTTGGAACTTTGACCTCCAATATCTCCGTAACTAGAAGGTTCCCAGGTATGGTCTAGAACAAAAAAATTATCGCAAAGATGGGGAGAACAAGTGCCTTTCGGTTATGTTAAGGGTCTATTTACTGCCTTTATACTCCCATCACCTTTAGGTACTTGTGAGCGGACATGAGTTCGGTTAGCGCGTAAAATTATAAAGAGTGCAAATAAGTTTTATTAAACACGTAATCTCGACATATCTGTTGCGAGTGGCTGCAAACGTTTCGATTCAAAGTGATAGAGTTCAAAATTCTCTATCTTCTATACATATAAAATTCAAAGTCCTGACTGACTGACTGACTGACTGACTGACTTATATATCAACGCACAGCCCAAACCACTGGTCCTAGAGACATGAAATTTGGACAGTGTACTCTTTGTAAAAAGTAGGTATCCACTAAGAAAGGGTTTTTCGAAATTCCACCCCTAAGAGGGTGAAATGGGGTGTTGAATTTTCTATGAAACTTTTTATTCTCTGAGTCGATTGACTTGAAAATGTGTCTACATATACTTCAGTTAAAATGATGAGATACGTGTATCACAGTTTTTCCAAAATCACCCCCAATTTAAAACTCTGACTGGCTGACTGATACATCAACGCACAGCCCAAACCGCTGGTCCTAGAGACATGAAATTTGGAGAATGTACTCTTTGTGGAGAGTAGGTATCCACTAAGAAAGGGTTTTTTGAAATTCCACCCCTAATAGGGTGAAATGGGGTTTCGAATTTTATGTGAAACTTATTATTCTCGGAGTTGATTGACTTGAAAATGTGTCTACATATACTTCAGTTAAAATGATGAGGTACGTGTATCACAGTTTTACCAAAATCATCCCCCCATTTAAAATTCCATGTCCTGACTGGCTGACTGATATACCAACGCACAGCCTAAACCGCGGGTCCCAGAGATATGAAAATTGCAGGGTGTATTTTTTGTGAAAAGTATCAGTTTTTCGAAATTCCTACCCCTTAGAGGGTGCAATGGGGTGTTGAATTTTCTGTGAAACTTTTTATTCTCGGGGTCGATTGACTTGAAAATTTGTGTACATACTCTTCAGATAAAATCCAGTAAATCCGATGTCCAATCTCAAACCAAGGTATCAATATTTCACGTATCTAATTTAATTGATATAACTTTAAACTAATCTTTGCAAGTTATAAGCAAGTACATGTAAATCTATGTATGTATTATAGATAGATACATAGATTACTTATTATCCCAGAAGTAAGATCCCGTGGGCAATTCCCGAACTCCAAGCGGGCGAAGCCGCGGGCATAAGCTAGTACTGTCTAAGGAACATTTTTACATTATGAATAGTTGATTTATTCCCTTTATGTCGAGCCGAAAACCTTGTCTCGCTTCTATTACCCCTATGTCGAGCTTAGTTTTCTGTCCCGTTTCTATTCCCTTTATGTCGAGTTTATTTACCACGCTTTTATTACCTTTATGGAGAGTTTAATTATATCTTCCAGAGATGCAAAAACTTTGCAGGCTTTTTACCTTTTTATTGCCTACACAGAACGCGATGCCTCGCTAAGCGACAAGCTATACATGTATAACGAAATAATTATACATTAAACAGTAGTAACGAGGGTATCGTCATATCGATGATTGAGATACACGCGAAGTTAAGTTTTATTTATAATTTTATGAATATAAATAAAACTGATTAAATATTTCCCTATTTGTTTTATTTCACAGTATCTTTAGTAAGAAAAAACAGTATAAATAATAAGTATTAAAGAAACGAATGCATAACTCAATGAGAGCCATGAAATGTGGTACACGTCTATTTGTTTCATGATACCTGTTTTCACAATACCCAGCAGTCGCCAGCAGTTAGGGTTGATAAATTGCAATTAACAATCAAATCCTAATATTATAAGAGCAAAATAGCGGAATGTGGTAAATCAGTTGACTTAGTATGGGCTTGTGATGCGGCTATAAGTATAAGGGTTGAGGAAGACCAAAGAATCGATGGATGAACTGTGTGACGGATCATATGGCAAGAATAGAGATGTCTGATGAGATGATACGGCACTAATAACAAAAACGCATTTTTTTTCAATTTTTGTTTGAATTTCTGTCGGTCTGTTTGTTTCGGCTAATCTTCGAAACGGCTGGACCGATTTTGACGGCACTTTTACTCAGTGATAAGATCTATTTTTTAATAGTATGGGTTTGAAGATCCTTTTCTCGTCACACCTTATAATTCCTTTCAGTACTTTTATGAGAAAGTATCTTTTAGTACACATATTTTTACTCGTGACCGTACACTTACTAAAGATTTGAACGTTTTCAGGCATCGCCGAAAATTTTTTCGGCGGGAATGGATTTGAACGAACTTCACAAACCTGATCATCAAAGATTGACGCTATTTACGGAGACAATGTTGGATGCCATTACGAAGATTTTTGGGACAGATCTCATCACTGCGGTTGCTATCAATGTAAATATTGCAAGTATGAACAAACTTAATCGCAAGTGCAAATCTGCCTGGTCGCGGGACTTATAGAATTACCGTGACCCTGGATCATAAAGGGCTATTGAAGGACACCGTGGATTTTAGTCAGTACAAGTCTGACAGTTCCTCCCACTCTGCACTGGGTGGGAGGACTCATTTGATGATTTTACCACGATAAAAAAAAAAAAAAAAAAAAAAATGCAAATCTGCCTTCATATTCCCTACTAATTTCGTTTTTCTGGTTCAGGGTTACACTGCAGCCGGGGCCTGCATCGTGGCCCTCACATTTGACTACCGCGCGATGACCTCTGGCCTAGCAACCATCGGATTGAACGAAACAGCCGTTGGTGTCCCACCAGCTATGTGGATTTATGACCTTATGTCTCGAGTCATGGACCATAGACAGACAGAATACGCCCTCACCAGTTCTGTCATGTACTCACCAGAACGAGCCTTGCAGGTTTGTATGCTTGTTGATTGTAAAATTTGTACTTGGAGACCGAAAAGCGTTTTTTTTTTGCTTTTCAGTGTTTTTTAGTTTTTATAAAGACTTTTTTTTATTTCTAGCTTTTCAGTTCATAATGTGAAAGAATGCACAGACGATTTAACTTTTAAATTTTACGCTTTTATACAATTTCTCAAATTCTAAATGGTCATTCGAAATGAAAAATTTAATGAGAAACCTAAAGATTTTCAAATACCCATTCAATTCATCGACTTAATTTTTTTTTATTTTTCACAATGTGGCGTCTGGTTGTCGAACAAACACACATACATTGGCTGATAAACACACTCTTTTGCGTCGCGCAGTCGGGTAAAACGTTGTTAAATGCAGTCGGTCGCTGATATCAAATGCCAGTGAATAACATCGAATTTGCTTTATCAATTTCCAACTACTATGTTCCGCTTACTTAATACTGTCTTTCAACTCTTCAGGTAGGCCTCATTGATGAAATAGCGGCAGACAAAACGGATGCAGTACAAAAATGCAAGGCTTTTATAAGAACCTACGACCAAATATCTCCGGCCATCCGAGCTATCACCAAACGAGCAATAAGACAAGAATACCTCACAAAGATGGAAAAGAACCGAAAACAAATTGTAACAGACTACCTGAAACTAGTTGAAAGTCCTGAGTTCCAAGAGAATTTAGATCAATATATCGAATATCTCAAAAAAAGAAAGGTCGATAAAGCAAAATAAATAGGAAAGTGTTTTATTTTTAATCCAAAACAAGAGGAGCAAGTTGTAAAGCCAGTTTATTTGTAATGAATTTGTCCATTCTTCTCTATATTACTGCCTCGTTGATCTAATGGTCGCAAAGTGCGACTGCTGAGTACGAGGCCCTGGGCTCGATTCCCAGGTCGAGCAAAATGTTATTGGGTTTATCCGTCAGTTTCTCAGTAGCAGACACGGAGCCTGGATTTGTGCCCGGTTGATGGCAATAGGCTCACATGGAACTTAAACTTAACTGGCGAAACTTGGGTGTACTATTAGGTACACCTCTGCCTAACCCTTCGGGAATAACAGGCGTGATGTTATGTTCTGTTTTTTAAAATTACTAGTTTCTGTACGCAGCTTGACCCGCGTGGACGTCGGAAATTATGAACAGGTTATGTTCAATCTGAAGGTATATTGTAAAAATTTTAGAAAGTTTTTTTTTAATTCGAGATTACCGTCAAAAGGAATAGGAACGTAGCGTTGAATTGATATGTTACCACAAAGTAATCTATTTTATTTACTTAATTACACTTAATTATTTAGAGACCTTGTTGGCAACATAACATATTAATTCAACGTTAAAAAATCCCTTTCAAAGTTTTGTCTCGATTCACTCCTACGTTCCTATTCACCCCGTTTTACCCGGTACCTATTACATCCAAACCTACAAACTTTACCTCTCTACATATAATATTAAAAGTGTAGATTTATTCACAAAATTAACTTCGCTCACCATTATATAGGCTTATCTACTATGGTGTATATTTATTTATTTAATTGCTCTCATGCACATCACACATTTTTTCCATGTCAGTAGGGCACTGCAAAGCACAATGCTGGTTTGCTGTTGAGTGTATGAACATTAAATTAACATAATAAATTGAGTCAAAACTTATCAAAACACACTACTGTATTAACTGTATATTTCAGAAAGAATATGTCTAGAAGTCGTTATGATGTCGAGTTAACAATAACAGGCATATTGGACCCTGTTCCCGATACCGGTGGGCTACAATTTTTTATATTTTTAAATTGGACCCTGTTCCCGATACCGGTGGGCTACAATTTTTTTTTTTTATTTTTTTTTTTTTAATGTTTTTTATATTGTTTTATAAGGAATATTTAAAAATGTAATTTACTTGTAATGAAATTAATAAAGGATTCTAATACAGGCATAAAGCCATATTTAAGTCATATTGTATTAGTGAGTAGGTAATTAGGTACATTATTTTGCAGAACCTACGTCTGAAGATAAACTGTTTTTCCGCTGTCAAATAATAAGGTACAGACGCCAGCACAAGCTATTCGAAACTTGAACCTAATGCTTTAGCGATAAAGTTGAGACAGATTGTAATAGCTTGATGTACTGGTGTATGTACATTTACCAACCGTAACTGAAATGCTTACGCAATAAGAAAGTGTGAATAGATATGGAAAACACGATTCAATATCAGCGGCGGCGCCAACTTGTATTTAAAAGACATTTTTAACACAGTCTCTCAATACATAGCAGTCATGAAGGTTGGGTTACCTGTTATCTAATATTTTGATTATAAATAAATATTATCTGTTATCATAATACTACCCATATCTGATATCTGCGTATATAAAAACAGTAGGTTTCAGAGTTTAACGAGAAACAAGCGTGCCGAAAGTGTTTTAAAATGATTCGCTTAAGATCAGTACCAAAAAGTTTTGCAGTGTATAGTAGACTTATCTCTTCTTCGCAAGTGAAGCCTCTAGTTGGTGTGTCAGTGGATAACGAAGGTATAGCGACACTGCAGCTGCAGAGGGCGCCAGTGAACAGCTTTAGTTTGGAATTCTTGCAGGAGCTACATGAGTCTGTATGTGTGGTGGAGAAAAATAAATGCAAGGGCTTGGTTTTGACTTCAGTAAGTCTAAGTTTGTTTTATACTTATACATTACTTATGTAAATATTGATTTGTAAACACTTACTAAGATTTGAACGGTTTTAGGAATCGCCTAAAGTTTTTTCAGCGGGAATGGATTTGAATGAATTTCATAAACCAGATCATCAAAGGTTAACCTTATTAAACGAAACTATGTTTGATGCCATTACGAAGATATTTGGTACTGATCTCATTACTACAGTTGCTATCAATGTAAGTATTCAAAGTTTATTATAACTACATACCGACTTTCCGCCGTGCCTCGGAAAGCACGTTAAGCCGTTGGTCCCGGGTGTCATTTGTAGATCTTTGACAGTCGTTAGGCAGTCAGTGGTCCAAAAAGTCTGACAAACAGTCTTACCAAGGGGTATCGTATTACCCAGTACTAACTGGGTTGTGGAGATCAGATAGGCAGTCGCTCCATGTAAGATACTGGTGTTCAGCTGGATCCGGTTAGACTGGAAGCCGACCCCAACATAGTTGGGAAAAGGCTAGGCAGATGATGATATAACCCTAGCCACAAACTCCAAACTTGAAATCAATTTTAATCATATGATATGCTGGGTACACATTCGTGAAACGTAATAATGACATGTAACACGCTGAAACAAATTCGCATTGTTGTTGGGTTACATTATTTTTATGTAACATTGCACAAGTCTGGACGGCTTATTCGTGTTACGTTACACCAATGTAACCGGCATTACATCATGATAAGACTTCAGAGACTCAGTGGTTACACCCAAAAATGTAGATAATACTCCAGAATGGAATACTTTAAAGAAATTAAACTGTAACAAATACAAACCTACCGTAATATTTCCTCCTAATAAAAATGATTTCCTGGATCAGGGTTACACAGCAGCCGGGGCCTGTTTCGTGGCCCTCTCGTGTGATTACCGCGTGATGACCAGTGGGCCGGCTTCCATCGGGGTAAACGACACAGCCGTTGGGATCCCACCAGCTATGTGGATTTACGACCTCATGTCCCGAGTTATTGGCCCAAAGCAAACAGAATATGCCCTCACCAGTTCTGCAATGTACTCACCGGAACGAGCTTTGCAGGTTTGTATGTGGGCTTGTTAATTGGCAAGTGTCCAGCCCAGTCACGTTAAGGTCTAAAATGGAATAACAAAGTCATCAAACAAAAATAATTAAAATATTTTGAGAACAAAGATATAGTGGGTCGGAACTTGAAACAATAAAATGAAGAATATTAAGTTTTTGTGGTACCTATGTCGGTTTTATCACGCACATAAAAACCTCTTCTGCACTACCTTCAACCTTACACCTATTATTAGTAATAAAATATAACAAATCTGTCGGTACATATACAACATTAGTTTTAGTATATGCTAAACCTGAAACACGTGTCTAGTATTTTTGTGTAAAGAATCTATGTACAAAATTTCAAAACTGTACCATGAAAAATCACAAAGTTATAAGCTTGTTCTGTTACCTGGTTGTCCGCATTAAAACGTGGTCACCACGCAGCGCGCCCGCGCGTTCGCCTCCAGCGTCGTCTGCGCTCATTGATAATAATAATTTGGCAGTAGGTACCTAAATAATTGCGATAGGTACTTAGTGTCGCTCGGTATCCAACTTGTAACCGTTTTTTAAATATTTTTGGGAATAAATATAACATGGATAAAAATTAAAGGAATCGATTCAGTTACTTATTCTGAACAAACTATATTCAGGTTTTGTATATACTAAAAATAATGTTGTAAACTATACTAAATACCTACATTGTCTCTCGACTACTTCCCAGATTACGTAAGAGGCATTCGCACTTTCTCGCCAAAACCAAGTGTAAAACATATTTTAGTAAGTTTATTGAAAATGATTTTGATTCCCTGTAGTAACAGGACTCTAAATCAACAAACTTACTAAAATTCGACCTTCTGTATGATACGTTTTCTTTTAGTCAAGGTCAAGTCTAATACTGCGTGAAAGGTTTTAACAGACTGGATATTGGATTTGAGCATTTATTGTACCCACCTAATGGAGTACCTCAGGGCTCTCTTCTCAACCCACTTCTCTTAATAATCTTTGTGAATAACATCTAATTTCATAATCTTTGTGAATAACATCTAATTTGCTTTCTCTATTTTAACTACGTTGTTCACCTACTGAATATTGTCTTTAAATTTTCAAATTCAGGTGGGTCTCATTGATGACATAGCAGCGGACAAAATGGATGCAGTAGAAAAATGCAAGGCCTTCATAAGAACTTATGACCAAATATCTCCGGCCATCCGAGCTACCACCAAACGGGCAATTAGGCAAGAATACCTTACAAATGTGGAGAAGAACCGAAAAAAATATGTAAGCAACTATCTGAAACTAGTTGAAAGTGCTGACTTCCAAGAGAATATAGATCAATACATCCAAAATCTCAAACAAAGAAAGGCTGCGAAAGCTAAATAAATAGCTATAACTACTTAAGTGCTTAAAGACATTGTTTTATTTTGAATCCACATTAAGAAAGAGAATATAACGGTCAATGTGACGTGGGGACAAGTTCCAAACAAGTTCATTTGCTAATTATGTTCATTGTTCTTTAAATTGAATTGTTTATTCACAAAAACTAATTCTGTCACCATCGCAATAGTTGCGAAAACGTAGAGCGTAGAGAAGATGTGCAAGATTCGACCAATCACAGCAGGAGAGACGATCTCTCGTTTCTCCTCCTCTTTCCGTGCATTTCAACCAATATGATTGGTCGATTCACCAATTCTCCGCTACGGTTTGGCGGAGAATTGGTGAATGCCTTAGCCTGGGAAATTAGTAATGTTGAGATCGCAGTTGTGTTAAGAAATTTAAGAAAAATAAAACCAAATTATGTTCCAATAGGTGTATACAGGGTGTAAACAGGCCCTTCACATAGCCGTCAACCAAGCATTCTGTACATCAAACTAAGTAACTTTACGCAAAAATTATTGCTGGGAACCGACTTTTTTTTTTGGGGTGAAAAATCACGTGATACGGTAGCACGGGGAGAACAAGTACCTTTCGTATATGTTAAGGGTCTATTTACACCCTTTATAATCATTAATATAATAATAAAATCATTGATAGTCATCTCCCAATTCTCCCAATAAAGCGACGGCATCAGGGTCGACGGTTTCAGTGAGTTCCATGTACATGTCTGCCCATTCATCCCGCTGGTTGTCTATGAAATAGTTGATCTCCAGGATTCTGTCCCTATTACGTGCTGTTTCATTGCTGCGGAAGAAAATATGGTTTTGTTACAGTCAGCAACAAAAGGTGATAAAAATATATGAGGACATGAATCTCTTTGCTTGTGACCAAAGTCGGAACTAACATCGCCATTTTGTTTTAACAGACTTCAAAAAAACGAGGAGGTTCTCAATTCGGTTGTCTTTTTTTTGTGTTTGTTATCTCATAACTCCGTTATTTATGGACCGATTTAAAAAAATCTTTTTTTATGTGAAAGGAGATACTTTCCGATTGGTGCCATAGAAATTTTATCAAAATCGGTTCCGTAATTTGTTTTTTTTTCTTTTAATACGTATTTTTTCTTCTTGGGCTATGTTGATGACATGATGATTTCTTAATAACCTAGTTACAATGTAGGAATTAATTCATGACAAGAATTTCTGTGGTACAATTCAAGTTTATAAAGAAAGAAAAAAATAATGTAAAAAAAGTCTGAAATAAAAATTTACTTTCGAAGTCGGTGACTTTGTTTCATTGACTTTTTTGCCAAAGACTTCCAAAAGTAAAGATATTTTAGGCGTTTTTCAGTGTTTTTTTGGAAGTCGGTTTTATTCAATATATTTCACAGTTGCCGTCATTCATGCGCCAAAAAACATTATAGCTCTCATTAGATATACACTGTTGTTACTTTAAACATTTTTAACCTTAATTAACGATTCAAAGTTTGTGCTATCTTTATGTATCTACTAAGTATATCATAATAAACTTTAACTACCAGAAGTTTGTGACTTTTGTTTGTTTGATATACTCTGTATAGAGACAAACAGTGGTAGGTGACTAGGTGTAGACAAACAGAAGAATAAGAAGAAAAATAAAATATAAAGAAGGAAGAAGAAGGAGAATGATTGAAGTGTTCCATTTTATATCTCCGAAGATCACCGTCACATCTTCACCAAATTTAAACGGGACTACTGTGAAATAATAACTCTTCCAAACAAATCGAGAATCATTCAAATCGGTCCACAATTGGCAGACAAATCGGTGAACATATACAACGTGTAACAGAATAAACGCAAGACCTCTCGTGTGGTGTCTCAGACCATGAAACTGAGCAACTTTTGTTCTATGAGTTTTGGAAATTCATAACTTTTTTTTTAGTTTTACCATACATGTGGATCAGCTGATTGCGTCCGTTCCTATTATTATTATAGTTATTAAAATTTAAAAGTGTTTACCAATTCTAGAAAAGTCGAAAGTCTATGACCAGTGTGTGTTGTCAGTGATTACATACGGGACCGAAACGAGGTCGCTCACAATGGGCCTCATCAGAAGGCTTAAAGTCACCCAAAGGGCAATGGAGAGGGCTATGCTCGGTGTTTCCTTGCGTGATCAAATCAGAAATGAGGAGATCCGCAAGAGAACCATGGTTACCGACGTAGCCCGAAGAATAGCCAAACTTAAGTGGCAGTGGGCAGGGCACATTGCTCGCAGAACGGATGGCCGATGGGGCCGAAAAGTTCTGGAGTGGCGACCGCGAACCGGAAGACGCTGCGTTGGAAGGCCTCCCACTAGGTGGACCGATGACCTCGTAAAGGTTGCAGGGATCCGCTGGATGCGAGACGCACGGGACCGGTCAATGTGGCGACACTTGGGGGAGGCCTATGTCCAGCAGTGGACGTCTTTCGGCTGAAATGATGATGATGATGATGGTGATGATGACCAATTCTTGTTGCTGACTGTACGTTAAATGAAAAATGTGAAACTTGGTTACATGGCATTTCTTATCTTGTATGAAATGACAGAACATGTTTCTTTTTTTGATAAGGGTTTTTTGTAATAATAGGGAACCGGTTTTTATGTAGCTCACGTAATACAGGTATAAGTTATTCTGACAAAAAATGCATTGAATTGCGGTTTCGCAATTTTTAATTATTCTTATGCTAGAGCTACATTGACGGGATTCGGCGAATCACTTCGGTGTGGCAAAGAGAACAAGCTTTAAAGAACGTCTAGCTCCATCTCTTTCCCACACAAACTTTTCGCCGAATCCCGTCGTGGCCCTAGCTGTGGAACGACGATATTCAATTCTGCAGGCAAAAGTTAGGACTGAACCAATAGTACATTTTGATATAAATGGGGAAACTTTGTTATTGCATTCGAGGCGGAATTAACAACCGAGCTGCAAGCGAGGGTGTTATAGAGCCGAGAACTGCAGTAACAATTCCCCACGCGTATCAAACGACGCACTTTCGAAGAAATAAAATATTATAACGGAAAGTATTTTTGTCAAGAATTATTGGAAACTATGATTTCATTTGCTTTTTTTTTGCGCGCTTTGCTTTCGCCAGGTTGAAGAAGAAGCAATTAAAGGTATGATGCCGCTAAACAGCCTAATATGAAAATAATTTGTTCATAAAAGTAATTATTTGTTTTAAATAATCATGTTTATCTATGATATTCTATTTATTAACACAATTTTTAATTAAATACTCAAAAAATATTTACGCCGTAAACACGCAAATCTGTAAGTTGCCGATATTTAAATAAAAACAAACACCGCCGACTATAGTCATTGAACCCATTTGGACTTAGTATAAGTATAGTTATCTGTGGAAATTTTTGTTTTCGCACGAGTGCGGATAAATATTAAAAATAATTAAATCTACGTGATACATTGCATGTTGTACCTAATCGTAGTGCGATAAGATCCAGTTTTCGAGAAAGTGTATTGAAAAAGTTTTTTTAATATTTTTATTATCTTTCTTTTACTGCCTGCTGATCTCGATCTCGCTTAATGGAAAGTCATGATTGACGTCTACGATAGAACGAGCATGGCCAGAAGATGCCTGCTCACTCTTTGAAGGCTGGGTTATAGCTAAAAGGGAACACAGATGCTCATAATAAAATTAATCAAATCTAGATATAGCTGCCTCGTATATCTCTTGGCGCGGTTCTCTATAACCCGTGTGAAGTTCATATTTAACTAACTAATACACTAGGGGATAACGTAGCTTCCCGTTAGTGAAAGAATTTTCAGAATCGGATCAGTAGTTCCGAAGATTACACCTGCATACAAACTTTCAAAAAAATATCACCTCTTTATAAAGAGGTAAAATGATTACTTACTCATTGGTTCCCTTCACGAGATCATCGCGCCATAGGTTAGCGCGCGACGTGAGCAGGTCTTCGCGCCCGTCTATGAACCGCATGTGGTTGTCTGATGATGCAGCCACCAGGTTCATCATCAGGTCACGGTCCATCATTGCCTGTGATTATTCAAAGAATTATTTTGTTTTTATCAGTAGTTTCTAGGATTACAGGTGTGCTGTAATGTTTATGTTTCGACACGATTTTAGTAATGCCTAGTTAGGCGTGAGAAAACACTTTTTTTTTTTTTTAGCGTGGTAAAGTCATCAAATGAGTCCTCCCACCCAGGGCAGAGCGGGAGGGACTGTCAGACTTGTACTGACTAAAATCCACGGTGTCCTTCAATAGCCCTTTATGTTCCAGGGTCACGGTAATTCTATAAGTCCCGCGACCCCGGCTGGCTTTGGCCTTCTAGAGGCGGGGCCCCGTCATTATGCTGACACTCTTTGAGTCAGAAAACACTTTCACAAAATTAGAAAGGAATGTATGAGCACGGTTAAACGGGGTAGGTTAGGTACCTACTATCGGCGACGATATGGAGCATTGTCTCCATTACGGTAAAAAAAAAAAATATATAATTGCCCAGGTCACAAGATGAAGACTTTACTGGAAGTAAGATCCACTATTTGGTGGGGCTCGGCCATTACAGCGTTTTTTTTTTAATTATTTGTACTCGTAACTACTTAAACGGGCTTCAAGGCCAGGGACTGTCTCGTTGTTCTAGTCGTCGCAAGCGCTACTGCTGAGCATGAGGCCTTGCGTTCGATTCCCAGATCGGGCAAAAGGTTATTGGGCTTTCCCATCAGGAAATTCTCAGTAGCAGCCACGGAGTCTGGATTTGTGCTCGGTTGATGGCAATAGGCCCTATATTACATGGGACTTAAACATAACTGGCACAATCAGGTACCTCTTCTGCCTAAGCCTTTCGGGAATAATAGGCGTGATGTTATGTTACTAAAGAGGCTATATTATGAAGGCTACAGGCAAAGAACAGGAAATGTCACATTTAAAAAAAAAAATGTTTTTTACTGGTAACCAATCTAGTATATCTATGGTAACTGCATTCCCAATCACTAGTTTTTACAAATACTCAACAGATGTCGCTAAAAATACGTCTTTATCCATGCCCAAAGCGAAAAGAACTGGGAACTTCTAAACTTTAATTTGCTTTTTTCTCATAATCGATTCATTAGAACATACCCTGTTCTTGCCTTTACCCTACATATAATTCCACTCACCTCGCAGAGTTCTGGCGATGCGTCCCCCAGCATGACCTTGTTGCCGAGATGTTTGGACAGGATCTCGAACTGGCGCATCGAAAACACGCCTTCGTGCTCGCGCCACGCTCCGAAGGAGTTACGGGACACTTCCAGTAACTTTGTGATCTTTTCAGTCATGTTCACTGAGAATTGGACGCGGGAGTCCTGCGGAATACGATATAACTGATTAAATTCTAGAATACGATACAACTGATTTATATTGTTAAAAATTAATATTCAACACTGCCTGACGCTTCCCGTTGATGGATTCTGCCAGACGCTTTAAAGCTCGGAAAACGTAAAAAACTCGTCACAGTATTTTTTTATATTTGATACTCAGAGAGTTAATTAAATTCTCGCTGTAAGCAGTCAGCCTAATTGTAGGGTCACAGTTATTCAGTTATTGTTATTTTTGTATGGGTTCATTAAACCAATGATGCAATCATACAGCGACATTTTAATCGTGTCTGGGGGACGTTTATCATTGATTGGTCTGTGTTACAATCATCAGTTCGCTCGCTAGCTGGCGGGCGGTGTGGCCTGCGCTTAAACCTTATTTAAATTAAAATATTGTTGTAAAAAGTGAATATGTTGTGCGACAAAAGTTAGTGACAGAAACGATTCTCTGCAAAACCGACTCTACGTAGTCTTGTCTGCCCTACCCCTAGAGTGTAATTTAAGCCCGCGTAAGCGCGGAGGGGCGAGGTGGCCCGCTGAGGAGCAGGTAGTTTCAACGCTCGCCGCCGTGGCTGAGCCTGACCGGTGCAGCCAGCCAGCAAGCCGAAGCTGCGGTAGTGAGGGTTAAAACCATCTGCGACGATAAACTCGCGTGGGACCGCCGGAGTCCCGCAGCACCGGAGCCGTGACAAAAACCATGCCTGCTGCAGGCTTGCTTGCATGCTGCATGTTGCATGCTAATGCAAGTGCTTGGTATATTCTAACTGTAAACTTTCCGAGATATGATAGTCCTGCCTTTTAAAGACTACCGATATGAAATGTATGTCAAAAGACGATTCTGTCGATTCAATACCATCAAAGTCGGTCATTTACTTAATAATATATTGTAACAATGTCAAGAAACTTCCGCTACAAAACATAGTGATAGTGTTTTGCATGATTAACCGACATTGAGCGCCATTTATGACTTACCATCTACCCACATAACAAAACACATTGTAATTTAATTTGTATATTCTGTGCAACAGACGTAAAGGTGCTGATCTTTTGTCATTGAATAAGCAATTGACTGAATAGAAATGGTAAATTGAAAACTGACGACACTAAATATTTGGCTTATTTTATTTTGCGTAAAATATGTTAAACCAACTGAAATATTTGGCTACATTAAAATTGGTAAAAGTACTAGTTGGTAAGCAAGTTATTGTTTAAACGTTCACCTGACAAACATTACGATTGCGTTACAATTATTTGTGAAGAGTTTATTTTAAGTAATAATTTGGCAAATGAAATTATGCGGAAAATTGTTTGGAGAGTGATAATTTGTCAATTTCTTTTTGATGAAACAAGGGAGACCCAGTTACTACTACCCTATTTATAATCACCAATGCTATGTGACCCACGACGTTTCTTTTTTTAATAAATGAGGTCTTAAGGTGGAAGCGCCGCGGTAGCCCGCGAAATTCAAATTTTCTTATGTTTTTTGCAATATGTAACCCCATTCAATAACTATTTCTTGAAAAAGTCATTCAATGGGTTAAATGAACTTAAAGGGTTGTCTTGGTCGGGCACGCCGCAATCGCGGCAGTAAGACCCCTCTTTGAGGAGTGGCTGGATAGGCGTCACGGCGTCCTGACCTACCGCATGACGCAGGTCCTCACCGGACACGGAAGCTTCGGGAGGTACCTGTGTCTGATGGGGAAGGAGGAAACGCCTGGGTGTCACCACTGCGAGGACCGCCCGGAGGACACGGTGGAGCATACGGTGCAGGACTGCCCCGCTTGGGCAGGGCACCGCCGTGTCCTCACGGCGGCGATAGGCGGAGACCTCTCGCGCCCGGCATTGGTCGAGGCCATGCTGCGGGGCGAGACGGAGTGGGAAGCGGTCGCCTCCTTCTGCGAAGCAGTCATGCTCGCGAAGGAGGAGGCGGGCCGCGTGAGGGAGAGGACAGCGTCCTCCCTCCACACCAGCCGCAGTGGTAAACGCCCACGGCGCCGGACGTCGGCAGACGATCTCCGGCCACCGTAGGCGCGGGCATGCGGGCGGCGAGTAATGGGCGACTCGCTGTCCGACCATGGACCATGCCCGGGTCGACGGCGCGTTGTGTTCCACGCGCGCCTCAAAGAGTGTCAGCATAATGACGGGGCCCCCCTCTAGAGGGCCAAAGCCTGCCGGGGTCGCGGGACTCATAGAATTACCGTGACCCTGGAACATAAAGGGCTACTGAAGGACACCGTGGATTTTAGTCAGTACAAGTCTGACAGTCCCTCCCACTCTGCCCTGGGTGGGAGGACTCATTTGATGATTTTACCACGATAAAAAAAAAAAAAAAAAAAAAGGGTTGTCTTGGTGATTTTAATGATTAAATTACGTGTTACTTGCGCGACTCATTTTTCATCAACATACAACAAACAAACTGACCTGTAAATTGCAAAAAACTTAAGAAAATTTAAAATTGGCGGGCTACCCTGGCCCTTCCACCTTAAGCTCAACTCACACCGAAGTGGCAGCGCAGCAATAAAATACATAGGTAATATAATAAAATACAACGGGGATAAATATAATGACCACCATAAAATGCTTATACCCTTAGTTTTGTAACCAAAAATATCTACTTAACACCAGAAAAATAAAGTCTAAAAATACAATAGTACCAGCTATTATAGTCACGACTCCACTTTAAATTGTATTCGACCACCAAATTTAGTAAATGATCACCAAATCTTGACGACCAAATTAATGTATTATTTTTGCCTAAATAAATCACTGTGATTGCCATAAAATGTAGGCTTATTATCAAATAAAGTATTATAATGCCATATTAAGTTATGTCTCCTGCTTGCAATCCCCTCCCACCGCACCGCAAGCGCAACTTTATATATATTAAATAGGCACAACGGTAATTTTAATTAACGGAACAACAAATACTTAGTAATCAATAGCAAGCGAAGCAAACTCGGGACTTGGGGCACCCCGACTTTAGGTTAGGTTACTTTAAACCAAAAGAATCAAAATATATGTAAGGAGTTTAGGTAAAACATTAGTGAACCTTATTTACTATTTTGGCAATTTTTTTTTTTTGCCGAGGATAATTTACTTTAATCGCATAACGAGATGTTATTTTTTTACATGTCATTTTAAATTGAAATGTGGTTAATAATTTGGTGTTCATAAACTATTTTTGGGTTAACAATGATTTTTTTGGAGTCAGATAGGAAAGCAAGATGTAAAAACTTTGGTTATAATTTTACATTAAAATGCTGTTTTAATTTTGGTGATCATTTACTACTTTTGGGTTAACAATTATTTATTTGGAGTCATTTTGCTTAAATAGGATAGCGAGATGTTAAAACTTTGGTTATAATTTTACATTAAAATGCGGGTTTAATTTTGGTGATCATTTACTATTTTTGTCTGTTATATATTACTATATCTGGTGGTAAGTTAAACATAAGCCAAATACAACTGTTAAGCTGTCGACAGTAGCCGGCAGTTTGAATGTCAAGCCATTTTATTAAGCTTTATCACCATTAGGAAATGCATAGAAACGAGAGAAAGACTTGGGCCGCGTGTTCGACCCGAGTTTGGTTTGATAGTGAAATGCGGGTCGCTGCGCTGCCACTTAGGCGCGAGTTGACCCTTAGAACAGACCAATATTAAGAGAGACACATGCACGTTTATAATATACAACATTAGTTTTAGTATATGCGAAACCTGAAACACATGTCTAGTATTTTTATGTAAAGAATCTATGTACAAAATTTCAAAACTGTATCATGAAAAATCACAAAGTTATAAGCTTATTCTGTTACCTGGTTGTCCGCGCAAAAACGCGGCGCAGCCTTCAGCGTCGTCCTGCGCTCATTGAGAATAATAATTTGGCAGTAGGTACCTAAATAATTGCGATAGGTACTTAGTGTCACTCGGTATCCAACTTGTAACCTTTTTCAAATATTTTTGGGAATAAATATAACATGGTTACGCAGGACATGGTTTAAAAATTATTGGAATTGATTCAGTTACTTATAATTATTCTGTACAAACTATATTCAGGTTTCGCATATACTAAAAAGAATGTTGTATAAGGAAGGAGATATCCACATACCTCACACTGTTCAAACAAACACATCTCAAGAGTCATGAGGCTCTTCCACATATCGTACAGCATTTCATGGAACAATTCGCCCGAATCCGCCAACATCTGCTCCATGTCATAGAGGGTGATCTGCTTCGCCGCTAACTGGATGCTGAACTCGTTCACTTGGTCCATTATTGGCTTTTTTTTTGCTTCGAATTCTTCTATCACTCTGTTTGTGAGTTAGTGCTAATTATTAATGATTTCGCTAATATTTATTCAAGCAAAAGACTGTCCAAAAAATGGGATCGAAAGGAAAACAAAATTTCTATTATAGTGTTGTTGTGCCTTCTCACCACGATGATATCCCGTTTTTCCCAGGACCGTCACTAATGGTACTCATTTTCAGGGCTACCAGAGCCGGAATTTCTAAATTCCACCAGTAGTGCTATACCTTATACCAATGTTATTACTACCTACCTTCTATTCCATAATTTGTCTCTTACACATCAGCACTGAGAATTTTTGATAAGTCGGTTTTTAAGCAAGCAATGTAATGGGATATGCGACAAGAAATGATAGATTCTCAGTGGAGACCACGATTCTTAAAATGCAAAGGCACATCAGACGAAGGCACATGACCTACATCAGGAACAGATAGCTTACGATTATCAACACCAAGGTCGTTTCCAACGGTTTCTTGTTCGCCTATCGTGTCTTCCCTCAAATTCTCATTATTTCTCTAGATTTCGTGTAAAAATGATCTTCGTCAGACATTCGTCTAGTTATCTTTATTCGGGACAGATGGCACCGGATTATATTCAACAAGAGGTGGGTCCCTATCTACACCTAATTCGTAATCAGTGGTTTGTTGTTCGCCTTATTTCGTGTTGTCTTCTTCCGTCAAATTTATTTAGGTTCTGTCTTTTGCCGTTTAACAACGGAATCCTAAAATACACCATGCAAAGGTTGCTACATAAAGAGATGAGATTTTAAACATACCATGCAGATCTACATCGCTATGCATTTAAGAGTGCGCCTTACAAGATTTTTTACATTACTCATTGATTGCGCGTACGAATCAGCGGTTGTTTAAGGCTTCTGTAGGATGGTGTGACATTTTAGGCACCTACAAATACGTACTTTTTACTTTTCACGACACTATCCTCCAACGCGGTGTCCACAAGATCTTTGAACAGCTTAATCTCATTCTGCCTGTCGTTGTAAGCTTCTTGGGCGAACTCTACTAGTTTAGCCATCGTTTCTACGTAGTTTTCTTTGTACCTGTGAATTCGTGCTAATTATTTTGGCCTGAACAGAATTTAATTATATTTGCTATAAGTACATACATTGTAAATAAAAAACTTTTTCAAAATTCTATTAGTCCGCAATATCGCGATAAATAGAAATGCGTTCTTATCGATTCTTACACTAAAACTAAGTGATCGAAAATAAGGTCGATGTGGATACTATACGGAATAAAATTACTTACTGATCAAAAAATCCTATTAGTTCACCTCCGAAACTGAGCATATGCAAACCATCAGGATCTTTCTCGAACATACTGTCCAAAAGCTCAGGTCCGCTGAGATATTCCACGAAGGACATCGCATAGAACTCCACCCGCGCTTCATATTCTTCTTTGGCTATTCTTTCTTTTTCCGTTTTCTCGTCTGCTTCATCCATTACTCGGATGGTACCTCTGAAATTGGTTAGTATTTATTAAATTGGTCTAAGGCCGATACTTATCTCTATGGTGTGGAAGGGACACCGACGCGAAAACGGTTACCAGGTATTCAGTACATCATCACGGTCAAAATGTATGGAACAGCTGATTTTTAGGGTTAGGTTAGGCTACTAAAAAAACGGAACCCTTATAGGATCACTCTCGTATCTGTCTGTCCGTCTGTCGGTCTGTCACGGTCAATTTACTCCGAAACTACTGAACCGATTAAGTTGAAATTTTCTTGGGGTTTAAATTAAATAGCCAGTCTAACTTCCACTCATTAAATCTATATTAATCGATAGCTGGTATCAATAAAAACACGTTTTGAATGAGGCAAAATGTTCTAAAGTGTCACGTTTCCGAGATATGAGCTATCAAAATTAAAGTCCATTCACTGATGGAATCTTCAGCACAACTTTGATTTGAACAACCACGCATAAAACCAGTATCAATCAATAGCTGGCATCAATATAAACAAGTTTTGCATGAGACAAAATGTTCTAAAGTGTCACGTTTTCGAGATATAAGCTATTAAAGTTAAATCCATTCACTGATGGCATCTTCAGCCTTCAGCACAACTTTGATTTCATTAGCCATGCATAAAACCTGTATCAATAAATAGCTGATATCAATACAACATGTATTGTATGAGACGAAATTTTCTAAAGCGTCATATTTCCAAGAGTTAAACTATCAAAGTTGTGCTGGTAGCGACCACAACTACGACAATGAATAGACATTAGCCTAAAAATAAAAGAACGAATCGTGTATTTTTCGTTTAATCAAGTCTTCCCGTATGAAGTCTTTATATTTAATTTAATATTTTGATTTCGAAATTAACTGTTTTAGTTAAAATAAGCTTAGTTTATTTAGCTTAGTTTTCATTTATTTCAAGTGCTAGTTGTTACCCCGTGAGCCGCGTCCTTATAAACGATGGTCGCGTGTGTCATACTATTAACTATTTATTTTTATTCGAAAAGCTTTAGGTTCAGCGTGCTATGCTTGGAATTTCCGTATCGCTGAGCGATCTTTCATTTATTACAAAATAAAAGCTAGATGCGGCGCGCCACCTCGCCTGTGCACCCGCACCAAAACGATCTCTTGACCGTGTGGGGGACGTGTCAGCCCTTACGGTATTAGACTTCCATGCCAGTAGTCAGTATTAGGCGTCCCTTATCTTTCATTCATTTCTAATCATGGAAACCAAAATGGCTTATAGTAGTCCCTGATTTGACGGTTAATCTAGGCTTGGATGACCGATAAACCATGTATTTGAGGCAATTCGTACGTTTATTTTAGTTTTAAATCTATTATATAATTATCATTATATCATTGCTGGCAATACCAGTATCACTTTGTTAGCTTATATTTCGGAAACGTGGCGCTTTGGAATATTGTGTCTCATACAATACTTGTTTGCGTTGATAACAGCTATTGATTAATACACACGCATAAACACTAGACAGGTTTTATGCGAGGCTAATAAAGTCGAAGTAGTACTGAAGTCATCAACAATGAATAGATTCTAGCTTTGATAGCTTATATCTCGGAAACGCAAACGAAACACTTTAGAACATTTTATCTCATACAAAAATTTTCTGTATTGATGCCAGCTATCGATTGATACAGGTGTTATGCGTGGCCGCAACTTTGAAAATAAAATTAAAATGGCGGAACTTAGCCGGCCAGGCTTCGTACGAAAATATTCCAAGCCCTTTCCATGCGTAAGCGCCGTAGCGCGGCTAATAGTTCTATACATATTTCTACCTGAACGCAGCAATCCCATTTTCTCTTTCCGCTTCAGTAATAATCTTATAGTCGAGGTATGTGACCTTGTTGAGAGCTCCCCTGAGGAATTGGTAGGACATGGGATCGTCGCAACATGGGTTGCCTTTGAAGCTTACTGAGCGCAACTTTCGAAATCTACGGAGGTACGCCATCTAGAAAAGAGGTGAACTGGTGGTAGACTTGAATTTATTCATCATTACAATGAAATAATAAAACAAACAACCAAATAAAAACGTTTTAGACACAATTTTTTTTTTAATTATCTTGAGTTGAGTTGAATTTTAATTGTATTTGAATCGATTCTATTTGTATTGTAATTTGTTTTATTTTTTATCTAAATTGTAATGTTTTGTTGTGATAAGTGGCAATGGGTGTAAATGACCTGAAAAAATGAATTTATACAACATTAGTTTTAGTATATGCGAAACCTGAAACATGTCTAGTATTTTTATGTAAAGAATCTATGTTCAAAATTTCAAAACTATATCATGAAAAATCACAAAGTTATAAGCTTGTTCTGTTACCTAGTTGTCCGCACAAAAACGTGGACAACGTTTACGTGTCATGGGACATGCTCCAAAGCATGTCCCATGCGTGTTCTATGGGGTTTAGGTCAGGCGATTGAGCGGGCCAGCCTAAGACCGATACGTCGTGCTCCTGCAACAAGCTTATCACCACTCTCGCTGTGTGCGAACGTGCGTTATCGTGCATGAGCGTGAATTCTTGGCCCATTTATTGTCGATTAATGGTACTAGCACCTCGTTACGGTATTTTTCAGCCGTCATGGTGTTTCTGATCCAAACGAAGACCTCGTTTGGATCAGTTCCTCGTTCTTCCACCAACACGAATCCCAAACCATAATTGTCCCGCCGTGGTATGAATGGACTTCCTGAGGATGTTGCAGACGGCTCTCACTGCCAGGAACTCGCCAAACACGTATTTTACGTGTATCGGGATGGAAACCGAACCGGGACTCATCGGTAAACAGCACTACAGACCACTGGTTATCTTCCCAGAGCAAATGTTCACGAGGCCAATCTAGTCGTCGTCCACAATTTCCTCCGCGTAGTGCTGGAGTACGAAGCGGTCTGCGAGCATGAAGGTTAGCTTCATGCAGCCTTCTCCTCACAGTTTGGTCACTCACAAGCAACTGGTGCTGTGACTGGAGCCTCTGAACCAACTGCATGGCAGTAACATTTGGTTGTCTTCTCGCGGCAACTTGCAAAAATCAGTTTCGTCGTTGAGTGGTTATGCGCTTCCCGCCTAGGTGTCTTTCAAGTCACTTCACCAGTAGCACGATAACGTGACCAAAACCTTGATTTCACGTTTTGTCTTGTTCCAATCTCCTCAGCAATACTCCGTTGAGTAGCCCCAGCTTGGAGCCTACTTTTTTTTTGAGTTTAAGAACTTGATACAAAATATCCCTAGACGGTGTTGATGTGTGTATATAAAAACAATTTACAACATAGCTACTTAAAAGTTGATTGAAGTTGTAATTGCAAAGTTAATGGAATAAGGCGTTTTGTTTTTTCGGTAGGTGTTATTTATTGTGTAGAACCAAAGTTAAACCATAGTTACCAACCTCCTTATAATCTTCTATTTTATTGTCTCCAATGCTGAATACAAGAAGTTTATCCAACGTTTCCAGGTTTTCCAATTTCCGGATTTTATTATGAAATAATGTTAAAATCTCTATATTCACCAACTCTTCCAAATTTTCTATGACCTCTATTTTATTGAACGACAGGTCTAGTTCATTGAGTCCTGTCAGCTGTTCCAAGTTTTCAATTTTCTCGATTAAGTTGTGGGCTAAAGTTAGCTTAGTTAAAGATTTTAGCATCCAAAGGTGGTCTATGCGCAGAATGTTTTGGAACTCGAGTCTGACTGCTACCGCTTCGTCTAGATGTACACCTTCCTCAGCGAAAAGTCTACCAGCCTCTTCAATTGGACCTAAATTCAACGGTATTACTTGTTTTATCATCTAAAGTTCTAAACACAGGGTTGATGACTTACCACAAGTAGCTACTCAATTAAGTATATAACAAGAGCTAAAACTTCTGATTCATTTTCCTGCCCTTGCTCCAATTTATTTGGGGATGGCGCAGAATTACTAATGAACTATTACTGTTCTGCATCTCAGCAGTCACCTCCTTTCTAGCCATATCATCCTTCACGCAATCGATCTATCCTTCCTCACTCTTATAGCCATCACATCTATCCATACCATGTCAACCGATTACTACACAACTTTTAGTCACCAGCGCCACTTTCTGACTTCTTCAGCAGGAACCTTCTGATTATCGAAAAAAGGAAATAAAAGGTGAACGTACGATTACAAAGGTAAGTTTTTGCACTCCTTAAGCAAAGTCTTTAGGGACTTACCGTTTTCCAAAATACATCTTGTGAGCATAGCATTATCTATTACACCCGGTTCTATTTCGGGGTGAATGATGAGGCTATTTAGATTTCGCTTTGTTTGCGACATTATAAATTATTGATTTGGTAAATATTTAATTCACTTTATTCAGAGTGAACAACAATATAATCAACAGTTAGGATAAATCAATTTCAACAGTAAACAAATATTTTTGGCGTTGCTATGGTTACAATGAATTTTTAATTTTTTTACTCCACAAAAAGTCGGAAACCAGCCAGCCAGAGGCTTTTTGCCAAATTACAGCTAATTATTACAGCGCGGCAGCGTGCAATTCTATTCAGTCGAAGTCAGCGTATCAATTTCTTATTATTACTCTAGCCAAAGTTGTAGAAAATGTTAAATATTACCGCCAATTCGTAAAAGCTAAGTACAAAAAGAGCACGAATTTGTTTGATTTAAAAAATGTTATATTGTTTTTATGTAGTGATTAAGAACATAAAAACGAACAAATACAATCCTATAAAGCATAAAATTCGGCCTAATTCAACAACAACAAGAAAAAAAAAAAACCCGTTTTGAAATGTTTATTTCTGAACGAATATTTTTGTTAAACTTGAGTCTTGACAGCTGCGAGTATTTTTTATCTGTGAATTGCGTTTTTGGTGACAAGTGAAATCGGTGAAATCATTTTGATAAATACTTGATTAATTTCCAAAGATGTCTTTCTTTGGTGTAGGGAATCCTTTTTCTACGCCTGTGGGACAAAAAATAGGTGAGATACAATAGATTTGTTTTTTATTAATCAGTACTCATCTGTATATCAAGATACCGTACCCTATGTTCCATTTCTTTTTGTTGCGCACTAGAAGATCTCAATTTCTCTTTGTTGTGGTGTCACGGTAACTTAATGTAAGGTAATTTTATTGATAGTACTTCGGGTATAATGCTATGGTCACATTATTTTTGTGCGTCCTATATTATGAAGTAACTTGTGTTAATTACTTTGACCCTTTTAATATGCGATGTGTACTGAAACATTATTCCAGAACAAGCGACAGATGGATCCTTACCGTCGGAAAACTGGGCCGTTAATATGGAAATATGTGATATTGTGAACAGCAGCACTGATGGGCCCAAGGATGCCATTAAGGCTATCAGAAAGAGGTTGACTCAAAGTGCAGGAAAGAATTACACAATTGTCATGTACACTCTTACTGTTCTTGAAACCTGTGTGAAAAACTGTGGAAAATCTTTTCATATTCTGGCCTGCAACAAGGAATTCATATCTGAATTGGTAAGTACTTTTATTATTTCTTTGCACTAATAACAGTACCATCAATATTTATCAGTGATAAAATCAGCAGCCACATCAAAACAAGGCAAGTACAAAATATAATGCCTTATCATAAAATCTCCTAGTGCCAATGTATGCATCTGATAAGTATTACTAAGATCATAAATCCTAAAGGCCAATAACATTGTGACAGAGAGAACCTGTCTTCATAGCCATAAAGTATGGAACACAATATTCCTGAGTTCCCAGGGGTTACAGTCAGAGGGGTATGGCAAATGAACCTGTTAGTTTACATTACAATTGAAAAGTATTTTGAATATTTTCTATATCTTCTTCATCTCCTTATTTATTCAACCTTCATGTACAGTGATGGTACATAGGGATCATGTGGATTTACAAGGCATTCTCTGCCTGTCAACCTCTAGTACAACATTAAGAAATCATTCTGGCATGTTTCATCCAAATATTAATTAACTATCAGTATATACATGTACGCATACACATACCCACACGCACACACACACACACACACACACACACACACACACACACATATATACATGTACACATGCATGCATGTACTAATACTAGAAGTTAAGTAAAATTGTTACTAACCCTATGGACTCCGGTCTGAAATAATTTTTTTCTATTCTATTCTATATGATTGTGAAACTATCAATTAATAACATTTTAATGCACACTGCTCACTTTAAAATCAAGAATCATTTAGTAATTAAATAATTAAACAGTGATAACACTTAAACATATGATATAACATAACTGATACCGTCTGTTCTTATGATTCACTTGCTCCTTTGATATCTCAGTTGTATAGTTCAACTGATAATAAGTTTTATCTCTTGAAGGTTAATCTGCGGTGTTACCTTGTTTAGATATGACTTTGATCCAAGACTAAGAGTATAATAGTCACAACATGCCAGTTTGTAGATAATGCAAGACCTGGCTAGCTACTTTCCATATCCAAAAAGTAACACATACAAAAACATGAACACATGATACATAAAGAAAATGTTCATAATGAAAGTCACTGGAACAAACCTACTATATTGTTTGCATCTATCTGCCACTTTACCTGTCCTAAATATTGTAGTACGTAGCTTTTAATATTAGTCTCTCAATAAAATAGATCTTTAACAAATGAATTATTAAAAAAAAAGTGATTTCTCCAGTTAATGGAAAAGTTATAAGTTTAATGGTACACAGTGTAAGGACCATTGTGACAATCTTTGATCAATATTTAAAATAATCACTCAATTTTTTTGGCATAAAGGGTGTAAATAGACCCTTAACATATCCGAAAAGCACTTGTTCTCCCCGTCTTTGCGATCATTTGTTTGTTCTAGACCATACCTGGGAACCTTATAGTTACGGACATATTAGGGGTCACAGTTCCAACTTTTCACAAGTTTTTTATTAAAATACATGTTTTTAATGTAAGATTTTTACTTTACACATCTGCACGACCCCCATACTATTCAATCCATCCATCAGCACAATGCTTTGAGTGCTTTCCATCGAGTCCTACCGTAAAACGTGACTTTTCACCCCAAAAAAAAAAGTCGTTTCCCAGCAATAATTTTTGCGTAAAGTTACTTAGTTTGATGTACAGAATGCTTGGCTGACGGCTATGTGAAGGGTCTGTTTACACCCTGTATATTCAGTACTGTATAGTGTAGTCTCTCTGTAGTCAAGAATCATGTTCTGAATCCTTGGTAAAACCTTTTACAAGGCCGCAAGGTCTCTCACACTGTATAAGAAAAATTCAAGCCATAAGACATGTAACTAAGAAAATTAACATACTATAGATGCATACTAACTATTTAGTATGCATCTACACTGTTTCCTTTTCATTAGTCATTTGCTTATTATGATTCATAGCCCCTACCTACCTTGTATGCATGTGTTATGGTTACAATGTTATGCAATATATAAGAATGCATTTATTATAACATCATGATTTATGTTATAATTACATTGCCAAATATGTGTAGTAATACACATATTTGGCAAAGTAAAAATAATGATGCCAGGTGTTTTTTTTTGCCTTTGAATGGAAAACTGTTTTGTATAATTATAACTTAGATTCTAAAACCTGTTTGATGAAATGATCATCAATCATTAATTTCTTATCTCTCATTCTTGTTAATGGTTTTTTAAAAGCTTTGTTATTTCTTAAGGATTTCATAATTTTTATTTTATAAATGAAATTTAATTTAATTTGTAAGAAGTTTAAAATAAATATCCTTAGTCCAGATCATGGTAAAAAGTTTAACTTCTGGGATTCAGAACATAACTGGCGAAACATGAGGGTACTTACACCGCTTACCTATTGAT
The DNA here is from genome assembly GCA_963082995.1 of Noctua comes. Lineage (NCBI taxonomy): Eukaryota > Metazoa > Arthropoda > Insecta > Lepidoptera > Noctuidae > Noctua > Noctua comes. Next base: position 11,868,300 of record OY720281.1, on the reverse strand, counting down.
GAATACAGAAGTGATGCTATTTTCATGTCGAATGACATTCCATAGAAATTTGTGTCCACACCTGTATTATTTTCTTATGCTTACAAATAAACTTGTTTTTTGCCTCAGAGCCGAACATTTCACATTATGAATGTGCATATATTTGATCAAAACTAGTTTAATTAACACAAATGTCTATGCGCGTATATACCTACCTACACAGAAAGCTAACAAATAACAACGGAAAATAAACGAAATTAAAAATAAACCTGAGTAACAAAATGTAATTTCCCATAAAAATAAATTATTTCCAAGAAGTCCAATGATTAACTTCAATGATGTAACTTATTTTATTTTTTTTGTGCAGGTAAAACTTATTGGACCCAAGAACGATCCTCCTACAGTGGTCCAAGAGAAGGTCCTCAGCCTCATCCAGTGTTGGGCTGATGCTTTCCAGAATCAGCCTGATTTACAGGTAAAAAAATATCAAAGAATATTTTTAATGCTTGGTAAACTAAGTATTAATGCAAATTTACGTAGATTCTATGTCCATGGTCATCGTCATGGGTCCCGTGTTGAAACTATATCATCATCATCTGCCTCATCTGCATCTAAATGTATGGAGTTGAATACCAGTATTCCATGAAGAGCGACTATTTATCTGCTGTCGAAATCCCAGTACAAGTAGCGACACGAAACTTTAGCGCTGACCGTTATTGCGCAGAAGTAAAAATTAAGGTATCTGAGGGGGGCTAGCGGTACGGTACCCATGCGCAGCAATCCCCCCCGCGTATCGTTCAGCGCTAAACTTACGTGCCGCTACTTGTAACTGGGTAATACGATACCCTTTGGTATGACTGGTTGTCAGACTTTCGGGGTCCTGGCTATCCGTAATGACTGACAAAGTTCTACTGGATTAAGTTTTTTTCTTACGGGAATTTGCGTAGATTGTCCATGATGAGCATATACACCGTGTTCCGGACGATATACATAAACTTCTACCAGATGATCAGACCACGGAAATAAGCATTTTTCATTATGGACACATTAATGAATTCTTTTTTTTTTCATATTTTCTTTTTTTTATTTACTCTCGGGTTCCTCTCGTGCGTGCAAATGAAATGCAAATAGCATTTCATAATTTAATTGCACTAAGCAGCAACATAGGCCAAATTAAGACCCTTTCTTACTGCATAACACAATTAAATTTCATTAAATAAAATTGCATATATCTTTGTAACGAAGCCTTTTTAAGTGCTACTTCCTTTGTAAGATTTGATTTGTAAAAGCTATAGAAGCGTTTGCCAAAGTTTATGGATAACGTGAGGAACACGGTGTATATTGGGTTAAAATCTTTTGCACTAGACGCGTCCTAGTAGATACGTAGATTCATACTCATAGTTCTGTATCAGTATATTGAGAAGGTCAAACTTTCAATTGCTTCGCCAATTCAGCTTCAATTGTATAGGTCATCAGTTGTGTATGAACATAAGAATTGAATAGCAAAATCATGTTGCTGGGGAGATTGTTATGCCGCTTTTTACGTTCCGAAAGTGTTAGCGATGGATGTACAGTCACGAGCACGAATATGAATACATTTTCTTAAAAGTTTTAAATTTTCGCGAGAAATAACGATTGTAACTTGGAGATAGGATGTTTTATTATAAAAATACGAGTTCCAGAATACTATGTTCGTAACAACATGAAATTTTAATCAGAACAGTAGGAGAAAAACACTTTAAAACATTGTTAAGTGTTTATATATTGGTTCTCGTGACAGTACATCCGTCTGCGTTAGTTGGTTACTAGGTATTTTAATGAGAGAGGACTACCTACTCAATTAATGGCCTCGACTGTACATTTCTATAGCCTGTTATACCTTACATAATACCAAAAATACTCATTTTAATCTCGGTTATTGTGATGAAGATTCTAGATATTATGCTATTAACAAGTTACACCTTCAGATACATATTTTCATCAATTATTCTGTCATCCTTTATTTATTCAGTCTCATGATATCAGAAATAGCATTTCAGCGAATTGATTTGTCCTCATACAATCAGCGTCCAATTGTTTTATATAAAATGTTTCCTTATCGAGTAGAAATCTCGGGGAGCGGTTATACAAAGCATCCACGTAGCCAGCCAGTTTCTTAATAGGCAAGTCTCTTTAGTTTGTAGTATTGAAATAAAAAAATCTTTATTTCGGATAAGTAACATCCATATTATGGGTTAGTAAAAAAAACAAAAGAAAAAAATAACCTATGTCAGTAAAATTATTATCTATTTGGAAACTAGACTGTTGTTCAAAATACATCTTCGAACAACATCACCTAACAAAGGAGAAGTACCTCCCCGCTATGGTCTTCAGCATGGAGTTGGAGCCTTCCCGCACTCTGCAGAGCAAAGACGCAGATTTCAGTCTGACGATGGCGTGGAAGCCATCGACGTGTGCTTGTGCAAACATACCTGAGGCACTGCAGAAACGGGGCAGCCTTATCAATATTATGAACCCGTTGTTATATTGGATTTATGATAGTCCTATCCTTATCAATGTCAACAGGAAATAGGCGCGATTCTCTCGACTATTACTCATGAAAAGCGGTAGGATCGTATTAGCGTAAAAATTGGCGAGGAAGGGGCGAAGTATTGTCTATAAGACTTGACAGTACTATTTACACTAAGGCGCATTTGCACCACAAAATATGACCTTTTAGCACTAAACGTAATTATTTAAAACATTGTCCTGATTCTGTCATCTTCAAACTATTGACAAAAAAAAGAACGATGAGTTAAATGCGTTTAGTTTAGTTTTGAACGCATTTAGTGATGCAAGCGGGCCTAAAAAGCAGAACCTTAAGAATGATGTCAGTAGGGTTTTCAAGTTACACTTTGCCAGTAAGGGGGTGTCCATTAATTACGTCAGACGATCTTGTCCTTTGGTGAGATGTCGTGAGATTTGACTTGATCTCCAATATCACATGAAAAATGTGACATTTTTCAAAATTCGTATTTTAGTGTTAATACGTTAGTCTGTGTTTGATTGCGTTGGATTTATTTAAAAAACATAATTTGCTAATTATTTTCATTGAATGCTTATTAAAAAAATAATATTTATTATTATTGTGTAGGATTCAGCCATATTTTAGTGAAGAAACATCTTTACTGATTACGTGATATTTGCCGAAATATCTCCCTCATGAGATTGGGTGAGATTCGGTTCGACCCCCCACTTAAACGTCTCACATAATGAATGGGCACCCCTCTAACACTGCAATGATTGAGGGGGCATACCGCATGACCTGTCGAAGGTCTGATGTCAAGCTACCTTTCTGATATCCGCTGACCATGAAGAACTGTCGAATATACAATGCAGAGCTTAAGTCCTCGTTTAAACGTTTCCTCAGTTCAATGTCCCTAACAATCCCAATCTTATTACACCACTGTCTACTAAAACAGTTCAAGCCATAATCCAATTAATGGTTCTGACTTAACTCACGTGTTTACTGATGGTACTTGTGCGGCCCTGCTTCGCACGTATTCCCGTCTTGAAAAAACATCGAAATATTTTTTTTTTTATATTCAAGTTCAATATTACGTGTACAAAATTACCTTCCAAAATAATTTTTCTAAATAGTCTAAATGATTATGAAACCAGCATCCAAATCTGTTGCCTTTTTTAGACGAACAACTCAGCCGTGTAGACGGACATGAAAAGACTTTAGAATAAGAACAAAAACACTTGTTATACTGTATAGTCAAGTCCCGGTATTTATTTAATTTGACAAGTGAATTACATAAAGGCGGAACATCGAAATTTTAATTTAGTTTTGTATGAGTGAAGCCACAGTGCTCCGTTGCGTTGCGTTGCGACGTCGCAGCGCAAGATTTTCGTTCGACAACGCAACGGAGAAGTGGGGCCATGTTTTAAAATTTATATGTAAAATGACGCAGCGTCCTACGCTGCGACGACGTTAGCTCAACGGAGCAGTGTGGCTTCGCTCTATCAGAGATATTTTATGACATCGCGTGAATTAATCCGATTACTGGATACAATAATAATAGTAATTTTAATAATATTGAAACATGAAACATTGCATTATTTGTAATAGTTGTCTCATATAAAGTACATTTTATGATTGTAGTCAATTGAGGACAATCGTTCCGAGTAAAATGCATAGCATTCAGCTACATTGTTTTCTTAGGCAAAGGCGTTATCGATGATTTCATAGATAAAACCTTGGCACCGACCTAGCCTGCCAATGGGACAAGTTGTATAAAATATAATATGTAGATGTTTGTTCAGGGTCTTATCCTATCCTAAGGGAATATGCATTAATTTACAGAGTAATAGAGTCTCTAGGCAATTGAATAATACGCAAAAGAAACACAAAATTTAAATTATGTGCTCTTATAGTCCTTAGGCGATTCTGCCACTGCACCGCGCTCCGTCGCGTAGCGCGGGGCAGCAGATTTTAACATTGTACGCTGACGCGTTGTCAGTGTGTTGTCCTAGGAGTGTTTTCTATACAAATTCAGATACCTACTTGAATCGCCTTAGGTCGCACTAAAAAGTGGTCATACTGAGAAGAGTAAGCTCATACATTTTCAATTTGAGTGAGCGAAACAATAATTTTCAAATGTTATTTCCATATTTTTTTTTGACTTGGTAAAAGATTTGAAGATTGAAATTATTAGATTCTTCTGTCTCAATCTATTGCTACAAACACGTACATTGTTTCAGGGTGTTGTTCAAATCTACACTGAGCTGAGGACCAAAGGAGTCGAGTTCCCCATGACAGACTTGGATGCAATGGCGCCTATATTCACACCGCAGAGGGTATGTATCATTCGACGGTGATAACAACTGGAAAATTATCTCATATCTATAGTTTATCAGGCTTATACTCGTCGTCACACGCCAAATTCATGATCCAACCGATAGCTAAAACGGAATGAGTCAGTCGGAAACAATGTCGGCATAAATCGAGTAAAAACTTTAATCGTTGATCCGAGAATTACTTCTAAATATTATCAGTGAAGTGATACCTTTGCACTTAAGGTAATCTACGTGAATTTTGTGATAAAAGTATTCGACGGCCTTATTCATAAGGTAATAAGTATAAAATTAACATGAATTTATATTTTGTTTTATCCTACCATGTTACATACATGTAAAATCATTTAGTTCACCATTTACCGCGTTTATAAGTAGAATATTGTATTACCTAATTACCTATGTAGTATGTTTTTCGGATATAATTTATAAACTTATCGCTCACTGCATTCGTTTACATACTACTGAAATATAAATTATAGATAATGTTGTTTTTAGAAAGATATTGATGCATAATTATATCAGAATGATTTTCATGATAAATGAGTTTATGTTGTCGGCGACTGTCAAGTCGACATAACTCTAATCCGGATACTAATACAAATTCCTTGTAGGATTCATATCCGGTACGTTACGAACTTTTGCGACATTCCATACAGTTTTTCCAATCAGCTGCAGAATACTTTTATATTCCAATATTTCCAATACAATGATCGACTTCTACGCGAATTACAAATCGTTTAATATGACTGGTAAAGTGACCATCAACATTCTGTATCCAATCCATAGGTTCCACATTCAATATTATAATATAATCAAGACAAACTGACAAAAATCTAGCTAAACCAGAAGTTCTCAAACAAGTTCGTAACACTATATTGTTTCGACCAGATTATAAAATAGATCACAGAGAGATATATAATACTAAGTTATATTATGCAGAGTGTGCCTGACGGTGGTGACGCGATGATTGGCTCGCCGCAAAGATCAGCTGTGCCGCAAACTTCGCCCAGCCGCCCTACTCAGGAGCAAGTCCTTGCCACCGTAAGTAACATTCATAATTTGTTGAATTAGTAAAGAAAAATTACGGTACACTGTCATCATCCTCATTCTCCTGCCGTTACCCTAAGGTCGGCGCAGCATGTCTTCTTCTTCCATACTTCTCTATTACTCGTAATCTCAGCAGTCAAGACGAGTAGGTAGACAGTTGAAATTTTCACAGAATGTGTGTTTCTGTGGTCGCTTTAACAAAAAATAAATTAAAATAAAGGGGGTCCCCCTACTACGATGGTACGGAACCCTTCATGCGCGAGACCGACTCGCACTTGGCCAGTTTTATTTTATAAATTAAACTAGCGACCCGCCCCGGCTTCGCACCGATTCAGATTCAGATTTTTAGATAATAAACATATGCATAAAAACCTTCCTCTTGAATCACTCTATCTATTGCTGAAAACTGCATTAAAATCCGTTGCGTAGTTTAAAAGCGTCCAAACAGTGGGAGCGACTTTGTTTTATACTACGTAAAGATGTCAGAAATTTGTTACCGAAGAAATTGAATATTATAAGTCCATCAGCCTGACCACCGTAGAGAAGGATTTCTTTGACGAAAGAATCCACAAAATGACAGATAGTGCAAAGAAATCTGTCATTGTGTCGACACAATCTGTCATTTTGTCGATTCTTCCGTCAAAGAAATCCTGGTCTACGATGGTCATGCTACGGGGGCTGAAGGTACTAACCTTCCTAGCTATTAAGCTAGATAGACTACCAAGATGGACCGGACGTACTTAAGTATAGGCACTCGTGGAAACTCTTGAATGCATAATCAACTAATTAAGCGCAATAATTATTATCTGTATCGATAGTCAATTTGTCTGGCTGCTATCTTCGTTGATAGTTTATCATTAATATCAATACACCTATGAAAAGTGAAGCGTTTGTACTGCAATGAATACATGTGCCGGCTATTGACACCGTGAATTTTATAATCAGTCAAGTTTTTTGTTTCAATGTTATTGTAGACAGATAAATGTCTTCGAAACAATTATTTACGGAAGCTTTTTTTTTTTTTTTCTTATGGGAAATCTTCAAATGACTCCCCGAACTCTGGGCGGAGCGGAAGGGAGTGTCAGACTTGTACTGACTAAAACCCATCCACGTTCCTTCTTTGCCCTTTGTGTTCCAGGGCCACGGTATCTCTTTCGAACAGTCCCGCAGCCCTGGTAGAGTTACGGAAGCTTCATTTTTGTCGTGGAAGTTTTTTAAGATGATAAAATTGATAATGTTTTGCTAATGTTTACTTACGAGTCATCAAACATGATAATGATGCAGCTGAGCTGATGTTTGAGTTTATTTGTTGTATCTGTAAGTAATTTACAGCTGATAAAATGGATAAAACATAACATCACGCCTGTAATCCCCGAAGAGTTAGGCAGAGGTGTACCTAATGCATAGTACACCCACGTTTCGCCAGTTTGTTGTGTTGTTTGTTATGTTTAAGTCCCATATCGGGCACAAATCCAAACTCCGTGGCTGCTACTGAGAAATTCCCGATGGAAAAACCTAATAACACTGCCCGACCCGGGAATCAAACCCAGGTCCTCATGCTCAGCAGTCGCGCTTGCGACCACTGGACCAACGAGGTGTGACCTGTTTATCAAAGAACATAGTTTTAATATTAGTATGGATTAGGCTGATTTAGGCTAGCCTATAGCGTTAGGCTAAGTTCATTAGATCAGCCGTGACTTTTTATCTATACATATAATAAAATCGTAGACTTTCCGAGTCTGTACATTAGATATTTTTACAAAAAAATCACTGGAAGGTGCTAGAAATAAGTAGTAGAAAGTAAAAAAATATTTTTTTAAATTTTTGTCTGTTTGTCGGTTTGTCGGTTTGTCGGTTTGTCTGTTCGTTTGTGCGCGCATCACGTAAAAACCCCTCATTGTATTCCAAATCGAAATATTACAAAATAAGAAGCATTGTTCTGGGTATTATTTAGCGTTTATTTCATCAAAATCGACCAACAGACGCAAAAGATATTAATATTTAAAACTTAATTGGTAACCTCATGCGCGATTTCTATGATAAAAATAATTTACGTAAATAGGTTTTAGTTTCGCCAATTCTGAACCGATTTTGATGATTCTTTTTTTGTTTGGAAGAATATTATTCCGCGAGGGTCCCATTTTTTATTTGGTGAAGATCTGATGGTGATCTTCAGAGATATCAATGGAACTCTTCAATAATAGACAGCAAATCTGTCGTGATTGCTGCAATCGCTTGGATGTTTATTGTTTACACAACACCATAACATAATATCACGCCTGTATGCTCTGAGGGGCTACGCAGATGTGTACAGTGCACCCACATTTTGATAATTAGGTATGCTCAGTTCCATTTTGTTCGGGATAAGCCTATTACCATGACATGTGTTGTTAACGGTTATCTAATGTTTCACCAAAACTCCTTTGACAATTTTTAACCGACTTCAAAAAAGGAGGAGGTTCTACGTTCGACTGTATGTATTTTTAATGTACACCGACTTCTCCGCCAATCGTCGACCGATTTTGAAAATTCTTTTTTTATTCGAAAGTCTATACTCCTGAGGTGGTCCCATTGTCATCAAGTCAGAATCTGATGATGGGGTCCCAAGAAAATTAAGGGCAACCCTCAAATTTTATGGGCATTGATTGATACAGTATACTTCCCGTGTGGTCCCATGGTCATCAGGTCAGGATCTGATGTTGGGATCCAGGAGAAATCAAGGGAATTTTCTAAATTGTATAGGCACACATACTCGCAGGCATTATGCCTGGTAATCATCATTGTGTGTAAGTTCAGCGATACCTTTGCCAATAGAGAACCTATTTCAATGATTTCTTTTTTATAGCAAATATTAATTGTATAGGATATTACAACTAAAAATGGAAAAATAAAAAACTTTTTTGCAAAAATAAAACCGCCTTCAAAAACACAAAAAAGTGAAAAATAACTTTAGCTTCAGAAGTCGGTGACTTTGTTTGTTTGATTCAGTTTTTGTTTCCTTTTGTCTTTACTCTTTGCACTAAAAATTTGGTACTGAAAGAGAGGTTTGATTATGTGAAATCTATCTAAATATATGAAAGCGAAAGGTCGAAAACCGCTTGACGTATAAAGATGAAATTTGGCAGGCAGGTAGTTTATAGTTAGTAGACGTCCGCTAAGAATGCATTTTACGACAGGGCCGGATTAAGGAGGTCTAAGGGCTCTCGCAAGTTTGTATGAAAGTCCGTCATTTTTTGTGCTACAAACTTGAAATTTGGAAAGGAAGTACTTTATAGTTAGTAGACGTCCGCTTAGAACGGATTTTGCGACAGCGCCGGGTTAAGGAGGACTAAGGGCTCTCGCAAGTTTGGATGAAAGTTCTTAACTTTTTGTGCTCCAAACTTGATATTATTTGGCATTGAGGTAGTTTATAGTTAGTAGACGTTCGCTAAGAACGGATTTTGCGACAGGGCCGAATTAAAGAGGTCTAAGGGCTCTCGCAAAAAGTCATTTAATGTTGTATACAGAACGGTATTAGAATAAAAAGCGCTAAACAAAGTTCACTTTGAAAAAAAGTTGTATAGTGCCAAAATACACCGATTTTTGAAGCCATATCGTCGCCTCAACGCCATTTAATTTTGTTTCGGACCTCTGCCGCCCAGAATTACAGCACCTAAAAGGACGCCTTTTGTAGTCATCAGTACATTATCACCTTTTGATCTGGCAGTCAGTTCTCACACATAACATAACGTCACGCCTTAAAGCCCCGAAGGTTTGGGCAGACGTGTACCTAATCGTACACATACATTTCGCCAGTTATGTTGAAGTTCCATGTAGTAGGGGGTGAGCCTATTGCCATCAACCGGGCACAAATCCATATTCGCGCCAAATATCACCCAATCTCATGTTGATAAATCTCACGTGAGATTAGGAGGGAGATGAGGGGGTCAAGCCAAATCTCACGACATCCCACCAGGGGAGGAGGGGGGTCGAAAAATCGCCTCACGTAATTAATAGATGCCCCCTAAAACAAGCATCTCCTTGCTTAAAAGGTGATCTTCCAAATCATGTGTGTGATAAATTTATGTAATTGAAATAAACATTTTTTTTTTAACACTGCCCGACCCGGGAATCGGTCCCCACGCTTAGTAGTCGCGCTTGCGACCACAAGACCAACGTGGCAGTCTTACACATGCACACCAAAATTTCCACGCGAACGAAGTCGCGGGCAACAGCTAGTCTATACTAATATTATAAAGCTGAAGAGTTTGTTTTTTTGGTTGAACGCGCTAATCTCAGGAACTACTGATTCGATTTGAAAAATTCTTTTAGTGTTGGATAGCCCATTTATCGAGGAAGGCTATAAAATTTCACGCGGACGAAGGTCGCGGCCAACAGCTAGTGTATTATAAATATATCCTGGACCCTTCCGGTGCTCACATGTCTTCTTTTTTTCAGGTGACGTTGTCAGAAAGTCAGACCAACAAGTTACGTGCCGACCTGGCGCTGGTTGATGGGAACATGAACGTGATGAACGACATGCTCAACGAGCTCACTACCCAGCCCCATACTGCACACCACGACAGCGACATTGAACTCCTCAACGTAAGTAGTACTCGGACATTGCTTCTCTTCTTCTTCTTAGCGATGGCAAAAAGTTGCAAGTATAGTCTGGACCTAGAAAACTGGAAAAGTACATGACTGGTTCAAAATTCTGCTAAATGCCCTCCGGTCACTGATGCAGTCATCAGGTCGGCAAGTGCACTGGTGAGGGGACTTGGGTACTCTAAGTAACTAGTTTAAATTAAATAAAATTGTCGTGATTATTGTTATATCTGAAATATTTTACCAGAATAGGTCTATATTCTGGTAAAGTAGTATAGAGCTGATCAGCTTATTTACTTATGTCAGCATTGTCAATGTTAATGAATGTTGTTGTTATTCCGTTTATTTATTTTAAATTCCAAACTTCTATTAATATTTGCGCACCATGACAATATGGTAAACATGTTAGCACAACTCCATGTACTTATAACACCTTGCATGCATTTTTTTTCTAATAATTGTATGTACACATGTTTGAGCAAAAAAAGTTATCTGGCTCTTAAGAACTTGAAGATCAATCTCGTAGCTTTACTTGCAGCGAGGTAGACTGTACCTAAAGCAGTCTAGTTACTACACTTTGTGGAACTCTTGCATGTCATTATTTACTCTATTATTTGTTTTGCATTATCGTTATTCTCCAACCCTTATAGGTAAGTAAGAACAGTTCTTTTATGAAACGAAATAAGGTTTTCGAATATTATACGGGGTAGAAAGGACACCGACGCGAAAACGGTTACCAGGTATTCAGAACATCATTCTGAGCCACATAGAAATTTTTCATCGGTTTCCTAGAAAAGTGCAATACCTACGCGGGCAAAATGTATGGCACAGCTGATTTTTTTTTAATAGCCGATAACAAATTTCGCGTCGGTGTCCATTCCACCCCGTATATCCGTCTGTCTGGCATCACTTATGTTTATAAATAGGTTGGTCACCAGAGCCTAAAATAAGGTAAATCTATACTAATATTATAAAGAGGTAAAATTTGTTTGTATGTAGGGCTTAATCTTCGGAACTACTGATCTGATTCCGAAAATTCTTTCACCAACAGGAAGCTACATTATCCTCGAGTGCTATAGGCTATGTTCCCGTGGGTTAATATCCGTACATAACGGGAGCGAAGCCCCGAGCAAAAGCTAGTATGTTTTAAACGTAATTTCGTGGCATTATGGATCTAAATTTAGCGTTCAAGTATTTCAATTAAAACGCTGTACAAGGAAACCTTTTGTTGTCTGTGTTTGTATAAATGTAAATAACTTGCCAATGACAGATAAAAGTTATCAACTGTTTATTGAAGTCAAGGTTTAAAAAAGAGTAGTGTATTGAATTCAAAGACTTCACATTTTAAAACGGTTTTTGTTTATCGTTTTGTTTTTATCAGACCTGACAAACAAAACCACACAAACGTTTTTCGAAATACATGATTTATGGCCATAAAAGTTTGAAAATGACTACAAACTGTTTGTGAGTAGAAAGTGTAGATATAAATGCTTACAGCCTCCAAGATATTTGGTCACTTTTTTTTTTTTTTCGTACTTACAGGAGCTAGCAGACACACTCCGCGCCATGCAGAGTCGCGTGGCCGAGCTGATCGGGCGACTGGCCGGCGAGTCCCCCCTCACCGCTGAACTGCTGCACGCCAACGACCGGCTCAACAACCTGCTGCTCAGACACGGCCGGTTTGTGAACAACAGGTGGGTGGAGAGAAAATGATCTGGGTAAAAGTATACAGGTTTTGACGGCACGGGTGGCGCAGTGGCTGAGCAATTGACTGCTGCGCTGCGTGTCGCGGGTTCGATCCCCGCACGGAACAAATATTTGTATGGCCTACAGGTAGTTGTTCCGGGACTGGCTGTTTGTGTATGTGAGATTTAAATGTTTGTAAACGCATCTACGATACAGGAGAAATTGCTAGTGCGGAGCGACGTTAAAAAATATTAACAAACCAGTGGCCAATGGTCTGGCAGGTGTAGGCGAGGTGAGCGAGGCCAAGAATTTAAACACACACGCAGTACGGTACGATACGGTACGGTAGTAGCGATATACCGTTCCGGGACTGGCTGTTTGTGTATGTGAGATTTAAATGTTTGTAAACGCATCTACGATACAGGAGAAATTGCTAGTGCGGAGCGACGTTAAAAAATATTAACAAACCAGTGGCCAATGGTCTGGCAGGTGTAGGCGAGGTGAGCGAGGCCAAGAATTTAAACACACACGCAGTACGGTACGATACGGTACGGTAGTAGCGATATACCGTACTGATGCGTCAAGCGTTCATCAATCCACTGCTGGACATAGTCCTCTTCAATCGCACGCAACTTAACTCGATTCTCAGCAACCCTCATCCAGTAGCTAGCAGCCACCCTACGGAGATCGTTGCTCCACCGAGCCTGAGGGCCTCCCCATCTTACTTTTGCCGATTCGCGTTCTCCCTCAAGAACACGTCTACCGCACCGGTCATCGGTTCTACGGCTAATATGGCCGGCCCATTGCCACTTCAGCTTACTTATTTTGTGCGTCAAGCGTACGCTGGTCCCATTTAATTTAAAATTGGAATTTTGTTCGCGACAATGGTGAACGTTGTCTGTTCATCTGCACTCTTGGCGATCTGAAGGACACCTCTGACACCGCAATAAATACTGGGCCCAAAAAGCCTTCAATATTTCTGCTGCCAACACAAAAAGAAAAAATATGTGGTTTTTTGATTTGTTCAGGAATGCCGCAACTGGCGGTGCCACTCCATCAGCCATCTTAGGCGCTGCCATGGGAATACCTGGATCGAACGCCCTACGTGAGCATATTAATATTAACTTATACGAGTTCTTTTTGGTGCCACCAAGTGCATGTATTGAAATTACACTAACTGCGGTCGTTATATCAAATCATTTAATTTTGTTTTGTTACCGATATTCATCATATCCTTGGAGTTTCACTAGCTAACTTATTTTGACCCTGTAGTTTTTATGTTGCTCGGACTACCTCTTGCTGTGTTGTTTAGATATTCAGAAATCAGGTGTGAATCTAGATTTTCTGTAGTAAACTGTGTTTAACAATTTTGCTCAACATAATTTCAGCAGAAAAACCTGAAGACGATGCCTTGATTGATCTCAGTGATGATGTACCTGACATTGCTAAATTGAGTAAGTAAACATTACATAACATCACAGAGGCATTAGACAGAGGTGTACCTAATAGTACACCCATATTTCGCTAGTTATGTTTAAGTTCTATGTAATAGGGGGCGAGCCTATTGCCATCAATCGGGCACAAATCCAGACTCCGTGGCTGCGACTGAGAAATTCCTGTTGGCAAAATACAATAACACTGCCCGACCTGGGAATCGAACCCTAGGACCTCATGTTCAGCAATTGCGCTTGTGACCACTAGACCAACGGTGCAGTAAACATTAATAATTAGGAAACTTGTTTCTTTGCTGCTGAAGAATTGGTAGAACAAACTCCCGTTTGTTCTACCAATTCTTCTCCGCAGCCGAAACACTAGGAAGGAAATGGCGAAAGGCGGCCTTTTGTACCCAATCCTCAACCTAACATGCGCCATGGAGACATCTCAATATGTAGTGGACGGTGACCCAGCCACCAACCTAACCTTGTTCTTGTTTAGCCACAAGCCTCACTTCTTCACCTAAGACAAATTTAATAATGTATTTAAATAATTTGCAGCCGTGAAGGACGCTCAGCCAGACAAGTCTCCGGGCAGCTCCAAGGACGAGTTCGACATGTTCGCGCAGTCGCGCAACCTTACCTATGAGAACTCCAAGACTGGGTGAGTGCTTAATCATAGAATTTACTCAGAGGCTCTGAGTAATTAAATCGACATTTTCTGAAAAATTCCAAGCACTGTCAAGCAACTCTTTCGATCCAGAGCTAATGTGGCCGTTTATTTTCACTAGCTCAGTTCAGTTAAATGGGGTATCTTAAGTTTTATTTAACTTGCAATGTAATTATTTATGTTTGTTTAGGTCAAATCTTACAACTGATCATTTAGTTGCGTTAATTTGGATGACAATGCGTGGTTAGCTAAGTGACATAATTCTAAATCCAATATGGCGGACTCCCAAAGATGTCGGAATAGTTATATTTTATGCACCCTCATGATATGGGTTTCAATTAAAGGGGTTTCCTGAGAAGAATATGGAAAAAACAATGACCTCACACCTATATTTAGGCTTGTTTTTTTTTTACTATACGCTTGTTTTACAGTATCTTAATTAAAAATAATAAATCATTGAATTCCAGCGGTAGCAGTTATGCTGACAACTTGGAAGAGCAGGTATCGACCGGCTTGGCTTCGGCCGCCAGCCAGCGAGCCACACAAGGACAACCTCTGGTACGTACACCATTCAGAGCAGCTTATCGTTACAGTGCATCCCCTAGGGTAGCCCACTGAAATTCACAATTTCGGCGATAAGCCGATCAGTATTACGTTGTTTTATGATTGATTTAGCGATCATTAAAATATGTATTTACAGAATGTAGTCATTAATATCAAAAATAAATCTACTTAGTTCTTTTCACCCTAAAGAATGACTATTTCAATTAAATCATTACATTTGAGGCCAGCTCTAACTTAGAGATGATGCGACGAGACGATAATAACACGATGACGACGACGACGACGATTACGACGAAGGTGACGATTACGACGACGCACAGTGGTCCGGATTTTCAAAAAGGTGGACATAGGATCGAAAATGCATATTTAACTTAACAAAAAATGGTTTCGTATAGGAAATTTAACGTTGATTAATACTTATTACTACAACTTTTCAAAAAAACTGCTCCTTCACGTCAAAAAAAAATATTGAAAATAAAAATGTATGGGAGAAAATCTATTTTATTTTTTTTCTCCGTTCAGTATCAAAGTATAGCAAGCAAACCTTATATTCTGGTAAGTACTTGTTGTCCTTAATACGACGACATATAAATTGCTTGCGTATCCCTGCGGCCTTGGCGCCTACGATGCTTTAAAGTTTAAAATTTTAATGTTGAATTATCTTAATATTATTAACGAGTTTTTCAATTGAAATTAATCCAAAATATCATTTTAAATAAAACAACCCCCCCCCATCCGTGTATTAGGCTCGCCCCCTATTACATGGGACTTAAACATAACTGGCGAAATGACAGTGTACTATAGTGTAGTATACACCTTTGTCGAACCCTTCGGGTAATATAAAGCGTGATGTCATCTGTTGATTATTTCCAAAGCCTTGCTTCACAAAATCCACAAGTATTCCCATTTGCTGTTTGAATTCTTCTTGTGTCAAATGTTTCTTCGCAGCTTTTAGTTGCTTGTTAGCACCTCGTGCAGTCCACATCTCAAAGTCCATGTTGTAAGATATGTGTAGAATACACTCCATACCACGAATCCACATTATGAAGAGTGGAAAGTCCATATTTATAAACATCTTCTCGAACAGGTCTTGAAAATACTTCTGACAGCTTGTTCATCTCAGTCGGCTTAGCAAGGCAAATATTGCAGGCAGATGCAGACGAAGTATCCGTTATAATAGTGGCCACTTTTCCGTCGATGATTGTCATATGAAGCTTGTGACTAATCTCTAGCCCGGCCCATTTTGTAGGATTAATGTTTTTTATTTCTTCCTTCAATGCAGCTTCTTCTTGCTTGATGTATTCTGCTGTCTCTTTACAAAACTCGAATTTAATGGGCCTGCAATAATGTGTTGAAGAAGGTGTTGGGTTTTCCCAAATGGTGCTATTATTAGAAACTAATTTAAGAGGGACAAGACTTGACATGAAAACCGATGAATCACTGAAGTGTACATCTTCACTCTTTTGCTTGTAGGTGCTTTGTGAAGAAGCTCCATCAAAACCCCATTTACTAATTAACTTCAATCCTTCAGTTGACGAATCAATCTGGGTACCGGTAATTTGAAGAATCTTCTGGACTGTCAGATCCAATAGGGCTTGAAGTTTCACTCTGGCTCCTCTCTCAGTAATTTCTAAATCATGTGGATAGCATCTCTTTTTAGCTTCAAGGAGTTTGTGATACGATGGTAACGCTGGAACTTCACAATCTAACAGCGCTTTCCTTAAACACAAGTATTTTCATTTTGACAGGCTCAATGATGTATAAAGACCAAGAGCATGATCTTCATCAAAAGATTTTCTCTTATTTTTCTTAAACAATGTGGCTTGAACAATAGCAACACTATCAGGGTTCTTCGTTATATGGTCAATAACACAAGCTAAGTCATTCTTCTTGTCTATCCTAAGTCTTTCGACTAATGCAAAAGTAAGTTCTTCCGGCGAATAGTCCAAAAGAGACTCTGAACGTCTGTTTGTTGCTGAGGTCAACAAAAGGCTTCCTAATCTGAACTTCGGTAGATGTGCCCACAGTTGTTGTACTTGATGTCGACGGAATCACAGCTGCTGTATATATCATCTTGGGCTTGAAAAATCTCGGACAAATTAACAGTAGTGCAATTTGGCCAACTAATATTTAATTGTAACCACGCAGCATGTCTATTCATGAAAGTCTTCTGATTGCTAGAAGCACTTGCCCATCTGCGATTGATATTACTGATGTAGTTCTTCAAAAAGGTCTTGATTATTTCTAAATCTTCCGAACATGTTTCAACTGGGATATGTATAATAATAGATTCATAGAGTCGTGCCCAATTTTTCATGTCTCCTTCTACACGGAGGAACATAAAAATGTCAAAGTTTGTAACAAATGCAGCCATAACGAAACTACACTAACTAAACTTTCACACAGCACGGATAATTAGATATGTTGCTTCCTCAGGGGTCTCTGGCACTTGTTTCTTAAACAAGTGCCTTTAATTGTTTCATGCACAGATATTAATAACAAACACACGCTCGCAAGTAGTGACTGACAAAATTAGTACCACATCTTCAACAGCCAGTCAGCGTCGTCGAAATCTCCGGTGGTGGGGGTAAATGATTCTTTTATCACAGGAGTCGTTTCAGTCAGTTACAAATAGGCAACGAATCAGCACGTGTCTTTAATTACATAAGTAAAGTTGAAGACTTTTATTACTATTTTTTATTAAAATAAAATAGACAAATACTTGCCAAATGCTTGAATGCGTATGTTTTAATTCTTATATAATTAAAAAATGATATTTTGAATTCAGGTTAATTGAAAAAATCGATAATAATTTTAAAAAATCCCAATTAAAATCTTAAACTTTGAAGCATCGTAGGCGTCAAGGCCGCAGGGATACGCAAACAATTTATATGTTGTCGTATTAAGAACAATAGGTACTTACCAGAATATAAGGTTTGCTTGCTATACTTTGATACTGAACGGAGAAAAAAAATAAAATAGATTTTCTCCCATACATTTTTATTTTCAATATTTTTTTTTGACGTGAAGGAGCAGTTTTTTTGAAAAGTTGTAGTAATAAGTATTAATCAACGTTAAATTTCCTATACGAAACCATTTTTTGTTAAGTTAAATATGCATTTTCGATCCTATGTCCACCTTTTTGAAAATCCGGACCACTGTGCGACGGCGACGATTATTATTATTTATTATACGTCTGTACATATTTATTATGGTTGCAATTCAATCATCAACATAGAACCCGGTACTGATCTGCAAATTGCAATAAGTTTTAAACATTAGAAAGTTTGAATTTCGCCGGTTACCCAATCGCTTTCCCCCTAAGAGTCAGTGTACACCAAGCGGAAAAATCCTCGTGCACTTTTTGATGACACTGGATAAAGGACTGTATCAGAATTGCTTTTAAGTACAACATCTTGCGAGGGACGCTTAAGCGCCCCGCGTGCTCGAGGTGCTCGCTTGGTAGAAACTGACCATATAGGTGAAATCACATTTGCACGCACGGATCAGCGTTTTCAAGGATCTCTAGCTCAT
Organism: Noctua comes; assembly: GCA_963082995.1. NCBI lineage: Eukaryota > Metazoa > Arthropoda > Insecta > Lepidoptera > Noctuidae > Noctua > Noctua comes. Next base: position 11,849,961 of record OY720281.1, on the reverse strand, counting down.
TCTGTCACGTAAGGCCAATGCGTCATTAGCTGGAGCGAGAAGTCCGGTGGCAAGCATCCGCATTCGTACGCATCGGAAGCACTCTTAACTCTAAGGGACAGAAAGGGATGCAAGAAAATACTGATCTGTTCTTGTAAATGTGATTACACCCTTTATTTTACTGTGTCGTGTTATGTCGATGTGATGTTGAGTGTGAATGAATTCATTTGTATGTGTACTAACGGAGTTCATATTGTGTTGGTGTGTGCTAAAGTGAGAGAGGCCGTTTAAATACTTCAGCCTCTCTCACTGCCCCTGGTTCCGCCTTCTTACGCTTTTACAGTAAATATATCGTTAAAGTTGGCGGCTCGAGCAGTAGACACTGTATAGTACTGCTAATCACAAATATTGCGAATATCCTTGTGAAAGTCTTATTCGCAACAGTTTTTTATAGTCACACAAGCAAATAGGATTCAATGAACAAAATATTATAGAGGGAGATTCCGCGACCTCCAGACTTATATCATTTTTATAAAAACAAACTTTTTCTGTGGTAGTACCTTACTATAGGAAAGAACAATTGTACATTATGAAAAGTCAGTCATGGTGGCTTTGGCAGATATCAGATAACAAAGTTGTGCTAAATAGCTGCTAAATTACGCCATATTATAAAGCGTATTTTTTTTATAATACTTACATAAGTAATATCAAAAAATGGCGGGCATTAGTATGATGATTTACCTCTTCCACTGCCAGACACTTTGTGTGGTGGAAAACCCCCGCCAGACACTTACAGTATTTTAAATTGTTAGTGAACTGTCATATAGTAAGGTACTTCCACCGATAAAGTTTCAACTTTTATAAAATGACGTAGGTCTGGCAGTCATGGGATCTTGGTCGATTAGTAACAGTTTATGGTTCTAAACAAGAGATATACCTATTTTCAGTTTTGAGTATTTGAATAGAGAACTAGTCAGTCTACTTCTTTTTTTTTTTCTTCAATGTTATGTAGCACTCGAAATTTTGTTACACTAAAATAATGTCACCGCGACACAACACGAAACAGTATTCTTCTCTTAGTTTAAAAATAAATATATAATTTTTCAGTAGTTCCAAGTTGGTTATATACCTATTATTTAATCTCCTCTGTTTAATTTTCCTTATAATTTTATAGTTTGTTTCGTCTTTTGTATATAACAATTATTTTATGTTAACCTTTCTGGAACATTCGACAGCCGTCGGGCATGGATCAGAGGGAGATCGATGAGATAGCCGCTTGGTTAGCGCAGGAGAAGGTGTGTTTTATGTTTATTTATCATTTTCCTTATTTTATTTTTTATTTTACGTAAGTATGGTGTAAATATGATCCATTTTTATGTTAACGGGATTTTTATATAATCCTTCCATAAGCAGCTAAAATGGTGCACTCACGCCTTTATCATAAGTATAGTAAAATATACTTTTTTATATTATTTGGGGAAATCGTTATGCAATATGCTATGCACTGCAAACTGAGGTGATATAGTATAAAACCTAACACTAGCTTTGAAAGTGACGTTCAAGCACATTAAGGCTCATTTACACCACAAATCACTAAAACGATTTAACGTATTAAAAACATAATTTTGTCTTCGCTCCCCCAAATGTTTGACGGAAACGAAACAATGTTTAAATTTCGTTTTGTGTGCAGTGATGTAAACTGGCCTAAATCGAGCACATTTACCAATATCACCCCACGTGTAATACCCATATAATTCTCAGGCCGCATCAGAAGCCCCCGGCGCGCAGGAGAGCGTGACCAGCAGCGACTTCGACAAGTTCCTCGCAGAACGTGCCGCTGCCGCCGACACCCTGCCGCCCGCGCCGGCCCCCGCCGGCCCGGCCCCCGCCGCCCCCGCCGGCACCCCGGCGCCGCCGCTGCCCGCGGCCCTGACGCCGCGCCACCGGCAGATCAACAAGGACCACGACCACGACTCCATGTTCGCGCTCTGATTCTCCCACGCACCCTCCGCACGCCTGGTTTATCGTCACTATAGAGGTTTCTAGGACAACAGCTATTACGGTAACGCTGATGATTCGGTTTGAATCGATCGACCTAGTCTGACCCGGTGCAAGGATTGATCCGAGGATACGCCTCAAGTATTTAGTAACATATGTATGAAAAATTTGACATCAGCGCCTTTAAGAGCGGTTTTCGTAGTTCAAATGTTACCTCTAATATGCGGCCTATATGGATAGCCTGAACGCAGCAATTAAAAAAGCCTTTGGATTAATTGAAGCTTTCAAGAAATCCATACTAACTAAATACTTGAAAGATGATGAGTTTATATAAAACCATTAGCACAAGACTTCCGCAACCTTTAAAACCAGCCTCATCAATATTCTAAATTAAAATAGACACTAAAGCAATATTTTACCATATTTAAGAGCAACTGATTATTAAAACGAAATTCTGGACACATCACAAGTTTGGCTCACCTCAAAGCGTTCCTTTTTCACACGATATTGTTAGAAGTGTGACGATAAATCGCTTCGTGTGCGCCTGACTACCGCTGTACGAGTATGTAGCCAGTAGACCTTCAGTGTTGTTGTGTTGCATCAAATCGTAATGTACACCGCGATGGTTTTTCCTTTATATCGCCAATAATTCACATGTATTCGATATGCCGTTTGGTGCCTGGCTTTTATAGTTGTAATTGAAATATTTTAAGCTGACTAATCGACTTCAACTACTTACTAATCTTAAGTCTAAGAAAAGTCTTAATATATTTGTTATTGTTCGAGATTACTAACTCCTAGAACATCATAGAAATAATCGTTTTCTTCAACTTAAAATACTTCAATATGTAATGATTTTGTAACAGCGTGTATACAATGTTAAGTACATAACTACGGCGCGTCATTGACTATGTATTGCTCTAGACCAGGGGTTCTCAAACTGTGCGCCGTAGAGTAAAGAGGACCCTCTTTACTCTGCGGCGCTCTACCGTGAAGCGCTCCTGTTTATTTTTCTCCGGAAACTATACATAGATATTGGATAAAAATCTAACGAGCTTGTTGTCTCACAAGACAATGTCCCTATTCACGGAACACCTTCGAAGCTCACTTAATGATTTTTTAAATACTTTTCCGAAGACGATGTCGAAAAATTTGCTTGAAGATCCTTTCCATGCACAAGATCTACCAGAATTCACTACGCAAGAAGAAGAGAGTCTCACTGAACTCTCTTGCAGCAGCAGCCTTAAAAAAAAATCAAACTTTAAATTCAAAACCTCTAAGAATTCTCTGCCTCGTTGGTCTAATGGTCGCAAGCGCAACTGCTGAGCATGAGGTCCTGTGTTCCATTCCCGGGTCGGGCAAAGTGTTATTGGCTTTTTTCATCAGGAATTTCTCAGTAGCCAGAGTCTGGATTTGTGTCTGGGAGTCAAACATAACTGGCGAAATGTGGGCTCTCGGCCTAACTCTTCGGGGATTACAAAGCGTGATGTTATGTTATGCTCTAAGAATTCTTATTCCCTTATATCATCATCGTGTTGCCCTTGTCCCAATTCATTTGGGGTCGGCGCAGCATGTCTTCGTCTTTTTCTCTTTCTTTCTCTTGATTTGCAAATGTATCCATGAGTGTCAACATAATTGTAAAAACTCATCTTTTTCGACTAGCTAGGGCGCCGATACAAAATACTAAACCCTGTATGTGCGCCGCGAACTGAAACAGATTGGGAACCCCTGCTATAGACTTAGGTTACATTAAGTAGATTTCTTTAATATATAACTTATTAAGTAGACTTCACTAAACCACGGGAGCATTTAATACAAGACCTCTGGCGTTCGAAAAAGTATATGTAATTATTTATTACGATTTTATAGTATTAAAGTATTGGAGAATGATCGTCGAAGGGTCGAGATTGTGATATATAATATTGTTTTATATAGTATGTCGTGGTACTTTTTATTTACTAGATTTAGTGATTACTGAGAGTAAATCAAGAGCATGTATTTGTATATTAATTTAGTACCTGCCGTACTGCATTTTGATTTGTTTTTGTTGATTATTGAAATTATAAAGAATAGAAGATAAAATGGATTTAATCAAATCGAGTATTTTATGTATAACGGTTCTTCCTTCTATTGAGATTGACGAGAATGGATTCCGTAAAGATAAAATATAGGTGAAGTGTTTTTATAAGTCTTGTCTATGTGTATAGCGAATTTCCCTGTAATTCGAGATGCCGGTTGCATGTCATCGCCAAGGTTCTGTTCTAGCACATTGCTCACCAAGAGCGTTTGTAAGTTGCATTATAACATCAATCCCACTTTTGAGTTTTTATCACCCCCTTATAAGGCACCCCCAAAATGTTAGTTTACGGATACATACAGGTGTTGAATTCAGTGACTTTCGTCAAAAAAATACGTATACCTGCGTCCCAACATGGAAACGAGGGTAGTCGATTACTGAACATGAGATTTCACGCAACTTGTATCTCGAAATAAAGGAAATACGCATGTCTATAATCATGTATGAACTAGAATTGAGCGGTGTTCCATAATATCTTATGAATTTGCGAAGAGAATTATAATTATTACTTAGCTATAGCTGTTGGAAGAAATATCTATGCATTGTAAAAGATCATATTATTACAGCATTGTGTACTAAAGCTGTAGTCTCGAGTTCAAATATTATTATTTTTATTCGTAAAGGAAATCTGTATAAAGCGTTGAATATTTCATCGTAATAATGAAGTTACCCCCTATATTTAAACCTTATCGTACCAAAGTGCTACCCATTCACCAACGTTTTCAACACTATGCCATTCCACATTTGTCTCAATTAAATGTTCTTTTGGTGTTAATGTGATAATTTAAAAGAACAAGCTTAATGTTAATTATTTAAAAGAGTTATTTTATGTTGTAATCGTTGTATTTAAGATAATAAAATAATTATCATACAAAATATGCTGTTTCATTTAGGTGGATGTGGCCTTCTCTACTTTTATTTCGACGATCCCCCAGTAATCGATTTATTTCTTGAAGCAAGACTTTTAACAGCTTTTCATAAGCAGACTGTTAGCAAAGGGTTTAAATGAAAATCGAGAATAAGTTTTAATTTTGTTTATTTATCAATTTCTGTATCCACAATAGATACACAATTGCAGATTTGGCAAATACAATTATGAATATTTACATGTATCGACAGAATTACCAAGTATCCGTAGAAAATTACATTTTCAAGATATTTACTAATTATATAATTACGAAGATAGCACTAAATACATCAGAGAATGCAAGTACTGATTGAACTTTCAACGTCACAATTTAATATAAAAAAACGCTACAAAAATACAACTTAAGGGTTAACTCTATTTCTTGTGATGAATAAATGTACAAGTAAAATATAAAAATATCGCCAATGCTTTTTTAACAAAACATTTGTTCGTAACTAAAACTTGTACCAAGGAATGTGAAAATATTATACCATTATGATACAGAAATTATAAATACATTAGTTATTATACGTAAACTAAGTTATGCTGCTGTTTATGCAAAATAAATTATGCTTTTAGAAAATAAATTAAATTTTACTGGGCACTTGCACGAGATCCGGGCGCTCTGACGTTTCGTGACGAACAAACAGAGTATTACATTATAAAATATCAAACAATGCGTACTATTAACTTAATTCGTTCAAGTACAACCCTTAACACAATTTAGAGAACAAGTCAACAGTCTAGCAAGAGAAATGCAAAACGTGTTAGTTTAAGTATAAAAGTAAATAATTATAATCTATACAGTACTATACTATGGAAGTCTCATGAGAGTGTACTGGCCGCCTAGCGCTTATAACTCGTCCCTGGATGGCAGCTCGTCTTCTTCGTCGTCATCGCTCTGCAAAGATAGAAAATAAAATAATTTATACAAAGTTTCAAAACGTTTAGTTTCACAAAATGAAAGCTGAATGAAGAATTTTGTAGAAATTAATGTTAGTGCCTTAGAGAAGTCAAAAATTCTTGGAAAACAATCATTATAAACCTAAACTCGGCACACTAGTATCGCGATTTGAGTGTGTAAAAACATGAACATTATTATTTTACCAAAACTAAATTGTCTAAACTCCTGTAAAGGTAACTAAATTCAACATCATTTTAACAAAACAGACCAACTTTTATTTCCTAAACTTAAAGGCAATGCTTTTAGTTATAATTATTTTTTTTTTAAATTCTAAATGGGTTTACTCTTGACCTCAATCTAGTTCTGAGGACAGAGATGAGGTCGACGATGGAACGAGCTAACCCAAAAGAAGCCTAAATTTTGAGATGACTTCAAGAGATAAGCGATACAGGTTATCATACGACCACACGTATGATTTAAGTTAAAATGACGTGGTCCAAAACCACATGGAAATAAACACAAATGAAAAACTTCATAATTAAATAAATTAATAAGAAACTGTTTCGAATCAGTAATTTTAACTTCATTAAAATTCTAAAGTCTTAGTACTTAAAAATGGTCCAAGGACGACTTGCTTTGGCGATAAGCCTGTAATCAGAGTATTGATTAGGATTTCATCGAAAAATATAAAAATCATCTAAAAATATAAAAATCATCGAAAAATTAAAAAACATCGAAAAATATTTTCATGTTACTAACGGATTTGAGAAGCCTTTACTTGATTGAGTAATCTAATCTATTGTTATCTATTGTTCCCGAGGAGACACCCAAATTGCAAATACACTTTTCTATTAATTTCTTTTTTATCAATTATCAGAAGGATTCTGCAGGAAATTCTTTATCATTACTTAATATGCTTGAAAAGTTCGTCTGCGTGATAACCTAACTCAATCAATGAATATTGTTGTATTGTCAAAATTAATAGTATTGGGAATTCCAGTGTTGCGCAATTATTCTAGTGGACATTTCTTAATATGGTTATCCAGTAATCAGGTGGATTATTTTAATTGTCAAACAAAAGTAAAACAGGCGCAGTGGCTGCGCGCTTGCCTACTGCGCTGCGTGTCGCGGGTTCGATTGCCGCACGGAACAAATATTTGTATGGCCTACAGGTAGTTGTTCCGAGTCTAGCTGTTCTAGTATGTGAGTTTTACATGTTCGTAAACGCACCCACGATACAGAAGAAATTCCTAGTGCGGAGCCACGTTTAAAAAAAATGTGTATTTTACTCGTGCGAAAAGATATCCCTTTATCTTTTCAAAAAAAGACTATCCTCAAACGACTAACTCAGTTCAGCCTTCACTAGTGAGTGCCCAAAGCTAGTAGGCAAGCATAATTATAATTCAAAAGGTAGTGATAACTTACCACGCTTGGTGTGGGCTCAGCGCCTTCACCGTCGGACTCTACGAACTTGGTCATGGCTGCCAGCGTCCTTTCGCCGTTGTAGTCTTTCACCTGCACAATAGAAAATTATTGTTAGAAATTATAGTAGAGTCATGATAAGGCTGGCTAGGCTGGAGGCCTTTGCCCGGCTGTGGGACAATAAAGGCTAAGAAAAAAAAAACCAGAACTCCACCTCCGAGCGTGTTTTTACGTTTTAAGAAGAAATGGCAATATGTATACAAAAAGTCTTTATTCAGAATTCTTCTACGTTTTTTTATCTACCTAGCTACGAAACATCATTTTAAATCTACTAATATTATTGCTTGAAAACTAGTAAAAATGTAACTGAGCGTTCGTTTCTCATAAAATCTTTCGATTTATTGTTCAACAGGCAATGAAATTACGTTATGGGCATTTATGGTAATTTAAATTACCGAAGGCAAGTTGACTGAAGGTTTCTTGATTTGGATTTACAAAGTCCATTTTTATTTGCTTAGACAAGTATACAATTATACAACTCAGTAGCGAAGGGTCAATTTTTGTAAGAAGTAAGCCGGAGTACATTATCTTTACTGTATAGAATATTATTGGCTATAGAATACTGACTGTGCCATTTTTCAAAGAGAAGCCGGTAGGAATCGGGTTCTATGGAACCTTCGCCACTGATACAACTTGTTTGATGACCATGACGGTTAACACGACAGTCGTGTGGTCTTAATACAACAAGATGTAGCAGACCATTTGTTCTTTATTTCGCAACAAACAGCCTTTTGATAAAATAAATGAGTCCGGTAACAATCACACTAATATTATAAAGGCGATAGTTTGTATGTGTGTATGTTTGTTACTCCTTCACGTTCAAACGGCGTAACAGATTTGGATGAAATTTGGTATCAAGATAGCTTATATTCTGGATTAAAACATAGGCCACTATTGATCCCGGAAATAATAGGTGTAGAGTAGTAAAAACACAAGGAGTAGGTAGAAAAGGCTGCATTGCAATGCATGTCGGGTACAGCTCGGGTACCTTATAAAGAATGAGTAACTGAAGCATATTAATAGCCTCGTCACTTTAGAAAAATATTTAAACTAACATGTTATTATATTCTAAACGTTGCCCAGTTAAATCATAGGGCGTGAAATCATTGCACTAAAATGGGGTCGTTAAGTAAGTATTACCACGATTGAATTCAACGAGACTAATAACATCGACGATAGCACCAAAATGTTGCTACACAGTTTTACTAAGCGCTTATGTTTTGTTTCAGTTAGCTTTTTAAATATAAAAAGGCGCGCGCACGTGTCCGCGCCTGGGTGCGTGCATGTGTATACGTACGATTGCCTGAAGTGTGCAATAATTATCGTGTCCTCTTTCATTCATTCATAAATAAAGGGTACACAGGCCCTTAACGAAGTCGAAAGGCACTTGTTCTCCCCGTCTGCGAATTTTTTTTTTATTCTGGACCATATTTGAGAACCTTCTATTTACGGAGCTATTCGAGGTCAAAGTTCCAACTTTTTCACATTTTTAAAAAAATACTTGTTTTAAGGTCATAACTTTTACTTTAAACACCTCTATGACCCGTTTACTATTCATCGCATCCATCAGCACAATGTTTTGAGTGCGTTACATACAGTTTAACCGTAAAACGTTTTCCCCCCCAAAAATAATGTCGTTTCCCAGCAATAATTTTTGTGTAGGGTTACTTAGTTTGATGTACAGAATGCTTGGTGGACGGCTTCGTGAAGAGTCCGTGTACACCTTGCATAGTAACATGACATCACGCGTTTTCCCCCAAGGTAGAATATAATGTTACTACTTCTGGATCATAGACCTCCTGTTTGTGTTAAGGAGTGGGCAGGATCCACCATGCGAGCCCAGTCTGGGTTTGTAGATGTCTCATATCAGTTAAGTTTAAGTAAAATGAAACAAGAAGCGAGAAATTGATACATCTCAAGTAAGTTTTTCATAGTGATCCTCTTCTTAGTGTGACTAAAGCAATCTTGACACGACTAACTTAAGCAATCTTGACACGACTAACTTAAGCAATCTTGACACGACTAACTTAAGCAATCTTGACACGACTAACTTAAGCAATCTTGACACGACTAACTTTGATGCGAGTTAATGGTGTACTGACCTGGTTATCCTTAGTGTACAGTTTAATGGTGGGGAAAGAGGTAATCTTGGTGTGTTCGAGCTCGTTGGCGGTGGCGTCCATCTTGGCGATGACGACATCTTCGTCCTTCTCGAAGTGCTCTCCCAGCTTGTCGTAGATGGGCACCAGCTGTTTGCAGTGTCCGCACCTGGTGGGGAAAGGTGATTGTGAGCTTTTTGATATCACAGCTAACATACGATACTAGTGTTGTTTGTTGTAGCCTATTGCTATCAACTGAGCATGAGTCCTGCTACTGATAAATGCCTGATAAAACTGAATAACCCTTTCCCAGACCCGGGAATCCTCATGCTTAGCAGTAGCGCTAACAACTAGAGCAATGAGGCAGTATTCAATAAAATTTATGTCTATATTTTAGACCATATTAACTTGGAAATTTGTAATAGCTAACTTTTTGGTTCAGAACTCTCAGAATTTGACTTGTTTGCTTCAATATTTTTGAGAAAAAGTTTTATCTGATTTCTAGTGCATTTCCTGTGGCTAATGTGACTTTAAACATCATTTGTTATTAAGATTTATACGAATAATATGAAAAGAATTCACCAATGTGAGGAAAAAATTCAGTTACAATCTCGTTAAATAAAATCAACATTTACTATTCAGGTTAGCAACATCTGAGCCTCTGAGAACTTTTGCATAATGGAGCAAATGATCAATTTCCAAGCCGTTGAACAGCAAACAATGACGTTTGACACAAGCGAATTAATTGCGACCCATTGAATACGACCTAACGAGTGGCACACTTTCGCAAATTACACGATACTGCGACAAATGTGACGCAATGTCGCCGCGACAAATGATAGTGTCTGGTCTTGAACTCGACCTAGAAACAGGCCGAACAAGGCACCTAATGGTGTTATGGTGTTAGTTACGATATTATGTTTGTCTTGCACAGCGGGTGATACTTGATAAAACAAAAGAATATGTACACTAGAAGGACATTTGTGCCCATATTAAATTTTTATATAATTCACCAAAATTATAGCAATAAATTTTGTAATCATTTGTTTTCTTTTAAATATCCTTTTGATTGTCTACACTTGAACAAATAATGTTTGTGTAATTGTAAAGTATTTACTTTTTAATATTTGCACATTTGCTACATAATAAAACTGGTGACTCATACGCTACTCTATAGGTAACCTGATCAAGTTATATTGTACCAAGTAACTAGGCGCTATAAATGGGTCACATTCATTAAACGAAAAGGGTATCATGAAATCGTAATCAATCGCGATTGTCAGGGTTGCCTAGATATCTATCTACGTGCAGATCTTATCAGCATCGAAAACGCAAAAACGCTAAAAAAAACACTTTCATGATAAGTATCTGACTGAATCTCACGTGTAATTTGTACGTTAGTTTCCGACCACGTATTACAAGTTTACAGATAGTGTTATTTCTTCTTTGCTTTGCAACTCAGTTGATGCCAGCCTCTTATTCTATTGTAACTCCGTACTAGGCCAGTTCCAGTTCTAAGAGTTACGACTTACCTGCGGCCTACTGTACTTAGATATTCTCTTTTACCGAAAGAGAATATCACCAGCTTTAATACTCTGTAAACCTTTCCTCCCGGCGGGGAAACCCATGAGGAATAAATTGCCGATGTATAGACCTAACTCAGTCGCATTTACTAGGTACAATAATGCCCCCCCCCCCATTCTGATTGGTTAAAGTTGCTTCCCTCGCGGGGAGCATTCGATTGTAATGTGACAGTTCATTACATCGTGAGAGAGGACAACCGAGTATTACATTGCCCAACCAACCGGTAACGATGCGATTTGTAACAATCATTTGTTTCTGTACAAAATCAAATCTTTGATTGTTACATTACATGCGAATGCTCCGGTGAGGGAGCGACTTAAGTCCGAGGATCACTTACCATGGCGCATAGAATTCGACGAGCACCTTCTTGTTGGTGTCGAACACGACGTCGTCGAAGTTGGTGGCGACCAGAGTCTTGACGGGCTTGGCGGCCCAGTCGTCGGGCAGGTCCTCGCTCAACAGGTGCTGTTTCAAGGTGCCGGCGAAGAAGGACTGGACAAATTCCTGGGAACAAAGAGAATTAGATTAAAATTATGTATATGTAGTCAAAAGCGTTGTAATGATCGTAGCAGGTTCTGTAGTTTATGCCTGACTCCATGAGGAAAAGGAGTGAGTTTATGTATGTACTGCCGCGCTCACTGACGGTCGAGCACTTTTCAACTTTATTACTTAGAGCATAAGGGTGAAAAGTGGTCGACTGTCAGTGAGCGCAGTGACATGTTAACAGACTGGAAAACCTATATCCCCTCCACTACTGGACACATAGGTATAGCCAACTACCCGCCTGTGAGCTAGCTCCTCCACTCTTCACTCTCCTCCATATATTAAATGCATTCATCTATCCTTTGGCATTCCAATGAATATAGTAAATGCCAAGAAATAGGGCAGCATTACTATTTTATCCATTTATATAAGTGTAAGTATGTTATTGATCTCAAAATTTTAGAATTGGTAACGGTATAAATAACGGGTTATGAATTTATGATATTATCGAAACTGTTATAGTAAACTGATGATTTAGTTTTTATCTTTGTACGGAAACATGTTTTGAGAATATTAGCATTGATTTTAATGCATTGCTTTGTTCAAAAGGAGAAATTATTAGGATTAATATTAATAATTTAAGCGACAGCAAACGATGAGCACCTACGCATTTCACAGGAAACTGCATATTAAATACTAAGTAATAACGCCTACATTTCCTCACACGTAGGTCCTACCTACACTGAGTAAGTACTAGAATTGCTTGTGTTGAATATAATTGCATATTAATTATTACGCCTAGTAATGGCTTGTCACGTCTCGACGGTGTAGGTAAGTTTTAAACTGTGTACAATTTTCAAAGACATAAATGGCATCTGTAAATTGCGTGGCGCAACCGACATGATTCTCGTGACTGTAGTACCTATTAATTATGCTTATGTTTTCAAATTCATGGTGTATTGTTGCCATGATTGTTGTATTAATTATGATTATATTCTGAAATTATTGGTATTGCTGTGATAAACAGAGAAAATAAACTTGATAACTCAAGTTAAATATTGGTATGGGTGGTGGTGGTTGAGTATGGGTGAAATATGTGTGATAGTGAGAATTTAATAATTATTTTACAATTAGTAAAATTAATATATTAAGGGTAAAAAATTTGATGTAAACAAGGCAGATAGAGGTAAATGACGTCACATAACATGACATGAATGGCCGCGACAGTCACGGCCATATGAACTATCGTAGAAAATTGACGTTTAATTTTTTTTTGAGCGACTGGCAGTTGTTAAACTTAACTTTTAATATTTTTTTTGGGTTGATAGTACTATATTTTATTGATTTAAGTGAAGAAAAAATTACATGCTTAATCCTTATTACATGGAAGCGATAGATAGATTCTGTGAGGAATGATGTGAAAGAAGAAGGAGTAAATGATAGCGTGACGGTTGACAGGAGAGAATGGAAGAAAACAACGTGTTGTGCCGATCCCAAGTAACATGGGACAAGGACAGGCAGATGATGACGATGTGTGTAATGATGATGTGTGCAATGATGATGATGTGTGCAATGATGATGATGTGTGTAATGATGATGATGTGTGTAATTATGATAACGTGTGTAATGATGACGATGTGTGTAATGATGATGTGTGCAATGATGATGATGTGTGCAATGATGATGATGTGTGTAATGATGATGATGTGTGTAATTATGATAACGTGTGTAATGATGATGATGTGTGTAATGATGATGTGTGCAATGATGATGATGTGTGCAATGATGATAATGTGTGTAATGATGATGATGTGTGTAATGATGATGATGTGTGTAATGATGATAACGTGTGTAATGATGATGATGTGTGTAATGATGATGATGTGTGTAATGATGATGATGTGTGTAATGATGATGTGTGCAATGATGATGATGTGTGCAATGATGATGATGTGTGTAATGATGATGATGTGTGTAATGATGATGATGTGTGTAATGATGATGATGTGTGCAATGACGATGATGTGTGTAATGATGATGATGTGTGTAATGATGATGATGGTGTGTGCAATGATGATGATGTGTGTAATGATGATGATGTGTTTAATGAAGATGATTGTAAATGTTTAGTAGTTTATCAAGCTTAGGATTTTGATGTAAACGTAAAACTGTCATTTTTGGAAATGATTCATCTAATCTTCTTCGTCGTGTTGATGTTTCCTTGCGTTTTAATACAAGGAAACATAAGGTTCGAAAAGAACTCTGCCACTAATATAATTTTTTCAAGTGTGACGGCCATTCATTACATACGGATTGTTGTGTGCTAGTATAATGTGTGTGTGATAGAGAGAGAGGGAATTGAATTACCAGATCATTAACATACATGCCAACAAATCGGTGGTAATTAACAGCTACGCATCGATAAGGTTGATTACATAATAACGATTTGAATGTTACATGTTGTCAGCCATAACAGTGAATTTTACGGTAGCATGTTTATGATACAATCTCATGAAATAAACTGATAATATGGATGTATTGAATTACTTTTTACTATCAGGATTCGATACTAGTATTCTATCTTTGTAGACGCATTAGAATATTTGTTGAAATCAAAATGCTGCACATTGTACTCATTCAAAATGGAACAAATGGTTATAGGAGTTGCGCTATTAACATAACATCACACCTGTAATTCCAGTAGGGTTAGACAGAGTTGGACCTAAAGTACATCCACATTACGACGATTATGTTTCAAGTATAATAGCATACTGCCATCAAATGGTAACAAATCTAGATTTGTGACCAGACTCTACAATTACTCTATCACTCACTCATTATCACTCTATCATTTACTGTTATTTCTTTCTTACCATTCTTCACACAATCCATCCATCCATATTTTCTGTGGCCTTCATCTCCGTCTCCATCAACACTCAGATAGACATATTGTGCAAAAAACTTACTTCAATAGCGTTAGCGGACAGCTCGTCGGTAGCGGGCTTGTACTTGGCCATGTCTTGTTCAAGGGCAATCAGACGGGCTGAGGGGATCTCCTCCTTCTTCATGCCGAAGAACTCCAGGATTCTAGGGAGAAAAAATACATTTAGGTTTCTAGCAATAAGAGGTCTTATGAATTTTAAATTACATACATTTAAACAGCCGAAAGGCATGTACATAAATGTACACTTGTACAGTCACACATTATGATTGTAACTTTTACTGTTGTTACATAAATTGTATTTTCTTACCGGAAGTACTCGTATCATTAAAAAATCCATTCATCAAATTCACGTCATCATCTGCCTAGCCTTTTGCTAACAGATCGGTTGGTTTCCAATCTAACCGGATGCAGCTGAATACCAGCATTTTACATGGAGCGACTGCCTTTCTGACCCCCACAACCCAGTTTGTACTGAGTAATACGATACCCCTTGGTAAGACTGGCTGTCAGACTTTCGGACCATGGGCAAAGACCTACCCTTGAAGCATTAGTAATCAAGTCTTTGAAGTATCATAATCTGAGGTCCCCATTTTTATTATTTACCATCCTCTTGTATTTAAATGCGTAAAGGGTACCCAATCATCGCATCAGTACTCGTGATTACTCGATTCGATAAATAATTGCTTTTTCAACGAGTTTACAAAGTAAAAAGAAATATCCTTGGCCGGCCTTGGCATTTAAAACCTATGAAAGAAGCACGTTTGCCGGTGGGTGTCGCGTGGGGGTTGGCTTCTTTCAAAGTTCAATTAATTTTCGAGTTAACTAAATTAATTGAAGTGTAATATGGGTTTAAAGTCATTCGGAAAGAATCCCTGCAGAATATTACACCGTCTTCCTTTACTTTGTACTGTATTTCACATTAACTAGATTTTTTTTGAGCCACTTGTTTGGTGCATTCAGTAGCGCCCATCCATTGAAAATGATACGTTGAGTTTTAGCAATATCGTGCAACAAACCAACTTTTAATAATGATTGCTGTATCGATAAAGATCAAAATCGCCACCACCTACGCCCTGCCTTCGATTGTACAGTCATGCAAGCATACCAAAATGCCAAAACAAAAGTTAAGCCTAGAAATCGTGCTCACTTTGGTAACCTTCACCTTGCGGCGTGAAAAAGTGCTTCAAGGTTTTTTTTCTACATTATTAAGCGCTATAAGTCAATGGCCTATTAATCGTTACAGTTAAGACATTTGACCACTCAATACTTTAGCCAAAGACGATGAACTTTTGTTCTAGCACTTTACTTCATGAATTTGAGCATACAGTTTATATTTACTAAATAGAGCATGAGAACTAGCGTTGTGTTGGTAAAGTTTGTCGTGCGTAAAGGTCGTAATATGGTTCCGTTGCGAACCGTTGGCGTTCAAATGAAACTTGACCTAAGCTTCTTTTACAGATCAGTCTGTTGCTGTTCTGTTGTTGTTGTCTGTTGTTTGTTGTTTTTTCAGAAACTGCGTTGTTAAATCTTGATTTGAATCACTTTGTATGTGATTCATACTAACTTTGAAACTTTCTATTCAGTTTAATATCACATTTGCATCTTAGTGGGGACCTGGTGTCCTAAAATACAGGCCTCAACTTAGTTTAGGCGCCAGTCTCCCACACATAAAATACTTTTTCCTTTATCTATGATACATCATAAGTACTAAGTCTTCATTTGTGGAAGAGTACGAGTAATTTTTAATATAATATATAAATAAAAACACATCGGAACAAAAGAAGTCCACTACTCCTGCTAGACATAGGCAACATAAATCGTGATCTTTACCCGTAACTTACCACATCCATTGGCTTGACATGCTTCCGTACTATCTTCAGTAGTAACTTAGACAGTTGTGCGACATTAACACGAATAATGCCCTGCCAAAGCACGTGCTAAGTAACGTTTATAGATTTACGGCGTTACAATCGCGACAATGACCGGTCCTGAGCAGATCGCATCATGTAGTACCTACGTTTAGCTAAAAAAATCATAATAGAGCATAAAATATCGTACCTCTGGTGTTCATCTTCATCGGCATCAATGGCAACGGACATGACACGGTCGCGGTAGTTCTTGGCAACGGGCTTGAGTTCCTCGGTGTATTTGTCGAAGTCTCCATTTTTCTACAAACAAAATATTCTGCTGCTCAATCTGTAGGACACTGGACAAGTCGTCGCTATTACCAAGCAAAGTTCATTGACCACGAGGTCGTTGCACTTTATAGTGTTTGTCGATGTGTCGTAGTATGTATTTAGCTATTAGCATGCTTTAACAACCGTCTTGTTGACGCGATGATTTTAGAATTAAATTATGTAGCTTCCGTTAGGCGGTATCGTAAAAGACATTATTTTATTTTATCCTGAATTTCTCCATTCCATAATTAACAATTTAATTGGTTTATCGAAACAGGGTTTTGGTTACGTACCGACTTAAATCCGATGATAGTACCTTTGTTAAGCAAAGCTTTTAATAGTAGTAAAAAGGTTCATTAACCGATGCGCATGACCGATTGTCTAGTTAAGAACGGTGAAAGTTCAAGTTGGCGCGCTAAAATCACTTCACTATATACATTCACGTTCGTGAAAGTACATCTCGCCAATTTCTCGTCTAACCACTTTCGAGATAGAGGCATACAGTTGCATCGCAAAAAATGACATCGATAATTTAATTTCTCGGAACGATATACCACTACATACGAGTTCAATGTTTGCCTTTTACGTGGAGGGGTCTACTTCAGTAACTCGTTAAAAAAACAGGTTTCGCTGAGTAATAATAGCCGTCTCCGATATCTTGTTTTCTACGAATTTGAATGTCGAGACATTCACATGAATTATTGAAAGTTGATGATAAAGGAAGGTTGCTAATTATTTAACAGCGTGCGGTATTTTACATGGATATGTAATAAAGTTAATATAATTCAGTAGATATCCAATCAATTTGGATTCGCCCTGTTAGTTTGAACAGAAATTTAAAAATTATTAAGTAGCTTAAAAGAACTAACTGTTATCTTAGTACATCCTGCTAAAATTTAACAAAACAACTATTTTGAATTAATTTTAATTAAAACACCAAACTTTTTGATAACAAAAAGCCTTTACACATATAAGAACCGCTTGCACCGTAACTAACTAAATTGCGTTTAGCTATTAAATCAACATTCTGTTTCTGTCATTTTAAATGATTGAACAAACCAGAACAATGTTTTAAACATGTTTAGTGAAACATATTATTTGTGATGTGAGTAGTGGTGCAAGTGGACAAGGAGAATAAAAATTTCAAGTTTATATCTTACCTTGGATAGGAACAAGAGAAGGTGGTATTTGATCTGTCCGCCAAAGATTTTGGAGGCAGTCTCGTGGGAGAACTCAACAATGGTGGGCATGCTCTGGACGAACACCCAGGTCTTGAACAAGTCCTCATCGAATTTCTCACCGTCGAACTTGACGCGGGGCTCCTCAAACTGATGGCAAAATTAGACGATTAGTACTAAGGAAGGAAGTATTTGCTAAAATATAATAATTATCAACATAATTAAACATAATCTCCTCTTTTTTCGAAGTTGGTAGAAAAGTATTAAAAGCTGCTTTGTTTATAGTGTAACTCAGTTCAGGTTTTTACAGGTAAGGATGGGTCTGAAACCAATGAATGGTCTTTGTATTTAAGTTGTTATATCGAAAGCCAATGTCTAGACAAGGAAAGGAAGCCTTTGTTCAGCTCGTCCAGCAATGCGCGATTATACCAATTTAGGGAAAATGGTGTGATACCTATGCAATAAACAAGGAAAAAAATTAATATCAGAAATAGCCATAAATTATGCAATAATGAGGTAAAAAACAAGTTTTGAACCACAATATCAGTCTCGAAATAACCTGAAATACTCTACAATTCTTATAATCAATTCTATTTCATGTATGAAGTTATTTTTATTAGATAATAGTCAGGTAACAATTCAAAAATTAATGCAAAAATAGAATTATCAATAAATTGAAACTGTTATTATTATAAAGTCAAAACTATTATAGCTATATCTGAAACATATTCCTAAACAGTCCTATCTCCAAAATAAGATGTTATCATTTGAAAAGGCAATTAAAATCAAAGTAAGAAGATAAGAGCTGACTGATAACAGAGATAACTGTGTCAATGTTATCACTGTAACACTACAGTACAAGTGGACAATTGGATGCAGCTTCAGTTCATTTATCTGCCTCCTTTGAGGCCAACAAACTTATTATCTGCTAACCCAAATGGGGGACAACATCAATCATGTTTTATACAAAATTACAAATGTGTTCACATGTTTATCAGCTACCTATTACATCAGACATGGCTCAAATGTACAATAGGATTTAATATGCATTCTTGAGGTGGAACAAAAGTTTTTATTTTCTTATATATTTTAATGATATGCACAGTGTGATAAGATTATTAAGTAGGTACCTATGTCGTGTCAACACATTTCGAACTTATTTAAAAATAATTATCTATTATATTGTTAATTCCAACTAAATGGCTTTATTTTTTTTAAACAAGTAGGTATATTAGATAGTAAACGATGATGTGTACTTACGTTCTTGAAGAGGACAACATCCTCATCTTCAGCTTCCAACTCCGAAATAAGTTTCTCGTCAGAGACAACAGCGAAGACCTGGTCATCAACACCACCGGCAACTCCAAGGAATGCCTTAGCCTTAGCAGAGCTCTGGTCAGAGAAGAAACCGAAGGTGATGACATTATTAGCGGCAATGAGCTCCTTGGCTTGCTCAGCGGAGGAGACCTCAAGGGCTGGGGGACCAGTCTTCTTCTTCAGCCAGTTGATGATGTCATCAGCTTGACGACCACCTGAGAGAAAGTAAAGAATATTAAAAGAGTGATTGATTTTGTCTTGGTAGCTAATTGCTAGTTTAATGAAGTACTCAATTCCCCAGTTACTGATGCAATAAACATGTTTTAAGTACATGTAATTTCAGTAATTACACCAATAAGAAATAAATGAGGTGTTACAAATTCTAATTGAAAAATATTTAACTTTTATGAATGAACCATGAAAAGTTTATACAACATTCGTTAAAGGTGGAACTTGTCATAACAAAAACTTACCGGAATAATCTGTAGGGCTGCCGTTCCTGAAGAACTTAAGTGTCGGGTATCCCCTGACGCCATAGCTCTCGGCGAGCTCTTGTTCCTGCGTGGCATCAACTTTGGCCAGCTTGATGGGAGACTCTTCCTCGGCCAGCTTGGTAGCGGCCTTGGCGTACTCCGGAGCGAGGGATTTGCAGTGACCGCACCATGGCGCATCTGCAAACAGTAGGTATGATTCACAAAGGCATGCGATACGTGCCGGCTAGCGTGCAACCATGCCGACTGACGTGTCATTCAATTTGAATGCAATAATGAATAAAAAAGGGCTAATTATTGAAATCTACAGTGAAGAAAAGACAAAAGAATAATAGTTAACAATGACAACTTACAGAATTCCACTAATACGAAGTTGTTTGATGAGATAACACCATCAAAGTTGGATTTACTCAGTACGAGAACGTTTTCTTCTGTGGGTACTTCATCAGCCAAAGCGGCGCCCAAAAGGGCTATCGCCGTAAATAGGATAACTCTCATGTTGAAAAACGGCACTTTACAAGCCTTCTCCGAAGACGAAACTCTACAAAATGCCGAAATAGTGCCACTTCATTCACTCCCGTCTCACTTGACGTGGCAGCGTCGATCGTGTGTAGAGCGGTGATTGGTTGACGCAAGGTGAATGTTTAAAGTGAGATTGGCAAAGGCTAATGTTTTAATGCAGCCTTATTTTTTAAATGTGTCATCAATAAATAATAAAAATTAAAAAGGACGTTATAAAATGAAAAACTAGCTTTCCCATTAATTTTTACCTAATTCTCCGGTAAATAAAGTTGTCCAACTAAAGATACATTTCGGGGGCCATACATTTAGAAGTCATTTTACATAGATCTTGAGTATTCTTTCGGATTGAAATAATTTCCATTGAATCATGAACTTCATCATAATTGTGGATAATTTTTTCTGCTCGTACCCCCTTTCCTCACAGCTGATTGTGACAACTTATGTCAAGAGTTGCTGATGCATTGACAATTTGACATTGTGCTGATGTCAGTAGTAATGTCATTGTCACAGTCTATCAATTGAGAAGTAAACAAACGTGAAAGTTTTAATAAAAACAAGATTCGTCTGTCTTTCATTAAAATAAAATGAATTACGACGTAAAAGTAGCCAGACATACAAATTATAATAAGACGAAAATGTAGACAATAGGCGGGTGTTTCAATAATAGTTAAACGACTGTACTCCAGGTAATACGCTTATTGATCCATGGACTTAGCTACCAAAACATGAAGATTGTTTTATTAAATATTTTAGCAATAGACAAGTGTTGAGGTCTCTATCACTTGCTTTAAACTGAAAAACTGTCTCCTTGTTACGATTTAGTTATGGTTTAAAGTCAGTCAATATAACCTTAAAAACTTCATAACTTAATTTATAATTCCAATACGATTTTAATAGGACCTATGGTTTAAATGACCTTCAGTTCCTTAATAATCTAGTATATTGCTGTCTAATTAACCACCATAAGGTAATCATAGCCCAACATACCCGAAGTACCTACACACACTAGCACATGCAAATTCCATTCAGGAATAACATAAATATTTTACTATATAAAATCGAGACTCCCACGTGACCGGCATAAATAACAGACACGCCTATGATATAGTAAATTACAAAAGCTGGCACGCATACCACACTATTACAGATTTATTTTAGAAGTTTTAAAATTGGACCGTTTCCAATTTTTGTACTAGTGTCCTTCCTCATTAACAGTGGCAAAAAGTATTCTTATTGTCTTTGGTAATTAATAGGGTGTTTGAGACAATAAGGTATGTTTAAATTACTAAAAAAATATATAATAAAATATAATTTGTTGTAAAATATTCAGAAATCAATGAAAAGTGTTAAAAATTATGTAATAATCATATTTATATGAATGTGGATTAGATACTTTTGGTTATTATTGTGAGGAACAATTGTGAAACCGTGTATTTTTTTTAAATTTTATAATAAGTGAGCTGCAGGGAATGACTAACCCGTAAAACATCAATATTAACATTGATCAAGTTTCTAATGTGGAATAATAATTATGCTGAACCAGGAAATGTGATGTGTAGATTTTAAACCTAGTGTCAATAGTTTTCTTTAGTTCTATTATTTTTTTATTTCAATCTATTATTTTAAAAAGATAATGTAGTTACACTTTTAGCAATTCACATAAAATATTGTTGCACATGCTTTTTAAAATACAAAATGACCATCCCTACTGGAAAAACTAATCACAGTTGTAAAAGCTTATCATAAATCCAAGGATTCGTCACACTGCAACATGCATTACAAATTATTTGTAAAATGTTTACACTTCCATTCATATTTCAACTCCTACTTTATCTGTGAGTAATAAAAATGTTATTAACATACTGCGAAGTGCCACATTTAAATGTAAAAAACATAAATTTTATTTAGAATTTATGAAGTGTTTTACTAAACTGAATCCTGTTATGATTACAGATGCCAGAATTGACGGTGACATCCGAAATATATGAGGAGTATGATTATAAAACTAAAATATCACCAAGCACTGAAGGAAGTAAGCATTAAACTTAGCATTTTATTATCTTTATGAATTAAAAGTGAAATATTAAACTGTTAATGTTTCTGGAATTGCCTGTGGTGTCTTCCAGTCAGTGACAATATTATTTAAAGGCTTGTCTCAGTATTTACAAACTCTTTTCACTTTCAGATGTGATATCAGAATTCCCATTTCTATTGCCTAAGAATGGAAGCAATGCCACTTTTGATGAGGACAATGACTTAGACATGGAGAGGCCACTGAGAGAAGTTATTAAAATAGGTAAGATATCAACTTGCTGCAGTCTACTGCTGGACTCAGACGCACATTATCAGCTTTAATCATACTGACCACTTAGACCTAGGCATTGTGTCTGCGACAGGAACAGAGCCATAATCCACAATGCCTATTGCAGGCCCAGTGCGGTCTACGATTTATTACTCTGGGTTACTCTGGGCTCTTTTCTCTTGCTCTGTTGTGGTTTTGAGACAACTGGTGCTGAAATCGTACAAAGTAATGTATGCACTTGCCTAGGTTCATAAATTCACTAGGCCTCCACACTTTTTATCAAAATAAGGAAGTGAGCACACATCCATCGATTTGAGCTGGCAAGAAAAAGGTTAATTTCCATGAAATAAAAGAAAATTAGGCTAATGAATGGCTTAAGCCTAACCGATTCCCTTATGCCGCATACAGACGTCTCGCATGCCTCGGGCTGTGTGGACGTGTGTGCTCACAGTGAACATTCGCGTCATACGATTGTTGTGACCGCCGCCTCAGTACGAGCCGGCATGGTTGTTTGCGTGCTCAGCTTGAGCATGTATCGTTCGAGGCGCATGCATAAATGTACCGTCGTATGCCTCAGATTGAGGCATGCGTGTCGAACCATTCGCGAACGCCTCGCGATGTCTGTACGCGGCTTTAAGTGTGTTCACACCCCTATTTATGAGAGTTAGAGTGGGATATGGTCACACAAATTGCCCCAACAAAGTTACATTCATTATCTCCTATTCAATATTTTCAGAGCACAGTTCTAAAACCAAAATCGCGCTCGTCGGCCTCCAAGTATGGCGGGGCGCGTTCCTCCTCGGTGATTGGTTGATTCACCTCGGTTTGAAAGGAGAGCTGACCAATAGGAGCGTGTTAGAGCTTGGTGCTGGCACTGGATTTACCAGCTTTGTGGCTGCTCTGTATGCTAAGAAGGTTGTTTGTACTGGTAAGTTCCTATGACTTTTTTAAATCATTCGTCGAGGTTAAGTATCTCATGGATGGGTTGGTGCCTGTTTTTCGATAACGATTGCACTATCCATCATGGAAGATGGATTCCGCTCTGGAGGCGGAGGATTATTCAAACCACGCCGTTCATTACCGTAGCCACGAAGAAATTCATGGTCTGTCGCCGTTCCCATTCACAGAGAGATAGGGCCTATCACGAACGCGCGACGTAAACTCGACCGATTTTAACTTACCTCAAAAGGATAAACGAGTATCACTTCCTTGTGCGAAGTGCTTAACGCGTGTTGCTAAATTCCAACTTGAATACTTTGGTCTGCGGGCCCGTGGAGATGTAAAAAATTTAAGCTTAGCCATTAAGTCAACGCAATAAAAAAAATGGCCATCTATGTCGCTTATTTCGCAAGTAAATCAAAACCTACAGGGTACTTCCCGTTGACATGAATTTTGAAATTACAAGGACCATGGGCATTTTTCTATGAACTCTAGGTTTAAGACAGAATTGAAATATATCTAAAATAGTAGATTATAATTAAGACTTCACTTCAGTCAGTCTAAAACAACAAGTACCTAAGTCGCCGGAGACCAGAAATAGAGCCCCTTGAAATATGCTGCCTTTTTCTATATTTTGCCAAATATCTGAGTTTAACCTTTTGAACGCCATTGTCACATGTACGTGACAAGCAAGCGCGTGCCCTGTGCGCCAAATGAAACAAATTTGTGACAAAATGGCAGGTGAAATTGTGGCTTGGCGTGGAGGGCACGCGCGTGCGTTTATGCTCTGGCATTCAAAAAGTTAACAAGGGGGTTCCGTAAAACGGACTCCTTTGTCGATTCTAAGACTTCGCGGGTCTGCTCGAATGGCTCGCATTAATTACTGTGCTGTGTGCTGTAAGCTAATTTTTGTTATCAACATGATCTACTTCAAAAACAAATAACTGTTTTAGTTAAATCTACGACAAAATACAGGAAATTGCAACATTTTCAATTGAACATAGCTTTGGTCTCCGGTGACTTACGTACTTGTAGCAATAGTGTTAATTAGAGAACTTTTATTATACTATGAGACACATTTTTTATTACAATTTGAGACATATTTCAATTCTGTTGGACTTACGGCCATTTTGACCAAGATCCTTTACATTTGCAGTTGGAGAAGTGAACGTGATGTATATTATATATATCGGAATGAGTATTTTTAACTTTAAAATAGTCAGAATTGATGTTACGTTTACTCCGCGTATTCTTGTGAAGTCCACAGGAGAGGTCTGTGATGTTTCGCAAAGTGGTTTAATTTTTCGCTGTATTTCTTTGTTTCAGACATCGATATTGGAGGTATCTTAGAACTTATAAAGCTAAACGCCAAGTACAATAAGAAGTTAGTAAGATCACAGTTCAAAGTGATGCCTTTGGATTTTACCGACACTACTTGGAGTTCTCCTTTGCATAGCGAAATTAAACAAGCCAGCATTATAATAGCTGCTGATGGTATGTATTAATAACAATTATTTATTTTTTGAACTATCAATTCGGCAATTTTTGCGATTTGTGATAGCTAAAGACCTACCTATCTCGACAACTAATGAAAAGGAGAGCACTACACCCTCGTCTTATTCACTTCCATATTTTTTCTAGACTTAGCCCGATTCCTATAGTTCAGGTATAAAACACCTATGACTTTAAAGAACTAGGATGGAATTCAAATATGATTTGAAGAAAAACAAATACTTCGGCATTTATTCCAATGCAACTTCTATGTTGTTCCAGTAATTTACGATGATGACCTCACGGCAGCGTTCGTTTCAACTATACAGAAGATACTAAACACACAGCCGCCAAAAACACTATACATGGTGTTAGAAAAACGATACGTGTTCACGATAGAACACCTGGACTCGGTCGCGCCCTGCTACGAGACATTCCTCACTCTGCTAGACAAAGTCAAGACAGAAAACGCACATTCCACCTGGAACATAGAACAACTACCTCTAGACTTCCCAAAGTATTTCACTTACGATCGCGTCAAAGATCTAGTTCTATGGAAAATCTCTTCTACGCCAAATTAAAGGACAAAAGACAAACTAGGACAATTAAATTTTATTTTTGATGCAATACAGTCTTTCATTAAAACACCCTGCTGTGAATTATCATAACCTTTATTTAATTTGGTTTCCCGAATGTCACACAATTCAGAGCCACATAGCAAACGAATCGATTAGATTTTAAATAAACAAACATCGGACAAAACGCTTTTTCACAAATTTCAACATGGTACAAATATTGTGTATAAATATAAAATGTTTGTAATAACTTATTCATATCATGTTTTTGCTCGAACGTTCCTAAAGTTAATAATCTCACTAAAGATGAAATTCTGAAATTATAATCTAAACTTAAAATTATTTCTGTGAAGGCCAAAATTCGTTGTATTTCGTGAGGAAAGTTTTCCTAAGTTCGGAGTTTCTGGCTTGCTGGTCCTTTTCCTTGCTGAGGGTCTCGACGCTCTGACCCACGCACAGGTCGCCCGTGAAGTGGATGATCACCACTTGCGTGTTAAAAGTCACGTTTTTGTCCGGGCTCTGCTTACCGTAGTTTGCTTGAGGAACAAAGTCCATTGGGAATGGAAGCGTCATGTTATCTATGAACAAACGTTACTTACTGTTAGTCGTGAAGACAAAGGAACAAGTCGATACTATTTCAAGTGAAATAACATATTATGTTGATAACCTTACTTGTTATGTAGGTAAATAAAGACGGCTAACAGCGAAAATATAGTACCTATTCTTATTATTATTACCGACGTTCGAATATCAGAAAGAGTTCGGTGAATAACGAGATCAAGCCTTTATCTTACCATTGTATTCTTCGGCGCCCTGCACGGAGGAGTCCCCGGTGCACTCGGGCCCACAGCGCCCGTCCTTGAGGATGCCCCGCATGGTGGTCAGCTTGCTGATGGCCTTCTCACTGCTCTTGTTGTTCTGCTCGTTCTTATGTTTGTCAATGTTGCGGAGAAATTTCTTCATCTGAAATGGTTTAACAGGAACGTGCAACACTTATCGCCTGCAAGTAATCTTGCAGGCGATAAGGTTTTGGTAACCAAAAATAATAAGTCTCAAAATCTCAAACTTTCTGACTAGTGACGGCTAAGTAATTTTTATTTAAGGACACGAAGGTTTTATATTAATCGATAAGCTATTCGAGAGTCATTCCACTGCCGGAAAAAGCCTTCTCCACAAAAAAGGAATTACTACCTACTTTTTCTATAGTCGAGTGCAATTAGACAAAAAGGTGGAACGAAGTTTATAGTGATCGGATTTTCATGGGACTTTTTTTAATTGAGTTCCTAAAGGTGTGGAGAACAAAGTTTAAAAAAAATTCGCCGGTCCCGACTTTTTTTAAACTAGAAACTTTGTTTTTTGTTTAATTGCACTCTGCTACTAATAGAACAACACTTACAGCTAAAATAAATGGATATGACTTAGGCATGGTACCGTCTTTGAAATTTTCTTGGGTGGATCGGGATACGACATTTTCGGTTCGCCTGGGTTGCTGCCGACCACGTGCAATGTACTTTTAGGGATATTGTAGTCAGAATATACTGAAGGTTGACCTTCAACGGGTTCCTTCTGCCGCGAGCCTGTCGACGACTTGCTGTTCGTCGGCATGTAAGCCGACTTCTCCGCGCTTTCCGACAGACACTTTAGTTCGCCTGCTTTGTTCTTGTTTTTTTTATTCTTTTGGATGGGCGCATCATCTTCGTTCGACAGACTCTCTTCTGACGTCGAAGGGAACACTTCGTTAAGGCTCAAAACTTCCAAGTTGCATTCCTCGAGGTTCGCTGGGTTGTTCACGTCGGCTACTTGGCACAGCTGGTCAGTAGAGTGTATGCTTATGAACGACTTCTGTCCAGTGCACGGGGCACCTTCCTCGCTCGAGGCAGATGGTTTCTTTGAAACAGTCACTGCAATTGAAGGGAGATTGGGCATTTTAGTATGGACTTTGGTCCAAGTGGCGTCGGGTGCTGAGACTTGCTTTGGTTATTTGATAATTTAATATTAAAGGCACACCCGTAAGTAAATCGACACATGGAGAAAAAA
This sequence comes from Noctua comes, assembly GCA_963082995.1. Classification (NCBI taxonomy): domain Eukaryota; kingdom Metazoa; phylum Arthropoda; class Insecta; order Lepidoptera; family Noctuidae; genus Noctua; species Noctua comes. Next base: position 11,822,475 of record OY720281.1, on the reverse strand, counting down.
GTTATTGACACTTAGGTATATCGCCCGACCCAGTTAGCGCCTCCGTACTCATTTGAAAGTTGTATTATTCTGTTTGACATATTTTTTTATGTTTTATAAGATTGTTGTGGGTAGTTTTTGAAATACAATTTTCGAAATATTAATATTTTGTGAGGGTACATCTTGAATTGTGGCATTGTGAGCGAGTACAGCCCTCTAAAATCGCCAAAAAAAATCTATCTACTTTGCTTATTTGTGTTACTAATGATTAGAAGATAAATTATATTAATGGTTAAAATACCGGTAGTTTTAGTTTGACGCTTAATCACACTAATCACACTTAATATTATAAAGGCGAAAGTTTGTGTGTGTATGTATGAATATTTGTTACTCCTTCACGCTGAAACGGCTTATTGCAGATTGCAGATTTGGATGAAATTTGGTATCAAGATAGCTTATATTCTGGATTAACACATAGGCTACTTTTGATCCCGGAAAAATGCGGTGTTCCCGTGGGATGATCAAATAACTCCAAAATATGGTTTTCTCGAATTTAGACTAAAATCGTCTTTTTGGTCGCCAAAAAGACGATTTTCAGTCAAATTCATAGTATTGTTTATACAAACGAGGTAGGCACGTAGGGTAGGTAGGTAGGGTAGGGTAGGTAGTAAGTTAGGTAGGTAGGGTAGGCTAGAGTAGGTAGTAAAAAGTATAAGGAGGTAGTAGGTAGGAAAAGTGCATACGAAAGGAGCATGCCGGCGGCACAGCGTACGTTTTTATCACCTTTCAAAAAATGTTTTTGAAAATTTAATGTCGTTCTTTTTTCCTAGTTTCAGCTACGTATGAAAATTTTTTCACCGCGGTTAATACTGCAGGTGCAGGTGGGTTAATAAAGGAAGTATTATATCAAAATCAATCAATATGCGTAGCCTTTTCCCAACTATGTTGGAGTCAGCTTACAGGTGTAACCGGATGCAGCTGAATACTAGTATTTTACATGGAGCGACTGCCTATCTGACCTCCACAACCCAGTTACTGGGTAACATGACATCCCTTAGTAAGACTGGTTGTAAACTTTCGTGCTTCTGACGACCAGTAACGACTAAAAATGATCCACGAATTGTTAATGATCCACGAATGACAGCCGGAACCTGACTGACCTGAATGTTTTTTCGAAGGCACGGAGAGGTCTCGGTATGTTAAGATGGTCACACATCCACGAATTGCGGCAAGCATAGCTGTTACTTAGCCATGAGCCCCTCCTTAATCTGTATCATAAGTCATAACTCATAATAAAACTGTTTATTTATTTGCGTTGTAGGGCATAAAGTCTGTCATTTTATGGTACTATTTCTAAATTCATAATCGGAACTTTACGATATGAGTAAAAGTAGTGTGTGTGTGAGTGTGTAGTTAATTGTTAGACTGTACAGTAGGTACCCATTTTCCTGGATGGTATAACTTGTTTTTCCGTGGGTCAATTTTATGGTGCCCATAGTAAAAAAATATCCTACGCTCATTAACTACTAAATGTACTAGGTTTCATCAGCCGACGCCATTTGGACCACTGCCGCTCGTTCTTCTTTGGATGTTAAAGGTTCAGAAATATTTCATAATTGGACACAATTTAAATGGAACTCTACGAGCGAAGTCATGGGCTAGATGCGAGGCCTTTGCTTTACCAGAAAATGAATACTGAGGCTGATTAATAATGGGGCGAGCCCATTACTCTATCACTGTTACACTCTTATTAGCATCGCATCTGTCACGTTTTCGTGCGAAGCTTCTTCGGCATAGAAAGTGTTTAATTGAAGGCATACGTACCAGCATACGTGCAGCTTTCGGTGTTGTTAACACTTATAACCTGTCCTACAAAACAAACATCATCGTCAATAACCTGATATTTAAACAAACTCGTACTAGACTCAGGGACTGCTCCCCAAGACCTTTACCTTCATCCTCAATTCTATCGGTTGCCTGAATGTCTGTTCTACTTTTTTCAGATAATTTGTGTGCATTCCTCGAATGTGACATATTTAACAACAAATTTCAGTTTGTGAACTTTGTCAAATGGCTTTTCATTTTCTCTTTATTTAGTTACCCTTGACAGTTCTAATTTTAATTTTTTTTTCAGCTTTGAGCCATGTCTGTGGGTTACAAACTTTTTTTAGGGAATTTTCAAATTTTTTGTGAATAGAGGGTGAACTATCGATAGGAAAGTCATGTTTTCTCGGCAAGGCAGGAGGCAATAAAACATAAGTATTTGAAAATAATTGTTATATTTCATTTCATAAGTACATTTTACTGAACATATACATACTGAAAATGGAACAATATAAAAATAACAAAATAGTGTCATTAATTAGATCCGCATTTCAAAATGGAATTATGATAACATAACTAAATGTAAAAATATTGAGTGTTTATTGTTTACATACTATTATTACTCTAGTTGTAACAGTCTAGTACAGAATTAAGATTAATATTATGAGTTGATAAAACACGGACATTAAATTGATTTTACTTAATGATAATTGTGAACACTTTGATGATATACTAAGATCATTTGTGTGAGAACCACTTCTGTCGATTGAGATGAGTGAGAGTAAGGCATGGCAATCCTGCAGTCTTGTAGAAATTCATGTCAAAACAAACACACAATTCATCCATTACTTTCATTATTTCAACACCCAATTTTAATTTTATCCTAATTAAATAATTAAGCTAGTCATATTCAACAAATTATTGTGATTTTGTATTGATTGATCAGTCTGGTAATGATTATCCAGTCAGGCTTACATATTATTGTTATTTAAGTATGTAAATTAGATCTAAAGTCAATTTGAAGATAAAGGATCAGCTTATTGTTGGGCCTTATCCTAAGTTATTTGGAAATCTGTACCTGACCTAGGTCATAACAGTTAGCTTAGCTTGAAATGGTTAGCTTGAAAATGTGTTTTTGGTATAGAATTATCGAATAACTTTTTTTAGAAACCCTGTGATGAAGCCTTTTACGAAATTAGTGGCTTTACATATTAGTCTATGTCAAAATGCGATTGACTATAATTTATCTATGATAATGTTATAAGAACTAAAATACTGTGGCAAGGTTCTCATAGCGTGCATTCAGTCTAAGGAAGAGTTTCTATCGTAGCTTTCGGCAGTGGGGCAACTATTTACGTGCAAACTGGCGCGGGGCACCAGGGTGTTTCGCGCCTTTTTTGCGCGGTTTTTTGGGGCCCTCTCAGTGTCCAGGCCACAAGGCACCAACCTAGGGCCTCGGTCGGTGCTAATAACTAAATAGGTGTGGCGGCAATCTATAACGTCATTATTTATTAATGGTTTCATACAAAAGTGCCATAGATATTGTCTGAAGAACACAACAACGAAGTTTTTAATTACGTACTAGAGTTTGAAAAATCCTGTTTCTTAATTGCACCAGGGCTTCTTACTACAAAGTTACGCCACTGACTGTCGTAGTGCAAATGTGCAGTGATACATCACAGAGAGGATGTGACGTGCAATCAGTGCGTCGGCGCATGGCGGCGTGACCTCGTGAGATCAGACATCAGAGCAACAGGAAAAAGTATCGTACGTCATAATTTAGTAACTTAACTACTGTCATCCATTTCATGGACATCAACTTGCTTACAACTAAAACATTACCATAACTGGGCAGTAACGAAATCCTAATCACAAGAGATAATTTTGTTTTTTAAAATGACCATTTTCACTTGATATGGCGTCAACGTCAACATTAAAATTATGTATAATAAAACGTGAAAGACCAATTAAATTTGTTCTACCGATTCAGGCCTATTAAGACAGCCGGTCGAACCCACATGTTCAAAGTAACGGTGGTTGTACTTGTGGCGAGCCTCAGGCGTAGAAAGCAGTCCATAGATAAGGACAGAGTTTTCGTTATACGGAGCTTTTTCTCTCGGATATGGAGGATCGCTTGCGGCTCTGGATGCTGCCGGAGGACATCTTGCGCTTTGTGTCTGAGTGGCCGTGCGAGGGCCCGGGGCTTCCCGACTTGAAACAAAGAAATTTTCTTTGTTTTAACAGATACAAGTATACAATAATTTTGAATTCTAATTAAATTAATTATGGAACTAAAAAACTATAAAATAAAAACCAATATCGTTGATACGGGGTCAAAGATTATATTTATAAATACATCGATATCGGTATTCATGACATGTATGAAGTTCTGCCAGTTGATTCAATTAGGATTTTTTTATATTGCTTTCTTAGCCAAAGACAAAAACCTGTAAAAATTAAGAATGTTGGGGTAAATGTACCTTGCTGAAGTTGTTACTGGCCATGCGGTTGGCGTTGGTGAGGTTGGAGGTCTTGCGTCGCACGGAGGGCGAGGCCTCCACGCTGAGCTTGGCGCCGGCGCCGGCGGGCAGCTTGGTGTCGGGCGGCTGCTGGAACTTGCCCACGGCGTGCCAGTGCTCCCGCGCCGCGCGCAGCATAGAGCGCATCTTCTCTTTGGCATCAGTACTGTCCGCTAACATCTGGTTCAGCATCTGCACCGTCTGGTACAACGCCACTGGACTCAACAACCCAAAATCGTGGAGCGAACACACATGCAGCACAAAATTCCTGTACAAATTTTTCTCTAGCAACTCCTTTCCTCTCATCTGAAGGAACATTTGGCAGGCGATGGGGATCTGGCAGTCTCCCACGTAGTTGTATTTCATGACGTGGAGGTTCCACATTTTCATGAGCTCCTTCTCGCCCTCGTTGACGTCGGTGAACTCGTCGATCATCATCATTGTCTTTTGTTGCAGCCATAGCGGGTCCGTTTCACTTTCAGAGTCGATGTCTAACTCGTTCGGGTATACGGGTAGGCAGGTGATTGTGTGGTGGTACAGTCTGAAAAAGAATTGGAAACATATGAAATTGTGTGGTATGAGATGCTTTCAATCGTCATCAAGCAATTTAGCAGCTGAATCAGTTACGATTGATGTGCGAAAGAGGGCATTGCCCAATAAAATGCTTTTTGGGCAAAAGGATTTATTGATTGGAGTGGTGACTACATTATAATATTTTTTATAAGCCTTTATTTTGGCGCATAGCAGCATATGAGTGCACGTTAATGGCACCAATCCTGTCAAAATTGGAAACATAAATGCACAACACTAACCTGTTATGTCCTGTAAGATACGGTCTCTGAGCATCAACGACATCAGCATCATCCAGCTCCAGGAACTCGGCGAGGCTGTGGCGCGTGGGCCGGCGCCGGGCCCGCGCCCGCCACACCAGCACGTGCGTGAGCGACGTGCGGCGCGTGGGGCCCGCCCGGGGGCCCGCGCCCGCGCCGCTCGCCCGGCCCTGCGCCGCGATCAGGTCGTGCGGGGAGCCCGTGTACGACCCGTCGTACAGCTCGTTGATGGACACGTCGATGCGCGCGCCCCCTGGGATCGGCTGAAAGGAAAAGGCGGATTCGATTGTTGATAAGGGCTTGAAAAGCATAATCTTGTGGTTTTTGTAGGTTTACTGTTATAATACTTTAACTTGTAATGTAGGAGATCCTGAATATCAGATAATGTAAGAGATATACATACAAATACAATGTAGTATTCTTCTATAATCGATTTTGACTATGGCCACATATAGAAATGAAACTAATCATTGTTTGCCCCAGTACCACATTCCCGACAAACTATAAGGCGCATCGCCAAATATCCGGCTAAGTTTTTTTTTAATGATATGAACTGATATTGTTGACAATCGACATGTACTCACGAAGTACGTAAAGTTGAACCGCGAGTGGCACAACTTGAGGTGTTTGAGCAAAGAGTACAGCGTGCCGCAGTCTAGAGAACACCACGGACAGTGCAGGTCGTCGCACGCCTCCGTCTGCTGCCGCGAGTTGTTATTGTACAGGAACTGATATATTATCTGCTGTCGCCTTGATTCGCCCTCGTGGCCGTCCGACTTTGATTTGTCTCCTGAAATGAGGAATATGTCAGTCACGTGGGTTTAATCTTAGGTACAAAATGGTACATCTACACAACTATGGTACTATTTAGCAATCATGAACATCAACAAGAAAATGATTATTGTGACTTAGTGGTAATAAATAACTAGATAAGAAACATGCTGATACAGGTAGAAAATGTGGAAGGTTTTAAATGGATTATACTGGAATACAATAAAGAGAGCAAAGTAAAGTTACTTATATACACCTATCTTCAGTATACAACTACAAGAGTTAAATATATAAAGCTGCTACTGATTTTAAAGGTTTATGAACTAAAAAGGCGTATTTTTAACCCTTTAAGAAAACAATATACTTAATGATAAGCTTTCTATGCAAAATAAAGAATCCAAGCCATTGTCATGTTCTGCCAGGGCTGCAGGACTGTTCGAAAGAGATAACGTGGCCCTGGAACACAAAGGGCAAAAAAGAAACATGGATGGGTTTTAGTCAGTACAAGTCTGACACTCCCTTCCGCTCCGCCTAGAGCGGGGTCATTTGATGATTACCCATCCGAAAAAAAAAAAGCCATTGTCATGATATGTGCAGCTTGTTGCAATATTTAATAATTTACTTTAGCATATGAGAAATTGTTGCCGGTCTTCTATAAAATACAGTTAGCCATCCCAAGATTTAGTTAGAACGAAGAATGGTATCCAAGGTGATGAAGAAAGATGTACTAAGTGATACAATACCATTTTTAACATCATTATTACTAGATTTTGAAGTGCTCTGTCTGTCCTTGGAGCTCGAGTCCTTCTTGCCATTCTCCATTTGTTGGTACAGCTTGGGTCTGTCCACCAGCCCATTGGTGGGTTCTTGGCTCCAACTTAGTTTGAGTTTGAGCAGGGGTCTCACTTTGAATATGTCGAATGGATTCCCTTCTGCTTGGAGATCATTTTCCTGTAAGAGATAAAGTGGAAATGAGGTCAATGTTAACCGTTTTGTTAAATCCGACTTCAAGAAAAGTGTACATTGAGAGACATGGACCAACAAACATGTTCTTCAAAAACTCAAATTAAAAATATCATAACATTGATTATGGAATAGTTTGTCACAATACATAATGACAATTCTCCAGTGACGTTACGAGTCTTTCGTGAATATGCTTGAGTTATGACTAAATACTTACACTAGGTATAGTTTCCCACTGCGCCATGAGTGCTTTGTGCGGCGACCTGGCGATGGTGCCGGTCCTGCCGCCAGGTGTCGCGTCATGCAGCACCAGGTCATACTCCCCGTTAGTGAGGAGGCACCGGTTATGTTTGTCATACACTATTAACTCACTCCCATAGAACTTAATCCATTTCCCATCACTAGATGAGTTGAGATCTGCTGATGACTTCAGACGTTTGGTCACTGGTTCTAGAATAAAATTATAATTTCCTGGTGACCTCCTGTGTTTGATAAATATATTCATTAAGGGAGTGAAGATACGGTATCGACGAAGAAAAAGCTTTATGTCCAAACAATAAAAGCGAACAGCGTGATGCGGTGTCGAGTCTCGTCAGCCAGAGCGACTCGAATAGCGTCTTTTTCGCTTTTATTGCATCGAGACAAGGCTCTTCCTGGCCGGCTCCAGCCGATTCCGTAGATAAGTGTGGTAAAACCCGACATGCGGGTGCATAATGCACCATTCAAAAATTTTTAACAAATCAATTGACATGCATACTATGCCACATTTAAACACAAAACTGGGAGGGAGAAACATTTAGGCCGAACACTAAAACAAGCGCAGGGGCACGCTCGCGTTTTCTTAATGAAAAATGGTGTGAGCGGAGCTAAGAGGCGCGAGCGCGTGCTTCGGGTTTTCTAAGGATATTTTGAAATCAAGCACCCGTCGATGCACCCGCGTGAGTTTTAACGGACTTAGGACGTATGCTAAAACTCGCAAATGTGCCCACTACAGACGTCCTATTAGTTATCAAGAGAAACCACGTAAAAGCCCCTGAGCCCTGCTCTTACTAATTTACAATACGGACACGCGAACGTGCACCTGCACCCGCACCTGCGCGAGTTTTAGCGTACGCCCACAGGACTAAAACAAAGGACAAAACACAATAAGCATTACCATCACATTCACCATTTGTAATTTCACTAGAACTAGCCGCACCATTGGATGTACTGGACCCTGAAGCTCTGGTGACAGTTACTCGTAACATGAGCATGTAGGACTTTATGTTGGGGCCCTGTGATGCACTGAATGTGTCGCTGGAGATGCTGACTGCAGAAGCCATGGCTGGAGGCTCGGATGTGGATGGGTTAAGTGGTACAGAGCAGCTGCCAACCTGAGGATTTGGAAATAAGTAATAGTTTCATGCCTAACTATTGTTGCCAGTCATTTTTGAACCTTTTCTAAGGGCTTAGTGAGTACTTCACCATACCCTTAGTGGCAAAAGCCCACTAAGGGTATGGTGAAGTACTCAGGTCATGTCACAAAATATGTGCAAACTTTAGCCTATTAACATTTTTTTATTCGAGTCATTTATGTCAGTCAAATCAATACACGCAGACATTAAGGTTGCAGTATATAATATCTTAACAAAGCAGCTATCATAAAGGTAGTAGTTCTAGAGAAAACAATAAAAATGGTAGTTGGATCATCCATTTTAAAAAAGTGGGACGTCACATAAAACCAAATTTGTAGGCAGAATCAGTTATTATAATTATTTATTGAGGAAATCCTCAACAGGATGCTTTGTATCAGCTCATATGGATAGACAGCTGTTTATTCATATCAGTTGCTTGCATTTAAATTATTTTCCTTATAAATAAGACACTACTTTGATGTTAACAACAGTACAATTTAATTAACATTATGCAGCTAAAATAAGGCCAGTGCCAAAGGTTAATAAGATGTTAGTTTATCAGTCTGGTAGACTAGTAACCTCAAGTGAAAGATTATAAATGACAATGTTGTCTTTGTCAGTCCTTTCTTGTTGCTTTGAACACAATTTAAAAAAAATTGTTGAATTTAGATAAGTTTTGAAAGGAAAAAGTAGACTACCCCATTTTTTGCCAGCTAAAGTTATCATAGCCTGCCATAACCAAAAAGGCAGCAAAATCACAGAGGTTTCGTTTTATTCTACTCCAAGAGTAGGCCAGCATGCTCAATATACAGTTAATTCATACTCACAGAGACTTCTACAATAGCAGAAGAACTTTCTTTCCTCTTTTTATGGCATATCTTAAGGAGCAGTGTTTCAACTTTGACCTGGTATTCTCTGGGGTCATCCAGGCTTTTGTCATAGAAACCCAAGAAGGTGAGTGTCATGTAACCTCCCAAACTATTGGTCTGTAGCTCTGTATTCCTCTTCAGCAGTATTTTGTCTAGTAAACTGTCCACCTTGAAGCCTATGCGGCTTTTGTTACTTCGTGACATCCTTCTTTTCATATACGACAGTGTTCTATTTAGGAAAATTGGCTAAAGGGGAGAAAGGTTCCATTAGTATTTGTGAATAGTATACAGGTTCAATATTCTTACGTCGTTATACATACCGAAAGCATATTACGAGTCCGTAGAAATCTGTATATTTGAGTGGGCTCTGCAAAATGTTTATGAATAAAAATTATTACAAAATTATTCACAGGAAACGCTTCCTTACATAGCATCGGATTTCTAACTTACTTTCAAATGCTTGTAAAAACAACTCATGGTCCGCTTGTAAATGATCAATTTTGGAGTTTTTATGAGCTTCATTGTCTTTATCTCGCTTCTTGGGAGGCATTTTTAGGGTTTTTATCTAAACTATTAGTGAAACCGCCAAGTTCATCGGTTCGTTGACTTGACAGCGTCAGGTTATAGGGTTACCGCTTTAACAAATTTACTCTAAGTAAAGGTAATTAAAAAAAAAATACTCACTGGATCCCTCGAAAGTATTTGATTTTATGTGATGATTTGAAATCCTTTTCATCCATGTCATAACAATTCAGATAACTATAACTCGTCGTCAACTCTAAAACCCTTACTTTTTGTAACTGTGATTGATTAGCAAAGTTTTAAATTGTTGAGAATGGGCAATAGTGGTTGTGAGATGAGATTCCAATATTTTAGAGAGTGGATTACCATTTAGATGTTTCCAACAGTGAGTCGTGTTAACGATTTCGGTTGAAATTGCGTTTATTAATTCTTTTACCGTCTCTGTAAAATGGACAGTAATTCGGGGAAAATAAAATTCTGAGTAAGTTAACACTGTGTCATAGACAAAGATAATTTGTTTTACATGCCGCGAATCGAATACACTATGGTGCTTGGCATTTCAGATTAGTAATTATTACGAGAATATCTACTGCATTAACTTTAGTTCTAATAAAATTGCGATGTCGTGAATTCTGAACGGTGAATCTAATTTCACGATGACGTTTATTTATTTATTATTAATGTGATTTGATTTTACAAAAAGCTAATAACGCCTAAAACACTGATAGTTTATTCATTGAATATGTTCTTAATTCTAAGTATTAAACAATGCGTAAGTTTAACAATGAACACAGAGTGATAAAGAAGCGACTACGAACAGTGCAAAGGCAAGCCATCGAAAGGGGCTTAGATGGGGTGCTATTGAAGCAATATGACTTTATTTGTAATTATACTGATGAAGTTGAAACTAAGAGGACCAATAAGAAGTTCATTGCCGGGATTTTATCGGCGTTCATAATATTAGTGCTAAGCGTTAGCTTTGTGAATAGTATTTTATGCGCAAGATGTCTATTACCTAGTAATTACTTAGTGTGGGAGGCGACGCGGCCACTCGCCGATTGTAGCTATTGTGAGAATGTTACGAAACCAATTATATTGTGGAACGTCACGCGACAGGAATTTGCTGTAAGAAGTTTCGCTATAAATATAGAGCCAATTTTTTGGTACAAGTTTCGGTAGTAAAACCATTTTACTTTTTCAGAATTATGCTTACACACCAAGGCCTATAATAGTTAAGAATGCGATCAAGCACTGGAGAGCAACCAAAGAATTTAGTTTTAATATGTTTAAGAGGCTGTATGAGCAAACTGTGGGCAGCTATGAGAGCCTAGAGGAAGGCTGTCAGTTCCTCAATTTTAAGACAGATCTGTTTAGTTTGAGGGAGGTGTTCAGTATGCCTGAAGCTAGAGTAAGGAATGAGGAGGGCCAGCATCCTTGGTATGTTGGATGGTGAGTATAAAAAAAACCAATTAAAAATGTAAAGAGACGACACAAAAAACCTCCAAAAAGAATACAATATCTTAATATTGACCCTTACATTTAATAAAAGTAGAATATTTTAATCCAAGCGTCATTGCATTGGGAATCTCTAAGTACATAAAATAATAGAAATTTTAAAATAGCAGCTATCCTTTCTACAACAGCATTATTCTTGTGGTTTTTGGTCAGGGGTTAAAATACATTAAAATTAATGGCAATAATATAAAGCCATCTTGTAAAATGTAAGTCTATTAGAAACTTCCACCCCTCCAATTATGGACTGCAGGTGTGATGCTATCTTATCCATTGACAGCATTAAATTATTGATAAATCAGTTTCAAGTATGATTAATGAGTTGCAATACTTATAAAATAAAACAAACCTACAAAATGTTGTTCAATTTGTTTGCAGGGGTAACTGCCATCCTGACATATTGGCTAAAGTCAGACAGTATTACAATATTCCAGAATTTTTACCTGAAGATGCTGAGTTTCCAGCTACTGAAAATATATTTTTTGGATTTGAAATTGGAGCAGTTATGCATGTATGTTACAAAAGTTATTTATTTTAATCAGTTGATGAATGAGGAGAATGGAAGAAAATCATGTATTGCACCGATCCCAAGTGGAATGGGACCAAGACAGGAAGATGATGAGTTGATGATATGAGTGTCATGCCAGATAAGATTTTTCTTAAATAAAAATGGCTGTTTCCCATTCTGATTTATAACAAAATGAATATATTCCCTGCAAAAGGTATCTAAGATGACCCCCAAACCAGTACTGTTGTTTTAAAAAGTTAATGTATTATTTATCTTAAATATTTCGTCTTCAAATTCAATCCCTTCAATCTTCATTACGCAGACATTCATAGACATTACCTGTTTCCAGCTGGATTATATACCAAGACTGATGTGGCAGGGCCAGGTGCAAGGAAACAAGACCTGGTCAGTGGCCCCTGTGCCTGAGTGTGACCATGTGTGCCACAAGTTTCAGTATTATGTGGAGCCTGGAGATGTCGGTGGGTATAATTATATAATAATGTGTGATTCCCTCCCTATCTTATACAAGATTATTAAAGAACACAGATATCATGGAGTTGGGATTTGTGCCCTGTTGAATCACGTGGATCACAAACTGGGGTCACACGACGCGACAACTCTTGGGATGAATACGAAACGCAGCTAGATGAGGCTCAACCCTAAGCGTCCTATAGGGCTCGTGCATAAGACCGACCGACGACGGCGCATCGATGCTTTGATCAAAGTTGATTTGCTCAGAATGATAGATAATCGATCAATAAACCAAAGTACTAAAGGCAACAATTTTAATCAGAAAGATCCCACGTTGATCCATGTGAATCATGTGGGTGGGTGAAAAACGATCTTACTTTGCTCCCGGTTTTTAGAACGAAAATCAACTCAAAAATTGCCTAGCTAACATCGTCAAACGAATGGCACGATGCAATGATTAAGTACCTACCTACCTATATACAGTGGCGTAGCTAGCATGGGTGGCACCCGGTGCGGATATTTTAGGTGTCACCCCAAACATCAATCAAAAATAAAAATAAAAGTAATAAATCAAGGTAATGTTCAAGATTGAAAAGGAACGGTATATCTTCTTATGTCACCTGCACCTTCCTACATCGAAAGGGGGATCCTGCCGTTTTGCCGAAAAGATTTTGACAAAATTTCATTACCCAAACAAATTTTAGCAACTTTTTTTTATACCATTGCAATATTTCGAATGATTTTAGTACGCATATTTTTATTTGGTCAAATTTTTACTTGGCAAAATATTACCAAGTATAATGTCATTATGGCATTTGGTCTTTAATCAAATGATTTATTACAGCAAACGATCTTCAGACAATAAACGTTTCGTGAAATGATTTGTTAAGACAAAAATCTTATTTTTGCAGCGCCAGAAACGACTTGCACTGATAGAAAAAAGATATTGTTTTTAGTAGGCTACCCGGAACTCAACTATTTAGATTAGGTTAATTTCTTCTTTAAACAAAATGGGTAGGTTAGGTTAGGTTAAAACTGTGACCTCCTACGCACGAGCCGAGCGAGCGGAGCCAGCGGTGCCGCGGCAGCGGCCGGCGAGTGCCAGAAACGACTTGCATTAATAGAAAAAAGAGATTGTTTTTATTAGGTTACCCGGAACTGAACTATTTAGATTAGGATAATAACTTATTTAAAAAAAAAAATGGTTATTATTATATATTTGGCTTATTTCATTTTGCGTAAAAACTGTTATTCCAACTGAAATATTTGACTAAATAAAAAATGTTAAAAGTACTAGTTGGTAAACAAGATATAGTTTAAACGTTCACTTCCCAAACATTAGGTTTGCGTTACAATTTTTTGTGAATAGATTTTTTGCTAAGTAATAATTTGGCAAAATTATGCGAAAAATTTTTTGGGAAGTGAAAATTTGTCAAATTCTTTTCGGTCAAACAAGGGAGACCCATCGAAAGGACTATAGTGGCGGTTATGCAATCTGCCAAAGTTTTACGAAATTTTATAGGTGGCATTACTAATTTTCACGGTCGGGCGTCCCCGACGCCCCCCCCCCCCCTAGCTACGCCACTGCCTATAATATATGCAAACAGCTAATCAAGTCCCTTGACATGAGTTTAAATTTGGCATCTTGTTGATTTTCGTTCAAAACCAGGGGTAGCTTCGGGCGTAAGTTGATCTACGATGATTAGAATTTTCAACCACATAAGTACATAAATTCACGTGTTTTCCCAATGGGTGTGCAACTATAGAACGCCACCTGCTATGATAGCAAAATTATAATGTCTTAATGATGATATAATATCCCAACAGATTTTTCCTAAACTATTTCTATAGTTGTGTCTTAAGGTGCGTCCAAACCTGGCGAATGCGCCGCTCGCGAGCCGCTTGCGAACTGCGCGCGTGCAATTCATGTTCGTACGCCGCCCCTGCGCGCCGCGCCGTCCGCGCGCCGCTTGCGCGCAAGCTACACGCCTTACTCGAGCGCAAGCTACGCGCCTTACTCGAGCGCAAGCTACGCGCCTTACTCCAGCGCAAGAAAGGCGTACCAAATATAGGCTGTAACCGCACGCGAGCAACACGCGTGCAGTTGGCAAGCGGCTCGCGAGCGGCACATTTGCCAGGTCTGGACGCACCTTTATCGTATTAACTTTGTTTCAGTTTTGCTCGACACCCGCATTTGGTACCACGCCACAAGTATTCCTAAAGGACAGTTCTCCCTGACGGTTCAGTCGGAGTACGGATGAAACAATGCTTGCTACACTCATATATTGCCTAGACATAGTACAAAAGAAGTGTTCTTTTAACATATCGAGATGCCAAATTATACATTCATTATTTATACAAGCTATTTTATACCCTTTGATATAATGCATTTAAGTGCCATTTTGTATGTAGTGCAACTATATCTAGCATTAAGTTTACGCAATATTTCGTTTTTATACTTGTAACTATTTATTTCCTACTTTGTGTGTACTACACGTTAAAATAAACATATTAATGTTTCATAGTTGTTTTTTTAACTTTACCTTGTGCCTTTCTGAAACTCCGTGCAAACCTTAGGTAATAGGTTGTCTACCTATATCACAAGGGCTTTGATTTACTTTCACCTCTGAGAAAGAGGTTGTTTGGTTTTGCTATTATTTCTGGTATAAGGGCCTGGACACAGCACAGCACGGCGCGGCGCGGCACCGTGTGACGGCACGACGACGTCGTAGCCGCGGTGCGGTGCCGTGTACGGTGCACCGCGCCGGCTCACGGTAGCAACCATCGATTCAAACGTGTAATCTAATTCTTTGCATTAACTGCCAGGCAGGACGTGCACGGTGAACCAGCGCGGCACACCGCACCGCCACTCGGAAGTGTGGCAGCGCCTCGCCGCGGTCCTGGCTCCTGGCCCTAAAGTAATTGGCATGGCTCTTGAGATTGTAAACCATTATCGGGATCCCACATAATACCCTTGCGCAATGTGTACCCAAGAAAACTGGTGTGGTGTATTTCGAAGATATATTAGTATAAAGAATATAACAAAATAAATATTCAAAACGTTTTATTCGTCTAATTCTATGATCAAAAGTTTTAAGTGAAAAATTGGCTTGAGTATCAACTTTGACATAAAATACATAATTTTAAAAACCACACGTCTTGATTATACGAAAAGTGATAAGAAAATTGTTGATATAGTTGTTTACTCAGTCCAATCTCTCACTTAAGTTACATTGTAAAGTTCACATAAAGAGATCAGGTTTGAAACTCAAGGGACAATAAGCTCGCGACTCTGCGCAGACGCACATCTCTATGATTATTACAATAGCAGTATTATATGTACAGCTCACTGAACCCAAATGCACGAAATGCAAACTTACAATAATAATAAATAATTTCTCAATTTTTTGACCAGATAGATGCCAGTTTGAATGGACAATTTTAATTGACATGGCATTATGTTATTTTATCACAAAAAAAAAATGGTACCATTACATTGTACCAATTGAAATGGACACATTAGATTAAAATTTTATATTGCAACTACCCAAACGGCTGACAGAAAGGTAGTCAGCAATGGACAGAGAAGATTCACGAATATGAGATGATTAGAATAACTGCCAGACGCCGAGCACTGCATCCTTTATGGCTTCGATGTATTGTGCTGGCACCCAGTACACCCAATACCGGGACGCTTCTGTGGGGCCGAGCTGTAGACCCTGTACAATACATACAGTTTGATTAGTTCTTTATTCATTTTATCATTGAAATTCAAAATAATTACTTTGTATTGCTTAATACATACCATGATATGATACTCTTCGTGTTCTTTAATTGGTTCAGATGTGATGCCTGGAAAAAACAAATAGATTGTAATTATTGAGATTTAAAATTCAGAAATCCCCATCAGCTTTTAACTGGAACGATAGCACTGACGATTTCATTAGACTATGAGAAAAATAAGCTTGTCAAAGAATGAACCAGATATAATAAAAAACAAAAACAGACAGATTTTTATTGTTGTCATAATCTAAGAGGATTCAGTTGCCCAGGATAAATTAGAACAAAAAGCATTGAAAGAGTTACTTACTTTTGATAGAAGCCATGGCAAGTTTTTCAGTCCTCTCCTTGGTGCCGATCCAGAGCTGGTCTTGCTCATGTTTGAATGTGAGCCGCACTTTGCCTCCGTGTTTGTTGAGCATCCCACTTAGAGGTACTGGTGGCAGTGGCTCCTAAACATAACATAACTTATTAGTTTACTACCTTATGCCTTGACTTTGCTAGCATGGAGGTCTTGGAGGTGAGAAAATACCCTACGGGAACATACCATTGGGGCAAAAAAGTATCCTATCTCAAGTTATGGCCGTGTGCCTAATTTTATCAAAATCCACAATGCACAAAAAAGCAGATGCTTACCTACTGTCTTTTGCATTTACAATCTAACTATGGATTCTTATTAAAAAAAAAAAGAATTGTTGGTAAATATTTAATATTTTGGCACTGGATTAGAGAGTATGCATCTAATTTTTTCTTCACTTAAATCAATAAAATATAGTACTATCAACCCAAGAAAATAATTAAGTTAAGTTCAGCTACTGCTTGTAGCTCAAAAAAATATTAAACTCCTACAATTTTCTACAACAGTTCAAATGTCCGTGACTGTCGCGGCCATTCATGTCTTGGTATGTGACGTCGTTTACCTCTATATGCCTTGTTTACATCAAATTTTTTAACCCTTAATATTTATTAATTTTACTAATTGTATGTGCTTTATTCAAGCAAACATTGCTATTACAATATTATAATAAAATCTTACTGAAACTTTAAGTACTTTTCAAATAAAAGTGTTTCTTTGACACATGGACTTTGACGTCATTACCGGCGCTATCGCGGGACGATGCGTTTTGAGTTTGCGTTCCGTTTGACCTATTCCGAATAACTGTTGTAATACAAAATTAAACAAGTGTACCACAATGTTTTTATGGGCACACACAATACATGGCATTTTTAAGAAATAATAAAAGTTTTGTATTTCTTGCATATTCCCTATAAAAATAAAAAAAATAATATATTAAAATATAAAATTAGAAAAATCGTATTTCTATTCATAAATATATTTTTCAAAATTTTTAAAATGCATAATAATGTAGTGATGTAAATTAAAAGTTACTTTTATGGGCCATATTAAAGAAAAGGTTAACATTTCTTATTGGATTCTTATTAAGAATGATGTGATGATTGAGTGTGTGTGTGTGTGTGTGTGAAATCTAAGCCAAATAAAATTATGTATGAGTACTAGCAGTGCCCAGCATGCATTGCAATGAAACTTTTCCTGCCTACTACCTACCTACTTTCTTATTTTTTCTTTCATAACAACCTTCTGACAATAACAAACACAACAAAAAAAAGAATTAGCAAAATCGGTCCCACTGTTCACATGCGATGCTGTGACTAAGGGAAATAGGGATTCATTTTTATATATACAAAGTGGAGCAGGACGATTGACATTCCTTCAAACCACGTAAAGAGTGTCACGTTCTTTACCCGTATACAAAAAATCAATCAAATCCAATGAATACTTTAGCCACAGGAAATTATTTTTCATTTTCTTATTTTACAACATGATGTAGATCTGAGTCCGTAATAATAGGTAAACATTGTAAGGTCAATAACCTGCGATTCTATTCTCTACGTCTTTATGCTTGAAAGACAGAGAAAGGTGTCATACGCTTCCACTCTAACGCGCCCCGCCCAGTGACACAAAATACTACAGTTAGAAAGAACAAGAAATATTACTTACGCAAATTATGCATTAGTGGTGCATAGACCATTGCGTATGTGTGTGTGAGCGGAATTTTTTGGCAAAAAGTCTCGCACTATGTCAGTCAGTGCATCGCGGCGCCCTTTGAGGACGCACACGACTAATTTTTTTATCACGAGACGAGCCGCGCGCGCATTGTCGTGATTTTATGAAAAGTTTTAGTTGTTATTGTGATTAAAGACTATTTATGATAGTTGGATTAGTGCATAGGTTAGTGTGACTTATTGTTAAGTGTTAGTGTAATATAGTTAGTTAATAAGGAATTTAATAGGTAGCTAGTTTCGTGATTTAGGTTAGGTTTGTAAGTTTTGTAGTTTATGCCTCTAATAAGCCATACCCAGCTGCCAAGTACACCGACATGGTACTTACGTAAGGAGAATGTAACGAAAATGCGGCTTTATCATTGCATAGGTACATATCGGGAGAGATATGGTGACACACGAACGTTTGATGGTGTAAATTCTGATTGTGATGTGATATTATGTGATTAATTATTCAATCAGTGATCTTTTAATTAACGACGCACAATTGGGTGAATATAAGCCGCTGATTTTGTTGTTCTAAAACTAAAGTACCTACCCTACGTCCGCGCCGCGCAACCGGTCAGTGACCTCTCGTAGGTAAAGCGTGTTTGCATTTTATGCAGTTGATTCTGCTATTTATTTTGTTTGAAAATTGCAATTTTTAAATTTTCCATTAACTACCAATTTTCGTGTTTTAAAATGTTTAGATGGACTAGTACTGTGCCCGTTTTTATTTATTGTCGTAGTTCCAGATCCACATTGTATAAGGTGTTAATAAATTAACCCTAAACCTCTTAGGTGGTAACTCGGACCATGAAAGTGAACAACTTTCATTATGGGACCAACTCTGGAACTGCAAAAAAAAATCTGCTGTTTCATACATTTCGGGTCAGTAGGTATTGCACTTTTGTCCGAGTTACCACCTAAGAGGTTTAGGGTTAATGATGGCATACATTTGTAACAACATTCTATATGTACCTTCACTCCCTTGATCCCGGGCATGACATCCGGAGGGATGCCCTTATCCAGAACTTTCCTGTGGATCTTCTGCACACATAGTGGCTCTTTACTTGACTGACTACCAGCTTTTTCCTCTGCTAATTCCTAAAAAGATAAATTTAAAGATTATGGTAATGATTTTGTTTTAAAGTGAATAGAACATCAACATTACATGAGTAATGTTGATTTTGAAAATAAATACAAGGATGAATCTTAATATTTTCGATTTATAAATAAATTATTTGGCAGCTCTTATTGGAAGTTATTATTATACTAACATACACCTTTTGGGCACTCTTCACAGCTAGGATGTCATCCATTTTGGATCCCACCAGCATCACCTTGCCTCCTTTCACGACGCCTGATTGTCGCAGTGTCATGTTGTCCTTGGCCATACCCTTTATTATTAATTTCTGTGCTGATTGAGGGACGCCGCATATTCGCTCCAAGTGCGCTTTTAAGTCTACCACAGTTGCATCGTACGCGAACGTTATGTCATGTTTTGCTTTATTAAAAACTACTGTAAATTCGATTTGTTCCGGAATCTCACAAAATTCAGGTTCTGAGTCTTCAGTGGTCTCTGATGTGCATGCAGCCGCCGCAGCCGCGGTCTCCGCGGGAGCGGGTGCTTCTGTGTGTGCGCTCTCTAAAATATTCTTGTTTTCTGCAGCTGACTTCGATGTGCCGTTGGCTATTGAATTCGGATCTCGATTCTCTGTTGAATCTCCCTTCTCTGAAGCTAGAAAATAACATCAAAACGTGAGTTAGCAAAATTTCTAGAACAAAAGGTCTCGGTGTGTTGTTCCACAAAGACTGTCAAATTGTATTTTGTGCCAAAATTGAACGAACGCATATGAATACTTACCAATATATTCCATAGTTATAAATTAATTGTCAGTAATAGGAATTAAAATAACAAAAACGCTATTGTATCGTAGTTGTTTTGAAAAAATAATTAAAATACAGCCGACTGGCTGACGTGAAGCAACAAATTTTTTGCACAGACTATACAATTTTTATGTTTTGTTCCGTTTGGAAACGTATCGATCGCAAGTGCGGGGATATTCTCGCTATCTCTACAGATAAATAAAGTTTAGCCTATGGGCTTTTCATACAAACTTCTCGAAAGTTTTTCTTTAAAATTGTATCCAAAGTCTACTTACTAGTATTGCTCGAATAAAAGGTAACTAACGATAAAAATCTGTCAGATATTCCTGTCTATGTTATAATGTTAGGAACATGATTATCGATAAACTCACCAATTCTGAATTAGTTCCGCGCAGTAGGCGAGAATCTTTCTCACAGTAGAAAAAAAACAATAATTTCTCTATGAATAAAGTTTTCCGTTTCCATGGCGGCCAGTTTGTAAACAATAATAGAAGTGCGCTCAATAAAATTTATCCAACAGAGATTCCTATTAATCTGAAGAATTATGGTGAAATAATGAGTTTTAATATTGACGATCCTCTAGCTGGAATCCTCAGCGACGGAAGTGATGATAGTTTTTTTGACGACGATGTTTTAGGCAAGAAAAAACCTGCAAAGACGAAAAGCACGCCAACGTTTGAAAAGAAAAATGCTCTTTTTGATTTAAAGGATGCTGATAAGCCAAAACCTGTTGCTAGCACTCTAGATAAAAAAGAGCCGTTGTTTGATATTGACTCAAAGAAATCACCTACTCCTTTTAAGCGGACCGTATCAAAGGAGTCTATAAAATTTTCTCAATCAGAACCTAAAGTAAAAGTAGATCTTGATAAATTAGATCTGAGTAAGTCGCCAGCTAAATCTAAAGCGAGTACGAGTGCAGATAAACTCGACATACTTAGTGAATTGGGTGGACCAAAAAGAGAGACAAGTAAACCAATAGAAAAGGGGAAGAGTTCACAGTCGTTACTTGATGATATTCTAGGTAGCTCAACGAAATCCGGCGGCGGATCAAGTCAAGCGACAAGGCCGGTGACTGCTGCGAAAAGTCAAGAATTTAATTTTGATTCTATTTTAGGAAAAAGTGAAACTAAAACTGCCACTTCTATCAAAAGTCTGCCACCAAAAAAAAATTTAAAAGAAAATGTGAAAGATGAAAAAGGCGCTCCTACAAAGAAAACGAAGTCTGCTGAAGACTGGCTTGGTATATTTCAAGATAAGGATGATGGTAATGATGATTTGGAAGATGAGACAGGAATGCCATCATGGTTGGTCGGGGGAGACTCGAAAAAGAAAAAGACGGGAGAAAAGAAGACAATCAGTAAAGCAGAACCTGCTAAGGAACAACCAAAACCGATACCTCAAATAGAAGAAAAATCTGAAATTGAAGCACCCACTGTGGAAGTAAAAAAGGACATGGAAACTATGGACCAGATGTCTAAATTAAATCTACCTTCTAATGTAATGCACGGCAGTAATGAAGATATAGCGACAGAGGGGGCCACTCTTTACATGCAGCAGCAAGAGTCTCAGCTAATGGTGGCTTTACAGTTAAAGGCACAAGAAGAGAAATTGGCTGCAATGCAAAGTGAGTAATTGTTTTTACTAGTCCATACTGTCCCACTGTTAGTCGGTTAGATTGGAAGCTGAACCTAACATGGTTGTGAGAACTGAAAAGGCTAGGTAGCTGACTGACGACTGTGCCATTGCCGGACAAAGTTCCCTAAATTAAATTGCCTCTAAGTCATCTCGCCTTCTCTTTCTGCGCCGACCTGTACGGCGACTTTCATCTTCAGGCAATCAATCAGGTTTTTATATTTATGTCAGATTTATAATTTAACGATATTTAGATAGCCACATTCGTGTAGTCTTAACATGTTTGACATGTCTCCACAGTGCGACAGAAGGAGAGCCAGCGCGTTCAACGCGAGGCGGCACTGGCGCAACACTCGCAATTGGACGCCATGTTGCGACGTCAAGCGGAGAACAGGCTACAGATGCAGTCCATCATAGCTGCTCACCAGGAGAGGATCACGCAGAGGATAAAGGTAAACCAAAATACTATTGTGGGAGATATTGGGAGAACCATTCAAACTGGTTGTGTCTTGTTCTAGGGTGCCACATACTTGATCGGGTCGGTACAATCGATTCGGCAGTATTTATATATTGTTACTAGCTTTTGCCCGCAGCTTCGCCCGCGTGGATGTCGAATAATATCCGATTACTTACCTTCATACCCCTTTTTAACCCTTCGGGGGAAGAATTGTCAAAAACGCTGAGAAACGTATAAATTAATTTTCAATCGTCAGCCTCGTCAGACACAAGTTTTGAAGATCGTAACTTCAAAACTGACAGACTTTCATATAAACTTCCATCCCCTATTTCACCCCTTTAGGGATGGAATTCCCAAAAATCCTTTCTTAGTGGATACTTAAATCTTCACAAAGAACACACCCTCCAAGTTTTATGCCTCTAGGACCACGGTTCCTAACCTGGGGGTAATTACCCCTGCGGGGGTAAAACTGGTATTCTGCGGGGGTAATAAGCTGGTAATATATAAAGATAAATAAATAATGGTAATGTATAAACAGAGTTTATGAACTTTGTGAAGAAATAGGATTGTTTTTGGAAAACCAGAGAACACCAAAAGAATCAAAGTTTTACTCAAAAGTCAAAGACAAAATTATTAATTTATCCAGATGCTATAAGTAGACAGTCAATTTGTATTTATGTGTGTTGTTTTGTTTTGTGTTCATTGGTAACATGAGGGAGAGCGGGAGGGGTAAATCAGATTGTCTAGCTAAGTCTTGGGGTGACAAGATCGAAAAGGTTAGGAACCACTGCTCTAGGACCATCTGTTCGGGCTGTGTGTTGATATATCACCCAGTCAGTCAGTCAGTCAGTCAGTTTACCATTTTATATATTTAGATTGTGTAGGTCTACCGTCTAACCATCTAATGATAGTCGTAAGATGTAGAAAATAAATAAAACTGAAACAAAGCTCTTGACGGTCCCTAAATTCTTTTCGGTATTTACCTACCATCATTATTCGACACAATTCGTGCTAAGTCTCTAGATAAAAAAAGCAGCTTTTTCCCGAATGTATATTGGTTTTTCCAATCATGCCGAAACGAACGTGGTGTGTGTCTTAAATTTGGAACACACGTGTTGGGTCAATTGATAATAATAAACTGTTTCTGCAGGCACTGTTAGGAACAGAAAACACGGACGATGAGGATATCCCGAACTATCCTGAAGAAGTTCAAACTATTGGAGATCATAAAGACCCACCTCATACTCGTGAGAAGAAGCAATTGCTACAACTAGTGCAGTCGTTGCAGGAGAATCATGATAAGGAAATAGACCTCATGGAAACATCGTACAGGTAAATACGTTCGTTAGCATGACGTCCCTCCTGTAGTCCCGAAACGTTAAGCAAAGGTGTGCTTAAAAGTACACCCCCATTTCGTCAGTTATGTTTAAGGCCTATGTAGAAGGGGCCTATTGCTATCTACCGGGCACAGATCCAGACCCCGTGGCGGTCAGTGTGAAATTTCTGATGGAAAAACCCGATAAAACTTTGCCCGCCCTGGGAATCGTACACACGCTCAACCACTAGACCAACGAGGTAGTATTTATAAGTAGGTAATTACCGTGATGATGAACCACCATAATCATTATTCGGAAACGGTAAGATTAACAATGTCGAAGTATCAATAAAATTCTCTCGTAACGTTTTACGAACTTTCCAGGAGACAACTAGCTTTCCTAGAAATATCGTTGAACCAAGGCGAAGAAAGAATGAAAGAAGAAAGTGACAAAATGGTGAAGTTTTACTCGGAGAAGATAAACTGGTTGGAGGAACATCACCGTCTGTACAAAAAGTTAACAGAAGACTCCTTGGCGGCTTTGACTGTGCGACATAAGACTGAGAATGAAATGCTGAGACAGCAGCATTTGGAAAATGTGAAAATTTTGCAGGAACATCATGCGGCACTCATGGAGAATATTAAGTAAGTGGGGATTTTGATAATCTCATATTACGGCGCAGTGCGGCTGCGGCCCACCTGTATAGTGTGTGCGCTGTAAAAAATGTACGATAGTTTTACGTAGGAGAATTTCTGCCCGCCTTCGCAACTGTAAAGGTCAAACGCATGTGTGTCAGCCCGTAGTGTTCTGCTTTATATCTTTTCTAGCTTATACCCGTGGCTTCACCCGTGTGGCGTTAGGTTATTGTCCCACAGGAACGTACTACTTATATAAAAAGTCCTATCCCCTATGTGTTAATCCAGGTTATAATATATAACATGTGTACCAAATTTCACGCAAACCTGTTCAGTTGTTTTTGTGTAAAAAAGTAACAAATTTTCGCATTATTATTCACATAATAATGAATAAATTAACTTATCTAGCAAATAATTTTTCGTCCTTGGCCTGTGCGGCATAAAATAATGAGATTTGACAAGGTTTGGATTTTTTTTCCAGAAAGGCAGTTCAGCATGAGCAGGTCCTAATTCAGGATTCGGCCAGCTTCTCATCTGATCTAAAAGAGTTGGTCACAGATGTTAGGGAAAACAAAGTTAATTGTAAAGAATTACTGGAGAAGGTGCAATCGTTGGTATTAAACACCGAAAGTAAGAGTGATAGCAGTATGCAAGTCAGGGAAACACAGATAAATGGTACGTTACTAATAGATTTTAATAGGTGGTTTCCAAGCAAATCTATAATAGAGACTCTCTTAAATGAGAATTTATTTGACAGAGTACAGTAGACGATGACGTGGAAGTAAAAACTCCGATATAATCAATCCTTGACTTGGGCATCGCATAAGCGCAAAAGTTGAATGAAGCTATAATTTTAATAAAAGTACTCATTGCTTTTCAAATTTATTTGTTGCAGATATGATACAACAGTTGAAGAAAGATCGCGAAAATTTGGATAACGAAAAAACTGAAAATAGAGAAACAATCAAAATGCTAGAGGCAAGACTGAAGCAAATGACTTCGGTAATGTTAACTTGTTTCACATACAGTTCTTTGAAATAACATAAATTGCTTAACAAAATCATGGATAATTTGTATTAACAGATGATCGAGGAAGAGTCGGTTTCTCTTAAACAGAAGAGAATGGAATTCGAGTTCGAAAAAGCAACGTTCAGCAAGCAGACTGAGTTTGCAAAAAATGTACTCAAAAAGCAAGATGAAGAAATGAAGGTAGGTAATAGACTCTTTTAGAGACGAGACGACGATAATTAGTAGGTAATAGAACAGTTCCTTTTTATTTATTTCAAATTACATCATTATTTAGATGCTGAGAGAAGACATCCAGAAAGAGTTACAAGAAAAGATTTCGAAGATAGACGAAGAAAAGGCTAAAGCTGTAAAAGAGAGCGGTGCACTTGCTAAAGAAAAGTCTGCAGTACAGAGTTTGAAACAAGATCTTGAAGTAAGTAGTAGAAAGATTTTCTCAACACTTTCCCTGTCATCTTATAACTCTTAAATAGCCGTTGTTGAACTACCTACAGTTAAAGGTGACGTAATATAGATATACCAACGTAACTTTATTACAGAAAATGAAAGCAGAGCTTATGGCAAAGTTAGAAGAAGTATCTGATGAAAGATCTAAATTAAATGTAGAGAAACAGCAGGTACATATGGAGGAGCAGAGAATTATGGCCAAGTGAGTATACCATTTATTAGGCAGAGTTTATTCAAATAGGTAAATATTAAGAATATGGTGGGGAACCTAGATCATCTTTGGCATCTTCATAAAACATATATGATTTCAGGAGTCGTGACTTAGACCTCCTTGCAAAGGCAGCAATAGAAAAACAATCGCACGCGGACAATAAATACTCTGAAGCAGAATTCATCCAACGAAAGTACGAAGAACGAATCCGAAGAATTCAAGAGCACGTGGTTTCTCTTAACTCGAGAGAAAAACACGTCGCTAGAGAAAAAGTAACTTTGTCGAGAGAGAGACTGCATCTTCACAATGAGAAGAAACAAATTGAGAGTAGACAGCAGTGTTCATTATGTAGATCTTCTCAAATGCATTACATGGAACCAAATTTTACTTTACCAGATTCGTTTATGAACGTTCCAGTCTCTAGAGAGTTTAGGTCTTCCAATATGACTAGTGCCATGAGTGCTATAGAAAACGAAATGGCACATTTACTGGGGAAGAACTTGAATCTGCGACATACTGTTGGGGTAGGAGACCTGACTATTCATGAGGGACGGTTTTTGAATGAGGAAGCGCAGCCGAGGCAATTGCCGTCTCAGCCTATGCAAGTGGAGTCGGGGCCGTTTAAAGTAAGTTTAGAAGTAAATCATGAACTTAGAATGTTTTATTATCGTTTTCTCCGCTATCGGCTGATTATCCCACTTCATCTCTTGTACTGGTGATAAGCATTGAGAATTAGGCGAGTCACAATTTCTATGAGTATGTGTCCATGTCCATGATTAATTATTTAAAAAATAATTGTGATTTAAGTCATGAACGGATAAGGTCCTCAGATGCTACCCTGCGAAAAAACTCCGTGAATCAATCAAACCTTGCTAGTTCCTTTTTTTTTTCTTACTTTATAAGAATGATTGATACGGTGATCCGTACAGAAAACTGTGGAATTACCAAAACACACGAGAGTGTGGTTAATTACTTACTTTATTATTCTTCCGATTTTAACACGAGAGAAGTGAGTCTCTTCCTATTGTTTTTAATGTACTATGTTCATTGCATTCCAGGATTATTTGGATCCAAAATTTATGATGTTACGTCTAGATGTTCAGAAGGTGTTAAGTAATTTGGAGCACACTAAAAAAGAAGATGCTGCTGATTTAGCAGTAGAAGATGATAATGATGAAAATTGAGTAAATCTAGAAATTTAAAATGTAAGTGACGTCAAAATAAAAGACTGACCCTGTATTAATTGGTTTAATTTACTCTGATGACTGTTATAGAACATCTTTTGTTATTAGATTTATGAACAGTGTTATCAAAATGTACACAAATGCCTATATAGCTATATGCTAACTTATCTATAAATATTTCATTGTAAAAATATAGGTACATGATCTTTTCTTACTAAATAATTATTGTTTTAGGTACTAGGGTATGCAGTTAGACGTAATTTACAATTATGAATACACTCTTCGTATAAATGGCTCCAATTATTATTATGCATTACTACTTCAATGTTACTTCCAATCAGAAATTGTTGTATTTTTATGTTCGTATGCAAATAGCTTTACAGTGATTGAAAGTAATTTTGTAGCAGCTGTGACTTGTATCGCATAGTTCATACATTTGTTATTCTTATAAAATATTATAGATAGTAACGCACCCAAGTTTATCATTCGCACAGTCTTTCACAAAAATTGCTTTAAGTAGTTACAAATAATATCTTTATGGACGGCCTGGCCTTGTCGTTTAAAGTATAAATCAATTATATTCTCCTATTTTGCACAGATCTACAGTAATAAACCCAATAAATTATACATAACTTATTATTAACTGACAACTGCATACAGAAGCATACGTCTGAGATAATAACAAGGAACGATATTTTCTCTAAATCTTTAAAAATGCTTAATATAGTTTACTATACACAATATTTACAACACATCTTATGATAATTATAACAACACCCTCTATTCGTCCTCGGTGTCAAAGGCATCTTTCTTTTTATGAAAGTAATAAATCTATTCTCAAGTACAGAAGACTATAGCTTTGCAAACAGGAAAGCTACTTATGATAATTTTGTTGATTATCTTTCTTATCACAGTAATAATATCATTCTACATCAAAGAAAATAATATAATTTAATATGTTGATAATAATAGAAATTGATTGTTAAAGCATGTCCAAATATATTGATAACCGATTCAAAAATAACGAAGAATAAAAAATTATAATGTGCCTTGAATAGGGGATTTCCTACAGTTATATGTTATGACCTCCTGTCGCCCGGCGCTTTCTGGTATTTGACTTCGAGTAGCTGAGGATAATTCTCTACGATGGACAGTAGGATCCCGTCGATGTAGTTCCTCAGTTGAACATTAACGTCTTGTTGTTCTTTTAAAGCTTTCTGCAACTGTAAGAAATAAATTGCTATTATTATTGCTATTCAGACTTCACCCAGAGTCTTTTGATATTTTTGAATGATCACACACAAGCATTGTGTAAGGTGTAAGGACAGTGTGGTGCTCATGCCTTGCTAGTCTTGCTATAGTTGGGCTTAAATGATGTGATATTATTGGACAGTATGAGGGCAAGCATTCCATTAATAAAGTATGAAAAAGGTACATATTCAGTCCCAAAAGTATGTCAAAGTTTTGTTAAAAAGCATGCAAGTTAGCGGTATTCTAGAGGTACAGACATGCACAGTTAGTAAAAATTTCGTACCTTTTCCATCTCTATGCTGAGATCAGATTGTGTATCGTTACCATCGAGCTGCAAAAATGCATACATGACAAATATAGGCAATTGTTCTGCAAACGAGTCAGTCAGGCTTCATAAAAAGCAAAGCAACGCGACAATATAATGTTGACTGTGAATGTTATGGAGCCATATTGTATGAATGTAAAATTTTCATGTAATGTGCGGCAGACTAAAAAAGCCGAAAGCACAACATTATGGGTTCACATTAGCTGATTAATCAGTTGATAAACAATATTTTTGTTGAGTTTCCTCGTTTATGTAATCGAATAAAGGCATATAGAAATGACTAATGAGGAAAATCGGTTGGTAACCCTATAAGCTGCTAGAGTTTATAATATTGAACTGTTAAAAATATATTAATTTTGAAAAGAGTTTCAAGTCTCAAGCAAGCCTTGGGTATTGTTTCGAATGAAATCGAAAAATGAAGCGCTATAGTTAGTAAAATTTAAGCATACATATTGCTGGGTACCGTCTGGGCTAATGAAGGCCAACGAACATGACGTGCCCAATGCCAAATCTTGTTCGTTGTCCTTCATTTTTTCGTGTTGGTCACCAGTCAAGGTCCAGACCAAGTAAAACCCTTGTTACTGTGACGAGTAGATAGACGATGGAAGGATCAAAACATGATGTCGCCATATTAAAGAATGAGACTTTGAGATGGGGTCGTATTTAATCATCTTTAACATACCAAATCCTTTTGTATTCAGCTTTACAATTAACGATCGAGCTTATGCATGTAATGAATAAAGATAGTCTTTAAAAGGTGCTAGATTTACCTCATCATCACTCATCTGCGACAGTTCGTGTGCGAGCGAGTTGGTTCCGACGAGAGGGCCGCTGACTCCGTCCAGCAGACTGCGACCTTCCTCTACGCCGCGCGTCAGAATCTGTGCTTGTAACTCCTCCTGAGCTTCTGATAGAGCTGTAAGGAAAACAGGGAATTGTAGAAACGGACGAACATAACTTTTAAGCCTATAATTTTCAAACTGCTGGAAAGTGGAAAACAGACACCGGCAGCCTCTTTGTGAGTCTTGAGGTAGTGGGCTATTCGATCAGCCAAAGAGTCTTTTCTTGGGGTACGGAAACTAGGTTCAATTTAGACAATGGACTTCAGAGGGCAGGAACAGAAACTGACTACGGAAGTCAGAAAACTGAATCATATGGTGTAACTACAACAGTGAGTGCAACTACAACTGCAGTTGTATGATAGTCGGTAAAATACAACATCTACGGCTTCATGAAACTTTTCATTACTTTTTGTTGTAGAGGACGAAGAACAGCAGTAAATATTGTGGCAATACTCCCCCCAAGATTGTCGAAAGACATATGTGGCAGTTCAGTAGGGGACATTTGCATGCGAGGATATGAATCATTACTCCCGATTAAAAGTGAATTAAAATTAGCATCACTGATGTCGTGACCGCTATATAGGCTAATTAATAATTGCGTGTTATATTTAACATAACTATATTGATCACGTGTATTTGCACGTTGTTTCAATTGTTGGCACTTAAAACTGATACGAATAATATATTTGTCGCATTATTTGAAGTGGTCCGAGCACTTGATGCTATGAACAAGCATGCTATTGATTATATCATATTCTAATTGATGTATCAGATTTTGATCATTGTTACAGGAGACGCTTCAATTCAAGTGTCGTTTTATATTTGTTTAGTTCTACGCCAGCTAGTGGCTACCAATTCATTCTCAGAATCGGAATGCGGTTGTTTTCATCGTTCTTGGCAGGAGCTCTGATGAGTCTACTGAGTGGTGCTGCATGTGAAATCACAGAATGTGCTACGTTCTTCACGAGTCCATCATATGAAGTGTCTCTTCGAAAGAGGATATAGACTAAACGGACGCTAGACTTTTGATATCGGTATGTAACCCCAGGAGAATTACAGATTTGACGAATAGAGGTCTTATATTTGGGAAAGTAAGACGCCAAACTAACAAGAGAAGCTACTTACATTTGTTCTGCGTCCGGAGCAGCGTGAGTTCTTTCCTGAGCTCGTCGAGACGCGGGTCGGGGGGCGGGGGTGGCACGTCCCTCAGTCTCTGCAGCTCTTGCCTGGCAGTCGCCAGCAGACCGTTAGCCGCAGAAGCCGCATCTCTCTCCCGTCGCTCGGCTTCGCGTGCGTTGCTTAAAGCAGCGGATAGTTCCGCCACTTGCTCTTGAGCTTCGCGGTGCGCCCGCGCTGCCGCTTCTGCGTTTGCTCTGAGCGTTTCTGCTACGCCACGGAGTCGACCAACCTAGGAAAAGACGATTCAGTTAAAACAGCTTATTATGACTATCTTTATAGCTATACAATAAGAACTCTAGATCTCATGATAGAGTTAACGCAATTATGAAAGCTGGTGGCAGATTGAACATACCAAAAAGTATAAAAATTCCTAATCGCAATAGACGATTGACGGACATAATAAAAAAGCGAATGTAAATAAACCTTATCTGTCAATCTGACCTTTGATATACCGGGTGCAATATTAATAAATGGGCCGTAGATATGAAAGATTGAGTTATCTTTGCATAAATCATAAATAACGAAAATGAGAAAAAAGTTTATTGTGCGCAGTCTACATGAATGATAAACATTCCATTCATTTAAAAGAATTTCCGAATTCAAATGGAAAGTGAAACAGATTGCACCTCCAGACAGATTAAACCTCCTTTCCGAAGCGAGATTTCATAACATTCATCTGCTTCAAAACAAACATATTAGTCCGGATCGTATCCAACAAGTATCATAGGCCTGTGTTATTGTGACTCTTTTGAAACATTTCTCATTGACAAA
The DNA here is from genome assembly GCA_963082995.1 of Noctua comes. Lineage (NCBI taxonomy): Eukaryota > Metazoa > Arthropoda > Insecta > Lepidoptera > Noctuidae > Noctua > Noctua comes. The sequence goes on along the minus strand of OY720281.1, from coordinate 11,791,306 downwards.
AACACTACGCCAGTAAATTAAGCTAAAATACCACCAATTGTATTACCAGATTCATCATAACAAACATTTCCACGTTATCTCACCTCTTGTTTTAGTTCCGACGCCTCAGCTTCCGCAGCGCCAAGCCTGTCAGTGATGGCCGCTAGTTGCGTGTCGCGGTCCCTCTCGACGCGCGATATCGCCTCGCGGCTGCGGCGCTTCTCTTCAGCGACGCTCTCCTCACATCGGCACTCAATCTGCACATAATCGACATTTTTATTATACATCACGTTACTTTAGAGATCATTAACGGAATTGATACGGGTAATGACGACTAATTGGACAATTAAGGTGATAGAGAACTTTCTTTAGTAAGCGGTTGATCTAGTACTGGAAGATCCGTTTGTCTCATGAGATGATCATGATTTGACATTTCAGTAAAAGCACTCCGCAGTACCTACTCTACATAATGTAGACTATTATTAACTTTATTTATTTAAAGAACAAAAATAATTTCAAAAGAAAAGCAAACGTACCTCAGTTTAGTTACTCCATGTTCAATTATGAACAATAATGGGTAGATAGTAAAATACAATTGATGATTGATGGAAAGAATGCGAAATAGGTACCATTTCGAACAGCATTCATGTATGCACAAAGGTATTGCAGTTTGGACAGATATAGAATTTATAAATAAATTACTTGAAGAAAATGTTGCTACTGTCCCTAGATACTGACCTCTCGTATCTGCTCGTCGAGCATGTGTACCCTCGCCTGCAGCACCGCGTTGTCGGCCTTCGCCCTGGCGTAGCGCTCGTCCGCCGTGCTCTGAGTGTCAGCCAGTGACGTCACCTGCTGCTGAAGTAGCTGCACCTGCCAAAGAGGGACGACATTGTTATTTTGAACACAAGAAATTGATCAATGATTATAGAGGGGATTCGCGCAGACTCATTATAGACTGCCATCGAAAAACTGAGAAGAAAATAGATGATTATGGCTAATAGATTTCTAGACAAGTAAGACTATTATGCTTAAGATAATGATCCAGAATCAAAGAAAGAAGTAGCCTATAACGAGAACCTCTATCTCGATTAGACTGCTGTTTCGGGTGATGAAATCCTGTAAGATGTCAAGCACATTGAAGAAAAGAACAAAATGAAGATAGGTTTGGAATCGAGTATCACTTTACAAACAAACTAATATTGCAACAGATGATAATGAACCTTTCCAAAATATTGATAAACTACGCAGTAAATAAGATAACGCTATATTTAACCAATTTGGTAAAGCTGCTCAATATTGTCCATCATACTGCACGTTACCGTAGATTTACACAAATATGTAGGTTTATCGATATCAATATAAACATCGAATGGGCTCGATATTGAGCGATAACGATGTCAGTAAGCGTTTACCGTGCCACGCACTAATGCCCACCAATGTTAGCATTACTAGCTAGAGACGTAGGTATTTCAAATTGCGACCGTTGAATACAAATCGATTAGGATCTCCAGAGATTCATTGTGGTTCACAATGGTTATGTAAGGCAGGTCTGGTATTCGTATGGTTAGCTCTAATCGCGTGTTAGTTGACCGCGTCTAAAATAACTGGAATAACGCTCTAATCTTGCGGCTTCATGTAAAATTTAACTTTCGCGTGATTTAGTAAAAATTAGTTTTATATTGGCATAATTATGTGCATGTTTGTGTTCATTATCGAGGCGTGAATTAATATTCGTTCTGTCATCTGTTTCGCTTAAATTCATTAACATAGCCGTGGTCAAACGTGTTCTCATTTTGTTCAAACAAATCGTTGTATTATGTTACCGCTCCTCTGTTGATTTAATAGTCTCACGGCTGCCAACTAGTACCAGGTGCTGGTTTTCTATAAATATTATAATATGTATGATGCACGGCCTAGAATACGTTACGTCTCTACCGTAGCCCGTAGGTCTAGGTTGAGGACTGAGGTGACAGACGAATATGATTAAATAGATAAGCACACACCTCACGTACTTAGAATGCTCTATGAGATCATGCTGTGGAAAGACATTTCAATGCAACATCATTCATTCATCGTCATTTCATGACAATAGGTGATCATGTTGCATTCACGATACGGATGAAGAGACCATCAAGGAATTGCTTAGAGATTTTATCACTGAGCTAGGTCATAAATTGAGTAGACTGCAGAGTGTGGGCTGTAGATAGATATTCCATTTCAGAATAGATCCGAGCAATCGTAATGTCAATTTCGATTAGGTGTTCATTATCAAAGCAAATCACCACTAAGACATTTTCCGAGTACTCAACTGAATCTGTGTCTAATTAAAGATAGTTAGTAAGATCACTTGCCACCGCTTTTAATTATAAAATTACGAGTTAATTGATTTCTACATCGAGTTCTTCGTAACTATCTCATAACACATACCTTGCCTTGAACGATTCACGTATTTATTCGATTTCATTAATAAAATCAGGGCAACTGGAAAATGGTATTTTATCAAAGTAAGGATAGAACTGATTTTCAAAATCTAATATCATTATGAGTATGTCGAGGATTCGCTTATCTGTAAGATAAGTCTTTGTGCCTTAGTCTTGTACATGACACTTTGATGTTTTAGATATGAATAAAATTAACGATAACGCCTAATAATTTACGCCCGATAACGACTTTGTCATTTTAAGGACTTTTAATATATTTTTAGCAGTGCTTCCATCGTCTTGTGGGTATCGTCCTCTTAAAAGAAAATAGCTTTTTCTACAAGTGGTGGTGAATCAACGAATAGATATAGACAAATGATCATTGAAGCGTTATTTAGGAGAGCAAATGGTAATCGTCTCGATGAGCTCCACTGAGCCTCAGTCAGTCACGAAGGAACATCAGATTCTATGTATGTATGCACATTCCTACCCACTTGCAATGTTTTATGCTTGGACGAGTTCATTGTATCCGTAATTAACCTATAGATCTCAAACAGGTTCAGGAACGGCACTCGTTATGAAAACGTTCACAAGATTTGTAATAAAATTTCTTCGACAGTAAACTTTCAAGAAAACACGTCTCTTGTGTAACTATCACCACACGAGGAGGACAAGGAGTGAAGTGAGGACGATTTGTAAGACAAAGTGAATTTAAAAGTTACAAAACGTAATTAATTCTGGAGCAGACAGCTTTTTATTCGGAAAGCTCGTTACAACTTTGGGAAAGTCAAATGTCCAAACCCTGGATAAGACAGTGATGAGGTTGAAACAAAAGAGAAATGTAATGAAAGGGCTTCGTTGATTCAGGATGTAGTTAGATATTAGAAGGAGTTATATAAAATTAATAACAATTTCGTGCAAGTTACAGGAAGATGCACATCAGGAAGAGATAGATGCAAACGTGTCAAGTAGTCGCATGAGCGATGATGGAGCCTGACGTAAGATATTACATGACCAATAAGGTGCTTTTAATCATAGTAAACTGTTGAAACAATCGACATTACAGGTACATGATAAGTATCATCAACTACACAGTAAAGATTTAATACTGGGTATAAATTCAACAAGCAGGAATTCAATTCCACATTTTCTTTGCGAAATTCGTGAAAAAAATTATAACTGTGCCTACAATATTTTAGTTTTTCTTTTCGAATTAGGTAACTATGCAGAGTTTTCAATTATTTTCCTTGTGTTTTAATAACTACAGAGTCGTTATAGTGGGAGTAGGTAATTTCAAATTTGTTATACCACTAAAACTTGCGTAGCATAATGTAAGCCGTTGTTTTAGGGGGTGCCGACACGAATACACAATCGGCCAAAAGAACTGGCTCATTGAGCTTTTCTTCATTGAGTGACTCATGAAGAGGCGACATTTTAAGACTCGACTCATTGATACAATTTAATGGACAACGTCCGTGAAGAACAAGAATTTATTATTTGTAGAGTGGATGTAATGTTCCCCGCCGGGTGTCCGCCATGTGAATCATTTTCACCGAGTTGTTCCATGAGCGTCAATGTTATTTCAGTCTCAATTTTATGAAAATGTGTGATTTTATTTGTTACATTTATATTGAGAATAGTAACAAAGACCCTAAGAATAATAGGTAGGTACTGCTGCTTAGCTTGTTTTTCCTTGTGGTTTTCTGATAAAATTTATAGCCACTGCCAACTACGAAACTCTTCATGGTGCTGTCAAACACAGCTAGATAAAGTGACATGTGCAACGAGTTAAAATATTAAAAAAAGAAACTATTGTATGTACAGTATTCGTAGCCATGAACCAAAGATTACTTTCCGTTGACTTTCACAAGACTGAGTTGTTAAGAATACTATATATTTACAATCAGAATAACTGGAATAAGTAAGTACATGGATGTTACAAAAAAGAATTTCAGTGATATCGAACGACGATGACGCATTAATCGCTTCATCGATCACAGATTCATAATCCAAGATATTTTATCTCGCTTTTTCGATTGTGTTAATGCGTATTGTCAGATCCGAAGATATTTTTAACCGATGGATGTGCCTAAAACTTGAAACATATTTTGCTGCAGTTCTAGATATCAAATCTATTTCGTAACGTGTGTGACGATAAAGGTGCATTTATCATCATTTTCTAATGAATATGAATTGAATGCACGTGAAGGTATCATCATTATCTACTGGATATGAATTGAATGCACGAGAAGGAAATAAATAAAAATAAATAATAATAATTGTTTATTTATAAAAGGGGCACATTTACAATAAAATATCTTAACAAATAAAATAGAGCACAGTTGCTTATTGCCTGAACTAGGTGGTACCTACCGTCGATTGATAGAAAGGTAAATAAAAACACTCAGGGATATTTGTTTTGAAGAAAGTCATAATCAAGTAATAAGGGAGAAAGCTCAAATGCAAAACGTTTTGGAGCTAAATTTATCCCATATAATATACAGGAGAAACAGGAAACGTCGTCATACAGAGAAACACTAGCTACTGTTGTGATCTTTTACTTAATAGTTAAGGTTTCTGGAATTAGCAAGCACATTTTATGAGTACTTATGAGAATTATGAAAGTGAAGAAAACTGGAAACATAAAGTTATACTTAGACGGACTGTAGAAGTAGAAACTAATAGTGCAAGATTTGTTGAAAGAAAAGTTGAAGGACATTGATCCATAACTATTTTCTCCTTAGCAGAGGCAAGCGAATGAAAATGTGAGGATGACAATTAACGACACGTAAAGTGAGGTGAGTTTATTGTTATTTGTTACAGAGACATACAACAGTTTAGACTGAGGAACCTCCTTAGATTTAATCAACAGCTGATAAATTCGATAACCTTCATCACCACGTAATTTATTTGGGGTTGTCGCAGCATGTCTTCTTCTTCCATACTTCTCGAATTCGATAAAATTCTTTCACAAAATCTGCGTCGGTTTTTTTGGTAAACTACGTTAGTCTATAAAGTGTTTTGGGTCGATCTTTAAGTTAAGCCGTGCTTGCCTAGGTTGGTCCGTGGAGGGGTTACCACCCATTATATTTCGAGTTTCCTCCGTGCCTCGGTAGCACGTTAAGCCGTTGGTACCGGTTGTCATTTGGAGATCTTTAACAGTTGTTACAGGTAGTCATTGGCCGAAAGTCTGACAACCAGTCTTACCAAGGGGTATCGTATTACCCAGTACTAACTGGATTATGGAGGTCAGATAAATAGCCGCTCCATGTAAATGAATGAATCCGCCATACTTGGGAAAAGGCTAGGCAGATGTTAGTCTATAAAGTATTTTTAATGAAGAAGAAGCAGATGAGCAGTTTTCACGCGAAGTAATCTAGACAATAATTATAAACATGCTATTAGTGCGATGTAATTCTGTACAACGTGATGTAATTCATCATAGCATGGGAATCTTGCAATGATTATAGCTTAGTTCGGATGTAAAACTGTGGTTTTTGTAGATCTTAATGTGTTTTGTATAAGAAATTAAACGGTGTGGAAGACTACGTAATGTTTTTGATAGTATGGGCAAAGTTTGTGAAGATTTGAACATAGTTGGTGTGTTTATTTTCTGCGAAACTGAAAATTACGAAGGTAGGCTTCTTGTATTTGTGCTCTACATAATTCTGCTGCTAAATCTGGGACGTGGTACAGGTAGTGATTCACGATGGTTGCAAATAAAGTCGAAGTATGAAGTGGGAGGGATGACTCGCATCTTCCGATCCAGAGCTCAGTGCCAACTGACGTAGAATTGTTAATTTAAAAAAATAACCATTTCACAGTAACACTGTCAAACTGTTGAAATATTTGAAAAGGGATTGCGTACATCACTGGTTTCAGTTGAGTAGTTTCAATTTACTTTGTCTCTGCCAATAACAAACTCGAATTAATCAAAACTTCGAAAACAAAATACGATACCGAACTTAATTTACAATTTGCAGTGACATAACTAATTTAGCTACGCTCTCATGGGAAAAGTGAAATGAATTGTTTTTAAAATGTAAAGCTGCCTCGGAATATATCGGACTTTCGATCGGAGCGAAGGTAGTACTCGTGTACTCTCAGTTTTACTTTTGTTGAACCGCCTGCGAAGACTGGTTTCACTTCGCTGATGTGCCCGAGTTTAAGACTAGCGTAGATCAATTGTGTTGTGATTTGTAAGAAAGCAATTTATTGTGCATTTATTCAGAACTGATTGCCTTAGTTCTTGCTTCTTAAAAATGATTTACAATCGAAAGTATCGGTTGGTTTTCATTATCATTATCAACTCACGTGTCTTGTTCATTATCTTATCATTCGGGGGACTCTTGTGAGTCATAAGTTTGCTGCTACGAACAGAGCTTCAATCTACCCAAAGACTACATTCTCGTTTCAAAGAGTCTGGGAAAAGAGCATGTCGTGGATATTCAAGTAATTAAAAGACGGATATTCCTAAAAAAAATAACAGATATAAACAAATTCGTGACACGCATCAGTGGTATGGAACTTAAGTTTGTGAAATAAGCAACGAATGCTAACGAAAACTTGATAATTTCTCAGGATTCAAAAACAAAAGAAAGATTTAAATTGAGAATTTGAGAAGAACAATGCCCATAATGAGAGACCTCATAAACCTAGTTAAAGGGTTAATTTGTACTCGTAATAACGGACAGAATACATTAAGATTACTTAACCCAGAAGATAAAAGCAAGTAACTCAAGTAGCATTCATAAGATAAGTGGATGATGAATGAGTTCAAACACAGAGAATAAACTTTACAATTAACAAAAAGTAGAAGCTTGTATTTAGAAAAATCTGATAACGATAATAAGATGGTATTGTTCCTAAAACAACTCGGATTTAACTTAAGCTAAAGCTTTTGTGTCTAACTTAAGCATATACTTTGTTTAGATTTCTCAATATTTGACGTGCTTCTGTACTAAGGCTAGTTTAAAACTAGTTTGGTCTGTTTAATCTAGGTCTTGACGCAAGTGCACCTTTTCCATGGCTATAAGTATAATGTCTATTGTTAATCGTACTGGTCTATCAAGGTATTTATTTAGTACTGGAACCTGCAACTATGGTGTGGCGAAAATCGTGGAAAGTGCAACAGGCACCAAGTCCCGAATGGCAACACTATAGGTGGAAATACCTTACAATAAACATATGGATAAGGTTATATTAGAGATGAGTAATAAGTTACAATATTAATTGCTACAGATATTTACAACGAAAAATAAACATTTCGAGGTCATTACCGATAACCTTAGCAATTATGTCCACGATGAAGAGACTTTATCTCAAAATTGTTGACTGAAGTACTGAGATCATCGCTCATTTGCACTGTCAAGTCAAGTAAGTTTTAGTATAAAGCAAATATTTCGTAAGACATAGGTAATACTCGTACAACTACTTTGTTTTTTGGGCACACAAGAAAAATTGTGGTTATCATTACGAGTAACTCTATAAAAATCGATGTTTCAGAACTTATACCGCAAGAGAAGTAACGAGATTGGTTAGTAAAACCATGATTATTATCGTTAAGTGCAATCAATAGGCACTTTAGTTGAATAGCAGGCGGAGTGAGTGCTCGTGACTTCCTCGAGTGAACATATTTTCTGTTGTATGTTGTCGAGTTGTCTCGCAACTTTCCACCGTTTGTTACCACCGACGGCTTCGCCTCGGATGGATATTTGCCATTTGACGGTCGGTTTCGTTCAATTACCATCGCCAGGTGAACGGTTTCAGATGTCATGTGTCTTTCCGTAATAGGCGCTAGATGAAGGAAGCTTGTGTAGTAAGATTGACACTTGAAGATATATTGCTTCCGATTGTATAGAGTAAACTGTTGCGTATTCATATGAGCTAAGAGATCTTGTAGAAAGAATTTTAATGAATGATGAAAAAGCCACTCTCCATTTACTAGACGCTTGCTGGAACTTGGAGCACGATACGGTCAAATCATTTGCTGTTATCGCTCTAACGTCTGTGTTTACTACTACAATTGGCTGTACAATTAATTTATTGCAGATATAAAGGTCAACGTCCGAGGCATCGGGCGGCGCCCCAGTTATATAGTAACAAAGTATTAGTTCGTGCGGTGGTAATGTATTGTCCAAGTGTCCATACCGGTGTTACCGGTCAATCGATATGCACTCACTATGACACGATATCGGTAACGGTCAACGGTAACAGTTGCGTCCATTGATTGTTTTGATTGTTTGATAATTAGTTCTGACCTGACAATCATAACAGATTCTAGTCCACCAGCATAAAAAGCTTTGTTGAATGTAGGTAGGTAATGGTTTTGGTATGTGCATATTAGTATTAGGATAACATTGTAAGGATCCCTGTATAGACAATAATATATCGGTGTTAACCGATTCTAATCAAAACATAAATGAAATAAAAACATCTGGTCACACAGTAAATAATGTATTTAAAGATATAGAAACTGAAGAGAATCTACTGCCCATTTGGCTACATAGTTAACAAGATGATACCCATAATTTAAACGTATTACCGTTACAAGTTAGATTACTGAATGCTTTAAATGTTAATGAATACCAAATTAAAGATGATTAAAGCATTTTAGGTTAAACATCGTTAAACGCAATGCAGATAAATAGTTACTGCGAAAACTGTTTGAAGCTTGTCCGCTCATTTACCGCATTCTGACTAAAGATTTACGATATGAAATGGTTGGCGAAAGGGAATGCGACTGGCAGGTTGACGTAGTTTTTTTCTTCTTCAGAAACTAAATTCAAGTCTTTCGAAATTAGAATATTTATGAGTGACTGGACTAGAGTCACGAATACAGCTGTAAATAAAGAACAAAAAGAAATATACGAACTTCATGACCAACCTGAGAAATTAGATTGACATCAGAAAAAGATGATCATCATATTTTCCTTTTCTCAGTTGCCAAAAAAATTGTGTGTGGAAATGAGTATGTCATCCAGGTTTTTCTCGCATTAGTCAAGAATATGTTGGCACGAAAATTACTAGTTTTGTTCCGGAATCTAGGTACGTATCTATGACAGCTTTAGCCTAGTGAGTGTACAAGCGATTGCTACTTGTTGCTCTAGGTCCATACTTTCTCGGTTTATTGGCATCTATTAATAGCTAAGTTAAATGAACGGAATTTACAATCGTGTTTTTCAAATGTAGGTTCAGGAAGATTCGTTTAGGGAAGTAAACATGAATATTCGCACGCAATGCTAACCTAATTATCATTTGCACACAATGTATTCTGGACGTGCATCGTCCATGACACAGTTAACGAAAATGGTGTTACATCAGATAGTAGAAGAATTCCGGGCAGGGCTAGAGAACCAGATCCTTAGTTGTCCAAGCCCTTTCGAAATTTAGAAGGGATAAGGATTAGTACTGGAGCCACGAGAATTGATTTGCATGAGTTTGGGCAAATACATTCCAAGCTTCCGACAGTAAATGTTTTTGAACACGGAACTTTAGATATTATGGAGTATCCAATTCACCAAACGGCCAGTTTTAATTAAAAACATCATTGTCTTAGTAACATCACTGTTCAATTACATGTAATAGAACACATTATGCAAATCGTAGCTAAACATGGTGACTTCGTAACATGCCAGGATGCCTTTCTCAACGGCTATGAGGAATGAATTAAACAGTATTGTTTTCATGCCAGCCTCTCTTTTTTTACTTAGAATTTTGTGTGAATGTTGTTTGTAAGCACCTTTTATCTGATTCCAATTGAAGAACATTACTTTATCTAGTCTTTGCAACTGTATTGTTTTCTTATGCTATGTTTTGGGATTCTATGTATCATGTAGTTACATTTTCATTCAAAACAACTTCCAATGTTTCAATTTCTAGAATCAATTTAAAGATATCATAACACTCAATAGATATGCTATTGATAAAGCTACAATCTAAAGTAATCTAAACTATTGCGATCATCGATAAAGTTTCTGCAGGGCAATCAAAGGTACTGTCGCGTAACGTGCGAGTACCAGGCTACCATCAGTAAAGCAGAGTTTGATCGATGAACGTAATGTTCAGACAGAAATGATCGCGTGACGCTTGTGAACAAATCAAAGGCCGCGATGGCACGAGCAGGTCGAGAAACTACAAACGGCGGAGAAAGAATACTTTTGATTTCTATTGAACGATCATAGCTCGCCGTAGAGATGTACCGGCTATGGATGATAGGTACCGAAATTTTTGTGACACCTGGTTCGAGAGTGCTAATGAAATAATTGAATGCAATTCTAAGAAAAATAATGTCAGTCTACCAAAATTTGTTATTACTTTTATTAAAAGGTTGTACTTTCCATTGTTAATAACGATAAATTTACGTTTTCGCGGAAGTAAATTCCATATGTAAAGTCAAGACTTGATGAAAATCCACACTCATGAATTCCGTCCTTTACGGGAAAATTCAGAAGTAACGCGACATTTACGCATTTGGAACAGGAATGAGTAATTCCTTTGTCAATCAAATTCCAGGAAAAAACATGTGTTAAATGATGCTGTACGCTTGACGTCATTATTGACAATGTCCAACTAATAGAATTCAATGAGTCTACTTGAAACTGATTCAGTTAATTGAATTGCCTTAAATGGTTCCTTTGGGATGCTCACTAACACTGCTAGCGACATCGATTCCAAAGTTCATGAAAGAAATAGAAAAAAGGGATCTAAACAATGCTCACTTGATCGGATAAGTTATCGCACCACTGATGCGCCGCAGTTTTCTTCCCACCGTTCAGGCCATTGGCCAGGTGAGGGGTCAGTGGTCCGCCAGTAAACAAGTCCTCTGTGAGACTCGCGTCAGAGGTGATCCTTCCTCTGACCTCCGGTGGCGGACCTTGCGGGCCCACAAAGTCGAACTGACCATCCCACATATCATACTCCAGCTCCAGACTGTCTTCTACCTCAATTTGTTCACCCATCGTGCCTCTGGACCGATTGAACAGACCCGATTTAAACATTTAAGATCCGGTACTCTTATCTTTGGATATTTTCCAATATTGCACTGAACTAACTTAACTTACACATTAGCTAAACACTATTTCGTAACTTTTAGTTTGACTTTTTTAGATTAGAATGATTTCGTTTAAAATAAAGCTAGAATTCTAATGGCACACTTGATTAGTGATAGTTCTCGCGGCTCTCCTGTTCTAATACAATTATGAAACTTCACATTCACGTAACACCGCTTAGAGGCAGTTAATCACACTGTGTCACATCTTTCACGTAAATGGCTTCACTACAATTCCAACGTATGATCTCCCCGATCAGTGTCACTACAGAAATCCTTTAATTGTCGTCGTAAACAAGTATCAAAATATCAGGCAACAAGAGACTTCGCCGAAGTCGATTCAAAATTTTCGACGGTTGCACTGACATCCTTTTCGAAACGACGAATTGTGAGTAAACACGGTTAAGATATTTAGATTTCTCCTGGATTGTTAATTTGTGTGTTATCGGTATCGAAGTATTTCAAACGAAACTTTTAAAAAGTCGCGCGGGTACGTGAGGTTGGCACAGTATCGCGTCGGGCACTAACCGGCGCGCGGCGGCGTTCGGCCGGCGCGCCCCTCCCATTGACACGACATGATTATCAGCCGGCCGAGCCACCGCGCCATACAAATAAACTTTATTCGCTCCCTGCACATATGCACAGCAGTCTGATAGATAGCTCCGAGGCAATAACCCCTTTCATAAGCTCCCCCAGTCTGGTTACATCTCGTAATTTTACGGGCGAGGGGCCATCATGATTGCGTCCGACTTTGCCAGATGGAGAACGATTGAATTCAACAAACGATCGTTCAAGACTTTGTTTTATTGCTAAATTATTCACAAAGTCATTTCAAGTCTCATTGTGCACAATTGTAACAGAATTATAATTACAAGTCATGAACATAGTCTAGCCAGTGAGATTATTCGTAAAAATGTGATAAGAGAATTAAATGACCTGGAAACTGAACCTGATAATGATAATTCTAAAGCAGTGAAATTGAAGAAAGTTAAAACTGAAAGTGAGAAGCAATATGACAGAAAAAACGTGAAATCATTAAGTGCACTCTATAGATGTTACCGGTTCTTGCAATCATGGAATGGCGGAGCATTTGTGCTTTACTTGATGCCTATTTGATTACTTGAGCGGTCAAGCAATAAAAGCAGTACCTAGATACGCAAAATAAAACATGAACACTAACACGTAAATCTACGCATGACATTTCATTTACAACTGTTTGTTCATTTTTGAAAACGATTGACCTAAAATCAACAATTGAAAAAAATCTGGTAGTATTTGTAGAGATTGATTACAAAATGTCGTACTACTTTAAGAGAAATATAACAAAGATGATTTAAAAAATAACAAACTAAAGAGTTATTTAATAGAATAGTGAATTGAAATTGAGGCTATTGTTCACACCGTGTGAAATTCGTGCTCGGAAGTTTGAATTGGATACCATTGCCGGCTCTATTTAACGGGTAACAGAAACTGTGAAGTAATCATTTTAATCTACGCAGAAATTCAGAGCTATTTATGATTTTCTCGATTCAGTCGTCTGATTAATCTTTTTGTTCGGCGAAGAACCGTTATTGTGGAAAGTATCAACTTCGTAAATCTTTGAATGCGTTGCTATTGAAAGACATGCGTAAAAGAAAATGATAAACATAATTATGGATCAATTAATTCGGATATACAGGATGCACGTGTTGTCTGTTGTTTTAACTCGGTGGTGCATCGTTTGCTCGTTTAGTTTGTATTCGACCGAAACTGGTTGAGCATTAGTGAAAATAGAACATCAAGAATTGTTGCCTTCGAGGCCCTTGGTCTTATAATACGATTGAGATCACCCGTAGTTTAAGTCGTGGATTGAACTTAAGTCGGACTAGACACGCCTACTTTTCACCCCATAAGTCATATTGACAGCTACAGTTTGTTTATAATTTGACATATACGCCCACTTTTCAAGGGTTTTGTGGTACAAGAATCTTTTGGCGCTCGAATGAAGCTGACAGGGGGGCGCTGTTGGTAAACCTTTTGTTAATTGTTTTGTAAAAAATATTGAGAAAAGAAAGAGATGGCTGCGTTAGTTCCGATGTTTGCCCGCGCCAGAAGATCCTTGAAACCTATCTTGTGGGTGACATATGTACCTACTGAAATCCAAGTGAATCGACTTATGTAAAATTGTTTTCTTGTTATAGCCAAAGCAAGATGAATTTTGAGGAGTATGTCGGTTATGTAGGATACGATATGCCATACAATTATTTATCGTGACCCGATGCCGACAACTCGTTAGAATGTGACATCAATATACAGTTCCAAAGACACTTTCGATTTCAGAAGGAAACCGTACAAAAATTGGAAAGCCATGCGAGAGGTCTTTGCCCAGCAGTAGGACATAGAGGGCTGATATAAAATAAAATAGGGAAGCTACTGTAAAAGAAAACGCGGTTCGTTTTTGGTTCCAACGTTTTCGTTCTGGAAATTTTGACCTACAGCCCGTGGACGGCCCTTGTTGATAAAAACTATTTTCCGTCGCCTTTAATTTCGAAGCCAGCTAGTATGTAGTCGGGATTATTAATAAATGATTATTAATATTGCAAGCACTTGCAAATATCCGTGGTAAATATATATTAAGCACGGTTTCTTTTTCAAATCGGTAGGTATTGGTATCGGTATGTGTTCATTATCGTGGGATTGTATGAATTAGTAATCAAGATCACGTAAATAATTATATTAGTGAGAAATAGTCGTAATACGGAGTACCGTACACATAAAAGATGAATACAAGCTTAATTCACGTGATATTTCTAAAGCATGAGAAAACTAACGAACCATTTTGAATATCAGACAAAATGGTGCGAATGGTGCTTATGAGCGAGCTTGCCCATACTCATGTTGTTTTGTTTATACCTACGATACCACAAAGTCGCTCTCATCATCTATCTATACTTAAAAACATCATCAAGAGTCAAATAGGGCTTCGAAACTCACGTAGACGGGCCATGGCGCGCAGTGTTACGCAGGGCGTGCAGGGCGCATTTACCTATTAGTAAGTAGGTAGAATATTTCTGAGGTAGTCGTATCTGTAAATATATGTGAAAACCCGATTTTCGCGTTGGCTCGTGATACAACATCATCATCATCATCATTTTAGCCGAAAGACGTCCACTGCTGGACATAGGCCTCCCCCAAGTGTCGCCATATTGACTCGTGATACGCGACATTGATATTAAAAGTATTATGTCTATATAGATTCCTAATGAATCATTCGATTGTCGCCACCGGTGTCCAATCTCAAACCAAGTTATCAATATTTCACATATGTAATGTAATTGATATTACAATGAACAAGTTATAAGTAAGTACATGTAAGAAAAACGCGAGTCTGTATTGCTCAAATAAAATGAAATACTTACACTAACTATTATTTATTACCTATTCAACTTTAAAAGTAAAAGCTTCCACATAAATCTTACATAACTATTATAAATGCGAAAGTTTGGATGGATAGATGTTTGTTACTCAATCGCCAGAACGGCTGAACAGATCTGGATGAAACTTGGTACAGAGATATATTATAGTCTGGTATAGCACATAGATTACTTATTATCCCAGAAGTAAGATCCCGTGGGCAATGCCCGAACTCCACGTGGGCGAAGCCGCAGGCATAAAATAGTAGCCAATAAAGCGATAGTAGGGTGACTTACCCATGTTACTACCAATCCTTCTACCTGTAGTAATACGGATAATCCCATTGCCTTTGCGGTACTATCGCAGTAGTATATAGATTGTAAATAGAAGGAAAAAGAAAAAAATACAAATTTGATGCAACCAACTTGGATGTAGCGCTCGTCAGCCGCTGTTGTGGCCAGTTTCTGTTATACGAGTATTGCAATAATAAAATAATCAAATCGAATTCTTATTCGCCGTTGCGTTTAGTGGTTTAGCCGGCTTATTTTAGGTTTGTTTTCATATGATACGGGAAAGGACAGGAGTAAGCTAAACATGAGTAGCAGGCGGCTTGCTACTGCTAAACGGAGGAAGAGAAGGGCCGATATGAAACCCACCATTATGTTGGGTGACCACAACCATTTGTTGAGGAATAGGAGCGGAGCATTAAAAAATGTTGCGGAAACGGGTTTATTTTTAAATATAATAATCGCGGAAGAAGGTCGCGGGCAACGGCTAGTATGTTTATAATTGTGTGATGTTCATATTTATATTTTTGCTCTCTCGTTGGTCAACTAGTCATAAGCAATTGCACGGTGTGAGGTTATGGGTTCGATCCCCATGCATGCAGTGTTGTTGGGTTTTACTAACCTAGAGATTGGATCCAGTCTTACGTAGTCCTACGTGAATGAAAATGAAAAATGTCCTTTGTTTTTCTATGTCTATAAATGTGTAATTTAGATATTTTTTATACGTGACACTACTTTTAAATAAAATAAAAACCAGTTGGCTTGTATAATAATAATTTAATTTATTTTTTCGGCCTCGTCCCTTGTAACCTCACTGAATCGAAGTAGTTGGGCGGCACTCAAACGTTCGAGTTTTGCCTTTTGGTACGCTTCTTCTGCTGCCTTCACCACCACTTCTGCTTCTGCATTTTCAGCAGATGTAACTCCTCCTCTCGTTCCTCACTCCGTTTTAAATTTTTCGCCCGTACCTCCTTTATTATAACTTGGGCGCGAACATATATTAGTATTAATTTGCTAAGTACAAGCACCTTCAAAAAACACTAATGAGAATATAAAAAATAAAATGCTTCGAATGAATACAAATAGAGTATTGGTGCCATACACAGATAATTTAACTTTCTGATGTACTGTAACGTGTAGAGATGAACTGAAAATCATTTGATCAACCCTACCAATAAACTGCGAGTTTGCTGACGCCAAGTCAGTCGAGTTATTTTCAGGTGGCCCTTGAGCCACCGGTACCGGTACCACGTCTACCGGACGAAATTCCAGAACTGAAAAAAGAAAGTAAATATTTTTAATAATCTATTCATATATTCGTTAATACAAATAATAGAATCAATAAAATTACTAGACTATAGGTGTACCGTCAGCAGGAGTTTCACTTGGCATAGTGTCACAGTCCATTGCGAACCTCGATTTCAAATCGGTGGAGGCCGGCAGCGCATCTTTCACTCCTTCGAGATCTGAGGACGCGGGGCCAGGATAGGGTCCACCCCCAGTCCTCATTCTTTCTTTTTTTTTCTAAATTAAGGGTGGTCTTTTTCTTAGCGTTAATATTGGACCAGCACCTTTATAACTGAGATTCGGTTCTCTATAAAAAGAAAAGATTGCCTTTCATTACGATCATCAAACATAGACCAGGTATTAAAACAGCATACATGTTATTTGGTACTTACGCGCTAGTTAAATACTGAGTTATACTCTTGGGTTAGGCGAGCCCACAGCACATTTTGTCGCTGATGAGCTGCCCGGCAACGTCGTATTTTGAAGGAGTTTTCACCATCCGAAAAGAAAATTCTTGATGCCATTATTTTAAGTGAAAATCTTAGAAATGAACCACGAAAAAATAAATATTTATTTTCAAGTAAATCCGTTTAAGTTCTTTGACAAATGATGTCAACCAAGAGCATTCGGTAGAACAACGATTTAAGACTTCTCTAGCATTGTGACGTATTTTAATGTAACATTTTTAGCATACAAAGCAGCTTGCAACCTTCATGCAAAATACTTATTTTGGGTTTGAAATGGACAGCATGTTTTGGAGGTAGATTAAGGTGAGTACTCATCTGAGCAATTAAACGTATTGTAACATTGGTTGGTAAATTGAGGAATGATATAATACTGCAAGGTTGCGGTTGAAAAGGAGATGTAGAGACAAAAAATTAAAAGAATATGTTTGGATGATGGTCTTGTTGAGAGGACGAGTAAAAGGCGACTAACAAAACCCGAAAGAGAACACCTTAGAAGGACAAAAATTATTGGTATTGTTCTTAAAAAAGGTCAGGTGGCAGTGCTCGCGACCTGCGTGCGTGTATGACCAGATGTATGAACGTGAACGAAGCAAAAGGAGTAAGCCGGTGGGGTTCTTTAGTGACTGTTCTTACTGTGTGGCATTTAGGTACTCTTCGTTGATATGTTGGATTTGCAAGTCGCGTGTGCTGCAATTTAATTTAATATTAAAAAAAAAACACTGAGCGAATTAGGAGAAGTAACGACCAGCACGACCCCTAAGTCCACGCACCTCTTTCCATGTTGCACGATTTGCCCGCGCTCGTGTTTATGCTCGATGAAATGTTACACAAGTTGCTTGTTTCTTAGCAAATCAAGTTTTAACAAAGTGTCAAGCGGCTCGATGTCTTGTTGCAAATGCAAGCTCTAGCTAGTCTGTCCTCACCTTTTGAACATCATTGAGTGGGTGTTGCTGATACCGTGGTGGGCGTTCCTCACCTGTTGCCATGACAACAAATGTCGACTTAAGTTCAAAAATGGACTAAGTCGGCGTTCTGGAATATGGGTGTAAGTTAGTATTATGCCCTACATGCCCTTTATATCATTTACTCAAAATGTGCTTCTTAATTTCACTTAATTTACCGGTTATTGTATCACTGACGTAACAAGTAGATTAAAAAATTAATTAAACTTGACGCAACACGCACTATTAGGCACGCTGTCGTAAGCTTTCAAATGCCAAACAAAGGGTTAAAATATTCTCATAATGAAAGAAATAAAAAATTCAACTCAATTTTATTCAACATAGTCAACAATTGACGGAACAATGCGATCTCATACATTTTAATACAGTTCATACAAGCGTGGCAAATAGTAGCGAGTAGCGAACAATCGCCACTCACGAATAGAATCCGCATAAAAACTTAATAATTCTACATCAGGGTTGTACAGAAATAGCTCAGGGAAGTATCTGTCACTTTCTCTTAAAGGTACTTTATGATGACTTACGGTAATGCTGAAGTGTACTGAAAAAGCGAAAGTGTGTAGTGTTTATTGATCATTAGTAGTTTATTGATGGATATAAATTAATAATGCCGACGAGAGTGACGACATTCTAATAGTTGTTGATGGTATAGCAAACGACAGCCAAGATTCAATAAGATTTTCTGCGCAACTTGCAACATCAATACTTACTATTTCTTACGTAAGATATAAAATGTATTGCTTGCAATTCTGTAGTTGCACTCTGATGTCATAAGGCCTAGAGTTGTGCCCTATGAATTCCATCAAACACAGGTTTTTTCTTCACACAACAAGTCTGATGACAAATGTATCAACACTTTTGCAATCACAGTTTTCCGGATAAAATATTAACTGAGTTTTTCCTATTCAAGATATATTCTGTATTACGCTAAAAAGAGATTCCACAGCCTTCGTGAGAAGTGAACTAAAAGTGTAAAATTAATTAAAATTATTGAAATGAGTGAAGTGTGGATTTAGATACCGCCGTGTCCTCACGGCGGCGATAGGCGGAGACCTCTCGCGCCCGGCATTGGTCGAGGCCATGCTGCGGGGCGAGACGGAGTGGGAAGCGGTCGCCTCCTTCTGCGAAGCAGTCATGCTCGCGAAGGAGGAGGCGGGCCGCGTGAGGGAGAGGACAGCGTCCTCCCTCCACCCCAGCCGCAGTGGTAGACGCCCACGGCGCCGGACGTCGGCAGACGATCTCCGGCCACCGTAGGCGCGGGCTTGCGGGCGGCGAGTAATGGGCGACTCGCTGTCCGACCATGGACCATGCCCGGGTCGACGGCGCGTTGTGTTCCACGCGCGCCTCAAAGAGTGTCAGCATTATGACGGGGCCCCCCTCTAGAGGGCGAAAGCCTGCCGGGGTCGCGGGACTTATAGAATTACCGTGACCCTGGATCATAAAGGGCTATTGAAGGACACCGTGGATTTTAGTCAGTACAAGTCTGACAGTTCCTCCCACTCTGCCCTGGGTGGGAGGACTCATTTGATGATTTTACCACGATAAAAAAAAAAAAAAAAAAAAGTGTGGATTTAGATTACCTTATTATAAGCATTTTTGTCGGACTGTCTTGATTCATTGGTTTAATCATTGTAGAAAATGATATAAGTAAATCATAAGGATGACAAAGATCCTATTTTCAGAGAATTAGAATATAGAAGAATAAAAACTTTTTTTAATAAAAATTCACGATTTAAGTGTTTTTAAGCATTTACATCCACAATGTAATGTTTGTTACTGATCAATGTGTTTTGCCATTGAACACGCAAATTATCTTTGTTAAGTGTTAATTAGAGTTTTTGTCGTGTTGCCGCAATTTGTGCATGAGAAACTTAATAGGAATTTGAAAAGATTGATAATTAGTTATCTTGCAATTTCTCTTTTATGTTTCCGTAGTCTCCCTTGGTTTTATTTTACGGCTCTACCTACTTACTACGTAATGTTTATTGGTAGTATTTGCTTTACTACAGTCTATTGGTTTCCTTCACCATTTTTTTATTGTGTTGCTTCTGGGCAAATGCCTTCCCCATTCCTTCCACTTCTCACGATGTTTCTTTTAGCCAATTTGCAAAATTCCATCGAAATTGCATATTTTTATTATACAAGTATCTTACAAAGCTGAATATAAACTTTATTTTTCAGTTTTAGCTTTAAAAATGAATCTGTGACAATTTTTCCACAAAAAATGTGTCATTGTTTATCATTTATTCATGATTCTCGTTATGGCTGTCTAGATAATAAGTATAATAACAGTAAGACAGTACCTACTATCGTTTATTGCTGTTGGTTCGGTTATCGTTGCTTCTCATGCAACATTCAAGTTTCATTCGGAATTCCCCGTTACTCATTTATTAAAAGATTAGTAAAGAACGGAGGGGAAAATATCGGAGGGTGGTCAAATAATAATGGGATTGTAACCAGTAAACGCGAATATTTGAAACACAATAGTAGTTTTCTTGTTGAACATGTATTCGAACATTTTGATGATGGATCAATATAAAGTAACGGAGTTTCGTGTTCCAATTACAGAAACCATGCGTTTGCTAAAAGAGTGTTGCTTATAAAACGGTGAAGTGCTTACAGGGCAGTTCTTAAAATAGGCCAAACAACCCACAAATGTGTTATCTAAACATAAAACTATTAATACTCAAGATAAACATGCAGATGCTAATGACACTATAATGGCAGGGAATAGTAATTCTTGCTTCGTTTCCGCACTCGGTGCCGCTTGGACGGCAGCTGACGACCTCGGGGTAGTTCAAGGTTAACCTCCACCACAAATAAAAGACACTGACCGACTTGATGAACTACATAACGACAATATATTTTCTGAAGAGAAACAGAGTAAGACAAATTTTATGATAATTTTATTAATTTCAAGAAAGATTGAGCTTTTATAGATGCTGAAGGCGCAGATGAAAATCAAGACAATATTTACTCTACTAAAATTAAGATAAATTGGACTACGTGAAACGTGAGACCCGTTCCACTAATTTACGACAAGGAAGCATTCTTCTAGATTACTATTACCAATAAAATACTCATGGAACTACCCATAACTGTCTCTGTATTGGTGGCACTCTATTTTAAGTTATCACATCATCCAAACACGAGAACGTTCTCTGATCACCATGACAAGTATCTAAATGTGGGGTTTGGTCATAAAATGTCTAGCAAATAGCAAGACTGTCTTGAAAATTACGTTTGAAACGAATTGTTTCATTGGTGGTAATAAAGACTGAGATAAATTACTAACAAACGTCCGTGGAGTAGAGGTGCTGCATTCTTTCAATTAGCTGCGAAATATTTCATCGTTGATTTTGGCAATAAGTGGCTTTATTTTTCTGTTCTAGCATTCTCACAACTAGCTTGAATTGACTTTGACCCATTTTGCAATTTATGCGAGTTTACGGATCGCCACATCTAAGTTATTGAGCTACATAAAAACTTTCGCAGATAAATAGCCAAGATCGTTAGACAAATGCATGCCCGACAAAAAATCTCAAAATGCACTTCACTGCAATTTCCGGACAAAAACGGCAAACATTGTTTTAGTGGAAGCGACGCGAACTATATGTTTTGCTACTTATAGACAATTGTCTGCAAGACACGGTTCGTGAGGAGATAGCTAAATACGGCATGTTCCCGGATTCACTACACAAGTGTCATCTCACGGTATAATTACGACGGTAATAATGATCGTTACTAGATATCTCGTCGTCTAGATCTGTACCACATATAACACGTTCACACCGTAAGCTGATCTTTGCGCCCTAAAAACTAAATCAATTGCTTTCCTGAACGTGTGCCCCAGATGAGTGACGTTGCCCCCTTTCTTGAGCTTTATTTAGTTTTCCGCGAATTTCTACAATAGATAAATATGTTTTTAACTTTTCTGGAAAACTACAGTGTCTGTACAAAAGGCGGGATTGTATAACGTTCACACGACTAGATGAACGCTCAGTGATCGCAAACCTTTGATTATTTTTAAGTATCGTGTTTCAAATGTGGTGTTCTTCGAGGTGGAACATAAATTTCAATTAAGTTAAATTAGGATCTCCTTAGTTCGATACTCACGTAGGAAGGATTTATGCGTTAAGTATTTGTAGGCATAAAGGCTCCAATTTTGACGGTTTCTTTCTTTAAATTATACAGCAGCGGTAGAAAACGAAGGAAATGAGCGAAGGACACCAGATAAGAAAAAGAAGTTACACGAAAGCGAACGGAAACCGGAATCCGTAATGTTTTTACTTGGCGCTGAAAATGAGTAGGTAGGTACACAAATACTCGATGAAGTTTGCTGATAGTCTTGAAATTAATTAGCAGTTTAGGACATACGATGTCATGAAGCAACACATTACCCGTAATTACGATGTATCTGGATATATGTGTAAGAATCTCGTCATCTGCATACAATATGTTTGTATTTCACACGCGTTCGTTCGCACCACTTTCCGTTTCACACTACTATGTTTTTGTAACGCGTAATACTAGGGTTAGATAATAAGTAATAAGATGTTTAACTGTCATACACCTCTTGTTTCTGTAACCGATGCTCATGATAAGTTTGATATATTGCTAAGATTACATCGACATGCTTTGGGAATTCAGTTGCACTTATGTAATAGCATGTTTAAGAATCCCAATTAAAAGTTGAACTAAGATTATCATCTAGTTATGTTATGAGCAGTGTTAATTCATGATGGGAGTGTCTTGATGAGGCGGAAATTACTTTTATTGCTTTAGGTGAAGATATACGTTTAGTAGATAAGTTTACGTTAACCTCTGTTGCAGAATCGGCTTCTAAAGTAATGCACGTGAGAAGTTAATTTTCAAAGCATCTCATATTTAGCAAGTTGTATTTTAACACACATTGAAATGAAGAGTATGAAACAATTCCCTCCATCGACTATTCTAGACCGACCGCTTTAATGAGTCCTCGCCAAGGTATCAATCTCGTATTGGTTCAATTAGTATCGTAATACCTACGTGGATTATGATTATTTTAAAGCAAATAACCTGTGGGATATTGTTAGGACTTCGTGGACGCTTAATGTGCATTTGATGGAGCAAGGCGGAAGACTGTTTAAAGCGGTCGGTCTATAATAAAAATGCATTGAGTCTTTGGCAAATTTAAGTCACTTTGAAGAATTTGCCAATTTATTAAAAAGTGAAGTTACTGAACTGACCAACAATCAAGTGTTTCTGTAATTGGCATTTGCGGTAAAGAACAAGTTTTCTATCTATTGAGCCAGAGCCGAGTTTTACGACGCACGTAGTTAACTAACACTCAGACATCAAGACAATCACATCAAAAGCCTACAATATTCGCGAAATATAAAAAGACGAATAGCAAGCCCATGTCAACACAATAATCACGCGCGATATTTCGCTAGGTTCCCGATATCCTTGGCACAGTTCTGGACCACCCACGTTGCCTCCCACTGCACGCGATAATACTAACTCGCAACTATTGTTTATAGCCGAATACTAAGTAGATTTCGTCCATCTAGCTAACCTAACGTTACAAGAACTTGCGATACTTGAGGAGCAGGCTTTGTGTAATCTGAAGTCTGATTGTGATCGAAAAGATTCTGTAACTGAAGAGTCAAGAACCTATGATGTGATTAATTATCGGGGAAACACTTAATTGAAATGTGTGTAAGCGATCAAGGGTCAAATCTGGTTACATAACAGTGCATTGTCTGAACATGCCAATTCGATGTGATCGGAGTCTCGACCTGTATGATTATCATGTTTTCGATAAGCTTGTCTCGTAGAGTCAACTCACTTAGTGGTACAGATAGCAGTGTTGAAAAAATAACCCTGCCATTGGCTGCATTCCCGACCCAACCCCTGCCTGATCCTTCAACCTTTCAGGGATCACAGACGTGATGTTATGTTAGTAAGACACTGTTATAAGCATTCCATCAATTTGGGAACAGAGAGTCAGTTTGTATTGACAAAATGTATGAAGAACAAGGAATCGAAGAGTTTAAAGCGGAAGTCGCAGTTAGCCACTTTCATCAAAACATTTCCATAACTTTTACAGAGACAATGCCCGGATAGGCTCAGATTTATCTGTAGCTCGCCTTTACCAAAATAGCGTTTGTTATCATGAACGCCTGCGCGTGAGTTTGACGTGCGTGATCGCACTCGATCACTCTCAGGCGTACAAACAAAAGATTAACGGAACAGTTTGTCCGAAACTAATCTTTACGGAGATAAGTTACTATGTTTCGTGTAATTTGCTTCGGCTCAGCTTAAGAAGTATTTTTGAAGCTGCGGCGATTTGAAAAGGCTTTATTTATGTGGAGTTATCGATGCCAAATGCATGCATAAGTGCAGTGAAATAAAGCCATTATACCAAATAACGATTGGATTTGGCAGATGGTTATGAGCAGATGCAGATTCTGCCAACGTTTCGATAAAATGGAGGTGTGTTGGTAGCAATGGAACTGTTTCCCCCAAATTATATCCATGTACTCATGAGCTCATGACTACATGAGTACATGGATATTATTCAAACATAAATTGCAAGGCACGCTCAAACAGAATTTATAATTGTCCCCTCGAATTCAATGGCACGCAGTTTCTCCAAGACGTATTGTCTGGTGCATTACGCGACATGAAAACATGTCATTCAATATAGGCATAGGACCTTACTTCTGGAGAATAGGGTCTAAAATTGTTTGACGATCAGGGTGGCTTGTTTAGGCTTGCAATTCAATGGTACAATTCGCCTACATCGTTCGAGGCCATTTTGTGAAGTCCCTTGTGTCCATACGAGCTTTTGTTCATCAACATCAGGGGAGCCAGTACTTTTGTAACAGTAATAAATAATAATGTGTGAAGTACACTTATCACTATTACATCTAAAGGGTGTAAATAGTCCCTTAACATAGCCGAAAGGCACTTGTTCTCCCCGTCTTTGCGATCATTTTTTTGTTAGACCATACCTAGGAACCTTCTAGTTACGGAGATATTGGGGGTCAAAGTTCCAACTTTTTCACAAGTTTTTTTTTAAAGACAAGTTTTTAATGTAAGATTTTTACTTTACACACCTCCACGACCCCCGTACTATTCAATCCATCCATCAGCACAATGCTTTGAGTGCTTTCCATCGATTCCTACCGTAAAACGTGATTTTTCACCCAAAAAAAAAAAAGTCGATTCCCAGCAATAATTTTTTCGTAAAGTTACTTAGTTTGATGTACAGAATGCTTGGTTGACGGCTATGTGAAAGGTCTGTTTACACCCTGTATGTATACCTACTTAAGTTTATTTTAACTTTCAAGAAAATGAAACTAGTTTTGTGTCGCTAATTGATGTGTGACAACAAGTTTGGTATGCTATGGTTATCAGACATAGTTAACTAGATAAAGCATACAATGTTTAAAAACGCCTTCGGTAAAGTAATGTCGTGACAAAAAATTTAATTTAATCTTTCGTTTGAGATTAGGTATGCTATGCCAATAAGAAAATGAAAATGTTACTTTGTTGAATCCCTGTATGAGTTATAAAGTGTTTTAAATAAAACTCATCCGCGACGAGCGAGAAAATTGAGTCATTCGTCATTTCCTCTCCAGGGTTTGTTTACACTGACTCCATGTTTGGCTGCAAAAGCTCATATCTGTTTAATATTTACACAAGTATTCTAATTTTAAATTAATCATATATCGCTGTGGCTGTGCACGCATCTGACCGGAAGTGGCGTATGCGCAGCTGAGGGACCGTTTCCGGCGTCCATTACTGTCGCACTAGGTAAGACTATTAAATGAAGCGGCACGAGCATTGTTTAAACCCCTTCCTTTGGTAATGTACTTATACAATGCCTCTTTAATGGGGTCATTGAACAGAGATTATGGCTGTTAATATAATCAAAAGATAAATGAAGAAAATTCATGGAAAACCAGCAATCGCAAAAAATACGTGAGACACTTATGACATGGTGTCAGACATGGATTATACTGGCGTTCTTACAGTTAAATCATAAATGCCAATTGGTTCTATAGCGTTCAGCGGTACTGATAAATATGGTATTGTATAACGGGCTGGTGTCCGCAACTCCACGTTCAAAGCGCGTATTTTGATAACACTTCGATTGAAAATATGTTGAGAAAATTTTAAAAGGAAATAAAACTCGGCCTTTTATAAGGTCAAACGATTTCTCAGAATAACATCACAGTCCTTACCACATTAAAAAAATATAAACACTGATGTAAAAGTGGTCAGCGCTAAATATTGCAAACGTGAACAAAATTTAAATCTGGAACTGGCTGAATGCCAGCACGACCTTGCACTGATCAGAATAGATCATGATCAAAAACTGTGCAAACAGAGTTTTAGAATTAAGTAGAACTTATATTTTATCGTACCCAATTCCTTTTTAAATGTGAACATCATCGTTGCTAGAAATTCGTGAATGAATTCTTAGAGCTGCCGAATGTCTCATACATTAAATTTTCCCAACCATACTTAATTGAAAAAGTAATTAGTTGACAATACTATGCGTCTATGTATGTTAAGTGAATCAACTTTGATAATCGCTTACCCATATTGTGGTAAATTGACGTAGATTCACGTAGGTACCATTGTTTACGTAAGCAATAACCACAATAATGGGTAATTTACAAAAATATATAATTTTCCTGAAACATGGGTGGTACTTACTTAAGCTATGTTTTGCGGGAATAGAATTTAATTGAACAAGTTTGGATAACAGTACAAAGTTAACACATTTATTACACAACGGTAATAATTTCATTCGAATATGATTTGACCCAAATACCTACATGTTTTTCCAAGATAAAAGGAAAACGGAAGGTTATGAAATTCAAACCTTAAAAATGTAGGTTCATGCATACACATATTCTTATTGGTAACTAAGTAGGTACCTACACATTTCGATTTAATAATCTTTGAACACCTAATTTGTGGAATCAATAAGAGTTTCTTCTGTTCTCGCAGCTGTAAATGTAGAAGTCAGTACATCAAGCTACTGCAAGCTGTCAAATTGCTTTAATAGATTTTCTACTTTATCGTTGAAGGTTAAGGTTCAAGGTGATTTATTAGGCATTAAACTAACTAAATACATTATTAATTAAAAACTATTAAATAACCTAAAAAGTAAACTAACAACAAACTATAAATCAAAAAACTCCTCCTCAACGTTGTTAGCTGGTAATGTGCCCAAGAGACTGGCGGCGTTGCCACGTTGTATGGCAACACTTAGCCTCTGGCCAAAGTAAAAGCCAGCCCTTGGGTCACGGGAAGCGTCAACTAGGCGTTTCGAAATTTCCTTAAACAGGCTGTGAGCACTCGGACCCCACGACCCCAGAGTTTCAATCCCAAACGGCTCGAAAATATAGTTACCACAAAGGTTTCTATATTTACGCCGCTTGAGGTTCTCTGCAGCCGCAGCGGCAGCGCCAGCACAGCACGACGAGCTTGGAAAATGGTTGGTTGGGAAAAATTGACAGTTTCGGGTAGCATGATGTGCTAAATTGTATCTGAAAAAACATTCCTCAACAGGTGAAACCCTTTCAATTCAACAGACTTCAGGACGGAAGTTGATGATGTAATCCACTTAGCAATGACTCTATATCCGATGACATAGGTACCTACAAGATAAACTTCCCATTACTCGATAACGTTTTCCGAGAAAATTGTCTCCGTAATTGTATCGCATGAATGGACTCACGTGATTCATAGGTTTGTTTGTAGTTTGTGTTATAGTATACTACGACATCATAGTAAGCACCTTAATAGATATGATGGGTAATTTATGTGAGTAGGTACCTACCACCTGGCTCTGAAGATCAGGCAACTTAAGAAGTCTCGAAATTGTCAACCGGATTTTCCTACGGGATGAAACGCTTGACCTAGTTCCCGAAAATGCTAAAAAATATTCCTGATATAGTAGGTATTTCAGGAGTCGCTAGAAAGGGATCAGGCAAACCAGATTCCGATTTGCATTATGCAAATAGCAAGCCCGCTCATGTTTTTGGGGTTTCTACTTCAGAATTCTCTCGTGCACGTAGGTACTTAGTACTTACTGTAAAGGTTGTAAATAGACCCTTAACATAAACGAAAGGCACTTGTTCGCCCCGTCTTTACGATATTTTTTTGTTCTAGTCCATACCTTCTAGTTACGGAGATATTGGGGGTCAAATTTCCAACTAATTCACAAGGTTTTTTTTAAATACATGTTTTTAATGTTAGATTTTTACTTTACACATCTCCACGACCCTCGTACTATTCAATTCATCCATCAGCACAATGCTGTGAGTGATTTCCATCGAGTCCTACCTTAAAACGTGATTTTTCACCCCAAAAAAAAAGTCGAATCCCAATTTTTGCGTAAAGTAACTTACTTTGATGTACAGAATGTTTGGTTGACGGCTGTGTGAAGGGTCTGTTTACACCCTGTATAATATAATAAGCCACAGCCAAGTTAATAGTTTTATCGATAGCAACAAATAAATCAGTCATAGTAGTTAGGTACCTGTAGATCGGGACAGGTTTGAGGTCAATGGTTTGCATAGTAAACAAAACAACGAAGATTCAATGAAGCGTTGATGATGATGGGTTCTTTTTGGCCTTCGTTTAACTTCGTCCTATTATGACATTATGTCTTGGCTATTGTAGGTATCACATTATAATTACGATGCAAAGGTTTCGCAAATAAGTACCTATGAGATTTTAGTTTCATCATGACCTGCCAAATGTTTGATTGTTTTGGTAGTCATTTGTTTGTGCGTTGATTATTTCGCATGTCCGAACGACAAACATCTATTGGTACTAGGTACTGAATATGTTCGCCCTAATGACTGCTCATGTAAAAGGAACTGAAAGAATGAGTGAAGTCAAACCATTTAACATTCAACCATGACCACTAATAATATAATTGTTAATTCTCTAAAGAGTCCCCTCCCTA
Source organism: Noctua comes (assembly GCA_963082995.1). Taxonomy (NCBI): domain Eukaryota; kingdom Metazoa; phylum Arthropoda; class Insecta; order Lepidoptera; family Noctuidae; genus Noctua; species Noctua comes. The sequence goes on along the minus strand of OY720281.1, from coordinate 11,762,481 downwards.
GCGGCTGTCAAAAAGTACCTAATAGACCTCACTTCACGCACACAATCAGCATTAGACTGCTGCAAGGTTTTTGGGGGGCTTTTCAAGGCATTCATAAGATCAGCATCCCCATCAAGGGCCAAAGTAAAAAGAAAATATCACTGACCTTATAGTTGAGACCTTGGACGTCTTCCTCCAACGAAACATCGGAGTACATATCGTCAGCTGGTTCCCCGCCCGAACCGCAGCCCGACGAGTTGAATGATGACGACCGGTATAATTGGCTGAAACAATGACACTCCTCATTAAACCATCACTTTATTAGACAAGCATCCGTTACTCAAATTCTACTCATTAAATTAAACAGCCGTAAGTTTGGATAATTTGAATTAGTACTAGCAGCGACATCTGTTGGGATCTAGAAGAACGTTTCAGCGCCATCTATGTTCGTCCGTCTTAACTCTTGCCATTGTTTAAATGGATGTAATGTTGGCACGGTTTACTAGATGGCGCTACTTTTGATTTGTGCATGAAATGACCGTTAGGTGGTGTAGTAGTGCGTATGTATCGTTTTATTATTTAATACAAATTATATTTTAAATAAGCTAAGAAAAGGACATACCTAGCTAAGACATTGGAGCCGAGTTGTCGCTTCCCAGAGCTGAAACAAATGAACATAAAATTAGCTTTGTGAACACACATTAAAATAAATTAGGTAAGTTTTTTTTTGGGTTTTCTAGGAATCAAAACAGCAAAAAACTAATTTATGTTCTCTTAAAGTATTTCATTAAACGGATGCCAACCTTAAAAACATTTTAATTGGAGTTAGTGGGCGCTTAATTATGGCACGTAACAGTAAATTTAATTATTAAAACTGTAATGAAGATAATCCGTGCCTGGTAAGGTACATCATTTAATATGTAAGTAGGTACCCCATTCTCCCATCTAATCTCTATCTCCATCTCATGTTACGTAGGTAAAATATTTCCTGTTCTTAGTTTACGTTTTTAGTTTATTTTTTTTTTTGTTTATTGTTTATTTTTGTTTTTTGTTCTTTTCGGATAATTTCTTATTATTCATTTATTATTTTGCATCTTTTATCATGTCTCGCTTTGCCTATTATTATTATAAAGAGATATTTATTTTAAATTTTTAGCACCTCTATTTCTACTCAATAGCAACATCGATCAATAATTCTATTATATTCTACTGTATTCATTAGGTATTGTATTGTATTATGTAACGGGCTGGTGTCCGCAATTCCACGTCAATGCGCGTATTTTCCATTAGGTAATTTAATAGTTATGTACCTTATTAGTGACTAAATTACCATTCATTCTTAGCCATTGAAAATCTTATTTATACAGCAAACGGATTTCTCATAAAGTCATGATTAAATAACAGAGCCCGTCTACAAAGTAAATCATCCGTAACCCGAACGTTCCACCCTGTATAACTTATTCTTAATAAGTAGTAGTCACGTTCTACGCAAGTAATATTCACAGTAAAAGTATGTAGGCCCATATCGCGGCACGAGTGTTGCATAGTAACTACATGGTAATAGAATAACGAATACTTAATTAATTAATAAATAATTTGGTTAGACGCATGTCCGGTTTTCTGGTGCAAATGTTCTTAGGGATAAATTATAATATAATTAAGATATTGTAGCGTCTCCAAAAGACGTCCTCATCAGTTTAACATAAGCTAAAAGAGAAATTGGCATAGTCCTCGTGTTTTCAAAAATTGTTGTTCACACCTCTGTAGGTTTCCTATGCAACAGACGTCATTGTAACCGCTTGGATCTACCAGTGATACTGTTGCTACCATCGACATCCTTGCCTTTTCTATGCCATTTTCCAACGATGTCGGGGTCTTATGATTGTCAGGTAAGTTTTGGACTGCAGTATACGTGGACTAAGGATCTGTAATATACGCTTATGGATCTCTAATCTAGCCTAAGCCCTAATGAGCAACTCTGACACAACAACGTTCATTCAGCAGTTTGCGTAATAAGTAGGCTGCGTTGATTGATTGAAACTTGAAGAAGCGTGCATTTGCATTCTGGTGAAATAAAGAAGAAATAGCCCATATCGTGACACGGCAACTGCATGACAAACGCTGATAGATGCTAATTTGTTAACGTCAAGCAATTAACTGGAGTGGACGCATGTCCGGAATTCTTCAACTGCGGTAGAAAGAAGGAACTACTTTAAAATGTAAGTGGGTAATGCTTGTCAAGCAATTAGTTCATATGATTACTACGACGTGTGCCAGCGTTACGTGAGCGGCCATTGTGAGATTTTTTGTAGATTACGTTCATGCACAATGACTAATGTCCGTAATTGTGTGATACTTGATAATGTTCTTATAAAAACACTGCTTCAGGTGTAGAACAATTGTTATAAAGGGTGTAAATAGACCCTTAACGAAACCGAAAGGTACTTGTTCTCTCTGTCTTTGCGATCATTTTTTTGTACTAGACCATCCCTGGGAACCTTCTAGCTACGGAGATATTGAGGGCCAGAGTTCCATCTATTTCACAAGTTTTTTTTTTAAATACATGTTTTTAATGTAATATTTTTACTTTAAACACCTCCACGACCATCAATCAGCACAATGTTTTGAGTACGTTCCATCGAGTCCTAAAGTAAACGTGATTTTTCACCCCAAAAAAAAAAGTCGTTTCCCAGCAATAATTTTTGCATAAAGTTACTTAGTTTGATGTACAGAATGCTTGGTTGACGGCTTCGTGAAGAGTCCGTTTCACCCTGTATAGTTCAACGCTAATCTGAATCTTTTTGCTGCCGATATGAGGAAGGTTACCAAAGATAATGTTTTCCTTGTTATATGTATTTTATTTTATAGACATAAGTAACTCGCAAGGTTGAAGTTGCTTAGTTATTTTTTATAGAGAGAACTTTAGTACCGTTTTCGGTTAGCGCTGACGCGTTTCAGTTTCCACTAAAAACTAATTGAGACACGTGTGTTGTTAGCACAAAAACGTTTATGAATAGCCATTTAATTGCTCTTTGAGTTAATAGTTTTATTTTAACAGTTAAAATAATAGTTTGAATGGCATATCGACCTTCTGTAACGCACAACGCTTGCCTCATTTAGGTCATCCGTTGGCGGTGCTGAGTATAAGCCAATAGCAATTTTGGACAATCTTGTTTTGAAACGTTATGATTTAGTCCATAATTATGGCCATTACTCTATATGGCGCTCGAAGTTTTCTTCAATGCATGCTGCAATACAATAATACATTTTTCGCAGTCTTTGTATCAGGATCAAGTTCGTGTCTCAGACTTTGAAGGTCATCTTTGGGTACGACAATAAAATTTTTGTTATCTTTATAATGAAAATGCAGTGAATCTGGGAACATAATATTTGACATAAGATTTCCTTTTATAAATAGAAAATCTTTTCTATGTATATAAGGACTTGCATGATGTGGATTCGTGGATGGCTGCAATGATCGCTACGTGACTACGACGATGATATTTTGGTTAGCTCGCGGTGATGGCCAATTATTTGTTGGTTTGCCCATAGGTTGTTAGGACAATTAGAATTTACGAAATTCTACTTCGAAGAAAATTACAGAAGCCAAAGAAAACACGAACTGAGCACGGCCAGCTTTAGGCCACCTCATGACCAACAGCACTAAGCGTAGGGTCGAGGTAGATGGGCAGGAAATACATTATGTCGATGAGTATATCTACTTGGGCCAGTTAGTATCTTTCGAAAAAAGGCAAGAAAGAGAAATCGATCGCCGAGTCGAAAACGCCTGGAAAAGCTACTGGTCCATGAAGACTTTGAAGACGCTTATGAAGGGTGATCTTCCGGTATCCCTGAAGCGCAGCTCATCGACATGAGCATCCTGCCCGTCCTAACCTACGGACACTCACCGAGTCTCAGAAGTTCCGCCTTGGAGTTTGCCAATGGGCAATGGAACGCGGCATTCTGGGTGTCAAAAGACAAGACAGGGTTCGAAACACCACGCTGCGTTCCAAAACGGCCATAGTCGACGTTGGGAAGAAGGCTGCTAGGCTAAAATGGGATTGGGCGGGTCACGTCAGCCGCATGCACGATGACCGTTGGGCAAAAGTCTCCATGGTATAGTTGCTAGGAAGCGGACGGTGCCGCCGAGGCCGGCCCCGAAAGAGGTGGCGAGACCATCTGGACGCGTACCGCGAGGGCTGGTTCGATGAGGCACGGGAAAAGAGCACATGGGAGGAATTGCGAGAGGCCTTTGCCCAGCAGTGGGACAGTACAGGCCACTAAAAAGAATGTCACGGAGCGAAATGATGTGTGAGCATCAATTATCACTTTTATGTTGACCTAAATTAACGTGGCCTTTTTACGATAAATCACTAAACACAAGTACTTAAGATACACAGAATCATGCTTTAACAAGGTATGTATTTAATGACTTGTGGTACAAGCGGACCTAAATGTTGTTGACATCGTATTATCGACAGACCTGTCGTAATATCCAATACCGTTTCACACATGCATTAAGGTAAAAGTCCCAGCAATATGCATTAGTTCACGATTACCATGGTTTGTCAAGTGTATCATATGCAAGCGGCCAGGACGTCCGTGGGGAGTGTCGGAGAAATCAGCAGGCAATGAAACATGGGTGCGCGCACGCCGTGAAATTGTGCAAGAAAGTGACGACCAGACTACCAACTTACTACTTGACCAACATAACTCGAGACGCGGTTGAATTGGGAATTATGATTGCTATGTATTGAATTTGACAGGTGGATGACATCTTTCTAAGCAAGCAGAGCCACCCTGATGTCTCAAGTTATGTTGGTTAAGTAAAACCAGCCTAATGATCATCAATTGGACACTGATATAGAAAAAATGTTGGTTTTGCAACTTTGTGATGTACCAAATGATCTGAATCTAAGTACGAAGAAAGTTATGTGGCTGGCTGGTTGTAAAAAAAGATTGCATCTATTCTAAATTGTCGCTGAAATAACCCTGTATACTACTGATATGAAACGTGTACAGCAAGTTTTATTTACAAAAAGATTCACATCAACGAAGAAAGTTACGTTACTTGCTGGTTGTAAAAAGAAAGATTTTATCTCTGTAAAGTTTATTTTTAAATAGCTGTCGCTAAAATAGCCTCTTATGAATAATTTCGTGAATAACCTTTTTTCGTGACGAGATTCTATCAGTGTCTATATTGTCAATTTGTACTTTTTGACGTGACAACGTCTTATAATTCGATGGAGCCGGCTGCACTGCACGCATGAAAAAATATGACGCATGCGGCGTTACCTCGCACATTCATTTTTTGAAAAATGCAACCATTCCATCAGTATTTTCTTATGACGTTGTCACGTTCAACTATCGTCAGTAAACCGACTTTACAGACAACCGATTTTTTTCTTCAGTTTTTCAACAACTGCATAAAAAGAAATAGGTTGAATATATTGCGTGTTTATGACGAATTAAAAGAATCATCACGCCCCATTAGGTAAAGAGGCGTACTATCTTAGGATGATTGTGAATACTGTGAATAGGTATTGTAATCATATAATTTAAGAGTTGAATAACCGCTGAGCATAATCAATCGAACACGGGTTATTTAGTTATTTAATGTTCCTTTTTTAATTATCTTTCATCATGTAATAGATAATTTTGGTGTTGTTATTAATACTAAGTTTATTTTTTACTAATAATTACTAAACGGACATAATTTTAAATTGCATAGTCCTTTATCCAAAAACCGCAATATTTAACGCTTGATGTTGTTTTCTGCACAACGGAAAGTAACCACTACATGGAAAATTGAAGATGCTATCTCTGATGGCTCGTATTTTGTATGTGGTCAGGAGCTGCCCGACTCAAGATTGGTCCAAAGTCAGTCCAAATTACGAAAGATAGATGGTAAAGGAACCAGTTCTTTTTGGAATTTGGTATTCGACCCCATTAATTATCTAGCATCAAACTATCTACCTGAATATCTTCAGTTGAGACCTACCTCGATCGTTGTACCTTGAGAGACGTGAATTTGGCTTTGGTCTAAATTACCTCGGCATTCATGACTAATACGAAACGTGAGGTTACAATATTGAAGGCTTCATTCAAATCGTTACGTTTTTAAGTACTTACTCGAATAGGTACATAAACATATTTCGTAATACATAATTTGTGGGAAATAGAAGCGGTTGCACAATGTGTCTTGACACAATCTTGTTTGTTAATCTATGCTTTCAAAGCAGAACTTTTAAGGTCAAACTGCGGTTTACGCGTTACGTTTTAGGCCCATTTCCGAAGTGGCAAATTTCTCTAAAACATAGATACTGTATATTGCACTTTTTTCTTATAAATAGCAATAGAATAGAATGAGTAGGGATATGAAAATTTCGCAGAATGCTACAAATCGATGCTAAAAGTTTTGTCTTTCGTCGCCGCATGTCCAATTGGGAACAAGTCCACCACCTACGATATTTTTTTACCCAAAACGCCAAAAAAGTAAATTGTTGTTGTAATCGGCCGGAGTGGCCGTCACCGCACCGGTGGCAATGAGTTCTCCAATTGACTGTTAACAATTACGTGACAATTGAAAATATTAGTGTCAACCGTTTTGTTCCTGGCACTCCATAATAGGATCCTAGCTGGTTAGAGCTAAGCGCAGTATATGGGCAGGAACTTACGTTCGCATAACTGGCTACATACATTGGGACTTCTTATAGGAAGACTATCATAAAAACTTTTTAATCAAAACCTGCATAGCAAAGTCATTCAACACGATTTAAAAAAGCTAATTCGTGTTCTAACCTATTTAGAAAGCCATTAAATGATACATGAAAACAATATACCTATCAAGTTACATGGGTCGATGTCAATAAATAACTATTTGCCTCATGTATGGGCGGACAGGATACCACAGAATAAAAAACATTGCCTGATTATAATGTGTGTTCGCTTATAGGATACGCATACATTTGTGAGTGCCATCGCTGAATACAATGCTGCTGGCCAGCAATAAAATACTCATGTGTACACATTGTTGTATCTGCTGTGACAATAAAACAACAGCCCAACAGATTACGTCATTATCGCGCCATAACGGACTGTGTTTTTGTTGCAGTAGAAAAAGTATTGTAATATAAATCAAATCCGTCTATCTTTTGTTGTCATCTACTCTCTAACTAAACATTGGTGAGACGTCAATGAAAGACTGTGTTTTGACTAGGCTAAGTCTCGGCCCATTTAACAAGATGAATTTAAAGTTAACAGCTCTTCAATATTCATGTACGCAATATCTCAATCAGTCGATAAATTGCAACTGAAAATCTTGTATCGTTATGATTGAAAAGTCAAGAATGTCTTCACCGAATAATTAGGTAAAATTAGGTAGAGTATTAATTTACATTTAAATTGCAAACAATCAAAATTAAAATATTCCAACCTGTAGGGTCGCTTTCTGTAATGCATGTAAACACCGTTCCGCTCCAGCTTTACAAACAAATAATAGCACCAATTAAAAAGTTACAGCAGATCCGGTCACATAGAACACGACACTCGATTTTATTCACATCACTTCATTTGAAGCCACTCCACAGACAAGAAAATAAACACCACTGTTGAAAAATGAAAAAAAAAGAAAAGAAAAAATGTGTTCGAAATTCGAAATGGCACGCGGCGTGCGCGAAGGCGGCGCGTTCGGTATATTCGTGCGAGCAGCCGCGATGTACTGACGCATCAACAACGCAGCGGTGGACCGGTCAGCGACTACACCGCGAGGTATGAATTATCCACAATAGAACAGACAATGGTTGGCGAAACACTCGCCGTTATTAAATTATTAAGTAGCTCGCGGCGGTGGACGGACGGACTAATGGCCACTAATAACTTAGTCAACCGTATCGATATCGTGATCTGAAGGGTATGCTAATGCAATGCTATTTTGCATCTTCATCCGTTTCTACATTTGTGTTAAAATTTTATTCATTTTCACATTGAATTATTCATGTAAAGCCAAATTGCAGAAACTGCTTTATTATTTTCAGCATTTTTAAATAAAGACTGCTGCAATTGATAATTTTGAAAAGGAATGGTTTCTCAAACACCAAGTAGTAGCAAATGTTTGTAGAAAAAAAACATCTTGCAGGACTCCCTAAGTCACCAAAGATCAACGATAGCAATGGAAATCGCGACGACAAAGGTATAGGAGGGGAGGATTTTATGTACAAGAAGATAATGAAACAAGAGAAAAAGATTAACATTATAACGTTATGACTAACCAAACCTACTCAAAAACCGGACGCAGGTCCAGTTTATAAAGAGAACAAAACTGCATTATTTGTTGAATCACATAACAAATTGTGTATTATTAAAGATATAGCATGTCGCTCTACTGTAGATAATACCTCCTATAAACGACGGTAAAATAACAGTGTACACAACCATAGGCTGAAACAGTTATATGCAATAAAATTAGTTGCAGTAGATCAAAATACTGCTTCCTCAATGAAATCTAAGTTTTCCAAGCTAGGTGATTCTGCGCTTAAACATTTATCATTTAGAACCGGTACAGCAGGTTCTTCTTGCACAGATTCTGCTAGCAATTTTATAGCAACCTCAGTCTAGTTAGTGGCTTTGGATTGAAGAACAGACCCGTTAAATGCTTCAGTTGCCATGTGAAATTAAACTTCTGTCCTACACTATTCTCTTTGGGTTTTGTGACAAATGACAGCCGTTGCGTCATGGACCACTACCATCGTCGTGTTATTGTTCGGAATGACCACTGCAGTACGAACTTTGATTCTAATACTATTACTTTTCTCATCACATGCTTTAATAGGACCGTAAATTATCGAGGGGTCTTTATACTTTGGTCGTGTTTTGCTATTTTCTTCTGAATTATATCCCACGAGTCGCACCGCGTTACGAGCGTCTGGTTTCAAGGTATTTAGATAAAAAACTTAAGTAGTGTGATGCGTGACTGCTCGAGTACGGCTAGGAAGTGGAATTGAATAATGTAGGTAAATCAGCATTTTCTCAGCATTGTTCCAGTTATAAATGTTGACTCTTGAACCTATTTGAGCATAGGTACTATTTTTATCTGTCATTTTATTATAATTTTCCTGCTATAGATATAATTACTGTGCAAGGTATACAGGATAATTGCAAATGCCTAAGTTATCGGGATAATCTCTGCAAGCGTATCGTGATTGCGTAAATACCATTTATGAAACCAACTTTTACAGTAATAAGTAGTTAGATTGTAAAGGAGAGACGCACACTCGATATTAGATACAAAGTAGATACTATTAACACACACCGAGATTGCTTTTCGCATTATCGTGTTATGGAAATACCAACTGTATTTCTGTAACAGCTGGAGTTGGAATCTATAAAATTACTGAAAGATTAACTGCCAAATTGCCTGCAAATTATGAAAGTCGATGAATGAATTTATTGGCTCGTTGAAATAGAAAATGATTAATTTAATTTTTCGCATTTTAATTGGCGAACTAACTGGTTTTGGACTAGTTTTGAAATTAATTGCCAACATTTTTCTATTGTTTGCCAAACCCGTTAAATATTCAACAAGCACACTGGTTGATTAAGTTAAGATGCCTGAAAATGTTAAATTTACCAGCTCTGCTTATTAGGTTTGCCAATCTAATGAATAGCTAGTAATCCATTCCGATCGAAATTAGTTTATCGTACTACAAATGTAATTACCAATGTTCGTGGGGGTGATTATGTGTGCGTTATGAGTAAAATGCCTCGCAGTGCGGCGCGTGCACCGTTGGGCAACCACTAGCTACCACGGAACGCTGCCAGCCGGAACGAGACAGTTCACTTTCTTGGTGAGAATCCGAACTCGCGAATCTGACTCTCGAATTAGCATTGTGCTCCAAATTTTCCAATTATATAAATGTAACATCACTCCTGTAATCGCCAAAGGGGGCAGAGGTGTACCTTTAACTTCTGCACCCACATTTCACCAGTTGTTTTTGAGCCTAATGTAATAGGGGGCGAACCTAAAGTCATTAACCGGGCACAAATCTATTCTCCAAGCTGCGTATAATAAATTCCTGTTCCAAGTTTTCTAATTGTTAATTTAATAAAGTAATAAGCTAATTAACACATTTTTTTACTTAACAGTCTATAATATAATTATTTTTTATTTTATTATTTTATAAAATAATAATATTATATACTATTTATGATTGACTCATCAATATGTTAACGACTAAGTACAAGGCAAAGTGTATGAAACTTATTCATAGAATCATTACCATAACACATTTGCATAAAGTTATGTTCATTAAGGATGTTAGTAAATGAGCCTTTATAAATGCTAATAACCCAAATTCAGATGCACCAATAAAAAGAGTAGTAGCATTAAAGCCTAGTATTGCAATATTTAGCATTGGGTTTCTAACCACAATTATTGCCGACCAGTGCACACTGGCGCAACCGCTACAATTTACATTATTCTTTAGAAATGTTAAATTTGCAGGAAACGTTAGGAAGTTACGCCAACCTGTCACTGGGTTTAATTGTATCAAGAATACTGTTGTTCTATTCCGTATGTGTATTTACGAAGTTAATCTGATGGAAATGGAAGTGAGAAAATGATCAGATCTGATGTTATTCTTTCTGACATTAATGGCGGGTAAAATGCTGTTTTTAAAGCACCAATTAATCTGGATACAAAGACCATTTTTCTGAACGGACATAGACATAATAATCAAAATTATACAGACACCTAAACTATTCTTTTGTTCATGCACGCCAGTCCACGTAACGCATAGGAAGGTTTTGTCGTTTATTTTACGAACATTGTATAAAGTAAGAGGTTTTCCGCGTTTTACTAGCAACCGTTCGTATTTGGTTGTATATTGTATAATATTAGACTGTCGATAACGATGCGTAGTTAGTTAGTTAGTAGTTATTCACTAACTATTCTGTTACACAAAATGCGAATTGCACGAATATTTTTTACGGAGCGTGGAGATTATAAAATACATATCGCTTTTTTCGTCATTATGCTTAACAAGACTTCCGAGTCAGGCTAAATCGTTGACGGATTTCCGGCTAAATATAGATTTAATGGTTCTAACGCAATTAAGAGGAAACCGTCACGGGCGTCACGCTAAGGCCTATTCGTGATCAGATAGATAACTAATTAAGTAGTTTACATTTTAATTTTACAGCTCTGTTCTTTATATCGTCAATGAATTTCACGAATTCTTTACTGATGATGTTAGCCTGAAGTGTCTATCTAATAACATTCTTGTTATAATTGGTAACTTAACTAACTCATTCGCTTATCGCTCAAGTAATTTCCTTGTTCGGGGTTTAGTCGAAAAGTCTAATATCTATTACTTCGTTAAGCAGAGAAGTTCATACCGCGTCCTGTATATGTATTTCCCCTTAACTTACGAACAAAATCATTATAATTTTCCTGGAACGTATATAAGTACATCTTAGAAAGCCGTAAACGTTAATTTGTGAAGTTAATAATTATGCTGGAAGAAGAGCCATCTGTACGCGCTTTGGAACTAAGTAATACTTTGTTGTAACGTTCACTGTGATCGTAAATGTAGCATAAATAATGTGCATTATGAAAGTTCCCAGAGTCATCGTTATTGTTTACTACAATGTACAACATCGCTTCGGTTCTCATGCTCATCCTGAGAATTTGAGCGTAGGTCGATAATCTCTAATTGTTCTAGTAGTTGTTCACGTTTAAATCTGACGTGATGAGGTGACTCATTGACGATCTGAAAATAGTGGGGACGGCATTGTTCGCAGCTGACAATAGTATGTACCACGGCCATTACAACACTACCCAAATCTAAATACTAAAGGACTTTATTATTGTGGGTTACGATTGATAATTATTTGGCAACCACTTCGATGAATGCAAACTGGTATTTCAGTATTGGCTCCAGGACGTTGTGGAGCTGATTTTCGATTGACGGCTGTTGTGTCTTGTCTATTCGAGGCTGTCTTTATTTAACTATGTGCTTAGACAAAAGGGACTTAATAAGACTACACAAACCGTATGCATTTAATATACTAAGCGTTAACTAAGGATATACCAAAACTATCAATTACATTATCCCATAAAACAGAAATAACACTCACATGAAATAAGAAAACCACAGTAGAAAAAAAAAATAACACGTCAGAAAACAACGCAAAATATTGAAATTGGTCTTCATGTACCCAATAATTCAATGTTACTACAGTTTGTTTCTGAAATTGGATCACTACAATGTTCAATATGCACAGTTGTTCAATTTACACTTTGCAAGGTGAATTTATTGAAATTATCCTTGAAAATTGTATTTTTTTCAACAATTTTGCATTGTCCCAAGACCGCTTAGACATGAAAAATATAATTAAAATCGAATGTAACAAAACATTGCAAATAATTTAAATACGTCAGGAAGAGAAAATAAATTAAGAAAAGAATTTAATTAAAATGATGATGAATCTGTTTTTTACTATACATTGTATTGTTGAGTGGTATTAGTAATACAAAGTTTAGTAACGAAATTTCAACCACGTAATAGTATTTTTTCCTCTAGCAGCGTTTTGTTACAATTCACAAAAAATAAACAAAACTAAAAGAAAGCTTACTGTCTCATGGAGCCCCATCGCCGATGCGGCAAATTCTCCTGATGGCTACGGAAGATACAACAAAAATATAGGTAAAAAGCAAACAAAAAGATAGCAACATAAAAAAAGCAAAATCAAGTAAACACAAACTGCAGAAAAAATAATAAAGTAACACCAACTGAAAGTAAAAGTGTATCGCAGTGAACTCAACAGGTGCAAAATCAGAACCACAGGAAAAAAAATCTAGTTTTAAAATTGAGAGTTTAGGCAGCAAAATGCACTGATTCAGTCGGCAAATGGAACATCAGTTACTACGGGCAGTACTTTGAGAGCCTGATTATCACCATCTTACAAATTGTGTTTGTAAAATTGGCTTCTTGTCAAACCAAAACCGGCCTTGTCACTTTGCTGCCTAGTGAATAGTCCCGGGAAATCCCGGAACCGAAAGCACCGGGAAATCCCGGAAATTAGCTTCGATTTTGGAACCGGGATTTTCAATACGAAATCCCGGTTCTTTCGGTACTTTCGAGAAAAGAAACTTCGCGTTTAGAATATATATTATTAAAGTTTATTTCCTAAAGACCGACTATTTACAGTGTGGAATACACATGCTACCTAGTAGTACAATAGCATGCTACTTTCGAGCACATGCTACTTAGAGTTAGTAGCATTCAACTAGCATGTGTATACGAAAATAGTATGAGGATTTAACAGGCACAGAAACCAACGAGTGCATGCGTATTCCAGGCTGCAAAATCCATATAAAATATTATAATAAAACAAGCTGATAAAAGAAAAGAACGACTGATCTGCGAAATTCAGAAACTATTAACCGAAGGCCATAAATTTTCTACATAAGCTTGCTTTTCCCAAATTTTTGAAATTTTCTGGTAAACTGTCAGTGCAGATTCAAGTTAATATCTGCACTGACAGTTTGCAAGAAAATTTCAAAAATCTGGGACTCATAAGCACACAGAGCACACAGTACAGTAGCACACAGAGCACAGAGTACAGTAGCACAGAGAGCCATTTAAAACATAACCGGTTCTGCATTCCCTATTGCTGCCTAGTCAAAAATCAGCCATACACTCGATATTAAAATTTATTTTACCTGTAGGGTCTACTTTATCAAAACATATTTGACTACAGTGACACCAGCCCCCGTACCATGACCACCGTAGACAAGGATTTTTTTGACGGAAGAATCGACAAAATGACAGATTGTGTCGACATAATGACAGATTTCTTAGCACTATCTGTCATTTTGTTGATTCTTCCGTCAAAGAAATCCTTGTCTACGGCTGTCATGCTACGGAGCAGTTTATCCTCTTTCTTAGACTTACCTGGGTGGTGTCCGCCTAAGACTGGTTCTTGTCCATGAGTGTCTGTTCAGTGGATTTGCAGGACTTCTTGAGCCGTTCTCTAATCTGTGAAAGAAAGTGTAACTTATTTGGATGCTAAGGTGCTTTTCTATATAAGGTCTAACTATTCATACACGAAATATTTTCAGGGAATCATCTAACGGCTACAACGAAGCCATTTCAAGGGATTATTTTTTTTTCTGAGTATATTTTTATAAAAAATAAATAATTTTATTCACTTGACCCACAAAATTAATACCGGCTCCTTAATTTTGAACATCCATTAAGCTAGTTCACTACGTCGAATTACCTACTGTCATTGTTCGAATATGGGAGTAAAGGTTTTATGCAAAAAGTCTCAAAAAATTTTAGAATTATAATAATTTCGTAAAAAAAAAACAATCAATAATTTTTTTTCGTTGCTATGGCGACTTTACGACTTATAGAAGTTACTCTTAAAATATTTCGTATATGAAAAGATAGACCTTATTTATGGGACTATACTAATACTGTTGGAAACCCAAAATGAAGGGCTTTATTGCTACTAAAATAGTTTGTGATGGTGATACGGAAGCAGTACAGTAGATGTAACCGACGATAGCGTGAATTTAAGGTTACATGTCGCAGATATTCTGCTATTCTTACTGATATCAGCAGCAATTGTACACTAAAATCATATTAAGTATCATATGGGAATGCTGATATCAGCGGATGCGACGACAGGTAAACTATTTAAAAAAAAGGGCACACTACAGACTATACAATTATAGTTGTCGTAACAAAGATACCCCGTCATACAGAAAAACACCGAAGCTGTCCAAATTTCTATAATGAATAGACTGTCGACAAAGTGGTAAGTTTATTTCAACAACTCGTTCAGCGTGTTATTGCTATTGTGTTTCCTTCAGGTAGCAGCTACATTATCTCTAGTTACCGCTTCATAACAATCATAACCGTTTCTTTCTAAATAAAGCTCTAAAACATCATGCATATTTCGAAATATCCATTCAACATAAATAATCCGCCTTTAGTAACTGCGTTTTTATGTCACCTTTTTA
This sequence comes from Noctua comes, assembly GCA_963082995.1. Taxonomy (NCBI): domain Eukaryota; kingdom Metazoa; phylum Arthropoda; class Insecta; order Lepidoptera; family Noctuidae; genus Noctua; species Noctua comes. Next base: position 11,747,471 of record OY720281.1, on the reverse strand, counting down.
TGGAAGTATTGCTGCACCTACAGAACATAAAACTTGTATTATGACCTACTTTGTTCGCCAATGTTGAAAAACCATAGAGAAAACTTCCAGCATCAACATTGCATATTTATACAATAATCCAACGTTGCACATATACAAAATTAACTTACGGAAGTTTTTTATGGTACCGTTGACCGCTGTTAATGTTTCTTCATAAAAGTTTTACTCTGTGTCTATTACAAATCTTTGTTTATGCTCACTATAAACGTTAGTCTTTGATATTTTATGTTAATATTTCTCAATTAGATCAACGTTAATGTTTAGACATTTGTCTCTCAGTCTATCAGGCTGATGAAAAAAACATTATGACAGATTTTATATGATTTAATAAAAACAAAATTATGTTTTATGAAGATATATAGCTGTTTATGTACTTGGAGGACGCAATTTATCGTTATTGAATTGATCAGTCAACGCATCGATCGATAAATTGGAGATCAGCCAAAGTCAGAGATGAATGAATTTCTGGGGAGGACATATTGGTTATCTTTTTTTCAATGAACGAGGTATATAAAACAGTCCTAACTTCTCTAATTCTAATTTATGACGGCTTGTTGTGCTTTGGTCAATTTCCACGTTCGAAGAATAGAAATAATATGAATAATGGAAAGAATGTACGAATTTTTTTAGAGAAATCTTGTACCTAGATTGAGATCAAGAGTACTAGGCCCATTTAATATAAAAAAGAGCTACAATTTGCATAAACTGACTGTCACTTCCGAATTCCAAATTCGTTAAAATTGTTCGTGTTTTCTTTGGGTTTATATAATATTATAACTACTTATGCAGACTACTTCTAGAATCATTGAATTAAATAGACAATAAAACGTCTAGACGTACTGTTCTATTTTATTTTGAATATAATATCTACTTCGTTGATTTTTGTTAATTTAATGCAATGACTATGAAATAACTATCTAATGTTACTACTATTTGATTGAATATTGTTGCACATCACTAATCCGTATCCGTAGTCACTTTCAACGACATCATCATCTGCCTAGCCTTTTTCCGTTGGGGTCGGCTTCCAGTCTAACCAGATGCAGACGAATACCAGTATTTTACATGGAGCGACTGCCTATCAGTAGCGAAGGGTCAATTTTTCAAAGGGAAGCCGGTAGGAATCGATTTGTATGGAACCTTCGCCACTGCTGCCTATCTTACTTCCATAACCCAGTTAGTACTGGGTAATACGATACCCCTTGGTATGACTGGCTGTCAGAGTTTCGACGACACCCAAAGCTACGTTAGGGTAAGGGAACATTACCCTTTTATCCTCCTGCCCGTGGAATCTTCTACAACTTTCTCTGCATTCACTATTGCAAATTGCATCCACATACACAGGATTTTTTTGAATCTACGAATCGTTAAGTGGCTTGTTTATGGTGATTGGCCTTTTTCATACTTGTCAGAGCTTATTTAGTGTCCCATATTATGCACATGGTGCTGCCAGAGACAATGTTTTGTATCTATAACCATCATGTCTGTAGAGTTTTGCTAGCTAAGTTAACTTGACCCTGAATAGGCTAAACTCCGAGGATAGCCATAGCCTTGCTAGTTTCGATTGTTCTTTCGAGGTGGAGACGAGGACTAACGTGTTAGCAGGAGCGTCGTGGTCTCCTTCGCCGTAGCACTCGAAGTTCTCTGCATCAGATATGGAGTTGCCAGGACTGGAATCTGCGGTGGGGACTGACTGACCGGCTGCTTCGCTGCCGTTCTGAAACATGGGAGAAACGAATTTAGAATCGTGATTTTTTTTAAATAGATTGTAATGAATTTGCAATGGAAAAGGTATAACTTTTTTAGTGCTCCTTACGTTACTTAGCTGTGCCTCGCGACCTTCGTCCGCGTGAAATTAGCGGTGTAAATTATACTTTGCGACCAAATATATTTTAAAAATTTCATAAAAATCGGTCGAGCCGTTTCGGAGGAGTGCGACCACAAACACCATGATTAATTAAGTAGACTTATAAAACTCGTAATTGGCAGTACTGCAAAGAGCCAAGATATGCTTAGAAATATAATATACTGTTTTGTATGACAAATAAGTAGATACGTTTAAGGTGTATGACAATATTATGCTTACGGCAATCTGAATATATAAAGTTGCACACCTATATGCAAATTACTAGCATTTCTATTAATAGCTGATTATGTCATCATGCAAACAAGTATCTTAGAAAACATATTTTTTCGAGAATTGTATGTCCTTTGTTTATAAATGTGCGCTAACTGAAGCAATTGAAACTCGAAAGTTTGCTTATAATTTTAATAGGACGATTCCCCCATGTACCTAGGGGTAATATGGTGTAGGCGCATTTGTACAAATGCCGGCTGAATCAAATTTCAATATTGACAGCGTTCGTCACTGTGTTTATTATTGTCAAAAGAATTGTAACTGTCTGCTACAGTACAGGAGGTCTCTGTTTTTGGTTGTATTTTCCAATTTTCATGCTTTTTTGAGTCGGAAACTATAAATCAATGTTTAAACAGTTTTGTACCACTTTAATAAATACAAACATTGTTAATGGTTGGTTGTTGTATACTTTCAAAGTGTTAATAACCAATTAAATCAACATCTTTCAAATTTTAAAATGAAACTCATTTGTTTACCTATTTCTGAACATTATCTTTTATTCTTTCAAGGTTACTTGGGAACTCCTTAAAATTGATAAGCATCTAAAGTATTGTCAATTGTGATAACGTGTGTGATTAGGTATGATTCAGTTCACCTATTTTCATTAAGAAATATTCACCACGATATACCTAGTAGGTAATCAAAATTTTGCATAGGACCTAACCTATTTAACCTAACTAACTTTACTTCGCAAACTATAGGTATAATACATATCAACTCCTTATTTTTTTCGGATGGGAAAATCATCAAAGGACTCCTTCTGCTCTGGGCAGAGTGGAATGGAGTGTCAGACTTGTACTGACTAAAACCCATCCATGTTCTTTGCCCTTTGTGTTCCAGGGCGGCGGTATCTCTTTCGAACATTCCCGCAGCCCCGGCAGGCATCGGCCCGCGGACCCCTTTTTTTTTTTTTTTTTTTTTTATCGTCGTAAAATCATCAAATGAGTCCTCCCACCCAGGGCAGAGTGGGAGGAACTGTCAGACTTGTACTGACTAAAATCCACGGTGTCCTTCAATAGCCCTTTATGATCCAGGGTCACGGTAATTCTATAAGTCCCGCGACCCCGGCAGGCTTTCGCCCTCTAGAGGGGGGCCCCGTCATAATGCTGACACTCTTTGAGGCGCGCGTGGAACACAACGCGCCGTCGACCCGGGCATGGTCCATGGTCGGACAGCGAGTCGCCCATTACTCGCCGCCCGCAAGCCCGCGCCTACGGTGGCCGGAGATCGTCTGCCGACGTCCGGCGCCGTGGGCGTCTACCACTGCGGCTGGGGTGGAGGGAGGACGCTGTCCTCTCCCTCACGCGGCCCGCCTCCTCCTTCGCGAGCATGACTGCTTCGCAGAAGGAGGCGACCGCTTCCCACTCCGTCTCGCCCCGCAGCATGGCCTCGACCAATGCCGGACGCGAGAGGTCTCCGCCTATCGCCGCCGTGAGGACACGGCGGTGCCCTGCCCAAGCGGGGCAGTCCTGCACCGTATGCTCCACCGTGTCCTCCGGGCGGTCCTCGCAGTGGTGACACCCAGGCGTTTAACCCGCGGACCCCTTTCAGTGTGCTGACATCTCTTTGAGGCGCGCGTGAAACACGAACGCGCCGTCGACACGGCATATCAACACTCTTTAGATAACAATTTGAGGTTTGTGGTTTTAAATGAGGTAGGTTATTGTGTTAAATAAATAAAAGCAACATTTACCTGTAGTTTTCTTGGTAAGTTTCCGGGTGAGGTGCGCGGCGACTTAGTCCTTTGGAACACGCTGGGCGCCATCATTGCCTCCTCAGGCACCTTCAGCTCTGGAACACAACACACAGCTCAATAAAACACCACATATATTTTGCACATGTTCTTAGAAAAACGGCCGTTGACCCAAGTAGTCACGCAACAAAACCATTGAGAACGAGGTGAAGTCTTTCAGAATTAATAACGTAAGCAGCAAGGTTACGCTAGCCTAGATGGGCTTTCAGAGTTTCGTGTGCGGCTGACTTTGTTTTAAAAACACACTGTATTTCTTCACTAAAATCAAAAATATATTTACGGGCTTTAACCATGTAATTAATAATTAAATCCATCTCAGATAACACACTCTCACTTCTCCTTAAAATATTCCTAATTAAATAAAACTGTTCCGCTCTGGTGTAAAGTAGCTAAGCATTTAAATGTCCGATAGCCGTTATCTGTGTTATCAACACTTGTTGATTAGTACTCGATTGGAGGAAAAGAGATACTGCATATTGCCTGGGAAAACTATAGAGTAACGTAAAATATTGTGAAAAATATTATGGATCATCATTAGCCATTGTTTTTACATAATTTATAAATACTTTTACAAGTATGAAAGATAATATTATGTTTCTTGGTATTGTAAAACGCTGATCATACGGTGGGAAATATAGAGAAAACTTTTTCATAAACAGCATAGTTTGAAAATCTGCAGCATAATCCGTTGTAGATACAAAAGGATCAAGATATCTGATTTTGATCCTTTTGCGCAGCGAAAACTACTACCTAGTACTGTTCTGTTCTATGAAATCTGGTCAGAATCCCGGATTCTGCCACAATGAACTGATGTCTGATTCCACAAGATCCTCGAGAAACTGGTGACAGTTTCACTTGTAACTTCAATGTTATGTAACAGTTTACAGAGTTCAAAGTATTGGCATGCAGCAGCTGTAGCTAAATTGTGAAATGTGAAAACTTTGCGACCAAAATAGCGCGGCGTTTAGATTCACTTTTACTCTTATCGTCACGGTGAGGTTAATTTCTATCTAGCCTTCTAAAAACAGATATGTTTTGGATTTGAAATGTAGGTTTAAAGTACTTAGACTAACGCTACGCGCTTTAGACGTGGCGTTGCGGACACCAGCCCGTTATACAATACAATACAAGGCTACACCTGGTTTAGCCTCAACTACTATGGTCCTTAGGGCTAAATTCGTTATAGAAATATTGACTACAGCTGCCTGCCAGGGGCACTTTTTAAGGAAAAAAATGGTATTTTGTGCCCACCACAAATAGCTTGGTGTACCAGTCGGCAGTACCACAAGACTAGTCTCCCTAACAGCAGCAGTCCTTGCCACCAAGCCTCTAGCAGCCGGAACACGTCATACGAGTCACTCCGCAGCAGCACCACCACCTCCGACATCGACGTCAGCATCAGTACCACACATCACATCACGTCTGTCTCAATTCACTTCACTAAGAAAGTCTTTGAATGTAACTCTACGTTAGTCTACTTTTCATTCATTTCATGCTCCTATTGGTTGATTTCACATCGACAGTTTGATGAACTTTTGTAGTGCTTATAATGTGTTCACGTCAGTCTCTCGCTGTGTGATTTGCGCGAAGGTTGATAAGACTAGAAAGGAGGTGACTGCTGAGATGTCGAGTAATAGAGAAGTATGGAAAAGAAGACATGCTGCGCCGACCACAGATAAATTGAGACAGGAGCAGGAAAATGATGATGATGGTGTTGCTCACTCTTATAGTTTTCGTTAACTATATTTTTATGCCGATTGAATACTACTGATTCTTACAACCCAGTCTCAGTTGTTCACATCAAATAGAGTGTGCTTGGCAAATCATTACATCGTTCAAGTGTTCAATGCATTCTACTGTCTACAATTTTCTCATCGTAAATTAAATCTGTGAACGAAATAAAACTGTTGTTTTATTGGTTTAGTCGGAAAAGTTATTTTTATTACATGACATTATGATTTTCAAAGGATATCTTTCTGGTATTATTCCGTTTGTTTCAGCTTACAATCTATTGTTTGGTTTTAATGGCGTTCGTGTATTTCATTTCGCATTTTTTAGTTATCGTTTGGAAAGTTTATGTTTCGTTGCAGCAGCATGCGTTGACATAGCTGATAAGAGCGTTATCGGATATAGCGGTAAGAGGAGGGGTTACTCGTATGTACCGTGCAAATAGAATTTTCATTCCTTATGATGTTGACTAGTTAGCAACTACAACGACTAGGTGGCAAGAACAAGAATAGAATGTCATTTATTTGTCTTTGACAATGCATTATAATTACATTCGACATCTCATGGTTTAGCTTTAGAAGCAGAACAAAATCAACCAGAGGACTCAGAAGTGATACTCTTTTAGCAGTAAGAGAGTAATTAATGGAAGCCGCGTTAATTACGTCAGTCGATTTTGTCTAATTTCGAGTCCCCCTGCCTCCTTGGTGATCTATGTCGTGAGATTTGACTTGACTCCCACACCCTAATCTCACGTGAGATTTTTCTAAATGCGCAAATCTGTGCTTGATTCCGTTAGATTTATTTAAAAAACATATTTTGCATAATTACATACTTTCATTGAAATATTTTTGTGTAGAATTTAGCCATATTTTAGTGAAGAATCATGTTTATTTAATGAAATCCAGTTTACTCGCAATTTTACACTATTTCTTACGAAAAAAAAACGTGATATTTGCCGAGACCCCTCTCTCTCCTGAGTTTACATGAGATTCGGCTCGACCCCCTCCCCCCTGAAACGCCTCACGTAATTAATGGACCCCCGACGAATGAGTGGATTTTGACTTGCTATTGAAAAGCGTGTCTAAATCTTGAGAAAACTAACAAAAATGCGGTCACATGAAATCGGGTTCGCATGTTTACATAACAGAATACAAATCTAATATCAACTGTTGTGATTGGTTGACTAAAATTACAACTGCAGCCAATCAAATCACTAGACAGAGTCTGACAGACAGCCTGTTGGCTAATATTATTTTGTATCAAAAACCGGGATTGAGTTTTATAATTACGAAATACCGACATGCAATAATTAAGTACCTAATGAGTAAATAGCAGTCTACTGACACGAAAATCATAACTACAACGCTTACATTTTTTGTAATGGTTTCAAACTAAATATTAATTTCTTATCGTTCTACAGCTTTAGTTATACGTTTGTCGCTAAACTCAGTGTTTAGCTGTTTGCACGTTCTTAACTGGCACTTAACATGTTTTGCGAAAACCACCAATTATTATATACAGTGAGTGATAGGAATTAATCTAAGAACAAATTATCAGCTTACAGATGCGTTACAATTATACCTACGTGTACAGTGATAGCAGTTAGCTGTCCCGTCCCACCTTTGCATAAATGGTTGAGATTTTTTAGAAAACGAATCGATAGAATTTTATAATTCTTTTGTACTTTGTTTATTTGAATTATAAAATTCCATCGATTCGTTTTCTAAAAAATCTCAACCATTTATGCAAAGGTTCCCGACAGCTAACTGATATCACTCACTGTACACGTAGGTATAATTGTAACGCATCTGTGAGCTGATGATTTGTTCTTAGACTACATTAAGAAAATCCGCGGACATGGAACCCGTACGAATGGCTTTACGCTCTCTGAACAAGCATCTTGGCATCAAATGTCAGCACAATACTGTTGCACGTTAGGGTATCTTCTGACATATCTAGATGGGTTTATACTAGTGGAGAAGACTTTTTAACTTCATTTTTTAGAAACCGGATGGGATTTTTTTGTCACCTAGGCTATTAAAAGTAGTCTTTGTCTCCCATCCTACCGAAGATTCTCTTCTACATTTCGTCCACTACATAATATTAGGTATATTTTTAAATTACAAGCCATGAGTCCAATAGGATTTCTAATCAGCGAAATCAGAAACCTCCATTAAAATTTTTATTTTCTTCTAGCTGTTGACCGCTACCTTTGCTTGCGTGAAATTATTAAAAAAAAAATTCTTCCCTTTTTGAATCGGATTTTGTTAAAAATTTCAAGGGTTTTATTTTTTTTGCACGGAGCCCTAATTATCTATCGTAAATAAAAGTAGCCTAAGCTAGAACTTATAACATCAGCTATCTGCCAGTAAAAGTCCCGTCAAAATCGGTCCAGCCGTTTTAGAGATTAGCCGGAACAAAAAGACAGACAGACAGAAAAAAGTGAAAAAAATATGTTTTTGTTATAAATGCCGAATATATTTTTATATGCATTCAGTAAAAAGCTGTCATTTTGATATTACATGCAGACACTTCAATTTTATAGTGGTCTTACGGGCGGAGTTTGTAATAGGGGATGAATTTTCAACAAAAAAAAACCGTTCTTAGTAGACTGTCTCTTTCTGACTTGCGTAATTTAAAATAGTTATTAGGTACATTATGAGACGTTACTTTCATCGACATTACAATGATAGAAAATGAAAGCAACAAAGTCAAATCTTCAATCAAACAATTTGTTTGACAAACACTGAGACAATGAAATTGTTACATTATATGTGTAAACCTCTTTTGTTTCATTTAGTAAACTTGAAAGGTGATTGGTATTCTTTTGTTTTGCCGATAAAAAAAACAAATCGTTTTAATAATTAACAACATACACGCAAGTGAAATTGTTGTTTCCTTGCGACCGATTTACGCAAAACTTGTACGTCCTTCGATCTACATTGCCCAACCAATGTATTGATTTGTTTGTTTCATACAAAAAAAAGTGACGTTTCCTCCGATTTCGATAACTTTATGGATGACTGGATCTACTTAATAGTCCGATGTTCTTCATGCTTTATTAACCTCAATTTAAACCCTATAATCTGAATTTATGCGGCAAGTCATAAACCAAAACTATGAATATCAAATGGAACCGGGTCTCGGTAAAAATGTTCGTAATAAAGATGAAAATATGAAAAAGAGGCAATATTTGACAGCTATTTGCGACGTTGCCAACTTTCAGAATGCACACCTTTAAATGTTATTCCTTTGATAAGTTCCTACGACCATTTTGCTATCTTCTACGACATATTTATCAAATGTATTAAAATATTAGTCAGTGAGTTACGTGATCCTACGTCGCAAGCGCCGAGAGTTTCCAGATCCAATGCATTTGTGTAAACTTTCTCTGGCGACGTGAACATACAATAAGCACTTTTGTTACTATTGTAACACACACGTTACCACATTCTTTATTTAAAACTCCACACACTTCAAAACATTCAAACCACAGACACTAGATCCAAACTATTTAGCACAAATGAGGTTGTATATTTTTTTATTGTTTTTCAATTTTCGAACCAAACAGTGTATTTATTTTATAATCACTAGATTTTATTTGGCACTGCTGGTTTGAAATGAGGTTGTATATTTTTATTGTTCTTTTTTTAAAGGGTAGCTGGGATTCGTTACCGGCGAGGGCCGACCGCGGCCGTCGACTGCGCCGGCGCTGTTTCAACCAGTTCATTGATAATTATGCAACCTGAGTTATTATAACACTATTATCGATAATAGTCGAACATAGAACACAAAAACAGTCATTGTTACACAGGTATCCGTTGCAAATTGTTATAAACGTCCATTATTCGCGACAGCAATTACGATACTTTGAAGTTGTGTCGTGATTGTGAAAGTTGATGTTAACAATTTACCCACATTTCTAATAATAATGAAATTGCAATAAATATTATTGTAGAAAACCAATTGCACTGACTAAGTTTTCGTAAAAATGTCTATTGGAAAACTTGAACGTTTGCCTTATTTGGAGTATTTTTTTGGAAGCTTTTTCCTGCCTCTATTGCAGTTTATTTTGAAATAAACATCATTTAATTTTGAGATTGTGTCATTTATAGATGCGCCTGCGCCACTTCTGTCCGAATACTAAAAAGGCAGGGCAGGGCTAAGGCTTCTTTTTATTTAGAAAGTTAGTGATCATTATCTCCGATGTTCAGACCATTTAAATAAACGACGAAACAGCAATTTAACCTTTTTAGGACATTGGCTTCGGCCCCTAACACATGAGACTTAAATATAACTGGCGTAATGTGGGTGCTACTGAGGCACACCTCTGTCTAACCCTTCGGTGATGACAGGCGTGATGTTATAAATATAGGAGAACTATCTATTTCACGTGACTTTATTACCAACACTGTTGCGGAAAACAGATCGTATCGTTATGATAAACATCAATAGTGAAACGCGACGCGATGCAATACTTTAGTGCTGGCGTGTGCACGGAACCTAATGATGGTATATTATTATAATAAAGCAGATGTCAGGTACTAACCATGCTATAAAACTATCATAGCTTGAGAAGATCGAAGGGCAACTATTACTTTTTAAGACGGATAAAAGGAAACTTTGAAAATATATCTACACGAAAGAAGATGCCCAGTAATGTCTGACGGACACCCAAAATTCGATAGCAAAGGATTATTATATAGAGCGCAGTTATAGTTTTGAGAACTTGGAGTTACCGATCCACCCCACTGTGCTTGTAAACATATCGCTGACCAAACTCGGTAGAAATGGCAATATTAAAATTCTTTAAGTTGATGAAATGATCATTATTTTTCAAATAGGTTTTTACAAACACTATTTTTTTTAAACTAGCTGAGGCCGGTGTTTCGTATCTGATTACTCTGAGAAGAATCAAAACAGTCGCAACAAACTCAGTGGTCACAGTCTCTTTTAAGGTCCAGACATAATCTTGGTCAACTCACATGAGGACTACATAGATTAGTGTCTGAGATGGTCTTTTGAAGATAGAACCACACAGTTTTGTGTGGACCTGTCCAGTCAGTGCAAGCATTTGTCAGTTATCGTGAAGCTCGACTCTCGACTCATAACTCAAGCCATAGGCCATTGGGCTGCAGACAAAGGCTGATAGGCTTGACCTGTGGGCCCAGTCAAAGTGATATTCGATAAGCGATAACAATTACGGAAAAGTTAAAAAATATAGTCGTTTGACTGGATAGCAGGTAAAATCGTATGAATTTAAAATTAGCTGCTTTGACGGTCCAATCAAACTGGAATGGCAAGGAAACATATTTGCTTGAGAGGAAAACTTGCTTTATAAGGGTAAATTCACACCGAGATGTGACGCGACGTGACGCGGCGTGCACTGTCAAGCCATTTAATACTTTATCTCCATTAGAAAATGCATAGTATCGTTTGAAAGACTCGGGCCGCGCGTCTTTTCCATAAAATGGCTTGACTGAGCGCGCAGCGTCGCGTCTCGGTGTGAGCTGACCCTAAATGCAACTATCTGGAGGCCCTGTATTACTTTAATCAGAAAACATCTTGTTATAACCAGTGAAACGAAATGCATGGAATCCGGAATGAATTTGATTAAATATTTCTTGTACTGCTTTGAGGAAAGTTAGTTTTTTCTGTAATGGATCTAGATAAGTACTACCTATAATTTCTTGAGTAGTATTTGGATGATTACAATTTGGCAAATAGAAGAACTGTAGCAATACAGATACGCTGAAAAAAAAAACTCAAAACCCAAACATACAAAAACAAACAAACTATTGTTGTAATACACTTGTAATGAAACATAAGTATTGTTCCATAGAGAGATTGAATGTCATGAAGAAATTGAGCGATTGTTTGTATACAAAGAGGTTTCCATTTGTGCCGACTCCCAGCCGTTATTATAAATGTATTGTGGCAGCAGATTGCAAACAACATCACTAAAAAAACACTGTTTCTCTAACATTTCACCTCAAGTCAGTCGCGCAACATTGAATCGAATAGCTTCGCGTTTGGCCAATAGCAGTCGGACACCATTTGAGAAATTCAATAGAAATCAAATAGACCGAAAACACATGCATCATGCTCATTTGCATAACGACTGGCCTTGAGATGCAATGGCAGTTGGCACGCCACTTCCTCTGGCGAGAATTTTAATTCATACTCTGAATTGAAAAACTTGGTTTTAGAATCTCGGATACCGCTTTGAAAGGCGACATAGAATCACTAAAGATTTTATACGTGTTTACGTCTCACGCGTCGTATCGATGTTTCTACTTTCTAAACGACGAATATTAAAAAAGAAACAACTGGTGTTTAATCAGACGATACCTGCATATTTAGTGAACCAGCATCAATAAAAGAACAAACAGTTTCAGTAGATCGATAGCTGTGGGAGCGGTGGAGGCATCGACCTCAAATTGCGCAACCATGGCCGGCATTCGGCGTTGCACATTCGTCACACCAACAATACAAAAAACTGTGCAAAAAGCAGCCACTGTTGTATAATACTCATCTCATTATAAATACATAGCTTTTGGAACATCTATTATTAGACAACTACTTCCGGATTTTTTTGCATTTCCTAGCGTGAGAGGATATGGCTTCATGTCGTCACTTATAAAAAGTGTCGTTCAAGTGCGGATGCCGCAGGGACGGATGTTTGGGACGTGTTCAGAATGCCTTTTCATTACTAATTTTCATTACAAACCAACACGTTTGCCATAAAAGTAAATGCTTACCAGAAATTTAGTCCAGCTCTCGAAATAAATTCACCGGGACGCGGAATCTGGAAAGAAAAGACAAAGATATTATCAACCTGTTTGTGACTTTTGTTCTGTTCGTTTAGTTCTATTATTATATCCAATAGCAGCTATATCTCTTTTTATAGTAATTCCGATTGGTCGCTAGCGAGGTTTGCGTGCCGTCGAAAGGTCATAGAAGTGCAAAACTGCTTCGTCTGCGTTACTGGATGCTATTTCTGAGATTAGAACGCGCCTCGCCTTAACCATGGGATTAGGAAACGAACCACTTTACCGTAACGTTACTGATTAACAGTCGTTTAACACTAAATTAATGGTTTTAACACTTAAAGTGATTCCTTGTTTTGCCTCTCCTAATCGGATCAATTGTATTATACTATAAATAGGTTCTACTTTTGCCTCAACAATTTATGTTTGTGATTATGACCTAGATTGCAATTGCATTGATAACAAAGATCGAGTATTTGAAACTTATAATAAGGTAACTTGAGGAAATTGCGTAAATGTCTAGGATTTTTCTAGTTTATAACTAGAGCTGTGTTTGGTAGACGCGTTCTGTTTGCAATGCCGAATAAGTTTAAGTTTAAGTCACGTTTCATATTTTGTGAGATAGTGAGTCGTGCGTGAAGATGGCTTTCTTTGTGATCAGTTTTTGTCGATATACTTGTCTAATGTTATTAGTATGTAGTTACTAGGTAACCTAAAGCCGGTCGGTCTCGCTGTGATTGCGATCCATGTCATTCGTATCAATTGCATTTCGGTATGTGTGTCGTAATTCGTTGGGAAACCCGGTGGCTGGTACGAAGGCCTACTGTTTGTTGAATTGTAAATTGTTGTTGTTGATTAAAAATCAATGATTATCCAATGACTGTCGTCCTTTCTTTCTTTTGAACCGGAACCAGTTTAATGGTACACGTGTTTTAATTCGTCACTTAACGACTTCCGCAGAAGGCGACGATGCTGCTCGAAGTACCTATTACTCAAACAAGTCGTAATGGGTTCCAAATACTGAACTGTATGTACGATGGCTGATCTTTGCCATATATCCCCTCTTTGTTTCTCAATAGGTCTGTTGAAGTGTTGGTCGAGTGCCTAGTTTCCGATCCTCTTCGTTGCCGTGAGAGGCTGTCAAATATGGTTTATCGATTTTATTCTAGCATATGTACCTATAGGTACTAGTATTATCTATGGTGATAATAACTATGATGGGGCCCGAGTGCACGTCTCCTTTTTAAGGAAATCTCTCGCCGACTGGTCGACACTTCGCGTGACCAGAGGGCTGGCTCTTTCTTTGGCCAAAGAATTTGCATTGCCATTCAGCGTGGCAATGCTGCCAGTCTTCTGGGCACGTTTCCAGATGACAGCGATGCGGAGGAGTACTTTGACACCTAAGTGTCCTATTGTCGTTGTTTTTTTAGATGTTTATATTTTCTTACTTTTAGTCATATTTTTATCATTACTTTAGTTCTATTTTTAGTCTGTATATAATGTAAATAATTAAATTAGAAAATAAAATAAACAGTACTTGGATTATTAATAAACAACTGTAAGAAATATAATAAACACTATGATTAAAGAATGGTGATTAAAACGCCAATTTAAGAAGTATTCACGCGATCGGCCCACATGGAGCGGTCTTCAAGAAAGTCCGTTTAACAGTCTACATTTATGATGGCAAAGGCAATTTCCGGGTGCATTAAAAGAGCCTCCTTGGGCGACGATACTTTATACATCCGGGCACGCCCTGTCTAGTAGTCCCGTTAGCAACCTATCCTATGGGTTAATATTTTCGCGGTGGTTTCAGCTATTATCTAGTCTAAAATTGGGGGTACTCCTCTAACCGCAACTTTATTTTAATCGCGCAACTAAATTATCCCTAGTTGCGCTCACAAATTCAAATTAAAAATATATTAAAAATATTTATTCCTTTGAGGAATAAACTTATAATATTTTTGCGCAACCATGATGAAAAATGGAGAGGGTATGATGGATTCATTAATGATATCGATAGACAGTTTTAAATCAACTGTCCTAATTGTTTATTTATGAAAACGGACTACCAGGCAAACAGAAATTAACTGGAACTAGTGCCTAAGCAACTTTTGGTCAATAAATAATGTTAAAAATATGTACAGGTTCATTAAATTGAGTTATGACAGGTGTTTTGAAAAGTACCAGGGTAACAGAAATGAACAGAAAATAGACGCCTGTAAACAATCGGGTTAAAAAATTATCAATCAGCAATAAGACACTACAGGGCATGAGTAAAAAAAGAGTCTTATACCTTACTAAAGTAAATAATAATTTAAAAAAAAACAGATGATTTTTTTTTCTCACTTAGTGTTGTTTAATCATCACGTATAATCACAGTCTGTTTCATAATCACAATTAAAAATCATAACACTATTAGTGTGCAATAAATATTACAGGACCTTACTAAACTAAATATATTAAATTTAAAAAAAATCACAGATGGCTTTATTGTAATAGTAGACATTGTTTTATTATCGCCTAAAGGGTACATTAAAATAATAGTCTGATTCGTAAAACTATTATTTTGATGTTCCCCTCTTTTATTTTGTAAGCTAGGTCAGGTAATACATTGGCTCTACTAGCAGTAGAAACATTGTGGGTTGATTATGAGTAATTAGCTAATGGGTGCAGGGATTTATCTTCCTACGAAGGCTTCGCTGTACTCCTTTCTGGCACATCGCTGATCAGCCCAAAAACATCGGCAATCACTAGAAACTAGTGACTAATGATTCAATCATTTACACTGAACGTCAATCGAAATTGTTTTCATGTCACGGTCCATTGTAAATGAGTGCCATTGTTGGTCCGTTTGTTGGTAAACAGACGCAAGAATGCCTTTCTTGTGAAAGTAATGGAATTCTAAATTTATAACAACATGGGATTTCTTTTGGCGGCTCTTGGTTACACAGTTACGCGTGAAGTTCGAACAGGGTCATCATGACACGTAGACAGTGACGGATATGTGTTTTCATAGATATGTTACCTTTTCTAAATCTAATCTAATCTAATTAGAATAGCCAAACTTAAGTGGCAGTGGGCAGGGCACATTGCTCGCAGAACGGATGGCCGATGGGGCCGAAAAGTTCTGGAGTGGCGACCGCGAACCGGAAGACGTTGCGTTGGAAGGCCTCCCACTAGGTGGACCGATGACCTGGTAAAGGTTGCAGGGATCCGCTGGATGCGAGACGCACGGGACCGGTCAATGTGGCGACACTTGGGGGAGGCCTATGTCCAGCAGTGGACGTCTTTCGGCTGAAATTACTTGATGACGTTACCTTTTCTTGTGTACAAACACCAATTGGATAAATTGGTTTGCTTCTTTGCTATTCTAAAGACCTGTGCGAATAAATACCATAGAATATTTCTTATATGCTTGTGTGGTCGAGATAATATCTGTTGCATCTAGGAGAAGCAATGGGTAAAGACCAAAACTAAGTGGATCCTACCTGGCAGAAAGCGACAACACGGCTGGACCATAAGGAGATGGCGAGATGAGCTACACTAATTTGTCAAGGATTGTCCTACAATTACCTATTAGACAGAGAAAAGTGGAAAAAACGAAGGAGCGGACATAACCCAGGAGTTGTCGATAACTATATAATGTCTATCACTATACATTCCTACCTAACTTTCATATTCGTGTTTAGGGACCATCTTTCTGTGCCCCAGAATCTGCCAGTTCTTAAGCAGGTGTCAGTAATTCACAATGAGCCACTTGTTCACGGTCCGTGGGGTATCTGTGGAGCTCCACCATCGCCAGACCGCTCTGATTCACAAGCGCAATCACTTGTAGTTCCTCGACGGTGTTACGTAAACGCGGTGTACTGCTAAGTGGCTTAATTGTTCCGCACAGTTTCGAAAATAGAGAAGTAGATCGAAAGTAAGTGTGATGTACCAGCACCCTTATTTCGTAATTATAATTCGAAGAGTTTTGAGGGAAATTCTTAATCTATTTCTTCAAATTTCCAAAAATTTCTTATGCTCTGTAGAGCACAAGATTTATTTTTATTTTTAAACGTTAATAACGAAGTGAATGTTGTTGAACTGTCAAAATGAAAGGCATTGCCATTGTGAGTGTGCGACGCAATTACTCCTCCAGTAGAATATAGTTTGGAGTACTGCAGATAAAGGAGCTCATGAACTTTTCTGATATTGCTGTTTTTTGGCTATGTTTTGGGCTGACACAATAATTGTGATTTCCTTCAGGATTTATTTGAGTAAGAAGATCGTTAAGTCGCAAAAAATACAATGATGTCAGTTATTTCAAGTACCTAGTTAATAGTAATACAAGTGATATTTTTGTATGGTTCCATGGAAATTAATAGATTGAAGTCTGTGTTCTTCAATGAAGCGGATGTGATAGACGAGATGACCTTTACAACAATGATAGTGTATGTAAACTTAGAAAGAGAACGTGCTACACTTGACATTGTGTCGATTGATTTAACAGAATAATCGAGAATAAGTTGTACTGCTTCATTAAAATCTGCTTACAGAAGCGTTTCAAGCAGTATTGCTATCTGCCTCGTTGCTCTAGTGGTCGCAATCGCGACAGCTGCATGAGGTACTGGGTTTGATTTCCGGGTCGGGCAAATTGAAATCGGATTTTACTATCAGGAATTTCTTAGTAGCAGCCACGGAGTCTGGATTTGTGCCCGGTTGTTGGTAATAGGGTCGCCCCCTATTACATGTCACGCGACTTAAACATAACTAGCGAAGTGTGAGTTTACTATTAAGTACACCTCTTCCTAACCCTTCGGGGATTACAGGCGTGATGTTATGTTATGTTATTGCTAAAGATCGGCAGTTGACTAGTTAGCAACCCGAAAATCTGACCATCAGTCTTACTAAGAGGTATCGTTTGACCTAATATCTAGGTTGTAAAGGTCAGACACGTAGCATGAAAAATACTGATGATTCAGATGCATTCTATAAGACTGATAGTCAATCCAAAGTACCCCAATATACATGGGAAGGACTAGGCAGATGACGATATTATTGATAAAGATGAACCTCCCAACATAATTATGTATGACTAAATTGTAAGGTTCTCGATGGATATGTTACGGCTAATAGCCCAAGTACGGCTACACCTAGTTTTAGCCGGGTATAACAAGGTGCAGCCGGTTAAATTTAGATGTATCCGACTTTTCTTTGGTTGCCGCTGCCGCGGCACCGCTCACTGTGCTCGCTCGGCTCGCGCCCCTTTCGTCACAGTTGTAAACTAACCTAACCTAATCCGTTTGGTCGGTGTCTCCTAGCAATAAAAGGATACACAAGTGTTACCGGCCGCACCTAAGTATAGCCGGCTAGAACTAGGTGTAACCTTACTTCGGCTTTTAGCCGTAACAGATATAAACATTAAACACTCCTTTTGTTACGTTTCATTAAACTTTCTGCATGATACGGTATAGTGTAGCTATTGCCTTGTAAACTTTTGTACAATGAATCGTATTACTCACTTTCTGTTTATATGTTACAAGCCTATTGTATTGTTAACTTCAGCCTTTAATGCACAAGTTCTTGGAAAATTAATGCTTGGCGCCTACTCTTATACCTTTTAAGCCTTAAGCGGATTCAATGCCTGCATGACGTGTCAATTACTCATGCCCATTATTTAAAAGGTTATTTAACTATCGTAGGCGTTCCTAGGTTTAGGTAGTGACGTAATGAGCCGAATATAGTGTCCTTGCATCGTAAAAATGTTTTAAGTGCTTTACTGATGACGTGTTTTCCTTAGAGTTACTCCAAGTAGTCATACATTTAATGGTTGAGAAATTATTGTTCTCACGCGTGTCATTTTGCTGTCATTGGTCCTGTCATCGCTTCCCGTGTGGTGCATTCTTTGGTGATTACGTCACTGTTTTAATTTGTTAAACTTTCTTTCTTAGATTAATTTGCTACGGGAAAGTTGCTCTAGTACCTAGACCACCTTAAAAACAAGATAGTTTAGATTCTAGACTATCTTTTTGGCCAAAATTAATTTCTTAACAAAAAACATCGTTTGAACGACAGTATAAGAGGAAAATGTAAAAACATTGTCTTCGTAAAAAGTATGTTTTAAAGTTGGCTAAATGTTTGAAACGAAGGACATTTTTCAGGTTAAAAATATAATGATATTTTTGCAAAACTTTGGCAAGTTTACAACAATTTTGTTTTTTAAAGTCAGGAATTTATTAGGTATGGCGTCGTGAATGCTTCGTTTTACAAGTCAACTGAATCAAATTGCAGTTGCATTGGTCATATCCAATTATACCGAGATCAGTATCATAAAATCATACTTACTGGAATACCAAACTAGTACATGTTTCATTGCTCTACCTACAATAACAATACCTTTTAAGTTACACCATTATGGCATGGCATACAAACATAATTCATTCCGAATATTACGTTCTAAAAATAGAACAAATCTATAAAAGTATTGGTACAGAAATAACATATTGTGAAGGTTTTACTAAATATAGAATTGTTATAGTAATACAAATCCTACAATACAGAATATTTTGGTGTGTATTTTTGACGAGTTTTATTAATCTATTTAAAGTTGTTCTAAGTATAGGACAAACCGACAAATCCATGGAGTTTACAGAAATACGAACTTTTGTAGGTTTCGTGTGTTTATACCGAGTATTCTATCGCCTTCTCTGGAAAAGTTTTTATGTTGTGAATGAAGCACATGCAAGTTTTTTTAATAGGTTGGCTATTTATCAGGCTTTAGGCCGGCCGCATGCATCATGCAACACGTTTTTAAGTTCTCAGAAAAGATCATACTGTTTCTGTGGTATTCGTGTACTCTCAATATATTTACTACTTCATGATTGTGTCCTTTCTCCTCCAATTTAACAGCTTGATTAAGACATTAATTTAGTCGACATTCAATTAAAAGACACACGATAAAATCGCACTAATCGCCCGTCTGATCGTTAATTTAAATTAACACAAAAACTGCTTCCATTAAATTTAAGATAAATCGCTCGATAAAAAGTGTTGTGCTCCCCACATGCGCGTGAGTGCGTTTGATGCATGACTTTAGTATAACTCGCATTTCGAATCGATGTAGCACGAGGAAGGATTGATATATAAATCTTCGTAGATCAGATTAGATGCGGCCGTGGATGTAAATGATGTAATGGATGGAAGATACGGCCTGTGTAGGGTTGCCTGGCAACGTGAAAATTTATTTGACAAGTAATAAAGGCGAGATCTTTGAAGAATTAAAGGATGAAGGAGTGACAGGGGCATGGAAGGATTGTAGTTAGGATGTTTTTGTAGTTTTAGACGTAGTTTATGACATGGGAGACATTAATAATGAGTTTAATGTTGAATTTATATCTAATGTCAAAGTTAAGAAGCGCAATTATTCGGCCCCATTTATTTCAGTTTCTCTTTAATCCACTCAATTAAAATCATAGTTTAAAATGAATAGAGAAACAAACAGGAAAGTGATATTTAAAGCTAACAGTTAAATGTTAACTCTGCAGGTAGGGAAATGGCATAAGCTTCAAAACAGAGCTGTTAGCACGGAGTTAGACACGGAGAGGATAAATATTTTCTGCTTAAGTAAAGTAAGTGTAAGGTAAGTAAGTAAAGTAAGTGTAAGGTTAAGTAAGTGTAAGTGTAAGTAAGTAAAGTAAGTGTAAGGTTCGTTGCATGTTATGAGAAACGGATGTTTTCCAATAGAGGTAAACGAGTTTGCAAGTAAGGTATCAGTTTCTAAGTTGCGAATGACAGCAGTAGTTGCGTAGGTTTGGTTCATATCTGGGCATCGCATGACGATTGTGTAAACTGAAGTTTCCCAATGGGCTCATGTTACTTAGGCCCCATTTGTTCAAATATTTGGGTGTCATTTGGTGTAACAACGGTGTTGGTTACAGCTTTTATGGCAACGAAAACGACAGTAACTGCATGGGAGGTGGCTTATAAACGCTGGCAGTGATTATAAGAAGGAATGAGGTTACTAATATCAACGGGGTTAACAAGCAGAAGAAAGGACCTCTTGACCACTCAAATATTATTATACACCTAGAAGACGAGGTGATGTAGCCGTTCCAAACCTGGGACAAAATAAAATTGACAGGCATTTAAGAGTGACAAAACACCATGACGTAACACCTTCCAATTTCATAAATCTTCCAGCAGAGGCCTATATCGTTGGCAAACAGTTGGCGACGCTCCAGGAGCTGGACACATTCGCTCGTATTTCACTCAATGCGAAATAGTCTCGGGAAATAAAGTGTACTATTAATGCGCGCTATTTTCGGAGCGCGGCGTCCAATAGTCTGCCATGCAATCTCGTATATCTGCTGTGAATGCTAATTTCGTTAGCATTTTGTTTTAGGATGAATTTCACCACTCTTAAACGCGATCAGCACAACTAACTACGTCAAGAGCTGTCACTGTCAAGAGTCATTGGCACTATGGAATATTGATTCTGGGAAGTCTTTAACGCGGTTTAGATGTGGTAATTACGTTCATTTTTATTGGTGGGATTCGACCTTAGTTGTAAATAACGTGCAATATGAAATGCGTGTACGAAAGAACAAAGCCATTAACGGAGATAGAAAAGGCTGAAATTAAAGATAGACTTGTGCAAGTGTTCCGGATCATAAATTGTTTCAATTACACTATTGCTAATAACAAAAAAAATAGTAAACGTGATTTACTAGCTAAAGAATCGCAGGTCAATGCAACTGTTGGTAATGAAGTAATGATCTTATTTTTGCGCAAAAAATTAAAATTCTTGAGCGTTCTCGGTGGATATAGTGTGCTATAGAACGGGTTAGTATTCATAGCAGACCCATTCATTAATTCTTTTTATAGATCTTTGACTTTTAATGACTATTGAGTCATTAACATTGATCAATCGAGACTTATTTTTGGAGTTTTTATAGTTTACTGAGCTTGAGATATAGGTTGTATTTAGAAATATTATTATAGACGGTAGAGTATATTCCACGTTTACGACTATAATTTCGAGTTTTTAAGTAGTAAAATAAAGCTGGTCTTGAAACGATTACTGCAGTATTACTGCATTTACAGCCATTATACCTGAGCTATCACAACACAACTTAAATCTAGGGAGTAACTTCAACAGCTAATGCTCAATAAAGTTCAACGTAATTCCCCCGAAACCATTTCGTGTTTTGCTTTTGCTCATATGACGCATTTCGTATTTTATCATGTTTGTTTTTTTTCTGAATATTTTATTTATACACAGTCAAATGTTTCCATCCATTTAACGAGTTTGTTAGTGTTAATAAAACGTGACAAATTGCTTCTGCATGTTTTATAAAAAAAAAATAAGAGCGAGACTGAATAACTGTAGAGGTAATTAGTACCTATATTTTGATGTAGCTGGCAACATGAGAAGATCCAAAAAGAGAGTCAGACAGAGAAAGGTATCCTTGTAGATACCATTTATCTATATGCTGACGCCGATTGCAAACGAGTTATGCAACAGGAAACGCAAACTGCGACAAAAGTTGCCAACATCAAAACTTTTATCAACGATACAAAATAAATTGGCACCAAAGACGGTGCAGTTAAAAGTAAAAATCCATTCGCAATGGTAATTTAACGAACACTATGTGCAACATTTTAAAAGGCATGTTTCAGTAATAGCTTTGCTCCATATAAGGTTGTAAGGCCATCGACCCACTGGTATATTGATTGCACAGTCACTGAGTTTTGTAGGGCGAACGGAAACAAACAGCGTTACTTTATGGAAGCCCTTTTGTAGGGCATACCTACAAGCTTTTCTATTCAAGTTTCTAGGTCATGTGGTTCAGATATAAAATTATATTTGTTTATGAGTATAACACATGTGTTTGTGTTGATTCGGCTCTTTCGGTTGGTGTGTCTACATTTGTTCGTAGCTTACTTGGTTTCTTTGGAATTATTTATCTGCGTTTGATTAAATATATCTTTAACAGTTTTCAAATGGTTCTAAGATGTACAATTGTCTAGATGAATACCAGCTATAAATGCTTCTGTTTTTTGTTATTCGCTATAGGACTTTAAATTGATGTCTCACTAAATATCCATTGATTTGATTTTATTGATTTTGTCCATGTTTCAAACATTGACTACAGAATTCATTTACAAATTGAGTAAATAAAGCACGTCCTTCTCCAAGTATTTTACATACATATTTGAAAACGACTTTTTTCACTATGTCGTTTCTATTTCTTTGTTATCTTCAGTTTCAATAATAGCCATATTATTTATGTCTCAGTAAAATGTTCCAACTCATATTCAATGAATGTAAGAGATTTGGCACGTCTCGACTTTTGGTCCACGTCATGTCTACGTAGCAAAGATCAAGGTTTCTCACTAGTTCATTGTATGACATTGGTATCACAGGTATTGTTCAGTATTATGTTTACTTTATGAGTGAGTAACTGTCTGCACCCTTGAGTGAAGTTCTTTTGCATTTGTGGACAAGGAAGTCTGTGGCGTTCGTTTTTTGCTAATACCGGATAGGAATGTTCACATGATCTACGTGAATGCCTTTTTTATCGTTTGGGGATCTTTTACATCTTTTATTCACACCGTAACAATATATTCGGCGTCGACTTATTTGTACAGAATAAACAGTTTTTCTTTGCGCACTCGTTTAGTTTTCATCGGGAACAGCGACAAACGGACCATAACTGCATGACCTACCTTCCCATCAATCCTACAAGTTCAACCATGACGTTTCTAAACATTATTATCCTGAGGAAACCAAACATGTTCCTTAATAGGTTCTACTTTAAGGAAAAATACTTCAGTGCCTTGTTGAATAAACATAATTTGATTTCACCTTGAAGTGTGCCAAACATGTTTAGACAGACTAACAAGCTCATAACAGCTGATTCCAAATGAACAGTTTGAAGCTAAAACTCTTCTGACATAGTTGTATTTTCCTGTTTATTGGCAAAGATGGAACTCGTGTCAGTCATAAGCATATATTATAAGTTTTCATATTAATTATGTAAATTCTCATTGACGTCACTCGAAGCGAATCTAGCGAAGCAATGTAACCGACTGTTTATTAATCCATACGTTACACATCTAGGAATCTTTTTGTCATGATGTTTATTGTTAGTCCTTTTTATTTTCATCGTTACCGTTTTTGTCTTCATTTACCTGGTGAAGAATGTCCTCTGCTAAAGACGGATATACTCAACATCCCTAAACCTAGTGATCTTTAGAGAACATTGCATGGTTTGTACAAAATTGTCATCATCGCTTGCAGTTTGTTAAAGATGGGTTACAGTACAGTACCTGAGTGCAGTAGTTCCTGATGATCTAGCTTGAAGAACGCAAGACTTACTAAGTGATTGATAATGTCTGATACAAGCTTAATCTTTTTACTTTACCGTAGAAGTTTCATATTTTGGTAACCTCTTTTTAGTAAGTTATACGAGACGCATCATTCGTAATTTTTTTGATCTCGTACAATAATCACTATTATTCAGACATCTAAAAATACATTTTAAAATGAGCATTGACAATGGCAAAAAGTTTACGCGTTCATGAAGGTCACAAACGGTACGACACGGACAATTTACAATTTGCGAGCAAAGCCGAGGGAACTGCTAACTGTACGTCAAACAATGACTCGATCGATATGCCTCGTCGTGTCTCTCTGTTTGTGCCTTTATTTAGAACCTACGTAGGTTGATTTATCAAAGTAATGATATTTGCCTTTAACGTTTCAGTTGTCTTCAGTTTGCGCGCTTGGTGCTGATTTATCTATATACTGTTCATCATTATTATCCTGTCCTTATCCCTGCTTGTGTTTTTCTTTCAGTTCTCTTTATAAGCCGCCATCTCAGAAGTCTCCTTCTTTCCAACCAGTATCATCTTTCACTAGTTCACCTATCATTTCATGTGTATCTTTAAATAAATTGCATTCTTGTTTCATTATTTTACACATGATTACTCCTAGTGTTTTGGAATCGAATTATTTTTAATTTGACATAATTGTTTGTGTCTTGTAGTAATTTGTAAAGATCACAATTGTATCACTTGTGAAATAATCGTCCATCAAAATGAATGTCAAATCTACAAGCAGATCGCGTGTAGATTCCTCATACTCACATACGTTACAATATTTGACACTTAACACAACATTAATGAATGGCCATCATCATTTAATGCTTTCGCCGCCATTAACTTCACGTGCGTCAAATTAATTTGTCCAAAAATAAACGAAGTGATTAATGGGATACTCTATTATGAGATACTGTGTCTATGGTCGAAGATTCCAACTCCTTCGTTATGGCTTTGCTCCCCTTCGGCATACCTTGATGATGTATGGCGATCGTCTTGTGTTTTGGGAACCGTCTTAATGGATTCTGTGAAGCCGTCATCTGATTGTGCAATATCTTTTAAATTCATTGTCTTGTTACTCGTACATTATGGGATGATTTAAGGATTAGGGTTTCGGGGATATGTATTCAAGTTAGGTTGGACTTGGTCTTGGATATACAACATTATTTTTAGTCATATAAGATTTTAAACTATTATGGTCACTAACATTACTATTAATACTAACCGTGACCGTACCGTCCGTTTATCCGTGATCATGGTGCTTGCAACGGCGCCGAAATGTCGGGAACTCATAACAAACAGTAAACATGGTAAATAATCCGTTAGTATTAATAGTTATTATTTTTAGTCTATGCGAAACCTGAATATAGTTTGTTCAGAATAAGTAATTGAATCGATTCCAATATTTTTTAACCATGTTATATTTTTTTCCCAAAAATATTTAAAAGAGTTAAAAGTTGGACACCGAGCGACTTTAAGTACCTATCGCAATAATTTAGGTACCTACTGCCAAATTATTATTTTCAATGACGACACTGGAGGCGCGCGCTGCGTTGTGACCACATTTTTGTGCGGACAACTAGGTAACAGAACAAACTTATAACTTTGTGATTTTTCATGATACAGTTTTGAAATTTTGTAGATTTTTTACATAAAAGTACTAGACACGTGTTTCAGGTTTCGCATATACTAAAACTAATGTTGTAGTTTGTCGTCAACCTATTTTAGAGTCCTTTTAGGTAATTTCATAGTAGGTACCGTTTCCTTGAGTACAACCCAAAGTATTAGCCGATATAGCAAAAGATATCAAGATAAGATAAAGTCGATAAATCTTTGCAGTGTTCTTGGAAAAGTTACTGTAACAAAGATAGAGAGATCGGTTAAGATAAATGTTGATAAAGTATAGGTGCAGTTGTCATTGTGGCCTGTGGGCACTGTAGTTACCTACATCTCAAATACGAGTGTGAGTCATGAAGAGTCATACATTACTAACATAGGTATATCAGTATACGTATAGTAAGCTATTATTATGAGGTTCATATTATACAGTGTAGATTTGACTGCAACAGTTCTGATGAAAAATCAGAACTATAATGACCGTTTTTATTAAAACTAAGCGAAACTTGAAATAATGCTCACATAAAAGCGTACTGTTGGGTTCAACACTTGTCTAAGCGACGAAAGTTAACATTCCAATAGTGTAATGATACTTGGGCAGTCTTTTGTGTCGCTTGGAGTTAGTTAAAACAGAAATAGTCTTTTACGAGTGTTTGTAGTTTGGCAGATCAGATAGACAACCAAACAACGTTAAGTTATTCATAGCAGTTTTTCCTATACCTGAAGATACAAATACAAAAATAGTTATTTCATCTCAAACATTGTGTCATATATAAACTGTGGCAGTACGTTACAATAGTACCTACTTGGGTCAGAGCTATCTCACTCTTCCCTTATGTTATGTGGTATCTTAACGATGAAAATAATGAGGCTTGTGAATAAAAAAATAAGATATGTTCAATATTTAATGAGTAACTGATGAAAACCTCTTTGTATTTGAGTATTCTATTGTAAAGTTCGTTCGTACTAGAACTTTACCAGAGACTACCATAATTATTTATTTCTAACTCATTCACGATAAAAGAATTCAGCGTAAAATTCCCACGGCAAACCAATGATTTTGGTTAATTAGGGCTCTATAATTCAAAGTTAATTACAAACCAACCTAATTCATTTACCAGTAACTGTTAAGGGGCTTCTGAGAAATCACTGGACACTATAAATAGTGTACATTAATGGTCCTACTTTGGACAAAGACCTCATAAAATTACATAAGCACATAATTGATGTTATAACGATGTCTGAGGGTGTTCACAGCGTCCATCTGTTTGGGTGTGTGTATATGTATGTATAGGTAGATTAAATACTCTAGGCTAGTAGAAGGTGGGCAGTAACTGGAACAGTAACGGGATTTCAGATCTCTAGCGCTAGTAGTTACTAGGGCACTTCCTCATCATTATCGTTAGGTAGGTACCAGTAGCGAAGGGTCAATTTTTTAAGAGGTAAGCCGGAGTACATTTCTTAAATGTGATTATATAATTTGTCTATAGAATACTGACTGTGCCATTTTTCAAAAGGAAGCCGGTAGGAATCGGGTTATATGGAACCTTGGCCACTGGTAGGTACTATCGATTAACGCACAAAGGTTTTCGATATTGGAAATCGCGTTACGGAACTCAAATGGAATTGGGCAGGACACCTAACAAGGCGCAGTGATAACAGGTGGACTAAGGCTGTCACCGAATAGCGTCCAAGAACTGGCAAAAGAAACGTGGGTCGTCTGGCGGCGAGATGGGCAGACGACATAGTTGCCATCGGGAGAAAAACCTGGATGAGGCTGGCACAGGACCGTGGAGATTGGCACAAGAAAAGAGAGGCTTATACCCAGCAGTGGGAGAGTTCGGGCTGTGGATGATGATGATGAGGTACTACTACGCTGCACACTGCACACACACACTGCACTGCTCATCAGGCTGGTAGCAACTGGATGAGAGTTGCCGAGAATCGAGTTGAGTGGCATGCGATTGAAGAGGCCTATGTCCGGTAGAGGCCTGGCTGTTGTAGGCTAATGATGATGAGGTACTATCACCCTTCAAACGTTTCATACAAAGACAGTTAAAATATAATACACTAGCTGTGCCCCGCGGTTTCACCCGCTGCTTCTGACTTGTTTTCTTTTTGCGTAGCGTGATGTTATAGCGTATAACCTTCCTCGATAAATGGGCTATCCAACACTAAAAGAATTTTTCAATTCGAACCCGTAGTTCTTGAGATTAGCGCGTTCAACCAAACAAGCAAACTATTCAGCTTTATAATATTATTATTATATTATTATGGTAATGATTCTCAAAGGGATCAGATATTGCTTATATTGCTAATTTGATCCTAACTATGACTTACCTCTTACCTACTGTGACAGAGGCCTTTACTTTGCTTTTACTTTCGAGTCAATCTTGGCTGTCAGCTTTTCTTTCTTGAAAGGAAGGCTCATTATCACAAGTCACTTTACGATGTACTCCTATAATAATCCATTTCGATAGATACTCGCCGGCGGCGGCGCATCACACAAGACCGAACGGTTATCACACCACAAGTCGTTAAAATTTATGACATGCTTTTGTTTTGTATAGAAAATATCATGGTATAGCCGTATAGTCGGCCAACGAACCAGTAATGAGTATTTGATGGGCTTACTTCGTTCTTCGCATTCCATATGGTACAACAATACTTAAGTAGTTCAAAAACTTTTGAAAGTCAAAGTAATTTGCTAGAACATGTAACGCCAACCTAAAGTATTGAGATGTTTTCAACTACGATTTGATGTAGATGTTTCAAAATCAAAATCAAAATATTTTATGTCACATAGGCCTTGATGGGCACTTATAAAACGTCGACAAAAAGGTGCACGGTTCGGGTTGGTCACGGAGGTGGTTTGTTTACCAAGAATCTTGTAGCAAAGGATTACCCCAGCTATGTGGAGGCAAAGGTAGGTTTACGAAACAAAGACGCACGAAAAATCTGTTGGTCTTCATCATCATATTCCTGCTCTTGTCCCATTCACACGTTTTCTTCTTCCATTCTTCTCCATCAGACGTCACGGCATTATTTACTCCTTATTCAAATAGAAATCATATTATTTCTACTTTATTTAATCTTCAGAATAAACCCAACTTGTAGCTGTAACTGTTAATTAATAATCCACTTGATATACTCGTAATAGCTCTCCTTTCTTTGTCCTGACATTCCTCCTATGGCTTCAGTCACAAGACAAACGTTCAGGCCATTTAGCTGGCTCGGCTGGAATTAGGACAGTCTGTAGACAGACTTAGTAAGTTAGGCGCCATGCGGAAATAAAGTATTTTCCTTATTTCTTTTGGTTAATTCGAAGCAGCATAAATTATAAATGTAATGTTGTTTTCCATACAAAAATCTTAAATGCGAAAATCGTGTGAAAACATCTACAAAAAGTTATCAAATTAAATAAAAAAACAAACAATACATTTCAGAAAAAAACAGTTAGTCATATAATATCGTTTGTAAGATTGCTTAGTCTAGTTTAACTTTAAGTCATTCAGCTATGTAAGGCAGTTGGCATACTTGACCAGCAATCCCCAACTTATAAGAATCGATACAGTTTCATATGCCCCCATTCCCCCATTAATACCAAAAGCATGTACATGTAAATATAGTTCTAATTGACTTTATATCGCATTACTTATTCACACTTCATTAACTTAAAAAAATCATATTCTACTAAAGCAGAACAAGGACGCCTACTTCGAAATCATGAATATTAAAGTTTCAGGTTTCATTGCGTGTTTTATGTAATCAATTATTAATTAACATTGTTTGTTTTAATAATAATCTTTTAACAACATGGTACTTGTAAAATAAATAATTGATAGAATGTCTGTAAAATGTAAACAGAAACACACTAACTTCATTTAAAAGGAAATTAAGAAGTGTATTGTATTATTATTACTTGTTTGTGGTTTTCCTGACGATAAGCGATGGAAATGAAACATTTGAATGCCGTCAAACTATAGGAGTGCTTTGACCTCATTGAAATAATTCAAAAAGCAATAAAATGTTAAGGTTTGTGGACCACAATAGAGCTCCGTCTCAATGGGGTCTCGCTAGTTCATTGCTTACAAGTACTTAACCTAGATTTGGTCTCCAATTGAGTCTGACAAATACGAACTGTTATAAGAATTTGGCATATCGCAAACAGTATTGGTGATCTGTAAAACTAGTTAATTTTACTTATTACAATCATTGACAATTTCTGTTTTTTTTTCAGTAAGGTGTGGAAAACGGGGCAACGAACCTGCAGTGCTAAAGTACGGTACTCCCTTTCTTCTCCTAAAATTGTTTGTCCGAAAATCATTATCCATAACACGTTTGCTATAAACTTCAGTAACCATAATGTTCAAAACCCCGAAATTTTGTTTAACATAATTATCTTTAGTTCTAATAGTATTCTGTCATAATATCGAGTACTATAATAATTGAATCTCCTAATTTTACATGACCTAAAGTCATATGTCCTAAGTATTGTGTTAAATAATGAGTATTATTCCGAAAGTTCATTTATTTTTTTAGTCTTAAAACATTTGCTAAAAATTAGGTTTGGCTGAGCGCAGGCTTGAGTCAAGATAGTCTTAAGACAGACTATTGCTTCACATAAAGTATGAAGCCGCGCAAGCTTGAAACACTTAAGACTGTCGTGACTCAAGTCTGCGTACAGCCTTAGTGACAGAAGCGAATCGCTGTAAATCCGACCCCACGCAGTCTTGTCTGCTCTACCCCTAGAGTGTAATTTAAAATCGCGTAGGCGCGGAGGGGCGAGGCGGCGAGGAGGCGGAGCCGTGACAGAAACCATGCCTGCTGCATGTTGCATGCTTGTTTGCATGCTGAATGCTGCGTGCTTGCTTGCAGGCTGCATGCTTGCTTGCATGCTGCATGCTTGCTTGCTTACAAAAACCACATGTTTACAATCAACTGCTTTATTGAGTCCATGTATAATATATTTATCCCGAAGAATATTATTATTATAAATAAACATTACTTCTGTAATTTGAATTTAGGACTTTTAACTTTTATTGAAAACGGTTTTATGTCTTTTGTATATTATTGATTGTAATATTTATGACAAAGGGATTTAGAACATTTTATATTTAGGGATTTCAATTTTATGGCATGTGACATTATGTGATATTAAGTTCGGGTAAGTTATCATTCGGACAAATGATGATTAGGACAAAAAAAGTTATGGCACTTTAAATTATGGATAAAAAAGTTAGGTGACACAATAGAGAACCCTAAAGTACACTTCATTATGGGCTAGACAAATAAATAGACGTTGTACATTAATTGACTGCTAGGAAGACTATGGTTTATTGTACTGAAACCTGAAACAAATATTTCAAGTGACAATAGAAAAGTTGAATAAACATGCGAAGTACAAACACAGTAATCATAATACATAACATAGCTATAGCATATTGAAAACGTCTATTTTAAAAATGTTTTTGCACACACATACTTGTGACATAGGAGTGTCTACAAACAAGCGATTAGGAAATAATGCGCAGTTGGCACAAGTTGTATGGTAATGTCTGCTAATTTGTGCCAACGAGACGAATGTAGCGAGTAACGTGTCATGTGCAAATTGCATTACTAAATGTTATCGTAGGATGTGCCTTGAATATCTTATTTTGTGAGTGGTACTGTCCCAATCATTCTGCTAATCATCATCTCATCTGCCTACCCTTTGATAAGGCAGACTGGTTGTCAGACTTTCGATCTTCTGACTACCCGTAACGCCACTGTCTACAAATGACAGCCGGGACCAACAACAGCTTAACGTATTTCTTGATTCTGAGGCACGTAGGTCACTGTCAAATATCTACAAATGACAGCCGAGACCAACGCGACGGCTTAACGTGCTTTCTGAGGCACGAAGGGAAGTCGGTACGTAATGATGATCCACAGACTGACCTCGACTAGCACTGCTTATCTGAAGATCGATCCATGCGGCTGTTATTATTTAGCCACGAGCCCCTTCAAATGAAGCAGAATCAATCAGGTCGTTAGTCGATAAAGTCAAACCAAGGCAACAGGTAGAATATGTGGTAAGAAAATAATTTAATTAAGAACGAGATTGTAGTCTTACAACGTGGGCAGGTAAGTATCTACTTTTGGAGAATTATCCTTGAAAATACTTGGAATGGGTGCTCAACGGTACTCCCTTTCTTCTCCTAAAATTGTTTGTCCGAAAATCATTAACCATAACACGTTTGCTATAAACTTCAGTAACCATAATGTTCAAAACCCCGAAATTTTGTTTAACATAATTATCTTTAGTTCTAATAGTATTCTGTCATAATATCGAGTACTATAATAATTGAATCTCCTAATTTTACATGACCTAAAGTCATATGTCCTAAGTATTGTGTTAAATAATGAGTATTATTCCGAAAGTTCATTTATTTTTTTAGTCTTAAAACATTTGCTAAAAATTAGGTTTTAGGCTGAGCGCAGACTTGAGTCAAGATAGTCTTAAGACAGACTATTGCTTCACATAAAGTATGAAGCCGCGCAAACTTGAAACACTTAAAACTGTCGTGACTCAAGTCTGCGTACAGCCTTAGTGACAGAAACGAATCGCTGTAAATCCGACTCCACGCAGTCTTGTCTGCTCTACCCCTAGAGTGTAATTTAAAATCGCGTAGGCGCGGAGGGGCGAGGCGGCCCGCAAGTTGAGGAGCAGGTGGTTGTAACACTCGCCGCCGCGGCTGAGGCTGGCCGGCGAAGCCGGCCAGCAAGCCGAAGCTGCGGTGGTGAGCGTTAAACCCATCTGCGACGATAAACTCGCGTGGGACCGCCGGAGCCCCGCAGCGCCGGAGCCGTGACAGAAACCATGCCTGCTGCATGTTGCATGCTTGCTTGCATGCTGCGTGCTTGCTTGCATGCTGAATGCTGCGTGCTTGCTTGCATGCTGAATGCTGCGTGCTTGCTTGCATACTGCATGCTTGCTTGCATGCTGCATGCTTGCTTGCATGCTGCATGCTTGCTTGCTTGCAAAAACCACATGTTTACAATCAACTGCTTTATTGAGTCCATGTATAATATATTTATCCCGAAGAATATTATTATTATAAATAAACATTACTTCTGTAATTTGAATTTAGGACTTTTAACTTTTATTGAAAACGGTTTTATGTCTTTTGTATATTATTGATTGTAATATTTATGACAAAGGGATTTAGAACATATTATATTTAGGGATTTCAATTTTATGGCATGTGACATTATGTGATATTAAGTTCGGGTAAGTTATCATTCGGACAAATGATGATTAGGACAAAAAAAGTTATGGCACTTTAAATTATGGATAAAAAAGTTAGGTGACACAATAGAGAACCGTGCTCAACAGTAGCGAAGGGTCAATTTTTGTAAGAGGTAAGCCGGAGTACATATCTTTAATGTGATTATATTATTTGTCTATAGAATACTGACTGCGCCATTTTTCAAAGGGAAGCCGGTAGGAATCGGGTTGTATGGAACCTTCGCCACTGGTGCTCAATAATCTGATTTAAAGACTGAAGTTGAGTTTTTCAGCTTGAGATGACAAACTAATAAGGAAGATGAGCTAGTTCCAACTAACGACCACACTGCCCGAAAATCGTCCCTAATTAGTTCACTATATAGTATAAAACAAAGTCACATCCCGCTGTCTGTCTGTCCCTATGTATGCTTAGATCTTTAAAACTACGCAACGGATTTTGATGCGGTTTTCAGTAGTAGATAGAGTGATTCAAAAGGAAGGTTTATATATTGCACCCGTGCAAAGCCGGGGCGGGTCGCTAGTAAAGAATAAGTACCTTGAAGACGGAGAAACATGCAGAGTAGCAGCTGGTGGAAACAATGGTGTTTTATCAGGTGTGTTCCATTCACGTCAGAAACATATTTTTTTCATTATTACGTTAATTGGCGTGATGAAATAATTATAACCAGACGTCATAATATGAGCCTCTGTAAAATAATGTTCTTACTTAGCGTTCATTTACTAAAATCTATGCACAATAACATAAATACATATTACGCTTGTAATCCCCGATGGATAGATACAGTACACCACCCATATTTCACCAGTTATGTTTAAGTCTCCTGCCATAGGGAGGCAGCCTATTGCCATGAGCCGAGTACAGACCCAGATGGTGGGCTGCTAATAAGATATCCCAGTTGGCAAACTCTTTGCACGACCTGGGGATCGAATCTAGGACCTCATGCTCAGGAGTTAGCGCTTGCTTGTTGCTATGAAAATATAATGTACAAAACAATGCAAGTGAATCTAGACATCTAAAATTCAATGGCGTCGTTTTTACCTTGACTTTATCGAATAACCGATCAATATACGATTGCTAACTGTAAACTGTGTAGTAAATATCTATGATGTTTCTAGACATGGAATATTGCGTTTTGTTTGGTTGAAAACTAGACTTGGTACTTAAATTAAAAATTAGAAGTCGTACCAGAAATCCATAGGTATACACTGTGGACCTTATGTGATTTCCTGTCAGCAAAAAACGAACTTACATGCACATTTCGAAAGAATCGATGAATTTTCAAAAATCTTTCCTTAAATTTTTTTTTTTTTTTTTCATAAAGTCTTTGTTATAGGCAAAAGGACCTCTCATAGTACTTTAGATTGTGCGTTCTCTGTCAGTGATTGAATTAAATATTTATATTTCAGATACTTATCATTATTTATAACATAATATTTAGTTTAAAGCAACCCATAAGTAATAGTTGTTTCTCTAGCGCTTATAGAAGGTGAGTTCACAAAAGGCGTCGGTCGGACCAGTAGCGAAGGGTCAATTTTTGTAAGAGGTAAGCCGGAGTACTTAGCTTTAATGTGATTATTTTATTTGTCTATACAATACTGACTGTGCCATTTTCAAAGGGAATCCGGTAGGAATCGAGTTGTATCGAACCTGCGCCACTGGTCGGTACTACACATTTTTCAAACAATAATGCAGTGGTTATGGATTCAAAGTTGAATTTACAATCAAGGTTACGTTACTGCGCCTGCGTTGCAACGTTGTTTAGTCTTTAACAATTCATTCACAGGTTTTACGCAAATATTTTTACAACATGTGAAACGAAAACCAACCAGTTCTTTATCTAGAAAAAACTTGTCTGGTCTACTACAACTAAAAAACCCGAATACTGAAAAATCACGCTCTAATTAAATTCGGGCTTTACAAGGTAAAATCGACTCCTCCTATTGTTGAAGTCGGTTAAAATGTAGCCTATGTTAAACGGGCCATAATAACGAATCAATTGACACCTTATTCATCAAAATCGGATGCGGTACGGAGGGACATACTTACGTAAATTCAAACCGTGTTTAATAAATTGTTCTGTTTCTGTCAATCGTTGGAAGATGATAGAGACAGAATGACGTTTCAAACATGTTTTTACCCGATTGCAGCGAAGCCCAAAAAGAGGGTTATGTTTTTGATATGTATGTAAGTATGCCCGTTTCTTTGTTCCCTCGTAACTCCTAAACGGATGAACCGATTTCGAAAAATTATATGTTGTTGGATTTGTCTTGTTATCTTAACGGTTTCAGTGATTCCCCTGTAAAACATTTTCTTTTTTACACAACTCAGCCAACTTAATAGCTAGCCGTAAATAAACTGTGAAAGGACATTTAAATGTATTTGGAGATCTATTGTACAAGCAGGCCTTAAGCGAAAAAGGTTATATATCCTCCGCAAATATTATGTAACAAGCAAAACTAACAAATACGTGTAAAGTGGTCACAGCTATTGCGTAAGGCGAGGATCGCGTGACCAGTGACCACCATAAGCTATGGTGTGTGGACGTTACCGCACCGATGTAACTGTATCCCAACTGTCATGGAACGGAAGTGGGCGGTTTAGTGCGCGGGAATAACTCGATACAGGCCTGATACCCACTAAACGTATCAGTCATGACAGTCATGTACCGATATCCCGCCAGAACATTGAGTATCGTCTTACTTGGTATTACTGTTAGGTGGAGCATTATAATTTGTAAATTCGAGATTATTTTGTATTCGATTCAGCCTGTAATGGTCTTGTTTGCTGAGAGGCAGTAGATTTGTTGGCAGACCCACTGGTCTGCGAAGCATGTCACAAAAGCGAGGAGGAGGCCTATACTCAGTAGTGGATGAGAAAGGCTTCTAATGATCATGATGAGGTCAAAGCCATCTAGAGAAAAAAAGAGCTTGCTTAGGATGTTACCACACCAATCGATCGATCGTCGATCGATGCCGTCGTTCGTCGATCGATGCCATGAATCGATGGTAGACTGGATTAGTCGACGTCAGCCAAAAGTACCACACCAATCTATCTATGAAGACCGATTTCGATCGATCGATTGGTGTGGTAACACCCTTAGTGCGGGTTGGTGATTTCTTCAGCTTAATTTTTGGGGGTATTATTTCCAAACATTACACCGTCATCATTTCTATCACCCATCATCTCAACTTTGATTGAATGCTTTTATTAGCCCAGATTTTCTCACAATGCTTTTCTTTACCGTCTCCTCAGTCAGTAAAGTGAACATGGATAAAGTTAATGATGTTAATTTACAATTTGGGTTAATGCTAGTCATTACTGGTGGCAAGGAGATCTTCTTATCGACTGATGTTTATGTAGCCGGTGTTTGAGGTCATAGATTAATGCAGGATGTAGATCTGGCTACGGTTTACGCATTGTACTTTAATGGTCTTTACTATAGGTCTACACGCGAGCGACCCGATATAGTCCAGTTAAGCAGACGACAACCTCCTGGGTTGAACTGCGAGATGC
This sequence comes from Noctua comes, assembly GCA_963082995.1. NCBI lineage: Eukaryota > Metazoa > Arthropoda > Insecta > Lepidoptera > Noctuidae > Noctua > Noctua comes. The sequence goes on along the minus strand of OY720281.1, from coordinate 11,711,255 downwards.
CATTTCGAAAAAAAAAAAGAAAAAAGCGACCTGATACAGCTGACTAACCCACATCAGAAGATGAAAAACTCCGGAAATGTAGAACTAAAATACACTGTCAAACTTCAAGACTCCAAGTCTTACAACAAAATATAAAAAAAATTGCCAACAGATAATTACCAACTGAAGACAAATTGACAGTTAACTATGCAAATGTCTCAAAGCTAGGTCAAGTTGAACAATTTACCTCGACTTACTAAAACAACGTTTAATTCCTTCTAAAGGCATCCGACATTCTTCTCCCTCACTCCTTTGTTGATAAAGCAGGATAGCAACAACTGCGTTCGTAATCTCATGGTAAATCATTTGAATCGTATGGCATGCGTGTGCGCACGACTCACAATGGGTGATAAGAACTGAGTCACAGTGAGAGAGCTGCTTTTACAGGTATTTAATGCACGTGTGCCGATTGTGATGACATTTCTAGACTGCGAGAAAGCATTATTGGAAAGCAATGTAATGAACGGGATTGATTGTTCTGTTATTATTATCATAATTTCTGCTATTGATCGAGATATACTTTACACACTTAGTAAAAGATGCGAGAATTTCCGTCAGAATATTTACTTGAATAGAGAGAGACTACTTACTCGTTTATTGGTCTTGAATTGCATGCAATCGAATTTTAATGTTGAATAATTTCTATGGCATAGAAAAGCTAAATTCCTCAGCGACCACAGACAAGCTAGCTCTACAACTCTACATCTAATAGAGAAAGCGGGTCATGGAAAAATCTTAGTTTAAAAAGGAATTTTATGCGAGGCTCTACAAGTTTTGTTTCTTTGATTGCTGGCTCTACAAGTTAAGCGTTTTTTTTTTGTACGTACATATCTATTGCAATATATTTCTCTCTTATTATAACATATTTTAAAGGTTCTTAATAGGAAGGCGTAGATTATTTCATTACCATTAACACTAGTAACGGGATATTTACCATGTTTACTGATTTTTTTCCAAAATCAGTAAACATGGATAATATCCCGTTTCTAGTGTTAATGATAATGTTAGTGAACATGACAGTTTAAAATCGTAGATTATTTCTCCGGAAATGTAAGATTAATCAATAAAGCTGTAGGTCTACTTAAATAATTAATTTGCTTCTCCATGTATAATTATTAGAAAGCTGGAAACGTAATAGACATGAATATAAAACAGCTCTAGTTGACAAAATTATGGTTATTTCCTAGCATTGACGTAATGACCCGTGGAATAATTCGAATTCTTTACGAACCAGCTATCGGTGCGCTTGCCAAACCGAATATGTGCATTTTAAGAACTTTTCAGGACAACATAAAAACTGTTTTTTTCGTAATGAATGAATAGATGAAGAAATCAATGAATCTTCTGAAAAAATTAAAATAGAACAAAATATGGCAAAAAATATCTATTTTAGTCATCATCATCTGCCTAGCCTTTTCCCAACTATGTTAGGGTCTGCTTCCAGTCTAACCGGATACAGCTGAATACCAGTATTTTACATGGAGCGACTGCCTATCTGACCTCCACAACCCAGTTAGTACTAGGTAATACGATACCTCTTGGTAAGAATGGTTGTCAGACTTTTTGTGCCACTGACTACCTATAACGACTGTCAAAGATCTACAAATGACAGCCGGGACCAACGGCTTAACGTGCTTTCCGAGGCACGGAGGAAACTCGGTATGACAATAAAAAACTTTTTATACACTCGTGTATGAAAGCTAAAATTTTTTTTTTTGTTGTGTACGCACGTATCAGGTATGGCAAGCGCACCGACGCTATATACATAGGTATTCTTGTTTGCTGACGTAAGCATTAAAAGTTTAAAGTATTTTCGACGATCATGAATTGTTATTTATTTGGTATCGACTATTGACCAACCCCTTTGTTTTGATTTCATCAAAACATCGAGATTTCTGTGCTACACCGAAGTGCCAGGAGAAATTCTGTAATTTTAGAGAAACGCATGAAAATCCATTGACTAGTTTATATGAACTACACGGTCACAACCAGGTACCCATAATTATATGGATAGATGCTAAGAACCGTGATTACCATCGGTGTCTCGTCAGAGTAGGCAGTCAACAATCATTTATTTACCTTTTCAACGAAAATCGAAACACTATCTACTTCCTATAATTATCGATATTCGTGTCGCATGATAGTTCCGCGGAATACGCTACCTAATGAAGAATGTACATTGTTAATGAAATAATTTAATAACTATCACTTTCCAGATAAAACTGGAATAATTGAGGACTATTAAAGAACTAAAACTAATTCATGAAGCATAGTATCGAAATGATCGGAGTATGTAATCAATACAATAATTAGCTATGCCATGACAATTAATTTAAAAGTTTGCTACAATGACTAAATGGATTTCAAGACCTACTCGCAACTACGCCCGCGTGTAAACATATTCTGTGGCACTCGGCAATAGTCTGGCTATCTATCATTGACATCATTCTCAATGTCAGATGATTAGTTTCCGAGATTACCACCGAAATTTCATCAACATTTTCATGTCCTTATCCCAATTTATGTGGGGTCGGCTCAGCACATCTTGTTTTTTAATACTTTCTTTTACTCGTCATCTCATCAGTCACCTCCACATCTACATCCGAACTTTACCTCTAGAGATGGAGCATTTTCGTCAGAACTATGATGCCAGGTCGAAAAAAAAGGGTATTCCTGCGAGCGCAACATCATCATCATCTGCCTAGCCTTTTCCCAACTATGTTAGGGTCGGCTTCCAGTCTAACCGGATGCAGCTGAATACCAGTATTTTACATGAAGCGACTGCCTATGTGACCTCCACAACCCAGTTAGTACTAGGTTATACGACACCCCTTGGTAAGACTGGTTGTCAGACTTTTCTTTTTTTTCCAGCGAGCGCAACCATGATGAATAAAATATGGGGTACATGATGGATTCATTAATGATATCTCTCTATTTTTCATCGTGGTTGCGCTTTGAGGAATAAACATATAATATTTTAATTTGAATTTGTGAGCGCAGGAATAATTTAGTTGCGCTTAGTTGGTTGCGCTTAAAAATGGTTGCGCTCTGAGGAATAGCCCAATAAAAGAGTGAAATAAAAATAGCCAGCCAAATGAGTCTTGGTGTATCTATAAAACTTAGTTCTTTGTCCTTAAATAGATTGTGACTATATTATTTACTACTATTTATCAGATTTTGTAGTAGATAACTTTATGTAACTATACTATTACGTATCTACTATCTCATAACAAATACGCCGAAGGCTTGGCAGATTGCTTCTCCAGTAAGAATTTATTCGTGTGAATATCTGCTAGCTTTATGATCTTCCTACAAATGTGATAAGCATACGAAATGTAATTACGCTTCAGAATAACTTACTTTGTGTATAAGTTAGCGGTAATAAAAAAATAACGAGATTCTTGTAATCGTACGTAACGTAGGGTACCCTTAGCACTGCATATCTTTTTAGAAATAACAAAGTAAGATTGAACTGCGATTTATGAAAACATTAACAGTAATATAAGCCTGTAATTTTAAAAACGGTGAAGGAAAAGATGAATGAATGATGATGAATACGCGGTGGATTATGACTATTTGTGACCCACTCTCTTCAACAGAGAAGAGGCGTGTTCCCCAGCAATGGAAGGAAACGTTATAGAACAGCAATAAAATTGCTCAATTATATCGCACAGCAATCCAATCATCATCATCATCAGCAAATCATTTCAGCCAAAAGACGTCCACTGCTGGACATAGGCCTCCCCCAAATGTCGCCACATTGACCGGTCCCGTGCGACTCGCATCCAGCGGATCCCTACAAACTTCACCAGAAAATCAATCATTCCAACCATAATAATATTATAAATGCGAAAGTATAAGTTTGTTTGTTTGTTACCTTTTCACGCCTAAATCACTGAACCGATCATCCTGAAATTTTGCATATACGTTGGCAGGTGTACAGATACGGACATAGGGTGCCTTTCATCCCGAAAAAGAGTACTGTTCCCGAGGAAAACAACAATAACGTTCATATGATAATAGATGGCGCCACGTGTCTTTCGAATCATGATTGAATTATATTATTACACGCAGAGTACAACCCGAATTAACTGTCAAATGTTGAATTAATGCGAGCGAAGCCGCGGGCAAACGCTAGCTGAAAATAAAGCATATCCTTTTATAATAAACGCACCCTGTTTTTTAAAGCTCCTCGTTCCGCGACACTTCCTCCTATTCCTTCACTCAGGAGTGAAGAGTTTTTGTGCGGCTTCCTTTGCCAGCCCGTGGGAAATACCCGGGGTAACCTTCCCTGACCTTTCTCCACTCGCATTCCGTTAACGCTAATAATAGGTGAGGCAAGACAAAAGCGATTTACGACTTAGGAGTTAGCTCGACCCTTTTGTGGGACCATGTCTGGGTGGGTAGTTATTTTGTAGGTGATCGATTTCAGTAATGTAGTGGGGGGTGGATGGATTGATTCGTGATTTTATGTCATGGTTGTATGTGTGAAGTTATGGCTGTTGGGGGAATGTGGGTCTTTGTGTATTGATGCCATCTTTTGGGTATTTGATAAGTAAAGTATGTTACTACTAATATTATAAATGCGAAAGTTTGTGAGGATGGATGGATGTTTGTAACTCTTTCACGCAAAAACTACTGAGCGGATTAGGATGAAATTTGGCACACAGATAGTCTATACCCTGTATTAACATATAGGATACTTTTTATCCCGGTAGTAAGATTCCTTGGGACAATTACCGAACTCCACGCGGGCGAAGCTGCGGGCACAAGTTAGGACTACATGAGCGTACAGCAACTAATAGAGTAATGTTAATCAGGCAAAAATAAGCCACAGATTGATCAACAATATAAATGTAAATATGGTCAAGTTCCGCTTCAGCATACATACTGTTGCAAGCCAACATTTGTTTATTGCACAAATTGACATTTTACATTTATCTTGCTTGGCAGCCAGACCGTAGTCCGTTACCCAACGAAACTAGTTTAAGGTTAAATATTAAGCAAAGTAAGTAAAAGCTTGGCTATCAGAGTAGCTCGTACAAATCTGAGTTTAACTGGGCCGCACTTTCACCGGTGTGCTATGGGCTATGGCGCTGAATGATTAAATCCGCTGTGGTGGCGCCCGGCGACACCATGACATATAAATAGGTGGATAGAATATACAGTGCTGCAGAATAAATATTGTGCATCTGCATACATCGGAAACAAACGTATTGTACATATACATTGCAACAAAAAAGATTGATATGGGTAATTTGATCCTAAAAACACTCACAATTTAATAATAAATAATATAATTTTAAATTTATTTATTAAGTGGAGTAACTAACTATATGTATCAGTAGCGAAGGGTCAATTTTTGTAAGGGTAAGCCGGAGTACATAATCTTTAACGTGATTATATTATTTGCCTATAGAATAGGTACTAACTGTGCCATTTTTCAAAGGGAAGCCGGTAGGAATCGAGTTATATGGAACCTTCGCCACTGATATGTATACATTATTAATTAAAAACTATTAAATAAACTAACAACAAACTATAAAAAGGCATCGAAAAACTCCTCCTCAACGCTGACAGCTGGTAATGTGCCCAAGAGACTGGCGGCGTTGCCAATAATATAATTATGTATAATTATCACTTACTTCGGTGAAGGGAAACATCGTGAGGGGTTTCCTCACCTAACCTTACCATGCCTGAGAGATATTTTTCGACGGCATGTAAAGCCAAGTCAGAGGCTCATGGAGAGGCCCGTAAATAATCTGATCCGCGTGATTATTGAAATCTTAATTAAAGAAAAAATATATAATTGGATTCAAATGGATATACAGCAAATCTGCTAAATCATAGCATTCATTCAAAATTAGAACGAAACCATTTTGCAATTTGACCCAAATGATGCACACTGATACAAATTAAGAATTTCTTGGTAAAAATGTCGGGTATTCAAATGAATGTGAAATGCCTATTGTTTAGGAGGCACATGGCTGGTCACAGTGCACGGAATGCGTGTGCCGCCACTAGTTCAAAGTTTACAAACTGGACCAACAGTTTGTAAACACGCGGCTATTCTAAACTGAGATGTGTTCGTGTTTTTCAACAATTAAGGCTCACGAGTATGTTGTTTAATGAATGAAATTTTTAATCTACTATTGGAAAGGTGGGATTTGCATTTTGCAGTATTTGTTTGTTTTGTAGTTTTTGTTTGTGTTTTGTGTTTTAAGTATTTGTTTGCAAAAAGATTCCTTTTTTTGGAGGGACGAGCATTACACTAGAATTCCACAAATCTGATTCCCATCAGTATAAACTAGGGCAGTCTACATTTACGCCATTAAATTAAGTTGTTTATTATACAAGCTACCTAGCTTCTTCTGTCATATTCGTCAGTGGGTTATCCTCAACAAAATGCTCGTCTGGGTAGAGAACAATGTCGTATTGTAAAGTTAACCCTGCGGGTATTGATTATTACCGTTACTTCCGGGATCTAAGACAATACTCTACTCTTCACCGTTTCTTGCGCATCTTTGTTTATCTATACTAATCTGCACCAACTTTGCAAAACTTATTACTATTTTAAATATAAAAATCTTGACTCTTTAAAAAAGATACGTTTAAGTGCACATTTCGCCAAGACTCAGGTATAAAAATAAAGAGAAATTGAATTTTTTCGGTGTCTTGCATAACAGATACTGCTGAGTTGAATGTTACGTCGACTAAAGTTCTGTGAATCCAACTGATGACGATCGCTCTTCATAACGAGAAACGAATGCTGACTGAAGCTGAACTGCAATCGACCTTTTTGCGCCTTTCATGCCTTTCAAAAAGCCATAGAACAGATCTACTTCGGTTAGTTTCGCTTCGGTCGATTGAATGATTACTGAAATTGGGTAAGGATTGAATTTAAGACAATAACACCAATCTATGGTTTTATAGCCTAAATCGTGGAAGGTCACAGTGAATATAACATGTTTTTGATTAGATTTGGTACTTTTTTAAATTGAAATGAAAGGCTGGCGACCTCGTCGAGGAATTGATAGCATTTCTGAATGGAAACGAAGTGTCTGCCATAACAATAAAAATATGATATCATTTTACGAGTAGCGGTTACTTCATTTAACTTTATTTCGACTATTTGTTTCACTTGAACGTGTGTAATTTGTAATATCTGATAAGTAGTGGTTTGCGTGATGTTTCGCATATCTTCTGCAGTTTTGTAACCATTGAAGTTATGGCATCAATCATATTACTAGAACTTGGTAGGTGTTGTTTGTTGTGTAATCTTGTCATATTATTCTCTAATGAGGAATTATTATTAATAAATTAAAAACTTGTTTGCATTTGCTGTAGGTAATGAATAAAACAATCTGCCAACAAAGATCGTGAGCAATATTTTTTACCTCGACAGATCTCACAATCAGAGGAATCTTGAGGTTATTTTTTGACAAAGGCAGTAAGCCACTCGGTTTATTTAGTGCCTAACAAGGTACCTGGAGGCAGTGACATCACGGTGACGTACCAAAGAGGTGAGTCACGAGAACGACCAGAGAGATGCATCGATGGAATGCCGGTCGTGCGGTCACGGACGCTAAAGTTTTACAAAAACTTTGTTTCGGTATAATGGACGACAACTTAACAATAAGCTATAAAAATAGGTTTAAACTTCTAAAAACTACTACGTGGTCAGTGGAGCACCCAGAATCCAGTCGAAGCAAAAACGACCAAAAGATTTGCTCCACGAAATCTATACGATAAACTTTATTTCCAAATTAATAAGATAAACTTAACCAAAGCACTTTTTATGATTAACCATTTGAATAATAGTGTTGACATGCCACGTTTAGTTGCGTGGGATTGTGTCGGGCAGGTAGTAGAGTAAACATAGATAAAGTTCCCCGTTCTAACACATTACACTTGAGTGCTCTCCACAAACAGAGCACCTGACGACAGACCCCAAAGTAACAAGTGGATGAAACGTTTTTTAGAAGGGTAGTTTAGAAATCACCACATTAGCTGTGGTAGAGTGACTTCTTGACTAGTCGATAATAATAGGTATTAAGTTTTATAACATAAAAAGAGTCGACAAAGTAATTTAAAAGTAGTTATAAAAATTTAATTCTGAAATGAAATGTTTCTAAAAAGTCACACTTGTTCTGTGACGTGGAACTAATCAGAAACTTTTATTTTTAAAACGGAACCTCAATTTTTATGCTTTATAAAGGTTAAAATGCATACCTTGACCACGAATATCCCGCCAAAAGAACAAGCAGCGGGACCGACGTAGACGATGATAAAGCCTCCAACTCAAGGACTGAACTCACAACACAAGAAAAACTTGTTGTCACTGTTTCGAAACGCACCACTTAGACACAAATTGGAGAAAACAATGTTAAAGTAATAACACGGATGCAGTTATTTTAAATTAATTCCTTTTTTCACTTATTTCTTACAAAATCAGCACTATTATTGTTATAACAGGTTTTATTTACGATCGTCTAACATCACGCACTCGGCCGACACACCTGTGAAATACGCCAGAGTTCCGCGGTGACTGAATACGTTGCTAGACAGAGATAGCGTGATGTCGTCAGAAAGAGATACGCGGTGACGTGGGGGGAGGACGACCGCTAAGCTTCAAGAACGCACAGTGCTCCACTTTCTAGACAAATGTTTCGAATTATTTATTAAGATTCGTTGACTTAGCACAAATGTTTAACCTGAATGTGGGTAATGATTGAGTTTTTTCAGCAGATGGTTCTACTTCCACTCACTACTCACTCACAATAATTTCTGGTTGCGGAATCGTCTGCTGGTTAGAATTTGTTGAGTGGGATTTTAGACTTTAACATCTCTCTGTGGTCTTATTTTTCTTACGGGTATAATGATTGGGGAAAACTATATGATAAACTCATGTAATGTCATTGTCCACCAAAAAAATACACAAGTGTTTCGAGTTTTAAAAGCGGTACCAAAAAACCGTATAAATAAAAATCGTCGCATTAATAAAAAAAAAAACAATATTTGCCCAAATTTATAAAATAAAACGTTGGGTTTAAAAAAAAAACCCAAAGTTTAAATAAACAGTTTTTTTAAAAATTCTTTTTGCGCACGGTATCTGCTCCGGCCCACTGTGCCGCCGTACCTCCTGTTACCTGGCACGGCCAACCACGGCGCCCCCCACTCCGGCGCACGCCGTACGATTCAAATTTTTAACTTCACGAGCCGGTAGCCGGTACTGCTCTACCGTCTACGGCTCTGCAGTTTCAAAAACATTGCACAATTTACTTTTCTTAATCACTGCACTTTATTTATTCTCAGATACGATGACATTGTCAATTACTTGGCAAATTTGAAGAATTTCACAAACAACTTAAAAATGTAGAGTCGAGCAGATTTCCGAATGCAACAGGTTGCGTCGATCCGTTGATCTTGAAGATGACAGAAATGACTTAAATGAAGAAGAGCAGTATAAAAATATATGCGTTGTTAAATGTGGCACATCTTGTGCCGATTTCCGCAGCTTTGGTTTCGAGTCCATATAGCTTACCTGCATATAAAAGACTAGGTTTTGCACGCGGCTTCTTTTGTCTTATGGCCGGAAATTATCCTATGGGAACGTATGTAGTAATAATGTAGTTTCCTATCAGTGATAGAATTTTTGAAATCGGTTCAGTAGGTAATAGATTAGGATTCAATTTGCATGTAGGAGTACACACGGCGGCACATCAAGTTATAATAACCAGTATAACCTGACTTCGCTTTGTATAAGCGTCCCGTACGATGAGAGATCAGCTTAATTTGGTTTTGTATAGCTTCATTGGCCGCCGTGCGTACATCCAAATTTTACCTCTTTAAATTATTATCACGTTTGCATGGTTTGGCGAAACTGATACGTAATAGTCAACTCATGACACCATATTAATGTGTTGTTTTGTAATTTGCTTCGCACAATTTAAACCTCCTAAAATTCTAATATCATGAGTTCGTGACCTACATATGCTTTCAGGCTTCTCAAGGTTCAGTGTAACGGCCCCCGACTTATGAATTGTTATGTCGTGAGTTCGAACCCAGATAAGCTTTTTACTTTGAGTAATTTATATCCGCACAATTGCTCTCAAAAAGTCAAAACAGTAGAGGAAAAACAAAGTGAAGAAACCGGCATGTCCTACAGTCATAGATTCAAAGACATAAGACGTGACGTCTATCAATCCGCACTAGGCCCGCGTGGTACTCACAGAGAGGCGTTTGTGGGGAGTGTGTGGTGGAGGTGGGTGTGGGGAGCAGCCGCAGCAGGAATGTCTGTACAATGCTTTCGACTCCCGCAGCCAGACAACCCCGTCTTCCATGATGCTGGAGTTCGTTATGGTTCCTCTGCCATGTGACCATAGTCGGAACTAAGGCCGCCATCTTGTTTTTCCAATACAAATTCCACTGACAATCTCACAAATGTTTACCAACAGCGGGCGCTGTTGGTAAACACTTGAACATGCCAATCCAGCACCAAAAGTCCCGTCACTCACTGTACTTTAGTGAAGTCTTCTTTTTGGGGCAGGCCATTTTGCAGTACCTAATGATGAATAATACAGTGTGTTTTTTTTCCAAAATCAACAGGTTCGATTTCTGTCTAGGAAAATGGATTTTTTTAAAGATTCAATGATGCTATTTTAGTTTTCATTAAAATCGGGCTCGAGACTCCTTTGAATATTTTTCGCTATTGCCCATAGTTTCAGATTTGGCCATCGACGCCCACTTGAAAAAATCACCCTGTATAGTTGTATAATTATAAATAATAATGTAAATGTAATGTAATGTGTATGTATGTGTATGTGTGTGTTAATGCTGTAAACGGAACGAAGGAGCCTGAAACTCACGACACAGGGAATCCTAGTGTGAGTTTCAGGAATCAATGCATTGAATGTAAATCTCTTAAACAATAAATTATTCTTATTCTTATTCTTAATGTATAAATGACTATTTTTCTTATAAAATATAAATTAGGTAGGTACATAATTATATTTATTTGTTATTATAACTTAAATCACGAGTAGTAGAGCTGGTTAATTATACAATAGGTAAGTTAGGTACTGATCAAAATTGCAAAAATGTACTTTACTAAGCATTTGTTTCCCTAACAATGAGAAGAAAAAAATACAACATTCTGGAAGGTATAATGCTGAGCATAGTTTTATTCTATAAGGAGTCCAGTCAATGGAAAGCTACTAGAGGAAACGGTTGTTTTGAAAATGATTTTAATCTTCTTGTGTATTAAATTGTCAATTTTACATTTAAGTGTGTCGGATCTCGGATATTAGTGTTTTTTAATTGGTAAGTGATAACTCTTTTAATATTAACTAGCTTTTGCCCGCGGCTTCGCCCGCGTGGATGTAGTAAATATCCGATTACTTACGTTCACCCCCCTTTTTAACCCTTCGGGGGTAGAATTATCAAAAACGCCGAGATACGTATAAATTAATTTTCAATCGTCAGCCTAAACACAAAATTTGAAGACCCTAACTTCAAAACTGACAGACTTTCATACAAAACTTCCATAGCCTATTTTACCCCTTTAGGGGTGGAATTCGCAAAAATCCTTTCTTAGTGGAGACCTTCTCTTTACAAAGAACTCACCCTCCAAGTTTCATGTCTCTAGGACCAGCGGTTTGGGCTGTGAGTTGATATATCACCCAGTCAGTCAGTCAGTCAGTCAGTCAGTTTACTATTTTATATATGTATGTAGATAATTGTAGATCTGCACAACTATAGGTACGAGCCTATAGTTGCGCAAGCATTATTTTAAAATGATCCCAAGTCGCGCTCGCGGCCTGGTTCTTTTATTCACCATTTTGGTTCAGACCAAAGCTAATCATAAAAATAGATTGGCACACTAAAGTTTTGTGTCAGACTACGGGAATTTGCAATAACAGTTTTTTAAAAAGTCCATGTTAAGATCACATGACTCAAGTACAAAAAATCAATCTGCTCACTCCGACCACTGCGATAATACTCCGCCCTCCGAATCGTATATGGGAGGAAAAACCAGGGGTTTTGGTCATACAACATAATCTCAAAGACGGAAGGTCATGTACTAACTAACGTTCTAAATACTGTAATGTTTTTCATTTATTTCAGATGATTGGTGGAATGTATTCACTCCAAATGATAAACCAGCCATATTCTTGATTACTGATTACAGTTTTGACAGTATTTACAATGATAGGCTTAGACACAGATTTTATGATGCTTGTAGACCGTTTTATAAAATTAACTCTGGTTTTCTAGAAGAAGTAAAATATTTGAAACATAGGTAAGTAGGTAGTAATTTTACTTTAAAATACAATATGTTACTAACACCGTGTAAGACGGTAACCATCCATTTAATTCAAGCATACACAGCTTGCAGAATCAAACTGGCTGGAGAGCTATGTTCAGAAGCAAAAGTCACTTTGTGATATGGCTTCCGACTAGGAAAAATCTAAATCATCCCGATTCATTATGTCCTTTTTTGCAGTAACATTATCCACTTTGGGGTTCCTGATTATAATGATTCAAAACTACCAAAGAATTTCGTGTACGCTGGTAACGTAACCAAAACACAGAGAGTTGAATGCAATAAAACAGACAAACCCGACAACTTTGACTGTCACGAAATAGCAAATCTCGTTAGTAGTTCGGTTATAACAATGAATGATGGTCATATCTACAACTATGTACAGAAAATGGACATATCCAATGAGTATAACGAACATAGAAACATAGAAAACTGTTAGCCTTTTGTCCAGGTACAGACAAGAAACCTAACTACAGTACTTCTTTGCATGTACGGGAATAAGCCAGTCCCAAAAGTTAATATAGTCCCCTTACAACTTATATTAAAACCAATAGATTCATGCCTTTATGCTTTAGATGAATTTAATGATCAATTTCTAGCGGTTTTAGTTCCTAAACAATTTGAGGTATTCACCGAATACTTAGTTCCAACTATATTCTATGAAACTCCATACATGTTTTCGAAAAATCGGACTGCTTTTCCAAATTCTATGAATGTAGTGCCATGGCAACTGCTCAAGTACGGATTTATAAAGTTTATACAAACTGTGGGCTGGCAAAGAGTGCTGATTGTGACTGACGACTCAGAGTACAGCCTGGAATTTGAAAAACAACTGATGGCATTGTTTAATAAAGAGCGGATACGATACGCGAAGATGCCAATTGTGAAATGGATAAGGTAATCTTTTAAATATTTGCGCAGAATAAATGGAACAACATGGAACTCAGCAATTTGGCGAGCCGAATTAGATATACAGACAGGCTGCTCACTTGTTATGGTCGGCAAGACATAGCACAGCTGGGCATCAAAATCGAAAATAGTATTATTCTTAGATATGAGTACAATTTATAATACGTTCAGGAAAAAGTCACTTGACTGTGCCGAGCTGGCCCATTCATGATTCAGCGATGGTAAATATCGAACGGAGTTTGCCGATCGGCACATGTTATTGATTACGTCTGTTTGGCTTTGTTGTATAACAAATATAGCCGAATCGAATTTCCAGAAGTTTCAAGAGTTTAGCTTCCCTTATTCTTCCGCTATAACCTACATGTTCTCAAACTGACTACTAGTAATAGAATATACTTACTTTCAGGTCAAACAAGAACTACAAAGAGTTTCAGCTCAGATAGTTATCGCCAACGTCGAAGCGGAGCATGCTCAATATCTGGTCGATAATACCCCGAAGATCACGTGGATAGTGAGGGACATGGCTGGAAAGACACCACATGTAATGACAGCTTTTTATCCCCAACTTTTCATCAGGCTAAATATGGGTCCGACTAGGTTTAGCCGTAACCCCTTGGCTGAAAACGAAGAATGTTCACGGCTCCTTGAAAATATGATTGTTTCTGGCGATTTGATGCAAGCAGCTTGGATATAGCGCTCACTGGTCGCCGCTGCGGCACCGTGAGCTTCGTCTTTTTTCTCGAAGCATTTTGTGGATCATCACAGTACAGTACACAGCCCAGATTTTTTTTTAGCCTTGTATGTCCCACTGCTGGGCAAAGGCCTCCCCCATATCCTTCCAGGTACTCTTCTCCTGCGCCACCTCGAACCAGCCTTCGTGATGCGCGTCCAAATCATCTCTTCCTCGGTAGTATTTTAAAATATCTAATTGATTTTTCTGTTGATTTAATAAACTTGTATTTTGTTTAGATACCACACGGACACGTGTTCTCCATTGGTTTGCGTTCAGTCCACGACCCTGAAGGTTGCACAGATGTGGATGACAATATTCTAACCGGCTTAAGCAGTATTGCCCTGGCTTACAAAAGCTTAGTAAAAGAGGATTTCGAAGTGAAGAAAAGAGAGTTTTACAGGTGACATTTTGAATGTAGATACAGAAACCTACCAACAACAACGAACGATTGACAACGAACGAACGATTGATTAACGATTGTTAATTCTGTTGGTACAGGCGGTTACTGAACACTAGCAAATGTGTACAGTCACGTAGATACAGTCATTTCGGTAATTTCGACCAATATATTTTTTTCAGACTCTTCGTCGCTAAAGCTAAGCAAATAACCACTAGAAAAAATGAAGCAATAGCAGTTGTGCATGCTGGCAGTAAAGAAATTTCAACGATGTACGTCGACGAGAATGGCGCCAAACTACTTACTTTCAAGGATCCATTTAAATCTGGCAAACCGTCTGACGGAACAACGCACTGTTTCACTACAAGTTACGACTACTTCAAGCCCTGTGAGGACTCTCTGGTGATACTGCTCATGTTCGTCATACTGATATTCTTCATAACATTTATTTTGATCACTTGTTACTTCCATAAGACCTCGCCGATTAACGATATTAGATATCGGAGATTTTAGATATTACTACTCACTTAACTTTATTTTTAATTTAACTTTAGTCTTCAGCTCTGTTTAGACTTCAGTCAGTACGTTGTTTTACGGTAAAACGTTGAGATCACACGTACCTACGAATCTCCTAGACTAGACTGTCACGTGATCCCAAAATTATAGGGTCCTTCCCACTGGTTAATACCCCGTGGTTAACACTATTAGCTACTGGGAATGATGCGATTTTTTTCAGTTAATACCCTCGTCGACGAGGGTATTAACTGAAAAAAATGTCGCGTTTGTCAACACTGTTAACCAGTAGAACGCATCATTCCCAGTAGTTATTAGTGTTAACCACGGGGTGTTAACCAGCGGGAAGGACCCTGTTAACCATGGGGTATTAACCAGCGGGAAGGACCCTATACAGTAAAATCGCTCTGATCATCACCGTTTGTACATGGCGTAGTTGAGAATTTGCGTAAGAAATTATTTAGAGACCAGTAAAAAAAATAAAGCTAACATCGCGGCATAAGTTTTGTTCATTTGCCTTGCCTTTTCCAAACCATGCCGGCTTCCAGTCTTACCGGATGCAACTGTATACTAGTATTTTTCATGGAGGGGACTGCCTGTCTGACGTCCACACTCAGTTACTGCTGAGTCCCAAGAAACCCTTGGCAAGACTCATTGTCAGACCTTCGGGCTACTGACTACCCATAATGACTGTGAAGATTTTCGAATGAAAACAGGGTTCTGATGCGGAACGTGGCTTCCAAAGCACGGAAGGATCTCGGTATGTAATGGATGTTCACCCATCCACGGACCCACCACGGCAAGACTTGCTTTACTTTGAAGATCGATCCATGCGGCTCTTATCATTTAGCCACGACCCCGAACTTATATACTACTAGCTGTGCCGGGCATGCGTTGCAATGCACCTTTTTTAACCTACCCTACCACCTACCCTACCTACCTTAGCGGTATGAAAAATAGATAGAAGCCGATTCTCAGACCTACTGAATATGCATATAAAATTTCATAAAAATCGGTCAAGCCGTTTCGGAGGAGTATGGTAACTTACATTGTGACACGAGAATTTTATATATATGAGATTATTCAGTCAGGACACATCTGCATCAAAAAACAAAATTAAATGCCAAAAGACCGTGGCAAAAACTTTGCCTGCTTCATCTACAAAAATGTTGTCCTGTCCTGTGTTCTGTACAAGACTGATTGAGGAAATAATATATTTAGACAAACAGTTTTTGGTAGATGTGTTTGTATATATGCATTAGGGGTCCAATTTCAACAATAAAAACTGAACGCGATCAGCTCATCTGAATAGCGTTCAAGTCAGTGTCATCATTGCTATGGAATATTCACTGACGGCTCTTGAACGTAGTTTATAGATGAACGTCAACGTATCTCGTTAACATGTCTATACTTAAGAGGCGTTATCTTTTATCAGAACAATCATTCTATAGTTGTTGGTTTTGTACTTCAGACGTGCTTTATCAAGTAATGTAACCATTTCCACACTCATTAAATGTTGTTTAATAGCCTTCGTACGTTTTTAGTTTGGAAATGAGTTAGAGGACAAAATAGTTATCGTTGCTAAAATACACTTGGGTAAGTCTCTTATTTGTCGTTTTATCTCTGTAAAAAGATATATTAGAGACAACTTTTGTTTATTATTATAGATTTCCGTTCTTACATAAAGTGGTACATAGAAGACGTAAAGAAGCCGAGAATCAAGCATTCTGTCCATCACTCTACGCAAAAATGATTGCTGGGACCATTGATATAGGGACACCATCATTTTTACGGGGTGAAAAATCACGGTTCACAGTAGGACTCAACGTCAGGCACTCAAAATAATGTGTTGATAGATGCATTGAATAGTACAGGGGTTATGGAGGTATTTAAAGTAAAGCTATAACATTAAAAAATTAAAGCGGTTATTTAAAAAAAAACTTGTGAAAAAGTTGAAACTTTGACCTCTAATATTTCCGTAACTGGAACGTTTCCAGGTATGGTCCAGAACAAAAAAATGATCGCAAGGACAGAGAACAAGTGCCTTTCGGCGTCAAGTAAAAGTCTTTTTACACCCATTTCTATAAAAGGTATAAAAAGACTATGTGGGTTTCCGAGTTCGATTCCCATTTGGTTTTATTGAGATATTCTAATTTGCATCAACAATTCTACCAGCAAGCACTTTAACTCATGTTAGTTAAGTCGTTAATTTCCTGAATTCGATAGAGAGCAATGAGCGTCGCTGTGTAGACTCGTCTTTAACTGATTAGAAGCAGGCGTTTCACAGGGCACAATTTTCGGACCAACATAAAATAACTACATATATGCTACCTTTATCTATCTCCACTTACCGACTTACCGTACAATTCATTTGTTTTGGTTAAAAAGAGTAAAATAATTTTCAGTCTCGCATACGAGGTGTACGGACCCTTCACGAAGGTGTCAACCAAGCATACTGTACATAAAACTAAGTATATGGCAAAAACATGTAAAATTAGAATAAAAGTCGTGGAAATAAATTAAAAAAAAACTACGCAATTTTTTTTTTGGGAGTCAATTTTTTTTTGGGATTAAATATCATGTTATACACGACTCAATGTAATGCACTCAAAACGTGATGATGGATGCATTGAATAGCATAGGGATCATGGAGTTATTTAAAGTTATAACATTAAAAACTTCTATTGAAAAAAAATTGTCTAAAAGTCGGAACATTGACCTCCAATATCTCCGTAACTAGAAGGTTCCCAGGTATGGTCTAGAGCAAAAATGTGAATGCAATGACGGGGACAACAAGTGGCTTTTGGCTTCGTGAAGGGTCTTTTTACATCCATTATGTGGCAGTTGCTCCATGTAAAATATTGGTATTTTGCTGCATCCGGTTAGACTGCAAGCCGACCCCTACATAGTTGGAAAGACGCTGGGCAGGTGATGATGATGATACGTGGAGTGTGTTTTATTTACATCGGAAAATTATGTTGCACATCTTAAAGATTCCGCGTCATTCAACAAATATCGATCGTCCAATAATAAGCTCTGTAAGTAAGCAGGTATAAATTATTTGCAGAGCTCTGTACATTGTACACAAAAACAACTTACGAAATTACATCACTCACTATATCAGCTTTTCTTGGCTGTTCACGTCGGTATGATGGAAGCATATATATACTTACATATTACAAGTATATACTGAATAATCATCAGATCTGAAAGCGTTAAATAAAAAATAAAAAAAATGAATGATGAATGATGAAAATGAATGATGTTAAATAGCAAATATATTCCATACATCGTCCATAATTTATTTATTACATTTAGTACAGCATAAGCCATTAATACTAAACCAAGTAATCTCTTTTACTCTGGCTTCTCACAGAACCACAAAAATTCTAACATTATCATCTGCCATTCATCAGCAAACAACTCCAATCCCGGGTTGGTCTCCTCGAGCGCGTTGAGCATCGTCAGCATACGCGGAAAACAATAATACTGGTGAAACATTTATATTTCACATGTCGAACTTCTTGTCCTAGTTTAATGATTTTGCAGATGGCAGTCATAGCCCGGATCATGCTAATGCTGATGTTACACTAACTGGGTTGTGCCATTTTTTTTTTGTGTTTCCACAACATCACCAATACCATTTTCGGGATCAACGTGTGTGAATGACCAGATATGCACTAAAGCTCTGTAAGTCTGGCCTAGACCTTACCACGATTAATAACTGTTATTATAATAATCAATTCATTCTCATCCTCATACTAAATAATTTAGCTGGGGCTGGCACAGCAGTTATCTTTTATTCTTCCAAACTCTGTTACCATCTCTATATTTATCGTGTTTCTAATCATATCATGGTTCACACAACCCATTCATTGTTTCTTTGATTGGTCTTCTTACATTGCTAAAAGAAGAGCAGCTGAACCGTATTCATACTCATCAAAATGAGCAATTAATTCTCTGAAAAACACTCGAATTTCGGCTGCCGAGGAAACAGAAATGTTCGCCGAAGGGTCTCGGTGTGACCTCAGCATTATCCGATATACAGATGTACCTCTACCTGCGCAGTAGAGAGAATCTGTTGCGCGCGCAAATGTTCTGGACAGCTGACTGCCAAGAGTTGCCGTCATTCTTCCGAGTGCCTCAAAACCAAGTGCAGGTTACAGTACCCCTTGCGTAATCGTAGAAAAGTTTTCATACGGAAGTTGTCAGTTGCCCGGTATAACATATCTTTTGAGGTAACAGTTTATTCGTAGTGGAATGGACGTAAATACGTCTGTCAAACAGAAGTGCCATTAATATAGTAGCTGGATAAAAGATGAGCAGCGGCAAAGGGATATTCACACGAGGTGAGAGATCTATAAGAAAACGTCGAAGAAAACATGCCCACATGTGCTACCGTGTTCTGAATTAAGTGTATATACCTATGTTTAATTTAGTAGTTATCTCATAATAAGTAGTTGGTTTTCCTGTTTGAGATCGAAAAACATCAGTCCATATTTTGTTCGTGTATTTTCGTAATTTGTGGTACTTTTATGAGCCTCGACAGCTCTGCGAATGAATATTCTTGACGAAA
Source organism: Noctua comes (assembly GCA_963082995.1). NCBI lineage: Eukaryota > Metazoa > Arthropoda > Insecta > Lepidoptera > Noctuidae > Noctua > Noctua comes. Next base: position 11,691,763 of record OY720281.1, on the reverse strand, counting down.
AATGCAGTTAACGCTACTTTATACATACCGGATTTTTGTGCTAGCTGTAGAGACAGGCGCAATATAAGGTCAGATTTGTATTGTCAACCGAGGAGTGAACGAACACGACGCTTCATTAAGTATTCCATTGAAGTCAATTGTTAGTTGACTGCGATGTGTAGGGGACAGTTCGGTTTCAATAACAGCTGATAGAGGTCGCCTGCGCACGATAGCACGGCGTAAAGTGATTCTCTGTATTCAAATACTTTGCATTTACTGATAGTGGAATACAAGCGGTATACTTGCTAAGCGGTGGAGCGAGGACAGAAGCAAAGTTTTATCTGAGTTGACTGTAAGTAAAGTTGTTCTTAATCCTATCTAATGATATTGAAGATTCGAAGTTTAAATCTTTCGTATTTCCATGCCCAGTATTGTACAATAAAATATTGTTTTAGCGGCGGTTGAGGATAATCCTCTATAGATTCAAAGTCATATTGTTGTAGATATGGTAATAAGGTTTTGTGTGTAACTGCTGCAGGCGACATTGCTCCAACATCCTGTTTTTATTGGTCTTCATAACTCGTGAAGTCGTGATAGTGTCTCTCCTCTCGTATTTTTCTTGATTCCTGTCAACTTGACGCTTATATTAAATCAATAATCTCAGCCTGTCACAGTCCACTGCTGGACTCAAGCTGAACCACAATACCTTCGCCTTCCACATCTAGTGTGACAGCCACCTTTCCAAGGTCGCCGGTCGTTGGCGGCTCATTGTGTAGTATACAAGTTTAATTGTTCGATTTCGATCGTGTGTTTATATTGCCGTATCGTACCTACTTGCTATTATTTCTACCGATAAGAACAAAGTTTAATTTCCTCCGTTTATAACGTTTCTTCTCGGCTGACAGCATTTATATATGCGAGACTTCGATAACTCGAAGTTGATAACGAGTGGGGTGAATAGTATTACAATGCATTTAAAATTGTACTACATCGATATACCTACTTTAGAATATACATTACAGTAGAACTGAAACTTGTTTTATTTGATTGGAGGATAGTTCTTTAACTCGCCTTAGATTCACCCACTTAGGTCCTAGTGCAGCCACCATCCACCCCACCACCCAACCAACCATCAACCTACCATCTTGGACTTGGACATGAACATCATGAGAAGTCTTTCGCTTCGTCATCATTTGATCAGTCGCTGTGTCCTGTTCTGCAATATTTTTATATTTCAATACTCTTAAATTGATTTTACGAGTAGACCAGTCGGCCCGATTTCATCTGGATTTTATCTGAATTTTTTTAGAGATTAGCTTCTAATGTAACTATATGATATCTATCAGTTTTGATGCTTTATGAGGTTTTGGAGTACTTACCTATTTTGTTTTATCTCTTTTGTTTTGTTGACATTCGATACAAGGTTCGCGAAAATCTTATCTCGTCAATTTACCTAACACTTGAACGTTTCATTGTCTTGTTTTGCCACAGTTACTGTTATCTATAGTCAAGGTCTCTCTTCTTTTTTTAAAAATGTAGGTACTTTCAAGGGCAATACAGATGATGTACGGAACCAAAAACGCGCTGCTACTGCGTCGACCCTCTAATTATTTTAGGAAAAGGACAGGATGATGATGTAGGGCAATTCAACCGGTTTTTTTTTCAGATGGACATATACAGGGTGTTTTTTTAAACGTGGGCAATACTTTAGGGGCGTGTAGTGGTCATGAAAATAAGCAATAAATAATAAAAAATATCAGCTGCTCCACACATTGGTCGCGTAACTCGAAAAAATTTAGGCTACAGCTGATTTTTTTAATCATATTTCATAGTAAGAGTCTTTTTACACCCTTTATTAATCGTCTCAATAGTCTCAGTACTTATTACATAATGATAATTTGAATGAATAGTCTAAAACATGGTGATAAGGCCGTGTTACTTAATGATAAATGGTTTACTGTTGCATTCAAAATATACGTAGTTGCTACGCAACGTTAAATAGTATCACTAGCATACAATGCACGCGCTATGCTAATTAGTTCAGGTCGAAATGGTAATGATTTAGAGGTCAACGATGATAGCTACATTACGTAGTTTTGGACACCTAAACGTTAATTTGTATGGACTATTACGTTAACTGTTGACACTGAAGTACGAAAAACAATGATTAAAAATGAAAGTTGATAAATAGTAGGGCTCTACAGCAGTAGCGAAGGGTCAATTTTTGTAAGAAGTCAGCCGGAGTACATATCTTTACTGTATAGAATATTATTGGCTATAGAATACTAACTGTGCCATTTTTCAAAGGGAAGCCGGTAGGAATCGGGTTGTATGGAACCTTCGCCACTGCTCTACAGATATAAATTTTGGCGTCTTTTGAGACGACATGTAAACAGAAGTCACACGTCGTGGGCTTCACAGTTCCTACACAGGCATATTACTTTGCGTAATTCATTGCTACTCTATTGCTCTAAAACGGTGAAGGAAAACATCGTGAAGAAACAGGTATACAGGGTGTCCTTTCTGTTGAAAGGGTATAGTCATATGAAAGGATATGCTGCAGGCCAAAATATCAGCTGTCCCATACATTTGGGTCGAGTAAGAATTGAAATTTAGTACGGGACAGCTGATATTTTTTTCGCATTTACGATATTGGACCCATGGAGGAAGTTGTTCAGCTTGATGGTCTACAGCATATCCTTTCATATGACTATACCCTTTCTGTTACTCCCAGTATTTCTTAGAACCAAAAAAATCTAAGAACTGTGACGCCTCTAACCCAGCACTCAGCCCGCGTGGTGGATTTATAGCGAGCGCTCGGGATCTCGTTATAACGACTATAAAATTGCCTTTCGACTTATCGGGATACTTCAGTATCTCCATATTCTTCTTTGAATTTTTTATCCTAATTCATATAAAATGTTCTAAGCATCGCAATTCATACAAAGGCAAGTCCCACTTCCTGGATTCTCTCATCAATCGATGGATGCACCTTAATATTCCCCGTTAAATGATTACTTATTGCGTTAACTTAATGGATAAATTCCGTGGGTATGAATAAGTATTGTAGTTGCCATTAATTTCATATTTCAGCATCTCATATAATTTTATAAGCTGGTCCATTCCCCAGGTCCCACCTCGTGCCACCCCCGAGGTCAGCATGCTGAGCACCCTGCGGCGCGGGTTCCAGCAGGCGTTGAAGAAGCGGCCCCTGCTCACCAATGTAACGGTGTACGCCAGCTTCTACATGGCTGCGGAAATCTCGCAGCAGACCTACAACAAAGTATACTTGGTGAGTGAGGAGTACTTCGTGATTCCGCACTGACTGTATGTAAAGGCTACGAAATTAAATATTTAATACCTACTAGCTGTAGGTACAGAAACTGTAAAATTTTCCCAATTAACCTTGAATCTAATGCCTTAGCAATAAAGTTGAAAATCTATTAAAGAAAGACAGATTGTAGTAAATAGCTTGATATCCTGGCGTCTGTACTTTGCCGTCGCGCTGTTCCGATCAGGTTAACTTGCATATTTGTATGTAACACACCTGAGGCTGAAGACAAATGTCTACGTAGAGTGGCTTTTTAGGGTTCCATAAATAAATGGCAAAGAAGGGACCCTTATAATTCCGTCTTGTCCCGCTGTTTGGCTCTCCGGATGGCACACATTTTACTCTGCGATTATGAGACCCCCAACAATTAAATTTTGAAAAATAATAATTGTAAAAGTGTATTCCGTCAATCTGTGCACTGCTAAACAATTGTTTCGTGAAATTACGATGTAAAAATATTTTTAAGAGGGTCTCCTCTCCTCATTTTTCGTCGAACCACGTATTAATTATTTTTTTTTTCCTTTATTTATTTTTACACATATTAAATACATTTTTAAATATTCTAATATAAAACAATATAAAAAAAACATTTAAAAATATAACAAAAATTATTAATTATTATTATCTTGTTATCTAGTCCGACACGAACTTGGCCGGCTTTAGGGTTCCGTAGCCAAAAAAAAATCGAGATTATTTGCACTGTACTGGTGAAAATTGAAAAAGAGGTGTATTCTGTGCACCGCTACACAATGATGTAGGTAGGTAGTGAAATTACGAACAAGATAAAGGAACGCAGTAATAATTTGGGTTTTGAACACCACAAAATGCAACAGTATTTTTACTTGAATACACCACTAGATTAAATTTAATATCTATAAATTATTAATTTGTTAATTTGTTTAATATAATATGGTAGGTCAAATATTTTAAAATGACTCTGTTCTGTAAAGATTTATAAAATTTAAGTATATTTCAACATTAAATATTTATATTAATTATCTCCAAAAATCAAATTAATTTTTCTAAAAGTGTAAAGAAAATCGACGAAACTAACAAAAAGATTTTGGCAGCGGTGGGATTCGAACCCACGCCTCCGAGGAGACTGGTGCCTTAAACCAGCGCCTTAGACCGCTCGGCCACGCTACCACTGTCACTAATGTGCGAAAATATCGGTCACTATCTCTGCGTGATGACGTCATAGCTCAATGTTTACATATCGGTACCAGGATTTATTATCTAACTTCAATGAGTATAAATATCTTTAAGTACTCATTTATAAATTTATGTGTAGTTCTATGTCGAGTTCTATTAATAGTGCTAGGGAGTGCCTGTTGATTGATCTTGTAACCACAGACCTTGTCCTGGCCTCGCGTGGTGTATAACGGTCCATTTCCTCTCGCACACAGATGCCTGAGTCCCAGCGTTGGGAATATTATAAGTTGATAATGTATTATTATGGCTGATAAAGCATTTTTTGTTATGTTACAGCCCCATAAGCCGGACTACGACATCCCATCGGCGGTGCGTATTGCAGCTGTAGGCACAAGTCTTTACGCACCCACTTTATATTACTGGTAGGTGATATTATATGAATTATACTATATTACATTAGTGCTCGTGACTGTACTCCGATTCTTGAGACGAACTTTTATTAGTCTTACCCGACTTCGTTGTTATTGTGTTCATGTGTTGTTGTATGATGTAGATCGCAGTAGATCGCCAAATATTCTGTTCAGTGTAGGGTTTCAGATTAAACCCGGAGTTTTCTGTATTATTTCATTTTCCTTTTTCCTTTATTTATATCTTTACAAATCAATTACATTTTTAAATATTTCTTAGAAAAAACAACATAAACATTTTACAATTTTTACTACAATTTTTACATTTAAAATATAAAAATTGTAGCCCACGGGTATCGGGAACAGGGTCCAAGCTACCGGTTCCAGAGAGAGGAACCTCCTAACAATACGAGCCGTGTCCAGGAGTACCGCTATCATTTTCTTATTCTTATTTCTTGAGATGTAAGGATCATTATGTAATGCATCATTTGTTTACCTACAAAATATTCAGCGTACATAAATATTACAGGTACAAATTCCTGGATAGGAAATTCGTCGGGACAGCTGTCAAAACGGTGCTGACAAAAGTAGCGTGTGATCAGTTTTTAATGACGCCCATGCTGCTAGCGTTGTTCTTTATAAGTAAGTATTTATATTATATAAATTATATTCTAGACCTAACATAACATCGTATCTTACTCACTATTATAAATGCGAAAGTTTGTGAGGATGAATGACCGGATAGATAGTGAATGGATGTTTGTTACTCTTTCACGCAAAAACTACTGAACGAATTTTGATGAAATTTGGCACACAGATAGTTTATAACCTGGATTAACACATAGGATGCTTTTTATTGTAGTACTAAGTTCCCTTAGGATAATTTTCGACTTACACGCTGTCGAAGCTGCAGGCATAGCTGGTCATGCAAAAAATCCCCACAGAGCTCTAACTACATAGTAGTAGGACTAGTAGGTACCTACACTTTAATTTTGACAATATTATACTAACTAATATTATAAACGCTAAAGTAAGTTTGTTTGTTACCTTTTCACCCCTAAACTACTGAACCGATTATCCTAAAATTTTGAATATTACGTTATCACGTGTACAGAAACGGACATAGGGTTTACCTTTCATCCCGAAAAAAAGTACTGTTCCCTAGGAAAACAACAATATCGTTCTCATAATAATAGCTGATGGCGCCACGTGTCTTTCGAATCATGATTGAATAATTATATTATCCGAGTACAACCCGAATTGACTGTCAAATTCTAAATTAACGCGAGCGAAGCCGCCGGCAAAAGCTAGTGGTTAAATATTGCATGATATTAATATAATGTATAGCCTATAGCACCCACGAATGATGTAGGTAGCTTTCTGGTAGTGAAAGAATTTTTAGAATTGGATCATAAGTTCCGGAGATTAGCCCCTACATACAAACTTATAAACAAATTTTACCTCTTTTATATAGAAGCGTAGATTTGAAAATAACATTGAATTGACACCTACGCTGAGATAATGCTGAAAGTAGGTAATTATAACTTGCCATTACGACATGAAACGAAAGAGAGCAGAAATAAGCTGAAATACTTTTGCAGAATCTACAAAAAAGAAGCCAAGCATTCCTCGTTCTACTATACTGAATATTCATGAGGTACTTCTTATGTATGAGAATGTAGGTGTTACGTAATGTGGCCCTTTGTATTTGATAACGAGTTATTACTGACGAAATTTTAATTAAAAGTTTATTGCTCTCTCTCTCAGACGTAATTATGGAAATACTAGCTTTTACGGCGGCTGCCCCTGCGAGGAGCTCAGATATTGTTTCAAGGGAATGTACATACTGGGTAAAAAGTAGAGATAAAACTGATATCCGGAAACTATCCGTTATCCGGCCAATTTTAACTATCCGGCCGGATACCAGATAGTAACCCACTATCGGCGGATACGTAGTAGCTTATAAATGGGGACTATATTTCTTGTCACCAAAATTTATATTTGTCATCAAGTTGTATCATCTAATAAATAGATCTATCGCCACGAAATATTTTCGTTCTCAAATAAACAAAAAGTGTTCCCAGGTATGAATTATCAAATTAATGTTAATATATGTGTACAATAAGAGATGGATTACCAATAAAATTGTAGTGCATTAGATGAATATAAACTTCGTTGTTATAATAGTAGTTTCATTACTTAAATAATAGCTTTGTGCTCAGAATGGTAGATCTGTCACCAAATAAATCGATTATCGCAAATCTCGGGACTTGGGGCACCCCGACTTTAGGTTAGGTTAGGTTACTTTAAACCCTGCAAACAGAAATAGGAGCCCCGTGCGAAAATGTGGCCGTAAAATAATACAGTTTATCTCTTGTTTAGAATCCTACGAAAGTTTATAAATTTCCTAGAAAATTTATTAGTTTGCTTAATATCTATTAGGACAAACCTATTATAATACATACAAAAACATTTATTTGGTACTGGATCCTATATCTCCATGATTTTAGGTGATTTATTGTGGAATTGATTTTATATTGTTTGGGGACTAAATTTTGGTGACAAATCTGCTATTTTGCGGGCAAACCCTATTATTTAAAAAACACAAAACTAATTAAATTGGCGATAGCTTAAATGATACCCCTTATAAATGTGCTGATGAGGTTATGAATGATGGCCGAATATCCGGATATCCCGCAATCCGGCCTCGAAGCTTGACGTATATCCGGTATCCGGCCAAATTGCTATCCGTATCTCTAGTAAAAAGTACCCATCGTATATCGTATCCCAGGTCATAACCTGGAGCTGAATGGAGTTGACCATGAAAGAGTTACTTTCGCATGTGTCATATTAGTATTGATAGTCTATGGCCTAACAGCGACTTTTCTTTTTACAGCCTTAGGCGTTCTAGAAAAAAAGGAAGACATTTTCGAGGAGCTTCGCGCCAAGTACAAAAAGTCGTTTATAGCAAATCAGTCCTTCTGGATCCCGACGCAAACTATAAACTTCTTCTTCATACCTCCTCATATGAGAGTAATATATGTGGCTGTAGGCTCATTCATCTGGATCAATGTCTTGTGTAACATCAAACGGCAGAAGATTGCCACCTTGTAGCTGTTGAGGTTCTAACAGCTTATAAGCAAGGTTTAGGTAAGTTTCAGGTACGGTTGTTGTAAGTACCTGTAGGTGAACGTGTGATGATAAAAGTGTAAAATATTTCAAAGCTCAATGTACGCGTATAGATACTGCATCGGATCAAAACCTCGTCTTAACTCAAGCCTTCATTCTTTGTCGTGTGGTTAGTGCCTAACCTGGTGTCAAAGTTTATATGCCGCCCATGGGCGTCTGACCTGGCTTTACATGCCGTCGAGAAATATCTCTCAGGCATGCTGGTTTCCTCACGATGTTTTCCACTGAAGCAAGTGATAATTATACAGTAGGCACATGAATCCGAAAAATCAGGGTCTTGGGTTCAATCTTGAGACCTATGACTTGGCAGTCTGACGGTCACACCACTAGGCTACCTCGAGCCGTTGTTTCAATTAAAATCCTCACTGTAACGCACCCTAAGCAGGGTAACGGCCTGGCATCGGATTAGGATTAGTTACAAAAAAAAGGGAGATGATGCCGATCCGGGTAGCGAGTCTACGTATGGTATGAGCCTTAGCCATCAGCGGGTTTGAATTGTTGTATGAATTACGAGGTGATTTTACGATATTTTCAACACTATCTTTTATCGCCCCTTAATATTTTTACACTATTGTCGTCACTATTGTATACAATTTAAGTTTTAGTAAATGCGAAACCTGAAACACGTGTCTAGTATTTTTATGTATAGAATCTATGTACAAAATTTCAAAACTGTATCATGAAAAATCACAAAGTTATAAGCTTATTCTGTTACCTGGTTGTCCGCACAAAAACGTGGACACAACGCAGCGCGTCCGAGTGCGCGCCTCCAGTGTCGTCTTGAGCTCATTGATAATAATAATTTGGCAGTAGGTACCTAAATGATTGCGATAGGTACTTAATATCGCTCAGTGTCCAACTAGTAAATTAAAAAAAAAATTGGGACAAAATATAACATGGTTTAAAAATAATTGGAATCGATTCAGTTACTTATTCTGAACAAACTATATTCAGGTTTCGCATATACTAAAAATAATGTTGTATATTACTATCAGTAATTGCACTGGTTCCATATAGAAATGTGACAATAATTAAAGAGTGCCCTCCCTGAGCTTAGAATTTAAATAAATGTCCCAATGTCTGGGTATTTAATCTTTCTAAAAGATTTAGGTAGGCTAAGTTCATTTAATGTCGGATACTATTTTTATAATTTATAAGCATTAAAGTAATTTTATGTATGCTATTTCGAAGCAGTTATTTATACCTGCATTACAATTAAATTGATTTCTAGATTGATTTAAATTATTCAAATCATAACTACGCAAGCAGAATTGCGGTACGTAGGTCTACTGTTAAATGCCTATTATTTTATTTACTTGTTCTGTTTTGGCGTGCCAAATAAAACTTTTATTTAAGACAATGTGTTAGTTTAACATCTTTATAACAATCAGTAATCATAGACTAAAAATTTAAATAAAATGGATTATGGTTTCCATTCCATCTGGCCCGGAATTAACTGTTCAATGAGAGCCTTCAGTTGCATATTTTCAAGAAATAGCAGGTTGCATTTGCGTATCTGAAAACATGAAACACAATATTATATAAACAATATAAAGTACCAAACCACCACGCGTAGCATGACACTGTGGAAACGGGTTTTGTCGACGGAAGAATCGACAAAATGAAGATTGTAGAAAGATTTATATCGTCGTAAGCATGGTGTTTATAAAAATATAGAAAATAAATGTTTCTATTCTTTAGTCGGTTGTCATGCTGCGCGTGCAGTTTGCTCCATGCTCGGGCAGAAGACAAGTCGAGTTGTATACATAGAAAGAGCTTTGTCTATTCTTGGTAGAATAGAGATGGAATTGGTCACGCTACGCGGCCTGGTGCAGGAGTAGTAAGAATGAATACAGAACGCTTTGTGCTACATGCTGCGGCTACGTGCTACGCGCTACATGCTATGGCTACGCGCTACATGCTACGGCTACGTGCTACGCGCTACATGCTACGGCTACGAGTGCTGCGCAACCCTACATGCTACGCCAAGTGCTACAGTATAAACCTAACACTGCAACTGAAGATAATTACTCGGTACTATTTCCGACTTCACCCGTTACTAATTCATACAACATCCTACTATAATTGAATTACCTCGAATTTTGTAAGGACAGGATCTCAGCAGCTTTTGGTTGGTAATTCAATGTAGGTACCATTATATCACGGGCTATACGCACCAAAAGGCAGAAATCGAACTAACTTACTTCATTAAGCAGGAGAGCAGCATCCGAGTCGCTTTCCTTGGCCATACAAGCCTCGAGCCGTGTGTCGAACTTCATCCGCGCACGAGTTGTGGCATCCATCATGGCTTGCAGAGATCGCCTCATGCCCATCAGCTGATCTTTGTACCATTTCTTCTAATTTTAATACGTGTACGTGTGAAAAACCTAGACTTCAGAAACAGGGTATTAATATGACATTGAGTTTTATGAAGACAAAGCTCGGTTTTGTATACCATCATCTCTGTCATTGTGGATCTCTTTTGAAAGCTCAATGTGCCATATTAACGCCTGGTGGGCTGCGGGATGCCTACCTACGTTACTCAACTAAATAGTGAGGAGATCAGGACACGAGTTGCTGTGGAGTTTGAAGCATCATTTCTTCCCAGATCAAACACTCAAACGGAGTGAATTTTGTTAAGCGTTTTTTTTGAACGAGCATTTAATCCTACAACTGTAGTTTTATTATCATCTAAGTACACATACTTGCACCTTCCTCTTCTGTTTGAGCGCTAGATACTTCTCGCCCACAGTGAGCAATGTTTTGTGCGTATGCGTGAGATGATCCTGAGTCGAGTTGACGCGCTCCCGCCATTGTTGCAGTCGTTTGTCGCGCATACCGACAGCGTGACATTGCTCATCATACGCTTTTATCAGAGCTCTGTACCGCTTCGCTAGCTGTTCGTATCTAGAAAATTATGTATTTTCCTTAAATGTTCCATTTGAAACAATTAAGGTGCTCGTCCGAAGACGCTGTGGAAACGTCGCCTAATCGCAATTACAGACCGCAGTGTAAAACGGTGACAACGTGCCTCGGAAAGCACGCCAAGCCGTTGGGTCCGGCTGTCATTTGTAGATCCTTGACAGCCGGTACAGGTAGTCAGTGGCCCGAAAGTCTGACAACCAGTCTTGTCAAGATCTTCTTACGCATTGCTAACTGGGTTGTGGAGGTCAGAATTCATAGGCAGTCGCTCCATGTAAAATACTGTTAACCAGCTGCATCCAGTTAGACTGGAAGCCGATCCCAAGCATTTGGTTGGGGTCGGCTTCCATTAGCATTAGCCCTTAGGCTAGGCAGATGATAAGTGACACACGGTAATAAGCGTCAATGTCGCCTTCGGAAGCGTTTTTATAAAATTACCAAGGATATAAACCAGTCGTGTCGTTTAAGTCTGTTATTGTGTCGCCTTCGGAAGAGCATACACACCCATTTATTGTTATTAGGGTGGATTCATTCTAAAATACGTACTGATATTGCAGACAAATAATGCTCATAGAGGACCAGGTGTCTGTGTAATCATCTTGATTCTGCGACGACTTTGTGTTAGTTGTGCCTGTTAAAAAGGGCAAACATTAATTTACCTAAGAACCTATGTAAAAACCTGCACAGGTGGAGATTCATTTATGACTCAGCCCTGGAGTGTGAATGTGGTGCTGATCCTGTCCTGTTGCTTTTGTCAATACGAGAACTGGTGAACGCTACTGAAGGCGCCAAACTAGTGGCTCTATTCTGGGGCGACACAATTTAAATTACCATCGACACGCTAAGCAGATATTTAATCTGTTGAACATGTTTGTCTTAGCTGAAGCATAAAAGCAGAACCACTGTCATCATCATCATCTAAGTTGAAAGACTCCGGACAAAGGTCTCCCTTGCATAGCACCACTACCATTCATTTCCCATCACAAGGTCCAAATCAGTTTCATCATTAAGTCCGGAGTCACCCACTGCTGGGTACACCTCATCCCTTCTTGCTTCTGCCATACCATTCCCGGTTCTGTGCGTCCCTCATCCAGTGACCATTTCCCGCGACTTAGGCCATCTTTGCAATATTTTTTAGCAACGACATCAACTTCTATATTTAAAAACTTACTAGTGGTATTAGAGCACTTGAAACCCTTTCCCTCTGATTCACTTCCCCACCAATCATTGACGCCATGCGAGTGTCTGTGAGAGCCCTTACAGTGCAGCAGCTTCTGTTCATACTCGTTGGACTTGTTGATACTTCGCTGCAGACAACCAATCGTTTGCCGAACGTTTTGAACACTGTTCATTAAGTTCTTTTGGTGGCTGTTCAGCTGGGGGAATAGTATGATGAAATCAATGAACTCCAGGACTCTAAATCATCGTTGGACTAAGCCAAGTGTACGAATGGTTGAATCTATAGATACAAACTGTTGGCCGAAGACTCCATATTTTCCTACGCGAAGGGGAGGGCGAGGTTGGAAATTCCCGGGGTAAGTTGTTCCGAGAGCAATAACTTTGTAAGGAAAAGAGATGGGAATACATGTGAAGGGTGTCGTTAAAACTCCAGGTAGCTCCTCACCGGTAGCTAGATTTTTTTTGAGGTAGATTACTTATGGACACTATAGATAGATGAGTATCTAGGTATATTAGAGGAAGTATTTAGTGGCGCCAGTTACAGAAAATTTAAACGGCATCCTCTGGCTTGGTGATAGGGAGGGATAAAGCGCGTGTAAATAGCTAAAGATTTATGAATATAAATTTTGATGAATGGAGAGGAAGAGAAAGACCAAAGTTAAGATGAATGGGTTGTTTGAAGAGTAAAATGAAAGAAAAAGGAGTGAATATTAAAGTAATAAAATGGAAGAAAAAATCCCTACGATCCTAGAATCCTAAGAAACTTACAGCAAAATTGTTTACAGCAAAACACTTAACGTGACTAGGAGAAAACAAATCGTTGCGTATTTTTACATCTTGCATGTTTCACGCGATATAAAAATCCTGTAAAATTCCTCGAAACCAGTGCAAAGATTTGATAAATCTGTCTATTTATGATGCTCTTTAAATCTGTCATTTAGTTATGACAAGACTACCAGTATTAATATGATGCTCTGTGGACAAGACAATATTATTTTACGTATGTACCTACGCCAACGCATCGACAGGTGCCTTGCTCAGCGCCTATAGACAAAATCTGAGCTAGGATACACGGTGGCCACACCGGGAGGTGACTACCGAAGGCGCCAAGTGCGCAGTGCGTCTAGATTCGAAAATTGTAGAACTTAAGCAGATGTTTACCTAATAGAACACACACATTTCGCCAGTTATGTTTAAGTCCCAAGTAATAGACGGCGAGCCTATTGCCATCAACCGGGCACGTCGACGACTCGCAGGTATAGGTTAACGAAAATATGGTTAAAATCGATGGCGTGCCCAAAATATTGTGTCGCGTGCCATTGGTTCGCAATCCCTGCTCTAGACGCTAAGAGCAAGGCACCTGTCAGTGCGTACGTAGCATAATATTAAGTTGAAAATTGACAAACTGCTGTATGCTCTTTTGGCGACTGAATGACATAGACAAACATTTTAAATTATCTATGGATATCGTTTAGTTCTTCCGATAAGGCGACCAAAGAGTAGATACCAAACAAAAGGCGACGTGCCAAAAAAGCCATGTACAACTACAGTTTGTTAGGATGTTACCACACCATCGGATTAGTCGAAAGAAACTATCAACCGACGTCCGACTAATCCATTTTGCCATCGATGCTATCGATTGGTTTTTAACACCCTAATTTTTAAGTTCCGAAAGGTTTAATTAAAAAGAATTTGTAATTCATCATATGGTTTATTCAACTACAACAAAAAGCATAACGTTTAATAACTAAATCAGTCTAAAAATATTCTCCTGCGTTACGACTACAACGACTCAAATATTTCATCTAAAAGGTTAAAAATTATACTACGATTCGTGCATTTATTGCTTAGTGCATAAATCAACGTCGGCTTTACGCGTTAACTCGTTTTGTACTTCATTGCGCAATTGCAGGTTTTACAATATATTCTTTTCACAACAGCAAATATAAATAGTTCATTTTAAATAAATGTTGAAATAATAAGTAAATATTTCTATGTAGTAACTTTCAATTCACATTATTGCACTAAAATATACAAAACAAGTAAACAGTAAAGTATTATTACTTGCGTTAGTTATTGAATGAATACTACAATAAACATTCTTGTAAATTTTCTTATGTACAAAGGAAATAAAACCAATATTCCAAAGATTTGTACACGACGAATAACATGATTAAATTGATGTAAAGTATCTAGCCTGGCCATAAGTTCTGCTATGTACAAATAAATTAATTGTAGCCAATTAATGAAAGAACACCTTTATTTGTTGGCTACAATCTAATTTTGAATGTAATGTGTGTTCATGTAAACCTACATAGGCACATATTAAACATTATGAGCATGGTGCATGGTTTGAATTGGTTATTTCCTATGGATAAGAACCAGCAAGAAATCATCTTATCTCATATTTAAAAATATTTCAGTATACAGGGTGGGCGTTTTTCAACGTCACCTGGAGGGAAAGTACTCTAAATAAATACTGGAAATATGAAACATTCCTTCATTTTTAAAAAGAAATAAATCTTCATTCAAAGATTTTCTAAAATTCGCTTGCCACACTCGGGAATAGAACCGGCTAAATTCCGAAAAAATAATACCTGTACTTTTATGGCATTAATCGATAGGGTCAATCATAAGGATCAAATCTCTCTAACAAACATGATAAATTAAATGAAGGGAAAACCATGAAATCTTAACTTACATAAATAGAACAAAAAAAACAGGGTAAACTAACTAATTAGTTGCTCAAAATGAGCTCCATTTTGTAGGATACACAAATTTATTCTTTTAAGGAATTCATTGCCAGTAACTTTGAATAGCGAGGTCTGATGAATGTTGAAAATCGTATTGCGAACGATTTGAAAAATTCCAACCTGTATAACATAATTATTTTGTCATATTGGTGTCAATACATTGACATTATTAAATGAATCACACCGAAGTGGAAAAAAATGGTATAAAAGTATCAACTTTCATTTCCTTTTTTTCAGTAAATTAATTATAACAGAAGGTATGTGTTATATTCGACGTAATTCTTTTGATTCTATAGTTCTTATACAGTATTGTTTGATTGTAAAGATATTTAAGGCCAGACTAGGTCACCAATATTGTTCTGGAAGACATTGTTCAGCCTCTAGCATGAGAAGCTTGGCATAACACAAATAAACATTGAAAACAAGTACTTAACATTACACAACAATAACAGTTACATTTTTAGTAAAAAGCTATCTTTCACAAGAATTTCGAGTACTTATAACATATGTTCACAGGAACTTAGGGTTAGTTTATATTGACAAATGATTTAAACTTGAGTCGACGAAATTTAGGGACGAAACAAGGCGACCACAAATTGATTTAGAGTTCTAAGTGATAGGACCATATGAATAAAGCTACAGCTGTCTGACATCACAACTGTAATTGTTAAGTCAAACAAAAGGCTCTAAGAAATATTAAATACAAGTAAAATAAACTATAAAGGTGCTTAGCTATGCGCTATTAACTCGTGTCTGTACATACTTACAAAACAAATACAAAATATTAACCCAATGGACCCCTTCGTTTACCTAATTGTTGCATTACAACGAAAAGCATGTGACGCAAAACATTGAATATGTATGACAATAATACTCAAGTACATGATTTGGTTATTAAGTAACATGAGGACCTTTACATATTTACAATTAAACAATATTTCGACTGTTGCATAACAATTTATAATACTGTTTATACTATTGCTGTATTTAGGCACTTTAAAGTATGGTTGCAATACAAATGATTGCAAAAAGGCTACATTATTTCATATAAATATAATGTAAAAATAGCTGCAAAACTGTAATGTATTTATTACATAACATGTGACTAAAATCGTGATGGTAACATTCAATAATATAAAGACAGTAGAACAACTCTACTCACTATTAAGTAATTATATAAACATTTTGGCTCATATAGATTTGGCAAAAAACGATGTCAAACTTCTTAGGGTGTCTTAACATGGTCATATTTTAACATGATAGGTACTCTTTGGTATATAGTTGCTTCGAATTCGAAATATATCATTTTCATCAACAAAAACTATAACATTCACACAGATCAACAATCTTAAAGAATATTGGTTCACAGAATCATTGCAAAGAAATTGAGCTTTTGGAAAAATTTACTTACGATATGACATAACTACTGAGATCCACAATCAACTGTAGATTACTTAACTTTTTTTTAGAAATTCTTTCTTCTCTCTTAAGAATAATCAATCATCCGTAAAAATGGATGTATAAATTATTGTTCATTATGTGGAAATGGTTGCTACAGCCTATGATCTGATAGTCAAGAGCCTATTTATCACTAGAATAGGCTCTCATTAAGTGCTGGGTGGGCCAAAGGTTTAATGTCATACTTTTGGACATGACTCATAATGTTAGGAGTTTTCTCATTTGAGCTCTGACCACTGGCAGCCACAACCCACTTCCCAACTGTGTTACTCTCATTACTTTCAATAAGAATTGTGTGCAGAATATAGATTAAAAAATGTTACGATCTTGACGTTGACCTAGGGTTAAAGTTTTCAATTAGAACCAGATGTAACAGGATAAGCAAAGATTCGTCACATTCATCATCTCAAAACTAGTACCTAATTCAGTTAAATGGACAAAACATTTGCTTCCTGTTTGTAGTCAAGAGCAATTTTATGTTACAATGTACAGTTTAAATAAAAATTTAGTAAACTACAGATGATTGTGACTTACGCTACCGCCAACTTTTATGTTTCCACATCTTTTTAGTAAACACTGTGAACTCAGAGAGAGTTGGTGATGTTTTGGAACAGTCTCTTGCCCCACCATGTCTCCAGGTCGAATGGCTTGAAGTCACGCAGCACTGGGCTGGGCGTGTCATCCTGGTAGTACAGATTGGACAGAGGGGGTGATGAGCTGCCAGAATCTGGAAAAATATTTAAAATATTTAAGTTATTTTTCAGTCAGAAGGTGTCATGACAGACCTCGTAAAAGATGCGAGGGCAAAACCAACAACCAATGATCTACATTAGAAAAGGATCCTGGATCGGAAAAACTGAAACTCAAGAGGATAGGACTTTGCTCGACAGTGGGATGATTCAGGGTTATAGTAACAAATTATTTATATTCTTTAAAATAACCTACTACAGATAAAGTTTGTGTTTTTTTGTTACATTTTCAGTTTTGTCTTAAAAATATGACAAACTTTTTCTTTCATTTCATTACAAGATGTAATCTATACTAATGTTATAGAGATAGATGAAATTTGTTTGTAAGTTTGTATGTAGGGGGTAATCTTCGCAACTACTTATCTGGTTCCGAAAATTATTTCACTAATGAGAAGCTACATTATCCCAGTGTTATAGGCTACATTTAAAATGTTCCTGTGGGTTAATTTCCGTACATAACGGGAGCGAAGCTGCAATCAAGCTAGTGTTACATAAACTCATAACAATTTATCAAACTGTCATGATACCATGTTATCAATGCTACAAAATCTTGGTATTTCAATAATTATGTACCTTAAATCAATGTGCAATGCTATTCAATTGAAAATGGAACATTAATTGCTACTGTAAGCCTTGCACTTTAAATGACCTTAATTGATTCATAAAGCAACATGCATTCATAGACAAGTAGGCCACCATAAATCAACATGGACATCTCAATGTTGATTCAATAGACAACTGAAATAGTATGCATTAAGTGAAGGTTTATCTCAATTGCATGATAAATTTAATGTGATTGTGGATGAAGTCATCATCATCATCATTTCAGCAGAAAGATGTCCACTGCTGGAAATAGGCCTCCTCCAAGTGTCGCCAAATTAACCAGACCCGTGTGACTCACATCCAGCAAACCCTGCAACCTTCACCAGGTCATGGGTCCTGTGGGAGGCCTTCTAACGCAACATCTTCCGGTTTGCAGTCGTCACCCCAGAACTTTTCGGCCCCATCGGCCATAAAGATGATGATGATGTGGATGAAGTGACTCTTATTTTAAAAAAAAGGAATGTGCGTTGAGCAATTGTGTTATGGAACGCCTCAGAGCGAGGTAACGCCTCATTTTTTCGTGCGTGCAGCCGGCTCCATCGAATTATAAGACGTTGTCATGTCAAAAATTGTCTACAGTATAGTAGGAAGCTTGATAGCTACACCTTTTCATTATAAACTTTTTGGCCTAATTATGTTAAAACATAGGCCAGTGAAACTTTATGAACATTTATTACAAACTGATGATTGTTATGTTTCACATGGCAAAATAGGCACAACCATTTTGGATAGAACTATAAACATTGAATGGGCAGGATGAAGAATTATTGCTTGTTTATTGAGTAATAAAGATAAATCACTTCTGTCAATGGTTGTTTGGATGTCACAGCCAGTGTGACCTTCACATTTAAAGACTACCAACAGAGCAAATATAGTTACCAGTTGATACTTACCATTTGTACTTGTAGGTGTTGAGGGCTCACTCTCTCCATATGCTGACTGTGTCCAAGCTTAAATCATACATATTAATATCATATTCCTTGCTTTCCGAAAGTTTTCTAAATAAAATTATGATAAAGTTTATAAAACTAGGTACAGAAAACTTACTCTCACTGATAAATCTGATGATTTCCTCATGTTGCGGCGTGATCACATGGTGCTGTATTCTTTGGTGCACTGTCTTTTTACCATTGGAATGAAATGTAGGCTTGGGCATGCTGAAATTTGAACAACCCAATAAGATTCATATTGGTAATCATATTAATCGCGATAACGCGAGTTGTGACTTTATTTAAACACTTGTCTTTCTTAAAAAACATTGTTGTCATGCTAAATTTATTGAAACTGATCAACAAAGTACACATCTTTAGCCGAAGAGGTTATGTAAAAACAGTGATGAAATCTGTAATACCACTACGAAATGTACGCTTTTAGTATAACTTACTTGATGATCTCTCCATTATCAGACTCTGAAGATTTTCTATTGTGATCTTTGCGGCTATCCAATCGTTCCAAGTTCTGTGAGAGGCCTGTAAATGAAAAATAATAGGAAACGATATTTTCATCTCACATGATCACTGACAAGTTCGAACTTTATTTCCTAAACAAATTAGTTAACACGTCAGAACTACCTCGTCGTGTTTTGGCTACAATTTTGCTGGGTCCCTTAGAAACAGTATACATTTTAAAATTTCACTCAGAAATTAAAAAAATAAACGTAAAAATCCTACAGGAATATTACGAGACCAACTTGAACACTAAACATCGAGTTGCCAACTAAATAAATGAAATGAGTACAATATTACCAGCCATTTAATTAATAATTTAATTAATATTCTTTTAATTTTATAATATTCATGTATTTTATCGTTTCGTTTCTTTTGCCCTAATATAGGTTTTGGTAAGTAGATTTTCTTTTTACAAAGATTTAAAATACGTGTTCTATGCTAGGCTCATTTAACGTATAAAGCAACAGTGTCAGTTCCGTCTACCCAAGGAACTCGTCTACCATATTAGTTTAAGAATAGCGACACGAGATGGCGCGAATAAAAAATTTGTCATCACGCCTGTATTTTTCTGAATGGGTTTATTAGTAAATAATAGAGATAATGGTAGGTAGTAAATGGTCAGTTCCACCATTTAAGTTACGGGGCTGGCCTTATTTCTGACTTTTTTACCCTTCGTACAATTTGATTCGAACCCACAACAAAAACTAAGCTAAACACCTATTGAGGGTTCTCGTCGATGGAGAATCGTGGTTCAAATTCACGACCTCCCGTAAGCTCTCCGATGTCTTTAGCCACTGAGCAAATTAGGATATAACATGTTGCTATGATACGCCAGCGATTTCCGGACTGTTCAATTCTACCGACACGATTAGTCATTCGGCTGTCAGCTACTTACCGTGGAATATTTCCCCCAGGAAGTGACGCCCTTACGTAAGCCCATATATCATGGAGGAAGCAACTGTGAAATGAATGCTTTGATGTTAATTGAGTGCGGTAACTTTCAATCAATCGCCAGGGAAGGAAGCAATGAGTAAAGACATGCACGTCTTGATTAAAAAGTAGGTATTTACTTAGGTTGAAATTCCGGTACTTTCAGAGGTATTGCCGATATGAGTGCGTGATTGTTTACTTCAATTGTGTAAAAGATCGTTAAATTCCACTTTCGCCTCTTTTCCAGTTGCACTCTCGGCTCCAATGCCTATATTATATGGATATACATATTTGTACTATTTCGAGTCATAGGTATTAGGTAGGTATGCACGTTTCACAGTCCATAATTTTTATCCGACTGCTGCAAAGCCAAGAAAGAAGGCACTGTTTTCACTATTGTTCTGGGAGAATAACTTAGGTTACAAACAGAGTTATACTCATAGGTATCCCCTCTCCTGTTTTCCTCGACAGCATAATCAACCTGTACTGTCCCCACTGCTGGTACACATTCTTCCTCAAAAGGAGGCCGTAGACCGTTATCCACCACGCGGACACAATAGGATGTCACACGCTTTCGAATTTTTAGTTCACCATTTTGAAAACCGAGGTAACTTATTTTTTAACATTAACAACAAAGAAAACAACAAAAAACAAGCCAACGAACAAGAAAGAGAGTAGACCGATTTCACCGATTTGTCTGGTCTGCTCATAAACACCCACCCGCAATAACTTTAGTTTATCCGTGATTATGGTGCTTGCAACAGCGCCGAAATATCGGGAAGTCAAAAAAAATAGTACCTAAACATGGTAAAGATCCCGTTTTCAGTGGTTAGTGGCCATGTCAGTTTAAAAACTTATTTAATTATTTACATAATGTAACTTGCCTTCTGGGGTTTTGAACCCGTGACTTCCAACTCATAAGTCCACCATTATTCTTTTCTCGACCGCATCTGCCCACCTACTTAGGGAAGGGTCCGTTTACACCAAGCGAAAAAATCCTCGTGCTTTTTTTTGATGTCAATGAATAAAGGACTGTAGCTGTATTGACTTTAAGTATAAAATAGGGCGCTCAAGCATTCTCGAGCACGCGCGAGGAAAAGTTTTGTCTGCCTCGAATTGTATACAGTTTAATTCCTTTATGCACGTGAAAATAGAGTCCATAGTACCACATCATGCAATGAATAGTATTCATACAAACACGATTTTTCGCTAAGCAGATTCGAACACTACTCTCTGGATCCTTTTGCGTGTTTTATAAAGCGATTCAGTAATAGGCAATATTAAGACTGTCCTTTATTAAGTGACATCAAAAAAGTGCGCGAGGATTTGTTCGTTTGATAGAAACGGACTCAAGACTTATACCTACTTATGTAAATGAATGTCCGACTCGATGTTGAATGCAGCCGTGGTTTCGTGATGAGAATAACACACGTTATTGGGCTGTTTGTATGTTCATGCATCTAGACTTTCACTTCAACTTTCGCTTTGTTTGTTACTAACCGATATTCCTTTTTGCTCTTCGCATTTCTTGTTATCGGGTCTCGATTATGTTTGTGCCCGATTCATGGTATTGCCGCGTCTCTTTTTGTGGTTATTTCTTTATCGTTTGTTTAGTGCATAACCTGGTGTCAGAGTTTTTATGCCGCCCATGGGCCTCTGACTTGGCTTTACATGCCGTCGAGAAATATCTCTCAGGCATGCTGGTTTCCTCACGATGTTTTCCTTCACCGAAGCAAGTGATAAATTATACAATGCACAATACGCACATGAATCCGAAAAATCAGAGGTGCGTGCCTTGGCCTTTTTGTGGTGTAGTTTGTATAAATGTATCTTGTACTTATATTTAAATGTTTATGGATATTTACAGCTGTAGAATATACGTATGTATCTTTGCCTAATCCAAATACCTACAAGCAGTATTTAACTGAATCTGGAAGCGAAGGCGACCCTCTGATCTTTCTTTGTCTAATCTGAGGGGAGGATATTTTGAAGTATATGTAAACCTGAGAGTAAAATGTTTTGCTGACGGATTGAGTAATCGTCGATTATGCCAAAGAATAGAATACAATATATATATCAAACGGTGCATTAATAGCAGCGACAATTTTTTCATCATTGAATGACTGCCATAGACTAAGAGGTCAGAAGAGGTGTCATCTCCTTCGATTTCAGGTGTCAATAAGAGGATTGATAAAATATCAAAAATCTTCGTTTACTTAATATTTCTTTATTTATTATTTTCAATAGTCGGATAGCTGAAATCCGTAGTGTTAGTAACATAATATACCTTATACCTAATGTTAGTGTATAATAACAGTAAATTTGAGAAGCTTTTTGCACAGAAGATAAGCTGGGTCATCTTCTCCACAAAATGCCTCAGAAAAGGGGAAAACACACTCTCGGCCACTGTTTTTGGTATAAGTATTCTACTCTTTGTTTCCTTCGCAATAACAGCAAGTCAGCAACATCTAGAGGATCGTCAGAAAATACAGGCGAATCATTATCACGACGACTGTATAAAGAAGGGCGCAACTAGTAGGTAACAGTATATTTTATCTCCACTACACTCTACTCCAAGAGCAGTACTGAAGATGTGATCAATTCAGGTGCTGCGGTGTGCTCAGATCGTCTCGAGGAATTAGAGGTAGGACTTTTTTTATCAATCTAGGAGTAAGCAACTGCAAGAACGGGAAATACTTGTTTTGGCGGACTCTCTCTGATGCGTGCGATTTAATTTACATAGGACTTAAGTAAATATAACTGGTGAAATATCTATAGGTTTCCACATAAGCCAAACCCTTGGCGAAAACAGGCACGATGCACCTAATCTTGTATTTTTTGGTTATCATCGACTGTCTATGAGTCAACGCTCCAAAAACATTCAACTTGCTAAAAGACAACAACATCATAAAAGTATTCTTTATGGTGTTTCAGAAAGCAAAGCAATAAAAATATAAAAGCCATTTAGATTTTTCCGATAACACTCAACCTATTTTGTTAAATAGGCCTCATTATTTTGTCATAAAATTCCAATCCCATATAGAAATAGCTTTACAAATGATCAGTACAATCAAAGACTACAGTTTTACAATCAGACAGACACACAAGTGCTTAAAACTAGGTTGCTTATACCAGTTTAACATTCTAAATTGTATGCCTATCTCGCAGTTGCATGTTCTTATCGTCATCGCACTCGTTCTGCCCTAGATGCATTAAATGAGTTAACAGCCACGCATGCGCCAGATTTAACGACATTTTAATATGGCAACACTAACGAGCACTAGCTAGTACCTAACAAGCGCACACGCACAATCTGGAACCGTGTTGCACATTTGCCTCAATGTTTTAATGCCAACTCGTTTGTTGTACAGACACAGCACATCACGCTACCCGAAGCTGACAAATTTTCCCAATCAACCTTGTACTGAATGCTTTAGCGATAAAGCAGATTGTAGAAGCTTGATGTGCTCGTCTGTACATCAACTGCTATCTGCTATCAGGAGTTTAGTAATGCATTTGAAGTCACTGACACACTTTCCTACTGTAAATAGTCGCAACTAGGTTAGTAAAGGTACTTAGAATTGCAGTATTGGATTCTAAGCAGGCTGACGAACTCAGGTTGATGTTATCAGTTTTCACCTGTGACTAAGTATTTGTATGTTTGTGAAAGTTAATATCTGAATATACTGATCCGATGTATATCCGATGTATCCGACAAAAATAATATTTACTAATGAAAGCTTACACCAACGCTATTCAATACATTCGTTTAATTTTTGGTAAGTGTAGTAATGCATCCGAGATGGGCAGACGAAATTGTTGCCATAGCGGGAAAATCCTGGATGAGGCTGGCCCAAGAACGTGCAGCTTGTCACAAGAACGTGCAGCTTGTCACAAGAACGTGCAGCTTGTCACAAGAACGTGCAGCTTGTCACAAGAACGTGCAGCTTGTCACAAGAACGTGCAGCTTGTCACAAGAACGTGCAGCTTGTCACAAGAACGTGCAGCTTGTCACAAGAACGTGCAGCTTGTCACAAGTAATGACAGGGTAACAGTGGGTGAAGTCGGACTGTGGGTGATGATGATGATTAGGTAATCTAATTGTGTATCTCGGTAGGTACTGGTTTTAGGGTAACACGGACCAAAGTAAAATGTGTCGATAGTTTATAAGCTGGATTAACACATGGGGGATTAACACAGTTTATCCAGCCCCCGTAGACAAGGATTACTTTGACGGAAGAATAGACAAAATGACAGATTGTGTCGACACAATGACAGATTTCTTTGCACTATCTGTCATTTTGTCGATTCTTTCGTCAAAGAAATCCTTGTCTACGGTGGTCATGCTGCGGGGGCAGTTAGTAAGACCCCGTGGGAGAGTTACCATAAAACAGAACGCGGGCGAAGCCGCCTGCATAAGCTAGTCGAAAATATGCCAAGTGCACGTTCGAGAAGAAGCCAATCGGCTTAGCTCGCATTGTAAGTACCAAGATGACCCGAATATGATTCAACGCGTGGTAGACGCCGAACGGCTTGCCGATCGGCACGAGCCAAATGAGAGCCGAATATGTATGTGTGGAAATTGCTTCAAGTCCGCTTTGTTTTTCAACAAATACTACCGAATCGAACAAACTCGGACAAGAGTGCGTAGCACCCCACAGACGTGTATTTGCGCATAAAGGTTAACGCTCGGACGTTCGTATAAAGCAAATATTGGCTAAGTTCAAAGTTCAAACCAATTGAGATATTATGCCGTGGCTGCATAGTTTGACGAGCATTAAAAGTGAAGCAAATAATATGAGGGTCAATAAAGGATACGATTAAAAGGTTGTGAGAAAAAGAAAGGCAAGAAACTTTTAAACTCGGCATCCTATTCTACGCTAGTTGTAGTACGACATGCATCAGAAGGACGTTCGCGACTACGATATTATAGACAGACCGTTTTAATGAGTCCTCCGCCGTGCCTAGGGAATGCAAATCCGTTCTGTTTTAAAATCCGGATTTTTAAGAACGGATTTTTGGTCCAATCCGGATTATCCGGATTTTACGGATTTTTCATGAACATACATAAATCTACCCATATTTGTTTATTAATATGATTTTTCTTATATTTGTGTTAATGGGTTAAAATAATAACACAGGAAAATTAAAAATATATGACTTTTTTAATTTTTGTTATTTGAAGTTATTCAAATTAAATACCATAATTTTGATGTATATTTTTATTATTAAAATAATCAGTCTGTGACTCGCGTGCTGAGTAACGTTAGTTGAATAATTTAATAAGTATGTTGAATCCGGACATAAAATGAATCGGAAAACGCGTCAGTGGGCACTGGTGACATGACGCGACCTACTTACCAGTCTACCCACACCACAGCGTGCTTCTACAAAGCCCTGATGTTCAGCTCTAGGCGAGGGCGACAGTCAATGTCTGATCGCGGTGGAGTTGAGACGTCTTGGAAGTGTACCCGATTCATTGTGCCCCGTGTTAAGTTGTAATCTCAAGTAATTCGTTAGTTTTGCTAGAAACAGTGTATCGCACCCAGTGTGTTTTCATAGCAAACCTATCGTCTGCCCACATGATGTACGAGCCTTACGAAATAAATCCTGACATATACGACAAGTACAAATTAAAATAAACTCTGAAGAACTAAAATAAAAGGACAAATAGACTCCTTGTCAAATTATTAAACATAACAAAAGTAACAAAACAGTTTAACTTCACTTAATCAACATAATACTTATTATTATTAAAAAAATCAGTCTGTGACTCGCGTGGTGAGTAACATTAATAAAATAATTAATAGGTACAAATTAAAAGAAACTCTGGAAAACAAAAATAATAGCCTTCTTGTCAAATTATTAAACATAACAAAACAATTTAACCAACATAAATTTAGCAACAAAAAAAACTATGTTTTCTTTTGACAAATAAAATGTGACCTCAAAAATAATAAAGCATCTAAAGTGCAGTCGTTTAACCTGCTGCGAATTCGGTTACACTTAATTCCTGCTGCGGAAAAAGCAAGCTCTGATTCGGCGCTTTTATGGGTGAGTGCTTGTAAGCGGCCTCCATGTATCGTCCTCGTGAACCACTATCCTCGAATAACGCCATCTCCATTCGCACTAAACTGGGAATATCAGTTTCAGGCTTTCGGCTGAATAAAGCAGCCCCCGAATTACAATTTTTTATTATTCAGAAAATCCGGATTCGATTATCAAATCCGGATTTGGAAGTCTAGTAAAAATGTGCGGATATCCGGATTTTTCGGATTACGGATAGTCCGGATTGCATTCCCTACCGTGCCCCATCAAAGGTACATTAAGCGTCCACAAAGTCCTAACAATATCCCACAGTTATTTGCTTTGAAATAACCATAATCCACGTTGGTATTACGATAATAATTGAACCAATAAGTGATCAACCTTCAGAATATTCCATTTAAATTGATACCTTCGCGAGGACTCATTAAACCGCAACCGCTTTAATGAGTCCTCGCGAAGGTGCAACAGACTATAGACCGACGTCTATAGTTTGTTTTGTGGTTGTTCAGTTTCATGGTCATACATTTACATCCTTAAATAAGACCACCCCGTTCAGATACATGCTGTACTAGCTTATGCCCGTGGCTTCCCCCGCGTGAAGTTCGGTAACTGTCCCACGGGACCGTACTATCGAGATAAAAAGTATCCCATATGTTAATCCAGGTTATAAACAGACTATCTATGTGCCAAACATCCAAAAACGTTCAGTTGTATTCGCGTGAAAGAGTAACAAACATCCATCCATCTATCCATCCTCACAAGCTTTCGCATTTATAATTTATTCATTTATTTATTTTATTTATCAACTTCCATCTACCATTACAGCGAGATAACCAATGCGGTAAATGCGTCTTAACCTAACATAGTTGCTAAGCTTAGTCCTTATTGTTACTTAGAATTAATATCTGTAACTAATTACAAACAAAGCATTCCTTGTGAATTCACTCAGAGAACAACAGAATAAGTCCGTTTCACTCGCTATGAGGTTGAGCGTGAGGAGTGCACGCGTCAGCGGCGCCTCCTTTAAAAGGTTGGTCCGAGCACGCGGTTCCACTAGCAGTCGTGGCTGCCGTCGTCGCCACACGTACCTGTCCGGAACACATAGACTCACCTGGCCTAAAATAACTGCATTATGCACCTTCCCTCTCAATAATTTAAATATATATGAGTCGAGTGCAAGATCCCTCCTAACCCTTAGCTCATTGTCATTGCTAATATCAGTAAGATAATAAATAAGATAACACGGGCAGAATAAAAGTCCATTCATAAAAGGAACTGGAAAGGCCGAAGACTTAAAAACCATAGTTGTGTGCGGCGAGTAGTTAAGTGCTCATCTGATTTTAAGTAGGCACCCAACGACAAAAATAAGTAGTGCATGATGTGCTTACCTGTAAGAGGTTGATACACTTGTTTGTGACTCTATTGAATGTATCTCGTATCGTAACTTTGAAATAGTGTATTCAATTGTTGGTGAGCCAAATATTTAAAAAACCAAAAAAAAAAAAAAGAAGACTTCGCTATCAGAGACATCACAGATACGTTGCCAATGAGATACAACTGAATGGTCTCATCATGAGACATTTCAGAAATTACAGGCGCATAAGAGTCTGGCGCCTGTAATGTCTCATGTGTGTCTGTATTTATGAAGTGTTTTCTGGCCTTTCACTGATTGCCATTACAATAAAATTAAAGGTCATAATTTACTTACATGCCATTGTAACACAAATTGTATTTTATCATAATTATGTTAGTAGTGTGTAGTGTGTTTTGTGTGTGTGTAGTGTGTTTGTGTTGTCTTGGTGTTTGTGTGTATATCTATGGGCCAAAGTTGCCTGACAATAAATGAATGTTGTTGTTATTCTTAAAGGCAACTTATTACCTAAGCGTCATATAAATTCTGATTACCAAAATGGCGACTCGCAAACCGTTACATAGCCAAGACGGCGGCGGCGACAGGAACTCGTCTTGCACTCAAAACGAGTTTTTTGAGGATAAACATAGTATGCATAATATAATATGATAAGTCAGCTATAGGTCAGAGTTCTAAGAACTTGCCTGTTATGAGATGGTTTGCTTGTTAAATAAGCCTCATTTTGGTATCTTGTCATACAAGGTGGCGCAAAATTAATCACCCTATCGGAAGATGCTATATTTTTTGCAAATGGCATCGTACCTCAATCATATTTGAGATTTGTGAACTAGACAACTGCAGAATACAAACAGACAAGCAATGGAGCGCTATACTCCGCAAAATCGTAGAATAATTGTGAAAGAAGTAAAGTTTCCTGGTCGCGTAATCTCAAATTTTGGCGGTCTGGCATGGCTAGCAAGATCGCCCGATTTAAACATCCCAGACTTCTTTCTTTGAAGTCGTGAAGTCGCGGGTTTATGCCAACACTAGCGATCCGCCCCGGCTTCGCACGGGTGCATATATATATATATAAACCTTCCTCTTGAATCACTCTATCTATTACTGAAAACCGCATCAAATTCCGTTGCGCAATTTTAAAGATCTAAGCATACATAGGGACAGACGACTGTTTTATACTATATAGTGATAGTGAAGCCTCAGTATTCGACAGGAATGCGATCACCGGAAATCTTGCGGAAAGTTATGGAAAATGGAATGAAATAAAAAAAAATTAAAGGTCCAACCTTTAATTTTTTTTCTGAAGTGGGAATGATGATAAATACAAAGAAATCCATCATTCAGAATCATGTTTTTTTTTTCTTTTTTAAAGTTATTAAAAAATTGGATGATTAATTTTGCGCCACCTTGTACAAACGAATAAGCTCTGCCCGTCTGTCACCTTTTGTCGCCTAAACCAGTGAACCGATCGCGAACTGAAAGGTAGCCTGGGACTTGGAAAGGGATAGGACCTTTTTCATAATTATATACATAGACAATAATGTAGATAGAAACTACAGAACTTCGCCCTGCTACGATTCTTACATAGGTACTTACTCCTTGCGTCTCATCCACGTTCATAGGTTTTTCATCTTCTATTGAATAACGAAATAGACAAGTTACAAGCAGACAAAATCATGGTCGTCACGTCACACCTAGTTGTCTATATTAGACAGCACCCAAGTTTTGCTTGTAGGTAATAAACCAGCTGCTTCTATCTGTTTCTTGTACCTAATTACCAAATAAAACACACAATTAAATAAAACACCTAATTACCAAATTAAATTAAAAAAAAAAAAAACTAGCAAGCTAAAAAGTACCTATTCCAACACAAAACAGAAGTCTTTAATTTTTTTTAAAATCAATTTTGTGACTCCTATTTTGTTGGTTACTTATTTTAGCTTGCCAGAAATAGAATTACTTTTTCTAAAGTAGGTTATTATCATCAATCTTTTTGCGCAGTTGAACCATTAATGTTGCTTAATGTTATTTTTATCCCTAACTGCACACTCGTGGGAGATAAAATCGTGGGTTTTGTATGTATTGCGAGTGTAGTGTCACAACAATGGTGTCTCGCACCATGCCATGGTCGGCCGGTCGTCTAACGGGACCGGATAATGGGGTCAGATCAACTCGACGCAGTTCAACGGGACCTGGGGTTTAAATCCTAACAACGGCGACTTTACTTGGTTTTATCTACTCGTCGATTTGATGTAGGAAGGAACTATCGGAATATATGTGGAGGAACCACTACAGAATTGACGGTGCCTACCGTCAATTCTGTAGTGGTTATTATTTTAGTGACTACATCAATGACAAGTGACATTGTGCGAAAGCGACGTTGTGCGAAAGTGTTTTTAATAAGCAGAATATCATAAAAAAACATTATTATTTACAAAAAAATATTTGCTTTTACCAACAAATTAACATATATTTATGTCCGCAATTCAAGGATATTTGAATTTTCTATTTATATATTAGGCCGATTTTGTTATCAGATAGGCAGTCGCTCCATGTAAAATAGTGTTATTCAGCTGCATCCGGTTGGGCTTGAAGCCGACCCCAACATAGTTGGGAAAAGGCTAGGCAGATGATGACGCTTTTTTGCGGTTTCATAACTTTCTTCTTTGTTTATTTGCTGCTCCTTTACCTACGCAGTCGTAGGTAAAGCGCGGGCAAAAATGCAAATTAAATTGTACACCGTGACTTTTTAGTCGTCTTACAACGGCAGCCCACTTCATGTATCGTCATTAACAGGATGTTTCATAATTTTATTCTAATGTATTATTTATTTTTCTTTGTGCCTATTATGGTAGGTAAAAAAAAAAATGTGCCTAGAGCTATTTTATGTGGGGTACATTGAGTGGACCACCTTTGTAAGATGACTAAAAAGTCACGGTGTAGTTTCATTTTTTTTTTTTTTTTTTTTTATTAGCTTGTACTGACCCATTGCTGGGCAAAGAAAGGCCTCCCCCAATTCCCTCTATGTGCTCTTTTCCTGTGCCTCCTCGGGCCAACCCTCGCGGTACACAACGTGTGTGGAAATAAAAATTTCCACAGATAACTATACCTATACTAAGTCCAAATTGACTGATACTTGAATTGTCATACCTTACTACCTTGATCACTGGTTAATGCTTTTACCTAGTATGAACCAAGGTTTGTGTTTAACATAACAACATAGTTCAAGAAAAAACAATGTCTGATTGTTTAATATATTAATTGTTTGTTAGTACAGGCATTGTATAAACACATGAGGAGCTCGTGGCTAAATAATAACAGCCGCTCGGGTCGATCTTTTTGTTAAGCCGTGCTTGCCTAGGTTGGTCTGTGGATGGGTGACCGCACATTACATACCGAGTTTCCTCCGTGCCTCGGAAAGCACGTTAAGCCGTTGGTCCCGGGCGTCATTTGTAGATCTTAGACAGTCGTTGGGTAGTCAGTGGCTCAAAAAGTCTGACAACCAGTCTTACCAAGGGGTGTCGTATTACCCAGTACTAACTGGGTTGTGGAGGTCAGATAGGCAGTCGCTCCATGTAAAATACTGGTATTCGGCTGCATCCGGTTAGACTGGAAGCCGACCCCAACATAGTTGGGAAAAGGCTAGGCAGATGATTACAGGCATTGTATAAACCCGTCGATGGAACGTTTTCGAAACAGCGACCGTAGATCGTAATTTATTTCAATAATATTTACTAGCCAACAATACTAAGTTTGTATTTTCGAAACCATAACATTTGATTGATATTTTTACCGGTCTATTAGTTCAAACTCAAAACTCTTTATTGCATTCATGTGTACATTTAGATGTTACATATAAGTAAGTAGTAGTATAGTTGGTTTAGCATTTCGTCGTTCTCTTATTCCCCTAATTTATTTGGGGCAGCGCAGCATGTCTTCTTCTTCCATAATTCTTCTTTATTGTCTCAGTAGTCACATAGTCGCCCCCTTTCTAGCCAAATCTTTCACATACATAGTCTATCCATCGCTTCTTTAGTTTTCGCTTTCGTTGAGTTACATTGTCACTCAAAGGGAAAGATGTGGCTGTGAGTTAGTGTTACTAATTGGTATTTTTTTTCCAATGAGTAACAGTGTAACACAAAATGGTGTAACTCAACGGGAACAAAGCTTACTTTTTCACTCAAAGTTAAAGCTAGTTTAGGACAAACAAAGGGGTAAGCAGACGCACAGCATACTCATGTTTTGCCTGTAATGTCATAACCCGCGTATCGCAAATAATTGATTGTGATTTGTGAACGGCTGAGTCACAAATCTCCAAAAACCATAAACTAAAAAAAATAACATGTCCCATCAATCCGGACCAATCTATTATTTTTCCTTAGAAATTCGCGAAGATAGGTGGTAAACACCGTCATCAGAGGCGGGAAGAGTGTGCTTTGGAATTACACAATCTAATTCCTCCATTCTATAAGCAGTAAATAAAATTATCTACTAAAATTGAAAGAAAGAAAGAAAGAAAATATATTTATTTGTCGCAGGGACATGACGTGCATCATTAAACAAAAAACAATGAGAAACAACAAACAAACAATTGGAATCGCTTACGTTAAAATCACCTAAAAGTTCAAGATTGTTGCCTACATAATGCTGAATTCCAGTAAGTTTTTATTCTTCTCTAGGTATTGCACTCGGCGAGATTCTTAAAAACATTATTTTTCTTTTGCTGCAGAAAATATTTATCTTTTTTTTTATAATTTGTTAGTTTTTCGTCTTCTGGGGACGGAAGAAGCTCCTACTAAAGTGATAGAGGTGCGGTCAGACAACTACATTTCAAGGCCGATTCATTACCGAGAAGAGTCTATTCGGACAAGCAGAGATACGGCAAAACGTCACCGTTGTATGGTTGAAGATCCACGGTCCCGAACAAAGCGCTATGCTTCCATATTCATTGTACGTACGGCCAGTCTGTGGAATTCATTACCGGCTTCTCTTTTTTCCCGATCATTATAATCTAGATCTCTTCAAAGTTCGAGTGAATCGGCTTGTTCTAGGCACGCGTGCTCCAAGGCCGCATCATCGCTTCACATCAGGCCAGTTGGTACTTTTGTTTCAGGTTCATTATTTTTTCAATAGAAAACAATGTTCGAATACATGATTCTTTGCCCTCATAAGCTAGCTACTACACATTTTACACTATAAATCACAAAATACACACAGTTTTTAACAAAATTGATGATAGTCCCACATTTTCTTGATTTATTTAGAACAAAGAGACGAGAACAACTTTTTCCTCAAAACTAGTTCAACAATAGGAGAATTTAATTTTAAAATACAAGAATATTTTTAAACTATTATGACACCATTTTGGTGGAGTGGGTGACAGAGCCGTGGCCCATTTGTGTAATCTGTAGGAGCGGGTTTGGCTGCGTTCATCGCCACTGACGTCACGGAAGGAAGGGCTATTCACGTATTCGCATAACCTATTAATAAAATCGAACTCTTTGGTACATACACCTGTTTGATCCAGTTTCTAGTTATAAACTCGTAAAGTTCACAACTTCAAAGCAGGCTCGGTAAAAGCCTATTCACGTAAACAGTTTATCTGGACGATTTCTACGTAAAGCGACGCGTCTAATTGCTTTAAGATCAATTATTTCAATGGCTGTGTCTTGCGTTTATTAGCTCATAAATATTCGTCACGTTTGTTGCGATTTATGTAGCGTGAACAGAAGATCATTGCCACTTGACTTGACGGATGTTTCTTTGAACTATTTATGAATACTTGATGAATAAGTATGTACCAACTAGACTAGAATGCACTTACTATGCTTATCAGTATTACCTAGTCGGTATCAACTAATTCAAGTCTACTTATAAATTAGGTAGGTAGATACATAATATTATTTCTTAATTTCATCGCCTCCATGAGTGACATTGATAGCGGTAATAGGTACTTTTATGTATTTATTATCTACAAAGCACTGCCATATTATGCCGTTAAAAAATACACTGAAACAATACAATACATAATAAAACAACAAAAAAAACAATACCTACTACGTTATTTACAGAATATGAAGTAGTTACCCCTTATCTTAAAATTATATTTTATTATAGATACCTGTACCTATGTATAAGATAGGCTATCTTTATGCATCATATGTCCACAAATACATGCCGTAGGTACTCGTTTCTAAGTGTGAAATAAAGTTCAAGGCAATAGAAAGTTAAAGTTTACATCTCATTACGCAGCATTTAGTTGGCTGAAAGTGGATCTCCCGCCAAAATGCTCAGTGCGCGCGCGCGTACCGCCCGCGCCGGCCAGCTCGCGAGTCCGCCAATCAGAGCGGTTTGCGCCTTACGCCAGCACGCGCGCGTTTATCAAAATGCGAATGGCTCCAAGCGGCGGCGTCGCCATTAATTAAACTATAACAAAATAACTTATAGCCAGCCGTAATCGAGCACGGATTCATAGCACAAGCGACCTTCGCGCCGCGAACACATCCTGCGTGCATATAACACAAAAACAAAACAAAGTAAACAATAAATAAAACGAAAACGACAAAAACGTGGCGGTCCGGTTTATTTCTCTTCGGTTGCTTCGTAAAAAGGAAACAAACAAAATCGCGCGCTTGTAAACAGCCTGCAATGAATTTCAGTTACGTTTAAAATGTTGCGAGGAGTGTGTTGTGATAATAATAATATTAAACAAAGTTGTATTTTTGGTGCGATCTCAGTCCATGAATAGTTTTTAATTAGTCGTCAATTACAGTTAGTCATGTTCGGTAGTGTAGTGTTGTGCGTCAACTTATGAAGTGGACTTATTCTATGTGCTAACCTGGTTACCATTATTACCAGACGATAAAATAATTTGCAACTTTCGTTCGGAGCGAGCGTCCTCTTGATTTCCATACGAGTGAGTAACTTTGCATATTTATTTTAATACTTATAATACTACGCTACACGCCTACACAGTTTGTGGGTCAATACACTTCTTCGTAAATTAAAAGGATTATCTACTACAATACTTTAAGTTAGTAAGTCAGACATGCTGCGGGACCGTTCGAAAGAGATACCGTGGCCCTGGAACACAAAGGGCAAAGAAGGAACATGGATGGGTTTTAGTCAGTAGAAGTCTGACACTCCCTTCCGCTCCGCCCAGAGTGGTGGGGGTTTTTTTTTTCCCAAACGAAAAAGAAAAAAAAAGGTAAGTCAGACATTAAGTGAATCGTTTTATTGAATGGATATTTATAAATTATTATTAATATACATTATAAATTATTCAGTCGTGTTACCAAATTAATTTTAATTACGCTATTTTATTTTTTTCCTTTATTTATTTTCTTTACATATAATTTACATTTTTAAATATTTCTATACAAAGTAATACAAAAAAAAACATTTAAAAATATAAAAAATAGTAGCCCACCAGCATCGGGAACAGGGTCCGAGCTACCGGTGGTGGTCAGGGCTCATAAGAGATTTTTTTTTTTAATGGTTATTATTTTATTTTAAAACTCAGCAATACAAATTATTTACTTACACAGTTTTTCAGTAAAAGTTAAACTAGATTATACGAACATCTTTACGCAGCAGCCTTTGTCCGTGAAAAATACAAAAATCCAAAGAAAACTAAACAAGCGTAATATAAACACACACTTCTTAGACGTATGTATACTTAACATAATTTCAGGCATTTATTCTCACACTGCTGACAGATAAAGCAAAAAAGAAAAACATGCGAGCAGAAAAGCATGTAATTTTTCAGAAAAGTGCACTAAGGATAATTTTTTTTAAATTCATCTCCAAAAGAAGTTTAAATGGGGACGAAAGTTTTTCTGAAGAGTAATTTTTGCCGATAGACAAACCATGGGGCACTTCTTATTTAAAAAAATAATGCTTATGTTAAGAAAAAAAATTCTAAATGACATCTAAAAAGGAAGTTGTCTTTCTTTAAATAGTTTTAAAGCCGGAAACTAACGAAAGTGTTGATAAATCCTTGAAAGGAAAACGTTTTATCCGATAATTACATTTTATCTGACATTTATCTTATCCGAGGCCCCAGACTAACACGGTCGTCTTAATTGTAAAGTATTGTAGATGTTATCAAACACTCACGCAGTACTCACTCCACGATTTACGTTATC
Source organism: Noctua comes (assembly GCA_963082995.1). Taxonomy (NCBI): domain Eukaryota; kingdom Metazoa; phylum Arthropoda; class Insecta; order Lepidoptera; family Noctuidae; genus Noctua; species Noctua comes. Next base: position 11,656,099 of record OY720281.1, on the reverse strand, counting down.
TTTTTGTTTTAAAATAAATAGTGAGGTTTGGCATCACAGACCTTTAGTTGTGTCGTAGCTTTATTTTTAACCAGAATCCTGTCTCGTGTTCTGTTGTGTAAGTTATTATTTTTAATGGTAAGTCGAGAGTATTAACACAATTTTTTTTATTTGAATTTTCTGTCGACGAAAAAGTTGCGCTGGTAAATTGATGGTGTAGCAATTTTTAATTGTAGATACCGTATCCTAGTTATTTAAACTAGTCGCGTTTCTCTATGTTTACCTTTTTAGGGTTCCGTACCGGAAGGGCAACCAACGGGCAACGGAACCCTATTACTAAACCTCTGCTGTCCATCCGTCCGTCTGTCTGTCAGCGGGCTGTATCTCATGATCCGTAATAGGTAGACAGTTGAAATTTTCACGGAATGTGTAGTTCTGTTGCTGCTATAACAACAAATAATAAATTAAAAATTAAAGAGAGGAGCCCCCTTTAATTTTTAATTAATTTTTACTCTACGATGATAAGGAACCCTTCATGCGCGACTTCGACTCGCACTTGGCCAGTTTTGTTTTTATTCGAATTTTCCATTCATGTAAAAGTTGTGCTGGAAACTTGATAGTGCAGCAATTTCAATTGTAGATACCGTATCCTAGTTATTTTAACTGATGTGAAAAAAAAAATGAAATGATGAATGATGATGTGGCCGTTGAATTTTGGGACACGTTGTATAACTAGCTGTTGCCCGTTACTTCTATTCCCGTGTAATCGGATTTTGTTAACAATTTCATGGATTTCTTTTTTTTTTCATGGATCCCTAATCCATTTTCTAAAATCAAGCCTAGGTTACTCCTTATATCATCAGCTATCTGCCAGTAACAATCCCGTCAAAATCGGTCCACCCGCTTTGGAGATTATACTTTCATAAATGCATTCATTTTAACAGTTCAACAAGATTTATTGCGTCATTTTTCTGGTCGAGCAGCCGAATTTTTCAAAAGAACGAAATAATGTATTAAAGGAGTATCCTTAAAAATCCTTCGGATTGTGATTGAAACTGTGTTACGCAATTGAAGTGCAACTTGCATTGCAAAAAGACCAGGACTTGAAGTGAGGAGGATCCCTCAGCCTCGGCTATGAGCTAAGTAATGCTATCGTTACACGTCCATGAGTTAGTGTTAAAGTGAACGTAACAAATATAATTTTAAATAGTTCACTCTGACCTTCAAACAACAAAGAAAAAACAACTGATATAACATCAGCGCACAATATAGCTTTAATATTAATAACGTTACATGAGTCATAAAACTGCCTGGAAATTCCTTAGTCTAGACCTGTTCCTAATGTTGATGCCTAATAGTAATGGCTTTTTTTTTTTTTTTTTTGGGATGGGTAAATCATCATATGACCCCAGTTCTGGGCGGAGCGGAAGGGAGTGTCAGACTTCTACTGACTAAAACCCATCCATGTTCCTTCTTTGCCCTTTGTGTTCCAGGCCTGCGGTACAGTAATGGCTCTCTGTCGAACAGTAATGGCTCAAGTAATAACGGTAACGAGTTATTAAGAATAGTCCAAAGCAAATATAATGAGAAATATGGCAGAGTTCTTTCAAATAGAACTGTGTACATATTGATCAGTTTATGTGTTGGTAGATGACAAACTGTCAAGACAAAGATGGTATTCTGTCTGCGACTACGATGACAGAACAGTAATAAATGCATGGAACTCACGTTTTAAGCTAACGAAACCCTTACGTTAAGCCCGTAGAAAAGTGTTGCAGAAATACCGACGTTTTGAAAGCTATGGTCACTTGTGCGTCGAACAAGTGACCACCAACAAAGTCGAAATTCTCTATTTGTAAAGCAAATAGAGAAGTTCGACTTTATTGAATACACTAACTTTATACATTATATGGCTGGTTCGAGGTGGCGCACGATAAGAGTACCTGGAAATATATGGAGCAGGCCTTTGCCTAGCATTGGGACATTCACTGATAATAAAGAAAAAACAGACAACAAACTATAAAAGGGCATCCAAAAACGCCTCCTCAATGCTGTCAGCTGGTAATGTGCCCAAGAGACTGGCGGCGTAGTCACGTTGTATGGCAACAGTTAGCCTCTGGCCAAGGTAAAGGAAAGGAGAGAAGAGGTTAAGGAGGAAGGTCGGATGATGCCGGCACTTCAGCTGCATGACAGGCCGTGTGAGCGTCAAAATGACGGGATCAAGTCTCCAATTTAAAATGTATCACATTGAAATGATTGTACTACATATGTACTAATTGTACCCTCAACAAGACATTTGTACCTCTTAAAGGTAAAGGAAGTATGTCAGGACATGCCTGGTCCCGCCACTTTGACGTCAAAGTGGCGGTACCTTCTGGAAGCGCTACTCAGAGGTAGGTAATTCACATCCGAAGACTTAGTACTACATATGTACAGGTATATACACAATTTTCAATACAATTGTAAGTGCAAAAATCAAGTTATGTGATTAAAACATTGGTCCCGCCAATTTGATGATTCATGTTATCGCCGAATTCATATGAAAATCGTTAGAGCTCGTGCAAAATCAAATGTGAAAACTTAGTACGTCCTAAGTACTTGATAGTGTGTAATTTTCATATCCATAACCTAAGTACATCAAAAGTTATCTATCATTCATCGTTATCTTTGAAATGGACACATCTATGCAGAAATGAAACAAGCCAAAATGGTCTTGATAATTATATTTATATTATTGATCCAACTATGTACTATTATAACTTTTGCCTTTAGTGTACCGCCACTTTGACGTCAAAGTGGCGGGACCAGGCATGTCCTGACATACTTCCTTTACCTTTAGAGGTACAAATGTCTTGTTGAAGGTACAATTAGTACATATGTAGTACAATCATTTCAATGTGATACATTTTAAATTGGAGACTTGATCCCGTCATTTTGACGCTCACCAGGCCGTGGTGTCCGAGGCTGTTGACAAATTATCTTGTATGACTTGTCAAATTACTTGAGCGTTTTTTAAAACCAATAAAGCGCAGGTGTAGAGACACTTTGAACACGTCTTCAGCATACGACCATGTGAAAATGGTCTGGTCGGGAGCACCATTCACACTGACTCTAAGGAGGCTCTTTAATCCCCCATATTGCAGATTGTGTTTGCAGCCGATACTATTCAATAAAACAACATGTTTTGTGGAGGATGTCCACTACTGCAATATGTCGGTGCTTTAAATCAAACCGTAGTGTGATGAGAATCCTACGCAGCTGAGAAGTGTTCTACGCACCTAAAAAAGGAATGTAAACGCACATACACCGTTCTTGCAGTCTGATGATGAATTGGTGTATGTAAGAACCTGTTCCAAGTTTATGCAGAATTCTTAATAATTTATCATGCATATCGTTGTGCCCAATCAAGAAGTTGTGTGTAATCGGTTGCCTTGGTATGGACATGAAATGCGGAGGAATGAGGGCCAAGTCGCCACGTCGTAAGGAAAGTTTTAAGGATGATTCGGATGGTTATAAACGTAGGGGAGATCAAACAAACGATGGATAGTGTGTAATGATAATAGATCTGCCTATGGAAGAGGGAGAATTCACAGATGACAGCCCATCGAGATGTTTCGAAGAAAATAACGCTCGCGCCAGCAGCAAATAAATTAGGTTATAGTTAGCAGAATGACGGTTCTTGTGCCAAATAAAAATGAGTCCCTATTTCCCTATTCAAATGACTAGATAAATGCTCTTTTTTACTCTACAGATATATTTTTACCGTAGTTAGCAACAAAAATGGTAATTGAACTGACAAACGCAATCGCGTGTTCGGAAGTGTCCCACTGAGGCGTATCTATAGTTCCGTCAGTATCCATAGTAGCATCTGAATGTGTTCCGTTAGCCAGCACCACTTCGTCAGCACGCAATATGTGCCGCTAATATGGACAATGAGACGACCTACTCAATATTAATGGAATGATGTACAATGAACATATGTGTATAGTCGCCATATTGAAGCGCTAAATTACAGTTGGGTTCATACTTCCGTCATAATTATGGAGATAACATCTAAACGAGTATTGACACGAAACAAAATCGATGTTTGTTTTTATCCTCAATGTAATGTTAGCATATGTTTTTATATTTTTTCTTTCACAATATTTTCATGAAAAGGTATGTAGCTTCAGTAGCTTGCTTGCTTGTTTCGGCTCTAAAAACTGAATTATATAACATTTAATTTATGGGTTTGCTTCAACAACTAAAACGCTATCAGTGTTGGTTATTATTTTACAGGAAAATAAGGTATTTGTCGAGCTATTTCAGTTAATTTCAGGTAACTTTTCCTTGTCAGTTAGTTTTAAATAATTCCAAGTTTCGCTTGAATAGTTGATACCTGCTCCAAAATGAGTCATACTGCATACACGATAGGACCGTTCCTTTATAAATATAGATAACTTGCAGTCTTGCACTGATTTATGCAAATCAAGAAAAAAAAAAGACTAAGTGCGAGTCGAACTCACACACACAGGGTTCCGTAGCACCAAACAATGTAATAACAATATTTTTAACGTTCTTTCATTTGTAAATTTACACTCAACAGCAAAAGTGTATTAGTTTTTCAAAGTATCTTAATGAAAAACAAAGTGACTGCTGCAGTTTGAGGAAAAAGTTCCGTATCTTAAGAACTACGTATCAAATTCAAACCAATTTTCATTGAAATGGTATAGTAGGGAAAACTATCACACCTAAGTAGGCTTTACAAATTTACGAGTAATAGTCGACCAACTTATAAAATGTACTTATATTTTCCTGAACATAATGTATGGGATAGGTTACAGGTTTTTCAACTGCAAATGTAGGTTTGTTTTTTGTTACGACAATAAAAATCATCGTTCGGAGTCAAAACCGCATAGTTTGATGGGCTACTACGGAACTCTACATTCTGCGTGGCCCGGCACGCACTTGGCCGGTTTTAATTATTAATTCTAGAGGGCCCGCACAATTGTTACGGCTGTATCTCATCAACCATTGACCTAGAAGAAATCTCGAGATTATCTTCCTAGAGCTGTCGAAAGACTCTCTACACGCAAATATTACACACAATTGCTTTTTTTCAACTCTTATTTACATGTAGGGAGAGTCACCTCCATTACGTAGTATTATATTATCTGTGCCTCTATTTTTTTTCTTAGTTTCACATTACACTTTTGTATAGCGGTTCATAGAAAACACCTACTCTCCAAATTACAACTGTGCTTTACATATAGTCTCGGAGTAAAATGGCTGTGACATACGGACGGACAGATGGAGGGCCTGCAGTCTCTACATTGTTTGCGATCGCAAAATAACCGAATTCTGTCGCAAAGTCATAACGACCCGAATTTTACGATATTTTGTAGTCTCTAACACTCAAAGTTTGCGATTGTCATTGCCCATTGGTATAGTACCGAACTTTGTCGCAAACTTTACGATTTGCGCAATATTTACGAATATATTTAGTGACCATTTTTGACAGCCCGCAAAGTGATTCGGTAGCATCGTAAGCTAATTTATTGGTGGTTTTTACGGGATTATTGACAGTAATTGTGCCGGACGGGCTTTTATTACTCGAAGATCTATTGTCAGTAGCGAAGTATGCAGATCTTACAGCCTTATAAGGCCGTAAGCCGTACCTAACCTATAAATAGGTGCCGGACGTATGTGTGAACAGGCGTCGCAGATATTTATTTCATTGGTAGGAAGGAAATTCATTTAAAAAATAAAAATAATACAGCTATTAATCGATTCCTACTTTCAACTTTTTTATTATTAATCAGAATCATCTTGTTTATTATTACCTAGGTACTTATATATAAGTTCGCTCACACATTTTGAAATCTAGATAAGTACTGTTTAAAAGTAAATGTATAAAACATGTAGTGAAAGTCGTATGTACTTAAGTATCTTTTTTTGCATAAAATGTGAAGTAAAAAGGACATTACAGTTATTTTAGTGCAGAACACATTCAGTCATACTCGTAACACTTAAAGCAATGACATGAAAATTACAAATCATAATACATCGTACGTATACCTATGTCAACATTGTAAACGAGACACAATGACTAATACACACACATCATCTTTATTAAACCAAATCATGCTGTCTACTAGAATATAGGTACCTATGTACCATTATCACCAAAACATTTTACACATTTAATTAAACTGAACACGGCAAAGGTACAAACATCTGCGTCAATAAAAAAATATAAATAATAAACAAAACAAAATTATCAACTATTATTTATTAGCCATTTGGCTACGGAACCCTAAAAACGATTGCACCTTTGTGTACATTCTAGGAAAAAAGGTCATTTCAGGTATATTCCTTAATGAATGGTCTTGCAAAAGGCAACAATGAAAGCTTAAAGCCCGTCACAGACGTAGCTATAATACAGGGTGGTGTAAACAGACCCTTCACATAACTGTCAACCAAGCATTCTGTACATCAAACCAAGTAACTTTACGCAAAAAATATTGCTGGGAATCGACTTTTTTTTTTTGGGGTGAAAAATCACGTTTTATGGTAGGACTCGATGGAAAGTACTCAAAGCATTGTGCTGATGGATGGATTGAATAGTACGGGGATCGTGGACGTGTGTAAAGTAAAAATCTTACATTAAAAACACGTATTTAAAAAAAAACTTGTGAAAAGGTTGGAACTTTGGCCCCCAATATCTCCATCCGTAACTAGAAGGTTTCCAGGTATGGTCTAGAACAAAAAAATGATCGCATAGACGGGGAGAACAAGTGCCTTTCAGTTATGTTAAGGGTCTATTTACACCCTTTATATATTAATATGAATCATATCTAATCAAGGCATATTACGACATATTTTCTATATAAATTTTCGAGTGACCGCACACGCAGCCATAATATATATTTCTATGACGTCACCAAAATATATCGACAAATATATCTCGGTATATTTTGGCAAAGGCCGACCGTAGACCGAGTGAGGGCAAAATATATATTGTAGTATAGCTCCCGTGTATGGTAGCTTGCTATACAACATATTTCGATATATTATAGCTACGTCTGAGACGGGCTTTACCTTCGTTCGGTAATTGTCTTATTATTTGTTTGACAGGCAATGATGGTGGGGCTGTGTTCGTGGGTCCTGCTGGCCATTGCGACAGTTGACCTTGGAGGGTGTTCAGACAACGTCGCAGACGATTTGGTGGCCCACGTTTATGAGTAAGTTCCTATTTCTACTGCTTGTAGCATGGAAAATATTAAATAAAGGAGTGATGTAAAAATGCCTGTATTTTTATCAAAGTTTTATTCTTGAAGTAAATTCAAGTTAATAGTACTTACTATTCGTAATCCACTACTACTGTTTTTCTTTTTGTTTTGTTTTTCGTTTAAGTATGAAAAACTTAAAATTCGACAAATTTATACATTTGGGTCGAGTAGGTATTAAAATTTTGTATGGGACAGCTGACATTTTTTTCGCATTTACGATATTGGACCCATGGAGGAAGTTGTTCAGTTTGATGGTCTGCAGCATATCCTTTCATATGACTATAAATACCCTTTCTGTTACACCAAGTATACGTGTACTTTATACTTTATACTTTTTTCCGATTCATCTCATACTACTTTTGCGCAAACTGTTAAGGGTTTTGCGCTATGAGCCCATAAAAGAGCTGAGGTTTAACGATACTTATTGTTTTGAATTTCATAAATAAATCATCCCCTCCATAGGCGTCGGTGAAGTATTCCATTGAGGGCACCTATTTTAAGAGCACCCTAGCGAAAAGCACCCAGAGTATTGCGCACCCACCACGGTTGCTTTTTGAATTGGTTTTCTCACTGAAATACCTCGCGGCGATGACAATTTATTAACAGTAAAGACCTTTCGCAGACCATCATGGCGGTACAAATGCGTTCCAGACGAGGGTTGCGAGCGCACGACGTACCCGCATGACGACAGAGTCTCAAACTCCAGCAGCATGGTGTTCGGCAGCCTCAATCTTTGCAGAACTGTCTGTGGCAGGTTCGGAGGCCTGTGGCCAAAACCCATCACCGCGGCCATCGGCATGCAGACGGTTAAGATACATCCAAATTATCTCAGGTGAGCCTTTACATGCAGCTGCTCTCCCGTGCTTCTTTTGTGTGTTGTCCTACAGAAATCGTTTTTTTAACCTTTAGCTACTGAGGTGGGTATAATTTCACGTAAACACTGACGTGGGGGCCTCAGAGTCCCGTACGTATATGTGCTTATATTTTAAAATCTTTAGGTTTTTTAGGGTTTAGTGTTTAATAATTAGCTTGAGTGGATATATTTAAATAAAATAAAATAATTTTTGTATAATTTATTGGTTTATAATTAACTATTATATCAAAGTTTAGAAAACACTTAGTATTTTTTGGCAAAAATGACATGAGGTCATAAATCACAAAGTTTTAATAAAAATTATTAAAAATAAACAACAAATTAACTTATAATCTTAATTTTTAATAGTCTCTCTAGCAAAGGGCATATCAGTAATTTTAATACTATTATGGGAACCAAAAATTACAGACATCAATAATATTGCGAATTACACTCAATCTGGGCAAACTTGCTTGGCACATTGAAGGCTTACGTGTTTTGCATGCATAACATGTGTGTGTAGTTTTCCTTTGAAGCTTCAAAGGACTTGTGTAGCACCTTCTTTTTTTCTTCTTCGTTAACTTCTTCGGCCTCTCAATGGCTAGAGTATTCACGATCTATCCACGACGTCACGGCTGTCTCAAATTCGTTGTTGCATGGCACTACGGTTCTTCTGTTTTCCTCTACATGTTGTTTATAATTATTACCGAGAGACCGTTGTGTTCCGGACGACGTTCATACGGCGGCACATGAAGCTGTACATTTCCAGTATAACTTGGCCTCGCTTTGTATAGATTTCCTATACAATGAGAGATCCGCATAAACTGGTTTTGTAAAGCTTGATTGGCCGTCGTGCGTACTGGGCTATATATTCAAACTACTGCAAAAAAAAGACGATAACTAAAACGAAAGTATTTACAAAAAAGTTACGTAAATACTGATGTGGGGTCTGAGAGGCCCACGAGAAATTTCAAAATGGATTTACTTACCGAAATTGCGCGTGGAAACACGCGCACAGCCGTTGACAGACTCGACGCAACTAAACTCGAAGGTACTAGAAGGTCCGCATGTGTCGTGCTCGAGGGAAGGGAGTAATTCAACAATTTTACTTTTTAAAGGCCTGAGAGGCCTTTAGAGACCTCAGTAGTTAAAGGTAGTAGTCTATGATGACACGGCTGGCCCACATACTAATCCTATCCAAAAAATCACTTCGGCTCCGTTACTGTCTGGATATCAGGACAACAAATCCACAAGCCAGTAGTAAGATAGGAAGTTCAATTGCCCATGTAGTTGGATTGTTAATATTACAAGGACAAAAAAATGCTGTTTAGTACATACTAGATGTTAGTAGATAATTGATTAGGTACTTTTCAATGCTTCCTGGGTTTTTGGGAATCCGGAATGTCTAGTTTACAAGAGAGCTAGAGCGAGTTCAGAAAGACATTGCAATATTATAAGCGGTTTTCAAATTCAAATGATACTAAAGTCTATCTTTTGGGATCATAGATTCTTGTCAAACGATCGTCTAATAGAGACGTCGTTTCCTCGAATTGCTCAACAATTTTCACCATTATAATATTTTTATCTCGTTTTGAGTGAATTTTCTTATGGAAGATTGCCAGTCTGTAGAACGTTTGTCAGTAACCATTTTATCAATAACACTGAAAACGGGATATTTACCATTTTTACTATTTGTTTTGTGATTCCAATATTTCCGCGCTGTTGCAAGCACAATGATCACGGTTATATTGAAGTTATTGCGGGTGGGAGTTTATGAGCAGACAAATCGATCTACCCTCTCTGGTTTTCGCAAAAATATATAAGATTTTTTGTTGAAATATTTTCTCATTTACATAGGTGTCTGACGTTTAGAAATGGAACAATCATAAGGAAACCTTGACCCAGACTGGACTAGTAGACTACTATACAACATTATTTTTAATATATGCGAAACCTGAATATAGTTTGTTCACAATAAGTTACTGAATCGATTCCAATAATTTTAAACCATGTTATATTTTGTCCCAAACATATTTTAAAAAAGTTACAAGTTGGACACCGCGCGACACTAGGTACCTACAGCAATCATTAAAGTACCTACTGCCAAATTATTATTATCAATGAGCTTAAGACGAAGCAGGAGGCGCGCGCGCGGCGGCGGCGCCGCGTGGTGGCCACGTTTTTGTGCGGACATCCAGGTAACATATTATAAGCTAGTTCAGCTTATAACTTTGTGATTTTTCATGATACAGTTTTGAAATTTTGTACATAGATTCTTTACATAAAAATACTAGACACGTGTTTCAGGTTTCGCATAAACTAAGACGAATGTTGAATACTCGCACGGTAAACAATAAGTTCTCTTTCTTTCTCCGAATAAAATGGCCTGTTACGAAGGTAAAAAGTATCGTAAGTAATCGTATCGAATATTTGTTTCAATTACCGTTCACAGCAATCGATTGTTGTCCGATTAACAATTAATAAACATGCTAACACAATAGGCGGCGACACTACATCACGGTGTTTAATGAGTAATAATAATTTAGTAAACGAGTGTTGAACTCGGTTACGCCGTGATATTGATTGTTGATGGTCATCATTGAGGTTAAATATTACTGTTATGCCAATATTGATTGAGGATAGCAATTGCCCCATGGGCCCCACGGTCAATGTCAAAGTTAAGCAACGCTTGCTGTGGTCAGGCCGTGGAAGGGTTATCATCATGTATACCAACTGTTGGTCCCGGCTGTCATTTACAGATCTTTGAAGGTCTTTGCGGGTAGTCAGAAACCCGGGGAGTCTGAAGCATCGAAATGACGTAGCGGCAACCTGCTTCGTAATTCTCCTATAGATGGGACCACGCCGAGCTCCATCCTCTATCAAATGAAAAAAGAATCATGTAAATCGGTCCAGTAATCACGGCGAAAAGATATCATACATGAAAAAAAAGATAAAGATGCTGGTGGAATCCACAACCTCCTCCTATTTTAGGTACCTATCGGTTAAAAAAGGTACGACGGTCTACAATAAATTCCTTTTACCCACATATCAAATGGAAAATGAAAGGAAAAATGAATGAATGAAGGATGAATAATGGAATGGAATTTGTGAATGGAATGGAATGCCTTCAGGCATTAAGTCAGCCTATGTACCACTCTTGTACCTGAAGTTTAAATAAATCAATAAATAACATGATAAACCTGACAATACTCTGGGAAACTAGATGTAGTACCTAATTAGGGTCATTTCACACCGAGACGTGACGCGACGCGACGCAGCGTGTCATTGTATGCTTTATCTCCATTAGAAAATCTTTCAAACGATACTATGCATTTCCTAATGGAGATAAAGCATAAAATGGCTTGACAGTGACATGCCGCATCGCGTCGCGAGCGGTCACGTCTCGGTGTGAACTGAACCTTAAGGTGAAGATTGACTTGTAACATTTTGGTGTAATGTATCGCGTTCGTGTAACAGAAACCAAAGACTGACTTGTAACTTTAGTTTGGAATGTATCATTCGCGGCGAGCGCCGCGTGCTTCACTCGACTGTCGGTTTTTTCGCGAATTCCTTTGAGTGTTACATTACAAGTCAGTGCACGTCGCGTCGTCGCGAGAGCAAGTCTCTACGTCTGACATTATGATCCAAAATGGATGGAGTACACTTGAGCCAAGAGTTCGAATGGTACATTACAAACACACGTTACAAGTCAGTCTGTGTCGCCGTATTGTAACAAGATCGCCTCGAATGATACATTACAAACAAACGGTACAAGTCAGTGTCCGCCTTTAGATGTAGGTAAAGCCCCAGACAACGATGTGTGAAGAAATCGTGTGTTTCACGTCCTTTACGCTGTTACTAGTCGTGACGGTATTGCAGGTATTTCTACCGACGCGCGACGGCCATTGTTACAATATTACTTACATTGAAATATGGAACAAATATAGTGAAAGTTTGTAGAAAAAACAGTTTCTCTTTTTAAGAGATTTACGGACTATACAAGGTGTAAACACAATTAAAGGTTACATACAGGGTGTAAACAGACCCTTCACGAAGCCGTCAACCAAGCATTCTGTACATCAAACTAAGTAACCCTACGCAAAAATTATTGCTGGGAAACGACTTTTGTTTTTGGGGTTAAAGATCACGTTTTACGGTAAAACTCAATGTAACGTACTCAAAACATAGTGCTGATGGATGCATTGAATAGTAAACAGGACATGAAGATATTTAAAGTAAAGTTATAACCTTTAAAACTAGTATTTAAAAAAAAAAGTTGGAACTTTGACCTCCAATATCTCCGTACCTAGAAGGTTCCCAGGTATGGTCCAGAATAAAAAAGTGATTGCAATGACAGGGAACAAGTACCTTTCAGGTAAAGTAAAGTAAAATAAAGTAAAAAAAACGGAGCCTTCACAACATTATCTTTTTTCCAGATATAGCCGTAGGAAGTTGAATTTAGGCATAATGTTTGGGTTTTTTATTTAAATGTGGTCCATTCTGATTATAAATGACCTAATTGACCATTATAGACTCGCCATAATATTTTCCGCCGAGATAAGAGCTAACAAATAAAATATACGAATGCATGAGTGATAAAGAATTTAATAATATATTATATATATATTTCATACCAACTAAGTACCTACAGGAAAATGCCTGGTGTAGCACATGCAATTAACAGTGTTAAATAAACGTAAGTTTTAACTTAATAATAACAATAACTGTCCCGGGAACACAACATAAATGATTCAACAGTCTTGGATACCGCAACTACATTAATAAGAAAAGAACAACGGGGATTAGAAACACATAATTTCCATTTCAAGTAGGAGACAGAATGGAGCTAGTATCCTATTCATCAGAGCCTGTATCCATCATTCTATTCATCAAGTAAACAATAAACATAAATCATAACATAACATCACGCCTGTAATCCCAGAAGGGTTAGGCAGAGATGTACCTAATAGTACGCACATTTCGCCAGTTATATTTAATTCCCATAAAAATAAATCATGACAATAATTCACCCACGCTCAAACCAGCATTGCCCATCTGCAAAAACGTTTTGTTCAATTTAAATTCAAAGAAGTGTGTTACAAAACCATGTGTGCTAAACATTTAAAAACATATTTAAATAATAAGTGGCTTACCATAAACTTTTGATATTCTATTAGCCATGGATTATAGCTGTTAGCTATGATTAGTTGGCATCGGGTTTTACGACTAACTTATTTTTGGGATGTACCATACCTACAGTCAAGAGCTCTAAAATGTACTCATCAGTGGCGAAGGTTCCATACAACTCGATTCCTACCGGCTTCCCTTTGAAAAATTACACAGTTAGTATTCTATACACAAATAATATAATCACATTAAAGATATGTACTCCGGCTTACCTCTTACAAAAATTGACCCTTCCCTTCTGGTACCCATATGTTACAGTCAATACTGTTAATCAGTCAAAAGCTATAAAATTAAGACGCGCTCCTTCTAATACAAATCAGTTTTTTACGGAACACTATAGGTAATCTGAACTATTTAAAATCACGACAACCATAAAGTTTTTAAAAGGGTAACAAAAAATAGCCCAAAAAGCTCTAAAGGAATTATTATTTTTGGTATAAAGAGTTTTAACCGGTCAAAGTCAAAGTCACAGTCAAAATTATTTATTTGCTGTAAATGTGGTCAAAAGGTAGTAAAAATAACAAAGTGCAATGACACATTTCGCCAAAAAAATGTGCGTGGCCCGACACGTACATTCCCGGTTTTTTTTGTGAAATAACTATATACCGTATCAATTAATTTAGTATTTTGGAACCCACAGGATACATAATGTTTGGTGTTCGTGACTGTGTAATCCCATCACATGCGCATCATTTTATAGCGGTATAAACGTACCGTTATTATTACTACTATACTACAGAGTAGCTGTTGTCTTTGCCGGATGGCTAAATTTAACCGATGGCTATGTGGGCTGAATTGTCTCTTGATATACGTATTAAGATGGTATCTATGACGTAGCCAGTTCTTCGGAACTGGTTTGTAAATCAAATAAAATCTTAAGTGCCTATCTAATATTTGCAAGTGTGGTTTAGTAATAAAATATTTATTGAATGCTTACAGCTTTTTATAGAAACAGAAAACTGTTAACAACAGTAACTAAATCATATGATCTATATATCTATACATATAATAAAATCGTAGACTTTCCGTGTCTGTACATTACATATTTTTACAAAAAAATCACTGGAAGGTGCTAGAAATAAGTAGTAGAAAGTAAAAAAACATTTTTTAAAATTTTTGTCTGTTTGTCGGTTTGTCGGTTTGTCTGTTCGTTTATGCGCGCATCACGTAAAAACCCCTCATTGTATTCAAAATCGAAATATTACAAAATAAGAAGCATTGTTCTGGGTATTATTTAGCGTTTATTTCATCAAAATCGACCAACAGACGCAAAAGATATTAATATTTAAAATTTAGTTGGTAACCTCATGCGCGATTTCTATGATAAAAATAATTTACGTAAATAGGTTTTAGTTTCGCCAATTATTGTGAACCGATTTTGATGATTCTTTTTTTGTTTGGAAGAATATTATTCCGCGATATTCCCATTTTTTATTTGGTGAAGATCTGATGGTGATCTTCGGAGATATCAATGGAACTCTTCAATAATAGACAGCAAATCTGTCGTGATTGCTGCAATCGCTTGGATGTTTATTGTTTACACAACACCATAACATAATATCACGCCTGTATGCTCTGAGGGGCTACGCAGATGTGTACAGTGAACCCACATTTTGATAATTAGGTATGCCCAGTTCCATTTTGTTGGGGATAAGCCTATTACCATGACATGTATTGTTAACGGTTATCTAATGTTTCACCACCTTTGATAATTTTTAACCGACTTCAAAAAAGGAGGAGGTTCTACGTTCGACTGTATGTATTTTTAATGTACACCGATTTCTCCGCCAATCGTCGACCGATTTTGAAAATTCTTTTTTATTCGAAAGTCTATACTGCTGAGGTGGACCCATTGTCATCAAGTCAGAATCTGATGATGGGGTCCCAGGAAAATTAAGGGCAACCCTCAAATTTTATGGGCATTGATTGATACAGTATACTTCCAATGTGGTCCCATGGTCATCAGGTCAGGATCTGATGTTGGGATCCTGGAGAAATCAAGGGAATTTTCTAAATTGTATAGGCACACATACTCGCAGGCATTATGCCTGGTAATCATCATTGTGTGTAAGTTCAGCGATACCTTTGCCAATAGAGAACCTATTTCAATGATTTTTTTTTATTTGGAAGAATATTATTCGGCGGCGCTGGCCCCGTTTAAATTTGGTGAAGATCTGATGCTGATCTTCGGAGATATAGGTACAATGGAACTCAACAAAATTAGGCAGCAAATCTGCCGTGATTGCTGCAATCGCTTAGATGTTTATTGTTTACACAATATCCTAACATAACGCCTGTATGCTCCGAGGGTGTACACAGATGTGTGCAGTATAACCAGATTTGTTTATTTTTGTTGACAATATAAAATAAATACATAGCAAATATTAATTGTATAGGATATTACAACTAAAAATGGAAAAATAAAAAAACTTTTTTGCAAAAAATAAAACCGCCTTCAAAAACACAAAAAAGTGAAAAATAACTTTAGCTTCAGAAGTCGGTGACTTTGTTTGTTTGATTCAGTTTTTGTTTCCTTTTGTCTTTACTCTTTGCACTAAATTAATTTGATTTTAATTAATTTGGTACTGAAAGAGAGGTTTCATTATGAGAAATCTATCTAAATATATGAAAGCGAAAGGTCGAAAACCGCTTGACGTATAAAGATGAAATTTGGCAGGCAGGTAGTTTATAGTTAGTAGACGTCCGCTAAGAATGCATTTTACGACAGGGCCGGATTAAGGAGGTCTAAGGGCTCTCGCAAGTTTGTATGAAAGTCCTTCATTTTGTGTGCTATAAACTTGAAATTTGGCAGGGAGGTAGTTAATAGTTAGTAGACGTTCGCTAAGAACGGTTTTTGCAACAGGGCCGGATTAAGGAGATCTAAGGGCTATCGCAAGTTTGTATTAAAGGCCGTCATTTTTTGTGCTACAAACTTGAAATTTGGCAGGGAAGTACTTTATAGTTAGTAGACGTTCGCTTAGAACGGATTTTTCGACCCCCCTCCTCCCCTGGTTCCCACCAGGGGAGGAGGGGGGTCGAAAAATCGCCTCACGTAATTAATGGATGCCCCCTAAAACAAGCATCTCCTTGCTTAAAAAGTGATCTTCCAAATCATGTGTGTGATAACTTTATGTAATTGAAATAAACATTTTTTTTTAACACTGCCCGACCCGGGAATCGGTCCCCACGCTTAGTAGTCGCGCTTGCGACCACTAGACCAACGTGGCAGTCTCACACATGCACACCAAAATTTCCACGCGAACGAAGTCGCGGGCAACAGCTAGTCTAGAATATAATAAGCGCTGAAATGTTTTTTGGTAGAAGCCTAAAAAAATACCAGGAAGGAAAATGGTATAAGAATAAGAATAAGAATAATTTTATTTGTGTAAAAACATGGTACATTAAGGTCTTTTATATAGGTTTGTGAACTTACATGTTTCGCCATAAAATGGCATACAAATATTAGAACATCTTAAAAATAGAATTTGATCACAACAACAATTAGTGTAAAACATTAATATTATTAATTTATTATTTATTTAACACACTTCAAGCACAAAAGTACAATAGCGGACTTAATGCCATAGGCATTTTCTACCAGTCAACCTTTGGGTGATGCAGAGACAAACAGTGGTAGGTGTATCTGAAAATAGTTTTAATTAATACTAAGATTAGCTATAAGTATATATAAAATACTATAAATATATAACAAATACTATAAATATATAACAAAATGAATTAAATGTATTTATTATTATTAAATGAAAGAAAAATTAAACCATAAAAAAACAACTTAACCAGTTGTAGCCAGCTGTTGGTAGCCAGTTGATATCCGTTGAACCTAACAAAACTCATTTGCAGTCCATTTATTTCCATTCCAACGAAGAACAAAAAAAGACAACCAAACGGCTGTCCGGACACATCACGTGAATTCTGAAAGAAAAACTACATCACATTATAATAGACTGAAATCGCTATCATATACTTTCTATCTTTTTCATGACTTCCTAGAAGAATAAATTATGTAGTTTTTTTGAGAATAATGTGCGTCATTTTATGAAATATAGCGATTGAACGGTCTTTATGAACAATACAGGGTGTAAACGAACCCTTCACGAAGCCGTTTACCAAGCATTTTGTTTATCAACCTAAGTAACTCTACGCAAATTTTTTTGCTGGGAAACGACTTTTTTTTGGGTTGAAAAATCGGTAGGACTCAATGTAACGTAATCAAAACATTGTGCTGATGGACGCATTAAATAGTACGAGGGCCGTGGAGGTATATTGATTTATAAAGTAAAGTTAAAAAATTGTATTTAAAAAAAAAAACTTGTGAAAAAGTTGGAACTTTGACCCCCAATATATCAGTAACTAGAAGGTTTCCAGGTATGGTCTATAACAAAAAAATGATCACAATGACGCCGAAAACAAGTACCTTTCGATTTCTTTAAGGGTATTTTTACACCCATTAGGTGGTACAGGACAGGGTAGTATTGAATGGTCTGAGATATATAGTTTTTATAATAATGGCATATTACGCCCGAATAATAAATTACACTTTTTCTGAGAGATTATTCTGTCCGCCGGTCGCTCATTTTTCCATGTGACGACTATTTATAATAATTAGGGAGACAAAATTCAATCAATTACGTTTTATATACATGTTTTGTTTAGCAAACTAACTGAAATACATAATGTTACAGAACAAAATCCTCAAAAAAGTAGCTCAGGAAAAGTGACCATTCCTTTATGTGTTTCGTATTTCCACAACGACTTTTCGCTGATAGGATTTCTCTGTGTCTAGGCGCTCTGGTAACCCGTGACGATACTTGCGCGTGACACGTCGTGGTTGACAACAGTATAGTGACAGTCCGCAGGTGTCTCGCGTGCGTCTACCTCGCGATCTATTCACGGTTCTGCGCCCGCGCCGCTGGTGACACTCGTCTTGCGTCACTCCGGCACTCCTGCGCGTCACAACACTGACATAACGACACTGGTGAACGGGCTGTTGAATTTGCAACTTTAAGCTCTGTACTGAGAGTTGGAATTCAACAGCTTGCTCAATATCACTTAAGATATTTTATGTTTACATCGTCGATATTACCTGTGACAGTTATTAGAGCATCGAGTGTAGTCTACGGCTAAGAATAGCTGGACCGTCTCCCGTGGTGTCGTAATGAGACAGTCTATCAGGTGCATGGGTAAGCAGCCAAATATTATGTACCTAGAGTATACTAAGTACCTATTCATTAATGATTCGATTCAGTGGATCTGCCTTTTGCCAATTGCCCAACACACTTGGCAAAAGGCTTCCAGTCAAATCTGTGGCCTGCCCATTTCTGAGATACGGAATTATTATTAAGTTACTAGGTTTCACGGTACATTCCCAAGTCGGCCGGAGCAAAGTCAATCTCTGCAGATGGGGGTTCATGGACGGCTCAGACCTCAAGTGCGTATGCGGCGTCTCCCCACAGACAATGGGCTCACCTTCCATCTTGCACCGTATCACTTGCGCACCTGATGATCTGCTTACTGCATCAGTTAGCGGGGTTAAACATAAAGCGCAGGCCACACCGCCAGCTGGCGGGCGGGCGGAGCGGGCGAACGACGCCCTTTTCATACTTCGTTCGGCTCTTTCGATAGCTCGCGGTGTGAACCAAAGTATGAAAACAAGTGAAACGATGCGTCGTTCGCCCGCTCCGCCCGCCCGCCAGCTGGCGGTGTGGCCTGCGCTTAACATTTGAACTGTTCCCATCGATACGCTGAAAAGAAGACGGTACATTTCAGGCATACATGTTTATGTAACTTTTTGTTAAAATGCAATGTAATTTCATAGCTTAGTTGATCATTAACTACTTCTACGATGATACACAGATTGCTTAAATCTGGTTTGATGCCAGCATTGGAGGGCTGCGGGACTGTTCGAAAGAGATACCGTGGCCCTGGAACACAAAGGGCAAAGAAGGAACATGGATGGGTTTTAGTCAGTACAAGTCTGACATTCCCTTCCGCTCCGCCCAGAGTGGGGGGGGGTCATTTGATGATTTAACATCCGAAAAAAAAAAAATGCCGGCATTGGTCCCAGTCACATCCCACTCTGACTGGCTTCATATTGTTCACTTACTGTTTGATGTAGGAGGTGAATTCCTACCTCAGTTTGAACAATCTTGCTTTATAAAACTCCAGTAATAAAATGTATCTAGATGTAACACAACACAACCCACGTTTTCCGTATTATTGTACCCAGTGCAGTGTAACGGTTTAACCATATGGTTTGCGAGCAATTTTTCTTATCTACCAGTAGCGAAGGGTCAATTTTTGTAAGAGGTAACCTGGAGTACATATCTTTAATGTGATTTTTTTTAATGTGTGTGATGATTTTTCAAAGGGAAGCCGGTAGGAATCGAGTTCTATGGAATCTTCGCCACTGAGACCTACCTACTTCTTCTTCAACCATTGGCTGCCCAATTCTGAGTGTAGGTCTCATCCAAATCTCTGCATTTTTAGCGAGTTTGCCTGCACTTTAAGGGACCTGTCCGAAGCCACTACCAACGCCGTCGATGTGGCTGAGTTCTGGTCGAAACAAATTTAATTTAGTAACTATGGGAATCATTGACACGAAGAAGAAGAAGCTGGTTTGTATCATGGCATCCAGTTTTTTCCGGCAACTTTGGCCAGAAGATAGAAGACAAGGGATTGTCTGTCCTCCTAGTTGGTTGTCTACCCATGGACTTCATCATCATCATCATTTCAACCGAAAGACGTCCACTGCTGGACATAGGCCTCCCCCAAGTGTCGCCACATTGACCGGTCCCGTGCGTCTCGCATCCAGCGGATCCCTGCAACCTTTACCAGGTCATCGGGGCACCTAGTGGGAGGCCTTCCAACGCAACGTCTTCCGGTTCGCGGTCGCCACTCCAGAACATTTCGGCCCCATCGGCCATCCGTTCATCCCATGGACACTGAAAATTATTTATTTATAAAAAAATATAAGAATTGCTAATGACCTCCATAGACATAAATATTGTAGAGCAGCCAGAATCCATACTAAATTATTTTGTTATTCAAATTCTATAAAATAACGTGGGAAATTTATTATTAAATCCTACAACGGCCATGAAACACTCTATTCTTCGGTAAGACCTCTAAAAATCTATAAAGCATCAATGCTACTTGCTACTTTACAATAGGATGTCAAGCCAGTTCCCACGTTTGTATAATGTAATGACAAATATAATTATAGAGGGCAAGTTATCTGAAGGTTAAAACTAAACTTAGCTGGCTAAACTGTGCACAATCGCATGGTTATGTGTGCGATCAACGCAGATAGTACGAAACATGTGTGATGCGAATGCATTATCCGTTCTGCTACTCTATTTCGTATGCTAAGACAAATCCCTGAGGTTCCATACTATACCTTCTTGTGGGTCACAAGAAGGTATACTATGGAACCTCTGGCATTAAAGGCAGCTTTAGCAGAATCATAATATGATTATAATATGAACCACGTAACAATTTGCGAAATGGTCGCAGACGCAGTTAATATTATGAATTGTTAATTTATGGCCATTTCACGAATTGTAACGTAAGTCATATTATTATCCTATTATGATTCTGGTAAAGCGGCCGTTTTATGGGCTCTGCACGACTTTTTTTTTAAATCATATTAATTAACCGTCTTATTTATTTATTTTAGTACATGGAAGACTTACAGCTACTAAAAACTAATATAAGACAAAAAAGACAACTATTTTCAAGATTTTAATCTATCATGGTCACTATTACTATTAATACTAACGGGATATTTACCATGTTTACTGTTTGTTATGAGTTCCCGATATTTCGGCGCTGTTGCAAGCACCATGATCACGGAAACAGTAAACATGGTAAATATCCCGTTAGTATTAATAGTAACTATTTTCAAATCAAATTTCAGTGTGAGGATATGGTTTTTACTTCATTAAAACCGCAATAAACTAATTGAAAATCTTCTCCCTTCTTGGCTTCCTAATTTCTTTAATTCGGATATTTGTACTTGAAACACAATTTAAATAGTTTCAAGTTGTAAAATTGGTAATGATTTCATTTCAATAAAGTTTATACAAGGTGTAACATAATAAACGCAAGACCTCCCGTGTGGTCTCTCGGACCATGAAACTGAACAACTTTTGTTCTACGAGTTCTAGAAAATAGCGAAAAAAAAAAATTGGATTTTCTATAAAAATTGACGCGATCTGATCAACATGTATGGTAAAACAAAAAAAAAAAGTTATGAATTTCCAAAAGTTATAGAACAAAAGCTGTTTATATTCATGGTGTGAGAGACCACACGAGAGGTCTTGCGTTTATTATGTTACACTCTGTATAATATTATGTATGTTTACACAATTAAAGGTGACATAATTTATAGGTCACCTTTAATCGTACCTATTGTAAGGTAAGGTAGATATAAAAAAAAACGAAGCGTTTTTAACTCTTATGAGTTGATATCCGTCCTCCATGCCACTATGTATTAAAATCGTAAATAGGAAGGGCCAGAATAAATCGTTTCATGTGCTGGGTGTCATCCAAGAGTTTGACAGACTGTGCTCTAAAAATATCCGGGACCACTTCTAGATGCTATTACTATGTGTGTTAAACAATATGATACACTACAGAGTATTAAATTGTCATAGTTGTTGAAACAACATTTATTTAGCATTAGTCTTTGCCTTTTTGTGACTTTGACCGCTTCATTGTCTATAATGTGTGCTACGCATCGAAATTTGTACAGTTGTTACGGCAGCAAAGGTCACAGACAAAAATAGTATGGAACAATGGAAGTCTGGATTAGAAGATAGATGGTATTTCAATAACTTCACTTTATTTTATCCGAGTCCCGGATATTGAAATGTCACGGTTACCTGTTTATGTTTTATTATATCATGATTTGATAGTATTGTATTTCGATACCATCAGTTTGTAAAGTTTTATCATGTATCAATAGGACTATAAATCCAGACCATAATCTCGGGCCTTTATTCCAATTTATTTGGGATCGGTGCAGCATGTCTTCTTCTGCCATACTTCTTTATTTCTCCTCATCTCAGCATCACTACCTTTCTAGCAATATCATCCTTCACACTCCAATTCCACGACAGAATAATTATATTTTTTTCTTTACGAAAATATCGAGCGTTGCATCCATCTATCCCATAAAGGATGATTTCCACCAAACGGCTCGCATCGCATCGGATCGGAAAGGTTTCAAACGGCTCCGGGGACAGTTGATCGCGTCCGGTAGGATGTCATCGCACACGATCGGCTCCGTACCGTCGCTTGCGAAAATATCCGTGTCTGCACCTAGTCAAATAGTTTCATTCCTACCGTGTCGGATACGGCGACAGGCGAACGGAGCCGATGGCGCGTCGCAGCGTACTTTCAGCTACGATCGCGTGTCGTGGAAGACGCCCGCGGTCAAGCTGCTGTGCGCGGCTTGGTAATACACTTAAAATACTGTGTACAGGATTTAATATCGATTAAAGATTGTAAAATCCGTTCCGGTCCGATGCGATGGCGAGCCGTTTGTTGGAAATCATCCTTTAGAAATGAATAATGAATTGTTACAAAGTAAAGTAATATCGCAATGTTTGCACTTGCTCCATTTACGAACACTTCACATGACTGTTATCGCTTACGATAACATCCCAGCTCACAATGTAACTGACTTTGACATCAAACTGTATCACATTGAATCGTTTAACTCGCGGCCATGATATCATAATCTACAAATAAATATAGAATGACGTTATTTAACGATCGATATGTGGTACTACCAAGTTCATGTAAGGTCGCCGGGCAGAGGTCAGTAACCTTGAGGAACACTGACATGTGTTAATATTTATCTTGCATGTGCTAAGTTGGTAAATACGGCTTGCGGATGGACCAGACTGCGTAACGGTAGTTTTTACGCTAGGAAAATGGGCGCATGGCGTTGGAAATTGCCTGTTGTGGCTACATCCTTTTAACAACTTAGTCGTGAAGGATACCAATTATAAAGGTATCTCTACTGGTGTTTGCATATCTAACTAAATACATAGTTTGGTTGAATTGGTCTTCAAGACTGCTGAACAAAGTTAAATTACCTATCCGGCCCGAAGACAACGAGAACCAGAGGTGTTATGGATATGATATTTCGGTTTTGGATACGGACATGGATATAGGAATAAAATTATATCGGTTTCGGATACGGTTACGGATATGTAATTATTTCGGATTATCCGTTAGTTTCGGATAATTTCGATTACGGATATTAGATTGAAGTAAAATATAAACACAAATAGTATTGAATAATTTGGTTTTATTTATAGGTTTTATCTAGTCTAGGTTATCATTTGGTATTATAATCAGTCATATAGGTAAGTAACTATCCGAAACTTGTCAAACGGATACGGTTACGGTTACGGATATATTTTTATTTCGGATATCCGATTGTTTCGGTTACGGTTACGGAGCTCCATAACATCCCTGCTAAGAACCCGATTTCTGCCGGAATAACCACTCACGTAGTGTCTATTGGAGTCAAATATTTTAGTACACATTTTTGGGCAAATACCTGTAGCCTTGAGACACCTACAATACCCATTAATTCACGCCTTTTTTCCCATGGGGGTAGGCAGAACCTACAGGACGCCACCTGCTGCGATCCTTACATACTCTTTTTGCCTCGTCCGAGTTCACACACGCACGCAGGTTGCGAGTACTACGATGTGACGTATACACCGATAGTAACGGACCAGTTAAAATAGTACGAATACATTTTGGACCGGCTTCGAATACCAGACACTGACTGATAGTTCAGAATTATCTTGTGAAAAGTGTGCTTCTCCATCGAACATTTCTCAGCGCTCATAGATTAGCTCGCTTATTACATGGTGCTTATCATTCATTAAAGATAAAGAT
Source organism: Noctua comes (assembly GCA_963082995.1). Classification (NCBI taxonomy): domain Eukaryota; kingdom Metazoa; phylum Arthropoda; class Insecta; order Lepidoptera; family Noctuidae; genus Noctua; species Noctua comes. The sequence goes on along the minus strand of OY720281.1, from coordinate 11,631,868 downwards.
GCATTTATTTGTTTAAACATGTGTGACATGATACATATGGATAGAAACGAGTTTAAGATTGCTGGTTCAACATGTTTTGCCATATTCGGCGTACAAAAAAGTTTATAATACTTAATTCCAAATTAAAATTTAAGAAATAATTAAATTAGATACATATAGTCAAAATTCAATAAATTCAAATACATTATTACGGTCAATACAAAAATATAGTCAAAATTCAATAAATTCAAATACATTATTACAGTCAATACAAAAATATATTCAAAAAGGAATAATTAAAATAATGAAATTAATAAAACTAAAATCACATATTAAATTATCTAAATTCAAAATTTGTCATTCAAAAGTCCGTAACAGTATAGTATCCCTTAGCAATAAGGATTTTTTTAGTTCTCTCTTGAATGAAATAACATTTAATATCTTAAGGGAATTAGGAATTTTATTGTACATTATGAAACGAATTGTCGGCAGTGTTGGATTGTGAGATAAATCTACGACCACATTACGCCAGGCAGAGGTGTATCACTGCCTAACCTTTTATGGAATATAGGCGCAATATTATGGTATGCTAAACAGTTATGTCGGCTCTCTGTCTGCGTCAGCCCTAACTTCATTGAAGCGAATTGACGCAGCTCGTCAGGGGTGAACAACCTATCTTGAACAGTTGAGCACTAGCGGTTCCTTGACCTACGACCCATCGTTTATTTGACAGTCGTGATCGCAAACTTACGCAGGTAGATACATAAAAACACGCCCCCTTGTGCTGTTTTATTACGTTTGCTGTCTTTAATCCTAACTTCCTAACTAGTAATACCTATTATAAATGCGAAAGTAAGTTTCTTTGTTACCTTTTCACGCCTAAACTACTGAACTGATTATCCTGAAATTTTGCATATACGTCGTTAAGTGTACAAAAACGGACATCACATAAGATATCTTTCATCCCGAAAGTAATGTTCCCAAGGAAAACAACAATTATAACGTTCTTATGATAATACATGGCGCGTGTCTTTCGTATCATGATTGAATTATATTATTACAAGCTGAGTACAACCCGAATTGATTGTCAAATTAAAAATTAACGCGAGCGAAGCCGTGGGCAAAAGCTAGTAGCTTATAAGCATAAAGTTTATCGAAGTACTTCTAGAATTGTTAAACCGACAATCACCTATGTAATTATAATATTTTATTGTAGGATCACTTTTTTGCATGCAAATGACTTTCCTTTTCTCCAATCAAGTTTGGAGTACGTTAATAGGTTCTGTGGCATGTCCTACAACCAAAAAATCGAAGACAGGTGACATATAAAATACACCAACTCACAGTGGACCCATTAGCACTAGGGTTCGTTTCCAGCAAGGGGAAAAATCCTCGCGCACTTTCTTGTGTCACAATTAAGTCAGGATAGTATCTGCATTGGAATGGAATCCATGGAACGAAGTATCTAAGAAATGAGGAGCTAAGAGCCAAAATAAAAGTGACAGACATCTTGCCCAGAATTGACCAGCAAAAGTGGCGGTGGACTGGCCACATGACTAGAACAAAACAGTAAAAGTGGAGCAAAATAGTAACAGATTGGTATCCTAGGAATGGTAAACGAAACAAGGGTAAACAAAAAAGGAGATGGGAGGACGAGTTAAGACTTACTGCGGGCCCTAACTGGAAGAGAGTGGCTCGGGATAGAAACACAATGGAAAAAAAACTAGAGGAGGCCTTTGCCAAGAAGCACGCTGAATTGAGAGACATACTCTAAAAACTTACAAAAAAAAAAAGAAAGAAAGAAAATAAGAAAGAAAACATATTTATTTGGCACATGCCACAAGTGCACACAACAGACAAAAAAAAATAAAAAAAAAACTTAAATTTACACAATAAAAAAAGGTTAAAACTAAACAGAAAATATAAGATAAGAAGTATCTGCATTAACCGTTTATAATATATGCGCTCAGCTTCTTCTATGAGACTTAAAGTTGGATAGCAGAACGATGATGATGGAGTGCAGCATTTGATAACAAAGCTTGAAACTGTATAATTTGACTTTAATAAGTAGAATCATACAGTTTTTCGATGTTGACGAATTGATTATGATATTGTGGGTGTCTGGGAAAAACATCGGAAATGATAAAGCAGTTGAATTTTGTTGATAAAAAGTTAATTCTATTGTCTGTTACGGATGTGGGTAGTTTGATTTGTTCTACTGTTTCCGCTGAATTATCTGTAATATTGTTTATACAGAAACGTGATTTTGTAACATTATTTTTAATTAATTTTTAAGGCACTGGTGCGGGTGCCTCCTTTTGGACTAGGCTAGTTTCTATCCCTTTCCATCCCAAAGTTAAATGTTTGTTATGTAGAATAAAGTCATTATGGTATTGGAAAAACCAAAAGGTGGTAACAAGTTGACTGAACCGATAACAACCAGGGAGGCAGGCGATATACAGGGTGTAAACGAACCCTTCACGAAGCTGTCAAACAAGCACTAGCAAAACTTTTGCTGGGAAACGACTTTTTTATAGGGGTGAAAAATCACATTTTACGGTAGGACTCAATGTAACGCACTCAAAACATTGTGCTGATGGATGCATTGAATAGTACGGGGATAGTGAAGGTGTTTAAAAATAAAAATCTTGCATTCAAAACAGGTATTAAAAAAAAACTTCTGAAAAAGTTGGAACTTTGACCCCAATATCTCCGTAATTAGAAGGTGCCCAGGTATAGTCTAGAACAAAAAAAATTATCGCAATAATGGGGAGAACAAGTGCCTTTCGGCTTCGTTAAGGGTCTTTTTACACCCTTTATACCAACTCAATACTAAATAGAATGATATACTATAAGTAAGCTTATTTTTGAAATCCAACATTTTCCTACCTCCAGATTCGACCTACAAAATGTGCCCGCAGAAGCTCTGTCTCTCATGGTGGAGATGACAAAGCTGGTGGGCCCGAACCTGCTGGCAGAGTGCGATGGAGAGGTGACAGAAGTGGTGGAGACGCCCATCGTTGTCTACCTGAACGTGAGGAGTGCTGACGTTTCTATGATGTGGACCACCGTCGAGGAGTACATGCTTGATGTACAGACTAAAGGCTCGTTACGTTCTGTTTTGTATGAAAGTTATCATTAAAATAACTGAAAACATCTAAAGGGGTTTGATGGTCATCATTATGAACAACTTTTAGTGGACGGCACGGTTGGCGCAGTGGTTGAGCGATTGACTGCTTCGCTTCGTGTCGCGAGTTCGATTCCCGCACGGAACAAATATTTGTATGGCCTACTGGTAGTTGTTCCGGGTCTGGCTATTTGTGCATGTGAATTTATATGTTGGGCAACGCTTTAAAAAAAAAAAATAGTATGGGGCTAGACCACAAATCGTGAAAAAACGTCTGCTCCTCCCTATATCTGTTTAGATAAATAAATCTACGAAAATGGAGCAGCTGCTTTTAGCGACTTATAAGGTTTGGTGCCATAGTCAATATTTATGACACTATTTGCATATTTTCTGGTGTTCAGTTACATCTATAACGCCTTGTTCATCGTCACCTCGCCATTGCAGGATAGACCTTTATCCCTTCTCTTACACATCGTAACACAAAACCTTTGTTCTTCTACAGAAGACCAGATCTCAGTTCACGTGAACGCAGAAACGATATACGGAGCTCGCCATGCTTTGGAGACGTTCACTCAACTCGCAGCGTCAGACAGATCTGACTTCTCCGACCAGCATGCTTGCAGCCTCCATCTAGTCTCCGGAGCCAAGATCCGTGATCGTCCCACCTACGAACACAGAGGTCTGCTTCTCGACAGTAGCAGACATTTTATACCCATGAAGGATGTGATGAGGACCATTGATGGCATGGCAGCCAATAAGATGAATGTCTTCCACTGGCATGTAACCGACACGCATAGTTTTCCTCTCGAGTCCACAAGAGTACCACAGTTTACCAGGTAAGTTACTTTTTCCATGTTTTTTTTCTAATTCATCATCTGCCTAGGCTTTTCCCAACTATGTTAGGGTCGGGGCTGTAGACCAGTATTTTACGTGGAGCGACTGCCTATCTGACCTCCACAACCCAGTTAGTACTAGGTAATACGATACCCCTTGGTAATACTAGGCTGGTTGTCAGACTTGAGCTACTGACTACCTATAACGACTATCAAAGATCTACAAATGACAGCCGAGACCAACGGCTTAACGTGCTTTCCGAGACACGGAGGAAACTCGGTATGTAATGGGTGGTTACCCATCCACGGACCAACCTAGGCAAGCGTGGCTTAACCTAAAGATCGACCCGAGCGGCTGTTATAACTTGGCCACGAGACCCTCAGTTTTTTTTCTATTTAATGATCTCCATTTTCCTCTTCTAATTTGCTTGCTTGGAACCTTTTATATTATGTACAAGATAGTAGAAAAGCAAGGCAATAAATGTGTCAAAATATAATTTACTTTTCGTTTGCAATAATTATGTATTTAATCGTGAATTAAAATAAAATAATATAAACTTATTGAAAATTACTAGGTGTAAACAGACCCTTCACAAAGCCAACAACCAAGCATTGTGTACATCAAACTAATTATCGCAAAAAAAATTGCTAGGAAAAGACTCTATCTTTTGGGTTGGGCTGGTGTTTTGAGTTACGCACGCGAGTTGGCGTTACGCACTCAAAACATTGCATTGTGGAGCCGGATGCATTCAATAGTACAGTGGTCATGGAGGTACTTAAAGTAAAGTTAAAATATTAAAATCTAGTTTATTAAAAAAAAAAGTTGTGAAAAAGAGATTTAACTTTATTCATAAGAATACACAAAAATATACATAAAAAAGATAAAATAAAAAATAATAATCTCTATCAAAAAAAATTACAACCAACTACAAAAAGTATAATTTTACTGGGGATCGAACTTGCGACGTGATACACGTAAAACGGTCATGAAACCGTTTCTCTATTTGCTTCGCTGACATATACTTTGAAATAGACGTTGTTAGTTTGTTACGCATATCATGACTGAAACGATAAACAATTGAATAATACTAACATAATGCAATATTGCTCATCCCCTTAAGCAAGTAGCATGATAATATATAGCCTAACATTTGAAGAAGCCTATTACAGATATTTGAGCAAAATTTGAACAGGATCTATGCAGTATTTTTGCGCCAAGTCGGAACATCCATTTGGATTTTAACGATTTTATTATATGTAGAGAAGAGAAGAGATAGAGATAGAGATAACATACAACATGTATATATTTTCATAAAGCCCATTTATCAGACTACACTCCGGAATAAAAGAAAACTATTTTTTTTTTTGCGTAAACAAATTTTTATTCCAATAAAGATGTTGGAATTTTGATCTCCAATGTTGGAATTTTGATCTCCAATATCTCTGTAACTAGAAGGTACAAGGACATTTTATCTAATTTCCTTCAGATACGGTGCTTATTCTGCAAAAGAGATCTACTCGGCAGAAGAAGTGAGGACGCTGATAACATACGCGCAAGTGAGAGGCGTGCGAGTTGTGATCGAGATCGACTCGCCCGCGCACGCCGGCAACGGCTGGCAGTGGGGACCGGTGAGTTTACTCCTGAAACCTTATGAGCGCCATAGTCACACATACGTGACAAGCAAGCGCGTGCAATACGCCAAACGACACAAATATGTGACAAAATGGTAGGTGAAACTGTGATTTGGCATGGAGGGCACGCGCGTGCGTTTATGCTCTGGCGTTCAAAAGGTTAAATAGCTACTCCTTTTGCTTCGTCGACATTACATCTGATAACGTCACGTTTGGTACACCTGGTAACCCACCACACCGGTTGGGAGAACTAGAGAGAAATAATTTAAAAACATAAAAAATTGTAGCATTATTATCTCCTTTGTTAATTTTTCTACAAATATTTCTTACTGTAACCTTATTGGTAATTACAGTTTTTAGCCGTTTGGGGTCGAAACGCTCGGGTCATGGGACCCGAGTGCACGTCTCCTTTTTAAGGAAATCTCTCGCCGACTAGTCGACACTTCGCGTGACCAGAGGGCTGGCTCGTTCTTTGGCCAAAGAATTAGCATTGCCATTCAGCGTGGCAATGCTGCCAGTCTTCTGGGCACGTTTCCTGATGACAGCGATGCGGAGGAGTACTTTGACGCCTAAGTGTCCTATTGTCGTGGTTTTTTAGATGTTTATATTTTCTTACTTTTAGTCATATTTTATAATTAGTTTAGTTCTTTTTGTTGTCTGTATGTAATGTAAATAAATAATAAGTGTTATAATACAAGTAATATTTCTTAAAAAAAACCATATAAAACATTTAAAAATATAAAAAATAGCGGTCCGCCGGTGTCGGGAGCAGGGTCCAAGCTACCGGTGGTTATAGGACTCCAGAGACAGGAATCTCCTCACAATGCGAGCCGTATGGAGGAGTACTGCCTTCTGAATCAGGCCCTTGATCCAACCGCCTAAGGAGAGCCTCAAAAGGGTCCTTCCATTATTTATTGGGCAGGGTTCCAATCCTGAGCTACTTCTAAGCATCGCCTCACATGTTGATGAACTTTAGATGCTACTATTCCAGCATTGGATTTAGTCAGATCAAGGTGTCGTGGGTGAACTATTAAGTATTTTACCTTCAATAGAGCTAACTCAGTCTAACTTACTACTTTCCTACTTCCTAGTATTATACTCATTGTTGTTGTTACTGTACTTGTAGTTATTTCGTTCATGATGACTGAACGTGTTACATAAGTATGTCACATATTTTCTTACAATTTAAAATATTTCTTAAAAAAATACTAAAAAACATAAAACTAGTGGTCCGGTGGGTCCAAGCTACCGGTTGTCAGGGCTCCCAATGCGAGCCGTATCTAGGAGTACTGACTTCTGAATCAGGCCCTTGGTCCAACCTCCAAGCGAAAAAGATGCCAGTCTCGAAAGATCCTCGTCAAGACTGTTGGCCATCAGGCCATTACATATTATTATTACTATACGTTTTCTCAAGTACGCTTGAGTAGTGCGGCTTTAGTTTTGCACCCATGTACTCAATCTTTGTCCTGAATTAAAATGTAGGATCAGGATAATTTTCGTCCCACTATAGTTCCTCTATATTTGTATGAAACGATTTCTCGTGCAGTTAGTTTTCCGCCATATTTTGTTATTAGTCCATCATTTTCTCAAGAACTCAATTTACTTTCCAGGAGTTTGGCCTCGGGAACCTCGCAGTATGCGTGAACGAGTGGCCGTGGCGCCACTTGTGCGTGCAGCCGCCGTGTGGCCAGCTGAACCCCGCCAACCCCGCCGTGTACCGCGTGCTGGGGGACCTGTACCGGGACATTGTGGATGCTCTGCCGTCGCCCGCGCTGCTGCATATGGGAGGAGACGAGGTGAGATATACTTTTTTTTCTGGTATGTGGAAATCCTATTCTAATTCTTTACTGCACACACAAAAATTAAAAAAAATAAACAAAAATTCAGTAATACAGTATAATTATGTTTCAATGAGTATCAGTATAAATATACAAAGGTGAGCTTTTTTTTTTTAATTTGTGCATGGATAATCTGAGCGATGAGCTTGAATCACTTTTTTTTTCCGAACGTTCTGCACCCCCTCCCCTCCTCCTGATTCAAAAGCTGGCGACGCCCTTGGGTATGACTGTATAAATCACAAAGACATCGCTCTACTTACTAAGCTGAACTTATTTTTAAACTAACGTTACACTTTCTTGCAAGGATTTTGTCATAAGTGTCAATTGGTCGTGCCTCTACTAAAATCGGGTACAGTTATTTGTGATTCATAATTTTATTCCGACTTCGACGCCTACGAATTAAAAGACATCACAGCATTACATAAAATAAACATACTACACCAAAAAAGGTGACAAAAACTTAATCTTGACTCAATCTATAACTGAATCATTGCAGGTGTACATCGATTGCTGGAACAAAACGGAGGAGATCACCAATTACATGAAGCAGCACAACTATGACACTACAACAATGGAAGGGTTCATCCAGCTCTGGGCAGAGTTCCACAAAAAGTCCCTGCAGGCCTGGGACGAAGCCGTCGCGGCCGCCGGCGGGCCAAAACAACCCGTCATGCTGTGGTCCTCAGAACTCACTCAGACAGAAAGGATCAGTCAACATCTGGACAAAGAAAGGTATCTGCTTTAGATCTTGCTAAACCAAAACTTGAACTAAACGTGTGTCTTGAATCTCGCGTGAATCTCGCATACACAAACACATACATGCCTGCAGAATTTCTAGAGCAGGGTGCTGGGTTCCAGAATATTGGTTTGGTTGCTGTTACCCTTTTCCTCAAGACTAGTCAGAGAGTGTATACGAGCGCCGTAGATAGAAACCCTTGTTAACCACCTTTGTATTTAAGAGGCTTGTGTGATCGTGTGTCGATTACATAAATATCTAATGGTCGCAAGCATGAGGGTTCGATTTCCAAGTTAAGCAGAGTGTAATTGGGTTTTGCCGATAAAAATTTCCCAGTAGCACCCACGGAGTTTGGATTTGTGTCTGGTTGATGGCAATAGGATCGTCGCCTTTTACACCTTAGCCAAATCGTCGAGAATTACAAGCGTAATATAATGTAACAACGGCACTTATTTCATCCTCCCATTTTTCCAGATACGTCATCGAAGTATGGGAGCCAGTTAGCAGCCCATTGCTGCACGAGCTCATAAAGCTTGGCTACAAGACCGTCTCCATCCCGAAGGACGTGTGGTACCTGGACCGTGGCTTCTGGGGCAACACCAAGTACAACAACTGGAGGAAGATGTACGCTCACACGCTGCCCAGGGATGAGAAGTTCTTGGGAGGCGAGGTCGCCATGTGGACCGAGTATGTCGACGAACAGGGTCTAGGTATGTTAACATACGAGTAGCATAGTACAAGGTGAATCTGCTTATATACAACGTGTAACATAATAAACGCAAGACCTCCCGTGTGGTCTCTCGCACCATGAAACTAAACGTCTTTTGTTCTACGAGTTCTTGAAATTCGCAAAAAAAAAATACTTTCTATAGGAACAGACCCAATCAGCTGATCCACATGTATGGTAAAACTAAGAAAAAAAGTTATGAATATCCAAAAGTCATAGAACAAAAGTTGTTCAGTTTCATGGTCTGAGACACCACACGAGAGGTCTTGCGTTTATTATGTTACACCTTGTTTAGATTCAGCTTGTACCATGCTACAGACACGAAATTTCAATGGTTTCCATTCCCACTGTTGCCTTTTGAGATGGAGTGGTAGGGAATGATCCATCACGCCGGCTCAGTGCAGGTTGGTGGAAGTCACATATCTTAATTTTTTTCTTTCTACGACACGCTAGTGTCTTCTCCATGTTTTCCTTCACAGTTTAATTTACGCAAATTAAAGTGCTCGCCTGAGTTGAATTTCTCGTATTTCGGGGTCACTCCCTATGGCCACCTCTGCTCTCTTATTTATAATTGAGCATTTTATTTATAATTGACAGCCTGGAGTTTGGATTCGTTACCGGTTACTAACATAAAAGCATTGAGTGCAAATTCCTGTCTCATGGTTCTGGTAATGAGTAATGTGTGTGCCCGCAGACACGCGCATCTGGCCGCGCGCGGCGGCGGTGGCGGAGCGGCTGTGGGCGGACCCGGCGGGCGGCGTGCTGGCGGCCGAGGCGCGCATGCAGCGCCAGCGCGCCCGCCTGCGCGCGCGCGGCCTGCGCGCCGACGCCATCTCGCCCGCCTGGTGCGAGCAACACGACTCCAAGTGCTTTTGATAACACTGCGACCGTGCCACCACGTCCTTACCCTCATCACACCTATAGTTGGAAGTGTATCTCTAAACGCGTAGCCGTAATCGGAGTTATGCGCTTTATAAACGTCGCCATCTCGTTTTTCCACAGACAAGTTTATTAATCGGCGGCGCTCTCCTTATTAAAGTGCCAAAATAACTATGCAAGATTGAACAACTATAGCTAAGCTAACCAATGACAGATCAAACAAAACGGAAAGTTCAATGTTGCACCACTTTTTTGATAGCGCATCGGTGGTAAGGCGCCAAGTATCGATCTCGATGAAGGGAGCCCTTGAAATTAAACTGAATGATGATGACTTAGTACGAATGTCAGCAATGAAATTGAACTCGATCAACATAATAAACCACGTTCGAGAGCATTTCGAGTCAATAGTCCATAGCAATAATGACACTGACAGCTCTTGAACGCAGTTTTAGTGTGCTGATCATGTTCAATTTCATTTGTGGAATTCGCCCTTATTTGTATGAAGTCAATAAAATGGAACTATTTCAGACCGAATAAGAATTTTACTGACTTTTTAAACTGCCAGTCATAAATTAATGAGGGCTCCAAATAGCTTATTTATTTCGATTTATCACTATTATAATGGAACCATAATTTATTATTAAACAAGTACTTATATAATTTATAAACGTGAGCATGAAGGGCATTACGGGCAATTTAAAAAAAGAGCTCAATAAAAACTCCTATAAGCAGTAAGAGATCAAGATAGAAAATATTGTACTAGATCATAGGTACTATTAGTATTAAACATTTTTTTAAGTACGTATAAAATAATTCTACGTATAATTTCAGTTAGCTGTAATGCCCAACGTGCAGTAGTAATAATTGCAATTTTTGAAGAAAAAAAATAATCATCTGGTGTGATTAAGTTATTGGTGCTATAAATATTTTTATATTATTTCAGTATACATATTAATAGTCTGTCTAGTCTAGACCTGGAGAATAATTGGAAAACATACCAACTCTAACATTAGGTAGGTACTGACGACTGTACGTAATTTTTATAAATATGAACAATGCAACTAGGATATTTTGAAATACAGCAATGCAAGGGCATGGATGATTTTTGTATGAATCCTGGCCGGTCTAACTTCCGCCATTTTATTTTATTTTCAAAAAACGGCCATTCAGAAAACATAATTAATCGATAGCTGTTATCAATACAAACAAGTTTTGTATAAGGCAAAATATTCTAAAGTGTCATGTTTCCGAGATATGAGCTATCAAAGTTAAAATCCATTCACTAATGGCATCTTGAGCACAACTTTAGAAGATTTCGTCTCAGAAAAAACTTGTTTGTATTGATGGCAGCTATCGATTGATCTGTATCAATCGATAGCTGGCTGGTTTTATGTTTGGCTAATCAGATTAAAGTTAAAGTAATTAAAGTTATTTAAGTTATCTTATTTTTTATTATAACTATTACTTGATCATATCATTCTTCTTCCTCGTTTACTCATGACTGAGGGTCGTGATCACACGAGGTCGTTGCTTTTTCCACCATATCATTATGAGGTACTTATCTGACCATTTATTTTCATGTTAAATACAATCAATATGTAACCCATTATGTAATCAAAACTTTTTAACATGACTATCATCAGAACCTTATTAAATCAAGGTTGTAAAATGATGTAAATATTTGTATTGTTAGCCTTGTAATAATAATGTACGCGAAAATTCTGAAATATACCGAATTTATTGTGATATAATAATTTAGATTTATACTTAGTAGATATTATTGAACTATGACAATTACATTTTAAAATTGCTATTGATACGAATTGTCTTATTGCTTAAAGGAAACATACCTACAATTTGTTTACCCTTTTTATAGTTTTACAAAAAAAAAATAACTTAAATTATACTTTTAGGAAGACAAAATAGCGTAATATAAGAACCTACCAACTAATATTAAGGGTGGACGCACATCTGTCAGAAAATGCATCGCCGGAACAGACAAATCTCTTTAAATAAAGGAAACTGACTAATTGACTGATTCACTGACTGATCGATCAATGCACAGCTGACACCGCTGGGTCTAGAAGCTTGAAATTTTGCACAAACGTTCCAAACGACTTAAATGTGCACTAAGAAGGGATTTTTGGAAATTCATCCCCTAAGGGGTTAAAACGAGGGTTGAAAGTTTGTATGAAACTTGGTCAATTTCGCGAACGGAGGCGTGGGCAACAGCTAGTAGATAATAAAACATCCAACATTACACACATAACCGATCTTCTTCTTAGCGTGTCGATGGCAAATTTTTATTAGATATATTTGGCCCAAAATTCAGCTACGCAAATTCCGCTAGCTGATGCAGTCATAAGATCGTCAAGTGTGCAGGTGTTAGGGCATGCAGCGCAAGATCGAAGATGGGCCATTGTCTGTGGAGACACGCTGCATACACATTTGAGATCTGAGCCGTCCATGAACCCCCATCTTAAGAGATTATCTTTGCTACAGCCGACCTGGGTTCGGAGTCTATTCAGAGATTTCCAAGTCAGCCACGGCAAAGCATGCCCAGATGGAAGGCTTTCAGACGGCTCGATGACATAACCCATAACCGATGATGGGTTAGTTCGTCAATCGTACTAACGACGATACGTCCGTCAGATGTGTGACCATCCTAATACTCTAAGATCCCGCCTAAGATCGACCTTCACCCATCTGGGGGCTAAAGCAGCCGCTTTAACAGAACCATATTAGGGATACTAATTATGAATTACGTTTAAATTCGTAAAATGTTCACAAAGTGACAATTCATAATATTAAATGCGTCAGCGTCTATCAATTAACATATTATTGCGAATAGATTGCCTGATGTAATTAAGTTAATTTTATGAAAAAAAAATCACTTATTTAAAAAGTAACTGAAAAAGTTAAAACCTATTTTTTTCCAAACGAAATCTATATAGATTGAAAGTACCTACAAAGAAGCATATTAAGGTACAAGAACCTGTTGTGTTGTCCATCTTTTTTCCCTACTAGTTGTCAGGCATAAATAGGTTAGTTGATATTATGTATGGACACTTTTCTGTTTCCTTATTGCAATATATTAAAATCCAGACAAATTTATAACAAGCACGGTGGTATTAGGTTGTCAAGTAAAATCAGTCAAGACTCACAGCTGTCGCTCTTTAAATAGTCTTGACTTAATTTCATCGAGCAACCTATTCGTAATAATGTTGTTTATGAATTAAGATTGCTAAAAAACATGTTTCATTCGGTAACCAGATGAGTAAAGCTTGGCCTTAGGCGGGATCTTAGACTATATATCGAATATAATATATATATAGATATATATATTTGACTATATCGAAGGCTTCCTTATTTTCTCTGGTTCTTGCACATTCGTTTCAATATTTCCAATAAATTAGTTTTGGGATCATAATCAGGCATGCAGTTTCTGAAAACTAATCGTAAGTATACAGTTCGGTAACAAATATGTATTCATATCTATTGTAGTTACAGTTCTTGTCTATAACTATGTAATACGTGAAATTGATTTCACAAAATACTGTAAGAAGTATGTAGGTTAGATGGTAGTTTTTATACAATACCTACACGGATTCTACTTTACATATTTTCTACAAAAACATAGCTTAATATTAGTTACAGTAACATTGACTATACATAATCACTATAATAAATACTTATCACCTTTCGAATTAAAATAAAATTAACGGTAAAAAAAGCTTGGAAAAACCAAACTTAGAAGTAACTACATAAAATACAAACAACTACTTTCACAAAATTAAATATTTCATACGTAATCTACATTCTTCTATTCCATAGAAACCAAGACGAACTGAACGCGATCAGAAAAAATCTTAACAGTTTCCAAGGGCTGTTGCACAATGTAAAAGTGATGCCACTGTCGGCGGTTTAGATGTATTATGCTGATCGCGTTCAGTTCGTTCGTGACATTCGCGCTAAAATGAATATGCAATCTACATGTTCCTTTTCTAAAACCAGACGTCGCAATTAGATTGAGACATTATTTCTAACTCTATCATTACCATTCTTTGTTCCTAAACTGAGATCATTCGGCATCATGTCATGGAGCACTGTGTCACTTCTGAAGATGCTAGTTGCGATCCTGCTGGCCAGTCTCTCGGATTCCCTAATATCATCCTCTTTGGAATGTGACGTCAGGTCTATTTCAGTGTCAGTATCGCTATCACTGATTTCTTTTTCACGTCTCAGAGGCCGATAGGCAAGGTTCTGTGGCTCATCCATATCTTGAACAGAAGTCCCGCACGGACACGAGTTAGGCTTCGACATCACCCTCAAGTCTGTCGGCACTATTTCCGATTCCATTTGCTGGTTCATCATCAACGGTGTGAAGGAGAACGGCTGCTGCATCATCCTGCCATCATCATTATACGCCATCGGTGGTAGTTCGTGCACATTCGGGTTGCCTGTCGGTATTGGTTCCATGTTTGTGTTGTGCAGGTACGGGTCTTGGCGTGGAGACTTCAGTTCGCGATTCTCCATGATACCTGGAGGCTCCGGGGAATCTTTGTCGTTGGGCGACTCTGGTGCTTCTGGTGATGAGTCCGGTTTGCCGTGGCCTGAAAATGATGCAATACATTCTTGATAAATAAATGAGAAACAAGAAAGACCCTTGCAAACCGTAGCGGCTAGCAAAAAATAAATTCGACGAAACGAAATGATAGTAGGCATCGAGGGGGTTATCTGTGGGGATAAGACACCACCTATTCTCTCGCTGCCTCCAACCTACAAATATTTTAAAAACTCTTCCGGTAAGTACCAACTAAAAGCATTAAGGTAGGTTGCTGGTTACATAATCCAACCGACCACCCAATAATAAAATAACATTCATAACACTCATACATAGATCAATTTACACTCAACAGCAAAACTAAAATTTGTTTTAGATAGAATATTAATGAAAAACAAAGTTACTGCTGCAGTTTCACGAAAAAGTCCCGTATCGCAAAAGCTTAATATCAAATCTTAAAGAAAGACAGGACGAATCTAAAAGGTTTCCGTTTTTGCGCTTTGGCAACGGAACCCTAAATACCAATCACCAATAAACGAAAGGCACCTTATCTGTCGGGAAATAAGTGTGCAAAAACTTATTTAGGTACCTGTATACAAGGTGTAACATAATAAACTCAAAACCTCTCGTGTCGTGTCTCAGACCATGAAACTGAACAACTATTGTTCTATGACTTTTGGAAATTCATAACTTTTTTTCAGTTTTACCACACAAGTTAATCAGCTGTTCACGTCAGTTCCTATACAATGTCCAATTTTTTTTTTGCGTATTTCAAGAACTCCTAGAATAAAAGTTGTCCGGTTTCATGGTCCGAGAGACCACTCGGGATATCTTGCGTTTATTATGTTACACCTTGTATACAGTACTGAACTATTTAAATGTATATTTTTGAAGTACTTAGTACACATACACACACATACATACACACATAAGAACGCACGTACAATGTACATAGCATTAAGGCACTGCTCCACGGCGGACCTCGGCTAAGCTACGTTCGAATACTTATTTAACTTCGCTTTGAATGAAAATGTATGGAAATGGAAGAAAAAAACGTGTTGCGCCGACCCCGAGTAACATGGGACAAGGGCAGGAAGATGATGATGTATGAAAATGTATGCGACCCACGGCCTGCTGCGCATGAATATATATACTTTTTTTTTTATTACCAAATGGGCCTGCTCTTCACCTCGATCACGCCTGATGGAAAGCGATAGATGAGCTCTATGATGGGACGAGCGTGCCCAGAAGATGCCTGATCCTTTTTTTTTTGTTAGCCTGTTTGAGTGTCCTACTGCTGAGCAAAGACATAAATATAACCGAATATAATCCTCCTTACTTGCACATATTATTTGATGTATACTCATGTTTTACAATAAAATATAATCTATTCTATCCTATTCTATTCTACTGATTTCGGTAACGGCGACCCGTTCAAGCTATTATTTCCCTGCGTGTGCCCTTATATGACTGGCCAGGCCGAATTTGCTTTTGAATATGTACGAATGCGTGGCTATTCTGCGCCGGTAATCTGCAAACCCCTCCGTGCACACTGCACAGCCTCCCTCGTCCCAAACAGTCAGTCGAACGGCCAAGTCATAGATCTCGAGTTCGAACCCAAGGCGCGTGCCTTGGCTTCCTCTGATTTTTCGGATTCATGTGCGATTTTGCGTATTGTTTATTTATCACTTGCTTCGGTGAAGGAAAACTTAAAATCCAGCATGCCTGAGAGATATATTTCTCGACGGCGGCACGTAAAGCCAAGTGCCTCAGGCACTTGAGCCGCATTTAAAAAACTCTGACACCAGGTTAGGTACTAACCACACGAAAAAGAAAGAAGCAATCCTTGGCAATAGAGTTGCGTTTATGAAGACCTGCTATCATTGATAGTTCTATTATTTAACCATCTCTTCTCACCTGACATTGGCAGTGGTGGAGAGCCAAGTCCGAGGCACCTCATCCGCCAAGCATCCTGCAGAAGTTGCAGCCGCGCCTGTTTGCGCCATTTCGCGCGACGGTTTTGGAACCACACCTGAAAATTAAGACTGATTGTAAAAATCTTGAAGCAAAGAAAATGACCGCAATAACATCATAAATTACATAACCGATAATATTGATTTCCCGTCGATAAATAAGTACTTAGTGCTACTTTGTCGTCTTACCATACTTAAGGACATAAGTCAATATCGTGTTGTTCATCTGCGATCTACATTATTGGAAGAATTTTTGTAAATCTAAAATCTTTTATTTCTCTATATAGATTCTCCTTCTTAGACTGTTTGCAGATACGCACCTAGAAAGCTTCATTAGCAAAAGCAGGGTTTGAAATTATCGAGATAATTATTTTATTTGATAATTATATCTAAGATAATCATCCATGCTGTTTCATAGCTTGATACCTTTATTTTTTTACTCAAAACGCTCTTATTGTTTTAACGCACTCGAACGGTAATAACGTCATCCCAACCGATCCATAGTCACGTACTATACAGAAAAGCAGAAGAAGGTGAAGAAGGTGTCGTGGAAGGGACACCGACGCACAATTTACCGGTTATCACATATTCGGTATATCATTGTCAACCACAATATTTTTTTTGCCGGTGATTAAAAAAAAATACACCGTCAAAATGTATGGATGAAATTTCATGTCCACCTTGTATAGTGAAATAGTAACAGACGAAACTAGACACAAAGGCTCCTTACGAAAATTCCAGCTTTTCTTAAGCAGCTATCGTGAACGACGATGAGTAGATATGAGCGCTGATTTAACAGCAAATCTACTCAATAATTCTATATTCTCGCACACTTAACTTGATTTAACTACTTACTAAACTTATCTTTAATTGAGTAGGAGGTAAAAAAAGATACAGACAGTTACTTTTAAGTATGTTTAGTATACCTACTACTAAAAACTCTTCTTCAATTCTAACATAGCAGCAACTCATTATACAGCAGTTACAATTTGTGTACCTACCTACACTGAACTATGTTTGGATCATCCGGATTTACCGGCATATTTTGCCTACATTAAACACAAATCAGATCCGATCCAGAATAGGTGATCTTCCTTGCCACCCGCGCCTGTTCCTATCTTCCGCATCAATAGCAGAAGTAGAGGCCGTAGGAGAATCATTATACATTATTATTATTTATTTATTTCAACCCACTTGGGATCATACAATTAAACTAAATTATTAATAAAAAATTAAAGAAATACATTTAAGAGTCCTTGCATAATACACACTTGCACATATCACAAAAACACAGATTAAAACATAAAACGTTAGTGTGTTAGTAACACAAAAATGTACCTAAAAAATAAGTTACTATTTTTAGTACCTATAACTTACAGATGCCTATGGCTATCCTTATCAACTGATTCTGGAAAGGACAGTCAAAACGGGCAGCAATCGCATTCAGAATGCTGTTGTTGCTGCTTCGTAGACTGCATTTACGTAAAAGATTTGATAATCGACCTGTTATGTCTTATTTTCTTATAACATAATATCATCACGCCTGTAGATTGAGGTAGAGGTGTACGGTGATGAGAAAACCCACAGTTCGCCAGTTACGTTCAAGTCTCATATAAAAGTAGGCGAGCCTATATTTTCTTACTACATATACAGCGTGCACCATCGACAAAGACTATGTCGTACTTCATCATATCCATGGCAGTTCGCTGCTGGACTAATAAGCCTCTCCACGCGACTTGATCCTCGACAAATTTCATCCAGCAATCGGCTATGTAAGATTTGCTAAGGCATCAAGTAAAATTGTAAGTCGAAACTATTTTAAGCAACTTTCTGCTTTTAGAGGTTCATAACGTAACTCGTCAATTTAAGCTCCAATTGTTATTTTTTTAGTTTCACTACATGAAAAGGTGTATAACCTATCGTCTGTGTTTCGGGCGTTTCCGGACTGGTTATGTGACTTTAGTACACACACATTACGTCAATGTATTAGGGGCGAGCCTATGGCCTTCAACCGGGCACAATACCATAATCTACTGAGGAATTTCTAATGATTCCTATAGGTTTCATAATTAAAATGCAAAGGAATGAAAAAAATTATCAAGAGAAACACGACATCCGTGCCGCACCGCTACGTAAGACATCGTGGTTACATACTAAAGCAAAGTGCTTGCTATTCAGCTCTAGACATAAACATTTCCCGGGAACAATTACAGGAAAGAGAAGTCAGTGTTTTCTGTATCTGAATAATAAATTAACTGAGAAGAAACAGCAAAACGAACTCATTTAAAAGTTTATAATCACACACTGCAAACTGAACGAATTCGGCAGCTAACATTATTTTTTGGATGAAGTTCCTATGTACAGCAACCATTTTTGAATAATAATAAACTTTATTATTATATCCAAACAAATCATTACGTCAATTAAAATGAATTGCACTTCAAAGTTTTCTATATTGAAGTTTGAACAATAAAAGGCGAAACGGCGACCCCCAGCCGCCTAGCCGGTTCGTACTTTTATAAATTTTGATTTAGAACTTTTTAATCCCCTAATGTAAGGGTTGTTTGTACCTATTAGGTAAATGCGTCAATAAAATATTAGAATGGATAAAGTTTGCCGTTGGAGAAATTGATAATTGAGTTTTACTTTTATCTATCTGACGTTTTAATAATATTTTATTATCATGTTTTCAATCAAAAGAGGAGCTCGTGGCTAAATAATAACAGCCACTCGGGTCGATCTTTAGGCTAAGCCGTGCTTGCCTTGGTTGATCCGTGTGTGACCACCCACTACTCCGTGCCTCGGAAAGCACGTTAAGCCGCTGGTCCTGCCTGTCATTTGTAGATCTTTGACAGTCGTTATCGTATTACCTGGTACTAACTGGATTGTGGAGGTGAGATAGGCAAGCGCTCCAAAATACTGGTATTCAGCTGCATCCAGTCAGACTGGAAGCCGACCCCAACAGAGTTGGGAAAAGTCTAGGCAGATGATGATTACCATGTTTTTAATGCTCATGCCATCTCAGTATGAGAAGAGGTTAAAATAATGCATAACAATAATCAGAATACTTGCCAAGTCATTTTAATGAATATATGAATGCCCCAAGGTTCTTAATGCTTTTTATTAGAAAGCAAAGCACTTGAATTTTGTTGCTTTTCGTTAATTTTATTGCACAATATGAGAATATATATGCAAAATATTTTTTAACAAAATACGTTTCACCTTGTTTATATTTCGCTGAATAGTAGATTTCCTATTAATTGTTTTATCGTGTATAATTTAATTTTTAGTTCCTAACTATCGAGTAATGGATTTTTTTATCGTAACATCAATCTGGCTACCGTTTAAACAGTATCCAGATTCAGATCTAAATCCACAGTAGACAGGTCTTCAACATGAATACGAATAAGTCATCCTTCATCGTTATTTGTTACCAAATTGTAAAAAGTTCTTTTAAAATAACTAGGCCACGCATATAAAGGGTGTAAATAGACCCTTAACATAGCCGAAAGGCACTTGTTCTCCCCGTCTTAGCGATCATTTTTTGTTCCAGACAATACCTTCTAGTTACGGAGATATTGGGGGTCAAAGTTCCAACTTTTTCAGAAGTTTTTATTTAAATACATGTTTTTAATGTAAGATTTTTACTTTACAAACCTCCACGACCCCCGTACTATTCAATCCATCAGCACAGTGCTTTGTGTGCTTTCCATCGAGTCCTACCGTAAAACGTGACTTTCACCCAAAAAAAAAAAATCCCAGCAATAATTTTTGCGTAAAGTTACTTAGTTTGATGTTCAGAATGCTTGGGTGACGGCTATGTGAAGGGTCTGTTTACGCCCTGTATGTACGAAATAAACCAAACCATTCTCGTTTCAAAGGAGCCTGTTAGGGGGGGGAGTTATGTTTTCTTTTTGGATTATATCCAAGAAAATAGGCTGATGTTGACTTATGAATGGAACTGTACCTAATAACATCCAGACTGATTTAGACAGTGCAATTTCCGCTGCCCTAATATAATTGTTTATTACGCTATAGACGATTTTTTTTTTTTGGTTTTTGCGTCTCGTTTTTCAGCCTATGAGGCTGGCTTCTGCTTAACCGGTCACGCTATTGAGGATCTTGGTGCTTGGAACTTTATCATTATGAAACAGACCTCATTTATAATATATAACCGTTGTGGACTTATGCCAAACTTAAAAACCCCGAAAAACGTTTGTAACACTGTAACGGGGGTGTTTGTTAACCTCATTAATAATTATCTTTCGTCATAATTACGTGACATAAAAATATTTATGTTTTCAGGGATGATTGTATCATCTTTTCCTATTCTGAAATAGTGATTATCTCGTTGAATACTAGTAACTTAAATTTGATAGACATTCGTTGAGATCAAACTTATACTGTCACTTACGGGATCAACAACACAACCCCGAAATCACGGAAGATATCCCGTAAGTGACAGTATAAGTTTACTTGTAAACCGTGAAAGCTTAAAACAGTGTTCGTTGAGATCAGTTGACAAAGTCATCCATATTATAGCCTCTGCAGTATCGACTACAAAAACGTTGCAATAAATTCAATCACTACTGGATCTGAGCCGATAATATAATAAAAAATAGGATAACGTCTTGTGCTTATTGGCTACGAAGCTTTAAAAGGATGACTTCTTTAGGTTATTTTTCTTCTAGGACAAGTCGTTAGTAGATGATCCAAGCTAAATAAAAAATATCTACAAAAATAAATACGCAGAATAAAAACCTACTTGAACTCTAGCCTCGGACAGACTGATCCTCAGAGCGACCTCCTCTCTCAGGAACACGTCAGGGTAATGTGTCTTCTGGAACAGCGACTCTAGCTCGCTGAGCTGCTGAGGAGTGAAGGTCGTGCGGTTTCGCCGCTGCCGACGACGCCCGAACATGTACTCTGTGAGGAGGTCCCCAGGGAGAGGTGAGAGGTAAGGTCCCGCCATCGCGATCTCTCTGATCAAAATATTTAGTTTTCCGACTTTTAAAACTTCTTCTATGTTGTTACTAAGTCTTGTTGGTGATTAGTACGTAAAACTGGTTATTTTTGTTGGATTGATACAATAGCAGACGGTTTCTTAACATATTTGTCGCCTATAATTAAACTAAAAGTTTTGAGCATCGTTTCGATGTAGTAGGCGCTAGATTTCGTTTCGACACTGTTCAACGGCAATTTTTTTTATTATCCTAATATCAGCAATTAATTAGGGTCTTACTTCTACTGTCTTCATTTTTTAATTCTCAATAGCATCATCTATTATTATTAGTTTAAGTCTAATAATTCACCCTAGCATAAAGTTCTAAAACTTCTCGTTCGCGACAACCACACTGAACTATGCGCTACTCAAAGAAGTCTCATCCGAGATGATCCGAACAGTACTGTTTGATTTCGCGAAAATCTCGTCATGAAAACCACCCTGACTCCACCCCCTCGGTACCGAAAGCTTGCACGTGATTGGCGGTTTGACGCAGGGGTTGAAAATCCCAGCCAATGAGAGGGCGCAATGGGGGTTGTATTTAATAGGTGTAGATTAAGTTATAGCATATCTGCAAATATAAACGGTGTATAAGTGCTATCAACTTTGGTGTGGACCTGTTAATGAAATATTTAATACGGTGAACGACGGCTTTATAAGTACTGATTAGTTGGCTGATTAAGATTGCGGGCAAAACATAATTAAAAAAAACACTATGCAAGTAAACGAAACTATGAAAAAATATAAATAACCACCATGATGATATAATAAAATGATCGAATAACAAAATAGGGTTTTATCAATTATATGTAGAGGAGAGAGTCGAAACGTTTAGATAATACGGGGTGGAAGGAACAATGACGCGCAAACGGTACCACGGGTTCAGTACACATTAAATCAGAAATCCTCCTTTAATCAGAAATTTTTAATCCGTAATTTTTAAAAAAATGCTGTTCCCACAAAGAATACCTACACGATCGAAATGTAAGGAAAAGCATTTTTTTTAAGTATCGATGAAAAAAATTTCATTTTTGTAACTATGAACTGAATACACCACGTATTCAGTTCATAGTTACAAAAATGAAATGAAATGAAAAAAATTAAATGAAAATGAAATGAAACCACAGATATAAGAAAGGATTTTATGTTTCTATGGCGGTTACCGGTTCTGTGTCGATGTCCCATTCCACCCCGTATGGATGGAAATATGATAGATAGACTCAATTGACATTTTTGAGATTTTATTTTTATGCATACAAGTCACGTACAACTAAATTACACTCAAGTTCCAATATGAATATGTTGGATCCGGTCATTAGTGTGGACATAAAATGAATTGGGAAGCGCGCCAGTGTGCAGTGGTAACATCACGCGACTTACTAACCAGTCTACCAACCACACGGTGTGCTTCTACAGAGCCCTGATGTCCAACTCGAGGGAGGACGACAGTCAATGTCTGATCGCGGCGGAGTTGAGACGTCTTGGAACTGTACCCGATTCATTGTGCTATTGTGTTAAGTTGTAATCTCAAGTAATTCGTTAGTTTTGCTAGAAACAGTGTATCGCACCCAGTGTGTTTTCATAGCACGAAACCCATGGTCTGCCCACATGATGTACTAGCCTAAGGGAATAAATCCTGACATATCCGACAAAATATATGACACAAGTTCACATAAGTATTTATATCTCGTAAATATCGGTTTTAAATTGTCCGCTGAAGTTACATCGTTACAAACAAATTAAATAACTTTTTCAGTGCAGTATTTATTCCTAATGTCCATTGGAAAAGTTACAAACTGTTCACAACATTTAAATGAAAAGCGCATTTTATTTTGAGGATCACTTGAATTAAATGAAATACGAAAGAAGTGACGGAATTGCAACTGAAGTTGCTTTTAAAATATGAAGATAAATATTCTGCTCATTGAATGTTCTTGGTATTTTTTGTCGCCGTTAATTAAATAAGTACTTAACTGCCCGATTATTTTAGCTGTTCCTAAGAACGGCTGCTGCCCGATCAAATAGTAGGACCTGCCTGATCAGATATCAAATAATAATACCAGCCTATTACTGTCCCACTACTGGGCAAAGGCCTCTTCTCATACAGAGAAGGCACGAGCATTGATCACCACAGTTGCTCAACACGGGTTGGCGATTTCAGACTTATATTGATTATAAGTCCAGGTTTTCACACGATGATTTCCTTCACCGATTTCTGTGATGACCAAGATTGAACTTAGAAAGTCAAATTAATGTTATGTAATGAAAAATAACCCACAACCAAAGGAAAACCACCTATCACAAATGAGTCAAATTGAAAGCCAGTTTTTATGAATACTTCCTGAAGATTGGGTTTTTATTATATTATCTAGTTTTATTTAGTTTAATTTGTTTTAATTTAGTTTTATGTGTTTTAATTTAGTTTAATTTGTTTTAATTTAGTTTAATTTAGTTTTATTTGTTTTAGTTTAGTTTAATTTGTTTTAATTTAGTTTTATTTGTTTTAATTTAGTTTAATTAAAATTACCAGTGTCTACAATTTGTTGGTGAAATATATAAATCACATGGTCTACTTCTTTCACCAGGAACAGAAAGCAATACTACAGTTTCAACGGCAACTGACGCTGTTTTAAATGGGTCTAAGTGGCTGCAGATTCATATGGCTACAAGTCTATATTAAGCAGCCATGTAGATAGGTCTACTGGTCTATCATCAGTGTAAAACCGGTCTACAACCGGCAATGGGTCTACGTAGGTGCCTCTAAGTAGGTAGGGACCTCTGTGTGGCTACGGTCCTACTGGGAAGCTAAGTTCACGTTACAAGTTACGGGCTACTGATCTATCATGTCACATGTGAATTTAGGACTTATGGTCTAGGTAGCTAAGGCCACGGGTCAACGTGATGGCGATGTGGCTCGTAGTTACGGCTCCAGGATTTTTTTTTTTC
Organism: Noctua comes; assembly: GCA_963082995.1. NCBI lineage: Eukaryota > Metazoa > Arthropoda > Insecta > Lepidoptera > Noctuidae > Noctua > Noctua comes. The sequence goes on along the minus strand of OY720281.1, from coordinate 11,607,632 downwards.
TTATTAGTCGAAATGCAATTTTAACTTTACGGCAACACGGTTTATTTCAGTAGGTTTCTCATGAGCGTCCAAAAACTCCTCAACGTGGTCATGTTGGGAACTCTGAAGCACTCAATTTCTAAATATCTGAAGACATAGATGCTATCTTTTACTCTCCAACATTCGAATCACATACTTAGTTGCTTGTGAGGCTAAATTAAGTCTACTAAGTGGGTTGTAGATAGCGGAAGCAGCGATTACGAGGAGTAAATGAACGTTCCCGCCCGTCGCACCCGCTGTGCAGGGCTGTCCCTCGCTCATTTATGAAAAGTTTTCATTTAATTAGGTATTTATTTAGTTTTAATAGGATAGTATTATAAGAGTAACCAAGGAGCGTTCTAACGTGTCCTATCCACGTCGAGCGTACGGGTTGTTGACTACTGCATCTTTCACGCAAAAACTACTGAACGGATTTGGCTGAAATTTAGCACACAGATAGTTTTTTTTTTTTTTTTTTTTTACCTGAATTAACACTTAGGTTACTTTTTTTCTCGGTAGAATGATCCCGTGTGACAAAATAATTATCGAACTAAACGCGGGCAAAGCCACGGGCAATAAGTTATTTAGAAATAATCATATTTAAGGATATGGTATAGATCATAAAACTGAAAAACTTTCATCATGGGACCAATATGGTGACGGCGTAAAAAAAATCTGCTTTGCCATACATAATTTCAATACTTACTCGACCTAAATGTACCTTCCTGCCCCCGTAGCATGACCACCGTAGACAAGGATTTCTTTGACGGAAGAATCGACAAAATTACAGATAGTGCAAAGAAATCTGTCATTGTGTCAACACAATCTGTCATTTTGTCGATTCGTCCGCCAAAGAAATCCTTGTCTACGGTGGTCATGCTACGGGGGCAGATGTAGTATCAGAACGAATTATTATCGACACGAGAGAAAAAGTTCTATTCCAAAAACAAATCGGTCTATTTGTCTATTTGACAGTTAAATAGTTTCAACCTCAGTAAAATTTCCAATTACTGGAAAATACCGCCAAAGTAAAGCAATACGAGGTCAACTATTAACAGAAAAGAATACATAGAAATCGATAATACAGAGACAATGTTTTTTATTTATTTATATATTTATCAGAAACACTACTACATTACAGGGAATTCCTAATAAGCGTGATCCTGTAACCACTGGCTATAGTGGCTATTAGTATTGTTGAATTAATCTAGTCATGTAGTGTTCTTTTTCTGCTGCAGGAGCAGGTTTAAATGACACACATACTTCTGCAGGAGCAAATATGAAAAGCGCAAGCACGCTTCGGGTTGCTCATGGCGCGGATTGACGATTTCATACTTATAGGTTTTAATTGTAAGTCTTACAGATGTCAGTGATGTCTAAAATTAACTTAGAAATCACATTATTAACACCTTTTAAACCTAATCATTGCCAACCCTATACACAAGTCGGGCGGGTGGCGAGGCCGCCCGCCGCAACGGCGCTAAACGAGTTTCCGCAAACATTTTAATGAATAACACCTCCCGCGCCCTCACACCCCCTCTACCCTCGCTTCACCCCCTCATTTCACCCCCTCTCATCCCCGTGGAGCCTGCAATGCGCTAATTAAACATTCGAGCCATATTGTCTCCCTTACCATGTTGTGGGTATTTCGTACTCAGTAACTCACAATGCCTGAAAGATACGTGTTTTTTATAAATATTTTTTAATTATGTTCGCTTTTTGATATCCAAAGGAGTTGTGATTTGTGTCAGATAAGTTATAAAGGATGAAAAGTCGCGGCTGCTACGAAAAGTTTGTTTAGTTGTCAGTTAAACATTGTGTCAAACAAACTTGGTAATTGTTTGCTGTAAGATACTCGACTGATTTTGACATTGACTTTAATTATTCTTACCCTTCAGTCATGGTACAGTTTTTATCAGTCGAGAATGTCTTACAATAAATTCACACTTGTATTTATTGTATTACAAAGTTAAAAGGACATCACGGCTCATTTTATCAGTCATTACATTATAGTTTTTCTTTCAGGAATGCAGATCTTTTCATAGAAAAGCGATCAAATTGTTAAAATTATCCTTTAGTGTAAAGTTCTCTGAATTTAAAAACGTCCATACATTCCGCTGTCATATCAAGCAATCATCTTAATTAGTCGAATGAAAAAAGCTTAAAAAAGAGCACGGAGCGGTCCGACGGCTCAATTAGTTAATTAATCTTTTTTTCCGCGTTAAAATAGCATTTATAAGCGAGATGCAAACCGGTGGGAACGACTCCCTTCACTAGTCGCGTAGGGCTGGTCTTCATGTTCTGCTCAATCACATGGTAAATTTTAATGCAAATTAAAAGTTCATAGATCGATGACAAAAGAACGAGCAGTGGATTTCCTCCATCCGTGTCCGTAGGAACATTGAATATTACTATCTTAATATTTTCGTCTGTATGTCTGTTACACGCAAAAACCACTTCATGAATTTGAATTATTTTTATTTGGTATAGTTTCAACTAAAAAAAAAAGTTCTTTCACTTGCCCCTACTAGCAGCAATGTGAACAGGTCACGTTCCAAACTCAAAAACCTATTAAAGATCTGACTAAAACCTTACTAATCCTGGCAACCCTAACATCAACGTTAACAGCGTTTACTTATTTGCAGGCAGCAGCGGGACAATACAGACGTCCGCGCAGCGCGCACACTGGTCTAATTAATGCGCTTTCAAGCCCGCCTTGATTAACTAGATAGGTAATTAGATGACGGCTGCGGTGGCTGCTGTGCCGGTGGGCCATGCGTGTGTGCGTGCCTTTGTGTTTGTATGTGTGCTTGCGTGTGCGATCGATTGTTTGTCTGATGTCTGATATGTGGTGTGGTCTCTGTTGTGTTAGTTAGTATGTTTTTAAAGTAAGGGCAGCTACATGGTTGTACGGGGCGGCACTATCGATCGATTGCGTATGGTCGACAGTTAATGTTGAAGAACAATGATGACATTTACTGTCGCCGAATCACGTTCAGATCGTCTCGGTAAAATTTGAGCTAAATTGAGCGACTTTTTCATACATTTCCAGGACGGGTCAGGAAAGATGGGCCGGAATCGTCACACAGTGGGTGCCTGAGGACGGTCGTCGTCACCGAAGCAGGCCCAAGAAAAGCTGGCGCGACGATTTGGACTCGTTCCTGACTGATTGGCCAGAAACATCGGGAGAGTTGGAAAGAGATGGGGGAGGCCTATGCCCAGCAGTGGGACAGAATATGCTAATTTAAAAAAAAACTACATTAGATTCGACTTTGTCGCTGAGTGACCGAATCAGCTGACTCGAACATGTATGAACCGTGTAGAGCTGGTAAATTGTCATCATTATTTCGCAGACTATTCTGAGCGTATTCTGTCTACACAAATTATAGAAGAATAGGCTATGCGGTGTAAAAAGTTAAGGAGTCCGCATGATTCTTGGCTAGGCCGTCCTGAGTACCCCGGACTTAGTACCTAAGTGTTCATATTTATGTGATGATAGGAACTTTCCTATCGTTAAATATGCACGAACACTTGGTGATTAAATCACAACCGGTTAACTAAACATCATCTATACACCGTGTTCTGGACGATATACATCAACTTCGACTAGATGTTCAGACCACGAAAATAAGCATTTTTCATTATGGACACATTTATGAATTCTTATTTTATTATTTTTTTATTTACTCTCGGATTCCTCTCGTACGTGCAAATGAAATGCAAATAGCATTTGATAATTTAATTGCACTAAGCGGCAATGTAGGCCAAATTAAGACCCTTTCTTACTGCATAGCTCAATTAAATTTCATTAAATGAAATTACAAATATACGAACATATATATAACGAAGCCTTTTTAAGTACTACTTCCTTTGAAAGATTTGATTTGCAAAGTTTATGGATAATGTGAAGAACACGGTGTATAATTGAATAGCCAAGTTCTCAGATGCAGTATTTACGTGTTTGTATACCCGCCCGTGATTATACAAGTACAGGCGTACCGTGACTTCTGTAGCTATGTACTTACATCAAAAAAATCTAAAACAAACATCGTTCTTCAAACACAATAGCTAGAAAGGGTGCGAGCACATCGTACATACGAGTATGTCACAAAAACATTCATGAATCAAAATATGTTAGGTATCCCATTGCTTACAAGCGATATCAAAAGAGGACAGAGTCGCTTCCTGTCTTTGTCCGAGCTCATCCGTTTTGTCTTAACACCCCTTTTAACTTTCATACACTCATACATGCCTCCTTCGTCGCCCTTGGGCTGGGTGCAGGCTGGCGAGTAAATATTATTTTAATTAGTGCAAGAAAATCATGATAGAAAACTTTTAGATATCGGATTCAAGTATTTAATTAATGTTTTGACAGTTAGTATTAGTTTATAGTTGTAAAATGTTCGTAAATTTCCCAGTTTATTTAATTACGACATAATTTCTAAACATAATCCGTGCGTTTTTCACATGGGGTAGGTACGATAGAATATCACCTGAAACGATCCTAACAAACTCTTTTTACTTCATCGGTCGTACGTCGTTATACAAGCAAGCCTGTTGGGAGTACTTGACGTTTCTGAATAAAATCACCAATATTAATGAATTCTATTTCTATGTTGGCGTTTCGGTCTCCGGACTTAGTCCTTAAAGTGGACAATTGTACATGAGATATTAATCAATTTTGTAATCTAAAATTGCTAGTGAACTAGATAGCCAGACCTAGTTACATGTAACCTTGGTAAAATCTTCAAATAACAGCATTGGAAACTTGTTTAGCAAAAAACTGGTGAGAAATCTTAGATTGACAAGCTACAAACATCGGCCAATTCAGTTTATTTGTGGTCTTGAGGTAGAGGTGGCTGTGGTTTTTTAAAGTACTTATTTCAAAAGATACGAAACATCTAAAGCTGGTACAAAACTTATGTTATAGGACGAATGGTATAACTATAAAGGCAATTAATTTTAATGACTTGCGAAAATAAACTCAATTTCTATGAAGAAAAGTTGATCAGGAGCGCCCACCAACTCTATTTCACAATTAAGAGTTCCTGCACCACAAAAATACATAACACCAGTAAATAACACAATCCCCAAGGTGTGTTCAAGCCTAACGGTGTCTCAGTTGATATATTTATGATTAAGCTTCGCGTCCAAAGCGCGGCATTGTCTTTGCGAGCCCTTCTGTGGCACCCCATCCGTCTTGCTTTCACGCCACTACCCCCTTTCTTTGCAGGCACGAGATTTTTTTAATTATGACGTTCAGCCTTTTTGTCTTTAGTAAAACATGAGTCGCTACAACATCTTGGGTGATACCTGGACGGATGTTCGAGGTTCGATTCTGGGAGAAAATTTTGAAAAATACAGCCAAGAACTTTTGGAAGCAAATTATTATGAACAGGTGATTGTTATTAGCGTGATGAATTAATTGACTAAAAACTGTAATATTAAAATATCAAGAGTTTATAGTCTAAATAGCGACCCGCCCCGGCTTCGCACGGGTGCAATATATACATATAAACCATTCTCTTGAATCACTCTATCTATTAAAAAAACCGCATCAAAATCCGCTGCGTAGTTTTAAAGATCTAAGCTTACAAAGGGACAGACAGACAGCGGGAAGTGACTTTGTTTTATACTATGTAGTGATGGTAAAAGCAAATCAGCGAACAATCCAAAATGTTTGGGACTAACATAAGTTATGTATAGCCGCTTTGAAAGTGTTTGCTACTGGTGATGGGTGTGTACGTAGGTATCATTTACTACCTACCTGCTTGAAATCAGTATTCAGATCAAGTATCGGTGACTTTATTTTCGATGAACACCTGTGTGGTTTAAAAAGGTTGTGACCACCAAAATAGTGTAGGTACCATTGTTTCTATTCTTGCGAAACTGTTGTTTTAGTTATGAGCCCTCTTCGAAAAACAATGATTGAATCAGAGATTCCGCCGACTGATTGTTTTGTCCTTCGGCAAAAACTAAACATTCACACACACACATTCAAACGCACCTTTGACAAAATCCATGCAGAAAACGTACTAGATCGATACAATCTTGCTAAACTCGAAAAAAAACAAGTAAGAAAAAGTTAAAAGTAACTAAACCAAACTCTAAATTGCTTTTCCACATCGTACACAACGTAAATTACAAGTTCCGAACCACAAGTGTACAGTCAGCATCAATATTTTCAATAATATTTGCGGAGTGAAGCTACGCCGGGCGCGGGCGGCGCGAGCGGCGCTCGGAAGTCCTGATTATGTAGAGGAATTAATTTTCAGACGCGACGAAACTGTTCTGTAGTGCAGCTAGTGGGGGTGAGAGGGGGTGAAGTGGAAGGGGGTGAAACAAAACTACCTCGTCAGTCGCACCTGTACAACGTACTCGTGAGCACTCGTAAATCAGTTTGTGAGTTGTTTGTACGGCTTTGAGTTGACGAGTCGCTGATTACGGTGCTGATTAATTTTAGCTTGAATTTTAAGAACTGTTGAAACTATTTACATCATTGTCTCATTCGATTCTTGTCCTGACGATTTGATTAAAATAAAGTGGGCAAACAATCAAACATTTGATATCCTCGAATAACTCGATTCCCCAATAAACTTTGCACAAATCTACCACTACCATAGACACTTGCGTTAAAGTTGGCGAGTGATTAAATGGTCACAAACAACATGCTTAGCCAAGGGTTGGCCCATTGTTGGTACACCTCTCGACATGCTATTAATATGAAAACAATTCGTCCCTTGCCGGTCGCGTGGGTACACTTGGGGACAGACAAGGGGATGCAGTTATCAAATTTTAGGAGGTACTCGAGGGTTTAACAATTTACAGTTTATTAGTAAAGCTGCAGATTTATTTTATCTCTTATTAATTTTTATGCAAATCAATTATATTTTTAAATATTCCTTGCAAAAACAATATATAAAAACATTAAAAAATATTAAAAAAATAATAATTATTATTATTATCAGATTTATTTTTATTATTATTGAGAAAAAAGGGAAGAAGCTGTTAGTACAAAGTAATTGAGATGTTTTGTTTGTTTTAACTCAATATCATTATCATCATCATTATTCTGTCCTTATCCCAATTTATTTGGGGTCGGTACAGCAATTCTTCTTCTTTCATACTTCTCTATTAGTCATCTCATGAGTCGCCTTTTCTATGCTTAGCATCTTTCTTTAGTCTTCCCCAATTTAAGCACACTATTAAATTACTGAATAACTATGATGTGTATTTTTCTTTACCTTTGATAACAACATCCAAACTCTATTTTATTATCACTCTTTTATTTAATATAAAAACTGGAAATTTAATCGCATCTCTACTCGAAACTATCAACATCGAAACTCCATTTAATCCCCACACAAAAAGGTACCAGGTAACACGCTCCCGCAGTGTACGCTAAGCGATCCCCAAAGACTATGCATATGCGCGCTCGTTGCAATCAGCGATTGCCGGCATTGTGGCGCAGATTAAAATTTTAGGGTTCACCCGCTAATGTGATTGCACTCTTTCTCACTATACGGAACCGGCGAGTAATCGGGCTATTATAGGGGCGGTGTGTTATTTTTAATCACATTTCTCATTTGTACCATCGCTTTTATGACTTGTTGAGCGTAATCTGATTGATTGAGTTGCTGATTGATTACTTGGCTTTGTAGTTAGCACATTGTGTTTGACTGTATTAAGGTAATCAGTGTGTTATCATCGCGAGAACTAATTAATTTGAGATAAACGCATTTTCTTTAATGTCATATTGACAGGTGTCAGATCTATAATTTAGGAAAGTTCTCGTTTTCATTAACACTAGAAACGGGATATTTACCATGTTTACTGATTTATTTGAGTTCCCGATATTCATGGTGTTTGCAACAGCGCTGAAATATCTCGGGAACTCAAAGAAATCAATAAACATAGTAAATATCCCGTTCTAGTGTTAATGATAATGTTAGTGACCATGATAGTTTAAAATCTTAGTTCTCGTTTTTTTGTGTAGATGATTTTTTAAATTAAGAATTGAGCCGTATTAATTACATAAAAATAATTGGCTAGTTTTAACTGTAAAATCAAAAATACTGATTACACAACAAAATAAAAAGTATCTATCTCAAAATATTATTATTGTAGCAACAATTTAAGTTCATGATGCATAGCTATTAATTGAAAAGCGGAGCTTTTTTATGAACGCATATCTAATAAAATAACTATCGCACACTAAACTTAGTAATTCGTTTTTTTAAAACATAGCTTCTAGTTTTTTAGCGCATATGTCAATTTATTTAAGTGAAACCGAGTCGACGTAGCTCCCTGTCTGCAGGGTTTCATCATCATCATTTCAGCCAAAAGACGTCCACTGCTGGACATAGGCCTCCCCCAAGTGACGCCACATTGACTGGTCCCGGGTGTCTGCAGGGTTTAAAGTAACCTAACACGAATTCCTTCGAACCTAACCTATCCGAGTCGGGGCGCCGCCGCAAGTCCCGAGCTCGCTTCGCTCGCTCTTGCATCCTATGTTGCCGCAATGCCTTTTTTACGATGAAAACATGTTGCAAAAATATTTTGTTATATGTTTGAGTATTACGTTTGTACGCTCTGGCAAATTTGATGTGCAATCAGTAATTTTTATGCACAAAATATTTAATTGATGTAAATAAATTGACGGGTGATAAGTTTTTTGAAGTGCATTTAAAAATCAGTCAAAATAATTTACACAAAATTACCTATATTAAAAAAGTATCTACAACAATACAATAAAACATTTGCCTACAATACATATATTTAAAATAAAATCACAATACGGCGCCATATTTCGCTAAAGGCATTCTCAATTAACGTTTTCATATTTCAATCAAATGTAGAGAGAGCGAGAGATGATTGAATACACAAATTGATTGCTTCGCGCATTGTTGGCTATCGCCGACTGTACCTACATACTACTAAGAGTACGTACACTCGCCAACAAAGTTGATTACTGATCGTGCACAGATGCAGATAGAATGAAATCATCGGATGAATGCTGCGATAACATGTGATTATTCTGTCGAATATGACTTTGAATGTAGTTGATTGTTGAGGATAGTAATTTAGCAGAGATTTGGATAATTCTTTATTGTGTATTGGGGATGTCGGAAAGAGTTAATATATCGTGATCTCGTGACGTAGGAGGTTTATAAGATTGTCTGAGAAGAATAAGATATCAGACACTCATAGAGTGGTGTGTGAGCGGTTCTACTATAGATCTAGATGCAGTTATTTTTATTCATCTTGATGATGGTTAACGAGACACTTTCACTGTACTTACATGCGCTGCTCCATACAATATTGGTTGAAAAAAAAATTCATAGTTAGTTCAAGTCCTTAATTAATAAAAAGTTTCCCAGATTTATGAGTGTTTCACTCCCTTAAAATAGAGCCCACATCACCAATGACACACCAATAACCATCAAACATATGTCTGTATAGTTACTTAACGATAAAAGTAATCTTTTGCAAGCATAGATACTTAATAATTCTCAATTATAAGTACCATGTACTATCGAAGTAGGCACCTATGTACTTACATAGGTAGGAAGGTAAATATAAAAACTGACTACCAATGAACAGAATGAGGCTGTTAGCGAACTCGGTACAAGCACCCAACTTTATGAAAAGCAAGAATGGATTTATTAATAAGTATTAATGTAAAACTCAAACATCGCGTTTCAAATAAAATCTCCCGGGATTTTTGCTGATTTCCATTCGGTTCTCGTTTTAGCGGTGTATTCATTCAATATTTTTATATAATGTATTCAATATTCGATATTAATGTATTCAGCGGCGCCGGGCCGCAATTTTCATTTTGTAATTTTTACAGAGTGCGCATTCGGGCAGACAGGGATGCTCAACGTTTTCCTGTGTGCCTAGAAAATAAAAATATAAAAAGTTTTTTTTATGCAGGTGTATTTTTACATTATACTTACAATATAAGTTGACTAAAAGTTGAAAGGAGCTTAATAATGTACACTTGAAAAGGAAACTTAAGATAATTAGTAAAATATTTAATAAATCAACGAGTTCCTAGAGGAAAGATTTGTATTAACATATGTAGTTGCTTATTTAATTACATTATTAAATTTTTTGTGTTTGTTAATTTGTGAAATATAGTAATAATGAAATAATTTAATTATTTTTGGAACTTTTATACTTTTTTATTGTTGGCATGATTATTGTATAACAGTTTTAATAACTTTTTTTTTAATATTCTGTTGGATTTTTATATTTTAAATTTATTTCAATATTATTTTATCCTTTAATTATTTCCTTTATTTATTCCTACACAAATAAATTACATTTAAAAAAAAATATTCTTAAAAAGAAAACAATATAAAAAACATTTTAAAATTTAAAAAATTGTAGCCCACCGGTATCGGGAACAGGGTCCAAGCTACCGGCGGTCAGGGCTCCAGAGAGAGGAACCTCCTAACAATACGAGCCGTGTCCAGAAGTACCGCTTTCTGAATCAAGCCCTTGATCCAGCTGCCTAACGAGAGCCTCCTCAGGTATTGGTCGAGGTTCTTGGCAATTAAGCCACGGGCTGATACAACAATCGGCACAATGATCGCTGAGTCCACATCTCACATGTCGACAACCTCGTGAGCCAAGTCAAGGTTCTTGATTTGCTTATCTTTCTCGGCTTTTACGAGGTTCTCATCATGCGGGACCGTTATGTCAACAATCATTTCGCGCCGCTCTGATCGATCCACCACCACTATATCAGGCTTATTGGCTACAATAGTCCTGTCAGTGATGATGGATAATGATAATGATAATTTATTGTTATTTTAAGAGAATGTTTTAATTATAATATTTCTTGACATTTGCACGTCACATCATGTGGCAAACATGCCTATATCTAATAATGTTGTTACAATGCATGTATTTTCTTGTATTTATGACACGTGTATGACACATGGACACCTTTTCTATCTGGGGATCAGAATGGTGTACTGAATACGTGGTAACCGTTTGTGCGTCAGTGTCCCTTCCACCCGGTGCAGAGGTGCCATTAATAGGGGCGAACTTATTGCCATCAACAGGACGACCCCAGTCTCCGGACAGATACGGAGGAACTCCTGAAAGAAAAACCAATTACTGTAACTATGGAAACTTGTAATTAATTTTACTATTTCGTTTACAGCATTTTGTCATTTCATGTTGACAATGTGATGAATCGCACCACCTCATGCGCAGATAAAATACTATATTTAAGCAAAATTATAGGCTCATAATGATGCCGAGATGTCAGTGAGTACAGATATATTTGAAATGCTAATTAAATTCTTTGGTCATGTTCTTTGCGTCCTTAGAAACAATGTACAGATATTTAAATAAAAGATAAATACAATAAAAAGAAATGGGAAAATTAAAATGATGTAGTTATTTTAGTTAGTCGATTTGTGTAAACATCTCTTACACTTAATTGCTGTCGACAGTAGCGAAGGTTCCATACAACTCGATTCCTACCGGATTCCCTTTGAAAAATGCCACAGTCAGTATTCCATAGACAAATAATTAAAGACACACACATTAAAGATATGTACTCCTGTACTACTGTAAATGGACCCTTCGCTACTGGTAGAAAAAAAAAGAAAAAAAAAACTTTTATACATCATTAAACCACGATATCGACACCCATAAAATAGCGCAGTCATCATGAGCCTAACCTTTTCCCAGCTATGTTGCAGCTGAATACCAGTATTTTACATGGAGCGACTGCCTATTAGGCCTCTACATTCTAGTTAGAACTGGATAAAACATACCACTTGGTAAGGCTGGTTGTCAGACTTTCGGGCCACTGACTGTAATGACTGTTAAAGATCTACAAATGACAGCCGGGTCCAACGGCTTAACGTGCTTTCCGAGACACGGAGTTAACTCAGTAAGTAATGGGTGGTCAAAATAGCTCAGTACAAATAATAAAACTTTGAGACACCGTGTCTGGCGTACAAATTGTTTGTTTTCATATAATTTTATAGAAGCCACGGTAGGCGGGGAATTCAATGAAAAGTCCAGTCCTGGCAAAACGGTTAAATACGCCTACCTTCTCAAACAAATGTACACAAAAGGTATTCATTTGCTTAATATTTTATTTGTTGATTACATTCTTTTTGTGTTCTGTTCTTATATTTTTGTGAAGAAACAACGGCGTGGATTAATTGAATAACAGTTTGTTGTAATCAGTATCTGCGATATTACTTATGATTATTTTACAAAGTTAAATTGAAATTGACTAATACTTACTTAACTATTTTAAGATCCGTCATTCGTAGTAAAGTACCAAAATTGTTTAATCCATCTCACCAGTGATTAAGGTGTAAACATAACAGTTTAAACCCTGAATTAGGTAGTACCATAAAGTAATCTTCTTAGTTTACAATTAGTGTGTAGCATTATACCTGCGAAATAGCATAATCTCCCCCTCCACAGTCAGGTATCCTCACGTATCATACTACTCCCCTCCCGCCCCTCTCATTGTCGTGAGCGTGACTCCGTTAATTAGTAAGGTGCGTGCTGCGAACACGGAGAAGTAATCAGTCTTGCACCTTCGAACGAGGAGTTAGACTTCTTGGAAATGGTAACAGGGGTAGGAACATCTTGTAAAGTTCCTTAGCCTCAATAGAAAAGAGGATCCTCCGACGGTTGTTAATGAGTTTGTCAATCGCGCAGATAAAGGGTGTAAATAGACCCTTAACATATCAGAAAGGCACTTGTTCTCCCCGTCTTTGCGATCATTTTTTTGTTCTAGACCATACCTGGGAACCTTCTAGTTACGGAGATATTGGGGGTCAAATTTCCAACTTTTTCACAAGTTTTTTTTTAGATACATGTTTTTAATGTAAGATTTTTACTTTACACACCTCCACGACTCCCGTACTATTCAATCCATCCATCAGCACAATGATTTGAGTGCTTTCCATCGAGTCCTACCTTAAAACGTAATTTTTCACCCCAAAAAAAAAGTCGATTCCCAGCAATAATTTTTGCGTAAAGTTACTTAGTTTGATGTACAGAATGCTCGGTTGACGGATAAGTGAAGGGTCTGTTTACATCCTGTATAACTCAGCTAGCGCGAAGTAGGATTTCGCTCGTTTGCGACAACGATGACATGTATAACCCAAAAATTTTGATATTTCGATGTTGTTTGTAGTTCAATATAAAATTAACAAAAGTAAATAATATATTAAATTAAGTAACGATATACGTAAAATATACCTTTCATATTTTGATAATAGGTTTCTATGCAAAAAAATATTGGTAATTTAATGAAAACATTTTTAGTCTGAACTTAAAAAAACGCTGCCCTGTATTTCTTATTTTTCGAGTTATGTCATTATTGTCGCAAACAAGCGATTTGTGTGACGTTAGGTTAGGTTAGGTAGTCATGGCCTCTAAAACGATCTAAGGGAGATAGGGACGGGCACGCCGCAATCGCGGCGGTAAGACCCCTCTTTGAGGAGTGGCTGGATAGGCGTCACGGCGTCCTGACCTACCGCATGACGCAGGTCCTCACCGGACACGGAAGCTTCGGGAGGTACCTGTGTCTGATGGGGAAGGAGGAAACGCCTGGGTGTCACCACTGCGAGGACCGCCCGGAGGACACGGTGGAGCATACGGTGCAGGACTGCCCCGCTTGGGCAGGGCACCGCCGTGTCCTCACGGCGGCGATAGGCGGAGACCTCTCACGCCCGGCATTGGTCGAGGCCATGCTGCGGGGCGAGACGGAGTGGGAAGCGGTCGCCTCTTTCTGCGAAGCAGTCATGCTCGCGAAGGAGGAGGCGGGCCGCGTGAGGGAGAGGACAGCGTCCTCCCTCCACCCCAGCCGCAGTGGTAGACGCCCACGGCGCCGGACGTCGGCAGACGATCTCCGGCCACCGTAGGCGCGGGCTTGCGGGCGGCGAGTAATGGGCGACTCGCTGTCCGACCATGGACCATGCCCGGGTCGACGGCGCGTTGTGTCCCACGCGCGCCTCAAAGAGTGTCAGCATTATGACGGGGCCCCCCCTCTAGAGGGCCAAAGCCTGCCGGGGTCGCGGGACTTATAGAATTACCGTGACCCTGGATCATAAAGGGCTATTGAAGGACACCGTGGATTTTAGTCAGTACAAGTCTGACAGTTCCTCCCACTCTGCCCTGGGTGGGAGGACTCATTTGATGATTTTACCACGATAAAAAAAAAAAAAAAAAAAAAAGGGAGATAGGGAGAATACTTTCAATTGAGAAACGGCAGCCTAATTGGCCTTTTTATTCTTTTTTTCCGGATAAATCATCAAAAGACCCCCCCCCCCCCCCCCCCCGGGTGTCAGACTTGTACTGTGTGTGTGTTGTGTTCCTTCTTTCCTTCTTCTACATGTTCCTTCTTTGCCCTTTGTGTTCCAGGGCCACGGTAGCTCTTTCGAATAGTCCCGCAGAGCCTAATTGGCTGACATACCTACAATAACAATGACTTTTATTTTGCCAATTCAAGAATATTCAATGCGATTAAGACGAGGTTCTGAAAAACATCAAGCATTAGGATTAGGGATTTCATTTAATTTTTTTCAGATTGTTATTGATCTACGCAGCTGGGTGGCTGGGGTACCCCAGGGTACCAATATTTATTGCAGTCGGTATAAGAAAGGCGTACGTGTAACCAACCATTTAAGTCTTATCGTAGATGCTCTACGTCTTTAGCTTCGAACCTTCTACAAAATGCCTACGAAATTTAGTAAGTAATGGTGAATTTCGAAATATGTCTATTATTTAAATTCTTAACCGTCAATTATCACATTATTCTCTTATATCATGGCATCTCCAATATCGTAACGAAACTAACTTGCGGGACTGTTTTACATTGTTTTACTCTGTTTCATTTGCAAGCGGTTGAAAGATTTAATAGATACTTGCGTGGATCGTATAATACCTTTTTAAAAGAGTCAGGACAAAGATCGCGTAATACAGATCTTATAGACATCTCCCAGATGGACAAATGCTAAGACAGCAGTCACTTCTAGTCATCTATAAATCGCCGTGTCGGTATCTTGCGGCGCGCGACGGCGACCTCACCCACAACAATCTGCACGTGTAGTGCATTAGTTGATGACGTCACGCGCTGTCGCTCAGCCACCCTGCACCTCTGCCTGCACACTGCACCTGCCTGCCACATTGTCACCTGCCGACACTGCCACAACGCGCCTAATTCCTCTAAAAGATTGAAAGTACCATTTACAAGCGAAAAGGTGAAGAAGCGTAAAAATACGCTTTGTTTTGTTGCCATTTTTAACCCTACATTTCCTTTTTATTACTTTTAGTTTTTTTTTGTTTGGTACCCTAAGTACTTCTGAAGTTTTATTTCTCAGTACAACTGTACTTAACTTTCTATATTATTTGACGCTGATAAACAAAAATCCCGGAGCTACATTCACTTATCACTACTTCTTATTGGTATCAGCTGTTTTCCTGACCCCACAAGACCGCGAGTCAGACACAATCAAGAGATAACCGAAATAAACACACAAGTCCACATAATTGTATGAGTCATAGCACTCAGCTACAGAGTATAATAAAAGATATTATCCAAATGAAAGGTAGCTCTACGTAGACGAGAGTGGAGAAGAATGGGAAAAAAATTATAATACCTAAAACGAATGAATGTGCAAGCTATTGTTGTTCCAACAAAATATCCCAATTACGTTGCGGTGGGAGGGAATATAATCAAAAGTGATCTCGCTCCTGTAAGGAGGACTCAGGACTCAGGGGAGGGCGCAGAATGAAAAATTTTAATTTCGAATGCAGTTTGTTAAAGAGCGCACAATAACGAGAATATTCGCGGGGAAGATAACACACAAAAGGGTTCTGCTTTTTGTTTCGTTCATTAATTACTTGTTTCAGTGGCTTCGGTTATGCAGTTCGCTTCACGTTGTGGTATTGAAAAAGTTGCCACCTATTATTATGTTTTTGTCTATATTTATTGTTTGCACGTTAAGCCGTTGGTCTCGGCTGTCATTTGTACATCTTTGATAGTCGTTACAGGTAATCAGTGGCCCGAAAGTCTGACAACCAGTCTTACCAAGGGCTATCGTGTAACTAAGTACTAATTTGTGTGGGTTGTGGAGGTCAGATAGGCAGTCGCTCCATGTAAATACTGGTATTCAGCTGCATCCAGTTAGACTGGAAGACGACCCCAACATAGTTGGGAAAAGGCAGGCAGATGATGATGACGATGTTCATCAAGCAGCTGATTAATTTACAACGTTCCCACTGCTGGGACACAGGCAGAGACACTCTGTGTGAGATAATTAAATAAAAAGATTGAATAATGAGTGAGTTTTGTACATTTGCTAAAATTAGCAAATAACTTTTGAATTTTTACACGCCATTAAGACTTACCCTTTGAGTAAGATAATGATGCACTGAAAATCTCATCTACTTCGTTTCGAAATAAAAATAAATCAATATTTATTTAAAAAAGATACACACACTTTTAACTAAATTCAAGTTTCTAATATTCGCCAAAAATCTCGTCAAATACGCAATACCTCTCCATCATTCACTTTCAAAATAAATCTCGGGGAAATATCGGCTTCATTCATTTGACGTCCAAAGTAAAAGGACCGAAAAAAGCTGACGTTTCTGTGGCACACCTCAAACTAACCGAATACGGCTGGACTCCATTTGATCTGGATAATTATACCCTACGTTCGTAGTCCGTACGCAGTGGACGCCAGGGTTACGGGTTAAAAACGAACGGGTTTATTTTCGTGTGTTTTTTGCCTACTTTTTGTTAATTTGTAGATATAAAACATCTGATAAATATAGGTGCTGTATTTCTACGATTGTCCACAAAATTGAGATAAGCCCAATTGACGAGCATATTATATTAATATAAGTGACTAGCTGTTCCCGGCAAGCGTTGCAATGCACCTTTTCCTACTACCGACCCACTACCTACCCACTACCTACCCACTACCTACCCACTACCTACCCACTACCTACCCACTACCTACCCACTACCTACCCACTACCTACCCACTACCTACCTACTACCTACCCACTACCTACCCACTACCTACCCACTACCTACCCACTACCTACCCACTACCTACCCACTACCTACCCACTACCTACCTACTACCTACCCACTACCTACCCACTACCTACCCACTACCTACCCACTACCTACCCACTACCTACCCACTACCTACCTACTACCTACCCACTACCTACCCACTACCTACCCACTACCTACCCACTACCTACCCACTACCTACCCACTACCTACCCACTACCTGCCCACTACCTACCCACTACCCACCTAAGAACCTTCTCCTGACAATAACAAACAACCAAACAAAAATTGTGAAATCGGTCCAGCCGTTCACGCGTGATGGCGTGACCAAGGGAAATAGGGATTCATTTTAATATAAATAGATTTTACTTAAAGCTGGAACTGGATGCTGGTACGGATATCGGCAGCAACTTCCTTTAAGCTGGTGATTGGGAGTTGAAGTTAAAATTGAACCACAAGCTGCGACAACCTATCAGCCCCGGATCTTGAATTATTTCGAGGCGGGGCAAAAACTGAAAAATGCCGCCCCCGCCTGACAATATTTTTACCTTTATCATCATCATCATTTCAGCCATAACACGCTCACTGATGGACATAGGCCTCCTCCAAAGAACGCCACAACGACCGGTCAAGCGCTGCTCTTTCTCTGTTAAGCCTATATTTTTAAAATACATGGACGTGTTGGACATATATTTTAATTAGGATAGGACAAGATATGGTCTGAGACTGACACTGCACCGGCCGCCGCGCGAGAAATTGCGATTTATGCTTACGCGCCCCGCGGAGAATAGTTAATTGTTTATTTTATTAATTTACTATACTGCCCATTAGTAATCGCAAAGTTGCGATAATGCTGAGTAGTGTATTCGTCTACCAAGCTTGAATTTGCCGCCCAGGGCACGGGCCCCGGCTTGCCCCCCCTAGATCCGGGGCTGCAACCTCTAGAAAGCTTAGTCGTTTTTGCGGTTTCTTCATCGACCATCTATTGTATCCACTGGTGACGGTATGGGCTCGATTCGCCTTCGTTGTTACACTTGAAAACAAAAGAAAAAAGATTCTCACCCAAGCAGCTCACCTTTTGAATTGTATTTCCAGGCACATCCACATTTACTTCAGTCTTTAAATTCGTGACATTTCATCTGAGTGAAATTCGTCAGTGGCATAATTGTCTGTTGGCGTTCTGCGCTGGGTCATGCCCGTGCCGGTGCCGACCGGCCGTGTGGAAAAACGGCCAATCCTTTAATTAAAGCTCACCGTAGCGGTTACCGCCAAAGATAGCATGAGGTACTGTGGCTCTTCATTTTGACTGAGTTTGGGACAAACTTATTTTGACGGATAAAGAATATTCGGGGTAGTGCTGGGTGAGGATTTGGCAGGAAGAACTTCAAGGTCCGTTAAATCTAGAAGACTCAAACTGAGAATCCAAAAAAAGAAAAAGATTGACAGCTAACTAGACATTGAACAAGATGGAGATCACGTAGGTGATAGACGAGTAAAGCAAACATGTAGATGTGAGATAATTTTTACTGAAATATACGTCAATCTGGCTAGAATAGCTAAAATATCACAATTTATATTCTCTGGGACACTTTTAAGAACCGTTTTCATAACAAAAATGTTGTTAAAGCATAGAAATCCCTTTTGAACACTTTGGACACAGCAGCTAAACCAATTTATTAGACATCGCCAGAAGTAATTACTTTTACGCGATCCACTTTTCGCTAATTCACAGACGTTTTAGCAAACACTTTCACAAAGCTACCTTACAACCACGGTTATCATTGAGATAAAGTCGTATTAAACTCATTATTAATTATGTTGTCGGATATTTCAGGAAATTCTGTCTTATATCTGCGATCACCGCTTCTTTGTTAATTTGTGTTTACCTAGGTTAGTATCTAATACCTAGGTAAGTATCTAATACCTAGGTAAGTATCTAATACCTAGGTAAGTATCTAATACCTAGGTAAGTATCTAATACCTAGGTAAGTATCTAATACCTAGGTAAGTATCTAATACCTAGGTAAGTATCTAATACCTAGGTAAGTATCTAATACCTAGGTAAGTATCTAATACCTAGGTAAGTATCTAATACCTAGGTAAGTATCTAATACCTAGGTAAGTATCTAATACCTAGGTAAGTATCTAATACCTAGGTAAGTATCTAATACCTAGGTAAGTATCTAATACCTAGGTAAGTATCTAATACCTAGGTAAGTATCTAATACCTAGGTAAGTATCTAATACCTAGGTAAGTATCTAATACCTAGGTAAGTATCTAATACCTAGGTAAGTATCTAATAGCAACATCCCATATCTTACCAGGGGTGTCGTAAGAGGCGCCTAAGGGACTTACCAGAGAATGGGCAGCAGCGTTCTCTGTGCTTTTTAACAACCATACTGCGACCGCCAACCAGCCTGCTAAGCGTGGCGATTATGGCAAAACCCCCCGTTTGGTGGAGGCCTATGTCCAGCAGCGGCCGTCTTTCGGCTGAAATGATGATGATGATGAAGTAAGTATCTTAACTTTGTTGGTAACGTTAACTGTAGCTGGAAAACATTAACCGTTTCCAGGGTTTAATTGATGATACTGTTGTTATAATTCAAATAAGTACAGGTGCGTAAATGAATAATTGCGTAAATAAATATTCATAAAAAATAATAAAAAAAAATTCATTCTTTTATGATATGTTTTTGTATTTTACGTTAGACCTAGGTAATTTCGAACCTGTGTAAACACAAAAAAAACGTAAAACTCAACCCCTTCAAACCTACGTGTAAGAGTTAATATAACCACATCAGCACATTAAATAACGATTTAAAATAAAACAGGGGTCCATTAAATCCTATTGAAACTTTGAAAGCAGGTGGTGCGCGAAAATCGGATAGCTTTCACCATCCGGTAATGAATTGACGGCCCGCGGCCGGTGCGACCGCAAACCCGCTAATCCACGGAGACAGGTACCTTTTAATTATTTCCAGACTAAATTAAAATATTCAATTAAGGATTTCATTGGTAAATTGATAGGAGATTAAATAAATGGAGGTATGAATGGGGAATTAATCTGCGAGCTGTTATTACAGTTTGCTTAAATGCGATTTTGTGTACACCGATTAAAACAAACATTAACACTTTCCCGGAATTATTCGTGTATCCAAAATGTTTTTACACGACCCAGGAATACCTTAGTTATAAGAATAGATAATTATTGTAAAACCTCGCTATGTTCCTATTCTAGTGCAATAATACCTAGTTAAATTATTATCCAACGAAAATAAAAAGAGTATAAATGTATAGTTATGTCATCCATTCCGTTTTATTGTTATTATTTTATATTATAAGGCTTTATTTTATGTTTCGTATACCAGAAATGGTTATTATGAGGATCCTTAATGTTATATTGTGTAATGTAACATTTATTTATTTACCATCTATGTAGACCCATATTATGCGAATAAATTATTTGATTTGATTTGATATCTTAGCAGCCAAGCATTGAAATATCAGCACGATTACATTAGCATCCAAAATTATATTTTCCGCCGCTTGATATGGTAGTCCACGATAAAACATGTCTGTTGGGACTTTGCTGCAGCACTAGGGCCTATATTGTTTCGAAATGTACCTAATATTAATTTTCATTTCATCTTTCAAAATCTAGACGTTATTATATACCTAAATTGATTGTTGTTGAATTGTTCAGCATAGAGGGGGGTGAAGGGTGCGGGCGGCAATTATTGAGCAAATGTAATAGCGGCATTGTGATAGAGAGCGCACAGACGTAGAGCCGCGCTGATTAGTGCGCAACAACGACGTAGAGACGACATTCACACTACAAACATTTGTTACTTTGAGCAAATACAATAGCGCATTGTGCGCAAGTACTCCTTACTTTGATTGGTAACTTACTTTGGAAATGTACTTGGCACGATACTACCGTTTTTTTTTTTACCGCTAAAAGTAGTAATACACGTTCTACTGGTGGTTTGTTTGTATTGGTTGGAGCCGTTGGAGGACAGAAAAAAATTGATCGTCGAGTATAAGCTCGTTCTTGGAATCACGTGTAGGCGCGTATGTCCGCGCCTTTCGCCACACGCACAACTCGTGCGAGCGTTGTCGCACTTTTAAACTCGTATTTAAGAGGGCCCTTCCCAGTCCGGTACAGGGGTTACGTATTATAATACGTAATCCCTTTTGCGACACACGCAAATCGTTCGAGCGTTGACATGGACTCGCGCCCGCGCGTCAGTGCAACAGGAGGTTTCGATCGAACACGCCGCGCGCCGGAAGGAACAAGCGCGCGTCCGTGGTCCGCGCGTTCAAGCGCGTAAGGGTCAGCGCAGACAGGGAGGTATAATCCACGCGCGGTCTCGGGCATTTTCTTTACGGAACGCGTATGCTCGCGGGGATTTCCGCGTGTCTTCGAAGACGCGCGAGCATTTTTTGTCAGGTTCAAGCATTTATGCACTTTATTGCAATAATTTTTAAGTTTATTTTCAAGTGTGTTAATAAAATCCTCTCCGCTCCGTTCTGTCTGCGCTGAGCCTAAGCCGATACGATCATACGAGCTTAAATTGTAATGTATAAGAGCAAAAAAAATACGCTACTCTAAAACCCCTGAAACCACCGCAAAAGTATATGTTTCCATTGCTTGAGCCAAGATTCCCGCCAAACTCGTAGTGACTCAAAAGAACGTTACCAACGATAATAATCAAAACAAATCTTGATGAAATTAAGACAAATGACGTCTCCAAAGTTTTACCAGTCCTTGATTATATTTGCGTCGAGCCCCGGCCCCGCCCCCTTCCATCCCCTATTATATTCGCACTCAATGCCGTTACGCCCTAACTTAATCATTTTCACAGACCATTATCTGCCTTAGTCTATAAAACATAAAGACAAATTTGATTTAACACGCAGTACATTATGTAAGCATATAATCCCGCTGTGTTTCGATTTGTCTATAAAATAATACACTTTGAGCTTTGTCTGAGAATCATTGGAAAGCAAGTGATGTTTGAGCATGAATGAATTTAATTAATTAAAATCTGTGCTTCGTTGATTGAAATATGTACTTTATTTTTTAATAGATTAAATCATTGTTTTATTGATTGACCCTCTTTATTGTACCTACCTACAGTCCAAGATCTACCAATAACAAACGTCGCGTCGCCATGAATTGGATTGTTCAAGAAAATTTTGGTACATATAAGACACATCAGTTTTTGAGGAGCTCGTGGCTAAATAATAACAGTCGCTCGGATCAATCCTCAGGTTAAGCCGCGCTTGCCTAGGTTGGTCTGTGAATGAGTGACCACCCATTACATACCGAGTTTCCTCTGTGCCTCGAAAACCACGTTAAGCCGTTGGTCCCGGCTGTCATTTGTAGATCTTTGACACTCGTTAAAGTAGTCAGCGGCCCGAAAGTCTGACAACCAGTCTTACCAAGGGGTATCGTATTGCCCATTACTAACTGGGTTGTAGAGGTCAGATAGGTAATCGCTCCATGTAAAATACTGGTATTCAGCTGCATCTGGTTAGCCTGGAAGCGGACCCCGACATAGTTGGGAAAAGGCTAGGCAGATGATGAAGTCGACACATCAGATTTGGTGCAGATAAATTTGTTTGTTTGTAGCTGTATCGTATTTTAGTAGATATATTAAGGTGACTATAGACTAGAGCATTTACTTGTTACAGAACAACGAGCCGCTCTATGATATGTTCTAATGATCACCCTTTACTTTTCCCTTCACCCTTTGGAAACTGAGCTTTTACCTGTATTGTACCATTCGTAAGAACGTTACATTACACAGAAATGCTCGAGAAAATGCTCTAGTCTATACTCACCTTTATATTTTTCTAGCTACGTATCTACCCTAAGATATTTTATTATCTTCTCGTGTTACATCAACTCTTATCTAGTCTCTAACAAAACACCCTCAAACTGGAATAACAATCCTGCAGAAGCCATGTTTGTACATCAACATAATCCCCTACAGAAGTTTAGACAAACAGCGACCACGAACAAAACATTTCGTCCAAATGATACTGTTCAAAAACAGTTTCGTCATGTTTTGTGTTTTCGAGGGAAAACAATATCTCGATTTTTTATTGTCCGTGCATGCAGGCACCAGGCACAAACTTACGGACATTCAGCCAGCATTTGTGTGCGGGGAACAATGCGAGGCGCGTTACTTGTATTGCTAAGAGGTTCTATTGTTTAATGCCACAATTAGCCACGAATTCTGCCCAGATGAAAGAAGCTGACCAAGTCGCCGACTACTGCGTATGCTGACAAACACGTGTTGATCATTTTAGCGATATTTGAACTAAATTGGTCAGTTGGGTGACTTTCTAAATGCAACACAGTTTTTTAGAATGCCGCATCGGTCCAGTGGTAGCAATCACCACTGCCGAGTTCGATTCCCAGATCGCGCCAAGTGTTACTCGGTTTTAGCATCAGGAATTACTCAGTAGCAGCCACGGAGTCCCGATTTGTGCATGGTTGACAGGAATAGGCTCGCTCCCTGTATGCATGGGATTCAATGGGAAATGGGGGTGTACTATTGGGCACTTTAATCCTTCGGGGATTAGACTCGTGATATTAATTACGTTATGTTATAAATGTTTCGTAATGTTCAGGAACACTAAAAAATACCTTCCCAAAAATAAATAAATTCACTTAGATATTCATAACTAAAACAATAGTTTTATTTTAATATTGAGACTGAAATCTTAATCTTAAGAATGTAGCATCAATTTCATCCTCTTTTTCAGAACTTTCTTCCACCTGGAGTATGAATTTCATCAGTACCTGCAGTATAAATTTCATAAAAAGCTGGAGTATCAATTTTATCAGTACCTGGAGTATGAATTTCATAAAAAGCTGGAGTATCAATTTTATCAGTAGCTGTAGTATGAATTTCATAAAAAGCTGCAGTATCAGTTTTATCAGTAGCTGGAGCACGACTTTTATGAGTAGCTGGTGAAGTATGAATTTCATAAAAAGGTGGAGTATAAATTTTATCGGTATATTCATACAGAGCAGAACTCGGTTCCACAAAAACATCGAGGCCCTTTTTTATGTCATTCAGTTGATACAGTAGATTAGTGGTGTCAATATTCGCGTGCACGATTATTTCGAAGATCTTGAGTTGTTCTAGCGCTTGCCATTCGTCTCGGTGTTTAATGGCCACGTTAAATAACTCGTCAACAACGTCTCTCGACTTTTTCAGCAGGCTTAGGACAAAACCAGCTTTGTAGGCTTCCTCTTCTCTATATGCTTCCTTTATTGCCTCAATATCCTTCATCCTCGTTTCGGTACCGTGCATTGTCTGCTTCACGAGTGACGCTAATTTATTCTTTAAATTTGTGTCTCTCTCATCTTGGAAGATGCGCCTGGACGATTTGAAGAATATATTGTTGCGTGGTTTTTTGTTGCCATGCCAATATCTACGAAAATTCGACTTTATTTCTCTTTTCCTTGGCAATGTTTGAGTCATCAGACGCCCATACATTGCCGGTGGCCTTCTTGGTCCTAGTTTCCATTCAGGGCTGTGAGCTGCACCGCCTTGTTGCAAGTCTATTAAATTGAGACAGTCACCGTGTTGTAAGACTAATTGTATCGTATCTAAAATCAACGAAAAATGTTAATCGCTACAGTGAAAAAAAATTAAGAAAACCACATCATTCGTGAACTTAGTCACAGTCTTATTTCTCATTTGAGCACTGTTATTCAGATTCCAAGAAAATCCGATGTTTTTAACACCTGTAAAAACATACAAACAACACCTAGGTACTAGAGAATACAAATCGCATGATTCAATTAAAATACTTACATAAGAGCGCGGAAATAAATGTGATCATGTTATCCTAGTGCAAACTACTTTATTAACACAAACTATGAAACGAAGTGTTTAACAACTATGATTACATTAATCAGTTTATAATTTAATGTCCTGAACACTAAGGTAACGTGTTAACTAACTCATTTTCTAACAGCCTCATATAAATCGTTATGAGTAAATTCACTCGTGCATGGTTGTGTTAAGTTAGATAAAATTCGAGATTTAATGAACCATGTAATTAAAATTGTTATTTCTAATATGTGTAGTTCTTTTATTTATTCCTATACAAATAAATTACATTTTTAAATATTCCTTAAAAAAACATTTAAAAATATAAAAATTGTAGCCCACCGGTATCGGGAACAGGGTCCAAGCTACCGGCGGTCAGGGCTCCAGAGAGAGGAACCTCCTAACAACACGAGCCGTGTCCAACTTTAAAATCTTCAAAAATGTGTTATTTAATAACAACTTACGTTCATGTTTTTTTATTTTTATTTATTTATTTATTGGCCTATCTACAATTGTTACACTGTTTATCCTAATACTACAAGCAATGTGATATAAGCTTAGTGTACAATATAATGTGATAGACACAGCATGCAAAAAAACTAATTTATAATATTAAAAAAAATACAATAATAATTTACAATAATCATCATAATATTATCATCATGTTAAAAAAACCTGCCCGATCCGAAAGGCGCATAAAGGTACATACATACAAATGATATTACCAAACAAAATAAGAAGCATAAAATATTCATGAAAATAAAAATATAAATGAATTTTAAAATGCATGATTTTTGAACCAAACTATCAACATTTCCCTAAATTCTAACAAACTTGTAAAACGTGACAACACCTATCTTCGGCACATTATGTTCGATCGTCAGTCAATTTTATTGGTTTTATGACGTCACTACCCGAGAAGCGACCGAAGTGTCGCAGCCCGCGTCCCTGCGTGGCCATGTAAGTTACCTCGTTTTAGTACATTTTATTTAATTTTCATCGGGGTATTTTTTTACTTGTTATCCAAAAAGGATTACATAAATATAAATCTAATCTCGATACCTAATAACACCTTCCCGGATCGGACAGTTTTTTTTAACATATTGTCATTATGACACTGGCATTATAATATGGAGCAATATGGTTCTTAGAGCGTTACCTTAATATGAACTAAAGCCGCCATTTTGTTATTTCACTGCCAATTTCACAAATGTTTTTACCAATTCCGCGCACCTGATAATGCCATTCAAGTATTAGAAATGAGGAAACCACTGACCTCAACACAGCACAGTATTGTTCCGAAGATCAAGACTAGTTGATCGTAGTACCCGCCATTTTGGGCGGGCAGCTGAGGATGGACGCGCACTATGCAACTCCGTGCATTCGACAAGAAAATGTGAATAGGACAACGAATATTATTCGTCTTTAAATAATTTTTATTTTTATCACTAACAGTCGTTATAGATCAATATTGACATTGTTGTTATAGGCTTGAAAATTAAGTAAAAAAATATGTTACATCTATCTATCTACTTATTATAAAGGTACTTTAATATTCTTCTTTGCATCAAATCAAATCAAAAATATTGATTGACATAAAAACATTGCTCACGGTATGTGGAATTCTCTGACTCCTGCATAGTTGAACTGTGTTGCAGGAGTCCTCCCCTAATGACATGATACATTTTTTGATGACAAAAAAAAACAAACAAACGAAAACTTCAACTTAGAAAAAAAAAAAGAGTGCTAGTTTATGCGTGTGTGCGTGAGTATGATGTATGTGTGTGTTTGAGTGCGTATGTGTATAAGTAGGTGTGAATGTGTATGTTCAGGCTTGAATTATTCGTTAGGAAGAGGTACTCTCCCAAGCCAGCGACACAACCCTAAATAGATAGACT
The DNA here is from genome assembly GCA_963082995.1 of Noctua comes. Taxonomy (NCBI): domain Eukaryota; kingdom Metazoa; phylum Arthropoda; class Insecta; order Lepidoptera; family Noctuidae; genus Noctua; species Noctua comes. Next base: position 11,580,776 of record OY720281.1, on the reverse strand, counting down.
TTACTTATTGAGAGGGCAGGAACTAGATGTAGTATAGACCCTGGGTATTTCATCATAGCTACTGAAACTCACACTTGAGTATGAGTTTCAAAAATGAAAAAAAAATGTTTGAACACACATTTTTTTCTGCTCAACCTTTTACAGGTGGAGTCAACGTCTAAGATCGATAATAAGTTCAGTTTTAATTGAGTTGAGACTTTTTAAATTAAAATCGAAACAGAACTAAAATCAAAAGAATGCTAACTGTTTTCGCATGCCGAAATACAATATACTAGGTATATCAAATAATGTCGATTCTTTTATATGATTTAATATAACAGTTGTTGTGTTGTTATATAATACTACGACCGTACCTATTCAGATGTGTCAGAATTGTTGGCAAAGTGACGGTACGCACAAATTGAAGACCCGACTCCGGACACCGCCACACCCACAGGCCACACCGGAGTTTGACAATGTATTGAATTATCTGTCAAAGTTCAGCAAGTGAAGCTAGTATTCCGTTAAAGAGCGCATTTTCAGAATAACTAAAGTAGTTATTCCCGTTCTCATGGGCGTACCCAGGAGAGGGCAGGAGGGGGCAGCTGCCCCCCTGGATTTTGTTTACGTCCATAGTAACTTTTGTCGATTTAAGTTAAGAAAAAGAACTTTTGGTCATTTGCAATACAATCATAGGTATACAAGTTTTAAAAATCGTGCGGCGCGCCCGTTCTACCAACTCGCTAGCAGCGCTGATCTTGCTGAGATTAAATGGGCTTTGTATGCTCAGTGTACATAGAAGATGTGTTAACGCTATGGGCGATTCTTTCACGGAGGACGTCACAAACCGTTTTGCTAAAACCCCTCGAAACTTACTTTTAAAATAGCTATTGTATAATTAAACAATTTATATTAAAAAATACCTATATAATTTATGTTTATTTATTTGACTAGGTGCTAATAAAAATCTGATCTGAATCTGATTTGCCCTTCAAAATTTTCGGTCTGGTATATGTCGCTGCAGACCCTTCCCCCTGCCCCTTCATTAAGGCGACGACGCACTGTTTGTATTGCAATCTGTAACAAGCATTTAGACTACTAGTAGGTATAAAAGTAACAATACCGACATCTAGACATTTGTATTATATTAACTTACACGCTAGTGGGTAGCAATATAACGAGTGGAATGGAAGGGATCCTGCGAGTGGCTAGCGACTTTGGTGTCGTCTTCAGCTTCCGTTGTGGTACTTCCTCGAGCACCACAAGGACGGTCGCGTAGGGCTTCATCGACACCTTCCTCGTGACCTCGTAGCGTACGTGTATATCAACCGTCACTAAAAACAAAATGAGTGCTGCTAATAAAATCTCAGCTAAACCTAACCTTACTTAGACAAACACCGAAAAACACAAAAAATAAAAGGAGATAATTTTTTTGGGCCTTTTCTGAAAGTGCCAGCCAACAAAACAAAATGGAATTGTTAGAACTAGCCATTTGGAGCAATAGTTAATATGGCACAAAAGTTGTAGGATCGCTCTGAACCAAGTTATACAATTTTGATGATTCATCATTTTCATACATTTATTGATTTTTGAAAGTGCTGGGAAACGTATAATAATGATATGAAAAAAATATATATATATTATGGGGTCGAAATGATCTCCTTTGATGTAAACCTTACGTGCACATTTAGTTGTCGCGATATTTCGGCAACTCTCATCCCCATTTCTTTTAAAATTACGATGCGAATTCTTTCCGCGTAGGTGAGCCGTGCAGGCATTTAAGGTTGAAGAGGCAGGGTGGCCCGCGAAATTCAAATTTTCTTGTGTTTTTGCAATTTACAGGTCAGGGTCAGGTTGTATGTTGATGAAAAATGAGTCGCGAAAGGAACACGTATGTAGTTACAGAATTGTAATCATTTTTCATCAACAAACAAATTGACACTGACCTGCAAATTCCCCTTTAAAAAATATCCCTTTCGAACAGTGATAATTTCTCTCAGTTGCGTCTGTAATGTCCAGTTAAGTGTGTTGCTGTTTGTACCTATAAAGGGTGTAAATAGATAACATATCCGAAAGGTACTTGTTCTCTCCGTCTTTGCGATCATTTTTTTGTTCTAGACCATACCTTGAGAACCTTCTAGTTACGGAGATATTGGGGGTCAAAGTTCCAACTTTTTCACAAGTTTTCTTTTTAAATACATGTTTTTAATGTAAGATTTTTACTTTACACACCTCCACGACCCCCGTACTATTCAATCCATCCATCAGCACAATGCTTTGAGTGCTTTCCATCGAGTCTTACCTTTTTCACCCCAACAAAAAAGTCGATTCCCAGCAATAATTTTTGCGCAAAGTTACTTAGTTTGATGTACAGAATGCTTGGTTGACGGCTATGTGAAGCGTCAGTTTACACCCTGTATACTATGTTTGTGACTATACCTATATTAAAACCAAACCACTCTCCTGTAGCTCAGCCCTACAGCCAAAATACATCTATTTCACGTTTACCTACACTCCATTGTTCATTTAAACCAAAAAAGTTTTTAGTTTTCCATTGTGATGCTCTTTGTTTGATGCGATACCTATTCGAATGCTGCTGCTAAAAGTGCCAGTGGGGAAGGGTTCAGTGTGTGATGGTGGATCTAATCTATCAATGTGTGATCACAAAGAGAGGGTTAACTCTTGTGTTTATCTGCTGAAAGATATTTTGAAAAAGTTTATAAGATAGTTATTTGAAAATTATGATATTGCGGCGTATATTCCGATAATCCGACGTTAAAATCAGTAGTACATTTTGATACAAGTGGGGAAACTTTGTCATTGCAGCCGAGGCGGAATTCACGCCCGAGGCGGAATTCACGCCCAAGCCGTGTTGTGGAACCGAGACCTGCAGTGACAAATGCCAATCAAAACCCGTTTTTCAAGACACTTACGAAGAAATAAAATAACAGGACGAAAAGTATTTTTGTCATTAATCATAATGAAACTATGATTTTATTTGCTTTTTTCCCCGCGCTTTGCCATCGCATATTAAAAGAAAAATGAAGCCGCAAAAAAGCCTAATTTAAAAAAATAAAAAAAACAACAAATATTTTTGAATTTAGGACACAGATAAATGTTAATTTGTTGTTAAAGCAAATTATTTTATAAATAATACTCGAAACGGGATATTTACCACGTTTACTGTTTTTTGTTTTCTGTTTTTCCCGTTTCGAGTATTAATAATAAAGTTAGTGACCATGACAGTTTAAAATCTTATATTTTATAAATAATATAATCATTTTATTTATGATATTCTGTTCATAAACACAATTTCAATTTTCATTAAATATTAAGGCCATAAAAACATGCGCCTCTTTGCTGAGATTAAAAAAAAACAATCACTTCCCGACTATACGAATTGGAAATTGTTTATTTATCTTTGTAAACAAACCAAAAATCCACGAATGTGAAATACGTTGCATGTTGAACCTAATCGTAGTGCAATAAGAGACCTAGGTAACGAGGAAGTGTATTTATAAAACTACTCAGCACTCCTATTGCGTAACACACTTTTCTATATCATTACACAGAATTTTGAAGCAATGCGTAAATACATTGCTTCATATGTTTAAAAAATCACCAACTCGACAACGTCAAAACAGCAATGAAATAAATAGCAATGGAAATGCGATTGCTTTACTCAATCACTCCGCAGGTGGTTCTCATTTGAATGCAGAGCATCCCTTTCTTGTCCTCCTATTATTATAAAACTTGTGAATACTACAACTACATTATTGGAATACTTAGACTGAAACAAACAATTATCTGGTACCTTAAGAGCAATTTATACCACCCCTACATATTTAACCTTCCCACCGCGTGTCGCCGGCACCGAGCCATGACGTCATCAACTAATGCACTAGCGCCGACCTCATCAAGGCACAGGTGGCGTGGCTGTGGCGTGGCTGTAGTGTGGCACCGCCATGACACCTGAGAAATAATTACCGCGCGGAAAAGATGGGATGCGCCTTCTCATTATTTAAGAAGATGCTGCACAATGTGTGTTGCAAAATACACATGTGTTGTGTATTGTATAGTGAATATAGTGCAGCACCATTTTTAGTTACGAACGCGGCTTGAAATGGAACAAAACACTTTTGAAAGGGGTAAATGGGAATCAACGTGTTTGACGACCGTATTGTATGCAGAATCTGAATAGTGAGAACTACTAGATGTTTCCGTTGTCGATTTTGTATCAAATATAATTATCGTCGTTACAGATCTTAGTTCAATCTGAGTATGTAACTCTATTTTTCTTTTATTTCTGTCTTGTTGTACTGTCTGGAAAATATCGATACAGGCTGGCGATATACCTGTACCCTTACAAAAGGAGGTGAGTCTAAACCATCATCATCGTATAAATGTGTCTATTGGCTGTTGCGACCTTCGTTCACGTGAAATTATTATAAACTAGCGGCCCGTCGCGGCTTCGCACGGGTGGACATTTATTTTCCCCTAGTCCCCCCCCCCCCAATTTTTCCAAAAATATATATAGCCAGAGATATAGAATATATAGATATAGAAATAAATATAGCCTATGTCACTCAGGGATATCGTAGCTTTCCATTAGTGAAAGAATTTTCGGAATCGGATCAATAGTTCCGGAGATTACCCCCTACATACAAACAAATTTTACCTCTTTATAATATTAGTATAGAAAAATATTACTTCTCCCCTTTTTAATCGAATTTTGTTACCAATTTCAAGCGTTTCAATAAAATAAAAAACACTGCAATGTGCTTATCATTTAATGTTGACCTGACTGAACATATCAGCCTACACAAGCTTATTCTTTAAATAAAGTGTCTTTGTGATGTTCTTGATTCCTATGTAGTAGAGTTCATGTATTTCAAATGTACGTCCACGAGCTGCCTCAACAAATTCGTTGTATCAACGTTAGTGTGGACGATCAGTTCGAAGACTTTTAGGTGCTGGAGAGACTTCCACTGGTCCTTGTGCTTCACCGCCACATTGAACAATTCGTCCATGACGTTCTTGGACTTCTTGATCATACACAGAATAAAGCCCACCTTGTACGACGACTCCTCCCGATGTTCCACCTTTATATCTTCGGTTTGTTTCATCTTCTTTTGAGTATCCCTCATCGTCTGATCCACAAGGTTCGCTATCTTCTGCTTCAAATTCGTGTCTTTCTCTTCCTCATTGGCCGGCGGCGATTCTACGGCACGGTCACGCTTCGAGAATTGCGCTTGTTCGTTCAATAACCAATACTTACGAATAGGCTTAAGTGGTACGTTAACTGATTTGTATTCATCGAACTGGACTGGGTTTGAAACATGTCTGTGTTCTACCAATTGGGCTGTTACATTCAAAGATCTCTGTCCAGAAGGTTTTAACTTCCCTACTCCAGCTACAGGTTTGCGTGCACGCTCGTACGGTAGATCTATTAGGTTCAGGCATTTACATAGCTGTATTAATATTGCTAACGTACCTAGAAAATTATAGAATATTAAACATTTTGTACAGGGGCTGCAATCAAAATTATAAATTAATGTACTTACAAAGTATTGAAGCAAGTTTTACTAAACAATTGTTCATTCTTATCAAGGTGTCACTACATTACCGAATCTTTGAAAATAGCTGTTAACCAATATGTAATTAAATGTTTTAGCAAGGAACATTAAAATTAATTAAACATTTCTGGGATAGTAAACTGAAATTATAATTAAATGTACCTTCACGTTTCTACCACGTGAGCAGCAAGTTGCTATAGATACTGATGACGATGGCCTTAGCTGGGCAAATCTGAAAGACTGGAAAATTACCTACCTCCCAGATTTATGTCTAGAATAAGATCAGACCAACATTCCCAGTTCTCACTGTTTGGCCAAAGCTGAACGTTTCACAAAGAGGCCGAGCTCTCTTGAGATTTTAAAGCCACTACAAGCAGAGTACTGTCTTGATCGTTGGTGTAAGGAATAATGGCACTAATGTGATATAATTTGTGGACTGCCTCGTTGGTGAGCTGAGCATGAGGTCTTGGGTTCAATTCCCAGGTCAGGCAAAATCTTATCGGGTTTTTCCATCAGGAATATCTCTGGAGCAGTCACAGAGTCTGGATTCGTGCCCCATTGATGACAATAAGCTTGCCCCCTATTACAAGCTGGCGATATGTGGGTGTACTAAAGGATTCACCTCTGAAAAACCCTTCGGGGATTACAGGCGTGATGTTATGTTACGTGCGACGGTAGCGTGGTCCGTCGCGGGTATCACTACGTATCACACGCCGCTTCCCGAACAAAGTCCAGCCGCAACGTTGAGTGTGCCGCCGCGCCGCGTTAAACGCCGTGAACGCATTTTTTTACTACTGGCCATTTGTAATTTAGACTGTCTGTCAAGTATTGAAGTTAATTGCCTGTCATCGGAGCCGCCCCTTTGCACAACAATCTTTTGGATTCCAGGTTTTGGTACAAATCTGCGAAAAATTCTCGTCATGTTTCGTCTGGCTCTAACAAAATTAAGGGTCCCTACTTTATCAAAAAGTGCAAAAAATTTATTTAAACTACAATTTAAAAAATGTCACAGCGTATTTGGTATAATGGGTATGCTGCAGCGAGAAAAGGTTATTGAAAAGAGTCGTTACTATCTGATTAAACATCAGATACCAAAGTCTATTTTAATTCTTTGCTAAAATCAAAAAGTTAATAATTGACAACTTTGGGCATAACGTAATGCAGATCTACCTGGACTTGTTTTCACAAATAGGTAGATGGCCTCGAAGAGCCACTCTAGCTTCTAAGTGCTGTGGAATTAGTTATTGACGAGGCGATAAAGCTGTTTTCATAACATTGTTCTGAACAGCCCCAGGTTACACAGTAGTTGGTGGCAATAAATTTACTTCTTTTTTGTTGAATAAAAATTCTGCCTTCAATTTCAGCCAGATCAGTTTTCGTTGTCCCAAGTGACGAGTGAGCACCACAGCCTTGCCCTAGACGTGATCAAGCAGTACTACTTGAGCGAACATGTCTTGGTTCAGTCGCGAAACATGGACGTCTCTAATGACTCTGCAATTGATGAATATCTAGTTGGTTTGCTTAAACAAGGTACAATCAGATAATATTATCATCGCCCATTCATCTTTATCGTTTCAGCATAAAGACATCCAGTACTAGCCCCCAAGCGTCGCCATATTTACTGATTCTAAGCTTTTCGCACACAGCGCATTTCGCACTGACTATTATATTTTAAACCAAGCGTTTATAACCAGCATTTCCTCAAGATTTGCGCGATATGTGCCTGCACTCTCACTTGCCTGTTTCGTCGACGAGATAGGTAAATATCCGATTACTTCTTCTTCTCTCTGAAGCTTCTTCCCCGTCATCATCAGCCTAGGCTTTTCCCAACTATGTTTGGTTCGGCTTCCAGCCAAACCGGATGCAGCTGAATACCAGTGTTTTATATGGAGCGGCTGCCTATCTGACCTCCACAACCCAGTTAGTACTGGGTAATACGATATCCCTTGGTAAGATCGGTAGTCAGATTTTCGGGCCCGACTACCTGTAACGATTGTCAAAGATCTACAATTGACGGCCGGGACCAACGGCTGAACGTCCTTTACGAGGCAAGGAGGAAAATCGGTATGTAATGGGCGGTCACCCATCCTAGGCAACGAGAAGCTGTTATTATTTAGCCACGAGCTACTTCTCCTTAGGTGAAACGAATTCATGGGTCAACTAACAAATAATATAGTAATAGTTTCGAAAATGTAATTTCACCCTAAAAATTCCTTGACTGAATCTTGGTCAAGTAGTATTTATTTTATTTATTTTTTGACGTGTTTAAATCATCCAATGAGTCCCCCAGGGCAGAGCGGGAGGGACTGTCAGACTTGTACTGACTAAAACCCACGGTGTCCTTCAGTAGCCCTTTATGTTCCAGGGTCACGGTAATTCTATGAGTCCCGCGACCCCGGCAGGCTTTGGCCCTCTAGAGGGGTCAAGTAGTACTTGAAATGATTTACTTACTGCTACAAGATCCTAAGCTTTTCGTTTATTATTGACAGGAAACTCGCTGTTTGCTAGAACAGAAGACGGCTCAATTGCAGGGCTGTGCGTCAGCTTCGCCAGTAGCCCCGTTGACCCTAGAAACTTAAGAAACTATGCCTTCTATAGACAGGTAAACACAAGTGTTTTATTTTAAAGTCAAGTCAAGTTTTTGTAGCTGACTGTACATCTGACGTATTTAACGTCAGATTTTCAAGGTCGAGCGAGTTGACGACAATAAAAATAGGTAAAATCGGAAGGTGTCAACTCGCGCGCACGCGCGAGTTTCACAGTCGCCAGTTGACGAACAAGTCATGAAATTGTAGGTAACGCTCAGAATATGCGACTAGATACCTACTTATTTTTCAATAATTAGAATTGTTTTTAAAAGTTAGGTACCTACATAACTGACGCTATTCTTAACATTTACAGGACCCTAATACTAAAGATTTTCTATACTTCACGGCGAAATTGCAAGAGACGCCAAATCTATGGGACGTTTTCAAACAACAGAAAGTTTATGAGGTATTTCTCAGAAAAATCCGCCTTTAAACAGAGTTACTATTGTCCTGAACTAAGCAACGCTGCTTAGTTTAACGATGATGGGTCGGTACCATATACCTGCACGCGTAGCATGACCATCGTAGAAACGGGTTTTGTCGACGGAAGAATCGACAAAATGACAGATTACTACGCGTGCTGGGCTGGGCACATGTGAGATTCCAGCTCTATGTCTATTGCGAATTGCTACGGCATTGACCACTTGTTATCAGGGATTGCTTGTTCGTCACTAAATACCAACCTATTATGTCAGATAAAAATGTGTGCCCATTATTTACACATGAAGGGTGTAAATAGACCCTTAACATATCCGTAAGGCACTTGTTCTCCCAGTCTTTGCGATATTTTTTTTGTTCTAGACTATACCTGGGTGTCAAACCGTTTCACATGTTTCTATTTAGTTTGATAAGAGGCCAGAGAAATATTTTTGTTTTGAGATTCTGTATTGGGTAAAAAAAAATAAAATTATTATACGTGGTTGTGAAAGTATCTATCTACATAGTTTTTTTTTTTTTTTTTTTTTTCTTCTAGTTACCAAGATATTTGGGGGTCAAAGTTCCAAACTATTCACAAGTTTTTTTTTAATACATTTTTTTAATAGAAGATTTTTACTTTACACACCTCCACGACCCCCATACTATTCAATCCATCCATCAGCACAATGCTTTGAGTGCTTTCCATCGAGTCCTACCGTAAAACGTGTTTTTTTACCCCAAAAAAAAAGTCGATTCCCAGCAATAATTTTTGTGTAAAGTTACTTAGTTTGATGTACAGAATGCTTGGTTGACAGCTATGTGAAGGGTCTGTTTACACCCTGTATAATAAAATCGTTATTAAATGGGTATCATTTAAGCTATCGCCAATTTAATTAGTTTTGTGTTTCTTAAATAATAGGGTTTGCCCGCAAAATAGCAGATTTGTCACCAAAATTTAGTCCCCAAACAATATAAAATCAATTCCACAATAAATCACCTAAAATCATGGAGATATAGGATCCAGTACCAAATAAATGTTTTTTTATGTATTATATTTAGGTTTGTCCTAATAGATATTTAAGCAAACTAATAAATTTTCTAGGAAATTTATAAACTTTCGTAGGATTCTAAACAAGAGATAAACTGTATTATTTTACGGCCACATTTTCGCACGGGGCTCCTATTTCTGTTTGCAGGGTTTAAAGTAACCTAACCTAACCTAAAGTCGGGGTGCCCCAAGTCCCGAGATTTGCGATAATCGATTTATTTGGTGACAGATCTACCATTCTGAGCACAAAGCTATTATTTAAGTAATGAAACTACTATTATAACAACGAAGTTTATATTCATCTAATGCACTACAATTTTATTGGTAATCCATCTCTTATTGTACACATATATTAACATTAATTTGATAATTCATACCTGGGAACACTTTTTGTTTATTTGAGAACGAAAATATTTCGTGGCGATAGATCTATTTATTAGATGATACAACTTGATGACAAATATAAATTTTGGTGACAAGAAATATAGTCCCCTTATTAAATCGGTAAATAGCAATAAATGCTCCTCAATTCCAGATCAAAATGATAACAGTTCTCCCCGAATTCCGAAGGCAAGGCTTAGCCGTATACTTGGCTGAGAAGAGCAAAGAACTAGCCCAAGACCAGGGCTACAACGTCATTCGTATGGACTGCATCAATCCATTCGAGTAAGTATCGCTTGCAAACAAAATACTTAAAGGTCTTGATGGGAACTAGTTTGGTCAAGGACCAAAGTAATTAGCGCCCTCAGGGCAGGTAACAGCCAAACACGAGTCTATGGCAACATATTGACTTTGTGTGTGCCTTTACTCGTACTTCGTAACATTAAGAGCGGTTTTCGTAGTTCAAGTGTAGCTCCTGTCGTAAAGTTGACGGTACCGACCTTGTGTGGGCATGCTTATAATTTTCCGGTTTGTCACTGACCTATAAATAACCACTTACAAAGAATCAAGAATACAAAACTAATATATGTTTATCGGCTAAGTGGTCCGTAAACTTGCTCGATTAAATACCTTGTTGAATAATGAATTATTGGACGGCTAACCAACCTGAACCTAAGTAACTACACCTATTTATCTAGGTACTATGACATAGTGAAGGTATTCTTTATAATTTGTTCAACTATCAACTCAGCCTATTGCAGTCCACTGCTGGGCATAGGCCTCTGTTATGCTGCACGATCGTATGATTGTACTTTTAAGATAAAACCGTCTTATGCATTTAAATAACTTAAGACGGAGATTCCTTCGACAAAGATTGGTCCTTGGCAGCTATGCATAGAGAGAGGTGCAAGTCAAAATCAAAATATTTTATTTCACATATTCCTCGAGGGGCACTTATAAAACGTTGACAAAAAGGTGCACGGTTCGGGTGCACCGATTAGGAGGTCTTTGCGTAGCAGTGGGACAATGAGCTATCAAAAAAGGCAGAGATGGCGGGAAGACCTGGTCTGGTCCTTGTGGGTTTTAATAGATAGTAAGTAGGGAGGCCTTGTTAAAGTGGCCGGAAGAAACTGAATAGCCATGACACAAAACCATCCAAAGTGGAGAGATTTTGAGGAGACAGTCAGCATTGGGTGGCCAAAGGTTTAAGGAAAAGAGGAAGGGAGACCTTTGTACCACCTTACAATAGGGCAGTAAATCCCTTAATTACCTTGCCACTAAACTAACGAAATAACCTTCTCATTTTTTCCCCCAGTTACAAGATCGCAGAACGCTGTATGCTACAATGTATAGTGAAGTTCCCCCTACACAAGGTACGCGGCCCGAACGCCCCCTTCATAAAGCGAAGTTCTGAGTTCAACCGCTGCGTTCGTGTATACGTAGACGCAAGATCGCAGCCCGACGTAGACCGCACAACTGTCAGGGATAGGCAGCAAGACCTTGAGAGACTTATGGAATGAAGTAGGTATAGGAAATAATATAAGTAAGTATTTTATTTGGAGTCGAAATAAAAGTTGATGATTGGCAAGTATGGTGTTGTTTTATTTTCGACTGTGAATAAGTGTTGCCAGAAAGCCTAGAAAAAGTGACTTTCAACCAGCGATTTCAATGATGGGAAAGCCAAAACATATTGACATAATTTAAAGCCGACAAGCTGATGTCAATGCCATTGCAAATGCAAGTAGCAGTAGGAAACACCACAGAGTACCTACTTCTACATATACGTGGTGGAACGGACACCGACGCAAAAACGGTTACCACGTATTCAGTACATAGTTCTGAGCCGTGAGAGAATGTGGGGGCACATTCTTCATCAGTTATAAAAAAAAAAGGTGTTCCACACATTTTGACCGTGTGTATTGAACTTTTGTAGGAAACAGCAGATATTTTTTTAGGGGGGTTCAGAATCATGTACTGAATACGTGGTAACCGTTTCCTGTCGGTGTTTCTACCCAGCATGTATTGAAATCAATTACTATTTGTCTCGGACCTCATGTTTCTCTCAGGATCTGATTACAATTTGTTATTCCAAGGGCAGTTCTATACTCATGCATCTTCTACGGATGTACTGCCTTAGTTGTTTTTTATGTAACACTACATAGCCCCCGTAGCATGACCACCGTAGACAAGGATTTCTTTGACGGAAGAATCGACAAAATGACAGATCGTGTCGACACAATGACAGATTTCTTTGCACTATGTGTCATTTTGTCGATTCTTCCGTCATAGAAATCCTTGTCTACGGTGGTCATGCTACGGGGGCTGGACTTGTAAAAGCACAAGTAGCTGTCAGAATGTCCATATTTCACAAGTAGCTGTCAGTATGTCCTTATTTCACAAGTAGCTGTCAGTATGTCCATATTTTAAGACATATATTCTACTGTCCTGTCACTTCCACCTCTCGCCGGAACCATTCGCCTGCAATGTAACAATCTGAGATTAGATTTCGGGCACAAACATGTGAACCTTAACTGTTACATTACAGGCGAATACTCCAGCTGAGAGTGCGCCTTAACGCACATGATTTACCTATCTATGTTGTAGTTTTAAAATTACGCCTAGAAACCACTATTTAAAAAACTGTATAGAATATTGGACTCTTCACACTAATTGCGTCAGCCGTTGCGATATTTTGTATTTTTTTAGACCCGTATTCCTTGGCTTGAGTTGTCCATTTCAATGGTCTGAATCACCACAAAGGAATTCCGCTCTATGCGTATATTCTATTCGCCTGTATATTCTATTTGGTATATGTACTGTAGGGATCGACTGTGTGATGTAGTGATTTTATATTTGATTATAAATATGTATGTTGAGTGTAATAAATAAAAGGCGTGTAGACGTTGTAGTGTACCTATTTAATAGATATAGAAACACTGTCTCACAGCCACAAGTAGTCAGGTAGCTGTCACTAATGACAACTGTCAGTCACCACGAATGGCGGGAAGTTGGAAGGTGAAGCGTACCCTGGACTGGGGGCTTGGTGGTGTGGTGAGCCTGTGATCTAGTTAATAAATTGTGTTATCAACCTATTACCTCAGTTACAAGAGGATACTACAGACGTAGAATTTGATAATTCAATTGGAGTGAAAATAATAAATTTACATTGACACATTTTGACGGTCGCATATGCTGTCTCCTCAACTGTTCTTGTTCTAATTTCGACCTTATTATTTCTTGTTCTTTACAGCGTGCCAGAGATAATTCATAAATGACCACAAAGGTTAAGGTCCTACACCTACATATCTATCATCATGTGTGGGAATACAAACAACGCCCCCTTTACTTTTAGAAATAATCTTTATTTTTCAAAACAAATTTTATTATCACACTATTATTGCTTCAAGATTCTTATGGCTACTAATTAAGACATCGTTCAACTTATTCATAAAGCATTGTAAATTATAATTATCTATGTTTACAATAATCAATTCGTGATACTTATTAAGACAATAATAATCAGTACTTTTGGTTTGAGATTCCAAATAGAACACAATAATAATGACTTCGTTTTAGAACATAAGTTATACAGCTTCAACTGACTTTTCAACACTGGAAGTAGGTAAGTAGATAAAAGTTTAAAACACAAAACACCAGACAAAGCTTCAAAGATTATAAATAATTATAGGTATGATCAAACTGTGCATACTTGCTTAAAATACCTAGCTGTGTCACACATCGCGGGTTTTTCAAGCTTCTGTCAGTCACCGCACCGGGCGAAAAATAGATACTTCAGATGGGTATATACCTACTTAGTGTCGCTCGGTGTCCAACTTGCAACCTTTTTTAAATATTTTTGGGACAAAATATTACATGGTTTAAAACATATTGGAATCGATTCAGTTACTTATTCTAAACAAACTATATTCAGGTTTCGCATATACTAAAACTAATGTTGTATTGAGTCAATAACTTTAATGCGCGTTGATATTTACACTAAGCGACCATCTAATTGAATGCCTGAATATTATTCTACTGGTGGATTTTCAATTTTCGTCGCTGAACCCAACGGCGCGTTTTGATTGAGACAACTGTCGCCTACTGTTATGAACACGAGTATTAAACCATCTTTAGGTACAATATTGGTCAAAAACTTCAGACTAAACGGTTACAAAATAGACTCATGAGTATTAAAAACAACTATTAATGAATTCATGATTAACGAATACATGCGCATTAACCCTATCACGTGGTAATGAGATTTGATCTCTTAATAGCTTAGTAATGTAACCTTTTATCTCAAGTCTAGTCTAATTGAGTAGATAAGGCTTGATGATAGTCTTGATAAACCATTGGTCTGAGAATCGAAGGTGATCGCCTTCTGTTGATATTAGTACCAATTTGCCATCCTCTTCCATCTTCTTGAGGCCTAGGAGGTCCTGAAATGGAATATAGAAGCAAATCTTTGTTAATTGTTAAGAGGACAACGCGCTCACAGACAACTGAATACAAAAACAAGTAGGCTGAAGGACGTCAGATAGACAAAATACTCTTTCTTCTACAGCTACAAATATAAATCGTCATTGGGAACTAAAAACTTGTAACAGGCGGATAGCCAAGCGAGACCCCAATCGCGAAGGCCTCAATGTTAGGGCCATCTAAAGATTGTTCTCTGAACGTTTCTAAGTGAAGAAAACAATAGTGCAGGCAGTCCGGTATTTTTCATTTTTAAAAGTCTGCATAATTTTATTCTATACCTACTTCTAGCAGATATGAATGCATCTTTAAGCAAAACTACAAACCTCCTTATAAACCCTGGTCTCCTGCATCGGCAACATCTTCTTCGACTGTCCCGCCTCATAAAAGCCGAACCACTCCGTCTCCCTAGGCTGCACGATGGTGTCATTGTCAAACTTGACTAGTACGAAGTGTTCCAGATTGTTCAGATTCTGTTTATACGTCTGATTCACGAAGACCTCGTTGTTGATGTCGGGGAGGAAGATCGACTTGTTTATGAAGGACTCCTCGTCTAAGGGATCGTGCCAGTATGTCGCTTGGACTAGGGCATGTTGGAGCCAGCTGTAATTTCATTTGAAGTTAGTATTTTTGAAAGAATAAAACAAACCGTAGACAATTTGTGGCACATCTTAGGTATCGTATACCAAAGGAAAGTGTCGGACATGGTAAAGATTTGAATCATTACATGTGCTCTCACCGCATACACACGGGCTACACTAAAAAGAGTGACCTAACACATCCCGCATGGAACAATATACTTTCAGAATGAGTGAGCTATGCTATTCAAATGTTATTGTCAACGAAACAGAATCTTGGCCACCTTTTGACGTGGTACGGTAGTAGGGCGAATGTAACGAATTAAATCATTGGACTAATGGGCAATACAAGATCATGAGAAGCCACGTGTTCTGCAGTGAACTAGGATCATCATTTTTGAGGTCTACCACCAGATCTAGAATTCATTTAAAACACAAACAAAATACGGAGCAGTTACATGTATTTCATCATCTATTATTAGATAATGCGACACAGTAGCATAAAGATAAAAATTATTGTGGTTGGCTAGCGGCGCATCTCGGTAAAAGGAAAAACAGAAATACTATGTGGGCAATATTTTCTTATGAGAAAGCGGAACGAACATAAAATGATGTATAAATTTCCTTGTCACAATGCCTTGTTTATGTTGGTGTGCTGTGTAGGGTACTAGGGTAATATAAAAAATAGGAGTACTATAGACGCTCTCGACTGTGTAGTGGTCCCGAACATCAAGAATTTAATACTTTTCCGATAGCTATTTAGGAAATGTATAGATTTCCTTGGAAAAGTACATATTACAAAATATATCATAGATTTCCCATCTATTTTAGGAATTGTACACATTTCCTAGGAATTGTATACAATGACGGATTACATACTTTTCCGTTATATTACAAATGGTGTTAGTCTAGATTTCCGCAACATAGGTATGTATGTTGTGCAAACTTGCCCAGCTATAAACTACTGTTAATTGCTTAGGTATATTTTGTAGTCAATTAGATCAAAGGAATCAGCTACACATTTAAATTATAATTGCTTTATACAATACCTAATCATATCGTTACAAAAAAGGATTCCATCCCGTTTCGCAGCAATATAAAATGATAAATTGTGATAATAAAAAAATAAAAATATAAAAAAAAATGAAAAAAAGATTGATGAATTTTTTTTTTTTTTTTATTGTGGTAATTGTCATTGTGAATTGTTAAATAAATAAATAAATAAAATCTACTTAATTGGTTAGATCATAAGTATTTCGGTGTTGCCTAATATTAATGAAAACGGATAAAAATTAACCTTTCAGTTGGTAGAGTTACAAAATAATTTTGTATGAGCAACATTTGTGTCCTCAATCGCAAGTGCAAAAACAAATAGTGAAGCAAACCACAAGGATACTCGAGCATTAACAGCGACCTTCACATATTCCGATCCTTATTTGCTGACCGATGAGTACTGGTGTGACGCGCAATGCATACAAAACGATTACTACAACCCTGTATTAAGTCATAAAGATGCCACTCCACAGCAAGCGACCTGCTGCTAAGCTGCGAATTTGTAGGTAGGTATTTAGCTCCGCTTTGTATAAACATGTAGGCGGAATCGGGATCATCCGCTGCGGCCCAAGGCCAAAGCTACATACGAATGCTTATTATAATATTTAGTCGGTTCATAATATTCGCACTGCTTCCTATTTGCAGCTTTCTATTTGTGGGACTGGGCCCTAATGCGGGAGGGGAGGGGCTGGTTTCATGTCGAATGCGTGGTTGGGGAACCTAAAGGCGCATACCCACCGCGGCGCACGAATAGGCCACGCACGTGTGTTTAGCTTCGCTTTAGAAGAAAATGTATGTGATTGTGTCCACTGCAAACCACAGGCACGCTATGCATCAATTGACGTCATTAATACATGAGTGGCTTGCTCGAATAAGGCGCTCACATAGCTCAACGCTGTCAACGCCATGCACGCTGTGCATGCGGTACACACTATACACGAATAATAACCCACGACTATGCAGCGGTGGGCCACGCACGCTACAATGCGCCGCGTGCCCGTGAATAGCATGCGCCGCGGTGAGTTTGCGCCTTTACCTAACGTAAGCTAACGTAGGCACATACTCCGTACCAGTGGATGATAGACTTTACTGCCAGCATATAAAAGTACCTACACGGCATTGTCTTGGACCTTAAGTTGTAAAGATGACATGATGGACCTCCTCGCGTTCCTGACAATGCTTTATTAGGTCCTAGTGTCACGTTTGGAGGTGTTGCATGTGACAAAAATACACAAAGGCAATCACTTTCAGTCCAAATAGGGATATAGAATGAACCCCACGAGAACAAGAAATAATTCATAGACGGAACAACGATACGTGCATTGTCGTGAATAATCGTGCGTCGGTTGGTGCATTTTCGGAAGAAGTTATTAATATCGCTGGCATTGTTGCGAGGAAGAGGTGTTGTCGTGAGAAAAATATTGTAAAACCATAAATTCTAGAATGCTCCGTCCATTCCAGAAATTATGGTTAATACAATATTCGATATATTATTCTATTCGGTTGTCGATACGCCATAAAGAATAACCCCTTAAAAATGGCACCGCGCAAAATAAATGACCGTTTCAGCCGCATCCATTCATCTAAGATTAGCAATAACCTGTCGTTTATGCTTTCCCCGAGTTATGTTCTATTCTATTCTATTTTTATTAAATGGCAAGCAAAGTCGATTTCGTCTTCTGCCAATGTTCCCCCAGTTGTGTTGTTCACAGTTGTTATTTCTGAGTAGATTTCAAACTAGTATCATAAGCCGCGTAGTTCAGGAGCTGTCTGATGTAGGCACAGAGAATAGACTCCTTGGTGCTGCCCTCCCAGAGACATCATGCTCTTGTTATTTTGTAGTAAACAGATGATTGTCTTACCTGTCATAAGCCGCGTAATTCAATAGCTGCCTAATGTAGTCGCAGGTGGGGTGCGCCAGTGCCCCGCAGTGGGGCAGACCATAGATTCCTTGGTGCTGACCTCCCAAAGATATGAGGTTCTTGATCGGAGGCAGTGTGTGGCCACAGCGCTGGACTACGGCTCGCCTTTAAAAAACAATTTTGTCAAAAGTAGTTCAGTATGGTACTTTATGAATTAAAGCTTACTGGAGTTATGTAAAAAATACATTTTAGTGTTTTAATTAGTCATTTATGAGATCATGACAAAATGGTAGTACCCTTTACCTGACACCTCTTGTTCCTAATAGTCAGGGTCAAATAATGCAGGGCACTGTCTAATCAAATTCAAATTCAAAATAATTTATTATCTTTTCACAAACATTACTTAGTATGTATATTGAGCTTAAAATTACGGTAACTAGATAAGTTTGTGAGACACTGGTGTCTGCACTAGGAAAATCTGTATAGCAGATCACTAGAGATCATGAAAGACTACTATTTAAATGAAATGACATTCCAATAATATTATGACGTTCTTGGGATAAGGACTAATAAATGATGATTATGGGTACTGACTAATTAAGTTCAGTAGGTAACCTAGATGGTAGACATAATACCAAAAATCCTTACAGAAACTGGCTTCCTTGAGAGAATCCTATGGCATTGAATCCATCCTTCAACTTAGGGTGTTTAGCAAGGTACTTGCACACTTCCTCGACCTGCTTGTTAGGGTTCAAGAAGTACCCATTCTCCAGGTCCTCGATTGTGGAGTTACCAATTTGCAAAGAGTCCACATACACTCCAGGAATATTCTTTTCTAAAAATATCTTCATTCCTCCTAAGCTGAAACTGACACAGCATGTGTCACCTGTATACAAAGAAAAAGGTTTTTTCTCATGAACTATGAAATTTTATTAAAAAAAAAATTTAAAAAATGTAAGTATAAGTACACACAAAACATTTAAACATTATCATTATTTTACTCCATATTTTTTTTCCTTTTATTCTATGGAATCCAATGTCAATTCACTATCCATCTAGTAATCCTACAAAAGTAAGATACTAAATATTTTATTATTTTTACAGTTTTAAACTTTTTTTTAGTCCATAGTCTTAGACAGCAGCATGAATACATTAAGCGTACTTTAGCCAGCCACAATTAATGATACATGTTTTGATACAAATCTATTTTTAGAATTTTATACAGTACACACATTTTCCTGTTTTTAATCTTTACTCAAGCAAACCAGCATCATCCCACAAAGAATTTATAAATGAGATTCTAAGTGACCTTTTTTTAAATAAATACCCCACCCAGAGAGTCTCCCCAGTGGAAGATAAGAATGAGAAGATTTTTAAGTAGTTAGGTACAAGATAAAGTTTAAATATATTTTATTAGAACTTTAAATCTATAAGGAAATCATTATTTGATAGTTAAGTTCCTAGCTACCAAATAATGGAGTATAAAGTCGAATCCATTAAAATATAAGACGTTAACACCTAAATACATAAACAACCTAATTATAGTAACTACTTATGGTATTGAATGTTATTTAGTCAAATAATTATAGTTTATTCCATACCATGGAATAAAATCCTTGGTCAATAACAAAGTAATGTTAATTGACCGCATTATTAAAATAGTAGTCTCATTAGGTCATTCTAATACTCACCCATTCCATGCCACAGTACAATGGATGTTGGTTTTGCAGATATTAATTTAATAAAAAACAGAAAAATGAACAACGTCTTCATTTTGTATTAATATCACACTTTCTGATTTCAAATTTATAATTGAGGAAGAAACACGGCGGTAAAACGACCGAAGTCAGAAATAACAATGAAAAGTCTTCTTAGTGTAAACAAACAAATGTCAAAGTAATGTCAATTCATGAAAAGTGAAGTGCAATGCAGTTCACCAATGTTCATGAATGACATCTATCGGGCAATGACCTTACCACCAGCCATCAACGGTCATTCATGAACATAAATTAGGCTGATGATTGTATTACAGTTACAGTTTACTGAAATGAACAATTTACTAATGAATTATGGATCAATTGGCCGAAACAAAACGCTTCTTGTTTTCTTTTAAAACTAGATGTCACTGCTATAAATGGCTAAACATCTCGACGTCTCCCATGAATGAAACCAAGGCTTCCGAATGTGCCCAATAGATGGCGTTAGCAGTACTATTTAGAGTATCGTTAAATCAGGAATGGTATTTTTTTTATTTACGTAGCAAAATCAGATAGTAAATTCCTGGGTTTATGGCAGCTATTATTTTTCGATCCATTGTATAGTATTTTTTTTTTTCGATACTATTCCATAGCTGATTTTAATTTCATTTAATTTCATAAGTACACCTAATAATTATTTTAGCAAGACCAACTAGATCGATAGGCCAGTCTTATTTCATTGAATCAGATTAATATCAATCTGTATTCTGTCATTTTACTAAGCCTATACCCATCCTCATTACAATAGGTAAACCTAGAACACAGTGAAATGCTCCACCAACTCAATTACCAACGTAGATACCTCAGAAAACTTACCCAGTTAGTTGTCCACAGCTACAGGTCAGTCAGGGTTAGGTAGGTATATCCTTCTCGTGTTATCAAATAATTGTGTCATCTAGCATTATCATATTTATCATTAGGTATAGGTTACGATTGCCCAACCAATCTAGGTATGTAAGTAGGTACCTATAGTTGATATTAATTTACCATAGATAAATGGAACTTTTCCATAAATCACTCGTATCGTATTGTCTCTTTTATGACGTCAGTAGAGCATTGTTTGTGGTAACAAATTACGGTGTATTCGCCGACCCTCCCCGACTCCCCGAAATCTAATCACTTATTAGATTGGACATTGGACCTAGCTAGGTAGGTTCCTGACCCCAGATATTGTTTTACTTGCTTCTATTTTTTCTCAGCGTGGCAATGGCAAATTATGTAAACCTACTTACCTATAATGAGGCGGCCCAAAACCGAATTAGGCACTATCACCAAAATCCATCAATTCCTGTAGTGTGCAAGCATACGCAGCTTCTAGTTCAGGATGGACAAACCCCGTCTAAGAATAAGGAGAATAAATTAAACAAAATAATATACAATTCTTTTGTTTATTGACATTCATCACGGTTCAATACCTGGTCTTTGTAATAAATAACAATATTATAGATATTTTAACTGCTACTTATCACATTCGTAGAATTGAAGGCCTTTGTCACATCTCTCTGACATCATTTCCTATTATTACATTACTTACAAAATCCTGTGTTAATTAATTGATACTTTTGGTCCAGAGATAGCGAGATAAGTCGAAATACTCGAAACTTAAATCTACATTTTGTATTGTCAACATCCACACTATACGTTATCATAACAAAACAAAAGAATATTTGCTGACATTATTTTAGATTTTTAGGGCATCTACTCCAGAACTTAAAGACATTTGGACAAATTAAGTAGAAAATCCTTTCTTGATTTTATCATTTAACATGTGTGAGATATCAGTTAAATATTTAATCAGTAGCTCAGTGTGTAAGTAGTACATATTTACACTTTGCTTTTGTCACAATTTTCCACTGTCATGATGTCAGAAACAACTCAAATAACGCTCAAAATAAACGTTACAGTGTTTTCTTTATGCAAACAACACTAACTCTCACTCTATTTCAGCTGTTCGAGTAACACCATTAGGTAACAGTCATCGTCGACTAGGCTTTTTTCATGGCAAACTAATCAAGGCTAAACCAATTAGATCGTGTAACGTGTCCTATAAAAACAAGATAATTCTATCTAGTGCTTCTACAGACTAAGTGTTTCAGCAATATTCTGTAGATATGGCCACTAACAGAGCTTTGGCTCGAATAGATACCGTCGTGTTACTTCGCAAGGTATGAGAAACGTAGTTTATCATGAAAGAAAGACACACGATTTTATTTGTGTTATTTTATCAGAATTTCAATCTTTACACATGCAATAAATTTCATTCAGGCGAAAAGTACTCATGACGTAAGTATTGTTTTATTTTTCATAGTTAACTCACTAACGTAAAATGTTCGTAGATAACTGTTCTACCACAATTTCTACAACCCTTGCGACTCATTAATTATGATTTTATTAAAAGTACATAACAATTTTTTAATATTTTCTATACAAAAATATTTCACCAGGATCACAATCTTACGACATAGCATACTCAGTGCTTATGTCCGTCACATCGGTACGTCCCACGTCACTGACACAAATTGACAATGAAAATAAACTTAAAACTAATAATTACAACTAAATAGTTATCATAACCGTTATCCTACTTCATCACAGTCTCATAAAGGAAATCACTATAGTCTGTTACTTCGCCGAATCACGCTGGGATTAACATCTTTGGGATCGTCACATTTCTCGACGTAACAAAAAATTATGCACTATTGTAGCAAACCTATTTTGCTAAAGTACTTTCAACCTTTCGACTGTTTACATTATTATGCATATTATTAGTGACAGTGCCATGTTTAGTAATGCTTTGTGAAACATACAAACACATCTAATAATCTAAAATGAGGATCTTCTGAACTCGAGGACGTCCCAATTAAAATTGAAATCTGATTTTTCTTTTAATCGACGGAAACCCGACGTGATCCCGATCTAGTCGATAACTAGATTGTACAGCCTCATTTATAATTTAAAATCAGATCTCTAATTACTGCATTATAGTATTCTCATGGAGTCTGTGTGTTTGATGATGTTCTGTCCCAAACTCCGGATCTTCTTGGGTGACTCGAAGTAGTCGCTCGAGTCAGAAGATTCCACTTGTACGTGTCTGTGATGATGACTCCGGATTCTTCTGGCTCTCGTGTCAGAGTCGTACATGAGGGTGTGGGTGCTTCCTTTTCTCGATCTGAATGGGATTCTGTATGGCGTGCTGCTCTGGACGTCCGACATGGACCTGATGTGTCTTCTGAGTTTTGACTCCCTTGTGAGAGGCGAAAAAGTGATGACCATGTTCTCTGGTTTCGGCTCTGGAGACCTGGAAAGAGGAAAACGGTTTGTTTAATTCTCATGACATTGTTACAAGTTTACTTAGCCTATTGACACAGTATCTTATTTATCGAGAAATATTGTTTGTTACTAGTAATGAGTAAAGTCATTAGATAATATTGTTTGCTAGAAGTTTACGTGGAATTGAAAATTTGTTCGATAACTCGTGACGCTAGACAAAACATGTTACTGTAGTGGTATATTTACTGAGCGATATGTGCGTACACATTGTTAGTTAACGCCTATAAATAGTGCTAATTATCACTGTGATTGCACAATTTCTCAAATGTTTTATCAGATGATCCTAAATTCAACTACTCTGTTTGTTCTAGGTCTACGTATGTTCTAATTAATGTAATGTCATTGTCTGAACTCTGTTTAAATGATCGGGATACACCTATGCGTAGATTCTGTAAATCAAAACAAATTAATTTATTGCCAGCAATTAATACAACCCGTGCCACAGTATCGTTCATACACTTATCTATATCTACGAATATAATCGATGCTCGCGTTACTTAGGCCGTATCAAATGAGGTATTTTCCTACGCTCCACACAACAACAGACCGTTCTTTTACGATTTTCGCTTAGTATATACATAATATGTTAGGCTGCCGTCATTTTGCGTTTAGTGGCAACGATTTAAAGTAAATTAGGCTCTAGTTGGAATTAACATGAATCGATGGCTAACGACGAAAGGCCGGCAACCTAAATATTTGAAAACATTCGCAATCTCGAATCCACCCACGAAATGACCTAAACCAATCAGAGTTGTTCTTGCTACACATTTGTCCGTATCGGCACGATCGATTCGGCAGAAGAACCCGAAGGAATCATCTACTACACAGATTGGGCTTTCATTCGGCTGGTGACGATCGACAAACAGCATAATTATGTTTGGCATCTATCATCGCTGAATCGTGTACGGCTCGGTACAATTCGTCCTACGCAGAGCGGTTTTTTCCCGAACGTGAATTACATATGTATTTATGATCGGCTAGCTGTGCCCCGCGACTTTCGTGCGCGTGAAATTATTTTAAAAATATAGCTTCCCTATTTGAATCGGATTTTGTTAACAATTTCAAGGGGTTTAATTTTTTTGCACGGAAGTCTAATGCTTTTTCCAAAAAAAAAAGTAAGTTACTCCCTATAACATCAGCTACCTGCCAGTATAAGTAACATCAAAATCGGTCCAGTCATTTAGATTGACCGGAACAAACAAACAGACAGACAGACCAACAGACAGACAAAAATTGTAATGAAAAAAATAAAAAAAAATAAAAAAAAATAAATGAAATGAATTGTAATGAAATGAATTGTATTGTAATTGTGTTGTATTGTTGTTGTGTCAGTTATGTGAAATTACAAACAAACACTTCAATTTTATTAATTTGCATAGATTTTGCCACCCGACTGTCCCGAATCATGCCGCGCCGAAAATAAATTATGTAGCATGGCAACATTGGCAACATCCCTTGTGTAACACGGTAGATATGATCGATTCGACAATATACGTTCAATTAGTACCTACCTACTCAAATACTTATCGACTGCACTTATGCCTCGTCAAGTTTTTCTTTGATATCCAAACAACATGAAGGTTGAATGAAGCAAGATGGTGCAATTGAACGAGTCTTCAGAGATAACGAGAGGACGACTCGGTTTATAAAACGATTTGAAAAAGGTTAATTAAATGTTGTAATTGTTTTTCTTTTAGTCATCGTTCTTAAAATAACGGCAAGGTGAGATATTTTAGCATAGGATATTCAATTCAATTTATTCATAAACAGTTTAAATATAAACTAGCATAGGTATTCAAGAAGGTGTGTTTTCTTAGAATTTATTGGTTTACAGTGTAACCAATGATTAATAAAGTAAGAATACGGCAATAGATCGAGGTCAAGAGCAGGCCCATTTTGAAATAAATAAAAGAAATAGCTAGGGAGGTGCTGCCGTGGTATAACTATAATGCCGTTATGTTATCTGCTAAAGTCATTGTTTTGAATAACACAAAAAAACCGCGGCAAAATTTTAAACCGATGTAATTTTTCGATGACAATGCCTATTAGAGATTCTCTAATAGGCACAATGACTTTAGCAGATAACGGCATTATAGTTATACCACGGCAGGGTGTGTCACGGCAAAAAAATATGCAGTCGCCAGCACATGAAGTGAACACAAACTTTCAAATTTCTCCAAATGATTTTAAACAATAAAATGTTGATGGATCGAATGAGAGCCAAGCAAGAGAACCAAGGTTACCGACGTAGCCCGAAGAATAGCCAAACTTAAGTGGCAGTGGGCAGGGCACATTGCTCGCAGAACGGATGGCCGATGGGGCCGAAAAGTTCTGGAATGGCGACCGCGAACCGGAAGACGTTGCGTTGGAAGGCCTCCCACTAGGTGGACCGATGACCTGGTGAAGGTAGCAGGGATCCGCTGGATGCGAGCCGCACGGGACCGGTCAATGTGGCGACACTGGGGGGAGGCCTATGTCCAGCAGTGGACGTTTCTCGGCTGAAATGCTGATGATCATGATGGATCGAATGAGAAAATTTGAAAGTTTGTAGTAACTTGATGCGCTGGCGACAGTACCTAGGTAGGTAGTCCGAAGTCCGAACTGTTGCTTATTGAACTTTACCAAAGGTGTGGTCTGTGTGGACTCATATGCAACGGTACCAACCTGTATAATACTTAAACACACATCCCCGAAGTCAATGTATTTATAATCACCCGACTATAGCACTAACAAACGTATCTTTTGTAAGATATAAATACTCCTTGATAACACAGCTGCCTTAGATCAGCGTTCATCCTGAACACATGCATTTTATCATTCTAATAATCTTTGTTTTATTAAGGACAGCCCACGTGATTGCTGTGCGTTTTATAAATAGCTTATTTTATGTTTACAAACTTTGTCTGTAACACGTTTTAACGAATATACCGTTGTATAACAATCGTATTTAACAAACAAATGCGAATTATGATTGACAATGTTGTATCTAATGCGTAATCAGTCAATCGTTTTCCCACAGCTGGGACACAGACTTGCTCTCTATTGTGCTAGGACATATCAGTTTCCTCACGATGTTTTCCTTCACCGTTTTGAGATTTGTTAAGAATTGTGATTGTTGATGGTTTTTTTAATCAATGTTGTTGATGAATTTTTTTCAAAATTGATTATAATCAAAACATTTAGCGGCAGGCCCAGAAGATGGCGGTCTGATTTGGACTCGAAAATCAAAAGGACCACGGATTCAGTTTTCAGATACCCGAAATTTTCAGTTTTATATTTTATCCAGTTTTCACTTTTATCTTAGTAACTAAGATAACAAGTTATTCTTCTAAGTCTTAGTAGAATATGATTATTTCAATAATTGGGTATGGATAAGTCAGATGGAAGACGTCGACTAGTAAATAAAGGCTCATTAAATACAGAAGGATGTAAAAATCGACCTATTTACCACTGGAATGTTTCACTTTGTATGGAAACGTACTGGCACGGCAGACAATGTGAGTATTTTTAAAAGGAAATGCAATATAAAAACTTGGCAAGACTTTCTCAATTATGTGATAATATTAAAAATGTCAAGGTTCCACTTTGAAACTAAAGATAGTGCAAGTGTATCTGATCTACATTCCTCTGATGTCATTTTAATTAAAACAATGCCTAGAACAATAAGTAAAATTCGACATTGTTATGAGGTAAAAGCAATCGTTTAATAGACCAATGGATCCACATACATTGAACAGGATAAATTATTAGAGGAAAAGGTAGGTATCATGGCCGTCGATCGCGTGTGTTAACACGTCCCATAGGATATTAGAAACGTTTATGTCAAAAGCATAGTAAATTGTGCAAAGAGTTTTGTACCCAGATATAAAACATAGCTTCTAAAAAAGTTTACTGCAGTGTATTGACCTCTTTAGTCTTTGGAAACATTTCTGTGTGAAGAAATATTGAAGTCTAAAAAATGACTGAAACATTGGAAGCAGATATTTCTGCCTATTGTTATTTTGATGGACTAAGCAGGCTGTGTGCCTGATGGGAAACTAAATAGAAACTTTCATTCCATAATAAATCCTTTAGGGGAAATACTGGGTTCCTGTACCTTTGCGCAATGCTTCTAGACCCAGTGGTTAAGCTGCGTGTTATAAACTTGGCCAGTCATTTTTTTATCTAGAAGATTTTTTTTATATGGCATTCGTATTGTTATACGGGACCCCGAAAAGAACGTTTAAAAAACACTTGGTTACACGAACGCAATAGTTTATTTTGGGGTTTGACCTTGTACACTTTCCGGTTAACAATAATTCGGAACTGGCAGACAGAACGATAAAAACGGAGATGGTAGAGGTTCGGCGATCGAGTCTGCCGTTAAAATGATGACAAGACAATTTAGAGGAAATTTTAATAATCGATTATTATTGATCATTAAGGGTTTTCCCTAGCATTCGGAAACCGTAACAGTATCCAGTACATTTAGCATAATCACGAAAAGAAGGATGCAGTCTGCTAAACGTATGTAGATGTGCATAGCTTTAATACTGCGTAGGATGTAGGATACAGACATGCATAACTCTGCATCTGCGTAGGCGCATGTTTTAAAGCACAGAATCCCAGATATACGATCATTCAACTACCGTACGCTGCCGCTGCACCGGTAGCTGACGTCACTATATTATTTATATTAGAAATATAGAATAATAATAATAAAATACCTAGGTAGGTATTTAAATATTTTTTTTATACCAAATTACCAATATTCAGCAAGAAACACCATCTGCTTTTCGTGTTCATTGTAGGTACTCCAAGATAAGAAAATAAACACCGCAACAGATTCTTTGCATTCCTTGTTAAAATTTTAACGTCGTGCATGTTGCATTTTTTACCTAAGCAGATAGGTGTGTGTCTACCTCAGATTGATTCTTATCGCGTTTTAGCATCAGCCTGTAGACTACCTACCGATACCAATGACTTTGATATTGTATTCATCATGATTCGCCAATCATGCAATAAGCTGTGACCAATCAATACATACCTATGTAAGTACCTGCACTGATATCGGGTCCCCGTATATTAGGTAAGTAACCTATCTCATATTTTTTATTTCGTTCACTGTCAAGTAAGTATTTTTTTTTTATAATGGCATCTCGCTGGTCTTCCTATGGGGCTGTCGTCTGCTTCACCGGACTATTCTGTGGGTGCCTTGAGTTCAGTGTAAGGGCCTACAGCATAAGGGTGAAAGGTGGTCGATCGTCAGTAAGCGCGGTAGTACCTATCCCTATCTTAATTTATTGTAGTTATTAGTACCTACTTATTATTGTAAGTTCAAAAGATCTACAATGTCAGATCATCATCATCATTTCAGCCGAAGGACGTCCACTGCTGGACATAGGCCTCCCCCAAGTGTCGCCACATTGACCGGTCCCGTGCGTCTCGCATCCAGCGGATCCCTGCAACCTTTACCAGGTCATCGGTCCACCTAGTGGGAGGCCTTCCAACGCAACGTCTTCCGGTTCGCGGTCGCCACTCCAGAACTTTTCAGCCCCATCGGCCATCCGTTCTGCGAGCAATGTGCCCTGCCCACTGCCACTTAAGTTTGGCTATTCTTCGGGCTACGTCGGTAACCTTGGTTCTTGCGGATGTCCTCATTTCTGATTTGATCACGCAAGGAAACTCCGATCATAGCCCTCTCCATTGCCCTTTGGGTGACTTTAAGCCTTCTGATGAGGCCCATTGTGAGCGACCATGTCAGATAAGTTATTTAAATTACTTACTTACACCTGTTTCAGTCTGAATAACGTTCAGTCTTAAATTAGACTTGCTATATTTCAAGTTTTCCACTACCTATTAACTGCCTTTAGTAAGTAGTAAAGATATTGCCTACCTTGCTATTTTTGTGGTATAACTGACGATATAAAACATTACCTTCCGACAGTTTACTTCGACAACGTTAACCTACATAGGGTGTGGTGAAACAATATTTACATTTGAGAAGTAATTAGGTAGGCTACCTAAAGCGGTTATAACTGCCGAATGTCATCGATTTTCTAATTTATGAAAAGTGAAGACCTTCATAGTCTCAGTAGAAACCATAGATAAGCATAGGCTTCGGAAAGTCTGAAACCATGTTTTTTTTTTAGATTTTGGGTCATTGAAATACATTATACCTACCTACATATTTATAATGTGACAATGAAGCGCTAATAGCATGGTCCATTTCGAAAATTGGCGAATCACCAGAGTAAACACTGTTTTTTTTTTCAAAGAGAAACAGACTTTTGGTCTCACTTGTTTAAAAATAAATAATACGTCGTAGGTGGGTACCTAAATACGCCCTACGTATTTTCTTTTGATCGTTTGAATAATGTATAGCTTTAATATCTATTAATACAGAGAAAGTAACTAATTAAGATAGTAATAATGCTAATGACAATAAATGTTGTGACTAGACTAGCATTAATTACTTGTTTACATACTTAATTAAAAGCTTACACATGTTATACACAAAGAGTGCAAAAACCAACTAACATGTAAGTAAATAAAAAAGTAATCTTGGTGCCAAATACCATTAAAAGATTATCACACTAGTACGATACAGTAGCGAAGGTTCAATTTTTGTAAGAGGTAACCCGGAGTACCTACATATCTTTAATGTGATTATATTATTTGTCTATAGAATATTGACTGTGCCATTTTTCGAAGGGAATCCGGTAGGAGTCCTGTTGTATGGATCCTTCGCCACTGGAACGATATCTTCTCGCCAAAACAGACGAGGTCGACGCTCATTAGAAACCAGATATTCGCAATATGACGTAAATTTTATTCGAAGATCCACTCGCTTGTATAAATACATGTAAATTGTCGAAAACAAAGCTCACGGGTGATGTGCCAAATTGAACGAAACGACGGTTTGATATAGGTACACTAGAAATAGATCACGGTTTAAAAGAGCTATATTTCTTCATAGAGAATAAATTATTTGAATGGGAGCGATTCATTTGTTTGGTGAGGTTTACAAGCCAACAAATTGACGACGTAGCGCGAAGACCCAGACCAACATAGCTAATACCTACCTTCTATAAATTCTTTCTAGTCTATAGCATGCAGCCGATTTCTATGTAGTTATAATCATCGTTATCATTAATATTCTAGTCAAACCCCTTAGGCAAGGCTTCGACTGCCTTTTAATAATGTCGTACGTGGAATAGACGTAATTTCTTTTTTTTTATTTCGTCTTACATTCTCTGTAGCGTTTTTTATGTCCATCTAGGTATAGGTAGATGTGTTGTCTCTTTTAATGTCTATTTATGAGAGGATTTAAATAATTTAATTCTAAACCAAATAGAATAACATGTTGACATTTAAATATCATGATATTGGGTATTCAGCAAATGTATTTCTTTCTATGGCTCGGAAAATCTTGCAGCGAAAAGGTCAAATATTTATTAGATAAACTTGTTTTTCTATTATATACCTACATTGTTTTAAGAAGATTACGCTACGATACAAATTGTTTTGATCAATGACAGCTTACGTCAAATAAACGCGGTTTCTTAGTTTTATTCTGTGTTATCTTTAGTGATTTACAGACAGGGCCACCTCTATTGACAGGCCAATGAACTTTACTATGTAGGTAGTACGGTTACGATCGAGCTCAATGTTATTTATTAATGAAACCGTTTTATATGTATATAGATAGATACCTATGTAGATTATATTTGACTATTTATTATGCCTAAGTTTTTATTTGACTAATATTGAATTATAATCTCAATCAATCAATCAATCAATCAATCAATCATTTATTTGTCAATCTAGAGTTTATTAATAAAATTATTTAAGTTAGGCGCTCCCTCATCTCCCGAGCATCCGCCTATAATGTAACAGTTTGGATGCACTCTTTCTGTACAAAATCGAATGTTCGATTTGTTACATTACAGGCGAATGCTGGAGGGGACAGGGAGCGCCTGTACTGGATAATATTCCTGTTACCTATGCATTCCTATCAGTTTAATTTCAGCATCATCAGTTTATGGCGTTTCCACTGCTGGGACACCGGGCTCCTCTTGGCGAGGAGTGGGCCTTAATCAACCATTCGGGCGTTGGACTTGAATTTCAACAATATTTACTAAAAGTTACGAATTGGTTTGTAAACGAATTATCGAAAGTATCATTTTATTAATAGCAAGGAAGGTATTACCTACTCGTAGCTATAAGTGAAACAAGATATTGACACAAGAAACAAGTAACCTTATGACCATCGCTAAGGCCGGTCTACACTGACTCACACGCGTCCCGTGGACTTTATCTCGCCTTATTAAGCGGAACAATGATTCATTCCCAATAATAAATAAAAACATAAGTCATTATTGAAACTTGATTTGTGTTTGTGAATAAATAAATTGTTTGATTCACACATTACTGAAATGAGTAAAAATGATTGTAGAAGACTGAAGAAACTATTGATGGACTGTGTGAAAGATGATATAATTAGAAACTGAAGTGACACATGAGATTACGTCTAATAGAGGGGTATG
The DNA here is from genome assembly GCA_963082995.1 of Noctua comes. NCBI lineage: Eukaryota > Metazoa > Arthropoda > Insecta > Lepidoptera > Noctuidae > Noctua > Noctua comes. The sequence continues at coordinate 11,549,203 of OY720281.1, read as the reverse complement.
GTAGCAGAAGACGCGCTACGCCAAAATAACTAACCCAAAACCCAAACTAACTAGCCCAAATTAACCTAACATAGTAGACCAGTGGTAACGGCGCCGATATGCGAGTGTAGGTCTTGGGTTGGGCACCAAGGATGCACGTGACGTCGGACGTGTGATTTATTTCGTCATCACTGCTCTCAAAATACCGAAGGACGGCATCGTCAGGGAACCGAATATTCGAAGACATGGGACATCTGAACGCCTGTGAGAACATTATAGCGCTGATCATCATACTACACACGTTTCCGTGGACTCATTCATAATTGATAATAATTGTGATACACGCTCCGACTGCTAATGAGATTTGTCACGGACTTGACTGCCAATTTTAAACCATTAATGGAAATTAAATTATGATAATATTCGGCAAGCATACCAATGTTATGTTAATTAATTAAGTTTAATAATACATAATTATAACGATGTCTATGTTAATATTGCTAATGTTAATAATTGGTATGTTAATTTTTCCATAATGCATGTGCATAAGCCTCCAAAATAGCAATGGTTCTGAGTATTATTTGAAAATGAGGATTGGATTTTGTTTAGATATCATCATCATTCTCCAGTCCGAAAATATTTGGAGTCGGCGCAGCATGTTTCCTTCCATACTTCACTATTACTCGTCATCTCAACAGTCACCTCCTTTTTAGCCATATCATCCTACCCCCCGTAGCATGACCACCGTAGAAAAGAATTTCTTTGACGGAAGAATCGACAAAATGACAGTTTGTGTCGACACAATGACAGATTTCTTTGCACTATCTGTCATTTTGTCGGTTCTTCCGTCAAAGAAATCCTTATCTACGGTGGTCATGCTACGGGGGCTACACACAGTCCATCCATCGTTTCTTTGATCTTCCTTTATTTATTTATTTAGGATATCCAACAAAGGATGTACACAGATCATACGAAACCCACGCGTTTTTACTTTTGTAGCCAAGTAGGTACCTATATTAAATTCAATTCGAATTCGAATTAATATCACTAGGTGCTAGAAATGGGAAAAAATATACAGCAGACATAGTAAATATAAAAATGTAGGTTTCCAGGTCTAGAACATAAAACTTGAATCTGGTATCTAATAATGTAAGTAGGTTGTACCTACCTAGTCACAGCAATTAAAATGGTTTTTTGTAAATGTTTTCATTATGTATTCGTTTATTGTTGTTGTACAATATCAGATTATTTTGTGTATTGTAACTATGGGCCTTCGATGCCTGAAAATAAAAGTGATTGATTGATTGATCGATAATAAATTTATGAGAAAAGACACACTTGTTCTATTAGTAGAATTTCTCATTGCGCAATGTTATTAGATATAAATTTCAAAAAAGTAGGTTCAGGTTAAGTGACATTAAGTAGGTTCATAGAATCTGGGTTTTTTTATCGATTCGCTTTCAAAATGGAGGTGTTATTCAACTTCTTTGTTGATGTTTGATAAAAACTGTGTATTTAATTAATCATTTCATACTTACATAATTATGATTGTTCGTTTACCACTATTTATTTATTACTTAATTGGTATATGAGTGGTTATAAAAATCTAAAAACACTGCTATATATAACATCATGATTCTGTGAATATAAATGTACCTAGGTAGGTACATTGATTGAGCCTGAATCAATTAAATTGAACTGAGAGAAAAGTCTAATGATATTGTGACTACCGGAGCGTTCCTATGCGATGTTTCGTAATAAACGCAGTGTTCCCCACCGATTGTCAAGAGTTTCAGAATAACATTCGAATAAGTTCAGGCTACAATAAAATAGATTGTTTGAAATTAGAACACAGATGTGGTGAACAACCATAGATAATATAGAATTGTGTGTTGCTCCCTCGTTTAGGTTCCAGATCTCCCTACGTAATGGAACTGTCCGCTACTTACCACCATGCCAAAATACCTGATAGTTTTGCCAATGGTCTGAAATTAGACCACTTTCTTTGGGTACCTAGCTACATCATGAATTAATATAAAAACGTATAAAACCTATGAACTTTAGACCCAATCATTGCGTGTTCTAACCGCACGTGCGTTTTTGGCACCGGTTTGTATGTTCTATGTATAGGTACTATAACTATTAGATCGAATGGACGTCATTATCAATGCAACCTCGATATTGGATTAACTACACAATGAAATAAAGGTTTTTTACATGAATATTTAGTAAATAGATGTACCTACCTATTTGTAATTGATCACGAATTCATCGACATAGATACATGTAAGGACGCGCGTTTTATATTCAACGGCATCAAGGATGTTTGTGTTGTGTGAACAAAAATTGTTAGATGTAGGTACCTACGTAAATTGTCTTAATAATCTACAGACATTATTGTCCTACTCATCTTGATCTATATTGGGAACGGCTGCATTGGCGTCTAGACTCCCCAGCTGCAGCTGCATTTTTTTTCTCGTCTCGGCACAAAATAAAGTGTCTAACGGAAAAGTTTTGTCAGCCAATGAGGTTGGTATCAGGGTGACCAGAATACTGTGAAACTTTTTGAGATTGAAGAATTGCTGCAACTTTGATTGTTGATATTTTGGGATATGTCTCAAAATCAACCTAACTTTACCCAGCTATTATAAATTCATTCAACACATTTAGGTCTATTTAGGTAGCCTAATCTTATTTAATGATATAACCTATAGCTTTTCTAAGTAGGTACAAGTACGTTATGCCTACCCGAATTCATTCAATAAAATATGATAAAGAATCGAATCTAAATCATTTTCCTGTTGTATTTTTATTTAGGTACGGAATTTCCAACGCAAATAGGTAGGTACCTAATACAATTCTTCTGTAAAGATAAAATTTAGTCATATCTTAGTCCTGCAAAAAAAACCATTCATGCTTTTGTAGGCATAAAACACAATACATTTATCAGTCTGTTTCTTGTATGATTTGGATTAGATTAGACTACCTAGGTACTAGGTACCTACCATACGTATACCTACCTAGTGCACTAAACTTGAACTGAACTCATAGGTAGCTGTACTTCAATGCAATGAATCATTTTAGACGAGTTCCTTAAATGAGTAACAATATTTGCAATAGTGCATAATGTAATGAGTCTCCGAGATTCGTCAGCGACTGCAAAAAAAAAAAAATAACGAAGAGCATTTATGCTCTTGATATAGGTACAGCTACATTCATTCTAGAAACACATAACGATTTGGAAACGACAGCTCCTACTTATCTAGGCCCTCAAGTAACCCCTAAAACTGACCTGCTTTATGCTTACCTTTCACTGTACCCTGACCTGAATCAGTTACAGCTAAGGGCTCATTTAATTTATGTAAGTGGCATGGTCAACATACACCCAATAGGTAGACAGACTTTGACATCTACCTAACATTGCAAGTGCAAGCCATCCGGACCACTTACAACCACTTAGCCGAACCCCTGCCAAAAACAGCTGATGATTAAGGAACAAACAGCCCATTATAGGCAACCTAACCGTCACCTACGTCACACCCTGGTGCAGTTACACCTGCAATGACCTGCATAATAGATTGTCTATGCCCCCGCAGTGCTAGAAAGCGAAACTGGCAACACAAACACTGTGCAATTAAGGCCTAATGCTATGGTGTGCACGTTTCCTTACGACATTACGCTGAGGTCAGTGTGATGTCATGGGTGCATACCTGATGTGCATGGTAAACAATACCATATTCCTCAAGCTGAATGTAGAGGAAAGAGATTTTATCTACCTATATCGTCATAAAACTTTTGTTTCACCTATTTGAAACTGTACGGTTTGCATTAATGAAGTTAATCCGAATTTAATTGTTTAAGCCAGCATTAAGAAGACTGAAGAATGAGAGTATGGCTAAAAAAGAGGTTTTTTTTTAAATTCAAAATCTGTATAACAATAACATGTAAAAATTCTGCCAAACTGCAAAACAGTTTGTCGGCAGTTGTTCTCGTTTCACAATATACCATATTTTAATTTTAATTTTAAAAATAAAATAAAAGAAAGTGAGTTTACAGAAAGAAAGAAATTTACACATTTTACACCCATGGAAAATTTCTTGCTATTGTCCATAGATGCAAAGGTAACTGCTGAGATGACGAGTAATACAGAATTTTGGTAGGAGAAAACATGCTGCGCCAACCCTAAATAAATTGGGATAAGAACAATAAGACTACAGTCTGAGATTGAGATAAGGCAGCGCCTGATGGCCTGATAAAAATGAAGGCTGTAAACGACAATTATTGAGCCCCACTAATGGCCCATTGTGTCCCTGTCATGGCAAAGGATGGCTTGCATTCAGCGTTGAACCTAACCATGACATTCCAACAGGTAAATATTTATTTTAATAATTAATAAAGAATTATTAAGATGGTATCGCATTCTCATTGTTTTTTGTTCGCTAGTTATATTTGATTATTTAATTATCTGTGTCGAGGATTTTCAGGCCTTACTTACTCAATCAATATCAATTTCTTAATAATTTTTCGAAAAATTATTTAGATATTGATATTGATTATTTCGGACGACTGGCCTGTTTTATGGCCAAAGATTCAGCATTGCCATCCAACGTGGTAATACTGCCAGCCTTCTGGGCACTTTTCCTATTGACAGCGATGTGGACGAATTTTTTGCCGCCCTGTAATTCTTTTCTCCTTTTGATACTTGTACATATTTTATTATTCTTTTGATCTATAAATTGTAGTTTGTAAACTTTAATTGAATGATTAGATACACAGTCAAAGTCATTTTTCGAAAACAATAAGCAACATAAGCAGCATAGTGTAACGTTGTCTAAAATAATGTAGATTATTATTAAGTATTTACGAAGTAATGAACTGTTTTCCTTACTAGTTAATCGATTTTATAATTAGTTAACCTTGTAATCAATTCGCTTATTGGATACAGAACATTAGGCAGACTCAAGACCTGTGTTTTATTACGATGAAACTTTTCCACAGAATAAAAATATACTCGAACGATATTATACCACTGACTGGGTGCATATAGGTACATTCTGGGATTTAGAACGAGTAATGACGCGTGTTTATAAATAAAATTTCATGTTTTTGCTCGTTTTTGTTCCTTCCTTGACATTGAAGATCCCTCTTCCATTTGGAAGTGTCAACATCAGAAGTAAATAAACGAAAACTTTTGTTTTATTTATTCAATTGTCTGTGAGAAATAATAAGTCGCAGGCTAGCACAAAATGTAGTTTTACCTTCTGGCATTTAGTCTCAAAATAAGGCCGATCATGTTCGTATACTACATTTTGTAATAAAGTGAATGGAAACGTAAAGAGCACATCGAATGCAAAACCGCGTGGTAGGTATGCACTGAATAATAAACAATACCTACCTGGTCTACGTGCTAGAGTATCCCATAAACAATTTAAACGTATTTTTTTGGCTAATTGTGATTTCAAGTTCCTAACTATTTCGTATTTTTGAGGTGTTTCCAATTCTATGTGTTATTTTAACGTGAGATTAATTGATGGCCCGTTTCTTTATCTAATTAATTAAAATTCTTTTTCGGTCATGGCCATAATTAAGAAAGAAATATCTTTTATTACGTCCATCTTATCGGTTAATTTTAAGTAGGTATATAAGTAGGTTAGTTTTCGATAAGCGCTAATGGGATTAATATTAGCTATTGGTAGCATTAGTGACCGCAGCTAAAGTTCACATATGAAAAAAATCGATCTCCGACTACCTACCTATATTTAAAAAAAAATATTAATTGCAAATTAATTTAAATAAGTAAAGCTGTCTTTTGTTTCTTAGGTTGACATTGTTTACCATTTTGCACAAATATGTAGGTACATAGACGAATGACATAATGTTTAAAACTTGTTTTGGATTTTATTCGATGTAAAAAAAATACATATACATACCTATATCCTACACAACACCTACAATATTCATTATACAGGCTAAGTATGCTAATTTTAATATCATACAAAACTAGGTAGTTGCCTGCGTCTGAGTTTTAAACATAATATTATAACAAGTAAGTAGTTGTATGATAATTACTAGCACTTTGAAGCGAGTTTTCGACTCCCATTCAGGCAATCAAACCATTTTGACTAAAAAGACTGTGCTTGACAATGGTGGAAAATATCAAAATATATGCATGCAGTGTAGAGTGTAGACAGATGTGGACGAATGAGAAGCACTGCAAAACTGTCAAGAGAAGAGCTCGACTCAAATTAGGTACATAATTGATTGTTTTGAAGACAAAAACGTAACGGCAGGAAGATACAAGGTATGACAGCCGATAGAGATGGAGCGGCATGAAAGAACATAGTTATCTACGGCGGCTTAAAAAATGTGAGATAAAAATACGGATGGTGAATAAAAGAATTAGGAATTGAATAAACCATACACAGCAGGCAAAGACACAACACATCCTAGACAGTTAGATAATGCACTTATTGGAAAACATTCAATGGATTGTTTCTATTAGTTAAAGACGGCATGTGATTAATAGGTGTTGAACGAATGTTTGTTAGGCACACATAACTCAATGATTCGCAATAACTAATGAATACACGTTGGATTGCATTGTATCGTGTTTGATATTTTTTGTTTGCTCTTTAGATACTTTTGCATTGAATTTATTAACAAAAGACTACGTGATGACTACCTCAAAATACTATACAAGGTGCTAAGTATTGGCTGTTTCATCAGAAATAAAGCCGTGTATGCTCCTACTAATTAGGTAGGTACCTATATTAATTTTGTGTACCAATTATGTGCCAAGAAATTCAGATACTTGGGTACTTTCCTCGAACTTGAATAGCATCCAAAAACTTTGAAATACCCGGGGAATCCTGACTGATAGCAGTAATGAAAACAAAGTTATACCTATCTAGTTTATCATCGTACACACGGCGGCAAATGAAGCTGTACATTAATTTCCAGTATAACGGCCTCGGTTTTCATAGATTTCCTATACAATGAGAGATCCGCATAAACTGGTTTTGTATAGCTTGATTGGCCGTCAATGCCGTCATGCGTACACGTTAAACTAAGTTTGAAGTAGCAACGGGAGCCGGGTTCATAAACTTCAGAGAACATTATGACAAACAAAATAAAATTAAAGTTACGAGGTGATAATTTGGTAAATTCTAGCATAAATAACACAATGTTCAAGCAAGATTAATGAGATTCATGAAAGATGGGCAAACGAGCTGTTAAATAATATAGAGAAGACGTAATAGATGGACTAGCTAATACATATAAGAATTAAGAAAGATCAAGGTCTAAGCTCAGCAGTAGATGCTTGTAAAATACCAGTGAATGATGATGATGAAGAAGCTTAGACCGAATTATTGTGTGATATAGAAAGGACCCAAGAAATAATGAAAATAATCTTACTTCTAGTCTACATGAAACAAGTATCGATGTGGTTCGACTGGTATTCAAGTAGTTAGACCGTATCAAACATTGACGACAAATTATAGCCTGCTCAGGTTGCGTTAATACTCATAGTTTTCGTAACAATGAACCCAATATTATGATTTATCGGTTTAACTCTACGCAATAGTAAAGAACGGTTTCACGGTGTTATAGAACAAGTACTTCCCTTTTGGCACTGTGGCGTGTATCGCCTGCCAATCAGCACTGGCCATCATACACAATTTACTTTTCACGGAAGCTGACATTAGAAAATCTTTGGCAAAACGAACTTTCTTTTTTCAAAATTTCGCACGTTGAAGTTGTATGTGGTGTGTATTTTTAAATATTACCAAAGAGAATTTAAAGAAGTGTGAGATTGAAATATTGGTTGCCAAGAAAATTAAAAAAAAAACAAGTGTTATAGACTCCCACAGGATTCAGCTGCTATTGACGTGTTCAGTGACAGTGCTTTGCTTTATTTTTGTCTATCTTTTTATTTTTTGCTCCCCTACGAAGTAAAATAAGGAGGGTTCTAAATTGAGTAGTCAGACAGTCCTAACAAATAAATGATTTGGTTTATTATATTTAGCTGATTGGCATTTACTTTTGTACCTTCTCCTGTTACCTGTATCTTGTACAGAATATGGAAGCTAGATGTGTTATTTGTATTGCATGTCTGTAAAATAGCCTATTTTACTGTTGCCAAATTCAAAATATCAACAATCGTTCAGTAACATTGTACTATTTTGATTCTTCGATTCGGTTTCTTTTGCAGATGTCACTTACCATGAATATAGGTACCTATGTACATTTCGAATAATTAAATTACATTGTAGCAAATTACAAAAAAAAAGAAATTTTGTAATCTTATCTATAACTTTTATCATGGATTCGTTAATCAGATAAACTATCTCTGCTATATTATGTAGAAGGCACTATATCAGAATTTTCTGTGATATTTCTGAGAGAACTGTAGCACTAATGCACCGAGTTTAGTGCAAATGAACTTGTTTTCAAGTACCTTTTTCTCAGTACGTATTTACTTTAAAAAAAATCAGTGTTTACAGTAGGTAGTTAAAACGATATTCCACGTTACAAAATTAAAAACCTTGTAGCGTGTTTGAGGGACAATGGTAATAGTTTCAGAATGTTTATCACCGGTAATGGTTGTTCTCAGGACTTGTTAGATAAGATATAGCCAAGCAGGAGTTGTACTCACTTTCCCGTGAAGTAGTCGGAGATCTGGCTGACCTTCCAGAAGATCTGGAAGAGCAGCATGAGCACCGTGTGGTTGATCCATGTGTAGAGCTTGTGGCAGCTGTCCATAGCGCCCGCGCCGCTCGCGTCGCGCTCCCACAACACCTTCGGAAACGAAAACTCACTCATCCGTCACACGTCTATTTGCAAGGGTAATACCGAAATTCAAATCCACGAGTCTACGGCGTAAATACGAATAATATTCGGAACGGAAAATTCGAAGTAGCGTTTCGGAAACGTCCGCCGCGATCGAAGCACAGGGGTAGTTTGGCGCTTATCAATCGAGCGGCTCTCGACCGAAAATAGCGACGATAATAGAGCGAGCGACGATAAGTTTGACCGCGCTCGAACGCCGGTGCACGCGAACTGTGGCCATGAGAATTCCACTACAACTCGGCTCGTCGAATGACGAAAGATGACTCAGTTGTATCACGTTGTAGATATCGGGTATTTGTTTCTTTGCTTGGTTAGCGTGGAATGCGAGGCAACACTCGACTGAACGACACACTATGTCAGGACAATAAGGCACATTAAGCACGTGTTATTTTTTTTTTCGAGCCCCATAAGGCCAGTGGCAGGGACTTCGTCGTATTTGTACCTGGGTTTTTTTTTTCAATTTTGTTTTTCGAACAACTTCGATGTAATGTAGGTACTTAATTCGATGCACATCTAGACGATGTTTGCTTTTTTACAATTATAATTATGTTTTTAACTTACGATAAAAATAAAACAACAATAAATAAAGACTAGGTTGTATTGATCTAAAGCGGAAACGAGCGAGGTCTCTGAAATAATCAACTGGTAACTGCAACAGTGATAACCGCGTTTGTTTATTTTTGCTATTGTATAGTTCATAACATATAGTATCTAAGAGCTGGGCGCTTACTATTGGTTACGGTCATATGTCTTTTTTATTACACTCCATACTGCTATGTATTTTACTAGGTACTGAAAAATATTTTTATGCCTATTGTGTTTCAGGATAGTTCAGTAAGGCTTATACTTATCATTAATTCTGTCTGAGTCTGTGTTAATAAATCTAGGAGTAAAAAACCCGTAACACTGTTTACAGGTAAAACAAACAAATACAACAAAATAACAGCAACACGATTTCACATATATTCAAATTTCAATAACGGTATTTTAGTTTTATTAAAAAAAAATAACGGTGTTGATGTCTGGAGATAACTAACTACGGCAATTTATTAAAAAGTGGAGCACGAATGAGGTTTAAACTGTAAAACTTCTGGATTTTTTGATTGATGAATGAAAGATGACGTCTAAAGGATTGCCTCCTGATAAGCCTACATATAAGTATTTACGTAATTAACCTCATTCAACCATAAGGCAACGTCATAAACAAAAGACAGTTGTACACAAGCCCACATTTTCCCTGTGCCTACGGAATTACCCTAACGTCAAAGGGACTTATATAAATTATTTGAGGAAGATATCGCAAGAATACACAACACTACAAAATATTTAAATAAAGAAGACGAAAGTCTGACCAATAAACTTTACAGCATCTGCTATAAAAACTAATAAAAAGATAGCTTCAATTAAAACTGTCATCATGACGTTTATCCCGTAGCTGTAATTCACGTATGGCCATGGTAAAGTCCTTTCATAGTTTATTTAAGGCTAGTTATTAAGTTGGCTCACCTGAGGGTTGTGTAAAAAATATTGTATTGAAACTCCAGGTAAAGCGATAAATAAAATGAGAATGGGTGCGCCACGAAAGTACATACCTACTGCATGATCGTGAATAAGGCTATACTGTGGCCGTCACCAAGGGCCGGTCAACGCTCCTTCCGCTTCCGAACCTACACCTGCAAACGTTATTGATATCACTTACTTATTTATAGCCCTAAAGGGTAAGTACTACGCAATGGAATTGGAAACGAGAAACAGTAACATAAAGGCTTACATGAATGATGGAGTTGCGGGAAAATAATGCCACGACTACTTATTTTTAGAAACGTACAATTGTTATTGGTACTCCTAATTTATTGTTGCCACGTATTATAAAACCGTTCCCGGTTAATGGCAATAGGCTCGCACCCTATTACATGGGACTTAAAAACTACTGGCGAAATATGGGTGTACTATTATGTACACTGGGCCCAAGTATTTGGTTTACAGTTTATATGTGTGAGTGAAGTCATAGTTATGCACACAAACACAAAATTAAATTAACTTGACTTGCTGTACGAGCCGGTAATATTCATACAGCCGCTCATTATTATTGTGTGAGTAAACATATTGTACCCTACACGGGGTTTATTTTTTTCATCTTTACGCTTGTCGGGTAATCTAGTAAAAATAATATAAACGAGTTTACAATAAAGCCCAACATTTTATACAAACTTAACATGGTAACCATAGCCGATTGGTGTAAGCGCTTGCGTTAGCTAGTGATCTAACCTCGACGACGCGAGTTCGAACCCAACTGAGGAATTATTTTTGCTACTTTTTACTTTTTGTTTTTTAATAAATTTATTTTGTGGCCAATAAAATTACTCAAGCAAAAAGTAAAAAGTAACTAAATATAACCAATGAAATAATTTGATTTTTTTATTAGATAAACATTGCTATTGTTTGCTTAGCTTATCGCTTGGGTCATTAGCAAATTATCCGTCTCGTTTCTTCCAATATGTTACCAATATAAGAATATTGGTTGTTTTAAGGTTCAATTTGGTGGGGGCTGTATGTTAGAAAAAAAAACTTGTGTGGCCGATACAATGATTTAATACACTGTTGTTTACCTGTTTTTTTGACAAAGACAAAGTTTTTTATTGGTAAGGATTGACGTAAATAATTTGTCAAAGTAGGTAGGTATATAAATTGAATCAAAGTAAAATTAGAGGTGAAGTGAATCAACATGTTAGATAGTAAGAAATTATGACAACTTCTAATCGCATAACAATAACATCACTTCACCATACTTTCAATAATTTACGAGTTGTGGTTTTAAAAAAAAAACGTTTTATACCTACCTACTTATTACTAAGTTTTGTATTTGTTCTAATTTGCTTAACAAATATGAACATTATTTGCATAAAAATAAGATTCATATTCGTCTACTAATTAAAATAAATTCGACTAATAATGAGTCGGCAATCCTTCGTTTTCTATTACTCCTTGTAACCTTCTGCTCATGAGATCTCACAGTTTGTAAGCACACTTTTATGCGGGTGGACAAGAAGGGATCAGCCTTGTGCCTTGCCACGATGTCGTAGTGTCGAGTCGATGAATTTGCCTTTGGTTTTGGCCTAAGATGTTCTACGTCTCCAAAATACGCATATCGGCGGACCCATAACTGCACGGTTCTCCCCTGTGGATAAAAACAGTATTTATAATACTTATAATAATAGCTAATATTATAATAAATAAACACTATATTTTTATACTATATATACACTATGTTTATTCAATATACTTATATATACCTAATTAATATTACTTATAATAATACAATACATAAATATAAGATAAACACTGACATTAGCAAACATTATAATCTATTTTTATTTACGTTATTCAAAGGCTTTTCTTTAATCTGTCTAAAGGCTAGATCAAGCTAATTTTAGACCAAGCTAATTTTATCATAATCATCATACGATTACAAATTAAAAAAAAGAAACTATAATAATTCAGTTATGATAATATATTATTATAACTATGGTAGGTATTGCACTTAAGTTACATTAGTTATTTATTCCTAGTAAACATCCCTTTCAATGTTTACTAGGAATAAAGAGAATAGAGGAGTTAGTTAAAGTGAAGTAGGTATAATATCAACGTAATATCTAACTGTTACTCACCGATATCATTAAGCGCCTTGTAATTTCACTTCATCTCATCGATACGCTAATCGATAACAATTCAAATTGAGTCAGCCCAAAATTTGGCGACGAGTTTGGCTCTTTCAGTAGCGTCCTGTGATGCATTTCACAGGAGCAAACAACAGAACAGGCAGGACACGATATAAAGTGTCCCATCGTTTGTTAGGCAGCACCACATTTACACTCACAATTTCACATAATATAGATACGTTTTGCTCATCCAAAACAACGATTTCCACCTCTTTGAACATTGATAAATGTTGCATGGTTGGATCCACAGAAATAAAACCACACACATGCTCAAGAGTAGTAATCAATAAACTCAGTAATGCAAATACTCGTAGATTGACAAGTAAGAATGCTCATTTTTTATAAATGAAGGTGTTTGAAAACAATATTTTTAAATTGTCGGTAGTTGTTGTCTAAACAGTCAAAATCAAATGGCCTGAGAGTTCAATGTTTGTCTCAAACGTTGGAATTGTTATAAATTCTACTTTAAGTAATGTTTTAACAAAATAATGAATACAAAAAGAAAAATAATATACTATTGCACGCATGATTTGAACTTACGACTTCTCGTTCAGTGACCAAAGACGATAGCCATTGTGCCAGGATTGCTATATTAATATCATGCAAAATATTATATCTCCTTCAGCATCATAAGTGAATGATGACTATATATTGGTATATGGTAATTGATGTGCCACACGCACACTAATAAAAACTGAGCTCGCTCGTTTTATTTTGTGTTTGTGTGCATAACTATGACTTCACCCACACATATAAACTGTAAACCAAATACTTGGGTCCCGTGTACGTCTCTGCCTAATTCTATGAGGATTACAGGCGTATCGCTGTTATGTGCATGTCACATAAAACGCGCTGGATCAAGGAACCACAGTTGGTTCCATGATCTAGGAACACTAAGAATAACTAATCTATATAAGGTCTATCTTTTCATACACGAAATATTTTAAGGGTAACTTCTTTATGTCGTAAAGTCGCCACAGCAACGAAAAAAAAAATTATCTGAGTGTTTTTTTTTAACGAAATTATTATAATTCTAAAAATTTTTGAGACTTTTTGCATAAAACCTTTACTCCCATATTCAAACAATGACAGTAGGTAAATACGACGTAAAAAAGTAGCGTAATGGATGTTCAAAATTAAGGAGCTAGTATTTATTTTGTGGGTCAAGTAATTTTAAATTATTTATTTTTCATAAAAATATACTCAGATAAAAATAATCCCTTGAAATGGCTTCGTTATAACCGTTAGATGATTCCCTGAAAATATTTCGTGTATGAATAGTTAGACCTTATATATCAAATATTATAAGAGGAATCGTATGTAGGGGTAATCTCCGGAACTAATGATATAATTCTAAAAGTTCTTTAACTGTTAGAAAGCTACATTATTCGCGGGTGCTATAAGCTATACATTCTATTTTATATCATGCCTATTTGCCGAGCTATCACAATTAGCGAAGTGCTAGTTCAGATATAATTAGACAAAAACTACAAAATGTTGATGACAAAAATTCCACAATTGTTGCTAAGTTTACATACGATGAATGGAGCATTTCTTTCATTGAAGTGTGAAATGTACTTTTCAGTCAAATGACAAAAGGCGATTCGGTAGGTCTGTACGGTATGTTATCAATAGATGAGTACAACGCGGGATCTGGTGTTATCGGGCCCAAAAGCGGATGCTGCCGGAGCAGATAATATCTATCCACACTCGCTGATGTCATTGCACACAGCTGACGTAGCTATAGGAAAAACATTATCAAACCATATTCTAGCCAGGGACCGTGTGAAATCTATACAATATATAAAATTCAAAGTCCAGGAGGTCTACTCTTATTCGACGAAAAACGAAGTTTCGATCGAAATTTCGCGTATTTCCTACCACGGTTCAATTTCGTTCCGAAATTTCGTACGACCGAAAATTGTTTGACGTTTAGATTCTCTAAACCTACTCTAATTCGAAATATTACGAACGAATATTTGAATTTGACAGACGATTGTTCGGAATTTTAACCTCAAATTTGACGAAACCAAAAGTGTTACCTTTTGATTTTCGTTTTACGTTTAGTTTTGTAAATATTATGAGAAAATTATTGGCAATGGCTACAATAATGCTTTTTATCGAAGCTGCTTTACGTGAAGAACGTACAGAGTGTAGAAGGAACCGACGCCGCCTGCGCAATCAACTAAATATTAGCGAAATTCCCGACTTAAGAGTTTGTAGGAAATTACGGATTCAGTCGGGAAGTATTCGAGTAGCCAAAGTATTCGGGAGTAGCCGAACCCGTATGTGGAGCCATTTTAAACTGAAAAGATGTTTATATGGTTATTATTAGAAGAGGCGATATTTAGTGTTAGTGAAAAATCTAATATTATGTATGTATAATTATGATATTTACTTACAAAGTTTTTAAATCTAAACTTGTGGAGACCCAAAATACAAATAGCAGACTACGACAATATGACTTGAAACTTTATTAAGTGTGTATCGCGATTGCGAAGTATGTAAAAACACACTTGGAAACATGATTTATTTAACACAACACTTGAGAAACACAATTTAGAAAACTTTTCAAAGTATTCAAACAAATAATCGTAAGTTGACATGTTATGATTAGATTGTGAATATACAGACATTTTTGGTCGTCTTACGTTACTACCCATTGTTGGCATGAAATAGTACTCTTCAAATTAGTCGGTTAACAATGACAGTGAAAGGGTGTTTTATAGTGTCGCGGTGAATGTCGTCGAAAATAGAATTTTTATCTAAATCTTTATATTTTCTGCATGAATATTACAAGAAATATTCAATAAATCACATTTTAAATGTAAAATGTAAAAATAAAGCAAAAGAGTTTATTAATTATAAGTTAAAGTAAATACCGTAACTTACTTTAAATGACATCAAAAAAGACCCACACAATATTATAGATTTCATTCGTTCACGAAACTTGTCTATGGCTTCGAACTTCTTGTGCGCGTCCGAAAATGAAATAGAGTAGGATCACTAACGAAACTTCGTTTAAATTTCGTTCGTTTCCGAAGTTTCGTTTCGGAGAAAGAGAGTAGACCCCCTGACTGACTGACTGACTGACTGACGGATATATCAACGCACAGCCCAAACCGCTGGTCCTAGAGACATGAAATTTGGAGGGTGTATTCTTTGGGAAGAGTAGGTATCCAAGGGGTTTTCGAAATTCCACCCCTAATAGGGTGAAATGGGGTGTTGAATTTTCTATGAAACTTAATAATCTCTGGGTCGATTGACTCGAAAATTGGTGAACACACTCTTCTATTAAAATTATGAGACATTTTTATCACAGTTTTTCCAAAATCATCCCCCAACAGAGTCAAATAGGCTTCGAAGCTCACTTAGACGGCCGCAGTGTTGCGCAGGGCATGCTGGGCGCGGGAGTATTTACCTATTAGTAAGTAGGTAGGATTTTTCCGAAGTAGACGTGTCTGTCAATACAATATGTGAAATCCCGATTATCGCGTTGGCTCGTGATACGCGACTGTGTTATTAAATATTATGTAAAAGTATTATTGTCTATAAATTAATTCCTAATGAATCATTTGATTGTTGTCACCGGTATCCAATCTCAAACCAAGGTATCAATATTTCACATTATGTAATCTAATTGATATTACTATGAACTAATATTTGTAAGTTGTAAGTAAATGTAAAAAAACGCGAGTGTGTCTGTATTTGTCAAATAAAATTAAATACTTACACTAACTATTCTTTATTACCTATTGAACTTTAAAAGTAAAAACTAATAATTACACATATATCTTACATAAACTGTTATAAATGCGAAAGTTTGTATGGATGGATGTTTGTTACTCAATCACGCCAGAACGGCTGAACCGATCTGGATGAAACTTTACACGTAGATAGATTATAGTCTGGTATATAGTACATGTATAAATTTCTTATTATCCCAGAAGTAAGATCCCATGGGCAATTCCCGAACCCCACGCGGGCGAAGCCGTGGGCATAAGCTAGTGGTATATAATATACAACTCTCTAAACACGTCTACAAAATGACCACCGCAAAATTTAATAGCATAAACGATTAATTACATTTGTGCGCCAAAATAACAGATTCTTGGCACTTCGTTGAATTTTCACTGGGTCCAACTGTTTATAGTTCACGGTCTCGGTCAGCATTGCAAACGTTTTGCGTTACTTTAATAGGCTTGTTACTAGAATTTCCTTTATTTTCTGATACATTTCCTTTATTTTCTGACACAGCTGTGCCTACTTTTTCTTTATTTTCTGACACAGCTGTGCCTACTTTTCCTTTGACGTTTCAATCGTATCACATATTTCAATTTATTACAGGTTTCCGCGCCTTTGAGATGAATGGACTTTACTTACGAATTAGTTAGGACAATTGTATAATTAGTGTGGTAAACCTTTTTAATTGTATAATTATAAATACTAGCTTATCTCCTCGGCTTCACCCAAGTGCCAAAGGAAAGGAAGTACCTACGTGGTACTACCGGGAATCCGGGATAAATAGTCTTAATTCAGATCAAGGTCTACTGTGTGCCAAATTTCAACTAAATTCGTCCAGTCGTTAAGATGTGAAAAGGGACAGAGCTACTTTCAATTACCTGTTATGTAAAGTTTGGATATACATAGATTAGTATGGATTTTATTCACATAACACTCACTTATTGAAGTTGACACATAAACTCACAAGTATTTTCTTGAACTAGTTAATAGCAGGCCTTATGACCCATGTGGTAAGAAGGAAGTGGTCGTAATTAATCAATATCAAACGTTAGGTACTATACTTCTTCCGTCTACAACAACGTTATATGGAGTTCTTATTGACTTATAGAATAACACTTGTTTTTAACGACCTAGATGTTAGCAGGACTTAAATTATGTATGTCTCAAACGATGTCAACTTCTGGTGCAATTTCATACCTATTGTCAATAATACATATTTTGGAGGAGCTCGTGGCTAAATAATAACAGCCGCTCGGGCCGATCTTTAGGTTAAGCCGTGCTTGCCTAGGTTGGTCTGTGGATGGGTGACCGCCCATTACATACCGAGTTTCCTCCGTGCCTCGGAAAGCACGTTAAGCCGTTGGTCCCGGCTGTCATTTGTAGATCTTTGACAGTCGTTAGGCAGTCAGTGGCCCTAAAAGTCTGACAACCAGTCTTACCAAGGGGTATCGTATTATCCAGTACTAACTGGGTTGTGGAGGTCAGATAGGCAGTCGCTCCATGTAAAATACTGGTATTCAGCTGCATCCGGTTAGACTGGAAGCCGACCCCAATATAGTTGGGAAAAGGCTAGGCAGATGATGATGTCAATAATACATATTTTATTAGCAACCGGCCCATGCTTCGCACGGCTGCATTGGCTAAAGATGTTTACTGTTTTATCCACACTATCTAAATACCTCAGGTACAGGTACTCGGTAAACCCTAACCTTCCAGTAGGTATATGCTGTTAAAATTGCATCAATATCGATCGTGCAGTTTTCAAGAACTAAGCGATCACATATTTATAACATAATCGCCTAAGGGTTAGGCAGAGGTGTACCTTATAGTACACCCACATTTCGCCATTTATATTTTCAGTTCCATGTAATAGGAGCGCGCCTATTGCCATCAACCGGGCACGAATACCACTCCCGTGGATGCTACTGAGTAATTCTTGATGGAAAAACCCAATAACACTGCCCGACCAGGACCCAGGACCTCATGCTTAGAAGTCGCGCTTGTGACCACTCGACCACGAGGCAGTCAACACATATGTACCTATACAGACACAAAAGTCTCTTTGTAATAAAACTACTAATGCTGAAAACAGTTTACACCTCATTTGGAATTACCTAGATTTTATAGGTATGTCTTTAGACCTAATTTACAAATGATCGCTTAAATATTAATTAAGCACGATACCCGATACCAATCATTTTCGTCATAAATCGTAATTCTCCATGTTTCTATTTCGTTGGAAACACATGAATTATGGAGCCATGACCTTTCTCCAGGTGTCTTTTAATTCCAAAGTCACCTTCAGGCTATGAGGCTATCATTCTTGCCACAGTCTATAAATCACAGTTAGCGTTGTGCGTGCCTATTGTGTCCCGTTCAAGTCTAAATGGACTATTTTCATACTTCATTCCGCACAGCTGATTGGCGATGGTGTTGGCAAACTGCAAAATGATGTAATGGTTGCGTAACGAACAAGAAAGCGTATCGACAGTTATGATTTAAAAATATGACTTGCTGTTTGTCGAATTAATGATAATTCTGTACCTATTCAACGAAAGGTCATGTGTGGAGGTGATGAGGAAGGAGATTAGCAGTGTGTCAAAGTGTTTGTTACTTTACTTGCTGTAGTTAAGCTTATACATAATACATAATGTATCTGTCATGTTGTTGTCTCAGTATCATGTGCAGCGGTTCACTCGATCTCATTGCAAAACAATAATCTTGTCTCTGATTCGTCATTCAGTCGTAGGTACTGCTGTTAATTTAATTTAATTACTCTCATATGTGTATTATCAGCTAGTGAAAGTTTCGATTGTAGGTAGGTAGGTATATACACTTGAGTTCAATTTCTGATTACATAACCTTTCAGTATGAAGTCCATTACATTGGAAATCAGACTTATACATACACGCATTGCTCTTATTTATTGAACACTTCGAATAGTACCATCAATTTCTTGAGTGGACATTGAACTTTGTCCAACTTCGGTCCGCGTGCACTAAAGCTGTCCGCAGACGTTATTTAACAAGCTACAGTGAGAGCCGCTTCATCAGTACACCTAATTAAATTATGTAAGCTAATGTAACGATCGCCTACATTCTGTCAGCCAACTATATTGGTGCCACTCAAAAATATTATTTCAGTTTCTCTCCCGCTAAGAGCTCTCCTATAGACAATATTCCTGCATTAGTCGGCCATATGCTATAGGTAATATTAGTTCGTTAAATTGAATTCAAATCATTTGAATTAAGAATAGTCGTAACGGAAAAATTTAATTATTTGTGCCTAACTATCGAACGCGTAGAGAGGAAACGTACCAAACGTAAGTTCGAACGATTTTAAAATTGGAATTTCTAGTTTCTTACATTATGTGTTGACTTAGTTTATATCAACGGGTGAAACGAATTGTGGTTGTTCCAAAAATTTAAACTGAAGTAGGTACTATAGGATATTTAATTTGTACATTTTCGATTAAGCTAGAAGAGCTAAGCGAGAATTCGCTAGGGCTTGTGTGTACCAGACCAAGCTTAGCTTACTGCGTTGTAAGTAAAGCATGAACATAGTTAATATTCAAATCAATACTTAACTATGATTACTATTATTGTGATTGCTAGTACAACTAGTGTGTAGTTCTCTGTTTTATGATTTATTCATGAGACGTCCTTGGATCAACAATTGAGTCTATTAGAGGAATGAACAATAACATGAGTTTTATGGTTGATATATTTAAGGCGTACCGAACATATACCTTAATGGATCAATAGCTTAAGCTCCCTATTGTGTTAAAGCGTTATAAACATCCATCCATCCATCGTCACGAACTTTCGCATTTTCATTAGTGTAAAAATAAATATCATGATAATTTAGTAATGTCAATTGAATCTTTGATTTTTTTTTAATTCGGCTAGCTAGCCCAGCGACTAGTCTAGGCTAGGAGCTTAGAATGTTGATAATCAGGTTTTGAAGGTCAAGTAGATCTTTTTACTACTCATAAGACTCATGCGCACTATGCCAAAAAAGCTTGACTTTTTGCTGATGTCTTTCGATCTTTGAATGTATAGGAAGAACAGGATGTAAGTTATTCGCGACTTCAGACAAAACATATTGGAAAACCCGACAACAACTGATGGGCAGTACACCATCAGACACAGACGACACCCTTCTGGTCAGAGGATCCTCCCTTTTCTGTGGAGGATGGAGAACTTTTTGTACTATTTGTACTGTCCTTTAAGCTTATGTTTATACACTAATACCAAAAGTACGTACCAATAAAAAAAGAGGGAACTATAAACATTAAACCGCAGACAGAAAACACGAGAAGGAATAGGGATGTTTCCTGAAAAAATCGTATTAGTCCGTCAGATAGATTTCCAAAAAATAATGGATACGTATTTTTTCTTTTTTCACGAAAACTAAAAATGAAGACGATACTGTGCTTCGAAAACTACTGTGACGTCATACTTCAGTACAATTTTTACTGAAAAGTGACGTCACAGGCCCCTACTCATGATCTTTGATGCGTTTTATCTTCGTCAATTTTTATAGATTTGATAAAACAAAAAATACGTATCCAATATTTTTCGAAAATCTAACTGACGGACTAAATAGAATCATATTTTTTTAACACAGGAAACATCCCTATTGTGTTTCATAACAGAACTGTCGGAGATGTGCATAAAATAATGTTGATTTACTCATATAGATTTTATTTATTGACGGTTTTCAGAAACAAGCAATCGTAAACACGCTCAAGAACGTTTCAGATGTAAATGAATGACAGGGATTTGCGTCTTATTTCTGCTTTGACCTAGGTGTCGCACGAGCGAGTTTTCCCTGCATTTCTGAGTGTGTTTTATTTTATCGATACTTTGTAGTTTTACTACAATTAAATAGCAAAATGCAGTTGTGTCATTTTTGGATCCACATTACACTGCATCTAACATCTTGTATAAAGGGTGTAACAAGATCCTTAACGAAGCCGAAATGCACCTGTTCTCGACGTCATTGCGATCATTTTTTGTTCTAGACCATACCTGGGAACCTTCTAGTTACGGAGATATTGTGGGTCAAAGATCCAACTTTTCACAAGTTTTTTTTTTAAATACATGTTTTTAATGAAGATTTTTACTTTGAACACCTCGACGACCATCGATCAGCACAATACTTTGAGCGCGTTCCATCGAGTCCTACCGTAAAACGTGATTTTTCACCCCAAAAAAGTAACTTAGTTTGATGTACAGAATGATTGCTTGACGGTTCCGTGAAGGGTCTGTTTACACCCTGTATGAAATTAAACCAAAATGAAAATAAATCTTTGATCTCACTTACCGTTTCGGTTTAACAGCCCCCATCAGTCAGATGTAAACTGCTTGCATCCGTATTCAATTTCAAACTTCATCAAGCTTTATCAAGCCATCACTTAAATCAACAGCTGATGGTCAGCTGACATCATAAAGATCATAGGCCACTGGCCAGACTTATCAGCAACTCCAGAGTGACGTATAGAAAATAACCTATACACAACTAACAACACCAGCCCATTATTGTCCCACTGCGAGGCAAAGGACTCTGTTCATAAAGAGAAGGCATGCCAGCAAGAGTATTGATGAAGGAAACTGCGATTCCAGAATTATAATACTAATCTAAAGAGCGAATTCTCCCTGTCATAGGTACTAACGCAGTACAGAAAGTTGTTTAGTATGATGGACAGAATCCCTTGATGATTCATCATCATCTGCCTAGCTTTTCTCAACGATGTTGGGGTCGGCTTCCAGTCTAATCGGATGCAGCTGAATACCAGTATTTAACATCTAACGACTGCGTATTTGACCTCCACAACCCAGTTAGTACTAGTAATACGAAACCCCTTGGTAAGACTGGTTGTCAGATTTTCGGACCACTGACTACCTGTAACGACTATATCTACAAATGACAGCCGGGACCAACGGTTTAACGTGCTTTCCGAGGCACAGAGGAAACTCGGAATGTAAAAGTTGGTCACCCATCCACGGACCAACCTAGGCAAGCACGGATTAACCTAAAGATAAACCCGAGCGGCTGTTATTTTTTAGCCACGAGCTCCTCCTCGACCCTTGACAATTACTGTAAACTAAACCGGTAGACTGTTTTAACTTAGTGTCCAGGTTTCTTCACGATGTTTTCCCTCAACGGTAAACTTACCACGCTATACTGCCGCCATAAGGAAAAAAGACGTATCTAACATTTTTTTTTTGCAAAATATAAAAATACTGGTAGATGCCATTTTTTTACTGATTTCGAATGTATGTAACTCAATTTTTTTTTTAAATGTTAGATACGCCTTTTTTCCTTATGGCGGCAGTATAATACTCAATAAACAAAAGAGTATAATATTTGCTCCGAACGTGCTCATCTACGTACATGGAGTTATTTGTATTAATCGAGTGACATCGTAGTTCGGAGGGGCGCTTGTATGTAAGGCGCCGTCTAATAAGGAAGTAATCGACGCCCGCGCCGCCTGCGCAGGCGCACCCGTGACCTCTGCGAACGATATTCAGCGAATGAACACAGTTTTTTAATAAATACTTGTTTATCTGATGTTTTAGATTTAAAATCGATAATGCAGCAGGTAATTTTGTGTGTTGTGTCGTTCGATATTACTTAGGGCTACTGAAGAAAAGGATCCTTTACTTTTATTTTTATCCGTAAGGAAAATTATGAGGAAAAGTTTGTAATTTAGGAATAATTCACTATAGCTATACAGCTATACGCTGCCTGCATCAAGCAAATTGATTATCAAGGATTTCTATGAACAAACTGTATTTGACAAAGATCCACACCTAGCTTTTATCACGGGGGTGTTCCTCAAAGCGCAACCAACTAAGCGCAACTAAATTATTCCTCTAAGCGCAACCTTTCACTTCGAAGAATAATTTAGTTGCGCTTAAAAACAGTTGCGCTTTGAAGAATACCCCTTTTTCAAGATGTAAAATTGTCTTTCTATTCTTGTTTATTCAATGTTGTTAATATTTTTTACTCATTTTAATAGTAAAAGGCATTAGAAAGTGAAGGCACTATCGAATTATTTTGTAACTTACATAATAGGCACCTAAAAATAACTAATAACTAAGATTTTAAACTATCATGGTCACTAACATTATTATTAATACTAGAAACGGGATATTTACCATGTTTACTGTTTTCTATGTGTGTTTGTCCGTGACCATGGTGCTTGCAACAGCGCCGAAATATCGGGAACTCATAGAAAACAGTAAACATGGTAAATATCCCGTTTCTAGTATTAATAATAACTAATAACTAGGTATTTAATTGCCAGTCATCGTTGCTTGATAACTCCAATATCTAAATACATAATAATCAATACCGGAAGGCTCGGTGGAGCGACGATCTTCGCAGGGTCGCTGGTACTCTGGTAGCAACTGGTTGACGGTTGCTGAGAGTGGCGTGCAATTGAAAAGGTCTATGTCCAACAGTGGACTGCTGTAGGCTGATTATGAATACCGGAAATAAGTCCTCTATTATCATAGTACAGTGATATGTCACCGTATTCGCAATCTTTCTTATCACAGTATTTTGCATCTAGCCTATCAGTTGGGAAAGGCCTTGTTAGAGACTTCAACCCCGGATATGAAAAGATAGGGACCTACTTTTCATACCTAGATAATATATATAGGTATGTGAGACACCTGAGTTTTTATATGCTAGTGTACTTTAGAGGTCATCAGGTCATGTTATATCCAACAAGATTAACAACAGGATTATATATTTGGGGAAAATTATCTACCTACTAAATATTAAAAGGAAAAATATCTATAAAATAAAACAATACAAATACATAATTTACTCCGTTTTAAATAAATATTTAAGTTTATATTCATCGGTGCTGCGTTAACTTTATATTCAAACGATGACGTAAGCTGTTTACGTACTTCTTTGTCTCGATATTTTATTAACACGCCAACATTTATTGCTGAATTAAGCCTTCGTTATATCTTAAATCGGCCAAATATTCAAATTAGCATGTACTTAAAAGGATAAGAGTTAAATAGGTGCTTTGCTTTAGTACCTACTGAAAATACCACAGGAAAAATCTTTTGTTTTAGACAATATTCCTTGTAGATTGAAAGATACGCAGTAAGCCGCAAGTATGTACCTACCACCTTTGTATATAAACGTGCAATTAAATAAGTTCGACAATGTTGAGTTCGATGCACTAAGAATACCTCTAAACCAATCACAATTCATCTACCTACCTCAAGGAAAACAGTATCTTTAAAACACGGACCTACCTAATGAATGACGTAACGTAAAACCTAAAATAAAATTGCAGACTAAAACGAAAATACCTACCTACTTATATCTTTAATCTTATCATAATAAACGAGAAATTGAAGGAAGGTACATAACACGTCACATAAAAGCAATAAATATAAAAAAAAACTTGTTACACTCTGAATGAAGCGAACCAAGGGTGATGATGTGATACCGACTCAAGTGGCTCGGTGCGAACTGAGTGCGCGTGCACTGAATGATTCACTCTTTGTCGTTGATCGCATAATCATGGCTAATAAAATGATCGTTTAAACGTGTTAGGGTTCTGATTCAGAGGTAGATATATGCTCGATTTATGTTTTAAACAATTCAGTAGTAACGTATGTTTATGTTTGCATCTGCTAAACCCTTAGTTATTGCCTCTTTGTTGATCCCATTGCTCAACAAAGACTTCTCCAGTTGCTTCAACGTCTAGAACAAAGATCTTGTGTAACACAGTAATGTATTGTTGTTTAGCTTAGCTGTCTAATAGCAATAGGTACTAAAGTGCTTCTGTATGAACCAAGTCTGTATTTGTAAACTCTTATGACCTTCTACGACAGTATTTGGGGTGTCACCCTTCGTATACAAAATTCTAATCCGCTCACTACCACTTACTGGCAATATCGACGTCAATTTTGCACTTAAACTTGCACGTATGTAAATACGACACAGAATGAAAACATCACGTTTAATCAGAAGTCATAATTATGAATCAAAGATACCGAAACATCATTTAAACTGATATATAAAGTACAAATAACTGTTCTGTGTAAAATAAATAACACATTGTCACAAATAGCTTGATAAATGATGACCAGTCAATCTTGAGACGTTTTGATGGCGCTGGTTGTAACAACAAACGTCAACGGAACGTCAAATTCTATACATTTTTAAACTTAGTTCCTAATTTGGCCGTCTGCCAATATACTCTGGGTACTACACTACATCTCTTAAAGTGCAGTGTGTTGGTTACCCGAAGTGTTAAGTGTTGTATGTTGTAACGTTAGTTCGTATCTATGAAGAAATGTCTTTAGCAACGGTCCTTGCGACTGTTTGGCGACATTGCTCGCCAATTTGTAGTCGATCTGGATGCGTAGGAGTAGGAATAGGTCAACTTATTTTTTGTAGTGGGTGGTGAAGAAGTGGCCAATAGATAATAATTAATGTATCTGATTGGTGAGTAGATTCTTTGTGTTGTGATCGCTAATGCTGCTACGCAACACACATTCTATCTTCTTTAAAAATCTTAAATTGACTCATTCAGTAACGGACAACCCACGGTCTAAAGCACTGGGCCTAGAAGCATGAAATTTCGCACAAGACATGTTGATAGTGAGCAGTAATAAAGGATTATTTAATCATTTATCCTCTGAAGCCGTTAAATACGGGTAGAAAATTTCTATGGTAGTTCGTCATTCGGCACGGCTTACTAATCAATATATTGTTAAGGCTTCGTCGCCATTTTATTCTATCCGCACAGAATAAAATGGCGACTGCAGTATTTCCAAACTCCATGCAAACGAGCATGAAACTGGCAACCTTGATCATCATTATCATACGCCTGTTACTGCAAGTTCAATGTCAGTCATTCCGAAGGTTACAGGAACAATAAAATTTGTTCACCATATGGCCGGCAATTAATTCTCCCAGACCAATTAAATAACTATAATATTAATAAGATCGTCTATTTGGATAGCAAGCCAATTAATTTGTAAAATGTGTCACGCGAGGGCTTAATAAATTGACTATTATTTTTGACGTTTTATTTTGTCTAGCCGTATAGTCGATCAGCTCATGTTTATGTCCCTAGAGACTTCATACTGCGATCGACATAATGTGTTGTCTTCAAGTACAAGTAGGTAACAATAACTTTGAGATTGTCTAGTGTAGTAGCTACCTAAAAACATAAGCTCACGCCTTTTGTCATGGGGGTAGGCAGAAACTACAGTTCGCCACCTGCTACGATCATTACTCCTTGAGCCTCGTTCATGAACGTGGACGAGGCATACACGCCGCGAGCACTACACACCAAAACTTTCTGAAGATCCTCCCCAATAAGGTCAGGTCACGAATAGGAGGCCAGCTTATATTGCTTGTATAGCTTATTTAGGATTATTAAAACTGTCTCTGTTATCACAAAGATAAGGAAGATAATCATAGCACGTTTTACTAAGCGCTTCATGCAAAGACAAATCCTAATTGCAAGGTTAAAAAGATACTAAACGTAATTTAAAAAACGAGGAAAAACCTCAAAGTAATTAGTTTTTATAGGTATCTACCTATACATATATCACGTTTAACGAGTTCAAGATAGGTAAGTATCAGTGCAAACTAAGTACATACAAACTCAGCACTAACTACGCCGTTCGATATATCAAATAACTTTACCAAACCAGCTGTTAGTACTTATCAAAATGAGTAATTTAATCGAGTGTGTGTTTCGAACAATTAATAAAAGTATGATAAATGGTCAGCCACACTTGGGCAAATGCTTCCGAAACACTGGAAGGTATAAAATGCGCTAAATACTTGAACAAATGCGGATTATTCATCTAGCTTGAGTCAGAACGAACAACAATGACGTAATCTTACAGACTCCTAATTATGTAAGGGTGTTAGCACACTAAACGATCGGTCGACGTTGATAGATTGGTGTGGTAGCTTTGGCTGCCGTCGACTCATCCATTCTACCATCGATCGATGGCATCGAGCGACGAACGATGGCATCGAGCGACGATCGATCGATTGGTGTGGTAATACCCTTAGGAATGGTTTACTCTTAAAAAAGAGCAGTCAAGCGCAAATAACCAGCAGTACCTACTATTAGGCTAGACTAGTACAAAAAAATACCTCTGAAAATATAAAGTAAAATGTTGTCACCCGAATTTACTTCTGTAATTTTCTGGTTATTTGAGAGAGAGATAGACTTGGACAGGAAAACTAAAAAAAAGATAGATCGAATAAGTATACAGGGTGTAAACAGACCCTTCACATAGCCGTCAACCAAGCATTCTATACATCAAACTAAGTAACTTTACGCAAAAATTATTGCCGGGAATCGACTTTTTTTTGGGGTGAAAAATCACATTTTACGGTAGAACTCGATGGAAAGCACTCAAAGCATTGTGCTGATGGATGGATTGACTAGTACGGGGGTCTTGGAGGTGTAAAGTAAAAATCTTACATTAAAAACATGTAGGTATTTAAAAAAAAACTTGCAAAAAAAGTTGGAACTTTGACCCCCAATATCTCCGTAACTAGAAGGTTCCCAGGTATGGTCTAGAACAAAAAAACGAACGCAAAGACGGGGAGAACAAGTGCCTTTCGGATATGTTAAGGGTCTATTTACACCCTTTATTTGAAACTATACAAAAGAAAAAGAAATAAATTATAGCGTGATGGTTGACTGGGGAAAACAAAAAAACGTGTTTCGCCGACCTCAAGTAACATGGACACGGGCAGGAACTGATGTAGGCAGAAGTTACCACCACAAAACCGTGGGTTGCAATTTGTGATCTTTATAACTACCATTAAGTCTTAGTCTTACCAGTAGGTAAGGAAACTAATGGTACCTGACCTGCTGACCGTTATGGAGGTCATTCCAAATAGGAACCGTGTCAGTGTCGTACTAGGGCATCCCTCCCAACATTATCAAATTGCTCATTCGTAACAAATATGAATAAAGATAACACCGATTCTAATGAAATTAGCTTTGATTTTAAGTCAAAGATTTCAGAAGTAATCAAAATCAAAACATGTACCTATTCGCTTAATATGGAAAGGTACATCGCAACAACAATGTAATATTTTTTATTTTTTTTTAATGTAATATTATATTATGAGGATCCTTGTATTTACCATTTCTGCTAACGAAGCTAGGTAAATTTTTGGTCACTTAAAATACACGAAACTTATACTTACCAATATAATTCTGTTTGGAGAGACAAAACAAATTATTATAACAAACAAAAACATTGTCACGTTACATGTGCATTTTCGCTTAAAAACACGTGTTTCAATTTGTTCACAAGCGTTTTACT
This sequence comes from Noctua comes, assembly GCA_963082995.1. Classification (NCBI taxonomy): domain Eukaryota; kingdom Metazoa; phylum Arthropoda; class Insecta; order Lepidoptera; family Noctuidae; genus Noctua; species Noctua comes. Next base: position 11,520,558 of record OY720281.1, on the reverse strand, counting down.
TCTTAACTAAGTGTGCATTCACGTGCATAATTATATAATGACGTGTCTGCAGTCGATTTCTTGTTCATTTTCATGCCATGCTGTGTAATAACACTTGTAAGCAACGATATTTACCAGCACATTAGCTTATTTTTTATTTTGAATGTATAACTACACTACGGACACGGTACCTACTATACAGCTTCAAATTAGATAAATAAATCGTCCTCAATTACATGCCTATGCCCCTAGAACATACCTAACCGGCGAAATTTTTAAATTTTACTAACAGACTGCTTTAAAATCACAAAGCAAGTAACTTATTTAAAACATCGCTTTCCCACAAATTGCGTAATAATCTGCAAGAATAATAGTGGTCTCCAGTTATCATCGTCTTCCCGCCATGCCTGTCGTCTTCTACTTGGGGTCGGCGCAACACGTTTTCTTTTTCCATTCTCCCCTGTCAGATATTACGGCATCATTTACTACCCGTGGCGTAGCTAGCATGGGTGGCACCCGGTGCGGATATTGTAGGTGTCACACCAACAATCAATCAAAACTTAAAATAAAAAAATAAAAGTAATAAATCAAGGTAACGTTCAAGATTGAAAAGGAACGGTACATCTAATATCACCTGCACCTTCCTACATCGAAAGGACTATAGTGGCGGTTATGCAATCTGCCAAAGTTTTACGAAATTTTATAGGTGGCACTACTAATGCTCGCCCCCGCCGCCCCCCCCTATCTACGCCACTGTTTACTACTTTACTTTCAAATCATTCCTCACACTGACAATTCATCCATTTTTTCTTTGGCCTCCCTCTCCCTCTCCATCCATCATCATTCATATCCATTACTCTTTTAGTCACATGCGTCATAAAAGTGGTCTCCAATCCTAAAGTGGTCTGCAGATGACTAAGGCACCTAACGGTATATTAGCTACCAGGTAACTGGAAAAAGTAAATCTTGTGCACGCTGCTACATGGCATTAGAGGTCACATTTCATAATTTTTATCCTTCCTTGTATTTCTACGTTTTGCGATGACGATGACCATAACGGCTGATATCCGAGATAATATCGGATAATCGGAATATCAAAATCCCATTGGTTATGGCTCCGACTTATTACATATACGTCGTGAGTCCGAATCCAGGCAGGTGCATTACTTTCAGTCATTTATTTAATTTCCTAGAACCAAAAAATCAAGGACTTGTGACATCTGCAACTGGTCCGGCGGCGGCGCGGCGGCGGCGTAGAGGATTACAGCCCATTCCCTCTCATAGAGAGGAGGCCTGTGTCCCAGCAGTGGGAACATTATAGGCTGATTATACTTATAATAAGACATCGTAAACTGCAAAATCAGAGGTTATATAGGGTGTAGACCCTTAACACAGCCGAAAGGCACTTGTTCTCCTCGTCTTTGCGATATTTTTTTTGTAGACCATACCTGGGAACCTTCTAGTTACGGAGATATTGGGGGTCAAAGTTCCAACTTTTTCACAAGTTTTTTTTTAAATACATATTTTTAATGTAAGATTTTTACTTTACACACCTCCACGACCCCCGTACTATTCAATCCATCCATCAGAACAATGCTTTGAGTGTTTTCCATCGAGTCCTACCGTAAAACGTGATTTTTCACCCCAAAACAAAAGTCGTTTCCCAGCAATAATTTTTGCGTAAGGTTACTTAGTTTGATGTACAGAATGCTTGGTTGACGGCTATGTGAAGGGTCTGTTTACACCCTGTATATGCCTTTAAATTTTGGTGATGTTCTTCAGAAAGGTCATGTTATCGCACCGGCGTGTGTGTATGACGAAATGTATGAATGTGGATGAGGCAAAAGGAGTATGTAAGGATCGTTGCAAGTGACTTTCCGACCTGCCGAGGAAACTGTCCATGCAATCATCAATTATATTGAAACAAATGATGCAAGCAAGGCATACGGTAGGTACCAGTAGCGAAGGGTCAATTTTTGTAAGAGGTAACCTGGAGTACATATTTCTAATGTGACTATATTATTTGTCTATAGAATACTGACTGTGCCATTTTTCAAAGGGAAGCCGGTAGGAATCGAGTTATATGGTACCTTCGCCACTGGTAGGTACCGACCGTGTTTTCTTAACTGACAGTTAAACATTGAATAAATATTTTAAGAAACTGAACAGTAATCGGTGAACGGAAGGAATCAACCTTAATGTATATGACTGCATAAATGACGTCATGATAAATAAGTATTTCGAAATTATTGGAGGACTTGCGTAAGCCGGATGATTCAAGAATATTGAGGAACTGCGGTAAAGTAGTAGAATGAAACATCCTTCTAGGTACCTAATTATCAGCCCATGATTGCCCTGCTAGCACTTGGACTAGCAAAGTATTTAATACAGAAGCGCGAAAAATTTTACGACTATTCCTTCAGATAAAGGGTGTAAATAGACCCTTAACATAATCGAAAGGCATTTGTTCTCCCCGTCTTTGCGATCATTTTTTTGTTCTAAACCATACCTGGGAACCTTCTAGTAACGGAGATATTGGGGGTCAAAGTCTCAACTTTTTCACTAGCTTTTTTTTTAAATCCATGTTTTTAATGTAAGATTTTTACTTTATACACCTCCACGACCCCCGTACTATTCAATCCACCCAATGCTTTGAGTGCTTTCCATCGAGTCCTACCGTAAAACGTGATTTTTTACCCCAAAAAAAAAGTCGATTCCCAGCAATAATTTTTGCGTAAAGCTACTAAGTTTGATGTACAGAATGCTTGGTTAACGGATATGTGAAGTGTCTGTTTACACCCTGTGTATTCGCTGTAGTGTGATGGGCAGACTAGAAGTACTGCGATCCTTTACATCCTCGTTTTGCTTCACTTACATTTAAACACATAATCATCTGGATTTCGACCACCACTTCCTTTAGGGATCGGCTACGCCATCGCTAAAAAGTTACTACGCTTCCGCTAAGACATTGCTACACTTCCGCTACGCCATCGCTACAGATCTTCTACGCCTTTGCTTCAGATCGACTAAACTTCCGCTACGCCATCCATCCTTACAGATTCGCTACGCTTTACCTACGAATCACCTACGCCACTGCTCCCAATTTTTCCACTCGATACTAATTTGTTTATTTCTCAAACACTGACCGCTAATTAAACCTATTAGTTACACAATTAACACCTAGATTACATCGTGATAATAATGGCACCGTCATGTGAACTGGATTAGCTAGGCACACTGCACGCTCGGGTTACGTCAGGTAGCAAATGCTTGGCTGACCGTTATCGCGTAAGATGACTGTAATTTGTCATGCGATAATAAGTAGGCATTTTACCTAAGTGAGATAAAAAGCCTGGCTCGTTAGTCTAGTAATCGCAAGTCCTACTGCTGAGCATGAGGTCCTAGGTTCGATCCCCAGGGCAGGATGTTATTTAGTTTTTTTCAGTAGCAGCTTGTGCATTTTAATATAACTAGCGAAATATGGGTGAATTATAATAGGTTACATCTCTGCCTAACCCTTCAGTCTCTTATGTTATGAGAAAAAGAGCCTGTTCCACAGTCTCTTGAGGCATTATTTATTAATTTAATCTCTATGCGGAAAATAATGAGACGTCGGTTAAATATTCTGCAACAAAACATGGTAACTCACGAAAAATGTCAAAACAGTAAACATAGCGTGTTAGTTTTGTCTGACACATCGAAGTTATTTAATTTTCATACATACCAATATACTGACGCTACGACAATAGTTCCGCAGGAAATCGATCGTATTCAGTGAAGTCATAATGTTGAAATTGGTAAATTTCACAGACCAACTTACATCAACTGTCCGTGCGAATAATTTATTCCGCTACAATAGGATTATTGTCTAGAAATAATATGACTACATACAGGGGTACAGGTTACATGAGAAAGTTGTTCATGAAGTCTACCCAGCTAAGATTGAAAAGTGTATGAGAATCTACTTTTATTAATATAATGTTTAAATGTGAAAGTTCCTAATGATCTATGTAAGTCATATTAGATAAATAATAATAGAATACTATGCAATATTAGTTTTAAGTTATCTTGCTGCGTCCTAATAGGGTTATGTACTCACTAGTTTAAGCTTAGCGTGTAAAATTGGTTGTGTACATTGTGCATTAAAATAAATAAAAAATAAAAATACTTTAATATCGAAATCGTATCACTGGTGGACGGGTTTTCTGATTTTACTAACTTTTCTGAGCAATAAGACAAATCAGGGTGTGTAAATTCTACGCAAATATGACATTTAAACTATTCCACAAACGCTTGCATTTCCTTTGTCGCTCCGATGAGACCCGATGCGCGAAATTTAGTACAGAGCTAAATAATATTTATGATAAATGATAGCGTATCAACGATTGCCACACCCCACACGGCTTGCCCTTGGCCGTGGGACTACCGCAATGCCCATTAGGAACCTTCACCTTGACCGAACCGAAGCCCCTGTCCACTGCCAAGATTAAGACATTCCATATTTCCTAAGGACGGCGCCGCTAAGCTAGGTGATGCGCTTGATGTCAAAGTAACAAATTAGTTATGCAGCTTTCCACCAAGTGTCATTGTGGCTAGTCTGAGATTAATATCTGGATCTAGGTAAATTTAAAACAAGTAATTAAAAAAAAATAAAAACCTGACTGAAAAAACTGAAGAGCAAAAATTTTTTCGTATTATCCGATTTTTTCACTTTTTGTATACGATTTGTAGTTTCGAAGTACTATATTTCTGTAATCACATTTTAAACCTTTCATTTTGATAAAAAAACGTTACGGGAGAGCAAGAAAAAAAAAATTTGAAGTCTACAATACGGCGCCAAAAATCCGCCATTTTTCTTTGTTTTTTTTTTAGTGCAGCCAGTGACATTTGCGCCACAAGGAAACTAATAAACGGTCAAACACACATACGTACAGGTCAATCACATAACCCTCCTTTTGGGTTTCGCCGCAGTCAGATAAGAACCATTTTTTCCCCTTTTTAAGAACTTCATTGAGCTATTAATAATTCATTAAACTTACATGTGTGTGGCCATTGAAATAGTAAAACAATACGTTGTTCCGCTGGGAGCATGTCACCTACTAGTACTATGTGAAGAACCTTGCATCATAAATATTCGGTATTCAGGGTTTCGGGCCAGTGCATATGCTACCGCTTTCAGCCAGTAACACGTGATTTCCATCGTATTGAATGAATCGTTATCAAAATATCCGATTACTGGGTATCAGATAAGAATCCACGTGCCATACACAGATGTTTTGATAAACACTAACACCTAAATACGATATTTGAGAGCTCACATAGACAGATATCAAGATAAACATAATATCAGGTTAATATCCGCTGCTGAATATACGCCTCACAATGGCCGCCAAAAAGGGAAATTGTAATCATCTCTTCAACAATCTATACCGTAAACAGATGAATTTAGTGAACCCGATAATTCATCTACTTGTTTCCACTTTTGGGCAAATCTGCTCATCATCATCCACAACCTGACTTCACCCTTCCCCCTGGTCTCTCTTTGCTTGTGCCAAGCTCCGCGTTCCTATGCCAGCCCCATCCCTTGGCAACAGTGCCTGCCCATCTCACCACCGTATCCTACACCCAACTTTTTCTCATACAAAGAAGGAACCGGACATTTGTTACCCAGCTTAAGCCCTGGTTGTCATTTTTCACTCCATCCGGTTTCCCCACAATCATTATTTACCTTCACCAGTATCAGTTAGTGATGCTGATGTCTAACGTGAAAACTGCTACCCATTTTTGATGACTTCCCACGGCGCTATTGGGAACAATCCCTCAGTAAGCACTGTGGGATATTACAAGAAAAAAAAAATTGTAAAATATATACTTTACCATTTTTTTTTTCACAACTCCTTTAACACGCGCTATTGTGTGCAGCTTTGTTTCAAAACAGTGACATTCTAGAGTGTATGACTGGCAGTACATTTTATACATCGGTAGGTATTGGAACAGGTGTGACCTGACTCACTGCCTCGTCTTCTAATGACAGTAGCAGCTAGGTGTATTCATACAAAAGAGCACACGAGACAGTAAATATCCACTGTTTTGTGACATAATAATTGTTTTGTAATTTCCAAGTTTACTAATAAATATAGAAACGTTATTCATAGAACCCAGGCTAACATAGCATTGTGGTATCTTTACTCATAGAGACGCATGGCTAAGAAATAATAACACAATTGGACGAATAGATTCTATACATCCGTTCTGTCTTACGCCCATTATCTCCGAAGAGTTATTCAGTTGCTTGCTTGTATCTGTTTGTACTATACAGGGTGTAAACAGACCCTTCACATAGCCGTCAACCAAGCATTCTATACATCAAACTAAGTAACTTTACGCAAAAATATTGCTGGGAATCGACTTTTTTTTTTTCTCTTCTGCTTTCCACCGAGTCCTACCTCGACGAAAAGTTTACCCCACTTTTCGTCGAGGTAGGACTCGGTGGAAAGCACTCAAAACATTGTGCTGATGGATGGATTAAATAGTACAGGGGTCGTGGAGGTGTGTAAAGTAAAAATCTTACATTAAAAAAATGTATTTAAAAAGAACTTGTGAAAAAGTTGGAACCTTCCTTGACCCCTAAAATCTCCGTAATTACAAGGTTCCCAGGTATGGTCTAGAACGAAAAAATGATCGCAAAGACGGGGAGAACAAGTGCCTTTCGGCTATGTTAAGGGTCTATTTACACCCTTTATATGTATAGTACACCCACATGTCCCCTGTTTTGTATAAGGTCCATGCAATAGGAAGAGAGCCTATTGCCATCAAACAGACACAAATTATGTCTCGGAGACGTTGAACCGTCAGTCCCGTTGTTACGTACAAAAATCTATGATGGTGGCCAAAACTCAAACCAGTTTACAAGCTCACTATATTCTGGCCTAGTTTTTGGGGTCAGACACTAAAGACGTGGAAATACTTGATGGCACCAGTGTCTATCGTCAATAGACGCCGACCGCCATTTAGGATAAGGCTGGGTTAATGATGACTCGGTAAGGGGACTAATACATATACCTACAACGTGTAACAGAATAAACGCAAGACCTCTCGTGTGGTGTCTCAGACCATGAAACTGAACAACTTTTGTTCTATGACTTTTGGAAATTCATAACTTTTTTTTTAGTTTTACCATACATGTGGATGAGCTGATTGCATCCGTTCCTATAGAAAGTTTTTTTTTTTGTGAATTTCACTAACTCGTAGAACAAAAGTTGTTCAGTTTCATGGTCTGAGACACCACACGAGAGGTCTTGCGTTTATTCTGTTACACGTTGTATGTAGATAGGAATAACAACTAACATTGCAGAAAAAATATCGTTATCGCTTATTTGCACAAATCTTCTTGGTAATGAGGAATAAACGGAAGATTGGAAGAAACTATAATCTCCTATTTACAAAGAAGTCGTAGGTACCTACTGACTTATGTTATGACCTGCAGAAAAAGATAAGGACTCTTTCTTTCTCGTTTCAATATTAGCAGTACCTTTCTGAGAATTTGTTTGTCTGATTTGCAATACAGGGAACCGGATTATGAATCATGCAGATTCTTGTATTGCCAAAGATTTTCGATCTTATAAACTAGAATAACTACATTCTATTTTTATGGCAGCAAGTCAACAACAACCTAAACGGTCACAGCAGTTCTTGAGTAACAAACATCCAAACGTTGACATTGCAACTCTGGTCGTAAACTAAAGCAAGCAAGCTGCACGGGAGTAAATAGTGTCTGAACTTGTGGCGGTCGCGCCCTTGTGCCGTGTCTGCCTGGGTGCGGCATGGCTGCAGACTGGGAGAGGGGCTTGAGGGGGGGGGGGGAGTGTCCACGACGTGATTATGTCGTTACGCAAAACTGGCCCTTCCGGTGCAAGTGGGTACGGCCGTCCACAAATAAACGACCCACACGAGGCAAAGACGGTGATACACTAAAAGATATAGGTAAGAGTTGACGATGCTATTGAGCTGTGCCTTCATCAGTGAGTGAAAGTGATGGTCAAAGAAGGTACAGTCAAACGTTTTGGTAGGTAATGATGATGTAAATGAGGCGAAAAGCCATCGTTACTTACATTTCAGTGAAGACAATAACTTTACACGTACAAATGTGGTAGTTATTGATACTAATGAAACAAAAACTCGTCCGTGTTGCTGGGCTATGCTTACGTTAAAACCGTGGTACTACACTTAGAGCTATGTTAATTAAAGGTGAAAAATGGTACGAATATCGTGGAAGGAAAGAATAAACCAGGTACTAAGAATAAACTAACGTTATGACGTAAAAAAAAAAAACGACGTTTTCGGCTGAAATGATGATGATGATAATTACGTAACCGAAAATGCATTTGCACGCAGTCGGATAAAAGGAGTAAAAGCGTTAGAGGAACGTAGCTCTTGGTGGATCTCAGCCTTAAACGAAACGTGGACAGCTATATTGACTGGCGGACGATTAGATAATGAACTTTTAATATCAGATTATTTCTAAACATGATCGTTGTGAAATGATCTAGTTCTAGATAGCAGATCTCTCTCCTATAACTAGCCAAATACAAGTCGTCTAATTGCTTCTTGGCAGTAAATCGATTTATTACTCAGTAAAACGTGCTGCTGGGTAGGTAAGGAATAATTGCAATGTAATTTAAACATCAGTCTAAAATTGTAATTTGTAATCACGAAACTGTTAAAATAACACTTTTTTGGCACTTCAACAACGAACAATGTTTGATTTAGTGCGGAATCACATGAACGATTGACGTAATCGATTTCTATAATCGATTATGACTACACATTATCTAAGGGAAGTCGATTCTGCTGGTACAACTAGAATTATCTAAACAAAGCTGTTGGAACGCTCTTTAGTTAAGTATATCGGTATTATCTTCACTCAAAATCGTTTAATATTTCCGGTAGATTAGATATTATACATATGTACTTAGAAAAAGTTGTTTACATTGAGCAGACATGAGGACTACCTCTTCGAGATTCTGTATCTGATGAAATGGAAGGAGGGAAGGGAAGGCCTTTGCCCAGCCGTGGGACAATATGGGCTGATCTGATATTCTTAATAATAAACAGTCTGATGGCCACATCTGGCTTATTAAAAAGAAGATTCGATTGCTTCGGAACTAGTTTCCAGTTCATGTCTACAAGACATGTATTTTCAAGCAAAAAGACGTTCATTCTTAGGCGTACTTCATATTCATATAATTGTAGCTAACGACTGTGTTTCTACAATGGAGGATAAATAACTTGTTTTATGTATTTTAAACAAGACAGGGCAGGGATCTTGACCGCACAGACAGTTATTCTTTAGAGTTGACATCACAATCTACTCAAGGTAAAATTAAATGCAATACAAAAACTTTTACAGATAAGTTATCAAATTCCCAACGAACAACAATCAATTATATTATAACTGAGTAATCATCAATGTATGTATGTTCAAATAATGGTATTTTTCTTATTTTTATTTTATCACTATGCTGTCCTATTTGAATCAAAGACAGTATTTGCGCCGCTTGAGGATCTCAGCAGCCGCAGCAGCAGCGCCTACACAGCCCGCCGTGCTTGCAATTTATAACCACCATAATAAGTGCACTAAAAAGGAAAAAATAACTAAATTGGAGTAAAATCAGCGATGGATTATACACGGGGTAAAAGCTAACTATAAAAATATTCTAATCATTATTCCTGTTTATTTACCTGTCACATGTTTAGATATATGTGAACGTGTATATGGTTATTAAAAATATTTATATACCTAATAAAATCTATGTAAAATGGCTACGTAACCCTTATTATATGCATAATCTTTCAAATCACAATTTAAATTAATAGAGGGTTTGCCCAGAGTACAAAGAGAGCTGTTAAGGAAAACATTGCAGCAGGAAAAAGTTCTCCAGCTTAGCTACATTGTTACTTCTAAGAATTATGATAACTTGCGTCTAATACTACCTAAAGAAACATCTATGATATAATCTCATTTTTTTTGTGAATGAAGGAATTATTTTAATCTGATACGAAGACATGTAATACGATACATATTTATTTTAAAGCTATGACGATATTGTGTGTATCGATAAAATTAAAACCTGTATTGACAAATGATTACTCACAAACATCTGTGTAGCCCTGACTCTTGTACTAGGAGTTCCTGTATCACAAGAGCCAGACCTCTCAATTTACCGAGAATATATATAATGTGTCCGTTCATGAACTAGCGATACTCTAAGTACTCAAATTACAACTATTCTATTACACAAATTTGTTGATTTGCAAAGAATTGGTTGACAAAAAATTGTTGATAAATGCATTTTTTTTATATTTTTCTGGAGTATTATTTCTTTAAGTTACGATAGTGAAAACGCATTATTTCATAATGTAATCGATAGACAATATCTTTGCCTTCTGTATAAGCTTATTTTTATCTCAGTAAAACCAAAACTTTGGGAGATATGACATTTCTTGTTTGAAAAAAAAAATGGCTGCCAAATATCAGGCAAGAGCATTGGACCCAAGTGTGTAGCAGTGGCGAAGGTTCCATACAACTCGATTCCTACCGGCTTCCTTTTGAAAAATGGCAAAGTCAGTATTCTATACACAAATAAAATAATCACATGAACCTTTTGACCGCCATTGTCACGTATACGTGACAAACAAGCGCGTACCCTGTACGCCGAACGACACAAATATGTGACAAAAGGGTAGGTGAAATTGTAGCTTGGCGTGGATGGCACGCGGGTGCGTTTATGCTCTGGCGTTCAAAAGGTTAAGGATATGTACTCCGGCTTACCTCTAACAAAATTGACCCTTCGCTACTGGTGTGTAGTATATTTGTGTTTTAAAATTGTTGTTTTATAAATACATAGAATATCGCTAGTCCATGACCGGACACATTGTATATAAAGAAGCGATAGACAAAAATGCGACACAAATTATAGTTATTATTAATTATAGTTATGCATTAAAAGTGTTTACAAACATAAAAGAGAGTAAAAAATAAAAATGTAATAATAATATAGGAGAGAGAAAATGTTCCAAATTAATAGGGTTTTTCCTTTTGTTTGGCCTATTCTGTCCCAGCCGGGAAATGCCGTCTCTCATTCCTTAAAAATAAAAAAAATCATTTAAAAAACTAAAACGTGGCGATAAGACGAGAAATAAAAATATCCTCGTTACATAAACAAAATACTAAGGCTATCGTATGAGTGCTAACTATTTGACCCTGCTTTGCTACATTAAATATAATGCCTGAAAGTCTGATAAGAAAGGTATTTCTTATTGTTTTTGATTCGCTTGAATTCTTATTACCAAAGAGCATATTTAAGGAGAATAGCAATCTAAGTTCAGTTCAGTCGACAGCTGCGGGACTGATCGAAAGAGATACCGTGGCCCTGGAACACAAAGGGCAAAGAAGGAACATGGATGGGTTTTAGTCATTACAAGTCTGACACTCCCTTCCGTTCCGCCCAGAGTGGGGGGATGATTTACCATCCGAAATAAAAAAAAATAAAAATGTAGTTCAGTCGACAAAGAATTTGGCTACGAGTTTGGCATCAGTTCCTATATAACGTGCAATGAACAGGACACGCAGGAAACGAATACACGATAATGAGTGATCATTTTTGGATCAACAAAACATTTAAGCTTCAATACAGACACCATCTGTGAATTTGTTTACGTCAGCTTCGGCCTACCTGACTGGGTCTATTTAAAGACATCTAGAATAACCAAGGCTACAAGTTATTATCCTTATTGCATTCGTAAATCTTATTCGACTGATAAGTTTTACATTCACTAAACATGTCTATATTGGCCATTCTCGTAGACTTAGAACAAAAAGCTAGAGTCGTAGAGTGGGTCAATTAAAAAAAAATAGAGCTATTTTAATTGTGGGTTTATTTCAATGACTACTATTTAGACATTTATTATTTTGATGACATTAAATACTTACCAGCTATTGAAATAGCCTATTCATCAGACCTTTAGTTAAAACTTACTCGTAAAAACATCGCGGTTTCGTTGTTCGCAGAATTTTGTAAAGTGAGCTCCTGAAATAGCTTCATTATCATTTACTTACTCAGCACTATGAATATTAATATAATTCAGTTTTAAGTGGAATTCCTATTGAAATAAGTGAATATTCACGTGGTTATCTATTATTAGCAGATTTATGAATAATATTTACAGTAGTTAGGTAGTTAAAACTAAACTTGGTTCGGGATTTCCCTTCGAAATAACCCACACATTATAAGTTACCACAGCAATATTTATAAATAAAAAGAGGTAGATATTGCACTATCGCGCGCAAATTGTTGCAAACAATTCAGACAATTGTCGTAATTTAAGTACAGTAAAATGCTACAACATTGCTGTCACTGAGTGTACAACATTGCCTAAATCCTAAAAATGTTATTTGAATGAATGATGCGTAAATGTTGCCATATAAATTACCGACTTGCTTTTATTATATAGTACCACAGACAATAAAACCGTTTCTATAAGACAATTATATAACATTTTTAGGATTTAGGCAATGTTGTACAGTGACGGCAATGTTGTAGCATTTTACGGTACTTCAAGCGCAATAGCTATCTCTTTCTGTATCATACGTTCCGTATTATCTATCGCAGTCGCAACAAATCAAAGATTGATTTGAACGGCCAGTATGAACGTAGCGTATCTTTATAGTATGTAGTTAACAAGGTAAACTAAGCCGCACATTTGTTCAGGATTGATTATCAAACTAAATCGTGTCACAGCAGTTACTTTGTCTCACAATATCTGTATTGAAAGAAAGAAAGACAGAAAAAAAAACATATTTATTTGGCACATGCCACAAGTGCACACAACAAACAAAAAAACTTAAATTTACGCAATAAAAAGGTTAAAACTAAACAGATGATGATTGATGGTGTTTTCGACTAATAAGTATGACTTGCCCAGCATCGCGTAATGATGGTACGTTTTTTCGTATCATCATTAGGCATTATAGATAGTAGGTATTATTGTATTGTATTCTATAACGGGCTGGTGTCCGCAACTCCACGTCAAAGCGCTTATTTTGCATGCGGTATAGAATAAAAAAGAAAAAAAAAAGAAAAGAAAAAAAAAAGAATCAAACTATGTAGTTTATCTATAGTCTACACCCTACATGTAGGGCCTACATAGATACAAGGTGCTGCCTGGGGGCCTACAATGGCCGTTTCAGCAGAATCATAATAGGATGACAATATGAAATACTTTAAAATTATTAAAATGGTCTCAGGTGCAGTTAATATTATTTATTTAAACTTCATGTACAAGAGTGGAAGGAATGTGGAGTGGAGTGGTGGGCGGGCGGTGGGGTGTATTATGAATTTGCTTCTATCCTATCATTGTGACCTTTTATGAATATACTGTATAATACTGTTATGAATGATACTGTTCAAGCGGCCACTTTAGGTCCCCTGTTCTTAAAGAAACAATAAAGTTATTATAAAATTAGAGATGATGCTATAAAATTAACAATTCTCAATATTTTTTTCTATAGAAACTTTCTGACTAATCTGTTTTGAACGGATATTGAATGTTGCGTATTCATTACTTAATTGATAGTACATACATACATAACGATAAAGAACACCGAACGAAATTTAATCTCCTCGTATTATATGACACAACACTAACTCAGCAGTGGGTACCTATTTCCCATTCTTTTGTTTTCTTTAAATAATATTAACAGCTAATCAGCTATTGTTCTTATATCTTTTGTAGTGTGACCATAATCTAAAGTAATGCTCCGATCTTGTTTTTCCAAAACAATACAATTCCACAAAATGTTCTTGGCAATATGTCAGTAAAACGCCAAAATATCCATGCAGCAAGAACCGTTATGTAAGCAATGAAGCTGATTCATTTATTCATAGATAATACATAATTTATCTACATTTCTGTTTTCCACTAGGCACTTATGTCCATGTAAACGATTCCATGAAAATTATATTAGCGTAGGGTATCCATAAAACTGCTTACGAAAAGAGATATCAAAGTACTATTACCTTTAAGTACTGAGGACCTACTTAGTTTATGGCTTTCGCGAAATCGATCGATATCCAATTTCATAAAAGAGTTGGTAGGTTGGTAGGGTAGGCCTATCAGAAAACCCGAAATAGACAGCAGTTATCTACATAATATGTATATAATTATACCTTCTTGTAATAGAAATTACTTGAAATAACTTCTGACATTATGATTAACAATATATCATTCTCCTGCCCTTATCCAAATTTATTTGGGGTCGACGCAGCATGTCTTTTTCTTCTGTTAACAATACATACAAAGCATGCAAGTAGTAGAACTTCAATAAAACAATGAAAAGAGTTAAACTACTATGCCAGTAGAACTAGACGCAAGTAGCACAAACCACAGTATGTAGGAATGTGCTTATTTCATCTAAAATAAGCACATTCCTACATACTGTGGTTTGTGCTACTTGCGTCTAAAGAAAAAAAAAACCTCCTGAAAATTTCCGAAGGATATGCCGTCTCGAAAAGCATGGTATTCTAGAAGAGTAATAATCAAAGATACATGAATTCAGCTCGGTGGCTAGCCCACTGCTTGGAATTGCAAATTGGAAGCAGCTATGTCGATATGCCAAAATAGATATCTACAACAGTAAATGTATGTACTACAAACAGGGTGGAATGACATCGATGCAAAACGATTAAAACGTTTTCAGTACATCACCCACACACCCGGAAAATTTTCATCGGATAGATATTTAGATTAGAAAATCTGCTCTTTCCTACAAAAGTCCAATACTTATACGGTCAAATTATATGGAAAAACTGTTTTTTTTTTAAATTTTTCTTTGTGGAGGGGGGTTCGGAACGAATGAACGATGTACTGAATACGTGGCAATCATAATATTTTGTGCGTCGATGTCCGGGATCCAGCCTGTATACACCAACGTTCTGTTTAACAAAATCTTTTACGTAAAAGTGCACAAGTCTTTCTGTAGTCCTCTGAGACCACGCCCACTCTTCACTAGGTTCTAGTGTTGGAAAGTCCTTAGAAAACAAATAAACTCCTCAAGAGAGTTCTTATGCAGTATGAGGCCCTTTTTTATTTATTCAGTAGTTGGCATATTACTGTATGAAAAATGCCACATCGTCAAAAATAACTACGTCGTACATCTACGTATCCATGGTTCCTAGTAAAAATAAATAAATAATCTATGTTCTTTAAGTGTAGGTAGGTTACCTAGTACCTACGTTACTTTACTAGTTAATCAGTGGTCATGGTATTAGTATGACCATCACGATCGGCTTCAGTACTAACGAAGAATAGTTATTGTTTATGTTCGCAGTAAACTGCGTTCTTTTCTCTATGATTGATATCGCGCCATCATGTTTACGGTGATGACTCGACTCCTAACAGATGGAGCTTCTTATTAACTACATTTCCATGTTTTGTTAGTAGGTAAAGAAACCCATATGGACTGTTCATTGTTTTCCAGATTTAATTATTAACAAAGTTTCTTGAATATTTTTTGTTAAAATCAGTACTGAAACCATTGTTTATGATCATTTGTTTACACTATTGACTGAAATAAGCCAGTCCATTCTGTCTAAGGAGGTTAGTGTTATGTACTAACAAACAACATCTCGTAAATACGTTATTGGTTGTTAGGTTCTACTGACCCGGTTATCGAGAAGCTTGTAACGAACACCAATATTTACCAGTCATTTTAAGGGGTGATTGACTTGCCCTCAATATGTGCCAATGGTGTTCATAGCTTAATAATTAAGTATCGGTAATAGGCTTGCCCCTATTCCATGGGACGAAAGGTTTTAAAAAGCAATTACAAAAATATAAAGGTAACCGCTTAACCGATATCGATAAAATTTTAATGGGACCTCCTGAGAAGTCCCCCTTCCCCCTATTTCCCCCCGTTAGGTACCTACATGTGTCTCTTCTTTTATGATGATAGTTTTCTGTCAAGTTTCTTTGTTTTTAAGGTTACTAGGTAAAGGTAATCTAGGCATGTAGGCATCCTACTTACATAGAACTTTAGTAACATCTGCAAGCTGTATAACATTATCATCCCGTGGCTAATCGAGTTAGGGAGGACGAATCTATAAAGACGGAATTGACCTATCAAAATCTTACGTCGACCATGACCCTCTGGTATTAGAGGCCTAGGAATCACAGAAAGAGGACTTGTACCAACTTATGTAAATTATTATTCGCCTTATTGCACGCTAGTTTTAAACGACAGGTCCAAAAACGTATAGTACGTACTTAAAAGAAGCCTAATTTAAATAAATTACCAACACGTGTTGTCTATTGATTAACACGATTGACTCTCTGATCTATTTTCACGTTGAAGTGAACGTGAATAAAGACATCGATTGGGTAATAAGTTTTTTTCACGGCGTAGTTTTCGACGGCCGCCCATCTTGAGGCCAGTGACTCGCTATTTGGTTAACAAATAAACACGGAGTGAATTCATTAGGTAGGAGTATGACTTATTGTGTTGGCCGAAATAGTGGCATTATGCAGTTTCAAATGCCATTTGCTATTGCTAATGCCAATGTTTTAAGCCTGCAACTTGAAACACATACCATCTTCTTGCCTTCCTATTTTTATTCGATATAAAGGTTGAGGTTCTCAAGTCGTAGTGTGTAGTAATAAGATTTTGACGATTCTATTTTATTAAATACACATACACGTCAAAGTTGATCCTATTTACAAAGGAAAAAAGAATCCACTCCAGGTAGGTAAATAAAATGGTTGTTTGATAGATTTTTCAGCTATACATTTTTGGCAAGGAAAACTCAATTTTAAATAAATCAAAAACTGCAAGAATACTTAAACTTTTAATATCCAAATAAAACAGCAAAAGCCAACGTCACGCGGTGTTCCCAGGCGGTCACCCATCCAAGTACTGACCGCGCCCGATGTTGCTTAACTTCGGTGATCGGACGAGAACCGGTGTATTCAACGTAGTATGGACGTTGGCGAAATGGTAGCTAAAATTATCAAAGTGTTTCCACGAATATGGAGTATAAAAATCAAAAAATTATGAAATAACCATAGTTGTCTCCCGACCACGATGCCTTCGGCAAGGTGATGACATGCATGATAACCATATTGTAATATAGCCTGGCCATTGAATATTATTATGCTGCCACGAGAAAACAGGCACTTAGTTGTTCAGTTGAGTGAAGTATCTTATTAAATAAACGTGTTCGAACAAAATGTGTTCATTTGTTTTTAATTATCTTTAATAATAATTTCTCATGGGTTGAGTGTTGACTGATAAGTACCTACTAACATAACTACCTGCTGTAAAACAACTTTGTTTTATTTTATGATGGTTGTGCGTTGAATGTTATAAATAAAGTAGGTATACACTCCTGTTAATTAGTAAGTATTAATTATTAACATAATTCGGCATGATTTTCGGAAAGAGGATTCCTGAATTGAATTCCTCAGCCCGCCGCGCCGTGCCCACTCGCACTCTTTAATTGGAGTAACATAATATAACATTCGCGGGTACAAATTTAACTTTAATAGCCATTTCTTTTTTTATAAATAGGTGTGCCATTGCCAGTGCTATTACAAAGTAAAAAAAAAAAAAACATAAGTATTCTGTTAGATTTGATTTTTGAACGAACATTGTGCG
This sequence comes from Noctua comes, assembly GCA_963082995.1. Classification (NCBI taxonomy): domain Eukaryota; kingdom Metazoa; phylum Arthropoda; class Insecta; order Lepidoptera; family Noctuidae; genus Noctua; species Noctua comes. Next base: position 11,502,869 of record OY720281.1, on the reverse strand, counting down.
CCATCTGTTGCGACTTTGTGAACTAGCACCAGAGACGTAGTACACTTAGTTGTAAGAAAACCTAGGACACAAACGTCTATGTAAAATACTCTGCAATATTATACTATACCTGCGACTACAGTAAAGGTTAAATTTCTTACAGATTTATCTACGAGAATTTTAGGAACAGTTTTCAATTATTTGTTTTACTACTAGCGTCATCTATTCTCGGAACTATAAACTAACTGTGAAATAACAAACTTCACCAGTTTAGTCTATAGTTGTGACCAGCTGTTTTTATCATTGTTCTTGGGTTGCCATAGCAGTAAGATATGCCATGATCTGCGAAAGTAAGCAAAACACCCTAAACATAATGTAGGAAAGGAAGTGAATGTTATCGACATGGGAGAATGGAAGGGAAGATTAGGTATTTCGTTCTGAATTTCAAACCAAAATTGTGTTTCTCAACAACAGCATGGAGACACATAAATGACTTATCATTATCACTATAGCGGGATATTAACCATATTTACGTATAATGTTATGAGTTTGCGATATTGCAAGCGCCATGAGCACGGATAAACTAAAAGCATTCGGATAAAACAAATGACTTCCTAGTAAGAAGTTACTAAAACATTTAAAAAAATGAATGATTTGTATTTGCTTCTTTGGTGGAACATTAAGCTTTGTGTGTGGTATCACTGAAAACTGATCGATATAGACAATGGCATGGTGAGAGGAAAATGGGCTATGATGGGCGATTATAATTTGCCGGCAATGGCGACTGGTGACAAATAATACAATTTTATTATTGATAAAACTTATTGAATGTGTTGGCTTATAATCGTCCAAAGTGTGTAAGATCTTGGTATCATCAACTAGGAATGACAGTTTGGATTTTTGTGCGTATTCAGTAAAATGTTGGCGCATCGATTGTAATGTGTTTACACAATGGTCCATTGTTCAGTTTACAACTAGCTGTTGATGAAAATGAACGTGCTTAGTAGAATTTAGATGGTAGTATTTATATCAAATAATTAAGAATGTCGTGGTCAAACGAAGAGACATTCAAATTCATAGACTTATATAAAAGAGAAACATTAATATGGAACCCAAAACATGAACACTACAAAGATAGAACTAAGGTAAGGAAATAATAAAAAAGCTACTACTTTAACTGGCGGCAAACCCGCTTATTATTTATGCTTTAAAATCTGAAAACAATTGTGGGCTTTACTAGTCTGACTAGAATTTTATTCTGAATAAACTCTTTCTAGGGCAAGTTTCATCTACTTAAATAAATAAAAACAAAACTGATCTCACTGGCGCGAAAATTGACATTTCATTAAACTGGATTAGTTTTTAGATGGCTCAAAAATAAATCCATGTGTAAAAAAAGAATTGCAGCCTGTTTTCACACTGCATAGAAAAGCCTGTCTTTGGATCTTTCAATCTTCTCTATCATAAGCTAGTGGGAAGGCTTGTAGGCAGTTCTAAATTAGATAAAACTTTTCCACAGGTGCAAGAAGCATGGAACCGCTTGGAATATGGCATGCAGATACCAGTTGCAGAACTGAAGAAAAAGAAAGAAACATTAATGACTGCTTTCCGATTGCATTACAAGAAAATACTGCAATCTATACGAGCCAATGAGGATGAAGTCTACAAACCAATATGGATATTCTATGAGCCATTAGAGTCATTCTTAAAAGATGTTTATGAACCACCTGGTTCTGATGTTTATGTAAGTAAACAAATATAATTTGCATTTCAATTTTATACAGTTCCCTGCTGTACCTAAAACATGAAAAAAAATGACAAAATAAAACAACATTGGCAAAATGCTTAAGAAAATTTTCTGAAGAAAAATCCAAAGCGGTTCACGCTTTAATCACATTCTAAAGCCTGAATGTTTAAAATAAACTCTAATAATTATATATAAATAATAAAAGTATATGTACTGTTTTCAGGCATCAACATCATACAGGCCAGAATTAGAACTCCCTGACGATCTTGATGAACAAGAAGACGAAGACAACCTAGACTCCAGCTCAGAAAAGAAGACAGACATAAAGCCTAAACTCCGCCTAGTCAAGCGGCATTCATCTAGCCATCCGCTAGACTTACAAGAAGTCAGTAAAGAAATGAGTAACGCTTTTAACGCATTAAACCAAGCAATAAAAAATTCTAAAAGGCAGCGAGAACAGAATTCGAAGGAAGAGGATGATTGTGATTTGTATGGGAGGCTCTTGGCTAAAAGGCTAAGGCAGTTCTCAGAGACTGAGCGGCAAGAGATCATGTATGAGCTAGATGGATTGCTGCTAAGCCGATGCACGGGAGGGAACAGTGAAATTGTTAACAACAGTGACTTAAGTGACAGTTAGTAAATGGGACACAGCTGAAACGTACCTATCTGCTATGTCAGTTGCCTATTGACTTAGCGCAATCAGCCTATAATGTTCCCACTGCTGGGACACGAGCCTCCTCTCTATGAGAGGGAATGGACTATAAACAGGTTAATTGACTTAATTTAGATTTAATTGAAGACTCAGTCATTTAGTGATAAGTGTGCAATTTAAAACTAAGAATATGATTATAACTATTTAATGATAGGGATATTTTGTGTGAGTTTGTGCGGATCCTATATTAAGATTTTAATGTTGGTACCTAGTACCTGAGTGTGAGATCATGTAAATACTTACGGAAAGACAAGTCTTTCGTGCTTTTAATATCGAGGCTTTTTCTTCATAAAATTTAATTTTTGAACTGTTCTTGCAATAGTAATTTAGCCAAAATGACTTACTTATTACTAAAGATCGTTTTGTCGTCGAAAGTATAGTAGTAGTATTATATTCTTTGTTTGCTCCAGTTTTATAAAGCTATGAGGGTTAGTGAGATTTAAAGTTCTGAGTGTTATGTGTTGACACTAGATAGAGCTAAAAGTACTGTATTGATCTGTGTTATTAATTTCTTCGACATTCTATTTTTTTGTGTTACAACAAAAAATACATAATGCCAAATATTTTTTAATTCTAAGTGTACATACATTTTGTCTAAATAGAAATAAAAAGGGTAGAGAAAAAAAATGTTTTCGAACTTTTAGCTGGAACGTGAAGAGACGTTCATATTGATGCGAAGTCTGTGATTGAATGTGATATCCGTGTTTAGAAGATAGAACTGTCAGGATTTTGATAAATAAAATCTTCCAAAACTGAGAAAATACATTTATAATCTTAATATCACTAAACATAACAATACGCGATACATCTGTGTATCATTCATGAGACAAAATTAATTATTTTCACAAAAATTAAACTTAATACTGAACTATGAAAGTGAGGTCGAAGCAAATAATAATTTTACAATTCATTTTATGGCCAATACATAATGATAATGAGAGAAAAGATACTATTAATAACAATATTTCTTAATCAAATAAATTCTTGAAACTATTACTAAGGAATCATCAAATAAGTTAAAAATGCTGTGCTGTTATCATTCAAACTAGAATAGCTTGTCAACATAATAAAAAAAATAACAACTTGATGAACCATAGTGCTGATAAATGTTTTGTTTGTATTTTTTAAATGTTTCCATAAAGGGTAAATTATAGTCTAGAGTATACATCGAGTTTTAAACCCTTTTCTGCTTTTGTAGGTAGCATACGGGAGCCTAAATAAAAGCCGCCCGCAGCGTAGTGAAAACTAAATCTATACTGAATTATCTAACAATTTTAAGTGCGAAAATATTGGTTTCAGCACAAAATAGACACCTATTAGGCCTAGTTCCCAGGACAACAACCTAACGCGCGATAAATTTACTTTTCGAAGCGTACGTCAGTGTGCTCTTGTTTATTTTGTATGGCCGTAGTTTGATCATAGATTTGCGCTTTGGAAATGCGTGTCAGCTTGCGTTATCATGGGAACCAGGCGTTAAAGTCCCTTACATCAATTCAAAACACGAAAAACCAGCTAGCAAGCTAGACCACCGCCCTCGTTACGCTCAAGCTCTCGTCGCACATACTCGGCCTGCTTCTCACTCAAGCCTAGAGTCTGAACTTCTTGCTCGAACTGTGTTCTTCCCCCCACTCCGACGAGGTAGCCGTTCAGCCTGGCTGCTAAGTGCGACGTCTGCAATTTTGAGGAGTCCAGGCCAAGGCTACGGCAGAGATCTTTGTGGCCTTGCAGTCTGTATTTCTGGTGGTAGCTGCGGATAGAAAAAAGGATAGGTTAATTCAACAGTAAAATATCTTCATACTACTTTAAATGGGGTCGTGCAACGTTTTCTGCTTCCATTCTACCCTGTCAACCGTCACGCTTTCATTGACTACCTTTTCTTTCATATCATTCCTCACTTTCTGGCCTTCCTTGACTCTTTGGCCGCAACACTAAAATATCGAGATGTAAAATTGGGAGGATTCAAGATTGAAAATTAATAAGTAGGTACCTACCTATTGTAAATTGGAAAACGGAAATCTATCTTACTCCATGCCTATCTTACTCTAAAATAGCAAATAATCAATAAAATATCTAGATAATTATAGACTAACAAAGACGATCCTCCTCAAGTATAAATTAGTAATAATAATTATCAATCAATATAAATCAGTAGATATCACGTGTCATATATTAAAGAACTTTCAATACAAGCCAATGAACATACTGTTCAAGTGAGTGCACTTGAACAGTATGAAAATCAATTGTCACTGTCGTGATTTGTCTGGTACATCGGACATGGAACATGCTTGATTGATTTGATCTCAAGTTCAAACACTTAACTTATATTTAAAGGGAACCACATTTGAATGAAGTATTATTTGATATATTATGGACTATTATATTAATTATTTGATCACGACTAGCAGATAGAAAAAAACTGGTGTTTACATTAGGCTGACAACATGTTCCTACTTTTTAAGGTCAAAAACTATTAAACGACTGGCCCACAAAAGCACAAAACGCCCACTCATTACAACTTTCTATGTCCGTTTTCACTATCACTAGGTACCTACGTGACACCTAAGACAATATATTGTCTAATAAGAGCGCACTGTTAGATTTACATCCCTAAGTGCTGAGCTGGGCGCTGAATATAGTACCTTAGCTTTGGGTTTGGGCACTATCATTTTTTCTAAGAATAAGAGACCAATCAAACAGAAACAGAGAGATTTAAAAAAATCACGAAGCCTCAGACGTCAATCAAGCATTGTACATGCAAACTAAGTGAGAATGCACTGAATAGTACAGGGTTCATTGTGGTATTTAAAGCAAAGTATTAACATTTAAAGAGGTAGACAGTTTCGAAGGTGGGAAGACGAAATAAAGATCATAGCAGGGAAAACATGGACTAGGAGAACGCAAAGTAGAACGGAGTGGAAAAAATTGGAGGAGGCCTTTGCCAAAGTTGGGCAAACAGACCGGGTTGTCGGTGTCACCGACTCGCCAGAGTCATTAGATTAAGATTGTAAAAATTCTGTGTCTGAATAAAGGCTTATATTATTAATAACATTTAAAACTAGTATTGAAAAAAAAACACGAAAATGTTGGAACTTTGACCTTCTATATCTCCATAACTAGAAGGTAAAGGTATGGTCCAGTCAAGAACATAAAAATGATCACAATGACGGGAAGAACAAGGTATTTTTACACCCATTATACCTGCCTTTCCCAATCAACTAACAAATTACTCTGACCTCCAAGCCTGTCTATTTTTAGAATAGTCAATATCAATATTATCGATCTTGATTGCTTCTATTGAGAGGAAAAACGTTGTGCGGAATTGAAATTAATAGCGATGCACACATGGAGCCTGGACTTTAACGAGGGGTAGACCATGGCCTGATTATTGCAATAATCGACTGTTATTTATGTATTCAACATTGCTAGACGTATGTTAAATATTCTAAGGTTGTTGCTTGACGCATTGGCAAGGTTAATTTTTTATTATGTAGTTACTATCTGGGCGTTGTCGTGGATTACTAATAATATTTGTATGAATGGCAACTTTGTAGGTAGAGTTTACTCATTTGCCATTCAATGTTTTTACTAAAAATAAATAGATTTTTATTGGCAATAATATTACATTGTATGAATATTTTTATGTTTTCTAAGAAATCTTCAATGGGATGTTAAAATTCACGTGAGACATGAAGTCATAAAGCAGTAAGTACATGGAAAACAAACGAAGCGTTTTGTCCTGAAACCACTGTCATTTTTTGTACGAATGATGGCTCATTACAAAGTAATTCTTTGGAAATATCAAGGATAGTAGTTTGGCGTCGTTTATTTAAAGTAGGTACGGATCGTCACTCTTCTGCCTGTAATGTGTAGCCAGAGACCACCAAACTTGCCCGTAAAGAGGTTTTAATCTGGCATTTTTTTAAGGTTAACTATTTGAAAAACCATACAGTAAAGGTTAACCCGTATTATAAGGTTAATCAGCCTATAATAATCGGTTCTTTGACGGTTGTAGCCTAAGCCCGGTGCTTTGCTTCTTTCATTCTGGTTATTCAGCAAATATTAAAATAATTTACCCCATTAGGGGTATTATAAGGATTACTTAACCCGTTTAATGATTAATCAAACATATAATGTGTTAAAGCTCTAACCGATTAACCCTTTAATCCGATTAATCGGTTCATGTTACATGTACTTACTCCTCAGCGGGGTAAAAGGTCCCGGCAGGCGCTATCTCGGTGCGCAGCTGATCGTTGCAGCGCACCTGCATCTGCTTGTAGGATGCCTCAGCTTTCAAACGCTGTTCCTCGTCGTGGTATAAGATCAGGGACTGGTACTGCATAAGAAAATACAATATCAATTCAGCAATCTTTGGCTATAAGAAAAGACAATATCAATTCAGCAATCTTTGGCTATTTGAAAAAGTTGGTTGTAATGTTGTAATACATAGAGCAGTGTGATTTTGACATGTACCAAAATATTTTCAGCATTTAATAGTCTGAAACTGTTTCACATAATTGATTGCGTTGTTAAAGTTATGTTTACATATAACTATTCTAGACTTTAACGACCTTTCATAGTAAATTGGGGACTAACATATAGCCAGCTTTTCGACATGTTATATAGGTTAACTCAATGCGTCTTTATTATAAGATTAGAAAAATATTCACTAGGTTTAAGAAAACGTTAAGGTCAACAGCAGGCCCATTTTGTAATAAAATAAAAAAAAAACATTATTTCGCCTGAAATACTTTCCCGCCTTTATATAACTAGAAAAGTATTAAAACGTCATAAATCAGTTGACACATCATTTGTCTCACCTTAACGATTATGGTTTGGTTAGACAGCTTGTTCGCACGTGTTAGGGTTTCGCAATAATATAGTACACCAGGTACACCTACACCATTGGCTCATGTGGTTGTTTACTTCAACAAAAACTATTTCTGATAACTCTATGTCACTCTCGTACATCTTTGTTTAGGAATAAGATTAATCACGCGACTAACAAAAATAGATAGGATCTTGTGTTTTCTCTCTGATTTTGGCGAATAACCCCTACCATTTTCAAATTCAATTAGATTTATGTGAGTTCTCGCCAATCCCAAATGAAGACAGGTGGATTTAGATCAAACGAACATAGAACTAGATGATAAAGCAAGAGCATTATTTTATTGATTTTCATGACTGCTCTAAAGGTGAAGTTTTTCATTCTGTCATATAAAGGCGTCATTTGGTGGAGCGAGAAATCCGGTCGCAAGTATCCGCATTCATTCACATCGGAAGACATTAATGTGCGTTTAGACCTCTCACTTTAGTGAAATGCAATTCTGAGCCTTAAGACTGACAGAAAGGGAAAATAGATGCAAATAAATGCTGATCTGTGCATGTAAATGTGATTTCGCCCGAATTCTGTTTACACCAAGAGAATTTGGTAGAATGGGGATATAATGAGCAGTCTCTTCCCAGACCAGTGAAAATTACTGCTTTGATCACCTTAAGCTTGCCAGGGGGACACCTAACCTCATCATTTCATAAGGGTTGTGACTCAGTATTACCTGTCTCTTTAGCTTGGTGGTTAGTCCATATTCGTGGTTCGCCCAGAACATGCCCAGGAGATCTTCATAGGTGACTGTTTTTGGGTCAAAGTCCAGCTCGATAACCTCGGTGTGGTCGCCACTGAAAATAAAAAAGAACATCGTCATTATTTTAAATTTATTTTAGAAGTGCTTTTTCATTTATTTTTATTGATAGTAGGTAACAAGATACACTTCGATATTGATAGACCAGAGCACGTAATATTTACCGTGGGGAACTATACTTTTACATGTTTTTAGCAAGTAATAGCGAATAACATGTTATTCGAATAACATGTTATTCGCTATAAAATATAAATCGCTATGAAAAGAAGGCAGGAAGAAGAGCCGTGCCTCATAGTTTAAGAGGGGCCTGAATGGGACATAGTACGAGAACAAAGATGGATAGATGGTGCCATCAGCACAAGCAGTACTTGTAGCGAAACTTGGTGGTTTCCTCTCCGATTGAAAGAAATAATATACAGGCTGTAAATGGACCCTACACGAAGCCGTCAACCAACGACTTTTTTTATGGGGTAAAAATTATTTTTTACGGTAGGACTCAATGTAACGCACTCAAAACATTGTGCTGATGGATGGATTGAATAGTATAGAGGTCGTAGAGGTGTTTTATGTAAACATTTTACTTCCCAGGTATGGTCTAAAACAAAAAAATATCGCAATGATGAGGAGAACAAGTGCCTTTCGGGTTCCTTAAGGGTCTTTTTACACCCTTTATTATTATAAGAATTGGAGGAAATAATATAAGTATAATGGTGCTCCCTCACCGCGAGCATTCGCCTGTAATGTAACAGTCCAAGATTCGATTTTGTATGGAAACAAGTGAATCTGAACTGTTACATTACAGGCGAATGCTCCTGGTGAGGGAGCACCTTAAGAAGCTGAATAGCTGTACGGGCTATACCCTACCCACTGATATCATGTTTGATAACAGACATCTATTGAGTGAAGGCGTTTCAGTTTTCTCAGACACGTGTAAAAAAATCTTAATCTTTGTTTGATTTGCATAATTTCCCAAAAACTTAACGCACGTGCACGTTATATTATTAAAACGTCTCTAGTGTGTGAGCACGCGACGCACGCGAGGCGCCTTGGCCTTGCGCACGCGTCGCCCCGCTAACCTTGGCTCTCGGTATAATAAAATTAGGCGCAACTATTATGGGACACAGTTTCAAAATGTAGGTTCAATGACAAGAGCGATTATTTTTATTATTTTTTATTAATCTCGTAACGTAATAATCCCTTGGCATTTAATTTTATCATTGACCCTATCTAACGTTTATTAAATGATAACGGAAGGAAGATAGGATCACGGGCATTCGTGATAAACGAACAGACAAAGTAATGCGCAGGATGAATTCTGCTGCCATGATAAGGATGGTTATAGACTAGACAGCCGTCGCGTCGTTCAGGAAAAGTTGACAGTCGTGCATTCTTTACTTTGCGAGTTGATTTGATCGATAGCGGCCCGATATTTTAGGGTTGAAAAACTAAGCGTGCTGTCGAGACTCGTCGATGCTGCCACATTACAGCACTTCAGCTCTGGTTCTCGCTCTAGCTAATGACGGTTCTAAGCGACAGAAAAGGATAGGATCACGGAAAAATGCGATTCCGTGCTGACAGATGAAGTTCAAACCGCGCGTTCACCTTCGTTATATAACAAAAAAAAATCTCATTCATGCGTGGCTTCATACCTTAGCGTGTCAAAAACCTGTCTAACGATCCCATTAACTTCCTAATCGCGTATAAATTTAATTTTATTGCTACGTTTAGGCACACGAGCGTAGTTGTTAAATGTATAATAAGTAATAAGAATTGTTTTTATACTTTGATTACCATACATTTTAGGTAAGTGTTTTTGACGGTTTAACGATGGAATGATATGTAATGTTCGTCACGTCGAAACTTTTTTCGAGAAACACTTTTTTACATAGATGTACCACTATCTACTACATTATCACATTCACAGTCTATTCGCAAAAAGTTTAGAGTTGGCAGATAAAAATAGATATGACACTGTTTGCGATTCTAATTTTGCAAATTTTGCGACGCATACGAGAATAAGATTTGTTCAAATCAATTCTTTACATCATTGGCCAACACCCGGTAAAATTAATAAAAATGTGTGCTCACGCTGCCTGTGCAAAACAAAATAACATGTCATTTGTTTGGCTTACCTAACCGTGCAAGTAATTCTTAGTGAGTTTATTGATTTATCTATCACGTTTGCGGTGCGTTTGCCTCTGTCAAGGTTATTTCGAATTTCGCGACTCATCCACGTATTAAAGATAAAACGATTTAATGTCTAATTGTTGATGTAGATAGCGTAGATATGACGTGTGTTCACCTTTTCTTTTTTATTGGTAAGCCTGTCTTCTTGATCATCATTTGCCTAGACTTTTCCCAAAGTATGTTGGTCTCCGCATCCACTCTAGCCGGACCAAGCTGAATACCACCAGCGACTATTTTACCGACCTCTGCAACCCAGAACTGGGTTATGTTACTGGGTAACATGGTAAGACCTTGGCAAGACTTCTGACTACTCGTAACGTCTGATAACGTCTACTGCTATTTTATTTATTTAACAGCTCGGCATTAAACTAATTTATCCACACACATTTAATTTACACTTTCTTCGTGACCTTTGACTTACTAAACGTTGGTATCGATCGCTTGCGTCCTTCAGACACAAAGTCAGACAAATGTTATTTCTAAACAGTTTCTAGGTACAGCTACGTATTGTCACATTGTTATTTGATTTAGGTCTTAGGATATAAAGTCAACGAATACCAAAGATCAAAGTAAATATCGATGGACTGTACTTAGCTACAAAGGGTTTATGTAGGCAACACTGCTGGATGATGGCTGAACTTCTCTAAAGTATGGAAAAAAAAACAAGCTGCGATAGCGTCAAATAAATTAGGATGAAGCCAGGAGTATTGTGATGAGTGATCGATACTGACATTTATGGAGAGAAACGCAGATGAAGCAGAAACAAGGGTCAGCGGGTCGTCTTAGGGGCGGATTTGTAGGAGTTGGAGTATACGCTTAGGGGCACTGTGACCAGCAAAGAAAACAAAAACAAAAAAAAATTGGAACTTTTTTTTCTAAAATTTTTAGTTTTATAAATACCTACTCCATTAAAATTGGGAAATTTCGGACAAAAACTAAAAATTTTTAAAGTCCGAATTTTTTTCTAAGTTCTCGCTCCATAGCGCCCTCCACACTCCAACCGAAACAATATCTACGTTTTTCTCAAAAATCAACAAAGAAAATAAGATCACTGAACTGAACAGATGACGATGACACATGCAGCGAACTACTACGTAGGTAATTATCTACCTACGCCGTATGCATGAATTGTGCATTTATCACGATAATAGTAAAAGTGAATAGTACCCACACGTGTTTAGATAACACAGTTATTTTAGATGTAGACGCACTATGGCTTTGTCTATTTATGAGTGAGAGTAAGAATGTTACGACATTAGCAATAAAGAAAGCAGGTACCTATATCTATGTTCTTTGTTAACTTATGCGGAGGATATGGGTATTTTCGGGGGTCGAGAATAATTATGTCTGTATCCACACTAACGTCTAGTAGGAATGGTGGGATTAGCTACTTAGTACCTACTGAGGGACCTCTGAAATCGATCGCATAGGTAGGTACCTACGTGACAGCGGGAAATAAATGTTGCACTACTTTTATTAAGGTTATACTTTTTGGTAAAGAACATCTCGGAATGTAACGAACCGTTTTTATGTCTATTGTTTAGGTAGATAACACCACACAAGTACTTATTACATTTTGTAGCTCTGATTTCAACCTCAGCCTTGAGTTTTTGATAAAATACAACTGATAATATTTTTTGCCAAGGCGTTTACGCGTTTCTAATAATATGCAAGTTTTAATAGATTACTTGAATGAATACTACATGCGTTTTCATTCTAATCCAGAGCATTTAATAGCATTACAAACAATTTTCTAAGTACCAATGAGTCTCCATCTTCAATATAATCCTTTCATCCTGTTCAGTCATAACATAATATTTCGATTGCACTACAATGCTTTCTATAGACACTAGTGATGGTACTTAACTACATAATTAATCCATTAATACCCTTTGCAGGTACTTAACAATGTGCTTCATTTAATCATCAAGGGTTATTGCTATAATCTATGATGATAATTGTACTCAAGAGGATAAGCTACAGAGAAAGGTGCTCATAAAATGGTGTTGAATTTGAATAAGTTCCATGGAAAAATACTGCAATAGCTCATTTTGCCAAGGTAACAAACTAGGGTAACAGTCTACAGCATACAAAAAAGAAAGGCGAAAAGAAAGGGAAAATATGGATCGATTATGTGAGGAATGATGCGAAGGGAATGTTCACGAAAAGGTGGAGGCGCCTCATAGAGGAATGAACAAAAGAAAAGCATACTGCGCAGATTAAAAGCCTCGAGAAACATGGCAAAGGGTAGATAGAAGTGAAAGCTTAGAGGTGATGTGATGTAAATGTGGGTGTTATAGAAGGCACTTAAACATGAAGAGGAAAACAGTTCTAAAATAACGCAGACAGGGCCTCGAACTGTCGTGTATAGGATGTCTCACGTTTGTCACTGCAATGATTTGAATCAGCATCTAAAAACAATGGTATCCTTATTAGAGAACCTTGATTGGACATTAACTCGTGATGCCATTGAAATAAATCGTAAATGGCAGCACATAGGAGTGGATGTGGTAACGATAGTCAAAGTAGAAAAACGTGAATCGTCGAGGTGTATTCATTCGCGTCAGCAAATCGTGTATTTAGTAAGAATCAAATAACGAAAAAAATATCGACGATTAGAGACAGACTGACCAAAAAAAAGCGCCTATCCGCAGTCTTACGGGATCGGGGGTCCAGAATTAGGGTCCTGATAGGTTAGAGAGAAAGGCCCAGATATGTGTGAAGCCTTTTTTGATGTAAATTCAGACACAAACGTCATAGGCAGAATATACTCACAGGCTCCTATAATGAGGGTTCTTAGTAGTGCCGCCGGAGTAGCCGACGCGTGTTCGGATCACCCCGGGAGTGACGCCGAACAGCGAGTCGTTGGACCAGAAGCAGCCCATGCCGAAGGTCGCCTTCTTTGTCGGGGTGTCCACATCGTGGAGGAGAGCGGCCTGGGGAAGTTAGAATTAATTAGCAAAGATGTCATGGAAGATGAAGAGGATAGAAAGCGGGTGAATACTGAGATGAAGGAGGCATGAACGAAAACATACTAAAATATGTTTAAACAATGATACTGAGTAGTGACACGTAATAGAAGAGTAGACTAGTCGAGGTAAGAACTAAAGACATATTGTTCTTTCGATAAAACTTCGCAAATAATGCAGGCGAAATAGAAAATATAATTTATGTAGGTCACTGGGAACATCCCGGTCGCATGAGTGTTGTCTGTGTCCACGAATATTATTTTTGAGTTTAGGCACTTTTAGTTGCCGTTTTAATATTTTATGTAACATAACTGCAAAAACATCAATCCATAAGAGTCCCAAATTGGCCAAGACGCTGATGGGTGTTTTCACTAATGATTGATTTAAGAAAATTAAATAGGTCGTTTTAATGAAAATGGATATGTCATCGAACAGACAAAAGATGTAAAATTTTATCAACAGCCAAGAGGTCATAATCAATAAAGATGACTATTCAAAAACAATGGAATAACTGCGTAGTGAATGTTATCAATGGACCCCTCAAGAACAGCGTAATTGTCTGTTAATTAGGTATGCGCTCGTGATGGGTGATGTGATCAGTCAATACTAAAGCGATAAACTATTACTTCCTAATTAGAGATACAATTAGTTGTATGAACTTATTGAATGAAAGTAAAGAAAGGAATAGATTTGTTCCGGGTTTTTAATCTGTTAAGTCGCATTTTTTCGCAACGGCTTCGACAAGGTGTTGGACTCCTGTTTAAGCATTGGGTTGCCAAATTTAATTTATTAAGACCGTTTTTCCTTTTACAATGAACATAATTATACAACCATTATTATGATGTATCATAGAGCATATTTTCACATAAGTTTGAACTGCGATAGACTCTCAAAAAAATCTATATGTCTTAGAAAATTGGTTTTCATCCTTATTTGCACAGTCATTTCTGACGATGTACATTGGTTCTGCGTTTGTACAAACCGATGATGTAAACAGAACAACAGGAAGGAAAATCAAAGAAATAGACATTTCTGTTGGATAAAATAACCAAGAAATCCACCTATTCGTATAATATCTATTAATCAAATCGCTTTCCAAAAGAATTTGTGATCAAAGCAGAGGAACTGTCCAAAACTATTTGGAGGCATAGAGGTTTAGATGTAGGCATTATGAAAGTAAACAATTTACCTAAGAAATAATTTGATAATATGCTCTTTGGTCTGCGACTAACATACTAGTAAATACTGAGCGTTGAATCCTGGCCTGTTGAATTCGCTTTCCTGCTCAGCAATCGAAGCGAAATGTGGTTTGCTGTAGGTACTAAACACCCTGAATTTCCCTTAGAGGAACACGGGTTCGATTTCATCTTCAACATTTTGTTGCCCTTATCCCAATTCATTTGGGGTCGGCGCAGCATGTCTTCTTCTTCCATACTTCTCTGTTTATCGTCACCTCATCAGACACCTCCTTTCTTGCCATATCATCCTTTACACAGCCCATCCATCGTTTCTTTGGTCTTCCTCTACTCTTATACCCATCCACATTCATACTCACAACAGTCGGAACTTTCCTCACAACATGGGTCGTCTAAGGATGGTTTGATTTATTATGTTTATTATCATTTACTTATACGTCAAACAACCAACTAATGTTTATTTTACGGCGAGCCATCTGAAGTGATTAAATTTGGGGTTATTGTCTCATCAATCGCAATTCCCATTGATGTGTGAACATAAACTTCCATGTGAGTTGATTACACTTAATTTAAACGTGTGCGTAGGTTCATTACTATCCAAAAAAAACCTGTACCTACTACAGTCATTGATTGGACGTACCGTTAACTTTATGCAGACAAGCTGTCATCAAAAAATCTTGAAAATATTCATTCAACTTTAACATTAATCCTGTTTTTTTTTAGAATATTGAAAAACAATCTGGAAATGTAAACTAGGTATTAAGAGAAGCCTCATAGACAGAGGATAACGGTTTAAAAAAACCGACTGAAAAATCTATCAAGAAAAGAACAATCAACCTGGTGTTTCAATCAACATATTCAAAGAACGTTTTTAAAGACAATCGTTATTGTCTTAGTACGATCGTTGATGACAACAATATCTGGTTGATTATACGATCAACAGGATTCCAGGATATGGAAAGTTGGAAATCGTAAACAGAGACTGACAACAAAGTCACACGCAGAAGAACGTAACATTTGATTTTTAAAGAAGTTTTTTTCTTTATTTGAAGAATAAACGTGACAGTCTCTCTCACCGTAATATTTATTCTACAGATAAAAGTTATCTAACTATTCAAAATCAGCACAAAAAATAATAAACAAAACACTAAAAATATATTGCATAAGATCAAGCAAGACACTTGTATGTATAATCACTAAAAATACGTTTCGAAATCAGTATGACACAACATTTTTTGTGGCACTTCCAACGAATTGGCATGTAAATTTTCAAAAACTACTATATTCAAAACAAAAATAATAATACAAAATTACTCACATTAACTGGTGGCTTCATGGTGCAGAAAGTTTTAATAAATCTCAACATGCACAACAGGAGAAACCCAGTGGGCTAGACGTGCAACTTGTTGAGAGCCTGAAGAGTAATAATATTTACTTGAAGATAATTTTAGGTTGTTTTAGATTTCCGCGTGATATAGATCGCAGAGTGACGAGTGAGACCGCGACGCGTCGGCAAGTTGTGGCGATGGCGGTCCGGCGAGCACTGACGGAACCAATACCAGCCGACGTTACCTTGCCGCAGCAATCCGCTTTTGGTTTTCCAACTACACACTGTGTCGCACTGTGCGTAATAATTTCTTGATGAAAAATGTAACTGAACTACACAATCAGCGGCTTGGGGACCCGTGTCTGTAAATATTTTTAGATATACTTTGCTAAGAAAATGAACTCTGGGGTGAAAATTCTGCAGTTTTTGGTACAGTTAAACTCGTGTGATAGTTGATGTGTGTCAGTTTCGCGACGTACACGTTGGGTAACCTTGCTCGCGGCGGCGGCTGCGTGTCTGTCGCGAACCCGGCGGATTGCCCGCCGCATGATGAATCAATACCATTCATTTAAAAACAAAACCTCCTGAATTTTCTAATATCTCATTTCCTGATTATTTTTTCAGATATGTTACCGTATTCTATGTTTTTTCCTGAAACCTAGGGTCCAAGAAACAATTTCAAAGGTCATTTATATTTTTTATGGGAAAATACCTCAATATTTATTCATCATGAATCCATCCAAAGATAAAGCACAGAGCATCTTAAATAATATTGGTATTCATTTGAGAGAAATCATAAAAAGACATTGACAGATGCATTTTTTTTTTTTTTTTTTAATCAGTCGTGATGTTTGCCAAAGGGTTGACGAATAGCGTAGAAATAAAACATGTTAATTGATTTAAACAAACGATTTATTAATGTTCCAGATAATTTGATTTTACACTACTGTTTAGAGGGCATTGAAGAATCGCATCATCCTCATTTTAAAGAAGTAAATAGAAACATAAAGAACAAATGATGTTTTTTTTTTCATAAACAAACAAAATACTTGCATTGACTTTGCATTATTTAATTATTTTATATTACAGTCAAGATAGCAAGGCCAAGTACCAATAGTGAAAGTTCCATGATTATATAACATAACAAATTAATACTGTTTTAAACAAATGAACGTAGAAATCAAAACACAGACAAAATACTGACTGAAATGTATATTTCAGTATCTGTTAATACAGTCGCTATAGGAATCTAGTCCCATTATAATACAAAATAGCTGCACAAAGAAACATTCAAAATTAAAGACTTGGCCCGCCATTCGACGTAAATCACATTGTACCCATGATATTCTTTTTACAGTAGTGTCTTTCACCAGCTTTATAAGTACAAAGACAGGTCCTTGAAAAATAATGACCATAGACAATCGTACATCATAAAATCAAAGAGAGTTACAATACAGTCATAATACGGTTATATTACCTCTGATTTTGCATCAGTATCAAAATCAAAGTGATCTTTATTTTGAACGAAATAAGGTAGCTGGTTGATTGCTGTCGGAGTTAAAATAATTATGACAGGACTGTCTCTCCGCACATTATTTTTTTTTATTTTTATAACCTTCGCAATAACTACTTCGTCCGAAATTATTCATTGTCTTGTGAACTGACACTTTATTTTTATGGCATACGATAGTCTAACAATCTTTTCCCTTGAATTACCTGTAAAGCACTGAACAACGACACAAAACTAAGTATAATACAATACAGTAGATCACATTGAACACGCTACATCAATTTTTATAAACACGTACATAAATAAGTACTTAATAAACGATTATATCGGAGTAATTTTATCACTATCAATCAGTAAGAACTTGGGGTTCTCTTCTGATATGACTTATCAAATAGTTGAAAAAGAACTATAAATTTATTTCAGGAATTGACAAATTGGGGCTTGAGGATGATATCTGAAGATATTAGAGACCAAAGAAGAAATTTAACCTTTTATAGAGTTAACAACTACTTTTATTTTCACGTAATTTTATTAAAATTTAGTAGTTAAAAAGTTTTACAAAGGCAAGATGGAAATGGCAAGGTTACTAATTTGACAATTTATTATGTAAATTACTGCATTACTTCTAGGTCTCAAAAATTACTAATTCCTTTTGCATTTGTTTTAAAATACTTATTTTTAACGTATTCAAATACCTAGGCGGAAATACATATATTTTGTTCTGAGATGCCTACATCAATGAATATTTGTATAAAAATCAACATTATGCAATGTGATGCTGGTCGACTACACTACTAAGTAACATGAAGAACACTTGTATTAACGTTACCGTTGTGACGTCACTATATAAATAGCGTAACAGTGACTAATTACATACTAACAGGTAGTTATATACATAGGTATGTGGGAGTCAGCTGCCACTTGATATTAACAATCATATCATACAATGTTCTATTTGACAAAATATGTTAAGTATATGACAAACATTTGTCTACAATTATATACATATATACAGGGTGCTAAAGAAAAAGCGCAATATTTCTTGGAATGAGTTGCCCAGTTTGAAAGTCTGAATCACCACCTTAAAATTATTGCGCTTATTCTGTTCCACCCTGTATATGGATCACGTGACAATAACAATAAGGTATCAACAGAGGAGTTAGTTAAACTTTACTAAGGCAAGACACAACAGGCACTGTTCATATTCCTACCGCAAACATTGAATAATCACACAGAATACTGTTCATGATAAGAACCGCATTTCTACAAAAAAAAATTAAGTAAATAGAACGATACGGCAAGATGCAAGTGATTGAAAAAATGTCGAATCTTTATTTATTTATTTTTATTTCAATTATGGGCCTGCTCTTGACCTCGATCAACGATCTTTAGCTAAATTATTTTCATTGATTGTTTCTGATATAATGTAATCAAAAAGATTTTAAACGAAAAGTGATAATAAATCATACTGCATAATTATAAAAATGTAAGCACGAAAAACTAATTCAATCCTTGGTATCCTATTTACTGTTCTCGGCAAGACTTCGTGCCATCACAACCCACAGGTAGATACTTAAGAAAACGAACTAACACAGAGCACAAATCATTTGATAAACATATAATATTACAAAAAAAACAATGGTGTTTAAATAAGTATTCAATCTGCCAAAAATTTATCAAATACTAGTAAGTATCACAAAATGCCGCCTGTAAAATGCTTTTAAAAATAATACTGTTACAAAATAAAAATGAAATGTTTTGTGCTTACATATAAGGCCATTCAGTATTGCTTTGTTTGTTTGTCTATATTAATATTTTTTTTTCAGTATACATTAATCATATATTTGATATATTCACGACAGTTTCCGCGAGTTAAATAAAGTACGTTTACTTTTAAGTACTTTTTAAGTACTGAAGATATACAAGGTGGAGACGACAATACGACAATTTTGGCCAAGGTTTTTGAAGTAGCGAGTTGGCAACATGTGTTTAACGTTTATACCGATGCGGGATTCGTTAATCTGTTGGTGGTAGCCTATTATCTACACTATGTAGATTATGCTTGAATGAAAAATAACGTCCTGTGAATAAACTGCATACAAAATTCAATCGAAAATATCCAGTAATTTTCGATTGAATTTTTGTATGCAGACTGGGAACGTCATGAGTTACATACAGTTTAATTTATTGTCGCATTGTCGTCTCCACCCTGTATTCAATCTACCAAATAGCTACACTAATGACTAAGATATGGACGAATGAATTGCTACTGGATGGGAACTAATGATGACGCCTACACATGATAAATACGACTCCAAAAGCTTAATATATTACATTGTATAAATATAAAATTTAACAAGAAGATATACAACGGAATGTTATTCTGCTACATTCGCCTAACAAGTATACCACAGACAATGAACACTGGATTTTTATAAAAACATAAATTCCACAAAGATTTTCTACAGGTTCGTTGCTAATCATTCTAGTTCTAACAGTTTTTTTCCTAGGGGGTTACCACTTTACATAAAGAAAGGGAGAAACTAATCAACACGTACAGTGTTACCACGAATATTTTATTACATTTAGGGCCACTTGCACAATTTTCAACTCACACAACGTATTAAAAACGTCATTCTGTCCCTGACATTTTAAAATGATTGACAGAAATAGAACGATGTTTTAAATTCGTTTAGCTCAAGAGCCTTCGTTTTCGCAAAATTAGCCATTGTATTGCAATTCAATAATAGTAATTATTTGTAGCGCCGCAAAGATTGTAGGTACTTTGACATTTAAAACATAAATATTTTTTAAATAAGTACGCGAACGTTTTAATAATTCGCGGTAACAAAGTATTAGAATATTTTATCTAAAAGTAACTTGTGCTTGCAATTTAAAAATATAAAAACATTGGCACAAATTGAGTATTTAGCTCTAATAAAGAAGAAAAAGGCACTCGACTATACATCCATATGTTACAGTTGATACAGTGGTGTTAATACGTGATTATGTCGCCTTTTTATTAAGCGGTACATTCACCTAGCAGCCCGAACTAACAGGGTGAATGATAATGGATGCATTTCAGTATCGACACGGCATAATGTTTAAGTGCGAATTTCACCAATGAAATTGAAAGCCATCAGCACATCTAAACTGCGTTTAAGAGCTGTAGGTGTCGTCATTATTGTGAAATATGAACCCTGATAATCCTTGAACGCGCTTTGCTGATCGCGTTCAGTTTTATCGGTGAAATTCGACCTTAATCATCGTGTCAATGCCACTAAATTACGAACGACATGCCTATCGTCCAACACTGAATAGTAATATTAAGGGAAACCTATAAAAAGAATATATAGAAGCGAAACTCCAACGTATTTAACATTTTCAGAATATATGATAAGTTCAACACAGCTTGGATTTTACGGTGTTTGTTTGCAAACACACAACACTAACATCGAAAATATTGACATCTCTTTATTCGCGTCATACATAACAAGATGATGAGGAACGAAGTGATTATTTCAGTGGTTCATGTACAGTCACGAGCACCAATATATGTATACACTTTCCTAAAAATAGAAACAATTTTCGCGGGAAATAACGATTGTAACCTGGAGATGGATCTTTTACATAAAAATATGAGTTCCAGAATACTATGACTACAACATGACATTTTAATCAGAACATGCGGAGAAAAACACTTTTAAAAAGGTTGTTTTGTTTAAATATTGGTGCTCGTGAATGTACATGTGCAGGTAATTTTGATTCTATATACTTTTAATTGTATGGTTATTGGCGACTTTAACTTAAACATCATATAGTTCATGCATCACTGTAACATAAGGATGGAGAAACAAACTACCAGCACGAATGCCGTGGCCCCCTCGCTCGGTCAACAGTCAGCTGTATTTTGAATTTAAACGCAACACCGACTAACATGTGCCACTACAAATGATTAAAATATTTTATAGAAATAACTAGACCTTTTGTGACTACAGAAGTGTGAGGATCTATCAATAAATGCAAATATGAGACATGGCATCGAATGTTTTATTTATATATTTTGATGGGCCATGTTTCAACATATTGAATAAGTAACAAAGTTTGAAATTTACCTACCCATATGGAATAAAATCATTAAGCTGTGAGAAAGTAACGCCGTTATCGGTAACGAACTCATAACAGATTGTATATGATTTTGGGAGTTGTTAAACCGTTTCATAATGGCTCCTTCCTATAAGTTTCATATCGTTAGTCTTAAGAAATCTAATGATTTCCGTTGTTATTACATCCAAATACAACACAATAAGGTATTTTTTTTCTTCGTGAGATGCTAGCCAAAGAATTTTTATGAACAATTTAACAGCGTGTCATTTTCCGTGAGTCAAGCGATACCAGCGACTCCTGTGGCAAAAGTTGCAAGTTTTATTCCCCTTTGTGCGACGCGGTGCAAAACAACTTCACCGCCTAGCCTAGATAGATTCTTCAAAGAAAGAACGTTCAGCTTCTGTTCCTAACGCTTTCACAGTGCAGATTAGTACATTTTCATCATTATATATTGGCACAAGTGGTCGGCTGCATACTACTAATAAATGTAAACCCTACTTAACAAATCCAGTCTTTAGGTCAATATGCACTTGAAACATAAACACCTCAATTTTGATATAATGTTAGTATGAAAGTAAATTAATTAATTATTAGTTTGTATACATTATGATAGTAGACAAGTAATAAACACAGTAGTTCCAACAAGTTTATGAAATCTACGAGTCTGAATGTATTTTTCATATTTATTATGGCATAATATCTAATAGTTTAAATTGTGAAAGTACTATATGTATATAAAAGTATATCCATGTTAAGTACTAAGTTTCTCTGCTATAAATCTAGTGATATTAGTTTATTGCCATAGAGTGGTCCAACGAAACTAAGGCAGTTATCGCAGCTACGTTCAGTTAGGATATCATCAACACTCCATCGGTACTACATGATTAAACAAGGTTTCACTCCCGTCCCGTAAAGTATATATAATTTACTTAATATTATTAAAATATAATTTATTAGTTTTGTATTAAATAAATCGCATTTAATAATTAAATTATACTATGTTATACATAGATCAGCATTAAACACCAATACTTGAGGCACTTCCGAACAATCGATACGATTATTATGTATTACGATTTATGGTTTGTTTGTTCTGTTCAAATGCTTATTATGCATTTTATGTAACATTAAATAATAATTGGAAATATTTTCACTCGAAGAATACTGTAACATTCAAATTTACAATGAAATTAAATTATTTACAATAAAATAAAATATTTCAACAAAATATAATCGAATAATGGAATGTTCAGGAAATATAAGACAAGAACTATTATAATACAATACTTAAATATATGACAATAATCGCAATATAGGATTCATTATATTACTAAAATATTAGCAACCGCATAGTTTCCTTAACTCTAAAATAGAATAGTTGTTGAGCTCTTATATATCTATCACACTGTTTTCCAGCCATTGGCAAGCCCTTGCTTTGTGAGCAAACATGGCAATACTCTATCGGCAACCTTCAATATATTAGGTTATTATTTTCTCTACCGGACCTCCGATCCGTCGATTGACTTTTTGACGGGCAACAACTTATCAGTCGCGGCAAACAAAAAAAATCAATATCCTTTTTTAAAATAATTCTTCAGAGCCATAATCACAATTCTTAGGCAATAGCTAACCGTAAAAAGTCAACCGTCCGAGTGGTCCAAAAGCCCTTCAAAAATTATTTTGGAATGACAATCAGACTTGTACGCTTACCACCATCACATTATATACAACAGTCGGTCGGGCGCACTACACGATGACGCAGCAGCGGCGCGAGCGCGTGTCGCCCAGTGCGTCGCTGGTGTGTCCGGAGAAGCGCGGCACGGCGCCCGCGCTCAGCGGGTTCAGCTGCACCGGCATGTCCACCTTGGGCTCCGCCAGCGAGTTCAGGCTGTGGTTGTTGGTGGAGCCCAGGCTACTCTCCACCGGGCTGCCGTTCGTTCTTATCTGAGATCGCTGCTTTTTCAAATCTGCGAGAGTTCCTGGAACACGCGCCACTGATTACTATCCCACCGAGCTGACTGGCACGCTCGCTACGAAATGTTAACATTTGATGAGATAAGCATAGCTATTACATGAAATATTTCTCAAAACTTTGTTTCTTAACCAAAATTTGCGGTGCGTTACTTTAATTAAATTGTTAGTAAACAATGAATGCTTATCTTCTTCATTATGGCATTTCTACAAGTTATGCAAAAATAATGTGACGTAAAAAACCGTAACAGAAAGATTTCGAAAAGAAATTGTGCAATGAACAGAACAGAAAGGTAACAGAACAATAAATAGTGACAGTTATAGAAAATATACGTGCACTCAAACAGATTGACATGAGCTAACTAAAACAGATCCCAATAACGACTAGCACAACAAAGGAACAATGAACCCACACGCTAACCAGCATGCAACTACAATGAGAGACTGCTTGCCTCATATGCATCCTCGAGAGTGAATCAATTCTGGAAACCGGCACACAGTCCCAACCTTCTTTATATGTATATACCATCACTGTGCAAAACTGTTAGATTAACTTTACAAAATGTTATCAACTGTGCTATATATTACGTATGAATATTAGATGTGCTTGTTACGGTCAAGTTGAGTTCGTAAGGATGCATATAATTACCTGCGTTAATCATGACGGTGACATGAACATTGATTTTACCATTATTGTCTGTGGTGTAGGTCGCGGTGCCGCCTTCAGTGATCGCGATCTGGTTGGGGCTCACTATGACCTCTTTCCTACCGTCTAACGCGTCCACGTTTTTGATAAGGTCATTGTCCTGTCCCTCGGGCGCTTTCCTGACGCCGTTGGGTAAGCTCGTTCTTTCGTAGTGTTTGTTCTGGTCGTTGACGGCTTCGTGTTGCGGGGCGGGCACGGAGCCGGGCGCGTAGTGCGACGCGGCGTTGACGCCGAACAGCGGGTTGGAGGGCTTCTGTCCGTAGGGCATGAGCTCGGACAGGTCGCTGACGTCGCTGGCGCGCTGGCTGTACGAGTGCTTGGGCACCGCGTACTCCACGGTGGAGTCGTAGCTCTGGTTGGATGTGGTGGAGCTGTTCGACAGCCGCTTGTGTGACAACTCCGGCGGTTGCAGGTTCGCGGTGTTTTGGTCATTTTCCACGCCATTTGATAGGCCCTGCAACATAATGAAAGAAATCTAAGCGGATATCCTTTGATTGTAGGAAATTGGTGGAATACCTAATAAGAAAATTGTCGATTGATAAATGTGCAATTATAAGATTTTCTACGCATTATGATTATCCGGTTGCCGTAACAGGTGGTTGCGTAGCGGTGTCTGTAAATGTTTGATATTTTTGTCTTGTCTTGGTTCGTTTGAATAAATGGATTGGTGAAGGCTTGCCTTAGCCACGATGTAGACACTAAGAACTCACTTTTATAGCATAATTAGTTGCAGTTCTCATATGATAGCCTAAATTACAACAACTCAGACATGTCTGCTCCCCTTGGATCGATTCCATAGTAGAAACGATTTAATATCCAAACTAGAAACTTTTGAAAAATAAAAATGAAGACTGAATAAAATCTCAACAAATACTTCTGTTGATATTATTTCTTTAAAACTTTACTCTAAAATCACATGAACTGCACTGAATCAGTATATTCAGACTGCAGTTAGAGTAAAGCTGAATTTCAGTAAGAATCAAAATAGAAAGGAATAGCATTCCGAGCTCATTGTAGCGTTAACGAAACAACTGATACAGATCTATAACATTCCAAATTGTGTTTTGTAAATTATAAATAAATGGAAATGTACTCGATATATTTATCGTATTCCAAATTAAGAACTTAGGTGGTGGGTTTACAAAGACGGGATCATTGTGAACTCTGTCGGGCACACCAACAGACTATCAGACCTATTCGCCAACCATGGCGAAGGACATTCATGAACAATTTTCACACACAAAAATGAGAGAGAAAGAGGGCTTTAATTTCGTTTGATTTAAGTAATTAATAATTATTTTATAAAACATGTTATTTAAAATTCGTCATTTGCTATTTAAAATGTACAACATATCATACCCGGTAACGGAGGCCTAGCACCTGTGGCTCCTTGCGCATACGGCGCAGGTTGTCGTTAGTCAAAAACATAATATCCAAAGACATGATATCAATCCGTAATCAGCACATAACACACATAGTATCACATTAACACAATATCCTTTGAGAGAACAATGGTCAACACTTTATGAAACACCATAAAGGAAGAATTGAAGTTCGAAGGAAGATTTTTGTATATCAAAATGCATCGTCGAAAGAAAAAATATTGAACAATAAGCGGTGCGTGTTGTTGCGCTGACCAGACGGACTGACGGCGCGTGCGCGGCCGGTGGCTGGCGAGGGAAATCGCAGGAAAACTGAGCGAATCGCCGCCTCGCCGGGTGTCGTCAATCAATGCGCCCAGCGGAACGGGATGCCTGCGCGCACTGCTGTGACAATGTGGCCTGATTGATGATGCAGTAACAGACGATACGCAGTGATTGATTACATCTTACAACGACACTACTCACTATAGTAAACAGATAAACAGAACAAGATTGATGACTGATGAACTTCGAACATTTCAAAAACAAGATGTGTCTTTTACAATTTCTGAAATGCCTGTAGTAGAAAGTTCTGTAAAACTTCAGCCATTAACAATAATTATAAATAAACAGCTTCCACGAAGCCATTATAAAGAGTGCACAAGCGAGAAGTGAGTGCAAATCGATCGCTCTAGTAAGTATCAAACTGGACAGGAACTAGTGTTATTGATGTTCATCACGACAAGCCGACGCCACGCCTATGTTCACAAGGTGATTGCCATTTTGCATACGAAAATCTATACTAATATTATAAAGAGGTAAAATTTGTTTGTATGTAGGGGGTAATCTCCGGAAGTAATGAACCAATTTTAAAAATTGTTTCACTGGTAGAAAGCTACATTATTCGTGAGTGCTATAGGCTATAAATTTTAAAGATATCATGCATATTAGCCGAGCTATCACAATTTTCGCGGACGAAGTCGCGGGCGTAGTGCTAGTAAAGAATACTTTGGCGATGTTGAAGAATACTTTGTAAAGGTTATTTTAAAACATTTCAGCTCATCGTCGCTCTCGAGTGTTCCAGTTGATTAGAAAGAGCGATCAGTAATCAGATACAGTAAGAAACATACTGAATTTAAATATGATTTGAATATGCAAGGCGGATCTACGATGTATGTATGCCTTTGCGTTAAAACATTCGTGCCTGTTCTGTCTCAGGTAGTTAAATATCACTGACTGAAATAGGTAACACGAAAAGCACGACCAGAGCATAGATTCGCATGTTTAATTTCACTTGCTCAACATATTTTGTTCTTTATTAAGGCACTAAATTATAAACAGCACTATATTGTGTCTGTTTAACTCGCAAAAACACAGTTGATGATATCAGTGAGTTACTAGACTTCTACGTCACGGCCTTGGTGCAACTGTAATGTAAGTAATAAATTATTCTAGAGCAGATAATTACCAGCGAAGTCGAGATGAAAGCAGAGAAAGTACGCCACACGTAGAACGTAAAAACAGCGGGCCGTGTTCAAATCGTTCACTTAGTAAATACCGATAGGCGTGGTGAACATTACAACTATTTACTGTTTATGTGTCATGTACACAATGTTGGCTGGATTGGAACTAGAACATTATTTGCAGACTCCATATATGAACCAGAGGACCTAGACGAAGTGACCTTATAAGCGAGAACGATGATGGAAAAGTCAATACTTTATCTATTTCATGGACATAAGCTACAAAAATATTATGTCAATACCATAGGACATATCATTTAGCGTCATAAATAGCCAAAACACATGGTCTTAGTAAAAGAATACAGTAGTCAATCACATTCAAGAGCACGACTTGAATGTTGCTAATCGTGCATGGTGTTTTTTATCCTAATTTCTAATACAAGGATATCTGGCCAGTGGCAAGATATTACATTTGGCTGGACACTGCCGGATTGACAGATTATAAATATAACTTAAAAACTAGCTAGTTAGTCATCCTCCATTCATTAGAAAGAAAATTATTAATCCTGAAGGCTAAACAAAATTTACGAGAAGATATTTCAGACAAGCCGTGTGTTCTCCGTTGAAACATCGCTGACATTTCAAATGCTGTTTGTAAACAGCGTTATAAATAACATTGTAAAAGCAATCTGATTTGGCGCAACACGCTCATAAAATTAATATTAATCATTCCCAAGAATATTTTTCTTGCGAAAATTATGACAAGAGCGAGTTAAAAGTAAAATTTTGTATGTTACATTCAAGGTAGAATAGGCCCTTATTACACAGGTTTGAATTATAGTAAAAGGTATGAAAAAGACTGAATATCACACACACGCACATGTATTTTCTCTTCTTTTTCATTTTTTTTTAAATTATTTTTTATTTTGTATCTTTTTTATTATGTGTGCTTGATGAACTGACGTAAACATATACAAATAAACTTTATTCTTTCTTTCTTTCTTTCTATCAAGTCTACGATGTGACCATAGAGAGCTACACAACAACAAACAATTCTAAAAGCCCATTAGCCTCTTTTTTACCAAACCAAGGGAGGATGATTTGCTAAGGGCATGGCTGAAGTCGTCGAATTAGTCCAGGTTACATCCTCTCTTTTACATGCACAGTCTTACGCGACTTAAGACTTTGTTAGTTGCCCCTAAAGACATCCTACAAGTAAAAAAACTTTCAGATTCAAGTCGTCATCTCATCTCAGCGACAATCAATGGCAAAAACGAATCAATAAGGTAAATTAGAAGTTTTTTTTAATGACCGATAGAGGCTGAGATTTTGAATTAGAGATATTTAATTCAAAAATTCTTGAAAATACAGGACTTTTTTTCTGATGAACTTCTTTGCGAAAACGGTTCTTGCATATCAAGACATGGCCGGTTGGCCGTGGCAAGAGCGGAATAGTCCCACAAATCGATCGATTGGTCGTATTTTTAGAAATCCGACGGAGCAATGTGCCAAAAACAAAAAAAAAGCTGATAACACGCTCATACGGTTTATGCTATAATTGCAAACGATTTCCGATTACTTGTAAAGATAGCGTGAGATGAATGCAGTTTTTTCATTCATATATCTCTTGTTCGTTCGTGCGATAAATTAATAAAGCCATGACATGTGTAACGATGCCATCAAATCGACATAAAAATTTCGTGTAGCGTTTGAGTGAGTGGTGAATATTTGATAGTTGAAGAGCTGTGCTTTATTTCTATATCTATGGTGCTCAATCTCATTACACCATCATTAGAGTATTTTCCTATGTCAAATAGAAAGGTCAACAGTTTGTTAATCAGATAAAACGACTGTTACTTTTAATCTGTGGCAATTTGGAAACTTACCGCAAAATCGATATTATGAATTTTGATAAACTGATTTTCTGACTTAATTATTTGTCTAACCTTTTTCCAACATGTTTGGGGTGGGCTTCAACTTCCAGTCTAACCGGATGCAGCGGAATGCAAGTATTTTACATGGAGCGACTGCCTATCTGACCCCCACAACCCAGAAACTGGGTAATACGATACCCCACGAATTATAAGACTGGTTGCCTGACAGACTTTAGAGCCACTGACTACCTGTAACGACTGTCAAAGATCAACATATGATAGCCGGGACCGACGGCTGTTATTATATCAATAAGACTCCATCTTAACAACATAACGTAATTCCCGAATGGGTAAGCAGAGGTGAGCTAAATAGTACACAAAATCCCGCCAGTTATGTTTAAATCCTATGTAAGGCAGATCGTAACTTTTGGAGGCACTGAGTAAATCGGTATGTAATGGATGGTCACCATCCACGGACAGACCTTGGCAAACTCTGCTTAACCTTGTTAAACCTTAATAGATGAACCTTATAACTTCTATTGCCGAGTTCGAGTTCACGACTTCAATTGTCGAGTAGGAACAATCCAGCTCAACAGCATTGATTGGTCTTAACGTAATCGCGGTGTTTAAAAGAAGTTACATAGAAAACCGAAATAGACCATAACCTGAAACTATGTAACTTAACAGGATTTACACAGTATGCAATAATTACGGATACAGTCGAGTATAGGCAGGTAGCATACAATGAAGAAACGCCTAGATTAGATCCAGTACAGCTGGTTGCGCCACATACCTTCTGCTAATATGAACGTAAAAGCGTGCATTATTACTTCCCATCTAATTGGCAGCCAATTACGCACAGAGCTAAGCTGTATACACTTCGTGCAGAAACAATTTGTACTACATACACAAAAGTAACCATGTACGTCTTTGTAAATGTGTGACTTGGTTACATGAGGATCTTACGACCTGTTTTATTACCTCATCCGTAAGAATAGATTTAACATTTTCGCTGGGCTAAATGTTAAGTTCAAATTGCAAGCCAGTGTTTTAACTATACCAGTATATATGATAGGTCTTTAACTATGAAATTGCCGTTTTTTTTCTCACATTTTGTTCTGACATATAGTTATATTTTTTCCTAATTCCATTTTTATTGGATTAATTGTTAAATTACGTACCTTTTAGAGTTTAAAAACCGTACTAGTAGTAGCATACTACCAGGGTAGTGTGTCAAAACACCTGTTTCAATGTGCCGTCGGTTTCACTACTTCGAGTAGGTTTATTTTTGTCATAGACTGCGTTTATCACTGTAACTATAGTTTGCAATTGCATCATAATCGGTTTAGAAGTTCCCAAGAAAGAAAAAAAAATGTTAGTTTGGAAATATCACTTTTCACGAAATCGTTCATACAAATCGGCAAATTCATACTTGATCCCCTAATACATAGACATACCTACGTAATGGAATCAAGCGCTACTTTGCAGGGAATCCATCACAGTCATTAGGTTTACATTGCAATGTTCAGAAAGAATATAATAAGGAATATTCTTTTGGAACGAGTTTGTGCTCCGTCATTTCGCTCTTTAAAGTTTGCAAGCATAAAGTCATAAAAAGATTACCGACTGTAATTTAATTTGCAAACACGAGCTGCTGTAATTTTGTAAACTAATTTAAGTATCTGAGGTGTAACGTTACGCAACATGCAGATACAAAATGGCGATAACCTCAAAATCCATCCGTTTAAACAAAAAGTAACGCAACGATTATAGTATCAACCAAAAAGTTGCTTTATTACTAGTTTCATATTCATTTGATAACACTACGATGAATGGAATTATAATTACGATTACTGATCAGCTAATTATCACGTTAGAAAACTCCTTGTGAAATGTTAGATAGCTATCAGACTACGTTTGCCAACGCATGCTGCTAAATGTGGATGTCTTGTACATTACAGAGCACTTTATTATGGAATATCAAAATCAGTTATATGTTCCAAATTATTGTTTAGCTGCTTACTTCTGTAGAGAGGGGAGTAAAAGGGGTGGGGCTTGTATCCTAGCTAGAAATGGTGTACAATGGAAGGAATTATCTAAACTTTCAAATTTATCTTGTTCGACTCATATTTGAATGCTGTGCTATTGAGCTTACGCACTATAGGATAATTGTAATCTGTATCTATAGAGCACCTAATGTAAATAATCTTAACTACTGCTTAGACAAACTAGAAATTGTATTGCGAGAAATATCACGGACACGTTATAAAAACATTGTCATTGCTGGAGATTTTAACATCACACAAATGCATTTGAATATTTATTAATGAGGTATGACTTGAAATTGGTTTTTAAAGCCCAGAAAAGATGTCTAAGGGCGATGTTTGAGCTTAAATCCACTGATAGTGCATGCCATACTTTAAACAGCACAAAATATTAACACTACCTAGTCTGCACATAATGGAATAGCTGTTTTTGTGAAGTCGAACATAAATCGTTTTAAACTGACTCTAACTGATGTAGTTCCACGTAATCTTAGACGCGACAATAACCAAGAGTGTCTACTGCATGGCTTCGGTCATTTATAATAAATTACCTAAGTAATGGAAAGAATTACCGCTATCATTATTTAAAAGCAGGCTCCGAAGATTTTTAACTCATAAAGCATACTGTACAGTCAGTGAATTCCTTACCGAGAAAGAATTTTGAAGAAAAAAGGTTTTTTGTCTATCTTTATAATATAAATTGTGTTTTTAAATAAGTTGTGATTTAAAACTATTCTACTTGCCAACTATCTAATTGGTATATTGTTATTCTAGTTGGCATAACGTTATTCCGTTTGACATTAATGATAATATTTTTTATTACTTTGACCATGTTAACATTTTTATTTTATTTTATGTAATACCAATGACATGCCACTTATTTCTTTGACATTATTGATAATATTTTTAATTTTTTATTACTTTGACTGTGTTGACATTTTTTTTATTTTATATAATTCCAATGCGTGCCACTTATTTGTATGACATTATTGATAATACATTTTTATTACTTTGACCATGTTGACATTTTCTTATTTTATATAATTCCAATGACATGTCACTTATTTAAATTTATAATATTGTAAACCAACTATTTGCATGCCCATGTGACGGCAAAATGTGGAGAACCTTATTATAAGATAACACATATGTACCTATTACTCATGTTTGCAAATCTTTCTATTTTATAATAAATTTAACTTTTCCATGTAGTTTTCTTTTTCATATTGCATAATTATGTTTTCTTTCCTTTGGACATTACTAGCAGCTATGTGGATTTCCTCGTGCTTTTATTGTGGCGATCTGGTGTGACGACTTTAGTAGTAAATATTTTAATTGCTCTCACCAGTGGGCTCTGCACGCCTTCATAAGTTTTGAAAATATAACGTGTTATGTAGTTACCATTAACATAATAGAATAGGAAATGTCTGGGGGCGGGGCACTCATGTAGGTATAATTAATTGTATTAATGGTAACAATTACGCAATAATACGCGAAACTGTGTATTAACAATGCGTATACATGGCGTGCTGTGTCGCCACTCAGTTTCCCTTTCACAGTTAGCCACCGGAGTGTTTTGGGTTCCGTTCCACGATATGTAATTTAACTTCTAGTGTTGTAGAAGTAATTTCACTTATTTCATTTATTATAAGGAAGTAATATTTGCTGCTGAATTAAGTTTCCAATGTAATTGTTTAACATTAGCATTACCGTTGTTTCCGTGCAAAATTTACAATTTAAATACATGATGGGCAAACAAAAAACGCGTTTTAAAATGATTAAGAGGAAACCCAACGAAGGCGCTAATCATACCTATTTACATAACACTAATTATTCTATCAGTACTAATTATAATAATGTGTACGGAACACAAATGCGTGCAACTAACACATATGTATTTCATTATTTTACACTTATTCGTTCTGCTGGTTTTTCATATTTTTCCTTCGCGAAAGTCGAAAGCGGAATATTAATTTGGACGGGCACTGACGTCGCCATTTAAACAGCTCGTAGCACGAGATCTGCGCTCATTATGATAATACTAATAGCATTTCTTCAATGTTGCGTGGCACATGCTGTTGTGGTGAATTGATGATTGAACAAGATGACGGCTAATTTGTTTGTTTTCATAAGTAAATCTATTCAATTATTTCAAATAAACAATTTATTTATTAAATGTTGACTTTCTTGTTGAGATTGATACGGTGCGGCCGCGAAAATCACTGCTTTATCGCGTATAGATGGTGAAAAGTTGAGCAGCTCGTGGCTAAATAATAACAGCCGCTACAGTCGATCTTTAGGTTAAGCCGTGTTTGCCTAGGTTGGTCTGTGGATGGGTGACCGCCCATTACATACCGAGTTTCCTCCGTGCCTCGGAAAGCACGTTAAGCCGTTGGTCCCGGCTGTCATTTGCAGATCTTTGACAGTCGTTAGGTAGTCAGTGGCCCAAAAAAAAAGTCTGACAACCAGTATCGTATTACCCAGTACTAACTGGGTTGTGGAGGTCAGATAAGCAGTCGCTCCATGTAAAATACTGGCATTGAGCTGCATCCGGTTAGACTGGAAGCCGACCCCAATATAGTTGGGAAAAGGCTATGCAGATGAGATGGTAAAAAGTTCAAACATTTCTTGCTCACAATTCACCTACGCGAAGTGGGCTCACTAACGCAGTCATAAGGTCCTCAAGTGCACAGGTTATAACACTGCAAGATACACCTATACTTTTAATTTTTACCTATATTTTTAATTTCACTTCACGTTTGTGTAGCGGGTCATAGAAGACAAGACACCTACTGTCCAAATTTCAACTGCGTGGTGTCAGCAGTCTCGGAGTAAAATGGCTGTGACATACGGACGGACAGGAAGACAGAGACGCATAGGACGACTCTACAGGGTGTAAACAGACCCTTCACATAGCCAACCAAGCATTCTGTACATCAAACTAAGTAACTTTACGCAAAAATTATTGCTGGGAATCGACTATTTTTTGGGTGAAAAATCACGTTTTACGGTAGGACTCGATGAGAAGCATTCAAAGCATTGTGCTGATGGATGGATTGAATAGTACAGGGGTCGTGGTGTGTAAAGTAAAAATCTAACATGAAAAACATGTATTAAAAAAAAAAATTGTGAAAATGTTGGAACTTTGACCCCCAATATCTCCGTAAAAAACTCTAGGACCAAAAAAAAGATCGCAAAGACGGGGAGAACAAGAGCCTTCGGCTATGTTAAGGGTCTATTTACACCCTTTACAAGAGTTCCGTATTTTGCCATTTGGCAACGGAAACTACAGTTTCGTACATTTTGAATTACATGATTCGTGTAGGTACGACACTTTTGTATAAAACCACTGTTTTCCTTCAATATGATCATTGTTGTTGGGCTGATGCATTTTTTGCGGATAACTCGGTTATGCGATGTAGGGTTTTTCGTGACGTCAGATATGATGCTTAATGCGGGCTATCGCATATCAATTCGCCGCTAGAAGCGCTAGCGTAGCGCGAGGTCACCAAAAAGACAGATGTCAGTGTTCGCGCGTTTCGTGCTTTTTATCACGTATTTTTACTAATGTTCACGATTGTGTCTGGACTGAGCCATTCCTGATTAATTATTACTAGAAGATTTTAAGTAGCAAATTAGGATCTTATTTGTTAGTACTAGGAGGTAAAAAGATTTTTAAATGCTTGTTAATTTTATGGAGAATATTGTAATTATGTATCTGAAGTTTAGACTATTTCCTATACGTAATAAAATTAACTTTTTATGAAGTTATTGGTACTTTAACGTATAAAATAGAATTATTGACAGTGGCGCCATCTGGTGAGCTCAAAAACGACATCCCTTATTGCATTATCTACAAGGTTGAAGTAAATAAGCTAGCGAAACTTCGCAGACGTGATGGGTATTATCTAAACACGATAAAAAAACAAAGACAATTTTTTTTTCGCTTCGTGCCTTTTTGAAGTCTCGGTTTATAAAATTATCGTCCCCATCACGTCTGCAGAGGTTCGCTAATTTATTTAATTGTTGACCCTTGAAAGTGAACCATCAGATAACTGACCTGCAGGTCATCGTCGACCGTGGAGTCGAAGGTTTCTCGTAGCTTCGCCTCGCCCCGGACGTCTGCTTTGGCTGTGAGTTGTTTCTCGCGAAGTGATGTTCTCCGCACCGACCGGACCCTGCTGAGTTTGATTCTGTTTTACGGATCTCATTTTAATTTCTATCAACTTTGTAATTAAATTATCTATACTTTTTGAGGGGAACTATAAATTAAATCGCTAATGTAGCTGACACTGAGGAAAATCAACAAACTACCAAGGTTCTTGCGTTTTCTCATTTTAGTTAAACAATAACGGTTTGCGCAGCCGAAGCTCTAGTATCTAGGTCCGAATAGTTTCACAAGTTTGTAGTAGAATACGTCTGTTGACAGACTATTGTTAGCAGAGCCCTTTGCACAGTCCATATTGAAGAAAGCTGTATTTACACGAGGTACCCAAGCCTCCCGATTATCCTGAGATGAGTGCCTTTCGAGACTCGAGTGCATACTGTTTACGGGGGTCTCAAAGCAAAGTACATGCGAGCGGACTTCTCTGTTGCTGATGGAAAGAGATAGAATATAGATAATTTGAGCCAAAAGTAGTGTTTTTATAGTGGTAGCGTAAGTTACCGGCTGGTGCTGGCGCTGGACGAGGAGCGGCGCGCCGTGCGCAGGCGGTCGGCGGCGGCGTGGCGCCGCAGCTCCTCCTGCTCCGCCGCCAGACGCACGATGCGCGCGCGCAGCTCGCCCTCCTCGCAGATGTCTGGCAACACAATATTGCTAACTAAAACCCGACCACGGTAAAAAACAAAACAGTGAACAGCAACAACGTTAACTGTTGCTTGTATGCTGAACTGTGTCTTCGTTCAGTCAACCGCACGTCAATAGTTACAATTTGACATTGCAAGCATATTTATTTCGTACCAGAAAGGTTGGATTACGTTATCCAAATGTTAAGTTTTACAGTCATGTAACAGTACAGCATACATCAGTATGCATACTAATCAAAATTCCATTTAATTAATAAAAGTATTAAATTGTGTTTGAATTTACCTGCCGGCGTCTCATCGTGCTTATTCCTGACATTGAGATCAGCTCCATATTGTACTAACAACTCCAAAACCTCTAGCTGTAACAAAACAAATAAATCATTACAGTTTATCTTTACAATAACAATGAGAACCAACATGTTAGTATCGTGTTTACATTGATATTACTCAGTAAGATTAACGCTAATTCTTATTACGCTATTTTCGTGTTTTATATGCTACCTAAACGCTTCTAACAAGGTCTCGATTTAAATTTTCTGCTGATTCCACGTACTGTCTTCGTCACGACGGTAAGTTAAGATATCACTTATTCTGATATGCGTATCAGTTATGTACGTCATCTATAAAGACCCTGGCGATACGCATCGATTTCGCTTAGGAGTTCAAGTGTACCATTTTAGTTCCAAGGATCAAAACCGCTTCAAAGTCCAGTCTGATTAAGTCGACTGTCACTGAAGGTGACTTCATTTTAAAAAACTATTTTGAGAACCGGCACAGCATAAGCAGTATAACGATCCTTAATGTTACCACTGCCGGGACAGGACTCATCTCTATGAGAGGGAGTGGACTGTAATCTACCACTTACAGAAAGTCTGCCTGAGTTCAAACTAACGACCTTCAATTCGTAAGACGGGGCCAAAACCGGACATGCAGCTCATAAATAAATAAGTTAGTCTATCGCCTGTCACTCCTGTCAGTATACAGCGTGTTACAGAAAGGGTACAACAATTTGAATACCTATTCGAACCAAATGTAGTCACTAAACTTATACTGTCACTTACGGGATATCTTCCGTGATTGTTCATTATTTTGAGCTCCCGATATTTCGGCGCTGTTGCAAGCGCCATGATCGTGGGTTGACTGGAGAATGCCGGAAGATATCCCGTAAGTGACAGTATAAGTTTAGTTGTAAACCGTGAAAGCTTAAAATGTAGTCACCTTAAATTTTTTTTTTGCGATTACGATTTTGGTCCCATGGAGAGAGTTGTAAAGTTTGGTGGTCTGTAGCACACCCTTAAGTATGACTATACCCTTTCTGTTACAAGCATTTCATGTTTAAAAGGCAAAAGCAATACATACATGTCCCCAACACGCGGCTGCATGTACCGGCTGCCACATGTCGTGGTCCACTACGTCGGTGGAGGCGCGGTGTTCCAGCAGGTACTCCACCACCTTGATGTACCCATTCGCCGATGCTATGTGTAACTGGAACAAGCAAAATGATAATTAAAACTTCGTTAAACCATTTAACACAGCCTGAGAAAACCGAGGGCTTAGGCAAATGGAAATCGCATTCAAATTATTTAAAACTTTTCGTACTTTTACTACTACTTGCCAACAGAATTGACGTGAGCTGCTAATTTTTGACATTCCCCACTACGTGCAGGAGCTCTGCAGAACATTACCTGCAGGTCCGCCTCCCCCTTGCACACTAGTAACTTATACAGGGTGTAAGGGACAGCCCTCCGCAGACTGATGGGGTGAATTCAGTATAACATGCTAAGATGACCGGTACAAGAAATTATTTCAGGAATGTTATGGGAATCCAATAAATTTGATTTGTTTTATTTCCTCATACGCAATGTTTCGTTACCGTGGAAAAACTCAAGTAGCGAACGGCAAGCGCGACTACAAGTTCGAAGAACTCTATACCTAGGCAGGAAGTGAACAGCTGATTTCACGAATCTTTCGTTAGAGTATTTCAACATCCATTGTTAGTTTTTTGGTTCTAGCCGTATTATTTACAAAAATGGAGTGCCTTCTACAGAGAATGTAATTTTACATTAAAATAAAGGAATAGTAACTGACAAAATTAATAAAAAAAATAAAAAAATTCTGACAAAAATTCCGGTGGAATATGATTCAAAATAAGGAGCTGAATGCATCCTGTCAGTTTGCGGAGGGCAAATACACAGAGTATTACACCATTTATTTTTATTACGGCTTGATCTATTCCTCTAAATCTAAAGCGACAAAGTAAACAAATCGTTACTATTTTTAAAACTTCTTGTCTACCAATTAAAGTACGTGCTCACGTTTCGTAAGACCTTGTAAAGTAATTGTTATGGTGTCAAAAAGGGCAGCCTAATTGCTATTTAATTTACATGGCATGACATTGTTTTCACATAAGTGCGTTAATGTTTCAGACACGGAGTCGTTTTTAATTAAATTGAAGCTTGGTTTTGCGTGTCCAGAAGCCATGGAAGTTCCCCAAAATTTTCATTACAAAGTGGAAACAAAATCAATGCGCACCTGTATGGTATACAGTTGTAATGTTTATATTTTTTTTTTTCGAAGGCTTTTGGATAGATCCAGAGGGGAAACAATATTGTCATAATTCACAAAACAATACTCACAAGCGTGGCGCCCTGATTATCCCTGGGCTCATCCAAATCCATGCTGCCCTTCACTAGTTCATCGACATCCCTCAACATTGTCATTTCAGTCGAAGCTCTCGTATCATCTATAAGCCTTTGCGTGACGCCTCTAGTTGCCATCTCACTCTCAATCGCGTCTAAGGTCCGTTCTTCTTCGCAGATATCGTAAGGCATGTTACCGTCGCCGTTGACAGCAAGGAGGTTCGCACCTCGTTGTATGAGTATTCGAACGAGGTTGAGGTTCCCGCAGGTGGCAGCGGCATGTAAAGGGGTCCACTTCTCGCTGTCCTCGGCGTTGACGTTGGCGCCGTGGTCGAGTAGAAGCCGCATCATCGCCTCGTTGTTGTCGATGCAGCACTGATGCAGAGCGGTTAAGCCATCCTCGTTCGTCGCGTCTGGCGTCACCCCGCGAAGAAGTAACCGTCGCACTGAAATTTTATGGTACAATATTAGGTTTTATTACATAAAAGGAAGAATCGAAATTTGGGTCAAAGGAAAATCCGGTTTGTTGAACTTAATACTGCCGTGGTGAGATGGCAATAACCGAATATTTTTTGATGAAGGACTTGAATAACTTTTAGAAGCCGATTTATCTATACTAATCTACTTTCCAATTAAATGAAATTGAGGTATCTGTTTGTAACTTCAAAATAACAGCTTTTTACTGAATGCATATGAAAATATAGACGGCACTTATAACAAAAACACATTTTTTTCAATTTTTTCTGTTTGTTTGTTTGTCGGGCTAATTTCCGAAACGGATGGACCGATTTTGACGGGTTTTTTACTGGCAGATAGCTGATGTTATAAGGTCTAACTAAAAAAATTAAAACTTTTACTTTTACTCCTTATAACATTTTTGCATGGAACCCTAATTATTGTTCTAAAATAAAAGTAGTCTAAGTTACTCGTTATAATATCAGCTATCTGCCAGGAAGTCCGTCGAAATTGGTCCAGGTGTTTGGGAGATTAACCGGAACAAACAGACAGACAGATCTGTACTGTTTTTATTGAACTGTTTCTTGTTCAAGGTTTTAAAAGTTAAGGATGTGATTAAAATCTGCGTGAGTTCACAATACTCGTATTGTGAAGTGGTGCATAGACAAAAAAATGTGTACTTAATGTTTTGTTTATATGTTATATATATTTTTATTTTTTTGTATATTTTTTTTTTATTTATTTATTCTGTACACATATAATTGTAAACTCGACTGTAGTGCGATTGCATGCATAATAACATCAATAATTATGCTGTCATACTCAAATGACATCATAAACGATTCAAGAACTTGAACTACGCAATTTCTAATCGTTGTAATACGAGAGCGAAAACATAGTAATCCTAGCAAACAAGTGGAATTACAATATCACGGAAAGTAAGTTATAAATGTACAATAAGTTAGGACAGTTGTAGTCATTATGCTTTGCTAACAATCTCGTTATGGCACATATAGTGCGCGTAATTGACCGAGTAATAACGACAATAATGTCGCTTTTATTGAGTTTATTTATGAAACTGCTCCGCTGCCACCTGACCAATCAAGAACACATGTTTATTATCGCACAGTTGCAACTCAACATATTATGTTTCCAACACGTGTAAATATTCTCGAAGAAGTTTTACCTTTTTTATGTTTTTTTTTTATGGTAAGTATCGTTTTATCCTTCTTCTTTTGATGCTTCTCCAACTACCGAAGGTTGGCCATTCATTCCTTATATTTCTCCTTCTTTTGCCTCTATCCTTACATTTCCATTCCAAATACCCCGGTATGTTGATACGTCGAGGTCACGTAATCCCTCGAGTTTATTACTCACCTTAACAAATTGATTAATATAGTACAAGAAGTACTTTTTCTGTGACCTTTACAGAGTTCTCATTCACTACAGTATAAGTTATTATCAGGGCTAAGGTGTCGTAATCGGCACAAGTGCGAACTTTGTCCGACTCAAAACATGCATTACTCAGACGTGCAAAACCCGGCTTAAGTTCCGTAGAGCTACAAATTACTGTGGATACAACATAATTGCTTGTCACTTAGTAAGCGTTTAAAATGTTTAAACGTTGTAAAATTAGTCGCGAGAGGTAAGCGATTACAGAGAGAATTTATAGCGCGGATGTCAGAAAAGCCGCGGACGAGCGGAAAGTTTCCTTATTATGTTTGGATCAGCTTTCAGCCTAAGTAAATACATGCTGGAATAATGTCAATATTTCACATGGATTGACCGATATTTGGCTTTATGCCAGCGTACCGATACCTATGCAAGCACGTTTTCACCATCTTCATATGACTTTAAAACTAAGACTTTTTAGACTAAGACGTTGAAAAAGGTCATGTGCGTAAGCACAAGTTTTTTTTTATTATACTATTATTCAACAATTTTATTCAACAGTTAAACTAAATTGAGTGTCGACTAACGTACGTAGTTTTAAGTTTGTATTTACTAACACAATTTGTATTTTATCATAAGTTGGTTAGTCTGTACAGTACCTATATATCTATGGGCCAAACTTGCCTGAAAATAAATGAATATTATGTTTAGTGTAACTGTTAAATAAAATTGTGGTAGAAGTAATACAACGTGTAACAGAATAAACGCAAGACCTCTCGTGTGGTGTCTCAGACCATGAAACTGGACAACTTTTGTTCTATGACTTTCGGAAATTCATAACTTTTTTTAGTTTTACCATACAATGTGGATCAGCTGATTGCGTCCGTTCCTATAGAAAGTATTTTTTTTGTTGCGAATTTCAAGAACTCGTAGAACAAAAGATGTTTAGTTTCATGGTGCGAGAGACCACACGGGAGGTCTTGCGTTTATTATGTTACACGTTGTATAAGCACCATCAATAAAAAGTGATAATAATATTAAGCACAATTTACCTTCATCTATATCGTTTCTGGCCGCAGCTTCCAGCAACATCACGCTATCACTAAAGTATATGCTCGGCTTGTTGCTCTTCTCCCGTTTCGCTCGCGACCGCAGCCACTCTTTCTCTCTTTGCTGCCATAGTTTTAGCTGCTGCATGCGTCGTCTGAAGTAAACAAAGCTTGTGTGAGAAAAATATTCACGGAATGTCGCTTACGTGTTTAGTGTTTACTTTATAACAGGATGGAAAAAACAATACAACAAAATATTATAACTGAAGATGCCTCAACATCCTCTGAAAGATTA
Organism: Noctua comes; assembly: GCA_963082995.1. Classification (NCBI taxonomy): domain Eukaryota; kingdom Metazoa; phylum Arthropoda; class Insecta; order Lepidoptera; family Noctuidae; genus Noctua; species Noctua comes. The sequence goes on along the minus strand of OY720281.1, from coordinate 11,461,442 downwards.
ATCAGCACAGAATATTTCTAACAGACAGTCTAACACAAGTCTTGTGATTTGCTAGTCAGTTCTTATTTGAGTCAGCCAATCACAGCATTTAACATCAGTGTGACAGTTCGTCTCTTTCAGATAACTTTCAATTTAGCTATTTATTAGCGACGTGGGTTATTAGCACTCAATAAGTATGAGTTTGTAAAGTGGTTCAGTGTCGTGTTTTGTTCATAAACGGTGAGTGATCGACCTCCATAAGTCCATGCCGCCGCGGCGCGGCGCCTGACGCCCACTTGACGCGAAATTCAATATGGCTTTTATGGATTTATTCTTACTTCATTGGCAATTTATTACGTTGTTTGCAGAATAAATTGGTGTGAAATGAATTCATAATATTAGGTTTATCTTTCGCAAAGATCTATTCATAGAAGGGCAATCTCCTTGATAGGCACCTACTTTATAGTGTGCAAAATTTCTTTGAAATGCTGTGGGATTTTCCATGTGCATGTTTAAGTAAAATAAAATACTAAGTAATACTACTGACATAGTAAGCAAGCACTATCTTGCACAATAGCAGAAAAGTGATGGGCAGGAAATTTGTGGCGTAATTGCAAGGAATTTGAAGAAATTTTCGTTTTAAGTTAGCCCAGATTTTATATGTGTATATTTTAAGATATATTATTTATTTTATATATATATATATTCTTTTTTTTTCGCACGGGACCGGTCAATCTGTCGACACTTGGGGGAGGCCTATGTCCAGCAGTGGACGTCTTTTGGCTGAAATGATGATGATGATATTTTAAATTATGTAGTCGGCGCTATAACTGTATTTGAGTTAAGTTCTTTTTCCGCTCTTGTCCCATGTTACATTGGATCGGCGGAACACGTTTTCGTTGTCCATTCTCCCTGCTAACCGTCACGCAATCATTCACACCCCTTTTATCTCCCGGGCCCTGACTTATGATAATAGTAGGAACAGTGGGTTTTTAAGGTAAGAAGAGATCATAATTTATTTAGTAAAGCAGCTACGTCTTATTTTTGTTAGTTCGCTCAATCTTGACATGGCCTGAGTTAACTGTGTATTTCAAAACGATAGCAATGTGCGATACGAGACCACACGAGCGCTTAGATACCGCGGCTTATTTTCGTAATCCATTTTATGCGTTACGCCTATTCCCACATGGGTTCATATTTTAACAGTAAACTGTCATGCAATCATAAAAAGTGAAAACAAGGTTTCACTTTACATTATTATTCGTTTCATAATATTGTACAATAAGTTATGGCAATGAAGTACTTCCTGAGTTTTAATGCCATAATGAAGTTAATAAACTTTATCTTGGTCTGTTTCCGTTTATTGATCGTTAAGCTCGACTGACAACACGCTAGCACTTTGGGCAGTTAAGTGCCATTCTGCACTGAATCATGAAGTGCACGATAAAGAAAGATTAAAATTAGAACAAAGAAGCAAATGCCATAAATCACTGTCTGTTTATGAGGATACTTTACAAAGACAGTCATAAAACGTATCAAAAGCAGACGCCTTATTTTTTAAACTACCGTGTAATCGGAAGTAGCCGTGCACGTTTGCTTCTGATATCTGTTATCACACGTGAGCTAACTCCGTTAATCTGGCTGACGTCGGCGGCAGGTAGAGGATTAACTATGTACCTACGGCAAGGCACACAGAACTGTGTGCTCATGATATTCTCGTGTTGACACAGATCCATACATAGCACCTATCGAGTGATATATGCTAAAGACTGTGTACACATACAACAATAATACTATGTGTGTATGTTGCGATACAATATCACCTGGCACAATACCTGTCTTTATAAAGGGTGTAAATAGACCCTTAACATAGCCGAAAGGCACTTGTTCTTCCCGTCTTTGCGATCATTTTTTTGTTCTAGACCATAGGTACCTGGGAACCTTCTAATTACGGAGATATTGGGGGTCAAAGTTCCAACTTTTTCACAAGTTTTTTTTAAATAGGTACATGTTTTTAATGTAAGATTTTTACTTTACACACCTCCACGACCCCCATACTATTCAATCCATCCATCAGCACAATGCTTTGAGGGCTTTCCATCGAGTCCTACTGAAAAACGTAATTTTTCACTCCAAAAAAAAAAAAGTCGATTCCCAGCTATAATTTTTGCGTAAAGTTACTTAGTTTGATGTACAGAATGCTTGGTTGACGGCTATGTGAAGGGTCTGTTTACACCCTGTATTATTAAAAATTGACAGACATATCGAGAAATTAAGCTTGTATTGGTATAGTAACACCAAATCAATATTTATGTTACTTTTAGAATACAAACATGAATAATTTTAACTGTAGGTATTACCAATTCAAGTAATGGAAAGTAAGAAACTTACTTCTTCAAGTTAATTTTAATGCACACTTTCCAATATTTGTATGCCTTCTCTTTACTCTTAGTTAATTTTAGTTTATCTCAAACCATTTTAATGGTCTTTAAAATTTACAGATTTGACGTCACCTACTTTGTTTGGATATGTTTTTCCTGCAAGCATATTCCCTAATCAGTCTGCGGCTTTCAAGAAATTATTTTGAAAGTTACTGTTTCAATGTACAGTATTTCTTAAAGCCTAAAGTATTTAATAATAAGTACTTTCGAAAGTTAAAAAGGGAAAGTAAGCCTTCATTGCGCGTGTCCTAAATAGTCCTTCAGATGAATATAAAAATATCACTCAGAATCATTTATCTGAAGTCTCAATATCACAATAATCTGTTGAACAACATATGTATAAACCTATCAGCCTAGCTCAATCCATACATCACTGTTATCTGTGACTGGCATCTTCCATGATAACAAAAGTAATAGATATAGGTATATTTCTATTAATGTTATATGACTGTTTTCATTCAAACATACATTATAAAATAATGTCAATGCTACTTATTTTAATCAAACTTATCGTGATTATATTAGTCACAACTACATTAAAATTATGATAGTCACATGTAATTACCATAAATAGTATTATAATATAAGCCACTTTAAATATTTTTTCGTATTAAAATCCAAGTTTTCATTTCAGATTATCTGTGCTGCCTTTGAAGTCCCAGAATACATGCTATGAACACAAGGAATGCTTTCCACAACATTAAACCTACTTTCATGCTATCTGTACAGCACTTAAGATTAATTCTTTAACTTAAGAGAAAATACTCATAATTGGTCTAGTTTCATTCTCCTTCTTCAAAAAATGTATTATAACTCATGGTATTTTCGTGCAGCTATGATCAATATTTTAAGGCCAGATGGCCTATATAAAGCTCTTCTTCTTGTTCTTTTTTAAGAAGGACAAACTTACTGACACTTTCGTGTTTTTTTTGTATTAAAAAGAAAACTAACATCTCATACAATAAATCACAAATTAAATGAGATGTATAAAACAATACATTAAAATTCAATCAAAACTGGTAAATCCCACATTTAATGAGAAGATAATTAAGATCAATTATAATAAAGATACCTATTTATTATACCTGTAGCATATTTCTTGTTTATGCGTAAGATTATACAGTTATTATGATATGATTTTCCTCAAGCCAAGTTAATGCCAGTCACTTCAGTGAAAGATCATTATTTGCAAAAGCAAGTAGGAGTATTTCTAAGTAAAACTTAAGAATTAATGAAAAGTTGGTGCTATTATTAATAAATAAAGCAATATCAATACTATGCAATAAATCAAAGTTCACGAGTGTCTTCCTACAAAAAATATTTCTTGCTGCCAAATCAACTCTAGACCATCATTCAAGTAGAACAAGTTTTGAAACAGGATTTAAAGTCTACACACACTGGGGGCCTAAAATGGCCGCTTTAACAGAATCATAATATTAATCACGTTACAATTATTAAAATGGTCACAGACGCAGTTAATATTATGAATTGTCACTTTGTGATCGTTTTACAAATTTTAACGTAATTCATATTATTATCTTATTATGATTCTTCTAAAGCTGCCATTTTAGGCCCCCTGTTGCTAGGTAGGCAAACAAAGTCAAGACAATTTGAACTACATTTACTGTAGTGCAAGTAATTAATGATTTGTAGGGTTTCTGTACCAATCAATTTGATTGAAGATTTGAGTAGGACAAGTTAGAATGAAAACTTTATTTACAGATATTATTAATCGAGTAAGCAATATCCTTACCCAAACTTTTACTGAGGATTCAATTCATAATTGAATCTAATCATTGGTTAATAACCTTTTGACCGCCATTGTCACATATATGTGACAGGCAAGCGCATGCCCTGTACGCCAAACTACACAAAGATGTGACAAAATGGTAGGTCTAACTGTGGCTTGGCGTGGAGGGCACGCGCTTGCCTTTATACTCGTTCAAAAGGATAAATCAAAAATCTGCTGTTCCAATAAAATAAACTTTGCACTTTTGTATGGAGCAGTTTTTTTTTTTACTGACAAAATGCTGATAATCAAGAATCTTGCACTGAACCCATAATAGATGTTTGTTTCACATTATCCCCTGCATTTGCATTGAAAAAAAAGAGATGTTGGACGTTGAACCCCAAATTATTTGGTATAAGGACAAGACAATAATGAAAATGGAACAAATTAAAATAAACAACAATTACCTGCGGGCTAGGTGGAGCCTCTCTTGTGTGGTGAGGTGTTCCACCTGCGCCATCTCAGACACCAAGTCCGAGTGCTCCATCTTGTTCACAATCTGGAAATATACACACTGTTGCACATTTTGTAAGCTTAGAAAAAGCAACTTAGTTGTAGTTGACTTACAGTTGTCATCTTCCTAGCCTTTCCCAACTATGTTGGTGTCGGCTTCCAATCTAACCGGATGTAGCTGAAGGAGCAACTTCCTATCTGACCATCACAGCATATGTTAGGACTTCCAGCATTATTATAAAGGGGGTTAGTCTTATCACAGCTAATTCAGCATTCCAGTACTGCACTACTAAACTTCTTTGTTGCAAAAAAAAAGGATTTTAAGAAGTACACATGCAAGGGTAAAACTTTTCAAACTAGATACTATATTCACCTACTTATTGATAAATATGCTTTGAATCTCACATCAAAGTAAAACAAGGTATGTAAATCAACTCATTTTATCATCTTTATCTTTACATGTTTTTCATAAGATTTGACATTCAAATTCTTAGCTGTGTGATATTATATCCTAACTGCTATGTTTGTAAATAAACCATTTGAAAACCTCTACTATTTTCACTAGCACAGTAGTACTATTAGTACTAAAGTTGGTCTCAGAATTCGTAAATATTTGAAGAAGTAAATAAGAATGTCGCAAAGGTAATGTACCCATCAAACTTATTGATATCTGACAACAATCTGATAAGATAACACAGCCCTACAAGCATTTGAAGCCAGCATAATAAGAATTTGGAATTCGCCTGTAAACGGTAGAAGATAGTAAAACTATCCTTAGCAATCAGACAAACATATATTTATCTCTCTGCTACAACAAATATTTTAGTTTTAAAAACAAACTGACAGTTTAGAAAGGCACTTGGTTTCTACAACCTAAATCAACTTTGCAGGTCAACATGATATCATAACAACTTTTGCGGGAGAAACTATACACTATACTTATTTATTCTAAAATATTTTTCACGCTACTTACCGCTGTTCTAGTTAATTACAAATCGTAAGTATGTTTCATTCTTTTATTGATGTATTTGCCACACATGATAAACAGATTGAAGTAAAGGGAGTCATTAACACACATACAAATTATTGATACTTGGACCTAATTGAAATCCATTGTGTGAGAGAAATTTACTGTTACATTCTATTTTCCGTTATTTTTCATGAAAATAAGAAACAAGGAGAAAAATCACAAGACGGCTAACGAACGAGCGGATGGTTTTACTTTTTTGGTGACTTGAAAACCTTGACTTGAATACCCGCACTTTGGCGCAAAATCGATTTTGTTGACTTCACAATTTATACTTGTACAAACAAATTGAAATATTTCAGAAAAATGAGGCTAATTTCTTCAATTTTGAAACAAGATTAATGTGAGGCGTTTTTGGAAATGTAAATTGAAAAGACAATATTCATGAGGTTGTATGAAAACAACGCGATTGCTTGAACAAGTTCTGATAGTGCGGGGCAGATGGCGCGCGGCTACGTAACCGGGTTGCGGTAGTTTTGAATAGAAATTTTTAAGTTCAAATTCAAATTCAAATAAGTTTATTTGTGACACACAGGTAAAAGTAAGTAGGTACATCAAAAAAAAGTTATGTATCACTATGTGCTGCCTTGCAAGGCGTACAAATAGTGTTTACACATTAAGTCGTGCAGGAAGGTACTGTTATTACAGCTAATTATCTAATAATAAATCTTTTTAAAAATTAGATTGTGGCTATACTTTGTATTGAAAACAACTATTCGATTGCGTTGATAGATAAAATATTAAAAAAATGAGTCGTAGCAGGTGGCGTTCTGTGCTTTCTGTCTACCCCCATGGGAAACAAGCGTGAGTTTATGTATATATGTATAGAAAATGCACTTCAATTTTAATCATAGAACAAACTATTCATCCTTGGTTGCTTTGATGTTTATTATACTAAAACTATTTATTTGAATATTTATATTATTTACAAACTACAAATCAATATTAGTAATAAAAATATGTTCAAGTATCAAACGGGTTACTGGGAGTCAAAAAATTCGGCCACATCACTGTCAACAGGAAAAGTGCCCAGAAGGCTGGCAGCATTGCCACGTTGGATGGCAATGCTGATTCTTTGACCAAAAAATAGGCCCGCCCACTGGTCACGTGAAGAATTGACTAACCGCTTGGCGATTTCCCGAAATACAAGGTAGGTATGCACTCGGACCTCATGGCCCTAGTGTTTCAACCCCAAACGGCTCAACCACATAACTACCAATTAAATGATTGTATTTGCGCCGTTTGAGGTTTTCAGCATCTGCAGCAACCGCCCCAGCGCTTTTGAATTGAATACGGGATGCTTTTGTATGCTTTAAGTTCGAGTTTGAGAGTTACCAAATCTACTCACGAGAAACTGGACTTAGTGTCAAATAGGAAAATGTTAAATACTTTCTTGAATACTGTTTTTTTTTTAATTCTGACCTTCCAGATGTCCACGCTCCGCCATGCCAAACTAAGTAGGTACCTACCTACCCTTTGCAAGTAATGGCATTCATGACACTGATCACCTGATTAAACAAGGAGGTCGCAGTTGTAGGTCCTTCATCGTAATAAAACAACAAAAAGGTAACTCTCAAATGTGATTTTTATTTCAATTTTATATCTATTTTGCTACTATATTACAGTTTTAACAATTATTTAGTACAAAAGAAACCCACAATATCATCAATCAATGAGCGGTGTAGATATTCTACGCTAGGCACTATTATTCTTATCAATTGACACACCATAATCCCTTTTATACAAAGCTTGCTTACAGTAGAGTACCTAGAATTGTTTGATTTGATTATAACTAGGCATTTATCAATAATAGCTTCGCACCTTATTACACAGAGCGTGGCGAGCGTTCAAAGGGTCCTATTTGATGATCATCTTTGAACTAATGAACAGAATCAGCGATTATTTTAATTTAAGTAGGTATTATAACATGAGTACATAAGTTACATAACAGAGCCACAAACAATTATAACAACACAATGATTTAATTTAATTAATAATAAGTAGGTATGCGAATAAGTATAGGTACGTTTTATTTATGACATGCTTGGCGTCTGTATGTCTGATTGTGTAGAGTGTTCTGCATTAAGTTCCTGAAAAAATGAAACCAGGTCTGGTATAAAGGTATACCAGACCAGACAATATTATAACCTATTTTAATAGGTTTACCTGAGTAGGTACCTACCTCATTAAGTTTGGTCATATTTCATAGCACATTTTGAAACCGCGTTGTGCAAACGATAGACAATTTGTCCACGGATAATTTGCAACAACCTAGCCTTTTTCCAATTATGTTGAGGTCGGCTCGTGCGTCCGCTATCAGTATTTTGCATGGAGCGACTGCCTATCTGACCTCCACAACCCAGTTAGTACTGGGAGTCTAACTTTATCTGTGGTACTGCGTAATACGATACTCCTTCGTAAGACTGGTTGTCAGACTTGCGGGCGGACTACTGTCAACGATCTACAAATGACAACCGAGACCAACGGCTTAACGTGCTTTCCGAGGCACGAAGGAAACTCGATATGTAATGGATGGCCCATCCGCTGACCGACCTTGGCAAGCGCGGCTTCTCGTGAAGATCAACCCGTGCGGCTGTTGTTATTTAGCCACGAGTTATTATTTAACCTTGGACGTCCACTATTGGATAAAAAACAACGCGGCAACCAATGGAGGAGCAGGGCAGGATCGGTAATTACTGTCCGGAGGACAGGTTGCCCATCGTTTGCTCAGCGCTTTAAAGTTGAATAATAATATGCACAATAAATATTAATCTATACAAATAACTAAACTTATAAAATTATTTGCTAATTACACTAAAATCAGCGTTTTTTTACTACCTAGGTATAAATGATTATTTATGAAACCGCAATTGATCGATGAGCGCATCAATCCTTACCTAGAAATAAGTTAATAATATCTGGTAATTATTCTGAGAACAAAATTGGTCTAAGTATGGTTGTTACCAGAAATATTCCGAATTGGGAAGGTAGGAATCGACCTACTGGATTTTCTTTGACAAGTAGGTACTTTACGAACGTAAAACATAAGGGTACCTACCTTACCTAAGAGGTAGGTACTTTAAATTTTTACAGTTAGGCACCCTAAAAAAATGAGATTTCTTTTTTAATTAATTAAATTATTTTCGAGAGGAAATTGAACAGAGTTTAATGGAGCAGCGATCGATACTAATATCTTGTTACCTTTTCAATAAAATGGTTAACAAATAATATTATTTACAAAGGTAAGTTATTATGATTACACTCTATAACACTACAGCTATTATTGTTCTAAATTAGTCTATTCTTCATAAACACGGTTCTATAGGTTGGTACCTTTATCTAATAATCTAGTAACAATTCAACATTTTCATTGCGCTGATGCCTTTATTTTAAAGTATTACAAGATTTTATACAGAATGGTTAAGACTAAGATGACAGCGAATTGCCAATGACTTCAAGATATACAAAGTATGACTAAAATAAATATTTAGTAGGACAATAGGAAACAATTTATAAGTATCTCACTCGGTCGCAGTGTATTCATGTTATCAACCGACTCAGAAATATTTAAATAAAAGAAACTTTAATGACATGATCGATGGTATTTTAAAAACGTACATAAATAAGTTAAAATTTATTAAAATTTACTTAAAAACTTATAAGTAGTTACGATATTAAAAATGACAGTTATTGCAAGAGTTAAAAATTCTGAAATCTAAACGCATCGTTGGGTTTTCGCCTGGCGCGAACGAAAACGAAGCAATTCTCCATGATCGTGAAGATATCCGAATAACCATGTAGACGAATGTCTAGGGAGCTTAAATCTTTTTGTAGTCATTAATTTTTGATGAAATACTTATAAAAATATATTTTTTCAATGGTTTGTTTTATTTTGATGCCGACTGTCTATATCTAATAAAAATGTCAAAACCTGTGGTTATGTACAACGCAGCAAACACAATTATTATTATCTACTTCTACAAATCACGTCTCAATTAAAACTAGAGGTATTGTCATTGGCAACAAGTGCCAAATTCGAAATCGTCAATATCTTTAGGTACATAAATATAATATTGTAAAACGATTACTTTACAAACAGTGCTGGATGTAATTACATGATATTTTACAAAGAGCATACAAAAATACACTTCAAACAACTATAAAAATTGGTTTTAGACAATTGTTCTTAAAGCAATATTAATTGTTGATTAGCAGCTAGATTTCCAAACTTACTCATATCGTGAAGGAGCTTTTCAATCGATACCGTATTATCCTGAACAAAAAAGGCGAGACTTTAATGGAAAGTATTTTGTTTATTTCATTAAACACTTACGTCTACCAGTCGTTGCATGATGCATTTCATTGCAACGCGTCGTATTTATACCTTACAATGTACATATAATTACAGCTACCTAACTCGAAAGCCTCAGATAGGATATCTGGCAAGCAACTTTACGTTTTATAAAGATTCCTACCTAACACTACCGCACGATATTTATCTCGCTTTAAGTGTGCGTATCGTGATTATTGACCGACAACAACAACTTTGAACGCATCTTATTTAGTATCTTATGAATACAAGTAAACGATAATAATAGTAAAGATCCCAATACTATGTTTATCACATGGAACCAATGTTATGAAAGCCCTTGAAATTGTTTTGAAAGTTTTGGCAAAGTCATCTAAATATTTTGAGTAAAATTCGTTACGGGTGATGAATTAACTTGTTTTTTTTTTAACTCTCTGCTCAGATTACTATTATAATACACCACAGATTCACAGCACTTTTTAAAAAGTTTGTGTATTTAGACATGCACAACATCACCGACCGCGATGGCATTACTCTAGCGTCTTGTACTTCAACAGTGGCAACCTATCAGGGTCACCACGGCGGGGCACTCAGGTGTTCTCGTCTGAGGAGTCGTCAGACGAGGAGCTGGTGTGCAGGGTGGACGCCATGGTCAGCTGCCGGATGAATGGTTCCCTGGGGAGACTCTGTTGACCCAGAGGCAACCGTCTTATGCCCATGCGCTCACTCTCTGGCAGTGATTGGCTGCATTTCTCTTCTGTGATCGCGTCACGAGATAATGACCTGAAATGCGAGAAAATTCAGGCTTAAATTCATATTTCAAGGCAGTTTATAGAATGCCTAATACCTACTGCTGTAAATAAAAGGATTATTGTGTCTGTACAAACACGCCTTGTCCCAACCCTGCTGGACAAGAACCTTATTTCCACCAAACTGAATTTTCTTCTTAATCGAAACCAAATTGAATTTTGATTCTGCACCAGTTTTTACATTTATGAAGAACCAATATAAAGGAAACCAAACAGTTAACAAACGTACCCAGTCAACTCTAACATCGATCCTCTTCGACATTGTCCTCTATGTGGTCCCTGCATGATGCTGGCTGGTCTACTGGACGCACCCAGCGGGTCCGAGTGCGCCACATCCTCCATCAGCAGCACTGACGGGCCTCCCAGACTCGTGCTTCTCTTAGACAGCATACTTGGTCCTTGTCTCGCAACCGGATCCTTCGATGTCCCCTCTCCCTTACTCCAACTATCTCTGTTCCCTTCCGAGTCGGACAGCACCACGCTGTCCCCAGCACCCTGTGTAGAGCTAGAGCTCTCTCTTCGGAATAGACCTATGATAGATTTAGGATGTTTTGGCTTCTCTATGCCTCCTGATACCGGGAAGGTATTATGAGAATGGATGTGTTGTACAACGGAAAGGAGAGGGGGACAAAAGGAAAAAATCGTGTCAGAAAAGTTTATAAAAATTCTACAGGCTAAGGTAGATAGTGCAAAACTTAACATAATCGTCATATTTTTTTTTATATTAATATGTTTAAGGTATGCGCATGACTTTATTTAAGTAGGTACTAGGTTTTAAGCACTTGAAATGGTTTAATTTTAGAATCCTATGTGTAGGGCTTTAAAACTGCGGTGTATTTTAGGTGCTATAAATAAAACTATTTCAGCAAAAGGGATGAATTAATTTATAAAAGCTAACATGCACAGTCTAGGGTACGCAAATGTAAAGATTATATATATAATCTTTCCGAACGAAATTGGAAGATGAAAATGCACGTTACAATCTCTAGGGTGTAGGTATTGTGCATAATGGGAACTAATTTCTTAAAAAGTAACTTTGTGGGTTGATATAATTGTTATTAAGAATAAAACAATTTGTAGTCCCGTTAAACTTACTTCAGCACTTTTGATCATGTTTCGATCAAAATCTAAACTATACTGCATGATGAAAATAACTTTAATAAAAACGAAGTTCAGTAGTTAGAACATGTAAATAAAGCAAATATTTTTGTCAGTGCTTATTATTTTTTAGTATAACTTTCATCGAACACAAAAAATCGTAGCTTGCTCTGTGATCCAAAATGTCATGGTCTACGAGCTACGCGGCTACGAGTTCGTAGACCAATTGAATGTGCTACGTGCCTACGCTGCTACGCGAAGTTCTACGATGTATTTGCCCTTCATCTTTTTCAAAATTTTACAAAGCTTTCTTCTACCCTACATTAAACTTGTCCTTAATGTAGTATTTTAATATTTTACCATTTTTAATTTTCATTACTTTATTAAATAAATAAAATATTATTATTTTTAAATTTTAAAATAATTTCAAAAACTTACCTAAAAACGTAGCTGAGGGTGAGCTATACGCTAGGTATTCTTTGTTGGAGGCCCAGGCGGGGAACTCTGACTGTTTGAGGGCGCCGCAGCCGGACCCCTCCATCTCCTCGCGTTTCCAAGGCAACATGGTCTCTGTCGCCGTCGGGGTAGCCACGCGAGCGTGCTCAGCTACTATCATGTAGGTGTCTGTGATTATAAAATTAAGTATATATAGGCATTCTCAGATGCATTAAATACTATGCATAATTTTCGGTGGTCGGAGTAGATTGATTTTGTTCCGTTCAAAGATCTGAGACTAATATGTTAATACAGGGTGAAAGGGACAGCCCTCCACAAACTGACAGGATGCCTTCAGCTCCTTATTTTGATACGACATATTGCATCGGAATTTTTCTCCGATTTTTTTTTTTGTTCTGTTACTATATTCCACTATTTCAATGTAAAATTACAATTCCTGTACGCTAAATCCAACAATATATGATAAAATAATCTAAAGAACGACGCGTGAAATCAGCTGTTCACTTCCTGCCTAGCTACCGAGTTCATCGAACTCGTCGTCGCGCTTGCCGTTCACTGCGTGCGTTTTGCCACGGTAACGTGGTTCCCATAACATTCCTGACATAATTTCTTGTACCGGTCATACGTAACGTAGTATGATAATTATACTGAATTCACCCCATCAGTTTGTGGAGGGCTGTCCCTTACACCCTGTATACACATTCCTCCGGAATTTGAAAAGTTATCTTTAGTATCAGAAAATTGCTTTTGCTTTTCCGTGTTGTTTACCCAATAATATACATAATAGTATTAGATACATTCGGCAAGGAGGGCTTTTTGTCTTTTTTTCTTAGACACCTGTACGGAATTTTTCAATAACGATTTTTGAAAAATATTATGGTAGTACTTGTATCACACAAGTACCAAAAAACCATCTACCTACTACCACTGATCATTTTCAATACTTGCCATTATCATCAGACAGTCTTCTTTCATCTTCTTCGAGAATATCCTCATTGGGAACTAAAATATTTAAAATATTGACGTTAACATATAGATTGAGCATTTTTAAATTTACAAAAGTCAGGCTAATTAAATTTTTTATAAATAATTACATTAATGTATAAATAAATATGCATCTATATTCCAAAAATATTTTAATATATATAAATGGATTACCGATAAACGTTATCTAATCTTTTATTTTATAAATACATAAAAATATTTTTTTAATACACTTATATGCTTAATTATAAGAGCTAAGAGCACTGCCTGGGTATATAATGTCTACGCTATTATAGATACTTATACATAATTACAAATAATTTTAAAACTATACATTTAACTCTAATGTCTATCAATATTCCATACCTAATTGTATTTAGTAATGAATAAATATTATAAATACATAAATACTCATTATAACATGCAATACTTACTGTTTGTACTAGATATACATCGATAAAGATAGAGTGCTAAGTATTATTGTAATAACCAATCTAATTATAGGTAATTAAGTTTAACTTAGACGTCACTGGAATCGGTGAAGCACGCTATCGTGAGGAATCCTGCACTTACAATTAAAATAAACATGAAATCACCAATCCGCCTTGAGCAAAAAGGTGATCAATCCTTTACTGTGTGTGAAGAGGTGTTGTACATACTTTAAAGCTTATAATATTCGTCGGTATTATTAGATTGGCTATCAAGCGCTATGTAGCGAATATAGGAAATAAACAAAGGAATGAGTAATAGTATGTGTTTAAACCATGCAATAGTAACATTGAATCGGATGACCAAATATCTTTGTAAAGCGTCTGATGAAAAAAATATTTTTTTTGTTAAGTAAGCAAAAATATGTTAAATGTTTAAAAAGAAATTAAAATAAAATCAACAAACGCGGCCGAAAAACGATACCAAAAAATCAGATTACTTATGATATCAAACTGACTAAGAAATCGTTAGTGCCCAGTGCTACCCAATGTCTTACAAAACTAACGCTAAAGTGATGTTTCTAGTTATTTACAGCGTTTGCCTACCTCCAGCGTGTAATATTGACATAATCATGATTTGCGGTAATCGTAGCACAGCAGTCACATTTAAGCGCAATCTAAATTAAAATCTTGATCATCAGACGCAATTATGCACGCAGTTCTAGTGACAATTATGAAAACAGTTCAGTTCTGAAGTAAACACATACCAAAGTTATACGTGGATCTGTCCCTTCTCCACGGTAAGGATTTCTCAACAGCTGTCGGGAGTATCTCTTCGGGCGTTTTAGCGTACTGCTTAACGATCCTCGCTTTCAAGGGATTGAATCCGGGCAGGTTAGCCAGTTGATTTAAAAGTGAACTACTATTTTCTTTATGCGAGGACGTCGGACTGACTTCTTTGTATCCAGCTGATAATATTATCATCGCCAGTTGTCGAGAGTATCGGTTAGTTTGCGGTGCCACATGAAGATTGCCAGAAGGGAAGAAAACGACGATCAAACACAAAGAATATTAAACAAGCAGAGAAGAACAGTACGTAGCGATTAGAGGGTTAGTTGCTATTCCTAAACGGTTAATGGGATGGTATTTGTGGCTCAGGACAGAATAGAATTTAAGTTTGGATTGCAACCAACTTCATTAACAAACCTTTTGGTTCTAAAATAATGACATCACTGCCCATCACAGAGAAGAGGCCTGCCATGTCTCCCAGCAATGGGAACATTGTACATTGATTATCCCGTTATTATATCTATCTTCTAAAACATTGCTAGACGGATTTTCAAGTAGGTAATGAAATAACTTTTTTTTCTAAATCTTTACCTTTGTAGACTGAAACATTTCGGAAAGAATGTAAAGTTACTTTGTACCGAAGTAGCAAAAGAATTTGAGTTTATTCAAAGGTTTGCGAATAAGTTAGTTTAAAGGTCAAAACTTCACTTGAAATAGGCAACTGAACCAAAATAACTTAATGAAAAGAATTTCAAGAAGAGATATAATTTAGAAAATACAAATAATTACATACAGAGAAATAATTTAGAACATGCCACCACAAATACGTTTCAGCTCATTCTCACAGTACGTAGCCATGTCAGAAATTAACGAATGCTTTTGGACCCAGCAAATAATAGTCGTAGTATACCAATTTAGTAAACGTCGGTCCACTTAATATAAAGTATCCCATTTTGTTTAATGAAGAAAAGGTTGTGCGGAAAGTAAAAACAACGTTAGTCGACAACATCTAAAGGACTGGTTTGGATTTGAATTTGAAACTTTCGGAAATTCATTTGTTATAAATATTGATACTGGATTGGATTCACCTCCTAGTTCCGCATTTGTGAAAACAGACATTAATTATAACATCCGGGAAATGGTATCCAAATCGATCGATAATAAGTTCCCATCCATACCTGTTCAGGCATAATATTCCTACAAGTTACTTGACATCGAAATGCAATTACATACCGTGTATACATTTTACGTCTAGCTATCTACTTTTAAATAGTCTGTTGCTCTATCTACACAGTGCTTCTGATCCAGTAGACGAAACGAAGGTTCGTTTAGCGTTAGCAATGTTACCATTCAAATCCAAACTGCGGTGTCACACAGGGTGGTTCATGCAGAATACCTACGCGGGGTTTTGGCAGTGAAAGTAATACCGCCGTCGTCACCTTCTCGTCGCGGTCCCATCTCGCGCTCGTCGCCGTCCTCCTGAAGAACCTCGTCTATGTAGTCTGTAATAAAACGATATAGCTGGCATATTTGTAATGGAAACGTTTAGGGTTCATGCCTTAAATAAAAAGTTAGAATTTCGTATTTAATTGTTGCTATTTTATTCTAGAGCTCTATAGAGCTTTTAGTTTATTTCTGAGTTTGGAACAAATAACTTATAGGAATGTTTACATATCACATACAATATAAAACAAAATAAAAACATGTGCTAAGTCTAAATGTGCTAATAGTTTTATCATTGTTCTTTATATTATTACATTTATTTCCATAAAACTAGTGTAAGACGAAGCATTTGTGCTTGCAAAGTAAAGAAACAATGACCTTTGATACATATATGTATGTATGTATTTGAAAATAAACAAAAAATCGAAAATAATACTTGAACCCACACGTGCATGCGATCGACACTCGTGATAATAAGAAAGAATAAATAAGTACCTAATCTATAATACTTTATTTTACCGTGCGTGAACTGTTTGGCCGAACCGTTTTGCTGGAATTCAGGGAAAGTCACATGATTTTTCCCATCCTGAAACGAAAGAAAAACAAATTTAAAGTATGACCTACTCCTTCTTCATGGTCGTAGTGTCAATAATTCTTTCTTTTTTGTGGAAAATGAGCTACGACTATAGACCGACCGCTTTAATAAGTCCTCCGCCTTGCCCCGTCAAAGGCACATTAAGCGTCCACAAAGTCTTAACAATATCCCACAGGTTATTTGCTTGAAAATAATCATAAGCTACGTATGGATTTCGATACTAATTGAACCAATACGTGATCAACCTTCAGAATATTCCATTTGTGTTGTATAACGGGCTAGTGTCCGCAACTCCACGTCCAAAGCGCGTATTTTGCGTGTGGAATATTCCATGTAAAATGATACCTTCGCGGGGACTCATTAAAGCGGTCGGTCTATAGAAGTCTACCAGTACCTAGTGTCTTTAGTATCTAGTGGCTTTTTAACACCTTCTTAAGTGGGAATTTTTGAGTCGGAGAGGTAATTTGTGAGCAAAATCTGTAAGACTTTTTTAACAATACATACCTGCTTTCCACGTTTACTACGCTTATGATGATGCTTCCTGTCGCCGACCCGTCGTCGTATATTCATGTGGGTCTTGTAATTGACTTGCGTGCCGAGGTCGCGATCGTTCACCGCATGACGACTGTAGCTCAGCCGGCGATGCTTTGGAAAACCGTACGATAAAATAATCGAACAAAAAATTCCTGTCTATCACATTTTAGGATCTATCTAGCTGGCCTACCAATATGATGGTCAAGGTTAGATTTAGAGCAATTTTCCCCGATAAAACCGAAAAACATCAGCGCAAATAAAACGCGTTCATGAGCTGTCACTGTCAAAATTGCTATGGAATATTTAATACTGGAATATCGTCAGATTTCGAACGCCTTTACATGTGCGGATGGCGTATAGCTTGATTGCTAAAATCCGCCCAAAAGAAAATTTTATGATATAGTCAACTCTTTTTCCGTGCCTCGGAAAGCATGTTAAACCGTTGGTCCTAGCTGCCAATTGTAGATCTTTAACAGTTGTGAAGGTAGTCAATGGCGCGAAAGTCTGACAACCAGTCTTAGTAAGGGGTATCGTATTACCCAGTACTAATTGAGTTGTGGAGGTCAAACAGACACTCGCTCCATGTATTCAGCTGTATCCAGTTAGACTGGAAGTCGACCCCACCAGTTGGGAAAACGCTAGGCAGATTATAGTAAGATAGCTCTTTCTTGTGTACGTCATTTCTGAAGTAATGAACTCCCGTAGAAGACCGACCTACTTTGCAGGTCAAGGAATGGTTAGATAGGGTTAGCTACATGGTGTTGTTAACAAACTTGTTACGAATATGGCTTCCGTTACGCTAAGTAGGTTGTAATCTTCACCTACTTACCCGGATAACTTTTACTGTTTTATAAATTTTTACCACGTATTTGAAGCCCCAAGCCATAACCTACTTTACGAAAGTATAATATCAAACTTTATGTATGCAATTCGAATTCCGAACTTATCGGAACATAATAAATCTTATAAATCTGTTCGTGTTTTTCTTTATCATTTAATAGAGCATACTTAAGGGTGCGTAACTGCCGTTGTTATTATTATTACACCAGAATGTTCTGACCCAGTAAAATCCCAGCGGAGATTCCCCTATGGATAAGTTATAATCAGGTGACATCTTCCTATGTAGGTCAGACTCTGACCAAGCAACATCCACGACCTAATTATTAAAAAAATAACATCACGCCTGTAATCCCTGAAGGGTAGCCTGTGTAATGCCTAATCTAATTAGTGGCTGCTACTGAGAAATTCCTAATGTAAAACCCAATAACACATTGCCCGACCTGGAAATCGAATCCAAGGCCTCGTGCTCAGCCGTCAGTGCTTACGACTACAAGAACAGCGAGGCAGAAAGGCTTATTAATAATATACTCGTATTACTAAAAAGTCTGGGACATTGAATACATACACGTCTAAACGGTTTGCAAAGTTCTTCGGCAAGCAGATGGTGTATCTTCGCGTCCGTAAGATCTTTCTTCGACGGATTGTATTCCAATTCCTGCATGTCTATGTTCCATGTTGAGGAGTCTAGCTGGCTGAAACTAGGACTGAAAACATAAATATCACAACGTTACAAAAAATAACAAACAAGCAATAAATACAGTGCGTTAAAGGACACATCGACATAAAGAAAAATATAGTCACAAACTTACGACGATCTAGGAAGCCAGACTAAAACCCGATGTGCTTACTTACGTTCGGGAGCATTCTATATTCTATGGAGTTAATAAACCAGTTACCTTCCATTAAAGTTTGCATTAGTATAATTTTTGAATATAGCTGACATGGATTCGGCTCCAGAAATATTTCCAATCGTGGACGCATTTCTTTGCATGTACTCTATTGCATCCTTCATAGCCAGTTTTGAGTAAGTCTCCAAAATCTTGGGTTCCGCACCCTGAAATAATAATTTGTCCTGTTTTGTTATTAGTTACGATGTCGAAAATGTCCCTTATACTTCATGAACCTAGTTCAAAGTTGCATAAAAAATTACCTGATAGTTTCGAAGTAAGAACGGCCGTATGAAACGATTGTCAAATCTTTTGAATTTATCCCTCATGTGATGGTTTCCATGTTTTCCTAGAATATCTTCCACACCTGCCATTAAGTGATCCATGAACTGTGAAATATACAAAATATGTCGATTAGCAAGATGGCAACTGCGTACTTGACTATATTGAATACTAGCGACGCGCCCCGGCTTCGCATGGCTGCAATATATACCTTCTTCTTGAATGACTCTGTCTATTAAAAAAAAACCGCATCAAAATCCGTTGCGTAGTTTTAAAGATCTAAGCATACATAGGGACAGACA
Organism: Noctua comes; assembly: GCA_963082995.1. NCBI lineage: Eukaryota > Metazoa > Arthropoda > Insecta > Lepidoptera > Noctuidae > Noctua > Noctua comes. The sequence continues at coordinate 11,441,997 of OY720281.1, read as the reverse complement.
GACAGCGGGAAGCGAGTTTGTTTTATACTATGTAGTGATGGCATACTTATTTAATAAATAAAAGCTATACCCTTTCATGAATCCGTTCATTCATAGTAGGCTTCCTCTTCTCAGCAGTTTTAACATTAAGCATTTTGACCAAAGGCTTTATAGTGATTCCTTGTATGAACACAGTGAAATATATCACCGCTATAGTTGTGGTGACAAACATTGGCTGAAGTTCTACTACCTCAGGATCTATGAGGAGAACCAGAGCAAAAGCCACTGCGCCGCGAAGACCTGGAAATGTAAATAAAAGTGGATAAATGAAAAAGTAAATAGTTCATACCTATAATAGGGCTTCAAAATATATTGAACCAATTAACGTAGGTCTATTCATTCTGAATGAGATACAAAAAATATTGAATAGAAATAGGGCTCCCCTAAATTTAATAATGGACATCATAGAAGGAATTTAAATATCAGGAGGGAAGAACCTTTTGAAGTGAAAATTGTTTGCAACCTCATTTTGCGTTACCTAATCCTCTATTGGTAATTTTCCTCTGTGAAGAAATCTTGGGGGAAAATGTAGCACCCATCCTTGTCTTAAAGAGGCTTCATTTTGTAAAAATAAATAAAGGAAAATTTTATGCTCAAAAAATGTGAACTTAGTACAAAACCTCAATATTGAAATCTTCGATGCAGCAAGCCAGCGCATCTGAAGATTTTCACCCTTTAAAATAGCTTGGGTGATGGGTTCATTATTTCTACTTCTACGGGTGTAAAGCGGCTAGACTAGACGAAATAGTACGAAGTGATATACCTCAATCTGGGTAAACAGTCCTCGTCTAGCTGTCGGCTGGGCTATTGTATAATCTACTCTGCTAGCGAAAACCTAGTAAGTTTCAGTATTATGGTAGCTGAAGTTGTGCAATGTAATCTCAGTTTGAATTTTAGACTAAGTTCGTAACGTTATGTGAATTGTGTGCCTAGCCAGTGGGAAAAAGACGTTAGCTTATTTTTTTAAATTTACTAAAAATATTTAAACAATCAAGGCAAAAAACTTACCTCCGTAAGACATGACGAACTTTTCAACCATATTCAGTTTATGCAAACGAAACTTGTTGGCTATTGCGCTAAATATGCACACACCTGAAACAATAAGAGCGAACATACGAGTATAATACTTAAACTTAAAAATTCTTACCCACTACCAAGCCTCTAGTGAATCGATCTAAGTGTCTACGCCGTAGGCGCCTACGGCGTAGACCCTCAGCTTGACAAATTGAGACCAACACTAACACTGAATATTATAAAAGTAAGGGCCGTTTTAGGGTTTTAGTGTCCGAATTAATTTAAAAAACGAACTTTTATGAAATTATCTGCACGATAATTTATAGGCTTTTTTTTTCCTTTGTTTATCTGCAATGAGCATCAGCTACAAGCAGGAATGTTGTGTGTGTCAACCAGTGAGGACATCTCCTCATCAGTAGTGAATTAAATGTCAATATGTCTTTTGAGGTTGTTATTTGGGAAGTATAAGTTTGTTATTTTAATATTATAGTTCAACTTCAGTCACAAACCCTAATTCCAACTAGTATCAACAGTTAGAAGAGATTTTCTCTTACTGTATTAATTGTACCTAATTTAATGCTATTACGAACATAGTGTTTTGAAACTTATCGGGAATAGGTCGTTAAAAATCATTATATTCTATTCGAATATTTTACGAGAATATTGCTTTTGAATATCGCAAAGTGCATACCATTCTTCTCTAAATATTTGTAAACAGCTGAGCTAGGGCAAAGATTTCATAACGCACCACCTTTTAAAAAATACGAGGCACGTGTTGAAATCTTTCGCGGCAATAGAAAGTTAGGGTGGCGCCACGTGCAGGTGAAGCCCTGGAGTTTGAGGGGCATGTTCCGGTCACAGTTCACACGTGACCCATATCGTGCTCCGAGGCTTTGTTTCTCAATATAGCTACTTACTTATTACTTACGTTTCGTTGTTTTGAGCCGTGTTATAATTTAGGTACTTGATTATAAATGAAAACGTGATTTTAACTTAGTGTTTTTTTAATTCACCAATTTTATGTATAGCCACGGATATTAATTGTTTAGCAAATTGACTACAAACTTAGAGGCTGCAAAAGATGTGTTTTACTTTTGCAGCCTTATAAAATGCCTATTACGTAACAAATCAATTGACGTAAGGTGTCTTCTCGCTTAGCAATAAATCCCTGACGAAACACCTGAAAACTTAAATGTAGTCAGGTAAAACTTTTCTTTATCTAAATCTTTTTCAATACCCACACTTGCGAGAGCAGATTTTGAAAAGAGAGAATTACAAATAGAGAAATATTTAAAAAAATAAAAAACAAACAGTTGTTTCCAAGTTGAAACAACGGTCAAAATGTATGGAACAACAGATTTTTTAAATTTTCCGATGAAAAATTTCTATGTGATTTCTATTTTTATAAAGGGTGTAAATAGACCCTTAACATAACCGAAAGGCGCTTGTTCTCCCCGTATTTGCGATCATTTTTTTGTTCTAGACCATACCTGGGAACCTTTTAGTTACGGAGATTTTGTGGGTCAAAGTTCTAACTTTTGCACAATTTTTTTTTTAAATACATGTTTTTAATGTAAGATTTTTACTTTACACACCTCCACGACCCCCGTACTATTCAATCCATCCATCAGCACAATGCTTTGAGTGCTTTCCATCGAGTCCGACCGTAAAACGTGATTTTTCACCCCAAAAAAAAAGTCGATTCCCAGCAATAATGTTTGCGTAAAGTTACTTAGATTGATGTAAAGAATGCTTGGTTGACGGCTATGTGAAGGGTCTGTTTACACTCTGTATGTTTAGAATGATGTACTGAGTACGTGGTAACCGTTTTCGCGTCGGTATCCCATCCACCCTGTATAGATAGAGTTGATATTATGATAATTGATGTTTCACTTACCTATTATCCGAAATACTGAGCAGAAGACGATGGTTAACAACACAAACCAAGTATTCCAGTCATGGTTATTATTTACAGTGGCAACCCCGAGGAACATGAAGATGATGGTCTCGGAAGAAGAGGACAGCATCTTCATCGTGTACTTTATAGTGGTGTGCGATTTGTGGGAGATGTTCCCCTCCACATAGTTCTTCATTGTTATACCACAGAATGTTATACTGGAAATATAATAAAGTAAGGAAAAAGATAAGTAGTGAAACCTAAGGTTGAATGTCACTGCCTCGTCATAACACCATTCGTGTCTCATATGTGACTATCACTTTTAGGATTATTGTTGTTTTCGCTTGTGTTATTGGAAGTGTAACTGGAATTTTCTTCTCGAAAATAGTAAACCAAGGCAACGGCAAAGGTTGCAAATTTGGCAAAACTAGCCTACTTGTTTAACTTAGATTTAAAAAAAAACTCAATACAATGTGTTTTTCAAAATGATCTAACAATAACGGCCGCTACGGTTTAAGCCAGAGTAAATCAAGTTAAACGTCCTGTGAAATTAACGATTCCAATCATACTTAAAGTCTAACTTTAGAAGAGTTACTTACGCAAGTATCCCACTCATGTGGAACATCTCAGCGTTTAGGTACGCCAAGTAAGCCATAACGAAGATAAAGATCGGCTCGATAACCCTGACTTCATTCGTGAATCGTGTGACGAGGCCGGTGGCGAAGCCCCACACTACGCCGATGCACGTGCCTCCGAATGCCACCACCACGAAAGAGGCCAGACCAGCCAGGAAGTCTGTATATTCAAGACGTGATGGACCCATTTCTCTGTCATGATAAATGAGAATTTAAATTAGTAAGTCAGATATTTGGTTCTTGATAACGTGTCCAAACAAAGATTTAATTCGTTAGATGTGCTCACACACCACAGTACCTACTCATGTCGTGCAAAAAACTGTTTACAGTAAAAAGAGTGAGCTTGCAATATATGATTTTCAGCATGAGTGAGCGAGTCTGTACCACTCAATATATTGATAAGAATGGCAACGAAACAGAGTTGCGGTAATCCAATGATTTCAATCTTTGATCCAAAATAGTCAGTACTTACGTGTACGCTTCAAACATATGGTACAAAACGACAGTAACTGCGTCATTTAACAGAGATTCGCCGAAAACTACAATGTAAAGCACTTCGTCAACATGAATTTCCTCAAAAACCGCCAACACGGCTACTGGGTCTACCGCAGAGATTAATGCAGCGAATAACAGCATGTCTAGCAGAGGAGTGGTGCAGCCAAACATCCCGGTCTGTCCGCAAGCCCATAGGGACGCCCCTGTGAACAATACAATACTTATTTGAATATGTACCTAACTTTAGAAAACCCAATACTTTACCCAAGCTAAGAATCGGACCCAGTACCTCGTTCTCAGCAGTAAGGCTTGCCACCACTACACCAGCAAGGCAGTGAACAATAGGCTACTGTTTAAGAAATACGCATTCAAATAAACTTACCAATAGTCAGGGTGTTGAACACAGTCCCAACAACCGCAAACAAAAGAATTGTTCCAAGGTGATCAAAAAACAATCTATTAGGCATGAAGTAGCCAGCGTCCAGGATGATGGGTGGCAGCATGTACAGGAAGAAGGTGTCTGGCGTGAGTGGCTGCACGTGCACGCTGTGGGTGCTCAGCAGCAGCGCCCCTATCAGCACCCCCACGAAGATCAGGAGACACGACTCAGGGAACATCTTGGACAACTTCGGTGCCATATGAAAACCTGAAACAAATGTGTACTAAGCAGGTTACATTAATCAGTCAATCGCAATCATTACAACTATAAAATCATGCTTAAATAGTAACTTACTGAAAATTATTTTATTTTAGGACTGGGCTAATGAAACATGAACTTTTATAACGTAACTGCTTGCTGACTTGTTGATTACATTCTTCTTGGATATGCCGTGAATGTGTCAATTCGTGACATTCAAGTAAATGAAAAATGATAAAAACATGTAAAACTAAAATATTTTTGTGATGATCGCATGGTAATTCTTTTAAACACTGGTATGAAATTTGAATAAACTTAAACACATAATTTTATAGTTTTGACTAACGCACAAATAAACTATTTAAACTGAACAATGCCTGATCCGGAGCTAAGCAAGTTACTTCGTACTAAATCTTTTTCTAGTATTTATGATATAATAGATAAGTCGAACGGTAATTTGATTCAAAAGATGAGCCCTAATAAACCAGCTAGAGAACATTCAGTATATGTTGAAGGCGGAGAGTCACCTACGAAACTATCGCCAGATTATGACTACGTAGTGTCTGAAAAGTATAACCCTTTAATTATTGAAAGCAGCACCAAGGTTGTTATACCTTCTACGAGTACCATATTCTGCGACTTGGATGAAATTGTTAAGAGACACTCATTCCATTGTTTTACTGAACCCAATGAGTCAAATGCAGATTTTCTGAACGTGATGAGAATACCACGAACTTTAAACACTTTTGGTGATAAAGCCACTGCTATTGTCCAGGAGTGTGCAACTCAAATACACCCAAAACTATTGCCGCGAGATAGTATGGAGGTCAATACTCAGAAGGTTAAGAAAAAAAAATCAAGACTTTCTGCTGAAATGCTATTAAAAGACGACGATTATTTATACGACTACCAAAAGTGTCGTCATAACAAACACGGTGGCAAACCCAAGTATAGCAGACAACAAAAAATTTGGTGTTATTCAAAATATCGCACAGAACCCATTCAGGAAGAGAAGAAGCCAAAGAAAAAAGAACGAGGGAAACGCACGGAAGACCCCTGCCCGTGTCAACTATTTTCGTATGCTTGTCCTTGCACGGATAAAAAATCTCTTACTGGGTTATCAGAAAACAGTAAGTCCCTAACAATTGTTAACCAAGTTACTAGTACCGCCAAAATTGTGGCAGAACAAAGGAAAGATATCAGCAAAAAAAAAAAGGCTAAACGTGATCTTGTTCTGGAAGATAAGCCAACGAACACTAGTAAAGTAAAGATGATCGAAGTTACTGTTCCTAACAGAAAGAACGACCCATCAATAGAGATAGCGAATAAAAAAGACGTCCCGATATTTACTGATAAAAGAAATGGTAATACAGACAAAAACCCTCAGACTAAATTAAAGCCTGATAAAAAGGCGCGAAGGGTGTTTTGCCCTAATTGTAAGGAAAAGGTAGAAGTCGTAATCAGTCGAAGTACTACGGAAGAAGAAAGCTTGAAAAATGAACATTCCTCGGTATTTCGCAGCAAGGAAACATCTTTGACGGCTGCATATAGAGCTGCTGCTGCTTCACCAAACAGTCACAGAAGCAAGGCTACGGATGATGGAGATTTATGTTCACATGATCCTCGTTGTGAAATGTTACCCGTATGTCAAATACTGCACACTGACAACTCTAACTTAAATCAGAAATATGCGAATAAAATTTCGGTTCCTAAATCAACAACACCTCGCGTTATAAGAATAACTAAAGCATGTAGGCATCATCCACCTTGTAAGGTCGTGCCTTCGTGTCAAAGAGCAACCGTCTTAAAAAATAACTGTGAATGTATACCTCCTTGCTTACATCGCCCTCGATGCGTTAACCTACCTTTGTGTGTGCCACTTTCTAAAGTTCTGCATTACGAAGAAGCAACAAATAAAGTGGTCGAGGATATAGAAACCACTGACTGTCCGCACATTCCCAGATGCAAATATGTTCCTGAATGTCAACATGATTCATTAGCAAATACAATAAACCACCAAGTCAACATGATTCCTCGGGTGCAGAATGCGTGCGAGTTTCTAAACGATTCGAATGCCCCAGCTTTTCTTTTAAATCCGAACCAACCAACCCGTGGTACATTTTCTCCTTCTCCTTGCCAACTAAGTGCTAATAATACATGTTATACGGAACAGTTTACGTCTAGATCCAATAAGTCATGTCAATTTGATTCTTCAAATTACAAAAGTAATGATGTCAATGTAAATTCGAATGACGAGACCGTTATATTTATCAGAGATGTCGGTTGTCAGTTTAGAAATAAAACTCATTCTCCTAAAGAATCCGTTCTGAAATCAAGTGACTCATTTGATTTTGTTGACGTTAAAATGGGGAACTACTACACAAACGTACATACTTTGAGATATGAGGATAAGTTTACCAGTCCGCTATCTGGAAGGGATCAATCTTTATCGTCTATGTCAATCTTGTCCATTGACCGTCGTGGGTCAGAATGTCCGTCACACGGCCGCAGTCGGCGAGTACCGCTCGATTCACGGACACGCCAACCGACTGGCTTTGCGCCCAAATCGGCTTATATCACAGCATTCTCTTCCGTGACACAGCCCCAGCTAACTCAGATCGAAGATTATAATAAATTGGCAACCTTAACAGAGAAACCTCGAAGACATTTTCTGAAGGGCAAATATAGAAAAATGTTTTCTGTAAAACGAAGAAGGAAATCTAAAATTCAGAATAACTTGTAATTAATTCTTTAGTGCTTGAACCTACCAATAAAACCGGCTGAAATATTTTGTGTCGGTTACTCCAAGTAAATTATTAAATTGTGTTGAATATAATGTCTACATGACTAAAATATTTATTTGCTAATGAATCACAAATTAAAAAAAACTTGACTTTTATAAAAAAGTTTTGTATTGTTTGCCTATGATGTTTATCAATATTATTTATGTATGTATGATATGAAATAAAGAATTTTTAATAAATTGTTTTTTTTTTTTTTGCCAGTAATGTCCCACTCCTGAGCAAAGGCCGGATTCCTTTTTTTTTTTTAACGTGGTAAAATCATCAAATGAGTCCTCCCACCCAGGGCAGAGCGGGAGGGACTGTCAGACTTGTACTGACTAAAATCCACGGTGTCCTTCAGTAGCCCTTTATGTTCCAGGGTCACGGTAATTCTATGAGTCCCGCGACCCCGGCAGGCTTTGGCCCTCTAGGGGGGGGCCCCGTCATTATGCTGACACTCTTTGAGGCGCGCGTGGAACACAACGCGCCGTCGACCCGGGCATGGTCCATGGTCGGACAGCGAGTCGCCCATTACTCGCCGCCCGCATGCCCGCGCCTACGGTGGCCGGAGATCGTCTGCCGACGTCCGGCGCCGTGGGCGTCTACCACTGCGGCTGGTGTGGAGGGAGGACGCTGTCCTCTCCCTCACGCGGCCCGCCTCCTCCTTCGCGAGCATGACTGCTTCGCAGAAGGAGGCGACCGCTTCCCACTCCGTCTCGCCCCGCAGCATGGCCTCGACCAATGCCGGGCGCGAGAGGGCTCCGCCTATCGCCGCCGTGAGGACACGGCGGTGCTCTGCCCAAGCGGAGCAGTCCTGCACCGTATGCTCCACCGTGTCCTCCGGGCGGTCCTCGCAGTGGTGACACCCAGGCGTTTCCTCCTTCCCCATATGACACAAGTACCTCCCGAAACTTCCGTGTCCGGTGAGGACCTGCGCCACGCGGTAGGTCAGGACGCCGTGACGCCTATCCAGCCACTCCTCAAAGAGGGGTCTTACCGCCGCGATTGCGGCGTGCCCGGACCTCGGTTGCGACAGTCGTTCCCTCCATACTGCCCTGAGATCGCGCCGGATCACGATGATGTGCTTCTTAATATATTAAAACGTGTATTTTTAGACTCCATTCTCAGAAACATTGGCATTCCCTAGTCACTGTACTCTTAAAAAAACACTATTCTGGAATAACCCATGATAACGCTAATCAACATCACCTATCACGTCTGATTTTATGAGAGCTATCTCTAAAATATCTATAATATCTAAAAACTCTAAAATCATGAGTTTATTTCACATCAAAAGTGGGGGAGTTAGGTTCGTCTGCTATTCCTTTCGTGTTGGTTTTATGTTGTTCATTCATGTTGGATTGAGAGTCTGTCAAACTTATCACGGAGAGAGAAGAGTAGTTGCTATGATAGTCACAACTCATTCAACGATTCGGACTAACGTGGTTTCTAGCTGAAGGGAGTGGAGGGATTTTGGATGAGTAATTTGGGTTACCCTTGTTTTGGGCTAAACTTACATTTCGGTTTTTGGTATAGTGTGTAAAAGTCTGGTCTTATAATATAAAGGGTGTAAAAATACCCTCAACGATGCCGAAAGGCACTTGTTCTCCCCGTCATTGCAATCATTTTCTAGACCATACCTGGGAACGTTCTAGTTACGTAGATATTGGGGCCAAAGTTCCAACTTTTTCACAAGTTTTTTTAAAATACATGTTTTTAATGTAAGATTTTTAATCACCAGCACGACCCCCGTACTATTCAATCAATCCATCAGCACAATATTTTAAGAGCGTTACATTGAGTCTTACCGTAAAACGTGATATTTCACCCCAAAAAAAAAGTCGTTTCCCAGCAACAATTTTTGCGTAAAGTGAATTAGTTTGATGTACATAATGCTTGGTTGACGGCTTCGTGAAGGGGCCCTTTGCACCCTGTACTATTCGTAAGATACTAATGAATACTAGATTGGTGCTCTGAAACTGAGTCAAGGGGCCGCGGTAGACCAAGAAGGATATAATTAAAAAAAATATATATTTAAAGAAATATTATTAAAGTCAAAGTCAAAGTCAAAATTATTTATTTGCTGTAAATGTGTTGTTATTATTAATCACCCATGTAATATATTTAACATTTGTACGCTCATGTGGTAGAACGTGATGTGACAATCTACATTAACTCAAGACCATGTAATATACATACCGACCATGTTCTGACAAATAAATAATGATTTGATTTGATGGCGATAGAACCTGAATGTCTTCCTTGAGAATTGGAAAGAAGGACGGCAGAATCGTCGCCAATAAGAGAAATGGGGGGAAGCCCAGTAGTGGGACACGAAGGGCTAGTAATAAGTAATGAATGCTGTAACCTGCAACTCAAAATATTTCAACAGAACAATAAGAACACACACATTCACACATTTTGCTACTGTTTGTTTGTTTTTACATACATATCTCTCCTAGTTACACTTCATTTCTTTGTAATAAATCAATGTAAGTAGAATTAAGTGAGAAAAAGCTTCTCATACTAGATGCTAGGTACAGCTGGTACATGGAATCTAGGTCAGCGGCACGTTCCGGTAGCGAAGCCGTACTGATCTTGCCTAACTAACTTTTCAATTTGCAAATGCTGCAAGCAACTTACTACAACTTGTATAAAAGTTTCAGTTGTGTTGTCGACTTGTACAGCAGTTGTCATTTCATTTTGAAATGTTGTCTTGACCAATGTTTACCTATAGCATGAGTTATTAAGAAAATCGGTTCCTGTGATATTACACTTTCAAAGTGTTTAAAGACAAAAATTTATGATGCGTTTAATGGTAAGAACATTCAACAGTCTGTGCACAAAACTTGTGAACTTGTCATTATCGTCATCATTCTCCTTGTCTAATCCCAATTTAATTTGGGCCTTCCTTCCTCCCTGGGGGATTTCTCACAACATTTTCCTTACGCGTCTACCTGACTTGAAAAAATTATTAAAATGAACCTCAGGTAACCCAGCCGCTTAACTTATACCTACCTAGAAGCGAGAAAGCCAGAATTTAGTTCACAATATAAACAACCTTCATATTACAAAACTGGTCAATGTCCACACTACCGTGTGCAAAGGTAGGCAATAGGTATAAAGTTTAATTCTTAAGTAAACAGCTATGGGTATAACACCACTTGGTCCAGTTTGCATCACCTTCGAAGCTTTTTTTTTCATCAAATGACCCCCCCCCACTCTGGGCGGAGCGGAAGGGAGTGTCAGACTTGTACTGACTAAAACCCATCCATGTTCCTTCTTTGCCCTTTGTGTTCCAGGGCCACGGTATCTCTTTCGAACAGTCCCGCAGCCCGTCACCTTCGAAGCTTCGATTATACCTCTGATTTGCAAGTACTTAGTAAAATAATGTATCCACGTAATCTCCGCCTCCCGCCGAGGTCCAGATCTACAATGCGTGTCCATATGGTCGACTGAATCTGATCACGGCGTGGCGTAAGCAATGCTGTTTGTGTTGGATGTCATTTAAATCTCCCTAAGGAAAAGAGGAAACTCACTACCTTCTTTCTACCCGTGTAAGATATCACTAATGTGGGGAAAATAAAATAATGTGTTCTCAATAGCTGTTGCCTGCTGTTTCCCTCGCGTATAAAAGTTGAAACAAACACTATGTGTCACTACGTGTCGCGTTCGAAGCATATTACTATTATTGTTTCATCCATTTAGTATGGTATAGAAACATATTTGTGCTGCGATACAACACAACACACTTTAATATTTATTTCTAGCCATACTAAATGACGACACGACACATCACGAATTCACGACACAGTAGTGTGTTTCTACTTTACGCTTACGTAGAAATACTTTGATATGTGATACGTTTGAGATATCTATGCGCCAGTGATAGATAGTGTGGTAACTCGTTAAACTTGAGCCTGATCTAGCGTAGTGTAGAGTGTTCGAATAGATAAGGACCACCGGTTTTGATGCCACAGACATGCGACCCAGCCTAGGTACCAATGTGTACAAGTTGAAACATTATTTTCAGCCAGTTATTTTTGTAACCAAACCTTTTAGATAGATCAAGTTTTTTGTCTTGAAAACAAAATAATAAATAACAGAATTATAACGAAACTCACCAATTTTTGCTATGCTAGCGAAGAAAATCCATAATCCTATCAAAAAAGGCGTTTCAACCCGATGGAACTCAAAGGCAGCGATGACGAGCTTCTTCACCTTCTTCTCGGGTTTCTCCGTGCTCGGCAGATTGGTGGTGGTGTCCTGGTGCTGGCGCAGCTGCGTGCCGGGGGGCTCTCCGGGCATCGGGACCACTGGGCCCATGGGGCCGAACCCCAGCCCCGGATAAGTGGAGATCCCATCGACTGTTATGGACGGACTTTGTTTTGTGGTGCTCTGAAAAAAAGAGAGAATGGTTAGTAAAATAAACCAGAGAGAATCCCACATAACAGAATTGTTGTCGCGCAGTCAAGTAAAAAAAAAAAGATGGAGCAGGTGTATGTATGTTTTTTTAAGTTGAAATGAAAGAACTATTTGAAAGAAATCTTAGTAATGTATTAAACTTACACCATTTTAACTACAAGTACAGTCACGAGCACCAATATGTATACACTTTCCTAAATTTAAAAGCAATTTTAGCGAAAAATAACGATTGTAACTTGAACATAGGATCTTTTTCATAAAAATATGAGTCCCAGAATACATGTATGTTCGTAACAAAATGCAGTAGGAGAAAAACACTTTTAAAAATTGTTAAGTGTTTACATATTGGTGCTCGAGACTGTACATGCCTAGTGCCTACGATAAAACTAGCTTTATTTGTAAATCGTGTAACCAATATAAGTAATAATTGCATTTGATAATCGATATTTTGGTTCACTAGTTAGCCATGTTTCTTGTTTCCATGCAGTGCATATTGCCAAATTAATCAAGATAGCGAGATATTTGACAGACAGTATTTGCGACGTTGCCCACTTTCTGTATAAACGCTCTTAAGAGCGCTTGTACAGAAAGTTGGCAACGTCGCAAATAGCTGTCAAATATTTACCTGTTTCAATTAATTTGGAAATATTATTGTATGGAAATAAGACATATGGCTAACTAGTGAACTAGAATATTAATAATTAATTGCAATTAAAACACTGATTTTGATGTAATGTAACCGTTTAAGGTGTAAAAAGGCATTTGGAAAGTTTCCAAATACATTTTTACATCTAAAACTAAATATTCAGTGTTACGATATTAATTATTGCATTTCATAATCAACACTTTAGTTCACTAGTTAGCCATATTTCTTATTTCCATACAGTAATATTGCCAAATTAATCAAGACAGCGAGATATTTGACAGCTATTTGCGACGTTGCCCACTTTCTGTATAAAGGCTCTTAAATTTCTTTCTTTAAAAAAAAAAACGTTGCCCCACACTAGGAATTTTTCCTGTATCGTGAGTGCGTTTAGAAACATTTAAACTACATCAGCTACAAACTACATGTGTACTTGCTATTTTATAAATAAAACTATGGTGTTCAGTTTCTTGGATGGCTTGAACGTCTTAATGTAAACTACAACTTATTATTAATTTAGTTAAGTTTCTTTTTAATTGAACTGTAATTTGTTCTTTGAGAAATAAATGTCTGTAAACCGAATATACTAAGTAATTGAACGAGAAGGTACTTAAAGTACCTTCTCGTTCGTACCACAATGCTGCAATAAGACAACATCTGATCATCACTACATAGTATAAAACAAAGTCGCTTCCCGCTGTCTGTCTGTCCCTATGTATGCTTAGATCTTTAAAACTACGCAACGGATTTTGATGCGGTTTTCAGTAATAGATAGAGTGATTCAAGAGGAAGGTTTAGATTATACTTATATAATGCACCCTTGTGAAGCGGGGCGCGTCACTAGTGTTTGAATAATATATTTAATACATAACTAGGTTTTCTGTTCTTTTTTGCTAGATGTAACCCGACTGCCTCGTTGGTCCAGTAGTCGCAAGCGCGACTGCTGAGCATGAGGTCCTGGGCTCGATTCCCAGATCGGGCAAAGTGATATTGGATTTTACCATCAGGAATATCTCAGTAGCAGCCCCGGAGTCTGGATTTGCGCCCGGTTGATGGCAATAGGCTCGCCCCTTATTCCATGGAACTTAAACATAACTGGAGAAATGTGAGTGTACTATTAGGTACATCTCTGCCTAACCCTTCGGGGATTACAGGCATGATGTTATGTTATGTAACCCGACTCTTCCGTCTATTTTCAGCGGCAGATATTGCCGTCATTCTATATCAAAAAAATCCTGTGAAGCAAAATGGATTTCACGGAGGTTTCTGTTAACGGGCCTGTCAATCCCAATGTGTTCCACAATGTACCGCCCACTCGTCGTGTATTTATAGAACCTCTATATCGGACATCCATCACAGTCCCACTGGGTGATACTCAACCTACCATACTTTGTAAAGGTTTTAACTTCCACTGTTGTTTATTAAGTTACTGTAACACATTCATCATCATTCCCTGTCCTCTTCTTCCATACTTCTATACACCGTGACTTTTTAGTCGTCTTACAACGACAGTCCACTTCTTGTATCCAATGACTACATTCATAAAAAAAAAATGGTATTTATGAGATTTTAATAATTAAAAAATAAAAATATTATTCAGTATTATGACGCATGACGTAGATAAAACACCCTGCTCCGAGCGATGATCTACTGAAGTCGAGCGCTGGGTAGGTATGTTCTCCCGTTTGACACGTAAACATCATTAACAGGAAGTTTCATAATTTTATTCTAATGTATTTATTTTTCTTTGTACCTATTATGGCAGGTAAAAAAAAATATCGCGCCTAGAGCTATTTTATGTCGGGTACATTGAGTGGACCACTTTTGTAAGACGACTAAAAGGTGAATAAAGAAAAAGAAATAATACAATTTCATAATTATTTAGAAGAGTTACAAAAAGGGTGTCAGCTCGCATGGTGGATAGCGGCACTCTAGATACAAAAATTAGTTTTTCAAGGAAATCTTTTTGGTTTTTCAGGAAGGTCAGGTGCGAAGTACTCGCAATTCGCGTGCTTGTATGACCACGTGTATGAACGTGGATGAGACGACAGGAGTATGTTAGGGTCGTAGCAGTGCAGGTCGCGTTCTGTGGTTTCCCACGTGACAGTTCCATAGTGGGCCGAATGACCCTTAACCCCATACAACTCACGGGTTAGGGGTCAGTCAATATTAAAAAATATCAACATCTGCAGTGTAAAACAATTATGTTAAGCTGTCGTCCTCAGAAAATATAATTGTGTTCTTCATCACCTCGTTACGCTTAACGAAGTTTTTCTGTCGACAACTTTCTACTTCAACGTTCTTCTACATTTCTTTTATGAAAATACTACGAGTTTCTAGTTTAAATACGAAACCGAATTTCTTGAAGTGCCTTGAATGCAGAGTGCAGTTCTTGGAAAACAGAGTAATTACGTACACAACCTAACAGTAGTTTCATTACAGGAGTGTACATTCTATGAAAAGTCGTTCCCCTTGTGATGCTCCCCGATCTATCTTGTCTTATCTATATAATATAAAAGTAAGAAACTGACTGGCTGACTGATTCACTGACTGATCGATCATTATTTTGGCCCACAACTCGTCGGGCACGGCAGACATGGCCAGCACAGTCCCAGTTTAGTTTAGCGGTTTTTGAGCATCGTCAGTAATATGTGTTTTGGAGCGCAGTGTGGTGTTGCGTACATGGTCGGTAAATTTGACGCCGCAGTATATCGCGGGCCATTGCACGTTGGCAAACCTTGAGCTTGATAAAATATATCTACTTAAGATGGCCCTTCCCGGTCCGTCTATCGTCAACGCGAGCATGGTCGAAAAGCTTGTTGTTTCATCCAAAGCCACAGCGGCGATTTTTTTCAACTCCCCCGTCTCAGGGGGCCCCGACCACGTACGAATCGTCTCCCGCGTACCTCATGCCGCCTAACGCGATAACATTGAACGAAAAATAGTGTTCGAAAATTTCGTAAACTTGTTCCAGGAAATACATGTTTTTCAATAAGGCTTACAAGTTTGTGAAATAAATATTTGTCATTTAGAATCTCCATTACATGTGCAAGGTTTCTATCACGATGTTTTCTGTACTTTTACAATTTATGAGTACATTATGAACGACCAAAGTTTAGGTAAAATATGTGCAAAACAGCAATTTTTGGAGGCTTAC
This sequence comes from Noctua comes, assembly GCA_963082995.1. Lineage (NCBI taxonomy): Eukaryota > Metazoa > Arthropoda > Insecta > Lepidoptera > Noctuidae > Noctua > Noctua comes. Next base: position 11,426,272 of record OY720281.1, on the reverse strand, counting down.
ACTGAATTTGTTTCTCCAAATTTTTATTTTTTGCTTTAATAGAAATCTAGATTGCACAAGATACCTATCAGTAAAAAAAATCTAAGATAGATGAGTTACAACGGCATAATCACGTACGAGCGTTTGTATGAAAACTATGACGGGTTGGCCGCTCTTAATCTTATGAAAACTTCACACATTCATTGTTCCTTTCGGGATACCAATTCCATTCTTTCCCATAGTTCTCTTACAAAGATGGCGCCTTTTCCCGCGTTTACGGTCCGAAAAAACCGCCTCCTTTTTATACAATTTCCAGGTAAACATTATAGATAGGTAACCGTTCGTTAGGCGTTCCTTCCTAAAGTGAATAAGATTTCGTGGAACCGCGTTTTAGGAACTAAAGCAGTAGGTTTATTTATGGTCTCCTTTAATAAAAACGTTGAAAATTTTATTAACTTCTCTATTGTCATCGTTTAGCTTGTGTCCTTAAAAGGGAAGGTATCTAGCTACTGAAATAAGTTATGTGTTATCACATAACAGAACGCCTGTAATCACCGATGGGGGATTAGGCAGAGATATAGTTACACCTACATATCGCCATTTATGTTTCAGTCCCATGTTATAGGGGGCGAGCCCATTGGCATAAACCGGGTATAAATCCTGACTTCCTGACTGCTACTTTCAAATTCCTGATGGAAAAACCCAATAACACTTTGCCCAACCTGGGCATGGAACCCAGGACTTCATGCTCAGCAAGTCTAATATTATGGTATTAAAAGCAGTTTTTGATAATATAAGTAGGTACATAGTTAACTATTTTATCTCGCCATTAGCCTATACTCGCAGCGGTGGCGTCACCTACTTGTTGGGCGAAAATTATTACATGGAAAAGTACCCACCACCGAGAAAAAAATTATCATACATCCTTACTCAAGTCCTGGTCAATCCTTGTGCCTTGTGACAAATTTCATTAAAATGCAGTAAAGTTTGAAAAGGTGACTGATAAGAAACCAAGTTGTTATTACTTTTTATTCTTTATTGCACACAAAAAAATTTACATACAAATTGCAACAATATAGCTTATGCCATGGCGAGCTTAACCCAGAATTGGGTTTTCTTACAGCAAACCAAATTTTTACTGTTAGTTTAGTTTTTTACTAACAGAAGTTTAGTTTACTCTTAGTTTAGTCTAATCAATACCCGTAGTCTGTGCCCTTGAATACCGAAACATTTTGCATAGTGTTAGTGGGCTTAAAAGTCCTGGTCAATCCTTGTGCCTTGTGACAAATTTCATTAAAATGGGGTAAAATTTGAAAAGGTGACAGATAAGAAACCAAGTTGTTATTACTTTTTATTCTTTATTGCACACAAAAAAATTTACATACAAATTGCAACAATATAGCTTATGCCATGGCGAGCTTAACCCAGAATTGGGTTTTCTTACAGCAAACCAAATTTTTACTGTTAGTTTAGTTTTTTACTAACAGAAGTTTAGTTTACTCTTAGTTTAGTCTAATCAATACCCGTAGTCTGTGCCCTTGGAAACTAAAACTTTTTGCATAGTGCTAGTGGGCTTACAAGTCCTGGCCAATCATTGTGCCTTGTGACAAATTTCATTAAAATGCAGTAAAGTTTGAAAAGGTAGTGACAGACAGGAAACCAAGTTGTTATTACTCTTAGTTTAGTCTAATCAATACCCGTAGTCTGTGCCCTTGAAAACCGAAACATTTTGCATAGTGTTAGTGGGTGTTAAACGAAGTAGCCGAGGGTTCTCGGCAGCCAGTCAACTTGACCTTGCGGCAGACGGCTTTGTCTAGAAACTGCTGGGACCTCGGCCTTCGCCCAATTGCTGCGGACGCGGAGTGCCCTACTTATGGAAATACTAACCGCTTTCGTGAGGCAACGTTTAGCTTTAACATAATGGAATTAAATAACACTAGAGAAGATACTGTTTTTGCAAAGTTTGAATGGCTGTGTGCATGTTTCACAAATAAAATGAAAACACAATTGATTCTAAATTTTATTCGTTTCATTTGTCACAAGTTATCGGTAAAGTCAAGTTAGCAGCGTCAAAAGAAAGAAAAAAGAAAAAAGATTTATTTGTCGCAGGGACATGACGTGCATCATACAAAATTAAAAAAAATAAACTATAAAAGCAACTACAATAACTAATTTTATTGTAAGCAATGATATTATAAAGAAAGATACGCTACGTTCATACTGAGCGGGTTCAAATATCGTTGCGTTGTTACGACTGCGATAGATAATACGGAACGTATGATACAGAAAGAGATAGCTATTGCCCTTGAAGTACTTAAATTACGACAATTGTCTGAATTTGTCTGCAACAATTTGCGCGCGCTAGTGCGATATCTACCTTTTTATTTATAATATCGTTGATTGTAAGTATCTTCTTTTATATTTGTTTTACTAACACTCAGTTCTTTGATTATATTCTAGCTTAATTAACGTTTAAAGTTCTACATTAAAATTATTAACAATTTAACTAAAAAGTCCATTTAAATTCAAAGCTTAGGGTGCTACGATGTCGCAAAAATAAAACTGAAAAAGCCGCACCACTCTACAGACAATACAATAGAGCAATCTCTCTGGGCCACGAACCAAACTAGATACTCAAATGTAAAAATGATAGCCAAATAGGTGCAGTAAATAAGTATAATGAGCAGGTAAACAAGATTATAAACAATCCTGAAACATAACCAGCACATTCAATGCCTCAGTTACCCACAGTTTACCTAAAATATTACCTTAATCCATAATTTATAAACCCAACCTGGACCGGTCCTATTAGCTCGCGTCGACTCATTTCATTATTCAGGGGCACGTTTAGAATGAGACCTAAGTACTCAGCACTAATTAGGCGTCCTAATTTTAAGCACTGGTTTTGCTTTTGATGTTTGACGGAGTTTTGGTTTCCTGAACTCAAAAAGTAAATGCAAATTGCTGTATGTGAATCGCTTTGATTTTTTGTTCTCCGTTGGCTGCTCGCAGCCTATATTTGTGCCCGGTTGATGGCAATAGCCTCGTCTCTTTTACATGTGGTGGTGAAATGTGGACGTACCATACGAAATATACGATAAGGTGCGTCCAGACCTGGAATGCGCCGCTCGCGAGCCGCTTGCGAACTGCGCACGTGCATTTCATGTTCGTACGCAGCCTCTGCGCCGCTCGCGCGCAAGTTACGCGCCGTACTCGAGCGGCGCAGGAGGTGCGCGCGTGCCGCCCGCGATGCACAAATTCAAGCAAATTCACAACTGAGGCTCATAGTTCACGCGTATGTGCGCACGAGCAGCAGGGTTGCACTAGAGTGGTGCACCAAATATAGGCTGTAACTGCACGCGAGCAACACGCGTGCAGTTTGCAAGCGGGTCGCGAGCGGCGCATTCGCCAGGTCTGGACACACCTTTACACTTCTGCCTAACCATTACGGGAATACAGGCGTTATGTTATCTTTGATTTGGATAAATAACTGTACTGTATTTACTAAGTTGTTATTCTCTCTACCTATAAACAATTGAAATTGAACATACCTCTGCTTTGATAGCTACCTGCGTAAGCAACATAATAGTACAAATTCATTTTACCTCAAAAAAGGTCTAACGGCTGAGCAATGAAAAGAATAAAAGTGCCCAAATCTGTCGCAACTCGTATTCTATTGTAAGCTTAACAAAAACTGATCCTCTAAGGATACAATAGGTACATTAGATTTTTAAGCACTGTGAACACGGAATCTTACATAACGTACAATTCATATAGAAGAGCGGGTTACAATGGACCCAGTAGAATTACATAATTACGTTTATGACTACTTTTTCTCAAGATTTACTTAATGTCCAAATGCTCGCCAAAGGTGTTCCCCACGGCTTACTACACGTACACTACCGTTTAAATGTGTGGGTGTGCTTTTCAGATATACACCTACCGCTGCTTGTCTCTGCATCACCCAAAGGTTGACTGGTAGAAAACGCCTATGGCATTAAAGTCCGCCTCTGTGCTTGAAGTGTCAAATAAATAAAATAAATAGTAATGTGTAAGAATTTTTGTGAATTACAATACAATAAAAAAAACTATCTAACGTCAGATAAAATATTAAGATGCAGCCTTGAAAACGTTCGATTACTCGATAACTTGTTTAATTTGCTTTATTACCATGCAGTTAGTAAAATTCCTTACACAAAACTGCTTTTGAAAACAATTGGCGTTTTCCAAAATAATGGCCGCCCGAACAGGGACTTGAACCCTGGACCCTTGGATTAAAAGTCCAATGCTCTACCGACTGAGCTATCCGGGCCGTACAAACCATGGCGAAACAACTGGTCATACAAAAAGTTGGCGCAGAGCGTGATTCGTAAAAATTATGAATCACGACGAACGCCGACGGTGATTCATATTTATTGCCGTGTTTAGGCAATTATTATTTGTAGAGTGGTAAAGTAGATAATTTCTACAATCGTATAGATGACGAAAGTAATTATTTAATTAATATTTATGTTTGTTACTTACGATTATTTAAATATATGGTGTAATGATCCGTCCGTCATAAATTTTGACATGGATCGCTTGGGAAGATACTTTGTGATACTTTCGGCAAATATAGTTGGTTATATTAGTGTGGTGTTTGTTTACCTACCCATTAACTTAACAGATTCCGATAAAACAATGAAATCCGAAATTATACAAGAACTGAAACTAATTTGAATTTCCCATTGTTTGCCTACAAATCATTGATTGCTTCTCTCGATTACTTACATTAGAAAACACCGACAACTTCAATTAAGCAAAAAAATATAAGACTATTATGTTTTAATAATCGTATAGACATTATTTTATGTCGGGTACCCTAACGCTCAAATTATTGTTAGGTAAGTATTTCAAAGATCGTTTTTTTTTTCGTTAAACAAGCACAAATATACGTTGATAAAAGTTTCGCTACCTTATCCCTCACGGAACTGTCAAAAATTAAAACTTTTATGAAAATAAATTAGTTTAGCTAAAACAGATACCTAAAATAATTAACATTTACAAAATTATAACAAAATAGTTAGTTGAACCATTTGTATCATAATAACTGTGATTTCATAGCTCAACTGCTTGCAGGTAAGCAGGTAGCAAGGTGTGTACCTGGCTACCTGCTTATGTCCTCATCATTATATTTCTCTATACAATGGATTTTAAAATCTTAGTACATAACAGAGTTATACTGATCAAATTAAAATTATGTACATATATCAGAATGTTAAGCCACAAAACGGATGAATGAAAGGAAATTGCATGTGGCTGGGATGATAAGGCTAAGGGGGATGTGTGGTGTAACGTGGATGGATAAAATAAGAAATGAGTAAATAAGAGGAAATCTGAAATTGGTGCCGATACCTGAAATGTTGTGTGGTAATCGGGTAATGGTATTATTGTATCATATACGCATGTGATGCGGAGGAATGAAGAAAATGTCGTGAGGAAAGTTTTGAGTATGAATGTGGATGGCTATAAGAGTAAAGGAAGGCCAAAGAAACGATGGGTGGACTGTGTGAAGGATGATATTGTCTAGAAAGGCGGTGACTGCTGAGATGACGAGTAATAGAGAAACATGAAAGAAGAATACATGCTGTGCCAACCCCAAATAAATTGAGGTAACAGCAGGAAAACGATGATGTTGATGACTGATCAAATTAAAACTGGACTTCATTAACCAGATATATTAAAATACTCGTAGACATAATTTCTCATTTTTCTATAAAATTATTCTAAAGTGGCTGGCCAATTCTTAAATCCTGGTTCTCTTGTTCCCTATTCTCCTCTTAGAAATTAAAGGCGAAGCATCGTCTTTTATTGAACACCTATGCTATAATTATAATAACAAAATAGATGCTGCCCGAACAGGGACTTGAACCGAAGAAAGAATTAAAAGTCCAATGCACTACCGACTGAGCTATCCGAGCCGTTCAATGTACGTTGAAACACTCGTTCATATAAACTAGAGCCTGAAACAGACATGTGCAAAATTGAAAAAAAAATGGGGCAACTGAACTGTCGGATATTTGACTTGCTTGTTTATCCTTATTGCACATTCATGCTGAGATACAGAACAATGAAACATGTTATTAATGTAGAAGTCGTGAACTCGCGGTATATTAAAGAATTCAGTCAATGTATTCAACTGTTTCGTTGAAATGTGCACGGCCCGGATAGCTCAGTCGGTAGAGCATTGGACTTTTAATCCAAGGGTCCAGGGTTCAAGTCCCTGTTCGGGCGGCCAATATTTTTATTTTAGTTATAAGTACGTATAATAAGTTGGTATTCATAGGATAGTTTTGCGATTAAACTAATCTTTTCTTTTTCTGATTTTCTTTTAATTACTCTATTTTTAAACTAATAAATACTTCTTAATGTGTTCTAACTACGCAAATATTTTTTTTTGGAAAAAAATTGCTTTTCTTTTTAATACATAGTTTCATTTATGTACAAAGTTAGCTGCGAATAAAACATACATATTATTTTTTTAGGAACTGTCTACTACAGACACTTTGAACTAAAAATGCAGCAGAAGCTACAATATCCCCAGTGTATGTTAATTAAATTATCAAGTTAATGACAGTTTCAACCGCAGTGCATTTGCATTTATAACTTTGTGAAACTTTATTTGGTCACCACACAATAGCAGAAGATATTAAACCATATTAATATTTTGACGCAAAGCAAGTGGCGTTGTCCGTCTGTCTGTTACGTTTTAACGCCACAACTGCTGACCAGATTTTAATATGGCACACGGATGGAGCATGAACCTAGGTTACGGCATAGGATACTTTTAATCTCGATGGAATGTACTTCCAGTAGAATAATTTCGAACCTCTACACGGGCGAAGCCGCGGGCAAGAGCTAGTATTAAACAAATTTTAAATACTAAATGAGCAAAATTGTTATATTAAATTACTAATTCAGTTACATTTTGATTGAATGCCCTTTTACATTACAGTAATTTCCATTATCTAAGTGATGAGTGAACTAAATGAATGACCTCTGTACAGATATTTCAGGACCCTGGCGTTAAATGTCAGCTGGAAATAGGTGCCATCCTCGTAGATTGATTTAGACACCCCATCCTGTGCCATTACTGCAATTAATTTCTTAATATGATTGGAGACGTTGGATAAAATGATATTACAGAGCTCTTAGGTGATGAACAGTTATTTAACTTGTGTTGTGGAGCTGTTCTTAAAGTAATTACGTAGCCCTTGTTAACAGAAAGATTATATTATGAGAACCTCATGAAAGCCGAGAAAGATCAGCAAATCAAGTACCTTGACTTGGCTCACGAGGTTGTCGACATGTGGGATGTGGACTCAGCGATCATTGTGCCAATAGTTGTATCAGCCCATGGCTTAATTGCCAAGAGCCTCGACCAACACCTGACGAGGCTCTCGTTAGGCAGCTGGATCAAGGGCTTGATTCAGAAAGCGGTACTTCTGGACACGGCTCGTATTGTTAGGAGGTTCCTCTCTCTGGAGCCCTGACCGCCGGTAGCTTGGACCCTGTTCCCGATACCGGTGGGCTACAATTTTTTTATATTTTTAAATGTTTTTTTTTTATATTGTTTCCTTCTAAGGAATATCTATTTTTTTTTTTTTTTTTAATTTGTATAGAAATAAATAAAGGATAAATAAGTTCTTTATTTCTCCTCACAATGAAAAGCATATTCTAGGTTTCACATATTATTTGTTATACGTTAATTGAGAATACTGTAGCTAGGTTATCACACTACATGTGATGGAAAACTAGGATCTTAGAGGATGGCCTCTAGGATCCCAGCTATGGCAAAATGACAAACATGATTGCCATGTTTTATACGTAACACTTTTACCGACACCAACCAGTTGGTTCATCATCATCATCATTTCAGCCGAAAGACGTCGACTGCTGGACATAGGCCTCCCCCAAGTGTCGCCACATTCACCAGTTGGTTATTGCAAAGTAAATACAATTTTGGTCATTTCGTCCTTCGTATTGTAAGTACCTATTATCTATCTATGACTGTAAACGAATGAATGAGACTTAAAAGATTATTATCTATTACTTGTTTTGTTAATTCATTCTACAATTTGTCAGATAACAATAGGTCTCGGAACTCTCGCCGCGTTTAAAAATTATTCTGCCATAGAATAAAACCTTAACGTCTAACTGTCATTTCCAACAATTAACTTTGAAATGGGTCCAGACCCGGGATTGTCGAAATTATGACGCTTATTTATTTTAATGTATTCTGTCCCAACGTCGGTTATCCACTTGACCGGTCCTAAGTGGCCTAGCTTCTTTTCAAAATATTTACCAACTATCAAATAGTTGAAAGCTAGATGACTACGCACCTACCTACTTAGTATTACTGCCTATGTTTTATTTAAAACTAGGTTATAAATCATAATTTAAAAAGTGTCGTTTAGTAACAGTATTATGTTTAGTAGTGTATTTACTGATTTTGCTCAGTTTTTAGACGAAAATGGCACTGAAATGTGTGTCTACCACAACAAAATTACAAATATGAATCTGGATTGCATCTGGATAGCCATCTTACGGGAGAAGTACTACCTGTTATATATTATAGATGCTTGCGTCGTGAATGAACAAATAATAAAACATAGGCCAACTTACTTCAACAGGATTGCAGTGTGCGCAGGACAGCAGGGCGACGAGGGCGGCCCACAGGAGGGGTCGCCTGCACGCGCGCCTGCTCAGATTCACCCCATGCTTCAACGACGTCATGCTGGCAACACTATCACCTTGCCAACATTGGTACACAAGAGATCACAACCACTGTCAACACACTATGACCGTTACACCAACGGCTTGGCTTTGTTTCAGCAACTGTTCTTTATCCCATTACTTTGTAATCTCACAATTCGTCACGCCAGGCAGATAGCTAGTGTATTTTACACATGATTGAAATATTAAAGGTATTCTGCTTTTCCACGGTTATAATGGAGCTTGAGAATAAATTAAATAATATTGCCATACCTCTAAACTTGCTAGTTCGCACAGCCTCACACAGTTCGAAGAGGAGAAAAATTTGACCTACAACAGTTAGAACTAAGACTAAACATAACTGTTACGCTCCTGCTTGTTACCGATATCGACATGGTCATTACATTGTTATTGTTAATAAGACTTATTGGCAGAACAATCTCATATCAATACCTATAGATGTACGTGCTAACAAAATTCGTACCTAGGTATATCTATCCTAGGTGTTAGCTACTTGCTAAGTCTAACCTACATTTATTTATATAAACAAGCATGTTTCCTCAATTATTGTTTTACTTTGTAACAAATTACACATTTAGGTGGGTGGTACTTACGCAAGCACATTAATTTTATTTACGGTGGCGCACATGTTCTAACAAAGTGACTAATGTTACAAATTCAAATAGACTGGCATCTTAAATATATAAAAATAACTTAAAACAACGCTGAACGTCTGGATAGGATCCCAGAAATGAAGTGCAACTACGCTATGCCAGAAACACTGCAAAACACAAACTAAACTATGACGAACGATCCACTACGAAGTCTACGCCACGAAAAACACGCCTCAGAATATACGCTTCGAAAATAGAGACTCGAACATTCTGGTACAGAAACTATGTTACGTACTGTAATTCATAACTTATCGTTCATTACTTTTTTTAGATTATGTGTACGAAAAAAACTCAGCTACGGGGCCTACGCCACACACATTAGGTGCGCTAGGAAACCTACAAGACAAATTACGACGAATAAATCTTTTCATTCTGAAAACACTGAAATTACACGAAGAAAATGAATGTCCTTCATGCTAAAGAGCGAAACTTAATTCTCATTTATATGAAAAATGAGTATATTCATCATGGTCTGAGAGAATCATAATGTAATATGGCAATGGGCTGTGGGTGGGCGTCGCGGCGTCGCCGTCGTCGACGGGCCGGCGCCGCGCCGCCCTTGTACTCTGAGGATGTTGACTCCACAGGACTTACACAAATGTCGTGGAAATTAGCCTTACATGTACTTACGTTGACTGTGTTGGCTTGGCATTGATCCCATTTCTGAAAGCAAGGGGATATGGATATCGTTGTATTGGATAAAGAATAACTATGTGTGAACATAGTGGCTCTGTGCTTTGGTGGAATACATATATTGTAGTAATGTACGACAATTTTGCTTCAGATACGATAGATGAATAGAACATACTTTATTATTGTACCCCAAAATTGTAACTTTATGTGCTTGTTATCATGATAGCTATCATATACAATGAATAGTGAGTTACTGATACCCACTTATAGTATTAGCATTATGCCTTGAATATCATCATGTATTTCATTTTAATTACTCACATTTACATCGTAACGAGGTAATGAGCATGATAAAAAAGTTCTATGTTATAACATACCTACATGAACAATTATATTTATCACGATTATTGTCAACACATTTGTAATAATTTCCATATTTATAAGTTAAGTTAAAGTTAGTGAATCTATTAAAAAGTACGTAATAATTGCGACCACAGAGGCCGCAATAAGTCTAGCAAAAACAATAACTAGATCTATTTCTTTAAATTAATAAATTGATTTCACATCCGGTACAAGAACTTCTCTTTCACACTGAATCTGAGATGCAAAATCGATCAAGTTGATTACCTTGCAAATTGGTTTTAAAAGTTTCTCAAAAGTTACTAAGAAAGTGTAGCAAGTAGGTCAGATTCTACTGGACGACCATGAATCTCAAATATCCGATCTGCAATGTACATATTTAAACATTCTGCATCCAGCCTCTGTAAACTTTTAAGTTTTATTTTCTGGTTTCAGCACCAGTCGTGAATTATAGGACAATAGGTCTTCTTATTCTCGATTCGATGGTAAATATTTATATAAGTATTTTTGTGTTAAATTATAAGAGTCCAACAGATAGCCACGCCAATCGCGGCATCAATCGCGTTTTAGACTTCAGAATTAGAGGTCTTTGGGCCGTACCTTATGGGATAGTCTGATAAGGAGCACCACAAAAAAAAAAAAAAAAACGAGCAACACTATAGACAATAGTTTATTTTGGGGTAAATGATTAGTTATTCGGTAGTGAGCCTGAGTGCTCAGAGTGCCATCTCAAATCATCAAAAATAGTCATTGACGGACCAGTAACAGCAAACCGAAGCTATTATTACACAAATAGTATCTGCAAAGCATTGTAAAAGCCAACACGTTTCGTGTGCACGTGGATACTGTCGACACATACGTAAATACGTCGAAACGATGCACTGCAACTGAATAAAATGATCGTAAACGAGTTAAGCCAGTACCCGACTACACTGCATACCGCACAGATTGTCGGGCGGGGCCAACAATGCTGCGATGTTGACTATTTAAATATTTCAACTGTAAACTAGTCTAACTGTTCTTAACGGGTGATCTAATTAATGATTGATACAATGCAACAACGTCCGAATAATAAACATTTTGATAGTCGTCGTCAACTGTCATGATCGGTATGTATTAGTAGGTCACGATTTTTCACCCACTCTTGGGTACAGGCTTCAATTGTCTTGTTCCCATCTCTGATAGAGTTTTATTAGTTCAAGATAGTTATATTAGTGCCTATTATTATGATTTTTAAACTAATAATGTGATAGTTTTATTCATCATCATCATCCACAGCCCGAACTCACCCACTACTGTAAATAGGCCTCTCTTTTGTTGTGTCAATTTTCGATAGTTTTATTAGTGCCTATTATTCTTTGGCACTGATAATTTTCTTATAGCCTGAAAGTTTTAAAATTTTCTGTATGAAGGTAATACATCGATTATGTATCATTTGGGAAGCTTCCGTTTTCTCTATGTTCGCCAACGGAAATAAATTAATTACATATTATTCGAATCAAGGTAACCTTGAAATGAATCTTATTTATATAAAGTTAAGGCCATGAAAAATGCCTAAGGGTGCTGATTGGCAACGTCATTTAAATAAATAAATATTGTGTTCAAATTACTAAATTAATCTTACAGATTCTCAAGCCTTTGCTGATCTAGATTTCGTACCTTTCTGGAACATTTCCGCTTGAAATATTCTGTCCGTGTACCCTTGACCGCAATGCCGCACCCGACTGGGTTAGACGCACTATCGACTTAAATTTATAACCCGTAGGAAAGTGACAGCTACCCCATTCTTCATGGGGATCGTAGGCCATGCCCCAGTTGTGTCAATATTGAATAGCAGAACACATGGATTGGTCACCGTAAAGAAGGTTCTATAACTCCGGTATCTAAGTCTATAAAGCCTGTTTATACCATAAATCACTAAATAGTAAATACACGAATTTTAAATATTGTTCTGTTTCGGAAAATCGTTCTAAAAAAACAAAACAAAAAAAAAAACAAACATTAAAACCCGTATAAACAGAATGTTGTTTTAAAAAAAAAACAGTCTTTTTAAAACAGTCGTGGTGGTGTCGTGTTCAAGTGGGTCTTAATGTGTTCTTTTTAAGTTGTTTTTTTGAAAAATAGAAACCGTTTATAGGTAACTTTCATAGGTAGTACCAAAACATCCGTTTCTACTATTTCAATAATTCATTTTCGTCTTAAATAGGTCCCAATGGATGTTAATTCTGGGGAATGTTGAATGAGTCGACAAGGTAATTTCCATATCAAATATTTAACCGTGTGATTTGGAAATTAGTTGGCAAATCTTTGTATTCTTGTTCCAACACTCCGAACCAATGAAATAAAACAACTGAGTAAATAAAATTAACTTATAAATCGGTTCACTTTTACTCTGAAAGAATATTACTACTCCTTTATTCAAAATCGAGCCATTTACATGTACAACGGATCATTGCCGCAGTACAATGAATTTTCAATAGCTGGAAACTATTATTTGCTCAGATGAGTGTTTTTTCGATCAATGTCGCATGTCTGCATTGCCCTTGAACTTAAACATTGGAAGGTTCGTATATACTAAGATACCTACTACATATCTGTATGTATATGTGCGATTACGTTGGCAACGAACGTCTGAAGATTTTCTTCTATCCGTGCGAACCAGCTGAATTGTGTGGCTATTGTATTTAGAATGAAAGCCAGTCACGTAACGCGGACTATTTAGTTTGGTCAATTAGTCAGGCTTTAGTCCCGGACAGGTTTCAAATGAGGTCTTACATAAGAGTATTTTATATTTTATAGGGATCTGTGTTCCATTATGTTTGGTAATAACGTTTTACGCAGAATAAGACAAGACACCCAGCACCTACGCGGTATTTAATGGAGCATAAAACGAGGACCACGTTTATAATAAAACAGGAACAAATTGCAGATGGTAGCAAGAGCTAACGACTATTTATTCTATGATTAATTAACGATTTTTGAACATGACATCTTTACATGCTTTAAATCATGTATAAGTACATAATAATTATAATAATGCTCATTACAAAACCCCATTATCAACCTAAATAGAAGATAGAGTAAAAGTAAAGAGGATAGAAGTATAATAATATCATTTTATGCATGGCATCTAGCTAAAAATTTAAAACAAAAATGAAGAAGGTCTTCATTGAAAGCACTGGCTGCTTTTTAAGAAAATAATTTTACAAAGCCATTAGAAAAACAAAAAAATGAAATAAAGAAAAACATTTATTGGCTTTTCAAATTTTTTGACGAAAAATGGCCAGCACTCGAACAGCATTCATAAAAAAAATGATATTCTCGTTTCATCAGTTTATTAAATACATAACAAAAGTTCGGAATATAACCTTTTTTTAAAGTGTGAAGCAGCTTGCGCTTTATTTCCTCCAACTTACTGCAGTCACAATCGCAACTATTTTCTCAAGGCTACAACAATTTTAACGACACGTGTACGAACTGACATACTGTGATAAATTAATAATGTCTTTGTTTAAACGGTTGCTATCACAAAGGCTTGTTGTTTAAAGTGAGTATTTTAAAATATAAACAGGTGCCGTGATGTGAGAATACGAATGCATTTCAAGGGCACTGCAGCGGCCGCGGCCGTGTGTGACATGAAAGCTTCCTCGTTTATTTACGCCCCATTGGACGACGACTCAATTTAGTATCTACCATGCTCTACTCGACTCGACGAACTTGCAGCAGGGCAAAGTGAAAAGTTTTATTTTTGTTTTTGACTGTTAACACACAATTCATGGTGATTTCATAAATGGAACGATGCCAGTTGCCAATCTTGCAACAGGCCGTAAATCTGTACACATAAATACAATAAGCCACTTTTCGTGTCTGGACTACACAACGGATTTTGATACTGTTTTAACCATCTTTATAATTATTTATTTTGGAAGGTTTATTTTTACAATACCTAATTTCAAACTAACATATTATAAATAAATCTAGATGTTTTACAAAGTCGATAAAATCAAGGGAAGTAGGAGCGGGTCGCCAGGAAGTATACCAAATAAATAGAATCCAATAACATGAGAATATAGTGGTTTACAATATTTTTCAACACTTAAAAAAAAAAAAAACTGTTACTAACTGTTCGATGAAAATGAAAAAAGTAGAAATCCTTATGTGGAAATTGTTCGTAGATTTATTACTAATCCAACAAAATTTTATGTTACACACAGCCTGTTCGTTGACTCAAAAATATATTACAACTTTTACTATATTCTTGAACTGGGACAGTATATGTTGTGCTAGCAGACATAAAAGGTGTGGTAAAACATGACATTCAAACCACATTTTAATGACTAAGTACATTAACTATTTAGGTCATAACAAGGTACTAAAAAAAAAAAAATATGTATGTACTGACAGTCGAGCTTTCATAGTAGCTTTCGTAAGTACCTAACTTGTAGTTACACTATGCTAATAACGGATAGATTGCTCCACTTGGCTGATCAAGTCTACCTAAATACGCCTCAACAAGTACTACCGAACTTTGCATGGACTTAAGCCTGATTAGTTCTAAATTGTCAAAATATTGGAAACTAATACAAACAGCAAGGGCAACTTCTTCTCGACGTGGTACCTATCGGCTTGAGCCGGTCAGAAAAAGCTTTAGTTTAATCAAGTGAAGAAAGACGTCATTCAGTCAGACAGAGGAGTATTCGGTTTCAATTCACGGACAAAGGTTTTTTCTGACTGGCGCAAGCTGTTTCGGCTGGTTCGATAAGTTTTTTTTAATCCTAATTAGGCTTTTTTTTTAACGTGGTTAAATCATCAAATGAGTCCTAACCCAGGGCAGAGCGGGAGGGACTGTCAGACTTGTACTGACTAAAATCCACGGTGTCCTTCAATAGCCCTTTATGTTCCAGGGTCACGGTAATTCTATGAGTCCCGCGACCATCCTAAATTAGGCTTGCGTTTGACTGTAACTCGCCTAATGAGAAGCGATGATGAGCACACTTGCCTAGAAGAAACCGATTCACTCGAACTTTGGATAGGTCCAGATTATAATGATCAGGGAACAGAGAAGCCGGCAGTGAATTCCTCAGACTGGCGGTTCGCACAATTAATGTGGAAGTGTGTGATCCACTCCCTCCAACGAAAACATCTATACATATAAAATTCAAAGTCCTGACTGACTGACTGACTGACTGACTTATATATCAACGCACAGCCCAAACCACTAGTCTTCTTATTATAATATATATATATATATATAAAATAGTGAACTGACTGACTGGGTGATATATCAACACACAGCCCAAACCGCTGGTCCTAGAGACATGAAACTTGGAGGGTGTGTTCTTTGTAAAAAGAAGGTCTCCACTAAGAAAGGATTTTTGGAAATTTCACCCCTAAAGGGGTAAAATAGGGGATGGAAGTTTATATGAAAGTCTGTCAGTTTTGAAGTTAGGATCTTCAAATTTTGTATTAAGGCTGACGATTGAAAATTAATTTATACGTGTCTCGGCGTTTTTGATAATTCTACCCCCGAAGGGTTAAAAAGGGGAGTGAAGGTAAGTAATCGGATATTTACGACATCCACGCGGACGAAGCCGCGGGCAAAAGCTAGTACACCTATAAAATATAACTACAGGGCCTTCGGCTACTAGGTCCTTGCACAGGGATAATTTATTTATATCATTAACTGAATTTACGATGCTATGGGATAGGCTGAACTGGGTCAACGATTTAATACTGTTATGGAATATAGGGTTACGTTGCCTAGACGGGAGTACGCCATCGATGAGGCAACGCTTGAATTTCTCTGACCCAGTAAGTTGTTGAGTCATGGTGAAATCGTTATGGTCAATATTAAGCTTTGGCTGCTGCGTCTATTGAAAGATCTACTTTGATGGCACGTTGAAGGTCTTCTATAGCTAGTAGGTTAGATACCTATCAGTAGCGAAGGGTCAATTTTTGTAAGAGGTAAGCCGGAGTGCATAACTTTAATGTGATTATATTATTTGTCTAAAGAATACTGACTTCGCCATTTTTCAAAGGGAATCCGGTAGGAATCGAGTTGTATGGAACCTTCGCCACTGGTACCTATGATGTTTGAATACTTTTAATCTAGAACTGTCACTCAGTTCTTCCTCATTTCAGATCTAGTCCTTTCCATGAGGCAGTATTTGATTCAAAGTTATAAATGTGGACCACGCGAGGCGTAGCTAAGTCTGCATGTGGCACCAGCTGATGGCTACATTGGCTTTTATCTACAAAGCTTGTTATGAAAAAATAAACTACTGAAACAAAAGACTGTCTGTCTTCGTAATAAATCTTAACTGAAGAAACTTATAAACAAACTTAAACAATAATAAATCATGCAAACTCAAAAGACCAACGCGGGACAGTACAGTCACGAGCACCAAAATGTAAACACTTAACAATTTTTAAAAGTGATTTTAACCAACTGTTCCGATTAAAATTTCATATTGTTACGAACATAGTATTTTGGAGCTCATATTTTTATGATAAAGATCCTATCTCCAAGTTTAAACCGTTATTTATCGCGAAAATTGCTTTTAAATTTTGGAAAGTGTTTACATATTGGTGCTCTTGACTGTATACACTGTTGTAGCAGCGTCATATACACGAGGCGACTTCTCAACTCGTCCACGTAAAGTAAACATTATTCGCTTACCCGTTAATTAAACCAGCCCCTGCAAAACTTGGGCAGCTTGTAATTACTGCCAGCCTTAAAACTCATCTAGGAAAATGAACTTCATAAAACTACAGATGTTTAAGAAAAGCCAAACATTCTACGCTTTCTATTCATGAGAGCAAACTATGATCTTAATATTGGGAAAATAAATTGAGTTTAATGGCCATAGTCTGAAGTAATGGCGCCATCTTGTTTCTGGAATACAATTTCCATAGACTATTTCACGAATGTGTACTTTGCCATACCGTACTTTATGTAGCATATAAAAAAAAAATATTCGAACCAGTACGACTCAGCTTGGAGCTTGTTCGGTAAAAAATTACCTACTCAAGAAAATAAATAGCTTATGTTCGTCTGCATTAGTTGAGCTCAACAGGGCGGAGGAAGGAGCAAAAACTAACGCAGACAAATAAACCGGATGAGATGTTCAAAGTTTCTCTTCCAAAGAATAAGGAAATCTCTACAAACTTCTTTAACTTTTACTAGACTTCTTATTTCTGTAGGAGATCATCATTTTAGTTAAGTTGGTATATTATGCTTCTAAGTACCCATATTTTCCACTAAAGATTTGGGAGATGTGAAATGGTGTGGGAACTGTGCATATTCACTAAACACTGTTTCCTGCCATATTTTAGTACTAGACCATGCGCGCGGCGTCGGTCGCCCGCGTGAAGTTCGATATTTGTCCCACGGGATCACACTACCGGGATAAAAGTATCCTATGTGTTAATCCAGGTTACAACCTATTTGTGTTCCAAATTTCATCCAAATCCGTTCATTAGTTTTGGCGTGATTGAGTAACAAACATCCATCCATCCATCCAAACTTTCGCATTTATATTAGTATTAAGATTAAGATTAAGATTTATACATGTTTTCCTAAGTCCCGTGTAATAGGGAGCGAGTCTATTACGAATTTCTAATGGGACATCTTAAAACAGTTTTTTCTCAACTAGAAAGCCATAGAGAACAAAAGTTACAAAGACTGAACTCCTTTAAATTCCTTACTATTGTTAATAGACAATCATAGCCAAACGACTTCTAAATGCGAACCGCAGCATGTCTCTTATCGACCATTGTTGCAATCTTTTTACCCGAGGCGTGTCGGATAACGCTCGGCTTATGTCGATTCCACTTAGAATGCAACCGACTTTGAGGCAGAAAACGTGCACCACATTACAATATGCATAGGAGAAGAATAGGAGCTTGTAGGATTTTTCTATGAGAATTTCGTTCTTCTAAAATGCATAGCAACCGCAAGCGCTTTGTGAAGATAGAGAAACACGCTTTGGAGCTGTTTGTATTTCCGTGATTGCCTAGTCCTCTTTAAGCATTAAACCATAAAAGTCCCAATTCTTACCGAAGTAGAGAGGAGAGGAGTCGAACAGCTAATCGGTTTCCTCAATAGCCATCTATGGGTTGCCAATACCAGGTGGTATTCTTCTAGTCCGTTTTGATGCAATCCGGGCGTTAACTTCGGATTATCTGATACCTAGGTCTAGCACCAACGTGTAGCCACACTAATAATAGAAATAATAGTACTAACAACTTATCGATTTAAATACTAACTACCTATTCAATTTTTTATTAGGTAGGTCATTAGGCGCTATGGGTTCCTAGTAGTGCCAACTACCAACACAGGTGAGTGAGCAACCTTGATACCTCCAGTAATAACACGTTGATAAAGATCACAATTATTGCTCATGACACAACGTTTGCTTCTAACCATAAATATAAATTGTTGGCTCAAACTAAAACGCGACAAGTAAGTCGGGATTTACGGGCACCGATTCCTGTTTATACGATTCCGCCAAAATCGTGATTCCGGCTCGTAATGAACGGAAACCGGAACCGTCGTGTACCAGCTCCCAGACTAAACATTTATTTCTACACAGAGCCACACACTACGGAAAATTTGGCTTCAAATGTAAGCCAATAAATAACTTTATCAGTGGCACAGGTTGTCTTGCTCTGCGACCAAGACTTGCGTCGTGGTCACAATTCAACAAAGACTAGTCAAAACGACGCAACCAATCACAAAAAAGATTTATGCATTAGTAATAACTCGCGTTGTGTTTGTGATCTGAGTTTGTAACTACAATTCATAAATTCGAATCCACGAAAATGTTTGCAAATATTAGAATTTGAAAGCTCCAGGCAAACTGTATAAATAAATCACAGTACATTCACCTTCGAGCTTCAGCACGCTAATCAGATTCCAGCTCGCAAGTCGCACTGCTTTCTACAACTTGAATCAACATGCAAATTCTTATCATCTGACATTCAATTTCAAACAGTGCCAGGCTCACGCTAAAACCGTAAAACGAGGATTTACGGAAGAAATTTTAATCTAATTAGCTTTTCAGACGTACACAAACATGTAAATGAAAGATGTAAGCTTGCTTCATAGAAAATGTATGTCGAACTGAGGTTGCGATATGAATGAAATATCATGATCATTCTGCCTAACATTTTCTCCGCTCATTGGAGTCGGCTCTAGTCTAACATTTATATGGAGCGATTGCCTATTTGATCTCCACAAGCCGTTACTTGGAAACACAATGCCCATCGGTAAGACTGGTTATCAGACTTTCAAGCTCCGTACCCATGAAATATCAATGTAGTAAAACACAGAAGGAATATATCGCAATTAATACTAAAAAGGTTTCGGCCCGGTGTTCAGTATCTATCAAGTAAAAAGTGAAGGGAGTGCGTGCCACCTGCTTGTTTTCTCACAAAACTTCTAGAAAGTAGGCACAGGGGAACTTATTTATGCAACCTTATGTCCGCTCCGTGTGTCGTATTCAAGAAGTCATTTTGGGAAACCATTTTATTATTTCGCTGTGTTTTCTGTTGTTCGATTCACAGTTAGGTAGTCATTTGTCTTTACTAGTCTAAGCTGAATATAAAGTCATTTAACTTTTATTTTCATATTTTGTGAATTGTTGGCAGGGTTCATGACAGCGGCTGTTTATGTTTGAAATGCTCTTCATGTGTGATGAAAAACGCCTCTAGATACATGTGAATTAGTATCAAAATGTACAGTCAAATTGACACCTCAAGTGTGATGAGGTGTCTTGTTAGCCATTTCATTCAACGGTCAAAGAGAGACAGTTGCTGCCCATTTTAAATATGCGGCCAACTTAAATTCAATTTGGCCCACATCCGGACAACGTTTTATCAAATAATTTGTAACCATAGGCAATGCTTTAGCGAGCCAATGTACAATTTTTAATAGTCACAACCAGTTTTTCCATTAAAAAACGTAAGCATAGATTATATTATCCATAAACGCCATACTTAGTACAAAAGCAACAATTCCGATTAAATCCGTAACAAAAGCTACTTATGAGATAATCTGCTGCGACGGAGAGGTGGACGGGCACCGCAAGGGATCCGGTATCCAGCGAGAAAGTTAGTAATACTACTCCGTACAAAGAACGCTTTTATAAAGTACCCGCTAAGATATAAAAAATATAAGATATTTGAAACGAGAACTATCTTTATGGAAAACGAACGAAAGCCATTTTTAATGCTGTTAGGAATTATGTGCTGATTGTCACGGATTTTTTTTTTTTTTAATGTTTTTTTTTATATTACTTTGTATAGAAATATTTAAAAATGTAAACAATATGTATGGAAATGAAATAAAGGAAATAGTAATATAAGTCTGACAACCAGTCTCACAAAGGGGTTTCGTATTACCTAGTACTAACTGGGTTGTGGAGGTCAGATAGGCAGTCGCTCCATGTAAAATACTGGTATTCAGCTGCATCCGGTTAGACTGGAAGCCGACCTCAATATAGTTGGGAAAAGGCTAGGCAGATGATGATGATGTTACGGAAAAATAATAAAATATTTTCTTTTCAATTTCATAGTGCGGTGCGGTAGATTCTTTCTAAGACACTGTTTCTAGGTTCGATATGCATAACTGAAATCTATAAAAATCAGACATAAAAACTCATCACATTTCCTAAAACCATTTGAAGTAGTGCAATAAAAGTAGAAGAAATTAGAGTATACCTTCAGTAGAGATTCTTCCTAGTACTTCCGCATGAGGGGTACTTCGCAGCAATAAAAACCTCGATCGATACGACACTTTAAGTTTCCTCATAAAACGTGATCATACGACCATAAAGATTGATGAAAAATCCATAGATTTACGATGTGGAAACATCTGCATCTCAAAAGTTTATGATATTATATAGTTTACTATTAATTCATATACAATCATCCATTTTTAGGTACTTTTCCTTAATTGGAATTTCTGTACAGAATTTCATTGACCCCCCAAAATCAATTAGCTTTTTTATTATGTAGTTTCTAGATCGATACCCACCACGTCCATCGAGTTTTGCTAACGAATTTATTTTGACCCAATAGATTATGTTATTGCCTCAAGGAACATGGGCCAAGGAGATGACATGGATGATGATGAGATTATGTTTTAGCACTCTTGCCTAAAGGGAGTCAATCCACGAGGATAGGCTGACTTCCTTGAACCTTTCGATCATTCTATTCCAATTATTGATTTTGAAAAATAGTGTTATACCCTAACACTATTTTTCAAAATCGATAATTGGAATAGAATGATCGAAATATTCATATTCATTTATTTTGATAGTTTTTAAATATGTTTATTGTTTTCAAATATTTTAAATATGATAGTTTAAAAAAAATACTATATATGCACTGCTACAATAGCAATAGGCTCGCTCCCTATTACATGGGACATAAAAATAACTGCCGAAATATAGGTGTACTATTACTTCAGGGATTACAGGCGTGATGAAATGTTATGCACAGCTACAAAAATGTGTTTTCTTCATATAAATAGAATCACGCGTGTTGTAATGACCGAGGGCAACAGAAATGCGTCACTGCGGGCCTGCTCATCTGTTTAGAAGCGACACACGAGAGCCGTGACGTCAGAGAGAGTGAAAGCAACGTAATTGTATCATACAAATGCCAGCTTACTGACGTCGGCTTTCATCCAGCATGCCTTGGTGTATTGACGGCATTACAAGTGACGGGATCGTTAGTAGTGGGAGTTCTTCAGAAACTTGGAGTGTTTGTGTGCGTAATCTAGCTCTTTTGAACTGTGCTAATATTATGAATGCGAAAGTTAGTGAGGATGGATGGATGTTTGTTACTCTTTCACGCGAAAACTGCTGAACGGATTTGGATGAAATTTGGCACATATACAGTTTATAACCTGAATTAACATATAGGACACTTTTTATCCCGATAGTATGATCCTGTGGGACAGTTACCGAACATCACGCGGCGAAGCCGCGGGCATAAGCTATAGTAACTTATAATCAGTATATTTGAACTTTATATAAAACCACTCCATGTACTCTCTGCATACAAATATAAGGGAAAAAAAATAATTAATGGGTCGAGGAAGTCACAGTAAGAATATTGAAACTGGATGTCATCCAGAATTTTCGATTGAAACACATTGATGTATTAATTTTACTCAGATTAAAAACTTCCCCTCTATCTATGGCACACAGTGTACACTGACATTTACAAACACTTTCTGGCACAAATATGTGGTAGTAGGTACTCCAAAGCGAACTAGGGAACCCTTGACTACACGACTACGACTAACGCCAACTACGTCGTAGCTTTTACAGACCCCGAAATACCTTTTGCTGCCCTATAACTAAGTATACTGGTAAAGTGGAAGAGCTGGTCGACCATCACATAACTTTGCTATGTACAAAATTTACCTACATGTATATATCTGTATGTATATACATACGTATATATATACGTCACATGTTATCTGCGGTTTCCGATTCACGAGCTCGATGCCCCTCAGCAGTGGATTAGCACAATACCGAGCTTAGATACGAATTCAATGCCATTTAAAACCTGGTTTAATACTTTTCAATTACGAGGGATTTTAATTCAAATGAATCCATGTTATTTCACGATTGACCTACTGCTACGCGCCGCCTACGCGGCGTACTACGGCGTAGCATTTATTAGATTCGTAGCTTCCTGCAACGATCTGATTTAGAGCGTAGGGGTTCAATATTGTGCTTGATGAAGTTTGAACTTGTAGTGCATTTATGAAAGAGCAATAATTTCCCTGCAATTTTACAATATTGTTAGAAGCCGCCGATATAAAGAGTGTAAATAGAACCTTAACGAAGCCGAAATGCACTTGTATTTCCCGTCTTTACGTTATTTTTTTTGTTCTAGTCCATACCCGGGAACCTTCTATTTACGGAGATATTTAGGGTCAAAGTTCCAACTTTTTCACAAGCTTTTTTAAATACTTGTTTTTAATGTAAGATTTTTACTTCAAAACACCTCCATGACCCCCGTAATATTCAATCCATTCATCAACAACAATGCTTTGATTGCGTTCCATCGAGTCTACGGTAGGACTAGAAACGTGATTTTTGACCCCAAAAAAAAAAGTCGTTTCCCAGCAATAATTTTTGCGTAAAGTTACTTAGTTTGATGTACAGAATGCTTAGTTGATGGTGTCGTGAAGGGTCTGTTTACACCCTGTAGATATACCCAGACAGCGCAAGAGCACCTACTTCGTGTGCTCGCTGTGGGTACTGTCACAGCAAGTTAATGCTAACGTTACAACTCAAGAACTTAATTCTAGAAATTTAAAGAACAAAACCGTAGTCTATTTTGAATAATAATTTTTATTTGTATAGTAACTAAATAGTGGTTATGACGTCATAGTAGGTGGTCAAAAAATGAAACGCTTGATTTTCACGCGGGTATATCTATATCTGTGTCGTGACTCGTGACCGCATATGAAACGTTAATGTTGAATCATACATTGTACGCAGTATAAGAAAGTAATTCATGATAAACTTAATCTACTCATATATATTCATATTACTAAAGACGCTATTCGTGGCACGTATATTCTTGATGTAATGGTTATGGCGCCTTTAGAGGAAAACATCGTCCTAATAATATCCTACATATTAAATTGGGTGTCGGAAAAGGCGGCAAAAGGGAAACCTCTGACCCTTTTTATTCATTAAAATTGATTATTATCTAAAATGGTGTTATAGTCCCTCATGTCATAAAGGGTGTAAATAGACCCTTAACATAACCGAAAGGTACTTGTTCTCCCCGTCTTTGCGATCATTTTTTGTTCTAGACCACACCTGGGAACCTTCTAGTTACGGAGATATTGGGGGTCAAAGTTCCAACTTTTTAATAGTTTTTTTTTTAAATACATGTTTTTAATGTAAGATTTTTACTTTACACACCTCCACGACCCCCGTACTATTCAATCCATCCATCAGCACAATGCTTTATGTGCTTTCCATCGAGTCCTACCGTAAAAGGTGATTTTTCACCACAAAAAAAAAGTCGATTCCCAGCAATAATTTTTGCGTAAAGTTAAGTTTGATGTACAGAATGCTGATATGTGAAGGGTCTGTTTACACCCTTTATATTGCCCTCTTTCTTCATTGACATGAAAATGACAAGGACAGCTATGTTTCTAAAAGATTGCATGAACAAAGGAGCTCATTGTTAGTGACATATAACCTCATTGCCACTTCGTCACCTTTTTCTTTAGGTGAAATGATGGACTGTCGCTCGAACTATAAGGAATAGGTGCCTTTATTACACCTAAACCCTATTGTCTGTATTCCGTCTATTTGATCATTTCGAAAAACAAAATAAAAATTAAAAAAAACTTCAAAAAATAATCCTTACTAATCCTAACTATCCTAACTTCCTAACTAATATTATAAATGCGAAAGTAAGTTTGTTTGTTTGTTACCTTGTCACGCCTAAACCACTGAACCGATCATCGTGAAATTTTGCATATATTATACGTTGTCAGGTGTACAGAAACGGACATGGGGTACCTTTCATACCGAAAAAAAGTACTGTTCCCGAGGAAAACAACAATAACGTTCTTATGATAATAGGTGGCGCCACGTGTCTTCCCAATCATGATTGAATTATATTATTACAAGCAGAGTACCCGAATTGATTGTGAAATTCTAAATTAACGCGAGCGAAGCCGCGGGCAAAAGCTAGTAAGGTCATAAAAAGTTAAAAAATTAAATCTACAAAAATAACTATCATAAAAATATACATAATTAACACTATTTAATTTTTCGGAATCGTGATAATGAAACCTTAAAAACATTTGTTAAAAATCTAGACATTACACCTCTGAGAAATTGTGTTCTATGACCTAGACTTTTGGCATTTTGTTAGTCAAAGGTAATTTATGCAGCATTATTTTTTGCTGATATTACCTTTTAACCTTTGAGGTATGAAAGTGAAATGAAAACATGTTAACTTTCAGTTATTTACCACGCAAGGCCGCGGGTAGGATAATATTTTGTGTTCTGAAAGGTGTGTTGTGGTAACTGAAGTTCTAATGTTTTGATAAAATAGGCCGATTTAGGTAGATACTATACATGGCAAAGTGTAGGTCTACGAAGGTTAAAATTAAAATGGAAATATGTTGAACGCCTGTTTACAGCATACATTAAGTTTAGCAGTAATAACTTGTTTTAAACATCATTCTATCCAATAATATTATAAAGAAGATACGCTACGTTCATATTGACCGGCGTTCAAATCGATATTTGCGTTATTTTACGACTGCGATAGATAATACGGAACGTATGATACAGAAAGAGATAGCTATTGCGCTTGAAGTACTTAAATTACTACAATTGTCTGAATTAGTCTGCAACAATTTGCGTGCCAGTGCGATATCTCTTTTTATTTGTAATATCATTGATTCTATCTCTGACATCTTCAAAGGATTGACAGAAACAGAACGATGTTTCTCGTAATTAGTGATTTGTGGTGCAAGCTGGCCTAAATATTGATTCTGTTATTATGAGACCATAAGCAAGGGTTAGCCAGTCATTTGTCGGCCCGAAACCTAGTGCGTCTCAATCGATATTCAGCTGCGGCGTCTTTACATAATACTAGCTCTTTCCCGGGGATCTTTCCCACGTGGATATTTGGAAATGACCCGACAGGAACCACTGCCTAAAAAGTATCCTATGTCCGAATTTCCTGAACACGGGAAGACCACCTGGGTCTACCTGTATGCCAAATATTATTGAAATCTTTAGTAGCCAAGGCGTGGACAGGTACCTAGACAGAGCTAGGTACTTTCGCACTTATACAGTGTTTAGATTAGTTTATATACAGGGTGTAAACAGACCCTTCACATAGCCGTCAACCAAGCATTCTGTACTTCAAACTAAGTAACATACGCAAAAATTATTGCTGGGAATCGACTTTGTTTTTTGGGTTAAAAATGACGTTTTACGGTAGGACTCGATGGAAAGCTCTCAAAGCATTGTGCTGATGGATGAATTGAATAGTGCGGGGGTCGTGGAGGTGTGTAAAGTAAAAATCTTACATTAAAAACATGTATTTAAAAAAAACTTGTGAAAAAGTTGGAACTTTGACCCCCAATATCTCCGTAACTAGAAGGTTCCCAGGTATGGTCTAGAAGAAAAAAAATATCGCAAAGACGAGGAGAACAAGTGCCTTTCGGCTATGTTAAGGGTCTATTTACACCCTTTATAGCAAAACAAGTACTCATACATACATACATACATAAACTCACGCCTTTTTCCTGCTACGATCCTTGCATACTCCTTTTGCCTCGTCCACGTTCATACATCTCATCATACACGCACGCCGCCCGTTTGCGAGTGCTACGCACCTGACCTTTCTGAAAAACCTCACCAATAAGGCACTTCAGAAGTACCCTTTTACTAAAATTTTGTACGTACTGTGATTTTAACGCCGATAGCGCCTTTGCTTGGTTGATTAGCTCAGCCGATACTGACTCGCTTTATTTAGCACTTAAATATTTGTTGAACGTGTCCGGTAAAGTGTCGATTATACCTTCATTTTAGTTTTCTATAGGCACCTAATGGATCCAATTTAGTATTTACTTTATTTATAAAGGATCCTAAATAGCTTTTATCAGCGACGATCTCGCGGGACTATTGTTGGACTGCCCCGAAGAAAAGGCTTCGTCCTGAGGGTACACCATTACCGTGAAACGCGAACAAAAAAATAAAGTTTAATCTTTTCTCTTTTCATAATGGCTTTTTATAAAAAGTTCCCTTGCCCTGTAAGGAAAACTAGAACTATAGAAGATGAGGTAAAGTTAAAATGTGTCCAGTTTCATATTATTAAGGTACGATTTTGCGCGCTTGCGAAATAAAAACATTATTTATGTGTGCATAATTTGACATATGGTTTGGCACTGTTGCCAAGACTTGCCAAGGGCAAGAAATATGCTAGTGTTGTCTATCTAAGAAGCTAGTGCTCATACTTTCATTCTTCATAATGATATACTCACCAAGAAAAATAAACTATAAGCTAGACAAGGCTAATCAGCTCGCTAAGTGTCTAAGAATAGCAAGACTAATGAGGCTTGCCTGTGGCCTTTATGGCTTACCTTCAGATTAGGCTATTGTTAAGAACATATTTTTTTAAGAAACAGCTTTTTGTTAAACATAGTTCTGATACCTGACTAAGCTATGCGTGTTAAAAAACAAAAATTTGGTTTAGTTTCTCCAGATCGTTCATTATAGGTTCGGTTTTCATTCTAAAGTTCCTCTTTCAAAAATTTTACGCTTTTTGCTTATGTGATATCCACAGAGAGCGAGTAATACCTCGCCTACCTACAATACATAAATAATTTATAACGACTGTAATACCAAGACAACAGACACTTTTGACACTGAACCATTAATCTCTGCTTATGTACCGACCTATAGGAGGTACAGTGGCGGGGCAAGACCACAATTTTATGTGGGCAAAGTACATTTAGCGAGGCCCGGAATCGGCATCGACTCGGAATTCACATGTATCATTCGAAAGGCCATAATTTCAGGAACAAAATGGTACATAATATTACGTACGAAACAAAACTCCAACAGCTTTCACTTCAACCACAGAAAAAATAAACTGCAAATAATTCACTTGAAATCCCATCGCAGAAAACATTTTTAGTAATCCTATACGAAACATCTATATACGCCATCTAGCTTAAAATATCAGAAACTACAATGGCTTTCTGTCAGTACAAGAACGAGGGATGTAGCTGGGTTAGAAAAAAAAAAAAAAAACAGAGTGCGCGTCAACAAAAAATATATATTGGCCAAAATTGGCCATGTACAGTTTGGAGATTTCGTTCCGGTCCCAATTTTGTCATTGGGTTTTTGAGGTGCGAGGCCCTCGTACCGCGAGGCCGTAGGCGGTGGCCCACGTCGCCTACGCCTTGCGCCGCCTCTGAGGAGGTATACCTCTATAGAGCTCCCCGGCTTAGTTTCAATGTCCTTCACGAATCATTCTCCTAGTGATATTATTTCAGTAATGTTTTTGATGTATAGCAATGCTCACTTGCTCAGATCTCTCACCAAATATCTTGTTGTTCCAGCGAAAACAATCCTATGTTTATTTAGTTTCCCTTTCATGTTTTATATCGGAGAAAGATGTTATATGTCCATTTTCCACGAACACTATGTGACACTAAATTGAATGCCCTAAATAAAAACGTACTGTTGGATTTTGGAACGGTTGGCTCAGGGCTCAGAGTTCAAGTTCCAACAGTGTCGCTCAGCGTTTGCGAAAACGTGCACTAGTCTCATCTCGCTACGAGTATCGTAAGTCCTTGTTTACTTGTAAGGTCTCTCTTTATAAAAGTATACTAAAGAAATTGAATGTCTATGTATTTCTGTGGGCCCTACAGCTACCACATCCTACGAGTAGATAGGTACACAAACCGCTGCCCAGTTCACCGCAATCATTGTGCTCGAATCGATTGATGGAAAATTTACACAAACGACTGATTTTATCGATTTGTTAAGAACGTTCGAACATGGATAAATTGTTGCTTTCGCCTATTATGTTTCCGTTTTTATTTTGCGAGGCTTTTGGATAGTTAGGGTTCAATATTCTGCTATTTTTCTTCGTAGGTAGCATTAATATCCTACCAATATTATAAGAGCGAAAGTTTATGAGGATAGATGGATGGATGGATCTTCGTTCCTCTTTCACGCAAAAACGGTTGATCGGATTTCAGTGAAATTTGGCACACAGATACTTTATAACCTGAATTAATATATAGGTTACTTTTTATCCCGGTAGTACGATCCCGTGGGATAACTAATGAAATCGGCGCGGGCGAAGGCGCGGCCGAAGCCTCGGGCATAAACTAGTTCATTCTTGATGTCGAGATAAATAAAGATTTATGATTATGATGTTACGTACTTAAAATCAATCTCTCCTTTTGGCATTTTTCGCAGTTTCTGAAACTAGATTCCACTGTAGAAAATATTCGTTACAATCCTAACCGTCCGTAAAACAGCACCCTTTAAACTTTAAAATGCAACCCTCGTATATTTCAAACTTATAGAATTTAAAATATGACAGTGCGTTGCACTCCTAGACGTCTGCAGTTTGCAGCCAGCAGTCTGGCGCCAGAACACTGGTCACTCACTTCAAGAGATAAACTTTATTGCCGTAGTAATCTTAGCTACCGAGTTACTACTTTACACTTAAGAACGGTATACAACATTATTTTTAGTATCCTGAATATAGTTTGTTCAGAATAAGTAACTGAATCGATTCCAATAATTTTTAAACCATGTTATATTTTGTCCCAAAAATATTTAAAAAAGGTTACAAGTTGGACACCGAGCGACACTAAGTACCTATCGCAATCATTTAGGTACCTACTGCCAAATTATTATTATCAATGAGTTAAAGACGACTCTGGCGGCGCGCGCGGGACTGCGCCGCGTGGTGACCACGTTTTTGTGCGGACAACCAGGTAACAGAACAAGCTTATAACTTTGTAATTTTTCTTGATACATTTTTGGAATTTTGTACATAGATTCTTGACATAAAAATAGTTTCGCATTTACTAAAACTAATGTTGTATAAACAACCATTGCTTTCACGTCACCTGTAAAGCTACCTAGCTCTTATTAAACAGAAACTACACAAGCTGACATAAACATAACATCACGACGGTAATGCCTGAAGGATTAGGCAGAAGTGTACCTAATAGTACACCCACATTTCGCCAGTTATGTTATAAATTCCATGTAGTAGAAGGTGAGCCTTTTGACGTCAACTGGCTGATACTCAGATATTTCTGACGGAAAAACCCAATAACACTTAGAAGCTCAGCAGAGGCGCTTAAGATCACGAGCCGCAGAAGTCTTAGCCATCAGATACCACTTGGTACTTGAGAACATAGGTACCTACAGTAAATAAACATCACTTGCTTTTACGAGCTCTTGTGAGTCACCGATCAAGCTACCAGAGCTGTTATTAAACCCAAACCAAACATGATGAGTGCTTGCAAATAAGCTGGGAATTTAGAGCTTAGTACAAAGTATTTAGACACTCAAATTCCATTTACCGTGTTTATTAAATAAGCAAAATGTGAGGTGAGCTCGGAACGATGCGCGAAATTTAATTAACTTTGGACTTTCAATATTTGACGATGCGGGAGTTATTCGGGCTGGCAATATACCAAAATGATTTACTGACATCGTGATGAGCAAATATGTAACTAACAATATTGCAGTACTGAATTAGTATGCTACACATTATTCTAAATCGAGAGCAGCATTCATAACACCACGCCTATATTCCTCGAGGGTAAGTGGCAGTATAAAGGAGACTCACAATTCGTTAATATAATTTTAAAAACACTCAGCTAATGGCGATCCTTTTGCCATAAACCGGGCATCCATCTAGACTGCAAAAGACCCGATTAATAGGACCTCACGCTCAAGAGTTACGCTTGCGACCACAGTACCAAGAAGGCAGTCATTCGTAACTCCATCAGCTATGTAACTAAAATGATTAAACAAGAAATAAATTATGATTTTATTCGACTTTTGAATCTCAAAACTGAAAATTAGTATTTATTCAACATTATTCTGAATCGAGAGCAGGATTCATTTCGTATTTAATATGGAAAGTGCTTCAAAATACAAGTGCTTTTCATTTTGCGTTGTCAGTTTCTTATAGTCTCTTTGTCATGCATAAAGTGTAGTTCATTACTGAGCTATAAAATATTCACCAATGAATATCTTAAGCACATTAATTTTTATTATACTCCACTGTCTGACTGAAATATCTTATTGTTTTCATTGCTCTGCGAAAGTTATCGAAAAACGATGTGTTTTTTATGGATGTTCAAATATTTCAAGTTGAATAGTTGTTGTTTGATGTTTCACTCGCATAACTTACGAAAATAATAATAAAATTAAGTAAATTATGTCGATCTCCGTTTTATGTTTCAATTTAGTGACTGTCGTTAAAATCGGTTCATTAACAGAGGCGAAAACCAGTGACAAAGAAATCGGGTGATATTTCTTTGTCACTGGTTGTCGCCTCTGTTAAACATCACATCACATCACCAATCATCTGCCTAGCCTTTTCCCAACTATGTTGGGGTCGGCTTCCAGTCTAACCGGATACAGCGGAATACCAGTATTTTACATGGAGCGACTGCATATTTGACCTCCACAACCCAGTTAGTACTGGGTAATACGATACCCCTTGGTAAGACTGGTTGTCAGACTTTTTTAGGCCACTGACTACCTAACGACTGTCAAAGATCTACAAATGACAGCCGGGACCAACGGCTTAACGTGCTTTCCGAGGCACGGAGGAAACTCGGTACGTAATGGGCGGTCACCCATCCACAGACCAACCTAGGCTAGCACGGCTGAACCTTAAGATCGACCCGAGCGGCTGTTATTATTTAGCCACGAGCTCCTCCCCCATCCACACCCCCATAACCAATATAACATTAAAAATATTTGTGAATAATTTCAGTTCGCGTTTTAAAACCCAGTTTCAGAATACAACACCGAATAAGCAACCTTTTAATTTGAAACTGCTGAAAGCATTTTATTTCCCAGACTCGTTATAAACTGCACTCAGATTGAAAGCGCTATACACGAACGAAGTATTCACGTTGTTCTAGTATTTTCTCTACCTTTGCCTTGCATAGTAAAGGCGAAATCACGGCGTCCATTATCTTGTTAAATGTGTTAAATTAAATTAACATTTCAGGAGATTAAACTCCTTTCAGCCCTTGACTGCAGGATCGGTCCACATTTCTCTCATAATATAATGAAGATTTTGATTAACGCTACGGAAAACTCTTAGGGAAAACGTTTTAATATGGGTTAAGTAGGTATAATTTAGACTACTCAGATGCTGATTAAAAGAGCCCATTACCTACATTTTTTGTTTTGTGTCTTCTGATAACTCAATGGAGAAGTTTATTTTTTTTTATTATTAACTTTAATAATTTAAATAAGACGAAACAAAAATGTGAATAAATCATTTAATTATTGAGACTTTAAAGTTGCACTTGCAATGACGTAAAGTGACGTCACTTTACTTCATTACGTTATTTATACTTGATGTGTGGCTAACAAAACAAACCCTAGAGAAGGTAGATAAGTAGGTAGTTACTTGGAAAGTTAAACTCCTTTTATTTCAGCACTAAAATAAGACGGATTTAAAGAAAAAATATCCAGAACTGTGTATATGTAGTTTTTTTATTTAGATCGACTTTATTAATCTATTTCTCAATCTACTATTGGTGAATTAAAAAAATAACATAACCGATTTTCTAGTTATGACCTATATATTTTAATTCCATTTAGTTTCTTAAAGTGCAATCAACATCATGACACTTCTCCATTAAGAAAACTCAAGTTCTTTCAAAAACTCCGAAGCGAGTCATGAAAACGTTACCGGATCATAAAAAGATAATAATCTAGATTTGAGAACCCATAAAACAACCTACTACTATTCTAGCCCACTTGTCAAGAAAACGTACAGACTAATAAAAGCGACGTAAAGTTTGTGAAAGACTGGTAATTAAACACGAAGGAAAATGAAGAAAATTAAATGAAGCAATCAGTCCCGTAGTACCGCCGCAGAATTCCTTCACGTTACGTTTACGACACTAACAAAGAACCACTAAATAAAATACTGGCTACCATATAAAGTCAACATTCTCGTTCTAAAGGTTTTACCGTCCGTGATCTATATTGCTACCATAAATCTTTATAAAGGTTAAGTTCGAATATAATAGATTGAAAATAAATATATTTTGTTTTTTTTTTTACCGCCGCAAGAAAGTTGGAATACAATTTCAAACTTCGAACATTGTCTCTGATCTTGACATTGAACGCGCCAATCACATCATTAAAAAGTTTCGAGCTGCCGAACAGGTGTACTGAAACCGCACAATCTAAAGTTTTTGTTAACCCAATTTTTATTAAACTGCTCCTTAGAATATAACGCAGTTATGTAAGAGAAGCGGCGGTGGTATGTGTGTTGTATGGGTTAGCCAATAAAATGGGAAAATTATTGATTTAGTCTGTCTAGCTGGTAAATCGAAGGGTTAGGTTAGTAACGTTTTTGTGACGCCTAGCAATGGTCACGTATTCATAAATATGTAACCTTATGTTGCCAAGCCACATTATTATTATCTAACCTAGTTACGATACCGCGGACCTTCAAAGTTTTGATTAAAAAATTATGGCTTCACTCCAAAGTTAATAAAAGTTATGTAGCTATCTACATAATTTTATTAGTAAGGATAAAGGGCATACATAACATAAGATTAAATTACATAAACATCAAATCTTATATGCATTGAATATATGAACGGTTGGCTTTCCAGTAGAACTCGAGCTAAACAAATATTATCGTACAATCGGTAATCTGGCGTGGTATGCGTGGACGTGGCTAGCAAAGGCCCCTTCACATCACACCACCGATAGCACCCCTAACTTATTATTACTCCCTTTAATTCGTGCAGACGTGTATTATATTGACATTGAGTCAACTCGCCGACCCCTGAAGCACAGCCCCAGGCGTCTGTCTAAAGCCGCGCGTGACTGCTTCCAACTTAATAATAACTATACGTAAATACAACTTTTTCTGAAGCTTATGTAACTTGGCTGTTGTTTTTTGTCTCTATTGGGGATAATTTTTGTGTTACAAACGTGTGAATTAACAAATTAAATTATGACTGAACCTTGAGCTTTTACCGCAGCACGCATCTTGTTATTATTACCTAACCTATCTTCATACGAGTACATAGCTGGTAATAAATAAATCCATACAATCTGGAGCTCACCTGTCCACAACACTTACGTCACAACAAGGATAGCGTTATATAATGACAGTTTATCCTGACAAGCCTCGCACGTTTTCGGCAATTATACAACATTTGAGACCCTGAGGAACCACCACGATGCGGCGACGATGTAACACTTGAAAGCCAATTAGCCCCCACAAATCATGAGTCAAAGGTTAAAACATAATTTTCACATAAAAAGCAGTATAAATAGTGTTTCAATCAAAGACGTGCACAACGTGCTTGTAAGAGGCGCCAATCAAATCTTTTCATAAAGATTTAATAACTTATCGATTTTGAAACAGCAGTAGCGTAGCATTTACGTAACACTACGAGAAAATCACAAATACATAGGTTACAGGAGTTACATGAGAGCAGTCGAACTGTGGCCCTACGAGAATAGACTCACGTTCCAATAAACCGATGTCGATCATGTGTTTTCGAAGGTAGCCATGTTTTATGGTGTTGACAAAAGCTATCGGCGTTACGAGCTGCGGTACCCACTTGTGGTTGCGGCGACGGGTTAATGTGTCGGGTGCACTTGCCTTTAGGTTCGACAGAAGGTTTTTGAGGATATTAGTGTAAGTTACCACGGTTATTGATCGAGCGGTCGCGAGGGCGCGTGGTTCGCGCGGGCGGCAGGCTGTGCCGCGACTGGGCGGGCGCCGCCGGCTCCCTGCCGCCCGCCCTGCCCCACGCCGCGCTGCGCCGCCCCTGCCCCGGCTGCGCGACAAGCTTCTATTTTGACCCGCAACCGTTGCCGAGGGGATGCTCGTGATAAGATGAAACAGCCACGTGAACATTGTCAATAAACTTCAGCGCTCTCAATTGTTTTCTAGAGACACATTTTGTTTTATTGAATTATTAAGATATATTCGTTACAACTAAGACGAAAACAATCTTCTTTGCTTCATTGTTTAAAGAAAAGAATACAGCACCAATTTTAATGAGCTTATAAGTATACTCAGCAATGTTTTGTAGTTACCTAAGTACTCTAGTCATTACAATTCCTACATTCCATAAAAAAATATAGTGTAACGTTTAACAGTACACCTGTCGCAGATTTATAAAGATTGCCAGTTAAAGTACCAGGTGTAATAACGTTTTTCTTATCTACATAGTTATAATTGCAAAACCAAACCAAAACAAAATAATTTACGAAGAAAAACTAAACAACTATAATGTTTTCCATCTGGCAAGAACGGAAGCCGATTGTTTTGTAATTTTCCGCACATAGAGGCGATATTTCGACAACAAATAAAACAAT
Source organism: Noctua comes (assembly GCA_963082995.1). Taxonomy (NCBI): domain Eukaryota; kingdom Metazoa; phylum Arthropoda; class Insecta; order Lepidoptera; family Noctuidae; genus Noctua; species Noctua comes. The sequence goes on along the minus strand of OY720281.1, from coordinate 11,390,718 downwards.
GGATACTAGGATTCAAATAGTTAGTGGTGTGACAGCTTCAGTTTAGATCGCTAGCAGGCGCGAGCGCGGGCGCACAGCACCTATATCGATCACCAGTTAATATTGTGATAAACATGGCTGGCGTACTCTTTATTGTGAACGTACCTAAAAAAGAATTTGAAAATTATTTAAAAAGAAACATCATTCCAAATTTAATTTTCGATAAAGAAAAATATGAAACGGCTACTAAACTAATTCATGAATTAAAAGAAAAACAATTAGAATCAAAACAGTTTGCGCAGGACAATGAAAATGTTATTACGATGTCTAAGTGCCGATCAACTGATTGTTTACATCAGAACTTTAGGGCGGACTCGTTCAAGTGTCGAAGTGAGAGTTGTTTAGCTGAAGGAGAGCCAGGCGACCAGAAAAGTTATATGAAGGCATCGTGGGAAGAGATAAAACAAGTGATAAAGCCGCGGAAGAACAAACTGACAATAACTCGGCCTGTTCGAGGAGTCGATGTCCTCGCGGCGTTTCATTGGGACACCCCACTTGAAACTGTAAGTAGTTAAAAGTATTTAATTAATACACAGATTTTGCAAAACATAATATCACTTACCAATATCGATGTCGTCTATGTAAGACTATGAATCCTAGGTATTAATTCTTTTCAACATCCTTTTTGGGTCTGAATAGTTTGAGAGCATGTCAAGTTTACCATACTGCTTTTGTAAGGCAAAGGGGCACATTTGAGAAAACGTAATGCAGAAAAATGACCCTTAATGGCTTACTTTTCAATGAGCCTTAATGGCTTATTTTTCAATGAGCCTTGGTGGCTTATTTTTCTATACAATATTTCCGCAATTGTGCCCTCTTTGGTTACGGCGTCGGCGGCAGCGTACATCACATCGATTTTTAGGGTTCTGTATTAAAAATAATTTTATCTTAGATAGGTACTGAACATCTATTTTTCTTCTAACACTACATTGCAATATTAACACAATAGGGATGTTTCCTGAAAAAATCTAATTAGTCCGACAGATAGATTTCCAAAAAATATTGGACAGGTATTTTTTCTTTTTTCACGAAAATTTAAAATGACTTTTTACCGAAAAGTGACGACACAGGCCCCCACCATGTTCTTTGATGCGTTTTATCTTCGCCATTTTTTATTGATTTGATAAAACAAAAAATACGTATCCAATATTTTTCGATAATCTAACGTCACGGACTAAATAGAATCATATTTTTTTTACACAGGAAACATCCCTATTCTAGGTTAAACTCGTCTTTGTACAGGCTGCAATAGTGTAATAACTGTCTGAGTATTTTTTGCGAACAATAAAGAATAAGATTCTGAATATTTACCACAAGCAAAGTGAGATGTTACGTTTATACTTATGTAAATTGAATATACGGATCGATATCTAACCCGAAACGGGGCTAACGGCTGTTGACCCCTGACATGACATGAAAACCCAAAAGCTCCCTCTATTAAAGGTCCCTCTGTTATAACAGTTATAGTTAGTATAGAGAGACCATAGTGAATGGGTATTGATTTTACTGTTAACAATCACCATAATAATAACAGACCATAACCAATTTTAACTTCGGTCTAAGAAAAGTTGTCTTTTATATCTTGAAGAGTTTTTAGTTACGAATTTACGTAAACGTTTCTAAATAACTGGAACATTAAACTGGAACTATACAGGGTGTAAAGAAACCGAAGCACAAAAGGTTACCACGTGTTCAGTACATCATTCCGAACACCACACATCATACACACAGACATCACATTACTCCGCCATATAATTTTTTTTTAAATATATTGTTTTCTACAAAACCGGTCAAAATGTATGGAACAGCAGATTTGTTTTTGACTACCGATGGAAAATTTCTATGTTCTAGGCGGGGTTCAGAATTTTGTACTGAACACGTGATTACCGTTTGTGTCCCTTCCAACCAGTTTGTTTGGGAAAAAGTCATTCTGCCTAGATCGAATAGAGCCGACCTAACCTGAATATGATGCAGCGTGGGTACAGTACATGCCGAACGTAACTTCGTCCCCCCCCCCTTCGTTGCCTTCTGATCTTGGATTTGATTACCATGTCTCCCTGAAAAAAAGTTTTCAAATGCCTTACCTTACAGGGGGTTACTATGACGTCTTAAAGCAGTGTGGGGAAAGAGACAGAGCTATACATGTCGTCTAGCGCCATCTCTTCCCCACACTGGTAATACATGCTTCTAGCATCAGCTGCTTGAGAATAATGTTATATCGAAAATCGTAATCGCATAATGTGCCTAAGATATTTATCTGACGCGAAGTGTCGTTAAACTACTCTTCTGAGCTGAAAAAACTTATTTGTTTTTACGAGTATATTGACCCCAGAAAGTTTTCCTAGCCAAGAAAAATACATTGTGTACGTGCGGTATATAATTTATGAGGACGATGACTTTTCGAAAACTAGTTACAAAAAGGGTCACTGATTTCTTCGCCCAACTAAGTGTTGCACTGGTGTATATTATAATGCCACAATTCGCTGAAAACTACATCACTCCAAAGATAATTATTAGAAAACTAGCTAGTTTAGAAAAGCCTTTTTTTTTATTCGGATGGGACATTATCAAATGACCCCCACTCTGGGCGGAGCGGAGGGGAGTGTCAGACTTGTACTGACTAAAACCCATCCATGTTCCTTCTTTGCCCTTTGTGTTCCAGGGCCAGGCTATCTCTTTCGAACAGTCCCGCAGCCCTGGCAGGATTTAGAAAAGTCTTGTTTTAAGATCTACCGATGAATAAATCAGAGTCAAATTACAAATGTATAATGGGTGTCAAAGACTCCTTAACGAAACCGAAAGGCACTTGTTCTCCCTGCCATTGCGATATTTATTTATACTCGGGAAGCTTCTAGTTGCGGAGGTCAAAGTCCCAACATTTTCACAAGTATATACAGGTTTTTAATGTTATAGCTTTACTTTAAAAAGCCACATGACCCCTGTTCTCTTCAATACATTCATCGGCACAATGTTTTGAGTGCGTAACATTCAGTTTTACAGTAAAACGTAATTTTTCACTAAAAAAGATTTTGCGTAGAGTTACTTAGTTTGATCTACAGAATGCTTGGTTGACGGCTTCGAGACTGTAAAGTATAAGTAGTAACTATTGCTTACGTTTACCTGCCCCAAAAAATGCCGATCTACCACCGCTTCCTGACTTTTTAATAGTTCATAGTATAAAATTGACAAGAAAAGAAAAGTGACTATAAGTAACGCCAACAAGAATGTTGCATTAACTGGACTTACCTTAACACAATGTAGGAATTCATTCTTTCTCACATTAACGTAATTAGAGTTATTACGTGAATTAAAATAGCAATCATTGAAACCAGTCCCAGGGCCTCCCCGACGTAATATTTCCCATCGTAACAAATAAAAATTGATTTCCTACAAAATAGTGCTGAAATGTCTCCGGTATGACCACATGGTCCTGAAAAAAGCTACCTCCACAACCCAGTTGGTAATGGGTAATACGGATAGCCCTTGGTAAGACTGGTTGTCATACTTTCGGGCCAGTAACTACCTGTAACGACTGTCAAAGATCTACAAATGACAACCGGGACCAACGGCTTAAAGTGCTTTCCGAGGCACGGAGGAAACTCGGTATGTAATGGGTGGTCACCCATCCACGGTCCAACCAAGGCAAGCACGGCTTAACCTAAAGATCGACTCGAGCAGCTGTTATTATTTAGCCACGAGCTCCTCCTCACGGGCCTGCAAACAGCAGAATAAAAAAAAATAGACAACAAAACCGATTAAGCGATGCCAACAAGAATGTTGCATTCATTCTTTGACAATTAATTTAATTAATTACAATTAGAGAGTTGCTAAGTAAAATAAAAAAAGGAATAATTGGAACTAGTCCACTTATTTTCCTTAAGGCCCCAGCCACCTCAACATAAAACCAATCTTTTCTAGAACCAAATTATGACAGCCAGATGGCAATTGAAACCAAGATTCCAGCTAACGACAATTTGTCAAGCCACCTGGCGACAGTGCGAGAAAATTGCAATACAAAAATAACAATTGATTTCCTCATAAATGTGCTGAAATGTCTCCGGTATCACGGCCCTGCAGCTGTCTGACCATAATCATCGTCCATTGATCACATTTCCGAGCATTTAAGTCATTACTATTGTTTTAAACTGACAATCAATGTAGTGTTCAAACAATACTAATCATTATCATAATGTTTTGAAATTGGCGGAGTGACAACTTTCATTGATGCGGATAAGTAGACACTTGTACTATGACCTACTCATTTATTTACAATACATTTCTACTGTAAGGTGTATTTCCAGTAGGTATTTAAGTAATAATTTATAAAAGCATGCAAACAACATAATATTAACTAAAAAACTTCATGCAATAACTACACTTGGCTTTACTGCTACTAATAAACAAATCAAGATCTGGTTCCTGAGCAATCGGGGCGTTTAGCAGATTCATCGCCTGTGTAGTGGGATACGAAGGTAGTATATATGTAGTAGGTTAGTAAGTTACCCACACGCAGGCTGGTCGAAAACCCATAATCGTTTTTAAATCGTATTCTTCAATCAGGAACCTGGTATATTAATTTCCCGTTGGACACATTGCACAACTTTGAAGATATTCAGCAATGTATAATTCAATTTATTTTCGACATCATCATCCACAGCCTGATTTCACCCACTGCTGCTGCTGCTGCTGGATATAGGCCACTCTTTGCTTGTGCCAAGCTCCACGTTCTTGTGCCAGCTTCGTCTATATATTTAAAATAGTAAACTGACTGACTGACTGACTGGGTAATATATCAACACACAGCCCAAACCGCTGGTCCTAGAGACATGAAACTTGGAGGGTGAAACTTGTTTCTTTGTGAAGAGAAGGTCTCCACTAAGAAAGGATTTTTGGGAATTCCACCCCTAAAGGGGTAAAATAGGGGATAGATGTTTGTATGAAAGTCTGTCTCTTTTGAAGTTAGGATCTTCAAATTTTGTGTTTAGGCTGACGATTGAAAATTAATTTATACGTGTCTCGGCATTTTTGATAATTCTATCCCCGAGTGGTTAAAAAGGGGGGTAATCGGATATGTACGACATCCACGCGGGCGAAGCCGCGGGCAAAACCTAGTCCAGGATATTTCCGCGATAGCAACATAGGGCCATCTCGACATAGGGCGTTAATATTATTCTTCCTTCGTTCCTGTATTTAGGTACAGCTAATTAATACTTCCCAAAGAACTCCACTCCAGTCTTTTTAGATGGATTAGCCTTTCTGGATGATGATCATACCTACCTAGTCTAGGGTTAGTTATCTAAGTAATTTGAATGATCATCATGCAACTCTTTAATATTAAAATAACTCATTACTAAACACTGGCTCATTAGTGCTTGCCTTAAAATCTGAAATATGTGCAAGAGATTTCTTCACGTTTGTTAAACGCTTTTTTTGTAGGATTTTATCAAACAGCCTCTTTCATAAAATTGTATTTTCTTTATTTACGTTTAGGAAGTACATATATAAAACTATCGGTAAATGTAATAAATTCCTAATACAATGGCAAACACACGGATAATTTTATTGCCTAGTACTTTGGAAGCAACTGTTGTTTCGACGAAAAATAATTTATATTTTCTTGCAACAGGGATTTAATTTTCTAAACCCTATATTGCTTTTCTTAAACCATTATTGCTGTAAGAACCTAGTTAGTCTATGGGCCCTAGGCTTGTCTACGTTAATACGAATACTGTGTTCATCATCTGCCTAGCCTTTTCCCAACTATGTCGGGGTCGGCTTCCAGTCTAACCAGATGCAGCTGAATACCAGTATTTTACATGGAGCGACTGCCTATCTGACCTCTACAACCCGGTTAGTACTGGGTAATACGATACCCCTTGTTAAGGCTGGTTGTCATACTTGCGGGCCACTGATTACCTGCAACGACTGTCAAAGATCTACGGCTTCACGTTATTTCCAGGCACAGAGGAAACTCGGTATGTAATGGGTGATCACCCATCCACTGAGAAACCTAGGCAAGATCGGCTCGAGCGGCTGTTATTATTTAGCCACGAGTTCCTCAATACTAATACTGTGTTATTAGTTCGAATTACATTATACAACATTATTTTTGTATATGCAAAACCTGAATATAGTTTGTTCGGAATAAGTAACTGAATCGATTCCAATAATTTTGAAACCATGTTATATTTTGTCCCAAAAATATATAAAAGGCTACAAGTTGGACACCGAGTGACAGTAGTACGTACTTATCGCAACCATTTAGGTACCTACTGCCAAATTATTATTATCGATGAGCTCAAGACGACGCTGGAGGCGCGCGCGCAGCGGCGCCGCGTGGTGACCAAGTTTTTGTGCGGACAACCAAGTAACAAAACAAGCTTATAAATTTATGATTTTTCATGATACAGTTTTGAAACTCACCAAAACACATCAATTACATAACCGTAGCAGTCGTAGAAAGGATCACATCGTACTTCCTCGAGTGCGAACCACCCAAGGTAAAAGATCACTTGTTTATGAGGGAGTGCAACTTTACAATAAACTACCAGATGAGATAAAGAGTGCGAATTCGATCAATATTTTTAAGACCAAACTAAAAAAATATGTTCTTCTAAACATCAATATTAATTAACCTTAAAAGATTATGCTTCTAACTTAACATAACCAAAAACAACTTCTAAATAAAAAACTTAAAAATAACAGCTGTAAACAAAAGTTGTAGTACTGACTGATTTATCTGCATTGTGACAACGGGACCGCGCTCTTTATCTCAAGCGAGGGGTAGTTACGCATAGTGTCACAACTTAGATTCTTAGGAGTACCCACAAACTTAATAATTTGTAACACCAATATAATTTGTTAAATGTGAAAAGGGAGGCCTTTGCCCTGCAATGGGGCAAAATAAGCTTATAATAATAAAATAATAATAATATAATAATGTAAGTAAATAATAATAATTACGCCAGATTAATTGTAAGTCCGAGTGTCGAAGGACAATTAATAATGTGAATCTAAATTTGTTCTCATGTAAGTGAAATGTAATTTCTTTATGAGAATTAAATGTCTTTAACCAGAAACTTTGTATGTAAATTCTTTACATAAAAATACTAGACACGTGTTTCACCGTGTGTTTCATGTTTCGCATATACTAAAACTAATGTTGTAGTCTGGTGACCAGTAGGAAGGTAATCGTTACTTAATCGTAGCCATTTCCGCAACATGAAAGATGTCTCTATACTTACCGATAAAATAAAATGGCCACTTACGACAACAATCAAATGCGTCAGAAGAGGAACTAGCAATCGTAATAATAACATTCTTGAATTGTCAGGTGATGTTTTAATAACAATTTTACTATTAATCTTACTGCTGGCCGCTGACGATTTCACCTTATTAGAGGACACATTCATTTCAACCTTAAACTTTACTCTGAAGGCTCAAAATTGGGTGGTATCATTTATTTATTTATTTTATTTTATTACAACGGTTTAAAACCAATTACAGTAACTAGAGCACAAAAACTACTAAACATAAACGAAGTACTAAACAAACAAAAATGGACAAAACACATATCACACACACACCATACACACACACATCACACACACATCACACACACATCACAAAACACACACACATTACACCACATCACACATCACAAACACACCACATCTGGTAGCACGCTCTAGGGTCTAGGGTCTGTTTCATATTTTCGTCTAGTTTCTTCTCAGAATTTATTGTCTCGTGCTGCCCATTAACTCAGCACGCTGCGGGACTATATTTTAACACCCCTTTCTAAATCAAAATAATTTATGATTTGCTTTCAGATCTTGTCAGAAATTGTGGAGCGCCTGGACATCAAAAATGCAGCGTGGAGCTCAACAAAAGATGAAAAATTTTGGCAGGTTAGTACTTATGACTTGTAGCATTTACGTCATAGGAATGTACGTATGTCAAAGAATTTAAAATATGGGCATGATTCGTACTCATTCTGAAAAAATATATTTGGTGTAACGAAGTAACGCAAGTGCAATAAATAATTTCTAATTAGGTAAGACATTGTCCTACCTCCTACCTGTTGTGCTGTACCTGTTGTAGGTACAATTCCTATTGTGCCTTTAATAATAGTACCTAATACACTACCTATCTATCACTCCCTTGAAAGCATTCCCTAAAACAGCAGCACTATGTAAATGTGACCCAAATACAATATGATATATATATATATACGGCATACCTTATACCTACAAACCTTTTCCTTTAATAAAAAAAACGTCGTTACATCGCGTAGGTCCTATTAGACAGATATGGATCTCAGCCATCCGTCATAACTGCACATTACGAACGCGGCAGTCATTCAAAGTACATCAGAATTGTCTATGAGTAGAAACAAAGCGTGTTTGTACCCATATAAGTGCACAATAGAACCAACCAAACTCGTTTAAGACTTCCATTGAAATCCATAGTGAGATTAAAGTTTTTTTTTTAATTACTTACAGCTAGAAATGTTTGTTATAAGACTTATGTTCTCTTATTGAGTACTGGTATTCAGCTGCATCCGGTTGTAGCCAACCAAACTAACTTCGTTTTCACCCAAAAATAAGCTTCAAATCTGTAATAAAATATTTGTCCAGCAATGGATAAATGTAGTAATTAAACCCGCAATAAGATAAAATGGCAAAAGTCCAAAAGCCAATTAAGTGATCTCGTTAAAAACTAATTAGGGATAGAAAAAATATTTGGCTAGCCATAATCTACTCTACATAATAATATGTTACTTGTTATCCATTTCTTTTTATCAGACTACGGCAAAAAGGAAGCCCAGAAAGTCGCACCATGGGGTTTCGTGTTCCCCAATAACTGGCTTAGGGTGATCAGATAGGCAGTCGCTCCATGTAAAATACTGATATTCAGCTGCATCCGGTTAGACTGAAACTTGTCCCATAAATTGTTGGAAATAGGCTAGGTCAATGTGCACGACAGAGAAGAAGATTTGTAATTCTTAAAGACCATGTATATGAGCCAATTTTTGCAGGTTATTTTCTCCCTTGAGTCGGGAAACCTAAGCGAGGAGCTGTTACAAGTACTGAGGACCTTTGGCATAGGAGCGAGGCACCAGTCTTCAGTGAGCGTGCTGCCTTGTGCCTTGTTCTACAAGTCCAATGAGGAACGCAGCCCTCCTGACTCCGAGGCAGGAGCGTCGAGGCCCGAAGAGTAAGTAATTAAATTGGACTGTTTTAGACCGTCTTCACAACACCGTCTTAAAAGATATCTATTTATTTACCATAAAAACGCTTCAAACCGGCAAACTACATAATCCATTTTTTTGTTTAATTTTTTTTTTTTGTTCACAGTGCTTTGGTAGGTTCGTAAATGATAAAGAGTACTTAGTTTTATATTCAAGACCTATCATGGGTTACTCATGAAAATCATAGGAATAGAATAAAATAACGTAGGTTGTAGGTGTAGGTAGGCAATCGAACAACCTACTCTTGATCTAAAATTAACCACGTGCCAGTCTCCCTCTTAAAGAATGACTAATTATTGTAATCAAGCAATTGATCTTGAGTTTCCGCAAATGGTTGGTAATGACCTAGCTTTAATTAAACACTAAGTTTAAATTGGATAAGTATTTAATTGATCCCTTGTTTATCGCTTTAGCCAGCTAAAAATAGATTTGAACAATTTCCACGCTAATGTCCGAAACTACCCAACCGATGTTAATGAAATTTTGAGAATGTGTGTGGTTCATTCCAGCTTGAAAGATAGGATCGTTGTGGACCCGTTAAGTGGCGCTGTTGTTGGTGAATTTCACTCGTGCGAGGCCGGGTCGCTTGTAATCTTTACATTTTAATGTGAAAAACATTATCTACATCCAAGATCGACAAATTTAGTCCCAGTAATGTAATCTTAAAAAAAAACCTTAGGGGCCCTCTCCACGAGCGAGAGAATCGCGGCGATATTATCGTCGTGCCACGTATTTCTATACGAGAATATCGCCGCGATTCTCTCGCTCATGGAGACGGCCCTTAAGAGAGTGTATAGAAATACTTGGCACGACGATAATATCGCCCCGATTCTCTCGCTCGTGGAGACGGCCCCTAAAAGTCAGTGTTCGTATCATAAAAGTTAGTTGTTAAACCGATCATTTCGTCATTACCAATAAGGCAACGGCATCATTATGTCCACCGAAGATTGTGTTTACTGCGAGATATTTACTACAGATGTCGTCAACTTTCGCTTAAAATTATTTACATATAAAGACTTCTCCTGCAGATTTTGCGGTATCGATAACAGACGAACTTATACTTTTGTAATATGCAGCATATGACATATCCTGTTTCAGTGGTGTGACAAAAACAGCCTGGTCCCGCTTCTCGTCATCAGTGCGCGCGCGCACGAACCTCGCACAAGTGCTGCATGACGTGCGCGCCGACGCAGCGCTCACCTTCGACTGGGTGTTCCTCCTGCTGGTCGCTGCCTTCGTCGCTGCTATTGGACTGGTCGAGAACTCGACTGTCATATTAGTCGCTAGCATGCTTATTTCACCACTTATGGTAAGTTCTTAAAAAAAAAAATTAAAACCTACAACATCCTCGAACAAGTCAATCCTTATAATTATAATCACACATAGATCTATTTTTATAAAGGACAGGTCGAAGGTTGGGCTTGTCCATGCAATAATTGTAGCATAAATCCCTACCACAAACTTTAGAGCAAATAACGGAAGAGCTATCCAAAAAAATATAACGTTTATCACATTTCTACGATGATTGCGAATTACACTAGATCACATTAGAAGCATGCATTTAAAACCTTTTCTTAGATTATCATTATTCGACATACGACGACCACCACAAACTATACGAAAATCATGCTCACACACTTTCTCTGGTTCTCAATTTTTCATCTTAATACAATGTCTTTCAGGGTCCAATTACAGCGGGTACCCTGGGCACAGCCGTCAAAGACCGTTCTCTACAACTTATTGGTGTAAAGAACGAGTTCCTGGGTCTGTTCCTATCCCTCGTCATGGGCTTCCTGTTTGGTCTCACCATCTGCGCCATCGACGAGCGATACGGAGTGGTCGAGGTCTGGCCCACTAGTGAGATGATATCAAGGTATGTAAGTTGTTATAAACTCCACGCTTTTATGAAAATATAACGCATAAAGCTCTTGACCACGAAGAACACGCTCAACATGTGTGTTGAAAGGAACTACTTAAAGCATGACTCAAGCAGTGTTGGGCATTAATCAGTTAATATTTTAATCATCTTAGTAATTGATTGAAAATTTAATTGCAATTCATTTAATCACAATTAATATGTTAGTTGCATATTACAATTAATTAATTTAAAGTTAATTGCAAGATACAACAACTAACATTTTATTGTTGTAAGAATCAATTAAAATTAACAATTAATAATCATGTTTCACTGCTGCACCCGCAAATACCATGTATACGATCTTTCTTGTTGCTACTTGTTTGGTCTTTCTTGTTTTTTTTCTATTTACGAGAAACATCAACATAATCATCATCATCATATCAGCCAAAAGACGTCCACTGCTGTACATAAGCCGATTTAGAACGATTTAGCGCAGCCTGGAACCAACGGCTTCCTGCTGACTATGCTAGATCATCAGTCAAATAGAGCCACCCCTCCATCTTATATTATAAATATTAAACAAAAAAAGTTTAATTGCAGGAATAATTAACGATTGATTAATTGTTAATTGAAAAACTAACTGTTAACAATTAATTATTTGTTAATTGAAAATTTACAGTTAATAATTAATCAATTGTTAATTGATATTTCACAATTAACAATTGACCAATTGTTATTGTTAATTGTACCTTGCAATTAAATTTTGCCCAACACTGGCCCCAAGTAACCGCGACGCGACGTCCCGCCCCAAGGAACCAAGTGACAAACGCGTGTGTCACTCGACGCGAGTTGCATCGTGAGTCGCATCGCCTGAGGTCGAGACGGAGCCTGAGGACTCCCACGTGACACTACCCCAGAGCATCGACAAACACTATGGCAAAGAAAAGCTGTTAGATACCTATATGGTAACTACCTAAAGTACCTAAGCTGCTGTTCGGCATTGAACCGTTTCAATCGTTTGCCTAATAACAAACGTAAAACTAGTTCAAACTCATAGTGTGACAGGCAGTAAAGTTGTTGTCACCGCAGCGAGCTGATTGAGACATTTCATGATGCATTCATCATTCTGCTGTCTAACAACATTTGCAGAACAATAGATACAACATCTTGATTTGATCTTGACTGTTAGTTATGACAGAATAACCAATTAGCTGGGTTGAATAGATCATTAACACACAGCCAAGCACCTATTATTCATAGCTTAGTAGGTATTGCAAATAAATAGTGAAGATAAGGGGATTTCTTCGAGCAATTTGTGAAATAAAAAATAAGGATATTTCGAAGGACTGATGGGGATAAGCCGATATCCAAGTATAGGCAAATTAAGGACAGAACACCAAGCCAAGTCGGGCACACTTTCTCACGTCAAGCCGTTTGAGATATGATTCATCATTGTACAATGTAATTTCATCATCTGCCTAGCCTTTACCCAACTATATTGGGGTCGGCTTCCAGTCTAACCGGATGCAGCTGAATACCAGTATTTTACATGGAGCAACTGCCTATCTGACCTCCACAACCCAGTTAGTACTAGGTAATACGATACCCCTTGGTAAGACTGGTTGTCAGACTTTTTGGGCCACTGACTACCTGTAACGACTGTCAAAGATCTACAAATGACAGCCGGGACCAACGGCTTAGCGTGCTTTCCGAGGCACGGAGGAAACTCGGTATGTAATGGGCGGTCACCCATCCACAGACCAACCTAGGCAAGCACGGCTTAACCTAAAGATCGACCCGAGCGGCTGTTATTATTTAGCCACGAGCTCCTCCATTTAGCCACGAGCTCCTCCGTACAATCTCTGTACAATGTAATTTATTGATGGAAATTAGATTATGTTATAAAAACATTTTTATTCAAAAATGAATGACAAGATAGAAGATAATTGTTCATGAAAAAATCCAAGGGGAAAGTAATTAGTCGTTCCATTCAACAAACTTGACAAAATGACAAGGCCTAAGTTGTTAGAAGAAAAACGATTTTAATTGTTTCTATGAAATCGGCATCACGTAATTTTTCACAAATTCTAAAAGTCTTAAAAGCGCTGCTGCACAGCAGCCCTTGTCTAAGCTTCGCAGGTGTTTTGTAGTATGAAAATAGGTAGCAATAAATTAAAAAAAATATCCACCGCGGCCCACAGCTACGCACGAATGCTTACCTAGTAAACAAATGAACCGCGCAGCGTTAACGTACCGTCCCGTCCTAGGTAGCAGTAGATGTGGCAGTAGTGGACGGTCGACCTTATTCTTAGAACACTAAGAAGGTTTCAACCAATGAAACTGAACGCGGACACTCAAACAGTACATCTAAATGGAAATTAAAAGCTGTCAGTCTAAAGTTTGCGAATTTTGCGGGTTAGCTGAAGAGTTTTTATTTTATTTATTTAACAATTTATGTACACACTAAAATACAGAAAAGAAGAAAGGAACAGAAAATAGTACAAAGGTGATGCTTATTTCTAAAGAAATCTCTTCCAGCATACCTGCGAAAGGAGATACTAAAAAAGAGATGTAGACATAGTGTGTAAAAGAAGAAGATAAAATGGAATACATAAAACGTAAAGCAGAACTATTTAAACATAATAATATAAGAATATACTAACATACTTATAAATACAAAGATAAAACATAACAATACTGTAAATTTTAATACAATAAAATAAGTAATAATAAATACTTATGCAACTATGACGAAATGGATAGATTATGTTTTTGTAATTTAAAACCTAAAAACCCGATAACTCAATATTACCCTGTTGTTCTTGATTCCAGGTGCGAGTTCCGTTCTTTATGGGTGGGTGTTCTGGTGGCGATTCCCAGTGGTGCAGGAGTGGCGCTGGCTGTACTTGGAGAGTATACATCATCACTCGTTGGTGTTGCCATATCCGCTTCGCTGTTACCTCCTGCTGTTAATGCTGTAAGTGTAATATGACAGTCTATATGTTTACTTCTGGGTACCACATGAACTGGTGACCGCGGGCCGATGACCTGATGGCGTACGTCGCAATCGCATTCAAAACGTACGATGTCACTCCAAAACATTTTTTACTTTTCCATCATATTTATCACTGGTAATAAGACGCTTTGTCTAGGTCCATTGTGCAAGAATCACGATGTGGGGATGACTGGTATCTCCTACAGTGGATCTGACCACATGAAATGAAGACTAGTAGAGCCTATTTTGAATTTCATTCGTTTTCAAAACTTATTAACCTTTTCACCGCCAATGTACACAGAACGCGATGCCTCGCCAGCGCCAAGCTATAATTGTATAACGAAGTATACAGTAAACAGTAGTGATCAGGGTATCGTCATATCGATGAATGAGATTTACACGCTTTAAATACAGTACTTTTATGTTTGATAGGTAGTTAAAAATTAAGAGTTTCTGATGAAGTCGTGGCGCTGGTTGCACGGAAATCTGGAACTTCTATTGAAGTCCGTGGCGGTGAAAAGGTTAATGGGTTTTGAAGTGGTTTCCTTTTAGAATTTCCAATCATTGCTAGAGGTTAAAACATACTACCTACATAGAATGGTCTGGACCGTTCATTTTATTAGTTTCTTCCATATGCCATTCTGGATTCTTCCCTTCAACTCATACCCCTATCAGGATAGGTACCTATATCAAAAATATATTCGGTTTATGTTTATAATCATCGCTCTTAAATTAGAGTGTGAAATTTAGGGATGCTCTAAATCAGGAATTTGTTTGACGTAGGTTCTAGTCTAACAAAATTAGATCAAGGGATACCAAAATAAAAATTATCTAGATAAGTAGATTACCTTCTATTTCTAAAACTTTCGTATTATTAGAAAGGGCGCAGTTATTATAATAAGACAAATCAAATCAAATTTAACAATTTAATCAATTACAATAGGATGTTATAATAAAATGGTCAGTTCGCTACATTTTACTCGAGAGCATACAAATAATAATAATAAAGTTAGTTGTGTCGAAACCACTGACACATTTAAAATAAAATAACTCAATTACTAACATAATAACACACAATTCCTTACGCACTAACACACAATTACCAATGTCAACATAATAATAATCTAAATGTTCAGTTGATAACTTAAATCTACATTGATAACAACAGAAACAGCCAATAAAATAACTCAATTACTCACATACTAACACACAATTACCAATGGCAACGTAATAATCTAAATGTTTAATTACTAACTTAAATCAATATTGAAAACAAAAGAACAAAAGACTAGGGTTTGACTTGTGTGGGGGGGTTACATTAGGTAGACTACCTATGAAATTGACCTAGGAACAGAATTAAGAGATTTTGCAACAAGCCAAGACAAGCATAAGAAATAGCACAATGCATCTCACAGACACCCCCCACACCCACAGCAGTCGTCTAATGCAGTAAGTGGGTTGTAGACGTCAGATAGGTAGTAGTCGCTCCATCATCATCATCATCGTCATTTCAGGCGAAAGACGTCCACTGCTGGGCATAGGCCTCCCACAAGTGTCGCCACATTGACCGGTCCCGTCCGACTCGCATCCAGCGGATCCCTGCAACCTTCACCAGGTCATCGGTCCACCTAGTGGGAGGCCTTCCAACGCAACGTCTTCCGGTTCCCGGTCGCCACTCTAGAACTTTTCGGCCCCATTGGCCATCCGTTCTGCGAGCAATGTGCCCTGCCCACTGCCACTTAAGTTTGGCAATTCTTCGGGCTATGTCGGTAATCTTGGTTCTCTTGCGGATGTCCTCTTTTCTGATTTGATGAGTCGCTCCATGTTTGTGTGATACTGGTTTTCAGCTGCATCCGGTTAGACTGGAAGCCAACCCCATCATATTTGGGAAAAGGTTAGGCAGACGATGATTACAAAGACTCATCTGCAGGCAGGTGTTTAGCTACAGATAAGCCATTGAATTAAAGAATGCGCAGGACAGTCCAACTTTGTTCCCACATTCATATTTAAATCAAATCAAAATCAAAAATGTTTATTTGCAAGAAAATACATACAAAACAATTATCCTGCAACAAAAGACCACATATTATAAACACACAGAAATGTACATAACTTCAGGCCTGAATTCCTGGGGGAGTTGAACAGACGAGTGTAGAGCTACGCCTACGTCCGTGATGCCGAGTGGTGTGTAACGCAAAGTCTCGAACAGAATTCCACCAATTCTAGGGTCTCTTATGGGCCATGGCGCTGACCCGTCTGATGGTGACGTCACAAGAGGAGCGCTGGCAGGTGGTGCAGCCCTCAGAGCTGGCCGTGCTCGGCACCGCGTCCCTGTGCCTGACGCTCGTCAACATCGTGTGCATCTTCCTCGCAGGAGTCGCTGTGTATAAGGTACAGTT
This sequence comes from Noctua comes, assembly GCA_963082995.1. NCBI lineage: Eukaryota > Metazoa > Arthropoda > Insecta > Lepidoptera > Noctuidae > Noctua > Noctua comes. The sequence continues at coordinate 11,374,177 of OY720281.1, read as the reverse complement.
ACTTGTTGTCACACTGTCATCTCTAACAACAACGACACAACACATGACAACTTATGACAACATTGTAGAAGATAAATATTTTGATCCATACAGGCTTATGACGTCAGACGGCCTTCTAAACGTTCGGGAATCTTCGAAAGTAGCTTTATATCCCACTAGCTGTTGCCCGCGACCTTCGTCCGCGTGAAATTTTATAGCCTATAATCTTCCTATACAACGTGTAACATAATAAACGCAAGACCTCCCGTGTGGTCTCTCGCACCATGAAACTAAACGTCTTTTGTTCTACAAGTTCTTGAAATTCGCAAAAAAAAAAATACTTTCTATAGGAACGGACGCAATCAGCTGATCCACATGTATGGTAAAACTAAAAAATAAAAATCGGTTGTCTGTAAAGTCGGTTTACTGACGATAGTTGAACGTGACAACGTCACAAGAAAATACTGATGGAATGGTTGCATTTTTCAAAAAATTAATGTGCGTTGAGCAATTGTTTTAGAAAATTGATTGATTTGATTGTTTTTGTTCATTTTTTCGTGCGTGCAGCCGGCTCCATCGAATTATAAGACGTAGTCACGTCAAAAGTTATGAATTTCCAAAAGTCATAGAACAAAAGTTGTTCAGTTTCATGGTCTGAGACACCACACGAGAGGTCTTGCGTTTATTACGTTACACGTTATGGGCTATCCAACACTAAAAGATTTTTTCAAATCGAACCAGTAGTTCCTGAGATTAGCGCGTTCAACCAAACAAACTCTTCAGCTTTATAATATTAGTATAGATATGGATTTTTTATCAACCTTCAGAAGGGGAAGCTCATGTGGAATTGCAGTCATTGACAGTCGTTACGGGTAAACCCGAAAGTCTGACAAACAACGTTTTTATCATGAGGTATCTTGTTACCCACTAACTGGGTTATGGAAGCAGTGACTCCTTGTAAAATAGTATTTAGCTCCAACCGGTTCCAGACTGAAAGTCAGGTCGGTAAATTCCAAAAAGGCTAGGAAGATGATAATGGTCGTAAGAGATCACATGTCGGGTGGAAACTCAAGGCGGGACTGATCGAAAGAATACCGTGGCCCTGGAACACAAAGGCCAAAGAAGGAACATGGATGGGTTTTAGTCAGTACAAGTCTGAGACTCCCTTCCGCTCCGCCCAGAGTGGGAAATCATCAAATGAGCCATTTGATGATTACAAATCCGAAAAAAAAAAAAACAGTATAAATACATCTAAGTACCTCTGCCCAAGGTGGTATCTAAACTTTTGTATCTCAGGAGTAGTTTATCTAAAGTAAGGGTTGAGTAAAACTTTAATCAACATCAACACTAATCGCCTTCAGTACTTACTTATTATGTTTAAAGTTAAACGAGAAAACAATATCATTAACACTGAAAACGGAATATTTACAATGTTTAGGTACTAGTTGTTTTGAGTTCCCGGCATTTCGACACTGTTGCTTGCTAGCAACAGCGCCGATTATCCGTGATGATGGTGTTGCATAATCACGGATAATCCACTTAGTAACCATGGTAAATTCCCTTTTCAGTGTTAATGATAATGTTAGTGAAATAAATAAAAAAAAAAAAAATAAAAAAAAAAAAAGGAAATAATGTTAGTGACCGTGTCAGTTAAAAAGAGAAAACAATAGCTTACCTACTTTAACACACGCCATCACCCGTCAAGAGGAGGATTCCTTGAAATTCCAAGTTGAAACTTTCGAGGACCTATTATACTTATTGTGCTTCTGAGATTGTCGTTTGCACTTGATTTCCCAAGACTCTTTGTTCCTGATTTGCATTATCAAATAAGCAATTCATTCATGGAAGTAAATGAAGCTACTTATGGAATTAGCGTCAATACATGTGAAAAAAAAGTTGTTGAAGACTGCACAAAGCTTGATTGAAGTGGCTAACTAGCACAATTAAGGTCAGATATAAGTTGGTAGACAATAGGCATATTTCCGGAAAAAATCTAACTAGTACATCAGATAGATTTCCAAAAAATATTGGACACGTATTTTTTCTCTTTTCACGAAAACTAAAAATTAAGACGATACAGTGGGTCGAAAACTCGTGTGACGTCATACTTCAGTACACTTTTACAGAAAACTGACGTCACAGGTCTCCACTCATGATCTTTGATGCGTTTTATCTTCGTCAATTTTTATTGATTTGATAAAACAAAAAATACGTATCCAATATTTTTCGATAATCTAACTGACGGACTAAATAGAATCATATTGTTTTTACACAGGAAACGCGGAAATCCCTATTTCCGGTTTCTAGTCAACTTTGAGCACGATAATTTATTTATTTATTTACACTTCAAGCACAAAAGCACATTGGCGGACTTAATGCCATAGGCATTTTCTACCAGTCAACCTTTGGGTGATGCAGAGACAAACAGTGGTAGGTGTATCTGAAAATAGTTTTAATTAATAATACGATTAGCTATAAGTAGTAAATATAAAATACTATAAATATATAACAAATACTATAAATACATATTAAAATTTTGATAAATGAAAATAGACATTTACACGAATATACTAAAATAAAAACACAAACAATGGGGAAAACATTACCGTAGTCGATAATGTCACCTACGTTTGGCAATTGTGGGCCATGGTGGGCATAGAAAAGCAATCCTTGGCTTATAGGGTAATATTCGGTCAGGTACTAGCAGTAGGTAAAATAGTTTAGCTACTTATGGTGGGTAGTTTTAATATAACTCTTGGAATTATATCATGATAAAACTCGCTCGTGTATTCAGTTTTAATTAATCGGTCTTTGTCAACAGGTAAAAGAAGTCAGTCCTCTGGACAGAAAAGACATCTCATGGTGGAAGGCCAACAGAACTCGCATGCAAGCCAAACAAAACAAAGATAATTCAAATTGGGATGCGTACAAGTAAGTAGTACCTATTTAATGAATAAGAAGTTTAAGCAGAATTTAAACTGCAAGGTCGCTCTTCTTCCAGGGCTGCGGGACTGTTCGAAAGCGAACCGCGGCCCTGGAACACAAAGGGCAAAGAAGGAACATGGATGGGTTTTAGTCAGTACAAGTCTGACACTCCCTTCCGCTCCGCCCAGAGCGGGAGGGGGGTCATTTAATGACAATCCATCCGAAAAAAAAAAAGTCTCTCTTCTTGCGTTGTCTAAAAGACTATCATTTTCCGGGCCTTTTATCAGTTTATTTAAAAACTAGCACTACACCCGCGAGTTCGTCCGCGAAAATTGTAATAGCTCGGCTAATATGCATGATATCTTTATAATTTATATATAGCACTCACGAATAATGTAGCTTTCTACCAGTGAAACAATTTTTAAAATTAGTTCATTACTTCCGGAGATTACCCCCTACATACAAACAAATTTTACCTCTTTATAATATTAGTATAGATATAGATAAAATGCTACATAGGCATCACCAATATGTAAATGTGAATTCGGTGGTCTCCCACGACCATTCACGCCTACCTACTATAATTACAAGCATTTTAGAAATGCACTAAAACCTGAAACTCTCTAAACATGAAGAAAGCTAATCGATAGTAACAATTGACTTATTTATTCCTTGCAGCAAATGGTATGAAGAAAATTCGAAAACAAAAAAAAAATGTAATGAAGAACAAGTATTTCCAAAAACTACAAATCCTGGGCTGATAGATGACTGCACACCAGCAACCTTCCGAAGACGGCCGAAGTCGACGCTCATCAAGCAATTAAGAGCACAAAATATAGATGGTTACTCTCTTAATACAGAGTGGGTTCATACTTAACACATAACATAACATCACGCCTGTAATTCCCGAAGGATTAGGCAGAGGTGTACCTAATAGTACACCCACATTTCTCCAGTTATTTTTAAGTCCCATGTTATTGGGGGCGAGTCTATTGCCATCAGCCAGGCATAAATCCTGACTCCGTGGCTGCTACTGAGAAAGTCTTGATGGAAAAACCCAATCACAATTTGCCCGACCCGGGAATCGAACCTCATGCTCAGCAGTAGTGATTGCGACCACTAGACCAACGAGGAGTCTCCTACTTAACATCATAACCACAGCATAACCTTCATCATCTGCAATCTACCTAGCCTTTTCCCAGCCGTGTTGGGGTTGGCTTCCAGTCTAACCGGATGCAGCTGAATACCAGTATTTTACATGGAGCGACTGCCTATCTGACCTCCACAACCCAGTTAGTACTGGGTAATACGATACCCCTTGGTAAGACTGGTTGTCAGACTTTTGGACCACTGACTACCTATAACGACTGTCAAAGATCTACAAATGACAGCCGGGACCAACGGCTTAACGTGTTTTTCGAGGCACGGAAGAAACTCGGTACGTATGTAGGTTGTGGGCGGTAACCCATCCACAGACCAACCTAGGCAAGCGCGGCTTAACCTGAAGTTTCATCCGAGCGGCAACCACATAACCTTACTATCTATTTCACCATGTTTTAGCGGGAGCAACTCCCTTAGATACTACTACACCCGTCATACTACGATTGCGTTTGGTATGTACGCGTGCCTACTAATGTTAGTTTACTTTTTTCAGATTACCAGACGTGTACATACCAATAGACATCGAAAAAGTTGATCTGGAGACACGTTCTAGCGAAACTGGCGACAGTGATAGCACAAAGATATTGGAGTGTGACAGTGGCTCGCCTAACAAAGGCGAGTTTTCACCAAACACAGAAGATTTTAGCCATAGCTATTATAATTTAGGGTTCGAAAAGGGTGAATGGGTAAAGGTACCTGCACCCCAGTACCCCACCATAGATCCTTCGCTAAATTACACGGTTAATGCAAAAAGTGGAGTGCTTTTAGTTAAGAAGTCATATGATGTGTAATGCACTAATTACGTTGAATTTATTAGTTGATTAGGTTTTAATTTATTTTTTGTTCAATTTGTTTTGAATAACAAGTTGTAAATGGACCCTTAACGAAGCCGTTCACCAAGCATTCTGTACAACAAACTCTGAGTAAAAATTATTGCTGGGAAACGACTTTTTTTTGGGGGTGGAAAGTCACGTTTTAGGGTAAGACTCAATGTAAAGTACTCAAAACATTGTGCTAATGGATGCATTAAATAATATGGGGGTCATGGAGGTATTTTAAATAAAGTGATAACATGAAAAACTTGTACTAAAAAATAAAACTTGTGAAAATGTTGGAAGTTTGACCCCCAATATCTCTGTAACTAGAAGGAACTTGTTCTCGCCGTCATTGAAACGGCGAGAACAAGTTCCTTTCGGCTTTGTTAAGAGTATTTTTACACCCAAGATAATTTATGTTTTAATAAATCTTTTTATAGCTGATATTTACCATTGTTTTATTCTCTTTGTAAAAGAAAATGGTTTGTACTCATATTTAATCATTGTTCGATTAGACGTAATATTCATAAGCTGAATACTAATTAATAGGTTAAATACAAACTGATAAAATTCTGCTCTAAATACACGTGGTGGAACATTCCAAGCACTTGGCTTATTTTTAGCTGAAGACTACAGTGCACTAAGTGAACGAATACGGCACGGGTACTTAATATTCAAGATACAAGCCTCTACATACATTAACAACAGACATTAATAGCACACACATGCCTAGACTATCCAGACTTCAAACATCACCCTATCTATGAGTAGGTAGGTAAGTAAATGTGTTTAGAACAGAACACCCCACGCTGTAATCGAACGCGACAACATCATTACGCTTCGAAGCGTTAATTGTTTAACGAAGGTTTTAATTAAGTGTCGCTTATATGCTAAACGGTTTGTTTAGTTCCGTCAGACATCGGGACACCTTCAGTCATCCGTTTACACTCAAACTCGTTTAGTCAGGAACAGCGAAAATGCCTGCCGGAGTCATTTTCGTAGTGTACATACCTTCAAGCAATTATGAACATATTCTAAGATTTGGGAAACCGAAGGACTTGATTCCCGTTGAAGATACCGCCCTGAAGCCGGCTCGATTAGCTGTTGAGTTGAGAAATAAGAAATCAAGAAGCATTCCTGTACATTTAACGCAACAGTACTATAATGAAGGATACAGTCAGCCTTTGGAAAACATTGACGAAAGTGACGAAGTTTTTACTATGGAAAATGTAAGTGCATTCGATTTCACAGTGGTTGCCAATTTATTTGGGCATCATTCTTCTATGAATTACCGCAATAAATCTAGGTATAAATAGAATTCAAAATAATTGACATCACTATCGTTCAACACTAGACACAATATTGCTAATGATTTCGAAGTTATTAACCGAAAGTTCAAACCAAACTGATTGTTAAGAATTTTATTGGCCCCTACTACTAGCATCTCTTGCTCAAAGCTGGACTTGGATTGAGTTTGGCAATAGCCACGTACTTAACATAGCTACATATGTCATCGATTCACTCAGATGCTAGAAAATATGTAAAAGTGCCCGTGACAAAATAAATGCCTGAATGAAAATCCGTTGTACGAGTAAGTTAATCAAAGCTCAGCCAGACGCCAAGAGTTAAAATAATATCGAATCATATTTAAGCGTCCATTTAGATGTCGCTTAGCGTTGGTGACGAGGACATAAAATAGTTTACGTTGTACGCAGATTCTACAAGAACTACTCAGTAAGTTACACGTGGAGCACGTGGTTTGGATAAGTGACAAAGCCGGCAATTATTTCGAGATCGTCTTCCCATTGCCAACTGGCGATCAATGCGAGACGATGCTGCACTGTCTCACCCAACTCGGAATCGGAGTGCGATGCAAATCTATTGTCAGGTAACCACCACTGGATACTTGTGTGTTCCTCTGTGGCCGGACCACAGTTTAGTACTCAGATGCTATAGTTCGAAATAATGGAAGGTCACTTATATAAGTACATGTAGGTAGGGGGAGGGGGAGGGGAGGGAAGGAAGGGGAGGGTCATAGGAACCCCCCGAGGGGGGGGGAAATTCGTCGGAAATATATATAGTTTTTTTTTAATGATTTTTAAAAGGGATATATTTATTTTTGAGTTATACTAATACAAGCTTTAAAATCAGTAATTTTATACATACGGGACACCTGCTGATGGGGGCGGAGGGGGAGAGGAGTACCCCCGCCCTGTAGTTTCGGTCGGACTTACCATTTTTTTTTTGTTAAATTGTAACCTTACTTTTTCTGTCCCTATTTTTCAGGGAGGAAAGGGTAGGGGAGTAAGAACCAGTACTTCTGCCTTATCTCCGGCGCTGCGGGAATAGCAGCCCCTTCGCCTTTGCGTAACAAAGTCACAGGCGATCACGCTCCCCTCCGCAGGCTGGGGCTGCCCTCCCTCCGCGCCTCCGGGCTCTAAAAAACACTCTAGGGGTAGGACATACCAAGACCACGGCGTGTCGGGGTTGACAAATTCGGTTCTGAATTCAAGTTCGTTGTAAGGCTACATTTACTTTACTTTTAAATTACATGCACATTTGACCAATTCTGTAGTGTCAGTTTTTTTTGTAATAGCATTGTGTGCTTTGCTCACTGCACATTCCACACGTACGTTATATTCTATGCCAAAATAGTATGTGGTGTGAACCAAAATAGTCTGTGGTGTGAAATATCGTCGTTTTCAATACAATGCCATCAATAATTCTACAATTAATATCTCCGAAACTATTCATTTCCGACGGTTGAAATTTTGCAAATCGTTTTATTATATTAGTAGGAACCTACAATAAAAATTACAACATCCTAGGTTAATGTACAGATATAAGTGACTAGCCGAAATAATACCTACCTAAAGTCTACTTTCATCGGAATATACATAATTCTATCCCGTAACGGCGGACTAAATTCTCTGCAGGTCTGTATTGGATAGCATTGCTGTAGGTAGTAACTAGTATCGCATTTCACGACTTATGCACATAGGTTTCGTCTAGCGCCTCCGTAAATAGGTACCTACCTAAACGCGTGAGCTGAAAGTATGAAAGAAATATTTAGAGCAAAACTTGCCTCGAGCGGTCATTAAAATACTTCCTTGAATCTATGCGATAATTTATTATTTCCTACTTGTACCGAATGAAGAGAAAATGGAACTGAAAACCATATCGAACTGGAAGTAGAAACTTTGAACTTTGGAAAATCTTGTTAAAGCATATAGGAATGAAATACCTACTTCAAAAACCGTATTCTGTTGCAGTGTACTTCCCTGTGACGTAGTTCACTCAGCAATACCGAATGAACAGATCACTGAAGATTCAGAATTGTAAGTAAAGTAGACTACAGACCACACCTACCTAATTCATTTCAACTTGGGCATCATTCTGAAACCTACTTATTTCTCGTAGACAAAAGTCGGAAGATGCAACGCGATGGAGAAGCTTCGTGGAATCCATTAGATCCAAACTGACTGTCAAGCAGGTTGTCGATGGAGTGCGTGGCGCTGGAGAGCTGTCTTTCGATTACCTTACGCTAATTATAACGGCTGAGTGAGTATGAACATGTATCATCATCACAATAAGCATACTCAGCGGTACTCCCTTTCTTCTCCTAAAATTGTTTGACCGAAAATCATTATCCATAACACGTTTGCTATAAACTTCAGTAACCATAATGTTCGAAACCCCGAAATTTTATTTAACATAATTATCTTTAGTTCTAATAGTATTCTGTCATAATATCGAGTACTATAATAATTGAATCTCCTAATTTTACATGACCTAAAGTCATATGTCCTAAGTATTGTGTTAAATAATGAGTATTATTCCGAAAGTCCATTTATTTTTTTAGTCTTAAAACATTTGCTAAAAATTAGGTTTTAGGCTGAGCGCAGACTTGAGTCAAGATAGTCTTAAGAAAGACTATTGCTTCACATAAAGTATGAAGCCGCGCAAACTTGAAACACTTAAAACTGTCGTGACTCAAGTCTGCGTACAGCCTTAGTGACAGAAACGAATCGCTGTAAATCCGACTCCACGCAGTCTTGTCTGCTCTACCCCTATAGTGTACACCGCAGCTTCGGCTTGCTGGCCGGCGAAGCCGGCCAGCCTCAGCCGCGGCGGCGAGTGTTACAACCACCTGCTCCTCAACTCGCGGGCCGCCTCGCCCCTCCGCGCCTACGCGATTTTAAATTACACTATAGGGGTAGAGCAGACAAGACTGCGTTCTCGCCGGAGCCGTGACAGAAACCATGCCTGCTGCATGTTGCATGCTTGCTTGCATGCTGCTTGCTTGCTTGCATGCTGAATGCTGCGTGCTTGCTTGCACGCTGCATGCTTGCTTGCATGCTGCATGCTTGCTTGCATGCTGCATGCTTACTTGCATGCTGCATGCTTGCTTGCATGCTGCATGCTTGCTTGCATGCTGCATGCTTGCTTGCTTACAAAAACCACATGTTTACAATCAACTGCTTTATTGAGTCCATGTATAATATATTTATCCCGAAGAATATTATTATTATAAATAAACATTACTTCTGTAATTTGAATTTAGGACTTCTAACTTTTATTGAAAACGGTTTTATGTCTTTTGTATATTATTGATTCTAATATTTATGACAAAGGGATTTAGAACATATTATATTTAGGGATTTCAATTTTATGGCATGTGACATTATGTGATATTAAGTTCGGGTAAGTTATCATTCGGACAAATGATGATTAGGACAAAAAAAGTTATGGCACTTTAAATTATGGATAAAAAAGTTAGGTGACACAATAGAGAACCATACTCAGCTAATAACGTTCCATAACACTCTACACTGTAGGTAGAGTGTTATGGTAGAGTCTACAGGGATATGAGAGACACATCACACAGGCCTCAACACTAAGAGGGAGTGAGCCATAACATAATCCACCACGCGGGTCCAGTGGTAGATATCGCATGTCTTCGAATTTTCTGTAGCGGTTTCTTCACGATGTTTTCCTTCATCATTTTAGAGCATTGTTGATGAAATAAATTACACAAAGTGAAGTGCCTACTTAGGTTCGACCACACGAAATGAGCAGCCATCAATAAAATGATCTACTAAGAATCCTGTCTCTTTAATATGGACCTAAGCTATGATGTAGCTAGCTGCTGATTGCCTTAATCATCCATCTTAGGTTGACTGAGAGATCGCTGACTGCGATATACATTTGTATATGGTTGTCAACACAGCAACACTTAGCTATCAATCAACTAGGTGCAATCTGCAATGTGGCTATCGTCATTAGGTATCTGTAAAATCTTCAGTCATTTTTATTAGTAGGTACCTATCATTTACGGAGTTGGCACCTTGACACGTTTTATTACGATTAACTTTAATTTCCATATTTATGCTATAAATAGGTATCTATGTTTAAATATTTTATTAATAAACTGTAAATTATGTTTCAGTTCGCTTGCTGCCTTAGGTCTTGTAGAAAACAATGCTTCGAATATTGTGGCGGCCATGTTGGTCTCCCCGCTCATGGGACCCGTAATGTCTATCACATTCGGTGTCATCATATCTGATAGGAGCCTGGTCAGGAGTGGTTTCGAGAGTCTGATCTTAGGAATGTTCCTTTCTCTGCTGTTTGGGTTCATATTTGGATTGATACTGGGGAGTACTGACATGCCCTGGGGGTTTGGGGACTGGCCTACTGAAGAAATGAAAGGACGGTAAGTGAATAGGTTCCACAACATTCATGATTCCCTGTGATTAGTTAAACTCTTCGTCAATATTGAAAGTTTAACATAACTTTTTTAAGAAAACTAGCCCCTAGTTTACATAAAACAATTTCAGTAGCTTAGTTTTCAGAGTACTAATATTATGAAACGTTTAGTAGGTAAGCAAACCGAACTTAAAACACTTTTGGGAATAAGTAACCGGTTATGAAACATGAGTTTCTTCTCATTCTTCTATCAAATTTTAATGGACGGACCTTTATTTCTAGAGGTAATGTCCGGTCTCTTTGGATGGGTGTGCTTTGGGCTCTGACGTCAGGCACAGGAGTCGCACTGGCCTTACTCCAGGGCAGTGCTGGACCGCTCATCGGTATAGCTATCTCAGCTTCTTTGTTACCACCCGTAGTAAATTGTGTAAGTATTCTTAATATATGGGTGTTTCTCCTCAATTTACCTGCCTGTCTCAAGCGTGAATGCTGAGTATGGGTCCTGCTAGTTGGATCTCTTGACCAACTGCTGTTAGGTTTACCCACTAACAATTTCTGAATAGCCTGGATTTCTGCCTGATTGTTGAGTACAAGGTCGCTCCTTTTGCCTGGGTTTTTAAATCACTACAAAATGTGGGTTTTTTTACCCTTACCCAATCCTTTTGGAAAACAGAGGCGTGATATGGATGTAATGTGTGCTAAAATTTTAGGACCTAGAAAGACTCCTTTATTTTTTTAGGGATTATACTGGGCATTGGCGTGCATATGGCTGCTTTACCCAGGAGTCAAGGTTCCGCATATAAAAGGCGAAGCTTACATTGGGAATTCATCCTATACGCCTTTATACCACGATTATCTTCCGATTGAGTTTGCGGTTAATGGTAAATATGAATGATCTTTGCTTAAATTATCCTATAGCATCTGTGTAGGTAGGTACATGTATAAAAAATAAACAGTAGCCGTATATTATAAACAGGTAAAGCTAGTACAATCTACACGAGGCCTATGTGGGTTTAATAAATAATAATTGATTTATTGCAAGGTTGTGCTGACGCCTGTTGAATAAGTCTTTGTTATGTTCTATCAGCGTTTAAAACAAAATAAAGTGGATTTCAATGCCTGAACTATGTAATCTGAAATGATTGAACTATGAAGTTACCTACTGCAGACAGCAGAGATACTCTTCAGGCACCTTTGAATCTCTTTTTTTTAACACAGGCATAGTAAGCTGCTGTCTAACAATAGTGAACGTTATCTGCATATTCATAACGGCCATAATATTCCTGAAGATCAAGGAAGTGGCGGCACCGTACACCTCCACTCCTGACCTCAGAAGGTTTTGGGAGACCGACATCAAAGTGGCGAGGGAAGCCAACAGAGCCAACTTGCATAAGGCGGAAGACGACGAGCGGGCCGAGTAAGATCTTATTATACTAGTCGAGATGACCTAGAACCTAATATTCAAAGATGTTTGACAGCTACCAACCCGCACTGGGCCTGCGTGGTAGATTACATCCTATGCAGTCCTACTCTTAAAAAGCAGCCCTGTGGTTCAGGAGTGGTGACATTTTACGCTAATTATATTTATACTAGCCGACTAAGACGGTAAGAAAAGTGAGTGGAATGTAGCCCACCAGCTTGCATAGCACACTCAATAGCCGACCAAGTTATTTAGACAACCGGAGGGGTATAGAAGACACATTAACACGTAGCTTTGAACCTAGGATTTATACATAACCACGCAAAATACGCGCTTTGGACGTGCAGTTGCGGATACCAGTCCGATATACAATACATACCATACTTAACCACGCACTCTTATAGCAGATAAATAATATACCATCTAGTTTGTAGGCACCATTTGCGGTTAGACCTCAGACCATCTATCAAATAAATCGACAAAGGCTGCAGCTGCAACTATAGGTACATCACCTTGACTGAGCTGCCCTCTTAAATTACTCAAATCATGATAATAGTGAAACCCCCAACTCAAACCATTTATTTCAATTAGACCATTAAAGGCTCTTTTGAAGGTCAAAAACAAAAAGATGAAGCTACTTCCTCCTTTTGACATTCGGTAGAGTAAATCTTATGCATTTCGTTTTTTTCACCATTTAATATTAAATTATTAGCAGTGGACCAATTACGAACCTGCAGTAGGGCGAAGACCTACAGTTCAAATTCGTCAAACATTTGCGGATGACATCTCGACGATCAGCAGTTGTCTAATTATCTTGGCTGTCTGGTAGAGAATTACCTTGCATGCAATATAAAGTGACGTATTTTATGGCAGTTTGTCAATATAATTATTATCACATCAATAATATTAATACTATCTTATCTTCTTTGCTAAAATATTTGCTACTGTTTTCATTGTGCTGGCGATATATGGACTTATCTCTTTACTGATTTGCGAGGAAGGTCTCGATAATGCGGGTCAGATGTTAAATGTAGTAAGATATGGTGACTTACATAATGCAAGACTGAGCACAAGTTTCCCTTCGAGGAATTTGTGTATGCTTGGAGAATAAATATCCTATACATGCCTAAGGAGCGAGTTCGAGTTCAAGCAAGCAAGTGCCATCTAGTGTTGGTGGAAACCAACATAAACGTTCCCACCTTAGACGAAGGTCATAAACTTTTTCTGCTATAGGTTGGTGCTGGAAGATCTCAATCAAGAAACGGATGAGGATATAAAAGAGAAGTTAGAAGCAGCTGTGGAAGAAGCATTGGACGATGAGACGTATAGGAAAGTGAAGAGAATGAGCTATCAGAGCCACAACGCTGACGAAGTAGGTACCTAACTTTTAACCTCGCATACACTTGAGTTTGCTCAGAGCCCCATATTCAAGTATGGAACTCGTGTGTGAAAACGAGCCTTCAATATGTTCTAAGTCATTTTCAAAAGACGAAGATTCATACAATTTACATATTCGTCTTTACTCGTAGTGATTAGTTCGGGTCGGCTTTGTCGTCCAGGTCAACAAATAGGTAGTACTGTCGAATCGTATGTTCCCAACAGAATAAGTATGTAGCTCTTGAGAGTCAGAGCAGTCTGGCAAATATTTATAACGTGAAATCACACATAGTAATTTAGTTGTCAAGGTTGTGTTTTGGTACCTGCCAATATGGTTTTTTAGATTCAGTTTGTCCAACTCCTATCCTATGGTCTGCGCTGAACCTTATCTCCATGCAACGATATAAAATAGCATGTGATGTGATGTGATGCGTATGCGCGACCTTCAGAGATTATTCAGAGTTAGATAAGTTTTAGCAGCAAAACATTATCAGAGTTCTGCCTATACGCAATTGAAACTTAAATTTTAAGCAGTTTTTTTGCAAAATCGATAATCCCATAACTTATTATCAATGACATTGATTAAGAACCAAATAAGCCTGTAGCTGACCGGAGACCTTTTCAAAATCTAATATTTCAATTGACTAAAACATTTATAACTGTTACGAATATTCACGATCGTGAGACAAATATCACAAACCCGACGTAGGTTTGCATTATCTAACGGGAAAACCAATTTGGTCACGGCCGTTCTAATTATATTATAATGTTGCAGGTTATTCACTCAATCGGTCTATCGAGAACACCTATCTCGTTGCTGTCTAGCCAGCTGAACTCTGGTGTTAGCACTCCCACTGGGCCCAAACCTTCGAATGTAGATGACATAGCAGCATTGGATAAGCTGTTAACTTCGTTACTTGGCCTAAAAGACAGCAAGCGCGGCAGATCATTTATTTCAAACCGTGGTACTCCAAGATCCAGTCGAATCCCAAGGAATGCCCCCGACACTTTTGGCCACGGTCATAGAAGGCGATCAGAGTCGTGGCCAGAGAGGATATTCGAGGACTCTGTAGTTCGGAGCGTCATCAGCAACCTGCGAGCTAGCAAGAGAAGTTCGCAAATGGAAGAAGCTTTTATGACTCCTAAATAATTTATGACGAAATAGCCAGTGCAAAAAATTGCTTAGTAATTACCTAGTAAAATTAAATTTATAGAGTAGAGACTTTAACTAGTATGGATTTCTTTGTATTTTCTTGTGAGTCCAACATACCCTTCCACCCATGCCTCCGAGTAACCTTACATTGATCCCGACTGTCACCGGCTTACCACACATTGAATTACTAATTTCAAGGGAAAATTGAAAGGATCATGAGTTTATAACCGGCAACTACGGGTAGGCAGGTAAGTAGCTACATCCTCAACAAAATCAAATGTAACAAAAAAAAAACTATTGAATATGTCGATTTATTTTGCATTCAATAAATACATAATAAAAATCCTTATATGCTTAAAAAAGCAATTATAACATTATAATAAGTACCTATTTTTGTACGTAGGTACGTTTTATCACAGCAAAGCTTATGTCGAGATATACATTTAGTTAGAGGACCTACCACACGATCAGTGTAGATATTGACGATAAGTGCCATTTTAAAACTTATTTGAACTTGTCTAATACAAACTTGATTTATTATGCTAATAGGGGGGGCCTTCGTCAACTTTTAATCTTATTTGCAATAACTTCGGACCCAGATTTCATTGGTTTAGTATGTTTGACTTGAGAAGTGTAGACATCGTACCCCAATGATATCGTGTTGTCGTATAGCACTCTGTATCTCGTCGGTAGAAAATAGAAATTGATGATTTGCGCCGGTGGCCACACCATCCACTCCGCGCGGTACAATCTGATAAACTTATCTTTCACCTCTGTCTTGAAATTTTCAAGGGGATCAGGTTCGAACAGGGCAAGGCTTCCAAATAATGTGACTATCATTACAGGCGAAAATATAAATTGATCAAGCACCAATTTCTTTGCAACCATGTCTACAGTTTTTCCTATTATAAACTTATCTAACACTTTATACCAGTGGTGACATAGAATACCCACTGCGACGCCAGAGAACGCCATGTGCGAGCACCTCTTAAAATCATAATGAGTTTGTTCTTTTATGTATATCTCGTAAGTCTGTTCCATTAGATCACCTACCGACGATAAACTTAACGATATGCCAACATTTGTATAAAATAAATATTTTTCACTAAACGCTACTTTTATAAATCTTCTAAAATCAGGTATTGCTGATGTTCTCCTTACGTTTGCGGCTAAATTTCTCCATGTGGAAATTAGTATTTTCATTATCTGTAAAAAAAGAGATTACTTTAAAAAAATACACCTTTCGACATTCATTTTAGTTCCTACGAAGGCTGCTTCAAGGATCATTATTATAAAGGTATAGTGAACGAGTCAGAAAAAATCTTAAGCAAGTGAGAAGTAGCTGAAGGGAAGAGACGACAACGCTTTTAGTTTCTGGCTAACGGAGACACACTGTCCTGGTGTCGGGCAGAAAATGTGTTGAAATCTTGACCATAATCGTGAATATTAGTAAAAAATACGTGAAACGCAACGCGCGAACACTATGACATCTGACATTTCTGCACCTTGCTCTACACGAACGTGCAGTCGGTGCGTATGATATGTTCGAAGAGTCAGAATTAGGCACGGAACAAAGGAGGAAGTATTTACACCTTAAAACTTTCACTGAATGCATTACGCTGGAGCTTAGCTTTAAGCGAAATATAGTTTTCATTTTCGAAGTGCGTAAAGGATATGAGGTAGGCTAGGACTCGGAAAGCCAGTATCTGCTGTCTTTTCAATGTAATTTTGCCTCTGAAATTTGCAGTACAGTGAGCTTTATTCTCGTTGTAATAAGGTTTATGGCAGATGTAAAATAACAGGACTGTTATGTCACTGCTAACCCAACCCACTCATGTATGGGTGCCAGATGTCACTCAGAAACCTAGTAGCAAACTACATGTAGCAACAACTGAAAATTACTTATCTACAAAACAGAAACTGTAGTTACTGAAACAATTTATTGTTAAAATGATCAATACAAAAACGTTACAAAAATTGAGAAATGTAAAGTCTGATTTAAAAATCTTATTTTTGACTCTGGTCAGTTTAGCTGTCTTTGCTATCAGCATTTTCTTATTATTTCTTTTTTTTCCTTTTCTTCTGGCTTTGCATGTTTTACATGAGAAGTAAAGATATCATAACCCAGAGATACTGTGTTATCATATGTTACTCTATATTTAGTTGGTAAAAAATAAAAGTTTATAATTTGAGCAGGTGGCCACACAACCCATTCAGCTTTATACAGAGTCACAAACTTAGTTTGAACTTCTTCAGTGAAATTAGCTATAGGGTCATCTTCAAATATTGCTACTGTGGCAAAGAAAGACAAAATTACTACAGGAGAACAGATAAACTGATCCAGTGTTAATTTTTTTAGAACCATGTAAAAAGTTCTACCAATTATTACTCTATCGATCAGAATATACCAATGATGGCATATGAATCCTGCTGTGCTCCCTGAGAATGCCATATGAGCAGTTCGCTTGAAATCAAACTTTTTGTTCTCCCCTTTATATACTGAATAAGTCTGTTCTAACAAGTCTCCAAGAGTTGATATTCCCATAGATATCACAATGTTGGTGTAAATCAGATTCTTGCTATTAAATGCATAATCTATGGCACGTTTATATGAATTATAAGTTTGGGAAAAGATTCTTCTCATTACCATGATTAGTAAATTATCTAAAACAAATGAGTATAATTGTAGTATCTAATTGTTATATTACAGAACTACATTTAATATTACTTAGTGTTATTAAAATTTCACTATTAATTTAAAAATCTCCTTAAAATACATTATGAAAAAAAAATTACTTACATTTGAAGTGACGACGTAAACAAACAACAATATAAAATTGAAATAATTTCCATAACAGAAATCAAAACTTCTTACGTATAATTTTATTCGTTACACTGTTATGTAACGATACTGAAATTAAATGACTTGATTTTTTTGGTAAATTCTAACCTCAAAAACCTCAAACCTCCCCATAAAAACCATGCTGACAACTGTCACTGTCAGCCACAGAGTACTTTTATATATAGGTATAGAGGCTTTACTCAACGGGTTCAGAAGGAAAGTGATTAGTGGCGCTATCTGTAACCGTAAACTTGCAACTTTCCTGATATGTATATGTCGCCACAAGAGTGTCTATCTGCTAAGAATATTTAGTTAAATCTAATTAATAACCAACATAAAATGTCTCGTCTATCACAATAACAATATTGATCCTGCCATCTGTGGGTTGCAAGTACAATTATTTTTAAAGCCAAAACTTTGGAAATTTTTGCCACAATCCTTGAAATTATTGATTGACTGATATGGTGCAAATCCCCGCAAATAATCTGAAAATACATAATACCAATTTAAGTACCTATGTATGTATGTGCATACTGTACTGTAATAAATAATTAATTTTAACTGATAAGTTCTTGTGTGTGCAAAAAAGATATTAACTTACTTGAAAGTTTCCTGTTGCATAAAATCGTAAAGCCGCTAACACTTGGATTATGGGTGGAATTGGCAATCCACGTCTATTACCACCAATGTCTTGAAATAATAGCGGTAGCAAGAAACTTATCACAATATCTTTACTGAAGCGAAATCTAATCCCGGGTGTTTCCATTGTGAGGATCATCCGGAGGACACGGTGGAACATACCGTGGAGGTCTGCCCCACTTGGGCGGAGCACCGTCGTGTCCTCGTTGCGGCGATCGGCGGCGGCGATCTCTCGCGTCCGGCCCTGGTTCAAGCCATGGTCCGGAGCGAGAGGGAATGGGAAGCCGTCACCTCCTTCTGCGAAGCAGTCATGCTAGTGAAGGAGGTGGCGGGACGTGAGAGGGAAAGAACCTCACGTCCCAGCCGCCGCGGGAGACGCCCTGGGCGTCGGGGGTCACGTGGTGGCTCCCGGCCACCGTAGGCGCGGGCCTGTGGACGGCGAGCTATGGGCTAGCTCGCCGTCCGGCCGTCTTCTGACGACAGGCCGTGTCGATGGCGCGTTCGTGTTCCACGCGCGCCTCAAAGAGATGTCAGCAACGATGTAGGGGTCTGCAAAGACCGATGCCTGCCAGGGCTGCGGGAATGTTCGAAAGAGATACCGTGGCCCTGGAACACAAAGGGCAAAGAAGGAACATGGATGGGTTTTAGTCAGTACAAGTCTGACACTCCCTTCCGCTCCGCCCAGAGTGGGGGGGGGTCATTTGATGATTTCCCATCCGAAAAAAAAAAAAAAGCGAAATCTAATTTTAAATTCATTTTCATCATAAAACTCAATAGGATTTTCTGCATCTCTTAGATAGCGTCGCGATATGTAATCGTAAGGATTATCGTATAAATAATCAATAAACTCTTCAAAAGACATTATGAAAATCGGATAAAAATACGCGTGTTTTGGTTAAAAGCGCCTAGTAAATACCTCAAGGAAGCTTCAAGGTAGATCGCGACGTACCTTATCATACTCACCTCGACTAAGGAAACTGTTTGAGATGAGGAGTAAAATAACAACTATGAATATGAAACTGCCTAAGTAAGGATGAGTCGAGTCGAGGAAATCATGAAGTTTTGACTTTGAATACGGGTGTGAATCTTCTGAAGATTAATTTATTAAATGAAAGTCTTTAGCCAGAACTATAGTTAAAATAAAGATAAGCAAATATTTGACAATTGGGATTTTAACAATTGCTCATTTAACACTAAGATTTGTTTTGAGGCAACATTCCACAATATTGTGGAAGATGGTGCCAAATACGATTTTAATGATCAATACCTCAATTTATAATTTGAAACTACAACTAAATCAGTTTCTGTAACTAATTACAAACTAAAAAATTAACAAGATTATAGAAAGACCTGTTTGTATTAAAACCATTTCCGGCAGATCAAAGGATTTAATACATTTACATACAATTATTTTTTGCAGTTGACGTACTTGAGAATCATTCTACTCGCAATACTGTGTATCTTAAAAATACTTTTATGTTAACAATTCGTTTGTAATAAAGTAATATTATACTTTATTTAGTTGCCTACCTACCTAATGTTTGTGTTTATAAATATTTGTATTCTATTTTTATGGAGAAATGTGTCATTGCATTTTATGTTATTTTTACCACCTTTTGTACCATAATTACCGCAAATAAAATAATTTTGATTTTGACTTAGATACTTTACATTCAAGGAGCAGCTTACTAATTCCATGCTGGGGGACGTAGTATCTTTTGATAGTCTGTGGTCTCCACTCTAGCCACTCTCTCTATACTCTATTACAATATTTTTTTATGGCAGGCTTTATTGAGTAGAAATTCGCGTCCTATTATTTTGATTGTTGACTTTTGTGACTATTAATAAGGAATTTTGAGGCTGTAAAGAAGTAAAAAAACATCCATAATGGCAGGTAATCAGAGACGAACGAATTCTGAAAGTGTAACGTGGATTTCGTAGATATTTTTAATTCATGTCTTAGCGGCGAATTCACGGAGAGATAAATCGCGGCATTAGCTTGTTTATTGGGCAAACACACTACCGTATAAATCATTGTAATTATGTGCATGCGGTTATGACCACGTAAAGTTTAGATGCTTTAATACAAGTTCCCTTGCTTTCCAGACAAATTAACCCTCGATAGACATGCTATGAAAGACCGGTCAACGTCCCATCTTCGTATATACGTCGGCGGTTTACAAGAGACCGCAAATCTTGAGGATATTTACGATCATTTCATACAATTCGGACAAATTAATGGCATTGTTATAAACAGAAACTTTGGATTTGTACAGTTCGAGGACGAGTCGAGTGCACAGGAAGCTATAATCAAAGGAAATGGAAGTATGTTCCAGGGTAAAAGTCTTAACGTTAAAACCGCACAGACGAACCTTACTATTGAAAAAAGGTAAGCCACCTAATGCCAACTAAGAAATAAAAACCCAATGGGTACATTCAATAATACAAAATATAATTAATATGGGGTATAAAATTGAGTCAGAGTCATTTTGACCCAGGCTTACCTGTATAGCTACGTCAACTGTAGCTGAGTTCTGGTTATCATCAACACCCTGAATAAAAACTGATCAGCAGAATCAGCATGCTGAATCTTCACATTTTGTTCTATTGTACATCTTAAAACATGTCTATAAACTCAACTTCTAAATCACAATTGCTGCAAAACAATTGGCAATATGACAAGGGCATCATTAATTATATGATATCTGATAATCTGACACATGCATGTACTGACTGGACCGCCCAAACCAGTCTAGTGAAGTACTTAATTCACCAAGTTATAAGATATTTAGATGTGTGAGTTTGTTTAAGTGTTTCTTATCAGAGCAACAGACTAACACTGACCTCATTATTTTCCACCAATTTCATAATGGATTTAGTACTCTAGTATTCAACCAGGTTAGGCATTAAAAGTGTATGCTAGAACTCGTGCGGTTGCATGGAACAGGTGTCCACTCTGGTCAACTTGTTTAAATCCATAGAAAGCCAATTTCACACCTGCACCTTTTAGTTCTGATAAAACTATTTTTGAATACAGAAGTGAGTGTGCACCTGCGCTAGTTTTAGTGTATGACCTTCAGTTTAAGACCGTAACTCTTAAATTAAATAGGAACAATAGTACCTTACAATTCATATGTGAATCATTTGCAAATGTCATTTTTATTAATATTTTTCTGTTTATCAGACATGATGGTCAACAACAGCAGCCAGATCTGCCCCCAGCTGTGGCCCTTAATGATAACCTAGCTATGGCTACTGGTGATGATGGGAATGAAGAACTTTATGATAATTTCGGAAACTATGTAGGAGATCAGCAGAGTAAGTAATTTTTCTGTAAAATCCATACTAACATTTTAAATGTGGAAGCCTATCTGTCAGTTATGTTTTTAGACCTTAATGCCCAGGATACATGAGGCTAGTTTTTCAAGCTAGGATAGCAAGTTAGTGTTAGTAAGCTAGCAAACTAGTAACTCGGGCTTCGTGATACAGAACTAGCTTTTTTCTGGGCTAGTAAGCTAGTGACTCAAGCTAGGATAGTTGAACAGCATTCAATATTTTGACCTACTAGTGCCCACCCCCCACCACTGATTTTACTATCCTGGCTTGGGCACTAGCTTCATGTGGCCGGCGGAGCTAGTATTAGATTGGCTAGTGAACAGTCACCACATATTATGTTTTTCTGACTGCAAATTCGATTTAAAAAAAAAAAGAAAGGATAAAAGGATAAAATGCCCAAACTTCGTACTGATATCAATTTAAAGTTTGTACAATTGTACCGTAAGAGGAATGTCTGTGGAACGCCACCATACCATCTTATAAAGATAAGTCTATGCGTGACTCAGCACTACAAACAAATGCAGTTCATTTTGACAATGTGTTGTCACCCTAGTCACTGCAATGGTATTGGCTTAAAATTAACTGACATCATAGCCCCGTGTATCCTGGGCATAACAGCTGAATAGATTTCAATCAAATTTTGATCCCGTTTGTACCTATGGGATAATTTTCAGACTCAATGCAGATGAATCCACAGGCATAAGGTTGTCTTCTCATCCTTAAAAGATTGATCTGTATTAAAATCTCTTGGTATTAAACCAATTATAAAAATCAAGTTCGCATCATTCTTCCAACTCGTCATTGTCCACGTGAAGCTCGGTAGCGGCGTCTACAATTACTTACTTATTTAACTTGGACTAAGTTGTTTATTTCTGCTACATTAACATTGGTTGTTAATCTAGAAGTAAACAAATTCACATAGCAATAAACAAATTCACGCATAGGTAATACGTTAACTGTGTAACTGCATATATTTTCAGATTATGAAGAATATGATGAGGGTTACCAGGGCAAGCCGGCATGGGAGGCGCGAGGTGGCGCACGCGGGCGTGGCCCCGCCAGGGGAGCGCGCGGGCGGGGTGCAGCAAGGGGGCGCGGGGCTCCTCCCGGCTTTCGTGACCGCTCGCCTGTTGCAGGCCCAAGAAGTATGTTTTGTGATCTTTTTTGTTTCAATGTTCTCGTATAATGCTGAGTTACCACCAAATTGATATTCCTGGGACATAGCATTGTTTTACATATCAGAATTTATGTACAATTTCACAGACTATAGTAATGTTGCTTTGTTTTGTCACTGCAACACAGTGAAACTAAGAATTTCTACTTGCATTTTCATAAAGGTGTATTATTTTAATAAATGTTCTAGTTGGCGATTGGAAAGAGCGAGGCAACTATGAACGCTACCAACAATCTATGTCAGAATATCCCAGAGCCCTGCCTCTTACTGAGAGAAATGACTGTGAAATTATTGTGGTCTCCAAAGCTTTAACGTAAGTACCAAAGGCTGTTACGAGAACATTGTAAGATTTACCAATCTGCAAATAACTTGAACAGACGCCAAAGATAATATGGGGTGTTTTGGGGCGCGATTCCATGCCAATCACGTGTGACCTGCGCAGTCTGCGCCTGATTTGTATTATAAGCTTGTATTTTACTCTCCTTGTTAGTTATTTAGTTTGTATTGGTCAAATCTTTATTTCCTCAAAGTCAATCGTTTGAAAGATAGGTCACACATCCAAAGTGGTAAAATGTGTCGTCGTCGTCTATTCTACGGGGAGGGGGGTGGTGGGGGGCTCTAATTTCTACATATTAAGAGGAGGAAAATTCTGAAAAGAATTAGAATTGAATATAAAAAAAAACTTTCAACAAAAATTGGTTTTTTATAAGATTTGATGTTTAGTTTTTGAGTTATGGGACTTTTAAATTAAACTGCAGCAGTAAGTTTGTTTTTCATTAACATACTATGAAAAACAAATTTTATTGCTCAGTGCCATAACTATTTATTTATAAAAGTCAGCATTTTCAGCCCTTGATACACGGGTAAGATTTTTGCTGCAAGAAAGCTTATTTATGTAGCACTCAAGCGGTCAAAAGTGTTGCGATAATGAAGCGTTATCAGAAATGCATAGCTGGGCATTAACTCGTTAATCCTTTTTAATTAATTCATCGTTATTTAACGAAGTTAATATTTCGACTAACCAATTAACTTTTAAGTTAACTATGAACAATGTTAACGGACTCGTTAACTTCCGTTAAATTTCCTCAAGTCCATTAATCGTTTATCCAGTACCTACTAATTTTATTTATAGGCCTGAGGTTGTTTAAGTTAAACAACCTCAGGCATAGATATAAATATAGTATTTGTTATTTTATTCTCGTCAAATATATTTAAACATCCATCATATAGTTTTCTCTACTCGGCTATTTCTTAAAATACGACTACATAAAAAAATCTAATGTAACTTTGTTTTATTTCTACATCACATTAGGCAAACTTCGTACGTATACTACTTTTTTTATTATACATCTTGCATGCTTCTATCTCAAGATTTAGTTACAAAACTATTCAAAGTCGATCATTCGCTTTTATTATTGAGAGTCTCTTTGATTTAAAAGCAATTATATATTTTTTCTACTTTTCAGCGAGTATGCCGAATATATCGAAGGTCGGCTCAAAAGACTTGGGATAGTGGTTGATCTCCTGTTCCCTATGGAAGATGTGCCCATTGGCAAGGTGCTGGGCAACATCGCTTCCCGCGGCTGTCTCTACGCAATACTAGTCATGCCACAGAACCAGGAAAATAGATCTCTTACTCTTACTATACTTCATGGGTTACCACAAGGTGAGATAGTAAGCCTCATATTTTATTTTGATATAGTGCCTGAGGAGCGGCGCTGCGAGCGCGGGAGATACATCAGCGACAAGACTACTGAGACACGCCCACGCTTTAGTAATAAAATGTTGCCTACCAGTTTTATTAAGGTGGCCTTGTACAGATTGAGTGTCCTAAAGATTGTTTTTGACCGTTTCTTATTTTTGAGCCCAAAGACTTAACTTAATTGTTCATTTTATAATGTAATGTAGTGGATATAAACTAATTTAATAATTGTTTGGTAGCCTAAAAGCCAGCGCAATGTCACTGAGCCTCGTTAGCATCTAAAATTTAAATTTGAATGTCTCAAATTACAAAAGACAGTGCTTCAAAACGCCTGCCTTCCACAACTTGATCAGACAAAGTTACACACATCGATTTGTCTTATGACTCCATTTCCATTGTAACAGAGCACCGCAACATGCCGCTAGAAGACGCGCTGCAGCTGCTATCGCGCAACTTCCAAGAGGTACAGCGCGGCGGTCCGTCCGGCCGGGAGGCAGTGTACGCGCTACTAGGCCAGCTCGCCGACGGGCGTACGCTCACCGTCATGCAGTACGATAAAGTCATAGAGTACCTACAGGTAAGTTTTACACCATTTTCTTTTCATTTTTACATAAATAACAACACTCCTAATCCCCGAAGGGTTAGGCAGAGGCGTACCTGTACACAGAAACTTAACCTGTTAAGTCCCACTGCCGGGGAAAGCCATCGCCCACGGACGAAGTCGCGGGCAGCATGAATGGTGGAAATGTGGTTGTGCAAAGGTCTAACGTGTTTTTTTTTGTGTTTCGTGAAATATTAGTTCAAGATTATATGGTTTATTTTTATCATTACAGGAACGCAGAGAGCAGCAAGTTAAGATAGAACTAGGAGAACCACTTACTACAGCCCCTTCTAGTAAAACACAAGTAGAACTCCAGCAGAGAATTCTAAGTATACTGAATGAAAAGAAGGTCACAACAGTGGAACCACCTCCGGCACCAGTCGCCCCCACACCGCCCGCGGCCCCACCACAGAGCAAACTGCTGAACGACCCCACCGTCAGAAAAGCATTAGATACGATACTACAAAAATTGACGTAGTTCATATTTTATTATTGTATAAGTACAATTTCTCCTGGAAGAAGCCCATTTTCTTTGTGAATTTAATGCTGTTTTATTTATACCAATGCATTAAATTGGGATTATTTCACTGTACTCCACTAAGTCGCTCCCCAAAACAATAATGACACCAAAATTGATTACCGGGACGAAAAGGACATTAATATTTTAAAAAATCCACTTCGTCTCACTAGTGGAATACATTGGAATAATCCAAAAAATTACCAATAGCAAAACATTTTACTTTACAATTAATTCGTTTGTCAAATATTTGTAGTTTTATGCTTCACCTTTGGTAGCTGAAATTGAGCAAATACCTTTTTCCTCTCAGTATGTGCAAAGTATTTACTGAAATAATACTATACCTTAAGTTACATCAGTTTTATTTATTAAGTTCATACATAATTAGAGGTGGTCTAAACAAATTGTCCACAGAGCTAGCAGTTCATTGGTGACTTCAAATAACAAACAGTGCTATAAAGTTAATGTGTTATTATTTACATACACACGAAACAGTTTTTTTATTGATGCTAAGAACTAAGATTTGGATTTACTCAAAAAGAGCTGAATACAAAAATTTTAATTGGTTCTCATGTTTGTATTTTAAAAGACCCCCAGCTAAACTAACACCCAAAGCTGATTCAGTCACAAAAGTAAAATCTACATGCAAGGATTTCAGAATAACATTTAAACATGATTATTAGATTTATTATTATTGTACCATCAGCAGTTCCCCTGAACTTCTTAATATGCTGAACGGTAAGATTTTTATATACAAAAATGAGGACAACAATTAGTAGAATTTAGATGTCAGGAATTCATAATTATGGCATTGTAAGAATTTGCAACTTCAATTATTAAATGGCTCTATATTATATGATTATTATTTATAACATCATCCCATTGAGATCAAGGCTCTGAGTCTTTTTTTATAATTTTCAAAAGCATCATCATTTTAAAAATTATATTCTTTTTTTTCTAGAAGTTATTAGCTATACAAGATATATATAATAAACTAGGATAACATTATGAATATCCACATCTTACTCTATATTAACATATCCACATACGCCCTTACTACTACAGCAACTAAATGCCACCACACACCCATCAAACTCCATAAAGCTTTGTTGGAAGAATTTGGTGTCATTTCAGAGCTCAACGGGTGAGAGCGATATTTACATGGGATCAGTCAGGTATTAACTGCAATGCCAACAACAATAGTGCAGGCTATTCTGCAATCCTTTGAATCCTTTTAAATTCGTCATATCAATTAGGTGGATCTTTCTGGTGGGTCTTCTTGTTTGGAAGGATCAAAACCCTCTTTTATGTGTCCTCCTGTGCCTTTGGGATCTAAATCTGTAGCCCAGCTGAAGTGCATGAGTGCTAAATGAGAATTACCTAACTTATTGTGAACTTTTCCAAGCAAATAATACACTAATGATTCTCTTGGAGCAATGTCTTTCAAGTGATGGAGATCTGCTAAAGCATCTTCTGGTCTACCAGCACGTAGTAATACAGAAGCTCTGTGGAAACGGCACAAAGGATTCTCTGTGTCTAAAGAAACAGCCCTTTCTAAGGTAGCAAGAGCTCTGTCCATCTTACCCAAAGCTGCTTGTGCTAATCCCAGCTGACATCTCAATACTCCTGAATGGGGGTGTATGGTAAGTGCTCGACGAATATGCACTTCGGAAGGTTTCCAGCGCTCTTGGCGCGCGTACACTGTTGCTATACCAAACCACGCGACGTAATTACGCGGGTCAATTGCTACTGCCGCTCTGAAGCTCGAAAGAGCTTTGTCCGTCTCCTCCGCTACTGCGTACTCATGGCCCAACAGAGCATGAGCATATGCTGCTTCAGGATTGAGCTGAACGGCTCGTTTGAAGAATTTTAATGCCGTTTCTCGCTCCTTATGAAGTGAAAAGCAGTTTCCAGCAGCAAGCCAGGCTATAGGGTCTTTTCTGTCCAATTCTACTAACTCTTGGGACAAAGCTGATAATTGTGCTTCTCTTTGTAAATGCCACAAGCAAGTACTATAGATGTCCATTCCCTCTGTACGATTTGGATACTGTTTTCTAATTTCAGCAAAAATTTTAGCAGCTGCCTCATATTGAGCTAGTTCATAATGTGCTTTTGCTATCATAGTCTGGACCCAAGGAGAAGCTAGTTGCTTTGATGTTGTCTCTTGGAATAATTTAATAGCATTTTTGCATTCTAAGAAAGCCAGTGACTTGTATGCTTCTCCCAACTCTCTCATTAAATTTAACAATGCTACACCATTGGAATTCTTTGGTGGGATTGTTGGTGTTACTGCCTCTAAACTTTTGTTTCTTTCATTAGCTTCCATTGAATTTGTTTTGATATTTTTGGTTGTACGCTGTTTATTTTTTCTTGAAGGGCTTTTAGGAGCTACAAATTTTCTACTTGGCGATTTATTGTTTTCTTTAACTGAGTAACTGCTGTTATTATTACTAAATAATCTGGATGACCGCCGTGGAGCTGGTCCAAGTGTACACCTAGGGGCTGGACTAAATACTGCATCTTTTAACTGACCCATCTGTGCTCGTAATGAATTTACTATCTTCGGTATAGCTTTTTGTTCATTAGAGTCTGTTAGAGTTGGTGTATATAATACAGGAGATTCTTCCATTGGAAGCATACCAAAAGATGGCGAAAATGGAATGGGTGTCATGCCACTGAACACACTGTGCATTCTCTTTACAGGGGCTTGTGTTTCTGGAGTGATGCTGGTGGACATAGTCATAGGGGTTCTAGTAGATATATTGTTTGGTGTGACATTAGTATTCATAGCAGTATTATTAGGAATGTTACTATTAACAAAAGAAATGTTTTCTGAATTGCTGACTAGATTCACTAATGTAGTTACACCAAATGTAAAGTCAGTATTGTTCATTTGGAATACTTGGTTAGGGTCTACTTTCTCCCCCATATTACAAAGTTGGGAGAAAGATTTCCACATAAATGGGTTCAATGAGAGTGCCTTCCGGTGAGCTTCTACAGCTTTACTTTTTCTTTCAGTGATGATATAAATTTTACCCAGTAGTTGTAATGCATATGGGGCTTGTTCACCAAATTCAGTAGCAACAATATCTAAATTATTTCCAAGTGTAAGTTCAGCATCTTTATATCTGAAAAACAAATAAAAAATCATCATCATCTGCCTAGCCTTTAACCAACTAAGTTGAGATCAGCGTCCAGTCTAACTGGCTAATAAATAAGTACTTTATATGAATGTGGAAAATCAAAGATCTGGAACAATCATTCACTGTTATCTTATTGATTACAAACATGTTTCTACCATCTTTGTTTAAAACAATAGTAATCATTAGTATAATGGTTTCAAAATGATCACTTACGATTTTAATTCCAACAAACATTTGGCTAATAGGAACCTGGCCTGTGGTAAAGATAATGACATGTTTTGCAACAAATATTGGGTCTCATTTATTTTGCCAGCTCTATAGTAACAAGTTCCCAATAGAAATGCAGTTTCCTCTGATGCAACTGAAAAGGAAACATAAATGGTAATCAACAAATGCATTCCAAGTGCTTAATTAATTTCGAAATCAAGAATTACGTAAAAATCAATAACAGCTCACAAAATGCAGGTGTTAAACAATGATTAGAAGTACCAAATTTTGGTTAAAAGATGTGTTTTATGTTTACCTTCAGCGTGTAGTCTCTCAGCCAGAAATATAGCATTGTCGTATTCATAATTATTCAGACAATCCCAAACGATAACCTGTGGGAATTTAAAATGAATTGAAACGTCTCTGCGAAAATACTTTGACAGATCAGAGGAAAACCCTTTTGTAACTTACCTGTATAGGTTCTTGAACAATCATTTTGGTAGATTATATGCACTTATAAGAATGTAAATACTACAAAATATTCACATCGCAAGCAACGATTATTAAACAGTCACAAAATAAATTAGAGCGTATCTTTTACGACGGACATTTTCATTTTTGTTAATTGTCTATGATAAATATATTGCCAGCACTCAAACATTAACCAACTACTATAAAATAAAATAATTATGTCAAAAAGTACATGATAAGTTTTCAAATATTTTAAGAATATCTGAAATGATTTACATTTTACATGTTTATGATAAAAACTTCGAAATAATGTCAACAAAGAGATTTGTAAATTTTTGGGTCAACGCGTTTTTTTTAAAGCCAGAAACATATTGCCTGCAACTCTGACTGAGATTAGAAGAGCTTAGATATTTTTAATTTGATGTGATTGTTTTATTCACCCTGTGCAAAGACCTATGATTATATAGCCTAGGAAAATTACAACCACGTTGTATGGCCACAAAATATAAAGAAAGAATAGTTTATGCCTTAGAAGAAAATAGCAAAAACAAGACTACTGTTCGTTTTAATAACTTCTGCAATGTTGTCTTATAATTTACACTGTCGGGCAGACGAATATTTTTGAAACATATTGGTGTTGTATATTTTTCACTTCTCCATCTCTCACTTCTTTGGATTTTGGTAGAAAGTGCATAAGGTAATTGAGATGCAGATTTCTATTTTGTCACATGGTAGCCTATGCTTTCACAAAGTTTTTATTAGATCTTATAATTTTATTGAAACAAACCACTTATACATATTTTCTACCATTTCATACGATTGCCAATGCAAAAAAGAATTGTTTAAAGTTATTGGTAAGTTTTGGTAAAAAGATCTAAACGTCAATTCGTCACGAAGACAATCACGAAATCACGAATTTGTGCAAGTGGTGAGCTAAGTAAATGACGGGAAAGCAAGCCAAGTGAAAATTGTTGTTTTTGCAGTGTTTTTGTTAAATATACGTTTGTGTCCATTTAACATCAAGATACTTTGCGTGAACATTGTTGTGTAGGAAACCTACGTGATTATGTGTACAATATGCGCAGAGTGTTGATTACGAATGACATCTGTTAACAAAAGGAAAACAGAAATTTAAAGACGTTGGTAATCTTAATTCAGGTAAATGTACTACGTTTTTGTTTATCTTTAACTACACAATCGATATTCTTAAGATAATATGGGAATTGCAACATAGCTACTTAGTGCGTCAGTAAACGAATCGCCCTTCACTCGGTTTTATACACCAAACAAGAAAATGTCAAGACGTGTGACCTCCAATTTTCGAGTTCCGTAATAATGTATGATTTGTAGCACAAACCATGAGGTGGTTTTCATTGGAGACCATAGTTTTCGCTTTTTTGCAATAACAATGTTCCATTTAGCATGTAGGTGAAATGAAATGGTGATTGAGCAACATAACAACCACTGGGAAAGACTAGAAAATTGTTTTTCAATCCATAATTGCAGTTATTAATATTCATAAAAGAAAGATTATGATAATCTTACTATGTTAGAAAATCTATCAAACAAACATTTCATTTGGTGAGGTGGGTATAAAGAGAAAGATGACACAGATACCTACATTTACAAAATTGCTGTAATCGTACAAGAGGGAGGAGTGAGTTTCAATTGTTGCATTTCACTGAGATACATGATATCTATGTTGTTTGTACACTGGCTGTTATAATAATAACATAGGTACATATTTGTTTACACAACCAGCAGTCAGCTAGAAACGATGATGTCAACTGAGATCTTAAAGTAATTGCTTCTAGCACTTTATATTCTCCAATCAGTAATATCAACAAGGTATTAGGAAACATTATGTTGAACTTACCAGTTGATTTATGATTAAATTATATATTGTTTTTAGTTAAAATTTAGTTATTACTCATTGTATTTCATGAAACTATTAATTCTGCTCATTTTCCTCTTCCTTATTCTACAAGGAAATCCAAGGCGTGAGTTCTATGTTGTATTTAACTTTAGCAATTAAAATGACCTCTGCTGGGACAAGCTCAGTGTGAGTGACTTGGCTTAACCATGTGGGCCCACTATGGATTGGTGTGTATCACATTACTTCAAATTTATGTTTCTAGAACCTGTGCTGTATTTGCATTTGACAAATTGATGTTACTTGCCATTTTATAAGTTTTAACCATAAATGTTTTGAACAAAAATCCATACTGTTCATCATAGTAGGTATGCTTAAACCTGCTTTTAATTTGTAGCAGTAAATAACTGACATAGGTATATGTATTATATACTTTTTTAACTGAACTACTACTACTAGTATGTGAGCGAAAAACATTATAAATTAGCCCCATAATAATAACAAGCCACAGTGCTTGTGTTACAGAATTTTGTGTAATGTCATTACTAGCATTCTTGACCTGAAAGTAATTCAAAGAAGTTACAAGCATTCTTTAGAACTTTGTTTAAAATTTTATGACTATGTAAATAGCCAATATGAAATAAAACTTGCAGTTCAAAAAGATGACAAGTGTGGGAATCGCCCCTAAGACGACCCACTGACCAAAGTATGCCATTTGTATAGTGTACTTTACAGTAGCAAAGGGTTAATTTTTATAAGAGGTAAGCCGGAGTATAGTAATCTAGATATCTTTAATGTGATTTTATTGTTTGTCTATGAAATACTGACTGTGTCAGTTTTCAAAGGGAAGCCGGTAGGAATCGAGTTGTATGGAACCTTTGCCACTGGTACTTTACTATGTCATCTAAATGTAAAACCAAATATCTGCTACAGACAGTATAGTTTCTTATTCAGAAAATAATTTCAATTAGTCACAGAATAATCTTATCAATCATAATATCAAGAGCATTACTCATTAATAGATAAGTCAGGAACATTTCAAATGTTAGTGTTACCGTTTAGATAAAAGTGTTATTACATATCATGAAATAAAATTAACTTGTTTTTAAAAGTTGCTTCAAATATAGAAGAAGACTTGCAGAATAACTCTTTTGTGGCTGTAATAGAATATAATATCTCAAGCACTAGTGATAGGATTCACCACTCAGCTTGGTAGTTGGTAAGGGACTTTTTGTTTAAATGTCAGTCATTCTTATTTTATTGTATCTTAAAGTGTTGCACTTCCATTAAGCAATCATATTGGAGGCCAAAGTTTTGTTTAAACAAAAATAAACAATCCTTATCTATCTTTTGTTGCACACCGTTAAATAAATAGAAAAATTACTCTCTTTTCAAATCTCCATCCAGCATTACTCAATGTTATGTTATGATTGCCAACGACAAGCTAAAAAGAAGATGTTTACAAATTATTGTGATATTGATGTTAACAACTATCATTCCTAACATAGATCCTTTTTTTAATGGCTATGTTTAGCAAATTCAACAGTTTATTCAATTTGTAGAAGATATGCTAAGCTTACCTAAATATTTCCTTATATTAAACTATACCAACATAAAGACTATGTAAAGCATTGATTCCTAAATATTTTTTTAATAAAAGAAAAACCAGTCTGGTTTAAATCAAGGTCAGTGAGTCACTACATTTTGATACAATATCATTCTACTCTATATACAAATAGAAATAAAAGCTATAGATAAAGTTAAATGTTAAGGCCAAGAAATACAATATGCACTGATCAAGAATGTATTTATAGATAAAGGTGTAACAATAACTACTGTTTTACTGTATTTTGTATTATAATGCAAGTGCCATAGATATATAAAAGCCTGCCAGTTACATTTGAAAACATGTACATACTTGAGAATTTGAGATAGTAGAAAGATATAGTTTTAAATTATGCAATGTGAATTTTTACATGAAATTTTAGGGTGGCATTTTTGGTTACCTCGAAATCAGGCTTACTTATCTCTATTTATTTAGCATGGTTGATAGTTTCAGTTTTCGCTTAAGTCAAGTCTAAGTTCACCTTCTAAAGTTACAGCTGAAGTCGGCTTTCTTCCTGATATCTTTTACAGGCTATAGATTTATTTGCAGGCACAGTTCTCATTTTTTTTCGCAAGTGCCCATTGACACGTCCAGATTACGAAATACGTCCATGGCATAATAAGTAGAGTACTTACCTTATGAAGCGCGAATGTATGAGGTTTAGTCGCAACATACGAGTTAGATATAAATTCTAGTTGTGTTCGCCTCTTCGCCTATGTGCCCTGACCCCTTAGGTAGGTCGGGTAATAACCCATTGTCATATCGCCGAAAGCACTGCACAGCATATTCCTCTCGAACACCCCAAGATTAATCTGCGTAAAACGCTCTTGTTGGGTTAATGGAGTCGGGCGCGGGCAATAGTTGAAGCCTTGTTCATTTTGTATGAAATAGCGATTTAAAGATAAAATCCTTCGTCAGTTGACCTCAGTTTAATTAACATACGGCCAGAGAATCATTGTGTATCATGTATACTATACAGTCAGTCAATTAGACATTAACAGCAGCTTTATTTCGTAGCCATAAGGACGGTTTTCGTAGTTCAAGTGTTACCGCACGTAGTGGTCAAAGCCACAATGATTTGATTATTTAAACGCCTCTGGGATTCAATTTTATTGTTTTCATATCTCATTGTTATAGAGCAGACCTTGCTACTAGGCCTACTGGAATAGAATACACGAATATTACAGCGAATGTTAAACTACAGTATTCTTTCGTGCTACAATAGATAGCATTATTCGGTCTCTAGATGACTATCGAATGATTTGGATTTAATTGAAAAGGAATGTAAATTATTCAATAAAGATCATAATCATAATAACATTTTTTACCGAATACATTATTCTGCGTTCGCAATTTTTTTTCTAAAAATGTTAAGAAATATAATCCAATACGTCATTGAATATGTTGCACGTGTTGAAAAATCCCAGATTACCCGCGCTAATTCCGCAGAAATAACTCGTAAAGAACTAAATGAGTCACTTTTGATGTAAAATCTGCATTTCAAAGAACCATTCCATTTTAAACCCAATAAAACGCGACTCTGTCCTCTCAACACTAATGATTTTTCTTTCATTTTAACTTTTGCCACCGTCCTTTTTATATCAATCTCTATGGAAATTAAGTGAAGACTTTTTCGTAGAAATAGAATCTAAAAAAAATCGTAAAATATCTATTGTTTTGTGTAAAGTGCCTCTCCCGTTAGTTTTGACTCATTTACCTACTTTACAAGTGTGAGAAATGCGAACAACGTTTTAAAAGACCATGTTTTTGTTGCAGAATGACCACGGAGACGATCAACGTGACGGCCCAGCCCATCACCGAGGTAGTCCACGAAAAAGGCATGTTTCTCCAGACTCCAGGAGCCCAGGGTATCGCCGGCATATTCGTGTTTGCCGCGCTATTCATTACTTGCCAACAGGTAAATTAATAACACCTCTTTTACAAAGGTAAACCTTAATTTGCAAAAAGGTCGTACTACCGTTAGCAGGACACGCTTAGGTATCTTTTAGGTAAACGTAAGCCTGTGGTAAATTCACCTTTCCACATAGCCGAGCATTAATTGCGGTCATATCATATTGTACTTTATGCTGATAAGGTTTTACTGCTAACTAACTTTCGGATCTTTGTCTCAACAATACAAAAGGTGTCTTTGTTAAAGGCTGTCAGTGTTGCCACAGGTGTGCTACGTCATTCTTTTTTTTAGAAGATTTTGTGCAAAAAGTTTCAATACGAAACGAACAGAATAGTCAATAGAGAATAAAGCATGCTTGCGAAGATAGATTGTTGACTATTGTCATTGGAAACTCACAATCAATTAAATTGATGCCATTGAAATAGTTGTTCTTTAACGACACTTCACTTTGGAGAGCGTGATTACATTTTTCTGTAATTATGTGTATTAGCCAGGAATGTATTCGAAGTTATGGACCAAATGAAATTCCACGAAAGCAGGAAGCAATTAGTTCACTTAATCACCTACGTTTGTAGTGTTTACGATGTGATGGTGCGGTCCATTAAGTAATTAGATTTCTAAGTAAATGTATGTTACGATAATACGAGGTTGAACGCAACAGCTGCTCACACCGGATCCTCGGATGTGTGGGTGACGTCAGAATCCGATATTACTTAGTCTTGATGTCTGTGGACTCTGCAGATTGTTTACGCGGCGAAAATTGCGTCAGGATGACGCACCTGCGTCCTAGACTCATAAACAGATACAACACTGCTATACAAATCAGTTTTCCTTATGAATGCTGTAGCATTACTGCTCCAATTATTTTATCTACTCTCAATCGCATTCGCATGTTACTTTGAGTAGATGCAAATGATAACAATTTACTTACTCTTCTTAGAAAATTCCATCTAAATTGAATGAACCTTTTAAATATTTATACTGAGAAGAAATATAAAAATATTCTAAGTGAGGCCTTCGAGCGTGGGTAGGTAGGGTGCTGCGGACAGCTAGTTGCGTATAAAATCAATATATTATTAAATTGTATCGCTCCCCTGCCATCACAAGGTGTGCTACTAACGTTTTACTCAAGTAAGGAATAAACCAACCCTAACCCCGCTACAATTTATTTACATACGTTTTCTTAACCGTTTACTCTCTCGCGCTTGGCTGCATCCTAGACGAATTATAAATAACCGGACAGACATCAATAAATCTAATAATTCATGGAAACATGCTTCAAACTTAGGTTTGCAGCAGCGGCAGCGGTTTGATTCTAGAATCAAACCGTGTTTGAGTGCAATTATTTTCGTAAAACAGTTTAAAGATGTCGGGCGGAGGATGCTGTCGAAATGTTTGGAAAACAGCACAGAATTTAGCATTGTATACATCAATGTACGTTTTTCTCAGATCAATTAACGCATTGCAATATGAAACGAGAGGGAGAGATTAACATTAGTACTGAGCAGTGGTAAAGGTTCCATACAACTCGATTCCTACCGGCTTCCCCTTGTAAAATGGCACAGTCAGTATTCTATTGGCAAATATAATCACATTAAAGATTATGTGCTCCAGCTTACCTCTTACAAAAATTGACCCTTCGCTACTGGTACTGAGTAAAAAGTGGAAGTATCACAGCTATTTAATTTTGCGTAGCTGAAAACTAAGATCAATAGAACAGGGGTTTGTAGGCCTGTAGGTCTGTTTTCGTAGTATCTTAAAATTAATAACTCCAAGCAACATTTTTTTTTCTAATGTGGTTAATGTGCAACAGTGGCTTGCTGCAATAGACTTTTAAATTGATGACGTAGGTGGTCATAGTCTCATAATGGATGATACACCTCATATTTCACATTAATTCCATGTTCGGGTGTAGAAAGTGTGAAACCACTAGGTATTATGCATTCATTTAATGAATATTATACAGGTTAACAACCTATTATTATGGTAATAGTAATTGAATTTGTGTAATCGATAAAATATGGAATGTGCAGATACAATAGATTATCTTTAGAACAGAATAGAATAGAATAGAATATCTTATCCATATACTAGCAACATTCATAATGTGAAAATGGGTGGATACAAATTATCCAATATCCAACTTATTTCTGATCAGGCTAAAATTTACAACAAAGTTTGCAATTGGACAAATATCTAGAATAGAGTAAATGGTGAGCCTGTTTCTCTAGGATGTGGAAACGGAAAATTTGTATTTGCGTTTTCCTTGGAGATATCGCTCATATCTACAAACGCGGTTAAAACTAGGGCGAGGATATTTCAGTTACGGTCTCATAGGATTGCATTTTAAAATGGTTCAGTTTATTACGCCAGTTATTTTTAAACCCCATGTTGGGCGAACCTATTGCCATCAATCGGGCACTAATCCCGACTCCCGGCTACTACTGAGAAATACCTGATCAAAAAACCCAATAACACCGCCAGACCTGGGGCCACATCTCTCAGCAGTCAGCACCAGTGTTTGCAACCACTATCTTGACAAAGGAGACAGTAGATATTCAGATATAACTTTAACTTCAGTAGATCATGTTATGCAGTTGCAAACATTACATTATTCACTGCTGTAACACGTTAACCGTATCAGGTAATTATGCAAGTGTAAAACGTTACACGTACATTTCAGAATTTTGACGTATCAACAAGAAATTATCGTGGTTCGTGCCGCGAGTGAGTATGAATGGTCTTGTCGCTTCAATACTAAATTCCTATATCGATAAGCACAAAGCAGTAATGACGAAAATGGTTTTTCTTTTTAATCGTTTATTTTCGTGGTAAATACAATGATTCAGATCATCGTCATCTTGAGGTTTTGAAAAAAGGGAAAATTGGTATGTCTCTGATAAACAAGCATACCCAGAATTTTTCACTACTCGGTGTAAAAACGGAAATGCGAAAATGGGCACGAGAATTTGATTGTCAGCGATGTACTAGAGTCTAGTGACTAATGTGTATGGAAATAAGTTTTTCATCAATGTTATTTCTTCTGAAAACACGTAAACACTTTTCTTATTGTTACTTCAAGTTCTGGTCATTCACGTTCTTGTTGAGAACTCGAAGTCACAATGACTCCATGAGGTGTTGTTTATTCAAAATACATTTCACGGAATTTCGCGTGTTAACGGAAGCTAACTGACGGATAAGGTATTCCCGCATGCGTTTATCGTAAAAATCGATAGTGGAATGCCGTGTTATGCGGGATAACTTGGATTTTTAATGAGCCTCAAGTTACAATAATGTCATACTTACAGCTTACAGCCTAATATAAGTTATACGCAATTAAATGGAAAGATTTTCTGCTTCTTTTCTTTCATGTTCTGTTTATTGTTAGTTTTACCCACTCTTTGGTATGAGCCTTCTCGTGGGATCTTTGTGTCTCAATTTTGGCTGTCTTCATCCATTTTCCGCTCGAAACAGTTCTTTGCAGCTGTTCCCATGAGAATGTACATAACAAGCGACTCTCGAGTAGCTATCGGAATACCAAGAAGTTGGGCAGCAACTTCTTGTTCCAAAATAGTATCATGCGTGATATCTGTAACGGCCAAGCAGCAATTGGACTAGGTATTCGGGAGGCGGATGCAAACTAATTATACCACATTTTTTTACATAATCAGCAGCAATTAATTTGAACAAAGTGGGTTTTTGACATTTGACCAATCCTATCAGTCTTATAAATCTAGCATTTGAGACTGACTTGATACTAAAGGTCAATAGTGTCCAGTTATAAAATTTATTCATTCATTTTAATCTAAATTAGTTTTATACCTGCAAGTCTTGGGGGGCCTGGTGACCCGTTACACAGGTATTGTATGTACCTATTTCGAGCACCAGTCTCTCACAAATGTTTACCATGTGTTATAGATTTAATAATTCCTGTTCACTGTAACGTTTGTGATGCGAAAATAAACATTATTTATTTATTATTATTTGTTTATTAAAAATGACTGCTAATATGACGCGATCGCCTAATTTCGTCATCGCGTCACTGGTGACCGGTAATATTAAGAATTTATGTAGTCATACAGGCTCTTTGAAGTGTATCGTCATCATGTTCTGTTTTCTTTTATGAATGTTACTTGTATCGTCTGGTGTACACAATAAAGAATAGTCTGTTCTATTCTATACTACGAGCAGATCTTTGTCTGGTAAAAGGGTTCCCCTTTTTCTTAAGAGGACTGCAGACTTTACTCTGTCAACACCATTGTGTAGCTGAAGAAACTGTTGATCAAAACTAGCAGGTTTTGCTAAAACAGTTTTCACTATTGATCTGAAGTTCAAGGTGTTATTAATCCAGGCAGTAGGTTTGGTTTAAGCCATTGTTACCAGCTATACTACACGTGGGGCTTCTGTACATATTATAACTCCATTTGTTTATATAATAACTACAAGGATTCGGCAATTTACCGCGTTTGGCATTGGCGAGGCGGAAAAGGCAAATTAATTTCACACTGTTACTGTAGACCCTAATATATAAAATCTATAAAATCTGAAGTTGTAACACTGGCTTTATATTTTGTGTTATTGTAATGTTGCTATATCAGATACTAGATAACAGATACTATACTAAAATATTCATACAAGAAAATGATTCCCACATTCTCTTTGCTGATAAGCAGTCTAGAGCGTCGATCTAAAATAACGACATTAGCCAATTCTTTTGTAGCACTATCAGAGAGTTTGTTATCGCACCTCGTTATGGGCTATATTCCGTTTATATTTGCCAACTGATAAAGAGTTATTATGGTTTGAGTATGAATAATGACTTTTTAGCCACGAGAGAGTAGCAGCGAAGTTCGCGCCATGATATATTCGGTTTTTTGACCTTGTGTTTTCCCATTGGGACGGGAAATGTACGTACTGTACTGTTATAAATGTAGTTGAACAGCCTTAAACAAAGTACCAACATGTATTGTACATGGTAGCGTACATTTTTATATGGGAATGAAGGTTTAACTTGTGGTGATGGAGCGGTAATGCTGGCACAGGCCGCGCACGCAGGAGACGTTTGTTCTTTATTGTCGTTACGTGCCTAAGTAAATCATTTTTGCTGGCAGTTTTTTTGTACGACGGAAACCACGATTTACCGAGATGAGACAAAGATTACATAAGGAAGATGTTTTACGAAATAAACTTGCTTGTAGGCACGGTTATTTTATTTTCATCGTAGTAATAGGAACACACCAATATTTTACGATCGTAAATGGAACAGTTAAGTTCTAAAACTGCGCAAAAACAGTGTTTTTTCCGTAATTAACTTTATCGTACATTAGCCAATGAGCGGTATGCTTTCTACTGGTTATCTTGCTAGGTTATCAAAAATGAAGCGCAAACTACTATTACTTTTGCTTTTTGGAATGGCCTCTAAAGTTATGATTTAGAAATATTGAAGTAGATTCGTGTTCTATACAATGTCTTGCTCGAAGTATGATCTCAAGTCACCATCAGGCGCTCGAACTTCCAGTGCCAGTTTTTCAAAAGAAAGATCGATATTTATTAGTGACTAGCTGTGCCCCGCGGTTTCACTCGCCGCTTCTGACTTGTTTTTTTTTGCTCGGCTCCTATTGGTCATAGCGTAATGTTATATAGCCTATAGCCTTCCTCGATAATTGGACTATCCAACACTAAAAGATTTTTTCAATTCGATCCAATAGTTCCTGAGATTAGCGCGTTCAACCAAACAAACAAACTCCACAATTCGATCCAGTAGTTCCTGAGATTAGCGCGTTCAACCAAACAAACAAACTCTTCAGCTTTATAATATTAGTATAGATTGAATCACTTAGCAACATAAGCACCTACTACTTAATCACCTAGTCTACAAATAGCCACACTAGGTAATTATATAGGCTGGAAAATAGATAGGCTATATCCCAACGCTACAGTCCTATAAATTCGTAATCATGGAATAGGTACTATACATGCTGCCTTTTCAATCATAGCTATAAAATATAGCCGCTTTTTCTACAAAAACGTGAACCAGTATCATAAGAAACGTTATTTTTATAGTATAATGTATAGCAGCATGATAACCGTTACGTTGTTGGTCAATTTATACAACTTTATCTAAACGAAGAGAGCGTAGCGTTATTACGAATGCTTGCTGACCCTATTACTTATATTCCGTAATCAATTATTTTTATTGTACAAATCTTATGTTCTCGAAACATATTACTTTTTTTCTTTTTTTTTAGGCTGTTTGAGTGTCCCACTGTTGGGCAAACGCCTCTCCTTTCTCCTTCCAAACCTCTCTGTCCTGTGCGATATCTGGCCATGCTCGCCCCGCAAACGAGATCAGATCGTCACACCACCTTCGCCGCAGTCTATTTCTATTTTTTATTACATTGCAATAAAAAAATAAATATCAACATTGAATGCTGTAAAATGATTGGAAACTAATTGGAATTCTTCAGTATGACGAAAAGTGTTGTATAAAATACAATGGAAAACAAATATTGTATGAGGAGTTTATAGTTTCTAATTCCATGCATTCCGATTCTAAAAATCGTTTTATGTATAAAAAACATTCATTCGGTATTCGTCACAAATCGGTCAACTTTCGATTGGCGAAAATGTGTTAATTTGCACGCGTTTGGTTGTGACAGCTCACCAGTGGACAGTGTTACTGACCAGCGAGTAACTATGAACCGTAACGGAAAATATGGATGGATAATGTCAATTATAGCTTTTGGTTTTTGTTGTTACAGTGCAACGTACTCGCTCGCGTGTTTGTCTGTCTGTATGATCGTCTGTCACAGCCAATTTACTCCGAAACTACTGGAACGATTGAGTTTAAATTGGTACACATATGTAAGTCGGTGACCCAAAGACGGACGTGTAACGTAAATTAATGAATTTTAAACATGGGGGCCACTTTTTTGGGTAAATTAGAAAATGAAAATAAAAAGTTTTGCAAACTATATCGTGTTACATTTCAAATGAAAGGGCTCATTATGAGCATCTCAAAAATGTTTTTTTTTTATAATTTTTAGATAAATAGTTTTGAAGTTATTTAAGAAAATAGTCCTCTGCCTATAGATTACAGGAAAACCTATAAGAAAGCTATAACAACAAATAGTAACAATAAATTAAAAATAACATTAATTTAATTCAGGTCATTGACCCATATTAGATTAAAAACAGCACTTTCGTCATTTACAGGCAGATTAACTACTTTGACTAAATAAATAAAGTTTATTAAATGTCGTAAACATATAAGAAATAAACAAATGTCATATCCAATCAAATAATAATGTCAAAGCAAAATAAAATAAAATATAAAAATAAAAAATAACAATGAATTTAATTAAGGAATTCATGAAAAAGGGGGTATTAAAGGGGATCGACTACTACGACGGTCGGAACCCTTCATGCGCGTGTCCGACTCGCACTTGGCCGGTATTTTATATAAGATCTTTTCATACACGAAATATTTTAAGGGTAACTTCTTTAAGTAGTAAAGAGGCCATAGCAACGAAAAAAAAAATATCCGAGTGTTTTTTTTTTTACGAAATTATTATAATTTTAAAATTTTTTGAGACTTTTTGCATGAAAC
Organism: Noctua comes; assembly: GCA_963082995.1. Lineage (NCBI taxonomy): Eukaryota > Metazoa > Arthropoda > Insecta > Lepidoptera > Noctuidae > Noctua > Noctua comes. The sequence goes on along the minus strand of OY720281.1, from coordinate 11,332,009 downwards.
CTTTACTCCCATATTCTAGCATTGACAGTAGGTAAATACGACGTAGTAAACTAGCGTAATGGATGTTAAAAAATAAGGAACTTATTTTGTAGGTCAAGTAATTTTAAATTATTTATTTATTATAAAAATAAACTCAGATAAAAAAAAGAATCCCTTGAAATGGCTTCGTTATAGCCGTTAGATGATTCCCTGAAAATATTTCGTGTATGAATAGTTAGACCTTGTATAGAAAATGTGGCACAACGTTATTGTCACGGATCACTCAAAAAAAAAAAAAAATTTTATAAACAATCGCATAATTTGATATGCGATTGTTAAATGAAATGAATAGTCATGTGTATAATAGAACCATCACCAGTCTTCTACACAGCTGTTTCAACATAAAATTAATCACAATTGATTATTACTACGTCACTCAACAATTTGCGTCAATGATTTCCCAATCTGTAATTGAATTCAATAACATATGTATGGTTAATATTTGTATTTTCATCTCCACGAACGAGAGAATCGCGGCGATATTATCGTCCTGCCACATATTTCTATATTCTTAGGGCCGTCTCCACGAGCGCGAGAATTGAGGCGATATTATCTTATAGAAATCCATGACACAACGATAATATCGCCGCGATTCTCGCGCTCGTGGAGACGGCCCCTAGTTTTAACCTTTGGAAGCTAACCATGGATAGGTTCCTCTTTTTCTTTCTCTTACACTGATGGTTCCGTGTTACCCGGGATTGCGACAATATATTTTCTCTTCAAGAAGTCTCTTCCGCTATTGGTCATCTCATCATTTACTTTACATTCATAATTATCGACCTATACACAGTCCATCCATCTTTTCTTTCAGCTCCTTGTCCTCTCTCTTGCCTCTCATAGCGTTTATTAATTTATTACCCCCTTGCTTGACGTATCAAATTGTAATGTACTTTTTAGCCGACCACGGCGAAACCAAAAGGAAGGGTTATGATTTTAGCAGTCTGTGTATGTATCTATGTTTGTATTTACGCATGTTCCTCCGTAGCACCTAAACTATTCATCCGATTTTGATGAATAAGGTGTCAATCGATTCGTTATTATGGCCCGGGTAACATAGGCCACATTTTATTCAGTAGTCGGATTGTTTAGTTGTAGTATACCACACAAATTCTTGTTTAAATGTGTGTTTTTCTTGATTTCCAGATTTACCAGCACTTGCGCTGGTACACGAACCCCTCCGAGCAGCGCTGGATAGTGCGCATCCTGTTTATCGTACCCATATACGGCTGCTACAGCTGGATCTCACTGCTGTTCTTCAATGGAAACTCCTACTATGTATACTTCTTCACTGTCAGAGATTGCTATGAAGGTAATTGCTTATTTCACTTTTGTATTTTCTAATTTACATTTAGATTGACCCTTTGAAGTATCTAGTCGTTCGCTGGTTTAAATCTGTCACTAAAGTTTCTCAAGATGGAGAACGTAAGTTGTATTGAATGTTGACCTTCTAATAGATCACTAAAAGAGACGTTAGTAAGAAGATGACGTATGAAGTCAGTTGAATATTGGTAAACGTAATATGTAGTAACGGACAAAAGAGGCGCTGCTTTCCTGGTCTTGGGCAAAAAGACTTGATTTCAACACCATCTATCTACAAATGAGAATTATATCACTAATGGCGTTTGTGATTATCAGGACATCGGCTCTTATTGAACCATATTATTAGCTGTATAGATGTAGATAAGTAGATACAACTGTGGCAGTAGACTATGCAAACAGATTAGATAACTACAGCTAAATAACGGTCAGCGCATCATGTGGCTGAATAAATTGACCATTTGCTCTAGAATCCGAGAGAATTCTTATTTTTGTAGTTAGTCTGTGGCCTGCAAGACGGCTTAAACAAATAATGCGTCCATGACGTAAGTTCTATTAATAAAGCTCTTTTATATGGCATGATTTAAGAAAGATGCACATATGAACCACCTATGCTTGTTTGTTTTTCTTTTCAATGGAATGGAATGGATCTGGAATGCGTCAGCTTAATCGATTAATTGATTCGAATTAAATAACATCGATAACGTAACCGATTTATAAATCACTCCATTCTTCATTGAAACTGACGGTAACAACAGTCTCCTTTAATTGATCTGTATATTACAATTGGTATTGCGATAAAATATATGTGATGGCAAAGTCCTCGCCTTTGAACGAGTCACAGTCTTTAGCAATCATTTTGTAGAAAGTTGAACGAAACGTAAATGAGCACAAAAAACCGAGAATAAACAAAAATTACTGTTATTGTTGTTGATCACACCATTCACAGTTAATGGGCTTTAGTTTTCGTCTAAATATGAACTTCTACCGATTTTTGAACATTTTGAATATGCTGAAATTAGGGTTTGGCTATATAAGACAGAAAAAACATCGTGGATGTCAGTTGGTTTCAACAGAATTTATGAATGGTGCTAAATTTGGCAATTTGGGTTTTACAATTTGGGTTTTACATTTTACATATTTTATGAGCAATGTGTCATTTAAAGTTAGCAAATCCATTGAAAAACTCCACTCAGTTCATTCCATTCAACAGTATTTAGTGTTAAATATTTGATAACTGTTTATAGTGGTACGTACCTATAGCTAATTATACAAGCATCTATTCATTATGCCTTCTATTCGTGATCTTGATATTGGGGTCACGGCTATCTGTGCAAAAAGTTTAAGGCTTATTTTATTATCTAACACTTCAACCAACCAGTCAAGCAGTCTTACGAAGGGGTATCTTATTACCTAGTACTAACTGGGTTGTGGAGATCAGATAGGCAGTCGCTCCATGTAAAATACGGGTATTCAGCTGCATCCGGTTAGACTGGAAGCCGACCCTAACATAGTTGGGAAAAGGCTAGGCAGATGATGGTGATATTATTTAACACTTAGATGAAGACGTTCGCAATGGTCTTGTAATACTGCATGTGGCTCGACGAGTCTTAGACCGCTTTCACATTTAGGCGACTTTAGCAGCGCGACAGTCGCGCATCTAACGTCCAAACGGTAAAAAACGTACTTTTTGCTTGCGAATGTGCTTCTGCCGCGCTACTGTCGCGCAGCTAACGTCCTAATGTAAAAGCGGCCTTAGGAAATGACGCTGGTACGACATAATTTAAATTTTGATGGTCCAAAGCTTCACCAATTCCACGCCGTCGTCGGTTGCAGCGCGGAGGTCACTTTGACTTTGTTTATATGCGGGTGACTGTCTGAATAATAACGTATTTTACATGATTGGTTTTACATGATTGCCTATTTATAAAAAAAACTGTTTAATAGTTGTTAAAACTCTTAAGTATGACATATTGGCACTTTCAAACAAACTGTGGCCTTTGAAAATAAACAAGGGCCTAACCAATATTCTGACAAAAATTGGGTTAGTATTTTCTACTAGAATACCTTTCTAAAGAATAGAGCTTTGTGTTTTATTCCGCTCTAAGAATTCTTAAAAGATGTCGCCATAGTTTTCTTGCTGTTAATTTAGGCGAAACAGGTCAGTTGACACGAAATAGGTCATTTGTTATTGCTAGCATACGGACGACTACTTCAGACATTATTTATGATGTGCTGTCATGTAGCTAAAAATATTGCTTAGGTATGTATTTTCTTAGAGTATCAAAATATTAATTAACTAGCTTTTGCCCACGGTTTCGTTCGCCTTATGGTTGTAAATTATCCCACGGAAATGTTTTAAATGAAGATTGGTTTATGACACTCGGGAATAATTTAGCTTCCAATTATTGAAGTCATTTTCGGAATCAGATCAGGTGGCCTACCATGACGTCTTAAAGCAGAAGTAATTCGAGTGTGGGAAAGAGATGCCGCTAGACGACCTGTATAGCTCTGTTTCTTTCCCCAGTAGTGCCGAAGATTACTCCCTACATACAAACTCACTAACAAATTTTACCCCCTTATAATATTAGTATACGGGGTGGAAGGGACACCGACGGGAAAACGGTTATCACAAATTCAGACCACGTGGAAATTTTACATCGGTTATTAAAAAAGAAACGGCTGTTTCCTACAAAAGTGCAATACCGTACACGGTCAAAATGTACGGAACAGCTGATTTAAAAAAAAAATACCGAAGAAATGTGTCTTTCTGGGAGAGCTCAGAATGATGTACTGAATACGTGGTAACCGTTTTCGCGTCGGTGTCCCGTCCACCCCGTAGATAAAATCACTTTATTTTCAGGCAATTAATGCCCATAGGTACAATACACAAAATAATATTACACAATAACTTAGCAGACAAATTGCTCCTTTTGCTAGTTTTTCGGCCCCTTAATAGATGGGATAGATAAAGCGAGTCAATCCATCAATGTATTGGAAATAGACTAAGGAGGCTATGTGTGTTTCCTGCAAACATTTGTTTAGACCAACCATAGACTATCTAAACAGTATGGACACTTCAGTAGGAGCGTCCTGCCATTCTATTATGTTTAACCAGCTGTGCTCAAACGGATAATTGTGCTATATCATCCATCATTCTCAAGTCTTTATTTACATGAATAAACCCAACTAACAGTAAATACATGCGGTTATACACCTCAAAAAATCATCAAATGAATGTTTTTCTTTCTTGAATCTTGTCACACTCGGCTAGCCGAACTCTATATGAGTTCGGCTAGCTAATTTAGTTTGACCCATTATTCTTTCTTTTGTATCGGATATGGCAAAATGTGTGTGTACCTTCTGTTGGTACACCTCTGCTCAACCTTCCGGGGATTCCAGGCGTGATGTTATGTATGTTCTTCTTTCTTTCCAGCATTCGTGATCTACAGTTTCCTGTCCCTCTGCTATGAGTACCTGGGCGGCGAGGGCAACATAATGTCGGAGTTGCGCGGGCGGCCGGTGCGCGCGTCCTGCGTCAACGGGACCTGTTGCCTCAGTGGCGCCACCTACACCATCGGCTTCCTGCGCTTCTGCAAGCAGGCCACCCTGCAGTTCTGTCTCATCAAGCCCGTTTGCGCTTTCATTATTATATTCTTGCAGGTATGTTACTTTTAATTTCTATAAACCAACGTGCTTGAGGCACAACCGCTTGGGAAGAGGGAGCTTATAGCAAGCCTCGCTTCACCGCTACTATACGCGACCTCAAACGCGTCTGCACTCACAAAAAGGAAACAAATAAAACTTGCACATGTCAATTGACGCATAGCCTGAGGTTGTGAACGGGGCGTAAAACGAGCGAGTGAAACGACACGACACATACCGTTCTATTCCAATAGACCGTCTCACTTGAACGGGTTGTGACCACAACTGCCGGTAGTTTTTGTTAAGTTATGGGTAATAATAAAGTAAAATGGCCGTGTTTTATGTCCCTTGGTAATTAAGCACGCATCTTAAAACCATAATATGGGTTTATAACAGAAAGCAAGCCCCATAACTGCACTACTGCGTATGTGCTCACGCCCTGTAAAGTAAGCCAGCGTAATTATGTATTATGACTATAAATGATCATAGTGCTATTTTTATTATAACTGAACACGGAAAATGATCTTTGCTCTACCGTTAATCGGACTTAAAATAATAATGCAATAATGAAGTAAAGATTTTCCTCATTTGAAACCAACTTATAATATGACCATTTAAAGGACAACAGGATCAATAATGTTTTATCAATTTTGACATTACAATTTTGCCTTTGATAAGCAAGTCATAGGCCACGAGGAAATTGAAGTTATTGAAAAAAAATACGATATATCTTACAATAATTGTAAGATGCTGTAAAATGGTTAAAGTTCCACGGATCCGAACAAAGCGTTATATGCTATGCTTCCTCATTTATTGTGCGAACCTCCAGCCTGTGGAATTGATTCCTGGCTCTCTGTTTCCCGATCATAATAATTTGGATCTCGTAAAAGTTTGAGTGAATCGCTTACTTCCAGGCAAGCGTGCTCCACCCTTGGTACAAAATTTCAAAACTGTATCACGAAAAATCACAAAGTTATAAGCTAGTTCTGTTACCTGCTTGTCCGCACAAAAACGTGGTCACCACGCGGCGCGCGCCTCCAGCGTCGTCTTGAGCTCATTGATAATAATAATTTGTCAGTAGGTACCTAAATGATTGCGATAGGCACTTATGTCGCTCGGTGTCCAACTTGTAACTTTTTTAAATATTTTTGGGACAAAATATAACATGGTTTAAATATTATTGGAATCGATTCAGTTACTTATTCTGAACAAACTATATTCAGGTTTCGCATATACTAAAAATAATTTTGTATATTACAAATACACGTTTTCTCTACTTCTCTTATTGGAGACACGCGTAGGGTTTTAATACTATCGATAAAACACTCGGGTTTGAAGTATCTGATTGTGATTTGTGTTGATTTAAACCTTCAACTGCCGCAATCGTAGACACAATAATATTTTCATGGTATCTCGCATAAACATTTATTTCAGTATATGATAGCTATTTTGTATTGAACATAATTTTGCAATAGCTAAATTGATTTAAAAGAGTGTCCATGGAGTTTCTGGCCCGTTCTTCTCCAAAGAGATCTACGTTTTGGAACAAACTTCAACTTTCTAACTGACCGACTCCTTGCTGTTCAAAAGTTTTAGTTTAAATTAAACTGAAATTTTTGCACTAGGTTAATCAAAGTAGTGTTAATCTGAGTGATTAACACTCAGATTAACACTACTTTGATTAATCTGACCTACAAATAATTTGAGTATTGCATAAGCAATGATTCAAAAGATAATTAAATATTAATAGGCATAGTCAGCGGCCAGCGTCTAAAAAATAATAAGAAAGATAAGGGCATGTCGCACACGTGTATAATTGATAAAACATTAATTGAGTCATATCTTATTCTATTGATCATGACGGCACGGTTGGCGCAGTGGCTGAGCGATCGGCTGCTGCGCTGCGTGTCGCGGGTTCGATCCCCGCACGGAACAAATATTTGTATGATCTACAGGTAGTTGTTCCGGGTCTGGCTCTATGTGAGCTTAAATGTTTGTAAACGCACCCACGATACAGGAGAAATTCATAGTGTGGGGCAACGTTTTTTTTAAAAGAAAAGAAAAGATTTGATTATATATTTACATGCTTCAGCAGTAAATAATTGCTATGTTATTCCGAAGCAGTGTGACTTCTTGAACCCAATAGAATGAAGCTAAATAAACTAGGGGACAAAGTCTCATCGATGTCGCCATACATTTCATGCGACGTCTGCCCTCGTCGCATGATTCTATGCGGTGTTCTTGGAGACACCTGTCGCGGTGTTACATGGGTTTAGGTAGTAACGTATGATGTAAAAATAAAAGAAAAGAGTATCTTAATGTTATGTCTTTTTACAAACCCAGGATTCCTAGTTAGTTCCAGTATTTTCAAAGATATTCCTATTTTTTCCAGGCGCGAGGTCTGTACCACGACGGAGACTGGAGCCCTGACGGCGGTTACATCTACATCACGATCGTGTACAACTTCTCCGTCACGCTGTCTCTCTACAGCCTGTTCCTGTTCCTCGGGGCCACAAGGGAGATGCTGAAACCCTTCGATCCAGTACTCAAGTTCTTTACCGTCAAGTCGGTTATTTTCCTCTCGTTTTGGCAAGGTAAGCAAGATACTCGATTTGAATTGCGTTTGTTATTTCCTTACGAAAAAATAGTAGATTGCCTTTTAAAGAAGAGCGAGGGCGAATGCTAAACGTAAATGACCTTTTTAAATTTAAATTACGTAATTTATGCTCTTCCAGGCAATATCAGAATCTAATATACATTCAACACTGACTGACTTAATAGTTTCGAGGTCGTAAGCAAGATTGCTCAATTTGGGATTTGGGTTCAACCATCTTAATGGGAAAACCTAAACGTCAACGTAAAAACTTCGGCCTAGGCTAATTATATGTAAAAAAAACGCTTCTCTCGCCGACCTACAGAGCCCAAGCAATTAATACGTACAATCGATTCGAAAGAAGACGTAAAAATAACATCAGTTTATTTCATTCTACCCCTTTCCCCCCACAGGTGTAGCCCTAGCCATCCTCGAGAAAGCGGAAGTGATATCCCCGCTCGTTGACGCGAACGGCGTGCCCACGACGGCCGGCACGGTGTCGGCGGGCTACCAGAACTTCCTGATCTGCCTGGAGATGCTGGCGGCCGCCATCGCGCTGCGCTACGCCTTCCCGGCGCACGTGTATGCGCACGCGCACCGCGACCCGCATCGCTCCGTCACTATGCAGTCCATCTCCAGTAGCCTGAAGGTAAGAAGGGATATTTTTTTCTTGGGGGAATTTAAGTGATGACTTGGGTTTTGGTACTAGTAATTGTCACCGTATCTGTAAAAACTGTCAAAAACGAACCGGTGGAACCCAACGGACTCATGATGAAATTTCAGGCAACGGGCAACATTTTTACTATGAAAGTAAAAAAAAAAGTTATAAAAATGGTCAATGGAAGGACCATATCTACGCGAACATATTTTGTTTCAATTTCACGTGAATCAAATTATACCTCAAGAATTTATTGAACTTAGTTGAAGGTCACTCAACATACCTTGAATCTAGAGAGAACAATTCGACTCGTACCTTTTTCTGGTTAGGTATATCACCAGTGTCGTTTCAAACGACGGGGCACTTATTATTATAGCCTGCGTGTCCTATTGTAAGCTCGTTAAAGGAACTGATGGAGCCAAGGCCTGGCCCAACTTAGATTATCATCGGCATCCTAAGAAGAAGATATCCTACGTTATTAACCCTTCCACCAACTAATTTCCAGGAGACGATGAACCCCAAGGACATAATGACGGACGCGTTCCACAACTTCCACCCGCAGTATCAGCAGTACACGCAGTACAGCTCCGGTGAGTGACGTCACAGTAGCACTGTCCTTGTTAGCATGCCCTTGCCCATACGCTGCCTGGTCGCATTATTATTTGCATTTTTATTTAATAGTGTTAAAAGACCCGAAACGAAGCTGAAATCTATGCATTGAACTAAGTTATTGAGGGCAAAAATGACCGAAATAATTTATTTTGAGGTATAGAAACCTATTATGTGTATCACGCAATGCAAAGCAGTATACTATGCGTGTGTACACGAACACGGGACGTCAGGGTAAAGTTAAGTCATTATTACAATACATTCTTTTTTTTTTCTCGAAACTTTTCCTTCAATATCTCCACAACCGATATGGAAAAATATTTAACTTTTAGTTTCGTTTAGGGTCCTTTTATCACCAGTAATACAATATCAACTCATTATAAATGTTAGATAAGAATTAAGTGTTCTAGAATAGATTAACGCGTACGTTATGTAGCTTTTTTTTAATTGCCCTCAGTTTTATTTGAGGGATTGCCTTGTTAGTTCTCGTTTCATTATGGCTAGATTGGGTATAATCTACGTTTCAAATTTTATAATATGATAAGATTGCAAGCGGTTATAATTTTCTGGATTCACGATACTTACTTTCAAATAGATTGTTATGTGTCAAACAGGAAAACAACACATTGTTACGGATTGAATTTTTAGTTTTGAATGCGTCCAGTCTCCACATTAACTTCATTTTAGTCTCCATATGCTGTAGGCTAGGTCTTTCTTATTTTTTGGTTTTATTTTCTTTCAGATGTCACTTCTCAACTGCCTTATGAGAAACTATAAACTCTGCCATAGCTGTGCTCTGCATGAAGTGCATTGCTGTCTGTCCGTTTATACATACATGTAATAATAAATACATTATGCCCGAGCATGGAAACACCACTAACAATATTGTTAAATAAAATCAATAAAAATACGTGTGTTCATGTTCAGAATAATGTCGAATGCACTCGATTTTTTGTGCGTTTGAAATTATTATAAAGAATCGATATCATAAGTTCCAACCATTTGCATGATCATAGATAGTTTTCAGTATTTTAAAAGTAATATCATTTCAGCCAGTATTCAAAACAATATAGTATTTTTACGGGATCAAATTCAGTTGCAGTATTTCATGTGACGCGCCAGAAAAATCGAGTACATTCGATAAGAAAGTGTCAAAACGGCATGCGAAAAAATATAATTGTTTATTTATTAGGAGACATAACCCAAATAATACATTTTATAACAACACTCCGAGACTTTTTGTTTGCACACACACACATAAAACAAATATTGTCTTACAAAGTGCCTTATACAGATCAAGGTGAACTAAATAATCATTTTCCGGTGCTCGGTCGCAAACCCACGTTAGTTAAGGTGTTTATTTTTATATTACCGAGGTATTTGGCTAGTCCGAAAACGCATAACGAATTTTTACGAAAAAGTTAGGTACGTATCATATCAGAAGGCATGATAGAACAAAAAATATTACCTTTTGGAACCCGATTGCCGGGTTATATAATGGGGAGAAATTAAAATATATGAACCGATATGATATTAAAATTATACAAGGGGAATTAAATACGAAAAATGGGATCAGTTGATGAAAAATGTGGCTTTAACTATTTTTTTAAATCATGATTGAAATCATGGAAAGGCTCATTGCAGATGAAAAAAATATCAAATCATATTGTAATGATGCACATGGGTCGGTTTTTTTATAAGAATTATTCGTTCTGTCAGTATGTTTCGGCATATAGGCGATGATAAATGAATACCGATACTAATTACATTCACCTACAAAAGTCGGCGTTTTATAGAAAAAAAAAAACATTAAAAAAAAATTTTTTGGTTACAATAATTCGGACTATTCATTGCCATAATCTTTAGTAACTACTTGTACTTTATGCCTTTAGTATGTGTCGTGTAAGGATTAGTGTAAATGTTAATTTTCTGTGATTATATTACTTTTCTTTTTGTATTATTTTGTTACTTTCTTATAGTTACAGGATATGATCCTTAGTTGATGCTAGCATTCAAAATTAGTAGAAAATCTTGAAAGTACGTTTCTTTTTTTTGTAATAGCAATATCTGGCATTTATCGGGTTGTTTTAATTTTGTACATTCTATATTTAAATTAATTTGGTTTTTTGCTGTATGGAAGTGAAACTTGCACTTTTTATTGCCAAACCAAAGAACGGCATTTCATGTTTCCACCTTCAGTTAGTAACTGTCGAGGCAAGTTGCCGCTGCTTTGTAATAACGCGCTTCATGTAACGATAAATATAATAAAAAAAATAACTAACAACCTGTAAAGCCATACTTTGTGTTTTCATTTCCTAAAATATTGTTATCATAATATTATTATTTAAATAGGAGATTTTTAACATTAGTTTTGAGTAAAATTAAAATTCTAAAGTATAGTTCTGGTAGGTTTAAGTTATAATAATTATTTTTTACAGTTCACCACAGTTTGATTTTTCAAAACACTTGTATTTGCCTCTCACTAATAATAAATAAAGGATATTACCTAATTATATTTGATTTTGATTACAAACTAGACATATCTTGTAAGATACATGTATACACACACATCTAAAACCGCTAGACACTACGAAGACGTAAGGTAAGACATTTCAAGTTCGCTTTTATTCATTAATTTGCTGGCATGCTTAACGTATCATGTTTGAATGTTTCTAACATAGTGTTGAGTGTGATTTGCATGTTTATATGTAATTTAGTTTATGAACGTGTCCTGAGGGATGCTACGCACTTATTCGCAAATTCGATTCCGCGGAACCTATTTATTAAACAGTAAAGCCAAGTGTGCATCACCTCTCCAGGAACATTATCTTTCGACGAGACTGCTGTCCCACATAAAAATAGATGATTATAGATTTCTGACTTTATTCAGCCAAGCGTACATGTTTAAACTTGGTTTACAAAAGTGATTCTGACATTGACAACACTGTAGTATGCACAGATTTCACACTGATTGAGTTTAAAGTGTTGCCCACACATTACACACGCTTGGGTCACAAAATATTTGGTCCCTTTTATCAGAAAATAACTACACAAATGTTTGATTGAAAATAGTCGTTCAAAAGATCAAAATACCGACCGACTATAACATTTGCTCACAAGATCGCACTGATGAGTTTGTCACTAATTGAGCGTTTTCAAAGTAGAAAGATAATCAAAGCACTGTTACAATAACACATGTGAACACTTATCCCCACTACAAATGAGGCCGCGCAGACAGAACAGCAATCGGTGCAATATAATATGCCTACTTGTTCCATCTTCATGTCTATTCTGTAGCCGAAATTGAAGTTTAGGTCCTAACGACCTAGACCTAATGTGTGTTATCGATTCTACATTGGAGGATTTGAGGTTAGAACTCCATAAACGTTTACCCTGCGCGCACATTCGCGCCTGTAATCATGCTCCACTTAAAGTTGTTATCAAGTCAAGGCTTTATCTCGGTTGTGGGAAATCTAAAATGACTTAATTCTGGCCGCAAATATCACGTGCTAACCCTGACCGCTTCAACATCTGTCTGCGCGGACCTTCATAAACTCGAACACTCCATTCAAATGTGACTAATATCTGACGTGGCTAGTGATGCGTGCGGGCGCAGGCGCAGGCAAGCGCGACGAGGCCACGCTGGCGCCGCGCCCGCTGCCGCAGCGCGTGGCCACCATCAGCCACGCTACCAACTACCACGAGAAGACCACGCTGCTCAGCTCCGACGACGAGTTCCAGTGAACAGTCACTACACTACTCGACCAGCCCCACACAGTTCGCTTGTTGTTATTCGATTAGAGTCCAACCTCTTGATGTGTTAAGAGACTTGGACTATGGAAATTAAGCCAGCTGTATACAACAACAGGGTTTGTAGTACTCGGCGTTTAAAAGTTCGGATTTGTGGAGCGTCGGCTCTTTCTAAAAGTTTATGTGCCATATTTAAGCCTAGGCAAGGTACTGTAATAGGTATTTGAATGATTGGGTCAAGTTAAAAACCTATTGAAATTACAAATAGGTGAATCTTATCTAAAATTTATATCTTGTCGAATAACAACAATTTCTACTGCTTAAGAGATTAAGAAAGCTTATTGGAGGAAGTTCATTTTAAATAGATAAAGAATATATTTTTTATGTATCACTTGGAGTCCTTTCCCACTTTTAAAGCGTAATACATACTGTAAATGTCTAGCCCATAGCATGTACTAGCGAGTGTACTGACGGTCTGACAGTTTTCAGCCTTATGCCCTAAGTAATAAAGGTTAAAAAGTGATTAACCGTCAGTAAACTCTGTAGTACCTTTGTTACCAATATTAAAAAATAAATAAAATTCATAGAAAATAATAATGAAAGCTTTATTCATAACTGGATATACCTAATACAATAATAGATATGAAATAGATTAATTGAAAAGAAACATTAAATTAAGCTTTAGTTGTTTTGTGAAGTATTAAATGAATATTGCATTTTAATGTATCACAGTTTTATTTTAGGCATTAAATTGGATACTGAGTGATTACTAGGAATCATAATGCTCTGCATATTAAACTGTGAAGTAGGGAATTCAGAGGCATTTATTTAAAAGAATACGATAAAGAAAAAAGTCATGCCTTTCGACATGTAGAGGTTAACTGCGGATACCACGGCGACAACGGCACGATATAGGAACATAAGATTGTATAGTTATGTAAAATAAGAAGTAAATGAAATAACAATTGATACATTACAAATTGTACAGGTAAAAAGGAATTATTATTCTAATCTATAGATAGCTATTATTATCTCGCTGTAAGGGCCGTAGAAAATTAATGGCAACCCCTAAAGATTATACGTTTACTTTCACGGTATTTTAACACTAAATTATGGAACTACGAAGCCACTTTTTCACATATCTAAAAATATTAATTGTTTACTGGAAATCCATTCACGAGTTCTTTGAATGTGCCTTTTGCCAAATTAGCTCCGCTTTTAAAACAAAATAGCTGTTATTGCTATGCTGTTAAAGGCTATCCTTTCTTGTTAAAGACTTGTTGTGCAAACGTCATCATTTGCTATAAGTGTTGTGCACAAATAATAAAAAAAACATTCCTTCTTGACAAATACCAAAGAGACACTGCCAAATTATCACTTATTTTTGCGACTTAAATCCTAATTGCAGTGTTTTTAGAATTAGGTAGTCGAAATTGAAATCTATCATTGAAGCATTATTGTCAATGCTTACCTCTGCTTCGCCGTCCAAAATTGCTTAGGCTCCCAAAATTTTAAAAGATATTGCCCTTACATAGTCGATCAATATTTTCATAGCAGAATGTGTGCGTTCACACTAAGGCGGCTTGGTATTTCCAAAATCTTCTGAATTTGGAAAAAAATAGGACGTTGAGAAAAGGTTTGCTCAGTCGCTTAGTATAAACGCACTTTTATGCAAACTTATTGTAAGAGACCCAGGATTACTTAGTAGTTGGTCAACCCTTATTTAAGTACCACTTAAATTATTATTTTATGTGTTAAATGTATTCTAATGTACTTGTTGTTTTGTTGTAACGTTTAACTTTGTGTAACGTATAATTAATATTTTAAGTTAGATTAGTACCTAACCTACTTTATTTTATTAAATAAACTGTAAGTGTACGTATTATTCCTAATTCACCTAAATGTAAATAACACTTGATTACCAAAAACACCTTATTATTGATAATATTATTTATGCTTAGGAATGGTTTTGTTGTATTAGGATGATTCTTGTTTTTTAATTCTTTAGTCAATTACCTTCCCTTCTCTAGGTATATAAACCTGTTTTAGATCATATAAAGAATCATTATATGTAAGCTGATGTGCTTGGCCGTGTCCTACGGACTGGCGATGAGGTTATCACATTAAATGAAAGTACGTTTCCGACAAGCGTGTCCCTACATTTCTTACTTTATTTCGTGGCGTCACCTACTTATTTGGTTTGAAAAATGCATTTTTTATAGGTAAATTCGATAATATTTAATGTGGTAACCTCGTTGCCCTACGTTTAAGTGATCATTGATCTGATCATCGCGATAATTTTAGGAAACCGAATAGCGCCCTCTGTCGGCGCTGAGTTAGTACCTTAATGAAGCATTTCATTATAGTGTTTCAAAACACCAGTTGTGGTACTTGGGACTTAAAATCATTTTAATGGAACCCTACCCTTTCTAACTGGTCAAGTTATTTAATGTAAAAATCTTCTACCTGTAAAGAATTGCTGATCTCAAAGATTTCCTTTTGACTACCACTGTTACTTATACGTGATAAGCAAGCGCGTGCCCTGTACGTCAAACGACACAAATATGTGACAAAATGGTAGGTGAAATTGTGGCTTGGCGTGGAGGGCACGCGCGTGCCTTTATGCTCTGGCTTTCAAAAGGTTAAAATCCATTTGCGTCTTTGTATGATCGAACAGTATCTTTTAAACCTAATCTATATGACATAGGCCAATTTTGTAATATAAGAGGCTTTCCTTTCTGGATCGAAAGATTTATTTTTGTAACAGAAAGAGTAGAGTGACAGTAAAACACGTTTCGCCTGAATGATTGTTGAAAAAATAATATAACATGAATTAACGTTAGATATTTTATTAATTAAAAATGTTTTAGCTCCAGGTTTTTAAGTATATGTATAAATAAATAATGATATTGATATAACAATTGCGTTTTTTATTTAACCATATGGGCAAGTATGGTACGGCATTGTTATGGAAAAATAAAATTGCCGGAAGACTAGCGACTCGAAGCGATGTTAGAACACGACTAAGAACCACCAACGACCAAGTAAAAGCGTAACAACGCTTAATTGTGGCACGCCTGCCACGCCTACTTTGCACTTCCAGTTTTTTCTGTTCCATGGGCTAAGCTAATCCAAGCTAAAGCTTAGCTAAGTTAAAACAAGTTAAAAGCAAGCAAGCAAGTTAAAGCTTTAGCTTGGATTAGCTTAGCCCATCATCTCATCTTTTAAAGACCTAAATAATTTTATTTTGGAGGGTAGGTTATATAGGTTCTATCTGCGTGTTTCTCAGGCCCGGTAAATAAGTTCGAATCAATCAGTCAACTCCGCATATCGTAGTTCACAACTAGAAATACAATAGGCCTCCCAATCTATGCCACAACACGCTGTCATCCGCCTTCTGCATCAATACGTCCCAGCCACCTCTTTAAAAAGGCTTTTGATCCATTTAACTGGGGCTACGTGCCCCAGTTACCACACCATGGTTGCTGATACGCGGACTTCACTAATGGACTAGTTTGCCACATCGGCCAGCGGTCCTTCGACAAACATGGCCAGCCCACTGCAGGTAAATAGGATAGGTAGCAGTAGCGAAGGGTCAATTTTTGTAAGAGGTAAGCCGGAATAACTATCTTTAATCTGATGTATTATTTGTCTATAGAATACTGACTGACTGTGCCATTTTTTAAAGGGAAGCCGGTAGGAATCGAGTTATATGGAACCTTCGCCACTGATAGGTAGGTATACAGCCGGAATACAATTATAGGCAGTGGAATAATGAAACAAGGTCATATTATTAAATTTTATATTAAAAATATACACAGTTACATAATAACCATATTATCATGCTGCTGCGTTCTCACAGAAGTGTTATTGCTTCCAATACAATCGTTATAACGGTCTTCGCTCTGAGTGCATAACATAAATATGATCTAAAATGTTTTAACAATGCAATATCTATTATCTATACTTTTAACAAAGAAGTCGTAAGGTACTCGATCAATATTGGAACTTTGAAGTCGAAAGGGGTTGTTTGCTGGAGACTTGACTGTTACTAGTAGACAATTAGCGCCATCTAGCAACTAATTTGTTAGTTTTCTTCTCCCCCATTCTACCCTGGTGAATGCCTAACACCCTTTAGTTTCCTATAAAAGTCGGGGAACTTGGGTTTGGTGCTTATCTTAGTTATCTTGCCGACATGTTCCTTTCCTCTTTTCCTTCTAATTCTACTGCCTAAAAACTAGAATCACTAAACACCTTATGAAGGTGTTAGGTTCCGCTAACTGGTCCTTTCCTTTCTTCTACATTCGTTGGGCTCCCACTAGCGCATTGTTCATACGCATAGGCATCTAACTTTATAATAGTCGAGAAAGCACTTGCTAAACTATTTAAGGTCGCTATAAAAGATGGTAACGCGGTCCAGCACCATTTCAAACAGTGAAAATCAAATTGACCAATAATTCAACGAGTACCAAATAAATAAGAAAATTCTTTACGTATTTTTTTTTTTAATTTCATTTTAAATACTTAATTACATACTTCTTTTTTACATACTTTTTTTTTCACTCAAAATAATTTCAAAATTCACGAAAAATAGTGCTCATTAAATGTTTCTTAAAATATTGTCATTTGCGATGGAACATTACTGATGTGAGTTTTAAAAGTTTTAAGTTAAAGGTACTTTTACATAGGTTGGTAGGTATCTACCTGCTCGTTCTTTCATTCAAACAATAATAATTAATTGTAGGAGTTAGTAGAAATACTTACATCTAAAGAGGTAATTAATAAAATCAAGCATATGTACCACACAATTTCTACAGGTATAGATAACATTAAAATAGGCAGAAACCTGCTGCAGGTACTCAAGACATACCTAAAACTTAGAAGGTAGGTAGTTAATAGAAGTAAAATACGTCGTCCCATTTCGTAACAAACTTAACTAGTTACTACATAAAATGAAAGACTTATTACTTTTTCTTAACTAAAGATGACAAAGATAGTCTTAAATTATTTCTGTTCAATAAAATCCTTCTCAAGTTCAATTATATACTTAACAAAATGAGCGAAACGCCTTTTAGACGACCGGGCGCAATATTAGCCTCATCAATCCAGGTACCTTTAGGTATCTAGTTACCTACCTACTATCCTCAGTAGGTACCTACAAATAAGACGGGTTTAAAATTAAGATCTACCAAAAATGTATCCCATCCTAATAAGATAAATTGGTTGGACCATGAAAAAAGCATCATCATGAAGCATCGCTTTCATCATAATTATTTAAACAGGGGGAAAAATGCGCCACTCGAAGATAGGGCAACTTTATTCATGATTTTTTCCACCCTGTATACAGACTTATAGAGTGTTTGGTAGAAGGACCGACACATTTTCTTATCCCCGGGGGATTCCCCACATAACCTATATGTCACGGGTAGTTGAGTACCTTATTTTCTTTTTTGTTTATAAGGTTGTAATAGAACAATATTTTTTTGGTGTTATCTATGTAGGAAAATTATTATCCAAAATCTTTAAATTGTGAAAAGGATGTTTTTCATGTTAAAATCCACTTTTTACGTATTTATTATTCGTGCTAGGAAACGAAAAAAACAATTTAAAAAAAAACGACCCTTCTACGAAACACCGTGTATAATGCCTATGGGTAGATACAAGTAGGTTGGTAGGTATTCTGTTTTATTCGCCACGGCCGTATTCAGTGAGACGGATTTTATTGAATCGAAAGAAACATGTACAGCGAAGGGATTTAACATTCAATTAACATAATAGCTTTTAAATTGCTTTGATCAAATTAATTGTTTCAGTTGAAGTGGATTAATCACGTTGAGAACGATTTACTTAATCAAGTTGCAGGCAGTTAAGTGATGATTAGATTGCTTGGTACTGCTTGAAATTGAGGCCCTAGTGTTAGGTTTATAGGTAATTTAACTAGGTTTTCTATCCCAGATATTTGACAGTTATTCGCTATATGACACCTCATGAGTTCATTAAGTGTTAATAGAGCTTTGTTGCTGGCTATTCTTAACCATTTTTGTGATTGCTTTCAATCTATGTTGCTTTCAATCTATTCACAAAAAGACAAAATAGGTAAGTGCCACCAAACTTACATAGGGCCACAAATTCCGAAGACTCGAAAATATAATATATCTTTATGAAACATTTTTCTGGTTGCGACTTCGTTAGATCCGGAAAAGCAATTTCCCCGATCTTATCCACCAGACGAACGAAATGATAGAAGCTGGTTTTGAAAGAAATATTGCCTTAGATTACATATATATTTACAGACTTATAAACGAGTTATAACAAAGCTACAGTGGCAGCATTTCATAAGTAATCATAAACGAATGTATTATTTTTTAATCGTCTACATATGCCACCGTGCTAAAGGCATCTAAGTAAATCACAATTTTCTAAATCAGGCTAAGCCTTGTAGGTAAGAATGAGAAAGAGAGATATGCAAAATTTCACAACGTAGTTTGACCCTAGATTTGAGTGTTCTACCGTGTAGATAAATGTTTAGATGGCCTCGTAATTGCGTTATCACTTTTGACAACAATTCGCACTGAATTGAAACTTCACTTTGGTAGTTATAACTGCCACAAAGTCAAAGACCCGTCGTTTTGTGACTTAAAACCTTAGAATGACAGCGATAAAGCCTTTACGAGTTCGACTACACTGAGCGAGCAATGAAATGCACGTGCTGAGCAACTAACGTAAAATTGTGCAGTGCTAGGAACGGATTCAGTTTCCCTTTTTGAGCAATTATTATCTAAAACGTTCGCAGACGTTTTTCCTAAGCTCACCATTAGAAGTTGAAGCAAAAGGATTTGGAGCAAACCTGCAGAGCTAGTTGACACATCAGGAAAGGCGTTACCGCAGTTGCCGACAAGGACTCGGCTTGAATCGGGCAAAAAGAACGATAGATTTACGAACACATCTAATGAAATTAAATGGAGCCACGCGGTATCGAGTCACGCCGCCCGATCTGAAACGAGGCGAATGATGGTTTTTTCGTAGACCTCTTTTTGACCGGCTCAAGCCGATTACAAGTCGACAATTAGTGTAGTTACTCCCTTGGTAAGAAGGAATGTGGATAAATTTAATCAATCTGTGATGTCTATTCATGTGATCAAGGGTCTATCATATTTTAAGAGGAATATACACTTAAGACTCGAGTTATTTGTAATTGAACTCTGTATCGTCAATAATCGTCATAAAACGAAGTGGATATTTTACAGTGATGACTTAGGACTAAATTATATAAGTTTAGGTACTTTTAGATATTTGGAAATTTTCTATTTTGGGAAAGCTCTCGTGTTTATTATTCAAAACTTAACTACAGAAAAATAGAATTTCGATCTGTAATAATAGACACGAAAGTTTCTCTTAAGTATAATAAATAAGACTTTATGGAATAATTTACAGTAAGGTCTCTCAAGTTTTCTATAGTAAATAGATTTTTAAATGCATCTCTTTAAAATAAGTATAAGCTACAGTCTAGCTACAATAGATAAAAAATACGAGCTAACTTCATAGTATTTATCGAACGTAGAAATCTTAGAAATAGAAATCTGAACCAGCCAGAGCATCTCTTATACCAACTTAGAGGTATCATCTACGCGTGTCCACCACGTCTATACTAGAATATCTTATAATATTCTTTATTACAAAAGCACGTACTTTATCCTTCATTATATTATAAATAATTGAACTAATAAGACATTTCGCGGTAACATTTAGAATGAAATACTTAAATTATACCATTTCCACCTTTGGGCTTTTAAGCATTGCTGCAATGTCGAGATTTAGAAGAAGTCATCTTGTTCTGCTTAAGTTCAGTTAGCGAAGGATTAGTTTTCTAGCGTAGCGTAGCGACTCCAAATAAGCTAAGTTCCGTTTAGCTGCGCTCAAAACTCATTTCTATTAAGCGCCATCGCACAAAAGATTACAGAGCGAGCGAGTTCAACAAATTGTCACATTTCCACACTCTGAGAAACTTTTGCATTAAACGTCTGCTTGCAAAATCGCAAGTTTTCAAGTCCAACATTTTATCAGGACAGAATCACTTCACATTTGATGTGACTGAGTGTGAAATGGTCACCTAACATAGTTTCGTTGATGATTGGTTTACATATATCATTACAAAATGCACGACGACACCGCGAAGGCTAACAACAATTTAGAATTGATACAACTGTCGCAATTCCATAACTTTAACGTTATCAAACCTCATATCTTAAAAATTACCTTGCATCGCCAAATATTCCCCATTTACTATAATAATTCTCCGTCCACCACTTACCTACATTTAGAAAGCTTCGTTTGGCGTCATTGAAGCCACAGAAGCATAAGGTCCTGTTTCACCACTCGCTACTAATATTAAAGTCTGGACATAGCCTGACAGAATGTTCCTCATGTTGCTACGCCCTAAACCTTCGGTTTCCGAAAGGCTGTTCAATATCTGCGGTCAGTTCCCATCTCCATGGCTATGATTGGTCGAAGTTATTTTGGTCAGCCAATCACAACAGCTAAATGAAAGACTTTAGAATGCGGTCAATCTGTCAGATTAGTTCTAGAAATTAAATGCGCGAGTAGCGAGGCAGGCCCGCGAGTGTGCAAGTGCACGTTATGACTATGAGCTAGAGGACGTGGGAGTGAGTGGTTGCCGTTTGTGCGGTCGACCCTGGCCGGATGCTGGACGTCGCCGGGACTCCTGCTACGAACACCGCTGCAGGGGACGCGATCTGAAACACGTCATCCACTACATTGAACATAGAAACATCTAGAATTCTGTCTTTTTAAATACATGGATTTTCCCCTGTACCTTGGGAGCGTGAACAGACAAATCTAAGGGTGCGTCCACATCTGGCGAATGTGCCGCGAATGTGCAGCTCGCGAGCCGTTTGCGAGCTGACCGCGAGCTGCGCGCGTGCGGTTACAGCCTATATTTGGTGCGCCGCTCTAGTGCAACCCTAGCAAGGCTCGAGTGGGGCGCGCGTGCAGCGCGCGCGCTGCTCGTGCGCATATACGCGTGAACTTGAGCCTCAGTTGTGAATTTGCTTGAATTTGTGAGGTGCATCGCGGCCGGCACGCGCGCACCTCCTGCGCCGCTCGAGTACGGCGCGTAGAAAAAGCGCGAGCGGCGCGCGGACGGCGCAGGGGCTGCGTACGAACATAAAATGCACGCGCGCAGTTCGCAAACGGCTCGCGAGCTGCACATTCGCGGCACATTCGCGGCACATTCGCCAGATGTGGACGCACCCTTACAAGCGCAAATCATCTCTATTGGCCGTAGAGATTATACGTACTTATTTGCACCTTGTGGAAATCAAAACCGCGAGTCACGAAAGGCACAGACTTCGACACTGTGCCAATTCAACCGCCATTTAATTTAAATAATCAATAATAAAGTTTCAAAGGCCATTACTTGCGAAAAACACAAATAAAACTTTAGGAGACAAGAAACTCACTCAGCTAAAAATGTATTATGATTTCGAGTCAACATGACCCAAAGATCGTTCCAGAACTCAGCCACTGAATTTTGATTTTCATTTGCATCATAGGTATATCCATGATGTTCGTTATGAATTTCAACCAACCCAAATTTAGCTTACACAAAATGTAGAAAGGTATCACACCAGTTTTTCATGTTAAAAGGGCAGCTCTCAATTAACATTGTACGATGTTATAACGTTCGCGGCGGCCTATCTCCGGCATGCGGGCTATGCTAACACAAATGAGTTCGTCCGTCGTCCCACAACGCGCGCCTGCCCCGGATGTCAGCAGTACGTAAAATTTTATGATGTCCGTACACGACCCTGCCTCGTTAAATATGAAACTAATACGGAGGGCTCCCCAGTTCGCTCTTCATATATGTAAGGCTGGTCCAATTATATTTTATGTTTGAAATTGAGCTGAACGTGTACAATTTTGATGGTAGGGCTTAAAAAGGAAAAGCAATGAAAGGTCTGTAGGTACCTAATATAAAATTAACCTTTAAAGCTGAGGTGAATCTGTGCAGTGACTATAAATAGTCCGTCTGATATTTTCTCGTGGAACGGAAAGAGTCGAGCGAATCTATGATATCAGGCAACTACCTATATATTGGCATAAATATAGGTTATAATCAATGATATTATAAATAAAAAGAGGTAGATATCGCACTAGCGCGCGCAAATTGTTGCAGACAAATTCAGACAATTGTCGTAATTTAAGTACTTTTAGCACAGTAGCTATCTCTTACTGTATAATCCGTTCCGTATTATCTATCGTAGTTGTAACAACGCAACGATATTTGAACGCAGTATGAACGTAGCGTATCTTCTTTATAATATCATTGGTTATAATCAGTGATAGGAATAGGTAGTGCCTATTTGCCTAAACTTCGAAGAACAGAGACAAGAAACGGAGACTTCCTTAGGACTAAATTTTTTCCGAGACATCTGTTAATTTGTAAACTTCAAAGGTTAATTTGTACTTTGATTTGAGTAAAAATTGCATCCCTCAACGTCAGTAAAATAAATATGACAGATATTTAAAGATAGATAAACATAAATTTGTTTCTTAAATCTTTCCTTCTGTACATTTTGTTTCATGGTTTCCAATTACGTCATATTTTAAAATAATATAAATATACATATATTTGTTACAACAATATTCTATGTGTTTTATTTTTCCTTTAGAGCCCATTAATTATTTAATGAACTTAGAGCGATATCGACCGGCGATTTTTGAGCATTTTTTCTTTCGTTTTTTTTTTGCATAGAAATCTCCTAAAAATCGCCAGACAATATCGGTGGTGTGAAAGGACCCTTACGTTTTTTTTTTTAACTAGTTAATGCCCGCGGCTTATCCCGCGTGTACTATTGTTTTTATATCCCATGGGAACTATACTTTTTTTTAATAGGAAGTAGCATATGTGTATGTGTGTGTGTGTGTGTGTGTGTGTGTGTGTATGTGGTGTGTATTCCACACCTTAATCTATATCACTACCAAAATCAGCATTTTCAGTGGAATTGAGTAATGGACATCCATACAAACTATCACATTTATAGACAAACTTTAGATAAATATAGACGAATTACTTATTCCAAATAACACATTTTTTTAAATGTATTTAAGTGTTGTCTCGAAATTTCGAGACAGATGTGCCGGAAATAATTTAGTCCTAAGGAAGTCTCCGTTTCTTGTCTCTGTTCTTCGAAGTTTAGGCTAATAGGCACTACCTATTCCTATCACTGGTTATAATTTACACAGTAGATAGACACAAAACTAAAATACCGCGTAAACGTTCAACCATTTGGTACAGAGTCAGACGCTAATGCCTAAACTAGGTCGTAACCTCTACCACGACATCTGCGTCTAAATATCTAAAGCAACAAAGCTAATCCAATTACAGTATTATCCCATACATACTGGAGCTTACCACGTAATATTTGGCTCAATTCTCCGGGTGTTCATACCGGAACTTAAATTCCGTCGCGAAAACGCGCAGAAATGTGTTTCCGACTTATAGCGACAATGGAATGAAAGCGTCGCCGAGCCAGCCTCCTCTCAGATAAAGATAATGCTATACAGAATAAGAAACAATGGCGTAAGAGGCTCTATTCAATCCCGGCACTGTCGCGTCAATTATTTTTAAAACGCTTCATTAATTTCGTCATTATTCAACTCTCGTTGGGATGATAAGGAAGTTCCTTTCAATTATGTTTTGTTTTGCCATTTTATTCAAACAAAAACGAGGAAAATTAAATGATTTGCGGTTTTATGACAGCAGTCAATACATAAACGTTAAGCCGAAAATCGCTTTCAATTAAAGCAGCTTTCCAGCACGAAAATCAATGGGGTCAGCGCTTAAATGTGCCCGAATATACGGAGCGACTGCTGCCGTCTGATATCCATAATCTACTTGTGGGGGATTACCACTGAAGCTACTTTACATTATTCACCTACTAAATATGCAACTATTCTTGGAGCAAAACCTATGGCCATACGTCAGCTGTCTAATTATAAATCATGCTCCACAAATGTTAGAGAAAATTGACTCACAGACAATTAAAAAATAGAACAGAATTTGTATGAAGATGCTAGAATTTGAAGAAAAATGCTTTCCTGGCGGATGAAAAGCATTTTTTTAAGCTGACGTATGTGCCTCTTCTGGGCGAAGACCTCCACATATTCTTATAGTCCTCTCTATGTTTTGCCTGCTCCGGCTAATCCAGCAAGAACGATACGAAGTTTTTCAGACTAATCGGAGCCAAGAGTGCCCTGTGCCCATGAGTTATCTACTTGGTGGTAGAACGGGTCATAGAATCACTTAAAAATTAAAACGTTGCAAAAATATACGCAAAAAATTTCGTCTAGACCAACATGCTACAATGATTGTTAAGTAAGCGCAACAAACAAAAGAAACAATGCATAACCTTGTGGCAAGGCGGGGGTGCGACGCGAGTAATTAAAACCTCTTGAGACGTGGGCCCCTGGTGACGTCACATCGAATCGGGGTCCCACTGCACCGAGGGTATCACCCAAGCAACGCCCGGCCTAATGGTCACATGAAATCGGAAAATTAAAACATGCCAAACAAATAAAAAACAAAATTATATGGTAGGTACGTACAATCAATTTGCTAGAAAGAGTGATTAAAATGCTGTAAAAAAACTGAAAGGTAATTCATTCAGGTGTTCTAGAAAAGCCTTTATGTGAATTCCGAATGAACTGTAATCAAATTCTGACGTGCGGATTGCCCGTTAAAAGTTATTATTCAAATCTTAATCCATACAGTATTCATGCATGAATTCTCGCTTTACACTATGAAATTACTGACCGGAATTTGAACCTGAATAAAAATTGCAGCTAAAAACAAGGACGTTTTCAATGTGAATCTAAGTACAGGTACACCGGAAAAACTGTGTGCTTCGGTAATCTTCTTGTTACTGTTAACTAATGTCGCGGCGCACAGAGTCAAGTCATCTACGTGTTTTATCTAAGGTATAAAAAAAATGCTGACCCCGCTCTTGAACTTGTGGTTCTTCTATAAAGTGAGCAATATGGAGAGAGTGTTCAGACAAGTGAATGACGACTAGCCTAGAGGCTGTACCTTTCACGACTACGTTCAATGCACACAGAACATCACAATGTGCAAACTAAACATTGAAAACGACAAAAAGACTGTCTTACATGACTTATCCAAGGTAAAGCTACGCTACACCTTCTCACCTATGCGGTGCCCGGTGCGGGGAGCCGGGCGGCGAGGACGCCGGCGATAGTGCCGGGGTTGCGGGCGCGGAGGCGGCCCGGCGTCGGGAGTACTCCGTGCCCCCGACGGCCATGGCCGTGCCGCCGCCGACAGGGTCTGTCACCCGCGTCACGCTAAGACCTGACGCTGAACGCGTCGGGCGAGACGGAGCTGAGGAATAGGCTACTGTCAGATCGGAAAAATCTTTAGCTGCTCATGTTTTGATTAGTGACTAAGGCATAATGCTGAACGGCTTTTCAAGATACAACGGTGACGTGGTGAACGGTGATAAAAACTTTTGTATTTAAACGGGACTCTCCGTAGTTATTGGTTTCTCGTAATTTTGGTCTACGGCGGGCGTAGCGCGTAGACCTAACGTGCTACGGTGTAGCTACTCATAGAGGTCGGTGCACAATAGTGATGTTGGTCCACGATTATCTATAACTTGATGACCGTATCTCTCTCTCGTCTGTCATCTAAATCTGGAAGTTACGCTCAATATTTTAGAATTTCGATGATATCCTTGACAGAATTTTCTAATTTTGAATAAGGTAACCTTTAATTTAGAGAGGTCACTAACCTCCAGTATAACTATAAAGTCCAGCCGGCGAGGACCTGGGCCGATACCCAGAGACGGTGGACGTGGTGGACAGAGTAGACGGGGACCTCTTCAGCCCTGGGCCTTCCCCGGGCCCTGCGGCAACTGACGGCTTCCTCGATCGCGGCTGTCGCTTGGACCCTGTTCTGCATACCCCTGATGTGAGAGAAGGCAACACATACTTCTATAGTGTAGTGAATGTGCGAACAATGACATCGGTAAACAGTGCTCGGTGGTACAATGTTGTCGTAGGGTGGCAGTCAGTACCAGGTTCATTAGTGTTTTTAGAAGCGTTGTTTTGCTTGCGAAAATGGTGCTTTACAAGATGATACTTTTTATGTTGGATACAATTTTCAAATCGATCTATTCTTAAGTACATGCTGGTGAATAGCTACAATTTTCTGTACTAAAGTAATTACAGAAGATGAATTCGTAACGATAAACAAACAAATTTTTGGACGAGCGTTTACTCAATGAACATTCTCAGATCTCGTCCTTATGAAGTAAAAAGTAGAATTCCAAGAAAGAACAGTGCTTCTTAAGTATAAACATCAAACAAACATTCAATCCTATTTGTAAACATCAAAGATTATTTCAACCTTTCCACGGCCCATACAATCTACATATAAACGATATTAATATGAAATTGCTAAAGCAAAATCGAATTATATTGGAGTGTGAAGCACGGTAAAAGTGGGCCGTCTGGCGATTGAATTAAAACTACTTCGGGCCTTACAACACCAAATTGAAGTATGTACAAATACGTGAGGGGAATGACGATAGTTTTCTTTTAGAGCACTTTTAAGAGGTCACAGCTAGGAGTCATTTTGGACCGTTTTTGGCTGAAGATTAACAGCTAAAGCGACATTGATAAATCAACGTTAAACTCGTTCAGACGTGTCTAAAATTTTCACATTGTTCACAAAGAGATTATTTGATGCTGACGCCACGTTACTTTATAATCTTCAGATAAAGTAGTCGGTGACCTCTCATCATTCATACAGCTAAAAGTTCTTACCAGTAGGACATTGTCGACCCATGGCGCATTTTCCTTCGCAAATGGTGCGTTGGTTCAGCATCGTCTGGTAGGAGTCCAGCATGACGCGGCATTCCGTCAGGTCTCTGTCAGCTAACGCCAAGGACGGGTAACGCTCCTTCAATCTTCTTCTTTCCTTGAGTGAAAAGTTCTTAATGAGTATATAAGTACTACTCATTATTGAAGGCGCCGAACTCGTAGCCAAGTTCTGGGCAGACTTCATTTAGATTGCCATCGACACGTTAATAAGTATGCGTAAGTGACAGAAAGGTGAGGGTTCTGTTTTCAAATTGGTCAATGTATAAGTATTGGGAAAAAATATCCTGTAATTTGGTCAGGAATGGAATTGAGCCAGTAAATGGCCTCCTGTTACCGTTAGGTGACCCAATTCGCCACCGAACAGTCATGGGGTGTGTCTAACATGGGTTATGGTTTGTTGCCTTCCTATTATACAGAACTAGCTGTTGCCCGCTACTTTATTGGGTTAGAAGTATTTTTTGTCTGTATTGTTCAAGAGAATATTGCAGAATTCAATTAGCACTAGCCTCTAGCCTCGACGATTCCACATAGAAATTCCCTGTTTCGTGGAAACTAATCTAGTTTGATCTGCTGGAAATGTTTTCTTTGTGCTCTTCGAATCTACATCGTCTACAAGCTTTTAGGAATCCCTTTCAAGTTGAACTTTGGGCTGCATGTTGTCTGTCACTCCGTCAGCCAGTTAACGAGTCTCGTAAAGAACTATTTTATGTGTTTAGAAAAAATATTGTTGAAGCGATTGACGATTTTAAAGTAAACAAATTAAATGTTTTCAAGGAAGAAGTGATTTATAACAGCATAATAGACTCTGTAATAATAACACGTAAAGTGACTTTAATCAGACCCAATTTTGACAAATAGGCTGTCTATCGATTCGCTTTAGTCACGCGAATGTTTCATTAAGGTAACCGACGCGTACATTGTTAACTTTTCGAAGAAATACCGTGATGCGATGGTTCGAATTCCTTGATTACAGTACTTTAGTTTCCAAAAAACTAAATATCATTGGAAGAAATACTTAGGTACAATAGAACTTTAATTTTAATATCACAAAGTGAGGATTATTCGTATAAGTGTTAGTGAAAAAAGAATATTTTACGAATTTCTGGCAGCGGGGAGGACTGACACGCGAGCACGAGCGTGTCACGCAAGGTGGCCGCAATCCCGCCGTGTGTCGCTAGCCGACGTATAAATTACTTGGATTTACACCTACGCCATCATTGTATAGATGTGCTGTTCCGAACAAATAAGAGTTCTGTTTATTTATGATGCATCCAGCCAGCACGAAACTTTTCACATGAACAGGAAACACTATAGCAAATCTTTATGTTAGTTTTTTTGTGCTAGTTTCACTGCTAGACTACCAAACCAAATCGTATAAAAGCAAACAGATAGAATAGGCACATTAAAACTTTAACGTTGACACAGTAACCCCCAAAATAACGTATAGACATACGTACATAAATAGGAACAGGCGTGTCCATCAGTTGATGTCGTAGATGTAAGGATAAAGCTTTCGATTTCACCGGGATCACTCCCGATAGGTATCGATTTGATTGGACTGAGTGATAGCTTAGCGCTTTATAGCTTGTTGAACGGGATGTGTGCACTTAGATGTCTACTTAGATAGGTACATAGATACGGTATTCAGCATAGGTATAACACCCATCTAGATAACCGGAATCACTTCTATTAGCGTATGGTAATGTGATTAACGAGATTATTCTTGATAGATAGTTCATCGAATCCAGCTCCATTTTAGCTTATTATGCTTAAAATCACATTGCATTTAAAAGCCTTGTAGTACCTACCTAGTTAACTTGAAATTTGTTCTATCATGACAATATTATAATGGTCAGCAGTTAGTAGTCTAAAAAGTTTGTTGCGTATAAAAAAAAACATTTACAAATTTCCCCAACAATTTAGACAAACCTCTACGATAATTTAGTCCTCACAAGCCTAATTAAAGATCAACAACCGTTCTATGTAATCCATACTTTTAAGCACCGTAACGGCACCGTAACAGCACCCCGCCTTGTATCAGCTAGTAAAAAGGCGAAAGGAAAAGGGCGGTTTGAGGCTTAAGGCGAAATTTCCTTACCTCAACCAGCTTATACGTCTCAAACTCCTGGAGCTGCCTCTGGAAGCCCAGGTTGGGATTTGCGACAGCTCTGCCCGCGCGCACCACCTTCAGCGCCTCGCGCCACGTCAGCGACGTCACGGACATGATGTAGGCGACCGCCACTGTCACGCTGCGGGACATCCCTGCTAGACTGAAGAAGAAAGGAATTTAGGAAGTTATTCAGATAGGAGTAGTCAGAATCAGGAAAGGGCTTGTTACCTTTAGAAATATTATGTAATTTGAATATTTAGTTTTAATTAAGGAACAAACTAGACCCATGTCGGTAGTACACCAGTGTACTGCCACCACCACCGTCACGCTACGGGACAAGCCTGCTAGACTGGGAGAATAGAGCCATCAGCAGTCAGAATCAGGATATTCTTAATTACTTAGTTAACAACTACCTATGTGTTTGCCAGTATCTGATACAAGTAAATGCTATGTTGATTCAACACATATACAATATGCACACATAAAACTAGGTCTAGGATTGGACATCACCGCCACCGTCACGCTGCATGGCATCCTTGCTACTGACTGAGTTGAGACTTAGGGAAACGTTCTAAAGACAGAAGTAAGCAGAATCAAGATATAAGAATGTTAATAGGTATGACATTTAAATTTCGCTTAAAACTAGTTCTGGTTTGGATACAGCATACGCAACTTTTCTATCGCAAAAATATGTAAAACAAAACAGTTACATTATACAGGTTCCGATTTTTCTTTGTTCGGATGCATAAAAGGGTGAATAGCACTTTGCTGTCACGGGTGTCCGTAAAGTAACACCTGATTCCATGACCTAGTGTCTTATAAATTATCCTCTTATTGGCACCGCCTTAATTTTTGTATCAGCTTCAGCAGTTGAATGTCCAGCATACGTGAACAGTTATTACAGTGCCATTTAGTATAAATCTGGATGAACAAGAAAATCAGAAACAATAAATCATTCGTGGCCCATGATTTATTGTTTTTCTTACGCTGCTTGCTTCGCAGATGGGTAAATCCATTCTAGAAAAACATTTGAGGCTTTAGTATCATCATAAAAACTTATGAGACTCCAGCATAAACTCCACCGAAAAGTTTTACCACTGCAACGATGTGATCCTTTACACATGTTCTTTATTTTAATCGAAAAAAAGAATTTAAAAATTCAAAATTATTATAACATCCAAAGCTCCCGACGGGTTTGATACAGATACCGTCGTTCCTGTACGTGCCAATAAGCCGTGTGTACGTTCAAGCTAAGCCGATTGGCGGGATATAGGGGGTGTCGCCTACAGCTCTCGATTAAGATCACACTGCAAGTAATGCAAGTGACACTTGACCGAGAAAGGGAATCCAAAACACTTTTTTATCACCGGATCTGATGTAATGAGTTTTATTATTTTCACATTCAAAGTGCTCTAAGAGGTTGACTTCGAAACCTTCGTCCCCTTTAATTCTAATAAGCCGTGTATACACTCAGGCTTAGCAAGTTGGCGGGAGATAATGAGGTGTCAACAGCTTTCAGTAGAAATACATTTGACCGAGAAATGTAAGTCTACTAGAATTTACATGATCCTTCAAACATTTTCATCAACTGAACTAGAGAAACAAATCTGAATATGAAAAATAACGTTCAAAGCCTCCAACAGGAGAAGATCAGAAACCGTCGTTATCTTACGCTTCAATAAGTCGTGTCGTGTGTACATTCAAGCTAAAGGTCAAGACACAGCTATAAGCACTGAACGGAATCGTCAAATCGAGCTGTTCGGAATTCTTTCTTTGAAACTCCATACTGCAATGTACACTTATAAGCGCCATGTCGTCGGACCGAGACCAGCTAGTAAAAATGTAGAGAGGTGATACCAATCCGGTGCAGTGTTTATAAGTGTGCTATGAGCTTTAAGCGGGTCGGCGGGATATAGTGGGGTGTCGCGAACAGCTCTCGATCGAGTTCAAACTGCAAGCGATGCGACTGACACTTGACCGAGAAAGGTGGGCCCTGGAGATATCGAGGCGAATAAGATAAGACTCAAGATTTTCAGCTCTTCTGGAGCAGAATAAGATGATTTTTAAGTAGGTTATACATAGCAAATCTGACGTTTGTCTTTGGTGCCTGCATGCAGAAATGGAAAAGACGTTCAATTCAAAATTCAAATAGCATTTCTATGAATAGCAACTTAGCAAGTATTTTTCTTAAAAATTTTCTTTAAATGAGAATATTTTTAGTTCCGCTTGAATAACTATAAAACATTAACCTCCTTCTGGGGCCGTAATACTAATTATGGAGGTAATGAAGACGGAATATTTTCAAGTACCAGAATAAACGTTAGGATCTGGAGATACTGAAGCCTTGAAACTCAAAGCCAAGACGCGTTAAGCTGTAATCGTTGCATTAGTTAGATACTCGCTGCTTACAAAACTTTGCAAGCGTAACTTTTGTGCCATTATACAGATCGGAGTACATAAAGTACACACAGTTTCGTCATTAACTATCTCTTGCCGCGGGCCCACTCGTCCCAGTGCTTGTAACCAAAGCCGCGGCAAATGATGCGTCATTAAAATCTTTCCTTGCTCCACTTTTGTCATAACTACGCTGTTTTCTCAAGACATTTTTGAATTTTCTCGAATAAGGATGACGGTAAAAATAAAAACTCTGTTTTATAGCGCTTTAATTGGACAGCTTCCATAAAAAAATTAGGCCAAAAGAAAAGCGCAATTTGCTCAAGCTCGAGTCTAATTAGGAAACTGACATTTAACCACAGATTTTGGCCAAAAATAGTCAGACCCTAATATACAGGTCAGTTGCCAGTAATATTTAGGTCAAAGGGACCTAGGTTTAATTTTATAGACAAAATATGTCAGAGAAATTAAACTACTTTTTTATCGGACAGCTTTTACCTACACAGGTCGGTGGGGATCTATCTACACCACAATGTGTATACCTCTAATGCCATCTGAAGTCGACGGTTACAGGTTTTTATCCATAATACAAAAACAGATTTTTCACATCACATGGTATTCATAGCAAGCTGCTTAACTTAAGCGGGATTTAAAGGGCTTTACAAAGCAGGTGGAACAGATAGGCGAGAGAGGCTTTACAGAGCTTGTGTTCAATCCTCCATAATAATGTATCCATCATAACATACTTAATAATATTATAAATGAGAAAGTAACTCTGACTGTTTGATTTTAACCTGTTTACACCTGAATGAATAAAGGTTGAAAATTAAATGAAAAAATGTTTTTGTAAAAAAATAACATACAGGTAGATCACCACCCGGATAAAGACAAAGAATATAATTATCCCAGTAGTACAAAAGCAAATACTAGGTAAATAGTTTTATTAGATTGAAGCAAGCGACGAGCAATAATTGTGTAATTAAGCAACACCGCGATACGATTAGCAATGAATCAATGGCGACGTCCAATCGCTCAGCAGGACAGAGTTGCTCGACCTTTTGCCACGAACCCGACAGGAAACGGAAATGAATTAAATGGCTCTGTAGGGTGATTAATCAGAACTGACTTTTAACGAAGAGTTAGCCTTTTGGAACGACAATATGGTCTTATATTGTCGTTGCTGCTTTTATTGTTACAAGACGAATATTTTCCTTAGTTGCTCGTGATTGAAGCAGCATGAAATCCATATGTGAACACATTATTAGCTGATCTTTTCTTCGTCGTGTTGATGATTCAATCCCATATTTAAGTCAGCAGATCATCAGCTTCGGTCAGAGTTCTGCCACAACGATAGCGTTGGCAGTGGCTGTAGACAGGTCCCTCAAACTGCAGCTGGGGTTACATAAAGTGCAATACAGTAGGAGGATTGTGATGAAGCTCCACACACTCGCTGATATGATAAGACTATTCTTCATAGAATCAAGAGTAAATCCATATAAGCTACTTTTGATACAATTAATCATATCAAATGAAGCACCGAGATCATGAGCCATATATGAATTTAATATCAAGTCACTTCAGACACGGTGACGCTTCCAGAAATACAATACATATACATTTATTATATACATATACTCGCGAATTCGTTCACATGGAATTTAATTAGAAATATCTGCCTTGGATAATATCACGGATCCGCTGGATGCGAGTCGCACGGGACCGGTCAATGTGGCGACACTTGGGGGAGGCCTATGTCCAGCAGTGGACGACTAGCGGCTGAAATGATGATGATGATGATATCTGCCATCAAACATACCATGGTACTCGGCAAAGTGTAGCTTTGTTTCAGATTTTTTTAAATCCGATGATGATTTTTTAAGATTACCTTCTTCATCCAAACTGTCAAACGGCACTACTTAAAATCTTAGTGCGAATAGAAGGAATAGTCAGAATAGAGTCCTGATTCTGCGAGGAATAGTACGCAAGTAGGTACTCATATTATATTTCAGAAAACGTAGCTCTGTGCTAACTTCTGATGATAGCAATAAACAGAAACATGCTTGTGATTTATAATGGCGCCGCACCCAACTATTATACAAATGCTTACGTAACTACACAGTCCCTGGAGGACAAACGAGAATTCTGACATGTTATTATTTATTTTGATATTTCGGACGTGGTTATTTACTTAGAAAGCTTTATGTTATGACAAGAATATAGTGGACAGTGATTTGTGAAAGCTTGGTCGTGGAAATAATATACCTAAATATTTTTATTTCTGTTGTTGCAACCGCTATTGCTGAGCATGAAGTCTTGGGTTTAATTCCCTGGGGGGTTACCATGACGTCTTATAGCAGGAGTAATTCTAATGTGGGAAAGAGACAGAGCTATACAGGTCATCTAGCGGCATCTCTTTCCTACACTGGAATTACTCCTGTTTTAAAACGTCATAGTAACCCCCCAGGTCGGGCTAAGTGTTAGAAAGTTTTTCCACCTGAAAAATATTCAGTGACAGCAACCTGCTCGGTTGATAGCAACAATCTCGCTCCCTATTAAATCGAACTTAAACATAATTAGCGAAATGCTGGACTTATTGACTACTAACTCAGCCTGCCCCTTCGGAGATTACAGGCGTGATAATAAGTTATGTTTTATTTCTGTCGCCAAGCAGCATTGTTACTTCAGTTTGAAGGTGTCGCTAAAATTAGAGGGGCATGCGACTTTTCAACTTTCCTTCCCTATGTTTTTAGGTGTCTTCAATTCTAGAAAACTACCTAAAGAGGCGTCAGTCGCCGTCGAGTCTTGTCAGGCAACTGATAACCAAACCAAAAAAACAAGTGAAGCTAACTTTGACCCGATTTGTTGCTTCATTATTCATTCATTTTGTTAGCATAGTGGCCGAAAATTGGTTAGGTAGTTGCGTGCGTGATCGATGATAGAACATTTAATTTATAAATGGAACCCATTACCTACTGACGACCATAAACTGTCCGCGTTTATATTCTATCTCCCTTCCTTTAAATGATCCCCAATTCATCAGTCTTTGGTTCTACGGTGCCTTACAATTTCTTAGGAAAGTTACAAATCAAAAGAAACCTCTAAACGGCAAAGCGCTGTGGGTATTGCTTCGGTCAAATGGACTGAAAGGTATTTTAAGGGCTTTGGCTTAGTTCAAATACGAAATGCTAGGATTGCTAGGAATGGCTTAATTGGCGGTCGAGCAATATAATAATGGCATGAATAGCTCAATGGCAAAGCGGTTTACCTGCTACCGAGGAGTCAGATTCCCGCATCGGCAGGAAATTAGTACCTACAGCCCTGGTATCTGAGTTTTCTGCCAATCTAATATTTTTCCTAACGATTTTTGCTTAAAATTAAAGTTTTTTTCTTCGTGTTTGCATATAATCTGTTTACTTAAAACAAGTATTAATGATAAATTAAGAAGATAGTTGCCATGAGGCAGTCATTTCTAGACTTACACAGTCTGTGGTCAAGACAGGTGCTTATAGCAACTGAAAATACGTGGACGAAAACATGTTTGAACAAAGTCAATTCTGTGAAATATCAAATTGGAAATATCCATTAGCCACTAACTAATTGATTGCGTCTCTTTGTTTATTTTTGGCCATATCAATTTTCTTCTAATGTTTTTGTTATGATTGTGAGTGGTCAGTAGTTGAGAATCTGAACATACAAACTTAGCTTAATCAGCCTATAACGTTCCCAACACTGACACGCAGGCTTCCTCTAGGTGCGAGGAAGGTAGCCGTTACGCGAGCCACGATGCGGGTCAAGTGTGGGTTGGTATACCGAATGCCTTTGAAGTTTTGGTTTTATCACACGTGGGTTTCATGACGATGTTTTCCATTTCCTTCATTAGAGATTAGTGGTAATTAAATAAATACCTGGGCTCGAATCTATGACAAACAAAAACAGCATTCAAACAAAAGGGATTTTTCCTGAAAAAATCTAATTAGTCCGTCCGATAGATTTCCAAAAAATATTGGACACGTATTTTTTCTTTTTTCATGAAAACTTAAAATGAAGACGATACAGTGCGTCGAAAACTCGTGTGACGTCATCCTTGTAAGTAAAGTGTACTCTGACTTTTTACCGAAAAGTGACGTCACAGGCCCCCCACTCATGATCTTTGATGCGTTTTATCTTCGTCAATAATTATTGATTAGATAAAACAAAAAATACGTATCCAATATTTTTCGATAATCTAACTGACGGACTAAATAGAATCATATTTTTCTTACACAGGAAACATCCCTATTGTTTCTGAAATATTTTCTGAATAAATAAAGTCTCCTTTAAACATGTTTCTCCGTGCATTACCTTGTAAGAGGGAAGGGCACTGCTGCCCCTGAACCGTCAGAAGGGTACAATTTATAGCATGGGTGACGGTGGGGTGGAAATTCATATTCCTATTTTTGCGGCGGTGAAGGAAAACCAGTCCAAACCCATCAACAATAGATTTATATTGCATCCGAAATTTTCTCTTTCAAGATTTATTGTTATTTTATGACATAGAAGGTGAAAATGGCCAAAAAATCTTTTTACCATAAGAAAATAAATGTTGTGTATTGTTGATTGGTAGAATATGTTGGTGATGTAGGATTAGGTTTCCCATGGGTAAAAAATTACGAACATCCATAATATATCTCCCGTATTTAACCATTTTATGTTTTTTTTTCAAAAATCTTTCAAAGACCATTTCTTGCTTTTACTCAGGAGGTTAGGCTGCGCTTCGTCTATCAGCGAATTTTTTTTTTTATCTTTGGTGGGCTTACTCTTGACCTCAATCTAGTCCTGAGGACAGAGATGTGGTCCACGATGGAACGAGCTAACCCAAAAGTCTATTAACGAATGAATGAATTTAAGATCTTTCATCAGCAGATTATTTCTTTTTTGTGGTTTTAACTATCAGCTCATTGCTCACGTAATTTCGAAGTCGATTAAGAATTCAGAACTAGAGTAACTGTTCTTTTTTCAGTATCCATTTGTTAACCTGATTATGGCCAATATTCCCCTTTCCAGCAGTGGATTTTTACAAGCCGATGTGATCAATATATAAACAGTAGGAACAGGATAACGTCCTCATTCATGCATGACACGTCATCCAGTCGTGTTACCCAGTTAAACTGGGTTGCGGAGGTCAGATAGTCAGTCGCTCCATGAAAGTACTGGTATTCAGCTGCATATGGTTGGATTGGAAGCCGTCTCAATACAGTTGGGAAACGTCTAGGCAGGCGACACATGCATGACACGCACTATATGGTTACTTACCAATGTATAAGAACGTTGCCGTCTCTTAGACGAGCAGCATGTATGAAGTCGTTGCACAGACTGAAGTACTGCGTCAGGTTTTGGTCGGGGGAGTCCGACGCCATTATACACAGGTAGTGCTTGTCCTGTAAACAAACAGAAAAACAGAGTCAAAAACTAATTAGGGATAGGGAAAGAACCTCACCACCACTGACATTTTCTAAGTTTTATGCCTGATTTAATCTGATTAAATTTATTTCTCAACCGCTCGTTGTACAGTCGCCAGAGCATCAAGTTACTACGAACTGTCAAATTTTCTCATTCGATTTTGAACTTAACCTTCGACATTTTATGGTTTAAAATCATTTGGAGTTTGACAGTTTGTATTAACTTGGTGAGCTGGCGACTGTACTTACACTTGCCCCCGTAGCATGACCACCGTAGACAAGGATTTCATTGACGGAAGAATCGACAAAATGACAGATAGTGCAAAGAAATCTGTCATTGTGTCGACACAATCTGTCACTTTGTCGATTCTTCCGTCAAAGAAATCGTTGTCTACGGTGGTCATGCTACGGGTGTTGCTGACGACTAAACGAATGCCTAAATAAAACCGCGTTATTAGATTTCCAACTCTCAGATCAGCGCAGAAACTTGAAAATCCCAGAGCGAGTTTTTATTTAGGCTGTCTTTTTAGGGGCCGTGTGTTAGTAAAAACTGGCATCAGACACTTTTTATGTTTCAAGTCATTTTAAGACCAAACACAGCGCTCCTGAAAATAATTTATTCTCGCAATATTTCGCTCAACTTCTTAAAATCTTCATTCCTCCGTGACTTCTGGAACACAATCCGCAATAAATTTCTGAAGAATTTGACGTAGGTAGCAGTGGCGAAGGGTCAGTTTTTGTAAGAGGTAAGCCGGAGTACATATCTTTACTCTATAGAATATTATTGGCTACAGAATACTGACTGTGCCATTTTTCAAAGGGAAGCCGGTAGGAATCGGGTTGTATGGAACCTTCGCCACTGGTAGGTAGGTACCCGCACTTTATTTACAGTCTAAAACAAGAATACCTACAATACCTAGCACTCTCCGATCGAAATAGCTTTGACTTTATTTCTAATGTTCAACGAAGCCATCAAACATATTTAATACAGCATTTGAGTTTAGTTAGAATCCATAAATCTGCTCAAACGATCCGTAAACAAGCCCAAAGCTGAGGAAACATTAATATAATCTGCTTAACAAACTTACCCCTTGTAAGTCAATCAAAATAGTCGACTGTGGATATCGTGCAAAGTTAATGCACATAAATCATTATGAAGACTTATTCGATGTTAGGTTGTGTGTGGTTTTTGGGGGGAAAGGATTACCTCATTTATCCCAAACGGATCTTAACTTGCGGTTTAACAAGTTGGTTGTACGCTCGATCATCATCCACCTAGCCTTTTCCCAACTATATTAGGGTCGGCTTCTAGTCTAACCGGATGAAGCTGAATACCAGTATTTACATGGGGCGACTGCCTATCGGACCTCCACAACCCAGTTAGTACTAGATATAGATACCCCTTGTTAAGACTGGTTGTCAGACTTTCGGGCCACTGACTTCCTGTAACGACTGTCAAAGACCTACAATTGACAGCCTCACCAACGGCTTAACGTGCTTTCCATGGCACGGAGGAAACCCGGTATGTAATGGGTGGTCACCCATCCACGGACCAACCCAGGCAAGCGCGGCTTGAGATCGACCAGCGCCGGCTCTTATTATTAGCCGCGAGTTCCTCCTTGGTTGTCCGTTCGATGATGTTTCTGAATATGAATAAAGGGTGTAAATAGACCCTCAACATAAACGAAAGGCACTTGTTTTCCCCGTCTTTGCGATCATTTTTTTGTTCTAGATCATACCTGGGAACGTTCTAGTTACGGAGATATTGGGGTTAAAGATTCAACTGTGAAACTGTATGTCGATAGAATTTGCCCCTTTATCGACCAAATTGAGGAGTGGCATACCGTCTTAAAATAATGACGCTTTTCTTTAAAACTTTCGTGTAAGTTGTCAACGGAGCACGAACGCGACAAACTTTAGTCAATAAATGTTAAAGCGGTAGTACCGACCATAGAAATGAGAACTTTTACTCAGTTCACCGGCTTTAAGTTTCAAGCTTTTGTAATCGTTTTGTGGTTTTCGGACAAAAACTTGGGACGATAGTATATAGTGTCGCTTTATAAACTTATTGGGATAAATACGAGGATTAAAAGATTTTTTTTTAAATGTATTGTGGTTTTTAGGATTCCGTACTTGAAGGGTAACCAACGGGACCCTATTACTATACCCCCCCCCCCCCCTATTATTATTACTAAGCCTCCGCTGTCCGTCCGTCCGTCATTTCGTCAGTCCGTCAGTCCGTCCGTCCGCCTGTCTGTCAGCGGGCTGTAGCTCATGAACCTTAATAGGTCGACAGTTGAAATTTTCACAGAATGTGTATTTCTGTTGCCGCTATAACAACAAATAGGAACAATAAATTAAAAATTAAAGGGGGCTCCCCTATTACGATGGTACGGAACCCTTCATGCTTGAGCGACTCTCACGTGGCCGGTTTTTTCAATATGATTCGTTACGTAGAGGAATATAAAAAAAATCAGTGTCTGTTACAATCGACTGATCATTATTCCTCAATCTTCACACCAGCAGCAGTTGAAATCACCCAGAGAGTTGAGGTGGTTTTCGGACAAAATGTTTATAAATGTTAACAAGTTGTTATTCGGTAATAATAACTCTCTTTGCTTCTTACAGGTTTGCGGTAAGTGGAGGCTTGTATTGCCAAAATAACAATCGATACCTTCAGCTACACGATTGTATTTGGGTGTGAACTATGAAAAATTACAACGCGTTTTACAATTCCCTTGTGTGTTGCTCCAAACTTCTATTGACATAAGCAGCCTATTTCGTTCAAGCTTCTAGGATACATGCCTCCTCCATGTAGGAGGAAGTGGAACTTAATTGATCACGCGACTGCAGCGTGGTTGGTGGATGTCACATTTTGTGTCTTCGATTTGTTGTTTCTAGGACATGGCGGTTTCCTGACGACTTTTCAAGACTTTTCAAGACCCTTAACGAAGCCAGATGGAACTTGTTCTCCCCATCATTGCGAACTTTTTTTTGTTCTAGACCATACCTGGGAACCTTCTAGTTACGGAGATATTGGGGGTCAAAGTTCCAACTGTTTCACAAGATTTTTTTAAATAAATAGGTACATATTTTAATGTAATTTTTTTACATAAAACACCTCCACGACCTCTATACTATTCAAACCATCCATCACCACAATGTTTTGAGTGCGTTTCATTGGGTACCGTAAAACGTGATTAATCACCCCAAAAGAAAAGTCGTTTCCCAGCAATAATTTTTGCGTATAGTTACTTTCATGTAGGTACATAATGCTTGGCTGACGGCTCCGTGAAGAGTCCGTTTACACCCTGTATATTATTAAACATAGTCTAGGACCAAAACCGCGACCTACACCACGTGAGTCGGGGCCGTACAAACTTCTAAAATACATAATAAACCACCACTCCAACTTCACATTGGCAGATAACTTACTTTGTTATTCACAGACTATTAGATGCTCAGTTATTTACCACAGGCTCATCATATCTGTGCTCAATCTAGCCAGCCCATTCCCCTGGCGAATGAATCTGGGAAACTCCATTTCGGAGTTATAATTCCCGTGGGCGAGATAACGCGGGCAAGTGATGATGGGATTGTACCACTACTATACCATATCATACCACCTACCTCGTATTTATGATGTATGCTCGTTGGAAAAGTTTTATTACTGTTTGTGATGAGATCATTAGCAGAGATGATGGGTTTGTTTTGTACAGTAAAGGTAGTAAGTATGTCTGGCGATGTATCCCATGGGCGTCGTAAATGTTAATAAGACTTTTATAGGGTGTAAATAGACCCTTAACATAGCCGAAAGGCACTTGTTCTCCCCATATTTTTTTTGTTCTAGACCATACCTGGGACCTTCTAGTTCCGGAGATATTGGGGGTCAAATTTCCAACTTTTTCACAAGTTTTTTTTTTAAATACATGTTTTTAATGTAAGATTTTTACTTTACACACCTCCACGACCCCCGGACTATTCAATTCATTCATAAGCACAATGCTTTGAGTGCTTTCCATCGAGTTCTACCGTAGAACGTGACTTTTCACCCCAAAAAAAAAAAACGATTCCCAGCAATAATTTTTGCATAAAGTTCCTTAGTTTGATGTACAGAATGCTTGGTTGACGGCTATGTGAAGGGTCTCTTAACACCCTGTATTATGTTCAGAAGTTGAATACAAAGTTTGGTGACATCATTTACCTACACGCCTAACGTAATTCGGTTTTGTGCCCTGAATGGATCCGAAGTATCAACTGATCGGCATCACAAACGAACTGGGTATGTGACTTTAGTTACTTGTACAATAATAAGTAAAAGGAACATGGCTTTACGCTTTCTTAATTGCAAGAAAATCTAAATGAAATAAATAGACCTATTATTTATTTCATTTAGGGTTATGTAGACTGGGGCACCCACCCCAGTCTACATACCAGCAAGAAACCACCCCAGTCTACATACCTACC
This sequence comes from Noctua comes, assembly GCA_963082995.1. Classification (NCBI taxonomy): domain Eukaryota; kingdom Metazoa; phylum Arthropoda; class Insecta; order Lepidoptera; family Noctuidae; genus Noctua; species Noctua comes. Next base: position 11,290,070 of record OY720281.1, on the reverse strand, counting down.
AGCCCCTCACTAAGTACCAACTACATAAGTCCATATTATTTTACTACCCGCACGAAAAAGCATTAGCAAGCCAGCCTGAGAAAAAGAAATAACTACCTATAAAATATTCAACCGTTTGCTTCCAAAGAGGTCTTTTTACTCGTCGCTTACTGAAATTCGGTGAAAAAAGAAATTATACGGATTTATTGAAGCCTAAACATTCTTCACGATCGAGAACATTTTACTTAAGTTGATGTCGTTATAAAGTACTCACACGGCATTTTTTTGATGTAGGTACTTGTATTGATATAATTATGGTTTTGTCAGTTTCTCATTTAATTAATCAAAGAATAAGTAATTATCTTTATACTTAGGTTTAACCAATAAAAAAGAAGTAAACTCAGTTTATTATTTTGTTTCAATTTCTATGTTTACCACGCACGAGACGACCCACGCCTCCGCGGATCAATGGTCGCAAGTTCGTTTCCCACAAATAGTTTTTATTTTGGGATGTATTGATGTCGTATTCTGGTTTCTGTTGTTTTTTATGTGCCGATAAGTAATACTATTATGAAATTTATCATAAGTATGAATTTTCCTATTTTTATTTAAATGACTTCTTTTTAATAATTTGTCAATAAAAAAAAATAAAAAAATAGGGTGTCAAATTTTCTACATTAGTGGTGACGGAGGAACAGATTCCTCCAATTACAAGTCTCGACTCTCAACTACTGACTACTACTACTGACTGACTGACTTAAATCATAGAATAAATTAGTCTTAAATGGTCTAAGGTTACTGGCATTATCTGGTATAGGTTACACTTATAAATATTTGTTAACACTTCCTTATCATTGAGTACGCATTATAAAGCTTAAATATTATGATTATTATCTTACTTCTATGACACAGTCTTTTACACAGAATACACACACAATCATTAAGGGGCGGTTTAGCACAGCCCTGCCCCTGACCACTGTCTTACTTTGTAGAAAGGGACTCCCCGCTGGTACCGCGCAAAATATTCTATAGATGCTACGCGTCATGAAAACTTTGATTGCGCGATCTAGGACAGTGTTCGAAAGTGAATTTTTGATTTTTTGCCAGATATGGTTTTTTTTTTTTTTAATTTTTGAAATTTGTTTACAATTTGTACTTACACCACTATTTACTTTATTCTGGTAAATTATAGTTTTATTTGTTTGTGTTATTTAAAGGTTTTTGTTCTCAGCCTAGTAGCACATTTAATAAACTTAATAGATCTATTTACTCTATTCTGGGTTATTAGAAACAGAGTCGGAAAAAAATACTATTGATATGACAATGTAGCTCACTTTTGTCCCAAGAGATGGAGCTACAACTACAAAAATATAAAACAAATCTTATGACTTAGTAGCGTTACAGTACTTATTAGAGAAAATGAATTTAAAAATACTCAATCTGTAGAAATAAGCATAGTTTTGAAACAGTAAAAGTCACCGTCAAAAAAATCAGAAAGATAAGTTTCAAAGGAACCTAGCTATAACTTAAATCTTGCAAGAACCACCAAGAACAGCCGTAGACAAATATATCAATCTACCCACATTACGACAAGAAATTACTGCTACGAAATGTTCTTACTTCGTAGACACCCGTCCGTTCGTATTACTAGAGACATGTTGATTTAATTTTTAGGGTACCGCAGCGACAGAGGACCCTCGTAAACTTGTTACCTTCTTGTCCTTGGGTGAACGTGCACGGAATGTCACTTGATCGCAGTAACTTCCACTTACTACAGAAATTTTAGTTTTATGACTGGTCCGAAACAGAATATTGCTAATTATTATCTATACACCTATACAAATAAATAAAATTGTAATGTCTGCTTGTAATTTCAAAATAACAGCTTTTTACTGAATGCATATGAAAGTACAGCAAATATTGTTTGAAATTTTTTGTCGTTCTGTCTGTTTGTTCCTGCCAATCTCCGAAACGGCTGGACCGATTTTGACGAGTCTTTTGCTGGCAGATAGCTGATATTCGAAGGAGTAACTTAAGCTATTAACTTAAATTATTTTAGAAAAAGAATTAGGGTTCCGTGCAAAAAAATTAAAACCCTTGAAATTCTTAACAAAATCTGATTCAAATAGGAATGTAATATTTTTATAATAATTACAAGCGGACGAAGGTCGTGGGCAACAGCTAGTTTTTTTTAAGAGGTTATGTTTGAATGTTGGGTGTAAGTAATCTACGGAACAACTGATCCGATTCCGTAAATTCTTTCACTAATGGGAAACTACATTATCCCCGAGTGTCACAGGTAGTCAATGATATTACATAACCTCATTGTAGGTGCAACAGCTAGTAGGTATTAAAAAGAAGACAGGCACATCAGTTCGGGTTGGTACCGACCAGTATCTACCTAGAATTTATTTCTACATGATCTGTATCTGATGTCCACCACAATTAATGTTCAGTTATAGGCAAGGTGTTGAAATTTCAGCTCTCGATGCGGAACTGAGAGTTGAAAATCCAACGAATCTATTTTATTCAGGCATTATTTTAGGTGTGTTTATTAGTAGATTAGTGTTAGTGGAAAAAGGTTTTAGGGTGAAATCACGTTTACACGCATAGAACGTGTAAATGTGATTTCAACCTAAACCTGTTTTTTTTTGCTTTTTTTTATAGATCAGTACTTTCTTGAAATTTTCCCTTTTTGTCACTTAGAATTGCAACTCACTGAAGTGAGATCTCAAATCGCACATTAATGTGCTTATGATGCGAATGAATGCGGATGCTTGCGACTGGACTTCTCACTCCACCAAATGGCGCCTTTACGAGAGAAAATGAGATGGAGATAGGTACCTACTCGAAAACGCTGATATGTACATGCAAAGTAGGCAAGACAAGGCGCTGTAACTACCCACCAAATTTTTTCAAGCTGAAAAGACAACTTTGTATATGGTAAATACTTTATTCTACAGAAGCAAAACAAATAAATCATGATTAATGCTTGGTAATAACTTTTAGGGTAAATCTACACAGCTAACTTTATTACTCACACAGCATTCAGTTTGAAACCATTTAAAGTTGGTAATTGCCTTGTTTTTGGGCACAGGTACGGTCTACCTAATAAACTTTTTGTGGACTTCCTGCGGAAATCGTAATTGAATGTTAAACATAATTCTTTGGACCGTCTGCTGTGAACAAAAAACCCAGCAATTGGAAGGAGCAAATTACCAATGGGATGGGGAGCCTTTGCCTTATATTGGTAGAAACTAGAATTCGCCTATAACCTTAATCTATGTATACATATAATAAAATTGTAACAGGCCGATGTTTGTACATTAAAGATATTGACAAAAAAAAGTATTTGGGCGGTCTTTATTAGATCAACAGAAGCCAAAACAACAGTTTTTAGAACTTTTGTCTGTCTGTTTTTCTGTCTGTCTGTGTGTTTGTACGCGAATCTCGCAGAAACTACTGCATGGATTTGAACGCAGTTTTCACCGCACTACTGCTAGATGCTTAACTTAAAATATAGGCTACATTTGATATAGTTTTGATAGACGGCGCTGTGTGAAGCGGCGGCAGGTCGCTAGTGCTATAACAAAAAGGTTTGTAAGGATGGATGGATGTTTGTTCCACGAAACAACTACTGCACGGATTTGGATGAACTATTACAAACACGCACAGATAGTTTATAGCCTGCATAGGATACTTTTTATCCCTGTAGTACGATCCCGTAGGACAATAACCGAATTCAATTCTGCGAAGCCGCTGGCATAAGCTAGTGTAACATAAAGTCGTGTAACGAAGTTGATATTTTGTCATGTTGTAAAAAGAAACACGGTCCATAGCAGGGACGGATCGCTAGTTTCTTACAATGTATTGTTTTGATCACTGGTGCGGGTAAGCGTTCTAGGACGACCGTGACATAGATGGCGTGACGATCTAGATGTGTTTATAGGTCAGACACGGGCGAAGATAGCACAAAAAAGGAGTAAAAAGGAGAAACTGAAGGTCGAGTTAAGCAGTGTGTCATAACAGGGTCATAAAATAACACAAATTGTCTTTTTGTTCTACGATAAAAATCCTGTTTGTCGCAAAAAATAGGTAGCCGTTACTCCATTTGGATTTCTACGGAAATGTACGTGTAATTTTTGGTCTTCTGTCGTGGCTTTGATTGCCTTGTGATTCCGGACTGTTCGTTTTTAAAAATAATGATTATGAGCAGTAAAATAACCTTTTCTTTTTTAGAATTCGGCTAAAAATAATGATTAAAAAGTTAATTATCCAAAAGTTTTTTTCTGGAAATAGCCGGTTTTCATGTTTCGAAATGGTCCGTAGACACAAGTGTACAGAAATACAAGCAGTAAATCATAGTATAAATCTGTCATAAAAGTCGACTGAAGTCTGGAACGATCGCAAAAATCACGTGGCTCTGACAATTTATAGCGAGCTCCAGATTGAAATCAAGCATGCAATGATATGACGTCATAGTCAGGGAAAATGAAAGAGATTGTTATCGTTTTGAAATAACCATTGTAATAGTGCTATTCCAGCTATGTAAGCATTGCGTTTTGATAACTATTTCAATGGAAGGCTGAATCGTATCGGAATTAGGATTTATTATGTCGTCACGCTGTCTGGTCCCTGAAACTCGTCTCTTTGCGCGGTGTTCGTGAAAACAGCGGGGTTATTGCGTAACACGTTCACAATCCCATTGCCATTCACTTTGATTCACTATCCTATGACTATGACTGCATCGTTGGTCTAGTGGTCGCAAACCCTGAATGCTGACCATGAGGTCCTGGGATCGATTCCCAGGTCGGGAAAAGTGGTATTGGGTTTTTTAAACAGGAATTTCTCAGTAGCAGCCACGGAGTCTGGATTTGTGCCCGGTTGATGGCAATAGGGTCGCCTCTTATTACATGGGACTTAAACATAACTGGCAAAATGGGGGTGTAGGTACTAGTGGCTACACCTCTGCCTTGGCTTTTATAACTAGAAACTGTTAGAAAATAGGCATCTAAGCTTTTGCTAACGAGACAGATGCACTGGAACAGCTGAAGTTTGCGCAATTAGTACACATTCCATTGTCTAGGCAGCTAAGAAAGAAGATACGCCAATTAGTCTTATCTTCATTACACTGTAACAAAAGGCCTCGCAGAAACTTTTCGTAAAAGCCGATGATTAGTAATTCAATATCGGAAATTTGTTAAAAAGGGTCCACGGATGAAATAAGTTATGAGAGAATCTGTCGAAGAGTTGAATAAATGATGAGCTTTTACAAAACCACATCGCCAGGGACGCACGACAATAATAATATAATTCATATTGTATGAGGAACATTACTGGATGTCTCTCTGTGTGTCAGCTCATAAAAAACTTGTTTATGAAGTACGAACAATGTATGAGGCCAGCTTTTGAAGTGGTTGAAATCACCTTTTGTGTATTTTATTTACTTATTTAAGATTTAGTTTGGCAGTTCAGGGGTATGTTATAATCTAAAAATACAAAATAATCAATTAAAAAATACATATTGCCAGAAGTACGACTTTTTCATTGTACATCTTGACCAATTATTTCAATAACTACCAATTTTGATGAAAAGGTCGCATTAAAAATTGCTTGTTCGTGAAAAGTGCAAAATGAGAGCAAAATATCCTCTCCACATTCCACAATCCAATAATATTTTAAAAATGCAACTAGTTCGTGTAAACTAGCGGCTGTCATAGCGTCACATTGGTCAGTGCCAGTGTGCTCAGTTAGAAGCATTAATTTGCATACCCAAGCTCTGCCCGCCATTGAATATTCAAAGAGTTCGCTCGCTCACCGAACACCCGTGTGGGGAACCCGATGCTTATTTAATGTAACCACTTGAACCAACTTTTAACGAAACGCTTTAATATTTCCACAGTTGAACCCTAAAGGTCATGGAAGCATGATTCGTTAATAATTATGCACGTGGTGGAAAAAGGTATTGAAATTATTTGTCATTTCGTGGAAGCGATTTAGCTGTAACAACGCTACAAACGCTGAACCCGAAGCCGAATTTATGTTGCAGTTAGCTGTTAAAAATGATTGACTTTTTAAATCCTTTTTTTATTATGCTACGATATTTTCCGAAGGAATAACACGGACTAACAATAATAACACTATACTATCATATGTGGGGGTCGAGGCTTTTTAAATGCTAAGACTCTCCACAATCGCGAGATATGCAATCTCAGGGAATACTTCCTTGAAGCCGACGTGGGGATGCATCGAGATGTCGTCGTGGTGGACAAGGGCCTCACCCCGCTTTCCTTGGCTAAAGAGAACTGGCGCAAACCTGTAGTGCTTGACACTAACGACCGCATGGAGGTATGGCAGAGTAAGGAGCTTCACGGACGCTTTTTCCGGGCCTTGCATGGACCCGATGTAGACCTATCAGCGTCCGTAGCCTGGCTACGTTCCGGGGACCTTTTCGGAGAAACCGAAGGTTTTGTCTGTGCAATTATGGATGAAGTTATGATGACGAATAACTACCGGAAATTTATTGTGAAGGATGGTACGGTGGACATATGTCGGGCATGCCACCGTCCAGGCGAATCAATCCGTCACATTATCTCCGGGTGTTCTCGTCTGGCTAACGGAGAGTACTTGCATAGACACAACCTTGTAGCCAGGATTATACATCAGCAACTTGCTCTAAAATACAACCTTGTGGAATCGGAAGTGCCGTACTATAAGTATGTGCCCGACCCAGTTCTCGAAAATGGCAGTATCACATTGTACTGGGATCGATCCATCATCACTGACAGGACTATTGTAGCCAATAAGCCTGATATAGTGGTGGTGGATCGATCAGAGCGGCGCGCAATGATTGTTGACATAACGGTCCCGCATGATGAGAACCTCGTGAAAGCCGAGAAAGATAAGCAAATCAAGTATCTTGACTTGGCTCACGAGGTTGTCGACATGTGGGATGTGGACTCAGCGATCATTGTGCCGATAGTTGTATCAGCCCATGGCTTAATTGCCAAGAGCCTCGACCAATACCTGAGGAGGCTCTCGTTAGGCAGCTGGATCAAGGGCTTGATTCAGAGAGCGGTACTTCTAGACACGGCTCGTATTGTTAGGAGGTTCCTCTCTTTGGAGCCCTGACCGCCGGTAGCTTGGACCCTGTTCCCGATACCGGTGGGCTACAATTTTTTTATATTTTTAAATGTTTTTTATATTGGTTTTTCTAAGGAATATTTAAAAATGTTAAAAATTTGTAAAAATATAAATAAAGGAAATAATAACACTATAAATTGAACTCGGCTATCATTTTGCCGACGGCCAATGGCGTTATGGCCAAAAGCCTCGACGACCATCTCTTGACACTCTCCTTAGGCGGGTGAATCAAGGGCCTGATTCAGAAGGCAGTACTCCTCGATACGGCTTGCATTGTGAGGAGGTTCCTGTCTCTGGAGCCCTAACCACCGGTAGCTTGGACCCTCACTTGGACACCGGCGGACCGCTATTTTTTATATTTTAAATGTTTTTATATGTTTTTTTTGTTTAAGAAATATTGAACAATGTTTACAAAAATGAATAAAGGAAATAACACTAACAAGATCCCAGCGCAGTTCAAAAGCATTACAAGCAAGCGAAAGTCAGACTCGGGCGGATTCCCCTCCCGAGATTGATTACGCTAATGGAACGACACGCACCTTTTACGAGAGAATCGTACGGAAATGTAAACGTCACCTGTAAAACATTTGTCCAATAAAAATGAGTAAACGACGCCTGAGGGCACGCCGGGGGGCGCCCTGTTCTCGTGAACATTGTACACGATCCGCCATTAACGATTATCGTTTATGTTCTGCAAGTTAACCCCTGTTAAAATGTTGTAAAGATCTTTAATAACGTTTTAAAGCTAGCAATAATCCAATACAAGTCTATAGAGATTTTCCTAACAAAAAAAATCTTTTTTATCACACTAAAAGCGATTTTTAGCTGCATTATTAAATATCTACCTTTAAAAGGTGTAACATAATAAACGCAAGCCCTCCCGTGTCGTCTCTCGCACCATGAAACTAAACATCTTTTGTTCTACGAGTTCTTGAAATTCGCAAAAAAATAAAAGTTACACGTTGTATATTAGGGTATGTACAATATGTACATCTGTTTACTGAACAGGTGTCTACTACCTACCGATATATATTCCAAAGACAAAATACACAAGCACATCAAATTAATCAAAGTTAAACAGTTCCACAGAATTGAGTTTGTTGAACCGGCAATTCGAGGAACTCAGTTCGCACGTAGTAATTTTCATGAAATCCGTGAAAATGACTGTAATTTTGAAGGGGAAGACGGGTAAAACCCGGTTTTACTTTTAATCCGCTTAATAAATGCTGAAGAAAATTATGTTGAGAAAGACGTCCGTTTGCCGTGGATAATTTCAAGCTTGCCGACTTTATACCTCGATTAGTGAGATTGAGGTGACAAAGCAGGTATTGCGCTATAAGGAAAATTACAATTATAGTTATTACTAGCTGTGCCCCGCGGTTCACCCGCCGCTTCTGACTGGTTTTATTTTTGCTCGGCTCCTATTGGTCGTAGCGTGATATATAGCCTTCCTCGATAAACGGACTATCCAACACTAAAAGAATATTTCAATTCGAAACAGTAGTCCCTGAGATTAGCGCGTTCAACCAAACAAACAAACTCTTCAGCTTTATAATATTAGTATAGATTAGACCGGATCGAGTTGTTATCAATAACAAGCTTTACATGATCATCTGCGCATTATGCACCTCCTCACACCAATTATTTTATGAAAAAAACGATAGTGTGATATGGAACAATAAAATAACCTACCTGCGCCACAATAACTGTGTCAACGTAATAATTAAAAAAAAAAGCTATTATTATTATAATGGAGGCCTTCAGCGCCACGTTTGCAGCGATATTTATTCTGGGCAGGACTGAGGACGTACCCCTGCACAGGCCTTGTACTGGTAAACTGAACCTTATATGTCTTTAGCTAGTAAACAGGCGATGGAAGGTCATTCTAGAAACCTTCGAATTGTTTTAAAACGGTTTAATATGGTCTAGAAAGGATCGACTCGGTAAACTGTTCGTCGCGTCGTTGAGCTCCTTAAGTTATAAGTCGAGCTACACGATAACTGACAAATGCTTGCTCTGACTGGACAGGTCCGCTCAAATCTGTGTGGTTCTTTCTTCAAAAGACCATCTCAGACACTAATCTGCGTAGTCCTCATGTGTATTGACCAGGATTATGTTTGGACCTTAAAAGAGACCTCTGAGTTTGTTTCGGTTGTTTCTTCTCAGAGTAGTCAGGTACGAAACACCAGCCCCATCTAGTTTAGAAAAAGACGTGTTAAAGGGTTTGTAAAAACCTATTTGTACAATAAACATCATTTATCATTTATGTGCGATTGCAGTTTATTAGTATTATTGCATTTAGTGCCTCGGTGAGCAAGTTAAAGTCTTTGGAACCGGGTGTCATTCGTAGAACTTTGACAATCGTAACGGATAGTCAGAAGCCAGAAAATGTGTCAATCCAGTCTTACCAAAGGGTTTTAGTAAGAGGGTTTTTTTTTTTTTTTTTTTTACTATTTTTTTTTTCAGTCGTTTCGCGGTAACTTTGTTGTAGTGGTCAGATAACAGTCACTCCATGTAAAATACTGGTATTCTGCCGCATCGGTAACTGGAAACCGACCCACTATGGTTAGGAAAAGGCTAGGCAGATGATGATGCAGGACTAGCAGTTTGGGTAAAACTCGTAAGCTTTTACGATTCTTTTACCTTTCGGACCTAAATTACCTACCTTTCGGGATTGGTCAATCACCTTAGTAAAAAGGGGAAAATATTCAATCAACTAATCGCACGGAAATGTAAACGTCACCGGTAAAACATTTGTTCAATTCATTTTTATTTCAGACTAGCTTCTGCCAGCGGCTTCGCCCGCGTGGATGTCGAAAAATATCCCACCCGAACAAACATAGTTACTTACCTTCATCCGCTGAGACACGTATAAATTAATTTTTAATTGTCAGCCTAAACACAAAATTTGAATATCCTAACTTCAAAACTGACGGACTTTCATATAAACTTCCATCCCCTATTTTACCCCTAGACAAATATAATCAGAAAGCTTCGAACTGCTAAGCTATCGGGAGTTACACGTGATATTGTGAGTCAACCATAAAAGATAGACAAATGCTGTCGTGGGATATTTTTTATATAATTTTAAGGAGAACATTTCCGTCATACATGATTTCTGTGTAGCTTTAACCATTAAGGTTGCACACGCGACGGAAGCTTAAAAAATGGAGTAACTTCTCCCGTTTTCCCAACATTTCCCTTCTCTGCTCTGCTCCTATTGATTGTAGCGTGATGAAAAGTATACTATAACCAACTCAGGAGTATGAAAAATAATTGTACCAAGTTTCGTTAAAATCCGTCGAGTAGTTTTTGTTTCTATAACGGTTATACAGACAGACAGACAGACAGACAGACAGACAAAAATTTTACTGATTGCATTTTTGGCATCAGTATCGATCCCTAATCTCCCCCTGATAGTTATTTTGGAAATATATTTCATGTACAGAATTGACCTCTCTACAAATTTATTATTTTATTTTATTTTATTTTCCTTTATTGGCCAACCAACAATTGTTTACACTGATAACATTTACAGTAAGTACATAATATCTAAGGTTAGTGTAACAATTAATTACAGGTTAGCACCGCATGCCCCATAAACAAATAAGATGTGCCACAAGCACTGATCGATATTTAAGGATTAATATTTGAGTACATAACTAAAATTAAAATTAATTGGAAGAACATGGATTACGTGGTGGGGTATAAAACCATATATATATAAATGATCATTTACAGTAGAGAAAGCAAACAGAAACAGTACATGATAGCAAAATTGGAATCCGAATTAAAAATTAAATTAAAATCAAATTAACAATCAAAAGTTAAAAGTTAAAAACGAATTTAAAATCAAATTTACAATTAATATTAAAATCAAAAATACAATACAATCAATATTAAAATCAAAATGTAATTTAAAATTAAAGTAAAAGCAAGCAAAAACAAATCCAAATTAAATTAAAATTAAAAATTAAAATCACAATTAATACCAAAATCAAAAATAATTAAAATCCAATTCGAAATCACAATTAATTTCAAAATCAAAACCATTTAAAATCGAAATCACAATTGATATCAAATCAAAATTAAAATTAAAATCGAAATCAAAAGTCAAATTAAAATCACAAGTCAAATAAAAATCACAAATAATTTCAAAATCAAAAACAATTAATATCCAAATTAAAACACGATTAAAATAAAAATCAAAATCAAAATAAAAACCAAATCAAAATTAAAATGTAAGTTAAAATTAAAATAAAATTAAAATAAAATTAAAATAAAATTAAAATTAAAATAAAATTAAAATTAAAATTAAAATAAAAATAAAACTAAAAAACAAAAAACAAAAGTAAAAAACAAATGAATGAATAAAAACTAAAAACAAAACTAAACAATTGATAGTGTTGTTCTATGAAACTTGGTATATGAGTCAAAATGCACGTCAATAAGATCACTGCAGCTATTTAACAATTTGCAAAGACGAGGAACGACAGAGTTCGCACCAAATATAGTTCTGCGGAGTGGAGGGTGCAAAGGAGTTATAGGAGCACGAGGGATTCTAGCAGGAGCACGAAACTGAAACTTTGATAGCAATAGAGGGCAATCAATTTTGCATCGGAGTAGCTTATAAACGAAGGAAGAGTCAATGATTGTTCTACGTTTCTCAAGTGAGACCATCTTAAAATGACATAGTCGAGATTCATAGGATCGTATCCTTTTTGCATTTCCGCTAGCATAGGCTAGATGCCAGAGGAATCTCTTTTGTATTCGCTCCAGTCGAAGAATGTGCGTAGAGTAATGAGGTCTCCAAATCGTACTACAATATTCTAAGATACTACGAACGATGCAGTTGTACAATAAGATCTTCGTCCGATTACGCCTAAAACCAGCAACGTTCCTTATGACAAAACCCAGCATTCTAGAAGCCTTTTTGACGACGCCCTCGACATGAGGAACAAATGTCAAGGCGCTGTCGAAAAAAACTCCTAAGTCCCTTGTTTGATCTACCTCTTGGATAACGTTAGGGCCCACGCGATATACACTAGCAGTTGCTTTCTTTTTTCGAGTGTATTTCATGTGGTAGCACTTTTTTATGTTTAAACTCATTTCATTATCATTGCACCATTTAACCAACGTGTCTATGTCCCTCTGAAGTAATGTACAATCATTTTCAGATTCGATTATCCGTGAGAATTTAAGATCGTCTGCATACATAAAACATTCTGAGAATCCTAAGCAGTGCGGTATATCATTAACGAAAATATTAAATAGAACTGGTCCAACATGTGAGCCCTGGGGGACCCCTGATGATGTATTGTAGGTTCCCGATTGGAAACCATTAACTGCGACAAAGAAGGAACGATTTTCGAGATAAGACTTAAGCCAGTCGTGAAGTTTACCGGTGACTCCATACGCAGATAGCTTCGATAGAAGTATGTGGTGAGGCACGCGGTCGAAGGCTGTGCTAAAGTCTGTATAAATCACGTCAATCTGCTTGCCGCAGTCAATGGCATCCGATAGCATTTCTGTGAAAGTCGCCAGATTAGTGCAAGTTGACCTAGACCCTACGAAACCATGCTGAGAAAAGCTCAAATACAATTTGAAGTGTGCCTGAATGTATGGACATACTAAGGATTCGAAAACCTTAGCAAAGGTTGATAAGATAGAGATAGGTCTATAATTTTTAATGTTGTCCTTTTGATCACTTTTATAAATTGGAATAACCTTTGCTTTTTTCCATAAGTCAGGGAAGACACCTGAGCTAAGAGACTTGTTAAATATTATTGTTAAAGGGGATACCAAGGCGGGAGCACATTTATATATAAATATTGGCGGAATACCATCGGGGCCAGTGCCTTTACGAATATCCAATAATTTGAGCCTGTTCAACAGACCTTCGCGATCAATCACTGGTGCTGTAAGTGGTAGACTGTTATTCTTCATATTATAAAGAAAATCGGACTCGGGTTCACTATGGGTCACTTTCGCACCACTAAAAGCGGAGGAAAAATTTGACGCGAACATTTCACAAATTTCCGGACCATCTGAAGTTGATACAGTTCCATTAGTCATTGTGGCTGGATAAGAGCTAGAGCCACCTTTTTTATCCTTAATGTATGCCCAGAAGCGGTTCGGATTTTTGGGTATTTCATTTTCAATGTCTCTGATATACTCATTATAACTATCAGTAGCTAATTTGGAACACCGTTTGCCTAATAATTTGAGCTCGATTTCATCCCTAGGGTTCTTATAGACTTTGAAGCGAGATCTTATTTTTTCCTTTTCTTTTAAAGCTCTTATTAAGCTTTTATTAAACCAAGGAGGATATTTTTTATATTTACAAGTAGGTTTAGAGGGTTCGTGCGTATGTATTATATGCAGGAGCCTGTCATAAAAAATGCGAACCATTTCGTTAACATCAGCCATTTGCTCAAAAAGTTGTTCCCAGTTTATATCGTTTAGATTCTCGCAAATTTTCATGTAATTAAGTTTATTATAATTCGTTTTTATAGTCTGAGGATTGTATGGAAGTCGGGTTTCTTCACTCGCTGTAATCAGGATTTCGATTGGTGGGTGATGGACATCAATAGCGCTGAGGGAATTTAGGGCTGCATTAACGCTACCGGCAGGTACATTAGTTAATACAAGGTCTAATATTCGTCCAGACATATTCTGGATGCCATTAAGTTGTGACAATTTATGCATGTGAATAAAGTCAGTTAGTACATTAGCAATGCCAGGAGGAGTATAATTATTTTCTGCGTCATATACCAAATTCCATTGTATATTACCTAAGTTAAAGTCACCGACAATACAGGCGCACAAGTTTGTCTGTTCAAGAACCATGTTACAACGATCCAAAAAATTATCCAAGCTACTGCGTAACACAGGGGGTGGTAAATAAACTGCGCACAGTGCGATTCGACGAATAGATTTTAAAAACGGTACCTCCAAAGTTATCCAGAGATCCTCACATTGACTTTCCCACTGAGCCATACGTTTGGAGTTAATTGTTTTCAATACAGCGATCAATACGCCACCCCCGTCCTTTTTCCTACCATCTCTATCTCTTCTATATACAATATATCGATCGTCAAAAAGCTCCGCGCTCAGAACACTATTATTTAGCCATGTTTCAGTTAAAATCACAATATCATAGCTCTCTAAAGACAATTGACGACAAAAATTATGAGTCTTCGTGCGTAGACCTCTTGTGTTTTGGTAATAAATATTAATATTATGAGCTGAGAATTTTACCTATAATTAATACCAACGCTGCGACTACAAAAAATGTTAATGAAAGTCAAAAATTATTTTAACTTGTTTAAAGTGTCCATGTTTCTAACCATGATATGATCAGAGTTTTCTACTTTACGCATAAAAATCTTGCCACCTCGTATCCACACAAACTTATAACCAAGTTCTTTGGCCTTGATCCTAGCGGCAGCGTGCAGAGCCCTGTATGTGGGGGACAGATGTTCAGTCACGAAGATCGGTGATTTTGGCCCAGAATAGCCGAGATGCACGCTGTTCAGTTTATTTTCCTTATTTTTTTTATTAAAATTAACAATAGCCGCTAGGAATTGATCACGAATTCGAGGGGAAGCCAGCTGCACAACTATTGAACGTGGTCTAGTATTATTAGGGTTTAGTTTGGAAACCCTAGTGCAATGCAAAATATCTCTGTTTTCCACAACACACGCAGCCACTTTAGAGATTACCGACACAATATCTAAGAGATTCTCGTGTTTCTTTTCAGGCACGCATTGAATTTCAATGTTATTAGATCGAGTTTGTTGCTCGAGCTGATCCACACGAACAATCAGCGACTTCATATTATTGCTCATTTCAAGGTTCTCCTTCCGTAGTTCCATAATGGTCTCCTGAGATGAAGCATGCTCCTTTAGTAGGTCCTCATACTGACTGTTCATGAATATCATCGAGTCATCCAAGGCAGAAATTTTCGCATTGATGGGCTGCAACTCTCTATGTAGTATTGTATTGATGGTTTCATTTAGTTTAGACAACATCTTCGATAATTCAGTCTCCATGACTTCCTGGATAATTTCACGAACATCATCCCGCGAAAGAACATTTTCAGTAGTCGCCTGAGGTGGGGACCCAAGAGCTTGCCTTTTGTTCCCTCTGGTGGTCGAAACATTACGCAGTCGAGCTTTATCGTGCTTATTTGTCGGAGACGTGTCATCAGCCATGTTTACTTGTTATTTGTGAAAAAGCGCAAAATAATTCCAAAATGTGTGTATTATGGCAAAAACTAAGCAGTTGCTTCTAAAAAAAAGAAGCACATCAACAAAAAGGCAAGCTTAAATAAAATAAAAATGCAAAAAGAAAAGCCGGTCCTGGGATTCGAACTTGCGTTCTTTTAAATGAGGTGTCGCACCAATTCTCTGTTAGCTATCTCGACACATAGACTGTTGGCGAAATAAGCGATCGCTATTTCGTACCTGTGTACTGGTGGGCGGGGCAATTGTAGCAATTGTGGATTTGTAACCATATATGGTAGCGCAATGAGCCGTTTCGTGTGTTCTGACTCACCGCCGATCGACGAATAGGAGCAGCGCGCGCAGTGTGACTCACTGTTGTTTGGTGCTTTGTTTCTTTGTTCGAGCTTTTAATTGCTTATTTCTTCGATATTAATGAAGAACTCGTGGATATTATTTCACCACAACGTGTAGAAACCAGTGCACTATTCTATTGGCGTAAAACTGTACTGATAATGCTAATAAATAAACAGTAAATTTTTATTCTTAGCGGAGCGACTCGCAACACGTCTTACTGCTAGCGCGCGGTGCGGTAAAATTATAAGTATATAGATAAATAACATTATTCATCCATACAAGTTTTTTTTTTTAAATAATATAATACAATCCGAATATTCGAACACATCCGTCATACACATATACACTACGCATACATACATACATACATTATATTCGATTCGCTTTTAATCAATTTTTATTACCCCACCAATCATTGGCGATGTGTCCTCGTAGCTATCAAGTTAATAAAATGGCCTCCCTCAATTAACGACATTTTTACTGCTACATAAATTCAAGAACGCGATTAATTAAGACGACATATTTTAACTGAAATGGATATACGTAATTCCGGGAATTACGTGCTTTTGCATAATTTCATCATCATAATTCAGAGATGGAGATATACCCTTATATTCTTTTTTTTTTTTTAAACTTTGCCCCACACGGACTAGGAATTTCTCCTGTATCGTGGGTGCGTTTACAAAAATTTAAACTCTTACACACAAACAGCCAGACCCGAAACCACTACCTGTAGACCATACAACATTTGTTCCGTGCAGGAACTGAACCCGCATCACGCAGTACAGCAGGCAATCGCTCAGCCACAGCGCCAACCGCGCCGTCATATTACATGAAACAACTGCCTACCATGACTATCAAAAACTCAGCGACTGGGTAACTAAGGAGCATTGACTCCTTGGTGGGACACGTCGTCGGACTTTCAGGCTTTTGACTACCCGTTACGACTGTCTATGATCATCGAATGACAATCAAAATCTGCTGCTTAACGTGCATTTGTCATCCGACGAACGGAGGGGTCTCCATACTTAATAGATGGTCACCCATCCACGGACCGCGCTACGCTTGCAGAGGTACCAGCGTAGTTTAACCTTCGATCGACCCGGGCGGCTGTTATCACTTAGCCACGAACCCCTCCTGACTTATTTAAATATTCTAAGGACAACAATACTACATTTCAAATTTAATTTCAATGAAATTGAATGCAAAAGTTAAATCAATGCGGAACGCGAGAACCTTGCGGAAGAGATGTTATGTAGATCAGTTGTTTAATATGGATGAAACTATTAATCGATAATGGTGATTCAATTGTGCACAGAATAAACTCAAATTCAAATTCTTTATTGCGAACTAAGTGTACAGTATTTTGACGATGGTAACAATAGGTAGGTTCTTAGAACTTAGTTGCCTGTTAAGGCATTGCAATTTACATGGTTTTAACAAATATACATACTTAATATTCTAATTAACATTATATTATATTAATTAACATTATTTAAACATTTTATATTAATCATACTCTTTTTATTTTAATATTAAATAATTATTTTTCTCCAAGGAATTCCTTTATAGAGTAATATGCCTTTTTAATCAGGAAATCTTTCAGCTTTCTTTTAAAAATACCAATTAAATGAATGCTCTTAATGTCTATGGCAACTTATTATATATTTTTATGCCCATACAAAAAATACTATTGCTATGTATTCTCATCATGAATTATACAGGGTGGAAGGAACACCGACGCGAAAACGGTTACCACGTATCCGGTGCATCATTCTGAGCCCCCCCCCCCTCCCCCACATAGACATTTTTCATCGGTATTTTTTTTTTTAAATTTCAGCTTTTCCACACATTTTGATCGTGATGGTATTACACTTTTGTGGGTAACAGCTTGTTTTTTTTTTATAACCGATGATAAATTTCTATGTGGTTCAGAAGATGTGCTGAGTACGTAACCGTTTTCGCGTCGTTTTTCCACCCTGTATAATATACAGTATCTATTTGCTATCTAACTACGCTATGCAAGGGAAACTTTTACTATAGATTCAGTACGTGATTCTAGAAACCCTAGAAAAAGAAAATCAGCTATTCCATGCAGATCGATCGTGTACATACTACACTTTTGTATGGAATAGCAGTTTTTTCTTTCACTGACCTTAAGTCACAATTTTTGTTTACGCCTGTAACACACTCATAATACTGAAGAGCTCGTAGGTTTGTACAAAACATATTAAAAAAAAAACATAGACAAAGTAATGTGACTAATCGACCACCCACAAACACAACATCTACTTGCACCATCAGTTCGCAGATAATTGTTTATTCAGCCATGAAGTAAACTTAAGATTGCCAGCGAGGCGCAGGATTAGATCCTGTGGCGATATTACAGGTAAAGTAAATTACGTAGTCGAAGCTCGGCGAAATAATTAACTGTGGCTGTCAGGTAACCGCCCGGGACAAGACTTTGCTTTTAGACGCTAGGTTGTAGTGCTGGATGGGACTTTTAGATGTCTGTACGTGAGAATTGAGTTCTTGATGTCTTTGTTCATAATGCATGCTAACTTCATGTGTTTGTTCGCGTAGGAGATTCAGGTTTCTCGTGCTTTTGTGTTGAGTTTTAGATCATTACATCAGGTTTCTCGTATTTTGGACTATTTGTATGTCATGTATTATAATATATGTTAGTTTATACATATGTGTATTAGTATGTACCTATTTATGTACTTATATCAATTATTGTAACAAAATGGTATTTTTCTTAATTATTTTTGTACTCTATCACAATGCTGTCCTATTTGACCCAAAGGTTGACTGGTAGAGAATGTTTATGTACCACTTTTGTACATGAATTTTAAATAAATAAATAAATTACATGCTTCTATGTTCAGTAATTTGGATTAGGAATTTCTTAAAATATCTTGTCGTTATTGAAAGCCTAGCATGCCATGCCTACATGCCTAGTCTACTGCTTCAAATATTTGAAAAATTGAATTGTCTTAAAACTGGCATAACTTACCAACTTATCTGTGCGAGCGGAAAAACACAGAACTAAAATAAATGTACCAAGTTTGACATATCGATACAAATTTTCTTGACCAACAACGCCACATTGAACTGCACACTTAATGTGGTCATACTATACCTATGGCCCCGTCCCGAATTGAATCAACACATAGTGAGCAAGCCAACATAAATAATGGCCGTACCTTCGTAATCATAACAGACCTTAGCCCTGCAGGAGGTATTCACAGGATGATATTATTCTTTCATCTTCATTACGTCCATTATTTTCGTAAGATCCTAAACCAATATTAGGTGTCTGGATACTTTTGAAACAGTGTACATTTTCGTTGCACCGTATTTTAAGAAACTGTTATTTATCACACCAGTGAATGTGAAAAACTCATTCTCATTCGCATATTGTACAAAAATACTGAATGGATTTCAGCTGGGTCTTCACGGACGTATTTCATAACCTCCAACAATGGAATAAGTCAAGCAGCGAAGCTTCTGAAAAATATTACTCAACAAACATTTTGAAGTCGACTTGTTTTATATAAAATATAATATTTTCCGTTCTACGGCATTGCAGTATGTCAGCCATTAAAAATTATATAAAAACTTCTTTGTCACCAGAGTACTTTATACACGTCAAGGACAAAAAAAGCTACAAAAAATTGCTTTTTATCTATTTCTTGCTACGAAAAGCAATTTCTACGGAATATCGTAGCGCTAACTACGGTAATTCGTAGCGTCGTAGCAGCTCGTAGCATTTGTCTACGAATATTTGCTTATTCGTAGGCTGTTACGGGTATAATAAAGGTGCTATAGGTAACAGATAAGTACTTTTATGTTTACGGTTACGTAGAAAACGTGGTGTTCCTACAAAGTAATAGGTGACCTGTAAAAGGGTCACAACCTAATAATGTCTCACTCTATTTTGTATGGCAAGGGGCGTAAAGGAGTCTTTAGTCCTTTTACGTGTTGTTTACGGTTTTTCAGTTACTCGTTATACCTAATACACATTTTCGATGTAGGTACCTACATTTACGTTTATGACTACGTTTTTACAGACGCGTTATTTTTCGCAAATTTTAACATAACTAACTTCATGAACCGAATGCGGCAAATAAAGGGATTATCACAACTCCAAATCCTATTATAACAAACATTTCATCCACAAAGTGAGGTAAAAATATTACAAAAATCCGATGTAATCCCTATAAAGGCGCATGACGCGAGAAGGGAGGGTGGAAGATCCCATAAGACGTAATTTTTCTTTACCTCCCCCATCCGCGGGAGTTCGTCGAGAGATGTACAAATACCCGTGCGAAAGTCCCCTTTCTATCAATTTTGTTAGTTGAGCTCGAACGGTTTCTCTTTGACTCTGAATCGGAAATCATGAATCATGTGGTTCTTGTATAGATTTTATTATTGTGAATTCTTTTTATAGGTCTGCGGTCTGGTGTGAAGTGTTACATGTCTATTTTTATTTAAGGTGTCGTCTAACCGAAATATCTGTTATGTTTCTGTTTTAAATAAAAACTTAGTTAGCTAACTTAGATTAAATAACTGCTAAGAATGATAAAATCTACTCCAAATGTAAGCGCCAGCAGCCAATTTTTCAATTTAAATAATGCATTGAAACTAAAGAGTTTCATTATTTTCTGAGAACTTCTTAACATGTGTCATTTGTATGTAAATCTGTTTTTGTTTATCAAAAATAACAGCAAAAAAATCATGCCATTGTAGTAATAAATGAATACATTATTATCCTTTCATACTTTTAATTAGCACTAGCAGACATTTTAAATAAATTCTTTAATTAAAACCGTCTCAAGAACAATGGCTCACAATCTTCAGTTGTAGAACTACTAATTAAGTGAAGAGTCTATCTAGGCTATCTTAGTGCTTAGTTGACGATGTTACTGTAAGTAATAAAAACTTCTACATAATTAGTACTTAAAGGCGCCTCGCCTAGGGCCTTGTTAATATAGGTTAGACGTCATTGTGTGGCGTTAGGCAACAACTTTTATTTTTAACTTTGAGTTCGCGTGGACCAACGTTAACTAAAATCTTAGGCGGAGAAACTATCTTTGAATTGAAGCAACAGTCAGGTTAATTGGAGAAGTGGTTCTCAAGTTAATACGCTCTAATGGACAGAGGCGATATGTAGGTCTTTCTACCAAACATTCTGAATAAAGATTTTTGTCGTTCATACGTTATCCATTCTGATAGATTTGATAGGTACCTTATTATAATTTAAGTAGTCTTAATTAATCCCACTGCAGGAATTCAAGCCTCTATTCTTTAAGAAGTAGACGTTTATTTATTTACTTACTTAAGGTTTCACCCACAGCACATACATACATACACATACATATACTAAATATGTTGATTAAAATTGCACTAAGAAAACTAGAAGATAATTTAATTAAAGCTTGTGTTTTAATATTCTACAGCAGAGGCCGCAAAAACATAAAAAGTTACACACGAGGGAAGCTGTGCTAGCGTTTATTTTTAACCCAGTTTATTCGTAGTCCACCACCAGTAGCTATTATTACCTTAAGGCCCGAGGTGCGATTAATTCTTAAGAGAATTTCGCTTGTAGTGCAAAATAATGCTTTTAGATTATTTTATTTATGACTTGTTTGTTTCATATCGGCCAGAAGTATGCCATTTGCCAAATTACAAAGAATTCTTTAGTTGTTTAGTGAGCAATTTAGCGAGGAGATGCGACCATAAACTATATTAGAAAATATATGAAATTGTGTGTGTGTGAGACTCACACTCTGCAATATTATTAAGCCATGTTTTGTAATTCGCATAGAAATGGCCATGGAACATTATTCGCACAAGTATACACCGTGACTTTTTAGTCGTCTTACAACGGCAGCCCACTTCATGTATCCAATGACTACTAAACATTCATTAAAAAAAAATGGTATTTATGAGATTTTAATAATTTAAAAATAAAATTTTTTTCAGTATTATGACGCATGACGTAGATAAAACACCCTGTTGCGAGCGATGATCTACTGGAGTCGAGCGCTGGGTAGGTATGTTCTCCCGTTTGACACGTAAACATCATTAACAGGAAGTTTCATAATTTTATTTTAATGTATTATTTATTTTTCTTTATACCTATTATGGTAGGTAAAAAAAAATCGCGCCTGTAGCTATTTAATGTCGGGTACCTACATTGAGTGAACCACTTTTGTGTCTTACAAAAGTGGTCCACTGTGGACTAAAACGTCACGGTGTATATTTATGTATAATAATGTCCCCATATAATTATAGCTAGCCATTTAGCTTGATGACGTTTCAGGATGAATGAACAGGAGCTTTAGCTACCGTTATACTTATTATAAATAGTTAAAAGCTAAATGACGAAGCAGAATAGAACCCCAACAGGTTATTAGAGAGAGATACGTGGGAGCGAGCGACGTGTGCAACCCACCTGGTGGGAGCCCCATCAAAGGATCATAAGCTGTAATTAGGTACCTACACTTAATTGCAAAAGTATTGATCCGTTGGTATCAACAGTGTATTTTTTCATCACCTGTCTATTTTCAGCTTAATAACAGCCGCTCGGATCGATCTTTAGGTTAAGCCGTGCTTGCCTAGGTTGGTCTGTGAATGGGTGACCACCCAATACCCATTACATTCCGGGTTTCCTCCATGCCTCGGAAAGCACGTTAAGCCGTTGGTCCCGGCTGTCAATTGTAGGTCTTTGACAGTCGTTACAGATATTCAGTGGCCCGAAAGTCTGACAACCAGTCTTACCAAGGGGTATCGTATTACCTAGTTTTAACTGGGTTGTGGAGGGCCGATATGCAGTCGCCCCATGTAAAATCCTGGTATTCAGCTGCATCCGGTTAGACTGGAAGCCGACCCCACCATAGTTGGGAAAAGGCTAGGCAGATGATGTTGATGTCAATTTTCAGCTTAATTTACCTTTTGGTATTGAAAATGTGGAAGGTTGTGTCGTTTTTGGTAAAGAAAAGAAAGATCAAAAGTACTGGGGACTAAGGAAACGGATTCTTAGATGTTGTTCATGGCAAAAATCGTTTTACAGGATTAAAGTCAGCCAAAATGAAGATACCTACAACGTTACCGACGTTTTTCTAATAAAACACATCTCTCTTTTCTATTTGAGATAGTAAGAAATTGTAGCTCTAAATCGTACTGACACTGACAAATTATATTATCAGACAAAGTTACAAAATAGGTAATAAAAATAACAGCACGAAATTCCTCACAGGGTAAAAAATGAACGTCAAAGACTGTGGTAAAATTATTTCATAAAACCTATTCGGAAATACAAGAATAAGAATTCGTCTATTTGATTAAACAGCAGCGGTTTGCGGCTGAAAACGAATTACCTTTGGCTTTGAGCACAATTTAATTGTACACCGTGGAAGGAACAAGGCAATTGTTAGTACGCACGACAGCCAATCAAGTCATACAATACCAGTTTATGCGGATCTCTCATTGTATAGGAAATCTATAAAAAGCGATGCCAAGTTATACTGGAAATGTGCAGCTTCATGTACCTCCGTGTGTACCTACTTTAACGTTTCTCTACGTGTCGAGCAGATTGTCGTATGAATATGAGTAAACTAATCAACACCCACTCCTGTGTTCAAGTAGACTAGGTCAAACTATGAATAATCTATTCACATTTTGAAGAGTACATATCGGAAGACGAGAATATAAATCGCCTGAATATCTCATACGAATCGCAGCACATCGCACGTTCTCTTTTTTCTGCCAGTATTTTTATTAGCCGAGAAAATTTACGCTTTGATTGCGAACAATAAAAGTTAAGCCCTTTAAATGACGTCATTCGAATAAGACCTACCAATAAAACCTTCCATTCTCACTGTATATGAGGTGCAATTATTGTAGAAATAAATCTATGGGGCCACACATTACTGCCCATAAAATAGTAATAGCTCTGTCAAAAATGTTTATTCATGCAATTAAGTGTTTTCTTTGTTGAAACTGAGTTTGGATGGTCATAGCCTTGCTATTATTACTATTAGTATAAAGTACTATTATTCCCGTTTTCACAAACACTTGAAACATCTAATCTAAATGAACGCGATATTCAATTCTGAAAATTGTGTCCACAATCCGCGTTTAGACATTTATTTAGATGTAATTTTGTGTTAAGAAAAACGGCTATTATTCTTTATTTCATAAAACTTTCTAAACCTCTTAAACTAAGCTAAAACCTAAATATTGCAACATACCTACAGAGCATATCGATCGGAAGTTTAACAACGTTATTGCGGTCAAGTGTTGGATGGGCCGCAGTTCTTTACACATTGACACCCTCCATCCCTCCATCGCGGGAGAGCGGGTCAAGCCCCTTGTCTGCTACACCTTTGTAGTTATGACCTACGTACGAGCCTTGAAATGCGTCAACTCAGTATAAAGTTACCGAGACTATAGTCACACCTTTTTCAACGAAGAGGTTGGCCAAGGTGTTTCGGCAGATGTTTTGTGTGGATTCAGAGAAGCATATTTTCCCCCGGTGTGTACTTTTTGTGTTTGTTTGAATGCTTTATTTTTTTATGCAGCACCTTTGGTGCAAATACGTCTTTTTATTCTTTTCTTTCTCTTAGGTTCCATGTAATAACTGATTGTTGGTCTAAAAGTATTTTACTATGAATTGATTCGACCGGTCAATGTGGCGACACTAGGAGGCCTATGTCAAGCAGTGGACGTCTTTCGACTGAAATGATGATGATGATTATGGTTGGACTGAATCTTCAGTACCATCTTTAGTTCCGTGCCAAAATTACCTACTCTTAGCTGGCTAACTAAGAGTAGGCAATTTTGGAATTCGGTAAATCAAAGAAATGAGTTTTTTTTTATTTTTGTTTTTGTTTAAGCGCCTTTCTGTCTGATAAACAACGAATTAACTGCGACTTTTCTCTGGCAGTGGTATCGATTATGGAAATAATCCACCCGACAAGTGTTTAGTTCTCACAGATTGCCATGTTACAAAAAATTAGAAGAGAAAAAAAAAAAAAAAAAGTAAAGTAAAAAGTAAAATGATCAATAGTGGGACTTACGGAGTGCAGTCTTCTTGCAGCGTCGTGTATGGAGAGGATGTGTGTGATCTTGTACTTGTCCAGCTGCACCGTGTCCTTGGAGTCCCGGTAGTTACCCACGTACAGACCGGGGAGCACCTACCGACAAAATAAAGGTAGAAATATTATAGTGTTTTTCCAGGTATTAAAACCGTGCTAAAGTTTAATAAGTTAAAAATAAGTTGTTATTGCACAAATTATTTTAAAGTTATTCTACTTATTAACTTTCGTAAAAAAAATAAACTTATAGGTTTAGGTAGGTGGTGGGTTTTTTTTTAAAATAAATAAATGAATGAATGACCTGAGGTTGTTGACCCAAAAAAAAGATTTTTGTTTTTTTTGTTTTTTTTTTGTTTCACCCTTTGAATATTTGATAAAGCAATCGGACACGCATCATAGTAATATTAAAATACCACACTTTTCAATCAGTAGATATGCAATGTCTGCCATGCGTTGTCTATATTTACACAGTAATACTCATACTACACTTAGGAACATTGCACCGGATTGACAGCACCTCACCTTGTTTTTATTACTAGATTATCCTGATCTTTGGCGATGCCATTACAGTAATGGCACCGCAAACTCCACACCGCAACACACAAACTGTTATTTATAAGTACAGGGGGCCTAAAATGGCCGCCTTAGCAGAATTATAATAATATGAATCACTGTGACCATTTTACGAATTGTAAACGTATTTCATATAATTAACCTATTATGATTGTGCTAAAGCAGCCAATTTAGGCCCCATGGCTTAAGTTTTTAAACACTAAAAACGGGATATTTACCATGTTCACTGAAAGCACCATGATCACGGATAAACCGTTATCATCGTTCTTGTAACAGCGCCGAAATATCGGGAACTCAAAATGAATAGTAAACATTGCAAATATCCCGCTTTTAATGTTAGGTAATTGTAACAGGTTGTGCGTGCGGTATGGAGTTTCATAGAAATAACACTGAACGACTCGATTTAAGGCAATGCTTATCCTGTGCAGTGCTTATAATAACTGTACGTTGACCTTAAGGTCCGAACTCCACCAAAGCGGAGATGAGACAAGACGAGACAATATGTGTTGTAAAACACCAATAGAATTTCGTTATTTACACTTCTCGTCGAGCCTTAGCCTGGTATTCAATCAATCCTGTTTCATGCAAATAAACATTTTATTTGCCGACCGACAGACATACATATTAATTTTCCCATAGTAACATACAAAACGACCCTCTTCACAATACTTCATACAGTGCCAACATTTGTTTTGTAAAGCAATCATGTCTGTTCAGTGATCAATCATAGGATGGAATATTTCGAATAAACATCAATCCAAAATAAATTCTTATAAAAAGAGTGTCTGATATATTCATACATAGATAGAAGTCTATAAAATCACGCCGTAACGTGCTATGACATACATAATTATGTCGAGAAAACAACCTTCTTACGTTAAATCAGTAAAAGATGACTTATGCCTGATTCCACAATCAGTAAGCGACATCTGGATTAATGCCCCGTGCTCAAATGGGGACACCATTTCAACACGGCATGTTTTTTTTGTAAGTAAATAAAAAAAACTACTTTTCCTTTTATTTTATTTTCAAACTCCATATTCTACTTTAGTCTAGGGGGTAAATAGGTTAATTTTATATCGAGGTACTTATGGGCGTTTTAGGGTACTGTCACCCTCACCATTATAATAATAGTTCAGTAGTTTTAACTTAAGTACAGTGTACGCTTTACCTAGTTCTGGTTGATGTATAATTATAAAAACATTACCAAGCACTAGGCAACACCAACCATAATTAGGCGTGACCTCAATGACTACATTTTAAATAACACTGAATATTTTAAAACTACTGCCCAGCATTAACTAATTAGAGGGAAAAAGTTTTCACGGCATTTTGACGAGAGCGTCAACCCATGAAAACAAAGTTATGAGTCCATTTCAATCCGTAGTCATTCATTACCAAAACCCACAAAACTTATTTTCATAATCGAAACATGGAGTTTATCCTACATATTTTTAATCTTTAAAGAGGACGGCAGTACCATCGGTACATGGCTCGGAACTAAGAAAATAAGAAAAATAATGCTTAGAACTTAGAACAATGATATTATATTTAAAAAGAGGTAGATGTCGCACTAACACAACAATTTGTTGCAGACAAATTCAGACAATTGTCGTAATTTAAGTACTTCAAGCGCAATAGCAATCTCTTTCTGTATCATACGTTCCGTATTATCTATCGCATAAACGTATGAACATAGCGTATCTTTATTTATCATTGGCTTAGAAGCATTCTAAAAAACAAACATTGATTTGTTTGCTTTTTTTTACAAATACAATAAAAAAAGACATCGTCTTTAATTTTGCTGACGTATGTACCTGCCGTACCTGGTAAAAGGTTTACGTAACATAGACACATAGCTCAAGAGCTCAATAAACACTGAAAAGCTTTTATGGCACACCTGGTAATAAAATCATTATTCCGTGCGTGTTTCAGTGAAGCATCATGAAACCATAATCAGGACATGCCGTGTCAATACTCACTGTCTATGTGAGCGCTGACTATTCAATGCAATTATGCGATAATTGCTATCGGCTCTTATCGGACACGAACCGTGTGTCGCGATGTAAATCGACCCTAATTGCTATCGTGATTATAGGCTGTATTACTGAGAAACGGTTCAGTGCTTAGAGGCCGTTCTCAAAAAGCGTTTCTTCATTACCAAAAATATCGCATTTATCAGAAAAGTGCAGTTATATTTAAAGGTGTGTATAGGTGTAAAATCATTATTTGATTTTAATTTTAAGTTGGTTTATAATTATTGGTTTATATTACTTTTTCATCGGTTATTTAAAAAAGAAATCAGCTGTTTCCTACAAAAGTGCAATACCTACACGGTGAAAATGTATGGAGCAGCTGATTTTTTTTCAAATAATCTATGAAAAATTCTATTTATGAGGGCTCAGAATGAATACGGGGTAACCGTTTTCGAGTCGGTGTCCCTTCAGCTCCATATACACTGCAAGTGAAAAATGTTCATAAATTGATGGACGGTAATTTATATCGTAGGTTGACTAGGTTGACGTACGGTACCTGAATATCGTAAACAACGAACATACCTCATGATTATGGACGTCTTAAAAGAACCTGTTACGCCGAAATATTATCGAATTTAACTGGCATTTTCAGTTATGTTAGAGCTGAGTCAACAATAAGCTAACAACTTAATGTTGAGAAATGGCTCAGTATGCTCATTACAACGTAATAATGAATATTCATAGCCTTGTATTACAATAATTCGCAAACTGAACCGCCGACTCGACTACATTGGCGAGAAATAACTTTACTGAAATTGGGAAACTTCGCCTTTGATGTAAATCTTATTTTTGCTACAAAAGGTCGTCGCGTGGTTAGAATGTTTGAGGCTCTCAACGGTTTCAGAATACTGGAATTTGCTTCCCAAATCGTTGAGCGGTGCTTTGCATGATTTAAAAGGCTTATGTGGCGAAAATATATGAGGAATTTATAAAATGCGGACGTTACAAATTCGGAGCGGTTGTAGCACGTATTTTGGAGGACCGTGGCACCACAATATTTGACAACCTTTGTACTTCCATATTTTTAAATAACTAAAGTTATAACATGAAGTAAGAGGTTAACTATTTTTAAAATATTATTATTCAATCTGTACGATATGCTCATGAATAAGATTATCTCCGAAGCCCAGCAAAAGTTATGCATTTTAGATTCGTATTTATAAGGTTTCAATAATCATTGCACATTCACTGAATATTTCAGTTCCAATAAAAAGTGATGGACCTGGGCAGATACACCGGTTTTCGAATTCAGTGACAAGCACTGTTATTTCGAAAATAATCAGGGACAGCGGGATCGCTATCAAATCAGTCTGTCGGGAGAAAATTCTGTTTCTGCAATTCAGTTTCTTGTAAAGTATTGGAGCGAGAAATTAATTGGGTCGTAAACTAGAATTTGTCCAAAATGGCGACACGAGGCACTTGCAGTGATAAACGGTACAGTTACGACTAGGTAATGTTCTAGTTTGTACCTAATCATTTGCAGCTGAAAACTGTAATAAAATGTTTTTGAATTGCACACTTGAGACTGTGACGGTGAAAAAAAAATTGAATGATACCTACGCCTGAATTATTTTTTACGGTCTTGCTTGGTTGGATAATGGCAGCTGCATGAGCTTGCCGAGAATCGAGCTGAGTGGCGGAGGCCTATGTCCAGCTGTGGACTGCCGATGATTATGGGTTGATAGTTTCTGATTTTTATACCAAAAGTAAATTTTATCTAAGTAGGATTCTATTCGTTGTTATAATATTCCGAGAGTTAAAATGCCAAAACCACGTGGGACGTGACCTATCTTATTGAATAATAAGCTAAATAATAAATATATATAGTGGGTTTCACGTTACAGGCTAACGTGAGAACTTCATATCAATTGACTTGTGGTTAAGTCTCTTGACATCTTCGACCTTTACTACCGAGGTTACTATCGAGGGCAGCGGTACTTAAATAATTTCTCCTATATTTAGCGCTAGACCAGATTTGGCAAACGATTTTGTTCATAACGGAAAAGCGATTAGGGTAGGAATTTCTTTGGATGAATAGTAGTAGTCTTAGAAAGAGTTAATCACGCAGATTATTTAATGCAATTTCGGTTTCATTTTTATGTGTCTGAGGTAAAGTAGTCCTAATCCAGAAAATATAGTTAAACAGATCCAAAATCAAATCACTTATTTCAAGTAAGCCAGTTATAGGTACTTTTGAACTGTCGAAACAATGACAACGATGAAATGTGGCTACAGTCCCAGTCACAAAGCATAAAAACTGTGAAAGTACTGTAGTATTCCCTAACGTAGATCTCTATGGAGAAGAACGGACAAGAAACTCCATGGACACTCTTTTAAATCAGAATACTTTTACAAAACCTTGGTTACATCATCATGTTGAGATGGTATATTATGTGAGAACGATGAAGCAAGATGTGCACATTAAAAATGACTATAGTAAAAAACAAAAAAAAAAAAAAAAATAAGTAAAAACTCATGTTTCTGACTTACGAAACCAGCTTAGGTAAAATGTATTTTTTCTTGCTGCTTATTTGCGTATTTTTTCCCCGTAAATGGAAACGGGCAGAACCTCTCTCATGTATAAAAGCTGAAGCACAAAAGCAGGGAAAACTGTTATTCAGAAAATGTTACGGGACTAGAGTCAACAAAGCGAACAGGTAGGCAATATGTCTGCGGCATCGCAATTCATAGCAGAGTGACAGCTGGGCTGGCTTTATTACAGAGGAATGCAGCTTCATGTTGGGACGTAAAATATACCAGATTTGGGGGTACAAGATATATTTGGGATTATTTTATATTTGGGCTGAATTTATCCAGTAGTTTAAAGCCATAACAGAAAAATAATAATTTATTTCTGCGGTAAGAAAGTCTTCAAAGAAACTTTCAGGTTTGATTGTGTGAAAGGAGATGGTAGCATTTTTAACCCAGTAATCAAAGAACAAGCTAGCAGTACTTTCCTCCCATACGTTATACTTAAGTAATAATGCTGCAACATGATAATATTGTAATACCAAATGATATTTAGAAAAGAGTAACCATGGAGTTTCGGGAGTATTAGCTCCCGCCCTGCATGGATTTGGGGGTTGTAACCTAAACAGGAATATTCCTTGCATTACAAGGAATATATTGGTATGTAGCTTGTTCGTATCAATTATTGGGTTTGGGTTTACTAAAACCTAAACCTTCCCCTTAGGTAGCAGCAGGTGAGACAGAAATGATGCCAAAAAATAGGCTAATTTTTATGCAAAAATACATAAGATTTTATTGGGTAGAACTTTCAAAGTAATTACAGTACAGAACATTATAATGATGCTCCGATAAAGTTTAAATCCCTACAAAATATGAGCGAGCTTTGTTCGTCTCATTAATTTTATTTGTATGAAACACAACCCGCCTGTGGACGCGAAGTTAAAATAATTTAATGTTATGCGCTTGTAATCAAGTAACCAAGGCCAGTCAATTGATATTATGTGAATTATTTTTATTACTACTGATAATGTGACACGCAGAACGGCGTTTATACGAATACAATATTTTATAACGTTACATATTTCAGCAAAATAATCTAATTTCATTGGAATATGGCTTAATTAATTACCTACTTATTCGTCGAGCAAGCAAAAGTTATTGATCGACGGAAAATTAAGCAAAGTTTTTTAATTATAGAGAAACTATAGCTATCAACACATTACAAAGTTTAAACTAACATTTATCAAACTCATCAAAATTAGGTATGTAAAGTTGCAAAGTTAATTATAATTTAACTTAGGTTCCTATTATTTATACAACGTTTGTTAGTTCTCTTTCAACAGAAGTGTTGGCAAAAATGTAAGATTTTTCAATTTATTTATTTAGAATAGGGCTCTTATGGGGTTTGGGGACCAAGTTGGGAAGTCATCGTACTTTGACCTCTCGGAGTGTTTCGCACAGCTCCTTTAGTTTAGAGTCCCTTAGGGGCACTTAGACCCTCTGTAAAGATATTGGTTGGGAATATCTAGTTTAAAAACCTTCCAATCTCGAATATTTTTAGATTTAGGTCGAAAAATACCTTTGAATTTCTTAGGAAGGATTTTTTTTCGTTTTTATGCTGTTGGCAAAATTGATACGCCGAAAATGGATGCATACAAAACAAAGGTGCTTCCTTCGCTGTACTTTACTATTAAATAAAAGATAGGTGCAGTGAAATATCATTGTTCTACTTTACGGCTCGTCGATTTTAGTTTCTTCACCTTATACCTTATTATATTACTGTGTGCCAAGTTATTTCGCGCAGATAAAAACTTGTTCAATTCGCGTGACTAAACATAGCGTGAGACGCGTTGGCACCGTATGTCGAGGTGACACTCGTTCGAACCAGACGGTCTTACTCAGTTTCGCTTGCTTACCAACGTGTAAAAGATCGTAAAAACAGAGGACTTTTCGGACGAAGTTTTGAATCCAAAACTTGGTACTCAGGTATATTGAAAATGCGAAATTAATTCTATCTGTCCGTCACCTTTTGACGACTTAATAGCTCAACGGATTACTTTGAAAGGCAGACAGCTAGCAAATGACCTAGGATAGGACACAAGGTACTTTTATCCCAGCAGTACGTTCCTGTTCGGTAATTTCCGACCTCCAACCAAGCGAAGCCGCGGGTAAAAGCTAGCATAAAACAAAAAACTGGGTTTCCCTTGAAAGTTTCGATATAAAAAAATATAGGACGAACCAATCATTTATTGGCTAAACGCCAACGCCAGAGGATTACTGTCGAAACGCAAAAAAGTAATCGCGCTTTTACCGCCCCGTCGTCGTCCACCTTCGATTCAGAACCTTTTTGAATTCTATTTTTCCTTTGTTTTCTCGTAAATCTTCACCAACATATAGTATAATAATAATTTAACTTCTAAAAACTGAAACTACCCACATACCATCGCACTTGTTACACTATACGCCTCATAGCGTTTCGGAGGAAAAGTCGTGTCCGGTGTCCCCAAATGGTCGCAGTGCACGACAGCACGTGATCAGTTCACTATCCTTGAACTACTTGGCATAGCTTGCATAGGCTTTTTTTCATCCTTACTGGTTCACGGCCAACAGAAATGGAAAGCGACATTTTTCGGAGCAGTGTAACTGCGTGTATGTTACGTGTAGTGTCTATTATTTCTTTCTTAAATATAATGAGACTTGTGTCAGCACCAGTAAACACTTTTTAGATAAAACTAAGTATTTAATTAAAAAAGTATGTAAGTGTTCTGCTACGCCATATGTGCTGAAAACATTTTTCTGCTTTTAACGCTGAACTCAAACTTTTTGCTGAGGTTATGTGAAGAGTTTTATTTTTTGTTTGTTTTGCAATGCGTCAACATTTTGCGGGCGTCGCGAAATGCTTTGAAATTCGTCAAAATAGCGGCAACGTTGAATGTGACGAACATTTTTGAATGAGCCCGTATTTACGAAAAAATGTTTGCTGACACACTCGACAAACGTATTCAGTAAACATGGATATTTTTTACTGTGCCGTGCAGCTTATTTTAAAAGGCACTCAGCTTTTTGTAAGTTGATGCCTATTCGATACTTTATTGGAATATAAAATATCAATTTACTTAATAAGAAGGGAGTCTGGAGTTTTTACGATGACCTGCAGTAACATTGCCTCGAAGTAACGCCTTGTAAGCAAGCTAATTCGTATTGCAATTCCTTGTACTTAACAAATTGCGTTTCTATTGCTTTTCAAAACCAAAGTTATTAGTTTGTAGTTGAATTCAATAAATTCATAAGACTGCATAATTACCTAACGTATTATTTCCTTTATTTATTTTCTTTACATATAATTTACATTTTTAAATATTTCTATACAAAGTAATACAAAAAAAAAAATATTAAAAAAAAAACTAATTATCTTACATTGTTAAAAGCTCCAAACCCCTTCCCTTTTGTCATTGTAGTCGCAAAAAGATACCAGAAGTGATTGTATCGTATCTTTTGTGGGTTGAAAGTATGCCGTTTACGTAAACGTACGGTACAGCGGGAAAACAGTTCCGAATTAAATCTAGCATCGTTTGAGTAAACAGGTGGAAAGGGAAGGATTGGGGTTGTCCCACAATGGCGGTCAACGGACTGGGAAAACAACCGCTTCGGCCCATACCTTATTTGTCTGAAGAGAATCGAAATTGCGGTTTTGATGTCGCCCTAGAATAATTATTTTATTTACAGTCGTGACAATTGTGTTGTTCGAGTTCGTGTCGGCATTTCTTCGCAGAGACTGGAAATGCCGACGACAGTTAATTATAAAATCAGTCGAAAAGATTGACGCGCTATTATTTTGTAAAGACAATTTGAAAAATAAGTATTCTGATTTCGGTTTTCTTTGTAACTTAGCTTTTTTTACAACAATCGAATTCATTTTATTTTTTATTTATTTAACAATTTATGTACACATAAATACAGAAAAGAAGAAAGGAACAGAAAATAGTACAAAGGTGATGCTTATTTCTAAAGAAATCTCTTCCAGCATACCTGCGAAAGGAGATACTAAAAAAGAGACAAAAGAGAGAGAGAGAGAGAGAGTTTTTAAGTAGTTAGACAAAGTAGACAAAATGTTTTAAATTTATCCTTGAGCCTATTTCTCCGATCAGAGGCCCTAGCACGAGTGTGCGGTGTAAACATAACGTAAATACGTCAATTTTTGAACGAAAATATTTACAATATTATTCTACCGCATTTAAGTTATTTGTTTGCAACAAGCACAATCATGAAAATCCATGGATATGAATACATTCTAAATATTATGAAAGTAATATTATCTGTGAAACGGGTATTTTCAATTATAAAATCAACGAATTTACTTTACGTCTACACCGAGCGCTTTTGCTAGGGCCTCTGTTCATATAATAACTAACCTATATTTAGAGCCTACATGCAGAACTGGCATGCATGCCAGCAAGATATTGCAGAAGTGAGTAGATATTAAATATGAAAGTTTTGGGAACAAATAAACAGGTTCAAGTGTTGACATACACGCAAGCTTCAAGACTATGAATATGAGCACCTATGAAGGCCAAACACGCGAAGTTGCTCTAACTTCTGTCAAATAATAATTGAGGCATATTCTATTGTATAGTGCTGCCAATTAGCAGTTAACGTAACCGGACTATAACGTTCCCACTGCTGGGACACAGGCCTCCTCTCTGTGGGAGGAGTGGGCCGTAGTCCACCACTCAGGCCCAGTGAGGGTTGGTTTCGTCTAGTAGCCGTTTGACTAAAAATATTACGATCAGGCCAGTAGTATCTAGTATTAATAGAAGATTAGGTAATCTAACCTTGAGTCGTCAATAAGTTATGATAAATACGAAACTTATTACTTAAATGCTGGTGCTAAAATCTTACTTAGTTAATTAAAAACATCCTATTTGTACCTATAGTACTACTAGTACACCCCTGCCTAACCCATCGTGGATTAACGGCATGATGTTAGGATGAAGTACACAAAAACAGTCTTGTTTCTGCGGTTTCTCATAGCGATTGACCGCGGCAAGGTCCATTGCGGTCTAGAGTAGAAGTCACCTTTGGAAGTGTATCTACATGTCTTTAACGCGTATATACCTATAACCTACTCAAAGAAATAAATACCATATCATAGGTATATCCTCATACGAATATTATATACCAACTAAACATTTTGTGGTTACAAACAAGTAGGTGTATTACCCGACTGTTTAATCTGGGGAAGGCCGGTTGTATTTTCATAGATAGCGACTAACTAACATGGCAAGCTGCCAGAGTTGCATCTGCAATAGGCCTCCAACGTCATTTTATATGTATTGTAGGTTTTAGTATCGACTTACTTAAAAAGTATTTTTGAATACTGCTGAGCGTGAAGTATTTGGTTCAATTCTCAGATCGGGCATAGTGTTATTGGGTTATATCACAGATATACAACATTATTTTTAGTATATGCGAAACCTGAATATACTTTGTTCAGAATAAGTAACTGAATCGATTTCAATATTTTTTAAACCATGTTATATTTTTTCCCAAAAATATTTAAAAAATTTAAAAGTTGGACACCGAGCGACTTTAAGTACCTATCGGAACCTACTGCCAAATTATTATTATCAAGGAGCTCAAGACGACGCTGGAGGCGCGCGCTGCGTGGTGACCATGTTTTTGTGCGGACAACTAGGTAACAAATCAAGCTTATAACTTTGTGACTTTAATAATACAGTTTTGAAATTTTGTACATAGATTCTTTACATAAAATACTAGACACGTGTTTCAGGTTTCGCATATACTAAAACTAATGTTGTAGATATACCTAGATAACGCAAGTATCACGATCCGTATGGAAACCAATTGTGCCATTGTTTTGACTACCTAACCTACTATGACGTCTTAATGACTATTTAATTACTATACAACAAAACAGACAAAACAGACTACGTTTGTTGTAACGTTGTTGTTTTAAACAAATTAGCTTGCTGCAACAGCAGCCACGTTAAACATTAAATCCTTAAGCCGGGCACGCGATCTTGGGTTATAGAAGTGTATCTATCTAGGTTTTGAGTATACTTGTGGGTTTTCCCATCTAGAACTTCTTAGAAGCAGCCTGGAGTCTGAATACGTGCTCGATTGATGACAATATGCTCCCTTTACATGGTACGTAAACGTAACAGGCGACATGTGGACTTACTGGGTCTCCCTTGTTTGACCGAAAGGAATTTCACAAATTTTCACTTCCCAAAAAATTTTTCGCATAATTTCATTTGTCAAATAATTACTTAGCAAAAAATCTATTCACAAAAAATTGTAACGCAAACCTAATATTTGGGAAGTGAACGGTTAAACTATAACTTGTTTACCAACTAGTACTTTTAACATTTTTTATTTAGTCAAATATTTCAGTTGGAATAACAGTTTTTACGCAAAATCAAATAAGCCAAATATTTAGTATCGTCAGTTTTCAATTCACCCTTTCCAATACAGACAAAAAATAATAATAATTATTGTCATGACGCCAAATTAAAGTCTGTATATTAGATTTCGAAAAGGCAGCCATTTCAAGCATAAAATCTAACTTTGAAGACGTTTTATTACAAGGGTGTTTTTTCCACTTGGGACAAATTCTAAACAGGTAATAATAATTAACTATTCTTTTTTTTTTAGTTAGTAGCGTTTTTTTCTATAATTTTTTTTTCTATATTATGTAGTCGTTCCTGGCACAGGAGATCACAGTTTTAACCTAACCTAACCATTTTTTTTATAAGTAATTATCCTAATCCAAACATTTTAGTTCCGGGTAGCCTACTAAAACAATCTCTTTTTTCTATTAATGGAAGTCGTTTCTGGAATATTTTTTGTCTTAACAAATCATTTCACCAAACGTTTATTGTCTGAAGATTGTTTGCTGTAAGAAATCATTTGATTAAAGACCAAATGCCATAATGACATTATATTTGGTAATATTTTGCCAAGTAAAAATTTGACCAAATAAAAATATGCGTACTAAAATCATTCGAAATATTGCAATGGTATAAAAAAAGGTTGCTAAAATTTCAATACCCAAAGGTATTGAAATTTTGTCAAAATCTTTTCGGCAAAACGGCAGGATCCCGGACTTACTATAGTCGAACACTTCAGAGAGAACAACGCTCTGCGTTTTATCACAGTTTCTTTACAACTAAAATAGTTTTTCAAAACTCTACGTTTCATTCTACTTAATTATTAGGTCGTTTTCCAGCAATATATATAAAATAGCATCTATTTTAAAAGGTCAAGCTCGAGAGCTTGATATTAAAAAATAAAAGTTGCTTCGAAAGTTAATCCTCAGCGGGCAACACTGCTAACGTTATCAAAACTCGCGTTATCTTTAGTCCGTAGTGAATGGAAACCTTCGTCATAAATTCAGTGTTCTAGGCTAAAAGGTTTGTCCCCTAAGGGTTAATCTAGGCTTTAAATGGGTTTGGTGTTACGTACAGATTAACGCTATGACACCTTGATTACGGGTGATCCTTATCGTGCGAGCCTAAAGTTTAGTTTTCTTTAGGTCATCATCTCCCTAGCCTTTTTCCAACTATGTTGGGGTCGGCTTCCAGTCTAACCGGATGCAGCTGAATACCAGTATTTTACATGGCGCGACTGCCTATCTGACCTCCACAACCCAGTAAGTACTGGGTAATACTATACCCCTTGGCAAGACTGGTTGTTAGGCTATTTGGGCCACTGACTACCTAACGACTGTCAAAGATCTACAAATGACACCCGGGACCAACGGCAAAATCAAAATCAAAATCAAAGCATTTATTTCAAATAGGCCAGTTACAGGCACTTTTGAATTGTCGAAACAAAGACAAAAATAGCTACAGTCCCAGTCACAAGGCATAAAAACTGTGAAAGTACTGTAGTTGCCCATTCCCTAACGTAGATCTCTATGGAGAAGAACGAGCAAGAAACTCCATGGACACTCTTTTAAATCAGAATACTTTTACAAACTCTTGGTTACATTATTCATGTTGAGATGGTACATTATGTGAGAACGATGTAGCAAGATGTGTACGTTAAAAGTGTCCATAGTAAACAATTAAAAAAAAAAAAGAAAATCAATTCAAATAAGCCGTGGCAACCAAGAGATGACCAGTCACAACTGACAGCGCCCGTTCACGAACATGACGCATGTATCAGCACCATTCAACTCAACCATTTTGAAGGGAACTAAATGATCCGACACACGCGCCACCATCAGCGAGACATTTGAGTGAGCATGACACACTCCTAACCGCCAGGGCACATTCAAGTCAAGAAAAGACGTAGGTTTCCCGCGAATGACAGCTTTCTATTACATAGTACTCACACAATATGGGCTATGCGGCTATATAATACTAAAGAGATTGAATTTATACAACGCAAAGATAGTTGTACAATCTTCAGCAGCTCCAACATACTATTTAATGCTTCTTCTTCTTAGCGTTTCGATGGCAAAAAGTTTAAATATGCTTAGCCCAAAACTCAGCCACGTGTACCCCGCTCACTGATGCAGTAAATAAATCATCAAGAGCGCAGGTGATTGGGATATGTTATGCTAATTATTTATGCGCCCCTGTCCTTGTGGAGCAGGACCGGCATTGAGCCAAGCATTTTTATCAACGATATAATCGTCTAACTTGTAATATGCTTGCCTACACAGTGTGCGTTTAATGCATGTTTTAAATTTCGTTTCATTCAGTTCAAGAATACTTTGTGGAATTTTGTTATAGCATCTCAAACAGTACCCCATGAAAGATGAGTCTACTTTAGCGAGTCTGAAGCCTGGCTGAACTAATTGGTCTCTATTTCTAGTAACGGGATTTCCGAGGCACCGAGGAAACTCGGTATGTAATGGGTGGTCACCCATCCACAGACCAACCTAGGCAAGCACGGCTTAACCTAAAGATCGACCCGAGCGGCTGTTAATATTTCGCCACGAGCTTATGCCTCATTTTGTAAACAAACAAGATAAACTTACACCGTCATTTACGGGATAATAACATTGATAATCACGGAATATATCCGGTAATATAGACAGTGTAAGTTTAGTTATAAACCGTGAAAGCTTAAACAGTGATTGACAAACAAGGCAGTTGTGAAAACCACAAGAATTTACTCATCATTCACTCACTTTTAATCCACGGCTATTAAAGTCGCATAATCAAATGTTGTTTTCAAGGAGGATGCGCTAACATAGCCCCCGAAATTCAAATTTTCAAAGTTAGTGTTGTATGTTGAATAAAATATGATTCGCGACCGGAACAAATATGGCTTTACAGAGATATACTCAGTAAAATTATCAACACAACCCTCTACGGTCATTTAATTCCATTGAATTACTTTTTCATGAAATAGTCATTTCCTTAGGTGGACCAGTCAATGTGACGACACTTGGGGAAGGCCTATATCCAGCAGTGGACGTCTTTCGGCTGAAATAATGATGATGATGAAATAGTCATTGGTGCTTCCATCTTGAAATAGAAATCTAATTACTACGTAGGTAGGTACCTATTTGTTTAGCAAGAAATGTAGAGAAAAATACACTTAGTCTTCCATTTACTAATGTGCTGAAGAGATCAGTCGGAAATCGCTTCACAAATATTTAGTTTCTTGATGTATTTACAGATGGTTTACGGTATCGGAAATAGAAAAGCTTTAGAGCCGTACATCTACCTATTCTTTACTCCTAACCAGGTTCCGGACGATTCCTAGAGAACGTGCCTGTTCAATGGGTATAGTCAGCGACAAAAGTCGTTTGGAATATCCCTTCTTTTATCTATTAAGCTGAAAATATAATCAAACTCGGAATACTCGTAGAAGTAACCTGCGAAGGATGTTAACTCATATCTGTCAATTTAGATCGGATGTAAAAGAAGCAGTGTTATTCGACTTTTGTCGCTGGCAGTACCTATAACAAACTACATACATGTTTACCTACTTAGTATTTCCCTCGTCTCGAATTTCCTCATCCGGCCTTTGTTCTGTTACTCCCGCAAAGTTAAGATTAAGCAAAAATGTTTGCTTTTAGTATTTTACGACACTCCTAACTTCAGTAATTGCCTTAACTTTGGTAAGATAACTCAGTCTTGAAGTTTCAAGACGTGCGGCATCAACATGCCACAAGACATCGCTTACTTCACTGTTTTTGTCTATTTTTGTAATTTTAGTAAGACCTTACTATTAATACTAACGGGATATTTACCATGTTTACTGTTAATACTAACGGGATATTTACCATGTTTACTGCTAGTAATGTTAGTGACCATGATAGTTTAAAATCTTAGTAAGACCTACTGCTCTATTGGTCTACTTTTGATGTTATTTCATAATAGGTAAACCTAACATTTTCCGTCTTGAATTACGGTGATTAGTATGCCTTTGCTAAGTGATAACGTCACTATCTTGTCTGTTTTGTAGTAGGTAGACACTGGTCTAATGGTCTACTTTTGAAGCAATCAAAAATTAATTTATTAATAGGTTTGTTGAAATTGTTTTCCCTTATACACATCTTGAATGAGGGTAATTAGTAGGTAGACCTGTAATATGCTGAACGACATACTTTCATTACCACGTGGTTTAGTTTTCAGAAACCTGAATATTTTAATTATAGCTCTGACTTCTGAGGTATTTTCGTTGATATTATTTTCATTACAAACTGGCATAAATAAATTGCTGGACACTGACAGATATTCTACTGAATTAACTGCCAGCGTCCGGTTTCCGCAATGTATCCGTACCAGTTACCACCATTACTGTGTCTACTTTTACTGTTACTACATTACCAAGCAGAACACGAACCTTATTGAATAAAAGCTGCCAAATCCCAGGACAGACTAAAGACAAAACCGTAATCTACTTTGTCTGGCAGAAAAATCTCAGTGGCTGGCCGAGATTGGAATTATGTCCGACAAATGACGTCTGGCTTTCCCCTTATGACGTGGAGCTGTATGGGATCTTTCGCAAAATCTTCTGAGATTGGAATTTGGAACAGAGCCATCGAGTCCGTAAAATGAAATAAATAAGATGATATTTATTATAGGATCTGTCGTTATGGATTCTGTGTGTTATTTTGTTCGTTATAACACCAGCCTATTATGGTATGAATGAAAAGCAAAAACTTCTCGTCACATAGAGAGCCCACGAACATTGATCACCAGTTCACTACGCTTGCTTGTTCGGTTCTTACTGAAAGTCCAGGTTTTCTCACAATTATTTCTTTCATTGATACTTTGTTGTATGCTATAGATACATCCACCAACATTTACTGATTTCTGATAAAACTGTTAACGAATGTCTCATACAGAATAGTTTTTTTTTGTCTTGCAGATCAGATTCAAGGCTAATTA
Organism: Noctua comes; assembly: GCA_963082995.1. Classification (NCBI taxonomy): domain Eukaryota; kingdom Metazoa; phylum Arthropoda; class Insecta; order Lepidoptera; family Noctuidae; genus Noctua; species Noctua comes. The sequence continues at coordinate 11,248,806 of OY720281.1, read as the reverse complement.
TAAGGGATCGTAGCAGGTGGTGTTCTGTAGTTTCTGCCTAGTCCCTAAGGGAAAAAGGCGTGAGTTTATGATGTTGATGATGTTATTATGAATTTCAAATCTTTATTTGAGGCCAATTATTAAAGATTTTAAATGAATGTAACTTTAAAACCTTGTCGTCTATCGTTTTCTTTATTCATTTAAATTATGCAGAGTTAAACAAAGGAGTGCAATTATACTAAGGCCGAGATCTATAAACGTTGCTTAGCACGTGTTTTGACTTAGAAATATTCCTGTGTCTATATTGCACTTGTGCGACATTTACGGTAGTAATGCTTAGCCAAAGAACGTGGTGAGTAAGTAGCCCTGCTGTATAATGTGGTGCTGTTACACAAAAGATGAAGCACTTAACGTGTCAAGCTTGTCCTGTTGTCTGTCCAATAGAGGAGGAACTGACGGACGCTAAGGACGCTGTAGGCGCCAAGCTTGTAGCTCAGTTCTAGGCCACATTAATTAAGATTGTCATAGAAACGCTAAGAAGAAGAAGTAACATTAATAGATTTTGACCTTAGTTCGGTTCTTGCGTCGTAACTTTGAACGACTGCACTTTAGCGCAAGAAAGTCTTGACCTCCGAGTCAAGATCCCTAGTGAATCGATTACTCGCCGTAAGATAAATGCTTTAATACCAGATTCCTTAGCGAATCAACTTAGTTCGTATCTCGGTTAACTTTGAAACAACTGTATTTGGTTTGGCCGCAAATAAAGTCCTTTAGGATAGTTATCTAAGTAGGTCTAGGATCCCGGTAGGGTAATCGGTTTGGATTCGGATCGGAACTAGGGTTATATTAGAGATAAATCTTACTAAGTGTTCCGCCATTGAAATTCCGTTAGGTCAAACAGACAACGGGACCCATCGCAACCTCATCGAAGCAAGAAAATTCTGCGCAGGTGGAGATTCAAAGATGACTCTGCCCAGCCCCCGTAGCATGACCACCGTAGACAAGGATTTCTTTGACGGAAGAATCGACAAAATGACAGATTGTGTCGACACAATGACAGATTTCTTTGCACTATCTGTCATTTTGTCGATTATTCCGTCAAAGAAATCGTTGTCTACGGTGGTCATGCTACGGGGGCTGGAGTGTAAATGTGGTGTTGTACCCTTCTTATTATTTATTGTGTGGTTAGTGCCTAACCTGGTGTCCGAGTTTGTATACCGCCCATGGGCCTCTGACTTGGCTTTACATGCCGTTAAGAAATATCTCTCATGCATGTCAGGCTTTCCTCACGATCTTTTCCTTCACCAAAGCACGTGATATAATTATACAATACGCACATGGAACCGAAAAATCAGAGGTCATCTTGGGTTCGAACTCGAAACCTATGAGTTGGCAGTCCAACGGTCACACCACTAGGCTATCACTGCTATTACCGAAATTATGTGTTGCACCTGAAACGATGCTGCATATTCTTTTGTCTGCACGTTACAGAAATTGATGGACGCGGTGTCAAACTTATTGCCAAATTCTGGGGCAACTCAATTTAGATTGCACATCGACAGGATAAGACGGAAAATGCCTTCGTTCAATAATATGTTATCTCAATCGACTGCACATTTTAAGGGTCCAGACAGTTTTAGGGTCGAATGACAAAAACTTTCTAATTACTCATTTTTCATTGGTGGTGGGTAATTAGATAGTGTTTGCAGACTTTGAAAAGTGAAAATAGATCTTATTTGTACCGTATTCATGAGACAAACGGTAACATTACCGCTGGAAAATCATTCCTGGATTTAGATACTTGAAAGGCCACTTTAGTGAAACGCTATACAATTTTACTTCACGTGGAGGCCATTTAGCACACTAGACAAATCAAAATATCACACAGGCATCTTTTTTGTGAGAATGAACGGGCCTTCATTCACCACTCGCACCCAGTGCGGGTTGGTTCATGTCACGTCTTCAAATTTTTGGTTCTAGGACAAGTCGATTTTCTCGCGATGTTTTCCTTCACCATTTTGAGAACAGTGGTGATCGGGTAAATTATTATAAGTAGTGGCGATACTTTCATACAAGCCTGTACGTACAAGCATGGCTTGCCCTTATAACCTAGTACGCTTTATGATGTTATGGTTTCTGAACAGTCTGATTGTCTTGTGGGCCGTATAGTTGGCCCCTAGGTACTCACTCACTAAGTGCCTGTCTGGGTTCGAACCTTCAACCCACATCGTATTTTGGGGTTATTACCTGCACAGGGCCACCACTGCTCCAAATTCATACAATATTGAACAGTATACGTAAAACGGAAGTAATTCCCAAAGCCATCAACTATGTTGACCGAGCGGTTTGATGACCTATGAGCCTTCACACCTTATTCAATTCCCTTCATGAAAATTCGTTGAACCGACCCGATATTCACGTAACCAAATACGAGTGTACTTAAATAGGTCTTATTGCCGTCGATTTACGAGCAAAGTTATGACTTTTAGAACTATTGCCAATTTTACGAGTGATATGGACAACATTGGCATACCTACCCAGGTATGCCAATGTTGGTACCGAAGCTACCGTGGTATTGGAGCATTAATCATTCAGTGGTATGCTAATGCTTAATAACTGATTCTTGTGGGAGAAGGAGAGCTTGTGGCTAAATAATAACAGCCGCTTTGGTCGATCTTTAGGCTAAGTCGTGCCTGCCTAGGTTGGTCTGCGGATGGGTGACCACGCATTACATACCGAGTTTCCTCCGTGCCTCGGAAAGCACGTTACCCCGTTGGTCCCGGGTGTCATTTGTAGATCTTTGACAGTCGTTAGGTAGTCAGTGGCCCAAAAAGTCTGACAACCAGTCTCACCAAGGGGTATCGTATTACCCAGTACTAACTGGGTTGTGGAGGCACTCGCTCCATGTAAAATACTGGTATTCAGCTGCATCCGGTTAGACTGGAAGCCGACCCCAACATAGTTGGGAAAAGGCTAGGCAGATGATGATGTGGAAGAAATATATTGGTTGCTGTCTCTGCAATAACTACTCTGTCTTGTAATGGTACTTTATCATAATCGTCTTACTGAAATCGTAATTTACAACCAAACGTTTTTAATACCCGGAAAAGAGAATTGGGGTCGTCTGTCTTTTTATTGGGTGTCAATGGTGGCTCCAAGATACGGTGGGTTAAGTATTAATTTTCCTTTCTGTGTCCACGTCTGATGAGGTTAAATATATTGTTACTTTTATTTCAACCCGTTTTATCTTTTAACAATCTTGTACTTAATTTAATGTATAAACTACAATGTAACCTCAACAGCCTAAACATTAAGTCATAATAATTGTAAGTTATTGTTCCATTGAGTTGGAACTTTGAAAACTTAATTAAGTCTAATGGCAATAACAATAATGTTAAAAGCTTTGTGTTTTGACAAAACAAATGATACAGGTATTCAATAACAATTAATGAATTTAATAAGATAATATCGTCTCGCCATCGCAATTTTAAACTTGACTGTTCATAAAAGATGCAATTTAAATAAATTACATAGATTTATCTTATTTAACGTCCTTTTTTTAGCAGAGCGCCAATTTTTGAACATTCAGTTGTTTTAAATGAAGGTTTTAATAGCAGAGTCGTAAGTGACAATTTTATATTACAATTTTGGCCCCCAAGGCTTTTACAATTGATAAAGTTCTCATAACGTTGAAATGTAGATCAAATTTTTGGAACAAACAATGATAGTAAAATCTGTTCATACTCTAATATATATGACAAAAAAATAAGGCTTTTTACCGTGTATTTATACCGAACATGGCCTAGATGCGTTTAATATTTTTAAGAATAGCGTCACAGCTCTTTCGTATACTTAAAAGAAAGAAAATAATTTCTCACAAAAGTTCCAGTATTTGTTTAAAGTATTTGGTATTTAGTAAAAAATAGTAGACACAATTTAAATACAGAGGAATAAACATTATATTCCGATAACATTTCTTTTTGTATTTTAGATTGCATGCATTTGATGGCAAAAAAGTTCAAACCTTTTATTGAATAGGTAATATAAGTAAATAAATAAAATAATCATTCAAAAATATGACAAAACATAAGCTTAATTTAACGTAATAATTGGAAACAAGTTAACAATTTAAAAGTTCTATCATCCCTCAAAAACCTCTACGAGCGTAGCCGTAGCATCTCGCTACGGCGGCCCCTACGCGGCCGCTACGAGCCGCTACGATATCGTTACGTAACTATTGCCGCTTGCACATTCCTCGCACATTTTTTAATTCTAAAAGCTAAAACCACTACAATAATAAAAAGAAAAATTACCTTGTTCATTCCATTTCCCATTTTCGTATATTACTATACAAACTATTCAAACCAACAAAATTATTGTCGTCATCTTAACAATACTTAACAACCAACACACAACGTTTTATAAACATGTTTATTTAAAAATCAACGGTTTTTTAGCGTCATGTTCTGTCAAACTGTCAACACGTTCGCGTCACTATGACTACATTGTTGACGCCGGTGCGCCACGCGCTATCGATGTTGCCATCTAAAATCAGTTACATAAAAATTGTAACATGATGATTGGGATGAGTTGTAGAGGACTGGTTGGTTTAGGGACTTTAGCGTGATCGGTGGTGGTTTTAAAGTTTTTTATCGCGTGTTTGTGTTATCGATCGTGTTTGTTTGAGTGCGGCTGTGCTCGCGCGTGTTCCCGGGACGCGTGCGGCGTGCTCGGTTGGCGGCGCGCCACTGCCGTGGAGTCGTCGGTACGCTGGCCCGGCGACACTGCGTCTATAAAATCCTGGAGGGACGGTCGCTTGTCGATCCATTTATGTCGATGTTTTCAGTGTACACAACTTTTGGTCTTGGACTTAGAGCTAATCTGTTTACAAGAGGGAATTTAGTCTGATTGGACATGCGAGCTATTAATGGCCAGTTGAGTGCAAATAGCGATAGTATCTAAATTTGCAAACTTATTAATGATAGGTATTTGGTGGTAAGTAGGTAGTCGCTCCATGTAAAATACTGGTATTCAGCTGCATCCGGTTAGACTGGAAGCCGACCCTAACATAGTTGGTAAAATGGCAAGTGATTATGTGAACATCTGCAATAACAAGTAAAAGACATAGAAGGTCATGGCCACTGAGACGCAGGAGGTGCATTGGTATTCAGAGCTGCACTTCCTCTGAAAAGGACCCCAGCCACGCGTGTTACTAAACCTAACTTTTAAAATCCTTATTTTGAGTAATATAACTTGAAAAAATCACAAATATCGATACATATTAAAAATACAGCTATATCGGTCGTCAAGTGCGGTGCAGATGGGTGAGAAAACACTCCGGGACACCCGAGCGTCCTGCCAATCCATTAACAGCTTTAATCGAGCTCAGAATAATACAACAAATTGAATAAAGACCTGTCATTGAATGTATTTACGAGTAAGATCTAGAATTCCTTTGAACATTTGCGTGTTACCAGTTACCTATTAATATTTCAGTTTTAGAGTCGTCTATCTAAATAGAATCTTCCATAAACAAATTTCAACTGTCTTTAATTCAATTTCCTTTGGTGAATCAAGAATATTTGCGATAATCTAGTTTTGTATACCTATCTATTTAGCGACAAAATCAAGCAAATGCTTCGAAGAAGGTTCTTCATAAATCTCATAAATCAGGCAAACACCAATCCATTTGATGAACTTGGCGATTATGGCTTTGCGTGTGAAGGAAAACATCGAGAGGAAACCGACACGTCCTAGAGCTTAAAATTCGAACGCATGTGGCATCCACCAACAGGCATTAGGCCTGCGAGGTGGATTTGGGCCCAAGGGCGTCGCCAGCTTTTGGGCTAGGGGGGGGGGGGGGGGTTGAAGGGAACACAAAACGGATATGTAATGTTAAGCTTACTATTTACGGATGCAGCTGAAGTTCTACTAACAATTTAAAATGCAATAGCTAATTCGAGAGTACCTTGGTTACCTCAGATTGCTTAGAGTTTTGATACTTGTTTATACATATACAGGGTGTAAACAGACCCTTCACATAGCCGTCAACCAAGCATTCTGGATATCAAACTAAGTAACTTTACGCAAAAATAATTTCTGGGTATCGACTTTTTTTTTTGAGGTGAAAAATCACGTTTTATGGTAGGACTCGATGGAAAGCATTCAAAGATGGATTGAATAGTACGGGGATCGTGGAGGTGTGTAAAGTAAAAATTTTACATTAAAAACATGTATTTAAAAAAAACACTTGTGAAAGAGTTGGAACTTTGACCCCCAATATCTCCGTAACTAGAAGGTTCCCAGGTATGGTCTAGAACAAAAAAATGATCGCAAAAACGAGGAGAACAAGAGTGCCTTTCGAATATGTTAAGGGTCTATTTACACCCTTTAGAAGCGGAAGTTACTAATTTTGAAGAGTTATTTGAAAAGTGTAGGAAATAAAAGAAAATTTAAATTCTCCACTCCAGACAAGCTAGCTTACCTTGACTAAAGAAAAGCTAGCGACACTACGACGACACCATGGCGACGACCATTTTTGGACCCGCTCCCGCCCGCTCACAGAGACGGTGATAATGCATAGCTTCATTGCTTTTGTCGTAAAGTAAATAAAACACTGCCTTCGAAGAATATTAGTTTATTTTTTAAATTAAGTATAAATCTTACCTAATACTGAAGCTCACATTTTTACATAAAAATATATTTAGTTCTAGTAAACGGAATGCTTATTAAATTAGGTACTGTTATGTCCCTTTGAATGAAAAATGAAACAATACGACCAGCAACTAAAGTTTATTACTACGAAAGCATGCAGTTAATTGTTTGATAAAACAGTCTTTTGAAAGTTAGTTTACGTCTCTAGCGGCAACCCAACAACAACCTTATTCTAATGAAAAAAAGTTCACTGTTATTTGATAGGCTTGTCAGTGGCAGCCATCGAACACCAACCTTATTTCAAGGCCAATGAAGATCACTATCACTTTGATAGTCATGGCCAATCAGCAGCAAACTAACTGTCAAAGAACAGTAGGCTCAATGGAACTCGAAACAGCCAATCAAAGCTTAGTTAATAACATTATGGAATGGTTACAAATTAGAATGTTCCTGTTTTAGAATGTAATCAGTATTTGTTCCATTTGTACTTTGTTCTATATATATAACGATTTCTTTAGGTTCTGTTTGTTTGTTGATCAGAGAAATTTTCTCTTTTGATTTGCAACCAGCACTTCTCCTGCGACTTCGTCCGCAAAAATTGTGATAGCTCGGCTAATATGCATGATAAAAATATAATTTAGAGCCTATAGCACCCACGAATAATGTAGCTTTCTGCCAGTGAAAGAATTTTTAAAATTAGATCATTATTTCCGGAGATTACCCCGTACATACAAACTTACAAACAAATACCTCCTTATAAATAGTATAGAATAGATTGTGACATTTCATAGCTAGAATTTCATCTAGATTTCGATATCTTCAACAAAAAATAACTTCTTACATGTCGTCTAGCTATCAATCAGTTTTAGGAGGTGTGTTTCTATCTTATTGTGCTTGATAGTACTTTTTAAAATCAATACATATTCCGAAAAACATCTATAACCACTAAATTATCACTGTTTTTTTTGTTAGTGCCACTGAAAACAACCACATTTGTATAATAATGTGCCTCATTCTTCCTTATTCTTTGTCCTAGGCTGGGCCACTAAGGCCAGTCCCAACACGATCAACATGGCGCCAGCCCACCACATCACGGACGAGGCTTCTTGAAACAGCGTTATACCTATAATTCCCTGAAATATAAAAACACACATTTTAAATTTACTTTAATGTTATGAGGTCTCTTTACGGCCCATTTCGGTTGAAAACTCAGCGGCCGTGTAATTGAGTTTTACTGTTACGAACTTCTGAATTTATTATAAAATGGTTATTTATCGTTTAAAACGGTTAAATTATCGAGGTGCACAGCACATAGTAACTAAACTACACGTTAGTCCTACTTAAGACCTGTGTCTTAACTATGAAATAAGAATTCATAGCTTGAAAGGAATCTTTATAGGCATGTTACAGCGGACTGGCCATCCCTTCTCAAAAATAATCAGTTCAAGCCAAATGTTACAAAAAAAATAATATTAAAAGTAAATCTTAATGGCATTGGGACAATTTTTGACATTAAATAGCCTGCTACTGTTTACAGAAAGAAAAGAGGTTAAACTAAAAATGTGACACGTTTGCCAATTTTATAATAAAATTGTGAATTCGATTTTTTTTACAAAATGGACGTCTCGAGACAGCATGGACCGCTTGTTTGGATCTACGTACTCTGGTCATATGGCAGTCGTAACTACGAAATTTCAATGCGGAGAGCTACCTATTTATTTTTTCAAGAATGCTGATGCAGTCGTTGCGTTGGTACCCAGATTCTTTCGTCAAAAAGTGCTAGCAATCAACCACATTTTTTTTTAGCCTGCACGTTCCTACTTCCGGGCAAGGCTAGCTTTCACTCTTATTGCTAAAAAATATGGGTACCACTTTTGATTTTTAATACTATAACATATATTAACCTATGGTTATATCACAGGTTATAAGCTTACCAATTTATGTAACGACTCATAATATTAAACAAGAACATGTAACTGTTTTTTTTGTCCCTAATAAATAAAATAACATAAACTTTAGCTACAATTTGGACTTCACTTACCGATAGCACATAGCTGGAGGCGGCTGATATGACGGTGGGTGCTGCCGAGTTTGTGGCAGCGTCGAGAGACCGAAGGTAATGTCTGCAGCCCCAGGTATTGGCCAACACCATCGTCACTAGCAAGGCACCCCATATGATGTAACTATCACCCTGTAGACCGGGGAGAAGGGTATATAAGTAGGTTTACAAATTTTATTTTGAAAATGGGTTTTCTTCTATGAAAGGAGTTCACATTGGTTGATCTAAAAAGCGGGGAAAAGCCTCGATTATAAATCACTATAAATGCAATATTATTGTTCCAAGACAGAAAGGTGGTTCAAATCTGTAAATGAATTGTAATTCGTTCTTTGAGAAATAAATGTCTTTAAAACCGAAATCTTTGTAATTTTTGGTGTGTTATTTCGATTTGGCTATACTTTACTTCATACGTAGGAAAAGGAAAGACCAAGGAATCCAACGGCTGACGCGGTTTCAGACCTGTTTTTCATTCTGGATAAAGTTGTTTACAGCAATTTGCAAATAGGTAGTGTTACGGAATTTCATCCCTTAGGTTTTTAGATAGGTACCCTAAGTAGATCTGGAGAACTTAGTACCTTGGTTGCTGCCACATCTGGCTACTCATACCTGTTATCATCAGGAAACTATGTATATATATGTAGATACCAAAAGGTAAATAGACCGAATTCGCTATAGTTATTTACTCGGTCATCAGCCCGTAGAGGTTCACTGACGAATGCATGAGTCATTAGTAACAGGTTCACGCCTACAGAATATTTATTAGCCGGTAACTATCGATCATGTATTTTATGATGAGACACTGTTATGTGAAACAGTCGATCAAAATCAAATTTTAATGTAATTTTGCTTGAAACTTCTAGTTTTACGTTATTTCGCATACTAACCTACCTATTGTGTTTATAAGCATCTACTGTTGGACATAATTATGTAGATTAGGCCATGCTAAGTCTTTGTGACGGTTATCGACTTTAGTGATTGTTATTATGATGTAATGTCATGGAATAGTGCTATTATTCCTAACCCCAGAGCTAGCTACAGCTAGCTAGGTTCCTAGGCGCTTCCACAGCTGAGAGAATTGCGGCGATAACTGGCATGTTTCGCTTTGGGACAAGACAAGTTGCTGCACAATTTGTAAAGATTGAACCTCATCTATCAGCACGGAATCGCTATGCTTTTTCGTCGCTCAGAACCGTCATTTGCTAGAGCATGAAACAGAGCGGGAATGCCATCGCACGCGGCAGCATCGACGATGCGCTCGGCAGCACGCTGTTTTTCGCTGATAGATGTGGTGCAACCCTAAGTCATAATAGGTAACCTACTTGCAATTGAAGGCAGTTGGCGTTATATTGGTAAGGTAGCATTCAAATGCGGTTGGAATATAAGGCGTGGGCTGAATAATAAACCAAGATTATACTCTTAGAAACATGTTTATTATAATAGGCAATAAATGCAAAACAACGGACGTAGGTAGATCCTGATAGTATTTATTTATCCTTATCTAGCAAAAATTTATGCAAACGTAATGAATTAAAAAATAGTTATAATTTGTAAGACTCTTTCGCACAGATGCGATTTATATAACAAATGATGTGGTGTCGTAGATATGAAAGTGATGGATGTTTTTGGGATCACGCGCACTATGCGGCTAGGGCCACAACTTGTCCCACGTCTTAGCCGCAAAAACGCCGACCAAGAAGTTTGACCGCAAGACACGTCGTTGTCGTGCGTTGCGACCACGCACGACCAGTCTTGTCTGAGGGCGGTCGTGCGACAAGTCGTGGTCGTGGCCTCGGGTAGTTCGCGAGGGTCCATAACAGTATGAAAAAAAATTATAATAAAACGTTCAACACTTCCATATTGATGCCACAAATAGATACAAAATACACAGATTACCTTTAGGTCGTGCATGTCTTAGCAGCTAGCTCAGTTTTTATTGTCACAGTGACTGGCACAAGTAAATATGAAAAGTATACTGTAATTTAAAATTGGATACAAAAGATTTATTTAATGTGAAAATAAAACAATATTGAGAAAAAGCCTGAATTAAATAATCTGAAATTGCCAACAAAAATCTTTTGTTTTGCTGATTAATACTCGTTTCTTCTCAGCGGAAACAAGGACTTCGCCCGACATTGGTTGACAAAATCCCACCTGCGTGAAAGACCCTTACTACAATAGTAGCCACCATTCCACCTAATAATAAATTACTGGTCGACACTCAAGGTCGTTGTGTCATTTTTTCTTAATTCTACTGGCAATCCACTCTAAACCTAAATGTAATCCTTCACCAGTGAGGCCGCAGCACGCCTGTATGTGCCACGGATGCTGTTTTATCGACGTCAGCTCCAACTGTTCCGATATCTCTGCGGCCGTCATCGAGCCTTTCACGTCCTGCTTGTTCGCGTACACCAGCAAACAGGCTTTAGTGAGCTCCTCGTGTTTCAACATCTGATGCAGCTCATCGCGACACAGGCTTAACCGCTGCCGATCCGTTGAGTCCACTACCATTATCACAAACTCACTGTTCGTGAAGTAAGTGTTCCACGCTGACCTCAGACTCTGCTGTCCACCCAGGTCCCACATCACAAAACGTAAACTCTTCCACACAAACTCTTCAACATTAGAGCCTATGGTCGGTCGGGTGTGAACTGTCTCGCCTAGCAGCAACTGGTATAGGATTGTCGTCTTGCCAGCATTGTCCAAACCCACTAGGAGCAGTTTGTGTTCCTCATTACCGAACAAGCTCCAGATCTTCGATAGCAGTAAACCCATTCTTGGCAACGTTTGCACCACTCCACTAAAAAGATCAAGGAGATAAAGGCCGTCAGTTACAAGTATTCAACATTATTCCAGTTATCGAGCATTTTTTTACAATAAGATAATTTTATGAAACATAGAACTTCGTGTTCTGCTTATCTCCAATCCATTTTCGAGATAATTGTTTTGTTGGATAGCGCCATCTAGCGTTATCCACAACAAATATAACTATTTGTTCTCTCTTTCTAAAAATGAATGAATTCACCGTAAAATATAGTAGTCCACGTCTTTTAGGGGTAGCTAACCCACCTATCCTTAACAAAACAAAACACTGAACATAATAGCTTATATGTTGATAATGTTGTTTCCCTGTGGCTGAACGGCTGAACCGTATGGTATGAGTACGTAATTTAGGCACCTAATCTTATCGCACTACCAAACTTTCACAAATTAATAAATAAATAAACTTACTACGACACTGGCAGTTCCCGATAATTTTCCCAATGTGCTACCTGCTGATGCCCATATACCGGCTAAAAATGCTTCATAAAACATGATTTCAGAATAAAAACATTTAACAAAACAATTGACGACATTTAGGTTATGAATAAAGAATCGATTTTATTCATAAAAAACTACAACGCTCCCTTCTACGAAGAACACTAGACTGAGTTTGTTATGATCTCTTGTTTTTATTCCACATTATTTGCTTTGTGTGCACTAAATTTAAGTTATTTCCATATTAAATTCAATTGCAATTAAGTTCTATATTCTAAAATCGTTTTAAATAAAGAAAAGACCTGAACTCTTTTTAAAACGCTAAGTTGTATTCGTGGAATGGATTATTCAAAATATTTAATCTGGAAACAGATTTTATCAGATGTCATGCATGTCATGTTGACGGAGTTGCCGTGATAATTCAACATTCGACATTGGTTATATTTAGCTCTGCAATTTGTTATACAGGTTTATACATTGAATTCAGACGTCAGTAATCCAGTATTCGTTTGCCTGCGAAGTGTGAATATCGTTTTAACGAGGAAAGGCCAAAAGTCTGAGTGGGGGGAGCTTTTATTGTGTTGTATGTTGGTAATTTTTAAAGCCATCACCTCTTTGACCCGTAAATTCGCAAATCACTGCTAAAACAAATCTTAACAAAATGGAAAACGTGAGATCTGGTGATAACGTGTTAATAATTTGGAACAACGATAATCAGAGCAGCATCAGCAGTTTGGTGGAAGAAATTAAAGCAGCGATTGGAAATGGATGTGTTGTTCTGGAAAACTCTGAAATGATTACCGAATGTAAGTGTTTCTTTTTGGTAGAATAATTTTGTTTTCACTTTCACTTTTCATACTGTGAATATTATAGAATTTCTCTCAAAATGCCATGGATTACTTAGATGATAAATATTTTGATGTTATATATTTTCTATCAATCTATTTTGTTCTTAGGACTGACTCGCAACAACATATACAGTAAGTCTAACAACAGTGATCCATTTTTATTGCAGCATCCCGGCCTGCATCATCATATGACGCTGTGTTATCAAACTGGCTTGCCCCTCACACCGTGAAACACTCAGACAGTTTATTGGCAATTATTGTGAAACTCCTCAAACCCAGCGGTAAACTAATTTTGAAAGATACAGCAGACCTCACTAGCACACTCAAACTAAACGGATTTATTAATGTCACAAAGTGTTCGGATAATTTATATTTCGCTGAGAAACCTAATTTTGAGGTATGTGCTCTTAAAGAATATTGTAATATAAATCAGTGTTTCTATATTGTCTTGTATTAAAAAAAAATACCTTCCGTCTTTTTATAGCAGCCAGCAAGCATGTTTATCAACATGAGATTGGAATCAGTTTTATATTGAGCGAACTGTCAACTTAAAACATTTAAAAGTAAAAGTCTTTTTAAACTGTTGACACTTCTACTAACACAAGATGAAGTTACAGCATGTTTGATTGTGCGACTGTTTCAAGTAGGGTAGTATCAGCAGTTGTTAGTCCATGCTTGGTGTGTATATAATAATAAGTGTCTGGACAGTGGCCCTAATTTAAGTAATTGTGTACTTAAAGGCATACCATAAACTTGGATTCAACCACAGATCTTATAAATATTTAATTAAGAAAATTATTATTCCAGGTTGGTTCTAAAGCATCTCTAAAACTAAATGGGAAGCCAGCTGTATGGAAGCTGGAAGATACAGTTGAAGAAGCATGGACGGGAGCAAATGATGAAGACATCATTGATGACAATCAGCTTCTAGATGAAAATGATCTGAAGAAACCGGACCAGAGCTCGTTGAGAGGTATATTTTGATTCTTATCCAATATTTCCTCAAAACTTTTTGTGCTTATTTTGGTCAGTTCCAAATCAAATTATGGCCTAGATTTGAATGACCTTAATTTTTCTTAGAAGGCATTTCAAAATCTCCCTCAAAATACGCCTTCGAACGTAAGAATATCAATTATTCCACATAAAATAATAAGTTTTGTTGATAAGGAATGTCCACACTGCGTGTTATCTTGATAACATAACAATGCCGTGTGTTGAGGTTTCGTGTTCCGAGCCCGCATTCATTGGCTCGACTTAGAATGATTTAGTTGAGGTTTTGTGTTGCGAGTTGCGACTATTCCCAATGACGCAGCCCGTTCACGCAAGGTCAATGGCTTTGTAGTTACAGGTAGTAGAACAGGTTTATTTTTGTGTGTGTAATAGTAAGTTTTTAAGTAAAATGAAATGAAACAAGAATGCCCAAGTGCATTTTAGTTAAGAGCACAGAGAGAGATGTCATTTCTTTTGATAATAAGAAGAAAGAACCACTTACTTTGTTTATTTATTCTTATGCAACATTTGTCTGCCAGACTAATATGCTTGAGAGGCAGAACTTTCTAGCGATATTGATTAAATTTGAACTTAGTAACTGCGGATCCTATTCATCCTGAAGAATTTAAAACCTACTAATGACTTAAACAAATACGTTAAAAACCAAACCACAAATATCACAACACAAAATACAATCGTGTGGTTTGGTAAGCTTCCAATCAATTGTGACTTTCATTTTTAAATCGAATATTTTCAGTTTGTGCAACGACTGGTAAACGAAAAGCGTGCGCGGATTGTTCGTGTGGTCTTGCTGAGGAACTCGCGGGAGAGGTCAAGGATACTCCGAAATCTTCCTGTGGAAGTGTAAGTATTTTATCTTAGAACTTGTTTATGTGTGGTACTCAGGGCTTGCCTCAGACCATGACCCACTTGCTGGAGTGCCACTGCACCTGCATTTTAGAGGACTTAATAATAATAACCCTCATTTTGGACTTCGCCGCAGTCGGGTATAAATGTTACTAATGCTGCAATTAACGTGGCTATCTACCAGTAGATAGCCAGGACCATCGATACGAAACAAGAATAAGAAGGCCTACTGCTTTACCTTCCGTTCGATCAATTTGCGAGGCTGACCTCATGCGTGAAAGTCACGCTTAACAATGTCTTTGTAGGTTTATAATAAACGTGTTATAGTTGTGAGTGCAGATTACGTCAGACAATCGCAATATTTTGATGCTGAGTCTACCCTTTCTTCTCTTGATATACATATGAGTCATTTGAGCGGCTGGTGGAAATCCGAAATGTCTAAAACTTGACCCTAAACCCTTGACCTAAGACCCTTGAATCTAGGGTCAAGTTTTTAGGGCCTAATTGTGAAACAAACAATTGCAAATGATATTCCTTAAAGCTTCGGCTATTTAATTTCACTGCGGAAAGCCCGTCTCTCGACAGCAATAATATTTACTAACAATAACGAGCAATACATGTTGTTGAATAATTACGACGATGAAAACTAAAACAAATTCGAGTGTGTCGCGCAAAGGATGCAGTCTACTTTAAGGGAATGCCCCAGAATGATACATTATTCAAATGTCGATCACCTAGAATTAGCCTGGGAATTCCAAAACGTGAGATAAACTTCGCCAGAAGAGTTTTGAGTATGAATGTACGATGATGGTCTCTGAAAGATGATAGGTATGGCTAGGAAGGGGGTGGCTCATGAGATGACGACAAATACAGAAGTATGCAAGAAGATATGCTGCACCGACACCAAGTGAGAGTCGACGCATACGCACTAAAGGTCAACGCACACTTATTAGCAGCATAACGGCATCGCCTGATCATCGCTACTGCGGTGCAGTGCTTATATGTGTGCTTTGAGCTTAACCCGGAAATTCCGAAACATTGAGTGAGGACGTGAGCCGACGCATGCGCACCTCAACTGTATTTGAACTAACAGTTCGCGTTTCTGAGTCACGAGAGGAAGATTATGAAGTTATTGTCATTATTAGTCATCAGTGGCTTTACTCGTTAGACCGTTATGATATTTACAGGTGCTATGGCGCTATGTAGTAGATGTTACTACAATATACTATTTGTGTAACGGCATAAAATCTGCCAACTACATTTTTTTTTTCGATGACACACTCGCTATACGAGATGTATCTTGTAAATGGTAAATTATTCTAGACAGAAAACTATACATATACAACATTAGTTTTAATAAATGCGAAACCTGAAACACGTGTCTAGTATTTGTATGTAAAGAATCTATGTACGAAATTTCAAAACTGTATCTTGAAAAATCATAAAGTTATAAGCTTGTTCTGTTACCTGGTTGCCCGCACAAAAACGTGGTCACCACGTGGAGCCGCCGCGTGCGCGCCTCCAGCGTCGTCTTGAGCTCATTGATAATTATAATTTGGCAGTAGGTACCAAATGATTGCGATTGGTACTTAGTGTCGCTCGGTATCCAACCTGTAGCCTTTTTTAAATATTTTTGGGACACAATATAACATGGGTTAAAAATTATTGGAATCGATTCAGTTACTTATTCTGAACATACTATATTCAGGTTTCGCATATACTAAAAATAATGTTGTATAAATCTTAACTAACCCGTATTGGCAGTGCTTTGAGTGCATTATCGTGTGGCCAGTGCTGAAATTCTCAAAGAATAATAGAGTTGCGTACCTGTAAATTATATCTACAATATGCATCGATATGATTTGCATAATTATCATGCAAGCGACCCGCTGATGCATTAACCAGTGCGTGTGGAATGTGTAAACTATAAGTGAACGGTTTTCTACGAGAGCTGTTGCATAAATCTAATATTTATACAACAGCTCTCTCTGATGAGATTTTTAAATTATATATAAATATCATTATGGATACCTATTCCGACTCTAGAAAACTTGGGATCAAAAATAGTCACTGCGCTACGAGTATGTAGATTGCAGTTTCAAAGTTTTCTGCCAGACATGTACACACGGCGGCACATGAAGCTGAACATTTCCAGTATAACTTGACCTCGCTTTGTATAGATTTCCTATACAACGAGAGATCCGCATAAACTAGTTTTGTATAGCTTGATTGGCCGTCGTACGTACGGAGAAACATCGTGAGGCCTTTTTTTTTTTGTCGCCGGACATCGGCAGACGATCTCCGGCCACCGTAGGCGCGGGCATGCGGGCGGCGAGTAATGGGCGACTCGCTGTCCGACCATGGACCATGCCCGGGTCGACGGCGCGTTGTGTTCCACGCGCGCCTCAAAGAGTGTCAGCATAATGACGGGGCCCCCCTCTAGAGGGCCAAAGCCTGCCGGGGTCGCGGGACTCATAGAATTACCGTGGATTTTAGTCAGTACAAGTCTGACAGTCCCTCCCGCTCTGCCATGGGTGGGAGGACTCATTTGATGATTTAACAAAGTTAAAAAAAATGCAATGTGGATAGTGACATAACATCACGTCTGTAATCCCCGAAGGGTTAGGCAGAGGTGTACCTAAAAGAACCAGTATGTTGAAATCCAGTTCAGTGTCGTCTGTCTCTTAAACTACAGGCCTCCTAGTTTAAGAGACAACATTCATATTTTTGCATGCATAGACTTTTTGTGGACAAACAGCGATATCATTACGCTTATTGTATTAAACTGTGTCTGTGTGTGTATTACTTTGGATAAATAAATAATATTTTTCTATTTTTTTTAGTGTCCAGGGAGCCTAAAACACAATCACTCGCTTTAACAGAATCATAATAGGATAATATATTATGAATCCCGTTAAAATTCTAAAAATGGTCACAGAAGCAGTTAATATTATAAATTGTCACTTTGCGACCTCTTATCAAGATTCTGCTAAAGCGGCCATTTTAAGCCCCCTTTTCTTAATTTATTATTACCTTATAATAATGCTCTTATGTATCTCATTCCAGTGTTACCTGGGCGACGCGTTCCGCTGCGCGACGTGCCCGTACCTCGGCATGCCCGCCTTCAAGCCGGGCGAGAAAGTGAAGCTCGATCTCATGTCAGATATATGAACAATCTCAGCGGTAGCTCTCAAACTCCAGTGTGCTAGGTACTAGTATGTATTCAAAGTTGTGATTCTATTCTATGCTTTCAATAAAATTTAAGTCGATTCTGTAATTTGATTTTTTGTCTTTGGGGTTGATAATGGGTGTTGCCTCCCCTTTTGAGGGGTATGATTTAGATTTTGTGTACTAACTAGTAATTTAGTTACTATTGTAGTTGCATTAGTATACAGGGTGTTTGGTTAAACGTGGGCAATACTTTAAGGGAGTGAAGTACTCATAAATATGAGCAACTCTTTCTATGGGGTTAACTATGAAATATGATTTAAAAAATCTGCTGTTGCCTACATTTTTTACGAGTTACGCGACCAATAATGTGTGGAGCAGCTGATATTTTTTTTTGCGATTTCATGATCGGTCCCATAGTAAAAGTTGCTTATTTTCATGAGTACAACACACCCCTAAAGTATTGCCCACGTTTAAAAAAACACCCTATAGATTCAGTTGGTAGAAGTAGTAAAAATTATGAAACACGTTTCCTGAAAGGCCAATTCATAAATACTGTTCAATTGTCAAACTCTTGCTGTGATTGGCTGATTTAAATAATAACAGCCAATCAAAAAACTGACTAAACAATCTATCAGCTTCTTTTTTTGTTGAGTACTTACACTTTCAGAAACCGGATGTAGATAGTTTCCTAGGTAACTTTTTTACATAAACTTTTTATAAATTCGGTGTCTTGGATGCAGTTGAGCGACACTATTGGATTCAAGTTTTTGTTAACAGTAGTGTTTTTTTTTTCAAACTTTGTTTCGCTTTAATTGGCTGACAAAGAATGCTGTAAACTCAATCAATAGGCAAATGAAATAAAACAAACGTATAGCAAATATTCAATTATACATATTTTCTCTTCTTTTTACAAACAGTTAACTTATTTAACATATTTCGATCTATAACATTTTTTCATTTACAATAAATCTGAATAGTAGTCATTCCGCTATACAATAAAATATACTTATATATTTTTGCGATATCTGTCATATAATAACAATTTTTATAGTTATTTATCTATTAATTTAAATGACACAACATTTCCTGTTCTCTACAGTACGCCATTACATTGGAAAGTGTACAATACTTGGTACAAATTTGGTTCTGGAAGTTCCACGGATATATTTAAGTTCCTAATGTATTACTTTCCACAATAGATTAACTTTTTTATATTTAAGGTATCGTTGAAATGTTTGGACAACAACTCCAACTAATCAATGTCAGTGGAATACTAAAATATTGAAAATCTGTTAAGGATGGCACAATCATTTGTGTCAAGTCCGTTAGCGAGGGCACTGTCTACTGACATACGGTCTATGTGAACCATTACTGGCCTTGCCTGACATTGGCAACATCAACATAATATTATGAATCTCTTCATACATTTATTATCTATTGTCACTATATTTGTAACATCTAAATATCGTTCAATCACATTAATAGAGACGCGTCTCGCACACAAACATTCTTAGTAAAGTCTTGGAAGAAACAGAAGGTGATATCTAGATATTTATAAAAGTCTGTAAACGGAAGAAATTGCCATCATAAAAGTAACGATTGTTTACAACTTACGTAACAATAATATAGCTGATGTCAGTCTTTTGGCATTTTCTGTGACTTTTGGATCGATGTTGACGTTATTAGCGAATGGAATAGAAAAAATAGTTGTATAGACATTCAAACTTGATCATCGACATTGATCCTCGATTGCTAGCGAGTCTGTAAACGACTTTGATTTGTAAAACTCTCGTTGGAAGGCATTGTATTGGAATAGATTTTAGCTTTGTTAGCCCGTTGTAAACAATCATTCATTTTAGGAATGTCAGCCTCAAGTTTACGTATAGCGAATATCTCTGACGGAATCCAACGCATTGCAAACAACATTTTGCATATTGTCTAGTTAATACATTTTACAACAAACATCGATGCACGTAGTAAGTTGATGGTAAATATTATACACCTTAATAATGTATCATATAATCAAGTAACAAGTGCTGACTGAATATGTACCTACACATAACGATATTTTAACGTATAATTGACTCACTAAATCTACTAGGAGGCGCGGAAGAACATCGATTGTGCCAATATTATACAATGGATTGGCAAATATTACAACAAAGTGATCCTTAACAAAATTTTCTCTATAATATCAATCATGATTGTGCCTGAATTACGTCCACAAAAATAATATAGCACCTTTTTGTTTGAAATTAAATTAATACTTTCTGAATTTGGATTTTGGGAAATAATACTTTTGTAATAAATTTTGTACTAAATGATTGTCCAGCGTTGATAGCGGAGCTTTCTTAGTTAAACGACGGAACGAGCTCGCGCCCACAAATAAATGCTCCTATCTCATAATTTAAGTAATATCTTCAAAGAAACTACTATCCCACAACATTCAGTAAAGCGTCCCAGTCTTTTCAAAAGTTTATTTTCATCAAATTGAGATCTTGTTTAGACTTGTATGCGACCACTGGCCCGCGTGACGTCACACGCCCGTCGCGCCGCCGCCGCGAGACACTAGTCTTATAGTTTGTGAGGTAGGCTTAGTCATGATCTAATGAAAGCGCCTTGTTAGAAAATACCGATTAATAAAATGAGATCTTTCATTACAATTACAAATATTAATATAAAGACGATAAAACTAGAATTACATACATTATACAACAAATTATTAACTTTTGTACAACACCCTCCGTCGTCAATGAGGTGTCCGTATTCTATGGTCGTCGTTATCGTTTAACACAATAATGATTAATAGCACGTAGCATGCGGTACAATGAAACCAACCCTCGCAAGTACTGCCCTGTCCGTATCCTTCAGTTATCTGCTCTCGTCTACCCGCCAAGTGCGATAAAACATCCATGACTCATTTACATCTGACATCGTAATTGTTCGAGATAAACTTATTATGCAAAAATATAAATATGGATTTGAATTTCAAGCAAATACGAAAATTATGTATCTTGACTTAGTATTTATATAAATTAATTTGATTTTGATATGGCCATGCATTTGTCGTTATGTTACATAACGATATATGTATATCAATCACAGACGCTACTTGTTGTTTGTTTCCGTTTTAGTTTTTCGGCGTTTTATTTTTGAGTATACAACAACTATACATTTTCTTACCAATAACGCACTTATTTTTCTAAAACATATATTTCTTTTATTCAAGCTTCATACCTACTCTGACCAATAACTACAAAATATCACAGACTGTGTGTTTATTATGTATACATCTTCTCATAGAAAAGTTATGTGTATCACACATGGACGTCAAAAGCTAAATAGATGACACATTAACCATGATCATTATACATATTTTATTTTTATTTTACAATATATACCTATCAATTATCAACATTTATATTAGATCAAATTATTTGTCAGAAGAGTTTGCCAGCACAGTTCAGCGAAGCGATCGCCACGCGAGCTCGCTCGTACGCGCCGTACGCACCGTACGCACCGTACGCGCCGTACACGCCGTACGTACGTCCGTCGTACGGCGGGGGGCTCGTGCGACACGACAATTACATCGTCATGGATATGTCTGCAGTCACAACCATCGGAGGAGAATGGAACTCTGACATGACTGCGTCCGTTACAAACATAATCATTCAGAATACTCGTATAGAAAGAAATCAGTCGAGATTTAAGCACACGTCAGCCCATTACTACTACCTACTATCTAACATTCATTGTACCTTTTGTTTTGTTTCCTATATGCACTGCCACGTGTCTCACTAGACTGGCGATAAAATCTCATTGGTTATCACAATATCTAACCTACTTTAAGATCTGGTACAAACTTACACATTGTTATTTTTGTGCTCATTATTTAAAAAATGTTTAACTCCATGGTTGTGGAATATTAAATTATAATATTGTTTAAAGGTTTTCGTGTAAGTATGTCTAAAGCGTTTTACTTTGTATGCCGTATATTGTAATATATCATTCGTGTATCATAGAGGAATGAGAAGTGAGATCGCGGCGTCGCGGTCGTGCGACTCCGGGTCCCTTCCCTTTGTGACACGTTAGGTTAGTCATGGAGCGTAACGTTCAACTTCGACCTAAGTTACATACATATTTACAACATCGTACACGAACGCGTACAGAAGCACCCGACAGTAAAAAGCACCTAGAGTTCCCCAATAGAATTTCATAAGCGTACTATTATGGACTGTCGATCGCTGCAGAAACCGCGCAAATTAACATTTAACAATAGTGCATGCCGCGACATGCAACCGAACTCACTGGGGCCGTTTATTATCTATCTACAACGTTCCTTCCGAAGAAGTCATCCTTTTTAACACTTGTCCATCCGTTCACTAACAGTTCAGCAGGTTCGGCACACAGAACAACGATACTGAGTCAGAAACGAGTAGCGAGTTGCAACGATCACAACACGATCAAGACAGTTCATTCAGTCCTCCAAATATACGGATACGAAGGCGAGTTTCGTTTCAGCGTTTCTTGAGGGGAGGGGGGTTGTCCTCGCAGACGTCGGAGGCAGACCAGCGGCGCTTGCGCGCGTCCTCCTTCACGCTCAGGTTCTCGGGGTGCGTCTGGGGGGGCGCGGGGGGAGGGGGCGCGGCCGCCTGGCGCCGCGGCACCAGCGACACGCACACGTCGCCCACCTGCAGCCGCTGCACGCGCAGCCCGTACTGCGCCAGCGTGCGCTCGGGCTTGCACGACGCCCAGCCGCGCCCGTACACGAAGAACGGGTGCTCCACCGTGGATTCCAGCTCCACCTGGAATTATTAAGGGTTTCATTATTAAAAATGCTTGCAAGAGTGTAAAATGTGCTTTTTGTGTTTTTTAAGCTACTTTGTATTGCTTTTACTGGGCCTGAACTGCTTTAGATTTGCAGACTACCCAGGCTTTGAATCAAGTGTATGTATTGTGCATGTTCATCATTTCTGGCTCAAAAGGGGTTTGTTATTCTGGTGCAGTCTCCAATGAGATGATATCAATATCTTTTGGCCAGGTAGATTTAAAACAAATAATCCGAGGCAAAATTTATAAAGAAGCGCTTAGTACCTGTGAGCGGTTCCTATCATAGGTGAGCGTAAGGGCCAGCCGGTCGCCACGCTCGTCGAGCCGCAGCAGCGTGCACTGTGTGAGCGCCAGCTCGCTGCGGTCGGCGCTCATCACGAAGTCCTCCGTGCGCATCTCCTCCACGCGCCGCAGCGAGCCGTCCTCCAGCCGGATGAGCGCGCCGCGGCAAAAGTACGGCGCCGGCGCACCCCGCTCCGGCGACGTGGGAGGCTCCTGGAAACATTGAAGAGATTGGTGAGTTCATGATCTAGTATGTTTTATCTACGTACAAGTACATGCATGAATATTCAGGTTCCACGAACATGAAATTCCTTTTTGCTCAAGTGAAATCTTTCTCGCTAGCCTTGCGGCGAATGCCTGCATTAATTTGCTTTTCAGGGAAGGATATACAAGTTTCTTCAATTTGCATTACTGTTCTGCTGCGGTTAGACTGGAAGCTGACCCCAACAAAGTTGGGAAAAGGCTAGGCAGATGATGATTCTGCTGCAACCTGCAGCTCGATTGGGTTCGGTTCGGTAGATATGAATGACGTTTCAGTATTACCTCTCTGGGTGGCGGCGGCTGGGGCGCGGACACGGGCGGCGAGTGCGGCGAGTGCGGCGCGGGCGCCGGCGGCACGAAGCCGGACGTGGCGCGCGGCCGCAGCGGGTAGCTGGACGGCGGCTGCGGCGGCGCGCGCGTCCGGTACAGGTACGACGCGTACGTCGGGTGCGGCAGGAAGGGGTACGCGCCCGGCACCGCGGAGAAGGGCGCGGAGGGCGCGGGCGGCGCCGGCATGGCGTCCCGGGGCCGCCGGGGCGCGTACCGCGCGTACGGCCGCGGCGGCGGCGCCAGGAACTCGGGCGTCATGCCGACCGGCGGCGGCGGGTACAGGTTCAGCTGCCCGAGCTGCCCCAGCTGGGCCAGCGCCTCGCTGGGGAGACTCGCGGAGATCATCGGACGGGCTGGAAAATAGAAAATACCTCTGTTAGTCAGGTTTATAGTCTCAACAATTAACGTTAACTACGTAATTGGCAAAAGATGGCGCTCAATTGAATAACATTCTCATGTCAACATCTATCTTGTCGAGTGTGGGATAATTGCTACAAATCATAGTATGGGACACATATTACTACAAACACATTAAAACACTGATTAATAACGAACTATATCACAGCAAGAAGCTCCTGCCTTCACGAGCGGCGAGTAGTTACGTCCAGCATCTGCGTTAGATCGAGTGTTTAGTATCGCGACAAGATAAGAATGTGGAGCGGCCGACGTCAACATTATAAATAGATTTTATTCACGTACATAAAAGTTAGTAATTCAGTGTGCACGCCACATGACGTGGAGTAGTCTGTCGTATAAACACGGCTTTTGTTCTATTTTTAGGGAACGGTCTACCATACACATAAAACGATCTTTGTTGCTTTATCGTCGCCACTACGCGCTATCCGGAGCAGCTCCAACTGGACTGGCGTGGAACAAACGCCGCTCATGATAAATTATTGTTGCTTCATACTACTAACTTGCACATTACTGTAACATATTATTAAAGCTGTCTGAGATAATTTTGATTATAAAGCGGGCGCTTAAGATACCTAAATAATTGTAAAACTGAAAGAGCTATGTTTAGACTGGCCTTTTCAGCCAGTTATCTGCTGGTTCTTGAAAACAAAAGAAACGTCTTTATTTCCTTTTGGTCTTGATTTATTTATTTGTTGTTCAATGGGTTGGTTCGGTGTGAACTTCTAAAGGGCATTGGTAAATACATTTGACGTAAAGCGCCAACTATTTTTTAAGATCTGTCTGAAAATTATAGCACTAGAGCGGAAAAACGCAAAATGAAATTAAAACAATAAATAATAAAGAAGAGTATTAATAGTCAGTCAATGAAGTAGGTCCTCTATAGTCTCTAAAAACGAAGCACCAATACCGCATTGTAGATAAATTATTTCTAAACTCAGCAGCCATACGTTAGTACAAGGTTATCTCAAGCCGATACAACGGTTTCTCGGCTGTTTCGGTACTTATCACTATTACATGAAACACGTGTACGCGAGTAAATATTTTTCTACTTTGTTTGATTTTTCTCCACTACGGCTATTTGTTTCGTAACGTTAAAAACACGTTACGTTAACGTTCATGTAATCAGCCGCCGTTCGTAACGTAAATCTTTTAAAATATTAAGATAAACATATATGAATAAGTGCCTATTCTCATAGATTGTTATTGCAGCATATAGTGGTCGGTCAAATGATACGTTGCGTGGACGGTGAAGTATCAATAATTTCGTATGCACGAATAGAACTTGCGTTTATAAAATAACGACGTGTTTTCTTAATAGAAATATTATTCACTTAGTAGGTACCATATCCAAAACTACTTGTAAGAAAATAAGTTGAAGCTGAGAGGGTCGCCAGCATTCCTGTGCGTGTTAGTACTGCAGGCGATAATTTGAAGAACAAAGAATGCGCCGACGCACCTGCGCAAACAATAAGCTCTTTTCCAGTTAGCACTCCTCTCTCTGTGGGGGATGACTAGCGGTCAGCCTATACATTATGTGGATGACAAAAACTTGTTAGCGATGAACTCGATGGAACGTGCTGTCACGCACACTTTACTTCAGAAAAAAAGTTAAAATGAAGTACATTTTTTCTCTAGCAACCTGCTGATCTTTTCATAATGAATCGCAGTTCTCAACATACCACGTACCTATTTTCAGCTGCAATCTAGACGTTACATAATGCTTGATAAAAGCCGTCAGAAGATGTGAAACTCGATAGGTATCGAAACATTACACAAGCCTAGGCTTTCTAGACTTAGTCACGAACCTTTCGTGACCTTGTTGGCTGTGTTAAACCGTTTCGGGCAGCCTGAAGAAAAGCTAGTCATGCCTCAAGGAAAATATAGCTCATTTTGTAAAGTATAGCAATGACATAACTATGTTTCTTAAGGAAACTTCGCAGAGATAGGTATCGGTCCACAGCTACCTCATCTTTCCTTATCTGGTTTCATGGAAAATCAAGAAACAATATCTGAATAAATTAAGGCTTTGCATTATCGCATTCCCGGCTGATTCAGTCTCAATGCATGTAATGTGTGCAAAATTACAATCATACTCGTATTTAATTTTGTTACGTAATAGTTAAAAGCGCGAAGTTTTTACACACACAGAAATAGCATTTGTGTTTAAAGTTAAATTTCGCAAACGAGGAAACAAGATCGCATACATTGTTTGCGACTGTGACTCACAAAAACAATGAGAGATGGAGTTTCGTGACTAAGGCTTTAAAAATTCAAGTCAATTAGCTAGCTCTCAGCCACGGTTGAGTGTCGGACTGTCGGCAACGTCGCACGATGCGCCCCAGCGCAACCTAACTCGATAGCTGACAACAGTGAACAAACTACTATTTTATTTTTCTTCTTTTTAACAGAAAGCAGTCGCTGAAAACTAGATTGGACGGTACACCGATGATAGCCAGCTACCTAATTACATAATTAATCACGGTTGTTTCGTGCTAAACATACAATATTTAAGGTCACGTTGTCAATGATATAACTCATAAAAAACTCGAGATTTATTTCTCACCGCTTATTTAAATGGGCGAGTGAACGGTGATTAATCAAACAGTAGGTATGTGTACGGCGACCTTTAAATAGTTCCAGAGTCCAAAATACATAAAATAGATTTGATCATTGGGATATAATGGAATGCTAGTATAAATAAATATTAAGAACGTTCTAATTTTGTGAGTTTGTGGCGCGCTGTCTGTCGGTGTGATCGTATCGGCGCGCGGCGTAGGCGCAGGCAGCAAGGCCGCGGGTTCGCCGGCCGCGCGGTAAAAAACCTCGTATGAATGGCGAGCCAAATTCGCGAGCGATCTCGGCGGAAGCGCTTACATCACGCGCTCAACATGGCCGCCGTAACGCTCAACTAATTATTATTTGTTAAAATATTTGACAACCGCTTATTTGCTTTTTGTTTGAACAGTCGCAAATAGAGCGAGATTGCGCCTTATTTGAGACTTTTGTTTGTATGACAGGCATACAACGACGGCATTGATCTATGATTTGGTTTTTCCCAATGCTGCGTATAAGTAAAGAATCTGTTATTAGAATGGAGGTTTCCAATATAGAAAGATTATTCGAGTTTGTCGGTAATAGAGCCACGTCTACAACATCAAAAGACAAACAGTAGCAAACCACTCTGAGATTTTACGGCAATTTATAAATACGCGGAAAGTTACCGAGAGTATCGTTTATAAAGTAGCATAATAACACTATGGTGTTATTAGGCGGCGTGGCGGGTGGCTGGTGGCAGCCAGGGCGGGCGGCGGGCGGTCGATAGGGCGCCGCCCGTAACCCACTTCCGACGCCCCTGACCTTGCCGCCGCCATTCACGCCGCGTCTTACAGCGGCCGCCATACCCCCCTCGCTCCCCCCTCCCTGCCCGTCCCTAGCGGCGACCCCCTCACCCCCTAACACCCCCTTCACCCACCGTCACGCACACCGCCCCGCTGAAACTTACAAATGGTCGGATTATTTTGACTTTACGCTTGATTCGGCTCGCTGGGATGTTTATCAAACATCTGTTTATGCCGAGTAAGTTTTATCAGAAGTTTAGGAAATCTTGAATATAAATGTTCAGGAAAATAAACAGAAGCGTGTTGATTTTAGTAAGAACTGAAGGGATGCTGTGGTAACTCCTTGTAAACAATAGTACTAATCAGGCTACACCTTCAGACCATGTTTATTAAACAATAATAATTACGTGTAACTTTGCAGAGATTATAAAGTAATCATAAGAATTATGGTAGAAATACATATTATTATCAAAATAAATCCTAGAAATTGGCGTTGGAACGTATCGCTTAAATTAATATTAGCAGTAGGTACAGTTCTATTTGTTTCGTGATTATATTGTGTCATAGCAGACGTGTTTGCATAAGTTATTAAATTAATTGTACAGGAGCAGTGTCCAATCGGCGGGAATGCTATAATATGATATGAAGCACACCTGTTCTGGCCAGCTGTCGCAGACATTATATCTAGGGCTGCCACTGCTGCCAGACGTGTGTTCTGATTACGTAACGTCTGCTGCCCTAAATATCAGGGATTTATTCGTCATTAAGTCCACAGCAACAGCCGGGATAATCTCTAGTTAAAAAGAAAATGTTTACGAGAAACAATTTAACTATCCGAACAATAAGCAAAGATTAAAGAAAACATTTCTTTTCTTCAAATTCGAATCTGTTAATACTCAACCTACTCGCATATTTTTCTCAACAAAAAGCTTAACCGTTCGCTGCGGAGTTTACTTTAAGAGAAGTCTACAACTCTTAGGTAACCCTATTACCCTTGAATAGAAAACAACCCAACCCTAACCAATGTAACGAGTCGACATGCAAACGTTACATGTAATGGGTAATTACGTACATATGTAGGTACGATAAGCATTACTTGACGCGGTGTGGACTCAAGAATAAACAGTTAATTATATCGAGTCCACGTATTGTTGCGAACCAATTCGTTTATCAGAATACGATACGAATATCGAGTTCTACTCAGGATCATAAAATGATAGACGATTCTAAACTTGGGTATGTGATTTTCAGTTTCTCGCATAGTTCAATAAAAGCAATTACTGTGTCAACAGTCTGATGACTGCCCCAGGAGGTAAATGTCTCTCTTCAGTCCTCATCCATCCAAAACTTTCTTCCGTAAGGCTGGATATTTTTATAAGTATAGCAATTTCGACTAGTCTATCTACTGTTAATTACTTTAGGTTCGTAAAAACGAGTCCCTTCTTCTGTGATTTTCTCTAACTTGTCATGTTTATTTTGCTTCCAAAGAGGAACCATTTCGTCAGTGCAACATGCATCGCTTTATGTATAAATGTCCAATCCCTGTGTAGCAATTGCCTCTGTTATCCAGCAAGGTTATGACAATTTATAAGGATCAGTTCGGTCGATCTCTTCAGTTTGTGATCTTACAACCTCTGGTATTTTAATTTGTGCCTCAGTTTCCTCTGTTACTTTAGTTGTGATTATAATAGCGAGAGCACCTTTAAACAGACGCTGTCTGTAAGAATTTAAAAGCTTGTTAGCTGTGTCTTTTGAGGGCTATTCATGATTGTGTGGTTTGTCAGGATGGCAGTCAGTTTTATATCTGCAATACTTTTAAATTGACATATGTCAGCAGTACGTGTCCATACATGTTATTAATCTTATCTGTCCAATTAATATTTCCTATGATAACATCAATTGTGTGCACGCTCTTTACATATGCGTCCTATTGACAAACAAAAACGTGAACTGACGTTCACCCTCCCTTTAACTCAAGTGATAGGTAACATCTTTATCAGCCACTGCTTTACGTAACATATTGAGAATTATGTGCGGTATTAGCATCCATTAGTTTAGTCAAACACAACACACATGATTGACGTCAATGTGGCTATTGTAAATTAAA
This sequence comes from Noctua comes, assembly GCA_963082995.1. Lineage (NCBI taxonomy): Eukaryota > Metazoa > Arthropoda > Insecta > Lepidoptera > Noctuidae > Noctua > Noctua comes. The sequence continues at coordinate 11,219,418 of OY720281.1, read as the reverse complement.
TATACCTAAATTAAGTCAGACCGGTTGCTAGTCGAGTTTTGAGTCCAATTTCAAAAGATCTTTCAATGATTTCACGGCTTAAACCGTATCTATCTTGTCCATAAAATAAAGTGGCTATTACATCAACAAAAAATGTTGTTTTATTTTGTTCACTGCGATCTTTTAGTAGCACCGCGGTGTTAGATTTGTGCTCAGAAAATGAATTTGTACGCGCGCATCAGTATTTCTTTTACAATGTAGTAGTGTATCGGGGTAAGACTTAAATATTTACATTTCAACGTTTATGTTTAACCCAAGAAAAACACATTAACTCGGATCACTCTCCACCACATTTGCATGTGCAAAGTGATATAAAAAGTGAGTAGGTACTTACTCAGAAAGAAAATTTCAATACTGACAAACAAACTATATTTTTGCACGCGTCCCTGCTCCATTTGATGTGTATTAGATGAACATCGTCATGTGCGAGATGTCAGAAATTATGAAAACAAATGCATCATATTGTGCGTGAAAATTATAATACAGAATTCCGCGGTGTCAGTCAAGTCAAATGACAACTGTGTTTCCGGCCAAATGTCAAATTCCTGAATAAAGCGTTGTAAAAGATTCAGTGAAACCTTCAAGAATTAACTGCATTTTTTTGAAAAGTTCTTTACACCAGTTTTCGTATAAATCAGAGGGGCGTGAATCAGTAGTGTGGTGATAAAGGGGAACAATTTATAAATGTGTACGTAATGTTGAGGTTCTATTGCGCGGCCGGCGAGGCTGAATGAACCGCGCTAGTCACGCGACGCCTGTTACGTAAAGTCGAGTTTCCACAATATTACTTAGCTTACTTGTTTGCGGTAAAAAGGTAACTGACGTGTTAATTGCATTGCAGTATTGCTAATTATAATATTAACTTGCATTTTGATTCGAATCGAGAAACCGGCTACGGTATGTTAAGGACAGTCTGTTATTTTGAGTTTCGTTTGCAGTATCGCACGTGTATGTACCCACTTGTGGTTATAACAAAATTGAGGCAAAAACTGCAGGTCAATGTATTATTAATTTAAAAGCAAAAGATAGGTATAGCTTCGTTTGAGCTGTTAACTGCAGCACAAAATACGCTTTATGTAATCGCTTATTCACGATTGTTCCCAAAGAACAAGAAGCCATTTCGTGATATAAAAGGCAATCTGAAGTGGATACCAACCTGTGGTGTAAGAGATCACTAGCTTTAATAATGACAAGGTGGTGAACTAAATTATCCCGCGTAATTGCCGGTTCTGATGGCCACGGTTTGCGTCGAACCTACAAGGAGGCGGTGTATTCGTTTAAACGACCAATTTGGAGTCCAACAACAGTTTTATTGAGTGTATCACGCAATAGGAGAGCCGAGGCAAACAACCCCGCCTACACTCGCGACTCGCGACGTTACACCGACAGACTTCTATTTACATACACGTCAGGGTTGCCAGATAAATTGTGTGTAACAACGTAAATATCGTTTATTATGCGATGGAAGTAATATTCAAAAATACGATTTTAGCATTGAATCTATCCTCATTCATGTCAGAATTATTTAATCAGCAAGGTTGCATGATGCGGTGGATGTTTGAGGTAGACGATGACGATAATATTTGCGAATGTTTTCCTCAAAGTGATAGACGGAAGTTGAGGAATGTTAACCTCTGGCAACCCTGTGAGTGTCCATTATTGTTAAGTTGCGGCCACCGCCGCGTCGCCCACGCGGGCACACCGTGGTGTTAATGTGTGCGCCACCTGTGTGCACAGGCGCCATCAATGTGCCAAGCGGATTGTATGAAAAACTAGCGCTGATTTATTTGCATTTGTAAAGGCAGTTTCAATTATCGTTCATGTTCTCGAGACAGGAGAGATGTCGATCTACGACTTACAGCTTACAGTGTTGCCCACTCAACAAAAAAACCTTTAGTAAGTTAAATATTCTTATTTATTTTCTGTTTTCATAAAAGATTGTGCTTGCGAAACAATAAGCAATATTCCCGGATTTGAATTCTCTCGAGAATTGGGGCCTGGGAGTTTTGTCTGATAATATCTCTTTATAAGGAAAGTAGCTTGTGGCGAAATTTTTCATGGGTCATTTAAATTTCAAAGAAACTATTTGGCGTAAATATCGCATCGAATTTCTGTAGCATTAGTATTAATTAGCGAGTTCAACGACCGTTGGCGAACTATGTATTACAGTTTTCTTACATTGTGACACTAGAGAACTCCTCAATGAATTACATTAATTACTATATGAATATAATATAATGTATCTACAGCTGTTTAAAAATTACTAACTTTTGGATGGATTCAGTTGCGGATTTATTCGCATGTATGTATATTACTATGCGATCTGTACATGACCGTTAATCAAACAATGAGGTGATCAGTGTATACTTTTGGTCCAGTTACCGTTTCTGAATTATTTACTCTTGAAATATTTACATAACTTTATTGTGAATGAAATATGGATTTATTGAGAACAAATAATCGTTAATAGGTACTTACTAGCTAATAGTGTAGCAAAATTAGACATTGATCCGTAAAATATTTATAACCTGTCGTATAATTGGTTAGATAACCCACGCTTTTCCAGTCGTGTGTTGAAAGAGTATTTTGTTTGGCAACACTTTTTTGAATATGCTTTGACCCTCGATTTCTCTCAAGCTTTAGTTATTTCTTAGATAGAAGTTATGGGCATTTAAGATCATATTCATAACCTTCCATAAAAATATTTACTCCATTTTCTTTTCAAGTCTATAACAAAAAGCAAAAATATATATAATGAGCTCTTACTAAACGGTTTATATAATTGATTAAACTTACACTGGATGTAAACTTAAATCTGAGTTTTATAATTATTATAGCACAAATTTTTTGACCTTTACTTTTGACAACTTTGCCACCACAAATAATGTAAATATTTAAATAAGTAAATATTTACATTATTTGTGGTTAGATAATTTTGTTTACAGTGTCATGGCAAATGAAAATTCGAAATCAATACCCATGGTGACGCACTATAGTCAGATTAATGCCGTCAGGAGTTATGTGATACCTGAAAATGTGCATTAGTGAAATCTTCGTTCGAGGAATTTGTGGGATAACAAAACATTGTTAAAAACGTGCGGATGTTAGGCGGTTGTCAGCTCCACCCACGCCCGCTCGTCGCTAAATGGACTTTATTTTAGGCTGCATTAGATAGATACATGGAATAGCCTTTTGAAATCCGGGTCACTTCTAATTTTAATCCCTCTTCCCTGTGCCATTTATATCGAATGTTTTTAACTAGCTCAGTTTGCAACCGCAGCTTTAAGCTTTTGGCTTTAAAAATGTTGTACATTCCAAACTGGTGCAATAGCCCTGATCAATTTTGATTCATTTTAAGATTATTTGAAACATCTAGATAATTTGCTGTAGAATCCATTGTTAGTTGGATATAGCAAAACTTACAAAATATTAGTGTTTATGTGAAGTTAATCCATTCTACTTAAAAATATCAAGTCTAATTAAAGTAAACTAAATTTGGCACCGGACCCAAGCACCAGAGCGTTAGCAGATGGTCACTTATAGCCACGATAGGCGCTACTGGCCTCACCTCGACTAAAATTTTCCGTTGATCCTTTATAACGGTGAAAATGAAGTAGCTGAACCGTGAAAATCTTGTACGGTTCACAGCCTACCGACACGGCCACTCGGAATAGCTTTTACATGTTACGACAAAAGTAAAAATACTTGTAGAGCCACTTTAGTTGCGGACATTGACGTGTGAAATGAGAAACAAAATTAAAATAATCACGCCTTTAAGCAAACTTGATGGATTCGCATCTAACACAAAGGAAATTTAAGCAGATAGGTACAGTTGTCTACTGATTAATATCTTGATAAATACAATGAGCACTGTCAGAAAATTAATTTCTGAATCAGAGACGGCGACGTGGCTGAAACGCTCGCTGTCGACTTATATTTGAGCAATGAGCAATTTCAAAAAAGCAAATATTGATTGATTATGAAAATATCTGTTCCCACTTCACAGAATAACGATACTTAATTAATAAGTGTAACTTGTTTATAAATGATAAAATATTTTGTTTCGTAAATAGTGAAATGTAGTACCTATGTAATTATGTAACATTAAGTCACGCGTTTCATGATCGGACTTTATCTTATCTGGTATTCAACGATTTTAGCAATAATAAAATGGCAAATGGCGTCCACATAGTCGTGTGTGTGTTGGTTGAAACCGCGAGTCGCAGATTAAATAGGAATAGACATTAGAGGGCAATGTGAAGGCCACGAAACGCTGTTCGATTAAAATAAAGTTGATTCATTTCACGAGTTATTCGACGTTAAAATCTGGTGTAATCAATCATCGGGGTGTGAGTGACGTAATCGGCGCTCTCCCGTCTCCTCGACCGGTTTGATGGAGCGCTTATAGGTGCTGTAGTACTATGGCGGATACAGTAGGCCGCAGCACAGCTCACCTCCTCAGATTCGCAATAGTTATGCCACGTGGACAGTGCCTGGTAACTACGGGTTCACGATAACCATTAATTTGGATTTAAAGCTCGCTAGGTAGCTAGCCGGATAAATAACATAATTTTCCAATGAAAATTAACTCCACATTTACGGTGCTTCCAATAGTTCGAATCTGTTGTTGAGTTCACAGCAGTAGCGAAGAGTCAATTTTTGTAAAAGGTAAGCCGGAGTAGATATCTTTAATGTGATTTTATTATTTGTCTCTAAAATACTGACTGCCAGTTTTCAAAGGGAAGCCGGTAGGAATCGAGTTGTAAGTAACCTTCGCCACTGGTTCACAGGTACTGTTATTGCCTCTATTTAATTTAAGTAGAAGTAGGTAAGTATTTATTTCAATTAATGAATAGATATTGATATCGGTTGCGATTGATTTATGAGGCTACCCATTGAATAGTATATCGAATATCTACCTAACCTACTGTATAAATAGGTTTCGCATTTTCAGTGAATGGCTGAAGCTAAATTGATTAGAAAAAATAGATAAGACGGTTTAGAGTTAAATACAAGCCCGGATATTTATTCACTAAAAAGTTTTTCAGTACTGCAGTTTATGCTTTTCTCTCTGCCAAATGATTATTTTTAGTTTTGCCTTCCCTGTTTCGATTGTGAATTTGCGATCAGCACATGAATTGTATGGTATTATCAGTATATAATATTCCTGTAGGTTAATTGGGGCCATATTTAAAAGGAAATCAACCGATTAAACTGCTGTATTTAGGGATAAACCGTTTAAGTTAATACCTAACAAACAAACGTTTTCCTCTTTTACGGTAAAGTTATATTAAATGAGTATTACTAGATTTAGGTTGGTACTTGGTACCTAAGTAAGTTCTAGTAAGTAGTACATATGTATAAGGGTAAAAAAGGTTACATTGATATGAACGAAATAATAGGCAAGGTAGATAATATGGCTATAATGTTTCGATATTGATAAAAAAACTATAAAAGATATAATGGTAGATTCAATTAGTTACTCATACCACTAACGTCACAATTTTCATAATAAGTGGACTGTTTTAAATGATGTTTTTTTACTTTTTTTCCTAAGAGGTTGTAATAAGCAACATTTTACACTTGTGCTATCTTCTTTTCCAACGACAAGTAGGTAGGTAACTGTCAGCAGTCCGTCGTAACAAGATTCTGTAAATTTTCTTCAATCATAAAAACAGTTACGTCCAAAATACAGTAAACATTCAGTAATTGCGATCGTTAATTTACCAGCGTTATTTCCTCTCACAATGTCACAAATATCGTGTCCGGTTGCCAAACACTTTCAGATAATAAGCACGCTTATCCGAGAATAGCGGACATCAATCAAAGCGTCGCGTCAATGCTCAATAGACAGTGTTTGTGCCAAAGTGCCAAGTGCTTTCCCCTGGCGCGCGCTGGCGGCAGCCGGCAGCCAGCCAGCACAGGGGACGCAGGGCGCTGCTCCGTTCATTCCACACACAAATAAACAAATAATACACATCCCTCTGTATCTAAGAGTCTGATATATTAGTCGTGTATGCAAACATTGTGCCTCGATAATAACAATTATTGTTAATTCTGCAAAGGTCACACAGTTATCTATCACGCAGATTGTTGTGTTAATTAAAAGCTTTGTTTTATGTTTGTAACATGAATAATCAAACATATTTAACACCTAAAATATATGCATGATTTAACTTATGACTTGTTACCGTGCTCGGTTGTAACTGAGTAGAAAGTAAGTTGATAAATGACACGCCTTATAAACTGTTTGCGTGTCCTATTTTGCAATATATTTGCAAACATATCGATGCTGACCTCGTGTGAACAGTTATTGCTTCTCTATTTAGATTCCATTCGTGATTGTTACACGCGTAGGCTAACGCCGCGCCGTCGTCCCTTGAATATAAAGAGCAGATCTTAGTGGTCGCGTGACTAACCTGCCAGAAGGAATTACCATCGATTGTATGCTAAGCAGCGGTGAGCTGACTGCGGCCGCGCCACCATTGATCGGCCGACAGCGCGACTCCGCAGCGATAGGAACCGACGACGTGATTATCAAATGCCAAATTCAATTATAATGGCCTTGTCGCCATAAAAGTCTCGGTATACGCACCAAACATAGTTGCCATTTGTGATTGGTAAACGGAACTTATGAGTAAGTCTAGTCTATTCATCGGATACCGCATTACGTAATAGTTTATTATTGTGCTATTATGCATTTTGTGGTTTTCATTACGCTTGCAAAATGCAATGACTGAATGAGGTCGACTTGGTAACAAGGATTGTTGACATAAACGGAATAGCCAACCTGCTAAACACGTGTCTCAAATGGACTTTCAACTTCTTACGTTCAACTCGATGTAGGAGAAATTTCGAGAAGTTTTCTATGAACTTGATATCGATTAGGTTTCGCTTGAGGACTCTACACTGAACCTATTCGTGGTCTCAGCACGCCTTCGTTATTATTATTTCTAACTTATTAGGTACCTAACTTAAAAACTGGGATCCAAGTTTTTAATTTAACTAAACAAACAGCGTGCTTCCTAGAATATTTTCTATGCAACAACAAACAAATAGTAGGTAGTAGTTTTGCACCAACATTCCTTTTAAAACGAATTTGCATAGTTAGTGGCTACGAGGTCACGCGCATATCAGACACATATCGGTGTAAGCTTTCAATAATTCAGCTCGAAGACGCACCAAGGTTGAATGAAAGTTACATTTGATTGATTCCGCGTTACGAGAAAAATATTTTCATACATTTATTTTTAAACAAAGTGTACATAATAATATTTAAATGTGTTATGGTAATGTAACGAATCACTCTTTTTTTCAACCGTTACCAATTTATCTGTAGAAAAAACAAATACTGTTATCAATGTTTATAAGTTCGGCTTTATTAAAATAGATCTTGTGGAGGCACGTGTACGGACTTATGTTGGCATCACAATATAAGAATATGTCAATGCAAAAATATAAACATATTAAGTTTTACTTGGCGAATAATCTGGAAAATTCCAAACTTAGAAGGTCCTTGCCCCTCGGTAACGTTGTATCAGTAATAAACTCCTGATTTGATGTTCCGATATATTCCCAGTTACAGTATCGAGGTACTTACAGTTGATTGAAAAACAAACAGTGTATACCCACTGAACATTACCTCGTTATCAGTGGCATGTTTGTGCACTTCCCGGGTTAATTCGAGTGAATTCGGCCACAGCGCTTAATATCACTTGGATGTTTGTTTAACCGCCATTGGGTCAGATAAGATAATTCCTATACCAGCTGTTGTTGCCAACTGGGAGTGCTATCAAGTGACCCGTGGTAAGATCATGTGACCCACCAGGCTTCTTTGACGACAAATATTTTTAGTTGAGCATTTGTTTTTTCGTTGCAGCGACGGCCTAGCTACTGCAGTGTTGCGAACTTTAAACTCTGCTCAGATTGAAGGTTGCGCTACTTGAATAGTCTTGAGTGTTTCAAGTTCTGCTAATCTCATCGTGATAAATAGCAGCATTGTTCATTTTAATCTATTCTCTAGGTCTTTTTGTAATAACCTGTTTTCCTATGGCACAGTCACAGTACCTATTGCCTTGGTAGAAATGTTTTTTTTTTCCTTCTAATTTGCTTCGCTTTACCGTTGATGACGTTTGCATCGGTAGTGTTGAAGAGTTCATTGTAAACGGAACAGTGATGGTGCTCTAGATTTCCACTTGACCGAGTGAGCTTTTCAGATATTTTGTAATTAAATATTTCGTCGAAAATTTGTGGCGATACCGTCGGTCACGTACACAGCACACTCATTAACTTATTCACACACAGATAATATTGAGAATAACAAAAAAGCAACCTGACCACGCTCTGCACTAGAACAAGTCCAATTTGAGCAAGATATCGGTTCGTGTTCTGAATAATTGCCTATAATCGCACCTTGCTGACAAAAAAGAACAAACGCTTTAGTTGCGATGGTACTTACTGGTAAAACGATTGACTAGCGATAACATTGACAAGTAACACGGATGAAGAATCACCCAGTAAACAAGAAATACTACTTTTATCACTTTTTACGGGCGCTACGAATAGAATCAATTAACTAACAATAGTTTTTAATTCAAATAATCAACAGACACGTCGTTGTGACCGAGGTCGACTTAGAAACAAGGTGCGTCGTCAATTGGAAGACTAAATAATAAATATTTGGAAGTGAGAGCGTCGCACGCGGATGTGTGCTGACGTCACAATGGAGGCACACGCCACCCCACGGCACCACCGGCCACCGCTATGCGCTTGTTGACACATGCGCACGCGTTCTTCGAGGAAGAACCCTCTGTCAATGGGCCGAGGAAGATGCGACTCGCTGTTTTCAAAACGTTAGCCAGAATCGCCAATACTGATATTCGAGAGCGTAAATATGTTGTGTAAACACTACGCAAGTCAGCTCAGGAAACGAACGGTTCAGTGTACTAAATATGCGTGCTGCGACTTCAGTTTTCACCTTTCTAAACGCCTAGTTAGAGGCAGGGTTTTTATCAATAGTTAGAGCGCAGGCGACGTAGACGTCCTTGCCGAGCGCTTGTTACATTTGACGATTATTGTTAGTGCTAGTTGGTGGTAAGGCACGGTAAAATTAATAGGCAACATTGAACTTGAACGTGTGTTGCGGTGCGTGCGGCTGACGTCACTCACACGTACACGTGCGAGGCTGGCGGCTCGCGCGGCCGGGCGGCCCGCGGCCCCGCAAGGCCGCCGCCTATCGCACCGGCCACATCGCGCCGCCGCCGCCGAGCCACCGCGCCACCGTGCGCTTAACTAACCGTGAACACAGCCTCACATGCATACATAACTACATATATTACATAGTTATATACACACACACTAAGTGCCTGCTTCAGAAGAAATACCGATTTTAAAACCCACGCGTTCTGAGAATTAATTGATCATTCTGCAATATACAGCAAATAGCATTACATTCAGTAAGTTGCTCAATAATAGCGAACTGATTCATGGAACCAATAATTATATGACAACAGAGAATGAGAGCGAGAGATAATAATGTAAAGATTTAAAACTTCTTAATGATAATATGTATTTCGAGTAATTTTCATTTGAATCGAAACAAACTATGAAAGGACCCTACACAGTCAAGGATCTTGTTGACAAAAATGAGCAACAAGTGAGAAATGTACTCACAGCTAATAGGATATAGCTCCGTATCACACATTCACACGCCCGTAATACGAGAATACTATTTATATCTGCAGAAAAATCGATAAAATGTATGTATATCGCGGAAATTTACACTAAAGTTATCAGAACCATCGTATATATCAGTGATAAATAATGCAGGTATAGGTATGTATGTAAATTGATGTCATAATCGATATCGATAATAAGGCAGGCGGTTTTTTCTCAGACGATAATTTCAAATTGAAGTTTATGGTCAAAGCAATAATAAATGGAGAAGTGTTAAAAGACTCTTTTGTTACTCTAAAACTTAAGTGTTCATTGTCATTCAGAAACTACTCATTGGAATGAAATACCTTACCATCCGAACATTATATGATATTGAGAATATATGAGATAAATCTTCTTCTGAAAACGAATTATTCAGAATGTGGAAATGCCAAATTGCCAATACCTTCAGCTAACAATGTGAGTCTCTGTGTCATGGTTCTCGGAAGTTGCCTTGCCATGGTCTGCCGTTCCTAGAAGTAATTTCAGAGACTGTTGCCGACTTGTATCACGTTACTTGACCGGATTTTGATACCAAAGTAAATTGGTTCTAACTAGGACATATTTGATCGATAGTGAGATACGGTTGCAGAAGGTTCAAGCTTAAAAGAAGACCTGATATCTAGAGAAATTATCTCTAGAGTAGGTACAGAAGGATATTAATGCTGTTTTGGATAACAATGAATTATATATGCACCAAAGTGCATCAAAAACGTGAGAGCCATTCAAATCACAGATAAGACAAGTGCACGTGATGAATTATGGAGTCTGCGGTTTTTACTTAAAGTTAACTTGTTATGCAAAATGCCTTTCTAAGGTCGGAGTTGAATCCATTACGCTGGTGTCGTAACGTATCGTTAGAAACTCATTTACCTTGCATAATATGGATACACATGATTGCATGTGTCTGGTCTAATATACTGTTCATTACAGTTACCTACTATCTCGCCATAAATGAGAACCGATGGGGTATCTCCTTTCTTGTTTAACTCCACCTAAGATATACTGTTTGTATTCAAAGCAAAACATGTTTACTACAGGCTAGTAATTTTCCATCATGTATAATGGGATTTTCATGCAGAATTAAAATCGTATCCATGGACAAAAGGGTATTTAACTAAGTGTATCTTAAATGCATTTTGTGCTAATGCTCTATCAGTAGATAGGATCCATGTTTCCGTAAAGTTGTCATTTAAGTGCAAAAAGATCTTAGATTTCAAATCTCTATATCGGAAAGCGACTTAACATAAGCGTGTTTTAAGATGGACACGGAGATAAATAAGTAACTAGTAAGAATCTCTCATGATAATACAAACACGGAAACATTGTCACTCAATATAAGTTAATCTACAAAAATCATGAATAACTAAGTATTCCAATACATAGGTGCTTTCGGTATAGCATCATAATTATTTCTTATCTACGCTGAAAACCCAAGATATTTTTCGTAGGTATGCTAATTAATAACATGTGCCGTTTATTCCATTCAATTATTACAAGTTACAAGTAGTTAGGTAATAGATAAAAAATGCGTACGAGCATACTAAACTCGTTAGTAGTTTTCCAAGTAATCTATGCAAAGGATCATTCTTTACTCTAGTTCTAATCGAAACCTTTGATGAAACACGATACGGTTAATTGATAAGTTGTAATTGAGAGTTTTGATCGGAAAGGATATTGCAAAAGCGGGTACAATTATGAAAGCCTCTGAAATCGTGAAGGCCGAGTTCAAAAGATATTGAAGCAGTCAATGTACACCTAAATACTTGAGAGGTTCTGCTCCAACAACCGAGCGAATAATCTTACGGAATTTAGTTTTTATAAGACTTTATATGTTTACACTTCCTCTGTGATTTTACTCATAATTTACTATTCAAATGAAGACTATATAGGCTGCTGGGTATTTCATTCATATTAGTTAGGCACTGTACGCAATCTACCTATTCAAATTGTGTTCTTATAATATTTATCCTGTATTCAATGGTCTCCAGGAAATCTTTCTACAACAATTGATAAGACCGTGAAACAAATCAATGCCCGTACAATTGTTCGTCGGCTAGGTACCTAGCATGAGTGCACAGCTGCAATGCAGTAACATATTAACATGGCGCATGCAACATTCGCTCAGTTGGCGTATTTGCGTATCGTACTTCTTGCATAAGTGGCGTATTTCGCAACATCTTACTACAGTGTAGCCGCGAAAGCTGTGACGTAACCGCTGCGCAGGCGCTGCCGACCCATTGATTAGACCGAGCTGTGAATGTAACTAGTTATTTAACCCTAATCACTCCTATTCTGAATTTTATCACTGAAGAATAACAGTGATACTCACAGTGTGCCAGTAGACATACGACAATGTAACGGATAACGCGGCAAGTATTGAATAACTTTGTGTATACTTGCTTGCTCGGTTAACAACGTCACGAAATGCCTATATTTAGACACGAAACCGTTTTCCACGTGTAAAATTTTCTTCAACAAGTTCCCACGCAGTTCAAGAAAATGCCTGAAAAGTTACTTTTCGTAACTTGTGGGTACCTGAAAATATAGCCGCAGGCACCACGCTTCAACATGGCGAAACATCGAGAGGTCGATGTTAAATATTCAAGCAAAAAGAGGTTAGTCGTATTTTTAGACAGGACTAGTGTGGCAAGGAGATGGTCAACAACATCGATCAAGTGCGTTTCGAATAAATCTAGTAGGGAGGAACACAAAGTGGGAACGTATGTACGAGATAGAATATAAAGGGTGTAAATAGACCCTTAACATATCCGAAAGGCACTTGTTCTCTCCGTCTTTGCGATCATTTTTTTGTTCTAGACCATACCTGGGAACCTTCTAGTTACGGAGATATTGGGGGTCAAAATTCCAACTTTTTCACAAGTTTTTTTTTAAATACATGTTTTTAATGTAAGATTTTTACTTTACACACCTCCACGACCCCCTTACTATTCAATCCATCCATCAGCACAATGCTTAAGGTCCATCGAGTCCTACCGTGTCACGTGATTTTTCACCCCGAAAAAAAAAAACCAGCAATCATTTTTGCGTAAAGTTACTTAGTTTGATGTACAGAATGCTTGGTTGACGGCTATGTGAAGGGTCTGTTTACACCCTGTATCTACATTTGGTGAAATTATGGAGTACTATGTAAGGATTAGAAAATTGCGCTTCGCGAATATACAAGGTGTAAACGGGCCCTTCACGAAGCCGTCAACCAAGCAATAAGTACATCAAACTAAGTAACCCTACGCAAAAATGATTGCTGGGACACGATTTTTTTTTTGGGGTGAAAAATCACGTTTTACGGTAAAGCTCAATGTAACACACTTAAAAATTGTGCTGATGGATGCATTGAATAGTACGGGTGTCATGAAGGTATTTCAAGTAAAGTTATAACTTTAAAAACTAGTTTTTAAAAAAAAACTTGTGAAAATGTTGGAACTTTGACCACCAATATCTCCGTAACTAGAAGGTTCTCAGGTATGATCCATAGGAAAAAAATGATCGCAATGACATGGCGAACAAGTGCCTATTGGCTTCGTTTAGGGTCTATTTACACCCTCTATTTAGGACTATTCTGAGCCTCCTGTGCCTCTTTGTGTTAATAATAGGTTTAACCCGATCCTGAATCGACGGTCAATGCGGATAATTTAATGCTTCGAATATCCATGGAATATCCCACGATACCTTTGTGGTCAAAGCAAAATTACATAGGTACCTATAGTATAGCTAAATTCAGCCTATTTGTATAACCTATTTTCTCAAAAGACACATTATTTAATTAATTAAGTTTTCTTTTTAATAAATCTGATTTCTCTGTTAGCTCTGTGAGATATCACATATTCTGCTGTAAACCGCTATGGAGTTTTGTTACCATGTGTACATATACAAATCTGTCTACACAATTTCTGCACAGTTCCATGGAATGTCCAGCCTAAACATAGAACGACATATTGGATTACGGACACCTGCTTCGAAACTAAATTCACTGCTTCCTCTTGTTAGATGCAAGCCCACCCACTTATTAACAATCCTATGTATTCAGCAAAACTAAACAACGCTTTATCATTTGGAAAACCAATATAGGTACCTACTGTTCCGGTAAATTAATGTTATGTGGGACTTTTTGTAAACAACAATTGATATTTACACAGTTCGTTACCAGTGCTTGAATCCTTGTCAATCGCCGCGGGAAATACCAGTTCATTAAAATAAACTTCTAGGTATATACTTATAAATAAACTTAAGTCAGACTGTCTACAAATAAATTGTCGTCTTTAATTGATGATGAGTACTTTACATGTTACATTATCGTGTCATAACTCGTATCACTAAATTACTTAATGTAAAAACTTGTGTAGATTAATGACAACGATTAAAAAAACATGTCAACTAACAGTAAACAGATAAAGAGGTACTTGGACTCGCTGCGTCGTTACATACATAAGGTCTATCACCTTTTATGTGCATCGTTGATTAACGAAAGTAAAATAATAGTTCCGGCATTGTTTGCAGCAGATGTATACATTGGGCGAGACCAAGGTAACAGAGCAACAGTACAAACATCAACTGTGCAAGGGCCGTGTTGACAAACAACCACCCTTTAATATAATCATTGTTTACCTTGCAACAATGCATGTTTGTAACGAATATTATTTAAATGCAAATTGTTTCACGATTTTCATTGTTTCAGTTGAACCAGAAATAGCTCGTTATTTAAAGTCGTCGTTCAGCTTTTTGTTAAACAAATATCTGTGGCTGTTTCCATTCAGGACTGCCTCGTGACAATACTATGAAATATGCAGATTTTCCTGTAAATTATACAGCTGCCTATTGAAATATCCTTTTGTGAATATAATTAAAACTTCGTTCATTTACACGATAATAACAATAAAATTCGTGTGTTCATTTCTGAATGACATTTTCCGTGTCTTTATCTGTGTAGGTGTCGAATTGCTAAATGGATATATATTTTGTTTATAATAGATATATCAATTTAATTAAAAAGGTAGGTTATTAATCTTCCTGCCACGTTAATCTACTTTAATGATGTGGGATTTATAAGAAATTATTTCTTAACAAAAGAAGCTGCTTTATTACTCCTCGTATTAATAATTAGAAGCCTTCCGTCTTTCCTTCTTTAATAAAGAAATTAATAATAACTACCAAACTTTTGAATTATGTGACTGTTAACATTTTACACGAGTCCACGACGCCATATGTTCCGTGAAGAAAAGTATTGTACGTTTACTTTTTGTTTTAAATTTAAAAAAACTCTTTTCGTTAGTATATGTACCTACAACGTGCAGTTTTTTAACTAAGCAGCAAAATTCGTATTTGTTAATTACTTTTTGTATTTCTGAGATACGTTGATCTTCTTTTTTAAATATACGTCACTAGCTGAAGCCCTCGGCTTCACCTGAGTTGATATCAGGTGTCACTGGAGCGTACTGCCTTAATAGAAAATATCCTATATCCTAAGTCCTTACCCATGTATCTATCCGTATGCTCTTCATCAATATCCGTTGAGTTGTTAAAGCTTGAAACGGTTAAAGACAGGCAGGCAATTAGAGTTATATCCGCATTTATAATATTGGATAATACTATTGATAAATTAGATAGACATCCATATTACGAAAGTCTTGGTTACCAAGTACCTAAATGTCCCATGGCTGCGTTGGGTCGAGTGGCACGGATATGATAACAAAGAAGAGTGGCTGACGTTACCGTAACGTAACGAAACACTGAAACTAACCTCTTTGATTGTTTACATATTGCCATAAGATACCCTCTTTTTCACTCGTGAGAACGTAAGAATAACATGATCGGTATTGCAGTTCACACTACGTATTTATACGCTAATTATACATCATCTTACCTATTTATGGTAAGGAAGCAAGAGGGCCGAGCTTAGTTCCCGAGAAAGAAATAGATTTCTAGCTAACGCAAAATGTTGATGGTATAGCTATTGCTAACATTCCTACAATGAGGTTCTAGAATGGCTTTGATTATATTAATTCCATCTTTAAATGTGACTTAGAATGCTTTGAAAACAGTTAATAATTGATACTACCATCTTATTTAAAATAACCTGTGCAGTCCTTTTTTTTCCACCTGTCATAAGATTTAATTAAATAAATACCAAGTAGATTTATGATTTAATTATGTATATTGTATAATATAATAATTAATAATAAAGGTGACTCTATTCCAAGGCTGATTACGTATACACATAATGCAAATCACTGCTAATCAAAATGTAGGCTTTAGTAAATAATAATATTGTTAATAAAGCAAGCTATTTAATTACTAGCTCACCGCTTCAGGGTATTATTAATAATACACATAGGTATGAAACCATTTATTTGTTGTAAATGTTGCTTTATTTTTTCTGCACGAATAACACAACATCCTTCCTTATATTATTTTCTGAATTTAAATTGTTATATTATTATTTATCATTTTGAACTATAAATATTCATTGTTGTTTAGGTATTTATGTAATATTCACGTGGCTGAAATCCCTAACGGTCTATTTACAGTATGTTTGAATTTACCTTTACCATTGTTTAGTTGGTTATTCATATTTTCAGTGACTTTTAATTAGGTTTATTCAGGAGGCGTACAGACCTACTTCTGGGGAATTACCGGAGTTTTAAATAAATACGGACTGTCCGATTGCTTTTAGTGGATTTTAATTAATTCTAAATGTCCAACCAATTACCTACAGACTCTTCGTTACCTAGAGTTTGATATGGGCACAGTAGGTAATATTCTTACAGAATTCTGATTATCTTGCAGGTCACCTCTGGGTTAATACTACAGAAAGTATTAACCTACATCTATATATATAAAATGATAAACTGACTGACTGACTGACTGACTGACTGACTGACTGACTGGGTGATATATCAACGCACAGCTCAAACCGCTGGTCCTAGAGACATGAAACTTGGAGGGTATGTTCTTTGTGAAGAGAAGGTTTCCACTAAGAAAGGATTTTTGGGAATTCCACCCCTAAAGGGGTAAAATAGGGGATGGAAGTTTGTATGAAAGTCTGTCAGTTTTGAAGTTAGGATCTTCAAATTTTGTGTTTAGGCTGAAGATTGAAAATTAATTTATACGTGTCTCAGCGTTTTTGATAATTCTACCCCCGAAGGGTTAAAAAGGGGGGTGAAGGTACTATGTTTGTACGGGTGGATTGCAACTCAATTTTGTACAACCGATTGAGCTGAAATTTTGCACACACCTTTGGTTTTGGTGACAACACATTTTTATGATAGGCATTCCTTAATCCTGCATCTAGGATCGTCTCCTCAAGAGAGAACTCTTCAACGGTTAGTAGCACGGTCACGAAACTTTTTTTACGCGTTCAATTTTGATAGATAAAGATAATTTTTGACCGACTTCCAAAAGGAGGAGGATTTTTTTTTTTTTGTTTTTTTTTTTTTATTTGTTTGGATGATCGCCAATTGTGAACCGATTTTGATGATTCTTTTTTTTTTTGGAAGAATATTATTCCGCGGTGGTCCCATTTTTTATTTGGTCAAGATCTGATGGTGATCTTCGGAGATATCAATGGAAATCTTCAATAATAGACAGCACATCCGTCGTGTTTGCTGCAATCGCTTGGATGTTTATTGTTTACACAACACCATAACATAACGTCACACCTGTATGCTCTGAGGGGGTACGCAGATGTGTACAGTACACCCAACACACACAACACAGTACATTTCAACAACTAGGTATGTTAAGTTCCATTTATTGGAGATAAGCCTATTACCATGACATGTATTGTAAACGGTTCACAAATTTTTCACCAAAACTCCTTTGACAATTTTTAACCGACTTAAAAAAAAGGAGTTTCTATGTTCGACTGTATTTATTTTTTTATGTACCTATGTTCATCGATTTCTCCGCCAATTGTAGACCGATTTTCATAATTATTTTTATTCGAAAGCCTATACTCCTGAGGTAGTCCCATTGTCACCAAATCAGAATCTGATGATGAAATCCCAGGGAAATCGAGGGCAACCCTCAAATTTTATAGGCACGTACAACGTTTTTCATATACTCTCCAACACAATTCAGATATTTGTGCCTGGTAATTAATCATCATCTCATGTTGCTGAGCTGATGATGGAAGGTATAAGTCAGGATCAGATGATGGAATCCCAGAAAAATTAAGGGCAACCCTCAAATTTTATGGGCACTGTTTGAATCAGTATACTGTCCATGTGTTCCCATGGTCATCATGTCAGAATCTAATGATGGGATCCTGGAGAAATCGAGGGGACTCTCTAAATTTTATATTATCGATATCTTCGACAATTGTGAACCGATTTCGATGATTTCTTTTTGTAATTTGGATGAATATTATTCGCGGTGGTTCCGTTTAAATTTGGTGAATCTGATCTTCGGAGTTATAAAATGGAACTCTTCAATAGTAGACAGCAAATCTGTCGTGATTGCTGCAATCGCTTGGATGTGTATTGTTTACACAATATCATAACATAACGTAACGGCTGTATGCTCTGATGGGGTACGCAGATGCGTACAGTACACCCAGATTGCGACAGTTAGGTATAGAAGTCGGTGACAAAAAAAGTGAATCAAACAAACAAAAGTCACCGAGTTCAGAAGCTAAACTTATTTTTCACTTTTCTGTGTTTTTGAAGTCGGTTTTATTTTTTGCAAAAAAGATTTTTTATAATATTATAAATGCGAAAGTAACTCTGTTTGTTTGTTACGTTTTCATGACTAAACAGCTGATTGGATCGTAATGAAAGGCAAGGTTATATCCTGAGGAATGGTATAGGTTATCGTTTTTTTTCTCACACATACACATCAAAATTTCCACGCGAACGAAGTCGCGGGCAACAGCTAGTTAAAGATAAAGATGCTACGCGGCTATAAAAGTGATTGACAGATAACAAAAGATGGTGATTTACAACGAACTGAACACTGCTGCTAATAATCGTGTCAGTCTGTCTATAAAATAGACGGCAATAAAGATTCTCATTTCCTTTAAATATCGTTCATCTACCTACGCTTTATAAAAGGTTACTTTTCGTTACATCTCACGAACTAATGAGATAAACTTCGAACATGATTCGGCTCCAGCAGCTCATTATTTACTAACTAATTTTATGTACAGTTGAAACGTAGCGTTCATTCATGTCTGCTAACTATTTATATACATACATACTTCGGCTATGTACAAAAATAAAACGTGTATGCATATGAATACAGGTATGCGAGGTATTATCGTGGCTAATACAGCTGATACCGTCAGATATGGCTACGTAGGCGGGCTCGGTAGCTGACTGTCTGATAACGCACACTTGCGCACGTACACCTTGCCGCGCATGTGTGCGTATGTAACACTATCTGTGACACAAGCTATGATATCTCTTTGTTTTCTTTGCAACCGCCGCTTGTTATCTGACAAATGGGTCCTCGTTTATTTAATAGGTATCATGCACCCTTAGCGGAGTAGAATTACTGTTAGTTAGTTAATACACGCCTTAATAACAGGTTATAGATCAGCAGTGAGCATGACAGGCTAATATTATGTGAAGTATGACTGATACAGGACGAAATCGATTATCTGTAAGTATGCATCGTGAATAGGGTTACTCGTGATTAATTTTATTATTATCTGCATTTATATCAGGTTTGTAGATAAAGACATACAAGCAAGTGCAGTTTGGTTACAATTAATCATTCATGTAATCATTTATTTTAAATATTTGTATATTTTATCGTTTCAGTCATATATCATGTTGGACTTGGTATCAGTCACATATAATCGCGTGATATAAGGTCCGTGTAATTTCAGTTTCAAAAGATAATTTTGCTGATAAAAGATCGTGAATTATTTTGGGTTTTATAACACCTCGGCGTAGGTATTCACGCTACTTATCTTCTTATTTATTGCGTTACTTATTAATTTATTCTGTTAAAGAACTGTAAAAATATGAATGAGGCTAATCTTAACACTGATCTATTAAAAGCGGAGATATAAACCAAATGCCAATAAAATAAAAAGACATCTCTACAAAGTAAAAATTAAAATGTTCGAAAAAGATGATTGTGACACGTTTGGGAATCACAGAACTGGTCAGTTTTTGTTATTAAAAATAAATGGAAATACACGTAGGACCGTACGTAAAACAACAGATTGTTGTGGAACCCAAAGTGTATCATGTGGCGCCCAAATGACAGTTACAGAGATTTTTTTTTGACAATTCGGCTTTCTTCTCGCTGTCCAGCAGTGGACTGCACGGTCCGCATGCGCATGTGACTAAATTTAGCCTTGGCCTCATTTAAAAACATACACGGGATCAAAATAACAAGTGATAAAATACAATGTTTAATAACACAAAAAATATAACAACAATATTAATCAAAATAATTACCAATTACTAAAAGCAAGATAGGTATAAGATTTCGAGACAGCATTCTGGTTTTTAAAACCAGACCAAACCGAATCATCTTCATAGTACATATTTAATAACCCGTTTTGTACGATTTGTTCAAGGGAATATTCTTAACTGTCTATTTACCTGAGAAGGGACCAGACATGCCAACCCTTCAACAAACTGTGAATTGTTTGCTAAAGTATCCTTATTTAGAAAAACAAATTACGTATTAGCAAAATGGTAAAAAAACTCACGCCGGCGCCGCCCACACAAAAATACTTTCTTCAAAAGTTAAACAAGTATGAATATACCTTAATTCAAAGTTACCTCACACATTAACTTTTCAGACGTTTTTTTGGGGTATTAATGAAGTGAGACTTTAATGGAACCGTAATCGCTTGGTGTTTTAAAATAGATTCGTTTAGATTTAGGCCTATAAGTGCTACGTAAAAAGCAAGCTAGATTGCAAATAAGTGTCTATACACACTATGCCGAAGTTACGCGACCGAAGTTCAGCATAATTACGCCTGCAATGCTATTTGAATTACTGACGACACACTATGCCGAAATTACGTCGCATCATAGCGCACAGCCTAACTTCGGTCGGGCGTAAGTTCAGCGGCAACTTATTCTGGGAGCACACTTCGCGACCGAAGTTCGGTTCGATTGCCGACGAAGATCTGGGGGCGGGGAGCAGCGAGGAGCCGCCCGACAGCGCTCAAGACACTGAATACACACACAAAGTTGCGGAACTGAATTTCTGCCGCGTAAGTTCGGCACTTATGGTGTGTCATATCAGCCGAATAAGTCTGAACGTAAAATCAGCCACTGAACTTCGGTCGCGTAACTTCGGCATAGTGTCTTTAGACACTAACAGTCAAGTTACTACTCTAGTGTTTCATTAAATAGGAGATTAGCAAGTATATAAATATACCAGGTCTTTGGAAAGCAAGTTCTATTAATAATAATGTTAGTAGAGGGTAAACTCGCCTAGTTGATACAAGAAGTTGGTTTACAGTGTGATAGCTACGCCGTAGCAGGCCTCTACGACGTGTAATATCTATAGGCATGCACTTTTCATAACTAAGAAAATGCATGCACTTTTTATAACAAAAGTAGCTTTAAAGTTTACTAGAACCATAAAATAGCTTGCAAACTATTTTAAGAACAGGATCATAGCTGGTTCAAATTTCATTATCTGTTGTTGAATTTGTATTTACTTGACTAAATGTTATCCGCAAAAGAATCGGCATTGCCATCCTCCATTGTAACGCCATTCTCCTTTTTGAGCACACGTTGAAAACAATGTGGAAAACCGCACTGAAACGGTTTTTGTTGAAAAAGGGTATTGCCTAGTACTAGAACTATCGGTAATGCTGCATACGCACGTTTGATTCGGGACGGCTCGTCTAGAATGTGACATGTGAGCAGTCCGGTAAGTTTTATCTAAGGATTTTCCGACATTATCCGCGGCTTGCGACTTGCGACCGCTTTGCGTCATCGCGGAAAAGTGGTCGTGTTGCATAGCGTTTATTGTTATTTTGTTTTGTTTCAGTGCATTGTAATGTTTTCTTTGACGTATTTACCTCTCTAAAGTACCTATACAAGTTTGTGTCTATGGCTAGGCTATTGGAAAATAGAAGTTTCTACTTCTTTTAAGAACTACGAGATACTGGGAACTGTTGACTATCACGCCATCTAAAGTTAATTTGGTTTCGTACCGTTTCAATAAGATTTTTTTGACGATACAACACTCCGCCGCTGTGCACCTGTCTTTTTTTCGTGGGAAAGTAGACGGCAAGCTATGTTGGACTCCCACCCCTTGACCGCTAGGTGTACCTCAGTCAAACTTAGCTGCCTTACTTACTAGATAACGTGGTGTTCAGTAACGATTACTATTAGTGTGTCCACCACGTTTATCTGTCAACAAAGATATATTAACAAGCGGTAGTACATAGTATTGCGTGTACAGTCTCGCACAGTCGGTCGGAGGTTATCGCGCGACCTAACTGGCCACTTGTACTTTTCCTACTTGGTCTAATTTTAACTCATCAATTATTGAAAATGGTGCATTGTAGTAAACTGATAAGAACTTATTATCATATTGTCACAATTATTATTTAACGATAATTCCCCGAAGCTTAGCATATACAATCAATACAATTCCTTTATGTGTATCGCTATTAATTACTAACGTTAATTACTGATTTGTACTATAATTCTCGCAATTACAATACGCTTGCGGTTACACTGTATAAGATAATTAGTACAATAGTGTTGTATAAGTATACAAAGCGATTACTTTTTCTTAGAAAAATCAAACGCAGACGATTCAACAAGTAAGGTGAACTGACAAATAATAAAATGCGTTTATTATTGCGAATAACAATAAGCTGTAGTTGAATGAGGTTTTCGGTGCAATAAATGTTTTATTGAGCCCGAAACTTAACATCAAATTCAAAATATATATTTAAGAGGTATAAAGTGAGGATAACGAATAAGGATGCAGCCGCATAAAAGTCCCCTTTTCGAACAGTGTCTACATTCATTTACATTTTTATAGTGTCCTTTAAAAATGCTAAACAAAATCACGCGTGAGACGTTGTGACGACCGGTCTGAAAGGTCATGTCGAGATAGTGAGAAGTGAGAACATGTCAATACGTATACATAATAATAAAGAGTCGGTCAATCATAAGCTAATTAGCTGATACTGCTGAATATCACGTGGAAATAAGCAAGCTTAGCTGTTTCGCCATAATTGGTAGGCAGGTAAATAAAAATGCAACGTCAGAGTACAAAGTGTCAAAATTGCACATGTAGGTACAGATATCCCGTGCATTGTTCTAAGATCATTGACATGGAATGAATAGTGGAAAATGATAATGTTGCCAACATAGTGACATAATAATAAGACCGGTTGTTTTCACGCCACGAGTTGCCAGATACGAAAACTCGTTATTGGTCCAAAATGCTACCGGTGTTTTATCATAAAATAACGATCATGTTGAAAGTCAACTCGTGTCATTTGGTAGAGTGCCTAATGTTTGTAGCATTCTCGAGATATAGGTATCTTCCCTTACTGTAAGCACAGTAGCGTTTTCAAGGTTGTTGTACGAATATAGCACTGTGAATAGAGGAGGGATGCTGGAGTGTTGTGAACGACACGGCTAGCGAGTCGGTGCCGGCAGTGGGGACAGTGGGCACATTGGGGACAGTGGGCAGGCGCCAGGCCGAGCTGCCGATACGCTCGGAAACAACCTAAATAAAGCGGCAGCAGGGAGCAGCGGCTGACGCGGACACGCACACACGCACACATGCCGCACACCGCCGCGCCGTCGCACACACGCGCGCGCACGCACACACCGACCCCCAGACGAAAATAAAATCCACTCGTATGCGCCATGCAAATAGGAAGGCGGCCCGTGCACGCGAGTCGCCAAATCAACTAACAGATCCTTACGTTTCGTGGCACTGTCGCAAGACGGTCACGGGCGCAGCATCGCAGGCCGCGGGTCACAGCAACGTTCGCCGGTCGGAGATCTCATCCGAGGGAAGACGCCGCTGTCCGCCACTCCGAACTGGTTTCGTACGCTCGGATTCCGATGGAAAAGTACACGGGCGTAACGTCCACGAACATTCGGCACTCGCGGTATGGCGCGCCGGTTTCACTGCGGTCACTCGGCAGGAAAATCAACGGGCGGAGATTAGCATGAATGATATCATGGGTCGATCTGACGACGAACACGAAACGAGGTGCGACGTCGGCGCGGGTCGCGCTGCGACTGGCGGCGGCACTACGCGGAGCCCCGTGCGTAGTGAGTGGCCGTGAGGCGCGGGGACGAGGAAACCCGGCGCGAGTACGGAGCGCCCAGCGGCGCGGGGGGCGCGGATTAATCACGTAGTAAGTATGCCCCCCGCCCCCCGGGCCGCGCACCCGGGCCGCACCGCCCGCGGCGCCGCCACCGATAGAACCTGCGCTCCACCGATACATAAATAAATACTAAATGCAATATGAGCGCTCGACGTGCCAGACTGAAACCGAACACTTCTCGGGCGAAATGAATTCTTGTGTGAGCGTTGGCCATTGCCACTGAATGTTGTCGGCAGGCCGCCGCCGGACACCGCGCGCCGGCCGTCGCGCTCCGCCACGTAAACCCATGATGCAATGCAACTGTTAAACGCCTCGTAAGTTATCAATCAACTCGAGAGATGCTGTTATGTAGAGTTGTCGGACGAGTGTTTGCTGTTTCAACATAATATGAAAGTTTACTTCCGTGACGATGCTGTGTATGGCCACAGCTCGCTCATTGAGCGGTTTCCTGTCCTGGCAGTGCAGTGGTGGCAGTAGTGGCAGGCTTGGGGCGCTCGTGTGCACTGGCGACAATATTCTGTGCTGTGTGTAATCGCATGTACTCTGTACAACAGGTATTTCCCACACATCTCCAGTGGAAAGGTTCTGGAACCGGTTCTATAATTCTATGTCGCTGACGTCACGGCATGCCTCGAGCTCATGATACCTACCTTTGGGACCTTTCTACTTTTTATTTATGCACAAAGTACTTGCCGTGTATAAACTCTACATTAATTAGATATATGAAACTTCAAATGGAGCAGCGCGAGACAGTAATCATGCCCATCATCCTTTGTAATTACAACATTAGTAAAGTTATTTTGGAGCTAAGTTATGAAGTGCTACATCCACACCTTTCTTTACATTAAGAAGTTATTCTGAATTTTGAATGATATCAACGTTATTCCTTAAGGTCATCAAGATTTTGGACAAGATTGTCAAGCAATTCATGCCTGTTGTACTTGTCTTCATTGACAAACTACTTACGTTGAAGTAGTCTCTTTTCGGCTTGATAATTATTGCAGCAATACCTCTTAAAACTTGAAAGAAAAAAGGATAAAACATTTAGCTTGTAACTATAATTGTCGGTAGCAAACCACTTTGAAGTAATCCTGGCTGGTTCCATTGTGTTCGAGAAACGGTTACTAAGATAAGCCTCTAAAGACTTATCTCACAATAACGGCGACAAATGGTCAGACATGTCTTATTGTCACAGAAATATGTAGAAATTTTATTAACAATTTCATCACAGAAAACAACAAACAAATTGTTAGAGTAATCTGGTTAATCAAGATAATATGGAACCAAAAATAAAATTCAAAAAAGGGGCAGTGGATGAAATGGGGCCGAAATAACAAGAGGATAAAAAAAGGCATCGAAAAAACATAACAATCTAATCTCTGAATATCTTACTGAAAACAAACACAAAAGCTCAACCAACATCCAGAAAAAAAAACCAACTGAATCATCTTGATTTGATAAAGAATCCGATGGTAAAAATGCAGTCCAGAGTACACAACGAGGCGTAGGTTGTACTTGTAATGTCGTAAGTAACCATTGCGTTGAACTCTTCTGCAAGGGCCATCGCTCGATTGGCCACGCTCAGGCGCAGAGCACAATCAAACGCGTTTTTTATCCCGGCGCTGATGGAAACCTTTTAATGCGTGATAAACTTCGTAGTGGTTGTAAAGTTGAACTACATTTAAATGGAAATAAATCATGGTTTGTTTATGTAAATTTAAGTTCTGAAATGAAATGTAAGTGGACTTTCCTGCCTGTACCTACTCTCTAAAAAGTTTGTAATAGGGGCCAAGAACTATCCGCATAAGGAAATGATGGAATAGGAATGATGAAATAACGAACCTGCGGTAAAAGCTCTAAGCAAAGAAGAAACTAGGCCATAAGATCATTGATACTGTTATGTAGACAATGTCATGGAAGTTCGTCTTACTAGTGGTGTGACCGTTGTACTGCTAAGTCATAGGTCTCGAGTTTGAGCTCAAGACAAGCACGTCTGTTATTCGTATCCATATGCGTATTGTGTTTATCACTTGCTTCGGTGGAGGAAAACATCGAGAGGAAACCAGCATGCCTGAGAGATATTTCTCGACGGTATGTAAAGCCAAGTCAGAGGCCCATGGGCGGTATAAAAACTCTGACACCAGGTTAGGCACTAACCACACGAAAAAGAAAAGAAAGACGTAAAGATCTATGAATTGGATTTGTGTTTTATGATCTAAATCTAAACAAACGCAAAATAGTTGACATTTTAATATAAATGTCATTTTCCTCTTTTTTTTTTTTTCTTTTTTTCATTATGGAGTTGAGTATTAAAGCTCTCATCTCACCAGACATTCCTGAAAGCCATTAAAATGTTTCTAAAAATCATAATACCTAAGAGCTATAATGTAAATTCGATTTATTTAAAATAGCAAGCAGCATTTCCATCTAGGGTAGTCAGTCAGCTAAAATGTGGTTTTCTCAGAACCTCAATCGAAGGAAAGGTCTACAAAACGAACGTCAACATAAGAGTAACTTTTTCTAGACAGACTTTCAGTCTTGTGAATTTGTTTTAAAAAAATAATATATCGGTGTTTTCATTCTGTAGTTATTATATACAGATACTACCTATGTGTTTAGTGCGTGTTCTTTGTGAGGACAATGTCGGTACTTCGGTAGCCGGTACACCGAAGTCGCGCCGTGCGTGACGCGAGCAGGTGCGCCCGCGCATAGCGACACATGTGATCTACTATATTACTTTACTTATCGGAACCATCGATCAGAACGCAGTCATTCTGATCCTTTTGATGATAATCAACGAGAAGTATTTTGAACTTTTATTGTGTGCAATACAGTTGAAATGAATAAAGCAAGATATATGCTAAGTAATGCACTTAACCGACTTAACCTCAATGCCGAATTCCGCCTTGATACCAAACTTTACCTAATTACATCATCACAATCATCGAAGAATGTTTTGTTTTAACTACCACTCAACGACTAAACCCGTAGTAGAAGAATTTCAAAGAAATCAATACAACAACAGTATATCAGATTTCGTTCCACAATCAACTCCCAACTCCCAAAAAATCAAAATACGGATTGAATTTATCTTGTTTTTGATTCTGACTTAAGGGTAGAAGAATATTGCGATGTTAATCTATATAAACAAGTCAAAGTGATTACTTGAGCAAAAGTAGTAATTTAAGATACGATTTTTATTCTTTAGTTTATTCTGTAGTTCTTAGTTTAGTAATTGCTTGAAGTAAGAACTGTCAAAACTTACAATACTTACATTTGCTTTCTTTGACGGTTTTTACTTCGTTAAAATTCTTGTATATTGCATAGAAATGGTTGCATAAGTAATTATTTAAACTCAAGTAATTACTTTAAGTTGACTATAGATACCAGGGTGTAAACGAGACCCTTCAAAAAGCCGTCAACTAGGCATTCTTTACATCAAACTAAGTGTAAATGCGCAAAAATGACTTTTTTTTGTATGAAAAATCATGGTTTACGGTAGCGTTCAATGTAACGCACTCAAAACATTGTGCTGATGGATGCATTTAATAGTACAGGGGTCGTGGAGGTTATTTCAATTTAAAATTAAATAAAAACGTGTGAAAACGTTTACCTTCAATATCACCGTAACTAGAAGGTGTCCAGGTATGGTCCAGAACAAAAAAAAAGATCACTATGACGGAAAGAACAAGTGCATATTCGGCTTCGTTAAGGGTGTATTTAAACCCTTCATTAAGTTGTCCTCATAATTGTGTTATTATAACTAAGATTGAATGTGACATGCACGTCATTAAACGTCACTTACTTTTACTTTAAAATCAGCTTGGTGGACACCGGCGCGCGGCGTGCGTATGACCAGTATAAAAGTGGACGAGGCGAAAGGAGAATGTAAGGATCGTAGCAGGTGGCGTTCTGTGGTTTCTGCCTACCCCCATGGGAAAATAGCGTGAGTTTATGTATGTATGTATGTATCAACTTGACGGTTAGAAAGTTTCATCCTCAGTACAGTTTTAACCCGACTGCGAAGCCCAAAAGGGGTTTATGGTGGGTTATGTGTTCGATCTGTATGTCATGTCCGTTTCTTTGTTCCCTCGTAACTCCAAAACGGATGAACTGATTTCTATAAAGTTGTTGTTAGATTCGTCTTGGTGACGCGAGTGTCACTGGCTACATAATTTTTTTTTAAATAAAAATGGCGAATTGTGGGCTCCATATTGTGGGGTTTGAACTTTATTTTTGTTATTACCCCATCGAGTGGGGTATTATTATTAAACAAATAACTCTTTTTTGGGCTTCGCCACAGTCGGGTCAAAAGATGGAAATAAAAATAAATATTTAAAAAGACTAAAAACCCGACTGCTGCGGTGAAAACACTGAAAAGCAGAAAACAAGCATCGTTCTAGCAAATGACGGTTCTGGGTGTCAGAAAAGGACCATCATCAAAAAAAAAAAACATCATCATGGATCATCATGGAAAAGTGCGATTCCGTGCTGCCAGATGTGGCGCAACCCTTATTCGAAGTTTCTGTCTGAAATGATAAAGCAACGACATGGTCGCGAGTAGTGATACCTTGGTACTTACAATAAAAATGTTATCTTTATAATTCGCGAGCAGTTTGTTGACTTGCTAAGCTGGTGTCGGAGGCAGGGACAGGGCGCAGAGTGCAGACGTCTGCCTACCCACGCGCGCTTCGCTAGTAACTGCAGGTATATTCTATACTATACTATACTCTTCAATTACGAGGCACCCGTAAGGTGTTAGAGATTCGTTTTCACTAACATTAGACAACACCCAAAGTGTAATGCCTAAATATATTGCACTGTTAAAATGTCATCTCTTGATGCTGAACCGGGTGTTATAATATTTAGGCTTTACATTGAGGTGTCCCCTAGTGAAAACAGACATAGGCCCGATAACAAGGGCTCAAAATATTTTGTCTTTTTGTTGTTATGGAAACGTAAGTGTCTGGCCGACAAGCGAATTGCCATTGATTTTTCAAGGACGGGTTCAAAAATATTTCATGCTTCTTGAATGTTAACTATATCAGGATTGAGATTGCCTATGAAAATGGCAAAAATATTAAGTTATTTATCACATTATCCGTATCAGAAAGAATTTGACGTCAGAGTTTTATTCAGGCTTTTACAAAGAAATACTCCACAAACATGAATGTGAATGAATTCGGTACAAATAAGCCAGTTTCTAGGTATATATATTTGATGACAAAATAAAAATACTCTATATCCAATGTACGATTCGTACATTGGATATAGGGCGGCCCGAATCGGCTTCCCAAGTGCCTAGGTATAGTAGAATCCCGTAATTCCGTGAAGCAAGTCAAAGTCTATAAATAAATTTGAAGCTATGATTGGACTTGAATAACTTATTGGTTTTCTAGGAAATATTGATATTTTTTATCAATCATTTTATCTTACACATGGGATATCCCGAACGTATCGCGAAATGAATTACTTCGAAATAATACATTTAAGTTGTGTGTTTGAATATGAATCAGAAACATTGCAAAAAGGGGTTGCCATTCTGTGCAGGTATGTATGTGGCTTTTGCAGCAGGATTATTATTATAAAGAATTTGGAGAATTCAGTATAACTAAAAAGCGTGATAAACGCCTAAAAACCATTTCTCTTGGCTTATATTTTACTTAGCAATAAATGGTGCCAAGATGTAGGGAGGCCTATAGGCACTACAGTCTAAGCGCCGACAAAACTGTAGTCCGACGTTTGTGCTTAAAAGCATTCTACAATTTTTGTTTTGAAGCAAAAATACAATGCTTTTAAGCAGGCACTCGGAGATGCAAAAGAGCTTGCATTTTTACTGTAAAATCTCTTGAAATATTACCAAAAGAACGTATAAGAACCTATGTGGGACTCAAGGTAGATACTTCTCAACGACGTGAGTACATATCGGAAAATACTTTGAGTACAAGCTCAATCTGGCACCTTTCAAAGCTTTCGAGTAAATTCTGTGATTATTTTATTAGTCATTCATCCGGAGTCCAGACTGTGCTGCGAAACACTGATATTATCGAATTTATAAATCAACGCCTTCTACTAATTGTGCTGGTTCCAAGCTTTCTGTCCACCTGCGTAACGGGAAACGGCTATACTATAAATACGACAGGAGATAGGAACGTGCTTTCTCAGCATAATCTGAGACACGTAACAGCATAATAACTCTCAGACTTCTATAGTTCGTTAGTCTTAAACCTTAATTTAAACGTAGAGTAAAATATATTGGGGTTTATTATAGTGTTTGCCATTTAGACTATTCCTGTTCGTTGCCCGCCAGACGTTATGCCGAATTATATGCGCCGCGGTGTCGACAGCATGCAAATATGAACACCGAATGCATAATATGCACCATTATACCTGACATTCCCTGCCTGATGGAAGCCGACTACTCAATTTTATCATTCCTAAACGTACAAGCGATGAAGGTAGATGCAGGAATTCTATTGTACACATGACTTCTCTCGGTCTGCTTTTGAGGGTTTTAGGAGCTACGAAACGAACCTAATATATCACATATGTATTACTTATCAACCACGTAATCTATGTCACCTGAATCGCAATTGGCGATATTCATGCTATTAAAACCCACAACCCAACCCTCCACGCAGTTCACAAAGCCGACGAATTAACCACCAAAACCCCAACGATCGCTCAGTTAGTTTAAACTTGTACTCACTACTGCATAAGCAAGGAAAAAATAACTGAAATAATCTGAATGTCACTCCTCTTTTATTTTATGGAAAGGAATTCAAGGTGTGTGCCAGCGCATGCCTCGCAGCCATTTGCAGAAACAACTTGTATGCAAAGAGAGTGCTGATAATTAAGTTGTAAAATTCTGAAGAGAATAATAAATCGTCGCCGACTATAGATGGTTATAGCTCACTATCGGAGTACCTGACGCTATTGTGACTTCAAGCTGTCCAAGTCCTGCTTTAAATTTCACACAGGGAAAGATCATAATGAAACTCAACTAAAATCTGTCTTGCAAATAACATTAGCTGCTAAAATGCAGATCAGTTAAATTATTCGGTTCTTATCCATTTTAACTCACAGATTAGGATCAAATTCGTAGAGGTATGTAGGTAGAGCAAGGGCTCTACATACCTATGAACCACAGAATGATCCGACAAAAAACTTCAGCTACTTTAAAAATATTCAGCAATTTCTAATTAGTTGGATAATTATCTAAGTTAGTCTAAACTTAGATAACTGGCCTCATTAGACCGGCTTTATACTTACGTTGGCCGTTCTATATTATTTTCCTGAGTTATTCCTAATATGAGTCGTGGCAGATGGCGGGGAAACTGCAGTGGTTAGTCAAGGACGAGGTCCCAGATATGCATCCTTATTAAGTTACATAATAAACGTGAAAAGTCTACCTGTACGGTCTCTGGTACGTAGACCGTATTGCAAAATGCTTTTAATGAAATAGTCGTCGTTCGTTTCTAACTTAGATTTCTGAGGACAAACACCAATGACATTGAATACGATCAGCGCATCTTAACTGTGTTTATGAGCTGACAGTGTCATCATGATTTTGAAAGCGGTTTAGACGTGCCGATCGCGTTATTGGCGAGATTTTATCTAAACAGCACAGTAGCTTTGTTTTTCGTAAAATATAGACATATTCGGTGTACATTAATGTAGGTAGTACAGATATTCATGTGGCTATTACATGTTATGACATAATTAATCAGGCGGTAGGCGGCGCGCGGCTGCCCCGGCCGTGTCGCCGCGCGCCTCTCCGCCACGCCAGTTCGCCACTTTTCTTATTTCGCTGGCGAGGGCGTTCAGTCAGTCTGGGCGGCCGCTAGTCTATTTCCGAACAAACCTACGCATCGCCGTCTAGTTTCTATTTGTTTGCCACATAAATTGCTATCATTACATTTGCACTACAGTCTGGTGCGTGCCGCGATATATTTTTAACGACGCGTTGAGCGAAGCTGTTAGATAAACATTTCAGTTTCACTATCTGTTACACTGTACAATATTAGCGTTTGATTTTTTATCAAGGCCTTACAATCGGAGCGAGCGTAAACTTTATTGGCTACTTCTTCTGAGTTTACTTTGCAATGTACTAAAAAATATACTAACCTAGAGAACCGAACGTTAGACACGTAAGTAAACAGAGAGTAGTTACTCGTAGCTAGTACAGTAGGTGCCGCTACCATTTAGTGTGTGTTGCTATAACTGTAAAGTGAGAACGTGAAGACGATCTATAATGTCAACTGAAATATGTAACAATAGCAATACTGCAAAACCTATACGTGTTGTATCGAAAGAAACACGAGCCGCAAGTTTTCATAGTAAACACAGCGACGCGCCAACCGTGTGAAGATTTATTTTTCCCAGAACGACAAAGCAACATTGTTCTTCGACTGAAATAGGTACGAGTTCAAAGCGACGTGCCAGCTCATTAGGAAAGAGCTCGGCTTGTTTACGTGCACTTCCTTATATAAACCCAGTTTAATATCTAGCAGAGTGTGAGACCACCCATCGTATATCCTGATCGTGTTAACAAACGGCTGATTCGTGACACCGAAGGTGGCTGAGAATGTACGAGTACTGGCAATACATCTGCGTCGTGTCCACGACTAAGAATGCGCCACTCATTACCAGTTATTTTAATTACAGCCAGTGTACCTACGTTCAAACGAAAGAGCAGCGCCGGCCAGCACAATGTACTTGTGAACATACGCTAAGTTTAGATTGTCACGTTGTACTCGGGTTTTGACTTCATTAAGCTTATTTTAAGATGTGAATCTTGACTTCATATCAAAGAAAGGATACTCTGAAAGAGTAACAGTGCCCATTGTTTGTGTAACTGTATAAAAGCTGTTAGGTATGAGGAGTATAATAATACAATAGATAGCAAGTTCCCAAACAGTGCTGGGTAGCACTGAAATATTTCCGTGAATTTCTAAGACTCGTTAATCAAACGATGCTCATTTATTTGAGTGAACAGTCCAGCATTAGTAACAATGCCGTCTGGAGGAGAAACTAGGTACTAAAACAGATTCCAGTGGTAAAATATAGGTGGTAGAACAATAGTTAATAAGCACCAACTTGACTAATTCTAGATTTAAAAATAACTTAATTAACGTAAAGTGCAGTCTTTATGATATCATTCGAAAATATTAAAAGCTAGCTATTATGTAGAGTTATGTTAATTTAATTAAGTTAGATACGTTTTAAGTTTTTTAAACGGATTATATGAGTCACATTGTAAACGGTTAAATAAGACTTATTTATATGAATGTGTCGGTAAATACGTCGACTACATGATCCCCATTGTTCTGCGTGCGAATGATCCGCGCAAATGTCACGGTAGTGGCAGCAGCGCGTGCGCATATTGTAATACCACACCAACAACACAAACAGAAGACTTACTTCTCATATTGAATTCAAAAGTTTAAAAGAGCTGGAGTGTCAAAAGTGTCAGTATTCGGTGTTAGACACCTCTGACTTGCCACCGGGATTAACGTGGTCACTTACTGAGCTCAAGAGCTGAGCTGAGCTGAGAGGAATTTGACTAGAAGTACCATCGCTACGAAAAGAGGAGTTCAGAAATCTGGTTTCCATCTCCAAACTCAAACAGCATTTATTTCAATTAGACCATAACAGGCACTTTTGAATGCCAGAAAAACAAAGAAGGCGAAGCTACAGTACCAGACAAGGCATATTAACTTGTGAAAGTACTGTAGTTGCCCATTCCAATGCGTAGATCTCTATGGAGAAGAATGGGCAAGAAACGTCATGGACACTCGTTTAAATTAATTTTTTTTTTACAAGATCTTGGTTACATCATAAAACCTGAAACTCAAAAATAAAAGGCATTACCAACCAACAGCAGTTAGTAGACGTCAAACTTCCCTATTCGTACGTAAGGTAATCGTACCTAGTCGTAGAACCAGAAAGCCGAAAGAAGCTGCCAACCAAACTGTAGTTATACATGTCAGCATTACTTCTGGAGTGGAAGTAGAAATATAATCACAGTGGATAATATCAGTATCTCCTTGGAGACCTGCCATTTTCAACAGATCAGTATCTCATAGTGTCGCAAGTTTGAATATTTTTATAATTGTTTTGTACTCTTCGGGAACGAGGATTTACACGGTTGGTTTATTCTTCCTAATAACTTCCTTTTTTTTCCTTTTGTAGTGCTGTTCTACAAACGATGGGGCACTGAATATTGTGTCCTGCGTGTCCTGTTGTTTGTTCACTACAGGAACTGATGGATGCTACCGAAAGCGCCAAACTAGTGGCTCAGTTCTGGGCTGACACAATTTAGATTGCCATCGACACGCTAAGAAGAAGAATAACTTCCTAAAGTTGCGTATGACTGGCACATCCTGAACAGTTAGTTTAGCTTCCTCCTAACTGGCTGATAACATGTATTTACAACAAGTCAGAATCTATTCTCGACAGGACCAGACATATTGTGTCACAATTTCGTCGTTTACTCTCGCTTGCAATGGCATAGAACCGTTGTCTCTTTAACTTGCTTTATAAGTCTTCAGGAGTCCTTCTGCGGTTTCTTACTAAGCGGTTGAACTCCAACGACAATTAATCGTGCTATTATCGCGTCTTAGTGACACTCACTAATGTCGGTTGCAGTGCCACCGGCGATGCCAAACGTTTGATTGCACGAAGCGATCCATGCAGCCCTGCTATAAATATGTAACCTTAAGAGATTCAAACGAAAGCTCTTTCTGTTCGACTCTTATTTATTACATAAAGATTAATCGTGTTTGGAAATATATGTGCGTCAGACAGCAATAATTCCTGATAAAATGTGGCAGACTTCAATCAGCTAATCTAGCAAATTTGTTAGAAAGATATATAGTTTTATCATATTTTTTTTTTATCAGCATTACACTGAATTTCTGGCTTGAGGAAAATAGATAACCAAACCTAACTGTAGGTATTTCATCTTTCTCTGCTTGTTTGTTTCAATAACGAAAAACCTTTTGCTGGTGTGATAAATATACTAGTTTTATCAGTAATCAAGATGTAGTAAGTCTGTAATTGATTGTACATAGGCACTTGTACTAAATCGTGTGATTAAAATTCTTTCAGCGTATGAGTTGCATCCCTGATAATCCCCTGACATTGACAAATGCGTCGCAAGTGCACAGTTGAAATGGAATTAATTGAATTGTTGAACTTTACAGACAGTAAAGCAGTCTATTCACAATTGATTGCTAAGAACCAATAGTAAATGAACACTGCTGCACTAATAACTACAGTCTGTATATTTTCTGGTATCCAAATGTTTATATTTTGTGCTAGTATAAATTCAGAGAAAAATGTTTGCAGCCTGCGATGATTGATAAAAATGGTTGCGTAGGCGGCGAACTGGCTGAATAGTTTAAATGTCGGAGTGGTTGCGTAAATTGTTGTCATTAGTGCAAGTTTGTATCACATGATGCAACTCATGTGTACAATGATTTGAAGTTGTATTTTTATTGTTGTAAAGAATCTTACGTCGCCATTTCCCATGGGGGTAGCCAGAAATCGCAGAACGCCACCTGCTACTATCCTTACGTATACTCCTTTCGCGTTTCGCCTCTTCCTTGTACATACATACATAAAAAATCTTTGTCACTTATTATAGTTTTTATTATTTTAATAACACATAACCCCATTACTGGTAAATAGGTTATGTATTACCCTACTACTACTACCTATTCCTATTTACAGGAGCGGATGATAGGATCCTCTCTACTATAAATAGAAGCATAAGCCTTAGTCAAGACTATTAATTTGTATATTGAAGGTAAGTGTAGCACTGTAGGTGTACTCATTTAAATAATTACGTTTATACCTTGGGCTTACATGAAATATTTTCTAAAGATTATTTTGCTAAAGGTTGGGCCGAGAATTAATAATTTATGATAAAGGATACATTATTACTAAAGAAAGTAGTTAGAAATAGAATTTTCTAGTAGCCTGTGCTTCGAGATAGCACAAAAGGCTGGCTAACTTTATTAACCTTTTGGCAAAATCTTCGATCCCTTAGCTTTTACAGGTGATTCGTTGAGGACCTATTACCTGAATATATATATTAAATTAATTGAACCAGTTGTATATCGGGAGGTATTACAGGTAACAATTGAATTTAAAAGAATTTTCTGTTCTCTGAGAAACTAAATAATAATAATAATTCTCTAGTAACTGGAAAAATGTAGAGGTATCAATATTTTATTTCACAGAAACTATATTATTACTTAATTCTCATAACACACCGTTACATTAATGATAATATAATAAGTATTATACACCCACGTTTGCTTCAGAACTAGAGCCGTTTCAGGAGCGCTGAAAATTCTAAGAAAATGTCTTCCGCTACAAAGTTACGTACCATATTCAGAAATCGCTTTACTGTGAGTGCATGTCAGCTTGAATCTCATAACGAAAAGGGTAAAACTAATGTAGCCTATAAATATGCTGCCATCACATAAGGATCTGAGGGCCTTAGACAAGTAGAAATAGAATAGTTAATTCTATACTTGTTTGACTTTTCAACATCTTGGTCACTTAGTAGAACAGCCGCTGATATATGAGAGACGGCAAGAGTCATGGCAGCCTATCATCGATTCGCCGTAATGTCAGCAGGGCGAGTGAGATGTGTGACAGTCCTGCATGAGCTCGTCCGTCAAGCTTAATGGATGGTTAGCCGCCACACACTCGGCTCTAATAATACTCCTGATCAAACAAATAATTACCACATATACCGAACTATCGATTTCAACGTAGGAGACGAAACCACAATGTTATCCCAATTACGCCTTGGGAGGCAGACACTTGCTCGGCAAATCCTTTCTGAATAAGTGATTGCTTGGAAACCAAATAAGCGTCTGAAATTGGGGTTTTACATTAACTGTAATGAGCTGGGAACGTGGAGTAGTATTCTGGCTAAATATATGTACGTCGTTGAAATAATAAAGCATGCGGTTTCAGGGGCGCATTCCGTGGAGCGGTGTCTCCCAGGCATGCGGCGGGGGGTGGGCCTCCCCTAGTGCCCGCCTGCGCCGCCGGGGTATCATTCATACCCTGGAATTGGGTCATTAGGACGATTGGGAAAAATAATGTTCTTTTATTTATCACCTTGAATGACTTTTGTAGAAAATAGCGCTGTTTAGTATGGTTTCTACGAATTTACTATAAAGTGTACATATTTTGAGGTCTTAAATACTTACAATATAAAAATGTAGTGGATGATTATATCATAATTTTGATACAATATACCGCTGTCATAAAAAGCATAATAAAATAGCCAAAGCCTTTATGTCGTACTTTTATGGGCGATTTTCGTAGTACATGTGTTACTGATGTGTGGTTGACTGTACAATTTTACATCGATGTTTTAGTTAGCCATATAAGGATTTTACTTGCTTGCTACTTACTAGCTTTGGTAAGTAAACATTGTATGTAACTTCATTGTAGTAGGTTTATATTAGGGTATTATTTTTCCCCTTCATTTAAGGGAGTAGGTAGGTACATTTTAGTTGAAACTTTTAAGTTTACGTTTATGAAAATTAAATAGATTCTGACATATAATTTGCATCAATTTCCACGTAAATTATAACTAAAAGTTTTCAACTTAAACATCATATGATTTTATGAAAAGCTTTGAGCTTACAGAAACATCCAAATTATGTATCAGCGTTGAAAAACTTCGTTTTTCTGAGAAATTAAAATAAAATTTGAATTAAAAAAATACAGTGATGTTATAGGCAGAAAAACGGGATGGTAAATATTATGTTCCAATGAGTAAGCAATGTAAACAGGGTCTATTTGCATACCTTGTCGAAATATAGGTCAGGTCGCGATATCTCGGCGGCAGGGGCTGGATGCAATGGCGCCCCGGTAACCCAGATGCAAGCGCGCAAGGGCACGCCCGCACCCCTTCCCTCAGCCCCGCAACCCTCGCCGCGACAGAACCACTCAACAAGATCCCCCAGACCTCGTACATCACCACCCTGTCACACGTACTCTATGAAGGGATGCTCGCAAGTACCAGGCCAGGCCAACTTATACTGGTCGAGCGGCCAAACTCACAACAGACTGCATTTCCTAATGATAGCTTCCAGTGAAATGCTTTCAAGAGCCCACAGGCTTTTAATCTCATTTTAGATAGAGATAGTACGGTACGTACTTTTACGGAGATTGATTTTTTTTTTATTTTAGGGTGCGTACGTAAAGTGCTACGTGAAAAAATACTTAACACGATTGGATTTTGTATGAGTGACGATAAGAGGCATGATTTTTTCCTTCTTCGTAAATAAACAATGTATCTGTGAAATATTTACTTTAAGGATTATAAGTGCATACATTTTTATTTTTTATTTCCTTGGTTCTTAAGGGCAACCGGAAAATCAGGGTAAAATAAAAATATCACAATGACTAACACGTCTGACACAAGTTACTGTAGGCAATTCTTATCACCGTAGTTATTGACTGGGCTGGATGTAGGATGTGTTGTATACCTACCTAGGCATCGATATGGAAATATGAGATCATTGTATTACGAACAAGTTGGTAGCACAATACAGCCTAGTCTTGTTAACTCGACTGTTTATTTCATGTTAATTAAAAAGCTTAACTAATCTTCCCACAAAATAAACACCGACTGCAAAAATTTTATCTAGATATTTTAGTTTTACGAGTACTAATATGTACACTTTCCTACATTTGAAAAGCAATTTTCGCGAGAAATAACGATTGTAACCTGGAGATGGATCTTTATCATAAAAATATGAGTTCCAGAATACTATGTTCGTAACAACATGGAATGTTAATCAGAACAGTAGGAGAAAAACACTTTTAAAAGTTGTTAAGTGTAAACATATTGCTGCTCGTGACTGTACACGAAAAATTCTGACCAATTTGTAATTAAAAAACTTTCAGAGATTTTATATTTGCTAATATTTTAGTTATAAAGGCATTCTGTATTTTTTTTTGTCTGAGGCCAACTCCCCCAACAGCTATCAGTAGAATGTCTATAAATCCACTACTAATGTGTTGTACGTTGTCCACTCACTATGACAAGGAACAACGATCAACCAAATTCAAGCCAGATAAACCGCACTGACATTAGTGTGATTCTAAGAATTTGTCCAAACAAGTTACGAAGCTCGAAGAACAAACACACATGTAAACAATCCGTGTTGACTCACACAGAGGCACGTGGTGTGTGTGATAGTACACAATGAGTGTATGACAGTATGGAGCGACGAGGAACGAAGCCTGGCAACAGAGCCGTCTCGCGGCAGAGGCTCACGCGGACAGGCGCGGGGCTGTACGCGTGTGTGCGTGTGGAGTGTGGAGGCAGTGAGGCGCGCGGCGGTGTGCGCGGGCGTGGGCGGTGTACACACAGACTACTCAGAGCTTTCACGGCGCAGCCTTGGCCGCGAGACACGTGCGTCAATAGGGCGGTGCCCCGGCCCTACGACAGCCTACTATCGATACCCACTAGACATAACACTGCTTTCTGCTTCCTTGAAGATTTAGCGGCATTCTGTAGTCATTTCAAATTTATTTAAAATATTACACAAGAATGTTAAATATTTGCTTTACTAGATTGATATCACTTTATTATTTTGTTACTATGGTAGCTTATGCAAGAATCACGTTGAATGAGTAACATTTTTATGTAAATGCAGCAGTGGGCTTTATCAGATTTCTTGTGACTCGTATTTCTTTGACATTGTAGCTGGATTTTAGCCTTCATTCACAAAGTAAATTAGGTATCGCATGTTTGTTTGTGACTTTTCTAATTTCTTTATCTACAGATAAAGAAATAAGTACATGTCAGGTAGATCAGTGCTAGTGTCGTCATGAGGGTTAATTAAGTAACCACTTGTACAATCGAGTAAGTGTCCTTAAAAGGTCGTCCCAAATTGTCATTAATTTTCCAGATATTCTATTAGTGTAGTTAAATCTTGTCCAAAGACGAATCAAGTGCCAGATCCAGCCTGAAGTTTTACGCTGATATACTGTTCAAAAGAGCATAGTATATAATATTCCCAGGAGGCCTCTCCTCTCTGAGTATGATCACTGAGCAAAAGAGCCGTTTTGAATTATGCTGAATTTTAAAAGGAGAACTTTGGTTTTACTTTTATCATAGGTTTGGTTACACTGATGGTCTTAGAACCTGTTTTATACTTCCTGTAGAAGCATCTTAGAGTCCTATGGGTGGTGACTTAAAATTACTATTGGACTTTCGGCTATTTTTATTTTATTCGCTCAAATCGATCTCTAAAACCCTGATGTCTTCATCGTATATCGATAGAGCGTCGATTCCCTTCCCTTGAGCCGCCGGGCGTGGAGCGGGCGGAGGGTGTCTTCCCCTCGTTCCTCTCGCTCTATCAGCTGAGCGACACGTGCATCGCATATACTATTTCGTCTAGTGTACACCAACACTACAAACGTACAGTGGACAGGTCAGCCCGCCATCTCGCTTGTTTGCTTACACACAACACACATTTACATGTTATGTAAATTGTTCAGCCCCATTTGGGAATCGTTCGTAATACATAAACACCTAAACACCTAGTACGTACCTACATGCTCCTATAAATTGTGCAAACATAAACTGGGTGTGATCTTAACTGCGCCGTTGAAAGATACATGGATGTGCGAAAGTAGAACTACTGAAACTTTGGTGTAAATAGAGATGTAGGAACCCCAATTGCTCCAGACATCTAGGTTTCACGGTTGTTCCAAATATTTTTAAAACGTTTCCAGGTAAATGGAATGTGCGAAGTAGTGCTATGGTTGAAACATTTACTGAAACTTTGTCAAGCTTAAAAAGCTTTTTTAAGGTGTTCATGTATTGTTATCATTTTTCTTAGACCTACGTCTAGCGAACTCTACTCTCCTACACATCATCATCTGCCTAGCCTTTTCCCAACTATGTTGGGGTCGGCTTCCAGTCTAACCGGATGCAGCTAAATACCAGCTCCATGGCTCCATATAAATACCAGTATTTTACATGGAGCGTTTGCCTATCTGACCTCCACAACCCAGTTAGTACTGGGTAATACGATACCGCTTGGTAAGACTGGTTGTCAGACTTTCGGGCCACTGACTGCCTGCCTGTAATGAATATTTATGTAAAATAATTATGTTTCCTTTCTTCTTCCTTAGTTCCGCATATTCACGGAGTCGG
This sequence comes from Noctua comes, assembly GCA_963082995.1. NCBI lineage: Eukaryota > Metazoa > Arthropoda > Insecta > Lepidoptera > Noctuidae > Noctua > Noctua comes. The sequence goes on along the minus strand of OY720281.1, from coordinate 11,178,154 downwards.
CTTTCCTTGAAGGAAACTTACGACATAGAATTCTGATAATAATAATGTTTTTAAATCTTCTATAAAGGTGAGGAGATAATATTGATTCAGCTGGCGCAGCCACATGGGAATCGAGTAGAAAAAAAAGAAAATGGACAGAAGTGTTTCATTTGCTCTTGTATCCCAGCTAGCTGGAGAATCCAGTTTTGATGTGGGAACGTACCCCGTATCCCGTATGTCCTCCGTATGATGCAGAAATTAATGTGTTCCAGAAAGATCAAAATCTGTTTGTTTATTTGATGAAATTGTTTTAATTTCTGTAACTAGGTCGCCAAAAACACTTTGCCTGTCAACTTTATTATGTTTTTAAACTATATGGGGTTGGAGTGATTTCTAATAATAATAAATAATATTTTTTTATTAAAAGTTAAAATACAAAAAAAAATAAACTATAAAAACAACAAACAACAACAACAACAAACAACAGCACAACAACAACTAATCTGACTACTATGAGAAGAAGTGATCTCTTTGTGTAGCCGTAAACGCTGTGACTTATTTTCACATTCACTTTTTATATTAATATGGATAATGTTTGTATTCCGTCTGCCCTACCTCTTTCGGGATCGGCCAAAACTAGCAGCAGTCTAAGAGAAACCGCATTGTAGGACTATTGATCACGATTTCCATTTTTAGCTGTTCTACATAGCTGGCAGGCAGTTTGACCAAATCGGTTAGTATAGTCAAATATCTGAGGTTAAGAGTTTTTGGAAAGATTTAGAACAAATTTAAAAAGCATGTTTAAATTCAGTACACGTAATAATACTTCTGAGTTACTGATGAGTACATTTTGTTAAAATACTTTTTTCATCGACATCATTGAATCCAGTGATGTCGATGAAAAAAGTATTTTAACAATATCTAGTTTACTCTTTCCCCTAGTTTAGTTTTACCCTTTGAAAACTTTTATAGACTGATTAGTCATCTATAAAAGTTTTCAAAGGGTTCAAAGTTCATCGACATAATAAAATGTCGAGAATAAATTAATACCTCAGACAGACAACTTTGTCTATACCTATTATCCTTGTATACAGGGTGTAACAGAAAGGGTATAGTCATATGAAAGGATATGCTGCAGACCATTAAACCGATCAATTTTCTCCTTGGGTCCAATATCGTAAATGCGAAAAAATTATCAGCTGTGCCATACAAAATGTGAAAACCTACTCGACCCAAATGTATGGGACAGCTGATATTTTTTTCGCATTTACGATATTGAACCCAAGGAGAAAGTACATCGATGATCATCGATCATCATCGATTTTAGTCCTGTAAATAGTTTCTTTATTTGATAATCCATTGGGCCATAAAGATGAGAGTAAGTACAAAAGAAAACAGAAGAAAATCAGAACTGATTGATGCCACGGGCGCACAGATTTAAAAGCCAAGGTATTCGCTAAAGTAAGATGCTTCGATAGTTACCTTTTTCCACAGCATGGCCTTCTTTAGCAGTGCGCAGTTTTTCAAAGAATTTTCCTGTGATTTAAAAATGTTCACAAACAATGCCACAAGGACCACGTAGGTATAATCTCGTATAACAAATTCGCCCGTCACTTTGTTTTGTAACCCGTCGATCTGATATGCGCGCGCGCATGAATGCATTCGCTGTGTGACGGCTTCCCCATATGGCCAAGGCTAGGCCTTTTATGGCTCATATAAGTGGCCACTCACCCACCGCCTGAACGAGCCAGCCATATCAATGAACTGGCCATCAATAAAACATGTGGCACTAAGCCAGAAAAGGAAACGGCGAAATGAGAAAAAGAAATATTTGAAAAAGGTATTCGATGCGTACACTCGATTGTTTGTGCGATTTGAAAGCATTCAATGTAAAGCTGAGCGCACACACGATGAATTATTCGCGTCCATTACTTTTTGCTTTTCGCGGTACTATCCACCATACTCGTCGTAATTGATTCAATATCATTACATAAGTATCGTTGTGTGGGCTTACATAATAGGCAACTCAAGGGGTAAAGACGTGCATTTTATACTGGCAATGATAATGAATGAGTGATTCAAATCGAATCCGTCAAACCAATGTCAATGCGTGCAATTTATTTTAATGAAACCTTTCCCGCAAAACAAAAAAATATCTACTCGAGCAGCTCCACAAGTGTTAATCAACTTGGTGCGGCGCGTTACAATTTTATCAGCTAAAAAACGATGTGATATGAATACAATGCTCTAAGTATGAACTCCTACGTACTGGATTGTAACAGACAAGTCGCGACTTGTTCCTGAATACGTTCGACCTCTGAACCTACCTAATCTTGGATTGGTTGTAACGTGCGATGCGGCGATACTGTGGAGGCGAAAATAAAAATAATTCGTTGAGGTCTCGAATCGTGGGAAGTCAGACGAGCTGACCGGTCACGAAGGACATTCCTGTGGCTGCTCCAGACACTCCGCAATGTAACCAAATGAATGGAGCATACACACACGTCAGAAATGATGACAAAATGGGTGCAATGATGAAACAAGCGTTTTCATTTCGCAAACTTTTGTCCAGTCTTGGACGGGGGAACTTAAAACAAATAAGACAGTTTCCAAATATGATATCTACGGACAGTTTTAGAACCTGTCGGTAAATTCCTCAGTGCTCAGATCCAGCAAAGCCTACCTGAGGGAGAAAAAGAGTTATTATTTTTCTTCCTCCTAGCCTACCGCTTTGAAATCTGGCCCGTTCAATTTAGGGTTAGGTTAGGTAGGTTATAATGAAACTGTAGACCATGTGAATTCTGTACGAAAGCTCAGTGCAAATCACTCACTGTCCTGGCAGAGCAGAATCTTCTCACTTCCAACAGATATTATCCAGTCCTGGGAACAGGCCTTTATTTCATGGAAAACGGCCCGTAGGACTTTTATTTTCTTGCATACCATCCGCTGACCCGGGTTTTCCCTTGCGGAGAAATTAATTCCATGAAGTGCCACAGCAAAAAATTAACAAGCTCAAAATATGGAATAAAACCTAATCCATTTTAAAACATCGAAGGTCTTTTAGATCCATGCTCAAAAATAGAGATTTTTCATGTTAAAAATAATGATGATGGTTTAGTTCTATGCCCACGGTCCCCTAATGAAGTAGTTTGCACAGCTGCATTCCAGGCGCTCATTTTCTGGGAACACACATCTTTAATGGTAAGGTGGAATGCAAGTTTTTTAATGGCAGTGCGTGTGCGTATGATTTTTCATTGAAATTTTAAAAAGAAAACCTCTCGCTCGTGAAGTAATAAAAGCAGTACTGAGCACGCCGCCGGCGTTTGTGCCATTCTTTTTTTTTCGTCGTCTGCAATCCTTAGCTTGTTTTATTATGTGATGACAAAACAACTTCTATTTATGGTTTTAGCCGAGCAATGTAGCGAATACCGAGCAGCTTAGCACTATTATCTGTACATTTATGTATACTATGAATTCTATTTCGGTGCGTAGCTACGAGACCATAAATTCGCAGCATATCTACTTCCTTTGAGATGTATCGTGTGATTTCAGCCAACAGCTTTAGAAATAATAATCCGATCTCACGTAGCTGATGATGGTCAATAGTTGTGACTGTGGCTTACTACAATATTATCAGTTTATAAGGTAATAAAAAACATGCATTGGCGTGATTATCGCCGAACAGCGCAGATTCCCATGCGCTCGTCGGGAAGCCTCATATGCGCGATCACGCGATGTGCGCCCGCGTTATCCGCGTGAGAATCTCCATAAAAGAACATTACTATTTTTTTTTAATTTTCCATAAGTGTGATTAAAGCTGAATTTAAGTCGTTTTAAAGATATTCAATACCTATAACATTAAAACACGATTAATTACATCACTTAAAACTTCTCTACCATTTTTTCGTGAATTCCCAATTAAATAAAATTCTTAAAATACATTACAAGTTTTCTGACTAAAACGACAACATTTATCAAAGATAGAGACTAAATAAATGCGAGTTTAGGCGATTCTTAGAAAAAGTTCGGAACTTTGTCGGTCCCTACATGGAAAGATAAAGGGGGTTATGGAGGGCATGATTGGTCGTTTGCGTGTGTTAAGGCGATATCTGGTCGGCGGCGAATGCTGCGAATATCGACACGAACAGGTTCGCTGTGTTTGTTCGTTTAATGGGTCACATCACAACACACAAGTGTAGTCAGTGTAGTCCTTGTTCTGCGACTGCCCACACGAATTGAGAGAATCACGTGCAGTGAACACGCAACGCTGTGGCCAATTTCGTGCACCGCGCTCATACCAAATTGAGACTAAACGGATGATTTTAAAATAGAGAGACAGATTAATGATAGGACTAGGTTTTGGACATGTAACAGTTAAGTGAGGACAAAGAACTGGTCGGACGCTATTTGATGTGGAAAAAATGGTCGTTTCGGAGGTTTAAAATGCCTCACGATAGACTCAATTCACAGTCAAGCCAACATTTTTGATCATTTTGAGTAGCCTCAAATCATCATCTGCCTAGCCTTTTCCCAACTACATTGGGGGTCAGCTTCCAGTCTAACCGGATGCAGCTGAATACCAGTATTTTACATGGAACGACTGCCTATCTGAATTCCACAACCCAGTTAGTACTGGGTAATACGATACCCCTTGGGAAGACTGGTTGTCAGACTTTTTGGGCCACTGACTACCTAACGACTGTCAAAGATCTACAAATGACAGCCGGGACCAACGGCTTAACATGCTTTCCGAAGCACGGAGGAAACTCGGTATGTAATGGGCGGGCACCCATCCACAGACTAACCTAGGCAGCACAGCTTAACCTAAAGATCGACCCGAGTGGCTGTTATTATTTAGCCACGAGTTCCTCAAGCAAATAACCAAAAATATTTTTCAATTTCACACCAATAAACAACAATATGATTGAACGAGCACCTACTGTACAATTTCTTTTCTATTAAAGAGCGCTGCTTCCGGGTCGGCGAACGGTCACTCGGAGCTCGGCAACAAACAAACTCTTAGCTCACCTAATAGCCTAGGTAAATAAAAGTAGGTGTCTACACAAGTCAGGCCATCCGAATTGATAGCTAGGTGTTACGTCACCAGTTTAGCGATATTTACGTAATACGACAGTTTCTAGTTTTTGCTAAAACAATCTATTTCTATCACCGCACGTAGCATTCTCATATTTTATTGGTCGATCTGTTATTTAATGTTTTTGTTTGTAATTAAATATTTGGATACCCTAGTGGTTATGATTGATTTGATTTAATCATTTCAATCTTGACTATTTTGTTACGTTCACCAGCATGCTGGTCTACTTTCTGATAGAGGCTTCTCTGTGTATCCTCTTCCTAACGCATCGTGTTCTCACAACGTGCAAATACAAATAAAAGATGAAAATAACCGCAATAAAATATACAACGTGCAATTTAGTCATACATTTACGTGACTAACTATAGAAAACAAGGAAAGAGGTCATTGTTTATCAAACATCCTAATTTTAGTGAACTCACATTTATACCAAAAGTAGCGTAGAACCGATGTGGGACACGCTAACAGACGGCTTCTTAAAATAGCATCGTTAATGAGTGTAGTGCGAAATGAAGCTTAAGCGCCAATAAACAAATGATTGCTGACAATTATTGCGGGCGGCGCAGGCGCAGGCGCGGGGCCGCGTAGCCCGGTAGTCGCCCGCGCCGCGCCAATGCCGTTCACTATCATCGATTTATATGTCCATTAAAATTGCTAATGCTAATTTCGGGTGATTAAAATTGGCAGCAACGTAAAGGCTACGAATATTTTTGTAAGTCAAGGCACGTAAACAAGTTTGTGGTTTAGCGCGCGTATACGTTTGGTACGTTAAAGGCTTTTCGGAGAATTGTGGGTCGACTTCGATATTTGGGATTTCGTTTTACATATAGAGATTTAAAAACAGGCTTTTGGGTGGATTCTAGGAAACTGGAGTGGAATATGGACTGGCGTTTTCAAAGGAAAAGACGGCCATTGAAAAATAAAGCATTAAACAACTAGTTTGTAATTTTCTCCTGAAAAAGTAGAGCTGTGTTTGTTATAAAATTTTATCGAATTTTAATTTTCTTTTCCCTCGTAGAAGCTTCATTCAGTTTACCAGGAAACCACAAGAAAGACTTCATACAAATGTATTTCTGAAAGTAGAACGCTGAATAAAGTTGTAAAAACTTTTTGTTTGTTAAAATTATGTAATGCTTCATTCGTTGGAAAACAAGTTTTATTTATATAAACAACATAATTATATTTGACTATCTAATATATCTTCCACTAAAATAATGTTTGATAGACTTTTTCCGGTCCTATTTGCCAAATTTCAAAGTGAGTCCCGAGCATTAATTCATACAACTCAATAAAATTAATGTATAATTAGGCTAAGTAACATAAATCTTTAGAATTTTGAGATACATTTAGTTGAGTTAATCAAGGAGCTTTTTATGAGTACCTACTTAAATCGTTTCTTCGTTTCTCTCTGAACGATGACGTTACAATCAACAAAACACGAATTGAATTTGGTTTTGGGACCCATGGAACAAAGCAAAAAACAAAACTTATACTGTCACTAACGGGATATCATCCGTGATAAAAACAAAAAAATCAAAGGGGATGCTAGGGACTTAGTTCGCTCACTTCGCTCGCTCAGTAAACCCCGCCATCCCCTTCGTACCTAACCGGTCCGAGACGGGGTGCCACAAGTCCCAAAAACAAATAATATCGGGAGCTCAAAATAATGAACACTCACGGAAGAAATCCCGTGACATTTTAGTTGTATACCGTGAAAGCTTAAAAAAAAAGCTTGTTTTGTGCTTATGTTTAAGCTTTTTTTTTTTTAAAATTATAAACTTCAACTTTGCCTTCCCTCTCTATCTTGTGAAGTTTAGTGGAATTGGATACAAACCCTATATAAGTACCTAGGTAATAAAAGTCCGTTACAAAGGCTTTTCAGCCATACCCTTGCGCATCACTGAGACAGTATACTAGAAACACTTCTGGGACTTAAGTTCTTATCAATTCGTCACATATTTTCCAGTTTTCTGAAAGCAAGTTGTCCAAATATAATGTTGTGACGTATGAGCTAGATGTAAGTATCGACATGGTCGCGGCACGTCACTGCAGCACTGGCGCATGGCGCGAGGTTAGCGGGCGCGCTGCGTTTGCGCACGCCGCGCCGCGACAAGGACATCGACCCCCGCAACCTTGGCTATGCCAATTAATTTCAACAATGTTCTCTTACTCACTATTATGTACTTACAATTATCTCGTGCATATTCAGATAAACATTTTCGCTTGATTGTCGGTACTTACCCATTTACTAAGATGAAATATCGAGATTAAAGTGTTTCGAGCTTCCTGAATTCGGTTATTTATTACGCGATGCTGAGATTGAGTCGGTCTCTTTGTGTAATTATCAGTAAACGGTAAAACATCTTCTTCGAAGAAGTCTATAAACATAATCGCTCACCTTCTACGACGCACATTACTGTTTTGTAGTTGAGATTGCAATTCAATAATAGGAATTGTTACTATCGTCTGCTTTTACGATGAGTACCAATTTTTTGCCATTCATTACCTGCTCCATTTATAGAGAGTAAGTAGTTGTAACTTTCTTAGAGACTCTATACCCTATTTCCTGTATTTTTTTTCTGCGTTGATAGTAAAGGTTTTTCAATTTCACGAGTAGGTACTGCAGGTGCTGCCTTAAAAAATGTCCATCTTTTAACCTAACACTCCTCTTGTAATCTCTCTTTTATATAGTAGCATATCCATTCAAAATCCAAGTATCGGTATGATGAGACCTCCCGGACTGAAGCTATAATGTTACATTTACAGGCAAGGCATCATGATTCACGAGAACAACCAAAACAGCGTGAAGTAGGTACAACAAAGTGAACAACAGCAACAAGGCCGCCGCGTAATCAATTCCCGGTAAGTTAAGCTCCAATGATTTACTCGAATAAGTTGTAAACACACCATTGTGTAGGGCAAGCGTAAATACTACAATTTTACTGTAGCCGCTATGGCAGGCGGCGGCAGGATAATGACCCGCGAGCGTGCGCCTGCGCCGGCCGGCCCGCGCCTGCCCGCCGCGCCCGCTCCCGCCGCAATACCACGCAGGTATTTGTACTATAAACAACGACGAACAATACCCACTTACACATTTATGACACACCTACTTAATATTGTGTAAGTACTAGTACCAATTCATAGAGATGATAATACATCGACGAATGCTAAATGAGACGTGCAATCACGCTCATTCTGAATGTCCTCATAGTTAAACGTTATCAATCTAACCGGTAAATATATTTGTTTTGATGTTTGTGGTCAATTCGTTTTGTTGGACGCAGTTTAAATATAGTGATGACGGGAAACCTACCCGATGACAATGAGGAAATACACCATGATGTCATATTACGCTTACATTAGCTAGACCACACCTATTCCTAGCTTTTTCTGTATTTAAAGGAATATCAATATTTTAATTTTGCTTTATGTTACCATTATATAAAGGGTGTAACAAGACCCTTAACTACGCCGAAAGGCACTTGTTGTCCCCGTCATTGCGATATTTTTTTGTTCTATACTGGGAACCTTCTAGTTACGGCGATATTGGGGGTCAAACTCCCAACTTTTTCACTAGCTTTTTTTATACTTTTTTTAATTATTTATTTATTTATTTAGGTTAACCAACAATTGTTTACACATATACATTTCTAACTTAATTGCTAGGGTAACATTTACAAGTGCAACAATTAATTAAAGGTTAACACCACATGCACAAAAGAGTAAAAACGGCTTTAAATAACAGAGGTACATAAAAAATACTATGCATACAAAACAAAATTAAAATTATATAAAGAAAATTAAAAATAAATTCAATAAACATTAAAAAAAAAACATTGAAGAAACAATCGAAATGTCTCATTAAATCACAATTAATTCATCATTGAATAATTAATTAATGAATACAAAATTAAAATGATTATGTATTATAAATTAAAAAAATATTAAATTAAAAGACTAAAAACACATTACAATTTAAAATAATAGTAATATAAGAAAACATGTATAACAATTAAATTAAATCTACATTGGATTATTAATTACAAGTCCTACGGTAAAACGTGATTTTTCATCCCAAAAAAAAAGTCTCCCCGCAATATTTTTTATTTTTTATATTTTTTCCGTTTACACCCTGTATTAGAACAGAAATTATGAGACCAGATAATGTAGCAGATAATCCTTACTAAAGTCAAAATATTTACTTTAAAACTACATAAATCGGTCTCGTAGTTGTAAACAATAATACGCCTATTAACATTTTATTGTGTTATTATTAATTACGTCTAACGTTAAACAATAAATAACTTAATGCCGTTCAATGTTTTTATTTTATGAGTTTCCAGGAAAAACACAAGCTATGAACCAGCGAGCTTAAATTAAACAATGGTTCTGTACAATTACTCGTATGTGTAATGTAAGCGTGAGGTGATCAGCTCTCGTGTGTACCTGTCTCGTAGATATACTTATTAGCTCAGTAAGTAGATATGTATAATGATGCGAAAGAATGTTTCGTTTCCGGTGTTCGTGAATCGCCGTTTATTTTTACACGTCAAGATCAAACACGATTAAATGGTCCGTTGAATAATATCTCCTGCTAGTTTTATTTTACAACACGAACGCTGTCCTCTTATTTTGATTCGAAACTAAGTTTTGATCTCATTACCTGCCGACAAATATTATTCAGATCTCTGAAACGTCTGTTCTGAAATATATTTGTTATTCTAAAAGCACCGGCAATATGAATGGCGAATTCCTCTGCCCACTTACTGGCCTGAATGATTTCGACATTCTTGGCGCAGCTCCGATAATCTGAGAAAAAAATAAACGAGCGCCAACGTAAATAAGCCCACTCGGAGTTGAAAGTGCGCACTCCGACGACGGAGCGGCGGCGGCGGCGGCGGTCGGTGGCGACCGTCGGCGGTGGCGAGGAAAATAAATCACGTCGATATGGTACGCTCGGGATAACGTATTTTTACGCAACAGGCTCTTTGTTTATAGCTAGTAACGTCGCCCAACAGACGGCTGGTTATTCAACCGGGCGCATTCCGCGCCGGCTCCACTTTTTGCTCGGCCTCGCCGGCCGTCCTCCTCGCCGGTGAAAAACGACCAATTAGAGCTTTTACGGCAGGAATTAACATCGCGCATTGTCCGCGACAGCACGGCTGCGCCCGCGTCCCCGCGCCGCCCGCTAACACACACTATAACTACTTAGACTTTTATCTCGCAGTGAATACTTGGACGATCTTGGCAGCTCGCAGCGCTCACACAAACACAAATATACACACTGAATTATGCACATTTTGTGTTCGTTTATCTGAAAGAAGATGTTCCCATTGATGTGAGGTAATGCCGGTGGCGCCGCTGCGGCGATCCGACGCTATTGTTTACTCCGATGAACCATACACACGCTTACACTACACCTAATAGAATGAAAAACCTTTTAGCACTTACTGGAGACATTTTGAAGTAAACAAAAACAAATAAATAGGTACCTTTTTATACCTTTGTACCATGTATAAGTGAGGATGTAGGTATAACGCGGTATCTGGCTACATTTTGAGAGACTTCAAATAAGGAAAACGTAAGAATTAATCAGCTCAACCTCTTGTAAACATTTACTGAAAGTTGAAACAAGTGAATAATTAAACTACTTGCCATTCGACGGATCTCACGACTAATCCAACTTTGCATTGAGTATCGAATGGAAAATAAATCGGTTTTAGGAACTTAATGATAAACTGAGAAAATAATTGATATTCCAAAAAAAATATAACACAAATGCATTCTAATTCTGGAGTGTTTTGATTAGTTACATCGATTCGTTTTAATCTTGAGGCCTAGTGTCGGACAATGTATCAATAAAAAGTAAAAAGAACAGTTTATGGCTGAACGTGGCCCCCGAGCTCTGACGCCAATAAAACCGATCAACGCAGACTCAGTGTTGCTACCGTTTAGAATTGTACCCTTCTACAAGTAAATTACATTTAAGCTCAGAAATAATTTGAATTTGGAGAAAAAAATCGTAGGTGAACTTTCGTAGCACTAAGGGACAATGGCTACGAAAATTGTAGACCTTGCCTACGCAAGGTCTACGGTTTAGGACGTAGATTTTTCTACGCAATTTTTAATGATTTCTATTAAAGAGCTTCGTAAGATATATTGGGTGATTATTTTTATTTTACACATCAAATACTTATTTTAGTTAGAAAACACGTGTATCCTAGCCTGTAATAAAATATAGTACACTAGTGTAATTAAAAAACTAAAAGTTAGTAAACTGTCGATACTTTATATTTAAATTAAAAAGTTTTGATAAGCAGTTTTCAAATGTCCAGCACTGGTAACCCTAAGAACACGCATCACAAAAAGTTAACTCCTGGGGCGCACCATCAACATTATTTTCCTTTTTTTTTAGTCTGCGGCAAAGTGGTGTCGAATTACTATCTCGGAATGTTTAGTAGAGGCAGACACTAGACACGACGGGCCACAAGAATGTGCCACTTAAATTCCTTTTAGAAATTATGTGACAACTTCTAACGTGGTTTTTACTCAAAACAAATGCGAATCTGCGGTACATGTCGTGTTTAGACGCATAGTACGTACATGTGTTTATAGCTCAGTTTCGCCAAAACAGCTAAACAGATTTGGAATGTCAATGCAATTATCTTAGCAATGATACCGAACATCTCATGAGACTTATCCAAACATTTCATGCCACGCGGCAACTGTTAGATAACTTCAAGTATATGTAATGCGAATTTAATGTAATAGAACCCCCAATAAGGATAACTAATGAGTCCTTTAAAATGGCCCCCAGTTGCGTAAATTACACAATTATTCCTAAATTGTGCTAAATAGGACAATATCAACATGGACCTTGTGTTTTATTACATATTTAAATTAAATATCTTCTTAAGATAGCCTTAGTTAAGTAATAGATGTTAATTGTTGCGATTAATGCTACATCTGGCCGAAACTTAAGATGGCAAGACAAGTAAGTATTCGTCACCGAATTACGTAATATTTTATTCAATGAATCTTGAATTAAGATAATCTAAAATGGCGTCGCTACCGAGAAATGGACTTCCCCGAGTGACACTAATTTATTTACTCTCTAAAATGTACCTTGAGATATGTATTGTATTATACACCGTGACTTTTTAGTCGTCTTACAACGGCAGCCCACTTCATGTATCCAATGACTACTGGTATTTATGAGATTTTAACAATTTAAAAATAAAAATATTATTCAGTATGACGCATGACGTAAATAAAACACCCTGTTGCGAGCGATGATCTACTGGAGTCGAGCGCTGGGTAGGTATGGTCTCCCGTTTGACACGTTAACATCATTAACAGGAAGTTTCATAATTTTATTCTAATGTATTATTTATTTTTCTTTGTACCTATTATGGTAGGTAAAAAAAAAATCGCGCCTAGACCTATTTTATGTCGGGTACATTGAGTGGACCACTTTTGTAAGACGACTAAAAAGTCACGGTGTATAACTAATTGCTAAGTAACTGTATATCGTCACTTTACACAATAGATAGAGTTTCCTATCAACATCTGATTTCACATGGGCACATATACTCGCAATCCTACATTAGATAAGTACGTTCTAAACCTACGTTTCCAAGAAAATTATTTAGTCAAAAACACATTTCCAGACATTTTTAATAGACCATGGGAATTATGACAATAATAGAATTTCATTGATATCATAAATATAAACGTGTCATTTACACAAATCAATCACAGCTAACTTACCTGAGGGGTATCTACCCAAATCTAAATTTGGGAAAGACCCTTTTGGAAAAAAAATACTACCTGTGTCACCGAAACCTGTCAGAATTTACTACGAAACTACGTTAGCAAGAAAAAAAATGTCAAGTTTGTATGAGATGGCGCTTAGTTGTAAGTGTTATTGTGTAGTTGACAATAAGTGGAGTGGCTGCAGAACGGCGCTCTTCGCCTGTTTCATTATGCGTCGGTACCCACTGCCCAGGTACCTACCTGGCATGCCCAGTGCCCGCCGGCCCGTTAAATCCGCTGTCGCCGACAATACACGCAGTGTGGGTGTGCCCCACAAATAGACAAGGATAATTGCTATCCAACAGTTAAAATTGGTACTTATTATATGAATAGCAAGTTTAGAAGACACGCTCACTTCCAACATCACACGACCAGCTTGACATTTAATATTAACTCCGTTTATTTTAATAGAACTGAACATTGAATTAACAAAAGTTTTTACATTTACATTTTCTCTTTGTGAAATTATTATATTTTTTTGGCATTCTGTTTAACTTTGCCTTTAAATGTCAAGTGTATCTATGTAAATGCTTTATTTAATTATAAGTGATACACTTTATTACAGCTTGACGCAATTTATATACTAAATATTACTTACTCATCATAGCTACAGCGCAATATTCAGAATGAAATGAAACCATTTTAGTCAAATCATCAATCTTGTGAACTCTATAATATGTTATTACAAAAAACTAGTGTAAGAAGCGGGTTCTCACACGGGCAATCATTAGTCGCACAAAGGACAATGGACATATTGGGCCCATGTGTGTGCACAACCCTCCACGGACGATTGTGTCCACATTGTGCCCAAATCACAAATTTTACCGAAATACTGTCAAAAGACCAACACCGACTTTTGCACTTCATCAAAAATAAATTTATCTGAGAATAATGCAGTCCCAACCTGTTGGACCCTTTTTGTTCGAATCTATAGAATGCCTTGGAAAAAAATCACCTTCAGCGTTTTTGCACCCCATTGTGAGCCAAACACTGAACTGAATTATTGTTTTTAACCAAGTTTTTATGAGGCGTTTTCGAGTGGCCTATGAATAGATTCTTTTCAAAATGACCATTTTATTGTTTGTTCAATTCAAAATGCCACATTACCTTGTCCAACCGATTTTTTTCTCCAAGCAGAATTCTATTGAACTGCGAATATGAATGCGTAACAAAGATTTAATTTGGAGCATTGTTATAAATAAAAAGTAATACGTTAATACTTAAATAAATGCTTCGCGGTAAGTTAAGCCATGAAAAGTTATAAATAGAGGACAATTTTCAATATCTCTCTAAATGTTCGTTGCTTCTTACAGCATCAACAATCAGTAACTGAAACCGTAAATATCAAACAATCCGTACTATGTTATTTTGAAGGCTTGTCCCATTTTCAGAATTTCAGGCCACCTGTTGGATCAAGAATTTCAAACGAACGTGCCTCTGTGGCCCTCTATCGGGTATACGATGAACCAAGTGGCATTTACCTACTACTTAACGTCACCTAACGAACAGAGTGGTAGACGATAGCGTGTCTTCCACAGTTAAAATTTTAAACACACGCTAGATGGCGCAAGTATCGCTGTTAACAGTGACCCTATCAAAAAATTTTTACCCGACTGCGGCAAAGCGAAAAAGGAAGGTTTTGTGTTTGACCTGGACCTATTCCATTTTTATAATTTTATATTGAAATGGGTGCCGCCTGCCTCAAACTTTTATTTAATTTTAAATGTTCTTGTTTTCAGCTTTTCCGTTTTTGGACTGCAGTTGGATTTTTAGTTTTATAATAACTTTTTTGATTAAATGTCTGTGTAGCACCAAAACCGCCTTTATAAGCATGGAATACTAGATTATATTATATTTAGAAGCATGGAAATAGAAAGTAATACAAAAGATCTCAAGTTATGATATTGATTATGACATTTGCAAAGAGTAGAATAGTTGACAATGACATTTTGTTCTGGGTGTCAAGTACCAGTATCATAAACTGCTATACACCGTGACTTTTTAGTCGTCTTACAAAAGTGGTCCACTCAATGTACCCGACATAAAATAGCTCTAGGCGCGATTTTTTCTTTTACCTACCGTAACAGGTACAAAGAAAATAAATGATACATTAGAATAAAATTATGAAACTTCCTGTTAACGATGTTTACGTGTCAAACGGGAGAACATACCTACCCACCGCTCGACTCCAGTAGATCATCGCTCGCAACAGGGTGTTTTATCTACGTCATGCGTCATAATACTGAATAATATATATTTTTTTAATTATAAAAATCAATTTTTTTTTATGAATAGTAGTCATTGGATACATGAAGTAGGCTGCCGTTGTAAGACGACTAAAAAGTCACGGTGTATATATACTAGGACCAGTATTAAAACAAATAAATAAAAAAAGATATTATGATACTCTGTGTGCTCTGTCGTGTCAAGGTGTCAAGCAAGTACCCAAACATGCCGTCTTTGTAAATATGTAATTAAATAAACAAAAAACATTTTCACATCATGGCCGACTTAACATTTCACAAAAGCTGCTACACAGCACGCTCATCCGGCTACAAGTACCGCACTCTCTCCACAAACACCGGCGACAACAGGAAACGAGACAACGTAAAAGACAACTCCTTCGAGAGGAAATTCAAAGAACTTACCGGCGCAATCCAAGAGAGAATCATTAAAGAAGTTAACAGAACGGATATAGCACGAAAATCAATCCAAGAAAAGTTCGAAAATCTTGATGCGAAAATCAATTCCATGGTAGAAATCCAGAACACGGTGACAGAACTCAATGGTAATTTGCGAAATGTGAGCTTAACGCTTCTGGACATTAAGGACAAAGTGAGCAGAATCGAAATGAACAATCCTCGAGAGATGTATACACAACAATCTCACACAAAGTCGTACAAGTCTCAGAACCCCATCGCCGAGGAGAACGAAGACCTTATTTCAATAGTAACGCACATTTAACTCTCTAGTGGCACGGCGCGGCGTGCTATTTACATTAAGTACAATTATTAGAATGCATTTGCTGGAGTGCAATAATCTATACTTACTATTGTCCTGTTATCGAAGGCGGTCCGCACGTTCCAATTATTACTCATCATCACCTGCCTAGCCTTTTCCCAACTATGTTGGGGTCGGCTTCTAGTCTAACCGGATGCACCTGAATACCAGTCTTTTACATGGAGCGACTGCCTATCTGACCTCCACAACCCAGTTAGTACTGGGTAATACAATACCCCTTGGGAAGACTGGTTGTCAGACTTTTTGGACCACTGACTACCTGTAACGACTGTAATAGATCTACAAATGGCACCCGGGACCAACGGATTAACGGCCGGCCAGCCGTGCTTGCCTAGGTTGGTCTGTGGAAGTGTGATCACCCATTACAAACCGAGTTTCCTACGTGCTTCGGAAAGCACGTTCCAATTATTACTAAATTATATAAAATGTTATCAAATGGAAGTGTTTATATTTAGGTAAAGTGTTACTCAAGTTGTTTTTAAATCGTAATCTGTGGTACAAATCAACAAATCTTTATAACAAGCCGTAGCCGTAGCCGTAATAGGCGTATGTATCGGTCGTAATTTTCACTGGCAAGTGTAGAGCAATAGAGCAACTTTGAAGTATTTTGGCCCTATAACTTAGAACTCCTTTTTTATAAGTACTTCTTCTCTCTTGCTCGTCGTGCACCACTACCTACACCTTCCAGGACTGAATGGGGCAAACGACAGAGCTGCCGAGGTCTCATCATACTGGTCTTACTAAAAATATGTAAGTAATCCACACGAGAAGAAGATTTAAGAACTACGCTTTTGTCGGCACTACCTTTTCCGGCTAAGAGCAGCTACGTCAGAATATTAACCAAAACTGAACTTGTCTAGACCGTATGGTCCCCAAACACGTAAAGAATATCATGTTCACCGATGAGAGTGGTCCGATGTGACGGGTGATGAAGGGGTCAGCTTCTCCATCGCTATTAACCATCGTCACCAGACAAGTTACACTATCCATCAATTTCACGAACTGGGAGTCGAACCCAACGTCTCTACAAAATAAGTTTATTGAACAGTTCAATTTAAACTTCTCTTCTTAACCCTAAATGCTCCAAATAGGTGCCTGTAGGATAAAGTGTCGATCCTGATGATTTTACTTGCCAAAAAAAAATTGTGTTTACCTACTGGAACAATTTAAATAATATTTTTTAGACAGGTACAGACGCCAGCACATCAAGCTATCCGAAACTAAAATTTTCCCAATCAACCTTGAACCTAATGCTTCAGCGATAAAGTTGAAAATCTATTAAAGAAATGTGACAAATTGTAGTAACTGAATGTGCTGGCGTCTGTACATACTTACCCACCTAACTAGTGATTTTACCTAAACATGCTTTGATTCACGTTCCAAAACGGTTCGGTTTACTGCCGTGTACGTGGCTCATCAGTTCCTGCTATGTTTGCTGCACCAGCTCGCACCGGTCAACGTGTTCCTGCAGATATTCTTACAGAGAACTCCTGGTGAGATAACATATGTATAGTACACAGCAGTAGCGAAGGGTCAAATTTTGTAAGAGGTAAGTCGGAGTACATATGTATAATGTGACTATATTATTTGTCTATAGAATACTGACTGTACCATTTTGCAAAGAGAAACCGGTATGAATCGAGTTGTATGGAATCTTCGCCACTGGTACACAGAGACCAATAAGAGAATAAAAAACGTTTCATATTTTAACATCATATATTTGTCTCAGGATGGTTTCCTTGATTGACAGCTCTGAGCCGAACACATAGTTCATGATTACAATAAATTAATTTATTACATTAGCGAAAAAAATCTCCATTATAATCTCATTTCACATTTAGATTCGTTTAAAACGTCACGGACATACATTGAATAAGTAATTTAATTACATAAAAAGCTTTTTTTAATTTGCTAAAGACGTTATCAATGGAGAGTGACTCTCTACATATAATTCAAGAAGATGATTGAAAACACCAAAAACATTTCTATTTGATAAAGCCACATCCAATATGGCACAATTTAAAATTGATTACAATTGAAGCTACATAATAAAAGTAATTCGTTCTGCGAACGTTTGTTTCAAACAAATTCCTATACACATAAAATCCTCGACATATTAATGTACTTGGTATACGACTAGTGAATATTTAGGTAACTATTTTACTAAATTATGGAAGAATTATACTAAACAATTCATCTAAATTTAACTAAGCGAAGCTACTCAATTAAAAACGAGGTCATCTGTGAAATTTGCTTTGTTTCAAATAAGAGAAACAAATATTTTGGCAGTAAACTCTTTGGATTTCGAAAGTACTTTTGAAAGTCTTACAATTTAGGTATATAATTGCCAGTAAAACTTCCATCGTCGACTGATGATAAGCATATATCAGACAACCTCTTAACTGGTCATGCACACAATTGTCAATAAATGCAACAAAGTTAATAACAACTAACTGAAACGTAACTTAACGATGACAATTTGTGCACCAACTCATTTCACCATAAATGCAAATTGTTAAACAATTTGATATGTTGTCAAGTAAAATAAACGCGCTACAATAATACAAAAAATAATTATTAAATAGATATCACAACATACAAATATTCCGCTACATGAAGACGCGTTAATGCGTTAAAATTTAGTTATTCATTCTACCAATACGCTACCAAACAAATTCTTCCCGCCATAAGCAAATTATTTCATAAGATATAAATGAACACAGACTTAAAAAGGACATCATAAAAATTATTTAAAACCTCTAACTCTCAGCTGCAGAAATAAAGTCTAAATACGTCATTAACTTAGTAGTAACTGTAAATCATAAGTACCAAAGGCTAAAAATACTAAATAGTCACAATTATTACGAATAGTTATAATTTCGATTCTTAAAAAAATACAAAAGATGGCATTCTTTAGTTTCTTAACCTCTCCAGGTCTATCCAAATATGACCCAAATTATTCTGTTTACTGATTAATTGATGAATCGTAACATGTACTTATAATTTGCATTGTTTATACATCCAACATTTATTTTCACATTTAATAGGAAGTCAGATAGAGAGGAAAGATTGACATAAGTTTTTCGTAAGTAGTTAGATATTTAAGAGTTTTTGTCACTTCAGTACTTAACACTCAGTCGAAAGTCTTATTTAAATATTATTGTTTTTTTTTTGTCCACACTTCTTGCATACGATACGACCACATTACACATAGGTCGGCTCCCTGTCTCAGTCGAACAAACAAATGAAGGCTCGTAAGAGTCCCTCTCCGAAACATGCGCAGCATCCTTTCTTTTTCTGCTTCTCTTCTGGTGCGAAGCTAGGCTGCTTGGGGCGCTTGGGGCGGCGTGCGCACAGCTTGCTGGGCTGCGGCTCCTCCACGGGCGGCTCGGAACGTGGGCTGAGGTGGACGGGCAGCGCGGCCGGCTCCACGGGCCGCGGCCGCGCCCAGCGTCGCAATAGCGCCTCCTGCTCCGCACCCACCGGCACCGGCGCCGACAGCTTACGTGCGCGCGCTGTCACCAGCGCGCGCTCCATCGGTTCCAGCAGCTCCAAGCTCAGAGCGCGGTCCAGCTCCTCGCCCGCCAGCAGCAGGTACCGCGGGCAGTACGCGAGCCCTCCCAGCGCCGCCCTCTTGTTGGCCGGCGTCAACTCCCGCTTGGTGCGCTTGCACGCCGCTGTTGCCCACCGCGACAGAGCCTCCGCCAGCACCAGCTCACTCGACACGCGCAAAGTATCTCGTTTTACTATTAGTGATAAGTCTTCATATGTTAGCTCTTCCAGACGTTCATCAGTCAGGGCGGTATCTGCATCGTCATCGAGCACCAACAGGGCGTTGTGAGCCAGAGAGTCGCACCAGCGCGAGCACTGCGCGAGCGAGCGAGCTGCCGCGTCGTCGGTTAGAGCAGGCAGCGGCGGTGCGGAGGCGGCACCGGGCAGCCTGGCGCAAAGGAATCGTAAGTCGCGCAGGATCTCAAGCGCGACACCGGCATCCAACATTTCGTCTAGGCGCCGAGCGCATCGCTCTGCCAGCGGGGAGCAAAGGAACTTGTAGGCGGCGTCCAGCGCGCAGCGGGCCGTGCCCACTGAGTTGAGCTGGGTAGGCTCACAGTAGTGGTAGCGCAGCAACTGCTCGAAGCCGCGGCGGTCGATGTAATCGACGACGATGACGTCGGTCTTGCAGGCGAGCAGCGCGGCGAACACGGGGCTGGTGGCGGCCAGCACGCGCCGGTGGCCGGGGTAGCGCCACGTGTCGCCGTTGATGCCGGCCACAAACACGATGTCGGACTGCTTCTCATCGTCGTAGAGGCGCGCGTGCTCGTCAGGGTCCAGTCCGGTGTACTCGCCCACGTCGCTCTCGCGCCCCGACTCGATCTCATCATCCGAGTTCGTCCTCGCTGGGTTCGTCACCACCGTCATTGTGATTCTCTTCTGATTGCACTACCTGGAATTAAAGAAATACTTTCATTAGGACAACCAGTTATTTTGTTCTCCGTTTAATCTGGTATGTATACGTATTTATTTTGTGGGGTAAACTCATAAAATAGTTGGTACCTAATGTTTTCATTTTTAATTTATCACTTATAATAACGTATTCGCTGCGGTGAATGACTAAACCAATCAATAGACCGCAATAAGTTAAACGCATTGTTACTTTTATTGTGTTTCTTTCAAGTCCTTCCTTGTGCAAGACGCTAAGTAGCGCTAGTTAACGTACCGTTAATACCTCTTGTTATATCCTGTATGAACATATCAGCACCTTATAAAGAATCGTTATTACTCAGTTTGTGTTACGAATCATCTTTATGTGTTAAATACACTACCAAGGGCAGTTGTGGCCGGTGTTCGAGTTTGAAAGATAAACAGACCAATTTATTTGGAGCTTTAACCTTTAGGTCAAATAAGCATAGTAGATAGAAATATATTTTTTAACAATTGCCTTTATTTATGGTACTCTAAGTTTCAATATTCAATAATGAATGCATTAGGTAAGGTATCCGTGCCGCACTTGCATGTCATCGCACTGTGAGCTACTTCGCTAATGACTTCGTAAGTAGGTTCTGTTCATACAGTCCTTTACTCCTATTTTTAGCGAATTCTCATTCCCTTCTGCAAATGAGAGGACCTGTTAATTACTATTCCATGCTGCATTTTATGTACATCCCGACCTTACTACATTTGAAACGGTACCGTATTAATGTAATGGGATTCGATTTATCCCACAAAATCTTCTATGTCAAAAAACGTGGGACTGTCCCAAATTACATAAAATATGCGCAGAAAAAGTTGTTCTTTCCCGATTATTAAACTCAGAACACAGCCGACAACCTATTGACATAAGATATCTATCTGAATAATTATCATATCTAATTAATATTTGTACGAGTTCAGTTGCAAACTACGGAGTTCGGAATATTAGTTAAACAAACCCCGTCTGTAATTGGATAAATAATAATAAGGGTTCAAACTCCCAATAGATTGATTGAGTACCTATCAAGATGAAACTAAATATCTGTCGGATTACTTGGAAGCTGGCGGCTATCCACCAATTAGCGTTCGAGGCACGCGCCAATTTAATTACCTCTATTGGATTCTGTTAATTTTAGTAACAGATTAAGTTACTGGTATACAGTATTGATGTTGGTTCGGAACAATTGGGTTTGTTCAGTAAATTCCAGCAGTAAGACCGCGCGCTGCGTCCGTTTTGCGAAACGCATGTAAACGCATGCGTCACTTCGCGGCGCCCGCGCATTCCCTGACGCGTAAACAAAAATACACATTGAAAGGCTTCTGAAGCCGATCGCGCTTCTCGCAAGTGCTTCGATAAATAAACAGTTTAGTGCCAAACATATTGTGGAAAATGTTGCGCTCTTGATCTTCAATCATTGTTGTTGGCATACTGTCGATGGTCCCAAAGTTAAGCTCCAAACCATCAGAGGCTCTTGCCATTTTGCAATATCAAAAACATCTATATATCACATAACTACCTACTATTAGTAGGTAATAATATAGTCCTTCATTTCTACACTAATGGGGTAAACAATCTTATCAAACAGTGCTGTTAACGTTATTGTTCGACGATCAAAACGTGATCTATCTCTTGCTACTATCTACTGACGCAAACGCACATCTCTTTTCGAACTATCGTCATTTAGAATAATAATTGCATATTGCCTTCTGACTAAGGTCTAGGATCGACCCTAATATAGAAGGCAATTTGTAGTGTAGGAATTTGGATCTAAGTGGACAACAATAGTTCCAAGAATTTCTTAAACAACGGTGTTTATCTTCTCTCTTTCATGGCTTGTTTTTCCTTCAAAAATGTTAATCAGACCATTCAAATGTGTTGTCCAATCCATTTCTGTTGTGTTGTGCAACGCATGCGCATCCCGTGAATCAACTTCCTACTTCGCCAGAAGCATATAATGCAGCTAATGTCGAAATGTAGGGACATTTTACGATAGAGCGCGGTTATTTGTGATGCTCCCGGTAACCCACATACATTCGCATAGCCACGCCGGCTGGATTTGCCCTATATTTAGAGACAGTAATCCATTGGTGCAACGTTACGAAAGCACAATAGGTATGTGCGAGTCGATAAACTAATAACAGGTGTATTTCAACGTTTTTTGTAGTTACAATTTTAATCATTTGTTCTTTGTGAAAGGACAGCGCGTTGTAAGACTTCTAGGTCGACGTAATGTTACAAACTGGTTGTGACGTTGATACAACTCTTGATTATTTTATTGCTATGTACTCTAACATTCATTATTATGAGGTATACTTTCAGTATATAATGTAACTAACAACCTACGCATATGATTGAGTGTATCTGATTAGGAGATCCATTTCGTTCGAAGCCGAACAATGAAACCCACTTTATTTCGATCTCCATTCACAATAACTGACATATTTTCCGTACTACTCGTATTTTATGTAACATTCAGGTAGCTTTTGTTATAATATTCTGCAGCATGTCTGTTATCTTCGAATACGATGTTCGCTCGAGGCGCCAAGTTATTAAAATATCAAGAACAGCTTGTTTTCTCTCGGAAAACCTTGTACCAGTAATGAAGTTTACTTGCGAAGTTGCGAGCTCTCATTAGCTTGTTGTGTACTTACTGAAACAGCTCCTGTAAAGAAAGGAGATATTTCAAAGGCTGGATTCTTGATAAGATCCTTATAGAAAAAGCCTTTGTTCTTGTGATTTTAATTGAGAAACTGAACTGGGATCGTAATTAATTTCCAATCTTTGAACTGGCTTTATTTATTGATTAAAAGATTCTAAATTCATCCCTCTTCATATTTCTTTTGCAAAAGGCTATTTCTCCACAATGAATTTCAGAGATATTTCACACATTTCTCTTATAAAAATCAAGTTTATTATGATTGCTACGGTTGGGTGACGCCCTCAACACCCGCCATGCGTGGATCCTACGAGTTGCTTAACTTAGGCTGCGATAAGTCAGTGAGTGGAGGCCTTGCTTCGACGCCAAGGCTCTACAATTAAACCATCTCTACTTTTTGCTATAATTCTTCGTCAGTATATTCTCTTTAAATGATCCTAATTGGATGTTATACTGTGTAATTTGTGTAGAGCTAAACATTGTGCCAATATATTTCCATAAAACAACGAGTCCTGGTTTCGGGATAATATTTCGAAATAAACTGTGACTTAAGATGCTTATTTAAGTTAACCGTAATACAATTTTTTTTAACAAAAAAAGACAACTAGTTCAACTATGTTTGAAGTTGGACTTATTTTATCATCCTTAAAATTTCTCATGGCATATCTCAGAAAATGTTTGGCAATAGTTGTTTAAATTACAAACTGAGCTAAATACGTCAGTCTTCAGTACATCGCAGAAGAAGAAACATGGCAGATTGGAGCAGGAGTGTCTCTGAAATAGAACGCGGCTGCGACATGCGGAAATGGATGTGCAGTGAATCGACTCCGGCGCACCGTATAGCGCGCACGCGCATGTGCAAACATGGCTCGGATACGCCGACCAGACGCAAGCGCGTTTAACATTGTCCCCAATTTACATACAAACATTATAATCCATAGCAAGAATTAAGAAAACCAATATTGCAAGAATGTGTAGGTACACAGTTGGTTGTAGTTCTAGCCGTTGAGATAATTTAAGTACATTTTACAATTACGTCGATAACTTGGAAGATATTAAACAAATTATAATTACATTACTGTCCAATGGGAGTTTAGAAGCGTATGCCGACCGAGAACCAAATTCTACGTTACGATACGATAAACATCTTTGATGAGAGTTTGCATTCATTGAAGTTACCTACTTCAATGTATGCAAAAAGTAAAAAAACAGTAAATTGAGAAAGAAGCTACTGAAATTTACTTTTTCATTCCTCCCAAGCAAGGGCTCTCCCAACGGACTACCAATTTCCATTAAAAATCACCCGATAGTATTAACGACCACATTTAAAAATTTGATGGGATTTCCACAAAAATTCTGTACCTACATCAAAAAAAGTTTACGTACTCAGCGTCCCTACCCCGAAAATTAAATATTAAATTAAACGGCTATGTACACATGCTATTAATTCCCAGAACTTTCAGATTCAGGTTAACTTTGTTTTAATGAGTTGATTAGTGCTTTATAAGCTTACCTACTACAAAATGGAACACTTTCTGTACATTAACGATTTGCTATAGGTATCATGCCAGTTTTGGAAATCATGTTTCTTTATTTAAAGCTATGATGAGGTCAACCAGGAATTACTAGACAGGAAACCCAGATTTACTGAGAATAGATTGTTATGGCAACTTGGGCAAAGCCCATATGCCCGCAGAGCTTAAGCTGGTCTGTGGACAATTATATAATTGCAAAAAAAAATGTATAATTTGTATTATTTATTATGCCATCAGATCATAAGTTTCTTCTATAACGAGAGCTCCGTCCAAGAATATCAAGATATTCTAAACGGCTAATGGGCGTACCCAGCATTTTTAAGGGGTGGGGCAGAAGTAAATAAACTAAGTTGTAGGAAATTAAAAATGCTTTTTATTTACTGACTGAAACGTTTTATTGACTGCACTACACCTTATTTCAATAATAACCTGCGACGGTTCTGGCTAAATCTAGCTAAAATTTCGTTTTCAAATGTATGTTGTGCTTCCAGATCCCTCTTTCATTGTTGAGCTTAACCAAGTTTTTATTTTAATGTGAAAAATGTTAAAGTACCCAAATAAATATTTGATTTCCTAAAAATGTTTAGCTCTGGTCAGAGAGCAGGGTGGGGCAAGTGCCCCACCGTGGGTACGCCCATGAAATGGCATGATCACCACAAGCCAGAAGAAGACGACGAAGATTTACTGGATATAAAACAGCGCCTCACGTAATAAAATGAATCTGCGTGTCTTGCAGCTGCAAGCAGCGGTAACAAGATTAGGTCTCAAGCTATATATCCGCTCTAAACACGGACACGCCACACGTGTTCAGAATCCAACTTCATGAGAAATTGAATATTCTATTACATTGCGCAGCAGACCTCCCGAGCTGAAATACACCTTAGAGATTTAACTTCCATGTAAAAACTGACAGAGGCTATGATTACAAAGTACTGTATGATTTTTATATTACGTTGCCCCAGTAACTGTTAATATAGTTACGTATTTAAATGGCTACATAAAGGTCATTTAGCAGCAACAGTTCTTACAATATTGACTCGTTAACTGCACAAAGCTTAGCAAACAACATTATTTTCAGAATGACCGACGCTGTTTGTTCATACGGTTCTGAGTTTCATAATAACACATTTTACGGAGTTTGACATTGAAATTATAGATGAGACCTGCCAACAACATCGTTTGTGCTAAGTAATCTTTTGTAGCTCGAAGTGGAGTCGAAATAAGAAGAATACAAAAACACATAAAGATTACAATGGATTATGTCTGTTTAATGTCATATTCATCATTCATTGTTTTATATCATTGTATTTTTAGTAAAGATCAATGCGGTAGTGTTTTTTGGTACAGAAAAGTTAAAATAACTTCCTAAGTTATCTATTTTAATAAATATAACATTTATTTCAGTTTTGTGGCAAGGATTTACGTCAACGAACACTTACAAAAGCGGAGCGAGTGTCCATGTTCACAATTGCAAAGCCACTTCCGTCGCTCGCGGACCACTTTTCCGTGTATTTAAATGTTTTCAACCGATTCATTTTATTCGCCACAAAGCCTACAACTAACGGAATATAATATTAGAAGTAAATACGTAATAGTTACATAAACATAAATGTCACGCGTAACGGTTAGTTAACATAGTTTTAACACTACTCATATTTGGAACTTGAAGTACACAAACAATTTGTAACACACCATAAAGATAATTTCAGTTTGGCGGAAGTGTGCGGTATTTCCGTTGATTTTGTCGAAAAAAACTGAAGCCTTAGGGGTTGTGGTTAATTATTCGATGGCCATTTCCAATTAAACTGGGGTAAAACTGAAAGAAATCATAGAGTTACAGAAAAATCTCGCTTTCAGCTACAAAAGAAAAATCTGAAAGCCCCTGCCCTGTTATTGAACAAGCTTCCTCTTGCGAAATCTAATTTCCCTGTGCATTGTTACGAGATTTTCTCGTTGGTACTTAAACAAGGGACTTGTAATATTAATATTTTAGCTGTTTTATGGAGCACTAGATAGTTCATGCGCGGGTACAGGAGCTGGGCTGCGATCGGGCGGCCCCGGGCTGCCGGAGCGCCCTACTTACGTCCAACTGGGTCAAGTGTACATGGTCTCCACTGAAAACCCTGCGTCATCACATCGGGAAATTTGGCAACAGTGTAGCACACACTTTAGCGGTATTCCATTCATTAGCCTACTAGAAAAATTACTTTTAAATCTACAATTTTACTTGGTTCTAAACAGTTTTCAGTATTTGTTTTTTTTTTTAGATTGTGTTTAAAATTCAGGAGTGAATGTAACAGCTACATATTATTATTGTAAGCGTTATCTATCAACCGCAATATGTAACCGCTTACAACATTATGTAGGTACTCATTCAAAGGGAAAATTCATCATAACGAGTACCTAATAAAAGTTGCGTAAATAAATATGTACTTATATTAGTTAATACAACGAGGAAAATGAATAGCCTTTGGTCAATTTATTGTTATGATCTACCCAAGTACCAGTAAGGCGGCAGTATACGGCTTGAACAAAATATAAAGCAGCTTCAATTATTGTAGGGTAATGTCTAAAAATAGGACTTGAGGATCGAAAAAAAAGAGAATTTGTGTAAAAGCGCACAGGATCAAATTGACTTTTAAAGATAGCAAGTAATTAACACTCGCTGTGTTTCAGCTGTAGGTAATCACACAATTGACCACTTGAGCAAACAATTATATATAATTCTGCTCTTTAATTTCGCACTTCATAATCGGGAGTAAAACGTTGTAATTAGATTAATTATCAAGAAGGAAAGCTTTCTAAATTCGCCACTTAATATTGCAAGTTTATACCTAATGCCACGTACTACGTCCAAGTATTTTTATGTTTAAACGTCTCGTAAATAAGAAATATATTACCGATGGCCATATTGAGATAACCCAGCTGCTTCAGCCAAAGATACAAACGACCGCTCATAAACTTAACATATTGCAATTTTTAGAACGATGTGTCATTATACCTTAGTCATTTCTTTGTTTATTGGTAACATTCGGTACGACTTAGTTGATATTCGTATCATGTGGGTCACACTCATCGTAACTCCAATTTATAGCTAGTTTTTAAATTTACTAAATCTACTTGGACGTAAAAATGGTAATAAAACGAGAAGGTCAATATTCTAAGTGATACAGATCTAAACGGAATTAATTCACGCTTCATCTATAAACAGTAACGTACATTATGAATCATGGCAACTAGCACATATGTACCGGTGTGAACTTCAAGAATTTTGTTTCAATATCAAACGCCTAATAGGTAATGTGCTAACTAATGCGTACTTCCGAATAAACATTAACTGTTTTGAACTAAACGATCAACAAGTTCAGTAAATATTGTACGAGTTCGCAAAGCTATAAGATCTACTTATGTTCTTTGAAGTCAAAGCTTTCAATAAATACAGAAGTATATTACATACTTCGGTACCGTGTAGGTACAGTGACGAGCACCAATATGTATACACTTTCCTAAATTTAAAAGTAATTTACGCGAGGAATAACGATTGTAACTTGAGATAGGATCTTTTTCATAAAAATATGAGTTCCAAAATACTATATTCTTAACAATATGAAATTTTAATCAAAACAGTAGCTGAAAAACACTTTTAAAAGTTGTTAAGTGTTTACATATTGGTGCTCGTGACTGTACACGAACCTTACAAAAGCTCTGAATTTTCTTGGAAAATTTTCAGGAAAACGTTTGTGTATTTCTACAAAGGAACGACATTAAAACCAAATGTAGATACCTCCATATGTCTTCTTTATATAAGCCCGAATGTAAACCAAGAAAATAACACCCCAGTCTAGAAGTTAATTGAATTAATTAAGTGGCTAATGCCTCTGTAACACGAGCTTTACAAATTTAAGCTCGTTTTAGTAATTCAGGCTCATTTCGTAAGCTAACAAATTATAATCGAATTGTTTACTGAAATAAGTCCGCAGAAAGTTTAAATCGTCTCAATACTTGTATTTTATTTAGATAGAAAAAGTTAATAAAACTTATCAATCGTAATTTCATTGAAATACATTCTCTTTACAACTTTAGGTTTTTATAAAACAGATGATTGTTATTCTCTCTATAAAATTGTTCTCCTAAGCTCATTGATACACAAAGTTACTCGATTAAGTCTCAGCTAGCGCTTTTCAGGACACATGACGGCAAATAATATACTTAGAGGCAGCATCCTTTTCGCAATTCTTGTGGGACCTGACATTTACGTCCACGATCACTTAGAAATAAACGACTTCCGTCCTAAGCTTTTGATATAATGATTATGTAAAAGTACTCACTTAATTTGAACAGCACAAGTCGCGCTCTCGATCACCGTTACAATAGAACATCAAACAACATACTGCGAGAAACTTTCGGAGCGATGGGCTTATAAACCCATATATTAATCATTACATTTACTTGAAAGGAAACTTTTCTGGATCGAATTCACATAAAACTGAACTAAACATTTCCATGGCAAGTTACCATAAAATAAATTCGTCCATGATGACGTATTTTACCGCTGTACCTAATACCATCTAGCACAGTCATCGGTATGTACATAGTTCATTGAATTAAGTACATGTACACTTGAATTATTCACTAATAAACGATAATTGTTTACATCACGGAAAATAATTAATTCGGTCTTAGTCCATGAATGGTTAATCTACGAGAATTAGAATATTCCATTCATAGCTGAGTAAAGCCAATGAAATCATGCATACGCAATAAAAAATTGAAAAGCTTTCCAGAATTAGAAGCATCAAAGGCATAAGAGGTCCTTACTCATAATGTATATTACAGAACTGAGCACTAAAGAAGGGTTTTTAAAAATCATCCACTCAATGGAAATAGCGGGACAAGAGCTCTTGGAAAGACTTGAAGGAGGCCTTTGCCCAGCAGTGGGACAGAAAAATGGGAAATAAATAGGGAAGATTCGTAATTTGGTCCTCTACTTTTGCCTATGGAAGACTATGCTTGGTAGTCAATAATGTCTTCTTGATTGCATTTAAATATTAAATGAACAGTATTTCCACTAAGGAAATGATTTTCATTTACTTTTATTCTTCTTCAATAGCTATCCGTGATATGCTTCAATAGTTTTAAAGAACTCGATTATGGAAATTGCTACCAATTTTCCATTAAAAATAAGGTTCAACTGTTAGGTTTCCTTACTTATGTCTATTTAATTTTATTCATTATGATGATAAGTATTTCCTTGTTCTGTTAATGATTATTATTAGTTCATCATTTGGTTTTCCTTTCCACGATATCGAGCTATAATTTTACAAAATATGAAACAATATTAGGGCTAAATTAGCTCCTCAGAAATGCATTATAAATTTAATAGATATTATAAACTAAATACACAACTTATAGTATAGTCTAATAATAGTAAAGTATAAACCTTTTTTTTTTCTTGGATTTAAAAATGGTGTCGTACATATAAAGAGTGTAAACAGACCCTTCACATATCCGAAAGGCACTTGTTCTCCCCGTCTGTTCGATTTTTTTTTTTTTCTAAACCATACCTGGGAACCTTCTCGTTACGGGGATATTGGGGGTCAAAGTCCCAACTTTTTCACAATTTTTAAATTCATGTTTTTAATGTAAGATTTTTGCTTTACACACCTCCACGACCCCCGTACTGTTCAATTCATCCATCAGCACAATGCTTTGACTGCTTTTCATCGAATCCTACCGTAAAACGTCATTTTTGAAAGTCGATTCCCAGCAATAATTTTTGCGTAAAGTTACTTAGTTTGATGTACAGAATGCTTGGTTGACGGCTATGTGAAGGGTCTGTTTACACCCTGTATATTGGAGGGTAACTTCTAGTCCTCTTTTCAAGAAGTCAATACGGTACTTGAGGTAACATTGACATTAAAAAACCAGCAAAGCTTTTAGTAAGATTACTGAAAGGGTACAATTTCTAAGAGAGAAAATTGTAAAAGTACTGGTAAGCCTTCTTCGCCCTGCTGATACTTTTATGGCATGCTCTCATAGTCATATATCAAAAAGGAAAAGGTTTTTTACCACTTATTTGAAAAGAAGAAAAACCGGCCAAGTGCGAAAGGGTTCTTTCCGTACCACTGGACAATATTTACACAAAAAACTTTATTTTATTTTAATTATAATATGGGCCATACACACTATGAAAATTTCTGGTGTCTAGCTTTCAGTTCAAAAGATATTGCCACACGGATTGGCAGAAAGACAGCTGAATTTTTGTAATAGCAGGCACCCTTTTGGTACGAAACCTAAAAAGATACAAATAATTAGGCAGCCATTTTTACAAAAGTTCAAATACTTGATCTCCAGACATGATTAGCCGCTGTATTACGCATTATTTTTCCCAATATCAATGTCGATCCAAAGTAAGCTTAGTCATAATGTTGTTATGTTATAATCGGCGTACAAACCGCAGCTAATTATATTAATAGTGCGAAACATAGCAAGGTTGTGTCGGTATCCACAGTAAAGGCTGACGGGACTGTTTGCAGCTAATAAACCTATTCTGTTGTGGTTACTCGTTATTATTTATTTCCTTTTTACCCGACTGTGCGACGCAAAGGAGGGAGGTAATGTGTTTATCAGCCTGTGTATGTATGTTTGTTCCTTTAGGCGCTCTAGAGACCAAACGCGTCGTCCGATTTTGATGATTCTTACGGCAATCGATTTATCTTTATCTTGCTGCTGTTATCACAGCATTGGATAGGTATTTAAAAAATCATCTTTATGTTTATCTTATCATTTTTCATTTCGAATGACCATTTAATATATAACGATTTTAAGTTAATGAGCAATCATTATCACTTAAATTTACAATACAGCTGATTATAAGAAAGCTGTGATAAAGTTCATATAATCGGATAATAAGTAGGTTTTATTAACGTGAAAAAAGGTGATTACAAACATACGTATAGATATGCAACTTATACTAATATGTGCCTATGTTCGAAATGACAAATAGTATAAAAACTGAAAAATCAATAAGTTACATCGTCTGCGAAATCTAAAAAAAGATATAATTATAATATAGATATGCAACTTATACCTAATATGTGCCTATGCTCGAAATGACAAATAGTATAAAAAGTGAAATCAAAAATTTACATCGTCTGCGAAATCTTTCACAAAAACTAAACAACCCGACTAAGTTAAAAAACTGAAAAGCAAATAACAAGCACATTTGGCAGCAGGCAGGATTAAAAAGGGATTCCATTTGAATATAAAGTTATTAAAATATGGAAACTGTATGGGTCTTTTCATTGTGTACCCATAAGATCATTATGGGTACCTACACGATGTATGAAAGGCTAGGAAAACTTCTATTTCATAGTACTTTGGTTACTGAGGAGGGATACAAGGAAAACCAGAAGTTTGCCTAACAGTTGACTACCTAGGTCGTAGTGGCATGGTCGGTGACGTAAATGTTGCTGAAATAACTATCCCTAAACCTAATTCATGGAATATGTATAAGTGCTGGTTTCTTTAACATACTGGGTGTAAACAGACCCTTCACATAGCCGTCAACCAAGCATTCTGTATCTGTACATCAAACTAAGTAACTTTACGCAAAAAATATTGCTGGGAATCGACTTTTTTTTTGGGGTGTCAAATCACATTTCACGGTAGGACTCGATGGAAAGCACTCAAAGCATTGTGCTGATGGATGGATTGAATAGTACGGGGGTCGTAGAGGTGTGTAAAAACATGTATTTAAAAAAAAACTTGTTAAAAAGTTAGAACTTTGACCCCCAATATCTCCATAACTAGAAGGTTCCCAGGTATGGTCTAGAACAAAAAAATGATCGCAAAGACGGGGAGAACAAGTGCCTTTCGGCTACGTTAAGGGTCTATTTACACACTTTATTTTTAACAGGGAATACGGTTTTCATTTATTTTCCTTAGTAACACATCAATATTTCAAAGCAAAAGCTTCATCCGCGTACTTAACAAGCGTCGTCCCTACCGACGTCTGTGACGCTTCGCCATACTGAGTTCATTACACAGTACGCCTGAAATAATCATATTTACTGACTCGAGTGTTCTCACGCGCTACTGATTGATCCTACGCATTATGTTTGACTTCATTCACTTTATACTTTTACCGGGAGTAAACTTTACCCGCAAATAATTCAGTAGATTAAGATTCATGTGCGTGTGTGTGTGTATGTGTTTGTCATGGGGGCTTGTGACAGTGCAGTGGTGAGACGGCCCACTCACATCGTGTTTTCAAGACTGTCAAACAGTACTGAGACAGGAGACAGTGCAAAGCTGAGACAAGAGAGTATCAGAGACAGCACAGTGTTGAGACGGGAGACAGTACAATGCTGAGACCAGTGGTGAGACAGTACTTAGTACAGTGGTGAGACAGGAGACAGTGTATTCAAGACAGTACTGTTTTAGGACAGTGTTCTGAGAAATCAAGGTAGGTACCGCGTTGAGACAGTGGTCGTTGTAAGGGATGACTAACAGTTTCCTACGAGTCATGATAATCGTGGTCATCAACATCATCATCTGCCTAGCCTTTTCCCAACTATGTTGGGGTCGGCTTCCAGTCTAACCGGATGCAGCTGAATATCAATATTTTACATGGAGCGACTGCCTATCTGACCTCCACAATCCAGTTAGTACTGGGTAACAAGATACCCCTTGGTAAGACTGGTCAATTTGTAACATTCCCATAGCATACTTTCCAACACACCTATTGTACCTTTGCCGAAGGGAAAATCTCTTTGAGCTAAAAATAAATTCCCCTTTACCTACTCGACTACTCAATGGCTCTATTCATGGGTGAAAACATTCGTCGTGGAAATGATTTGTTGATATCAATTTACCACGTCAACCTCGCATATTGAATCTCCGAGTCTTCGCGCGTTTAATATCGATCATTCTCTTCATAAGCGAGTGCATTCTGCATCATACACATACTGATTATTACAAATTCTTGGAACGTTTCAATGAATGTTGCTACTTCAAGTGTGATTCAAATGATTTGCGTTTTGGAGATGTGCCAATAAGAGTAATCGAACAAAAATATGAATAATCGTAAGGTTCTAATGAACTGGGTATTAATAAACTGTTTTGTCATGTCGCAACGTGTGGGAAATTGAGTTTTTCTATGGAGTTCTCAGATGTTAGTGATGCCAAATTGTCATGATTCAGGATTTCGGTGAAATATTGTGCTGAAAAAAAATGTGTTTCCGTTTTATTTTACAGAATGTAAAATGTAATGAATGAATGAATGTGTAATGTTTTCGTTTGTTTTTTTCAATTTACAAAATTACCCAGTGACGTTGAATTTGGTGATTCTTTCTTTTTGTAAGATATTATTTACATCACAAAGAAAATCCTGACGGGAATTTTCAGAATCAATTTCTCTACTGTACACTATGTAGTCCACAAAGTGGACTAGACTTTGTAGCGTGGTTCTAGATACTAACGCAGGTACCTAATATCGAACCAAAATATATCGCAATCGCGAATCATTGATATACGTAGGTAGGTAAATAGGTACATAAAACATGGACAAAGTAAGCCTCAACAAGTGTGCACCAAGTATGTACCAGCCATTGATAATAAGAAGCACGACACCTGATAAACTATTTCATAAAACCTACGTCTATGTGTAATTAGGTGTTCGCTTATAATACACACCTTGACAACAGCCGCACATTCACTCAGGTATTTTCATTACAAACATGAAACATGTTGGTTATCCCTGCCATTTCACGCCCACTTTTCACTACATTATCATGGACTGGATAACTTTCAGGCATTCACTATGAAACAAAAGTCAGCCAAAGCTTTAAACACAACAAAACAAAATTTTATTACCTGTTGTGATGTGCGCTGATCTGTCAAACAGCAGGAAACTGTTCACATTTCAGTGGTGAATCATAAGTGCCGATGGAAACCTTCTCCGCCCCGACACCTTACTTCAATACTGCACTTCACCGAATACGAAATAGTACTTGATTGTATGTTATATTAAATGATTTGTTACATTTGTGTTGTCGACACTTGGGAGCACGTCGTGTTGTGCGTGTGGTGGGTATTGTATTGTGAGGCAGGGTGCCCGGGGCGCACCGGCGCGCGCCGCCCGCCCTGCGCGACCTCGCCCGGTAAGCGCGGCGAGCGATCCGCGTTCAGCGGAGCGAGCGATGCGAGCTGTGTGACTCCGTAGCGTCTCGCATGCTAATATTAGCAGCGGATTTTTGCGCGGACTGGAGAGGCGCGCTCACGCCGAACCTCCGATGATAAGTGGTCGCTGGCGAGCGCTGGGCAGCCGCCGCCTTGCAGCGCGCATGCGCCGCGCACACATCACAACAAACAGTAGCCGCTAAACTTACATAGTAACCAGACATTATTGACTAAATGACTATAAGCTCAACGCGAGCTTTATGAACGCATCATGAGGTTTCACCTGCCATCTTTACACCTGACCTCTCGCTGCAACTGCATCTTATTTACCTAAGAAGGTAGATTTACGAATACTAAGGTAGGTATAATAAGAATAGGTATAATAATAATTAGAAATACCTGGGCTTATTAATAGTTGTCCACTAAATTCATATTCACATTTCTGAAGAGCCCGAGAGATCGATCCCCTGCGGCGTGCGTTTAGTATAACGAATAGATGTGCTCTGTGCAGTTTTTCAGTTCACAACAGATATTCAGGTTGATATTTTTAAGTTAAGAACCAGCATACAAATTAGATTAACGTTGAGTCAATCAATAGTCACAAAAATAAGTAAATTTAAAAAAAAATATGATATTTCAAAAGCTCCAAACTAGATAGGTATAATTTTAAACACAAATTGAAGCCTCACTCACCTGATTTTCATGATCTTCATTTAATTGTTTTTTGCTTACCGTACAACTAATTTAAAACAAAAACATACAGACAAGGTGTAGGAATAATGAAGGAAGTTAGCAACAACCAACCATTGTTACTAACTACAGTCCATCGAATAGAGTCTGTTGCTTCTGCCATACAAGCTTCATGAAAGGGATTAAACAGTCGCCTACAAATGGTTAACCGCATTTCTAAGATATTAACCCAGAAAGTACTTCTGGATGCCAGAAAATAGCCCGCCACCTAGCAGTAGCGAAGGGTCAGTTTTTGTAAGAGGTAAGCCGGAGTACAAATCTTTAATGTCATTTTATTATTTATTTATAGAATACTGACTGTGCCATTTTTCTAAGGGAATCCGGTGGGAATCGAGTTGTATGGAACCTTCGCCACTGCCACCTAGTGATATTTGTTTGTAAGTCCGTCTCAGAACACACGCCAAAATCTGCCGACTTCATAAAAACAAATTAGGTCAAAATTGGTAAAAGAATGAAACGTGTCGGTAATACAAAAGCGATCACCGTAACCGTACAATGTAAACATGACCTTACTTTACTTAATAACAATATTTCTAAGAAAGAACTAATGGTTATAAATAGCTTCCTTGTTTTCGTAAAAGGAACCCAAAGTTACTTAGAAAAATGCTTCTGTTACATGATGAATAGATGAATGAGTCGGTGTAAACAAAATCTACCGTGGTTTTGGAGCACGTAGTAAGTTATAGTAAGTTACGATACAACCGAGGCCAGAGTATAAAATAAAATAGAGTTCTATGATCGTGTCTTATAGGTAGTTCTCCGTAAGAATTTTCATCACTTTTCACACAAGTGCCATAAAAGGCAAGTAGGGGCATATGAGCTGATCTTTGGGTTGCCAGTCTTTATGAGGCATCTTATAATTTTGGCAATCTCTCCTGAAACTTCAAAATAGTGAATCTACGTTTAGCTCCACAAAGATAATGCACCTACGTTACTGAGCAACTTGTTAAAGATTTCTGAATTTGTCTCTTTAATGTATATGGAAAATACAAGAAAATAATCTGTTTTTGACTGTAAAATTCAACTAAATACAAGGTTTCAAGGTTTAGGTCTCGAAAAAATTTAACTATTGAAGTATTTTCCAACATAACTGTATCATTACATTTTATACGCAATGTATCAACTCCTCACAGTTTTGTCAACCACAACAAGACTGTATCAAAACTCTAAATTCGCCTCTTCAATACATACTCCCTAGCCACGCCGGTTGTAGTACACGGGGAGCGCGTGCGCGGCGTGCGCCGTCACTGACTCACGCGCAATTTAAAATTATAACAATAACATTGTAGGACGTTCACATTGTGCTCGAGGTTCTAATCTCGACGCTTATTAGTCTCTTTTATTCACAACTACTACATTTACATTAACGTTTTTCAATATGTTTGAAATAATTTGACCGCTAACTAATTCCGGTTTCCATTTTGTTTGTCAAAGGTTGTTCCGGTGTGCGGAATATGAAGTACTGTTAAACGTGATTAATAGACATAGTAAACAACAATTCCTTTTACATAAATGTTACAAGTTAGTTTTAAGTTAGGCGTGTTTTTATGAATGACATGAAGACATTCGTCATGGTAGGACTGAGAGACTGTGCCTGCGCATATGTGTTACGAACATCGAATTTTAAAGTTAAGTATTTACTGTTAATGCTTCTTTTTAACTAAGTTGACATGTATGATGTCTCTTTTACATTCTTTTGTGCACTTTGAAATTATTTAAAGTCTTTTGACCTCAACTGAAACCTGAAAAAGTACGTCTACCTTGTAAATATGCGCATGTTTGGACAAGCATTTAATCCCATACTGGACCATATATTTATGTACCTATGCCTATTAAACAAATGAAGCAATGGCACTGTATGTAAAATAATATTTGTTCATAACTTTATCTAATCTGTTCCTACTGCGGCTGTAATTACTCGGCAAACATTATTGTTTTAGTGTAATCCTTACTAACCACCAGCATAATGGGTATCTACTTCATGAATTAAGTAAATTGGCCAAGGACTCTTTCTGAAAAAATTTTAACGGTCATGCTATCGGTTAACTATCTATTTAATTGAGATTGAGGAGTCCGAGGGTGAACTTTGAAACTTATTTGTATGAAATATATGTATACAGCCGGCAACACATTTTGATAAGCATTACCTTATTGGTGAAGTTCTTCAGAAAGGTCAGATGCGTATGACTCGCAACCGTACGTGTTCGTGTATGAACAGAAGGATGTAGGTGTGAACGTGGCCAAAGCTAAAGGACTATGTGGCGGTCTGTTGTTTCTGCCTGCCCCCGTCTAAGTGTGTATGCATATTGGATGGAATAAAATTAAAGCGCCTCAAAAACTTAGTTACCTGTAACCTACCGAAGTGTTCGCGTGAGAGCTATGCTGTCTTCGTGTCTTTTTAACATTTGTCAATCCCTAGTAGGGAGGTACCTACTACCTACCTATCGCCTGAAACTTTAGCAATTTTCAACAGGATTGAAATCAGCAATCAGCCTCGAGCAGCCGTGGTGATTACCATTTGTGCCTTCTCTTATTGAGAAGAGGTGTTTATTCTGCAGTAGGATGCCAAATCAGAGGCCCATGGGCGACAAACACTCTGACACCAGGTAAGGCACTAACCACACGATAAAGAAAGAAGTAGGATGATAACAGGCTGGTATTCTTTCA
The DNA here is from genome assembly GCA_963082995.1 of Noctua comes. Classification (NCBI taxonomy): domain Eukaryota; kingdom Metazoa; phylum Arthropoda; class Insecta; order Lepidoptera; family Noctuidae; genus Noctua; species Noctua comes. The sequence continues at coordinate 11,139,983 of OY720281.1, read as the reverse complement.
CACCAAGATAATAATTATAACCTACAATCGGCTATGTTATTTTTGGGCAAACTTGCGTCAAGCATTTTTACGACCACGCTCTTCTTTATCCAAAAAGAGTAGGAGGTGGCCTTTTGTTAGTCATAGGAACAAAAACAAACAACAAAAGTACTCCTTGTTATAATACTTATTTTTAGATATTACTTAGTTTTTGACCTACCACGACCATTATCAGGATACCTAGGGGTGATTCATATCATCGTTTTCGTCGGTAACGACTTGCGATGAATAACGTATCTCCATAACTTTTTCAGTTAAGTATGTATGTAGTATTATCTTAAATCCGACAACTTAGCTTATTTACCCATATAAAGATGCTTAAAAATGACGTCAGAGCTTTGTACAATACAAAGCTGACGTAATTTTGAAGCATCAAATATCTAAAAATCTCGTTTGCTCTCTGTACACGCAAAGCTGAAAAGCAGTGTAGGTAGGCATAATACCTATAGTTAGTGTAGGTATCGAATAATTATTTTAGGTCTGTATTAAAAAAAAAAACAATTGTTTGTTGTTGTGTTTAATCTACTTTTGTTGCTGACTGTGGCAGTAGGTCTATCAGTCTATCTACTTGGTGTACGTACAGTCAACCGCACGTCCATGGTAATAAAGTTTGTCTTTAGCAGCGCAGTTAATTCCTAGCGGTACCTAAGGGGCTTTTCCTAATTCAAGTACGAGACAGTAGGTGCTCACCTACATTATGTTATCTTCGCAGTCATTGAGGGGCCCATCTTAATTCTTAGCGTTTCGCTGGCAGTCTAAATTGTTTCGGTCCAGAATTCGGCTCCCAATTTGACACCTTCAGTAGCCTATAATGTACAGATCGAATTCGAATCAATCCTTGGGTTTTCCTTCTTTCGTTCAACCTAGACTGAAGTCTGTTTTGAGACTTCCAGGTGAATGTTTCACGATTGAAAATACTAACACACATGTACATAACAATATCTAGTTCACTACCGTCAACCAAGCATGTTTTACATCAAACTAAGTAAAGTAACCTCACGCAAAAATTATTGCTGGCAATCGACTTTATTTTTGGGGTGAAAAATCACGTTTTACGGTAGGACTCGATGAAAAGCACTCATAGCATTGTGCTGATGGATGTATTAAATAGAACGAGGGTCGTGGAGGTGTGTAAAGTAAAAATCTTACATTAAAAACATGTATTTTTTTAAAAAGTTGGGAAAAAGTTGGAACTTTGACCTCCAATATCTAGGTATGGTCTAGAACAAAAAAATGATCGCAAAGACGGGGAGAATAAGTGGCTTTCGGTTATGTTAAGGGTCTATTTACACCCTTTAAACAGTCTTGAGGAATCTTGCCCTCTCGCGATGATTATGAAGTGAAGATAGAAAAAGCTGCAGCCCAAAAATCATGGTTGTGAGCATTCTAAGGGATAATATCTAAGAGATGGAAATCTAAAAGATGGATATGGCAAAGGAATTTAAGTGGATAGGTGTCTACGCCCAACGACATTACAATGTTATAAGTATGTAGTAGGTTTCTTAAAAATAAAAACAGTATGAAATCTAAACTTACAACAGCCTAAAACATAATATCAAAAAACTCCTCCTCAGTGTTGAGAACCGGTAATGTGCCCAAGAGACTCGCGGAATTGTCACGTTGTATGGCAATGCTTAGCCTCTGGTTAAGGTAAAAGCCAGCCCTTGGGCGACGGGAATCGTCAACTAAACGATTGGATATTTCCTCGAAACGGCTGTGAGCACTCGGGCCTCACCGCCCGAGGGTTTTAGCTCCAAACGGCTCGAAACTATAGTTAGGTACCCGTAAGAGCACTATATTTATGCCGCTTGAGGTTCTCCGCAGCCGCCGCAGAAGCGAGCGCCACAACACGCTGAGCTGGGAAGATGGAATGACGCAAGAGTATTGACACAAGTTGCGTTGCACACTAAAGGCCTTCAACTAACTCGACGGATTTTCTCATTTAAATGCGTGTCGTGCTAGACCACCCGCACTTCGGCTGCAGGATAGGTCGTGGCAGGACGGCCACGACCTGTCCTCAGCCAGTAACAATTCGAATCTCTCATAATATGGAAAACCTATATGTAGTTCAGCTAATAATGAAATTTACCTGTAGTTTGTATTGTCGAGATACGATAATTAACCTCGAAAACTGTTTTTAAATATCTAAACGAAAACGGTCATAGAATTAAGCTCACTGCTGAGCATGAGGTTTTGGGTTCGATTCCCAGGTCGGGTAAAGTGTTTTAGGAATTTCCAAGGGAATTTCTCAGTGGCAGCCACGTAATCTGGATTTGTGCCCGGTAGATGGTAATAGGATCGCCCCCTATTACATGGGACTTAACCATAACTAGCGAAATGTGAGTATACAATGAAATATACCTCTGCCTAACTCTCCGGGGATTACAAGCGTGAAGTTATGTTATGATTTTATGAGAGTCCTAACTAAATTAACCATAATTCATCATACGTTAAGAGAACTTAGCTGAATCTTCATTAACTCAAAGGTTTTTCTTTAACCATTAAGACAGAGATGCCCATCGTTTACCTAGGTATGTTTAAACTTCTGGGCAACAAGTTTTGTGTATATCCTATTTATTTTTGTAATTGATGGTTATCTTCAATCGTGTATGTCTGAGTCGGCCAGCCAGTGCAGAACTTTGAGCTAGGTGTAGAATAACAATGATTTTTTTGCTTTTGAGTGACAATGACAAGAAGGCGCTGTTGGTAAAGTGCTGCATTGTTGTTTTTGGCGCATGGCCATTGTCAGAACTAACGCCGCAATATCTTTTTTTTTTTTTCAAATAATTTCCTCGCTCTGTTTCACAAATGTTTACCAACAGCGCTCCTGAGACTTCTGACAGTTTCATTCAAGCGCCAAAAGTACTTAAGGAACTATACATCATCATCATCCATCCACAGCCTGACTTCACCCACTGCTCGGTATTGGCCTCTCTTTGCTTGAGCCATGACAAAGTCCCCGATCTTGTGCCAGCCTCATCCAGGATATTTCCGCGATGGCAACAATGTCGTTAGCCCATCTCGCAGCCGTACGACCAACACTTCTCTTTCCAGCAGCACTATCATCATCACTGAAATTGTTTGACGTTAATTGATATTGAGTTGAGGCCGGGACGTTTGCTGTCTTACGCTGGAAACAGTTCTAAAATGAAATTACATCGTTTTCAGCTACTTCATTTCTCATTTAATGATTTTTTTACTAGCAATTCTAGGTACCCTGTCAAGTGTCAAACATCATATTTTGTCTTATGTTATTGTCAGTGTCAAATGAAACTTCAAACTTTTGTTATTTCCTAAAAACGCATTGATTGAATTATTTACATCGTATCTATTATACTTTAATTCATAGGTAATACAATATACAATAGCGAAATATATCTTATTATTATGTAGTGGTTAAACTGCAAACCTTGTCCTAACTATTTTAATAAAGTAATTCACAGTAAAAAGCATTAAAATCACTAGTTTTTGTAACGATTTCTAAGCTTATAAATGCAATATTAAATCATTTAATAATTTGATTACAGTGTTTTCAAGTCATTCCAAGATGTCATCTTTTCAAGACAGGCAAAAAAGCCTCTTCAACCAGTTAAAAGATGCTGAAGATCAGTATGGTTTTTCAAAAACAAACAAAGCAGCACCCCAAGATTACGGCACTATCGACAAATTCACATACAAGAAACTGAAACATGAAATGAAACAATTTCGTGGGAGAGAGAGTATTTACAAGAGGCCTGAAGCTAACCTTCTCGAATGCCTCAGGGCAAAAAGAATTCCAGACCATATCAAGAACCCTCAGAAATACAAGTATTATTCACTTGCCGATGTCACACCAGAACAAATGTCTGATGCCACAAATACTGCCACTGCATTAGCGTCACTTCGTGAAATGGAGGAAAGAGCCGCAGCTGAATCAGCAATGCAAATAGATGTAGATCCAGATGAAGGCATCTTCAAAAAACCTACTTTCCACATGTCATCTGCGCTAAGAAAAGCACCTAAATCAGAAGAAAAGCCTATATTTAAAAACAATAAAATCATAATGCCAGAATATGTTGTAGGAGTCACAAAGAAAAAAGAAAAGAAAGTTATCGTGATCAAAAAAGATAAGTCACAGAAGTCTGAAGATACAGGCACAAAGGTGGAGTTGAAGCTAGATCATCTCTTTGAAGAAGATGAATAATCTTTTTTACTTATCTTCACAATAGTTTTAAGTTTGGTAATTATGACTAATAAATTATAGTAATAAAAAGGCTTACAAATAGTTTGATTTTTCTGCAAGTTGCAGCAACATAGCCCAGACTTCAGGACACTACTTTTATTTTAGTAGTTACATTGGAAGTTATAAAATGCTAAAACTCGTGTGAGTGCACGTAGCAGTGGTGTCCTCATCACACACATGTCCGTGCCATGTAGCACTTCTCATATTTTGCAATGAAGACACGCGAGCGCGCATCTACGTAGTTCTATCATACATTGCATCTGTCTCTCTCTTCTCTCAATAGAAAGCCATAATCTACACAGTCAAAGCTACATTTGTTGCAGCCTAACACTGACACTGAGATTTCTCATCTTCTAGAAAAGGGTCACTAAGGCAGCTCAATAACTCACCACTGACATTGACTGTCTTTCCACATTCAGCATTGCATCCTATTTTGATTTAAATGCCTGCCTACCCTAAGCCCCTTATTATAAAAGGTTTAGTAAGGTCATTAATGAGACTAGAAAATAACAATAAAAGTCGTATTAAATTACTGTTAAATGCTTTATTTACATAAATATAATTAGCACTGTGATATAATTGCGGATTCAGATTTGATTTCCAAGTTCTCTATGGGCGGGAGTTCTGTCTTGCTCTCTGCTGCGAAGGCGCTAAGGTCGCGCATCATGGAGTATGCATCTTCACCGTCAGCATAGTACTTGGGCTCAATCTCTAGTATTTTGAAGCCAAGACTGTTGGTGTATAAGTTCAGTGCTGCTCTGTTGCTTTTTCTCACATGTAGAGATACATACTTAGCCTGAAATGACATGAAGGTAAATAAATGTTTACCCAAAAAAAACACGAGTAAATGTGTTAAAATTTTATAGATTTCACAAAATTACCTGAAAACATTCCACCATAGCAAGTGAAGCTTGGTTCATAAGTTTCTGTGCAAGTCCAAGGCGACGGTGAGACCTCTTCACTGCCAAAGAGGTAATATGTCCATGACGGTTGTCCTCGCCATCTTCTTCCATTTTAGCTAGTACATAGCCTGTAATTATACAAATAAAAAGAATTTTAGTTCTGCACTTAAAATCTGTATAAATATCTATGTATTTTCACATCACCAAGTTTAAGGATCTCATCTTGTAGGCAATTTATAAAAAATCACCATCAGAATTTAGCTTAGAATGCTGTTGCTCATATTCATTTTTTTCAATGAATGCTGTGTTTCTAGAGAGAAGTGCTATTTATTATCAAAGGGCTTAACCTTTGGTATGTCAGAGTGTAAATCCGCACAATCCATAATACTGCTGCAACACGGATCCACGAAAAACAACGTCACGCAATTTGTTTCGGATAACTTTGGTTTAGTTTGTGGATCTGGGATCTCTACCAGGGGAAGTAAGGAGCCCAGCTCATATAAAAAACTATTATTTGTCAAACTAATGACTGATGATGGCTGTTTGTGTATGTAAGTTTAAATTTTTATAAACGCACCCATAATACAGAAGAAATTCCTTGTGTAAGACACGGTCTAAAAAAAAACCCAACTCACCAACAATGTGTCCCTTTTCATCTTCAGCGACATAACTTAGCTGAGGCCATGACAGTCCATGGTAGAAATAGTATTTCATCTGGTAGTTCTCTGGCAAGCACAGTAGGTTGCAGTGCTGCATGTTCATCAGGTCGCTGGGACGAGCACACCGGATGTTCATCTTGAGCTATTCTGAAAACATTTTGGAAAATATATTTTAAAAGTATTTAAGAATGTTTACATATTATTATGAAAAATCTGAAAATAAGAATAGGTTCAATTTCAGAAAAATAGAATTTCATAGATAAAAGATTTCGTCCAGAATCTTCTTTGTTCTTGTTCTAAACATTGCCATGTTTTCAGCAAACATGTTGCAGTAATTACTTACTTTTAAATTATTCTCTTCGAATCTTCCTAGTTTTATTTGGCTGCCTGATCTCAGATGCTGGAGGGCTATCTGACATACCACCTAGCAGCTCACGCACGAATCGGAACTTCGACAAACAACACTTCCACACAATGTACCAACCTGGAACAAAGGACAATAACAATGTCACACATGACAGCACTGGGTAACTTTTGCATCATCGTATTTTTACGATAATCAGTTAGTAACATATACAAATGACAAGCATATTGGGCTACTTACAAAATAACACAAACACAAAAACTAAAATTACGCTACATACGAAGGTTAAAATAGCTAATATCACTTCCTTCATATCTCACTAGGCATAGGTTAATAATTATGAACACGAGGTTAATGCATCCACTTTACCAGAACAATCACTATCTCTTTACTTAAAATTATCAGTCATAAGAAGCGTGTCAGATTTTTAACGTGAGCTATATTTATTGCTCGTGATTTACAGCGCCATTTTGGTTCCTTTAGTGCACTACTTAGGTTCTTTGTAGAAAACCTATTTGCGAAAGGAATTGGTATATCAAAGACATACGAAATTTGCTCGTTGATGTTTATAAAATTGAATTTTACGTACTGTTCAATCTTGTTTTTCTTCAAAATAAAGATTTTTGACCAATATAACCTCTAAATTGTGACACTAATTTATTCGTCCGAAAACAAATAATAGTGCCTCCTTCTTTGCAGCTTTTACAAGATCAGTTCATAAAGCCTCCTATCCATATTATTATCTCTGTTAAAACGAAGTTTCTTATTTGTTATAAAAATGTCTGGTCACCCTATTAGAAAGAAACAAAGGGCTCCGTTATAAATATCTCTCTTGTCACGTTTTCTGGTAGAGTGCTCAATCCAGTTGATTATATTCCATGACTCCACTCATGTAAGTCCATGATGGATAGAGACTGGAAGGGCTGTCAGCTCTTGTTTACCGATGCTTCGAAGCATGGAAGAGACTCATGTGTGGGAGTAGGTGTATACCACTCCCAATATAATATCGATAAAAAAATAAAGCTCCCGCCCGAATCATCTATACAGATGAATAGACCGTAACATTCTCCCGTAAATACTTACGGGAGAATGTTACGGTCTATTCAAAGCTGTCGATTTAAACAGTGGCGGGGCAAGACCAAAATTTTATGTGGGCAAAGTACATTTAGCGAGGCCCGGAATCGGCATCGACTCGGAATTCACATGTATCATTCGAAAGGCCATAATTTCAGGAACAAAATGGTACATAATATTACGTACGAAACAAAACTCCAACAGCTTTCACTTCAACCACAGAAAAAATAAACTGCAAATAATTCACTTGAAATCCCATTGCAGAAAACATTTTTAGTAATCCTATACGAAACAACGCCATCTAGCTTAAAATATCAGAAACTACAATGGCTTTCTGTCAGTACAAGAACGAAGGATGTCGCTGTGTTAGAAAAATAAAAAAAATAAAACAGAGTGCGCGTCAACAAAAAATATAAATTGACCAAAATTGGCCATGTACAGTTTGGAGATTTCGTTCCGGTCCCAATTTTGTCATTGAGTTTTTGAGGTGCGAGGCCCTCGTACCGCGAGGCCGTGGGCGGTGGCCCACGTCGCCTACGCCTTGCGCCGCCTATATAGTGGCGTTAAATTGTTACAGTTTTCTGTTGTATTAAATTCCCCGTATTCTGTAAAATTGTTATAATTTTTATTTAATAACAACTAATCTCCTTTCCATTTTTATAATTTCCCGTTGTAATATTTTATCATTTCGCGAGTTATTGACTCTCACGTTTTGTTATATCAAATAAAATATTGTCAGTGGCAACAAGCACGAACAGTGCAACCAGTGTTGCCACCTTAGCCCTTTTCGGGCTAGATCTAGGACTTTTTACTGAAGGTAAACTCGTTTTCGTGCTTTAGCCCGAAAAGAGCAAACTAGCCCTTTTCAAGCGATACGAAAACTTCACACCGCGATTACCAAGTTATGAAACAATGCGCGCCATGTAGTAGATTTCTTCAGTTCACTTAAGGTGGATGCGCAAGAATGCGTGTGTGTGTGTGTGTGTGTGTGTGTGTGTGTGTGTATGTGCGTGTGTGTGTGGATTTAAATCTTTAATACAACCCTCCAAGTTCATATAATCCCAAAGAGTGACTTTTTCATGAAATAGCTATTGAATGGGGTTATATGAACTTGGAAGGCTGTATTTATGATTTTAGTGATTATAATTCTGTAACTCCATACGTGTTACTGGCGCGATTCATATTTTCATCAACGTACAATCTGACACTGACCTGTAAATTGCAATAAACGTAAGAAAATTTAAAGGAGATCGGGCGGAAGCGGTCCAAGTAGCGTCGGTGAACTAGACCTATATTTTCTTGAAGCTGATGTCAAGAGCATCATTCTTTGTTATGGCGTCAAAAAAATTCCCCTATGGAGAAAAAAGTTATTGATCATTTAAAATGAACTATGTAATCAACGATGGCATTAATTACAAACAGCGTCGGTGATTAAGACATACATCATTTTAAAGGATGTTAGAAGACGGTTATTCTTTGTTAAGAACATAAGCAAATCGCCGCCGGGAGAAAAAAAATAAAGACCATTATGTATAATACAGATAACAAAATCTTCTAATTCAAGAGATACAAGGAGCGCCGGTGATTCAGACTTACATCATTTTATAGCTTGTTAAAAGAGGGTATTTCTTTGTTAAGAACATAAGCAATTCGGCGCCGGGAGAAAAAAGTTAAAGGCCATAATGCACAATTAGTGAAAACAAAATCTCCTAATTCAAGAGATACAACGAGCGTTGGTGATTCAGACACATATCATTTGAAAGCTTGTAAGAAGAAGGTTATTCTTTGTTAAGAACATAAGCAATTCGGCGCCGGGAGAAAAAAGTTAAAGACCATTATGTATAATACAGATAACAAAATCTTCTAATTCAAGAGATGCAAGGAGCGTCGGTGATTCAGACTTACATCGTTTTATAGCTTGTTAAAAGAGGGTATTTCTTTGTTAAGAACATAAGCAATTCGGCGCCGGGAGAAAAAAGTTATAGACCATTATGTATAATACAGATAACAAAATATTCTAATTAAAGAGATACAAGGAGCGTCGGTGATTCAGACACATATCATTTTAAAGCTTGTTAGAAGAGGGTTATTCTTTGTTAAGAACATAAGCAAATCGGTGCCGGGAGAAAAAAGTTAAACGCCATAATGCACAATTAGGGAAAACAAAATCTCCTAATTCAAGAGATACAAGAAGCGTCAGTGATTCAGACACATATCATTTTAAAGCTTGTAAGAAGAAGGTTATTCTTTGTTAAGAACATAAGCAAATCGACGCCGGGAGAAAAAAGTTATAGACCATTATGTATAATACAGATAACAAAATATTCTAATTAAAGAGATACAAGGAGCGTCGGTGATTCAGACACATATCATTTTAAAGCTTGTTAGAAGAGGGTTATTCTTTGTTAAGAACATAAGCAATTCGGCACCGGGAGAAAAAAGTTAAACGCCATAATGCACAATTAGTGAAAACAAAATCTCCTAATTCAAGAGATACAAGGAGCGTCGGTGATTCAGACACATATCATTTTAAAGCTTGTAAGAAGAAGGTTATTTTTTGTTAAGAACATAAGCAATTCAGCGCCGGGAGAAAAAAGTTAAAGACCATTATGTATAATACAGATAACAAAATCTTCTAATTCAAGAGATACAAGGAGCGTCAATGATTATTACTGTACGTGCGTTACCGGTAAATGTACCGTTGTGCACATAATAATGTCTTTATTATGGACTTTGGGCTGGGCACGTCATCAAGAAGAAGTAGGTGCCATCCTGTGCATTTCCTCGACTCTATTGCATATAGTTAATAGTCGAATCATTTCTTCAAGGCCCCTTAGGTTGTGCGGACAACTATCCTCAACTATCCTGTAAGATTACTCTCAAGCAGCTCTAAGGTGTTTGCTGTGTCAAGGATTTGGTAAATGGTTCGCTTTCATCACATGACAACTAATGCGACCAACTGTGAACTTCAGCATACGATGAAACATGTCTGCTTACTCCTTTAAGGATTAAAGTCGTGAAGATTTTGTCTCCAGGATTTAGCAAACAGATCGTTTTCAACTCAAAATAACTAATGCGACCAACTGTGAACTTCGGCAAACGATGAAACTTGTCTACTTACCCCTCTAAGGATTATGGTCGTGAAGGTTACGCTTATGTTTATCAGTGATGAAGTGTTGAAGGCTTCATAATACCTATACTACCCTGTATTGCTTTTTTAATAAAAATGAAGAATTCGATTTACTAAAAGTACCATTTATACCCTTTTTTTTAAAGCGATTTCCATGAGCTTTGGTAATTGAAAAGCATCAAACACAACAAGTGTTTTGAGTATCCTAGAATCAACAAAGCTTCTTGGACCAGAGTCTATAGAAGCTTGCCCGATCTCTTTTCGCGGGCTACCCTTGCGCATCCACCTTAAAGATTTCTTAATTGAGTATATTTTTAATTTTTAACTTAATAATAATTAGATTATATTATACGTTTCAAATAAACAATTTTTATCTCTGCATTTGTATCTATGTTTTTAGCTCCTTCTTCTAGCACCTCTTTTGATGGCAAAATTTGCGAAATCTAGCTCTTTCTAGCTTGGCCCACTGCCCCTTTTCAAAAACCAAGGTGGCAACACTGAGTGCAACGCCAAAAGAAAAAAAAAACAAATAATATTTGATCGGGTTTTTATTGTTTTTTTCTGATCTTGGATTAATTTTTTGTTGGAAATATCATACTAAAAATACTTCTTCATCACAAAAATAATAATGATGGAAGATAATGAGCAGGAAGAACCTACACCTTCTGCTTTCTTGTAAGTAAATCTAAAAATGTAGGTAAAAATATTCCAAAATTTGTGTTTGTGTTGTTTGTGTTAGTTTGTGTTGTATTCTTCAAATTATAGTTGTCTCAGTGATTCAAAGAGAACCTACAATAGTTATAGATAAACATCTTAGTAGCCAACCCTCTTACCTTATTTACAGTCGACACAGGAGTCCTACATTCAGCCCAGAAGAAGTAAAATCGTTAATGAACATAATTGAGAAATATAAAACGATAATATTCAACAAATCAACTACTGCTGCAGCCTGCCATGCTAAAGAGGTTGCATGGCTGAAAATAGCGAAAATATTCAATAGACAGGGTTTTAGCCACAAGAGAAGTGCAGATTGTTTAAAAATAAAATGGGATAATATGAAGAAGAGGGCAAGGACAATGTCTAAGAATCTGTTGGATTCAAGTTACAGTGGGCCTGATGAGATGACCAATCAGATGGTGGCCATGATGTGTGAGGTGGAGAACAGCACTGGGGCTGTGGAGGAACCTGTAGAGTCTGATGGAGATCTCAACGGTAATCAAACTAAAATTAATTTGAGTACTAATGAAATTATTGTAAACAACTTTGTAAAAAACCATGGTTGTCAAGTTGAGCCAATCATATTTAACTTATAATAATTTAACAAGCTATTTGTACCAATCAATACAAAATAATAAAATACCTATGTTGTTATATTTTGCTTAGCTGTCCCTCTTATAATTACAGAAACAGAAAATCACAAAGAATCTACAGAAGCACACTGGGATGCCAATGAAGACAAGGATTCTAATGACTCTTTACTGGGTTTGTAAAAAAACTTTAAATTTATAAGTCTCTGTAACATTTGTTTTTAAGCACTGAAATCAAATTCTAATAATAACTTCTCCATTCATTTGCAGATGATGGTGGTAAGGAAAATGACAGGTAAGGACAATAGTTTTTCTCCTACCAAGAAGAATAATATGAAGACCAAAAAAAAAAAATGAATGTACTAACACTAGTAACGGTCTTACTTGGGCATGATTAACCATTTTTCATGAGGAATATTAATTGGTTTGTTTTGTTTAAGGTACATAAATAGGTCAATGAATTTTTCGCTAAACGAATGCAATTTACTGCTGCAATGCGTACGCCAGGAGAAAAGCATAATATTTTCAAAAACAAACACGTCTAGCTTTAATAAAATGAAAAATCAAGCTTGGGAAAGGGTAAGACAAAAACATTTTTTTTTAGTTCTGTGATAATCTTGATATCTGCTATGATGGAGCAGAAGAAAAGCAAGTGGTTTTACAAAAAACTTTTGTTTTTCAGATAGCAAGTTCTTACAATAAACTAAGTCCACAAAAACGCTCCACTAAAGTTTTGCGGACGAAGTTTACAAATATGAGGAGACTGGTAAAAAGTAGCAAAGTAAAAAAATATTTCAAGCAATTTAACAACAAACACCACAAGCTAGAAGAGTCTGGTAGTGTAAGCATTCTATCTTTTAATATCTGATCTGGTCAATTCTCTGTTCTGATGGCTGTCTCAACTTCTCAAGTCAAATCATAAGCATTTATTTTAAACTAGCTGTTGCCTGCGATGTTTGTCTGCGTGAAATTATTATAAAAATATTACTTCCCTATTTGAAGGGAACAATTTGAAGGGTTTTTTTTTTTTTTTTTTTGATGCACAGGACCCTAATACTTACTACTAAAAAATAGTAGATTATACAAGTGAAAAAAAGGGAATTTAATTCGAGGGACTAAGTTGGATCCCGAGAGCAGCGAAGGATTCTAAATTAGAATCCCGACCGTAGCAAGAAATTCTAGAGCAGAATCCTAAGCGGGACTAGGGATACAAGAACCGAGATATTTTTTTTTTCACGAGTTGTGTACTCTACTTTTTACCATTACTGCGAGAAAATAAATAGAAGTACCTATAGTATTTATATTTGTCGTGGGTTAATAATAACAGCCACTTGGGTCGATCTTTAAGGTTAATCTACTTTATTTTTAGGTATAATAATACTAAAAGATCCTCATATGACTGCTACCGGCAATGTAGCGGTAACATAACCTTAACTTTTCCAAGGGTGTACAGTTAAAAAACTCTGTAGTTAATAGGATAGGTTTATGATGTGAAGAATACGTGACACTTATTTTTGGTCACGGTGGTCTACATGTTAGATTACATCCTTCATTTATCATGAGATTTTAAAGCATACAGGTGATACAGGGCTGTAATATTCACATAGGTGAAGCATGAGCATGTACTCATGTAGCATATTCAAACAACATAATAGTATTTGACAAATTTATTAATCACACTACACATTATTAAACATACCTATGGTTTTATGTAATTGTTGGCTTTTTGTATGAGTCAGTAGTAGTCAGTTTTGTGTGTGTGCTGATGATGGACGACAGCTGCAAACTAGGCAATAGGTTGAATACTTATTCTTTAAAGGGAAAACTTGAAGCCACTGTTACTGAAGATTCTCATTGTTAGGGAATCTGCATGGAAACAAAACAGTATTAAGTACTTATTAATATTTTACAGCAAACTACTGCCGACGACAAGCGTGATCTCCGAACAGTGATTTTTTTTCTTACATATGAACAAAAATCACGTACTATTTTGATTACTACGTAGGACTATGAGCTTAGCTATTTTATTATGCTTAAAAAGTGATTTATATTGCCATGATTTTCATAACTGGCGAAATGTGAGTGTGCTATTACGTACACCTCTGCCTAACCCTTCGGAGATTACAGGTGTGATGTTATGATATTTGTCCGTTTCTAGAAAATTAAATCGGAGCCATTATTTGAGTGCCAGAGCAGTATGGAGGCAGAAAACGACAGTGACGAGGATTACATGGAGCCTGATAATAGCTCGAGTAGTGATGTGAACACCACCATGGACCCTTTGAGCACTGTTCTGAACACTGATTTAGGTATAGGTAAGCAGATGAAAGTTTTATGTTGTTCTGAGCATCTTGGCAGAATGAATATAATGTGTACCTTCATACAATCATGTTTCTTTCTGTTTTAAGTCTATGGTTCTCTCAGACCTTTGTCACAACCACTTTAATTTTCTTAATGCATTTATGCTATTGCAAAGCTAACTCATACTGAATAATTTTGGGTATATAATATTCACACCTGTAAGTAAAATGTACCACAACTAAAGAATACTTCTTCTATTCAATTTCAGGTTCAATTCAACTAGAAAATAAAGAAGTTATAAAATTAAAAATAGAATTATTGAAGTACACCCTGGAAACTGAAAAGGTAAAGCCTACTTTTATGATCTATTTGGGAACTTTTATTTAATAAATCCAAGTGTTTTTTTATATATGGTGACACTTAAACAAGTGATTGTACTCATGATAACAAACAACTTTTCCAAAGAAATATTTTTTTTTAATACTCATTCACTTTTATCACGATAACAGAACAGCGGAGCATTACGGAGCGGGTTTGCGCGGGTGTTCTGCCTATCCATTGTTGCACGGTACGATAGTAATGAGATAGAACGGCGTCATGCGGCTAACAGCTGATAGGTCACAGGCGCGTGCGCGCGAATTCCATACAGCATACATAAGTTGTATAATAGTGAATTAGCTTATGCCCGCGGCTTCGCCCGCGGAGTTAGGGAATTTCCCACGGGATCTTACTTCTGGGAAAATAAGTAATCTATGTATCTATCTATAATACATACATAGATTTACATGTACTTGCTTATAACTTGCAATTATTAGTTTAAAGTTATATCAATTAAATTAGATACGTGAAATATTGATACCTTGGTTTGAGATTGGACATCGGATTTACTGGATTTTATCTAAAGAGTATGTACACAAATTTTCAAGTCAATCGACCCCGAGAGTAAAAAGTTTCACAGAAAATTCAACACCCCATTTCACCCTCTAAGGGATAGGAATTTCGAAAATCTGATACTTACTCTTCACAAAGAATATACCCTTCAATTTTTATATCTCTGGGACCCGCGGTTTGGGTTGTGCGTTGGTATATCAGTCAGCCAGTCAGGACATGGAATTTTAAATTGGGGGATGATTTTGGAAAAACTATGATACACGTATCTCATCATTTTAACTGAAGTATTGTAGACACATTTTCAAGTCAATCGACTCCGAGAATAAAAAGTTTCACATAAAATTCAAAACCCCATTTCACCCTATTAGGGGTGGAATTTCAAAAAACCCTTTCTTAGTGGATACCTACTGTTCACAAAGAGTACACTGTCCAAATTTCATGTCTCTAGGACCAGTGGTTTGGGCTGTGCGTTGATGTATCAGTCAGCCAGTCAGGACATTGAATTTTAAATTGGGGGATGATTTTGGAAAAACTGTGATACACGTATCTCATCATTTTAACTGAAGTATATGTAGACACATTTTCAAGTCAATCGACTCCGAGAATAAAAAGTTTCACATAAAATTCAAAACCCCCATTTCACCCTATTAGGGGTGGAATTTCGAAAAACCCTTTCTTAGTGGATACTTACTCTTCACAAAGAGTACACTGTCCAAATTTCATGTCTCTAGGACCAGTGGTTTGGACTGTGCGTTGATATATAAGTCAGTCAGTCAGTCAGTCAGTCAGTTTTATATGTATAGATGAGTATTTAAAAAAAAATGTTCTTTGGAAAAATTGTTTGTTATCATGAGTACAATCACGTGTTTGAGTATCGGTCACTAATTACCAGTCACCCTATACAACGTGTAACAGAATAAACGCAAGACCTCTCGTGTGGTGTCTCTGACCATGAAACTGAACATCTTTTGTTCTACGAGTTCTTGAAATTCGCAAAAAAAAAAATACTTTCTATAGGAACGGACGCAATCAGCTGATCCACATGTATGGTAAAACTAAAAAAAAAGTTATGAATTTCCAAAAGTCATAGAACAAAAGTTGTTCAGTTTCATGGTCTGAGACACCACACGAGAGGTCTTGCGTTTATTCTGTTACACGTTGTATATGTACATATTTTTAAAATTACAGTTAAATAGAAAAAGGATAGAAGATTTAATACAAGCCGATGCCGCGGAGCGCGAGACTAAAGCTAGAGATAGTTCGCTAAAGCTTCGGGCCGCGAGGCTAGAAGCAATAGCTGCAGAGATGAAGCTACCCCCCATGCACCCCGCGCTTGCCTACACGGAGGAGGAGACGCGAGCGCAGCAATACATTCACCAGTACCACGCTACTTGAAAATGTTGCCATTGACAATTGTTGTTATTTTTCATTTGTGTTTTACTGACAAAAAACAATTTAATTAATACAAGTTGTAAATCTTGGAAGTTGATTGTATTGCATTCGTCAATTTTGGCAGTACTTTTTGGCCGAGAATTGATGTAACCTCCCTGCCGGCGAGTCCGGTACAACCAGTAGGTAGTTAGGTACATAGACGAAGTGGAGTTGCTGACGTATAAGCAGTACTAAGGTTAAGTGTTCGTTCAGAAACGGCGAGAATCGCGTGGGTCCTGTTTTTTTCTAAGCACTCTATGGGCCTAACACGGGGGTTTTCGTTGCCATCTGTATACGCTCTGCAAAGTCAAGTAGCGCAGCTTTTTCAAGCCAGGAAATATGCAGGCGATCTATGAAACGCCGTGTGCGTAAGCCCTAATAATAGCTCAGATAAAAGAAATTATGTAATTAAAAAGTTTAAGATTAGAAAGAATGAAAGAACACTACTACTGTACTGTATTGCTACTATTACTGTATTTTATTTATTTAGAAAGTCATCATATTTTTTTACGTGTAAATAAGTCAAATAAGCCTGATTTATTTTTATAAATACCATAGTTACAAGTAAGTGTGTACCTGTATTATAATGAGAATTAAGCAAACTTGTAATTATTACAAATAAAAGTTATATGGAACTAGCTGACCCGCGCAACTTCGTCTGCGCCACATAAGGGAGAGAGTTAACCTTAAAAAATAGACATGTGATATCGCGGACCTCTTTTTAGATTTTTTTAAGAGGAACGATTTCGTCATACATGGATTGCTGCTTAACTTTAACTGTTTACGCTGAAGCTCTCAAAAGGAATACATTTTCTCACATTTTTCATTGATGGTCTGCTCCTATTTGTTATAAGAGTGATGTTCTACATATAACCTATAGCCTTCCTCGATAAATGGGCTATCCAATACCGAAAGAATTTTTCAAATCGGACCAGTAGTTCTTGAGATTAGCGCGTTCAACCAAACAAACAAACAAACTCTCCAAGTTTGTTTGTTTGGTTTTATAATATTATTAGTATAGATTAAATCTATACATATAAAATTCAAAGTCCTGACTGACTGACTGACTGACTTATATATCAACGCACAGCCCAAACCACAGGTTCTAGAGACATGAAATTTAGACAGTGTACTCTTTGTGAAGAGTAGGTATCCACTAAGAAAGGGTTTTTCGAAATTCCACCCCTAAGAGGGTGAAATGGGGTGTTGAATTTTCTATGAAACTTTTTATTCTTCGAGTCGATTGACTTGAAAATGTGTCTACATATACTTCAGTTAAAATGATGAGACACGTGTATCACAGTTTTTCCAAAATCATCCCCAAATTTAAAATTCAACGTCCTGACTGATACATCAACGCACAGCCCAAACCGCTGGTCCTAGAGACATGAAATTTGGAGAATGTACTCTTTGTGGAGAGTAGGTATCCACTAAGAAAGGGTTTTTTGAAATTCCACCCCTAAGAGGGTGAAATGGGTGTTGAATTTTCTGTGAATCTCTCTCGAGGTCGATTGACTTGAAAATGTGT
This sequence comes from Noctua comes, assembly GCA_963082995.1. Taxonomy (NCBI): domain Eukaryota; kingdom Metazoa; phylum Arthropoda; class Insecta; order Lepidoptera; family Noctuidae; genus Noctua; species Noctua comes. Next base: position 11,122,135 of record OY720281.1, on the reverse strand, counting down.
CTACATATACTTCAGTTAAAATGATGAGATACGTGTATCACAGTTTTTCCGAAATCATCCCCCAATTTAAAATTCAATGTCCTGACTGGCTGATTGATACACCAACGCACAGCCCAAACCGCTGGTCCTAGAGACATTAAATTTGGAGAATGTTCTCTTTGTGGTGAGTAGATATCCACTAAGAAAGGGTTTTTTGAAATTCCACCCCTAATAGGGTGAAATGGGATTTTGAATTTTATGAGAAACTTTTTATTCTCGGAGTCGATTGACTTGAAAATGTGTCTACATATATATTTCAGTTAAAATGATGAGATACGTGTATGTATCACAGTTTTTCCAAAATCATCTCCCAATTTAAAATTCCATGCCCTGACTGGCTGACTGATATACCAACGCACAGCCCAAACCGCGGGTCCCAGAGACATGAAAATTGGAGGGTGTATTCTTTGTGAAGAGTAAGGATCAATTTTTTGAAATTCCTACCCATTAGAGGGCGAAATGGGGTGTTGAATTTTCTGTGAAACTTTTACTTATTATCCCAGAAGTAAGATCCCGTGGGCTATTCCCTAACTCCACGCGGGCATAAGCTAGTATAGAATATATAGTACAGATTCAAATAGGTAACAATTCAATTTCTCGAAAATATTTGCATTAATCGCTAAAATATTGTCCTTATGTTTTTCCAAATAAGGGCTCCCCTCGACAGCCTTGCGTCTTTATCCTTAGACACTCGATCACAGTGTCATACTTCAGCTAGGTCGAAAGTTCCCATCAAGGTGCATGAAATGAGCCGAGACACGATAACGCTGCTGTAAACTGTTGAGGACCTCTTGCAACTGCCTTCCGTTTCCATCGATGATAGTCATATTCCAGCTAGGTTTAAAGTTCTCATCAAGGTGCATGAAATGAGCCCAAACATGATTTTTCAATTTTAAATGGGACCAACTTTGGGATTATAAGCTTTTCACAAAAAAAGAAGCATTTATTTAGTACTTCAATGTAAAAAGTTAATCATGGTCATACATAATTTATAAAAAATATAGGTACCTATATAAGTACGCGTCGAATAATAATTAATACTACGATACCAATTTAACCAACTTTTGTTTCTACCGGCGAACTAACTGCTATTGTGACTAAACTATGATAGTTAGATATACCCTCGCGGACATTTTTGTAGGTAATAATAAGTACTTTAAATCATGTTGTACATAATTTTTAAGTATCAACAATAGTTTTCTCGGCGCACGCCAAAATATGAATTTTATAGGCAAAATTTGGCTACTTTCGGGTTACATTATTGCAATTTTCTTAAGGAACTCTAATTTTTTGAAAATAAATTATAGCCTGCTACTTCCTGATAATTTAGCTTTCTATTGGTGAAAAAATGGTTCAAATCGGTCCAGTAGTTTCGGAGCCTATTCGGTACAAACAAAAAAATATTTCCTCTTTATAATATTAGAATAGATTAATGTTATTTTTAATTACATAATTATTAAACTCCCTCGTTGCCTGCCTCGTTGATCTAGTACTCGCAAGCTAAGCATGATAGCCCGGTTGATGGCAATAGGCTCGTCCCCTTTTATAACATAACTGGCGAAATGTGGATCATGTAACTATTAGATACACCTCTGGCTAACCCTTCGGGGATTACAGGCGTGATGTTATGGTTATCCGAAAAACTACATAAATAATGTAGTTTTTCGGATGGATTAGTCCATGGAAGCGTCATTCATCATATTTTTCATCAGTTTGGCACTGCGCAAACCTTTTTGAGTTTTTGCAAATATCTCAATAACTAGACGTCCGGTCTCAGTTCAGTGTGCGCACTGCAATCGCGCCTTTACCTTACATTTCGCATCACACCAGTTTTCTGCTCTGCAACCCTTTTTTGAGTTTTTCGCCAACATCTTAAAAAATCATATTACCTAAGTCAAAACAAAAAACCCGATGTTACTACTGGAGCAGTTATTAGTAATTAGGGTCCGACCGAAGTTTCGGTTTCGGCCTAAAAATCTTGTTTCGGCCAAAAAACGGCAGAACCTTTCGGCCGCGCCGAAACTTACAACATCGTACTCGGTCGCGTTCGGCTAACGTTGGGTGCGACGTGCACGGTGAAATGTTGAAATTTCAATTCGATAAAAGTGAAACGTAGAAGAACCCTGTAATATTAGGCCAGCGAGATGTTCCATTATTCATGTATCTGGAAAGAACGGCCCACTGACATTTTATTAAAAGTTTTAATCACGTTTATAAAAGGTTCGGTTTCGGTTTCGGCCGAAACTATTATCAAAACCGAGCCTTCGGTTTCGGCAGAAAACATGTTTCGGTCGGACACTATTAGTAGTGCTAGGATGTTCAAAACAAGTTACCCGTGTTTGAGTGGAACTGGATTAAGTCGTTCTGAAAATATAAGTTTCAGTTTAAAAAATAAGACAAAGTTATAGATACGAAAATTTTGTATATTTTACTTGATTGCGTTTTACAAGATGATTAAATTATAATTTAATATTAAAATTATTAATATGCATTTGTACAATTTCATCTATACCTAACTAAACTACAACGTCTAAAATATATTACACATCGCTAATATACATCATGCTTTTTACATTGATATAATATCCTACGTCTATCTACTAGTGTCATATGTATAAAGTACAAAACGTAGGTACGTACATACAGTAACGCTATTGCGGTAAGTAGTTAAGTAATGACAAGCCACAAGTAGTATATAAAGGTGAGCTTTAACATAATTTAGTATAATTGAGCTGTTGAGTCAGTCGCGGCGGCTAATGAAAACATCCCCATTAGACTTGACCTCTACACGAATGTTACAACTTAGGTACTTGATACAACATTCGTTGTCAACTTGAGCCATTTACAAGGAACATTCAAACAATTAATTAGTCATTAATAGTAAAAGAATATTGTCACTGTTAAATTCATAAATGCGACGTAGTAGATGTCCTTATTACGGCTAACATTTAACTCCCACGAGATTGCAAAATGTAGACATAGTTCTACACTTATGGTCCAATTCATCTATCTCGTTAGTGCTAGTAGGCATGATCATGAAATGTAGCACATTCATTATTATATTAATTTATCTATCGAGATTAGAGCTGACTAAACGTTGAAACATGATTTAGGCGCACAATTGTGCTTCATAAAAATGCTTGGTGAAATAGCAAGAAAGCGATGAGACATCGCAACAGCGTTTCTTTAGCACAGGCATACACGTATGAACACATACGATTATTCCTCACTTGTAATTGTCTGCATCCTTACATTTTCACGAGTTTTGTAAAGTAACGAACACCACATAAGTCATTAAAATTAAATTGGCTGAAAACATCTCGACAGAATCAATGCCACACATTACAATTCACTAACTCGTTCTACGAATACGGTACTGATGCAAAATTGTATAAAACTGGACGGACAACTCAACTCACTACGGCAAAATGAGCATCCAGCAACTTTAAACTCGCCCTGCTAGGTCGCGGCGAAACGCTTCACAAACAAAAAGTTCTAGTAGCAGCCTTCAATTTATCGTAACGGTATAAATACTAACATTTAAATAGAAACTCTGCGTTTTACTCTTCATCGTACCGGCAGTCTACGTCGATAGGCATCGTTCGGCCTATCTCGGCTTCTTTGGTAATGCTACACTCATTGGGGGTGCCACAGGGGCGTCCACTCGGCCCGAACTCGCGTCACGGCACAGCGGACGCCGGGCCTAGCGCATCTAAACAACCGCCCGGAGGCGAGGTGAGAACAGAACCACGACCGGCGCACGGACGTCTTCTCGCCACCTCGCCGGTGTCTGGAGGACTGGGACTGCGAAGCGGAACAGCTTCCACCCCGAAATCGTCCTCCGAGGCGTCTGGTAGGCATCGAGCCACACGGACTTCGCGTCCGTACGTACAGTCTATATCTGTAGCGTGGCGCGCGACGAGGCGGGCGCGGCGATCGGCGTGAGTGGAGTGAGGGGCGTGAGCGGCGTGGTGCCGGCGGAGTGCGGCACGGGCGTGGTGGGCTCGGGCGGCGCCAGCGCGTCGGGCGGCGCGGGCGGGTCGGCGGCGCGCACCAGCACGCGGCGCAGCTCGGCCGCGCGCGCCGCCAGCGCCCGCGCCGCGTCGGCCATGGCGGCCACGGCGCCGGCGCACGGGAACTGCTGCGCCGCCGCCTTGGTTTTGGCAACGGTCGCCGCCAGTGCGTCCGATAGTGCGTCGGAACATCTCAGCGCTTGGGTCTTCAGTCCAGCATGGCGGGCACTCCTATTAACAAATGGAAAATGTTACATTTACTTTCCGCTTTATTTGGTCTAGAAATGTGAGGATCCTGACTGGATTCACAAAAACATGGACACCGAAATTGTTAAACTCGAAACATGGAAATCAAACCGCAGGTTGTTTGAGGCATGAATTACCTGTGTACTGTGTCGCCGACGTGCACGATCCGATGCGCGCTGAGCACGACGAACTTGCCGTGCGCGAGAAACACGTCGGGCGGCTGGCCCATCTCGATGGTGCGCAAGAAGGCCTCGACGGCTGTGGCGAGGTGCGCGCCGTACGTGGCGGCCTGCGCGGCGTAGAACGCGGCGAGCTGGCGGTCGTCGGCCGGCAGGCGCGTCGCCGCTGCTACAGCGCTCACCTGGGTAAATGACAGGTTTGTTAGTAACATCGTTTTTAAATAAGAGAGGCAACTGGGTGCTTTTCATGTGTAACTGGTTTGTAGAATCCATTTAAACTGTGTCACATTTCGCATTACGTCAAAGAATCTTCAAGAACAGTTCCATCAGTGTGTGAGACAAAATTTCGGATCTTCCAACATTTTAATGTCTAAATTAAAGTGCGTAGGATTTTATAATAACTAGGTAGTTAGGAGTCTCACCTCGCCCGCATGATCGGCGTCTCTAACGAGAGCGTCAAAGGAAGCCCTTAGTTTGTCTGGCAGCGCAGCCCTAATCTCTGCGTTGCGCCGTCCTACCGCCGTGCGGGACTCCAGTCTTACGTAGTCGTATTCCTCTGTCCACTCGTGTTCTGGCACTGATACTGCAGGTGATCGCCTGGAATTGAACATTTTCATTACTTTCAAAAGGCAAGAAGAAGGGGAGAAAGATGGTGTCGACACCTAAGTTCGTTCTTTCAGTTCTTTAATGGAAATAGTATGTTACCTAAACAACAGCGATGCATTTCCGTTGATGAAGGAGGCAGCTCTCCGCACATCCTCGGTAAGAGAGCGCGCGCACGACACGAGCTGGTCGAGAGCGTCCTCAGTCCCATCCGTGGGCTCCCGGTCTCGCTCCAGTCGCTCGGGCGCCCAGTCGCCGGCGTCTAGCGCGCTCGTCGCCTCGTGCGTTATTCGCTCCGCGTCCTTAAGCGCCTTCACGAGAGGACGTAGCTTTACTGCGATACCTGGAAATATCATAAGTCGTGAACAAGTTGATTCAACACAAAAAAACCTGCCAACTTTGAATGATTCAGACGACCTAAGACAAGGTTCAAAAATATTCCATTTATCACCTTAGTTTGAAAATATAGGTATTAGTCACCACGACTCACCCACTATAGTTATGCAAATGATTATCTTTCGGCAGAAAATTATGGTTTAGTAGGTAGGTATCTCACAATGACCTCTGATATCAAGAACAACACTAGGTATGTACGAACAAGGTGAACCTAGCGAAGGTCGCAAATATCCAACGGATGCCGGAATCCGATCGTTGTGACGTCTTTCACCTTAATGACGATTTTCTCTTACCTTTATCTTGTGCATCATGCGCGTTGGCGAGCGTGGCGTCGGCGAAGACGGCGAGGTCGTGCAGCGCAGCCCGCAGGCGTGCGCCCGCCACGCGCACGTCCAGCACGCGCGCACGCAGTGCGCCGCGCCGCCGCCATCCTGGCGACACGTACGACAGCAGCCGGGACACCGCAGCTGATGCCTCCTCCTGCACCACACATAATGTAAGAAACGTTAAGTCTTTTGTCTTTATAGCTGCTTAAAGTTTTAGGTGCTAATCTCTCTTTTATAAGGAGATATAATTATTCGATTTACGAGAAGAATAGCAGTCATTTGCATAGAAGTCTATGTGACAGGTTGGCAGTTCTTTAAAAACTTTGACACAGTTCTAGTTTGACTTCGTGAGATTCTTTAGCTTGTATCTGAACCAATTCTGTGGAGGTGTCTACTATAAAGCTGAATCAAATTGTTTACCAACCTGTAATCTATCGAGTGCTTCGAGCGCTGCATCGCATGGCAATGGCAGCGCGCGCGACCGTGGCACATCATACGTGCTGGAGGCGGAAGCAGCCGAGTGCACCGAACTGCCGGAGTTGGCCGAAGCGCTGGAAGTCGCCGAGGCCAGGGACCCGGTGCCACTACACGCTGAGTCGGCACTGGCAGGCCGCGGAGCGCGCGGTGCATCATACCAGTCCACCAGCGGGCGTGGACAGTCGTACATGCCGATGCGTTGCACAGGCATCGGTGCGCGAGGCACGTCGTAGTGTGAACACTCCTCGATCTGATGAGCACACGTGAAATTAAAGCTTATGAGATTGGTACAAAAGTTGATGATGAGAATCTTACGGCAATAGAAATTGGGAGTGATCTTGATTATCCAGGCCGTTTCTACTTTTAAAGTGCAGTCAATTTCGGGAGCTTACTTTTGTGAAAGCAGGTGACTGCTGTGTAGGCATGGGTTGGTGAGCCACGGGTGCCGGGGGCCTCGTCCTACGCCGCTGCATCGCGCCGCTGGCGTCGAAAACGCCAGCCACTATTCTCAATCTGTTGCCGGGACATATTCCCTGGAAAATAAGAATAAATTAATGAATCTTTTGAAGTGGGTAAGTAGCCTGTATAGTGCATAATGTATACTGTAGGCCGAACTCTCGCAGGCACCACGCCTTATTACAAGTAGGTAATGAAATTGGTAATCAAAAAGAGGGTGTAAGCAAACAATGACACCATTATGATAGGTTATCCCATGTGTCTACGTGATGTTTACAGCCACCATACACTCAACATCACGTACACAAACATCCTGACTTAGGATGTTCTTTTTCCCTGAAAATGACGTGATTTTACCGTGAACCTTAGAAAACAATATTGTTATTATCAACTTTGACCGTGACGCTGTCGTAGGCAAATGTGGACGTGAGATGCGTCACCATTAAGATAATGCACGTTCAGGAAATAATAAGCATATTATAGTACTCGTACAATTTATGTCGTAGAGCCTTATGAATGGGATATATATAATATATAATCAGTGACAATTAGCATTACTTGACATATCTCGGCAAAAAAGAATAAAATGCATTGTTTTCTTGAACTTGTCACACTTCTTCTAAGTGACCATCCCGTATTTGGAGTGACCACCATCATTTGTCAAACTCGCTAAAAGCGTGACTTGTTCATTGTCACCTCTCCCCAGTTATGACAGAAACTGTTTGGGCTTGCATATGTCGTTTGTCTTCTTTAGGTTCTGATTGACCGAAGTGAAGACTTGGACTAGCTTTTGACAGATGTCTCGCAGTCAAGATAACAAGAATAGTTCTATCAAAAGTTCGTCCTGAAAAGATTGTCGCGCTGGTGGTGAGGGTGGTGACACGTAGATGTGCTTGCTAAGGAGAGCCAAACTTATAGGTCCAGCTCATGATAACATTAAGAACTCCTATTTGGGATCCTATCTCCTATTTCATTGGCTTTAAAGATAATCGTCATGAGTAGAAGCCTACATCGTCGCCTTCAGTCATGCCAGGCCTAATGATCTTAGTAAAACAGTGGTTTACCTGTCTTCCTCTAAGCGAGCACAGCCACCAGCCTTCGCTGCCACCCGTGTTCTGCTCCAGCACCGTGAGCAGGTCGCCGCGACGGAACGCCAGCTCGTCCGGCGACTCTGCTATATTGTCGTACAACGCGCGCGCCATACACTGCAACAAGGACACCATAGTTGTAGCAATAATTTTTAGGAAGATTGTGGACATAGCAACATCCTCTCGTCGTCAATCTGGTCGTGGTGGTGGGTCAATAAGTGAACCTCAATCATGTTATACTTCTGAAGATTAGAAATATTGACGACGATCATGAGGCAGTTAATACGAGCACTCGTCATATTCGTTGTAAACAGAAGGTAACTATAATATCCATCTGCAACAGGAAGAACGATAGATCAATACCATAAGTTATGCCGATACTGACAAAAAGTCGGAAAACGGTGAAAAGAAAATCAAGAGTGTTCCACCATTATAACATCCGCCATTATAACGTCATCTTGACTACGAGAGGTTAACTGGCTTTATAACGACTTTGCCTTAGAAATATCACAAGGTTCAAGAGTTAATAATAAGCGTTATATCCTTAACTTTTTCCGAGGAAGCTTACAAATTATAACTTTCAAGTTCATTTTTATAAAGTATCCGAAGAATAAACATTTTCCCTAATCTTGTTGTGTTGTTAAGATTAAAAGGATTTACCGAATTCGGCAAACTTTTGGGTTTATCTCACTTACATTTATTTTATCAGCGGTATAAAGAAATGCTTGTTTACGTAAACTGACATAAAAATAAAAGAGTGAGGTACGCTTTTAATTAAGAATTAAATAAAAATGAAAAGTTGTTATTTAGTTAGTTATACGTTATCTAATAAAAAACAACTCTATTATTTATTAGGATCCTTCTGAAACATGAGGTTTTGAAGAGGGCTATTTCAGTCGTAGAGTACATACTGCTACCTACTTGCCAGGTTGAATGAAAGATCATTCAAAAAACAGTTCATGACTAATAAAATATATTTCTCGCTTCGACATTCACTGAATCATCTCTTGCTACTGGACTTTAGCTTTTTAACAATAAACTTAGGCATACTTCAGGTAGGTATCTACTACCTACGCGAAACAGAAGTTCCATTTTAACGATACACAAGTCCTCAAGGACCAAACCAGTATCTACAGCATACAAAACGATACCCACTTACTGTCATATTGCAAACTACATTCAATCAATCATCCATTAGAACATTAAGCCAAAACAGAAACAGCAGCACCCAGTCCCCATAATTTTCACATTAAGCTTCGACACCCGCCCACGATTGGCGCATATGCTGCGTATGCGCAGCTGCAGCGGAACGGGCGCGTCCTAAATCAGCCGATAATGACGGATCGCATTGTGCAACGAGAGATTGTGGGCGACGCGTGTTGGGGCAGGCCATGTCCGTTTCCGATCAACGTAATCATTTATGCAACTGATAAGAGGGGGCCGACAATGAATCGGCGAACTTTTTGTCATGTTAATTAAATAAGCTAATTTATTTACCTTCCAATTTCAAGATAATTTTAATTATAGCATTTTGAAGGTGTTTGCAGAGAGGCTGGATGGGCCTACAATGAGGAGGTCTACCAAGTTACATGTTGGCAACAAAGCTTGTTAAACCTTCCTGTGACTGTGATTTTCTTTTTTTTCTTTTTAGTGTTGCATGTTACTAATATCGTCCGTTCTATTTAAATAAATAAATAGTTTTTAAGTAAGATGTAATACTAACATCCTATGGGTCTTGATGCCTGACAATATTTTTTTTTTTTTTTTTTTATCTTCCAATTTCAAGATGTTTTTGTTTAGAAATAGGGAACAATAACTCGTAAAGAAATTATCAAAAAAAAATAACAGTAAAAATCGTCAAATTAAATTTCAAATTAAACATTTACCGTATTTGTCCAAATGGCTGTAATTTTTCTAACTTCAATGTATCTCCTGCATTTACACATCTTGAACAATTTATTCAAAACACTTCACTTAAACAATTCGAATCAGTTCAGTACTCAAAAGCTCGAGTTATATCGAGAGCGTAATCGTATATGAACCAATTGCACATGTACTCGGTCCGATGAGTCCAGACGTAATGATCGAAATAATAGCCATTGAAAACAAGTTAAATATAAATGTATTTGTATTGAATTTATTAGAACCGATCGTTCATGCGTGTGAGTCAGGCGGCTACGTCATTCCCGCGTACGAGTCGATGCACTGAACCTCGGATCTGTACCAAATGACATCTTCCCTAATAGTTTTGAACTTCCTTATTGTATCCCTAATCTTCCATAGTGCGTCATTATTGTAATTACGGAGCGGAAATATTACAAATTCGCACTCAAAAACAAGCTTAGTGTGTTTTCCTGATTTGAAAGGCACCTATTAACTACAAACATTTCCTTGGATAACTATATACCCCATCTAAGAAGGTGGCTAAAGCTGTCTAATTAGCAGTGGCGAAGGTTCCATACAACTCGATTCCTACCGGATTCCCTTTGAAAAATGGCACAATCAGTATTCTATAGCTTCGCTACTGCTAATTAGTGTAAATAATGATAGGGTAATTTCGGGGGGAACTATGTCCTATTACGAGATTATTTTCCATGGACAACTTTTCTAATTTTCGTGATAATTAAACGGTTCTTAAAAGAGAATGTATGCTTTGCTTTATATTTTATGAAACAATGTTTAACACTCGTAAACATGCGTAGGTTACAAGTTACAATTAAGCATTGATAAAACTGGCTAGACATGCCAGCAATAAATTAATAGTACATAATGTAACTGTATCTGGTTATAATTCATTAATAACATAATAAATAAGTAAGTATACGATAGTAGGCTATTGTATTATCACTAGTTACCATGTACAGTAAAATCGTTCTACTCGTCAGTTGACAAAAGTTTAACCTTTTGAACGCTAGAGCATAAACGCACGCGCGTGCCGTCCACGCCAAGCCACAATTTAACAGTAAATATCTACATATAGAATAGGGATTTCAAAACTTAATCGATAAACAACGTAACAAAATATAAAATTTTTGTCTGTTATTTTCGAATAAAATCTACTACTACTAATTTATTTCGTGATATAGTGTACCGCATTTTTGTCACATATTTGCGTCATTGGCGTACAGGGCACGCGCTTGGCGTGGCGTTCAAAAGGTTAAAGGATTGTATTATTATTGGTTAGGTATTTAAGTAAGAAATTTAATAACAAAGATAAAAGAAAGCTCAAATAATAATGAACTTAAAATGAATTCTTATTGTATCCTGTACTGATTGAATATTAAACTATAACAATACAGTATTAACTGAGTAACTTAAGTGAATCTTCATTAAAGTTATCAATATAGTCGGTCACTATAATGACGTTAAACCTTCACTTAGCTAATGGAGGAACTCTACTATGTATAGATATGTACGAGCATGTATAAGTAACCTACCAAACATTGAATGAAAATCTACCAAAAGACGGTTCTTACAATTACAACTGTACAGTACGACATTATATTCTTAGTTGATAGATTTCGATGCTTCTAGAACATTTTTGAGATAATTATATGACAACAGACGTGCTTTTTTCATCGTCCCATTTAATATCACTCATTTTGATGCATCCCGTATTTATATATTCAGTATATTGGAAAATGACCGTACCGACCGGAGTAGTAGTAGGGTTAGGCAGAGGTGTACCTAATAATACACCCACATTACGCTAGTTATGTTTTAAGACAGGAGGCGAGCCTATTGCCATCAACCGGGCATAAATCCAGACTCCGAGGCTGCTACTGAGAAATTCCTGATGGAAAAACCTAATAACACCTTGCCCGACCCGGGAATCGAACCCAGGACTTCATGCTCAGCAGTTGCGCATCCGACCACTCGACCAACGAGGCAGTCAGTAAGTGTAAGTACTTATGTACTTTGTAATAATTTCATTTTAATTACAATGTCGCACACTTTCATAACGTGTTAGGTAAAAGTTTAAAGTTCAGTATTGATGAATAATGACGTCATGTTGATCTATTATTCCTCTCTAAGAAAAAGGTGAAAACCGGTGATTAATTAAATTACGCTTATTCAATATCGGTAAACAATTTGCATCCGTAATTTTATTGTTGCATCATTACCATCCTCTAATTAGTCGTTTTAACAATGATAAATATTAACAGTTAACAATTAACTTTCCTTAGGTATTTGCATTACGTCAAACAAGAAAAAAAGATACCTGCAGATATAAGAAAATATGTATAAGTTTTAGTCCAAATACATTCATCAATTTTATTCTGTACCAAGTCACGTTTCTAGAAAAAATAAAAAGCTATAAAAATATAAAAAAATAAATCAATGACATTCATTAATTTTTATTCTGTGCTAAAAGCTCGCGAAAGCTTTTAACTTCTTAAGTGCTCTATCAAACCAATGTCAACTGAATGGCTCTTAAATGAGTACAAAATAAGCACCTACTAGAAATTATCAGAAATGAGTAGGTACCTTGTCTACCTGCCTACTTTCTCTACGCCTTTTCATTAATTAACAGACTCCATTGATCGATTATAATTTAGATAACAATGATGCTGTAAAGCCGGATACTCATGAATCATGACGATTGTCGATTCGCAGAATTTGTTGCACGGTATTGTGCGCGGGCGCCTATCGCAGGTAGTACTCTGGGTATAGGTAGCGCACGTAACCCGTGAGTGCCGAGTGTGCCAGCGAGGTCGATGAGGTCATTGGCTTGACCTTTTAATACATGGATCCTATGCCAATCAATAAGATTTCTTGTGAATATTGTTTTTCCTTAACTTTTACCGCCTAGACTCGTAACGGGAACGTAATGGAACTAAAAGCTTTTGTTTTTAACGATCTTTGACGAGGTTTTCGGTGACCCGAATTGACGGCTATATATCTAGTTGTTCCACTGTAAAATATATATAAATCCTCTCTAAATAGACCAATAAAATTTAATCTTGTTTTAGTTCAAAGATGAGGCGACGATAATCACTAAACTTGGAAATCACGGCTTGGTCCACCACGCGAACCCAGTGCGGGTTGGTAGATGTCACATAATGTCTTCGAATTTTTGGTTCTAGGACATGCCGGTTTCCTCACGATGTTTTCCTTCACCGTTTTCAATTTAAATAGGTACCTATTTGTAAAATACTATATGTATGTGTTCATAATTTCTTAATGCGGTTTCCTTATAACTTTGCTTTCGGTAAGTAGTACCTACCGAAACCACACCATGCAAAGCATAACAACATAAATATTAATAATACCTATATGTATTACGAAAGTCGCAAAAATAAAACGGTCACTTAAAACGAAATCGATCGACAAATAAGTGCTATTAATACCGAAAACAAACGAAACCACTAGTCGACCACAAAATAACAATATACTGGCCAAATAAGTATGCTGTTATTGTTTACGAGTATTCAATCAATGAATTGGAATAAATCAAGTTCTGCTTAATGCAACGCTATTAGTCGCCAACTAATTTATATTTTGAATGAATCACAAATGTTCTTAGAATGTTTTCTTTGAAAAGGTCACTTCGTCAGAAATATAAAAAATTAACCCGATATTTTTTTTAATAGTTATGTTGGTACTTACCTATCTATGGGTTATCTCACATTCGTAGCGGGATGAAGGCTTAGTAGCCATGACAGTTCCCTTTCCGAATATTCGTCCTCGATGTGATATGCAACCGGCAACCGACACGTGCCACTAATATTGGCAAATCAACCGAATGGATGGTCCTCGCGCTCTAGTAGACCTCGCCATGTGATAGTGGGTCGAAAATCAATGAGGACCGGCAGGGGACTGAATGGCGGGGCTCGGGGCGCCGACCTACGAAGGTCGCACTCCCGTAGTACGCGAAGGGTTAACACGCATGCGCGGACCTTGCTAAAAAAATGCATTTTGTAGGAGTTATTATAGTAACCTTTGTTTTAGTTTATTTCAAACTTAAGATGATTTTTATTCAATGCAAAATAAAGGGAAAATTATGTATGATTTATTTATTTATTAAAACTTTATGCACAAGTAACAAGACTGCACAACGGCGGACTTAATGCCATAGGCATTAAGCATTGGCATTTTTTTTTATTGGGTGTTAGGCTAATAAAATTTTTGTGTATAAATACTACCCAGAATGATTTTCTGTCCATTCAAGAATATTTTAAAGAAATTTCATCGCACTGAAGCCAATTTGTCCATCAGCTATTTTTCCGAAGATCGTTATCACAACAAATATAGGGTTCAGGAAGCAGGTAGTTAACTTAAATAGTGTGGAAACACCCTGTAGTGTTAATCGGGGAACATTATAGCAGTAGCCAGGCGCCTCTTGGCTCGCGTCTAGACAGCCATTATTTTAATTAAGAACATGACGGGTTGTACCACCCGGTAATAGTTTGTGCAGATAAACAATCAGCACACATTTAATGTAAATTTAAAAGGAGAACTTGACTTGGACTTATTTAAAATAATTACTAATTAGGTAGGTACCTACGTTATTATACGTACATAAACACCCTGTATATCATCCTTGCTACGAAAATTTAATAAAGCATAAATGACTGGCATAAATGAAAAATAACTGTTATGCATTAATTAAGTATTAAACTATCAGTTATTTTTCATTTATGGACATGTTAAGTGGACTTTCCTAAACAAGGAAAGTTCTAAATGTAGCTGCTTATAAGTTGTAATTCTCATGAGGTAATGTTTATTTCGACTTGTTACTTGCCTGCATGAAGTTTCGTAACTTAAACCAACTTAGGAATCCCTGAAACTGTTTAAATGTTTCTAAAATAACGTAGAAAAGCAAACATGGTTTCAGGAATCCTATCATTTAAGTTGATATAAGGTATTGATCCATATAGTTTAATGGTGTAAGTAACAAGGTATAATTTAGCTTTACAAGTTTAGAAGGAGCGGTACTTTGTAACCTAGGTAGCTTGTTCTCGGGTAGATAAGATTCGTTCATAAATCTTGAAACTGTAGCAAACGATGAAGTTGAACACCCAACAGGAAAAATTGCACGTCGTCCTACAAATATGGGAACACATTCCTAAGGAAAACTTTTCCGTCACGGCTGCCAAGATTTTTACGACGAAGTAAAAAATTGAGACGCCTTTTTAGAGGTAAAATAAAAGCGTTTCGTTCGTCTCTACGTTTGAGTGATCATTTTTTGCATATAAATAGATAAGGTGCTCAAACACTTGAGTAGGTAGCATATATCTGCATGGATAAGTGTGTTGGTAGGTTCGCAAGAAATAGAGTAGATCGCAATCAGTCGTACAGATGGAGACGCGAGAAGCGTTTTATTGTCGACACATAAGTGGCCGCGGCGACATACTTTTGGAAGATAATCGCAACAGATAACAACAGCAGCTTGTGTATGCAAAATGCCAGCGAGCTTTTTCAGCAGTACGAGGTTAAGTTCGACTTACGTAGTTGATGTGATCTATCTTGTTCTGTTGGTGACTGGCAAAAAAACGCACATTACAAACGGCGAAAGACATAAACAAAAGGAAGTTTGTTACTTCTTCTTCTTAGCGTGTCGATGGCAATCTAAATTGTGTCAGCCCAGAACTGAGCTACTAGTTTGGTGCTTTCGGTAGCATCCATCAGTTCCTGTAGTGAACAAACAACAGGACACGCAAGACACGATATTAAGTGCCCCATCGTTTGTAGAACAGCACCACATTTACACTGCAGGGCAGTCATTAATGAATCTCCACCTGAGCAGGTTTTCCTTGCTGCGACCAACCTGGGTCCGGAGCCTATTTAAAGACTTCCAGGTCAGCCAAAGCCGAAACAGCTTTCTGAAGTGTGTCGCCCCACTCACTGGCGAGCGGTCTACGGATTGACTAAAGCTGTGGCGCAGTGCATCCTTACCTAACCCATTCGTTCCACCTGCTTAAAATGTCCCACCTGGACATGAGTTGCCATGGCTGACCTGGAAGTTTGTTACTAATATGGTATACACAAAACACGAGGAGGAAATGATTAAAGCATCCGCTTAGCGATTCTGAAATGGGGTTGAATTTTGTATGCGGTTGAATATGGCTATAGTTTCCGTTCCCGAAACCTATTTTATATTCTTCTTCTCCGTATCGCTGGCACGACAAATTTTATATTTTGCTAGCCCAAAACTTCGCCAATTCCACCGCGTCGTCGGTCGCAGCGCAAAGGTCACTTCGGCTGCATGTTTTGGGCTAAGAGGGCAGGATAGGAGGTGGAGCATAGTTTGCGACACAGCTCCACAACTACACCCCGCGGCTGTTTCGTTGAGGTAACCCCACTTAACGAGGTTGGAGTTACGTCTTCCCACTTGAGTCCGGATACGGTTCAGGGACTTCCACCACGGAACGTTAGACCATGCAGATGAAGATTATAACTTCATAAACCGCCTATAGGGTTTCCCTTTCAAGTGATGTTTATCATAACACGACGATCAACACTGCCTCACTGCCGACGCTCAGTCAATGACCTATCCCAAGAGATAAAACATCCCACGCGTCACTATCCGAAACTATGATCATATAACTATCATGGCTTTTTAACATTTAACATCACATCATTTATTACTGTGCATGGCGATCATTACGCCTAGAAGTTGAGTAACTGTTGACTGACTCAGTAAATTGAATTCTATGAAATACTAATTTGAGTAGCAATTAAGAAACTTGTATAGTATGCGTGTGAACGGTATCGTAGGTGTGTGTTACGGGGGATACAAACAGGCCAGTGTTTATATTCCCAGGAGTGCGTCATTTGTCATTATATGTGACGCGCTAGACACTGGGCAATATTGTTCGGTTACATCGCACGAGTGTATTATACCGGTGTTGCCATAGATAACGCGTTACACAATAAATAAGGTCTTGTTGTTCAATTGAAACAAGACGTGCAACTGTTTTGTAATTTTTTGGGTTCCCATCGGAAAGTCCAATGTTAAAAGATTCTTGCATGCTACAGCGGTAATTTCACTTACCCGGGTGTCTTAATGTACTAATCTACTCGACCAAGGAAAAGTCGAAGAAGCCACTTGTAGATTAATGTATCTACTTACCCAGTGATTAGATTTATTCTACGAATGTCAACTTGATGTATGTAGGTACCGTAAATATTAGACACTTGAAAGACAATGGGTCTACTAACAAGCGGCTTGAGCTAGACCACTATTATGGTTTCTGGAATAACACCTAAGCCCTAACTACTTGCCGTAGTCAGTTTATTTATTGAATTAAAATATATTTTATACCAAACGATATGGTCTGACGCGTGTCGAGTAACTCTCACGTCATCGAGCGATTGAAAATGATTACCCATTCAATTCTCAATACGTGGTCCTCATATTCATTACAATAATTATCATTTTTATGACATACATTGACACCCAAATTGGTTAAATTTATTGTAATCGTTTTTATAAACTCTTACAACAAATTCAGACCATAAACTTAACGTAGATAAAATGAAAATATAATATTAAAAATGTAAATTAAAAAATATTATTCATCTGGTGAATTGAATAACATCACCGCATCAGCAAGGCGAACAGCGCAACCAAGTCCAAGGGGGCGAATTGAATAGATCTCCCTCCGAAGTCCCGACAAGAGGGCGAGGGGCGACGGAGGGACGAGTGATGCAATTTCGCAGTGCATTTTATAGATATGCAGACGCCAAAGAATAGAAACGATTTTTTTCCTCTCTTTAACCACGGTAACAATTCTTTAGGGGTTCAGCGACTTTTTACAACGGGCGGCATGTTCACAATGGCGATTTGAACGAAAAATTCTCCACGAAGAAAGCTTTTGAGACGTGGTTGCTGTTTTATTCACTGGAAAATGATTTTAAACTTTTAATCGCGTCCTCATTTCTGTCCCAATTATGTATCTGTCGGGAAGAAACGTCGGCTGGCAGCGGTGAACGTCTGACACTTGTAGCTTGTGTCACGACGTAGACTTGGCAGCCGTCCAAACGACACGTTGTAGCAAGTCGCGCGGACAATACGCGGGCGCGGGGCCCATGGGCCCACTATATGCGACGACGTGCCCCGAATATTAACTCGTGTTTTCGTGAAAATATTGCAAACATATCGATAAGGCTCCGAAATGGCGCCTCCAATTTATAGACTTTGGCAGCTTTGTAGAAGGTGTGGCTTTTTGTAAAAAACGAAAAGGTTCCATCAGTTTATGGTTGTTTATTTTCCAACACAACCCTTTTCTTTTTACAGATTAGTTACAGTCACATAATAAGATTGGATTTATCAACGTTTGACGTTCTTAAATCCTAATTAATTTTTATAATAATTCATTTTTTTTACAAACTTTGGATACTTTTTATAGTATATCGATTTATGCCAAACTAACTAAATACATTATTAATTAAAAACTATTAAATAACCTAAAATAAATAACTAACAGCAAACTATAAAAGGGCATAAAAAAACTGCTCCTCAACACTGTCAGCTGGTGCCCAAGAAATAATTAACTTAAATCCTAATTAACTTTTAAGATTATTTAAGCTTTATGAAACGGAGATTGTATAACGAATTTCAAATAAGAAGTAACTTCGAAAGACATTTTCTTTCACATCTTAATGGTTACTTTACCTCTCCTGCGTATTCGAATATCAAATTTCATGTTCATCCTATCACCATCAAGTAAATTCCCATTTCCGAAAGGCATAACGTTTGACTTTCATTGAGATTTCCAGCATTTACCTACAGGCGCGCGGCATCTAGTAATTGCAAAACGGATACCTCAGTGCTATTTTACAAGCTACATGTTGTTTATAAAGGGTGTAAAAAGACCCTTAACGAATCCGAAAGGCACGTGTTCTCCCCGTCATTGCGTTAATTTTTTTGTTTCAGACCTACCGTAACTAGAAGGTTCCCAACCTTCTAGTTACGGAGATATTGGGTCAAAGTTCCGACTTTTTCACAACTTTTTTTTAAATACTTGTTTTTAATGTAAGATTTTTACCTAAAACACCACCACGACCTCCGTGTTATTCAATTCATCCATCAACACAAAGTTTTGAGTGCGTTACATTGAGTCCTACCGTAAAACGTAATTTATCATCCAAAAAAAAAACCGTTTCCCAACAATTTTTTTTGCGTAAAGTTACTTAGTTGTTGATGTACATAATGCTTGGTTGACGGCTTCGTGAAGGCTCCGTTTACACCCTGTATGATAAGTTTCAAATTAACAGCATTTTCGTGTTTCTGTTTTAAGACAAGGCATTACGTTT
Source organism: Noctua comes (assembly GCA_963082995.1). Classification (NCBI taxonomy): domain Eukaryota; kingdom Metazoa; phylum Arthropoda; class Insecta; order Lepidoptera; family Noctuidae; genus Noctua; species Noctua comes. The sequence goes on along the minus strand of OY720281.1, from coordinate 11,103,050 downwards.
TGTCAAGTAATTGTCTGCCATTTTGTCCCAGCACGTTTTTGAATCGTGAACGTCGGGATTTTGTGTCCTAATAAATTAGTGTAACGAGTCAACGTCGTCGTCGCAACTCGAATCGAACAGTGGCGGTCGTGGCAAGCACCGAGCTAGCACCGAGCTCTCGAGCCGACTTCAAACAATTTCGTCTGATGCACAGTTGTGCCCTCGTCTCGAGAGCACTGCCTCTGATTAAACTCAGCCCGCACAGTCGCGTACGGATTTTGCTTTATTTGCTGTTTCATTAAAATCCTCGAAGTTCCTTCAAACAACTGCTGGAATATTTTCGCGACAATCATTTGGTACGTGTTTCAGTCGAGTACCTATTGCTTTATTTTTCATAACTGAGCTTGGAAATGGTGCACGGAACGGCGCGGTTTATTTCCGTCCTTTAATACAAGTACCTTTTAAGATGTAGGTAGAAGTCGGTAGCTGTAGCATAAAGTTTTACGAGACGAAGACGTAAATGCCCATTACCCTCGTCATCTTTACGATAAACATTACTTAAACTTATAAGTGCCGTGCCTTAATAACGCTTAATCTAGATTAATGTGACGTATGGCATAAATTTGGCGTTAGCGCGGCAGCCACCACTTCGGAATTATGCATTAGATGGTTGGCACCAAATAAATACCAGCGTTTCTCAAACATGAACTGAACACTGACTGTTTATTAATGACTTTTATAGGCAACTTTGCCATTACAGTCAGCTAACCGGTAAGTAAATGATTTTAGCATTAACGTCCCTCTCATAAAACTAAATAAACTTTCTAACCCGGGTTATACTACTAGAAATGCGTTTTGCGATCAAGTTTAGAAAGTTAACAATAATTTACGGCTTCATAACAAAATAGCTCGTTAACAAGTTCAATATATTTCTGCTCGTCGACGTCGACTCGTAAAAATGCCTTGTATGTTATTTATTTTACACGAATCATGTTATTAGAAACAAAATGAAAGCAAAGTAAACCATAGAGTATCTGCCTGTATACACTCGTATCCTGCTTATCGGTAAACCTCGCTGACGTATAGAAGTATTCCTTTTACAAGTGACTCATTCTTCGGAAAAGCGATCCCCAACAAATAATTACAAGCGCGCCCAAGCAAACACCGCAAGATAAATTACTGGAAACCAATGAACAGGTTCCAAGCTGGTACTAATCAGTGGGAGAGAAGTGATTGCAACTAATCTCGAAACAAAGCGGTACTTTGCTCGCAGTCCCACTTGGTGCGCAAACTAACGTTGCAAAGTTTGGCGTGCTCTGTCCGCAGTCGAGCGCGCGACACGACTCTCCAGAGAGAAAACGTTACATTATACATTATAGTGGTCCTGCACTGAAATAGTGTTATTAACTTGTAGTATTTTCATCAATATTGTATGTGATATACGTAATGCTTCCGGTCAAGGTGTGCCTGCTTTTACAATGTCTAGGAATTGTTACATCAGCAATTGTATTTTTCACTTTCTGAAATAGAACACCTATTTCAGAAAGTGAAAAATACAATCTTTAGTACACACGGCGGCACATGAAGCTGTACATTTTCAGTATAACTTGTCCTCGTTTTGTATAGATTTCCAATACAATGAGAGATCCGCATAAAATGGTTTTGTATAGCTAGATTGGCCGTCGTGCGTAAATAGCGGTCCTTGTAAAATTTTTATTGATTTTCGATCTTATGGACAAAATTACTCAGAATTATCAGTCATTTTCAGCCACTCAAAGCAAGTAATTTAATGTTGTCAAGTAATTTTGTTCTTTGAGAAATACATGTCTTTAAACCGAAGTAATTTATGATCATCTGAGTACTGACTAACCGAAGAAATCATTTTTAACAATCAGAATTGCGAATTCAAACAAAATAAATTCTCTTAAAATATTCTCTTTGTGGTTAAAAGTAATGAATTATATATTTTATTCAAATAAGGTATTATTCTTTTACGATAGAAGCTTGAACACTTGGGCAGCTGTTTCGAACTTATTCGGAGTCGCGTCGTACACAACCCCCGCGACCCGTCTCCCGATAGGATGAAAGTCTTTGGCACCCTCCGCGTTTTTTCTACCCGAACGACCGGTGTGGAGTACTCTCATTACTGTACCATTTCACTCCCCTAGGGCTACAAACAATATAATAGTATATATGTTTATAAAGGCGATGTTTCACAGCAGCCCACGTTGAAGATACGCACGTGTAAAGCTTACTAGAGCGTTGTATAAAAATGTAGGCGGTTTAGTCCGCTGTCGTACGTCCGCTACGCACGAATGCGTCTGGCAAACAATTGAACCCTGCTGCTAACGTGGTAAACTCCTCTGTACACATCCTACGTTCATCCTACGCTCGACTTTAAGGGGTATTACTCAAAGCGCAACTATATGATGAAAAATAGAGAGGGGTATGATGGATTCATAATTTTTTTTCAATCACGGCTGCGCTTCGAGAAATAATTTAGTTGCGGTTAGTTGGTTGCGCTTTGAGGAATACCCCGACTTTAAGGTTCATTCCACACAAGATTGGACTGGATTAGATTGAACTGGATTTTGATTGGTTGGTCGGATTTTTACCTACGTCTCTATCTTCGTATCTTGTCATGAAACATTACATCATCATATCAGCCCGGAACCACCCACTTCAGGGTATAGGCGTCCCCTTGTTTGTCCCTTATCCAGGTGTTTCCCGCACTTTGACTTGAGCTTTAAGACGGTGCTGGTTTCTTTGGCCTTCCCGTGGCCACCACTGGGCCAAATCAAATAAAACCATGACAGTGCTACTCTAATCTAATCCATCTCAACGAAAGTAGTTAGTATGTAGTTAGGATACTTTCTTTTGTTCTAACTGACGTAACTGAGCCCCGCTGTGATCCGTAACGTAAAGGTGAAGTCCAATTACATTTTGTTGCTCGCTCACGGGGTCTAATGAAGCCTCTTCCAAAGTTACCAGAAAAAGTTTTAAGTAGGTTAGCTATTTACCGAGTTCCTTAAACTTTTTTATTTCCCAAGTGGCTCGTTCGTGGACAAGGTGAAGTATGACTAGCCATATTTTTACTCACCAAGAATATGGGTGTCTTCACATAAATTATGAGTGTAGCGTAACTGCTACACCACCACTTTGTAGTTGCGTAGCCGCTACGAACACGCTACGAACCTGCGTAGTTGATACACAAGTGCTGCGTCTTGTAACTGCGTAGCCGCTACGCAATCGCTAACGGCCGCTACGAAAACGCTACATAGCTGCGTAGCCTGCTACGCCAGCGCCATGTAATAGCGTAGCCGCACGCATTCTAACCTAACGTCACTAACCCATTAATGAAATTAATTTACGCTAATCTTATCCCAACTTATAAACCTTAACTCAAGTTTACTGCAACAGTCATAAAGTCATGTTACTTTGAATGAATGGCCGTACTGTAGGCGTCCAGCCGTGTGGACATAGTCGCTTAATTAAAGCTTGTACGCCCGTATCGTAATGGTAAACATCCTCGATCGTAACTCGAGTTGATAACGTAGATAATCTCGTGTGTGGGAACACAACTACTTAGTGAGATCAATCGGGCCGATAACCCATCGGCAATCGGCACCCGTCGGCGATGTTCGGGTGTTCAAACAGGCAAAACGAGCGCTCGAGCCAGTGACGTTTTGATGTATAGCCTGTCGCGTCGTCGCTTCTGTACGTCCATCAACAGCATTAGTGATGTACCTATTTATACATAAACTAGTGTTGTACTGTTGTTTGTTCCCGCCGACCGTTGCCACACCATCTAACTCCAATGTCTGTATGTAGCCAACGCACTATGAATTTGAGTAATGACACAATAGAGAAACAAAATTAAACGATTGCATGATTCATCTATAATAATTGAGGCAATCAGTTTGTTTTACAAGCTAATGATTGTTGCGTGCTCAACCGAAATGTTTAAGAACTTAACTAAAATATTAGCCGCGGTATCCGCGATCAATGTTGTTCGAAAGAGCGTTTAAACAACAAGTTCAAAGTTTCAGTGTTCCAATAAGTTAGCTACCGTGGAGGATATTGCGAGTGATATTGCTCTCATCAATACGTCCTCGGTTTCCTATTGAGGTCGGAATTGGATAGACTTCCTCCGATGTCGCGATTTAATATAACTTGTGCTTGTTAGACCAATTTATCTGACGTTATTGCACCGAAATAGAATCGCCGAGCAATTTGTTCGCGTTCTAACTGTTTGTTGAAACTTGTTTGGATATTATATTTTGTAATTGAAATTGATTAAAGTAATAATTTGAGTATTGATAGGCAGGCATTTTAGGTATGGTCTATAATATCGTTTGTTGATAATTGGTTGTAAGGTTAAGCGTTATTCTTATAATGAGTGTTTTTGTCTGACAATCTGTCTAGTGTGGATCACAATATTAGTTCGTTTATGTCCACTGCAGGGAGGCGTGCTAAATGGTGGCCCTCCAAAACGGCTAATATCAGGCTTTTTCAAACTCAAACTCAAAGCATTTATTTCAATTAGACCATCACAGGCACTTTTGAATGTCAAAAAAAAAACAAAAAAAAAAGCGAATCTACAGTCACAGTCACAAGGCATAATAACTTGAGAAAGTACTGTAGTTGCACATTCCAAAGAGTAGATAGATCTCTATGGAGAAGAATGGGCAAGAAACTGCATGGACACTCTTTTTAAATAAAATAAAAAAACTCGATACTTATCGCGATGATACATACCTAATAAATTTACAAAGCAGTTATGTACAACTTTATTAGGGTCATTACCTACTTGTAAATTACTTCAACGGGAAAATACCTTTACTTATATAATTTTCAGAGCCGTTTTCCCAGTATTCTAATGCACATTATCTCTAAATACATATGTAGTTTGTGCAAATCAGCACAAATTGCACATAACATAACGCAGCATCTCCTTCAGACACAGATAATATTCAATCATCCCTAAACTGTCGTTATACCCGTATCCATAAACGTAAATATAAAATGTTTGTGTCCAGGGTTGCCACTGATATAAATTTAATAAAAACGCTAGGGGTTTTCGCAGCTAAAAATAGACAAGTTTTTTTTTTTTTTTATCGTACCTTTTATTAAGCGTTTTTGTTATGTAAAAGCAGCTCTATTGGTATGTATATCTTTGGTTCGTAGTTTTCCGTAAAGTAAGGGTTTTGTATACCATTTCTCAGTTTGCATACTGAGCATATTGGTGTGATTGAGTAACGAACATAGTTCTTTACATTGTTTCCACCAAATGCTTACATACGTATATTTTCTGAAACTATGATAACTGCACAGGATGCCATTCATTATGCGTTAATTACAGTTTGACAGGCAGTTCAAACTTTTGAAGCAAATATTATGAACTGCGGTAGGTTAGGTAGCATAGCATAAGTAACTGCTACCTACACGGATGTCTAGGCCTGTTTACCATAGAAACATAACCCAATTCCCTTACTTGGAGACTGATATTTTAGTACAGCTTCTATTTTAGATAGAGACAGCCCTGCGCATCAGACAGATACGAGCACAGCAACCGAAGGGCCGGGGGCTGACATCGACAGCGCACTCCTCCGACGTGACAGCGGCAGGCACTCCAATCTGCGATACGCACTCGAGTGCCGACGCACTCACACTCTCGTACTTGCATAACGTTCACGTTACTAAATACGTGCAAAATATTCGCCATCGCTTCTATATTTTTTGCATGTTAGCGAAAATGGAGCACTTTCGCAATCTTACGTGGCTGTCTATATCCGTTGTATTTTTGTATTTTGCTTTGTTTTTTGAAGAAGTCAGTGTTTGAGCCTGACATCTCTTTTTCCGTGGTGAAAATATACCTTCTCCAGGACACGTACCTACTACCTACATATATTAACTATTCAATGTTTTACTTATAGATATACGATATAGGTATATCGTTTTTCGAAAACAATGGTTTATTAATAAAAACAAATTGACGAAAGATGTCACAAAAGGTGATGACGTTTGTGCTAGGTAAGTAAATAAGTAAACATCGACATAATGTGCTGAGCTGAAAGACTGGCTGACTGACTAATACCTCACCATTAAAGCAATGACTCCTACTCAGACGGTACAATACCTAGCTTTACACAATGCTTAGGTTTCTAACTTTCCAGTCTCAATGTCAAATTATTTACAGAAACTATTGGTAATCTTGGTAAAACGTGTCAAGTTTGTAATAGATTTAAAAATTTAACAAACACGAGGAGTTGGTATTTATCAATAGTTTTATCTGAAATCACAAACTAGTCATAGATAAAGTTAAATTTGGTATTATCTGGCCTTGACAACGATTGGTATTTCTACACTCTGATTGAAACACTAAAAAAAAAACAATCAATCGTCGAATTCAGTCAAGCCTATCAGCCACTCACGCAAACCCGAAAGAATCGGCTAATCGACTCTTTCGGGTGTAAATAAAGATTAAAAATCACTTCGCTTGCTCCTCCAAGATCCCCTTCAAAAGGTTTCGAGAGGAAAGGGGGAGCTGTACTAAACGGGATGAAATCTTGTTCAACCGTTTTGGACGCGGTCGATATTGTTTTGAAACTTTCTGGGCTACAACAGACATGTAATTTAAATAGGAAATCGACATGTTTAACTTTGTGATAATCAGTTTCGATAACGATACCTATCTTTGAACGAACTATGCTGTTTTACTAGATAATGAACGAAGGACCTCTGATGGTGAGATGTAGATGGCATGGTCTACATATACTCGTAAGTACGGTTAAAGCTTGCTGCGTAGAAGTGTTGATGATCATAATCATGAATCAGTGCTGCAAGAGTTTGGAATGCCACAAACTGCGTTCAACATGTCGGCTCTTGAAACAACGATAATTAACGCATTTAATTAGGTTCTATTATCCTGCGGCCGCCTAGTCCGTATCTCTTGTTATCAGAGTACAGCTGCAGGCGGCACTAAATGATGCGCGAATGAACTGTTTGACGCCCAAACTATTAATAGGCATAGACTAACTATCATAAACGGCTTTCGGTGCTCTGTGGACGTATAACGATCTCGCTTGGCCAAACATCGGTTAAGACCTCACAGGCTGTTTATGTCGTGTTCCTCATAACTGAATGTAAATCGTCGATAAAGTGCGATAGTCCCACCATGTAGGAAATGCGGCATTGTCATGCGAATGTTATGCAACCACTTAACCACGTGCACTATTAATATTTTACTCGCCATTGTTTCGTTCTGACGTCGATACAACAAATAGTTAAACTCGCTTTACATCGGACCGTTGACCGCACCCGAAATCATGCGGGTTGTTCGAAACTAGTTCATAATTCTGAGTTTTCCATCAGGAAAGTCTCGTGTTTGGAAAGTCTAATGATAACAATTTAATTTTCAACGCAACAGTTACGGGGGGACATTGGTTTCAAAAACATTTCATAAGCAATGATGTGTCAGCGAACTGTCAAAAGCAATCATTCCAATGGATTACTTAATGCGGTATCAGGCTTTATCCATAAAAACACTGCCCTAATGGAAGGAAATAGCGTAATAAACGAGAATGTAATCACAATTTTCCTCGTCACGGACAAACAGAGGGTCGCATATGTTCACTCGTTCCGTTCATTCATCGTCAGCGTAATCTGGGCGAGCTTACCCGGGGCACGCGTCCCTCCGATTGATGGCGGATTTACCCGATTCTCTGTATAAAAACACCAGTGTCATTTAAGGGTGAGTCTTGTAATGTTTTAATGTAGTCTTTGTGGAGTCGAATAGTTACCCTCTCTGGTCAATAGTGCATGATACAGATGGGATAATGAATAAGAGTCATTTTTCAACTTCTTAATATAGAAACGCGAGCAAAATTTGGGAAAGTAGCAACGCTACAAGAAAAGTAGATCATCAGTCTAGGTTGGCAGAACTACATTAGCTATCTAGGTATAATTGATAACCTTTCTATGGATTAACTTTATGCTAGAATGTCTCTGGTCTATCAAGTCTGAATTCCATATACATTTATGGAGAAATGAGTCTCGTCGTAAGTAATTAGAAGTGGTTCAACAACTACCGCCATAATAAGGTATTAAAGTTATAATTAGTTAATTACACATGTCACTCATGGCATATACATATATGTATGGAAGGTAAGAGTACAATATTAATGTTCAACGAGTCAATTACCAAGGTAAAGAAAAGGAGGTTAACGAGTAACCACGGAAACTACTCGTAAATGAGAGTCACACTTCCGAAAATGTCTGTACAACTTAATTACCAGCTACAAGGAAAATGAACTATTGTTTTCGAAAGGATAAAGAAGCAACAATATTCTCATAAACAACAAAACTTGTTTATTTAGCAAGTTCACAGGAAAACCGCAGGCTGTATGTAACTGTCTATACTTAGGTACTTACACATGCATACTACAAATACCTATTTCTCTGCTGTGTGAAACTATGAATGGCACATGTTTGTCTATAATCCTCAGCGGAGCAACCTTGAGAAGAACTTATAATAACAATGTTTATAGAAACACGCGGCAAAAACATGTTGTAATTTCGCGGAAAATATTCAGGGTTAATCTGTACAGGGTCAAAATATATAACCCTGTTGCACGCATACATTGTAATCTTCTCCCGTTTGAAATTAAGGATATGAAGAACTATTAAGGATAACATCAGCTGCTATTTTCTCATTAACAAACCAGCAACACCTACTGAATCTCAGTCTAACCGCAATTATACGTCTTCCAGATACATTATTGATAAGAAGACTCCTGTAAGTGTAGAAACAGGAACATATAAGACAAAGTATTGATAAAACGGATAGATATTATACAATGGCAAATTGTGTAAGGATAAACTACGGAGCGCAATTACGTGGCACAGCACATTAATCTGCATGTAACACAAAACAGACTGGAATGCGAATATCTAACGCCCCAGTAATAAGATACTGCAAACACTTGGCGCTTTATCTATCATCGATTGGTCGCTCAATGCCAGACATTTAAACAACAATGTGACTAGCTTAGATTGTCTCATCTATTACCACAGCACAGAGCGCAGATGCATAATTTAGGTACTATTATCCATGACTATTAGGTACCTATAATACAAATCCCTCAAGCAAATAAATATGAAATCATTCAGTCACCTTTACGGAGCCATCCTGTCTTACCGCAAAAACCACAAATGATTTTAGTTTAGCTCACATATTTTTTAATTTGCAAAATAGACTTGACATACGCAGCGCACGCGCTTCAGTAGTAAGTAATAACATCTTTTCAAAACGAAACAAGAATGAAAGAAAAACAAGCGAAGTTTTCGACCATGAAACAACTGTCAATGCGACCCCAAGCTGTCTTATCCGTGTGACAAATAAGGAAGAGTAGGTGCGGCGCTTGTGAGTCAACGTCCTCACGCCAATATACAGAAATGCTTTTGAGTTATTTGACCGAAGGCGATGTGTGCCTTGAAAATCCGCCACTTCAAAATAGAATATGCACAAATTCCCCCAAGAATAGCTGGAACCAGCTAGTTCAATAGCATGATCGAAATAGACCCAACGGCAGTCTGACGCAGGAGCTAACGCCGTCATTGATGCATACGAATCCTGTTACTAAAATAGGACGAATTGCGAAAGCGAGAGGACAGTCGACGACGCGTCAAGAACCTAAGTGCAACTAATATGAGATAATAGAAATGAGAAATCACGCAGACCTCATGCTTATAGACAAAGGATTGTTTTTCGAGTGTCAGGACATGGCAGGCGCCGTCAGAGATAGACGAGCACCCGGCGACCTTGCGCGTGCGTCTGTGGCGCGTCGTCGGCGCAGTGCGTAAGAGAAATAGTCCAACGACATGCGATACAAGGAATACTAAGATACGCGGCGCCCGCGCCGGCGGCGCCGAGCCCGCCGCCCGCCACCATACTAACATGTTAAACATGTCATTGTGTGCCAAAAGAATACAAACTGCCGCTTTTAAAAAGTAAGCAAATATCCAATTAAAGTGTTCATGCATTACGCATGCAGGACCTTCCTCGCACGGAAGAGATAAGGGAGCTTTCGTTAGCTTAGGAACTTTTAAAACGTCGAGTCTTCTCTGCATTTAAAAGATTTCGCATCATAGTTGATAAGACGTGATACATGCAAGACGCGTACCATAAGCTAAGATTATAATTCTGATACAAATCCGCTCGGTAAACAATAAACCGTAATCGATTTTAAATTAAAAGCTAACAAGGGGTAAGAAGCCAAATGCTCCTTGTTATAAGGCGCAGACTGGGGTGGCTATTGGAAGAGGTTACAATCTTGAAAGCGAGACACCTGCAAGCGCTTTAATCCTCAGACACAGTATTATTTTTAACCCCAAGCTTCTTCAGAAGGGTCCTTAGTAAATATTGCTGACAAGATACACCGACTAGATTATGAACACAATCTAGGTATGGATCTAACGTAGCCAGCCGCCTGCGAACACAGTTTTATTTTAGAAAGTAATCGCGAATTTATTGTCTCCTATTCCATAATGTTCTCGGTAAAGAATATAGCGTTCAAAAAAGATCACAATAGACAATCAAGCCGCACATAAAAAATAACAGGTGTTGAGGTGTGAACAATTACCAATTTATTTTTGCAAACCGATAAGTCAAGCTGGCTTTCAATAAATGTAATAAAATTATCTAAGAATCTGATTTGCGTGACGAATCCGTGAATAATATTCTTTGCAAGATTATCAAAACGAATACAATTTATGATATTTTTTGTGATATATTCAGACAACAGGATAAACAAGAGACGGAAGAGACCTACCAGTCCAGTCTTTCGAATGTTTATAGAAATAGATTGTTTGGAATGGTCGACAATAATCAAATTCAAACTAAAAACCCGCTTTCCCTAAGAATGGCAGCAGAAACAACAGAGCACAACCTTTCAATGATTATAATAAATACGAACAACACTGAAATCATAATATTATATTTAGAACTCGAAAATCATGACAAACACTCCAACATTGTAAAGGTTTTGTTTAAATACTTGGTTATAAAACAAAACGTTGTAAAGGGTACGACAACAAAGGAATATAAACTTCATTGTGCGAATTTTCTCGACTGCGTATCATTACTAAAATAATTATTGTCAAACAAAAATAACTGCTCTGGCGAACAATAAAAACTGTAGCGGAAATTAAAAGCATGAAATTATTTTCGTTCATTGTGGAAGGACTGGAAGATTTTCTTACTAAATGTATGAGCATTGGCTGAGTCGACACGATCTTGCAGCGAACGGAGAAATGCTTGAAGATTTATACGTGGCGCGTGAGAGTGCGACTTGCAGACTCTCGCTTGTCTGCCGCGTGAAAACTTAATGTTGGGAAGTACTAAAACTTGTTCGTGCCTTGAAGCTGAGCACTTTGAGTAGTGTTACGAACTAACATGCTCCCGAGTACCGCTCTGACAGTAACTCTTCGTTAATACGTTTGCAAAAGCAAGAGCGGGGCTATAATGTAACCTACATGCCTAAAATAGGTATATGGGCTAATAATAACAAGGGCGTTAATAGAAACGAGGGTGGTTAAAAAATGGGGAGTCCACTGAGGCGTGTGCACTGCGAAATTAGCTCGTAGAAAAACAATGAGTTTGGGTACTCAGCCTCAGGCTTATGCTCTATGCAAATCAGTATTCCGGAAATGAAAACTGGGGCTTTGTTCGGTGAGGTTTGTCGGAATCTGAGCGCTAACTGGGATAACAGTCGCGACGGATTACGTAACCACGTTGGTATGGACACTAATGAGTTCGGAAGTCTCCGTCAACCGACCACTGGACGATTAGTGGGCCATGTAGCCATGCCATGGTGACCACTTTACAGTGGAAGTTCAACTCGCACACATATCACTGCATGCACACTAAATCATACAAAGGAAAGAGGGAGTGGCGCCATTAAGTGTTCCTAACTCCTAGTCATAACTCATTGCTTTCTCCTCTGAGAGCATGCATTAAAATATTAACCCTTTCCAAACCTGAACAAGGGGACAACAGTGTCGATAATTAAGTTAAATTTATAACGTGGTGAGAAGGGGCTGGGGGTGACGCAGGGCGGCAGGGAGCCGCTGGGGCGGGCGGTAACGAGATGAGCGGTCACGCGCGACTGGCCGCCGCAGATAGCGACCTCCGCCCTCCGTGATAGAGCACAACACTTCATAATGTCAACTAAAATGTGACTTGGATACAAAAGCGCTGTTTACGCACTTCTCAAGAACATTTTTATGGCCCTGATCACAGATCATATACTACCTATAGATAGGCATGGCTGTGGTACTTCTGAGAAAGTTTGAAATATGTTTTAAAATATGCTGTAGGCTAGTTAGAACTTGTACAACGCTTCATGTATTTTTTTTTATTTTTAATATTACCAGAATGGTAGTCAAATCTAACGATTTGGAAATCCAAGCCTCAAGCATAGTTTGAACTTATGAATAAGATCCTGTTCATAAGAATCGACGAACTTTCAATAAAGACAACAGTGAACAGAATTCATAATAAAGTCAAACGATTTTCCAAACCAAGTATTATTTGAACATTTAATAACAATCAAAGATAATATATAGAACATTTAATAACACAAACTCCAGTATAACTTGAAAGCAGAGTATCGTGTTCGCTAGTACAAGTTAAGAAAACTTGAGATTTTGCGACAAATTCATATCGGAAGAGCATTAAAGAGTCAAAAGCGCCGCGGAAGGCTTCGCTGCCAAAGATTGAACTTTGTTTGATCTGTTTTAAGTACGAAATCATGTAACAAACAGAAGAAGAGTTTCGTCAGAAAGGTTCACGCCAGCATATTTTACATGTGTGAGCTCAGCAAATACATAAAAGGTCTGTTCGTTGCAATCAGTGATATTGACACGGGACTGGGAATGGCCTCTAACAATTTTATTTTCTTTCCGATGCGACTATTACACAATAGATTGGCTACAATAAAGCATAGACGCTGATTTGCAAAGATCCCCATTCTCCTTTATGCGATAAATGATTCCATGATAATGATGCGCTATTCAATGCTCTTGGCACTGATTAAGCGTTGAATAAAACAAAGTGAAAATACGATACGAAGAAAATATTCTTGATCGATTATGAATTGATTAGATTGTCAGTTTCAAATAAACATTTTAGTCATACACATCGATACAAGGAAATGTTTGTATTAGCAATTTTGGACAAGATAATACAATTTACGACTTTAAAGATTCAATATACTTCAAGTTTTATTCACCTAAAATCTTTTCCAATCGCAGTTTCTCTTGTATTGTTCCATCAAAAACAAGCCGGCATTATAAAATGAACATGATACTGGTGCACCTGCTAACGTTACTGAGGAAAACAAAGATCTTTGTATTTATCTTTGAGCAGTCAGCCGCATTCGATTGAGAAAGTCCAGTTGTACACAAATCTTCCTGCTATATCCCCACGTGTTTGTTTATTCTAAGCGCGGATAGCCAGAAATGGTTCTTGACCAAAATGTAATTCCAAATTAGCTTCACATCGAGTGACGTTGAACAGAGTTTCGCTAAGTTAAATAAATGATAGTTGATCGCACGATAGTTCCGCAGTAAAAATCCAATAAAATAAGTAAACTGTACACCGAGCATTAATAAAATACGACTATTCATTTGAAGAGAAGGCTTGCTAAGAATTTCAGTTTCATCGAACAACTTTATCGTTGAAACTGAATGCACTTGCAAACAAAGGAAATCAGGCGTGCAATTCAAGTTATGAAACAAACGTTGCTAATGTTTATAATACTTTAACTTTGAGTTTGTATTTATATTTGCCGCTCCAATGAATGAAGTTTATTTACAAAATTGCTTGATGGCAGGTGTTAAGAATAACATCATCTATCTGTATACATAAAATGGTAAACTGACTGACTGACTGGGTGATATATCAACAGTAACACAGCCCAAACCGCTGCTCCTAGAGGCATGAAACTTGGAGGGCGTGTTCTTTGTGAAGGGTAAGTATCCATTAAGAAAGGATTTTTGAGAATTCCACCCCTAAAGGGGTGAAATAGGGGATGGAAGTTTATGTGAAAGTCCGTCAGTTTTGAAGATAGGATCTTCAAATTTTGTGTTTAGGCTGACGATTGAAAATTAATTTATACGTGTCTCAGCGTTTTTGATAATTCTTCCCCCGAAGGGTTAAAAAGGGGGATGAAGATAAGTAATCGGATATAATTCGACATCCACGCGGGCGAAGCCGCGGGCAAAAGCTAGTATAAACATAAATATTTCCCATGTGGGGCGTGGTATCCGCAATAAACACGTGTACGATGCACAAAGACGTCACGGAGCCAGCTTTGTGCTTTTATTGGCTTCGGTTTAGATTCCAACATATGGAGTTGTCATGGCATAAACATAGGCAAGCCGCGCCGCGGGAAATATCCTTCCGCTCGCGCAAATACAATGTTTGTTGTTGAATAATAAATAAAGCATGGGGACGAGAACAAACGTATCGATTTAGAAAATAACGAGTTCGTGGACGAGGTATAAAATGTAAATGGAATAGCTACAGAAGTAGAACTGCGTATAATATAATGTTCAAGTCATCAACATAATAAAAGACATAAGATTCCGTTATTATTGTAACTCCGGTTAGCTTCGAGAACTTTTACATCGTGTGAAGTAACAGCAAATATTTGGCTTAAAATTAATTATTTGCATACAAAATTCCAAATATCTTGCGGTTTCGGAAGAAGGTGCTAAACTCCCACGCTGATTCTGATTTTCCGTCAATGAATCACTGAGGAATGAGCATAGCTAAAGATGGATTTAAGAAGGACACAGATCATTATGATTGTAGATCCGTCTGAAACATAAAAGAGTAGGTAAGTAGCTGATATTTTTATTTCTTTACAAAAAAACTTAGACCTATAGGCTATTAATACAAGAAACCAAGCTGCAAAAGGAAAAACAATCATCGCAGTGCGTAGCTTGACCTACTAATTTGTGCTAACAGTTTTAATATCAGGTTTCGCGGAGTTTGTTATCAATCCGAAATGATTACCGGTGATTATGAGTTTGAGTCAGAGGCGGTCGTGGCCGGAACGAATTCGCGCATGGCGCGTGACTGATCGAACCTTGATTTATACATACAAGAGACTCGTGCTAGCCTTACTGATATACATACCTATATTAGTACTTAAATTATTTCTTTACGCACATTTCTCATTGATCATCTTCTTGTTTGATAATATTATAAGAAAGCTTTGATCTCGGACTAGAACATATCCTGTGGTTGCAAATTCATGAAATCGGACCTCCAAGTTGCATTGACTAGGTACAAAAGCTGTGTTTTCTATTTTAGGACACAGTATTTCAAAAACGTAATAATTCCATAAACATAATTACAGGCTTGATGGCCAAAATGACTGTCCCTCTCCACTTCATCTCATATTTCATCAAAATCTAAACCAATTTACACCTTGTTATCTCCGGTAGTCTCCGTATCTCCACTAATTGCTGGCATCGTTAACATGATTATGCTATCAAAATGAAAATGAGAGTTTTCATTTAAAGGCACGGTGACCTTTCATAAACGAGGTTCAATGTGGCGACACTTTGGTCAGGCCTTGCCGCGGGGCGCGACCACATAGGGCTGACAACTTTTTAAAGCTTTGAACTTCCTCAACAAATTCAGTGGCCAAATTTTTAGAGGTAGTTTTGTATAATCTAAACTTTTCTCAACAAAGACTTTAAATGAGTTCCTATCGTAGTGGGTATGGAAAATATAGAGAGTTGCATGTGAATGCACTAAACTGCTTATCACTTCACACAAAGACCTAACTCAGAGAAATGGGTTACTTCGGTGCCGTGCGCGATAAGCTATGCAAGATATTTGTGCAAGTGCGCACATGATAATAAACCTTACGGTATTGTACTGTTGCTTGCGACTTCTACAAGTTCCCCCTAGTTTACGAAATCTCTAGTGTTACATATCATGGTAATTCTTATCAGTAGTTATATTTTACCCAGAAATCCTGGTATTCGGGGTCGGCAACCCTGGGCAGGGTGGTTAAGTTCGCGTACGTTCGACCAGCTGAGTCACGCCCGGTCACCTCGTAATCTGACGTAATGTTAATTTATTGATCTCTCTGCCGACCACCTCCACTACATGAGAATACCCATTCATGTGGATTATACTGGAAGAGCCATGTTTACTCGCTCGCACTAGCTAAGTTTGCAAAAGCTACCGAAAAAAGTAGATAAAAAAGAACTTGGTAAATCCGGATATAAATACCTGCGAGCCATATGCAACACACATACATGTAGCTAACCTAACCAGGCCGTTACATAACGAACATTATTTAATAATATTTATTACGCATCAAATACATAATTAGGAACATAGCTATTATAAAGTGAAAGGCGTTTAACAGTATTACAAAGTTGGCAAAAAGAAATCGATCATAACGGTCGATATTTCTAAGATATTATCCTCACCACGGAGCATATGGCTCCGAAAACATTACGATGAAATCAAAAGACCTCCTATAACTGTGACCACCAACTAAGGAATTCGACAAACCAAATGCATCAAATTTCAACAGAAACCGCTTGCGGCTACATTTGTTTTATCTTTGGGTTCGGAGGTCATCACAAAAAATGCCAGAAAAACTTTGAATGGGGCAAGTGCTAATGCACCAGGGTGTAATGAATGGGCATTGGCCACACTTGAGAGCAGAGCTATCGTTGTGCTAATGAAACTCATTTTCCAAAAAGAATAAAAAAGGGACGCACATGTGGTGTCCAATTATTTTTTCTCCCAAATTCTCCGTAAAAGTTTTGCGCAAAAACCAAAAACGACCGTGGCGTTCAAACGAATCCATTAAAATGCTCGTACCCGCGATGCTCCCCTCGAGTGGCTCTTCACTTCTGGGAATGCACCTACCTGCTTTTTATAGCGGAGATAAGGGCTTCACAAATATGCACAACCCGACCCTATTTGATTATCGATCACTGGACCGTTAGTGGCAATAGGACCGAACGACCTTTCGAAATCGATAGGATTATACTGTATGAAAGTGACCCAGAATCCCGACGGAATGATGTACAGATATAAATGCATATTCATAGCCATGTGGTGGTATGCAAGCGGCCTGTAGATGGTATTTATATAGGCCAAATCATAACCATGGAGTGCATGATTGCATACATTTATCCGATACTTAAGATATGATACAACTGTAGCTGTAGAGATTCTTTGTCATTTCCTTCTTCAGCTTTAAGTATTAGTGCACTACATGACAAGATAATTATGTAAATATGCAGTTATGAAGAAACCCGTTAAGCTGTCAGTGCACGAAACAGTACAGTGACAAAACATATTGTGGATAGTGACATGAACGTGGTAACAGAGATGTGTCTGAGAGCACAAAGGACGAAGGCACAGTCGCCGGAGAAATTGTCGCGACTGATTTGATTATCCGCGCCGACGCGCACTTTGTCGGCGCCGAGCCTCGTAATGTTCACGATACAAGTCAACGCGAGCTGCGAGCTTCACAAAACAACGAACGGACAACGTCTTTATAACCTTCACCACCGTAACTGATACGACTGAGAACAATTTCTGCTCTTAAATATGGAATGAGTTTGCCTCACAATAATACCTTGGTAACATTGAGAAAATTAGATTCTTCAACAAATACTTATGATGCGTGTTTTTATTACTTAATTGATCAATGAAATCAGTATCAGCTTCAACCTTGAGTACTTACAGATTATGACCCAATATCCAATCCATTTTATCTAGACACGTACCTGCAACAAAGAACACAACAACTTTCAATATCACACTAGCATTCAATAAAATAACAACATTTATATTGTGAGCAACACAAAAGGGTGCGCTGACTGCCGGCACAATAAAAGGGCTCAATAAACAGCCTTTACTGGTGAGACAGTAAGCCTTAAGTTATAACGCATAAGCGTCACGGGGTGGCCAGCGGCGACTAGATCAGATGACAGATGAGAGGTATTTCAATGCTTTATTGCGTCGGAGTTTTTGTGGAGAAACGTGACTTCCGAGGGGCGTTGACCCCGCTACTGACTCCTGTAGGATGTCGAGATAACTCGCCTCCGTGAGATAGCTCCCGACGCATATCTAATAATCTAACCGCTTTTTAGGGGCGTTTGGTAATCAGTAGCCCTATATGGCAACTTAATGACGAAAATGACCCGGTTCCAAAAATGGACATTAATTTCTGTGGAGATAAGTTGTTTCACATTCCAGACAGGGCCTTATTTCTCAGATGTGGATGAATGTATTAAAATAATAAATCACTACCAAACGTAAACATATGCTTCGGTAACATGCAGTTGTTACGCCTGTAAATAATCATCGTGTCGTTAAATTTGCATACAGCAATAAGTCTGGGAGCATACGAGTGAATCCGAGTCGCCTCGTAAAACGAGACCACAACCGCTTTCCGCAAAACTCATAAGGCATAATGACAGTGCAGTTCTCATAAATAAAATCGAAACATATCCCGGTATGTTTTCGGCGACATGTGTTGCCCGAATTGGTGCCCACGCTGTGAGGTTGTGACCAGTTACCTTGTCGTTCGTGTAAACAAGAATATTGAAGTTTCTGGCACGTCTGGGTGGTAGAACTTAGAAGTCGTTCGAAGAACAAACTAAGTATTCGTATAAAAAAGTTTATCTCGAGTCGAGACGGTCCCTCGGCTTTCTAGTGACCTTATACAAACTGTACCGACCAAAGACTTGAGTTAATCTTTCTGATACGTCTCTCCTACTTTCTTTGCCATATGATTAAGTATCTCTCAGTAAAGCTATAATACAAGAAAGTTTAAGAACGTTTACATTTGATCTCGGTAAAGGCAATCGAAGCTGAACACATAAACAAGAGCTAAAACTACCGGCTCGCTGACGGACCTCATTAAAGAACTGTTGATGGACTTATTATCTGTTCTAATAATAAGCCCACTTTAGAGTGTATACCGTTATCCAAAGCAAAAACGTCTTCCCTTTCATCAGTGATAACATGGGGAGAAAGATATTCAATGTTTGTAATGCTTATAACACTGTTTTAGTTACGCAGCCCTCCTGAAGTTAATGTTAGCAAAGAAGTACGAATAATACCAGTAAAAATACTTCCTATAAACAAGGAAATTAATGGCGATGTTAAATATTAGACAGACAGTAATTACTAAAGTGTTACATCCATTATGAGCGTTAGTTGTTTTGAAAAGCCACAACACAAAACATTTGAGTGGCTAAGTGCAGAGATAAAACAAGTGTGCAACAACTCTGCCTGAAGCGAGTCCCATTGATGGTATTTTCACACGCCACAGATACAACATAGCGCCAGTGCCGCCAGTAGCCGACCTGGGCGGGCTGCCGGCGGTGGCTATTTTAAATATAATTGCAGCCTCCATGCACTGCCCGCAACGTTTGTTGTCCGACCACTATGAATACAGTTCTGCAATAAACTTCGTTTTTTATTGTAACCGCATGGAGATAAACGAACAGGAGCTTACTCCGTCATTGCTATAAAACTGTAGCAAATATAGCAATTCTACGACTTTGTGGAACGGTCTTCAGCTCTCTGGAGGACCGAACGGCTTGACTTATGGCTTGATACGAAGAAGTGTTATTTCCTACCTACTCATCCAATTTTCTTTTCACTACGGTCTTAAGACAGCTGAATTATCTCCTTGGGACGATTTGTCTGTCTTAGATTTAGTCTCGGGTGTTCTTTTTTTGTTGGATCCCCAGGATAACATTTGTTTTCCCTCCTACTTCACAGCGTAATAAACAGACTTCTAAGCTTTCTCATTCGTTAGAACTATCCCAAAAGTGACGTCTTGTTTTAATGATACTCGATCGTAAACACGTGTAAAGCATATGAAGTTAATGTGTTAGTTACTAGGTACATTAGTACTCCCACGGACGGATTACACGGTGACTTAACTCACCAGCGGTATCGATTGAAAATGCAATTTATTCTCACCGAACACCAAAAGCCGAGTGCAAATAAACTGATTTGCGTGCAAATATCGAAGCCTGAATGGTTTGCGGTCAACTTTACCGAACTTTTTATGGAATTTCAACGTGAATTTTTTGTCGAGTCGTGCGTTGGCAGTGCAGAACTCAATATTTATGAAAAACGCAATTTCGATAGTAATAATGATTAATAAGTTCTTTAAAAAAATACTTTTATATCTCAGAGCCGTATGATATTGGTGTTTATCTATATGATAAATCTTCCACATTCAATGACAATTCAAATCAAAATGTTTACATTCCCGAACGGTCATAATCTTACTAAATGTGTTTGGATCGAGTGTGTGCATGTGAATGGAGCAGCACAGATCTCGATACGCGCTGGCATTCATATAATTACCTACGATATATATAACATTACTGATACACAGGACATGTGTCCCACTATTAAGACGATAAGTTAACCCGACGGCGCCATATGCAGTAATTTATTCCCAGTTATTATTGTATAACTATGTCCGTCTACTCCACGATACGAAAATAAAATCGGTACAAGAATCGTCTCTGAAATGCCTGCAATTTAAAGATGACGAGACTGGTTCCCAGAAAAAGAAATATAGCTGCAAAGAACTTTGTTTTATTGCGGAGATATATCTTACAAGAGAAACAATGTAGGCACGAAAATATAGGCAAAGTGTTCGCCCTTTTCAAGAAGACAAATTCGCTGTCGATATTACGTTTACGCAACAAACAAATATACATAATGTTATATGTGTACCAAACGAGTAAAAAGAAAAGATTTTCGTGACGAAAAATCTCTCAGAGAAAACTGTTTTCCTCTACATTAAGCTTCATCCCTGATTAAGCAAAACAAAAACACGGGAAAGTCTCCGGAGTCAAGAACTCAAGCGTCGCAATTTGCTACATTTTCATTACAAGCACTCCATGTTGTTCAGCAATTACTCGCAAGTTTTATTACGTACGCCATTGCTAATTAACCTGGATAACAGTTTACTTTGTTGGCTCTCGCGAGTGCATTAAATACACGAGTTTCACTGTTTCTGTTTTAGTACGTTTTATTGTTACATTAAGGCGTATCGATTATACGCCGTCTACGCTGCCTTTGCATGACATTAAAAATTTGTCGGCAGTCCGACATCTCTCTGGCTAATGTTGAATAATTCATTAGTTGTAGCGTCGATTGAATTAAAGGTTGTATCTCAGTCTCGACATGGTATCGGTGCTCTATTTGCATATCAGACATGTTCCGATGTGCACCAGATGTCGCTACATAGCCTTTGATAAGTTATCGACTAGCGAACGTGTTAGAGGTCCGAATAGGAGTCTATTAATAGTCCATTCAGTTAGCGATTTGCATTGCGAACTGTTTCTACTGTGTCTTCGCTAATTTTGATATTTCTATAGCATAATTAATACTTAGTAGAAAAAATTCAATAAACTCAAAGGATACTTTTAGTAAAACAATCTACGTCGACAAAAGATGGTAGTTAAGCAAAAGCTAAGTGTATTCCCAGATGGAGTCACGACAGTTGCATTCAGTCAACAATCTGATTACATTAACACACGAATTCATTACAATGTAATAAGTTGACAACTAAAAACGTTATACATCTGCGACCAACTCTAATCTAAACAACGTAGAAAATGGAGTGTCCTTTATGCAAATGTGTTGGTACCTTTATTACGTAACTGGCCTTCCAGACAATCTATGCTAATCCATTTTGTTGGAACTGGACAATTTAATCAGACTCGGACAAATCACAACTGTATAAGCTAATCACATCTTCCTACTCAATAAAATAGCCATAAAACACGAAGATTAAAGTAAAGCAAAAGTCGACAAGACGGATGGTGTCGATATTGGCGCCCAACACAGAATTCTAAGAAGGAATCGTTCGATACTATTTAGTTCGCTACAAGCACAACGCGGGACGCCTCTACCTATTATGCATTCAATGCGCATCGACTCTTTATCATTTTAGGGCGAGCACGAATGTTAATCGAGTCGGTAAAGTGTATTTTTATACACGTCATTTCTTAAAATCGTGCGTTGATATCAATTTGTTAAGACGTGACTTGAATTTTGATGAAGGGCGCGTGGGCGCTCGTGCCACTGTAATCCTAAAAAATAGAGCCACACATGAAGGGAAAATGGCAGCTGTTGGCACTTTTAGCGAATGATTTACGATGTTGAGACATGCTGTCTACTTCACTCGCAATTTCGTCAGTATATCATCAAATAAGTATTCTTGATACCCAATTACTAAGGCCCTATAAGTTAAGAGAAGGATAATATTTAGCCGCTTCGGGCAATAAATTCCAGATAATAAATAAAAATAATCCCACCAAATTAAAACACACAAGAATCCAAAGACACGAAACTTAATTAAACCTACCCAGTAATTAGGGCAACCAATAAATGTTAGCCTCCAGTTGAAAAGAAAATTAATTTACATAAAATCGAATAAAAAAGCGTACTATAAAAACGATCATAAAAAATTAAAAGAGCTGCCTTCACAAAGAAATATCCCTGTCAGCCGATAAAACCTTTTTCCTCGTTTTAACAGGGATGAAAATAAAAAACCTCCTTTTATCAGAAAGGAAATTCAATTATCTGTAACATAGTTACTGGTTGGAAAGGCGGAGTAACGTCCGGTGGAAACGGGGAAGTTTGAAGGAACACCCAAAGGCTGGGTAGGGTAGTTAGCAGTTGTTTGCATACAACCCAAAGCCCCTTTTTGTCCCGTCCTGAATAATGGTATTGTTTGTAGCCAGCTACATGTAATATACATTAGTATATGTATGGACCCACAAGTATTTATGTACGCAAGTGATTTACCGCAGCCTGTTGACATAGAAAGTCTCCACGCTGCGGTTTATACGCACCGTTGAAGATTTAAAATTTAATTGCTACATCTATTTCGTCGATCCTTTCTTATTTTATTGTCTCTGTGTTCAAAATTCACTATGCATGGGTCTTCATGGTTGAACCTCTTTGAAGTTAAAATTATCCTTGTTTTGGCAATCAGTTCATTCATTTGTTTCGTTTCATCAACATGTTTGTTATTTTTCAATCTAGTAGCTGTAGTTCTATTTCATTTTCTGTTCTCTCTTATTTTATTCTTAAGCTTTTTGTCTGTCAGTTCTTCAAAAATGCTTATTTTACATTATCCTTTTCCTATTCTATTACATCTACGCCCTCAGACTGTCAAACTGCCATCTTTATCAGTCCCAAATATCTAGCCAGCTCGCTTTACAATTCATGTCAGTGTGAAACGTACCGAACGTGATAGGTTTTCTCAGTTCGACAAATTCATTCTATGAATGTAATATTAGCACTTTGGTACGTGTTCTGTGCCTAAGATGAAGTCTTTTTTTCTTTTGTAAAATGATCTGGAAATGTAAGGACTGAAGAGAAATGTGTTATCACATTTTCTTGTACTAGAAAAAGATTCTTAGTAGGTAGCTAAAGTATGGAGGCAATGATGTAGCTGCTTTTGAGGTACGTAAGCTAAAGAGCAGATTATTCAATTGAAAGTAATTGGCTTCTGATTAAAGATTTAAATAGAATAACACACATAATGCTTGTAGTACCAGTATAAGTATTTATTGTCCGTCAATCAGGCAATCAGGTTTGCATGAACGTATGGTGCGCTACTAAAAGTAATTGTAACAGGATCTGTGCGACGCCACCGCGGCGTGTCTATCCAGCTCTCCTCTAACCACCGATACATAAACACTTGGCCACCAGACCAACCACTTTCGCGAAACGTGGACCGGCTTTTAGCAAAAATTTGATCAGTGAAAGTCAAGAGTGATACGTAGAGTGCGCCCGCGCCGTTCTCAGGGGTTCGTTTGATTAATTTAATCGATAATCTCGCTAGAATAAATGCAACATACATCATCGAAATTTAAATAGAGAGGTTTTGCATAAGCTGTTTAGTTTTTTATGTTCGCCCAAACTAGCACTTTACTATTAATGGAAACTCGTAGACTGCGATGGCTTCGATCGGCAATATCTTCGGCTATATATCGGCTTGCTGCGTGACGGGTCGCCTTTCCTTTTTCTTTTTAATGCTGTCAGTAAGGCACATTTAATTAACAAAAGTTAAATTTATGCGTTGTCCCCGGCCGCTTCAAAAGACCAGACAATATTTCAACGCAGCGATAACTGCGGACGTAACAACAGTCATTTATATTAACTTATCTGAAAAATTCCGAACGGACAGGATCTTCGTTGAACCTTATGTTATCAGATGGCAACGATATTCAAGAGATCCCATTATGTTTTTAAATACACTTTCTCCTTTAGAGAAGTTTACTGCAGTCCGTTCGAGACGTAACGCTTTAGCTATACAGATATCAATTTACATTTCCAATAGTATTTAAAATCAAGTTGTTATCGTTCCATTAAAATCCCCTTATCGACTTCTATGGATATTACTAAATCGTAAACACGATATTCGGCTCCTAATCATAAAGATTGTCTACGTTGTTTTTTTACGATTATGCAAAGCGGCCTCAAACCGTTTCCGTGTAGGATACATACATTTATAAGTCTCAGATACACTTTTAGATTCGAACGTATTTTATAGACTATGTTATGTAAATGATAAGATAGATAGGTAGCTGTAGTTTATCATAAATGTTACATTGAATTGAATAGGTAGCCACACGAGTGCATCTAAAGAACCAATATACTTAGCGGGCAGCTCGGCTGATCGGGTCGCTATCGTCAGATATGGAGTCAATTTGCAGTAATGCGGCGGGCAGGTTCACGTTACTTTTTATACCACACTCGAGGTCGTTGACTGCAGACTAAACAACACATAGTACATGCTATAAGGTGTCAATGCACCGGGAAAACATCCGACCTTCATTACAATAGGAATGTTTCCTGAAAAAATCTAATTAGTCCGTCAGATAGATTTCCAAAAAATATTTGGACCCGTATTTTTTCTTTTTTCACGAAAACTAAAAATAAAGACGATACAGTGCGTCGAAAACTCGTGTGACGTCATACTTCAGTACACTTTTTACCGAAAAGTGACATCACAGGCCCCCACTCATGATCTTTGATGCGTTTTATCTTCGTCAATTTTTGTTGATTTGTTAAAACAAAAAATACGTATCCAATATTTTTCGATAATCTAACTGACGGACTAAATAGAATCATGTTTTTTTTACACAGGAAACATTTCTATTAAGCATTGTTAGGTTGCGAAAGCTACATCATCCGCGGATCGATTGCTTTGTTCCAAAAATTAAAGCCTCATTTTTTTGGCTAGGTTTGCGAAAGTGTGCGTGCGTGCCTTGTATGTCCCAAACTGTATAGATATCCTATCAGTATCAATATTAAAGCTGTTGGTGCAATATCTGCACGTGCGTCAATCGGTATCAGCTACCAATACAGTCTATTGATGTATTGCCAGAACATTATACTAAATACTACCTACTGCGACTGAAAAATGTGCTTGCGCGTCATAAGTTCTTTTTGCATTATTTTAGAATTTCCATTTATCAGCAGGAATGATAGTGACTATCGCAGAAACGCACCTTTTTCTGTTTCGATGCCAACGACTTTGTTGTTTTCGTGTTTCAATGACTTCATGTAGTCGTGTGGAGCAGGTTTATACTTACACCTACTTAAATGTTAAAAGGTTTGGTTTTAAAAAAAACACGGTCGTAGCCAGCATAATTGTTGCCAAATATGCAATCAAGATAAAAGAAATACCGCAATGTATTACTTGCCTTTCCATCTTAATGTATTCTAAGAAATGCTTTCAAAGGCTACATGTGGCTTTAGAAAGATCAAATGATAAACGACATCGCAAAATGGACCGGTTCAAGAAGTCATCAGAATATAGCGAGTGTCATCCCACTGTCGCCGCACGGCCACTGCGATTTATCATCCTCTTGTATAGGCACTCTAATTGCGACAACTTGTCGCCATGTCCAATCGTAAAGACGATATCTCCCCTTATTCCGCACCGCAGCTCGCGACAGTCTGCGACAGCCCTTATTTCATTTAACTTTGTTCAACTCCAACATTCACAAACGTAGTGCAATTTTGTAAAAGTGCTGTTTGTTCCCCATTTAAAGTTCAATGAACCGCAATTAGCAGTTACGAAATTATTCTACGAGTACCTTAAGAGGGGTCGTTGGATGAATTTTAATTAGGAACTTTGTACAATTTAAATCCCAGCATAACATGAATGATAATGATAAAAGATTTATGAAGGCTTTCACTGTTTCGATAAAGAACTTCAGGTGAACAATAGACATTTTGGTTGAAACACTTGGGGCAAAACGTGTGTAATGTTCAATACGACCGAATTACCTACATTCATTACACGGCTCTGTCTGGCCGACTGCGAAGAGGTCGACAGTGTCTACACAGTAGGTGCTCTGTCTATTTGCATTTTGCACTTACTTAGTCCACTAATGTTATTTGTCACGGTTACCTACTAAGCAATAAATGTCGTCTCGGATAGATTGATGATTAGCATTATTGATTTATTAGTTCACAATCTAGGTCGATAGGTCCAGGCGACCGGGCCTAGCGCTGCAAAACCGCGAGAGCCCGACTGATCTATTGACCCGTCATATAAAACCGCTTGAACGTTTATTAGCAAAGTCAAGATCGTCTTTTACGAGTATGTTGGCTGAGCTGAGTGTATCTGGGTTACTGATGCGAGATACGATAACATCTGAAGGTGATCTGCGATCTTCCGACTTACAATTTTTAGACCCGTTGTTGGTAGACTTTGGAATATTTCGCGCCGAGTCACCCAATAGGCCACATGATACATTTATACATACAGGGTGTAAACAGACCCTTCACATACCCGTCAACCAAGCATTCTGTACATCAAACTAAGTAACTTTACGCAAAAATTATTGCTGGGAATCGACTTTTTTTTTTGGGGTGAAAAATCACGTTTTACGGTGGGACTCGATGGAAATCACTCAAAGCATTGTGCTGATGAATGGATTGAATAGTACGGGGGTCGTGGAGGTGTGTAAAGTAAAAACCTTACATTAAAAACATGTATTTAAAAAAAAAAACTTGTGAAAAAGTTGGAATTTTGACCCCCAAAATCTCCGTAACTAGAAGGTTCCCAAGTATGGTCTAGAACAAAAAAATGATCGCAAAGACAGGGAGAACAAGTGCCTTTCGGCTATGTTAAGGGTCTATTTACACCCTTTATACCTACTTGCTTAATTTCTTTCACCAAGTTGCAAAATGGTAACGAAACAAATTAATCTTGTTCTGTTGTTTGAATGGTTTGTTTGGTCAGAAATAATAATTGCGCGAGCTCTGCGGGCCTGGGCAGCCCACGGGTCAATATTTTACCAATCCTTCACGGTCAGCGGCCCTTTTATTTTGTTTTCATTTAAAGCGCGAATTGGATCATAAAACGAACTCCATTAAACTAACCGCAACACAATTTTCGGGAGAGTCTTGCGAATACTTGCGTTGTAATTAATCTGGGCTCAGCGTTTAGGCTGCGTTTTCACCAGAGATGAGCGAAGATGCGTAGCGAGGGATGTGTGTGGAACTAACCAATCACATAGCTAGAATAGCTCAAGCTGTGAAAAAGAAGCGATGTTATTGGTCAGTTTCACACACATCCCTCGCTACGCATGCTCGGTCATTTCTGGTGGAAGCTTTAGTTCGGCGCACTTCATGAATAGTTTTACATATAAAGTGAACACAAAACAACTTTTGATAAGTTGTTATACACTGTCGATACGAACTACCTGTTACAAAAATTGAAGTGTTACCGAACTTCCCGAAGATATAATTCTTCTTTTACACCGCACACGGTTTCTGCTGCCTATTAACAACTCAGATCCAAGACTGAAGGAGTGTAGGTGATCTGCAAACTAGTCGGGAGTCCTTCAAGTTTTGCAGTAGCACTTGACATAGGAACGAGTGACATTAGATAAAAAATATCCACTGTATGGAATGTACACCATAACCTCTTTTATATGTTTATGGCAATGTGTCGCCGAGTCCAGCGCATAACATGCCACATGTGCTCTTACGGAATGGACCAAAATCCGCGTGCAATTGCCACTTGTATGTATTAGCTTTCAATGATATAGCGGCTTAAGTGCAAGAAGCCATTGAGTCGACATTAGATTGCCGCGGACCGGTGGCGGCGGCGAGACGACCCGCTTGCCGGGGGCCAGCGTTTGATTAGCTTGTTACACCGAGTATTTGCTCTGGTTTTCGCGGCGTGTCTTATCTATGCAAGACCGTCGCGTCCCATATCATCTCACAAGAGCAAGACTTACGTGATACGAATCTGCGATGATGCCAGATAGCTTTTGTTTACATAACCCCCTTATGAGAATCTGGTTCTTTCTGCAAAAAGTAATAATAAACTCATTTATGTCTCTGTCGTGCCCTACAATTAACATTGAGATAGTATCTCGCAAATAATTGTTGTGCAAATTATGGAGTCGCGAAAAGTACTGCGGACGAAGTTGAAAGGTTAACTGGGTTATTGTGATGGTTTGTATCGATTGTGGAGACTCGTGACGAAGATGTCCTCCAGTTCTCGCTAGGCGAGGCGCGAGGCTGCGGGAGAGGGCTGCGCTGCGCCCGCGCCGGCCTCGATGTGCCGCCGCCTTATATGGCGCTGGCGGCCGACGGGCTCCGCGCCGACTTGCGACAGGCCAGGTATTTTAGGCTCTGGCCCTAAATTGTTTACGTGCAACTCGCATGCGTTTAATTTCATTTAAAATGTCATGGCGCTACTTAACAAGTGTTACACTTGCATTTAATATTGCAACCTGCCGCCGAGATCTTAATTAATCACTTCTGATTATAGTTAAAGGTTTTCAAACGACATTTCAATCATGACAGACATATTTGTTGCATACAGAAATAAGATTCCTAAGTAGATTTTATAAAAATACGAAGGACAAATTTCTAAAGGCAATCGCCAACTATCACACAAAAACAGCTTAATGACATTGCCAAAAATGTCACCGATCTCCAAACTAGGTCGAACAATCGAGCCGGGAGATACAGGAGCGATGGGTTATTATTTTGCCCAATAAGGGTGTCGGGAGCATTCCCCGGAGTGGTCCAAAGGACGCCGCCGAGGACGGCGCGGGCGCACAAGAACTCGCCGAATACTGGTCGCGGTTATTTAAGGAACAGGCGGTTCTGCGAAACCACGCACGCGATGCGCGTAGTTATCGTAATTTGGACGGTTTTGATTTTTTTGCCGTTTTCTCAAAACTGGCTCTGGCTTCGAGAATCCGTAGGAAAACATTTCTCGAACTGATCTGTTATTCACGAAGTCTAAACTCTGAAGCAACTGAATAAAAATCGTGTTGATTGGAAATTGTAATAAATCCACACGAACGTTACTTCACACGCCGTAGTGAAATCGCTATTTAACTGTCACAAATCGTTTAAATGTTTCAGTGTTATGAAACTTTGTTGAACCAAAATACTGCCGTGTTTTAACTGTAACACTGTCTGTTTACGTTACCTACATTCAGAGGTAGATTACTTTCTTCGGACTAACACAAATATCTTCAGTAGGTAAGAAACCCCACATACATTATTAAATGTTCGATAACCCAAACAGAACAGCGCACTTATCGCTTTATCGAAACATTATCAGCATCGATAAAGGAACCGTACAAAGTGCGGATATCTACGAATCGGACGAGATAAGCCTGCAATGTACGGGTAAAACGCATGGACTGGACTGGACTGTGAACACTCCATATATCGCAATGCAACATGAATAAGGACGCGTTCAAAACAATCTTACTCACTTATATTAATAGCGATGTTCTAAACGATATGAAGTGAAACACTCAGACTAGATTCATTTGATGACCACTTATGCAAAAGTAGTTTCTACTCAGCAAATTCGTTATCAAATGTGGAAACTACGGCGGCAGACCAAGTTGCTTCCAATGAATATTCAGCCGCTAATATCCCGGTCAGTCTCGTATAGTAACTACGACACGATTATTACCGCAACAATTACCAATATTACCATATCCAGTAATAACAGTCCGAGCGATTGCTAAACGAACATGCACATTACACGCACAGGACATTGAGCCAATAATATAATGCTTAATGCTCGGAGCCGATGCTCGATCCATTATCGTTATGGTCCCAGCTAAGATGCAGACAATGTACTTACGATAAGCATACTGCCTCAGGATAACCTAGTTAGCAGAAAGGCTTCTTATGTTCGTATGCACCGTCTAAAGTGCCCTTAACATTGTCTAGACGCAATAAAGGTAAACTTAAAATAAAATTCTCTACATTTATGTACTCCTGAATAAGAAAACTTGCTTCATATTTTACAAAAGGAACTTCACTTTTGGTGTAAACTGTTGAATGTATTCGATGAAGTTACAAAGCATTCTATAAAAGCTTGTAGTTTACAGCTTTACGAATAAGCACAGAGAAATTTAAGTGCAATTACTTCCTTAGTGATTTAAGAGTGGGCGTTAACGCTGAAAAACAATAAGCTTGTGGAGTTCATTTACAGCCTTTTAAGCATAAACCAGCTTATCAAAACTACGATTAACTTAACATCCGCATAGTATTTTTGTACACGGTTACTTTGTATATATGTAATTGTTTGATCACTCAATGTGAAGGTAAGTGTGGGAATCAACCATATTCTGATTATAATTGTGGATAGGACAACCATCAAAAGATGATCAGTGTCAACCTTCATTACGCATGATTTAACATCATTCAAAGATAAACTTGGTCATTGTGGTGCCCATCACAATAATTATTGACTTCTTATAGGGCAAGCTAACAATATTTACAGATCATAAACTCCACAACGATAGTTATACTTAAAATCACGTCATCGATAAACAGTTCAGATTTCAGCAAATATATTATCAACAAAAACATGTGATTGTATTCTAATTTCCAATACCAAATGCTAGTCGTGTAAAAAATATCTTTCCCTTATAAGCTCATGGAAGACCATTCTTCCACAGTGCAAAGTCACGTGTTTCGAGGCTTACTTTTTGTCCAAGAGAGCTTTTATGCGACCCTAGCCGCCATATACAGCATACAGAAAAACAAGCAGCCTGCCACACGGCACACAATAAACTGTGAATTATTCTACATAAAGATTTTATTAGCTTCGTAAAACCTTTTACTACAGTTATACTTTCAATAAATGCAACTAGTTCTTTTGTTACTTATGAAACGTCATAATAAACCTGAAATGATTGTCGTAATAAAATTCATTTCTTTTCTAAATTATTTTAAAGAGAAAGGTAGTATGTACCAGTAGCGAAGGGTCAATTTTTGTAAGAGGTAAGCCGGAGTACATATCTTTACTGTTTAGAAGATTATTGGTAATAGAATACAGACTGTGCCATTTTTCAAAGGGAAGCCGGTAGGAATCGGGTTGTTTTCATACAACCTTCGCCACTGGTATGTACGGTAATTACGCTACCTGTTCGAACGCTTTTGATTATTAAATATTTATAAGGACTAAAAACTATTGAGTTTGTCTATCTCTCTCAGACCTGCATGTACATAAAGGTAACGCGGCCTACAGATAAACGTCGCAGTCGCTTCTTAGAATTTGTGAGTCACGTTACAGCCATGCAAGTTTCTGTTAGATTGTACCTACACGGACATCGAACTGACTGTCCAGAGGTGTGACCTTATTTACTTAGCGCCAAATGACGAAATTCTTTCAAGTACATAACTGTTTTCAGAAAAGTGTAATTAAGTCATTCTACAGTTTCTTCATCGTTTGCCATAACGACCGTCTCATATTACCCAGACCAAGCAGTTTAACTAAACTTGCTTGTGTAAGGAAAGTAGGACTAGCTCCTCGTGCATCCACTTCCCGTTTTTCTAATTATACATCGCATTTAGTTCGAGAAAACTAGCTTAATGGCCGTAAGACCTGTTTCAGTACAAAATGCACACTATATTTCTACCTAAGTTAGTGTTACGGCATCTGAAAGCGGCGCCAACTAAAGAAATGGGAAAATAGTGGCCCAAAATAGCCGTCTCCAACCTTGCACCCGCCGGGTGGATCAATAGAGCCTTGAACTTAGCGTCGCACGCCGAACTTAACGCAGCCAAACGGAGTCCAACACGATTTTACTTACTGTTGGTATAACTAAGCCTTAGTTGACATACTTACATGTACAAATATTTTAGCGATAGCTTTTTTCTGATCGAAGTTTACTCAAACTCGCCTACTTTACGTATCAGTAGTTTATCTAATATTTATTAAGACGCCTTTCGCAGGTGTTTATTTTGTAAAAAATTACATAAAATCATTGTGATGATTTATAGCTCAAGCTCTTTCTTTTAACGAATTCTCCGCCTACTACTACGACGAGGACATGCCAATTTTAATCTTAAATAGAATCAGGACGATACCTATTAAATCTTTTACTTATCATAGATCTTCTTAGAAACATTTGTACGAGCTACAAGTATCTTAGATCTTAATTATTAGTGTTAATCTTCGTCGTTTCGGCTCCCTACATGTGCCCATACAAATTAATTGGAATGGTCACGCTCACCGCTTGTCAATATCAATTCAAATTGTTCGCCCACATCCTGTATAAGCCTCGATGGGTGTGTTTTAGATGTTGTCGTAGAGACTGATTCATTTTATCAATAACTAGCTTTTTCCCGCGGCTTCGCCCGCGTGGATGTCGAATAATATCCGATTACTTACCTTCAGCCCCCTTTTTAACCCTTCGGGGGAAGAATTGTCAAAAACGCTGAGACACGTATCAATTAATTTTCAATCGTCAGCCTAAACACAAAATTTGAAGATCCTGACTTCAAAACTCACGGACTTTCATATAAACTTAAATCCCCTAATTCACCCCTATAGGGGTGCAATTCTCAAAAATCCTTTCTTAGTGGATACTTAATCTTCACAAAGAACACGCCCTCCAGGTTTCATGCCTCTAGGACCAGCGGTTTGGGCTGTGTGTTGATATATCACCCACCCAGTCAGTCAGTTTACCATTTTATATTATAGAAGATAGATATTGTTTATTTTTTCCGGTTCATCTTGACTGGATTCGTCGAAAAATTACTAATTTGCATCAACTACAATCTAAAGGGTTGTGATTTTGCATAGCTTTGGATCGCTTTGATTCCGCCCGGTTCGGGCTTTCAGCCTAAAATATTCAGTTTGCTTTGGCTAGTTCCGGAGTTACTGCGGTAAGTGCCTACCTACATAAGTATCTACAGAGCAGGTATTAGGTATTTTAAAACATTTGGTCGGTCAATAAATATTTTTTACATTTTAGTTTCCCATCCACTTACTTAGGTCAATTTTCCGATGCTGGACTGGATTTTAGTGCATCATTAGCACCTAACATTCCCAATGGTTTAGTTTTTTCTCCTATGTTGGATGTTGTTGACTGGTAGTGCGGTCAATACCCAATTACCAATCCAATGTTCTCTAACGTCACTCTTACTTGAACTAAAACCGCCCGCATTGATCCACCTCGGGCCCAATTCTGCTAACTGTCGCGGTCGCCGTCAAGTTTACGATCAAACATAGACGGTTCGCGATGTATTAGTGTTCTGTGACATAGATATAGGTAGATATGTAGGTACGCAACCGTTAGACGTACGGTCAGCGACAAAAGTCGACACAGACGTCGTTAACACTGCACATTATCTAAGGATGAGGCCAAACAAGCGTATTACGTGAGTAGTGAGTCGCGTAATTCGGTTACATAAAAAAGTCTGGACTCATTTTGCGTCGTCGTATGACTTATTAGCGTAAATTAGGATCGCGGTTCAAAAAGTCTCGTAACTCACAGAATTACGCTCGTTTTACCTAAGCCTAAATTGACACAATTTTATTCGATTTCTACATTGAACATTGCATTTCATATTACCACCTAATAATACCAAACA
Organism: Noctua comes; assembly: GCA_963082995.1. Taxonomy (NCBI): domain Eukaryota; kingdom Metazoa; phylum Arthropoda; class Insecta; order Lepidoptera; family Noctuidae; genus Noctua; species Noctua comes. Next base: position 11,069,077 of record OY720281.1, on the reverse strand, counting down.
GTTGAAATTCTTTTTAATTTTATGTCTGTTTTTGTACTTTCTGTTTTAAATAGGTACTTAAATATTTAGCTCAATAATTAAAATACTTTTGTCGCTGACTGTACACACACACATGGTTGGTCCAATCACGTTTTTAGAATTGCACATATTGATACATATTTTTAGATTCTTCGAAGGAGCTCTACAAGTCTACAACCTGTCTAAGAGTTAGATATGGCCGTGTCAGTTGGAAGCATGATTAAACTTTGTGAATTTACTGAAAATCACGAATACTTAATGATTTCCGTCTTTTATTAATTCAAAATTAAGTAAGACGCATTAGCCGTATTATCTTCTAAGTTAATAAAAATTAAGGGATACAGATATCTTCAAACAGATTATTTTCATTATTATAGTACCTAATATCAATTATGTTTTCGGAAGCACGGTAGTGGAGAGGTCCAAGTTCGCTGCCCGCGTTTATTTTATTTTAGCAAATTCTGTGCCGTTACTACAAAATGGATGATTGCTAACTAGATTATTCAATCAATAGACCCGATATTTCATTGTAGATAAATACTCTGACGTTAGAATATAAATACGGCACAATGATTTACGTAATCAAATTGTCATTGTATCCTTGCATAATAGGTAGTTATTTTTAGACTTCACGGAGACGGGACTAAATCGATGTTTGTGCGTAAGCGTCAGTGATTTGTGTGAAACTCTCCTGATAAGAAGCTGAACGGTTTGCACAGACTATACGGTAGGTACCTATATCGTCTGTCACGATCAGTCAAGCTGTTTACGTTCTAGTGCTACGCAACAAAAAAAATCGACTTCCTAATCTTTCGGTATCAGGTGAAAACCCACAATGGCGACAACGTGTAAAAATCTACGTAGGTATTTAATCAAAATAAATTAAATATCAAGTAACGCTAATACGCCTTTTTGGCATAATTAATGCTTGTTTGTTCAAGTAGGAGACCCTGAAAATGTGCAACAATCGATATATTGTTGATATGAACACGATAATGTTCGTATTTATGTCATGTACATGCCTACTTATGGGTATTTATACTTATGCCTACCTGCACACTATTTACACTTGATATTTTAATATTTGCTAGATACCAGTTGTATCAGAGATGTCAAGTGGATACGTATGTACCTATTTATTTTTCCACCTGTTCAAGTTTCCATGATAAACAATCACTTGTTAGTTCAGTTGCATTTAAGAAATTGTTTTACCTACCAAAAATATAAGCATAATCATGAAAATCGTTCTATCCTAAGCCTATAATTATTTTGTGAAATATCCTAATTCGAATTTCAATTTGAAACAATTTATTCTCCAATTTAGGCCAATGCAAATATGTATACATAGCAAAATAATTGTCTACTCTGCAAAATAAAAGCGCACAAACTGTACTACAATATTTTAATTTCTTTATTCAATGATTGCAAACGCATGGCCACACACAGCACCGCTCCGGCACAGCACCGGCACGGCGCACGGCGGTAAGGCGGCAAGGTGCGAGGACTCGTGCTGGACTCACCTGTGTGGGCAGCACCGTCTCCCGGCCCAGGGGTATCGACATTTTGCTAGCGGCGCCGCCGGCCGCACCCCGGCGCCCGCCCGCGCCGCACCATCCACCGATCCGCCACCACGGGCCGCGCGCCCGCTCCCCGGCTCCCACCGACGCTCACCACAAACAAGAAAAACACTTTCCCGATAACGCGATTTTTCACGACTTTACAGGATTCCAGCACTTCAGTTGCCTTGACGTATCTCGGAGACAATTCCACACATCACGAAAAAATCCTCATTCATACAAAGTATCACTTAATATAACTATTTCGATGCATATGTATAATCAGAATACGGCAGTGTTTAAAAGCGCGATAAAATTCACGCACCGGACTAGCAGCCACCCCGTGAGGCGCGAGCGTGCGACTGGTGCGCCGCCACCGCGCCGCGGCCGCCGCGCGCATCGCTCACCCCGCGCCTTCGGCGAGACCCTCGCGCGCCGCTCGGTTCGCTCGCGAACCAACCGTATGGGGTCGCGGCACAGCCTCCTTCATCTCAGGCGGTACGCTCAGAATCCTTACGGCTGATCACATGGACACGTGCCGCGGACACGGGCGTAGTGCGGTTATCGAGCGCGCGTACACATGCGCAGTGGGCAGCACTATCACCGTCGTGGCTCATTCATTTGTACAGGTCTCGCCTCGAATAGCGCACACCTGAGCAAATATTATGGAACTGGACGACAATAGATCCGTTGTTTCGAAATGTACAATTACCGGAGCAAGGCAGCCAGTCTGGAGCTTAATTTGTTTGCCTCATTAAATTATAGATTGGCGTAACATTGTTGCAATCAAGAATGAGCATTTGTTAACTTCTTAGTTTACAACATTCTTAATGAGAAACTCAATCTAAGTAGGCATTAGATAAGGCAAAAGCTTTTGAAGGGACTTTTTATGGATGAAAAAGTACCCATTACATCTTTTTAAAACTTTGCCGAAGTTGGGACGCACTTCCGTACACCCGGATAAAATACAATCAACAAAATCGAACAACGAAGCTCTCAGTTTTCCGCGCGATGTTTCCGTCATATAGCGTGTTTTGGAAGGGTGCAGACGGTAAGGAGTGGACCTGCGTGGGCGCAGCTCGAGGCTGTATACCTACTCAATCGGTTCGCCCACTTTTCCTTTCTACTACGTTCACTGTTCCAGATTACGTCATTATCTATACACTAGGTATCGATGTTTAGTTGACTCCTCGTCACCTCCGCGGCCGTAGGAGGAAGCAGGCGAATGCAAGATGTATCCTGCTGTTCATAGATAGCTAACGAAACCTAGTAAGCAGGCATTTCATTCAAGGTTTGAACTTACGTATTTCTCGTGGTCTTTTCTACCTGACACGACAGTGAATTAAGGTCTACATTTTGTTTTCAAGAAGTGCACTGATAATTGCAGTATCGGAAGAATGGAAGTACCTATGTGACATATCTTAAAAAAAAAAAGGTTTGCACCTACATGCACGTTATTCTGTGGGAATTTAAAAAAAAATCTCTATTTTGAACATTGCAATTGCAACATCAGTCGGTATGTTGCAGGTTCATTTCTGTTAGGACATCTTGTAGTTGTATGGGCCAATTCCATACTCTGACCCGAGTTGTCGTGAAAAACACTAACTCAATCACACTACGCCTGACGGGAAATCGAACCCAGAACCTGACGGTCGCTGGCCGCTCGGTTGCCATTCATTGACTTACATGTATTAATGAGCTTCTTTTAGCGTTTGCATTGCTTGGTATGAGTATCTACTTAAAATCTACTCTGTTACGTGTTATTTCAGTGTAAGAAGGGGATAATTAGCAGTCAGTAGTGGGTGGTTAAGGTTTTAGGTCGGAATAATGATTCGTCTTGATGTGCTGGTGATTTCGTAACTCAGTAGGTATCTAACGGGTTGCTTCACTATGACTGGATTAACTGAAGGACTTCTTTCGGGTTCAAATTCAACTGAATAAATCATACCTAAGATCCCAAAGAGCTTTCATGGGAAATCGGAATTACAGAAGATTAGATTTGTATTAATTAACTACATTCTTTACATCTGAATTTAAAAGCTCTAAATTGGCCTACAACTCTTCGAGTGAATTGATAGTGCTAAAAGTTCACAAAGTTTAAATATTATAGAGCCAGCCACCAGAGCTTACGAAAACAAAAAAAACACCTACATACCCTTGCCTAGCCTACACTCTGCGAGAAATTGACTGGATTTTTAAGATGTTTCCAAAATTTCTAGTTTCCCTCGGAACAGAATTTCTACGAGTGACCATAAAATCTAACTCACCTGGACACCTTGCATTCCACCATCGTACATCGTCCATCTGCCATACGTAGTCATTGTAACACACTCCACATGAATTCCTGGCTAAATCCTTGCACAAATTACACAATTGAACTGCACTTTAATTTAAAAACTGTTGGTCATGAACGCGCCACGGACGCAAGCACAGTACTGAATAGTGCTATGCTATGTGACACCGCGGCCTCGACAAATAAACTATTTAGTGCTTGATTAGCACAACGTGTGCAAATCGTTCAGAGTCGCCCGAGCTCCCACAAATTGAAATTGATTGTCCGTTGTCGAGTCGCACTCATTGACGTTATTGAGTAGAATGGATGAAATGGTCCTTGCGGCAGTTTGTTACCATTAAGGAGCCACAGCGATGCACCTCGATACATTGTGGGAGGATTGGATTCTCATACTAAGAGGTGCCGTGTTGAACACACATATTTTCACGTAGTTTGGTACCTGTGTTTTGCTTTGTTGCAAAACACTGGCACAGTGTTTTGTTATTAATTGGAGCAATAGGAATGTGTTACATAAATAAAGCGGGATAACATTCGGGTACTAGAAATACCAAATCATGAAATGAAAGCTTTTGTAAACTAGTCACTATACACATTTTCGCATGACTATGATCAATTATTTTTTAAATTCGTGGAATTCGTGTTTTTTAAATTATTTCTAAATATTCCTATAAATCCAACCTGTTCCATCAATCATCTTACAATTTTCTCATAAAACCGAGATAGTTGCAGAAGGCTGTAGGTACTGGACTGGCTAACAATGATCGATAAATCCATCACTATACTACGCACAGATGAGTACCGTATGTAGGTACGATATTAACATACAATTTGTATCTTCTGTCGTCTAAAACACCAAGTTAAGGGAAATAATGAATTAAAAGAGAAATATTAATGATTAAACCTTAAGTATTTAATAGTGCAGTTTCCATTACAGCTAGCGAAAAACAATTTGTTCTATGATTTCATCGGTTGCTGCGACGATTTTGTCGCATATCTCTCTCGATCTCGTATTGCCGAACATCTGCGCGTTCCAAGAAATCGCGTTTATCCAAATAACTGAAACAAAAGCAGATACAAACAAATGTAACAAACCTATCTTCAAACGAATCGTTTATTCAATCTTGTTAGGAGTTGACGTCATCTACTTACATTCAATAAATTGTCTAGGTATCTATCGTGTGGTTGGATGAAAATTTTTAGTTTTTGTTGGATGCAAATATTTGTGGACGGATTCAGGGCTTTTGAAAAAAATTAAGAGTCCGAGAGAACTAATACGTATTTGGAATTGCATTTGCATATTATGAGTAGGTATTATGACCACTTTTTAAAGATATTGCGGCTTTTTATCGGCTGACCATGCGTGACCTTTATTCATTTTTACACGGGTACCCAAAAAAGGTTCGGTTTCTAACTAAAGAAATATCAAAATATTCCAGAGGAATTGCAATTATAGACCCTAAATTCAAAATTAGAACGATATTTTACAAATCATCAAAACATTTAATCGATAGAAAACTCAACCGATGAAAATTTAGAACAATTTTTAAACAATAACAGAAATACCTCATCGAAAATATAGTCGTTTGACTAATATGTTGACTTATTTATGCTTATTTTTGTAATTCAAACATACATTATTTGTAGCACTTATTTAAAATTTTATATTCCATATTTTGGCAAGTTTTATGATTTGTTGCATATTTCGATCATTTTAAGTTGCATAGGTATAATCCGGTCTCTTCTGATGATTTTCAAAGATTTGAATGTCTCGAAGTTATGGTTTTGATCCCCGGGACGGACAATGCAATATTGGGTATCTCCATTGGGGTTATGGGAATTCCAAATCTGTAGGGACAGGGAGTCTTGATTTATGCGAGGCTAATGGCTTGTGTTTCAGGACTATAGGCGCTACGATATGTGGGTATGGTTATCATAGATAAGTCCCATTAATAACGCTTCAATCAATGGGCGACGTAGGTACGGAGTAATTACCGTGATGTAAAAAGATCACAACACACTGAGGTCAGGAATCCATTCAAGTTTCCTTTTATATTACAAGGCTACTTTTAAAACATGTCATACCTTCATAAGTAAAATAAATACACGTAGTCTATAAATTAACTACGAATGACACATACCCATTTCTGCCTTTGTTGTGGCTTTCTATTTCCTCTTCGATGCCCTCTTCTTGCTTGTAAGTAGACCAATCGAGCTTCGATTTTTCCAGAGTGGATAATTTGTTCTTCTTGTTGAGCTGGCCAAGGACACCGGATAGGCCTCCTCCTCCTAAGCCGGGGCGGCTACGGGACGGGCCTTCCAGTTTGCTTACTGAAAGAGGTTTATGTTTGTAATGTATTAGAATATCATTTACCATTTTTTGTTCAAATCGTTACGTCACACATGGCATTGGGTAATCGGGTGTTTTAATTAAAATAAATAAATCAAAATTAGAATAAAGGATGGTGCTTTTCTAAATTATTTCCAAGGGAAGTCTAGTCAGAAATGTACGATTTAAATAAGTATTCGCCAATTTAGCTTCAGGACATAACTTGGTGAAACCCAGTCCTTCGAAATGGTATAAAATAATATCCAGTTCTTATAAACAAGATGGTGAAAACAAAATCCAATCTTCGCTCCAATCAGTTTCAAATACATTTTGTGCAACTTAGTGCAAAACTTGTTCAACTAAAATCTACTTTGAAATACAAAAGTAGATGCAAAGCTTAGTGCTTTTAAAGTTTTAATGGAAATCGGTTGCCTGCAACTTGGCATTGTGCATAATTTTGAAGGTTTTCTTGGCAGAGCTAGCTTTGCGTCGTCGATGCCAGTTGCAACCAAGTTTGATAAAGAATAAGATGCAGGATTGACGACTTGAATAATTAGAAAAATATGTGAGTGTCAAGTAAAAATGAATGCGCATATAATTGGTTTGCAAAAAGTTTTCTTTATGGTTTTTTATAGGTTAGTACTTGTGTTTCATGCAAGTCTGGATAAGGCTAGTGCTTTTACAAATAACGTAAAAATATTATCCGTACCTGTTGCAGGACTATCGGCTGTCTTAATCTTTTCTTTGATCTTATTATTCTCGACAACAATCGTTTCACCAGCAAACTCGAATATTCTTTTTTCTCTGGCTTGGTTTTCACTTTTGGGTGCATCTTGTTTAGCTGTTTCTGTTTTAGTTACAGATTTGGTGGTGGCAGTACTAGAACTAGTTACTGTTGAGGTAGGTTTAGGTTTTGTATCAGTTCCATCTAAAAACATTGCCCATAAATCATCTTCTTTCTTCTTCTGTTCTTCAGGATTCGCTGTTTCCTCGGTTTCCTCTGCTTTCGCTGGAGAATCTTCTTCGTCTGTTCCACCATTTCTTGTCTTACGTTTCTTTGTGCTTTTTGTTTCTTTAACTATTTTCCGTTTCTTCGCTTTCTGGTCTAGTTCCTTTTCGAACTGTAAATCTGTTTCTTCGTTCGCGGATTCCTCTTCTGACACTTTTTCAGGCTCACCGGGTACGTAATCTTCATCACTCTCACTACCGGATGACGACATCTGAAACAAGAAGGAACATTTTTATCCTCCCGAGACCGTCATATTTATACCATAAGATGTCGGAAAGACCGGTTGTCCCTAATAACGCACAAAACGGGAAGGCCTGAGACTTTATTAGATAATTACAGGGTTACCATTGTGTAACATGATTTTTACCAGAACAAAAGGTTTAGTGTTTTTTTTTAATTATTTTTTTAGGTTTTAGCTTTGACGTAGCAAATGTCCAGTAAAAACGACTTCCGAATAGAAAAACATTGTAACCGGAAATTGTTCGTTCTATCGGACTTTCGACAACTAGCAAAATGAATAAAGTAAAACAAATTTCAAAAATATTATATATATTTCTATCAAAATAATTTGAACAGTATTTTTAAAAAACACTTACTTAATTTTTTTTTATGTTTTGTCAAAAAATCAGTCGTGCTTAGCATTCTGCACCATTAACAATTAAGTTCCATAATAGATAACACTATGAGATCACATTAACTATTTTACTTATTTATGTAAAAAACAATCAACAATATTTGACGTCAGAGATTGATCTCAGAAAGATCAATCTCTGGTATGAAAGATTATAAAGCAGTTTCTTTTTATTATTTAACATAAAGATATAATTATTACAACCGATACATTTAACCGAGGTCTTTTTGGTACAGTCACGAGCACCAATATGTAAACACTTCACAACTTTTACAAGTGTTTTTCTCCTACTGCTCTGATTAAAAATTTTATGTTGTTACGAACATAGTATTCTAGAGCTCATATTTTTTTATGAAAAAGATCCTTTCTCCAAGTTGCAATCGGTATTTCTCGCGAAAATTGCGTTAAAATTTAGGAAAGTGTTAAATGTGTGATTGGTACTCGTGACTGTACATCCTTGATCTGAACAGCAGTGATTCTGAACAGTAGGCATATCTGGTAAATTATGGTCGATTCCATGCTTTCTTTTCGCGAAGACGAGCACTACTGCCACCACGAGTACGTACACCACGTGAACGACCTGTACCTCCTCTTACACGGACTCCTCCTCTCGTTCGAATTCCTCTTGAAATAAATTCCGTGTGAGGAGTGTCTGCAGTTTCATTTTCCGATTCAGAAGAAGTCTGATGAATTTCAAAATCAGGGTCACCAAAATCAACCACGTCTTCCGATATGTCCTCCAAAACTGATTGATTTACATTGACGATCAGTTGGCTTTCCGTCAAATCTGAAAAGATAAAACACATAAGTACTAACCTATGATTTACCACGAAATTGTGGTAAAAAGGGGGTGGTAATTATGAAATAAGTAGGTAGCAGTGGATCATTTTAATAAAATCCTAGAGTACTGTAGAACGAACAAAAAATGTCAGGCTCTTGATATAGTAAAAACCGAGGTTCCGTTTAAAAGGATAATTTTGATGGAATAGTTTACACAAAATCTAGTTTTTCATAAAAAATTGTGAAAACAACAAAATGTAACATGTTAGAAACTCAAAAAACGTAGCATTATACCAAAATGAATTGAAGATCAGTAAGTTAAACAAAGATTAACTCACCTCTTCTCGGACGGCCTTCCATTTTCAACCACGCACGCCGGCAAAATGAGCGAATGTCATTTTTGTCGTTGGCTCATTGAATACGGGAACAATAGGTAGGTACAACATTTCAATTCTCATTGGTTGACGAAATCAGGTGTAGCAGCGCCGATTTTTAAACGAAAAACTAATGTGTATTAGGAAACTAATGCGTCCGGTTATTATAAATGGCAACCGTGAATAATGTCAGGACTTTATGACATACGATAATTTGTCCGTTAAAATGACCACAGGGACTCAGGAGGATATTTCGGACTTTTGCAAAGATCACGATCTTTCACATGCTCCAAGATCTCTCGAAATAAGCTCATTTTGGAGCTAAAATTTAATGTGCCTCGTTTGTCTAGTGGTCGCAAGCGCGACTACTGATCGTGAGGTCCGGGGTTCTCAGGTCGAGCAGTGTTATTGGGTTTCCATAAGCATAACTTTACCAGTAGTCACTGCCCGGAGTCTATATTAGTCTCGCTCGATGGGAATAGGCTCGCCTTTAATGACATGAAACTTAAAAGGAACTGGCTAAATTTGGGTGTTACTATACACCTCTGCCCCACCCTTCGAGGGCTACAGGCGTTATGGGATGTTATGTATGTAGTTTTTCAACTTGATTAAAAATATTATCGTATTTAAAACTTCGTTCAGCACCAAAACATAACATAACAACACGCCCGTAATCCTCGAAAGGTTAGACAGAGGTGTACCTAACATTGGCGAAGGTTCCATACAACTCGAATCCTACCGGATTCCCTTTGAAAAATGGCACGTCAGTATTCTATAGACAAATTTTAATAATATAATCACATTAAAGATATGTACGCCGGCTTACCTCTTACAAAGATTGACCCTTCGCTACTGGTACCTAATAGTACACCCACATTCCGCCAGTTATGTTTTAGTCCCATGCGAGCCTATTGCCATCAACCAGGCACAAATCCAGACTCCCTGGCTGCGCCTGGGAAACTCCCGATGGAAATGAAAATCGTACTCAGGACCTCATGCTCAGCAGTCGCGCTTGCGACCACTACACCAACGAGGCAGAGTGGGAATGATGTGGTAACCAACAATGGCTGACAATTAAATAAGCTAGCTCCGTCTCGGTCTCACACATAGCTGATGTTGTAATCCCCAGTATCCTTTTTTTGGCTAATAGCAGAACATAGTGATTTCTAAACTGCCTATCGAGCTTGGTGATTACAGAAATATCGTATCTGACTAGCAGTTAATTTGTACAGGCTATATTTATGAAAATACTATATGAGTAGTTGAAAATGTTATGGCTTTAATCATTTTGGTAAAATTTGGGAAATAATTAAACAAATACAGTTAATGTTTCAAGAAATGTATTTAGTTCAAACAAGTGGTTTCTTGGCCCTATTTCTGTTTTTGACATTAGAAACTTCATAGAAGTTGCTTCCAGTTTTGGTGCGTTTCTGTGCTCTGTCCAGGGCCCTTCTAGCCTTTGCAGTCATTTTCTTGGCTCCACTGTCAGCACCAGCCTTACGTTTCTTTCCACTTTGTTTAATTTCTTCAACTGTGAACTCACCACTTGCTGCCTCAAGCTTCTTACGTTTTAGCTCTTTTACAGTTTCTGCATCATTTGTCAAGTAATCTTCTACATCACTATTTACTTCTTCATCTTCACTATAAAATTCACTAATGTCTGATGAATCAGGATCATCATTTTCTTCATTAACACTTTTTGATTCATCATTCTCAGCATTCTCTTCATCAATTCCTTTAAGTTCTTCAGGAATGTCAAATTTATCAAGTGGTTTCACATCATCCTCATTGTCAAATTTCAGGCCAACTCTAATTTTAGCAAAATCCTGAGCTACAATGAGTTTATTGATGTAAACAGGTTTTTCTGAGTTATCTTCTTTTTCATTTTCTGTGTCTTGTTTGGCTTCTTCAACAACATCTTCCTTTTCATCTGCACCAGTTTTAGTTTCAACTGTTTCTTCTTCATTCTGCTTAGACAGTGGGACTTCAAAACCTTCTGGAGCCACATAAAATGGTAGTTTTCCTCTTTGCCAGTCATTAAGAACCATTTTCGCAACCTGGGTAATGTCAGGCTCACCTTTTTTTAACAACTTCCCTGTGCGTGCAGCCATTTTCTCCAAAAATTCTGTAGCAGTATCCCAGGCATCTACTTTATAAGTTTTAACCAAGTATTCTTTACGGACTCTTTTGATTACTTCTTCTATGTAATCTTCTGGGTTTTGAACTAATTCAACCCTAACAACTCCTTTTAAAACTTTCTCTGTGTCTGTTTCAGCAGATGGATACACCACTCCTGGACAGTCAATCAAAAATATTCTTTTCATCAATGTGATGTACTGCCAAACTTTGGTCTCACCAGCAATTGGAGCAACCTTGCATACTTTTTTGGATCGTAAAGTATTGATGACAGATGATTTGCCTGTATTTGGATATCCAATCAAACCAACACTTATTTGTTTTTTATCAATGTGTAATTTCGCAAACTGACGCAACAAATTGATGAGAGAGCCTTTTCCAAAGGGATGTGTCATTGATGCATGGAAGGCTATAGTGGGGTATTCAGCACTCAGTATAGCCACCCAACGCTGTGTCACCCAGTTGGGTACTAAGTCAACTTTGTTTAGGATAAATATTAGATGCTTGTGTCTCTTTTCTTCTCTGAGGAACTTCTCCACATAAGGGCTTCTGGTGCCCATAGGATCACGGGCATCCAACACTTGTAACAGAACATCAGAGGAGTCTATTACTTTGTACAATTCATTCCAAATCCGCCTGCTCATACCAGCTCCGAACACCCAGTCTCTCTGCCCCTCCTTCACTCCTGTGTCTTCACGAACCCTGTCTATATCTTTAGTCTCATCATAGTTCTCTGTGTTTTCTTCAACGGCCTTTGACAAAGTATTAAGATCACTGAACTTCAAATTAACACGCTTTCTTTGTTTCTTGGGACCGAATGTTTTGTCAAATGCCTCAGTATCTAATAAATGTACTCTTGCATTTTTTGCCTTTTCATTGAGCAATGTGATTGGTAAATTAGTAGGTTTCATAATTACTTGATAAGGATTTCTGACAGCAGCTCCAAATTCATCTTGGAATTTCTGTAGAGCATTTTGTGAGATGACTCGCGAGTTACCGAACCACTTTTGGCTAGGCTCAACACGAGCTTGAGTTCCTGCCGGTAACCAACCTTGAAATGGTGCAGGTGTTAAAATTTTACCAGTTTTGTCCCTCTTAGCCTTGAAGTTCCTGTACATCTGCAGCCTTTTGATAGTTGCTTTAGTTCTGGGCTTCGCAACTCCTTTTAATCCTTCGGTCGGTCTATCAGGGTTCATGGAATGCGCACCTTTATTAAACCCTTGTCTCCGGGGGGCACCCGGCGCTGAACGTACTTTTCCCATCGCGATGTATAATTAAACACTTGCAAAAACTTAACAAGTACTATAAAAAACACTAATCACGCGGTTTTACGCAGGAAAATAAAGGTTATCATCAACGCTCGCGGAATGCTCATGCTCTTAGCTTGTGTCAAACAGCAATGAACTAACTTCACTGCAATGGAAAGGAAGGATACTTCAAAAATACTTACGATTTGTAAAAATCTAAATCGCCCTCTCTGTTTGTTTAATTTTAGAAGAAATAATACAAACGCAGCTTTTTACACTTGCTCACGTTTAAATTAACAATTGAAAACAATTAAATAACTTCGAATTATCCGATAGACACCACGGGTGCTTTTTGTTTACTTGTTACTCACTTCATACCAAACTTTTTTTTATTGATTCCATGATTGGTTTTCGAATTATTACAAGTAGCAACACAGGAATAAAACCAAAGACTACCACGTAATATTTTTAATTCCTTTGTTTGAAATCTCAGCTATTTAGAAATAAATTTGTAAGAAGCCTTTAATTAAGCAAAAACAAAAACAGCTTAATTTCTAGTTGTTTTTTGTGTTCTAGTATGTTTGTTATGTAGTACACACTTTAAGGTTTAAAGTTTAAAATTGAATTATGACAGGACCTTAGTCACCAGTCGCACCATCTAGTGAGCTCAAAAACGAAAGCCCTCATTGTGTACTTGTCCTCTCTTGACTTTTGACTCAAAGGGCACACTTGCCAAACATGGCAAATTTATTATAACTTACAAATAGATTACTCAGGCAGATTTTGAAAGGAATCCTTTGTTGTAGTTTCCACAAAAAAGGATTACTTTTATGAATAAAATATATATAAAATTAACTACTATACTATAATATATTTAACCCGACAATGTTTGGTGTCCGGAAACGTTATAATGTGTTTGCGTTTGTCGATATCGCTTCAAGAAACAAAAATGAAAGTAAGTACATCTCTTGCACAGAATATGACATCAAATCAAATGTCATGTCAAGACTGTCAAACAAAACAAAATGTCAGCTCTGAATCAGACGACCAGCCTTATTTTTTATCAAATAAACATTAGTAACTTCTCATTGAATTGATTAGATCTACTAATGAAAATGATTGGTAAAACTATATGTTCGTAAATGATTAAATAAGTAAGATGAGTGTGAAGTGGTGTTTAGTTTAGCAAACTATTCCAAAGATCTACTTTGTCGTAAGAAAATTTTCGATAATTAAAACTGCCCCGATGCCTGCAAGCTTTAGACATCGAAAGACAACATGTATGACATGTTGTCAGAGTTTCGAGTATCAGAATTTGATTCATTCGTGGATATATTGAAATTGACTCCTGGTGATCCTTTAGATACTTTTGGTGAGATGTGGTACCCTGTGTTCTTGTGGTCTTTGTTCTCCTCAGTGTTTGTGCATACGTGTGCGGCGCTAGTCGCGTTCGGAACCCTAAGGAAGCACAAGTATGGGAAATTCTTCCCTGTGTTGTTGATTGTGATGGGTGTCGTGACCCCAGTGACTTCAGGTGTAGCCACCAGTGCCGCAGTCGCGTTCATATACCGCGCCGCTACTTTAACTATGCCCCCTATTCATGCAATGATTTGGGGTATAGGACAAACTGTGCTTGGAGCTGGGATGGGATTCACAAGGATTTTAGCTACTTTGTAATAAAAACTAGTTCTATTAAGCTAATTATATTACAGTATATTATAAACAATATAATTACAAATCAAATAAATTCCGAGTCAATTAACATAGAGTTATAGTGATGGGAATGTAGTGAAAGGAAAGGTGCTGAATGTTGATGCATTATATTCCTGTAATGATATAGCAACTTGATTAGTTGATGTTATGCTCCTCCCAATAGTGAATACTCATTAGCTATCTGCTGTAAATACAAATTCCTTATTATCTGTAGCGGCATATATTACACAATGTGCTTAATTTTTGTAAATGAACTAACTTTCATGTCTCGCATATTTGTATAATATAACAGTTATGTTAAATAGGAAGTTCATTATGAATGTAACTATGCAATAATAAAATAAAATGATGAATTGTTTTAGAATGTAAATATGTGCCTACCTATAATATAATGACTGATGTTTCACAAAAAAAATACATATTTCTAGAATTAGTTTTTCTACTTAAAATATGCAATCATATAGTGGCAATTTTATGTTCCATAAATCCTAAATTGTATAATATCTTCTATGTTTATTGTGATAAGTTGTATACCTGACCTGTACATTTTCATTTGATATCATAAATGTAATGCATTCCATGTAAAAATTGTATCTAAAATTTTATGATTAGCAGTGACATTGTCACTTAATTCTTATAATAGAATGTATTATTTGTGACACTAATCTATTTGCTCATTACTTGTAAATGAGACTTATTAGGCCCACCGACACTACACTTACAGTATGACAAAATAATGGTTAATATGTATTCCTACATGCATATCTTGTAGCCTACTATGCACAAAAATATACCTCTTGTCCTAGGATACATCTACCTATATCTTTTATGGATTGAACATTACTGACACCTTCAAGAAGCATCATTAGCCATATTAGCTGGTTTTGTACTTATGTGCCTGTACATAATAGATCCATTGTATTGACAGTGATTCCATAATGATTTACTCCTCTGTATAGAAACAAATATGTAAGGAATTTGAAATGGTTCACTTTATTTTGTATTTAAAGTCGGTTTGATGTTTCAAGTCAAACAAAGAAAAGAGTGCTGGCATCCTAATTTATTTTATTTTCCATTATTTATTAAAAATTAGTTCATTATAATATTTATTTATTGGATTAATTAATTTCTAATCAATTGGAAAAATGCTAAATTTTATTTTTCTTATAAATGAATAGATATTGTAATATATAATATAGTATAGTTCATCAGATTATGGTGATATGTACTTGTAATGTTAATTTATTCTGTGGATTTGGTGTTATTATCAAGTGACTATAATATGAAGATGTGATAAAAATGTATAGATGTGGCTAAAAGTATATAGCAAAGTGTAATAATTGCTTTTAGCAGCACATTTATACATACAGTAAGCAAATAGATATTGGGATACCTTCATACTATAACATAAGGTATGCATAGCACTAAGGGTTCTGCTGTTACTGTCAAAGCCACAGTGTTAGCATGTAAAGTGGTTTATATGTAAACTGCATTGTTTCATAAGTTTGTACTTATATTGTACAATAAAAATATCACTTCAGTAGAAGCAAAATTATTTAAAAACGCAAAGCTAGTGTGATCATGTTATGTAAATAGATGTATTGTAGAGGAACATTGGGAAGGGAAAATCCATTTTCCATACTTCAATATAAATACTATCCAAAGGAAATAAATGGTTTGGATATTATCAAGTGTTTTTATTATAAAACCCTTTGTTTAGAACCCTCAGAAGTGAGTTCATGTTAAACATTGCATTACTCTCAATTTATGCTTTTCAGTTCAGCTATTTTAAATTAACTGCACACTAATTTGCAGTTATCTGACTAGGTGCCATTTTCTAACAAATAAAAATAAAATGTTATGTAATAAGTCCAAATATATTAGGTATTTTTATATAATTCAACTTTATAATATAAATAAAGAACAGAATTAAGCTAAAACAAATTCATATATTATTTGTCAAAGAATTATGCTAGCACATCATGATACCTCAAGTATTCGTTATGTTTACCATATTAGTATAACATCACATTGCACCTGCATTTCTGGAAGGATTATTCACTTCGCCAGTCATGTCTAACTTAAGTGATAGGGGTGAGTTGATTTGAATTTTTCTAGAAGTACAGAAATATTCAAGTGAAGTAGTATACCTTTTTACCCTGTATTATTTATTATGTTCGTAAAGAACAACAGCAGAAGTTTTTATAGAGTGCTGCTACTGTGAGAATATTTTAAGAAGTTTTTATTGATTCTGTGATAGCGCGTAGTTTCCTCATCGTCCTCATGGCTACCTTCGTGAATCTCCTCCAGGGTAATAGGTAATTCATATTCACGCTCCGTCACCAATGTAGTCTGAAAGTGTAAGAATTTATTAAATTATCAAAGCTCGTTGATTTAACAAAAAAGAGAGAACAAAATATTGAATTTAAATATTGGTGAGCACTGTAGCTTAGGTATTTAAAAAATATATCACCTCATGATGTTCTTCATCTCTCCTACTCAATCTGCTCACACTCTCTTGCAAAGATTTAGTTTCTGAAGTAGCATCTTGCAGCACTAACTTCAGCTCCACTATCTCTTTTCTTGCATTTGATAATAACTTTTCAGTAGTTGCTAAGTTTTTCTTCATTTCCTCATTCTCTACTTCTAATTTAGTCTTTCTATTATTAAGACTTTTAATTCTAGTCTCATAGAGTTTCAATTCTGTATCAGCTTCAGTAATTCCTCTGACTGTGTTGGAGGTTTCTGACTGCAAATTATTGCACATTTGTTTCAAATATGAAATGTTTTGTTCTAGAATAGTCTTTTCTTCAAAAATCAGTTTGACTTCATTTTCTAATGCATTTATTTTGCATTGCATAGCAGCTATACGCGCGGCTTGAGTGTCAATAATATTATCTTTGTCTAATAATTTAGATTCAAGGCCTTGGATCTTGCTTGTATATGATTGCAACTGCATTGATTTAGATGCTGATTCACTCTCCAAAGAGTGATTAGTATTTTCCAAAATGTTAGCTTCAACAGAGAGGCTGGCAAAATGTTCTAACATATCAGACCTCTCAGCTTCTTTGTGTGATAACAGCTCTTCAATACGCCTAATTTCAGCAACGTAGTGCTGTAACTGTTGTTTTAAGCTTTCTACTTCTTTTCGAGATTTATCATGTTCTATCTTCATCAATTTTAATGCACCATTAGCATCAGCTAAACTATTTTGTAGGTGTTTATTTTCCATAATAGCTGTATCATGCTGTTTGGTAAGTCTTAATATTTCACCATTGAGGTAAGTTATTTGTGTTTCATGATCTGCTAACTTGTGTTCAGACAATTTATTTGAATTTAATTTTCTTTTTAAGTCTGCTATTTCATTTTCTAATTTACTTATTTCATATGCTTGAGACTTCATCTTTTGTTCCAGCATACACATACTTTCAGTTTTATGATCCAGCTCCATCACCAGTTTATCCCGTTCCTGGTCAACCTTTCTAATGTTATCCATGAGATTAGATTTGTCATTTCTTAAAGACATAATTTCAGATTGTAGATCTTTGCACTTTCTTTCCAATGAGTTAATAGTGTCATTAGATAAACTAAGCATTTTCTGCACACCCAACAATTCATTTTGTAGCTCATTGCCACTCCTTTCAGTTTCTATTTGTATATTTTTAATTTGACTTGAAAGTGTTTTCTCTTTTATAACATCTGATTGCATTTTCTTTAGCTGCTCTCTCAAAAAATTACATTCATCTTTAAGATGTTCACTAGACGCTTTCCCATTTCTACTGGTCATTTTATATGAACAGTTTTCCTCTTCCAGGTGTTCAATTTCTTTCTGTTTAAATACTAAATCCATTTTTAATTTCTCTGATAATTCCAATGCTTCTTTATATCTAAGATTGTATTCGTTTTTATCTTTCTTTAGTAATTGGATTTCATTCATTAGTTCATTGATTTGATCTTTAAGTTTCTGATTCTGAGCTTCATTCCTGTAGAAATCACCTCTGTCACTATGCCTCACTGTATTTAAATTCTTGTACTGACTTAGCTGCTTACTTAAGTTAATGTTTTCTTTTGATAGTTCAACATTTTCCACATTCAATTGACTGATGACATCTTTGTAGTTTTGCTTACTGTTTTCTTCCACATAACTTGTTTTTCGTTTCAGTTCATCATTTTCTGTTCTTAACATCAAAATCTTTTGCTCACATTCACACAACTTAGTATGCAAGTCTCGTATAAATGCATTCTCTTTTGAGTTATTCCTTTGAGGACTGTCCTTGTCTTTGCACTTCAACAAGTGCTTGTTGAAGGAATTCATTATTTCAGTCATCTTTTCTTGAACATTGGTCACATAAACCTCATATTTATTACTTTCTGCTCGTAAGAGATTTTGTAATTCAGTTTTAGTAGGACAGTTTATTTTATTTTCACTCCGTTCAAATGGTTGGCGCCTTTGAGGCAATGTTAGTATCTTATCTTGTAAACTTTTATTAAGTTCTACCAGATCTTTGATTTCATTGTGTAATGCTTCATTTTCTTTTAAAGCTATTCTCAAGTCTTCCTGCAATTTATTTAATCTAGGTGTGTTTTCTTTATTTGACTGTAAAAGTTGTGTTTCTAATTCAGAATTTCTCCATTCCAAATCCTTTATTTTCTTTTGTGCAACTTGAACTTCATTCAACATTGCAGATAGTCTCTTGTTGCAGTCCTCTTCAACCTTCAATGCTAAAGTGTCAACTTTCTGTAGCTCTTCTTCTAAACCTTTATTTTTGTCTGCAAGACTGAGTGCATGGAGCATTGCTTCATGTTGTTTCTCTAAAGTTTTATCAAATTCCGTTTTAAGAATCTCATTTGCAGATTCTAGTTCTCGTATTTCTTTCATAAATGTTTGAAGCTTTTCATTAGTGTTCATTTTACAACAGTCTCTACTTAAAGCTGCTATAGGTCTACCACCTTCAAGTAACATATTCAGGCGCATTATTTCATCATCTCTGTGTTCAACTTGATTTTGTAGCACCATTATTTTGTCACAATAAGCATCATTCTTTTCTTCAAGTAAGTGAATCTTATGTGTCAGTTCTGTAAGCTCTTTATCACTGCAGGAACTCTTTCTTTCACTACATATGCATATTTTGGATGAGCCAGTGCCCTCTCCATCTCGTCTCTTACTTTTATTGCGAGTACTCAAAGTTTCTGCACATAAGCCTCTCAAACTTAAATCTCTTAAGTCATGTTGTAATTTGCTAATAGTTGAATCTTTCCTTACAAGCTCTTCTGACAAACTTTTTACTTTTCTCCTGAAATCTTTTGAAAGTTTGAGGTTTTCTTCTGTCAATTTCATAATTTCTTTGTGGAGTCGATTATTTTCCTGTATTAACTTAGCGTTATCACATTTATAGGGTTCGGCTTCCATCATCAAGGAATCGCGCTGCATTAGAGCTTCTTTGGATAAATCCATGTAATGTTGTAAACTGCGAGTAGTTTGTAAAAGGTCTGCTAGTATAAATTCTACCAAAGGAACGGCGTCTATTGGTAGCGAGATGTTATATCCTAGATCTTCAAGTTTGCGCTTCAAAGTAAAATATGCTTCACCCATTTTGCTCGTTTTCTCACAACTTCACACACTTTAAAATTCGTATAGCTGAATACTTTACAATTCGTAGTGCCATTGGGCACCTACACATAATAATACACTGTTTTATTAAAAATATTTACAAAATTCAATTCCAAACGAGATTTCAAGTTTTGTTTGGATTTCTGGATTTGATTCAGTGACGTTTGTACTTCCATTATCTATGAAAAAGAAAACAATGTTACCATTCACAAAAACGGTTGGTGGAACTAAATACTAAGTTAAATAACCTTAGAGGAATAAGCTACAGAAGACACCATTAGCAAGTCGATGAACAAAATGTTCTGCCACAAAATTGGTTTTTATTTTCTTGTACTACTTGACTAATTTCACAAATAAATTAATATACAATAATAAATAAGTGACCAGCGAAACTGCGTAGGTCAGTAATAATGACGATATGTACAATAACGATTATTTTTATTTTTACATAATATTATTTTCACAATTGATACATGCCCCATAGCTGGGCCTGTATCTTTCCTATAAGAATGACGCTACAAGTAGTTTATACACTACGTACTTACTTACAACAGCAATTTCGTCTTCTTGTTCAGGTTCAATAATAATCTTTCCATTCAGACACATACACAAGAAAACTCAGGGTTATGACGACCTTACGACAGTAAATTGTACTGCGTATACCTCATGGCATTCCCAGTCTGCATTGAAAAATTCAATCGAATATATCCAGTAGTCTAGTCACTCACAGGACATTATTTTTAATTTTTACCACTTTCTAGATGATGTAGTTAAAAGGCATTGCGACATTGGTATAAACACTAAACAGATGTTGCCAACTCTCTACTTCAAAAATCAAATTCATTTTTACGTTTTATTTTCAGATGCGAATTAGTGCAAATTAAACTTTAGAGAACCAATATTTCCTTAACAGTTTTATGTAATTTACTTTGTTGTTTGATTTTTTTTTTAATTTTGATGTTAGGTTTTATTTAATGGTTTAAAAATATTCCTTAAAACTAGTACTACCAGTGTTTTCATAAAGTATTGTATTTTCGTCACCACCTTTTTTATAACCTACTGAAGTAACTGATAACTGAACTGCATTTTTTGTCTGTGTATTTTGCACATTTGAAGTGGTAGATCGATTTAAGCGCACTTGTTTGCCACATAAAATGATACACAGTGGCATCTGTCGGTGAATGAATTAGATATAACATCAAGGGAGATGTCTAGACAAGCCATACCTATTGCTTATTCCTCTATGTTTTTTTACGGACCTTGATATTCTACTCGCTGGAGTAATTTTGTTCAGTGGTATTATTAATATTCTGTGTCTATGCTCTGTGGTGTGATCTGTCACGATCTGTGTTATTATTTGTCAAGTTCAGCTTTTGTGGAATACATTTTCTAGGAAAAAAACGTTGAATGAATCTTAAAAAAAGATAACGTGTAATTAAAACAACAAATATTGTATTATACTATATGTGGCATGTAAACAGTCGTCTGTTGCAATATGAATCCGTATAAGGACATAGAGGAAAGTTCCTTCGCAGCACCACCTCACTTAGCTTACGAGGACATAGCTACAAAACTGCTGAAAGATAATTACTTCCTTACAGCCTTGGAGCTTCATACAGAGCTCGTAGAGAGCGGTAAGGAACTGCCGCAACTGAGAGAATTCTTCTCCAATCCAGGCAACTTTGAACAACATGTTTCTAGGGCATCCGAATTTTCTTCGATTCGTAAGTTATCTTCTATTGCGTATAACTTAACAACAATTATATTTATTAAATACTACTATGATACTTTCTTGAGATATCGGAGTTATTATTCTTACAATATTAGCCATTCTTTAGGTTTTTTTTAAATTTACCACAATTAATATAAACTATAGAACTATGAAAAACTGTTCAACTTGAAATGTAAACAAACTTTGTCAAAGTTTAAAATTTCGAATTGGTTGTACCAAACAGTTAAATTATTCCATTATTAGATCGGACCCCAAGCCAGGCCACCCTTGACTCCCTTGACACGGCTCGGTACTCTGAAGATGGTGGTGGTGACCGAGGTGGCAGTGGCGGTGATGTTGCTGTGCTTGAGTTTGAGCTAAGGAAGGCTAGAGAAACTATCAACTCGCTGAGAGCAAACCTAACTCAATTTGCTGGTAATTATCAGGTTTTATATAGGTGTAATTAATGTGTAAATTCAATTAATTTCCTTGATAAGGTATCATGACACAGTTTCAGTATTTACGTATTAAGCCATTATCTAACTCGCAAACGTATTTAAGGTTGCTTGAACCCTATTTAATAGTTCTTTTATTGAAGAAGAAATTATAACAATAAGAAATATTTTGTCTTTCAATTACAAAATTAATTTTAAGATCGGGTTCAGAATGATGTAACAAACACAAGGATAATAAGAAAAATAAGGAAAAACTTAATGCCTGAAAACAAAATGACATGAACCTAATTGCTATTACTATTGCAACATCTGTATAAATACAGACACAAATTAAAATAAGGTGTTCTGTAAAACATTTCAGATGGAGAATCAACATTAGACAAAAGCGTGAAAGACTTGTCCAATCAGCGTTCACTGAAACCTCATGAAAAGAGGGCTCTGAACTTCCTTATCAACGAGTACCTTCTCCTACAAGATTATAAACTCACTTCTATAACATTTTCTGATGAAAATCCGGATCAGGTATGTATGTATTCATAATGTAATTGAGAAAATCGTGATTGTGTTGTTATGAACATCTGTTGATCTCAGCCATATGGTATCTGTAATGACTAGCGTTTTTATTATTTACATAGAATTATGCCATGGTCATTTAAATAATTAGATTCAGAATATTGTCGGTTTATGTTTTGTTTTAATAAACGGATGACATTCCATTTAAATACAACCAATATTTAATTATATGAAAAGTAAGAGTATCTTGAAACAGAGTTGGTTATTATTGTCTGATTTATTGTAAAAAATAAAAAAAATAATCTCTACCACTGCAATTATGAATTGCATGACTGCAGATTCTTATTAAATACTAACAAGTCATGGAAGTAACTGGTTTTTGCTATTTATAACTTGCCAGACTAATGAAGGTCAATGTGGGAAAAACCTAAATATTTTATGTAGCAAGCAATACAAAACGAATAGTCGCATGATGATGGTTAAAGGATATAACTAAATGCAGTCTTCTGTTTATACTCGAAAATACAGAATTTTTAAAGCATTCCAAAGCTTAGGCTCAAATGATTGCAAACCAGTGGCGAACGTACCATACAACTCGATTCCTACCGGCTCCCCTTTGAAAAATAGCACAGTCAGTATTCTATAGACAAATAATATAATCAGATTAAAGATTATGTACTCCGGCTTACCTCTTACAAAAATTGAGCCTTCGCTACTGTTGCAAACATTATTAAAACCCAACCAACCCATTATTAAAATCAATCACTTATTGATTTCAGGAGTTTGAAGATTGGGATGATGTTGGGCTCAATATGCCTCGACCAGCTGGACTGGTGTCACTCTTTCGTGGCAACACATCAAGCATCAGTCCACCCAAAGTAGATGTGTCTACAGAAATGGACTGGTCATACATGGAAGTAGATTGTCAGACTGATCTGGATGAAGGGAATGTCTGCGTCAGCTGCCAGACTTCACTGGACCATGAGACTGATTGGAGCCATGAGGTAAAGCATATTAATTACTTTATTAACAAGGCATCTTCCTGCCATTGTCCCAATTTTCATCTAAGATTGGGATGTATTTACAAGTGTCCAGCAATTATGTATGTTATTATTATTGGCCGTGCCATTCAAAAATATAAATTAATTATTTTTAATTATTTTAATTTCTAATTTACAGCTCCTCATCCAAGCCGAAGAGATAGAATTACTGAAACAAAAAATAATAGCACTTGAGACTGAAAAACTGAACTTCCAAAAATTATATGATGCTGCTATTGTCAGCTTAAATTCACTCACAAGCCCTGCCTCCGACGGCAAAGGGCTAGATCTCCATATACCTGAGGATAAACTGTTATCAGTACAAAGGGTGGAACAGAGTTTAGAAGCCAAGCCTATCACTTTTACTGCTTCAGAAAATCATTATGGGAGTGGTAATTCGACTCATAGTGCGACCCCTGAGCAGTTCGAAATGATTGATAGTGAGAAAAATAGTGCTATGTAAGTATAAAGTTAGGCATTCAATAAGAAACCAGTGACACTCACCATTTTTGTCATCAGGTCCAAAAGCATTGGATGTTTCCCGATTCAGTGCCACATAACAGGTGACCTGTATTTCCTAAGAAAACATCAATAATTTTGGAATCATTAATCCTGCAAGTATGCTGATCTTCAAATTAAAGTAAAACTTGTTAAAATGTGTCTGATTATCTCTAGCATTTAATTACACATAGCTCCAGATTCATATCAAATTAAAACATGCATTATATGCTAATGGATTTACAATTAGTCTTGTGTTATATTGCGTGCTTTAAAATTACCTCACTGTGGATGTTTTATCACTTACATTATTAACGAAATTACAAATTGTTCTCAAATTCTAAAATTCGCTTTTTGTGGATTGTTCTTTGCCAGTTGATTTGACTTAGCAGTGTATTTGAATTAACAATGTCCTATATAACCCCACAGAACAAGAAAAGGTTCAAACATAAGTTCGTTCGAGGCGACCGGTGAAGGAGTCGCCGGCGACAACAGTACGCGCGACTCGCCACTTCGTCGCGGCAGCGTGACGACGCTGGACGAGACGCTCAGCATCAACGACGCCGGCGAGTGGACGCGCGTGCACTACGAGTACAACAGCATCGAGACCAACAGCAAGGAGATGTGGATCGATAGGTAACATACCTCGTCATCTTCTCTCGTGAGTGAGGTGAGACAAGATGAGCCAGTCAGCAAGATTAAGAACCAGATCTTGCCGAGCGTGGCGATTATTTTGTCTATCTCTCTTGTAACGCTTTTTGAGAGTCATGCCTAGCAATAGAATTCTTCTTTTTTGAGATAATTATTATGTTGAATCCAAAGCTATCCTGTATTTTATTTAAGCTCTTTTATTTACAGTGGCATACCCAATGGGCTCAAAGTATCAATACTTAACTGGTGCTGTGAAACATTGAACTTGAACGATCCACTAGCTAACGACCTCCTTGCTGAGCTAGTGAGCAGCGACAAGCCCATCACTCTGCCAGGACTGCTCACACTTGTTGCTGACACGTTACCTCGGGTTCGTACTCATTGGTTTTGTTACGACACTGTCTCATTTATAGGGAGCTCAATCTTCCCTTCTTCTATACTAGGTCTTCAGCACATTTTTTTGTTCTGCACAATTTTAGGTGATCAACGTACATATTAAACTGGCATTCTATTTTACTCACTAAATCATTTGTAAATATTAAAAACAACAAAGGTTTGTCGAGTGATTCAAATTGTGTTTAGATCCTGCCGCACACGCTCGTAGCGCGGCGCAGCGAAGCGGCGGCACTAGTGGCGGCGGCGGCCGCGCTGCTGCCGGGCGGGGACGCTCGGCGCGCGCGCGCACTGCACGCGCTGCTGACGCTCGTCAAGCGGCCCGACGCAGCCGACACACGCGCTATCTGTGAAGGTATGTTACATCCTGCCGCATACGCGGCGCAGAGCGGTTATTGTCGTAAAACGATGAGGCAAGAAGTTTGGTCATGGGCTCTTTTGCTATCTCTTTCAAACTAACTGCATACATTCTATTATTTTTATGTAAGTACATAAAAAACAACAAAAATAAGTAAGTATGTCGTTACGTCTAGTTGTCTACACCTAAAACACTTACCAAAAAATACATAAGATAAAAGACCCCAAATGTTTGAAAAAAAACTTGACCTAGCTGTTAATCCATGTAATTTAATTCAAAATCAAAAAATCAAAATCAAAGCATTTATTTCAAATAGGCCAGTTACAGGCACTTTTGAATTGTCGAAACAAAGACAAAAATAGCTACAGTCCCAGTCACAAGGCATAAAAACTGTGAAAGTACTGTAGTTGCCCATTCCCTAACGTAGATCTCTATGGAGAAGAACGGGCAAGAAACTCCATGGACACTCTTTTAAATCAGAATACTTTTACAAACTCTTGGTTACATTATTCATGTTGATTTGTAATTTATAAATTTAGTTTTTCAATTGTAATATAATTCCTTATTTAGAATATATTTATTTTTACCCTAAGGAACTATTAAATATTTTCTTTCTTTCAGCAACCTGCCTCGTAGTAAAATGGGGCGGCAGCGGCGAAGTCCTCTCCTCAATAGCCGAGCTCTTAGCATCAAGGTCCACAGAACGAAGGGTCTTAGCGAGTCAGGTGTGCATGGCCATAGCTCCCTACGTACCTATCGAGCTATGCACATCCCTGCTCCTAAGCCTCGTGGTCCTTATGTGCGAGTCCAACGAGCTCGAGATCCGGACCTTAGGACTGAAGTCGGCCTGCCTGATATGTCCCGTCGCGGACCATAAGTACAGCCAGCTAGAAAGCCTGATGTTCAACTTCTTGAAGGATCCGGTCGAAAAGTGTGTGAAGGATACTGTTAATATATTTGTGCCTGTTCTCGCGAGGAGTGCTTTAATTGCAGGTAAATTGGTCTTTGCTTTTTTTTACTTTTGTCCCAAAGAGACGGAAAGAGCATTAAATATCAGATAATATTTTTTTTTTTAATTCTAAACGGGCACTCTTGACCTCAATCTAGTCCGGAGGACAGAGATGAGGTCGACGATGGAACGAGCTAACCAAAAAAGAAGCCTATTAACTCGCGATAACAACTTTAGTGTTCACAAGGATACTACAAATAAACATCTAATCATTTCAGTTGTCAAATTTCAGCAAAACACTTTGTTAAATTCCCAAATACAAACAGAATATTTATTTTCTAGGTAAATTCTCAACGGACTTGTGCAGTCGAATAATGACGAATTTAACGAAAGCGAGCGGTGATAATGAGTGGAAGACTGTCCTCTTATATTTAGATGTGATGCGAGTGTTAGTGTTAGCCAAGCTGGCTTACGTAGTAAATGTACAAATAATAAGGGATGTAACCCTTAGCAACTGTGATATTCAATCGGTTAATTTACAAGAAGTACCCTTAGAAGAAACTGAGTATTTTATGGAACTACAATGCTATGTTACTGATAATGTCGACGCGAAGATATTGTTACTAGCAGCAAATAATATTATTAAGGAGAAGCCTGAAGTCAGATGGGCGGAGTTAAGTTGGTTTATTAGCACGTAAGTAATGAACCCTTTTATAATGCTGACTTTGTCATTTAGACGTTTTGCGCGGTTAATTTCCTTTCCCGAATGTCTAATTCTGAACGGATACTTTGACAAATATGTCATTAATTAGAAGTCAAAAATCCGCTTTTAAATGAAATAAACACATTGAAAGCTACCTTTGTTTAGCTGTACGATTTTTTACGTTCAGACGTTATAATTACAGTTAAAATGCATTTTTTTTCGAAACAAAATTTCTAGAAACACAATTAAATAAATTTACATTTCTTTACAGATTAAAACAAATTCTAGACGTGGCAACAAATACTAAAGTTTTAAGCCACACATTGATGTACGAGGTACTTATATCGCTGGTCAATAGTTACGTGGATAACTTCGGCGTACCATTCACTACGCACATACTGAAACCTATATTTAATGACGTCATATCCGAGTTAGAACAAAAGATGGAAAAACTACACCCTGTGAATGTTGATACCACTATTCTTGTTGGTATTTATTTGGTCACCATATTACCTGCGCTTGATGATAGGATAGAACATGGCGAGTTTCTGCAAAAGTAAGTCGACTGTCTACTGTTTCTAGTATTTATCGCACTTATCCATGTCTTTTATACTGTTGACATAAGGTTTTAATTGGAATGTTTTGATGCGAGCTCGTAAAATGCAAAAATTTTAGATTTTCGATCTAAAATGTTAGCTTTCGTTCTTGATGAAACCTTTTTACAGTCATCTTCCTATTGGGATTGTTAGAAGCATTTTCTGTTATTCTCTCTCGAAACGGGAACTCCAAATTGAAGTTAAAAAACAACGCTTTCTTATTCTACGCACAAACGGTTAGGGGTCGTCCATTAATCACTTGATGTTTTTTAGCAACTTTTTGACCCCTCCCCTCCCCCATGGTGACACGTGGTGAGGTTGTAGACTACCTCTCCCCCCTACCTAAAATCACGTGTATTTTTTTGGTACAAATTATCTTAAAAAAATTCAGAAAAAACAAAACCAACAAAAAACAAATACGAAAAAAAACATGTTAACAGGTATATTCTAATTTAATTCTGGAAAATTAAGCACCGTGATAAAAATGCACCACCGCACCGCATCGCTTTTCAGTTTAGAAATCGCGCGTTCAATGAAAAATAAATACACGCGATATCTCAGTATTCCCTTCCCCCTAGTGAAATTTCGTGATTTTTTCCGAACCCCCACCCCCATTCGAGCGTCACGTGATTAATGGACGACCCTTTACCACGTACTCGGAAATTTTAGTTCGGTAATTTTTTTTTGGTTTTTCCATTCCACCCTGTATAGTTCGGTCCCTATAAAGGAATAATGATTAATACTGTTGTCTTGTCATCTTATACTTTAATGCAACATATTACATCCTCTGCTAGATTCTCAACAATGTTTCTATTGTAGGTGGATCATGTACAGCAGCATACGCGGTCTTCCAGTTAAGATATTCTCTGTACCATTGAAATGGGTGGCGGAGCACAGGGAAGAGTCGCTCGACTTTTATTTACAGCATCTTAGAGAATGTAAGTATTGTAGACAGGTACTGCCTCGTTGGTCTAGCACGACTGCTGAGCTTGAGGTCCTTGGTTCGATTCCCAGGTCCGGCAAAGTTTTATTGGGTTTTTCTATCAGTAATTTCTCAGTAGCAGCCACAGAGTCTGGATTTGTGCCCGGTTGTTGGCAATATGGTCGCCACCTATTACATGAGACTAAAAAACATAATTGGCGAAATGAGGGTGTAATATTAGGTACACCTCTGTCTAACCCTTCGAGGATTACAGGCGTGATGTTATATAGTACTAGCTGTTCTTGGGCCCTTCGTCCGCGTGAAATTATTATAAAAAGACTACTTCACTATTTGAATCGGATATTTTTAACAATTTTAGGCGTTTTAATTTTTTGCACGGAATCCTAATACTTTTTCTAAAACAAAAGTAGCCTAAGTTACTCCATAAAATATCAGCTATCTGCTAGTGAAAAGCGGTCCGTTTAAATCCGCCCAGCCGTTTCGAAGATTAGCCGGAAGAAACAGACAGACAGACATTATAAAATAAAAAAATGTTTTATGTACCATATGGATACTTTCATAAAAACCTGTAATTTTGAAGATATAAACAGGCATTTGAATTTTATTTATTTGTATATAGATTAAGATTTTTCTTTATGATCTATTTTTTTGTTTTTGTAAGCCCATCTCGTAACCTTCTGTTGAGCAAAGGGCTCCCCTTTTTCCTTCCAAACCTCACTATCTTGTACAATCTATGGCCATGTTTGCCCCGCAAACAAAATCAGATCGTCACACCACTCGATATTCTCCTAATTATCACTAGGTGAAATGAAATTGTCATGCAACGTGATGTTGCGAAAATATTGAACACACTATCATCACTTATTCATATCACACTTATCATTATCACTTTTTATCATCATTATTTATGCAACGCAGCACGATTCCTCATTCATCCCATTCTCAGTAATGGTTTTATCGCGTCATACTCCATGATATAATGAGCACACCTTCTCAAGCGAATTTAAACCGCATTGCTAACAATATAAGTATGAAATAGCATGAAGTGGACCTGGAAACCGCAAACTTCTAGGGATTTGACGCTTTTTAAATTATTCGTGTTCATCAGTAATATCACTCTTGACTGAGGTGGTGAAGGCGCTTTTTAATTCCATGGTAATTTTTGCTAATCATCATCATTAGCAGCTTTGCCAGCTCACTGATGAGTAGAGGCCTCCTGCCTTTTGCGCTATTCTTCCCCTGTCGCGAGTCACAACCAGGTCTTACTGCATCCTAATATTTAGCCTAAATTATATTAACAGTCGCTGCAAGCAGCTGTGAGAGTTCAAGCGGCGGCACGATTCGCATGTATATCGCTAACCTGATCACTGAGCTACTGAATGCGACGGAATTGAGCGAGAAATGCATCGAGAGACAAATGCTGCCCGCTGTCATGGCGCTTCTGCATGATGAAGAT
This sequence comes from Noctua comes, assembly GCA_963082995.1. Classification (NCBI taxonomy): domain Eukaryota; kingdom Metazoa; phylum Arthropoda; class Insecta; order Lepidoptera; family Noctuidae; genus Noctua; species Noctua comes. Next base: position 11,039,117 of record OY720281.1, on the reverse strand, counting down.
GTGTAAGTACAGTAATCTTGTAACTCATTACTATATTAATACTGACTAATAACTAGAGAAGATTACTAAATGTGTCTGGGACTGTCAATGAATGCGTTTTCACTTAACGACAAAACACAATCATAATGAAATTATTCGAACCTACGTTCGGGGTCTAAGACCTTGTTACCTGACAAATATTTTTAACAATGGGTACATGAACTATATTATTAGATAGATCGTTAGGATACGGGAGGCAGTTGGAAACTACTGTCTACAGGTGGAAGTCAGGTAGCCCATGTTCGCCCTAGTATACCATAATGACCACGCTTGTTTGCGACAATAATGCCATAACTCGAAAAATAAGAAATACAGGACAGCGTTTTTTTCAGTTAGACAAAAAAAAATTTCATTATTTTGCCAATTTCTTTTGCATAGAAACCTTTTATCAAAAAATTAAAGATTAATTTTGTGTAATTCGTTACTTAATTTGATACTTATTAATTTTATATTCAACTACAAACAACATTAAAAAATCTAAATTTTTGAGTTATGTCTTGACGCAAACGAGCGATCCTGAACGTTCCCACTGTTGAGACACAGGGAGGATTCCCTGAGAGAGGGAGAGATCCTCAATCCACCACACGGGCCCAATGCGGGTAGCCGTAGACCATAGGGTCAAAACCTAAACCTATTATTTTTTTAGGTCTGTACGCGAAGAAGCGATCTCGTCATGGGGCAGTGTCACGCGAACATGTCTGATCCGTGGTTTAGACTGCGAGGCGCAATGCTGGGCGCCTGTCGAAGATATGCTGGGAGGCAACCAAGCGCTCACCGTGAAGGAAGCCGCGAGGACTGCCGAGGCGTTGGCCTTGCTCGTGCTACCTACTGTTGATAACCATGCTGTTTCTGAGAAAGGTATGTGACAACAGCTACGTTTGTACTCTCGTGTCATCAGACTCAGACTCGGATCTTTTTAGGGCTAGACGCGGAGTATCCCGACGTAAAAAAATCTGATCGAATAGTGGCCAAGGCTCCCGGGGCCATCTAAAAGCGCGTTAGGTTGACGATATCGTCCTAGTCGCGGGAAACCGGGATGGCAGAAGAAAGGAGATGCCATACCCAACAGTGGATGGTTTCATGCTGAAATGATAATGATGACTTTTTTGCACTTGTGGTAGGAACTTACTTCAAGTGATACATAACGGAAAGCTGTACAATTCTCCCGCTTGATTTAAAATTGTGGATTGGCTCATCTAATGACCGCTCCCTTTGTGAGTAACCAGTACTAATTAGGTTGTGGAAGTCAGATAGGTAGTCGCTCCATGTAAAATACTGGCATTCAGCTGCATCCAATTAGACTGGAAGCCGACCCCAACATATTTAGGAAAAGGCTAGGCAGATGATGACCCTGTCCGAGCTCATTTGCTTCCAATATAACGTATATTTGTGTACAGCGGTGTCGCTACTATGCGTGGTCTGTCGCGGCGCGCTGTCTCGCGAGATCCTGGCCGCCCTCACGCCGGGCCTGCAGCTCGCCGTTCACCACTGTCGACACCACCCTGCGCTGCTACCCGCACTCAGGTATACTTCTTATGCAGTTGTGCCCTTATACCCCGTGACTTTTTAGTCGTCTTACAAAGATGGTCCACTCAATGTACCCGACATAAAATAGCTTTAGGCACGATTTTATTTTTTACCTATCATAATAGGTACAAAGTAAATAAAAAAAACATTAAATCTATATACTTATAATAAATCTGTAGAGAGGTCAATTCTGTACATGAAATATATTTCCAAAATAACTATCAGGGGGTGATTAGGGATCGATACTGATGCCAAAAAAGCAATCAGTAAAATTTTTGTCTGTCTGTCTGTCTGTCTGTCTGTCTGTCTGTCTGTATAACCGTTATAGAAACAAAAACTACTCGACGGATTTTAACGAAACTTGGTACAATTATTTTTCATACTCCTGAGTTGGTTATAGTATACTTTTCATCACGCTACAATCAATAGGAGCAGAGCAGTGAAGGGAAATGTTTTGAAAACGGGAGAAGTTACTCCATTTTTTAAGCTTCTGTCGCGTGTGCAACCTTAATGGTTAAAGCTACACAGAAATCATGTATAACGGAAATGTTCTCCTTAAAATTATATAAAAATTATCCCACGACAGCATATGTCTATCTTTTATGGTTGACTCACAATATCACGTGTAACTCCCGATAGCTTAGCAGTTCGAAGCTTTCTGATTATATTTGTCTACTCTTACGTTTATAACACTCTCAGTCATCCCTTATTAAAAAAGTTAACATTATTAACTATTCCATAAAAAAGAATCATAGAAATCGGTATAGAAACACCAACGTTATACATGAAATACACTAATAATATATATTTATTTTTATTTGCCTGCATCAATGCCACCTAAAAAACGATTATCTTTATCTCGAAAGTCGAGAGAAGCTAAGAGAATGAGAAATAGGCGTTCTCAAGAATCGGCAGAGGAAAGAGCACATCGGTTAAACTTATTGTTATTCTTATCTCAATAAAAGTTTATAAAGATATCTTCGGATTCACTTTAAGTGATGCTGATTTTTGTATTAATTACCATCTATATAAATAAAATGGTAAACCAGGCAGTTTGACACTCACTGACTGGGTGATATCAACACACAGCCCAAACCGCTGGTCTTAGAGACATGAAACTTGGAGGGTGTGTTCTTTGTGAAGAGTAAGTATCCACTAAGAAAGGATTTTTGGGAATTCCACCCATAAAGGGGTAAAATAGGGGATGGAAGTTTATATGAAAGTCCGTCAGTTTTGAAGTTAGGATATTCAAATTTTGTGTTTAGGCTGACAATTGAAAATTAATTTATACGTGTCTCAGCGGATGAAGGTAAGTAACTATGTTTGTTCGGGTGGGATATTTTTCGACATCCACGCGGGCGAAGCCGCTGGCAGAAGCTAGTAATAAAATAATGTTATGAAACATCCTGTTAATGATGTTTACGTGTCTAAACGGGAGAACATACCTACCCAGCGCTCGAGTCCAGTAGATCATCGCTCGGAACAGGGTGTTTAAACTACGTCATGCGTCATAATCTATACTTATAATAAATCTGTAGAGAGGTCAATTCTGTACATGAAATATATTTCCAAAATAACTATCAGGGGGTGATTAGGGATCGATACTGATGCCAAAAATGCAATCAGTAAAATTTTTGTCTGTCTGTCTGTCTGTCTTTCTGTCTGTCTGTCTGTCTGTCTGTATAACCGTTATAGAAACAAAAACTACTCGACGGATTTTGACGAAACTTGGTACAATTATTTTTCATACTCCTGAGTTGGTTATAGTATACTTTTCATCACGCTACAATCAATAGGAGCAGAGCAGTGAAGGGAAATGTTGAGAAAACGGGAGAAGTTACTCCATTTTTTAAGCTTCCGTCGCGTGTGCAACCTTAATGGTTAAAGCTACACAGAAATCATGTATGACGGAAATGTTCTTCTTAAAATTATATAAAAAATATCCCACGACAGCATATGTCTATCTTTTATGGTTGACTCACAATATCATGTGTAACTCCCGATAGCTTAGCAGTTCGAAGCTTTCTGATTATATTTGTCTAGGGGTAAAATAGGGGATGGAAGTTTATATGAAAGTCCGTCAGTTTTGAAGTTAGGATATTCAAATTTTGTGTTTAGGCTGACAATTAAAAATTAATTTATACGTGTCTCAGCGGATGAAGGTAAGTAACTATGTTTGTTCGGGTGGGATGTTTTTCGACATCCACGCGGGCGAAGCCGCTGGCAGAAGCTAGTACTGAATAAATTATTATTTTTAAATTATTAAAATCTCATAAATAGATATTTTCGTTTTATGAATGTTTAGTAGTCATTGGATACATGAAGTGGGCTGTCGTTATAAGACGACTAAAAAGTCACGGTGTATAAATGCGGAGTGAAGTAATGCTGACATTGAATAGTGTAATCTGAAGGTTACTAAGGAGGTATCTTTATTTTGCGTATATTATTGAGGGATATATAAAGCTTAACAAAGGGACTGTCACACAGGTACGGGTGACACAGCAGAACGTATTTTTTCTAAAAACTCGATGAGACTGATGCTAACCTGTAAAATCGAACATTAAAGTGCCCCTTAACATATCACCTTGCCATTGTGCATTCGCATCGGTTTCTGTGCCAAGTTATTTCCAATTTTACTACAGGTCTCTTTTTCGCATAGGTACTTATACTTGTACTAATAATAGTTGAGTTAACTTTTCTTGCCTCCTAATAGAAAACTAGAAGAAGGCGTACAAGCACCAGCTTTATCTCAATACAAGGCTGCAATAGAAGCCCTAATCCACAATGTAGCGGGCACGGGCGGCACCATGAGTAGCAGCGAGCTGCCGCGCGAGCCCGCGCCGCGCTCCAACACCAACCTGCAGGCCGCGCAGGAGGTCGGCCGGAGGGTCACGCAGATGTTCCAGCAGTCCAAGTCTAATATGAACCTACAGAATATATTCAAGAAGAAAACTTAGCGGTGAATTTGTGGATCAAAGTACGGAGCTGTGGAAATGTCATCTTCATGAGAAGGACCAACATGCGCCATTTCGGCGAGTGCATACACGAAACAAGATGGCTGAATATGGGTATTTTTTTACGCGGTACGGATTTTGGTGAGATCGCCTTAACAACATTTAGATAGCCGAGTTATTAAACGGATGGACACGTGAAGAATGAGGAAGGTAAAAGTTCATGTTTCTGTAAACTAGAGCAAATGAGTAGTAGTAAAAGATAACGAAACCTCTGACCACAGTCACAGTGATCAGAGTTTCCGTGTCAATTCGCGTCCACTAACAAAATGATATTATGTTATAACCTTTTTTGTAAACAAGTGCGGTAAACTCGTCATGTTAAAAACATTGAACGATATGTATTGAATACAGTCGTCTGATAAAGAATATGCAATGCATTGAATTCTTTATTGCTAAATCGATCAATCAATTAAGAGTCAAAATAAATAATTATATAATAAAAAAACAAACAAATAGTTTGTGTTGTGTTCACACATTAACAAGGAAATAATAATAAAATGTCATTACCACATTCATGTTTCCTCATAATACAATAATAACCAATACATTTAGTTATGCCATATACATTAGTATTAATAAAAGGGAATGCTTTAACCCGATGCATGACATAGAATAATCTCCCAATTCCAACATTTTAGAAGCTTTTTGATGTTACTATAGTCCTAAGTCAGTTGATAACGATCGAAATTATACATTCCTTCATTCCTAATGATATTACTCCTTTATTTGATGTAATTTTTTTAAATTATTTAATAAAGAGTATTATTTGAATGGGCATGACAACTACATGGAAGGAAGATCAGAGTGAGAACCAGGATGCTTTGTAATGTATGGGGTGTTTTCTTTCAAGCTGCACGCGTAGCATGACCACCGTTGAAACGTGTTTTGTCGACGGAAGAATCGATAAATTGACAGATCAACAAAAGAAATCTGTCATTTTGTCGATTCTTCTGTCGACAAAACCCGTTTCTACGATGGTCATGCTACACGTAGTGGTGTCCTCGATTTTAATCGATAGTGATGATAACTGTGCGTCCCCATGTCGCGTTGCATGATTAACTCGATAAAATTTTAGAAGCTCTCGAGGCCCTAGCACGAGCGCGCGGTTTAAATGTAACTTAAATAATAATATTATTTATTAATAATATTATCATAATTTATTCTAATCTATGGATGATACTGTTTGTGCTTGTTGTAACAATTTAACAAAAATGCTAAGGATGATTTGTATTTCGACGTATTTACGTTACGTTCACGCAGCGCGCTCGTGCTAGCGCCTCTGTAATATTAATAACGTTAAAATTATGAGTAAGTAGAAGCGGGACCAAACCGGTGACTATTAAAAAAGATTTCATGTTCTTACTCCGATTTTATCAGGTTAAAAAATACAAGGTCCTCCTTCAGACAAATGCTGAATCATATTATCGTCTCGACCAGACTATAATGACGCGACGTTTTCGGACATCATTCTCTATGCTAAATAAAGTAATGCACTTTTAAATAGTACTCTTTCAAAAAAGTACTTAACTAATATTATTTAGTAATTGTTTTAGCTTAGTATAGTACAAATTAGTGCAATATACAACTCTTTATGACATTGTTTTGTATAATATCTTCATTATACAATGTAAATTACGGTGTACTTAACGACTTATAATATACATAGATCATTCATTATTATCTGTGCCTACCCGAGTCAGTGAGAGTAACTTATACAATGATATCTCTGATGCATCTCGTCTTATGCAACAAATAATATCATGTTTTATAAAGTAATAATATGTTTTATAAAGTAGGTACTGGGTAAAACGGGGTGAATAGGAATGCAGGGGTGAATAGAGACAAAACTTTGAAAATGATTTTAACGTTGAATTAATATGATGTGCTACCAAAAACTACTATATTTTATTAACTTAATTATACTTAATTATTTAGAGACCTTGTTGGCAACATAACATATCAATTCAACATTAAAATCCCTTTCAAAGTTTTGTCTCCATTCAAGCGCAGGCCACACCGCCAGCTGGCGGGCGGACGAGCGACGCGAACGACGCGTCATTTCACCTCTTTTCATACCTTGGTTCACACCGCGAACTATCGAAATATACGAACAAAGTATGAAAAGGGCGTCGTTCGCGTCGCTCGCCAGCTGGCGGTGTGGCCTGTGCTTCACCCTTGCCTTTCCTATTCACCCCGTTTTACATACATGTAGTATGGTAACTTCAAATCGCTGTTATCATGAGCTATCTACTAAAACTGGTTAACACTCCAGTATGGGGCGCATTGTATCAGAGATCTCATTAACCCTAGCTAGTATGGTGCTTCCTCACTAATATTAAATGTATTCTCTTCGTATGTACGATTTTATCTAACCATGAAAACATGTGATAATTTATTTTACTGTATAATATTATGATATGCCTTCTTTATTAAATAACAAATACTCGAATATATTTTAACACTATGTTTCGTGTAAATAAAATCAAAAATAATAATATTAAACTATTTATTATATTCACTGTATAGTGTTTATCCTCGCGTATGTTAGTTACGTAGGTACTCGTTGAATAGTTGAATCTCAAGCATAAATGTTATTTACTAGGCCATAGCATAGTAGGTACGTTGATGTTGTATGTTACGAAAAAACACGCAGTTGGATGAGACGGGAAACAAAGTGCTTTGTATGAACACATCAGTGATTGGCACATAAACATAATTGGAGGTTGTGTTAACATTTGTGAAATATATAAATTTTATTTTATAAATACCGTTTTTTTTCTTCCCCTTCTGATATCAACATAAAAACGATCATGCATGTTGTCTGGTAGAATCGTAGCTTTGTTCGATTCCCGGTTGATGAAAAAAATGTTGGCTTGATTTTGTTATCAGCTAACGTTACGGAACATAAGCGTGATATTATGTTAACCAAAGTAAAGGCCAAAATGATTGCCGAACCAAAACCGATAGATAAATAATAACATCATATCAAGCTGACTGGACAGTTTTGGAGCAAAAATATCGTTACTGGTTGTAGTTATTTTCCTATAAAATGAATCTTCGTTCTTCTTTATCGTGTGGTTAGTGCCTAACCTGGTGTCAGAGTTATTATGCTGCCCAAGGGCCTCTGATTTGACTTTACATGACGTCGAGAAATAGCAGGCATGCTGGATTCCTCACGATGTTTTCCTTGACCGAAGCAAGAGATAATTCATTAAGTGAAAATTAGTATGTGATTCTAACTACTCACGCCCAGAACTGAACCAACCAGGAAACCAAAGTGCTAAATTAATGCTTAAATGAACGCTAAATGAACTATGAATCCATGATCATAAAGATCATAATTGATTGTTGCGAAAATGCGTTTTCCAACAAAATTGTTCGAATAATGATAGTGACGACGTGTTGCTGGTCGATTAAAGTTGATAATGGCGGCCTGATGTCGGTCATTGGTAATGAGCGGAAATTAAAATGGCTTTAAGGCCATCAAATGGTAAATGCTTAACTTATACTGTCACTTACGGGATATCTTCCGTGATTGTTCATTATTTTGAGCTCCCGATATTTCGGCGCTGTTAATAACAATCACGGAAGATATCCCGTAAGTGACGGTATAAGTTTAGTTGTAAACCGTGAAAGCTTAAAACAGTGTTTGGTAAATGCTTGTACTAAAAACAAAAAATAGATATGTCTACTTTCAGTAGAAAACCGCAGCCACAAGTGACCTTTATCAATTATCATACATATTGGTCACCACAAGTACAACTACTATCACATTGATAAGATATGGGCAGTCATTCACTGATATTAATTGAAAGCAAAAACATCAATAACGAAAAAAGTTGTACTTTATTTCATAGATGAATGTACTAGAGTAAATTTCCATAGAGAATAATAATAACATAATGTTTGTGAATTACATCACTGGTTGCTTCTAACAGTTCTGGTTTATTCCTTCTTCTTCCTGGGGCGCATGCAGCAGACGGGTGTGTCCAGCATATTGTAGTTAGCGTCGCCTTTGTTGTGCGACTCGATGAACTTAGCGTGGGTCTCGGGAGACAAGTAGTACGACTTCACTGAAGGATACACCTTCATTGCTTGAATGTAGGTCACCTGTTAACAATGTATTCAGATTTAATACCATTCTAGATCATGTAGATGCTTAACTTTTTATTCTGATTAGTAAACCCTTCTTTAAGACACTAATGGGCGTAGAAAGACATTTTACGAAGCGAGGCACTTGTTCGCGTAAATTTTTTATTCTGGATCAGACCTGGGAATTTTCTAGTTACGGAGAAATTGGAGGTCAGACTCAAAGTTCGAACTTTTTCAAAACTTAAAAAAAAAACTAGGTTTTAATTTTATAACTTCTGTACTATTCAATGCATTCATCAGATCAATGTTTTGAGAGTAACATTGAGCCCTATGCGCCCTATGTGTGAACGGTGATGTTTTCCCTTAAAAAGTCTGCCTAGAGTTACTTAGTTTGATGTACAAATTCTTCGTTGACGGGTTCGTAAAGGGTCTGTTTACACCTTGTATACTATTAAATATTTTAATTGACTGAGGCATCATTATGCTTTAGGCACTAAGACACTGTAAGAGGTATGAGAGACACAATACTGTAGTTATTTCTAAAATGTTTTCTGCCATATATTTTCTGCTGGGTACTGTTTCTTAACTTAAAAAGTTACTCACCAGTAATTCATATTTTGTCTTGGACAATTCAAATTCAGTTTTGCCAATTAGCGGCAAAGCTTCGAAGCGCTCAAAGAATGGGAACAAAGTGTAGTCTACTATTCCAGGGTAGTCTCCGTGTAAGAACTTGGTTCCACGTTCCTTCAGTCGCAGTTGCAGGGCTTCAAGTGCCTTGTGATAGTTCTCTACATTGGAGGGCTGCACGGCTGCTGGGTTAAAGGCAGCGGTGTAATATGCTGATTGGGCCTGAAATGAAGTTTTTCCTTAGATTAGACCAATTTTATTTAAGTACTTCAACTAGGAATTAATAGTGTTTGTGAATGAGACACCATAATATTATTTCGCAATCTAGAAATATTTTTGAAACTTACCGGAGCAAACAGTTCAACTATAATCTTGTCTTCAGCCCTGCGCAGTGGGTCGGTTGACTGCAGGGGCACCTCTGGGTACTTGTCGTCCAGGTAGTAGTTTATGATGTTGCTGTCGAAAATGCCTTTTCCTTCTTCATACTCCAGAGCTGGTACAGTGCCTAGAATGAACAAAAAATTGTAATTGTAATATGATTTTATACACCTATAATATTAAAAGTGAATGAGAATGTAGGGCACAACAATTAAAGCATAATTATTTTTTGTCTGACTGACCTAGTCACATGCCGTTTTGCTTCAAGGGTATTTGAATGCTTGAATGAACTTGCTTGGTCAAGTATTCAGAGACTAGTCTTCAAGAAAAAGATAATATATAAATTTCAGAGTAACTACTAACAAAAATCTTTTTGCAAGATTTTTGTTAGTAGTTACTCTGAAAAAAAAATCTTTTTCCAAAAAAACACTATAAATGTCTAAAATAACTTGACTTTCGGAAGTTGGTGGCAAAAAAGTCAATGGAACAAACCAAGTCACAGACTTCCGAAAGTAAAGTTATTTTTTTTATTTTGCCCACTTTAGAGTTTATCCTTTTCTGCAAATCTCACAGTCAAAATTTGGTTTGCTGTAAGAAAACCCAATTCTGGGTTAAGCTCGCCATTGTACATGAGCTATATTGTTGCAATTTGTATGTGTATTTTTTTTTGTGTGCAATAAAGAATAAAGAAAGAATTAGTCTGTTGTAGTTTGTAGTATACCACACAAATTCTTGTCTTGAATCAATTTTACATTGTAACTAGAAGTTATTAAAGACCATCATGTCTACATAGGCCAAGAAGAAAAGAAACCAAATCACTGAAAAGATTTTGAAAAAAAAATTTATGGGCACAATCAGAAAGTATATATCCTTGCACATAAAAATAATTTTTCATTTCAGTTCATAAATGACGGAGTTATGAGGTAGCAAAAAAAATAACAGAATTGGGAACCTCCTTTTTTTGAAGTTGGTTAAAATAAAACAGTTTTACTGCCAGATGTGCAATAAATAAATCTTAAAATGGGAGCAAATAGCGACTAATGTAAACACACTGGTGTTTACATTTCGCTAGCTGAGATCTGGGAAATTGAATTGAAATTGGCTTAGTCAGCTTACTGGCTGATCAACAACTTTTCACACAAACACTTTCGTCTCTTCACTTCTATTTTCTGATAATAATATATAATCATAGTAAAATATCCTTTAATTGTTTAATGTTCAGGAGTAAGCCACAGTCTAGATTTGTGGCTAGTTGATGGCAATAGGCTTACCCCTATTTCTTATTACATAGGACTTAGGCAAAATGTGAGTGTACTATTATTTAGATACACCTCTGCCTAACCCGTCGGGGATTACAGGCGTGATGTTATGTCTATGTTTAGAAAGCTTAGTCTAATACAAAAGTACTGTAAATTTACAAAATATTGAATTTACATTAAAAAACGTACCTACCTTAAAATAAAGATCTATTCTTCTAAAACATATTTTGCTTTAATAAGCACTCGTCTAAAAACAAATCATTAGATGTACTTACTTAACATAAAAAAAGAATTCAATAATACCTTACCTTTAGGACTGAAATTGAAAACCCACTCGGGTTTGTGATCCAGATTGACGAATACTGTATCGTATTGCAAATTCTTTGCATTCAGAACAAGAACACTCCTCTCGGCGTAAGGGCAGAATCTCATCGCGAACAAGCGGAGTTTTCCGCCGTACGCAGGGAGAGCATCACCTGATGAAAAAACAAATGAGGTTAAATTTTATCATCAAGTTTTATGTCGCAATACTGTACATAAATATGATTGTATTCAACATACCGGTTTGTAAATGCTTTTCAGACATTTTGTACGAGATTACTTTTTTGTTTATTTATTTATTTATTGTATTGTATAATAGGTTTACAGCGCTGCTAGTTAGCAGGAGCAATTCACTCACACTGGTTTTATTTTTGAAGTGATTGGCCAGCCAGCCTTCAAAATTTATAGTCTACTCCTCTCACTTGATTTAACAGAAGATAAGTAAAAAAAACTATCAGTGTTGCCATATTTCTATACCAAATGTGCTTACTGGCTGAGGTGTTAATAATTCGCTTAAAAATAAATAATTACCTATCAAGGATACAGAAGTTCATATTTTTAATACGGTAATACAGTAAAACTTTATTTCACATTTGGCACTTGTGCTCTGTACGCAGAGCTGGGCAAAATACATGCTCTGCTTTAAATAAAATACAAATTAAAAAATACTATCTCGCAAGTATTTAAAATACGAAATACAAAATATTTTTAAGACGCGTATTTGAATACAGTATTTTAACAATTTTTATTTAAAATACAAATTACAAAATACAGTCAGGTCAGGTAGGTTATGTAAATAGAATAGTAATACTTATCCTTCGTGATATTCGTACTTCTTTTTTTTTTGTTGCTTGTTCTTTACCGTGTGGTTAGTTCCTAACCTGGTGTCAGAGTTTTTATGTCGCTCATTCGTCTTATTAAACTTAAATAATAGGTACACAGAAGTTTCGTGAAGATAAGCGTTTAAGAATGTAAGAAGACTTGACAATTTGACTTACGGCACAGATTCAGAGTTGCACACTTTAAAGGTTGACATATTTAGCGGTCGCCATTTTGCTTACGCGCGCTCTGTTCTTGTATTTATGTTTAAATGTATTTTGAAGCCATAAGTATTTGAAATACTAACTACAAAATACCTCAGCGTCAGGTATTACAAAAACCAAATACGTATTTGTATTTCAATTACGTATTTTAATTACAAGTAATTCAAATACTGCCCAACCGTGTTTGTACGTCACAATTTATCGACTCTAATTAAAAACTTTCGTTTTAGAATTTCCAAAAAAAACAAGTAGCTATAATTTTGTTCTTTCATCTTGTTAATGACTATCACGCTTTAAAAGCTCAAAGTTTCATCTCTATTGGAAGACTTCATAAACTCTGTAAATATTAGTTTCCCAATTTTGATGGTAATTTTCCGTAACTAGGCAACACTTAAAACTGAATTGACATGACTTTGATGACTTGGCATATTGCTTTTTTGCCTAAAAGTTAAACAGAACAATGAGTCAATAGAAATCCGATGATGATGCGATGCCTTTGACACACCACGTGCGCCATGCATGTAGAGGATGCTATATTATAGTGTAAACCACAGAGTAAAGTAATATAAGTGTAAACTAAGGAAGTCTGACCTCGAGTTTATTTTTTGATGATTCCACGATGGACCTCATTATATTTCTTTTTCATTACAATAATGAACTTATCCTACTAATATTATAAATGCTAAAGTTTGTGAGGATGTATGAATGTCTGGATGTTTGTTATTCTTTCACGCAAAACCTGCTGACCGGAGTTGAATTAGGCACACAGGTAGGACATAACCTGGATTAACACTTAAATGATACTTTTTACCTTTTTGCGGCGGGCAATAACTAGTTTATAAAACTTTTTCGTCCCGAAATTTTTTTTTTAAACTAGACAGTTACCTAACTTGTTTATGTGCCTGATACTGGATTAGGTAGATGGTTTGGTAACGACGACAGCCTGGGGTTTGGAATAACCGTGCCGATTAGTCGACTGCCAGCATCTATGCTCTGTGCTGTAGCAGTCAGCTCTTGGATGACACATTATTCTGAGGTAGTTAGACCTATTTGTCTAGAGGGTTCCGATTACAAGAAACTTGTAATGTAATGGTCTCATTGTACCTACTTAGTCGTTACCTTATAACTGAAACTTAGAAACCAGCCCAAATCCTCAACCTAATTGAAAATAGGTTCTAAGGCGTGAGATGGTTTAGGTACTCTGTTTAGGTAGCTCTATATTCATGTAACAAAAGCTCCAAATGGGGTTACTACTGCCTACTAGGTAAGTATTGCTTCACCCCTTTTGATGAGTTAGTAATTCGAGTACGACCACGTGCGACTTATGTAGGTAGGTAATAGATAGACTTCGACTATACATAATTTGTGAAGGTTGCAGTAATCGACTGGATGCGAGAAGCACAGGATCGGACAGCGTGGCAAAACTTGGGGTATTAGTATCCTATGTTCAGCGGAGAACTTCTTTAGGCTGAAATTATGATTGCAAGTGCCTACAAATAGAATGACACAACAACACACTTTCAGTCAGCACCTTTAATTGGTAATTACAAATAGGGGCATACAGGTGTTGGTTTCGGATACCCTAATCCGAAACCAAAGGTGGATACTTTCACCTAAAATGCATGTGGTTTGTTAGGTTTGATTTGGTCTTCTTCAGTGAATGCTATAAAGCAAAAAAAAAACGGGCAAATTCTGCCCTGTATTATGTTAGTACTATTTAGTATACAGCATGTAAACAGACCCTTCACATAGCCGTCAACCAAGCATTCTGTACATCAAACCAAGTAACTTTACGCAAAAATTATTGCTGGGAATCGACTTTTTTTTTGCGGTGAAAAATCACATTTTAGGGTAGGACTCGATGGAAAGTACTCAAAGCATTGTGCTGATGGATGGATTGACTAGAACGGGGGTCGTGGAGGTGTGTAAAGTAAAAATCTTAAATTAAAAACATGTATTTAAAAAAAACTTGTGAAAGAGTTGGAACTTTGACCCCCAATATCTCCGTAACTAGAAGGATCCCACGTATGGACTAGAACAAAAAAAAAATTGCATAGGCGGGGAGAACAAGTGCCTTTCGGTTATGTTAAGGGTCTATTTACACCCTTTATATTCAGTGCCTGAATCTTTAAATTTCGCAAAGTAAAGCAATTAAATTAGGTGAGTGAGACAACAAAATGAACTAGCAGTTTCGCTTCTAAGTCACGTCATGGCTTTCATTAGTCCAATAATTGAATTAGAAGTATCCATCCAAACATACAATATTTAGCGGGGATATTCTGGAAGTCGCTCAGTCATGCTAGATCTGTAAGAGTGTGTGTATGTATCATGAAATTCATGAATCAAGTCATGCGGCCAACGCCTACTTTACAAGCTTTTATATTTAGCCTCCCATAAAATGCCATTGCCAGACATGATTCCCACAAAAAAACTAATTGCTTATCCAACAAAATACAGTACCTACCTGCGAAGTCATTTTCCTGAAAATTTTGATTATTGGTAAACAGTAGATTTCATGATTCTTTGTTACTGACCCGGATTAGATCACGAGTGCGGTTAGATACTAAGTATTACCTAGTAAGTTTAGCATTCTGATCAGTCAGTCTGTGACTTTCATATTTTTCAATATTCCAGTCATCATAATCATCACTCCTCCTTGAATAGTAACCCGATAGAACCAGTAACTGCGATATAAATCTTTGTTGTCGTGCTGTTAGTCAGAATGATCAACACATCTATTGGTGACATTGGTGATTAATATTATGTAGATAAGATCTAGTTCAAGCTTCCTACAACAGTGACTTTGACTTAAATTTTTATATCTTACTTATCATCTTTTATCTTTATTTCACCTTAAATTTTTATGTATTCACGTCCAACAAGACCAGTATTATGGTTCGATCGCAAGATTAAACATAAATAAAAACACGGCGAATTTGAAATGTGATGTGACTAGACAAACAGACAATTTAGCAAGTCATCATCATTGGTAGTAGTTTTTTTATTTTGTCTAATCATCAGCGGCACATTCGGGCCGGTGTTAAATAGTCGGTATGTTATCGTCAACAATCAGTTTCGCTGTGCATTTATACTCCTCGCTTCAAGGAGTGCAGACATTCAGACGAGCGCTCGGATACGTTTTACCTTATAGCAACATGGCACCAGGCAAAGTCGCTAGAAAATTCAACTCGAAGCATCTCAAAACAGGTTAGTTGTGATAATTTATATATTACATATTCATATAATTTAATGATAGTGTGTCCTCTGGTAGATAAAGTGAACAAAGTACAGATAATAAACTAAAATAACAATGTTTTGATAAAAACAGTCCATAGAATAATCTTTTGGTAGTGTTAGCAGTGGCTATAAGTGGCTTATAAAAGACTTAGATAATAAATAAAGTTGAAAATGATACAGGTAGGCGTAAAAACTTACCCACCTAAATGCGGTTTCTTAAATCTGAAGAAGTTTACATATTAAATTTGATTTAATTGTATCAAGTTGAATTTTGTAGCAGGTATCATTTTTTGGCGCGAAATTTAAAAAGCTCACTTTGATCAAAATAGTACAATATTTGTGTCATGTCTAATACAGAGTAACCTTTAAAAGTAAATATAGTGCACATGAATAATACTTGCCGCGTATTTAATAGTAAGTTCTATAGAGATGAATGCGGTAAAACAGGTTTTTATGAGGCACGAATAGAGCCTTCTGGCGTCGAATTAGAAATAAGCTTTTACAAAACACGATTCTGTAAGAGAATATCCATACAGGCAGCTGTCTTTAATATTTTTTTAAGCATAAAGCAGTAATAAATAATATAATAACAACAAAGAAGAAATAAAATAAATAATAATAATTTGCAAGTTTTCATTCATAAATCACTTCAGAAACTAATAAGTACGTAGGCCGGCTTTTTAGATTACTTTTATATGAAGCAAAAACTAGACCTCAGTTTCAGTTACTCTATTAAAGTGGATGCACAATAGATACCGTTAAACCATGGTTCGGCTTCTTTTACTTGAGCTTTATATTCTATCAGAATATCAAGAACTTGAGGAGCACAGAAGTTTGGAGAAGTACATCCCCAAACTTCTTGCCTTAAAAAAATCTGCTACTATAACAACAAAAGCTAATACTAGTCAAGTTTTGTCTCTCTTTCTTCAATCCGCGTAGAAGTACAGAAGTACTACCTACCCATCAATTTACTTACAGCACGCGTAGCATGACCATTTTAGAAACGGTTTTTGTCGACGGAAGAATCGACAAAATGACAAACCAACAAAAGAAATCTAGTTTTTGTCGATTCTTCCGTCGACAAAAACCGTTTCTAAAATGGTCATGCTACGCGTGCTGTAAGTAAATTGATGGGTAGGTAGTACTTCTGTAAAAGAAACATTACGAACGTGTCATTCGTAAACATGTGCTGAAACTACGTTACGCTAATCTAATGGTACGGTTCTGTAGGTACTGTAATTAATGTAACGTGCTGCTGCGATTATGCCTCTGTAGAAGGCACATGCACAATATTGCATATCAGCGTGTACGGTACCTAAATTCCCGCTTAATAAATATCTCATCATCATCATCTGCCGAACCTTCTTCCAACTACGTTTGGCGCGGTTAAACGTCTTCCAGTCTAACCGGATGAATACCTGTATTTAGTACCTACCTTTCAGTGGCGAAGGTTCCATACAACTCGATTCCTACCGGATTCCCTTTGAAAAATGGCACGTCAGTATTCTAGTGGAGACGACAATGCGACAATAAATTAAACTGTATGTAACTCATGACGTTCCCAGTCTGCACACAAAAATTCAATCGAAAATTACTGGATATTTTCGATTGAATTTTGTATGCAGTTTATTCACACGACGTTATTTTTCATTTTTAGCATTTTCTACATAGTGTAGATAATAGGCTACCACCAAAACGAATCCCGCATCGGTATAAACGTTAAACACATGTTGCCAACTCGCTACTTCAAAAACCTTGGCCAAAGTTGTCGTATTGTCGTCTCCACCTTGTATACAAAATAATATAATCACATTAAAGATAAATGTACTCCGGCTTATCTCTTACAAAAATTGACCCTTCGCTACTGCTATCTATCTGACCTCTAAAACCTAGTTACTGGGTAACACGATAGTTCTTGGCAAGACTGGTTCAGGGTTTCAGGTTTCTGATTTTCCGTAAAGACTGTGGAAGATCTACGAATGACAGCTGGAACCACCTGCTTAATATTTAATTTACTTTCGGTACAGGTGATGCTCAACCTCCGTTCACCGGGAAGATGCGTTTGTACAACATGCGCTACTGCCCATACGCGCAGCGCACCATCCTCGCTCTGAACGCAAAGAATTTAGACTATGAGATAGTCAACATCGACCTCATGGACAAACCCGAATGGCTCCCCAACATTAGTGCCTTTGGTAAGAAAATGCTACTGCCTACTGTCATTTGTTGTGGCCGTGTCTCCAGCAAAGCGTAGACGAGCGGAAACCGACCAATCAAATTGGTCCAAATCTGCATCGAGGCTCTCGTCTTTCCTGTGAGTGGTTGAATCTCGCACATCTTCTCTCCGCTCGTCTCGTCTCCGCTTTGATGGAGTTCAGACCTTATGGGTTCAATCATAGCGCTGTTTGAGCTTGCCAGGACTACCAGGTCGGTAGAGACCGCAGACTGGTGTTAAATCAGCTAGGGAATAATACATAAAACGAAATTGCAGAGCTAGTTTAAATTCAATACAATTCAATTCAATTTAATTCAATCATCAGTTGGATCATATTATAGCATAAGGTACTTAAAGTGAACTTGATGCTACGCTACTCATTCCCTGCCTGCCTGGCTTTGGGCCAAAGAAACAAGCTTCTGAACTCAGCTGCAGATTCAAGAAACTATGTGGCCTTCGCAAGCGCGACTGCTGAGCTCAAGCTCGGGTGAGGTCCTGGGTTCGATTCCCAAGTAAGTGTTATTGAATGTTTCCATAGAAAATTTCTCAATAACAGTCACGGAGTCTGGGTATGTGCCCGGTTGATGGCAAAACGCTCGCTCCCTATTACACAGGCAAAATGTAGGGGTACTAATGGGGTACACCTGTGCCTGCCTAACCCTTCAGGGATTACAGGTGCGATGTTATGTTATTTTTAAACTAATCATTTGTTTATTTTGTTCTAAAGGCAAAGTGCCATCGCTGGAATTATCAAAAGATGTTGCTCTCTTCGAGAGCTTGGTGACGGTGGAGTACTTGGACGATGTTTACCCACAGAGGCCACTTCTGCCTAAGGACCCTCTCCTGAAGGCCAAGGACAAGATCATTGTGGAAGCTTTCGGAGGTGTAAGTACTCTCCTTCTGTTTTTCATTTCGTCCTTTACAGAATGCATTAACCTGAGGGCCTAGACGAAGTGACGATAGCGCTAACGATGATGGAAACGTTAAAACTGTATTAGATTGGGTCGTTGTAGTTTGCTCGTGGCTAAACAATAACAGCCGCTCGGGTCGATCTTAAGGTAAAGCCGCGCTTGCCTAGATTGATCCGTGGATGGGTGACCGCCCTTTACATACCGAGTGTCCTCCGTGCCTCGGGAAGCACGGTAAGCCATTGGTCCCGGCTGTCATTTGTAGCTTTTTGACAGTCGTTACAGGTAGTCAGTGGCCCGAAAGTCTGACAACCTGAGGTCAGATAGGCAGTCGCTCCATGTGAAATACTGGTATTCAACTGCATCCAGTTAGACTGGAATCCGACCCCGACATAGTTGGGAAAAGGCTAGGTAGATGATGATGGATTGGGTCGTTGTAAATTGAACTATGGGCCAATTCAATTAAGATTGCTATCGACGCGTTAACAAGACAAGTAGTCGTTATAGAAATACGATACGCTGTGAAAGTAATTGCCCCTTGTCTAGGCTCTCTCGATAAAACACTCTCAAAATAGGTTTACTAGCTAGCTGTTGCCCGCGACTTCACTCGCGTGGAAATTTTAATGTAAATGTATGAGAAACAGTAGCTTATGTGCTATTCCAGACTATAATCTATCTCTGTGCCAAATCACATACAGATCCGTTCAGTCAGACGCATGATTGAGTAACAAAAATCCATCAATTAAAACTTTTGCATTTATTATGATGGTAAAATTTTGTCTACAAGACTGTGTTGGTGCGATAAGTGCACCATCATTGTTTTCATAGGGATATAGTCTGACTTAACGCAGTTTTGTCTCGTCTGGGTAGGGCTTTACATTTTATCATCATAGTAAACAAAGTAGAGTGAGATAACTAACCTATTAGATAATATGACAGAATACTTATGTCACGTTTATGTAACATGATTAAGCACTTAGGGCTATAATTTACACTTATAATTATGACTATATTATATAGGTGTGTTATTTTGGACACCTCCAAATGCAAAGTGGAACTTTCCCCTACATTTATAAACGTGTGGAGCAGTTGTTTTTTTTTTCATGATTTCATAATTGGTTCCGTAGGTAAATTTGTTCACATATAGTGTATTTGAGAACTCAACCGTTTTCTGTTTCCATTAAAATAAACAATTCATGGCAAGCTTTGTTTCAAAGATTACGTACCAAAGGCGATCTGGTTGTTTTCATTAAAACAAAGAAAACATAATCATTCGATTTCCTATTAAAAATTAAGTAACAATGGGAGGTAAAACGACCACTTACAATGCAATTAAAGTGAGATTAATCTGATTGCCAATAAAAATAGCCACGCTATAAAATTCTGTGTAAACTGTAAACATTGGCTATATCTCTCTCTAGTGCTCATCCATCCATCATGCACTGTCATTTTTAATGATAGATGAATTAAAAATAATAGCATTCACGATATAATAGGGGCACTTTTTAATGGACATATTATGTCCGACGCACCCTCAGCGGTCACCATTGATACGACTTTGCTGACTGTCAAATTTTATAACTATGAAAAGAGCTGGTGGTCCGTTGGTCCAGGCTGTTATTTGTGGATCTTTGACAGACGTTACTAGTAGTCAGAAACCCGAACGTGTTTGAGTAAGTGGTTTCGTATTACCCAGTAACAGCTGGGTTGTGGATGTCAGATTGGCATTCCACGGCTCCATGTAGGTACCTATTGCTGACCCTTACAAAATTGGGAAAAGGCTAGGCATGATGCGCAATTCTAAATCATACATGCGGATACAGGACAAGAAGAGGAATTTATTAATGAAAACGATATTCCATTTCAGGTCCACTCCTTGTACTACAAACTGGTGAGAGCACCGGAGACCATTACCGAGGACAACATCACTGCTTACTTCAAGGCAATCGATCTCCTTCACTCAGAGCTGAAGCTGCGAGGCACCAAGTTCCTGGATGGAGACCAGCCTGGTTTCGGAGACTACATGATTTGGCCCTGGTTCGAGAGGCTGATCGTTATTAACAGCGATGTTGGAAGGTTGGACGAGAAGAAATACAAGTTGGTGGTATGTAACAAACTCTAATAATTGACGTTATACTTATTTACTTGATTTAGTTAGGTACGTTTAACGCTAACGGCAGTGTGTCTAAATAAACCTAAAGAAACAAATTAACATAAAATAAAAAGACTGGTGTACCCAGCTACCGTTTACAGGTTGGGTCTATCGCTTAACACGACGCAATCGAATACATATCTCCAACACCAATTAGTTGATTGCTCGGTAAATTCTCGATTGAATCTGACGATTTTTTTTTTTATGATAACGATCGGTTAACACATATTGTGCAACGTTGTGTTAAAAAACATTGTGTAATAAAAACTATATAGATACGTAGAGTGACTGGACAATATTTCATGACACGTACACTTAAATGGGTGGAGCTGTGTTGTTATAATTATCTCCAGTTTAAATCTCGGCTAAAAATGTTAAACACTGATAACTAGATTGAAAGTCATCATGATAATACTTTACCAACTTGTATAGAGCACCTTCAAATAAAATCATTAGATAATAAGTCCGATTGTAGATTTAGGGCGTGCCATCGGTCGTGCGATCGTTAAAACCACAAAATTCCCATTCTTCTACTTAGCTTAGTATCGACGACACCGACGTCGACGAATCTAAATTGTGTTTGACGTCTTCAGTAAAGGCCACCAGTTCCTCTAATGAGCAAACAACTATGCAGGCAGGGCACGATATTAAGTGCGCAATCGTTTGTGAAAAACCAGTGGTACACATTAGCCCTGGATCGAAATAATTGGAAGTCATGGAGGGAGGCCTTTGCCAAGCACTGGGATGACGCAGCCTAACAGTATGAGTATCAGTATGGTTTGTGGAAAAGCACCACGTTTGCACCCTAGGGCAGAGTCACCTATGAATCTCCACCTGAGCAAGGTTTCAATGTTTCGGACAGATTTCAGGTGGAGTCTGTTTAATCACTTCCAGGTTAGCCAAGGAAACTCACTTTCTGGCGGGAAATTTTGTGGTTGGGCAGGGTTGCACTGCCTCG
The DNA here is from genome assembly GCA_963082995.1 of Noctua comes. NCBI lineage: Eukaryota > Metazoa > Arthropoda > Insecta > Lepidoptera > Noctuidae > Noctua > Noctua comes. The sequence continues at coordinate 11,017,347 of OY720281.1, read as the reverse complement.
CCTTAGCCTTAGTATTTATTTGACCGACAGACTAATTTAAGCCATTTAGCCGAATCAATAACGACTTAAAGCTAAGCAAAATTAAAGCTAAGCAAAAATTACTCTCTGATTATATACCTAATTTGTTATATTTTATTTGTATTACAGTTGACCTACATCGACAATTTGGGTAAAGATCCCGTCATCGCCGAGTACAGGCTCCCCAAAGAGGCACTGTTGGCATTCCAACACGCTTATAAAGTGAAGGAGAAGCCCAACTACGATTTGCTCCTTAATCAGTAAACACAAGTACTGAACACAGTTTATGTTACCTATGTTAAAAGTACATTTTTAGGTTTTTTTCTTTATTAACTTTGTCGAATCACTTTGTTGTCATATTTGTAAGTATATTTTAAGCACCAAAATGAAATTATTTTAAATACTGCTTCACTTTTATGTAAAGCATGATTTATAATTATATCAACGTTCTTGATGTGAATAAAACATTTTTTTTCGTTATTTCCTGGTTTAATTTATGTTTAGTAATAAACTACCCTTCCCCGGAAACACGGTAATCAGTCGAACCATCGAGTCGCAGTAAAACACACAAAAAATCGAGGCATATAGGCGGTACTCCCTTTCTTCTCCTAAAATTGTTTGTCCGAAAATCATTAACCATAACACGTATGCTATAAACTTCAGTCACCATAATGTTCAAAATCCCGAAATTTTGTTTAACATAATTATCTTTAGTTCTAAAAGTATTCTGTCATAATATTGAGTACTATAATAATTGAATCTCCTAATTTTACATGATCTAAAGTCATATGTCCTAAGTGTTGTGTTAAATAATGTGCATTATTCCGAATGTTCATTTAGAATATTTTTTTTAGTCTAAAACATTTGCTAAAAATTAGGTTTTAGTGACAGAAACGAATCGCTGTAAATCCGACTCCACGCAGTCTTGACTTCTCTACCCCAAGAGTGTAATTTAAAATCGCGTAGGCGCGGAGGGGCGAGGCGGTCCCACACGAGTGAGCGTTAAACTCATCTGCGACGATAAACTCGTGTGGGACCGCCGGAGCCCCGCAGCGCCGGAGCCGTGACAGAAACCATGCCTGCTGCATGTTGCATGCTTGCTTGCATGCTGCATGCTTGCTTGTATGCTGTGTGCTTGCTTGCATGCTGCATGCTGCGTGCTTGCTTGCATGCTGCATGCTTGCTTGCATGCTTCATGCTTGCTTGCATGTTTGCTTGCTTACAAAAACCACATGTTCACAATCAACTGCTTTATTGAGTACATGTATAATATATTTATTTATGTATAATAAAAAATTATAAGAGAGAGAAGTTCATAGCAAAAGCTTTGTTATACAAATTTGTTCTAAGAATATTATTATAAATAAACAATAAGTAATTTGAATTTAGGACTTATAACTTTTATTGAAAACGGTTTTATGTCTTTTGTATGATATTGATTGTAATATTTATGACAAACGGATTTAGGACATGTTATATTTAGGGATTTCAATTTTATGGCATGTGATATTATGTGATATTAAGTTCGGGTAAGTTATCATTCGGACAAATGATGATTAGGACAAAAAAAGTTATGGCACTTTAAATTATGGATAAAAAAGTTAGGTGACACAATAGAGAACCCATATAGGCATGTGCTCGAACAATTGGTGAGTGTGACCATCCAAATTAATTTGTATAATAATGATAATAAAGATTTATTTTCTCCCACAAAGTACAGTTTCAACATAGAAGTGTTCCAAATATTGTAGGGTACAAAGGTTTGTGGGAGTCAGGAATCCAAGCTAGGATACCCTGTGCAATGGAATCCTGGCCCCCCTCGCCGAGATAGGGATTTTGACAATTTTAGAACGTAGGACATGTAGGACTATTGTAAGAAAAGAATAAACAAGAGAAGGTACTACTTATGAAACAAAATCAAACAAATAAAAAATAAAGATAGAACTAAAAATGCGTGTGTGTTTAGTAAGTGTGAGTGTGAAGTGAAAGGTGTCCTGTATGTGGTGTGTTGTGTGTGAGTGTGTGAGAGAGAGAGTAAGATAGTGTGTGTGTACGTATAAAGATGGATTTGTATACGAATGTATGAGTGAGGATCAGTATATACCTATTTATGAAAAACGCTAGACTAGGATAAGATAGTAAGCAGTTTTTCCGTTTCCTCATAATTGTATGGGCACATGTAGGGAGACAAAACGAACACTAATAATTAAGATTTAAGATATAGATATATATATATATATATATATACATTTTTTTATATTTTTTATATATATATTTTTTTAAATATATATATTTTATATACAGTATAATATTTATTTTATATATATAGCTCCTACAATTGTTTCTAAGAAGATCAATGACAAGATTTAATACGAGCGTCCTGGATTAAAATTGGCATGTTCTCGTCATAGTCGCAAGCGATGAAATTGTTAAAAGAGAGAGCTTGTTTTAACTATCACAATGTTTTCATGTTAATTTAGATTTATACTTTGGAAGAATGCTCTTACACGATGAACGTTCGGTACCTATGTATTGGAAATTAGAATACGATTAGGTAAATTATTTACTGATCTATAATTGTTTTCTTCATATTGTTAGCATGGCCTTTATTTATGTCAAGTCAATGAGCATTGTGTTTCCCAGTTTACCTTTGAATGTGGTTAAATCTTGCATAATGAAGGTCGACACTGATCATCTTTTGATGATTGTCCTATTATTATCCACAAATTCCACAATTATAATCATGATAAAATTTGTTTGAATCCCACACTTACTTTCACATTGAGTAATCAAAGAATAACATATACAGCATTTTTGTTCCTTTGTGGCGCTCTAGAGACCAAACGCCTGTGCCGATTTTGATGTTATTAAGTTATTATTATCTTATATACCTAATTTATATTATTTATTCGAGGCAAGATGTACGAATTTTCGAAATCGCTTAGCTCGCTCTTGCAGCCCAAGTCGCCCAAGTAACTCCGGTAGGTCAAAACAATTCTAACCTGTCAAAGGCAAGGTGTCAAAAAAAATTTGCAGCCTATTGAATCTAGGCTTTGTCTGTAAATCGACCAAGTTACTCCTGTATGAAGGGTCGGAACAGTTGTAACCTGTCCAAGGAAGGGTGTTAAAATTTTCGATCTCGCTTCGCTTGCTCTTGGAGTTCCTTTTGTTCTCAAAATCGTCTCCGTAAGTCGATTAAGTAATATCTATTTCTGATTTTTTTCAGAAATAGATGTTACTTACTATGATGATGTTGGACTAAAGAAAAGCTAATTTGTCGAGTGGAGAGCTTTTTCTTTTAATTGCTAGACTTTTCAAATAACTCTTAAAAATTAGTAACTTGTACTTATATAAACAAGTATGGAAAATCTAACCAATCCGAGGTCACTGAGGTGCTAACATTTTTGAAGTGGCTATTACTATTTAGACTCTTAGAAGAACTTCAGCTGTATCCGTAAATAGTAAACTTAACCCTTACAAATCCGTTTTTACTCGCACCCCCTTGGGCACACATGGCCTTACTTACTTATTCTGTGGCATCTTGCAGGAAAGGATATTTAATACAAAAACGAGAATCTGGGGTTATTATACATATATATGTATATTAAAGGCTCGGATTTTTTTACCCTTGACGACGCCCATGGGCAAATTTCAGAAATATTGTAAACCTCGAAGAGAATTCAAAAAGACAACTTTTACCTAGTTTTGTACTTTTCCTTGAGGAGTGCTACGCCGTGCTACGAAACGCATCGCCTACCACGTAGCTTGTCATAGTAAAGGAGACTGTACTTCTCAAAATTATTTTCATTGAGCAAGTTAAATATTTAAAAAACCTACAAATCCAAATTCATGCTAATATAATAAATGCGAAAGTAACTGTCTTTCTTCCTATTTTCAATTTACCTTTACCTTTTCTTCCTGTTACCTTTCACGTCTTGACGGCTCAAAAGATTACTATGAAGAGACATAACCTGTGTCAGGACACAGTATACTTTGTATCTCAGTCTTTATGTTCCTGTGGGATTTATTCTGAAGTCTGAAGCAAGTATTGAATAAAAGGTGAAGTCAAGCGTTTGTTGGTTAATACACTCATGTGACATTCAAGTTTAATTATACAGTCACCTAGGGTGTAATTTAGTTCAGTAATTAAAAAAAGAACGATTAGTTCGAATAGCTGTTGTTACTTCATTTAGAATATTAGACTGTGTTGCCAACATACAAGTATTAACGTAGCTCTAAACAGCCCTCATAAAAAAGGTGAAACATCGTTAAACGTAATCAATTACCTAAGTGAGGAAACCTACAAAGTGGGGTTGCGCCCAAAGTAAACAGATACTTTAGGGAGGTTCCCAAACTATGTTATTTTTAGAATGTTACCGTATCGATCGTGTGTAGTCCGCTGACGAAGGCTGGGTAATTATATCTAGCTAGAGTATTGAAGAGTGAGTTTTAATTGAATGAAGCCGACCCACACACATAGTTGGGTCTGGGGTTGGATAAAGGCTAGTTAGATGAAATTGATAATGATGTATGTTTAATTTAAATTCAGTCTGAACAAAAATACTTATATTGTCACTTACGGGATATCTTCCGAGATTGTTCATTATTTTGAGCTTCCGATATTTCAGCGCCGTTGCAAGCGCCATGATCGCGGGTTGACTGGAGAATGCGTGTGGGTGGAAAATAAATTGTTAAGAGCAGACAAATCTATCTACCCTCTTTCTTTGTCTTAAAATTGTCTGAAAATAATGAACAATCACGGAAGATATCCCGTAAGTGACAGTATAAGTTTAGTTGTAAACCGTGAAAGCTTAAAACAGTGTGTCAGTCTGAACAAGTCCATTTATTAGTCTTCCCTATTGTTATTGGTTAGTGTAAGAAAAGAGGGAAAGCATGGTATAACTGCATTTTATTAAACCGTTTACTATTAGGTACGTGGAAAGCGAGTAAGCCGCATTGTAACTAGTAGCATCACCAACATAGATAAAGTATATTAATTACGTTCTAAAGATGCTAACCCAAAAAACATTCGTCGGAACTTGACCGTTAAAGAAGGTACCACCTTCCCATTCAAAAAGAAGATTGCCACGAATTGAGAAGCTTCTCCATTTTAGAAGTCGGTTAGCAATACATCAAAAAAAAAAAAAAACAAAAATCAAAGCATTTATTTCAAATAGGCCAGTTACAGGCACTTTTGAATTGTCGAAACAAAGACAACAATAGCTACAGTCCCAGTCACAAGGCATAAAAACTGTGAAAGTACTGTAGTTGCCCATTCCCTAACGTAGATCTCTATGGAGAAGAACGGGCAAGAAACTCCATGGACACTCTTTTAAATCAGTATACTTTTACAAACTCTTGGTTACATCATTCATGTTGAGATGGTACATTATGTGAGAACGATGTAGCAAGATGTGTACGTTAAAAGTGTCCATAGTAAACAATTCAAAAAAAGAAAAAAAAACAATTCAAATAAGCCGTGGCAACCAAGAGATGACCAGTCACAACTGACAGCGCCCGTTCACGAACATGACGCATGTATCAGCACCATTCAACTCAACCATTTTGAAGGGAACTAAATGATCCGACACACGCGCCACCATCAGCGAGACATTTGAGTGAGCATGACACACTCCTAACCGCCAGGGCACATTTAAGTCAAGAAAAGACGTAGGTTTCCCGCGAATGACAGCTTTCTATTACATAGTACTCACACAATATGGGCTATGCGGCTATATAATACTAAAGAGATTGAAATTATACAAAGCAAAGATAGTTGTACAATCTTCAGCAGCTCCAACATACTATTTAATGCTTCTTCTTCTTAGCGTTTCGATGGAAAAAAGTTTAAATATGCTTAGCCCAAAACTCAGCCACGTGTACCCCGCTCACTGATGCAGTAAATAAATCATCAGGAGCGCAGGTGATTGGGATATGTAATGCTATTCATTTATGCGTCCCTGTCCTTGTGGAGCAGGACCGGCATTGAGCCAAGCATTTTTATCAACGATATAATCGTCCAACTTGTAATATGCTTGCCTACACAGTGTGCGTTTAATGCATGTTTTAAATTTCGTTTCATTCAGTTCAAGAATACTTTGTGGAATTTTGTTATAGCATCTCAAACAGTACCCCATGAAAGATGAGTCTACTTTAGCGAGTCTGAAGCCTGGCTGAACTAATTGGTCTCTATTTCTAGTACTGTAATTGTGTCTGTCACCTCTTTTATTAAAAAGATGTAGATTTTTTCTTACATACATTATGTTTTCATAGATGTATTGAGAATGTACCGTCATGATGTTAATTTCCTTAAACAGTTCCCTTAGAGAATCACGCCTACGAAGATTATATATGGCTCTGATGGCTCTTTTTTGCAGAATAAATATAGACTCAATGTCTGCAGCCCGTCCCCATAGTAAAATGCCATAAGACAGTATACTATGAAAGTAACTAAAATAGACCAGTCTAGCGGTATCTACATCAGTATATTGACGGATTTTTCTAATAGCATATGCTGCTGAACTTAGCCGCCCCGCAAGAGATGTTAAATGAGAACCCCATTGTAGCCTTGAATCAAGCGTAATCCCCAGGAAAACTGTTTTATCTACAAATTCAAGCTTCTCTTTATTCAATACTATATCACAATCGCTACTTTTAACATTTGGTAAAGCAAATCTTATGCATTTCGTTTTTTTTCCATTTAACACTAAATTGTTTGCTGTGAACCAGTTATGGACCTGAAGTAGGGCATTATTCACGTCATCTAGATTTTGGGCCCGTCTATTTATCTTAAAAATAAGGGAAGTGTCATCAGCGAATAACACCATATTATGAGGTTGGTTTTTCAATAAATAGGGTAGATCATTTATATACACTAAAAAGAGGAAAGGACCCAATATTGAACCTTGCGGAACCCCCATTTTTACTTTTAAACCCTGTGAATTAACACCATTTATTTGAACTTGTTGTTGTCTATCCTTCAAATAAGATTTCATCAAACTAAGTGCAAGTTTACCTAGTCCGTAATGCTCAAGTTTCAAAAGTAATGTGTCGTGATTTACGCAATCAAATGCTTTGGAGAGGTCACAAAATATTCCTATGGCGTCTTGGGACTCTTCCCACGCAGTAAAAATGTGCTTTAATAAGGTTACACCGGCGTCAGTTGTACAACGTCCCTTGGTGAAACCATACTGTTGATCGTGTAAGATTCTGTTGGTGTTAAAATGATTGAGCATTTGATTCAGCATTACCTTTTCAAAAACCTTGCTAAAAACTGGCAACACGGATACAGGTCTATAATTATTAGTATCTTTAGTATCTCCGGATTTGAACAGAGGTACTTTACTGTATTTCATTAGATCAGGGAAAACTCCTTGGTCTACACACAAATTAAAAATTAAAGCTAAGTATGGTGCAATAGTCTCAACTATGGATGTACAAACTCTGATAGACATTCCCCAAAGATCTTCGGTCAGTTTGACTTTTATTTGCCGGAAAGCTTTAATAACTATCATAGGGTTTATGTGTTTAAATTTAAATTCAGCCAGGCAGCCAGACACATTCGCCTTTAATAAACCCATTGAGACTTCAGGAGAGGAATTAAGAGCCTCCGTAATGTTTAACGGTATATCGGTAAAGAAATTTACAAATTCATGAGCTACTTCCTGATTAGAGCTTTTAGGACCATACGCTGTATCTAATGTGTAGCTAGTGTTACGTATTTTCTTCCTGTTAGTCTCGTTATTTATGACTTTCCAAACTGTCTTAATTTTGTTTTCTGCAGTTTTGATCTTGTTGCTAATGTGCAGGGCTTTGGCAGCCTTGCATGTATTTTTAAAAATATTTGAATACTTAGCAACATACTTGTTAAAAGTGTCAGTGTTTATATAAGGCTTAAGGCCATAAAGCTCAAATAGTCTTTCCCTACTTTTTCTGATACCTCTAGTTGCCCAATCACTAAATATAAATTTAGGGCAAATACATGAAACATTAGTTCTTGTTCTGGCGATGATCTCCAACAGACTGGATTGCCCTTATATCCGGCAATGCTGTAGCAGAAATATTGTTACCTTGTGAGTGTTCATTTTTGTCTGTGCTTGTTATTCTGTCTGTATCCTTTTATGTATCTGTTTGTATATGAGTCTGTCTTGTTACTTGAAATAAACATTTTTTTTTTAATACATGTCATAGTGTATTTAATAACATAGAACTTAAACATACCTAAGTGGTGAACCCTTCAGAGTATACAGACGTGATGTTGTGTAAAGGAATTGGGTAAAAAACGCATGTGGTTGCAGCAATCACGGCGCATTTGATATCATTTATTTAAGTTCGAAGGTCTTCATCAGGTCTTCACAATACTTAAATGACCTGGAAGACCTCTTCCAAAAAATCTTACACAAATTCTTGTCATGGGATTGTTGTACATCACCAAGTTATCATCAACATACGCGTAGTAGATTAAAGACGCATTATGTACTACCTCAAAAACTGCTTATCAGAACTTAACCCAATTAATATGGGACTACCCCTTTCCAATAAAAAAGAATCTTCCAAATCGGTTGACCTGGTTCAGAATTATCGCTGGACAAACACAAAAAATATTCGGACGAATTGATAACTTCCTCTTTTTGGAAGTCGGTTAAAAATAATAAAGAGGTTCAACAAAAAATATTTAATTTTACTGCTGTAAAATATAAGATATATTTTTACAATAAATAATCATTCAAAATGTGTACCTAAACTAGTAAAAATAATTATGTCTTAAAATAATACTCGATAGTTAGTAGATAAGTAATTGACCTGTATAATATTATCAAAAATGTCAAAAATATTAGTAAAAGGACAAGAAGTTTAATATGTGGAATATAATCATAATAATTTAAGCACCTATTGGCTTTTTCCACTGGGCAATAATTATGGCAATTAGATGACATATTGGCAATGTTATACTTATATTAACAAACGCAGAGCTACATAATTCACAATAATGACAGTAAAACTAAAAATACAGTTTACTAAATATCTACTCATTTCCACTCACACATTCATAGTTTATACAGTCACTTATTAAATTATTCCTAAAATTAATTATTTATAGTTCCTCATCTCGTTTATTTCCTAAAAAATATGTACAACTTGAATTAATTTTCCACAGCCAAGCTTGTGTTGTCTAAAAGCCCCCCAATTACATTTCGGTCAGTCAATGGTGACCGCCTTTTTTTAAACGTAGGTCAGCTGCACTGCCATCCTTCGACACGAACGCTTCACTTTTTGCATTCATTAATTTATTTCATTTATTTGGCCTAGGCTTTCATCGTATTCTTCTTTTTATGTTCATCGTAGGCATTGCTCGCAAAATCTCGAAGACTCTGTTCGGAGGCAGGACCCAGTTGTTTGACCATCTTCGTGAAGGGACCGTCTTCGTCTTGAAGAAGTTCGTGGGGGTGACCACACTCTATTATCTGGCCTGCTTCCATTACCTGGAATAAAAGAGGAATTACTTAAGATTACGTATATCGAAGACGTGATAGGTATCACGTAACCCTTGCTCATAAAGCACACGCTCAAAACGAACGTTTATCCTAGCCGTGAGCAGTCTCTGCAAAATGTCACCTAATATGTCGTACATCTTTAGATGTAGCTTGTTTACAAGCTTGATGCCTGGTTAAGATGCGCAGTGGGCTACACAGATAGGGCCTTTAGTTTTTGATCATCATCATCATCATCATCATTTCAGCCGAAAGACGTCCACTGCTGGACATAGGCCTCCCCCAAGTGTCGCCACATTGACCGGTCCCGTGCGTCTCGCATCCAGCGGATCCCTGCAACCTTTACAAGGTCATCGGTCCACCTAGTGGGAGGCCTTCCAACGCAGCGTCTTCCGGTTCGCGGTCGCCACTCCAGAACTTTTCGGCCCCATCGGCCATCCGTTCTGCGAGCAATGTGCCCTGCCCACTGCCACTTAAGTTTGGCTATTCTTCGGGCTACGTCGGTAACCTTGGTTCTCTTGCGGATCTCCTCATTTCTGATTTGATCACGCAAGGAAACACCGAGCATAGCCCTCTCCATTGCCCTTTGGGTGACTTTAAGCCTTCTGATGAGGCCCATTGTGAGCGACCACGTTTCGGTCCCGTATGTAATCACTGGCAACACACACTGGTCATAGACTTTCGTCTTGAGACACTGCGGTAAGTTGGACGAGAAGATACCACGCAATATAGTTTTTGATGGAAAACTTTAATTCTTGCTTTACTTACAACAACTCTGTCGGAGTCTGCGACGGTGTGCAGTCTGTGCGCGACAGTGATCACGGTGCAGTCCGCGAAGTGTCGGCGAATAGACTTCTGAATCATAGCGTCCGTGCTGCGAAAAGAATAATTATTTATAATTACCTATTTTAGGCAAAATTAAGTCGTTTTTTGGGGTTCAATCTTGGAACGTTCAGTGCTAATGCCTTCGAGCGATGAAGTTTAGTTTTCTAGATAAAAGGATAAATAATAAAGCATAGAAAATTCTGATGGGCCAAGCCAACTAGGATTTCGGACCTGCTCAATTAGTTGTTTGCGCTCTTTTAAGTTTTTTACTTAAGAAATGTAACTTAACGTAAGTATGTATAATTGACTTACGTAGGGTCAACGTTGGCAGTAGCCTCGTCGAGCACGAGCAGCTTGTTCCGCGCGAGGGCGGCGCGCGCCAGACACAGCAGCTGGCGCTGCCCCGCGCTGAAGTTGGAGCCGCCCGACGCCACCGCTGACGATAGCGCCGTTATACTGTCCTTCAGCTCCACCTGGAGGCACGAAACATTTTGTCATCTATACATATAAAATTCAAAGTCCTGACTGACTGACTGACTTATATATCAACGCACAGCCCAAACCACTGGTCCTAGAGACATGAAATTTGGACAGTGTACTCTTTGTGAAGAGTAGGCATCCACTAAGAAAGGGTTTTTCGAAATTCCACCCCTAAGAGGGTGAAATGGGGTGTTGAATTTTCTATGAAACTTTTTATTCTCTGAGTCGATTGACTTGAAAATGTATCTACATATACTTCAGTTAAAATGATGAGATACGTGTATCACAGTTTTTCCAAAATCATCCCCCAATTTAAATTTTAATGTCCTGACTGGCTGACTGATACATCAACGCACAGCCCAAACCGCTGGTCCTAGAGACATGAAATTTGGAGAATGTCCTCTTTGTAGAGAGTAGGTATCCACTAAGAAAGGGTTTTTTGAAATTCCACCCCTAAGAGGGTGAAATGGGGTGTTGAATATTCTGTGAAACTTGTGTGACTTGAAAATTTGTGTACATACTCTTCAGATAAAATCCAGTAAATCCGATGTCCAATCTCAAACCAAGAATATTTCACGTATCTAATTTAATTGATATAACTTTAAACTAATAATTGCAAGTTATAAGCAAGTACATGTAAATCTATGTATGTATTATAGATAGATACATAGATTACTTATTATCCCTGAAATAAGATCCCGTGGGCAATTCCCGAACTCCACGCGGGCGAAGCCGCGGGCATAAGCTAGTTGTATAATATAACAGAATGCAACAGACGAAGCAGCTTCGACATTTGCAGTTGTTAGTTACCTGCTCCAGAGCTTCCCAAATCTGAATGTCGGAGTATTTGTCGAAGGGATCCATATTGTAGCGCAAGCTGGCAGAGAACAGCACTGGTTCTTGAGGAATGATAGCTATCTTCGACCGTAATTCCTGCAAAAACATGTAGAATTTAAGAAAGGTTACTTTATTTATTACTAGCTTCTGCCAGCGGCTTCGCCCGCGTGGATGTCGAAAAATATCCCACCCGAACAAACATAGTTACTTACCTTCATCCGCTGAGACACGTATAAATTAATTTTTAATTGTCAGCCTAAACACAAAATTTGAATATCCTAACTTCAAAACTGACGGACTTTCATATAAACTTCCATCCCCTATTTTACCCCTAGACAAATATAATCAGAAAGCTTCGAACTGCTAAGCTATCGGGAGTTACACGTGATATTGTGAGTCAACCATAAAAGATAGACATATGCTGTCGTGGGATATTTTTTATATAATTTTAAGGAGAACATTTCTGTCATACATGATTTCTGTGTAGCTTTAACCATTAAGGTTGCACACGCGACGGAAGCTTAAAAAATGGAGTAACTTCTCCCGTTTTCCCAACATTTCCCTTCACTGCTCTGCTCCTATTGATTGTACCGTGATGAAAAGTATACTATAACCAACTCAGGAGTATGAAAAATAATTGTACCAAGTTTCGTTAAAATCCGTCGAGTAGTTTTTGTTTCTATAACGGTTATACAGACAGACAGACAGACAGACAGACAGACAGACAGACAGACAGACAAAAATTTTACTGATTGCATTTTTGGCATCAGTATCGATCCCTAATCACCCCCTGATAGTTATTTTGGAAATATATTTCATGTACAGAATTGACCTCTCTACAGATTTATTATAAGTATAGATAAGCTCTACCTACTTGAATCTGATACAAACGCGATACGTACTTTAAGAGCGATTTTTCCAGTTTCAATGTCATCGATGTAGACGTTGCCTTCGATAGGCGCCAGACGGAACAGAGCAGAGATCAGAGAAGATTTACCAGCACCAGTACGACCAACTACTCCCACCTGAAGTCAATAAATGTTTATTTTTAGAAAAGGTAAGAAAAACCGCTTACAAAAATTGATTGCTGTGCATCGGCCGCTGGTTGTCTTATTATAGAACTGTCATGTTAATACTCACTTTCCATCCACTTTCAATTACAATGTTCAGTCTCTTAAGCACGGGATCAGCATCCTTGTCATATCTAAGGGTGAGGTCTTTGAATACGACTCGGGCTTTCTGCGGCCAGTCCGCGGGTGGGCTCGGTCCTTTAGTCTCTTCCTGTGGCAGCGACGTGAACTGCATCACTCTCTCCACACATGTCATTTGTGAGATGACTTCCGTAGCCTGCTTCACTCCATATTGGACCATGTTTACTAGAATCAGGCCCTGACTGATGGCCAACCCGACGTTGCCAGATTTGGTGTTACCTGTATTGAAAATATTGTGGTTTAATTAAAATACGTTAAATCTTTCTGATTGTTTGTCTTTAACATGCTTAACCATTCTATCTTACCATCATCCATTAACAGGAAAGTATAAGCGACCACTATGACGTACATACTGCAGACAAGACTCAACCAGATGGAAAAGGCAGTGTTGGTGACCAAAGTTAAATACCTGTAGATGAAATAATTTTATTAATATATTTTTAACATTGTACCACAGGGAGTTACTGATAAATTCTTCGTCCTATCGCCTGCCGATTCAGAACGTTAAAATATTTGAGTAATTTATGACCGGTTTCATTGTTAAGTTAAATATCAAGGAAAGGTTTGCCACTCACCACGCAGCCGTGTGCACGTCTTGCTTGTCATCGAACTGTATCTTCAGCAGCTCCTCTGCCTGACACGCGCGCACTGTGCCCAGACCTGACATGGTCGCCGTCACGTGCGAGAACACTGGACTGCGCGACACGCCCTCCACTCTTTTGATACCCTGCGCTGTGCTGAGGTAGACCACGGTCATGCCATACATGAAAATGGCGCAGACGCCGGTCGTCAACAGCATGTAGGGGTTCACAATGGCCACCATCACCAGAATACCCAGCATGACCATGAAAATCTGTACGACAAGGGTTGAATACTGTTATACTTAGATTGCATTCACGATGAACTCATCCATTAGCAAAATATTGAAATTCTGCAAACGTATAGAGGCTTTTGGAAATATACCTGAATAGTGTCCAAGTACATTCTCGGCAGTATTTCGTCGACAACACCCATATCTTTAGAGAATCTATTAAGGATGCGGCCGGAGGGGTTTGTGTCGAAGAACCGCATCGTGGCACTCAGGATGTTGCTGAACATCTGGTTGTGAAGCTTGATCGAACTACGCATGCACACCCACAGGAACAACATGGCTCTGAAACAGACCAAAATATTGATAAAGAACTAATCTCAGCTGAATTTGGCTAGACTAGAATGGCTGACTTCAACGAGGTAATTAATGAATGTACTAACCTTCCAGAAGTAATGATAATGCATCCAAGAATCGCTGCCGCCCAAACGTAGATGTAGAAAATATCATCAATTTTAGCCGGTGCCACAGTTACAACATCATGCATGGTAGCATTATTCAATATGCTATCAGTGGTACCATTGAACATGGCTGAAGTGATAGCAGCTATGGTGGAGGTTAAAGGGCCTTCGGTCGTAGAGTAGTCTGTTATATTCATGGGTGGATCAGTTGAGTTAGCCATTGTAATATTCGGTTGGAAAAACAAAGGAACATTTCCTTTATATTGAGTTTCGACGTCGTTCATCCTGGAAATAGGAAATAAATATTTGAAAGGTGAGAAATGATGACAAAACAGGTTACTGATTAACTGCAAATTAGAAAGAGCTTTTACAAAAACAAGTAGAGAGTATTGTTGAATAGGTAAATTACCAGTGTGTGAGCCATAGATCACTGATGGACGTGATAACCTGGGCAACCAATATGGCAAAAGTCGTAGAGCTAAGCAGGAACCAGCCGCCTCCGATGCTAAAGTATTTGCTGTACACAGTGCCTGGGACACGACCTGAAACAAAGGACCATGGGTAATTTTCTATAAAAAATCTTGTCGTAGAACCAATAAAATTGAAAATATCTCAAATAATAGCTCATAAATAGGACTTTACTTCATACTAAACAATAAGTACCAATGGTACTTGGTAAACTTAAACATAGGTAATATTTAAGTTGATGCACAATCCTTTGCCAGGGCTGCGGGACTGTTCGAAAGAGATACCGTGGCCCTGGAACACAAAGGGCAAAGAAGGAGCATGGATGGGTTTTAGTCAGTACAAGTCTGGCACTCCCTTCCGCTCCGCCCAAAGCGTGGGGGGGGTCATTTGATGATTACCCATGCGAAAAAAAACAATGCACAATCCTGGCTCGTCATATAGTGTGACTAAATATTATTCCTACACAAATGTTACGTGACGTCATACCTGTTCCTGTGACCTCCTCAACTTCTACTTGTTCGTCTATCAAGTCTTCAATACCTTCCGCATAGGAAACACTGCTTGCTTGTGACTGAAAAACGAAATATCATTGTTTTTAAATATCATCCTCAATTTGATTAGGATTGTTACTTCCAGAGTAATTCCTTATCATTTCGCGTGAGCATCTTCATTTGTGTACATTTTATTATCAATTAGCATGTCATTGGTATTAAATATTTTTTGTTATCAACACGAGTCTGTTCATAAAGGCCTTTATAAATATTTATTAATGAGTTTTTCAGGCTTACCCTGACAGAGATGCTTCGCTGCATCTTGATGTGCTGGGCTGCTGCTAAGTCTTCATCTTCGTCTTGTAAGAGTTCGGCAAACAGCGGCGTTCGAGATACTTCATCGAATGAGCCTTGGATTTCCATCTCACCCTGTAAAAGAAAAATATTTAAAATGAAAATTGGGATTTATCATGAACGTCCGGGTTAGGGGTCACTCGGCCCACTATGGTGTCCTCCGGTAAGAGACTTTTTTTTGCTTAGACCAAATACTACACTTGGGGTCAATGTAGTATTCTTTTATACCCGCTTTCTTGTATTGTTTATAAAACCAACCCATCGATTCAGCAGGTCGATTTTATTTGAAAATATGGTAAGCTAAAGCTATACCTTAGGGTCTGGCAGTTTGTGTATATGTTACAGTCAAAACTGTTAATCGGTCAAAACCACTTTTGACTGGTGTCAGTCAAACCCTTATGAGTTTTCTCCATTTACAATATGTTGTTTCAGAACGATGTAATTACCTAGTCCTAGAATTACTCCAACATAATGTTTTGCAAAGGGTCACACACAAAAAAAACCTAATAGGTTTCTAAGTAAATGTTAGTTATTGTTAAAATAGTTTTCAGCGGTCAAAAGTAGTTGTGACTGATTAACAGCGGTCAAAAGTAGTTTTGACTGATTAACAGTTTTGACTGTGACATATAAGTTTAAATGTTTGTAAACGCACCTACGATATACAGGAAAAGTTTCTAGTGTGGAGCAACGTTTTTGATTAAGCAAAAAAAAAAAATTTCTTCAGTCAGAAAATTAATCTCATAATCTGTCACGCTCACGCAGTATTTAAGTTTACTTTAAAACCTAGAATTGTTATCATCTTCAAATAATTAATATGACCTTCACAATGTCGCAATATTTGTGAAACGTAAACAGAGATTGTATATTATGTATGTTCTCACATGTCGTAATATGACGACTTTGTCTGCGCTCTTGAGGTGATGTAGCTGATGCGTCACCAGGATCCTAGTGGACTTCTCCAGAAGGCCCATCATGCACTCGGAGACCATGTGCTTGCCCACGTGGGTGTCAACAGCTGATAGTGGATCGTCCAGAAGATAGATATCGGCCTGAGGAAAACAGTTCGGAAAAATTAAGTGAAATACTTTGGGCTGGTCTTCCAGCATTCCAAGATTTAATTTTTTAAATATTTTTAAAAATGTTTCTCTATTTCAAAGAATGTTAGGTTCAAACAAACTTTCAGGGTGACATAAAATAAAAAGGGGTAAAGAATTATATACCCATGCATGTCATGTAAAATGTAAATGTAATGGTCGTGTAAAATGCCAAATTTTTTTCACACCGCATGCAAAACCTTCAAATGTCTGTTTATAAACGTGTTATCAATTTCTAACTCAAAAATTGTCCCAAACTAACATGTTTTAACTAGTTTTAAGTGTACCAGATACAGATAATTCAAAAACAAATACGAGTACTTAGGTACATAGGCACTCCTGAGTATCAAATGATATGTAATGTCATAATCATTACTAACTATCAAGGCCAACGCCTTTTCGTCTGTCAGTTATTTCAAGATAATTTTCGTAATTATTAAACCTCCTCTTGAAGATCAACAACTGAAACTAAGTAGTCAGGACTTACCTGTCTGTAGCAGGCGCGGGCGAGTCCAATCCTGGCTCGCTGTCCACCGCTGAGGCTGATGCCTCTTTCCCCCACCAGAGTAGAGTCACCATGGGGCAGCAGTTCGAAGTCACGGACCAAGGCACATGCTCTAATCACCTGGGGAAACATCATCTGCTTAGCCTTTTCCCAACTATATTGGGGTCGGCTTCCAGTCTAACCGGATGCAGCTGAATACCAGTATTTTACATGGAGCGACTGCCTATCTGACCTCCACAACCCAGTTAGTACTGGGCAATACGATACCCCTTGGCAAGACTGGTTGTCAGACTTTTTGGACCACTGACTACCTAACGACTGTCAAAGATCTACAAATGACAGCCGGGACCAACGGCTTAACGTGCATTCCGAGGCACGGAGGAAACTCGGTATGTAATGGGTGGTCACCCATCCACAGACCAACCTAGGCAGGCACGGCTTAACCTGAAAATCGACCCGAGCGGCTGTTATTATTTAGCCACGAGCTCCTCAATCACCTGGGGAAGCATTTATGCAAAATTAACAAGTGGGTGTTAGTTTTCGTTAGGAGGGTGAAGTCCTTCATATTTTCTCTCTCGGTTGCATAAATATGGCTTGAAACAAATATGTCTCCTATTTCGTAGGAATAGTCGAATCTTTGTTCGTTATTTCGAGAGGTTTGATGGATTTTGTGTAGGCAATAAATACGTACCTTCTTATATCTGATGCGATCATAGGGGAGGCCGAACAGGATATTATCCCGAACAGTGGCGACGAACAACCAGGGCTCCTGACTAGCGTATGACACTCGCGCTCCTCCCAGAGATAAAGTTCCACTCTTAGGAGTCAGCTCACCCAGGATCAGTTGTAGAAGAGACGACTGATGAAACGAAACAAGAAACAGGAGTTAATATAGCCTAAGTTTCAGATTTGAATCGTGATTACGAGTTATATAATGTTACTAGAGGCAAATAACGCTCTTAATAAGAGCATGATTTGGCTCCAGAAAGATTTAATTAATTTTCAAGCTATAAATAATTGAGATTCAATCATCATGATATCTTGTTTTTTGGCGGAGCGGAATTTATCATAAATTAATCTTTACAACATTAGATAAAATAAGAAATAAGAAGAGTAATCGACATCTAAGCCAGTCATAAAATAACTACTTATTTGAAGAAGATTTAGGTTGTCATTTCCTTGAAAGCAAATTTTTCTTAATTTAAAGAAAACAGAGAATTCTCAATTTTAATTCTAAGCTTTAAGGTTAGAATTAAACTTGCTGGTATTGTTGGTGTCGAGTTTTGACTGGAACTGCGATACCAAAGGCCCGGCGCACCCTAGACATCTTGTACTGTTCGGTTAAGTGAGTCTAACCAATCCTTTCAGCATGAAGGTAAACCCAAACGACTGTCTTCGCTTCATTATTGCTATTTCGTTGCAACACAAAATTCTCACCTTGCCAGAGCCCACTGGTCCTGCAACGCCAATAAACTCTCCAGGTGCAGCCTTCAAGGTGATGTTCTTCAGGGTTTCTATTGCGGAGTCGGGCTGCCAGTTTGCAGTCACATTAGAAATAGTCATACCCGTCAGTCTTGTCTTCTCCTGAACTTTCTTCTCTTTTCCATCTCCATTACTCAACAGGGTTTTGGGATCGAGTACGATATTAGAAGTCGCCTTCTCTGGCTCATTTTCGTCTAACGTCAAAAATTCCTGACAGAAAAGAAAATAACCGTAAATATTATGTACCTTGCACAAATTGTAATTCCCCACTTGAGGTAAGCGGATGATACATCATTTTGAATATTTGAATTTAGAGAATATTTCAAATGTTATTTATTACCTCCAGTCGTCTGATGGTCACTTTTGTTTCAGCCAAGTAAGCAAGTCCCATGGGCAACATGATGTTGCACACCATTTGCATCAAGTTGAAGTACTGGACTAAGGAGAAGGTGGTCTGTGCTCGGATGTCGCCGCCAATCAGGACAAATGTCGCTATTGCAGAGAACAGAATGAAGCGTTCGGTGAACACGCCCAGGGCTGTTGAGAACCCTTTGACGAAAGATGTCCTCAGAATATAGCCGACTTCCAATCTGCAATTAAGGCACCCCTTAGTACAGAACACAAACAAAAGGTTACCTTCCCGAAGTCGATGCTATTCTAAGTAAATACTTACTTTCGTAACCGATGGACTAGTTTTTCGAAAGGCTTTTCCCAAGCGTACATTTTGATCACCTGGACTCCTTCAACTAGTTCGCTCATCACCTTCACTCTCTGATCTGTTCGATTTGCAATTTTACCGCGGAGTTTTCCTTGAAGGTTGCTCAAATATACTAGAATCAAAAGAACGATTATAATTATTTATTATTCAATAAGTCACGTTAGACTTAACTTAAATTCAGTTGCTGATTTGGCAGGTGGCATTTTTTTTAATTGCTTCGTTGTCTGGTAAAGTTTCTAGTATTTCATTATTATTTTAATTTAGATAAACGAAATGATTAATACCTTGTACAATAGCAGTTTGCACAGCAACGACAAGCAGAGATGCGAGTGTGGCGATTCCGACATGCTGCCACACCAGGTAGCATACCACAGGCACCACAATAGGCGTGATCCACAAATAGTTGAGGAATATGGTCACCAAATCGAATCGATTTACGTCATTTGACATCAAGTTGATGACTTGTCCCGGCTCCGTCTTGCCCAAACCTGCGCGGTTGAGTTTCAGGATCTAAAAATTAAACGAACACGTTACTCTGTTGCCCCAAATATCATATCTTTTGGTCGCTGTGTTTCGTAGAGAAGAGATAAATATTAAATGTGTGCATATTCTCACCTTTCTGTACATTAAAGAACAGCAAGCTATCCTGATTCTCATGCCGACTCGACCCTGCGCCAGGTTCGTATGGTTCAGCATCAGAGCTGACAAAGCACTGAGCAAGTTCATCAACAAGTTGTAGATGTGTGCGTCACGGTAGCTTTCTGGAGTCTTCTCTTTTGAAAAGTATTCTATAAATATGGCTAAAGTAAAAGGTATGAGAGGCCTGGAACAGAAATAAAATGGAATAGTCAAACACGGACGAGAAGAACTGATGCTAGGATGATTTCTGATGAAAACTGTGCTTACCAAACAACGATCATCAGTAAGCCCACCACAAGACCACACAACAGGTACTCTAACCAGAAGGTTCTGACTATTGCCTTCGTGAAAGAAGGCTTGGTGCCGTGTTTCTTTGCATTCTCCTGCTCTGTTTGCCAGGCCTTCTCTAGGCGGTCACCGAGGCTACCGGACGCGTCTCCACTGCGGGCTTGCCACAAGTCGTTCATCGTCAATCCCTGCTTGTAGCCTTTGCGAAATAGGCTGAAACTCCATCTGGAATTTTTTTTTAATTATTTATTCTACATCTACCAAAACACTTGAAAATAAAAATCAAGAGAGGCAATTGCGGTCTCCTGACCCTGCAATGAAAGGGTCTTTTTTGTAGTCGAGAGGTGTTTCACTCCGTTAGGGGATTTCTTGATACAGTTAAACACATAATACGTTATCATAGCACTGTGTAGTACTTACTATCCACAACTTCCCCTCAGGAAATACCGTAGTAAGTAATTATCTTTACTACCTCATCGGTTTATGACCAAGGTCTTGTGAACTACCCAAAGAAGATGGCTTAATTGATAGTAGTATTTTGTGCATATCATGACGATAAGAGTATTCTTTAACGGTATTCTAACATTTTTGAATTATGACATTCAAATGCAACCTATAGGCATCGTTTAATTTAGAGGCGTGTCCATGATACAGTTTGTTATCGCTTTATCGAAACGATGTTCGTGAAAATCATTGATAATCTTGGATAAGTTTATTTGGCAGACATCAACAGAGATAAGTGTGTATGCAAATAAAGGAGCTCACAGACGAGTCGAAGGAATCGTTAACAATACGCGTGACTATCACCGAGCTTTAGGTACTGCGTCATGGTACTACAGCAACTCTATCTCAATTTACATGGACTTTTAAAGGTTATCATGTACGGAATAATAAATATTAATATGTAATACTGTGCAGTGCAAAGATATTAATTTCATTGCTGACTATTCTTTTGTCGATTGACTCGGTGGACCGAGTCAACACCACCAGTACAGTAGATATGACAGACGCCAGCACATCAAGCTACCCGAAACTGTCAAAGTTTTCCAATTAACCTTAAACTTAATGCTTTAACGATTAAGTTGAAAATCTATTAAAGTTTGACAGATTGTAGTAGTTTGATGTGTCCAGTAAAAGTTTAATTTTTAGAGCCTCGCGTCGTAGCTGGTATACATACATGCATGTGTGGCAGTCTCTTATTAGATATACCATAGAGTCCCGGGTATTATACTGATACCTACTTTTTGTTCCTTTATGAGTAGTTACTGCCGTAAAAGAAGTACTTACGTTAAAAACAGTTTGGAGATTGGATTGGCCTTGTCATGAGGATTCTTCTCCGTTAATATCACTCTGGACTCCATGGCGCGATGTAGGTTTGTCTACTTTTTTCTTAGAACTTCTGACATCCACAGTGAGTATGCATTGACGATGCTATGAATCAGCTTACCTTTAAATAAAAATTTTAATGTAAAAAATTAATGAAGTACTGAATAAGACTGAGCATTTTAAGCAAGTGTGGTGATCATTGCTCGTGCCTTCTCTGTATGAGAGGAGGTGTTTGCTCGGAGCAATAATAGACTGGTATTAATGTTAAGTTGCTATGTCAGCAACACCATGAGATATGTGGCAACTACAGTACTTTCACAGTTAATTATGCCGTGTGACTGGGACTGTAGCTTCAATTTATTGTAGTCCTTGTTTCAACCATTCAAAAGTGCCTGTAACTGGCCTACCTGAAATAAATGCTTGATTTTGATATTGTGAAAGTATAGGGGAATCACTTTTTACCATTAATTTTACCTATGTGATGTAAATAGGTACCTATTTACTATCAACAATCAAATCGTATCTGATAACGATAAACCCCATCGAAAATAAATGTTAGCCGTTCGCAAATCTCAGATGACAACCGATAAACAGACCAATTCAAAATCTTCAGATACCTACCTAAAGCTTTTGATTTGTGAATCGACCTACGTAAACATATCAATCTTCTTCTTTATCGTGTGGTTAGTGCCTAACCTGGTGTCAGTTTTATGCCGCCCATGGGCCTCTGACTTGGCTTTACAGCCGTCGAGAAATATCTCTCAGGCATGCTGGTTTCCTTCTTTGCTGGATGTTTAAAAAAAAAAAGAAAACAAAAAAAAAACAAAAAATAAAAAAAGAACATATCAATAAAAAGAATAGATATGAAATCGTAAACGCAATGCCATTGAATGTGTTAAATGTTACTAACCAGTAACCAAACATGATTTCGCCCAAATTGCATAGGTATTACCAGTTTGGCCTTACAAGTTAAGTTTAGGTAAAATTATTTGATTCGTGAAATACCGTCTCAATTATAACCTAGGAAATACCCAAGGTTTACTAATTACCATCATTATAGCCTATTTATTTAGCTCAGTTTTAAAAAGGGTGGAGTGCCTTTAATTATATTTCAAAATCAAAATCAAAGCATTTAATTTAAATAGGCCAGTTATTGGCACTTTTGAATTGTCGAAACAAAGACAACAATAGCTACAGTCCCAGTCACAAGGCATAAAAACTGTGAAATACTGTAGTTGCCCATTCCCTAACGTAGATCTCTATGGAGAAGAACGGGCAAGAAACTCCATGGAAACTCTTTTAAATCAGAATACTTTTACAAACTCTTGGTTACATCATTCATGTTGAGATGGATTTTAAACCGACTTCCATAAGGACGAGGATCAGCGATATTTTCGCCAATGGTGAACTGATTTCGATGATTTTATTTTTGTTTGGAAGAGTAGGTGGTCCGTTGGTTTTAATTTAATTTGTTGTATTATTTTCATTTGTTTACAATGGAACTCTTCAATAGTAGAAAGCAATCTGTCGTGATTGCTGCAATCGTTTGGATGTTTATTGTTTAAAGACTTACTAAGGGTACAATTTACTAAGGGTGAAAATTTTACTAAAAGACCCAAAATTTTACTAAAAGGGTCAAAAAAATCCTAAAAGGGCCAACATTTTACTTAAAAGACTTCGTCAATTGCTGATTGAAGGTGGGCAATGCTACGGAGGGAATTGCTAAGCTAACAGCTAGGAATACCACGTGCGAACAAGTCAAGTCGTAGGTACAAGGTTCTGTCGTCGCAATTACTGGATCGATTATAAAACGATGTTTTAATGTTCAAGCATAGAACAGGTAACAAGAAAAAACCAATAATCCAAAGTTAATTTTTTTATAAGAAACTGTTCAATATTTTGTCTTGACCTTGTGTTTAGATATTACGGCTAGCAGCCGATAAATGCAAACATGGACATTCCATAATCCAAATCTATGTCCCCTTATTATTCTTGTAATTTTGGTTTTTCATGTTTCTATTATTTTTTAGCAAAAAGTTACTCATGGTTTTTTTTTTGTTTTGTCTTTTTGCCTGTTTACATATGAATAAAAATACTAATATTTCGTGGGTTTTATAACGTAGGTAATTTCGGGTCATGAAACTATAAAGTTTTGTAATTTTCTGAGACTGGTGTATTTTCAATGAAACCTACTTAAATTAATTTCGTAGATAATATCCAGGTTACTTCACACAATCATTTGCATAAATAAGCAGCTACATATAATGTAAAGAAAATTGTTATCATATTTTATCAATTAAGGAAACGAACCGCTTTATAAATTGCCACTTTACTTACAAAGGCTTAATTAAGTATAATCGAAAGATTTGCTACTCGAAACTGTAAATGGAATCCTGGAAATTTACCAGGGCAGGGTACTGTATGTATTTATGTTTATCTTTGTACTTATCTCGTATTAGTTACTTGATATGTATTTGGGGGCTTTTCTGTATATATAGTTTTACGTCGCGGATAACTTTTGATTGACGGCACGGTTGGCGCAGTGGCTGAGCAATTGGCTGCTGCGCTGCGCGTCGCGGGTTCGATCCCCGCACGGTACAAATATTTGTATGATCTACAGGTAGTTGTTCCGGGTCTAGCTGTTTGTGTATGTGAGTTTAAATGTTTGTAAACGCACCCACGAAAAAGGAGAATATCCTAGTGTGGGGCAACGTGTAAAAAAACATTTAAAAAAAATAAAAAAAAATGCACGATTTAGGAATTTGATGTTAGTTCTATAAAGATAAAGATATTTTGTTTTGTAAAACATGAGTGGGTATCTTATACACTATACAAGTCTTATAAATAAAAAGAAAGTAGCTACATATTTTGCCATATAGGAATGGCGTACAAAAAAAATGTTAGGCTTAAAAATTAGGGTAAAATTAATTATAAAAGATATAAAATTAAAAAAAGGCTTAAACAGCAGGGTTAAAAAATAGAGGTTATTGACTAAAAATATTAAATTTACAAGAAATGTCTGTACCTAATTGCTTATTGTGGATGCAAGTTTGTAAAACGCGTAAGCCGCGGAATTGATTCGTTAATTCAATAGCTCTGTGTGTTTCAAACGTTACGCCTAGAATTTTTGTAGTCTACTTTTTTTAAACTGATCCTTGATAATTGATATTGAGGTTTGGTGATGCTAAAGGTTGAATAAAAAACATAACTTTTGTTTTATCTCGGTTATTTTTTAAATTATTGTTATTTACTTAACCATTTCATTATTGATATTATTGTTTCATTAATATCGCTCTCATAATTATCTTATTTCGTTTATTTATTTATATACAAATTAATTACATTTTTAAATATTCCTTAGAAAAAAACAATATAAAAAACATTTAAAAATATAGAAAAATTGTAACCCACCGGTGTCGGGAACAGGGTCCAAGCTACCGGCGGTCAGGGCTCCAGAGAATTAATTAATTAATTATCTTAATTAGCTTTATTGTTAGAGTTTATGGTGACCGTACTGTCATCAGCAAAAAGTGATATTGGATAATTTGTTATTTTGGGTAAATCATTGATGTAAATTATGAATAGTAAGGGACCCCATGCACTGCCCTGTCCACTATTCGTTCTTCTGATTTATACGTACATTTCTTCTTTTATCATTGAGATGTTTATTTTATAAATTTCTGTATATTGTTTACGATTTTTCAAGTAAGTTTTAAGAGTTCTTGAATGTTTCACCTGTTGTGTGTTTCTATGTTGCTGCAGTACTTTTTGTAGTCCTATGTAGGTACTTCTGTTTTGAGTTCGCCAAAAGTACTGGATGAGCAACCGAAAATACGGGTCCTAAAAAGTGATAAACACAGAACTGACCTGGGTCAGTAAACCAGCAGTTACTGCTAGACAAGAGTACTTAGTAGTCAAAAAGCAACACTTACTGGAAATCCGCTGATTACACGTCGAGTTAATTATAATGAACTCCGATGAACTTTGTTCAGAATTATTCTGTATCACACGCATATAAAAAAAAAAAAAGAAAATGAGCGTAATTTAGAACCGTCGCTTTTTCTCAATAATATTGTTACAATACCAGCTAAATGTTATAGCTGGTTAAAGTTTATAGTATTTTAACCGTGATCCTTCATCAATGATTACGATTTCGCACTCCGTGTATGTAAATTTGCATCCACGTACTAATCAGTGGAGCGCTGGTATCACACTGACAAAGTAGGTACAACACTCAGCTACTCTTCTCTTACGTTACTAGATACATAATACTTATATACTACAGTGGTGAGCGACTCGTCTTATCACACTTGTAGATTCTGCTTGCTTTGATTTCGTCGCATCATCGTTACTGCGAGATTTTTAGGGTTAGGTGCGTAATGGAAACCTGAACTTGAGAATGATGCAACTAATAGATTTGTATCTAACGAACGATAAGCAGACACACCTTTTTTTACAAGTTTTTATTACTTGTTTAAAAGACGATCGGGATGAATGCAAAAATATAGGTACGAATAACTCGATTCTACTGACTCGTTGAACGAAGTGCGTTTGCAGCGCAGTGCGTTGGGTTTCGGCAGCCCCGGATCTAGGGGGGGGCAAGCCGGGGCCCGTGCCCCGGGCGGCAAATTTAGAGGGCGGCCAATTCAAGCTTGGTAGACGAATACACTACTTAGCATTATCACAACTTTGCGATTACTAATGGGCAGTACAGTAAATTAATAAAATAAACAATTAACTATTCTCCGCGAGGCGCGTAAGCATAGATCGCGATTTCTCGCGCGGCGGCCGGTGCAGTATCAGTCTCAGATCATATCTTGTCCTATCCTAATTAAAATATATGTCCAACACGTCCATGTATTTTAAAAATATAGGCTTAACAGAGAAAGAGCAGCGCTTGACCGGTCGTTGTGGCGATCTTTTAAGGAGGCCTATGTCTGTATGTGTTATGGCTGAAATGATGATGATGATAAAGGTAAAATATTGTCAGGCGGGGGCGGCATTTTTCAGTTTTTGCCCCGCCTCGAAATAATTCAAGATCCGGGGCTGGGTTTCGGGTTTGATCCCTAAATTGAGCGAAACTTTTTCCCGCGGCTTCGTTCGCATTCAACAGAAATTATCACACGGGGACGCTTTAAATATAGTCTTTGGGTCCTCCATACACTCGGGGATGATGTAGTTACGCATTAGTGAAAAATGGGAACCGGATCTACTAGTAGTTTCGAAGATTACCCGCTTCATCCAAACTTTAAAACATAACTTTACCTGTTTACAATATTAGTATAGGTATAATATATAACTATAGAATTCCCTTATTGGGTTTTCAGTAAGTAGCTTAATCAGCAGCCGCCCGGAGTGCCGGACTCGGCCCGCTTTAGGGCAATGGTTTGATGTCTTTCAATAACTGGCCAAGTGTTAGAGTATGTACCCTTCTGGAAAACAGGTGCGAAATCTAACATAACAGCTTAAGATTTCACTAACTGTTCACTAACATTATCATTAACATTAGAAACGGGATAATTACCTTTTTTGTTTTTTTTTTTTTAATATCGGGCACTCAAATCAATCAGTAAACATGGTAAATATCCCGTTTCTAGTGTTAATGATAATAACAGTTTAAGTACGGAACCTTTGGGTTTAGACCTTGGTGTGCCAAATTTTACTTTAAAAACTTACGCTTAGAGCGTTTATTTGCAGTTTTATTTGGTTAATCATAAAATAAATACAGAACTTACTGTAATAAAACCATGTAATTTATTTAATATAATATTTCTTTATTTTTATTACCATCTGGGTAGATAAGTAAGTACTCATGCATGATTATTGTTCAAAATTGAAGGAAGAGAGAATATGGAATCACGGAATGTTCATTAAACATAAATGGTGTTAGAAATTATATACATATAAATGTATATCATTTCTAAGTGGTGTTTGTCATATTATTATTCCCATAGCTGCTTCGCCCAGTGATTGCTTGAAAGAAAATATTACATCTTCAAGTAAATATAGGTATATTTAAAGAACAATTCGGAAGTACTATTTGAAATTAGACTAAATTGCTCACAGCTAGATATTAGTAGTCATTGTAATTATTATAAGTTTTCTCGTATTTTGGACTATTTGTATGTATTATAATAATATACAATTATTTTATTTCATTTTACTGTGTTTACTTATGTGTATTAGTATGTACCAATTTATGTATATCAATCTATGTTAACAAAATGGTATTTTTCTTATTTATTTTTTTGTACTCTATCACAATGCTGTCCTATTTGACCCAAAGGTTGACTGGTAGAGAATGCCTTGACACGTTTGGTGCCCATTTAGGTCATTATAGCGATTATACATATTTTTGTACCTACTAGGCTGGAAACTCTTGAAACGATTGAAACTTTAAATAAGAACCTACTTATGTCCAAGTGTACCTAGACCTATCTACTCAATTGTACTATACCTACACTTGTTTCTTACCTAAGCTGTAAGTCATGAGTGGACAACTGAACAAGTTTCTCCATTTTCCGAGTTGATATGTGTGCTATGACTTTAAGACATTTGAAAGAGATATTCTGCGCGGACCCCAAATAAACTGGGATAAGGGCAGAGTGATGTCCAATACGTTTGGGTCGAGTAGGTATTGAAGTATTGTTCTGGACAGCAGATTTTTTTTGCGATTTAGATGGTGGTCCCTTGGAAAAAGTTGTCCAGTTCGATGATCTGTTTTTTTTTTTTTTAATTATAACGTTGCCCCACATTAGGGATTTCTCCTGTATCGTAGGTGCATTTACAAACATTCAAACTCACATACACAAACAGCCAGACCCGGAACAACTACCTGTAGGCCATACAAATATTTTTTCCGTGCGGGAATCGAACCAGCGACACGCAGCGCAGCCGTCAATCGCTCAGCCACTGCGCCAACCGTGATCAATTACACCCTGAAATATGACCACCTCTTTCTGGTACACGCTGTATACAGGGTAATTGGGTGCATTCCTTGAAATGGAAAATACAAGACCTAATTTGCAACAATTTCATAACCAGCCTTGTCGAACTTAAACAAGCCTTTTTTTGGATATTTTCCACCTCTCAACCATGAACTGCTGATTACGAGAAATCTGCGAAGCTCAGGATGTCAAACTGAGACTTTTCTGACAGCTTCTGAATCTTTCAAAAACCAATTTGTCAAAAAAATACATCTGACTTTGGAAATTAAGCGCCATAAAGGTCATGTTCAGAAATTTTCTTGTTCCTTTGTTTTGTGAGGCAGTTTTCTCAAAATGAATGTATGACACTTGTCGTGCAGATTACAGGCACGACTTTCTTGTCTCATTAGCTTTCTAAAATAGTGCCACATTACCCACTTTTAACAAATGAATGACCAGAATACAACGGTTGTTCCTGTCAAGGCAGTATTGGGTAATGGGTAGTATAGTTTTTTCGATGCACGTCTACCTTGTAGCAGATTTTCTTTTTACCACGATGTGATGTTAGCTGTTTGACTTAAGCATGTTCCAGACGGATGTAATCCAGCGTCCCAACAGAGGTGACCTTGGTGAGAGCTTGGTTTTCATCCGCGGATTGTGTTTCGACTACACGGATCACAACCAAGCTTCGTAGAATTAAGTTGTAGAAATGGCTCCTAATTTGGCCAAATTTCAAAAGGTGAACTTTGCTTTAGCATGTTGTGAGCAATTGAAGACAGAAAACAAAGAAAGAAAATATAGTGAATGAAGCGTTGGTTAAAGGAACTATTTATTCTTAACCATTCAAACTTGTTGGAGTTATTGGTCGTGAATGATATTCATAACTTTTTGGCAATGAAGAATGGCGAGGAAACTTTTTAAGAGTTACTACAAATGGTGCGACCTATCATAACAATAAAAGATACCAGCTGTATCGGCCACAACAGAACGGCTGTTAGCTACATAGTATATATACATGCGCACCCGCTGCCTGCCGCAGCACAAGTGTCTTTGGTAAGATGTAATCCGCCGGCAAAACGGATGTAATCCACGCAACTATGGGTTGGACAGCCAAGGACGTTGAAGGTCAAATAAAAATTTGGATTACATCTGCCGTGCAGATGGATGGCAAGACAAGCAAGGTCACCTCTGTTGGGTCGCTGGATTACATCCGTCTGGAACATGCTTTAACGCGACGAGTCCTGATCGCTCAAATCAAGTTCTGGACCCTATCAAAAGAAGTCATTAAAAATATAAAGTTAAGTTATTATTAAAAGTTGTTATTATTAAAGTTATTATAAATATACAGGAAAAATAAACGAAAATCAAAATTTTCGCTTATTTACGATACGTACTCAATGGTAGTTCATGTGACAAGTCCAAATTAATTTCCCTTACGACGAACTGCACGATTAATCAATTTGCGCAGTTAAATCGTCCCCTATTAACTTTATGGGTACGTAATAAAGTTTATTATAACGATAAATACGTATCCGATCAAAACGTTTGATGAAAAGCGTTTTTATACCTTCTAAAATATTCTATTGAATGATATTTATAGCTCAATTAGATATTTTGGATTTCATGGTCATTTAAATTCACACAACTTATTATGTAATCATTTGGGCTAAATAATAATATTATTGATCACACCAATTTCCAAATGGATCAAGTAGTTAACTCCATATAGATATGATGCACCATGCTCTCTCTATTCAACCACTCTGAGTCCAAAATTCACAATACCATATCGTCACGAAGAAAAGGGTACTCCGATGGAACGGCAATCAGACACTACTGAAGAGAGGCGTAAGGTAAGCCCAACGACTCAACAGCTTTTTCAAGTACGGAGTGTTTGTCACACCGCCTATTCCTAGCTAAATAATGCCAACAGATTGAATACCTATTATGTTGGCCGCTACGGAGAACCTCAAGCAGCTTAACAGTGGTTACAGACTTTTCAAGGATATTTCAAAACCCTTAGCTGACACTTCCCGTGACCCAAGGGCTGGCTTTTACCTTGGCCAGAGGTTTAGCGTTGCCATACAATACAACGAGGCAACGCCGCCAGTCTCTTGGGGTCACTACCAGCTGACAGCGTTGAGGAGCTTTTTGACGCCATTTTTTAGTTTATCACTTTAGGTTTATTTTATTTATAAGTGTATATAATATTGCTCTGATTTGGCTTAATAAATACCCCCATTATGTTCTAGACAGGAAATAATATACCTGCATATATATGTATAAGTACACAAGTCTTTATTTTTCGGATTTGTAATACAACACTTGCCAATAGTTTGTGTTAGTGATCGAATAACGAAAGAAATCATTTTTTTTTCAACAAAATATATTTAATTTAACGCCAGGTAAATAAATAACAGAATTATTAAGTACATAGATACAATAAAATAAGCTCATCTTGATGACAGATGAACATTCATAACACGCTAAGCTTACAATTTATCTGAAACGGAATAAATATACATATTATTATAGGATTCAAAATTAACTTTTAAACATTACGTGATTTAAGTACATACAAATAGGTTCACTTGGATCAATTAAAATAAACGTGATTCTAAAGTTATTAATTTTCAAAAAAATAGTTAATAATTCACTATCAAAATACATAATATTTACACACCCATCATTCTCCTGCCTTGATCTACATTTATTAGGGGTCGGATCAGCACATCTTCCATTCGTCTCTATTACTCGTCATCTCATCAGTGACTTTCTTTCCAGCCATATCATCCTTCATACCATCCGTCATTCCTCCGCATTACATGTCCATACCATGACAACCGAATACCACACAACTTTTCCGTATAACATTTACGTATTTTTAAGTAACTTAGTACTTAGTCTTACTAAGTAGATACATGATTAATCTAACTTTGGCATCCATCCGTTCTCCTCATTCCATTTGCAATCATCTTTCATGCTTTTATCTTCTGCACCGTAGTTTAAAGCTAAAATGGTGTTCACAACCTACTTCCATAAAATAATTTTGTCTTAATTCAAGGGTTTAAAACCGTTAAAACTAATTACAATACCTACTGTAAAATACTAATAATACTCGAGATATTATAATACCTATTGTAATAAGTATTTATTTAGTAATATCGAATTCCTTGAGTAATTTCACGTTAAATTCTGATTTAAAGTGAAATAGCTCGGCACTCTTAAACCCCTGGGGCATGTTATTGCTTATTATGGCTACGGATTCAAGGTTTCTCACTCCCTAGACTAATTTTGTGGATACCTACCTACTCATACCTATCCAACCAAATTATAAATACACTTAAAACAACTATTTACATGCACTTAATTAATCTTAAAATTATTTCTTAGCAATAAAATCGTTTTCTCGTTTTCTGTCCAAAGCCGTTGAAACAGTAACTTTCCGGATTCTAATCTTATGTCAGTGAAAAGGCCCCTAATTAATTTTGAAAGCTAGGCATAAGAGATCGACCAACTTTAACCTTTTCACCGCCACGGACTTCAATAGAAGTTCCAGATTTCCGTGCCACCAGCGCCACGACTTCATCAGAAACTCTTTAATTTTTAACTGCCTATCAAACATAAAAGTACTGTATTTCAAGCGTGTAAATCTCATTCATCGATATGACGATACCCTCATCACTACTGTTTACTTTATACTTAGTTATACAATTATAGCTTGGCGCTGGCGAGGCATCGCGTTCTGTGTACGTTGGCGGTGAAAAGGTTAAAGTGACGTGACAAATAATAGACTTTTAGTTTAAGATCTCATCGCGTCCTTTATGTTATGTTCGGAGTAGGCCTTGCTAGCTAGCTCCCGAAGACTCTGTTCGGAGGCTGGTCCCAGTTGCATCACCATCTTTGTGAAGGGACCCTCTGAATCTTGAAGTAGTTCGTGGGGGTGACCGCACTCTATTATCTGGCCTGCTTCCATTACCTGGAATATACAAAAGAGAATTAAAGGTGAAATTTGTGTGCCGCTTTCATGAAATAAAACTAGTACTGTTTTATTTTTAACAACATGGTCCATATTATGGGTTAGTCAGTGGTGGTGATAATTGTGATAAAGCATGCCATCGGAAAATCAGGAGCGTTCCGAGTCTGTTCTGCGCGGGCGGCTCGCAACGAGAGGGCAATGAAAGCTGTCTGCGCAGAAGAGGCTAATGAGACATTAGTTAGGTTACGTATAATAGAGCTCCTGGACTTAATTACTTCTGTCACACCTAATTTTTACACACCGTTCGCGCAGTGACGGAGGTGAGTGGAGGTGGCGGAGAAAATGTATTGGCGGTGCGCCGAGCCGAGAGGCAGTGATCGCTGCGCGTTCGCGCGGTGATGTGTATTAGGTGTATCATCATACAAGCCAATGCGATGTGAGGTCCGCTTCACCGCCGCGCGGTCGGACGAGCGGTGTCGTGTTAGAGTCGCCTAAGAGACCAAACCAAAGCTAAAATTATGAGATCTTATTTTACTTACAATAACTCTATCGGAGTCTGCGACGGTGTGCAACCTGTGCGCGACGGTGATCACGGTGCAGTCCGCGAAGTGTCGGCGAATAGACTTCTGAATCATAGCGTCCGTGCTGCAAAGGGAAACAATAATTTTAGTACAATGTTCAGTTTGTTTCATGTGGTTCAAATATAAAGCTTTCATAATTTCTGCAATGCTAGTTGCAATTCGAATTGTGACCATCAAAAGAGTAGTGGTGGTAGCACAGTGCGACCACAAGAAAAGAATCCGCCACGCACGGCAGCCGCGGATGAGAGCGTACAAGGTTTATGACAAGGTCTACGTCTAGCAGTGGAATACAATCAGGTGTGGTGACTTACGTAGGGTCAACGTTGGCAGTAGCCTCGTCGAGCACGAGCAGCTTGTTCCGCGCGAGGGCGGCGCGCGCCAGACACAGCAGCTGGCGCTGCCCCGCGCTGAAGTTGGAGCCGCCCGACGCCACCGCTGACGACAGTGCCGTTATACTGTCCTTCAGCTCCACCTGGACGCACGAAACATTTTGTCATTGTACAATATAACAGAATGCAACAGACGAAGCAGCTGCGGCAGCTGCGGCTGCGGCTGCGATATGATTTGCAGTTGTTAGTTACCTGCTCCAGAGCTTCCCAAATCTGAATGTCGGAGTATTTGTCGAAGGGATCCATATTGTAGCGCAAGCTGGCAGAGAACAGCACTGGTTCTTGAGGAATGATAGCTATCTTCGCCCGCAATTCCTGCAAAATAAATACAGTAGTTAGATATACAGTACTTGCTTGAGAAAAATACTTTTACTTCCATATTATAATAGAAACATGATACATACCTTAAGAGCGATTTTTCCAGTCTCAATGTTATCAATAAAGACATTGCCTTCGATCGGAGCCAGACGGAACAGAGCAGAGATCAGTGAAGACTTGCCAGCTCCAGTACGACCAACCACTCCAACCTGGGGTAATAAAATAACGTTAAAAAAAACTATACTAAAATTAAATAAATAGAACTCTATCTAAAGTCTAAACGAAGGTTTGGACGCCATCGGTTGTGCCGCCGCCGCCTGCATACTAAGCAGATGACGTGAGCATCTTTCCAATTGTGATAAACAAAATCCCTGGCGGCCAGGCCACCGGCATGGTGGAACTCGAGAGCCATAAAGCCATATTTCTAAACAGCGCCGTTTATATACTCACTTTCCATCCACTTTCAATTTCAACGTTTAGGTGCTTCAGCACGGGATCAGCATCCTTGTCATATCTAAGAGTGAGATCTTTGAATACGACTCGGGCCTTCTGCGGCCAGTCCGAGGGTGGGCTCGGTCCCCCAGTCTCCTCCTGTGGCAGCGATGTGAACTGAACCACTCTCTCTACGGAAGTCATCTGTGAGATGACTTCTGTAGCCTGCTTCACTCCATATTGGACCATATTTACTAGAATCAGGCCCTGACTGATGGCCAGACCGACGTTGCCAGATTTGGTGTTACCTGTATTGAGAGTATTTTGGGTTAGTAAAAATGCGGATAAATCATTTGTGTTTTATTATGTCATCAACATGAAAAACAAGCAAACGCATTCTTGCATTTTGAAATACGAATCTTTCAACTTACCGTCATCCATGATTAGGAAAGTGTAAGCGACAACGATGACGTACATACTGCAGACAAGACTTAACCAGATGGCAAATGCAGCGTTGGTGACCAGAGTTAAATACCTGTAAAAATATATAATATATTTACATGAATATCGTACGAGACTAAGTCAATCCTTATTCAGAAAATTATCATGCTCCGATAAAATAATTGTAACCGTCACGGAAAGGTTTCTCTACTCACCACGCAGCCGTGTGTACGTCTTGCTTGTCATCAAACTGTATCTTCAGCAGCTCCTCCGCCTGACACGCGCGCACTGTGCCCAGACCTGACATAGTCGCCGTCACGTGCGAGAACACTGGACTGCGCGACACTCCCTCCACTCTTTTGATTCCCTGCGCTGTGCTGAGGTAGACCACGGTCATGCCATACATGAAAATGGCGCAGACGCCGGTCGTCAACAGCATGTAGGGGTTCACGATGGCCACCATCACCAGAATACCCACCATGACCATGAAAACCTGTACGACAAGGGTTTAATACTGTTATACTTAGGTCGCATTCAAGATGAACTCGTTCATTAACAAAAATTGAAATTCATAGGGTGACTGGTAATTAGACTCATGATAACAAACAACTTTCCCATGAAACTTTTTTTATACTTGTTTACTTTTATCCCAATAACACAGCCATATGAAATTCGCGCGTCTGTGACCTATCAGCTGTTAGCCGCGTGACGCCGTTATCTCATTGCAACAGTGGATAGGCAGAGCACCCGCGATGCTGGCAAGCCCACTCCGTAAGCAGCGCCCGCGCCTCAGGACGGCCGGCATGTGCCGTATGCGGTGTACGTCAGTGTAAGTGTAGGTTGTTGCTAAATTAAAAAATGTTATCCAATGACAACAAAAACTAAGCCACGGAGCGTAGGCCTACGCTGCAGACGCGACGCCCCGGCCGCCGCGTGTCCATTTAGGTACACAGTGTTATACCTACATAAAGCTTCACTGTTTACGACACGGTGAGGAGACTAAAACAAATAATAATTATCTAGTATTTTGCTACTTTACGTGCGCGCGCTACAATAAATAAATGCATTATCTTTCTAAACAAACTTCAGGAATTACGTTTGTTTGCGTTTGTTGTGTTCTCGCTCGCGAATTTCATACGGCTGTTGTATATTGGGATAAAAGTGAACAAGTAGGTATAAAAAAAAATTTCTTTGGGAAAGTTGTTTGTTACCATGAGTATAATCATATCGGTCACTAATTACCAGTCACACTATACAATAGGCTCTTGGAAATATACCTGAATAGTGTCCAAGTACATTCTCGGCAGTATTTCGTCGACGACACCCATGTCTTTAGAGAATCTATTAAGGATGCGGCCGGAGGG
This sequence comes from Noctua comes, assembly GCA_963082995.1. Classification (NCBI taxonomy): domain Eukaryota; kingdom Metazoa; phylum Arthropoda; class Insecta; order Lepidoptera; family Noctuidae; genus Noctua; species Noctua comes. The sequence continues at coordinate 10,981,421 of OY720281.1, read as the reverse complement.
GTTGGTGTCGAAGAAACGCATTGTGGCGCTCAGGATGTTGCTGAACATCTGGTTGTGGAGCTTAATCGAACTACGCATGCATACCCACAGGAACATTATGGCTCTGAAATAGACCAAAATATTGATAAGTAACTGATTCGAGCTCAGTTGGCTAGACTTTAATAATGACTGACTTCGGCCAAATAATAACAGTACAAACCTTGCGGTAGTAACGATAATGCATCCAAAAATGGCAGCTGCCCATACATAGATGTAGAAAACATCATCAATTTTAGCCTGTGCCACAATTGCAACATTAGGCGCGGTAGCGTTATTTAAGATGTTGTCAGTGGTATCATTAAACATAACTGCTGAAGTGATGGCAGCTATAGTTGTAGTCAATGGGTCCTCAGTTACAGTATACTCCGTGATATTCAACGGTGTACCAGTTGAGTTATCTACGGTAACATTAGCATGGCGGAAAAGTGGTTCATTTCCAGCGTATTGTGCCTCTACGTCATTCATCCTGAAATAAAAAAAAAGATGTTACGCTAAGGTAAAAAAAACATTACAGAATTTGGCAGGTAAGCACAGATGCTTATTAAAAGAAAATCAAGCCTTGTACAAAACCAACTAAATATTTTGAAAGATTGATTACCAGTGTGTGAGCCACAGGTCACTGATGGATGTGATAACCTGAGCGAGTAGGATAGCAAACACTGTAGAGCTGAGTAAGAACCAACCGCTTCCTACGCCGAAGTATTTTGTGTACACTGCCCCCGAGACACGACCTGAAACAGATTGAACGAAACATTACAAACATCTGCTTATTTATTTATAGTAGTTTATTCCCACAAAACGGCACGGAAGTGACAAACATCAAGGAGTTTATCCCCTTTTCAAACTATGATGGGGTCAGATTTCAGTCTAACCGATGCAACTGACTACCAATGTTTTACATGGAGCTGCTGCCTATCTGACCACTACAACCACTTACTGGGTATTGCAGGTACTCAAGACTTTCGGGCTTCTACTCGTAACGACTGCCAAAGATCTACAAATGACGGTTGGAACCAACGGCTCGACGTGCTTTCCGAGGCACGCGAGGAACCCAGTATGTAGTGATGCTTACCCATAGACAGGCCACAACTTTGTAGATCGACCAGTGCGGCTGTTATTATTTAGCCACGAGTCCCTCGAAAACAACGTTAAATAAATATAAACAATCCCCTTCAAAGCCGAGGATGCTGTTTACGTTACACTTAGCTGATAAATAAGAGGAGAACAGTGCTCGTAGGATGTATTTCATTCACCTGCACCAATATCATGGAGAACGTAGCTAAGGTAGACTGAATTGTTTATGTGGAGAAATGGTGTAAACAATATGTAACCAGTGTAACCACACAGTCTACATTTGCCATATATGCACGTGGGATAGATACTGTTATTTAAGATAAAATGGATCGTACACACTTAGACGTCGTACCTGTTCCTGTGATCTCTTCAATTTCCTCTTGTTGTTCTAGCAAGTCTTCAATACCTTCCACTTTTCCTACGCTGCTTGCACGTGACTGAAAACAAATCATAAAAGTTGTTAGATCCTATCGTTCGCTGCTTTTTGAAGTGACGTTATCATGTGCATTACAGCATTATCCATCTTCATCTTGATGGTTCTAAATATTAATTTCTTAAAAAAAAACAATGTTCTACTAACATTTATATTTCAATGTTTATACATAAGTTTGTAAGACTCACCATGACAGAGATGCTACGCTGCAACTTCATATGTTCGCCCGCAGGCGCTTCTTCTTCATCTTCGTCTTGTAAGAGTTCGGAGAACAGCGGCGTTCTTGATACTTCGTCAAACGACCCTTGAATTTCTACTGCACCCTGTAGGATAAAATATTTATTTATTATTGGGGCACCTAATATCGTGTCGTGCGTGTCCTGTTGTTTGTTCACTACAGGAACTGATGGATGTTACCGAAAGTGGCAAACTAGTAGCTCGGTTCTGGGCTGACACAATTTAGATTACCATCATTATATTGATGCTCTGTGTTGTCATCGACACGCTAAGAAGAAGGTTAGTATTATGAGCTAAATTCGAAGTTTTGTCTGAGGTGCCGTAAAGTGTTATCAATGCTTTTTCTTAGATTGTTTGGGGCCAGTATCAAACAGTGGTTACAAAACGGTGTGCCAAAAAACACCAAGCGATTATGACAAGAATATAGGGATGAACTTCCTTCCTTTACTTCCGTACCTTAGGCATGTCTTACAATTGTAACATCGCAAGTTAGGAAAGCGTTCCTCTGCTTTGGCGAACTACCTCAATATATACTTACATGTCTTAATATGACAACTTTGTCTGCGTTCTTGAGGTGATGCAGCTGATGTGTCACCAGGATGCGAGTAGCCTTGTCCAGAAGACCCATCACGCACTCGGACACCATGTGCTTTCCCACGTGTGTGTCCACAGCTGATAGTGGATCGTCCAGGAGGTAGATGTCCGCCTGAGAAAAATTATTAATTGAAGATCATCGTGTGAACCTTTGAAGACTGCCCTGATGTGACCGTTGGTTTTTTCTTTTATAATACTGGCCTCGTATTTCTAAATCTATGGCCCGCATCTGGCAAACCTTTTTGATTTTTTATTTACCAATGCCCGGTTCACGAAAAAAAAAAAAAAAAAAATAAAAAAAAAAAAAACCAGTTGTAGAAAAACCGTTTTTTCTACCATACGTTACTCGATTTTTTTTTGGTAATTTACCAAGGTTCTGTAAGATTTGATTTGTACTTCTGGACGAAACTTTGCAATTTAAGCTAAAGGGAACTTTATAAATATTTGCAACAGCTGAAGTAGACCATGACTTACCTGTCTGTAACAGGCACGGGCGAGTCCAATCCTGGCTCGTTGTCCACCGCTGAGACTGATGCCTCTCTCCCCCACCAGAGTAGAGTCACCATGGGGCAGCAGTTCGAAGTCTCTCACCAGGGCACACGCTTTTATAACCTGTTGCGAAAGGTCGAAGATTGAATATGACAAGGCTTTGGATAAATGGATATAATTACATTTTCAAAAATTGTGTGAGGTGAATCTTCTACCTCTTTTTGTCCTTTTTTTATTGGTGTTCTTGGTGTCAAAATATGTACGTACCTTTTTGTACCGAATGCGATCATAGGGCAAGCCAAACAGGATATTGTCCCGAACAGTGGCGACGAATAGCCAGGGTTCCTGACTAGCGTACGAAACTCGCGCTCCGCCGAGAGAGAACGTTCCGTCTTTAGGAGTCAGCTCACCCAGGATCAATTGCAGGAGAGACGACTGTTGGTACAAGGAAAAGTTATTAGATCTCCGACGGCAACATCGATGAGTAACTAAACAACCAGTTTCGTATGTTGGTACAAAATTGAAAGTCTTATGGGTTTTATGAGTCTCACCTTGCCAGAGCCGACTGGTCCCGCAATGCCAACAAACTCTCCAGGAGCAGCCTTCAAGGTGATATTCCTTAGGGTGTCCACGACGGAGTCGGGCTGCCAGCTGGCCGTCACATTAGATATAGTAAGACCCGTCACTCTCGGCTTCTCTTGAACTTTCTTCTCTTTCTCTGTTCCATTGGCCAATAAGGAGTTGGAATCGAGTACGACACTCGCGGTCAATTTCTCCGGCTCATTTTCATCTAACATCAAGAATTCCTAATAGAAGAGAAAAGTAATCATTAACATAAGTAGTCTACAAATGCTTGTTTATTCTAGAATGGCTTCGATACTTGGGTTAATCTTTTTGAAGAATAGCCATCAAATAATAATATCAGATGAAACCATATCTTACCTCTAGTCGCCTGACGGTCACCTTGGTTTCAGCCAAGTACGCGAGTCCCATGGGAAAAAAGATGTTACATGCCAGTTGCATCAAGTTGAAGTACTGGACTAATGAGAAGGTGGTCTGTGCTCGGATGTCACCGCCAATCAGGACGAATGTCGCGATGGCAGAAAACAGAATGAATCGCTCGGTGAACACGCTCAGAGCTGTGGAGAATCCTTTGACGAAAGACGTCCTCAGAATATAGCCGACTTCCAATCTGCAAATAATATACTCATTGAAAATCTTGGAAATCTTATTGACTTTCCGCAAACGAGTTTTGTGGTCTTGGTAGACGAGGACTTTAATGATGAGTCGTAAATGCTTAATAGTCATAAATTGAAACATGAATCGAGAAAGGAAATTTGGAATTGAGTGAAGCTGTGCCTCTTGTGCCTTTCCTGTTTAAATTTAAGTATCCAATTTTGCGTTTTGAATGTATTTGCAGTAGCGAAGGGTCAATATTTGTAAGAGGTAAGCCGTAGTACATATCTTTAGAGTGATTATATTATTTGTCTATAGAATACTGACTGTGCCATTTTTCAAAGGGAATCCGGTGGGAATCGAGTTGTATGGACCCTTCGCCAATGATGTGTATAAGCTTAAAGTACGTAAAAGTACTTACTTTCGCAAGTGGTCGACTAGCTTTTCGAAAGGCTTTTCCCAAGCGTACATTTTGATCACCTGGACTCCATCAACCAGTTCACTCATGACCTTCACTCTCTCATCTGTTCGGCTTGCTATTTTACCGCGGAGCTTTCCTTGAAGGTTGCTCAAATATACTAGAAAAAAAAATGGGCTTACATTCACACCCAACTTCAAAAGTAACAGATATACATTTCATGATTACGGGCACACTACATTAAAACTATACATAAGATTTAAATTGATTACCTTGAACAAGTATTGTTTGCACGCCAACAACGAGCAGGGCTGCGAGTGTAGCTACACCGACATGCTGCCACACCAGGTAGCACACCACAGGCACCACAATAGGCGATATCCACAAATAGTTGAGGAATATGGTCACCAAATCAAACCGATTCACGTCATTCGACATCAAGTTGATGACTTGTCCGGGCTCCGTCTTGCCTAAACCTGCGCGGTTGAGTTTCAGGATCTAAAAATTAAACAAACACGTTACTCTGTTTCCCCAAATATCATATCTTTTGGTCGCTGTGCTTCGAGAGAGGAGATAAATATTTAATGTGTGCATATTCTCACCTTTCTGTACATTAAAGAACAGCAAGCTATCCTTATTCTCATTCCAACTCGGCCCTGAGAAAGCGTCGTATGGGTAAGCATCATAGCGGATAGGGTACTACACAGGTTCATCAGGAAATTAAAGATGTGTGCATAACGGTAACTTTCTGGAGTCTTCACGTTTGAAAAGTATTCTATAAATAACGCTAAAGTATAAGGGATGAGGGGCCTGAAACAAAAATGAAATGGTTAAACATGGTTTAGGAGAATTTATGTTATGTTGTTGATGTTTTCCAATTCAAAAGTGCGCTTACCAAACAACGATCAACATCAGGCCTACCACCAGGCCACACAGCATGTACTCATACCAGAAGGATCTAACTATCGCCCTCGTGAAGGAAGGCTTGGTGTTATTTTTCTTTGCATTGTCCAGCTCGGTGTGCCAGTTCTGTTCGAGGCGGTCGCCGAGGAGGCCGGACGCGTCCTCGCTGCGGGCTTTCCACAAGTCGGTCAAAGTTATGCCTTGCCTGTACCCTTTCCAAAATAGCCTGAAACTCCATCTAAAAAAGATAAATTAAAAATATATTCAAGCCTTTATACAAACACTTCATAATAGTTAACTTTTTTAAAGTCACAATATAAAATTATAGCGACATAATATAGATCTAGGTAATCCAGTACAGTATTACTTTTTAATGAAAGTATCTATAAAGTATTACAAAACAAGCGAAATTAAATGGAGGCAGAGAGGTAGCTTCTTGTAAGAACCGATCGCTGACAGCTGTCATTGCTTTGCATTGTTCCCTGTTTTTTTATAGTTCAATTTAATTGGCCCTCATTAATGCCATATTAACATAGCGTAAAATACTGACTTACAAACATGCATTTGTAATTACCCTTTAGTTGGGCAGCTGTCGTTTTAATCAAGTTAGATATTATGAACTACTAGCGACCCGCCCCGGCTTCGCACGGGTGCAATGTAGATACACATTTACATATAAAACTTCCTCTTGAATCACTCTATTCTATTGCTGAAAACTGCATTAAAATCCGTTGGATCTAAGCGTACAGACAGCGGGAGCGACTTTGTTTTATACTATGTAAAGGTAAGAGGTTATTTTTTCATAAAACTACGTTATCAACACGTGTTGTAATTAGACTACATATCAGTAATATATATCAGCAAGCCATTTATCATGAATACGGGTTTTAAAAATCACTGTTCAGTGTTTTTATTCGTTATCTCATCGGAATAGTGACGAAGTGTATGAATCTGCGAAACATTGTTGCTGTGTCATAATTAAGCAATAATTATGACACAGCGTGAATGGGTGAAGTATCATATAGGATACGATGAATTTCGATGATCGGGTAGTTAGTATTTGGATAATATTTGAATTGTTCTATTGTGCGAATGTTCTTTTTTTTAATCTAATAATTAATTACATAAATATCACATAAAATCTAACAATATAAGGGACGGAATGACGTTCGTCGATCTTTGGAAAAACCCACTAAGAAGATATGATAGTAATAGTATTATACATAGTTATAATGATGATGGTAGTTTCAACAATACTCAAACAATAGTATTAATAGTAGACAATTTTATCAATGGAATGCGAATACTTTTAACATTTTTATGAAAGTTGGAGGGAGGCTCTTGTGCTTCTGATTACGTACATTTATCATCGTCTTTTCAAGATTAGGGAGACTTTATCAAACGAAACACTAGTTCAGGAAATATCTTCGAAAATCCACGATAAGATTGGCACTCAACAAGGTGTACTGAGATAATTTTGCAGACAGATAACTAAAACCAACTTATTTTAAAGACTCGGGCGCGCGCTTTTACGTAACGTAAATACATCGATTTAAAAACTAAAAATACTCGTTTCGCATATAACATTTTATATAGGATACCTAATTGTATTTTCGATTAAAAAATCGACGAATTTATATAACACTTACACCGCGCGCTCGGGTTTGGGCCTCCAGTTTTGTAGTTCGACAGGTTCTCAATCCCAAATATTTAATTCAGAAACCGATGTTGTGCGTGTGCTTAGCCCTAAAGCGTCAACACTTGCGCACGTTCACGATCAGTGCGGATCGCGTGTATCTTAGGAACATTTATAGACAGCTTTAGACATGTTCCTGAGCGGTTATGGAGCAATTATCTTAGGAACATGGTATGGACTCGTCTGGACATGTTCGCGACAAGCTCGCGCGCGTCGTCGATTGATGAGACCTCACCCCATAGCCATTTGAGGCGCCTAGCGTGTACGGTTCGCATGTTCTGCACGTGCGCAGGTGTGGATCCGCCTCACAATAACCTATCCATCTAAAATTTGGGACATAACTTAATGTTGTACTTTCTACTACAAACTTCGTCTTTTGCGTGTCTTTAACTCATGGTCTACATACTCATCGGTCACATCTATGATGACAATAGAAGATGAGGTGATAGGGGTACACATGTTCGGGTCGGCCTGATTTACCACAGCCGAGCCACAAAATATACATTCGATTTTACGGCCTGGTTTTGCCGGATCCTGTCGAAGAAGTTTTTCTTAGAAAATCAGTAACCAGTAACAGGTAATTAGTTACTTAAATTCTTGCACATTATTTTGGACCGACTGTTAAAGTGCTTGTAAAGTCTTCCAATGAAAATTGAACCCTTTGCACCAAACCAACTCTGTTGTACCTATGTCCTCTTGGTAAGACTATTTGGAAATAAAAGTAGTATGGTAGTATGTACATTGTCTCTACCCAGAAGATGCTAGACCACAGAAGGTACTTACGTTAAAAAAATATTCGACACCACGTTGGATTTTTCATGAGGATTCTTCTCCGTTAGTATCACTTTGGACTCCATGGCGGAAGGTTCTTCTTAATTTTATATAACTATTGTCTACCACAGTAGCTATTCATTGAAATTGAAGATCAACGATGACTGCCAGCTTACCTATAAATTAATAATTAAATACGTTAGTAGGGTAACGAAAAGAGAACAAAAATGGGGGGAATTACTTTTTCTGCATCGTAATTATTTACGCACACACAATATTATAAGTAAAAATAAATTATTATCTAAACAAATGCCAAAATTCCAACTATCGATTGATAACCGATGAAACGGCAAAAATAAAATCTACGATAAAGCTTCTGATACAAAAAATACATTTCTGTCGAATCAAGCTACATACCTACTACCTACCAACCAACAAATTCTAACAAAAAGTATAGGAATATTATTTAAATTAAAATAATAATAGGGCCGTCCATTAATTACGTGAGGCGATTTTTTGACCCCACCCTCCTCTCCCCTTTGTGAGATGTCGTGAGATTTGGCTCGAACCCCCTAATTTCTGTGATCTTTCAAAATGCGTATTTTGATTGTGTGACAGCGTTGAAACGAAACATTTACGGGCGTAAACACAGCAGGTCGATCCGAGACTTGTCCGCGCGGCGCTGCTATCCGGCTCGTCATATTTGTAGGATGTAGCCATATTGTAGTGGATAAACATCCGCTCCTAAGATGACCCGTGACCCATGTTTTATTTAATTTAATCCAGTTTTCTCGAAATTTTACGGTTTTTGTCTTGCGGAAAAAAAAATTACGTGATATTTGCCGAGAAGAGCCACGTCAGATTGGGCGAGATTCAGCCCGATTTCCTCGAAATGCCTTACGTAATTAATGAACGCCCCCTTATGTCGGTTCAAATGCAGTGCTACGGCGTAGCTCTGCTACGCTGCTAGCCTACGCTACGAGCTACGGCAATCCCAAAACGGGAAGCTAATGGGGAAAAAGTTTTATTTCTCCAGACTGGTTACCGGCACTAGTTTTTTATACACATAGTTTTATATAGTCAGTAATTATGATTAATACACTAGCGACCCGCCCTTGCTTCGCGCAGCGTCACCTATCGGGTCCAGAACTATAAGTTCTTGATCCGATCGATATAGATATATCAAATGTAATGTAATATAATTAGATATGGATAAATCTAATGTAGCCTATATTTTAAGTTAAGCATCTAGCAGTAGGCGGTGAAAACTGCGTTCAAATCCATGCAGTAGTTTTTGCGTGATGCGCGTACAAACATACAGAAAGACAGACCGACAAAAATTATAAAAACTGTTGTTTTGACTTCTGTTGCTCTAATAAAGATCCCCCTTATATGTTTTTTTCAATATCTTCAATGTACAGACATCGGCCTGTTACAATTTTAATATACGAGTATGTATAGATTACATACATCTGATTATTTGATATAGTTTTCTATATCGTTGACTTCAATTGTTTCTCGATTTTAAAATATTATGGGTTAAAGTGCGCTTATATCTTACGTTGTGTGTTATTATAAATTCCACGTACATATGCAAAAACAGCTAACCTCGAAGTCGGATCAACCTACCTACCTATTACTTAATATTTTTTGCTCAGTGCGGAAATTAAACCGGCAGAATGTCGTGTAGCAGCGCCAATCGTGCCCACCAAAATAATGTATTTAGGTAATAGAATGTCTACCCACTTCATGCAAATATTAATAAAAATTTACCCGTTTCATGCAAATCATTGAACCTCACACAGCTGTTTTTATAATAAATTGAATTGAACAATACTGGATATCAGCCGCATTCCAATAACGATCCATACTTATATTATAAGTAACTATAGTTTAACCCTAAAGTGGATCTACTCATAGTGTTAACTGCAGGAATAAAGGTGTATACGGGGTGGAAGAGACCCCGAGCGACGCGAAAACGATTACCACGTATTTAGTACATCATTCTGAGGTCTACATAGAAATTTTTCATAGGTTATGAAAAAAAAAACAGCTGTTCCATACATTTTGACCGTGTAGGTATTTCACTTTTGTAGGAAACAGCTGACTTTTTTTTTTAATAACAAAAAAAAAAGTATTGTCGTTTTCGCGTCGGTGTCCCTTCTATCCCTTAAGTGGTCGTCGAAACATTGTATGATTTAGTGTATCTCTTACTCTTGCTCGTTAGTATCGGTCAGAGGGTACATGTCTTCTCTCAATGACACCGCATTTTGGTTGCATATTGTTAATATATTTTACATATTGGTAACAAGAACTTACTTGCTAATTATAAGCTAGCCGTAGCACTTCTGGTTGCACTTTTAATTTAACTATCACAGTAAGGACAACTTTAATATAAGTTATCACAGAGGAACTTAGTTAATAATACCTACACACGCACTTTGCTTAATTAAAAAAAATATTACAGCACAGAATTATAAATTAAGAATTATACAGAATTTAAAATCCTGTCAACTGCTAGCATATTATTTTAATATGTGCTATTTCTGTAATCTTATTCACACTGAATTTAATAAAAAGAATCGAGTCCACGTTATTAGGAGGAGCGCTGATAGCGCACTGACACGCGTTGTTGATAGCAAGCCCAACGCTACGCTACACGATGAGGTTAGCTAGTACATCATATATACTCGTGAGCACCGTCTTATCATGCGTGTAGATTCCTACATTACACTCGGTGTGATTTCGTACTATCATCATTACAGTGACGTGTCTGAAGTCGCGTCATAGATGTACTGGCATCAAGGTTTGCCAGATTTTTATGGTTACGCACATCAAAACGGTACACATTATTTCGCAGATTTTGTCATGGTAAATGCGAAAACTAAAATGAAGCATGGGTTTTTGCAGTGTAATACAAACTTTTTGCTTACTTTTTAAAAGTAAATACTTAGGTACTATGTTATAGTATAACATTAAGGCGCCGCGCCGGCGCCGATTCACAACAGCCCCCAGTTAAGCGCAGGCCACACCGCCAGCTAGCGAGCGTGCGAGCGAGCCAGGCGAGCCTCTTTTCATACTTCGTTTCGGCACTTAGACACCTCTCCCACTGCCAAGGATGAGCGAGAAGCGAGTAGAGCTAGAAACTAGAAACGTGTAGGCGAGCAACGAGAAGCGCGTGTGTAGTTCTGATAGTATTGTCGCTGGGCTATAAGCGAGTGTGCGAGTGCGACGGGCGGCTACTCGCACCACTCACACACTATAAAATACATCACCGTCGTCGTCTGAAGTAGACAACAATAATAGTTCTAGTAATTGTTCTGAATTCATAATATGTGCACTCAGATCCGCACTCTGGTAGAAATTACCGCTGGTTGGTCAGGAATTCTTGGGATTTTTAGAATTTTCAATAAAATAGAGTAGTATTTTCAAATCTTTTTTATTAGAAAAACAAATAATAATCTCACTAACAACGAGATATTTACTGTTCGTTTTGAGTTCCCGATATTTCGGCGCTGTTGCAAGCACCCACCATGAACACGGATTACTGAAGTTATTGCGAGATGATTGCGAGTGGATGTTTATGAGCAGACAAATCGGTCTACCCTCTTTCTTGTTTGTAATGAACACAACACAACAGGTACTCAAAACAAACAGTAAATATCCCGTTTCTAGTGCTAATGATAATGTTAGTGACCATGACAGTTTAAAAACTTATAAATTAGAATCTTCTTGAATAGAGACTAAATTTAAAAATCAACTTTGGTCATGTGAATTGCAGAAATAAAATCAACACTTAATCTATGAAAACTATTGTAATCATCAGTTTTATCATATTTATTTTGCGACGATACCTTTTTAAGAGCGGCCAACCCGTCATACTTTTCATACAAACGCTCTTACGTGATTATGCCGATCGATTTTGAAATAAGTACGACTTAAATTTCCTATCTTGGTCCGATACTACCTTCTTCGGGCAACCATACCAAGCGATCCACACCGACACGAACGCCTTCGCCACAGTCTCTGTTGTCATGTCAGGAAGCGGGATCACCTCAGGCCATCTGGTGAACCTGTCGATTATAGTAAGACAGGATTTAAAATTGGATCATACTGGAAGTGAGCGAATTAGGTCCATATTGACCTCTGCGAAACGAGCATCGGGTACCTCAAATTTACCAAGAGGTGATATGGTTTACCTTGTCACCTTTGACTTCTGACACGGAGTGCACTCTCTAACCCAAGCGCGAACATCTTTCCTAAGGGAAGGACAAATGTATCGTCTATCGCTCACTGACCATCTTGAGGTATGCCTTCGCACCAGGGTGGCTTAGACTGCAACGTCTCGAACACGCGGCGCCTATGGGTAGCTGCTTCAAAAGGTCTGTGTTTGAACAAAGAAACATCACAATAAATTTGTACGTCTGAGTTTGGTACTTGCGTTAACTCCAGTTGCAGTGAATGGTTACCCTCTAGAAGTTCCAGCCGCTTTGGATCACCACGCTGCGCAAGGGCAAGCTCCATGACGTCTACTGGCGCGGTGACTGCCTCAATTCAAGACAAAGCATCTGCCACCTGGTTGTCCTGCCCAGAACGTGCTGTATGTATGTCAGTGGTAAACTGCGAAATTAAATACAGTTGATTATTGTGTCTATGTGAACCTTGTTGGTCTTTCTTTTCAAAGCACTTATTAGCGGCTTATGATCGGTGTACACAGTAAAATATCGTGCTTCTATCATAATTATCTAATATAATACATATATCACTGTTTTTTCGGTACAGATTGATATTTTACCTAATATACAAAATGTTGGCGAAGATGAATTGTGAATGTTGGCGAATTTGACTATTCAACGTCAAATACAAAAAGTATGTTACTTCAGTTAGCTAGCAGCAGATAAGTAAATACCTTTTTTTACGATAAATCATTACACAATCGAGCGCAATAGATAAGAAGATTTTTAACCCAAGCATGTTGTAAAAATAACCTACCTACTTCTTTTATCTAACTTATCATTCCTTCCTTCTGTTTTCTTCTTCTTCTCCTGTATATGGTGTAAATAATAAGAAATATAGCAAGTTCCTGAGTTTTGGACAATATATTTGTGGTAGACAAATACCTACTGCAAAACGTACGGAACCCACTCCAATCGTTTTTCTCAAATCATAAATCATTTAAGTATTTGCATTTCGTACAAAGTTCTGTAATCGTTATACAAATAAAGTATGTAATTTCAGTTAGCTAGCAGCAGATAAGTAAATACCTGTTCACGATAACTTCGTTATTACACAAGCGAGTGCAATAGATAAAAACTTTTCCTATTCCTTCCTTCTGTACCTATCCTTGTTCTTCTTCTGTACATGGTCTTTTTTACCAAAATAATTAAAGTATTTTATCTACCAAATACTAAAATCAATGTCGAGTATGTACGGAAGCATAGCAGCGGATGAACTCGCTAAACATCACATAAAAAAGAACTCGTAAATTACTTTCAAGTAAAAAAGGTAGTACACATACCTACTCGTAGCAGTTATTAATCGTCAGTTCCATTAAACGATGACAGATGAGCATGTTTACTTTTATGACGTGCGAAAACGGTTCTTTATACCTATAACCGCACCTAATAACGATATGATAATTACTATCAAACAACTCAGGTACAATAATCCCAAGAGACAGGTTCCGTCGCCCTACACCTTTCACTATACAGCTTATTTAAAAAAGGATGCGGTCATATTTAAGGGTCTACAGTGTAGAACCTTATGTCATACTTAAGGGTGTAGGTAGACTCTACATCCTTAAATATGACCCCATAATTTTTGCAGAGCATCAAACTGATCGACTTTTTTATGGGACCACATCGTTGTTATGAAAAACCCATTTGGTTCAGTAGGTATTGAAGAATACGGGACAGTATTTTTTTTTATAAATCTTGCCACAAGTTTCTGACCCACTCTGTATAGATACCTACTCTAGTATGCGTGACTTTTGGCTTCCCAGTCAAATTATGGTGTAAAATTGTTAATCATGTACCTACAATTTTATATTAATCAAGATAGAATATTATCTAGCGCACATATCACAATTAAATACTTAAAATCAGCAAAATTGTTATTGCGCAACGTTATGCATTCAGCATAATTTATAATAATCCGAGGCTTGAGGGAATTCCGTTTACCTTGGGTTCCTCCTCTATGATATCGCAGTGCCAACATTTTAAAGCATGCTATTATTATGGCGGAATGTGCCCTGCTCTATAACATTTTTATAACACCCTGTGTATACCATATTTTATGCAAATAAATATACTTACTTACTTACACCCTCTCGCCTTTCTCGATTTAAAGAACCTTTTTCGATTATACGAGTATGTACATTGTACCTATTTGCAAATTTGCAGCTATTAGTTGTGACAATTTTCAGCAATTTGTCTTCTATTTCCTCGTGCCTTTTAACTATTCCTCGAGCTGATGAATGTAACAATAAAATTGTAGCGTTTAAAATGCATAAAATGATTTCCGGTACAATCAACATTGTCATTAAAACTATTGACGGACGGAAAACTGAATTGCTCTAGTAATTTCCACATGATGACTTACGGAATCCTAAAATTGTGCTATCAGTGAACGATCTTGGTATTAGAAATAAACAATGTCTGTTTTTATCTAAATCTGTCTTATTATTTCATTCAAATCGTACCAGCATCCATTATCCAGCAGTTTTTACCTATATTACAATACAACAACTAATTATACACACGACCTTATGAAGGGCGCGGGACATCAGTTAGTTTGCGAGTCAGCCCGTACTAACCATGGCGAAATCAATGGAGGAAGCATTTGTCCGGCGGAGGCGATCTGTGGCCACCACTGCCAAGATGATAGTGATACTGTTGATGAGCACCACAGCAATCCTGTATTTAGCTGACATGTCCTCCGTCGTGTCCAAAACTAACAAGTAGATATAGCTGTTTCAGTCAACGTGATCACTGGGTAATCTTCGTGAGCTTATCTCTTCATCGGCAATCGGCTTAAGGTCATCAGTAGATATGATAAGTCCAGCCTTCAAAGCGGAAGGGTTTTGGGGTTAGCAAAATATTATTGCATAAACGCAAGCCTTTTTCTCATGAAACTACAGAAATTAAAGAACGCCACCTGCTATGGTCCTTTTGCTTGGTCAACGTTGTAGTTCAGACATCTAGTTATACATTGTTTTGTTATGTTTGGATTCTGACACGTTGCGTACAATAGCGAGAGCAACTTCGCTCTCTTTTGGTGGTTCAAGCTCCTTACCTACTTATTCGATTTTGTAACACACCTTTACGCAGGTACGTACCAATGACACTTGTAGTATTCTGCATTACTAACTTGTGAAATGACACGGACTATTCAATAGATATCAATTTTTTATTTATTTAATAGACCACTTTCACAATATATTGGGTAGGGTGTAAGGGACAGCCCTCCTCAAACTGACAGCATTCAGCTCCTTATTTTGAATCATATTCCACCGGAATTTTTCTCCGGATTTTTTTTTTATTCTTCCTACGGTGTAACCCACATTTCAAGTTACAGTCGTCGTAGACGTTCGGTTTCTATGTAGGTACTTTCAGTGTAGTAATTTTTCACGTGCGTACACGGACATTTAATTTAAATCACAAAAATGATAGTTATAATTTTGTTAATCTTCAGAATGATTACAGAAGAAGCCGAGACATTTTTATCACGAAACAATTTTAGCGAGTAGTTGTTGAAAAGAGGCTTCGTAAGTCTTATCTGTGTTTAACTCGACAGATACTTGACGTAGGCAGAAAATTGTTTATCCTACAAAATATTTCTGGTTATAAACTGATAAAAATCTTTGTTAGATGACTAGCTTAAACTTGTGCTGATTTTCTAGTCATCTCCCTCAGTGTCAACACACTGTAGCAAGGTTTAATCATTTAGATTTTGTTACACAGATGGATCTTAATAAATATCAAGACCGTAGCAGACTTTAATTCGGAGAAAACCGAAAATATAGCGAGCTTGAAATTTTTAGCACCACTAGCCAGAGGCCACGTAGATTGTAGGTATAAAAATGAGATTTAAAAAAAATAGTCATAATTCTTTTGCGGCAGATATTTCATTTTAGCATGTAGGGGCGCGTTTGTTACGCCCCGTTGCGTCGTGTGGCGTATATGAACGACGCTGAAGCTGTTAGCGTACAGACAGCGTTGTAACAAAAGCTCTGGGAAGTAATGAACATATCTATATATATTCTCGAAGTTGTAGACAATTATGTCTACCTGGGACAAACGGTCCAGTTAGGTAGGTCTAACTTCGAGAAAGAGGTCAATCGTCGAATCGGACTCGGCTGGGCAGCGGTCGGGAAGTTATGTGGTATCTTCTCGACCACCTTACCGCAGTGTCTCAAGACGAAAGTCTATGACCAGTGTGTTGCCAGTGATTACATACGGGACCGAAACGTGGTCGCTCTCAATGGGCCTCATCAGAAGGCTTAAAGTCACCCAAAGGGCAATAGAGAGGGCTATGCTCGGAGTTTCCTTACGTGATCAAATCAGAAATGAGGACATCCGCAGGAGAAACAAGGTTACCGACGTAGGTAACCTTGTTCTCTTTGTAGCCCGAAGAATTGCCAAACTTAACTGGCAGTGAGCAGGGCACACTGCTTGCAGAACGAATAGCCGATGGGGCCGAAAAGTTCCAGAGTGGCGACCGCGAGCCGGAAGACGTCGAGTTGGAAAGTCTCCCACTAGGTGGACCAATGACCTGGTGAAGGTTGCGGGGATCCGCTGGATGTGAGTCGCACGGGACCGATCAATGTGGCGACACTTGGGGGAGGCCTATATCCAGCAGTGGACGTCTTTTGACTGCAATGATGATGATTTCTTGTTATCAAGTTTTTAATGGCCACACAGACCTGGTGAGGTGCAGTCTTCACAAGCAATCAAACACCAACCTTGCACATGAAAAATATGTGAATGTTCCAATGATTTTACATTAATCTCATAAAGTAGTATGAGAACTACATAGCATGTTTCCACTTATTCCTATTAGTAAAAAAACACATTTTATAGATAAAAAATATTTAATTAAAGAAAGAATACCACACACTAAAAGAAAAAGAAAATAAAATTAACACATTACCAATACTAAATCAAAGGTTTCACATAGTTATCCAGTTCATGTGTTGAGAAATATGTTAAATTATGCTAGAAATTGTGGTTTTAATCATTATTACAATATAAATAAAATATAAAATGTCACCTTAAATCTACAAGATTCAACCATGTCAATGTATATTTTTGGTATAATGGTTTGATATCAAGTCAATTTACTATTCTTTTGAACTATTTACCAATTAATACTATATTAGACCATTACAGTACATACTATGTACAAACCCGTTGATTTGTATATTGTTGTACACATTAAGACATATAATTCTTATAAAACAACAAAACTTAGATGATAAACTGATTGAAAGTTAGCTTTTAATAATTTAAACAACATTGTTTTATACTTACTCAGTCTTAATTAGTAATGTCAACTGGTTTCATACTACAATTATTCAGTTTTGTATTTATTAGCTAAAGCCTCTAACTTAGCCATATTTTTTTGCAAGTCAGCAGTTTTATCTAGCTTCAGGTAAGTATTATTTCTTATTTCATGTAGCTTAACCCAGTCTGGCAGCTCCTCTGTGAGAACTTTAATATCTCTTTGTAAATCATTTGCTGAAACATTTGCTTTGAAGCTACTATCCAACTTTGACAGGATTATGTTTAGTGCCAAAACGTTTTTCCTCTCAGTCACAAAGATATTTCGAAGTGTGCGAGCAAGATCTGGCAGGCGACAGTACACCAAATACTTTTGGTCATTTTCTGAAGACCTGGTCATAGCCTCCAGAGCTTTAGCTGCCTGTTTAGCTTTCACCTTCTCTAGAAGGGCAATAGGTAGATTACGAAGTGCTGGATTTATTATTGTAACTGCACTGGTGGATGGTTCACTGGTCTGTGTACTATTACTTTTCATTCCATTTACAGAAGTATTTTGTTTACTATCAGTAATACCAGTTGCGGCCTTTTCTTGCTCAGTAAGTCCACGGGCCTTTGCTTGAGCTAGCTTCTCCAAAGCTCTTTCCATTTTTGTATTGCATTTAAATAGTTCGCGCGCTTTGGCCAACACGTCTTGGGCGCTTGAGAATTTCTCAACATTTGGCATTTCAGGCAACTTGCCACTCTCCACTTCTGGCACTTTTTCAATATCAAATTCAGGATGCCAACGAGTCAATTTATCATCAGCAATCACCATTGGAGGATCAAGTGTTTGTAAATACTGTGCATGATGTTTCTTTACTAACTGAAGCAAAATATCATAAAAGTATCTGCGCCTTTCTAGTAGCACACTGGGATTCATCACTTTAATATCATTAGGAAAATTAGGTGAGATTATTAGTTCATATTGCTCCTTTTGAGATGAGGCACTGAAATGCTTCAGCTTTTGTATTTCAAAATTGTAAAAATCAGGCACTAAGTGTTTTATTTGAGCCAAATGTTTTTGAGTGAATGAACGTTTAAGCATCTCTTGGACAGAGGGTCTTAGTTTAGCAAAGGTTATCTTTTCATTTCTGTTATAAAGTAAAGCAACAACAGTCTCCATGCCACGGAACAATTCCGCAAGGAATCTGTAGTGATGAGGCAGTGCCAAGCTGCTGGAGGAAGTAGCAAGTGCTGCATGCCGGATATATGCTGGAACCTGAAAAAAAGAAAAAACATATTTAAAAAACTGACCTAGTGCATGCAGTTATATAAATGGATGAAAAAAAGAATGCATTCCCTGATACAAGATAAAGATCAAAGCTAACCACTAACTCATCTACCTATACTTATATACTTTTACTTTATTAATATTTTAAAGAGGAAAGATTTTTTTGTTTGTTTTTTTATACCGAATAAGCTCCGAAACTACTGGACCGATTTTAAAATTTCTTCATCAATAGAAAGCTAAATTATCAGGAAGTAACATAGGCCACAATTAATTTTCAAAAAAATTAGAGATCCTTAAGAAAATTTCTTTATTGTATGCTCGCCAAATAATGAATTTTATAGGCAAAATTTTGCTAGTTTGGGTAGTAGCAAAATTTAGCCTATAAAATTCATTATTAATAATGAATTAATTAATTAATTATTATTAATGTGCGCTGTGAAAATTAATAATGGTACTTAACAATTATGTACTACATATAAGATTTTAAACTATCATGGTCACTAACATTACTATTAGTACTAATGGGATATTTACCATGTTTACTACATGATTAAAATACTCATTATTACCTACAAAAAAGTCGGCGAGGGAATACATATCGTCTGCTTACGGGTAAAAAGTAATAAATGGAGTTAGTGGCAATTCGAGTAAATCACTTTTTAAAGTTTACGTTTTAATTTGATCAATTTCAAACTCTTTAATTAAAAAACTGTTCAAGCAAAATGTTACACTAACTATCCTACTTTTAAGATTTACTCATATATAATATTTGGTATAAATAAAAACTGTATAAAATTAAATTTAGATCGAAAGGGGGTCGCATTTAATATGTTTTACCTGTACTTAATAAACATGTTATATCTCCTGAATTCATTGATTTCAAAAGCTCATTTCAGTTTTGTATAATAGCTTATTGTATTTTACACCAATTACTTTGTCGGAAAGACTTTTTTTTACAAAATTTCCTAAATTATTGATATTTTTAATACATTTAACCTGTTTTACCTGTAGAGTTAAAGTGTAAGTATGTCACTTATTATGAACTAAATAAGCTTCATACAAAGTGATTAATTAAATAAAAAGATAAAATTAATTATTTTTTACATTTTTTAATAATCAATCAATTTTATTACTTATCACATAATTATGGCAATCAAACTTCGATCACTAATGAAGAACAAGCAAACTCTATTTATGACGAATTTTATTGGGTAAACGACTTTTAATTCAATTAAGTATCTTAATCTTCCGATGACTCTTCGTCAACCGAAGGTTCAGGTAAACGATCTGCTTCATTGGTTGCAGTTAGTAAAGAAGAGTACCAACCATGATATTCCTCAGGAATTATTTTCTTAGTGCATAAATTGAGAAGATCAACCTTCAGATCGTTTTTTCTTCGCGATATTTACTTTCCAATTTTCAGGTTCTGGTTTCATCCAACGTTTCCTTTTCCGAGTAGCATCGAATACTCCTTTCAATAAGAGCCCCCACAGAGATATTACGACTTGATGTGCATCAGATGTTGGCAACACCTGTGCAATCATAACGTCGCCGTAATTAGGTTGAATAGCTTCGTCAATATAATGCTGGTCTCCAAAGCATCGCACAACATTTTCCAAGTTTTCATCCTTGTTGTTCGCCCATTGTTCTCGAAATAAATCCTCTGGTTGTATTAAAGAGCCTGGATCCGGGTTGTAAGTAGGATCTTTATCGGAGTCATCGCTCTCAAACATGCGCTCCACTTCAGCTAATATTTTCTCCCTACAGTCGCTCAAAGCCGAAGTGCAGTTCAAAGCCGGGCTAGAAAACCTTTGACACGAAGGGCCTGGCTCTTCATCAAAATAATCTGTAAAAAATTAAAAAGACAAACAAAACTTAGTCGATGTAAGTAAGATTATAATGTAAACAAACAATGAATCACGCCCAATAACTCATCATGCAGTGTTAACAATCGAGAGAAAGTGAGTAGATATCATAGAAACTACGTAGGTACCGACATAAGGTTTACAGAGCCATATAGAAACCAAGTTATCATTGAAAACAAAGTTACGTAAATTTTTGAAACAAACGAAAATCTAGCAACATCGTAGCCCTAAAAATGGAGTTAAATATCATAGAACCTCTGTACGAACCTACATACACTATGAAAAAACTATGTACATACTAAAGCCACCATCCAAGCAAACATTCCACAGGTAAATCATTGAACAAAACAAAAGCTGCAAATTTTGAGGTTATGTTGATAACCTCAAAATTTGCAAATATTGGAGTTAAAATCACTTACCTTCAAGTATTTTAGGTTTATTTATCATGGACACTAATCTTTTTCCTCTGGATTCCATAGTTTTATTTTTATTTTTATTTTTATTTATTCAGGGACAATAAACAGCTACAATATGTGTTGGAACAGAGAAAAGATAATAAAATATATTAGCAATATTACAGCCCACTACATTATCCGCATATTAACAAAAGAGAATATGATAATGAGTACCACTAGATAGGTAATAAATAATTACATCACATAAATAACAAATAATAATAGAATCGATTATCAATAATTAAATAAACGAAACAATAATTACATCATGCAAAATAGAAATTCCAATTGATTAGATTGCTTGGCAACAGAGTAATAATTAGCACTAAAAGCAAATAAATAATAGATAATAAAATATAGACTAGCTTACATTCCTAATAACATTATTGGTTAATAATTTTCATAACATTAGATTTAAATTTGGATTTTGAGCATACAAAAATATCAATATTAACAAAACTACAATTATAAGATTCAACCATTCGACGTATAGGGCAGCGCAAACCAGAATTAGTACGGCAGGTGTTGACAGCAAATAGGGTACCTGCACGTGTACTACGTATATTAACGGTGCGTGGGACTACATAACATAGTTTGTTCGTGAGATCAATACAATCAAAATCACCGTGAACAATACCATACAGTACAGAAGCCTCTAGATACTTACGCCTAGATTCCAGGTTGACCTGCCTATATTTATTTAGTAATTGTGAGTACGACAAATACGTTTTATGGCATCTATAATGCATGGCTCGTAGAAACTTACGTTGAACTTTTTCAATCTCGTCTATGTATTTCTGGTAAAACGGGTTCCAGATAGGGACGGCATATTCTAATTGTGATCGTACAAGGGTCTTATATAGGTAAAGGTATGTGGAAACCCGCTTGAATTCAGTGGACGATCTCATAACGAAACCGTACATCTTAAATGCTTTATTTACAATTTTTTCTACATGTTGGTTTAGGGACAACTTATCATCAATCAACACACCAAGATCTTTAACATTAGATACTTTACTGAGCTCTGTGTTGTGCAATGAGTATTTAAAATTAATAACCATTTTATTCTTTGTGAAATTGATGCAATTGCACTTGGGGAGACTAAGGTGTAATTTATTGTTTAGGCAGTAGTCAGTGAGTCTATCCAGATCTTGTTGGAGTAGTCGACAATCCTCTACAGTTTGTATAGACCTATA
The DNA here is from genome assembly GCA_963082995.1 of Noctua comes. Lineage (NCBI taxonomy): Eukaryota > Metazoa > Arthropoda > Insecta > Lepidoptera > Noctuidae > Noctua > Noctua comes. The sequence goes on along the minus strand of OY720281.1, from coordinate 10,959,305 downwards.
AACTTTTAGGTCATCAGCGTATACAAGAAATTTTGTATTTTTAAAACATTTGTCTATGTCATTAATATATAGAGTAAACAATAGCGGTCCCAAGATTGAACCTTGTGGAACTCCCGAAGTTATATGCACGGCATCAGACTGATGACCACTCACGACAATCCTTTGTGTTCTATTTCTAATATAGGATGAGAACCAGCGAAGCAAATTTCCGCGTATACCATTAAACGCAATCTTATCCAGTAGGATTACATGATCGACCTTGTCAAAAGCTTTCTTGAAATCTGTGTAAACCGCATCAACTTGTAGTCGCCTGTCCATATTTTCAAAAAGATAATTGGAAAAAATTAATAAATTTGAAACAGTCGAACGTCGCTGAACAAACCCATGTTGCTCTGGGATTATGACGCTGTGTAAGATTGGATAGATTTCGTTGTGTACGAGTCTCTCAAAAAGTTTAGACAAGGTCGACAGAATCGAGATAGGCCGGTATTGCTCTACATCATGTTTTGAGCCATTCTTGTGTACAGGCGTGATGTTAGCTCGTTTCCATTCATCCGGGAAAACACCCTCGCTTAAACATTTATTTATTTATTATCACACAACACAGCTTCTTACTAAATTCTTCAAGTATTTATGTATTTATTTCTACACGGAACACGTGGAGCACGCGCGTATGCAATGTGACAACTGCAATCGATCGCTCTCGTTCTTACTGGTAAAAAAGCATAAAATGACATTTATTTCGTTTTTACTGTAGAGACATTAGCAAACCAAGTAGAAGTATTTTAACTAGTAAAATGGAATAAATAACTTTAATACGGTTTTGTTGTTTAAACTATAAGCTTTATAATAATAAATGCGTTTATGACCTTTTCTCAGAATAATTCTTACCATTTTACTATTTAAATTATGAAATGTAAAAAGCTTTAACCGTATTTATTGTTGTTTAACTGTACAAACTGAAACTCATTTAAAGCATAAGATTATTTATTATGTTATACTGGTATATTTTTTTCAAAATGTGAGAAGATATCATTTTTACAAATTCATTATCTCTGCAGCCATTGGACATTGCATTTATTCGGTTTTACCAGTAGATAGCGCGTAAAAAAATACATATAACTGCATTTTTAACTCGATATAGTAAAAAAATGCATTTATCTTGTTTTACCAGTAAGCAGACGATATAACTGTCATAGTTAAGTCACAATAGCAGCTTATGAGTTCTAAAATTTAATTAGATCGCCGGTAGAAACAAAAGTTGGTTACATTCGTCATCATCATCATCTGCCTAGCCTTTTCACAACTATATTGGGGTCGGCTTCCAGTCTAACCGGATGCAGCTGGATACCAGTATTTTACATGAACGACTGCCTATCAGACCTCCACAACCCAGTTAGTACTTGGTAATACGATACCACTTGGTAAGACTGGTTGTCAGACTTTTTGGGCCACTGACTGCCTAACGACTGTCAAAGATCTACAAATGACAGCCGGGACCAACGAATGTAACCAACCAAGTTGGTTGCATTCGTATTGTAGTATTAATTCTTATTCAAATTAATAGTTTTATCACCAAGGGTATTTATGTAGCAGTAAAATACTGAGTGTTTATGAAGAACTTATCATCAATATGTAAGATACATGCAGCAACTTCTATTGAACCAAAATGGTACTAATGAATAAAAATGTGCCCACAAGATAACTTTAAAATCGCGTGGCCAGCTTTTTTAAAAAGTTATAATAGGGAAAGGTACTCTAGATTAGTCTACATGACGCTGCTTTGAATTGTGTTAAGATTTTCCATGAATGAATGACCCTCGCCCGTGTCAGTTGCTTTAAGTTTAGTTTTTTAACCGATTTAACCAATGGAGGATACAATATATATAAATACTCGTCGAATTGATAACCCAATTCGACGAGTATTTATATATATTTTTATGTATGACGTATAAATGCATAACTTTTTACAGAGAAGTCCGATATGCATCATTCTTTTTTTTTTTGTTAAAAGCTTATATCTCAAAGTTGGTCCTATTTCAAATTGAAAAATCGTGTTTGGGCCCATTTCATGCATTTTGATGAGAACTTTAGACCTAGCTGGAGTATGACTGTCATCGAAGGTCTGACGATGGAGACGGAAGTCAGTTGCAAGAGGTCCTCAAGAGTTTACAGCAGCTTTATCGTGTCTCAGCTCATTTCATGCACCTTGATGAAAACTTTCGACCTAGCTGGAGTATGGCTGTCATCGCATCAACATCACGCTACAACCAATAGGAGGGGAGCAACAATGAAAAATGTTGCAAAAACATGGAAAAATTGTTCCTTTTGAGAGCTTCCGATGCGTGAGCTGCATAAATGGTTGAAGTTAATTGCAACATTCATGTATGTTGGAATCGTTCCTCTTAAAAAGTTCTAAAAAAAAGTCCACAATGGCATGTGTCTCTCTCTCTTTTGTGATGCAGACGAAGAAAGAACCCTCCCAGGGTTCAGCTAGTTATACTTAAAAAAAAGAAACAAATAAAAGTAAGGAAAGAGAAGAACCACTACCAAACATTTTGTCAACTTTATATACTAACCTTGCTCGGACTCTTGATTGGGCTGATGACCACTTTCCTAGGTGATATAAGAGGCCGCTGTTGAGGTGCAGGCATTGACATGCATTTCTTTGGAGACAGTAATTCATTTTGAATGAGTGCTTTCTTGCTTGGACTGTATAATAACAAAAAAACTAGATTAGAAAACAATAATAAACATTCAGATGTGATTCATAAGGAGCCACATTGTGTACTCTATTCCAAGTTTCTTGATCAGAAACTGTACCTGTAAACACCAATTTGTAGTGACACAAGGCTTTGCTTTTATAAAAATCGTAATTTTAAATAATCTATAAATGTTATGCTCAAGTCAGTTTTGGAAAACACAGTGAGATATCAAGTTGATGGTACTGTTCTACTTGATTTATAATAGCCGGGATAAAGCTAAACCAATAACCACAGGGAACACCCTGATGTTATCATCAGGTTGCTTGCAAAATTCCACAGCAGTCTGATGTTATGTACTTATTTCATGTACCAACACACATTTTGGATAATTCAACATTTGTGTTTAAAACCATTGCAAATTATTAATTATTTTTACCTACAGAGCTTACAATACTATTTATTATTATAGATCCCTTAAGGTAAGTATTCTAATGCTAACACATGTAAAGCTTAAAGTTCTTCACATACCTCACTGGTACTTCCACATCAATAGACTTAAATTCTCGGAGATTACGCTTCTCGCTGGTTTGTTTGAGTTCTTGTATGCCTTTGCTTAGCCGATCAGCAGTTGCTCTTAATTCCGCTAACCTCGAACTTCCAGCCAATTTCTTCCTAATGTCACCAAGACTCAATTCTTTGCGAGAAGTGATAATGACTTCAGCTTTGGAGGTCTGACCAACTTCTGTGATTTTGGGTGTGTTAGAGGCATTCACTTTCTTACCAAATGCTGCAGTGACTTTAGGCGGTATTTGTTTCGTCTCTTTAGATGACACGACATGATGAATATCAACATTTTTCAATCCTTGCTTTACAGTTTCACTTGATTTAACTGGGAGCTTGAATTCTCTTGTAACTTCGCACTCCTTGATTGAGGGAGCTGTACCAATGCACAAAATCTTCTTTTCTCGAGTCCGGTCGAAGTGAGGAACTTTATTTTTAGAAGTTATAATCTCCTCTGTAGCAGGCCTTTTTCTACTATTGAAGAACGAAGTGATAGATGTTTGTGACATGATTTAGCATACAATTAAACTTAAGAGAATGTTTAGAAAGACTGAATAAAACGGCACCAGGTTTTTCCCTCCAAAACGACCGTTAGCATTGGCACTTTGGCAAGCTAGATAATTAGTGCAGTGAGCAAAGTCGCGCGCGTCTTTCAAGTGTCAATGTCACTTGTCAAAGTGAAATTTATACAAAAACTGTCAGTTTTTGTACAAATGTACAAATCAAATAATCTCTCAAAACTGCATGGAATTATTACTTACTATTTGAGTACTTTATTGATATTTCACAAATGTTTCCCATTAGCGCTCCACTATCTTTGATCCTCAAATAATCCTCTTAGTTGTACTTGGGATCTATCGGCGCGTGGCGATTTTTTATTATTTATTATTAATTGGTTTGTTTGTAGTGTATTTACCAGCAAAATGTTGTTTTGTGTGGAGTACAGACGCCAGCACATCAAGATACTACAATCTGTCAAAGGAGATCATTTTTTTTTCGGCCTTTTCTGAAAGATGCCATCAAAAAAAAACATGGCACATATTGTTAGAATTAGCCATTTGGAGCAATAGTTATTATGGCACAAAAGTTGTAGGATCGCTCTGAACCAAGTTATACAGGTTCGATGATTCATCATTTTCATACATTTATTGATTTTTGAAAGTGCTGGGCAACATAAAATAATGATACATTTGCTAGAACTAATGATACGAAGCAATTATCACTGTGCAGCGACCACTCTGAAGTTGATAATATTTTATACCATCCCGTGTCGGATTTGATCACATGACCAGAAGTGGCGCAGAGGAACCTCATAGTCCCAGAGCGATTTATTGGCAACCGTGACAGTCCGATCGAAGAAAGAAAGGCGATCTCTATTCTCGACGGCACAACTTACATACATATATCTACTGAAGAGCACTAATTACTTTTTTCAGAGAATGTCTTACAGTAATCATAAGTTTAGAAACCTTTAAAAGCCCTTTTTAAATGTTTGTTGCAATGGTAGATGGACCATACGCTGCAACAACCTCCGATGCCCAGATTTTAAATGATGCAGTGAATGAAGGCGTATTTCACTGGTTTTACCGGTCTGGAGACATTTCCGTAATAGACCGTGGTACCCTCACACGATTTCGTTAATATAATTAATGAACGGATAAACATACCAAACCTTTTAACAGAACTTGTCATCACAAGTAATTATAAGAGGACCAGAACATAATTATACAGGTACTCCAACAAAAAACAATTTTTTATCTAAGTGTTTTCATTTTTACGAAATTATTATAATTCTAAATGTTCTTGCGACATTTTGCATAAAACCTTTACTCCCTATTCTAGGAACGGGACGTGTGAAGCGCTAGCGCGGCGTCTTGTTAATTCTATGCTGGGCAGCGCGCGTGTGAGGTTGTGTTCGTACGTCATGACACCTTGTGACCGCGCAAGAATGGTAGTCATTTCGCGTCCTAACGGTTACCGCACGCCAACTCCACAGTAGTCTGTGTGAATCTGGACGCAAACACCTGCCCTGACCTGCTATTACATGGGGCGTAACAATATCTCTAGTGAAATGTAGTGGTCGTTCGAAAATACACCTCTGCCTATCTCTTTGGGAAATGCAGGCGTGATGATGTTAAAAATAGACCAACGTATGAACGTAGGTAGACTTCATAACTCGATATAGTCTTATTTTAATAGATGATCGCCTACAATAATAATAAATGTGAATTTAAATAGGTACCATCTAAACCTAAGAAGAAAGGTCTAGAACAAAAAAAATTATCGCAAAGACGGGAAGAACAAGTACCTTTCGGTTATGTTAAAGGTCTATTTACACCCTTCATTAATCTTAGAATCATACTTATTACAAAACAGAAACATACATACTTTATTTAGTTACCTAATTTAATGTTTGTGTTCATTTAGGTATTGTGTATTGAAAATTTAAAATTAGCAACTTGTTCAATAATGTTTGCATGCTATTTTATGGCCAACTGTGTCATTCAATTATTATAATAGTTAAATCATCCACACATATTTTTTTTAATAATATAATACGAACAAACAAACAACACAACAATGACAACAAATAGATACAAGTGCATGGAGTTTTGTCCAATGCTCGATGAAGGAGCACTCCATGTCCATTCACCCAACAATGAGCTGCAGGAAGCTGTTGGGGCTGTCGTATGCGGCGCATCAGAGAAGCTATTCTTTTGCGATGTATCGCTTGAAAGCGATACACTTGAGCTTCTGCAAACGAACCTGATACGCTACAAAAGCGTGGCAACCCCATCAACATCCTGAGAGCGTTATTGTATTGAACACATTATTTTTACCGTCATTTGTAACACATTTACAGAAAATAATTTGCATTCACGCACCGCTGTACTAGAGTGAAAAAGTACGCCACAGATAATTAAGTACTTACTAGTCAGAAAATATCACTAAAACGACCCCTAAAAAAATTGTGCCTGTCACTGGAGTTTACCCCTAAATAAAACTTTTTCAATACGCTTTCTCGAAAACTGTTTTTTATCGCACTATGATTAGGTTCAAAATGCAATGTATTTCACACGTGTGGATTTTTAATATTTTTCCGCACTCGTGCGGAACAAAAAATTCTACAGATAACTATACTTATACTTTAGTCCAAATGGATTCAATTGACTATAGTCGGCAGTATTTGTTTTTTTTTTTTAAGTCTCGGCAAAGAGATATTGTGTCTGTATGGCGTAAATATGTGTTTATAAATAGACTATCATAGATAAACATGATTATTTAAAACAAATATTCACTTCTATGAACAAATTAACATGTATTTGTGTTATAAATTCAAAAATAATTGAATTTTCTATTTTTCATATTAGGCTATTTAGCGGCATCATACCTTTGCTTCTTCTTCAACCTGGCGAAAGCAAAGCGCGGAAAAAAGCTAATTAAATCATCATCATCATTTCAGCCGAAAGACGTCCACTGCTGGACATAGGCCTCCCACAAAAACAAAAATTAAAAAAAAAAAAAAAATAATAAAAAAAAAAATATATATATATGTAATTTAAATTAAATCATTATTTCCTAATATTTCCTGACAAATATACTGTTTCGTTCTAATATTTTATTTCTTCGAAAGTGTATTGAAAAACGTTTAACACGCGTGGGGATTTGTTAAAGCAGTTCTCGGCTCCATAACACCCTTGCCTGCAGCTCGGGTGTTAATTCCTCCTCGAAGCAATAACAAAGTTTCCCCACTTATCTATAAATCAATAAAACTTCACAAATTGATGTTTGATATTATACACGTATACTGAATATTATAGTGAAATTATAAAAACTGTGGCCACGCTGATTATGATAGTACCATGCTATTATGCTATAGCATACCACATTCCCACTAGGTGGACCGATGACCTTGTAAAGGTTGCAGGGATCCGCTGGATGCGAGACGCACGGGACCGGTCAATGTAGCGACACTTGGGGGAGGCCTATGTCCAGCAGTGGACGTCTTTCGGCTGAAATAATGATGATGATACCACATTCCACATATTTGGACAGAGAGAGAGTAAATAATAAATATGTCCAGCAGTGGACGCCTTTTGGCTGAAATGATGATGATGATGATGATAAATATTTTTTTATTTCTCTTCCACAAAGGCACCTTAACAATATGAAGACACTACATGTGATAAATCCTTTGTGCCCTGTCCCCCCTCCCAAAAAAAAAAGAATGTTTGAGCAATAAATCTTAAGTTAATGATAACAAGTTATTTTAACCTTTGGTAGAAAAACACATTACCTAAACAAAAATAAAGGGGGAAAATACTAAATTAAAATTATTATTTCCTTTTTTTATTTATATACAAATCAATTATATTTTTAAATATGCCTTACAAAAAAATCAATCAAAAAAATCAAAATATTTTATTTCACATAGGCCTCGATGGGCAATAAAAAATAACAATAAAACGTCGACAATAAGGTGCACGGTTCGGGTTGGTCGTTTCCTACGGAGAAGAACCGGCAAGAAACTCCATCGTTACTCTTTACAAAAAACATCAAACAAAAATTGTAGCCCACCAGTATCGGGAACAGGGTCCAAGCTACCAGCGGTCAAGGCTCCAGAGAGAGGAACCACCTAACAATACGAGCCGTGTCCATGAGTACCGCTTTTTGAATCAAGCCCTTGATCCAGCTGCCTAACGAGACCCTTCTCAGGTATTGGTCGAGGCTCTTAGCAATTAAGCCATGGGCTAATACAACTATCGGCGCAATGATTGAAATTAAAATTAAAATTATTATTGAGAATGTACTTTGTGAAGTATGTTATGTTAAGGTGTGGTGTGGTGTACTGTGCTGTGCTGTGGTGTGGTGTATTGTGGTGAAGGTAGGTTGAAAACACATTTATTTTAAAACAATCGAGAGAGTGTAGAAAGAGAGAGGGTAAAATGTGTACTTGGCGCTGAGGAGCGGAGAGCGCTATGAGATGCGCAAGTATGTTGCGCAGAGCAAGGCGTAACGACTTTATTTTTTGTTAACGATTGATTTTTACTACCCATCTATTTTTCACGCTATACATATTAATGAAACGATTCCAAAAATATGTCTTGGAACTACTAAGTACTAGGTACATTAAATAATCTGCGTAATTAAAATTGTTTTATATAGACATTATAATTCGTGAAATTATTGTCAACAAATTAACAATAATAAATAATTTCACTTTCCAATTCCAATTTAATTCCAATTTCTATTTATAAAAATATTCAGTTTTAAAACGATTAAAAAAGAAGGTTATTATATTACTGGGTACAGTCACGAGCCACAATTAATTACCTACACTCTTTTTATTTCCATCTACTTAATGATTTCAATTTTATTGCATGTAGTTACGAACAAAGATTTTGAAACCAATCAACTATTGTTATGAAATTGGTCTTATCTCAAAGTTGCAATAGTTATCATACAAGAAAATCACTTTTATTAAAGGAAGTGTATAAGTGTATATTGCTGCTCGTAAGTTGCGAGTGAAATGCTAGTACAGTCGTACTAGCATTTCACTCGCAACTTTCATATTATACTGCAATAATTGAACGAAAAGTATTTCTGTCATTTTAATAAACAAACTATGATTTAATATCCTTATTTTCGCTCTTTGCCTTTGCAGCAGGAGAAGCAAAGGTATGAAGCCGCAAAACAGCCTTATATTAAAATATAAAATTCCAGTAGTTTTGAATTTAGAACACAAATAAATGTTAATTTGTTGATAAAAGCAAAATAACGTTATAAATAATAATATGACAGAAAAATATTCTAGACGCAAACGCATACCTACGATTACGGCAATATGCACAAGCCGTAAGTGTAAACCATGATGCAAACATTTTAATCGTTGGCTCTGTGTCTATTACAGATATTAAGAGCAAGTACCCACTACGCGTTTGGAAGCGCGCGCTTTGATAACGCGCGATTTTAAGGTGAAAGCGTCAGGGTAACCCGCGAAATTCAAATTTTCTTACGATTTTTGTAATTTCCAGATCAGTGTCTGGTTGTATGTTGATTAAAATCATCAATACAACCCTCTAAGTTTATTTAATCCTATTCGCGTAGGTACACGTACGCCAAAAAGACGCATATCTCTTTGCCGGCATTTAAAAAAAAAACAACACTGCCGACTATAGTCAATTGAACCGATTTGGATATTATGCGCTGTCATACCGTTCATCCGACTGCGATAACATGTATTTATAAAAAAAAACTCGTGAAAAAGTTAGATCTTTGACCCCCGATATCTCCGTAACTAGAAGGTTCCCAGATATGGTCTGAAACAAAAAAATGATCGCAATGACGGGGGGAACAAGTGCCTTTCGGCTTCGTTAAGGGTCTTGTTACACCCTATACACCTATATGACAGTAAGTTGTAAAAAGACGAATCTTTTTCTCCCATTAATTGCGATCATTGTTTTGTACTGTAGGTACCTTACCTGAGAACCTTCTGATTACAGAGATACTGTAGGTCAAAGACCCGGGTTTTTTTTACGCTTACGAGTTTTTTTTTAAATTGTAATACTTAACTTTAAATACCGCCATGTCCCTTGTATGGTTGCTGTTTTAATGCTTTGTGTGCAAAAGTCGTTTTGCACATCAAAAGTCAAAAGTCGTTCCCCAGCAATAATTTGAGCGTTACGCCGAACGCCTAATGTGTACTAGCTCTAAATGTAATAAGATTATTTGACGTTTTGCTGTTGAAAAACATGTTGACTTCAATTTAATTTATTGTTACATAAATTGCTCATGTTCTCTCGTTGTTTTGAAGAAGAATAAAATGTCTAAAGATAAAAAAATAGAAAAAGGAAAAAAAAGTGTAATTTTACCGAGCGGAACTGTACTTGCAGACATTGAAGGCGAAGAAGAAACAGAAATCACTGCACAAATATCAGTGCCAGCAGAAGGAGGTTGGGGTTGGGTAGTAGTTCTATCAAGCTTTCTGATTATTTTCGTATTAGACGGTGTTTTCTTCACGTTTGGCAGTATCTTCAATGATATGGCAGCAGATCTTGGAATTACGACATCTCTGGTGACACTTGCCAATTCTGTAGCTGTCGCAGTGTACTTTATGGCAGGTCCTTTGGTGTCTGCGCTTATTAACAGATATGGATTTCGACTTATTTCTATGAGTGGTGCAGTGGTATCTTCTATGTCTTTCTTGTGCACATACTTCGCCACAGATTTTTGGGCAATTATTTTATTTTATGGCTTTGGTGGTGGATTTGGTGCCTGCCTCGCAAGTATGGCTTCTGCATTAGTAGTGGGCTTTTATTTTGAAAAACTTCGATCTTTGGCAATGTCCATAGCAAGTGTTGGTTCTAGTGTTGGTATCATGATTATGTTTACCGTAAATTCATATATAGCCAAATTAGCTGGCTGGCGTGTTGTTATGCTGCTGCATTCTGGATTATTGGGAACTATTTATTTTTATTCTTTGACGTTTCGACCACTGCTCTCTTTAACTGTGACAACGACAGTTGAAACAGCTACGGTTGTAGAAGAAACTAAAACAGTAACTTATTTACCAAGTTTAGCTGCTATTCCATCCCGCTTGAAAGCAGATGGCCAACCTAGAAAAGAAGGCCGAAAGGCAACTGCTGCAGAACGACTATTTACTGCAGTATCTAATTCAAACTTTCCAACTGCAGCCACAGTGATGGAAAGTGCAGTGCCGACACCGACTAAGGCAGGTCCGACACCGACTAAGGCAGGTCCATCCACAGCAGCAACATCAAGGTTTACATTAACAGTTAAAGGTCCTCAAGGTGGAGTTAGTCGTAGACAGTTACAGGAAGTCAAGTCCAAAGTAATATCCAAATCCAGAGCAAGTTTGCCAGTTAAAGATGAAAATATTGAGAAACGCATAGAAATAAAAATTGATGTTGTTGAAGAACCTGTGAAGCTAAAATGGTGGCAAAAGTTGTGTCGTTGGGAGGAACATGTATCCGAATCTCGACCGATGTATCGAGATGATGCTTTCTATGAAGGCAAGCTAGAGAACTTACCAGCCTACACAAAAAGTAGAATGGAAACGGCTCCGGAAGATAGAACTGGCCTTGAATATCAACTGGCTGTTTCACGTGCCGTAACAGCCGCGGAGTTAACTGAAAAAAGGGGTGTTTTCACAACTGCAGCTAGAAGGACTCTTGCTACTATGATGGACCCAAAATTACTGAAAAGCCTTTCATTTATATTGTTATGTACCAGTGGTTTCTTCACCTATTTAGGGTATTTAGTGCCATATGTCTTTCTACCAGATAAGAATAAGAACGGAGGCATTTCTCCCCAACATTGTAGTCTATTTGTAAGTGTCATTGGTTTCTCAAATGCGATTGGCCGCCTGTGTATAGGTTCATTGGCTATGGTAGTTAATCCTGTAACTTTGTATCTAACTACGTGTTTAATAACTGGAGTAATGATAATGGCATTTAATTTATCATTTAACTTATATTATCAGTATGTAATATGCTTTCTTTTTGGATTTCACGTTGCTAGTTTAAGTTGCGTACGAAGTATTCTAATAGTACACTTGTATGGATTAGAAAAGTTAACCAACGCCACTGGTATGATGTTAATGTTTCAAGGTTTAGGAAGTTTATTAAGTACACCCATAGCCGGAGTTCTTGAAAATAACTTTGGATACACAGTTTCTTTTTATGTGGCCGGGATATTTGTTTTCATTAGTGGTATTGTTTTAATACCGGTTGAAAGATTAAATAAAAAGGAGCAAGATGAAGCGAATCGAATCGCGCAGGCTGAGGCGAAGAAAGATGCACTACCTGATCAGCCTAGGATTGCAGGTCCGAATATCATATAAAAGTCAGAGTCAAAGAATGAAAACAAAAATCGTGTTTTTCTTAGAATGGGCAGAGTAGTCGAGTGCAATTAAACAAAAAGGTGGAACGAATAGTGGTCGGATATTTTTATTGAGTTTCTCGAACTCAATTAATAGAATCAAATATGTAGGTAGTTACAGAATAACTATTTCATGAAATAATCATTCAAAGGCGTTAAATGAACTTGGAGGGTTGTATTGATAATTTTAATGATTACAATTCTGTAACTACGTACGTGTTACTTGCGCGACTCATTTTTCATCAACATACAACCTGACACTGACCTGCAAATTGCAAAAAACGTAACAAAATTTGAATTTCGCGGGCTACCCTGGCGCTTCCACCTAAAAAAAGTCACGAAAAATGTTTTTTTTTAACTCTATAAAAAAAGTATAACCTTCGTTTCACCTTTTTGGGTATTTTTTGGCTAATTGCACTCGGGTATAGGAATTTCCTTTAATATATATGTCAAAAATCCAGGTTCAATATAAATTAAGCGTCATCGGTAGGTTGTTGTACAAGTGCACATTATTTTTTGACTATTATATGCGTTGGATCCCTCTATTATAAGAACTTGCATGGAGGTAGGCAGGAAGCGTCAGGGTAGCCTACGATATTCAAATTTTGTTACAATTTTTGGCACGTTGGCGCTTAAATGACATTGATGGAATTGCAATGCTGGTAAACATCTGAGATTATCTCTGTGGAAATCTGTGGTGGAAATTGTATTGACAAGAACAAACTGTCGGCATTACTTCCGACATTTCCGGTTCGTAGTTGCTACTAAAGGTGGTGTCAAACCGAGCGGACTGGACTGCGGACATCGGACTTAGGCGCGCTACGCGGCTACGACTACGACTTGTCGCATGACCAGCCGCATTCTTGAACAAAAGTTTTCGGACGCCCGATCGGGTCGTCCAGTCAAACTTTCTTCCTGATTCCTACCAAAAGTCACTTCTGCGGCCAAAAGTTGCGGAGCTAATGACATTATTTTTATAATGCGTTTTTGGTTTATAACTTTCTCTGTCGGAGTTCTGCGGTGCGGCCAAAAGTCGTGGTCGTGGCAGTTAGTGCACTAGGTCCCTTACTTAATGTAATATCCTAATATCTGCCAAGGACCGGTAGCTCCGACGCCAGGCCATTGTCCGATCCGCTCAGTCGCACAGTCGCACCGTCAGGCCACTCGCCCAAAGAAGCATTCTGCAATAAATTACCCTATTTAATGACTTTTTGACAAGTGCTAACTAGATGTCAAAGTTTTCTGGCTTGCTCGTGTACTCGTTTGTCACAGCAACAATAGCTATCATAGAGAGTGCTTGTTCAGCGAATCTTGATTGGCGGGTAGAACACCCGCTAAGACTCTCGCCAGGAAGATATAGCTACGAGCTGGGTATGGGATAAATTAACCATCACCAGTAAGACCAAATATTTTAATTTTTCACAAAACACTTTTCACTCACGCACAAAACCACTGAACACAGGGTCCTAGCGCACTACGCGGCCACGACCACTACTTTTAACCTCAGAAACTCCGACCCAGAAAGTTATAAACCAAGAACACAATAAAAAATATTGTCATTAGTTAAAATTACAGCCAAAGTAAAGCAAGGAGTGAATTTTCAAAAATATTAAAAAAAGTAGTAAAAACGGTTCCGTTTGTGGTATGTGATAGCTGAATGTGTCGACCCCTTAGCGTTGGACCACTATTTAAGCAACACCATGTATATCGCATTTCGGTTCGCCTGACTCCTCCCGCAGCCTCGACGGCTATTAATATGCCGACCGAACATAGTCGACCATTCTCGAATCTTCTACACAGTTCCATAACGGAATATTTTAGACTCGTACGTAGGGTAATCTAGATTGTTGTCGTAAAGTAGCTGGCGTAACAGTACATAACAGCGACTAATCGCCGCCGGTCACCGTCGCGCACTCGCTGCCCATTCCTCATCCCGATTTTGCCATTTGCGGCCAATGCTCGCCGATGACCGACGATGGTCGGTAGACATATCAAAGAAAATGATTGGTGCAATCCGTAAACACTGATCACACGTGCTGGAGCTGGTACTGGAGCCATAAGGCCCGGACTCCACCAAAGCGGAGACGAGAGGAAAGGAAATGTGTTGTAAACCACCAATTGAATTTCGTTATTTACTCTTCTCGTCTCTGCTTAGCTAAATCGAGCGACCGATCAATCACCTTTTGAAACCCTTCATTTTGACACCCCACTCGATGATATTGGAAGAAGAAAAAATTTCGAACTTCACGATATGGTACCCGAAATCCGCTATTTTTCTTTGTCTTTTTTTATTTCAATGTAGCCAGCTGGTGACACTCGCGCTACCAAGATGAATCTGACGACGTATAACTTATCCAAATCCGTTCATCCGTTTAGGATTTAGGAAGGAACGTAGAAACGGACATACATACATACAGGTCAAACACATAACCCTCCTTTTGGACTTAGCGCAGTCGGGTAAAAACGAACAGAACATAACGTTGACATATAAAACTGGCTGCTCAGAAAACTGTTTCTCTAAAAAACGCTTTAACAATAAATAACCCCCGTGTCAAATTTTGTTCGGTGATTCGGTTCTTGTTGTGTCCATAGCTTATTCATCTATGATTATGCTACATACTTATATTCTTCTATGGTTAAAAGGCAAGCTAGGGGGTGCAACCCCCTGGTGGCTAGACATTTATAGAGAAACTAATTTTGTTGTTAGTTTACTTATTTTAGGTTATTTAATAGTTTTTTATTAATTATGTATTTAGTTAGTTTAATGCCTAATAAACATTTCCATCCCGAAACTAATCTATCTAAGTTGAGATTATTCAATGTTCAAGCATTCTCATAATCTATAAAACTTTGTCTGCATTCATCGACAAAAAACATTTCCTGTTTCCGTATGCATGGTTTAAAAAAAACCAATGCCCTAGGTGTATATTATACTTTTCTTTATAAATCGACACAATAATAATTACTCGAATGGGGATTTTTGGTTTTCCCTAATAAAACAATAAAGAAATCTGAAAATAATCATACCCCGCATTAAGCTCTAGTTTGATTTTGGGAGATCGACTAGTTTGTTGAATAAAATAAATAAAATAACCCGAATCCAAAGATTTATTGTCGTTGGATTAAGTAATTTTTTTACTAGCAACATTTTGAGTTCATGTTCGAGCGCATTTTGTTCTGCGACCGGCCGCCATACTCAAACAAAAAGATTTGAGATGAAAAGATAAATTTATAGATATATTGGCGTTGTTGAAAGTGTTTAATTTACTAAATGAGTTCTAAATCAGATGTAAATAGAAGAGTGCTCGCCATTCAGGCGAAGAAGAAGCGGCATAAACTCGGTAAAAAGAAAAATCGCGAGGAGGACCACGGGGCTGGTGTACAAGGAAACGGTCTGCGCAACCAGAATCAGAATCGTTTAGAACCCACACATAGTTCTTCCAATGAAACAATCGAGGAGGATGAAGACGAACAATATGCGAGCGACGACGAAGAACAGGAGGATAGTGCCGACTATTGTAAGGGTGGTTACCATCCTGTCAAAATTGGAGACTTATTCCTGAATCGGTACCACGTCACTAGAAAACTGGGATGGGGTCATTTTTCCACCGTGTGGTTATGTTGGGATCTTGTTGACAAGCGTTTCGTTGCATTAAAAGTCGTTAAATCGGCGCCTCATTTCACGGAGACAGCTTTAGACGAAATTAAGATACTGAAAGCAGTTCGTGACAGCGATCCAGCGGATCCCAAGAGGAATAAGACCGTTCAGTTGCTTAATGACTTTAAAATAACTGGTGTGAATGGAACCCATGTATGTATGGTGTTTGAAGTTCTGGGTCACCACTTACTGAAGTTGATACTCAAGTCTAATTATAGAGGTATACCACGGGAAAATGTGAAAACAATCATATGTCAAGTACTTGAAGGCTTGGATTACCTCCATACTAAATGTAAGATTATTCATACAGATATTAAGCCTGAGAATGTATTGGTTTGTGTGGATGAATCTTACATCCGCAAGTTAGCAGCTGAGGCTACTGAATTACATTCCTTAGGCTTGCGACTGCCTCATTCTTTGATTAGTACTGCACCAAAGGAATTTCAAGAACAAGTAGTCACTGCTAAAATGAGTAGAAATAAAAAGAAAAAATTAAAGAAGAAAGCAAAGCGTCAGTCTATGTTACTTAAAAAGCAAATGGAACAAATAGAAGAAATGGAAGAACAGAAAAAAGTTGTCAATAACAGTGAGTCAGCTCCCATGTCGCAAGACAATGATGACTCGCCTCCAACACCTGAGGAGGCAAGTGTGATTGAGACTACCCGCTCTGACAATGAAAGCAATGTCAATGGTTGCAATGATGACAGAGATGATAGAGCTGACGAGGAAGCTTTTGATACCGATGCTGATGCAGTGCAGGTAAGATCTAAGCAATATGGCTGTGGAGATGATGCAGGCACCCCTATGTCTGAAGGGGAAATGACTGATACTCCACCTTCTTTCAACTCTCAGTCAACTAAAGGTAAATCTCTTGATAAGAAATTTGATCCAGCTTTTGATATCTGTGACTTAGAAGTGAAGATTGCAGATCTAGGTAATGCATGTTGGGTGCACCGACATTTTACTGAAGATATACAAACTAGACAGTACAGGTCTCTAGAAGTGTTGCTGAGTGCTGGCTATGGCACTTCAGCTGACATATGGAGCACTGCATGTATGGCTTTTGAGTTGGCCACAGGGGATTATTTATTTGAGCCTCATTCAGGTGACGGCTACAGCCGTGATGAAGATCACCTTGCCCACATTATAGAACTTCTAGGTGATATTCCAAAAAGAATTGCAGCCTCAGGAAAATATTCAAAAGTATTCTTTAATAAAAAGGGTGAGTTGAGGAACATAACTGGCTTGAAACCATGGGGCTTAGTATCCGTGCTAACTGAGAAGTATGAGTGGAGTCAGAAGGATGCAGAAGATTTTGCTGATTTTTTAAAGCCAATGCTCGACTTTGATCCAAATCGGCGTGCCACTGCCTATGAGTGCCTTCAGCACCCATGGTTAAAACTGCTTGAACCTGAACAAAACGAGTCTGACAAATAATATTATATTGCTCTCTGAAATGAATGATCATACATTCATGAAATCAGTAGTGTCAACAAACAAAGTATTTCAGTCTTATACATTTTTAATAAAGTTTATTTATGGATTTCTTTGTGAATAATTTACTTTGTATCTAGATTGTTTTGTTAGCAATCCCGAATTGTTTGAAGATAGAAATTGTGTATGACTACTTAATTGGAGACATGTTGCTGAACTTCATAAACACAACCTGCAAAGGAACTGCAGCAAAGTATATAATACATCAGCTGCTCAGCATAAAGTTATTATTTGGACATAATGTATAGCAATTGGCATTATATTAAACACCTCAAATTACGCAAACTGTACAGATAACTTTAGGAAAAATTGTGATGTATGACATGTAGACAATATAGGTTTTGTCACATTAATCTTTTAGAAATTTAGTTGACATAATGACATAGCTCTGCACTAAATACAACATCCTAGAAGGTGAGGAACCTAATGTAAAGGAGTTGTCATGCATGCATATAGTAGCCATTCAGGAAGTAGAATGTTCACATAGTTTAAGTTTGTGTTTTATCACTATCACAATAAAAATCTCATTATGTAAACTTAGGAGTAAGACAGTATTTGTAATGCCACACCTCCGAGACTGCCTTTTTATATTTCGATGAGTCATCAAAATCTAACAATGGCTGGAATTAAGCTATTCGGAGACGGTATAAGACAGTGTCCTCTAAACCAGCTGATAGTAATAATATTATTTATCATAGATCCCAATTTACATGACCATAATTTGTATTAATTATATCTGCAAAAATTTACATGAATAAAATGTCCAAACGAGCTTGTTACTATGTTTAATTTTTGTTTTTATTTTTGTTAAATTTCTTCTCTTCCTACAATCCTCTATAGCTATATAAAGGAAACTTGGAAATGAATGATTTTTCGCATCAGGAATATTTGTTTAAATTTATTTGTGGAATGTTTACATGATATAAGTAGGTACCCCAATGTAGTAGAGGAGAGGCCGGAAATATTATTGTAAGGATTGCTGGCGGCTCCCGCAAAACTCATTGTGTCTAGAGGCGCAGTATTGTGACGCGAGAGTGAGATACCCGTTACGGTAACGCGCAGTGCGCACGCACTCTAATGCTATAGGTATAATAACAGGTATGTAGATATGTACATTGCACAGTGTTTTATGAAGCCCTTTTTTCGGACATCGCATTTTTATTAAAGAGGCTAATAGATAAAATCATTTTAAAGCAAAATTTCGAATCCCCATTAAGCTATCAAGTCTAGTTTCTGAGATATAAATTTTTGAAAATCATCATATTTTAAGCCGGATACTTAGAAAAACAATTATTTCTCATAAACCAAGTATGATAAGCAATAATGATGTTAATAGCATCGATAGCGCCTCTTATGCTGCATATTTTAAAACAAAAATGAACATCGTAACTTGGCTAGATCCAAGATTATATGAGATTTTTGGTTTTTAGTTTTTCTTAATTTTCGCGAGGATTGTGCCGTATTGGGAAAAGTTATTTATACCAAAATTATTCTTATTACTTCCCCAATAAACCACTTAAATTTCACATCCCAATTCCATGGAATCTAGAAGTTATTCAAAATTTTCTTTTTTTGTTAGGGTTGTCACAGTTATTACCCGGATATTAATAACTCAATTTTTATTCGAGATCGATTATTAAAACCTATTTTTATAGCCCTAAGGCATCTAAGCGTACGGAAGAACGCAAATCGAGTTAGTGGGAGTTTCAGCCAGAAAACTGTTACCGCCTTCTCCGCGTGGAGGTACTCCCAGCTTATGTTATTACTATTGCGAGCGTGACTTTTGCGTATCATCACTCATGAAGTACGTAGGTACTTCAAACCAGGGTTTAAATCAAAATAGTTTAGCTGGATTCAGAATCCTACGTCAAAAGTCAAAATCTTTGCCAATTCAATTAACTTGGAATGCAAATAATATTTTTATCATTACCAGATAAGCCAAACTAGTTTATTTATATATCAACGAAAATGCTACCAGATTAGTTTTTTTTTTGACAAAACAAATCAGATCCGGATATAATTTTCTTTTCTGAGAGCATGACAACCCTGACGACATAAAATCCGGACCAAACTTAAAAAGGTTGTAGTTTCTAGATTCCACGGAATTGGGATGTGAAATTTAAGTGGTGTATTGGGGAAGTAAAGAGAACAATGTTGGCGTAAATAACTTTTCCCAATACGGCAGAATCCTCGCGAAAATTAAGAAAAACTAAAAACTAAAAATCTCGTATAAATTTGGATCTAGACAGGTTATGATGTTCATTTGTGTTTTGAAATATGCAGCACAAGAGGCGCTATCGATGCTTCTAACATCATTATTGCATATTATACTTGGTTTATGAGAAATGATTTTTTTTCTAAATATCCGACTTAAAATATGATGATTTTCAAAAAAATATATCTCAGAAACTAGACTTGATAGCTTAATGGGGATTCGAAATTTTGCTTTAAAGTGATTATATCTATTAACCACTTTAATAAAAATGCGATGTCCGAAAAAAGAGCTTCATAAAACACTGTGCATTGTGTTGAATAAACAATGTTATCCACTCCTTTATTTGCCACAAGCTAGACCTAGATACGTCTTGGTCTATGTGTGCAGGTCCGTTGTAGTGCGAATATGCCATACATACAGGTATCATCCAGACCATGACTGTATGACAATGCTGTTATACATAAAACAATGTGTGTCCTAACTATCAAATAATAACCCTAAATAAATAAATTAATTAATTAATTCATGGTTTAATGAAAACGCAAGCTTTCCATTCAACTATTGGGTTTTAATAGAAAGCTTGCGTTTTAACAGGTACTATTAACTTAAAAATATTGTAATACCTACCTTTTACCTAAAGGTAGTTAATTGAACATTATAACTAACAACAAAAAATAACAATACTAACTAGATGTGAAATTCTAGAGCAAACATCGGTTAGCGGTCGGTTAGGGATCTAAGTTCCTAATATCTACGGCGTCATTAACTAAGCATAAAATAATAACTGAAAAGCTCTAAGGGGTCATTGTACACTAGGCGGCACATCAAGCTATACATTTCCAGTATAACATGGCCTCGCTTTGTATAGATTTCCCGTACAATGAGAGATCCGCATAAACTGGTTTACGCTTGATTGGCCGTCGTACACGGCCACGGCAGCACATGAAGCTGTACATTTCCAGTATACCTTTGATTCGTTTTGTATAGGTTTGCGATAAATACCCCCAACCCCCCCCCCCCCCCCCCTTAAATATCAAATCCGTGGCCCAAGTTAGTTTTTGTAATTTGCAAAAACATTTATGGAACAGCAGATTTTTTTAATATTAGGTAGTGAAGAAAAATTGCTATGTGGCCCGGCTCCAAATAATATACTGAATTCTTGGTAACCTTTTTCGCATCGGTGTCCCCTTCCACCCCGTATATTTGAATCGTATTTTGTTAACAATTTCAAGGGTTTTAATTTTTTTTGCACGGAACTGCAGTCCTTTTTCCCAAGTTAGGTACTCCTTAAAACATCAACCCGTCAAAATCGGTTCAGCCGTTTCGGAGATTAGCCGGAACAAACAGACAAAAATTAAAAAAAAAAACACCTAGGTATATTATACTTTTGCATTCAATAAAAGTTGTTTTTTGAATTGAAAGCAGATACTCCAATTTTATTTATTTGTATAGATTATTTTGAAAGTACAATGGGGTGTCATATTTATAGCCAAGTAAATGAAAATCCAGCGTAGCCCAAAGAATTGCCAAACTTAAGTGGCAGTGGGCAGGGCACATTGCTCGCAGAACGGATGGCCGATGGGGCCGAAAAGTTCTGGAATGGCGACCACGAACCGGAAGATGTTGCGTTGGAAGGCCTCCCACTAGATGGACCGATGACCTGGTTGCGGGAATCCGCTGGATGCGAGTCGCACGGGACCGGTCAATGTGGAGACACTTGGGGGAGGCCTATGTCCAGAAGTGGACGTCTTTCGGCTGAAATGATGATGATGAAAAATGAAAGTAACTTAACTCCCCAGATTAAAATGTTGTGTGATGCAAATATCGAGAATGGCAAGGGTTAAACCACTATCCGCACGGAATTGCATTTTTTCATGCTCCTTATTCCTTTCTGTCGCTCATAACCATCATAAGCTAGTTCAAAGTAGGTACTAGGTATTTGTACTAGGTGGTAAGTCGCTGAGTATGTTTTTTCGTTAATACTGGTTATTTCATCTGATTTTAATTTTTTTAACCAGACTTGGAACTAATTCTTTTTGCTGATGTAAGTGGACGTCCCACTTGCTGGAGTATCCGAAGTTTAAGGTCTTCTAAAGAGCTTTCACTTCGGCGAAGTGACCCAACACCCGCTCTTTAGAAGACCTTAAAGACGCCACAGACGCCTCGATTAACGAGGCCACGTACTGGGCCCAAGACATATAATCAAGTCGTACCATCGACACAAAAGAAGAAGTGGACTTTGCGTGATAAAAAAAAAACATCATCAGTTCTCTCTGCATCGAGTAGGTATAATTTGGTTTTTAATTAAAACGATATGAGGGAAATATCATAATAATAACTGTGCAGTTTGAAATCATACAGTAAGGTCCCGCGTAATGTTTTTTTTTTTATTACAGATCGGAATTTCGAAAGAATAATAAATATTTCTAATGTAGGTTATTAGTAAAAAAAATGTGGAAAATGTAACACCTGTGTACAAAAATTCCTATTCAAAACATGATGACAACGAGGTGCACAAAAAAATCGCTATTCAAAACATGATGCTTAACAATATAATTGAATAAGTACTTTATTAAAAATTTATAATCATAAACATGATTATAATTTTTTGAAAAAAAAAGAAGCTAAATAAGCTATACCTAATCATATTCTATAACCTATCAAAAATACTTTCAATTTCTATAGACGCGTTATTGCACCTTTGAAAAAATCGCTGTCACTACGAGTTTTCCGTACACAGCCACAGTGCCGGGCAGCCCCTCTATACTTACTCAGGGGGGGCACACTTAGCAATTTACGTAGACGACAGCGACATCTGGAGTTTGGTGGGATAAAAAACTTGGCAGCCATCTTGTCTTGTTTGTCAAATTGTCAAACAACTGTCATACTCGCCCATTACTCGCAATACTCGCCATTCGGCAATGTCATTGTCGATCAACTCCGGGTTTCCCGAAGTTGATGCGCTTTCCGAGTTTAACTCAGCTAATTCTGTTAAAATTGTTACATATTACTGTTATTTTTTTGTTAAGTTTTTTATTTCATAATATTGCTAACACTTTGTTTTTCGTTGGGAATTTTTGTTATCATGAGTGAACTCCAAACAAATAGCAGCTCAAATATATTATACCTATAGGTAGGTGGGTAGCTTTAGTTCACTTACCAAACTCAAGGTGACAGCACTTTCCATACATGCAAATTTTACCACAGAGTTGTTACTCTTTCTCTCTATACTTACTTTACTCTTTGTACTTACTTTACTCCGCAGAGTAAAGTAATATAACGGGTATTACTCTTTGCGGGCAGCAACCATTAAGGCAGCAACTGACAGTTCTCCGTTAATGTGGACCATACAATTTCTAATCTATGGCACACCCCAAATGCGCCAAACCTTACCATAAACCTATCTAAGCTGGTGGCTAAAACTGAAACTAACAAAATCACTATGAAGAATGACAGGTCTAACTCATTTTGCTCACCATTGGTAGATATGTAATGATTAAGTATTAAGTTCAAAAGAAAACACTAGAGACTGCGTAATCTGTGACAAATTACGGGTTCGTCTGCCTCTAAAATTGCGGCACTGCGGCGCCGACGGTGTAAGCCACTAGCTGATATGAACGGATATTTCAGAACAGTAAAATTTTGTCAATTGAGAAAGACGCAGTTATAGAAATTAATAGACATACGGCATACCAACCGATATAAACTTAAGACGTAGCAGACGCATGCGTTACGTCTCTGTAGAACCGGCGTCAAATTTCTTAGAATACCAGCGTATTACTGTGCCACTGCTAGCTAAAGGCCTCTTCTCATATAGAAAAGGCACGAGCATTGAACACCACGTTTGTTCAATGCGGGTTGGTGAATTCAGACTTATATCTATTAATTACCGCCCCGGCTTCGCACGGGTGCAATATATATAAACCTTTCTCTTGAATCACTCTATCTATTTCTAAAAGCGCCAATAAGTTCATTGCGTAGTTTAAAAGCTCGAGCGTACAGACAGCGCGAGAGACTTTGACTTCTTTTATACTATGTAAAGAAAGATAAGTCCAGGTTTCCTCACGACACCACGTTTTCCTCCACCGATGTCAGTGATGTCCAAGATAAACTCAGAAATAATGGTCACATTGGTACTTGCCAGGATTTGAACCCATAACCTTGTGCATGAGAGGCGAGGCGGTAACTTCCTCGCCTCTCGCATGATAGATTAGTTAAATGTAAACATCTTAAGCTTTAGTTTGCACTTGATTGTGGGCTGGTAGCGTAGAAAAGAAATAAAAGGCGTTCTTGTGCACATCTTTTCAAAGCCTACTTTGACCTCGATCAGGTTCTGTCACTTTGGTAAATTAAATATCAACCCATATGGTACTTTCTAATTCCACGGTTCACCACACCAATTTCACAATCGCTTCTCTAAACGAAACTAGATGGCGCTGATTTAAAATGTTGCGTAATTAATCAATTTCGGAATTATACTTGTTTTGAGCCGTAGCTTTATTTCACTATTAACTATATACTGGTTGTTGTAATCTTGTATCTAATTTAGTCGGTTAATACTTATCACATCGTACCGTGACAGCCGTGATTGGACCAAGTTTGTTAGCGACGTGTTAGCGACAACCGAATTTTATTTCTGTCTCGTTTACTCGTACACCAAAGCTAATAAGTGTGTCTTTCTCTGATTGTTATTTAATTACTATTATCATTGCATAATACACAGTCTACGTTTTAAGCAGAAGCGATTTAGGACTCCATTTTTTAAAAGTGATTTAGGATTTGCAGTACAGAGGACAGTTGCTTGACTAAGCTGATAATTTGGTAACTTAATTTGTTCCGTTACCGATTACATATTGAAGAAAATAGTAATTATGGTCGATGCAGTTTGTTTCCGTAACTACTGACGAATCATAACTACATGATGCGAGTATTTACTACATCGAATTACAACAGGTAGGTACAGGTAGCACTGGTAGCAGTACTTAATCCAGTAGGTACCATCTTAAAATACCAACGAAGTTGCGATTGACGGGACAACGCAAAACTAAATCATTATCTACTTGCAATAGATAACTGGCTGATAACGGTGCAAGCGTAGTGTGTCCAAGTGGACAATATGTAAACAAAAGAAGAGTTCTTATCAAATTAAAACAAAGCTCGACAACGCTGCTGTGATTGCTATGTTAAAATAATATCGTAATGCAAACTAGCCGATTCCGAGTTCGGACGCTGTTGTTGTCGCCGCAAGTTTCACAGGGTCAGGAAATTGACAGTGTTTGGCGGCTAAAACTAAATAGACATTACGACGCATGCGCAGCAATGGCGGGCGACCTTCCCGCGTCCTTACCGCCAGTCGACGGCTCACGCCGCGCGGCCACACATGTAAACACCGGGTAACAATAATAAACCGATCCACTTTCACTTTCATCCGAGTCATCGCGATCCTCTCCCGTCACAACTAAGTATACCTACCCAGACTGAACGTGAAGTGATATGGTGATGTGACCTCGGGTTTACTGAATAGTGGCATTATTACAACGCTGCCGGCGTGAAATCAGGTTGGTTAAATGTTGATAAATATATGGCACGCATTAAAAATCCTGTTAGGGCAATATTATCTACTGATACTAAGAGTGTCGTTCATTCATTGTTGACTAATCAAGATGAGATAATGTATTAGTCGGAAACCGTCGACGAAAATGATAGTAAAACATTTGAGGTCATGACCTTGAACTCTTGGCATATGTCATGTAAACAAAAGTTCTGGCGGAGTCACCAACTCGCCTAGTAGGGACCCGAACCACAGTATAAATATATACATTATTGTGACTCGGCCCTGTCCTTGAAATAATTAAGTTAGTTGTGAATGAAATAAGAAGTGTTGTTCAATAAAAAATACAAGTTGTGTCTTTTGACAAGTAGATTTAATAAAAATTATAAATTCGAGACTTTTTAACGCGAGCATAGGTACCTAAATCACTTCTGTGTCACTTTTTCACCCTATCCACTTATTTATTAATTAATCCAGTTATTTTACTCCGTGGAAAAAGCGAAATACCTACCTATTAAAAAATAAACAAATTACGAAATAACAAATTCTTATTTCAATCAATTCACAATTCGCACGCTTACTGCTTACAATACCATCACAACGTTCGTTCGTCAGTGCGGCGCATTTGTGACTTCTTGGGTACCAAGTGGGTACTAGACTCGAGGCGTGTAGGTATGATTTGCGTTCCGACCGTTTGTATGAAGATACAGTACTGTAGATATTATTACCGTGCCCGAAGTACGAAGGTACAGTTTTCCTAGGTGCTACCTATGTGCTTTTATTTGCTATTTATTTCCTGTACGTTTAAATAAAGAAATTGTATTACTAAACAGTGAAAAGATTGTCTTTATTGCCTAACGAGTTGCAATAATGACATGTTTATGTGTGAGCACATTGTATACAAAACCTAAGTAGCTACCAGGCCCAGATAAACCAAATATAAATTATTGTTGTTGTTATAAAATATTGGCATCGAGTAGGTACCTACCCACTATTATGTAGAATGCCCCTATCCAAAGAACAGATGTTACTGGATCACAAAATGGCCCTATTTTATTTGAGTGTTTGTCTTCATGATCCCTACACCCATTTTTATTGTTCCGTTTTTTGCCGTACGGCTACGGAACACTAAAACCCGTCCGTCCGTATGTCACAGCCACTTTATTCCGAAACTATTAGGACTACTTACGCAGATGTATTCTGTGAACCGCTTTACGATTTTTATACAAAATAAAAGATAGGGGAGCATCATACATGGAACAGAAACTAAAATTAAAAAATTTCATCAACCTATACCTACGTGTGGGATGTCTTTTTAGGCCTTTAAAAATGACATAGAGGTTCTTAAAACCATTTTTTCTCAAAGTCAATCGTTTGAAAGATTGACACTTCCAAAGTGGTAAAATGTGTCCCTCCCTCTAATTTCCGTAGTAAGAAGAAGAAAATTCTGAAAAATGTAGGATTGTAGAACGTAAAAAAAACTTTCAACGAAAATTGGTTTGAATATAATCTGATGTTTAGTTTTTGAGTTAAGGGACTTTTCATCAAACTGCAGCAGTAACTTTGTTTTTCATTAGCATAATATGAAAAAGAAATTTGGCGTTGCTGTTGAATATAATACAATACAACATATGAATGAGCCTTCAAAATATTTTTATTAAATTGTTTTGTGCTACGGAACCCTGTGTCCGGGTGAGTACGACTCGCACTTGGCCGGTTTTATTAAAATTGATTAGGTACATCAAATAGGTATTTCGGCCCTCAGCCAAGTTTTCACTGTATGACTATGACAAGTGCATTTGATGTTAGTTTGGTTCAATTTAGGTCTGCATTGAGGGGTCAGACATAAATTTTCAATGGCGGTATAATCATGTCCCTCACATTATAAAAGAGTTATAAAATGATAGAAAGAATGAAGACGAAGCAGCGGAGGTCAAGAAGGGTCTGATCATAAATAACACTTTAAAGGGATAGGATTGCGTTTTAACCAACATTGTGGCCAGCAGTGTGGGCAATGGACTCCACACTGGCCGAGCGCCAATTTAATGGCAATAAATTGATATTGTGGCATGGCATATCTTTGAAACGGGGTAGAGGCGCACTGTGATTTTGTATTGTTATTTTCGTCTTTTTACCGGCACATACTGATAAAGAACGAATGCATAGCCTTTCAGGAGCCTGCACAATGTATGTACCTACGTACATACCGTAATACCGTAATTTATAATCATATAAAAAAAAAAACAAATCGTCTGAAACCAGTGCAAAGAATTCCCCGTTTGTAACGGTGAAAAAGTTTTTGACATTGAACAAGTTATCATCAACAAAAATATTAAATAGCCATGATGAAAAAAAAAAAATAGTTTATATTTATGTATATTTACTTAAGTTTTATTTTCAATCCTTGACGTCAAAGACGAAATTGTGATGTCAATTGCTTCTTTTCATATAAATAACCTCTACAGCCGCGGTCAAATCTTTGCTCATATCGAGACCTTACGATTCGGTCTGCTGCGAAACCTTTTTACTCAGAAAGTCAATTTAGATTTAAAGACATCAGTCTATGCTCGTTACATCAATTCTTTACGATGTGCCATAAAAACAATATGAGATTTATTTTCCTACAAAGAAAGAAAATTTAATTTGTTCAAGCAACGTGCGGGTATATGAGAGTGTTGACCTGTCTGGCGAAGGTTTAGTAAATCTTTATGTTCAATCTTTTAATTAATCTGTCTAGCAACAATCCACCTACCTACGTATCTGTTCATCAATTTGAGGATCATCTGAATGCCGAATGCGGACACAATTGTTTTAAGGTTTGGTTATAAACGTCAAATCGATCAATTTTCCTTCCCTTTTACCAATTTTACCAGCAACTAATGCGACAAAAAAGTAATATCATCAAGCTGGTTATGGTTTATATACAACGTGTAACATAATAAACGCAAGACCTCTCGTGTAGTTCTTGAAATACGCAAAAAAAAAAAAATACTTTCTATAGGAACGGACGCAATCAGCTCATCCACATGTATGGTAAAACTAAAAAATAAGTTATGAATTTCCAAAAGTCATAGAACAAAAGTTGTTCAGTTTCATGATCTGAGACATCACACGAGAGGTCTTGCGTTTATTATGTTACACGTTGTATATCAACTAGAAAAAGTTATTCTAATGATTTTTTTCCGACTTTAATAGTTCAAATAATAACTCAGGTATCAGGTAAATATTTGTCACAATAATAATTTGGACAATTGTCATGGCCTAATCGGCGAACATCCAAGGTGTAAATGGACCCTTCACAAAGCCGTCATCAAAGCATTCGGTACATCAAATTAAGTAACTCTATGCAAAAATTATTGCTGGGAAATGACTTTTTTTGGGGTGAAAAATCACGTTTTACGGTAGGACTCGACGGAAAGCACTCAAAGCATTGTGCTGATGGATGGATTGAATAGTACGGGGGTCGTGGAGGTATGTAAAGTAAAAATCTTACATTAGAAACATGTATTTAAAAAAAAAACTTGTGAAAAAGTTGGAACTTTGACCCCCAATATCTCCGCTAGAAGGTACCCAGGTATGGTCTAGAACAAAATAAGGATCGCAAAGACGGGGAAAACAAGTGCCTTTCGGTTATGTTAAGGGTCTATTTACACCCTTTATCTCAGCATACGATTTATAATACCTTTTCAGTGCAATTCATTACTTGACGGTGTGCGGAGTAATTGTTATTTACGACGGTTATCGACAGATTCAATTATAGTCGAGTCTACTCAAGTGCATGGCCATTTGGTTTATATGCTATTCAGAATGCCCGGAGCTGCTTTCCAATACAACTCTTATCTATGCAGCTGTTTCTTCGATTCGGTACATCGTACAGGCCGACTCATAAAACTGTATGGGTTTATTTATGGAAAGTAGGGCCTTTCACGGGTTATCCACTCACTAGCCAGTAATTTTGTGTGATCTTTGCGTATGTTTGTTTGTTGGATGGTATTGGTATCGGCCATTGTATTCCCGTTAATGTTTTTTCAGGGACCGAAAAGCTTACCCGTGTAGAGGTTTTAATCGGGTTATTTTTAGGGTTAGGTGAAAAACCCTAGAGTAAAGGTTAACCCGTCTATATTAACCTGTTCACACACTGAGTTCCTTTTGCAAGAAAGTGACGGAGATAACTCGCGCTCGATGCTTTGTCTCTTTCATCATGATTAATGAGCAATATTAAAATGGTTCAACCATCACTACATATTATTATAAAACAAAGTCCTCCGCCGCGTCTGTCTGCTTTTTGTTCGCGATAAACTCAAAAACTACTGAACGGATTTTCATGCGGTGTTCACCAATAGATATATTGATTCACGAGGAAGGTTTAGGTATATAATTTGTCAAGGTTTTGTGTTTTGATACCCTACTCGATAGGTTTAGTTGAAAAAAAAAATTAACGACTTACAATTTAGCGCCAAAAATCCGGCATTTTTTTTTTTAAAACACCTTTCTAAGGACACTAAATAATATTTACATTACATACAGACTAAAAATAGAACTAACCTAATGAAAAAAAGAATTAAAGTAAGAAAACATAAACAAATAAAAAACGACGACAAAAGGACACTTCAGAGTGCGTCAAAGTACTCCTCCGCATCGCTGTCAACTGGAAACGTGCCCAGAAGACTGGCAGCATTGCCACGCTGAATGGCAATGCTAATTCTTTGGCCAAAGAAAGAGCCAGCCCTCTGGTCACGCGAAGTGTCGACCAGTCGGCGAGAGATTTCCTTAAAAAGGAGACGCGCACTCGGGCCCCATGAACCGAGCGTTTCGACCCCAAACGGCTCAACACTGTAATTACCAATAAGATTACAGTATTTACATCACACTTGGGTTTGTGACGAATCTACTGATACCGTAATCGCTAAAATCCATCCAGCCATTTGGAACATACGAGGTAATAAAGAAATGTACAAAAAACAATCATACAAGATACGCGCGAAAAACATAACCCTTCCTGGGCAGTCGGGTAATCAATCAATAAAGTCTGGTTCACCTTTTAACCCGGTTATTGGTCCCTGCATTTTGTTTCTCTTAGTATCTTAATCTGTCTATAATAAGCTAATAGTTCTGCTACTATGGTGTCTCTCTGATCAGTTTTGAATGCATTATAAACTTATGCCTGCAATAATTGGTTGCTTCCTTTTCTTAGGTGCCTATTTGGATTAATCTCAGGAGGATCCCAATTAATGCAGGTGTCTGTATATCCTTCTAATAGCTGTGCTTACCTTTTACCTCTGTGCGTAATCGTTCGTCATAAATATTCATCATCTTCGGGTAAAATCATCAATCTGGTTGGTTGGTTTCTAAATGATTCTAACAAGTTGCATTATACCTACGACAGGTTCATCGTGTTCGGGGCTTCAATGATGGCCGCGATGAACCAGAGGTGTATTCAATTTCACGTGTATAATATCCACGATGCCTACATCTCAATAAAAGTACCTACTAGGTTTAGATTTGAGGCTCTCGCGAATGTCTTTTATCATGCTACTGCTCTTAGCACTTAGTCAACGTTTTGTTTAGCACTTCATTAACTTTCTCTGAGCTGCGGATAGATGGCGTTACTAGTAAGCATTCTAGTCGAATTGCTAGCTGTTTTATAAACATTTTGAAGCAAGCTTCGTAAGTTAGCGATCATTTATTCAATTCAAAAGTTTTAATGGTTCCAAACTTAAGTCTTTTTTGATAATTATTAGCATAGTTTGCTTAATAGATTAGTGCTGTGATCAAATATTATTTAACTTCGCGAGGTACCTATAAAACTTATGAACTTCCCTGTGGTGATAGCTATATAATGGCAAAGAAGGATGCTGCCAGAGTGTTGTACATAACTACTGAGAAGGTATGCACATGCAGGCTTACGCTAGCAGTGTTGACAGTAATTATGATAACTGATGTTTATATTATACCTAATTGGTATAAAAATAGATGACCTTAAAAAACTATTCCGATGACAGTACGAGTTAATAAGAAACATTTTATATAAATTGTGGACATTTTAAAAATACCCAAGTTTCCAGACAAAAACATTTAACTACGTATTTCGTTATTGGACTGTGTCCAAAAATGATAAGATTTTTGCATTTGCGTGCGTTATTTCTTTTGGTTTAAATCCGTCCCCGATGCTTGTGAATACGTACGTGTGGAGTATTTTGATTATATTGCGTTTGCGCACATTACGTTGCACACAGCAGTTGTTAAGGCGCTTCACAGCTGGAAGCCAATAAAATTAAAGCCGCCAGCCGGCGATACCCGGCCTTTTGCTTTGGTGTGTAGCGTCCATTAGATCACTTTATAAAGAAGTCTTCTGTGCCTCATATTACCTATGCTTTTTAGGGTTTCGGACCCTAAGGGTATCCAACGGGACCCTATTAACTAAGGCCCTGCTGTCCGCGCGTTCATTCGTCCGTCCGTCTGTCAGCGGGCTGTATCTCATAATCCGTAATAGGCAGACAGTTGAAATTTTCATGAATGTGAATTTCTGTTGCCGCTATAACAACAAATAATAAAATAAATTAAAAATGAAAGCGGGAGCCCACTTTAATTCCCTTTTAGAGTTTTTGATTGTCTTCTAATAAATTGTGGGGTTCAAGGATTCTACAGTTGAACAAAGAAAGGGGAAAGTTACAGTATGACCACTTTAAGTTTGCAGTTCAAGATGGCGCTGTTTTTGTCAAGAAAAAATGCTTCGATAGCTCAACATTGGTACATTTGTTTTAGTAACGTGTTTTCCCTCCTGAACAGATTCATTGGTCTGGCTTCCCAGCAGTCTATTTGTCGTACTAACATGACTCCTGACACGTGCACATGTCTGTCAGTACTAAGTACTAAATTAAACTAAACTCGTGCCCAGCTTGATAGATTTGGTGGTACTGTGTAACCTTCATTGTATTTTTAATAACTAGCAGCGTGATGTGTCTCTTATACAGGGTATAAACAGACCCTTCACAAAGCCGTCAACCAAGCATTCTGTACATCAAACTAAGTAACTTTACGCAAAAATTATTGCTGGGCATCGACTTTTTTTTTTGGGGTGAAAAATCACGTTTTAGGGTAGGAGTTTTGGACTCGATGGAAAGCACTCAAAGCATTGTGCTGATGGATGGATTGAATAGTACGGGGGTCGTGGAGGTGTGTAAAGTAAAAATCTTACACTAAAAACATGTATTTAAAAAAAAACCTGCAAATAGTTGGAACTTTGACCCTAATATCTCCGTAACTATAAGGTTCCCAGGTATGGTCTAGAAGAAAAAAAATGGTCGCAAAAACGGGGAGAACAAGTGCCTTTCGTTTATGTTAAGGGTCTATTTACACCCTTTATTAACCATCCACGAAAAAGAAAGCTGCTGCCCACTTTGACTTCCTCCTCCTTTGCTTTTACTAACTTCAAAAGGCCAAGGAGTTAATACCTATGGAGTTTCTGAGATCTTCTCAAGTGAGATTATCGTTCGGGATGCCTCTCTATCAGATGATAGCCTGGTCGCATAAACAGTACTTGCCCTAGGTGGGCAGGACATATCTATCTTACACAGTTACTGGGTAATGCGATACCATGTAGGAGTTGCTGTCAGACCATCGGGCTATTGGTTACCCGTAACGGCTGTCGAAGATGCACAGATGATAGGCAACGGCTTTAACTTGTTTAGACGTGTGTCCGTGTCGAGACACGGAGGGCTTCCGATACGTAAAATGGGTGACCATCCAGGTCACCCATCGACGCTCGACGTCAGCAAGCACCCATTCCATGTAGCTGTTCCTATTTAGCCGCGATACCTAAGCCTCTCTCGTATAACCTACTAATTACTTTCAAATGAAACTGGAGCACGATCACGTCTTATGTTTACAGCCAGGAAATTAGGAAGTGCGTACCTTGGCACTAGGCGTCAGCGGGCCTGCCAACTATGTCGATCAGCTGAGCTGTGTCGAGATGCATCTCCACTAGCGACCGTACAAAGGACATTACGTAAAAGGCTGATGATCACAAAACTTCCACTGTGACATCGACTACATGGGGTGATGATACATATTGCGTGTGAAATTGTGCTTTCGTTCTTATTGGATTGTTCACAGGCGATGATGCTGTTTTATGCTCGCGGTGTTGAACTCCTGTAACTTGGCTCTAACCTTCTGGGCCAGACGGTTATGATCGCGCTTGACAGTATCTGTGTCCTGCCACCGCTTGCGAAGGCGCGCCTCCGCTGGGCGATCATCAGGTTGAGGTGGGTGGGGAGGGGCTTGTAAACAAACCCACCCTGTGGCGTTGGCATGGTGGATGCGCCAGTTGGAGGGCGCGCTGGAGGCAAGCGGTGACCTCTTCTGCTAGTCCGTCGCCGTCTGCGGCGGTCTCGATAGGCCAAGTATGAGTGGTGGTCTCCATCGCTTCCTTAAAAATTGTCCAGTCCGTTATTCGACGTGGCGCAAGACGCGAGAGTCTGGTGCCATCTCTGATAGGATAAAAATAACACGTGCCTAAAAACTAATACTATGTATGTAATCAACTGTTATCACTATAAATTGTCCTTGTCCCGCACACTATTACGATATGGTTTTGTAAATAAACGCATAAGTACCTAGCATGCTGTTTTCTCGGGATAGTTAGTTCAATAATAATATCAATCGGTATCTTGTGTGGAATATTACCAGATACTAAGTAATGGTAGGTACAAAACAAACATATTATGAGCTTATGACAGTCTTATGATTTTAACTTATGTTTTCCTACTCTTTTGTCGGTCTTACTAGGTTTTATTGTGGTAAAAAGATAACCATTCAGCAAGTTTGCTAACGGAGCTTACTGCCAAGGGTCTTTAACAAAGTGAGCTGTTGCCGCTGTTGGTTGCAAAGTTGGTTGCATTTCGTGTCTGTCTGACTCCGTATTTCAAAATTTTTTGCGCAGATCTTATTCAACTTTTCGCCAATAGAAAGAGTAGGTATCTCTCGGAAAAGGTTTATGTGTATAATTAATGAACATATGTGAACATTAGCTGAGCTTTTATCAAGGAAGTCGTAAAATCGACATCCGTGCGAAGCCGGAGCGGGGTTTTACACGTATGTAGGTACCGTACGTATGTACAGTAATAAAAGGATGTAATAGAAACAAATCGAAATTTCAGCTTTGATTTTGGGATGATAGGACATCGATGTCAATAGGCGTGGCGGCGACAACTTACCACGAGGTAGGACGCTTACTTGGTTGCTACCCTACTACGACGCCGTATAACTACGCGGTAGATGATACTATGTATTTGTTGGATTCTTTGCTGTACAAAACAGTGTAGGTAAGCATAAGGTAACGCACTGTGGGGGCTGTGGCCTACGTCAACACAAGAAACGAGTGGACACTTGAAATAAATCTGCTCCGGAATTAGCAGCAAAGCTTTGTTTAGACGCGGATTGTATTATGGAGTTAAAAAGTAAATAAAAGACGGGAAAAGATATGACAAGACCAACCTATTTTTTATAAGGGTGTGTCCACATTAATAACATAACATGTTATAAAACATGGTTATTTAACATGATTCAATAGAGAGATTAGCAATGTTGTTTAAAGTAGACGTGTTATATAGCAAAAGATTTGTAAAATGTTACTTAATCTGGACGCACCTTTACAAACTAACGTACGACCCACCCCTACTACGCACAGTTCGTACGACTTGACAAAAGATCGAGGTTTTTCCATTATATGTTCGTTTAACATTATGAAGAATGGAGAGGGAGAGGAAGACCAAGGAAACGATGGATGGATTGTGTGAGAAAGGAAAGAAAAAGGAGTAAATGATAGCGTGACGGTTGACAGGAGAATGGAAGAAAAATAACGTGTTGCGCCGACCTCAAGTGATGTTTAACATTAATACACAAATCTTCCCTAAATGATGGTGAAAGTCGCATCTGAATTCGTTGTGTGGTGTAAAAGAACAGAGTGGCCACACAGACACGATAGTAAGACTGGTATTTAAGAATACAAGTTTCGTCAGTGTGTGTTAATAAGGGGTAGTTGTTTACCTACCACACTTGTAGTTGCTAAGCCGTCAACAACGACAACAAGAAACTAATCTCGTCTAGTGACTCACTTTCATTCCAGATCGGATTTATAAATGCACTTTATTATAATAATATATATGCCATGATTATAATAATAGGTTCTTATTATTTACTAGCTGTTGCCTGCGACCTTCGTTCGCGTGAAATTATTATTTAAACAAAACCCATGAAAGGCCGAAAGGCTGACTTTACTCTTTGCTTAGACTTGGACGCAAAGTTGAAATATCTATGTAACTACTGTGCTTTCTCTGGGAAAAATAATAATGCCTTTTAAAGGTTATTTGTACATTTCCTTTCAAAGGTAAAATGAAAAAAAGAAAAATGATGTAATATTCAAATTGGTTAACTACTGTGAGTGGTAAATTGTCAAGCCAATTGTCGCGATCGTCAATATAATCTTTCTGTCAATTTACATTCAACTGTTGGATTTATTGCCAATATCAATTCAGTATGCAATTTGGATACTTTACAGACATAAATTCAAATAATTTAGTTGTATCTATTAGCCAGCACACGCTTATTCCGAATTGGGTTCGAAGCAAGCTCGCCAGCTTATTTCAGGGGCTTAGAAACGGCCATTGAAGAAGTTTTGATGGAAAACTGTATGTATATCTCTGTCATCGGACTGCAAAGCCATACATACATAAATAGAAGGGAACTTCTTGTAGAAGGCATTTAGTAAAAACTGTTTTTTTTTCCTTTATTAAGCCTGGCTTGGGGTAAAAGCCAGGCTTAATTAAAAGCCAAACCACCACGTGATCGTAAACATCGATGGATAGGATATTGTGTAATAATGTCTCTTGACCCTCACGACCTAGATTTAGCTAGCGCTTCTGGAAACATTAATGAGGTCTTGCCTCCAACACAAATAGGTCAAGGCTTTCACCTGGATTCGACTTTATCGACCCTTATAGTATTCAATGCTGGATTTATAGTGCTTACTTAGGTTGTGCCATGCTGTAGATAGAAGATGAGTACTGAGTCACACCATCTTCGCATTGGTAAGACAAATATGGGTAATATTTCAGAAAATCGGGGATCGTGAAATATCGAATCAGTACCTCTATGCATATTTCGATATTAGCAAGAGGTCAGACTGAAAGACAACATGGTCGAAAAAGCTAGATCAATGAATTTATTATTGTCTTTTTCTGCCGGACAGTTAGGAGCTTTCTAATTCTCGGTTTTTGAGACTCCATTACCCACTTTAATAAATAATTCATATTCTAATCAATGAGACCTACACAATAGTGATAGTTACAACAGATCAGACAATACGAGGCGGTGTCGTATGTCGTGGGGGTGCGTGAGCGGGAGGCGTGCGGTTAACCGCAGTTCTCAGGTTCGAATCTTGGCCGATGCAACTTCATTACAATTACTCATATTTTGCGACGGCTTTGCATTACTGAATTGTTTTCAGTTATTACTATTGTCGATTTCATTCGATTTTATAAAGAACTAGCTTCTGCCCGCCGCTTCGCCCGCGTATGTTCATTATTTTTTCAATACACTACCTCGAAAACTAGTTCTTATCGCACTACGATTAGGTTCAACATGCAATGAATTTCACGCGCATAGATTTTTTTCATTCGTTCAACGTGTGCGGAAATAAATTTTCCCACATTTTACTTTTTATTTTTTGCAACTAAGTTTTTTATTTTTTTTATTTTTAGTTGTATCTAATATCCTTAAATATTTGCTATGCATTTATTTTACAGTGTTAACAATACAATACATTTCATGGTAATATGCTTATCCCCAATCAAATGGAACTTAACATACCTAACTGTCGAAATCTGGGTGTACTGTACACATCTGCATACCCCCTCAGAGCATACAGGCGTGATGTTATGTTATGATGTTGTGTAAACAATACATCCAAGCAATAGCAGCAATCAGGACAGATTTGCTGTCCATTATTGATGAGTTCCGTTCCATATCTCCGAAGTTCATGATCAGATCATGACAATATTTCTATGAGACCAACTTGGAAGTATACTCTTTCAAACAAAAAAAGAATTTTTCAAATCGGTGCAGGCGTCTTCGAGTAATCGGTGAAAATACATTAAAAAAAAAGATTCCGACGAATTGAGAACCTCTCCTCCTTTTTTGAAGTCGGTTAATAAAAAAAAAACATTATATTATTCACTCGGACAAAAATCGACCTTCGGCCACACACTACAAATCACTGAAAATATTGAAATCCGTTGGTTTACTAGATATCTATTGATTGGAAATTAATCTCCAAAGGTTCGTGTGAAGGAGTTAAACTTTCTTCTATCCATTATCTGTCAGTCGTTATCAGGGTTTACTTTCTAGTTTGCCAAGTTGCCATATTATCATGTTTCGCAATTTTCTTTATTCTTTGTCTCCCTGCAAGTTTCTAAGACCCACAACACACAAACCCAAACTACACAGTAAAATCAATGCATCTTCCAGTGGCGAAGGTTCCATACAACTCGATTCCTACCGGATTCCCTTTGAAAAATATCACAGTCAGTAAAAGACAAATAATATAATCAAAGTCAAAATTAAGTGTACAATGTGGTAATCACATTAAAGATATGTTCTCCGGCTTACCTCTTCCAAAAATTGACCCTTCGCTACTGGTATCTTCCCTTATGTTTCAAGTGCCTACCGTCAAGCCGTCATAGCCTAAGTTTAGCCACAATCTAGGAATTCAAATTAAAGCCGGGTTTCACTTCACACCTCCCTGATAAGTTGTGCTGCGGTCGTTGGTGTGCAACTGGCCAATATTTGCGCAGACGCAAGTTATTTGTCCGCTGTGCAGATAGGCCACGGCTTGCTGATTGTTCTTGGGATTAGCATAGCACTGTTTTTCAGAAATGTAAAAATACACCTCTCTTATTGCTACTCAGGTCTACAAGAGTGTGTGTCTACAAGAGGCTGAATGTTGGTTTTTAAAAATAGTGTGAGTACTGAGTACCTTTGTCTGTTTTACACTTGAACCTAAATCTAAACCACTTGATAGGACTCAAATAGTTTGTAGACGCCATGTTTCTTGAAGAAGGTTTTGTGTACATTATCACCCATGCAAAGCCGGGACACGCGCTAGCGGTAAATAAATAAGAGCACAGAATATTGGAGAGTAAGTATTTGTGAGTGTGTGTGAGATATTTATCTTTGTATCGTCATTATACAGGGTGTAACAGAAAGAGTATGCTGTCATATGAAAGGATATGCTGCAGACCATCAAACTGAACAACTTCCTCCATGGGTCCAATATCGTAAATGCGAAAAAAATATCAGCTGTCCCATACAAAATTTCAATACCTGCTCGACCCAAATGTATGGGACAGCTGATAATTTTTTCGCATTTACAATATTGGACCCATGGAGGAAGTTGTTCAGTTTGATGGTCTGAAGCATATCCTTTCATATGACTATACCCTTTCTGTTACACTCTGTATAGTGACACATATTTGTTATTGGTTTTATCATACCTACTGACGCAATCTAAGGTGATCGTAGAGGTTGTAGGTATCTATTTTAAGTATGTTTACTATTACGTATTCTACTTGAGATACCAACTAGCAACTAGGTAAATACACTGATCATGTGGTCAATAGTCTGACCATTTGCTCGGCTTGCAGCATGAGTTGATTTTGCTTTTAAATTACAGAAATGTATGCGCATTTGTTTCTTTGCTCATTTGGGAGCTTCAAATAATACTTACTGCATAGGTACATATATTAATTATCTATAACCTGATAAAAGGAAAGTCAAATTGGTACGGACAAATTCCGGACCTTCTGCGAACACCGGACACTTACGGAAGCAGTGCAGTATCGAGTCCACAATTTATTCTTTGGTGTTTTATGGTGCATTTAATAGCGTCGGTGAGCGAGTTCGTCGGTTGCACACTGTGCTGTCACTACCTTGCTGCCTGGCCAATATTTACTGCACATCTGTTCCTTTGTAGGCAGTTCGCACTTTTATGGGAGGCCCAGAAGGTAGGTTCAAGAGACAATTAGACAGTCTTTGTTAAAAGGTATGAACACATTTAATTGGGGCTTCATGTTCTGCGACAGATGTTATCTGAGATTCAGAAGAAACGTCTGCAGTCAATGTATTTAAAACTTTCCCATATTTTATACTAGCGACCCGCCCCGGCTTCGCACGGGTGCAATATATATATAAACCTTCCTCTTGAATCACTCTATCTATTACTGAAAACCGCATCAAAATCTGTTGCGAAGTTTTAAAGATCTAAGCATACATAGGGACAGACAGCGGGTAGAGACTTTGTTTTATACTATGTAGTGATTACTGAAATAATTCTTTGACTGAACGCGTAATAAGTTTTAACTAAAAAATGGCACGTGTTCACACTCACGTAGACCAGACACGATCGACTATTATGTGTTGATACTTGATCAGACTTTGTTTCGCCATGACTTCACTAACATAGACGTAAATACAAGTATCTATAGCGGCAGTGAATATACTTCAGGAATAATAATGTGATTATACATACACAGACACACCTACTCCCCGTTCATCTCCAACTTGCTCTGACTCATAAAGGGATGTATTTTTACCGTCTTTAAGTACTCTGACGTCACGCAAACGTTCCAGACTGCATCTCATAAATTTAATTAACCATCAATAAATTGGTGTCAGTCAATTTTAGATGCATGTAAAAAGCGTGTGCCAAATTTTCGCGCATGCGCGGTGCCGCCC
The DNA here is from genome assembly GCA_963082995.1 of Noctua comes. Classification (NCBI taxonomy): domain Eukaryota; kingdom Metazoa; phylum Arthropoda; class Insecta; order Lepidoptera; family Noctuidae; genus Noctua; species Noctua comes. The sequence continues at coordinate 10,919,430 of OY720281.1, read as the reverse complement.
GCCCGACGCACCCACCCACTCCGGCGCACCCGCCCTGCATCGTGCGACCCACTATTTATAGATAAATGTGACATTGTTTTATTTGTCACAGGCAGGCATAATCACACTAGTACTTTTCCATGCGAAAACCGTTAACCCCAGCGCGATAACTGAGAGAGTGCAAGCTCGTGTGTCGTAGCGCGCCTTATTTCATTAAAATAACACATCCTGGTTTGTAAAAAGTAATATAAACTACTATATAACTGTCAGTCATTTCTAGATTCTTTGATTTATGTACTCGAACTTACACTATAGTCGTCGAGACAAGGACCAACTGTACAATTGGTACATCTCAAATAAAAAGTCACAATGTAAATGTTGGGAACCAATATTAATTATGTATTTATTGTGGTGCGGGGTGCGGGAGGCTCCTCCCCTAGGGGAGCTAGCGCCCGGGGTCCTGCGCGTGCGCCGCCGAGCGCATCCTTCCGCGCGCCGCAGCCGCACTCCCGCGCACACCAGCTCTCGGTCGTGCACTCTCACATACTTGCTGATAAGTGTTGTATTTATTTATATCGGTTTATATTGTGATGACGATTGTGTATGTGTGAGTGATTTGCCATGAAATGGATCTACGGGTGAGCGCTTTGTTTATGTTTTTTTTTCGTGTTGACAGGTACGTCAACAGTTTTACATACTCGTAATTACTTAATTAGTAGATTCTGATTATAACATTGATTATACGTACCAACTTATTTATTTATATTTGTTTTTCCACGTCGAAGTTTAAACGATAATATCAGGAAAAAAACCGAAATGACGAAAACAAAACAATTGATTCAATGTTGGGAAAACCCCTGTGACTATTAAGATGGTTTCCTTCTCTATAAATACATAGTTATGCTGTATTTACCTAAATTTCGTCATGAATGCATGACAACATATGGATGTATGTATAAGTATATAATATAGCTGGGGTAGGTATTAATAGGAACACTAGTCTCACTCATTAATTTTTCCTTCGTTTCGGTTTGCTGAAATTTTATTCAATAATATTACAAAACTCATTCCTCATTCAATAATTTATTAACTGTATTGAAGTGAAATATATCTAATAGAAATAATAAGCTGTAAGATAAAATTGTTTACCAACAAACAGGCGCCTTTCTATTGGTCATAATATCATTAGAGTACGACTATACTAACGTGTTACAGCGATAACACATTTTTTATGAAGAAGCAACTCGATTTATCTTAGTTATTCTAATAATCATGCATTGATACTTACTTTAGTAATATTAATAACGATTGACGCAGTTATAGCCTGGTGTGGTTTGATCGTCGGACTGCCAAGTCATAGGTCTCAAGTTCGAACCCAAGACACTACGCACCTCCGATTTTTCTGATTTATGTGCGTATTGTATAATAAAATTACGACATCGTGAGGAAACCAGCATGCCTGAAAGATGTTTCTCGATGGCATGTAAAGCCAAGTCAGAGGCCCATGGGCGGCATAAAAACTCTGACGTCAGGTTAGGCACTACCCACACGATAAAGAAGAATAACGACTTCTAACTTAATTCCAATTCAATTCTTTATTGCATATCACAGGTGTGTAACAAGTTCTTAAAATAATAATTTAAGTTCACATGGACCCTGTCGCGCACAACAATTTTATACAATATTGACATTTGACAGTAGCATTTAAAATAACCAACATTAATTTAAAAAAATTAAATAATTTACTCACAGAAGGAAAGAGCATTCTTCAATGTTTACAGTTATACTCTTTTAATAATAATAATAATGCTTAAGCTCTGTAATAATGCTTAAGGTGGAAGCGCCAAGGTACCCCTCGAAACTCAAATTTTGTTACGATTTTTTTTAAATTTGCAGGTCAGTGTCAGGTTGTATATTGATGAAAAATGAGTCGCGCAAGTAACACGTTTGTAGTTACAGAATTATAATCATTAAAATCATCAATACAACCCTCTCAAGTTCATATAACCCCATTGAATGACTTTTTCATGAAATATTTAGTGAATGGGGTTAAATGAACTTAGGGGGTAGCAGTGGCGAAGGTCCCATACAACTCGATTCCTACCGGCTTCCCTTTGAATAATGGCACAGTCAGTATTCTATAGACAAATAAAATAATCACATTAGATGTACTCCGGCTTACCTCGTAGAAAATTGATTCTTCGCTACTGGGGGGTAGAAAATTTGTTTTTCGCTGGCTACCCTGGCGCATCCACCTTAAGTTAATTTCACCATGATTTCCTTCACCGTCTTCAGCTAGCAGTGGCGAAGGGTCAATTTTTGTAAGAGGTAAGCCGGAGTATTAGTAGCGAAGGGTCAATTTTTGTTAGAGGTAAGCCGGAGTACATATCTTTAATGTGATTATATTATTTGTCTATAGAACAATTGAAAAATGGCACAGGCCATTTTTCAAAGGGAAGCCGGTAGGAATCGAGTTGTATGGAACCTTCGCCACTGTCAGCTAGAGATTTGGAGACACCGCTAAATGTAAGATTTGAAGCCACAACCTTGTGCTTGAGTTACCTATAGTTACGGAATAAACTTTTCAAGCATCATCATCATCATCATTTCAGCCGAAAGAAGTCCGCTGCTGGACATAGGCCACCCCCAAGTGTCGCCACATTGACCGGTCCTGGCGTCTCGCATCCAGCGGATCCCTGATTTTCAAGCATGTTAGCATGATATTATTTACAATCTTGAATTAGTTTAACTAGTTCTACATTGAATAGAATCCGTAGTAGTTCCGAATAAACAATGACAGAAGAATTTCTTGGTAATGCAGATGAGAGTTTATAAAAAAAAAATGTGGTTAATGTAATTAGGGTGTTGTTAATCAGACGACAGGTGCAAGATTATATTGTTGTCAAAACATTGTAGATTACTATTAAGGACTTGTTTATGTAGAGATAGGTGTAATCGAGAAATGTATGAAAACACCGCACTAAAAATGTTATTATAAAATTGATATGTGAATGGGGTGGTGGTGGCTATCTGGAGATATGCATAGGGTAAAAACCTTCACAATAATAAAATTAACATAACATAAAATAACGCCTGTAATCCCCGAAGGTTTAAGCAGAGATGTAGAGTGGAGAGAGGCGAAGTGTGGGTGCACTATTAGGATAGTGCACCCACACTTCGCCAGTTATGTTTTAGTCCCATGTAATAGGGGGCGAGCCTATTGCTATCAACCGGGTTCAAATCCAGACTCCGTGACTGCTGCTACTGAGAAATTTCTGATGGAAAAACCCAATAACACTTCGGCCGACTCGGATATCGAACCCAGGACCTCATGCTCAGCAGTCACGCTTACGACCACGAGACCAACGAAGCACTTACAGTCAAGTGTATTTATTACAAAGGTTTAGTCGTAAGAAGGGATTGAGTGACGTCTGCGATGTAGTCTGGCTTTCTTCACATTCCTACTCTAAAGGGCTACCAACAACCAGCCCCCGTAGCATGACCACCGTAGACAAGGATTTCTTTGACGGGAGAATCGACAAAATTACAGATAGTGCAAAGAAATCTGTCATTGTGTCGACACAATCTGTCATTTTGTCGATTCTTCCGTCAAACGAATCCTTGTCTACGGTGGTCATGCTACGGGGGTAGGGCTGCCAGATTGGATAATTGGATAAAAAAACTGTATAATTTGGTTACTGATTGTATCCTCTTTATATCCTAGACCCTCATGTATAATTGGATACGGAAAGCCTAAATTCTATTACCTGAGTTTTCTATGGTGTTTTTGTTTTGCTATATGGATGCACGTTAAGCCTGTGAGTACCATAATAAAAATAAAAAAAACGTAGGTAAGTTCACGTGATTAATCATTATTGTGTATGTTTAAAAAAATTAAGCACTGTTTTTATCTTGACATTCAATTTTGTATAATATCAGAAACATTTCCCAAAAATTTAAAAATATTTACTGGCAATCCTGTCAACAACAGTTTAATGTGCCAGATGCCACTTTACTGATCAACGTTACTTTGCAATTCAGTTTTTAGGGGAAACTACAGTGTATTCTCTGCATGTGCATACTCAGATCCTTACAAAGACTCTTTAGGCAAATATATATTGCATAATTATATATACCAAGCGAATACCACTGACCGCTCTGCCTGTTTTCCGTCTACGTAGTCGAGGAAAAATGACGACGAAAATAAGACATTATAATTAGTTATTATCTTAAAATGTCGTGTCTACGACTGGCAAAATAACCTGTACCTTAATGTAAAGATGATCTCGTGTTATCTGCTTGTCCGACTCATAGCGCATGGTACACACGCCCTGACGCCGACCTGACCTGGGAGCACAAAACACGATGAGATTTACCTTGTTATTCTACCCAAGATAACGCCTTGTTATTCTAAGAGAAAGCCCACACTGTCCCCAGTAATTCCAGAAATACTGGACTGCCGGGAATATATCTACCGGGAAATGTAAAATACAGTGAAATGGAACTTGTATCAGGATGCATTTCAATCGGCCGCATTCCTTTGGTTTCTGCAGAAATGGTTGCGTATTCTGGCCGTATATCGTTTTAAATATGTGAAGTGCGGAGAATATCGTATATGTTAAATGTATTTTAACTAAGGTAGTTAGACTACGTGCTGATTTAGTCTTTGATAAGGCATCTATCTTACTACCAATAGCGCCAATCGGTATAATCAGTTCATGTTTATTTTTTCGCGAAATTCAAACTTATCTTTCAACAATCGTATCCTTCACTGAGGATTAAAAACATTACAATCGTCTGTATATCTGTCTCAAGGTTTTACAAAAATATACTTATTATTGATGTTTTATGCAAATGCACCGTATTTTATTATTCATGCACTTGTCGCATTTACTTTGCTACTCGCCAGTTTCTATGGAATGGGTGCTGTAATGCCATATAAGGGTTTGTAAAGCCGGCTGGGTGGTTATGTCCGGTATTGGGAGCACTCGTTATTACCATAAGCGTCCAAATTATCAGTAGTGACATTAAGTTCGTGCCTCCGAGTGCTCGGCACTTGATCGCGCATGCAGATAACACTTAATTACGATCTAACATGATAGTGCTGCTATTGACTACCATATTTGTGAAGTTTAACTCTTGTAAGTACAGTAAATGTACCGGAGAAAGATTAAAGAATCTTTGGATGTTATGACAAAATCGTAGCGATGGAATGATTTCGTAGCACGATGCCTACTTCCGCACTATTTTGGACTTTCAAGTAATAGGTAGCACAATGCCAATTTGCCAACATTTTGAAACCACAACAACCAACAACCATAGGTTAGTAAAGGGTATCCTGTCATTTCACCTAATTTACAAATTTTCATTTGACAAGCAACGATTAGAAAAACATGATTGGTCATTTCATATTCATAATTCATTTATTTTGCATTCAATATTGTAAAAAAGATGTTACAAAGAGCTTAAAGCTAGGTACATAAATATGGACCCTGTAAGGGCACAGCAAGGTAGGAGGAGGAGGATTTCATCATTTTACAACAACAAGTTTAGCAAATAAGACTTAAAAAAGTATTTACCCGATAAAATTTTATTTGATAACGTATTCATTGACAAACAATTCATTTTATGTCATCTCGTAAAACAACGTTTGAAATAAAAACGTTTCACTAATTGCATTATTAGGGACGCAAATTTCTAAAAATTAAACTCATAAAATACGCAAAAGCATATTTTTATAAATAAAACTTAGGATTCAAGAGCGAGCGAAGCGGGCTCGGCACTTAGGGCACCCCGACTCGAACAGGTTAGGTTCCAAGGCGATCCCCTTCGTGTGTGGTTACTTTAAACCCTGTAAACAGAAATAGGAGCCCCGTGTAGCGGGGCTATGTCGACTACGCCTTATTACAAAATATTGATATTATTTACCTTGGACTTTAAGTGAATTTGTACATCATCATGATATTTAGGTAAAACGTGATGTTACCAAAAGAATCAAAATATTAAACGAAAAATGTACAAATGATTAAATATTTCATGTGAAACATTTGTAAAGAGAAGCATTTGCCAAATGAATGTTTGTAAAATAAAACATTTACGGATAAATATGTAGTATACGAAACATTGGTCACAACCAAACCAACCTATTTTTAGTTCACAAACTAAAACTTTGTCAAAGGTGTTTTGACAAAGTTTTAACAAAATATTTGTGAACCAGAGAAAAGCGTCGTTCTTGAAATTATAAAGTACCTATTTGTATTTGAATTGACTGAAATTTTTCTATATTCTAAGAATGCAGCTATGTTTTCAATAATAATGAATTCACACAAATACGTAAAAACTTAGAACATGTAATATATACGTACCTATTTGACTGAAATCTGTCTTTCTCTAGGAATGCTAGTGTGTTACGTTTTCAATTCATGATTACACTCAAATACATAAATAAGAACCTATTGTTTCACATTTACGACGTTTTTCACACACTTCGATAACTATTTTATTGTTAACATACCTTTTCGTTTACGTACTAGTACTCATCTCATACAGTCATGTCTTACGTTCAATCTGAGATCGAGGCATGAGTCTGTTAACCACACATCATACATCTAAAGGTCAGCATGTGGTGGATACTGTGAAGGACTCACTCAATGAAACACCTATCGGAGGTACTAACAAGGCGTTTCGTTTGTTACAAAATAAAAGGAGAAATTATAAAGAAATTTAAGTTTTAACACTTTAGAGAGATAATTCAGTTCAGGATGGTTAACTATTACCAATAGGTTTACTAAATACTCGTTTTATATTCAAAAGTAACTCTCGTTACATTCTTCGAACCTTGCACCTGTAGAGAAAAATGACAAATGATTGTATTGTATATGTTACTTTGATGCGTCTAGCTGTCTCTTCAAACGCGCTTTAACTTTTGGCGCTAACCCCATATTCAATAGAAATTTTCACGTAAGTAAAATATCACGTAACAAATAGCTCGCTGAAATTATTATGTCCGAACGTTCTGGAGGGTGTGGCTTAGTTCCGGATGAATTCAGAAAACGTACTTTCAATTTATTCGACAAGTGATCGTAGATAATTTGTCTTTCCTCCTACTGCTGAAGACTAGAGTAGAGAGATTTAATCTATTGTCAAATCTCATGACAACATTGAGCTTGGAACTGTTTTCTTGGTTAACCAATCACAAGCACAACAGCTACCATGAGATCTGACAGCAGATTAACCGGCTGTCACAAACCGGAGGCACTGGTTATGTAGCAATAGTTTGACAACATACCATAATACTGGGCTATGTAGAAATACATAGTTCGATATAACCCTTTATTCCTCTTACAGCCTGGCCACGGGAAATTCACTGTAGCGAAAAATCGCGTGGACGCTTCTCCGTTCACAAAGCGCGAATTTTCGCTAAAGTAGATAGTTCATCCTCATTTCATTAGTTGTGTAAGTCTCAGACCTTTTGTCATAAACAGAGCAGAATCCTGACTCCAGAGGGCCTAGACAAATGTTAATCGGTAACAAAACGTGTCGTATATCTACAAGGGCTTTCAGCAGGACTTATCTTTCCAATGTTCCATCATAGCTTTGCTGGCAGAATATCACTTTGTCTTGGCTTTTGGGAGCTTGTGAAATTCCTGTAGTTTCAGTTTGTGTTACAGATATAGTTGTATAATTTGTAGGCGTGTAGAAGGTAAGTGTGTCGAGTGATGTCGTTGTTAGTCACGATGCTGCGCCGTCACGCTGCGCTGTGCCGCGTCACAATGTGCACCCTGCCCACTCTATCCTGACACTGACGGGTGGCGCCACTTGCAGGGCACGCCATGTCAAATGCAGTACATTCGAATTTAGTTCCGTCTTTGCCGCATGTCTAAGTTTAGTGGACGTCCTGGAAGGAGATGCTTCGGGGCACTGCTGCTTACATATCTGAATATAAACTCTGTTTTATAATCGAGGTTTCAATCATATTGTTGACAAAGTAGACTGGTAAGAGATTTTTTTGTAGATCGAGGGTGAACTGTAAATAACAAGGACCTTGAACTTATCAATTCACAATGGTCACGTGACTGCATTCGGTGTAGCACGATGTTTTTACACTTTTTTTTTACTTTATCTATCCTTTATCTTTGATTTATAATCGGTTCATCATCTGTCTAGCCTTTTCCCGACTAAGTTGAGGTTTACAGAGTCAGATACAAGAATAGAAATAGCTACTCCTTATGCAACTTTTCTTGCATATAAACCAAAAAGCTAAACCAATGTACTATTCTAAACAGATCCTGTTGCTAACTAAAATAGAACCGAAACGTAATAAAAAAATGCCTCATCCAACTACACTCGTACATTCAATGTTTATGTTTCATAAGAAAATTATAAGAAAATCTTGTTATTTATTAGTCCGGCCGTTCAGTGGAACATTTAGGATCTAATTCTATTTTCCGCCGAATGTCGTCGAAGGTCACGCGCGAACTGCGCACGCGCCGCCCGCCCACTCACAAACAAGTAGAGGTCATTGACCGCGCGCTGATTTAAACCCTTTATATTGAACAAATTAATGTCGTCATCAATGTACCGCTTCAGGATTTATTGCTGAATGGTTCGCAATGTTATCCGTTCATTTAAATTGCTCATGTATATGGCCGGCGTATGTCGTTCTCCTTTACAAGACAATCTTCCAATTCAAAGTAATTGTATAATACGAATGCGGTTTCAGATAGGTATGAGGTTAGGTTTCGCTGAGTTAAGTTTATCTGTATCAAAGAATCGTAGATTTAATCTGTAGGGTCACTCGTATTTTACACGGTCTGGATTGACTAAGCAACACGCTTTAAAACCGATTGTCAGTTGTCTATGCCCTAAGGTTGACATGCATTTGTAGTCTATAAACTTACCAAAAACCAAATCTATGCATACAATAATAGTAACAGGCCAATGTCTGTACATTGAAGATAATGAAAAAAATATATGGGGGGTCTTTATTAGAGCAACAGAAGCCAACATAACAGTTTTTAGAATTTTTGGCTTTCTGTTTGTATGTTTGTACGCGCATCACGCAAAAACTACTGCATGGATTTGATTGCAATTTTCACCGCTCTCCTTCTAGATGCTTAACTTAAAATATAGGCTACATTAAATATAGTTTTAGACCCTATAGGTGGCGCTGTGCGAAGCAAGGGCGGGTCGCTAGTCCAATATAAAGATGAATTGGTCTGGGGAAAAACAAAGCTGTAAGTAATAAAACATAAATGAATCGTGTCGTTTTCTGTGTGTAAACATTATGGATATAAGATTAGTGTACTTAATTAAAATATTATGTAAATATTTAAAATATTATAACTGATATAATTCGTAAACAAGTAAAGCGATACTGATATTATTATTTTGGTTAAACGGCAAAGTCACTTCAAAGGTATTATAGTCAACAAATACTCGTGTCCTCTCGTCTTTTGTTATATTGCTAGCAAATTTTAAAATTATGCTACGCTTACGGGTGAAATTATGAATCAATATGTGGGTAATCTAACATCACCACCTTACACGTAAATGTTTCAATTCTATCCATTGGACTATTCGATGACAAGATCTCTAAAATAAATTCGCCCTAAATGTGCGGACGATGTTGGATTCTTCAAATATCTGAATTTTTTGTTATCTAGCCTTATATGGCGAAAATTATGTATCACGCTGAAGACTGCTTAAATTATACAGTGGGTTGGTCTATTAATGAATAAAACGCGCATGACGCGCAACAAACGGGTAACCGGGGGTTTACTTTTTCAGTAAGTCTACACGAGCAATTTGTGCCCGTTTGAGTCTATGACTGCAACACATGCAGTACAGCAACAAAACACAATCGTGCACTGTAAAGCACACCACATCAAACATAATTCAAAACACATTGTTTCCGCTAACGGTGCACATTCCTGCACTTTTCGGGATCGTGAGACGGTTCACGGGGCACTGCGGGGCATAAATCGTGGACGACATCGTTTACCGGTGCCGGCACATACATTACCGGGTCGTGCTCTATAAGTCACCCCGTGAGATCTAGCCTACGTGCCTGGACCGGACACGGCGCGGCACAGCCCTATCTAGTCGCCTTTAGCCCATATTTGACGCGGAACCAATTTATGTAAAGAGAATTTCGTTGCAACAGGCTAGTATTTAGATCAAGTTGCTGTTGGTAGTGCCTTGTTCGAATATTTTGGTACGAGCGATAAACAAAGATTAGTGTTCTAGTGGTCTTGCTAATGGCGCTGTCTATACAAGAATCAAGTTATTTATAAAATCAAATCAAGTATGAAAGAACAAAGGCCAATTTGACGGCACGGTTGGCGCAGTGGCTGAGCGATTGGCTGCTGCACTACGTGTCGCGGGTTCGATCCCCGCACGGAACAAATATTTGTATGGCCTACAAGTAGTTGTTCCGGGTCTGGCTGTTTGTGTCATCATCATTTCAGCCAAAAGACGTCCACTGCTGGACATAGGTCTCCCCCAAGTGTCGCCACATTGACCGGTCCCGTGCGACTCGCATCCAGTTCGCTGTTTGTGTATGTGAGTTTAAATGTTTGTAAACGCACCCACGATACAGGAAAAAAATAAAGTAAAAAACGAACGTTAGGTAATACTGGCTAAAGTTCGACAACAGTTTTGTATAGTCATGATGAGTTACTAAGTAAGAAATCGGTTTGACTTTACGCCTTGATAGGTAAAGACACTGCAGTAAACTGCGTATGAGGCCGTTTACGAATTCATATTTGTGATAATTATGCTACTGGACTATTCTGGCACTATTTCAAAGGTAGTAAACAAAAGTTGCACTATTAGCAATATAATAAAATCTCTGTTTTGTCAAGGTAATGAGGGCAGCACGTGTAAAACAATAAACCATTGCTAGTTAAAGTCATGTTTCTAGCCAAGAATTTCACCAGTCTTAAAAACCTCTTAGTATAATACTTAACGAAAATTTTCGGTTTATTTCAGATATAAACAGTCCTCAAGTGAGATGAATGTCTTATACCAATGACGTTCAATTATTACATTTTCGAACTACGCCAAAAGCGTAGGCCGGCCGCGACGGTATGCAACTAAAAATAAATACTGAATATTCTTCTTTGTTATTCAGACGTTAAAAATAAAATAATTTGCTACTGATAGTCTTGTCTTTCATCATTTACTTTAGATGTGTCATTTTAAACATTTTAGATACATTAAACTGTCGTAGACATTGGTTTTTCATTTCTTTTCACAATCGCGCGTAACGCATTTTATTGAAATATATTTTTAAATCTTCCTCAGTACAGATTTCAGAAAGTAATTCTAATTGATGATATATGCTGAATGCGGTAACCTTTATGCACATATGCTGAAATTTGTTTTCTTCATTTCTATCATCGCCCATTCGTTCACTGAAAATCACTGTTTTCCAATATAAACGGTAGCTTTGCAGGCCACCATAGCTTCCACGTGCACTTGACTTTATGAAATCAAATGAAATATTTATTTACCAGGTATAACTCCACATACAACATTCAAAAATAGACACTAAAATAAATTACACTTAAGTACAACAAAATAATAAGAAAAAGATTATGCTAAGGTAAACCTTCCATGTGCAGCTGCAAATTGTAACGCATGATAACTGGGTAATTTATTATAAAAGTATACAAAAGTTCACAGTGTCAATCGTATCAATATATGTAATTTATGACTTTTCATCGATTATACCCAAGCGAATGTGGGTGCTTTACTTTTATGTACTTTATCTAGCTGCTGGACATTACGCTTTGAATCTTGCGATTATTTATTCGACTTTCATAGTATTGCGTCATATTATGCATGTCGCATGATGGCGTAAGTTTCCCGCAGAATTATGGCCGTATAAAAATAGCTTCATATCCTAATTTTTTTTGGGAAATTACAGCCCCCGTCTGCCTTAAATTAGAGCCAAGACACGAGCAGGTTTTCCTTAGATGAAATGTGGTTTCTGAATGTATAATTGGATTTCAAATTCCTGAAGAATGCGATTTGATATGTTTTTTTTATACCGTTAACTGATTTATTTACCGTTAACTCATTTATTTACCGTCGCCTTGCCTAATAAGCCCTGTATGAATTTTCATCTTCTCAGAAATCCCCTTTATAAAGTAAAATTCTCTGTAGATCCAACAGATCCTAGAACACTATTCTATAATAGTAGTTGTAGTCAGACATTCCTGAGCCTAGTCGCAGTCTGGCTGTATGAAAGAGTGTTGGGGTGCATTGCGTGTGCACGCGACCGGTTCCCGCACGCATTCCGCGCGACGGCAACCGCTGAACAGCCTGCGCGGCTTAAGATTTACATCCACTGTGGTGTAACAGCTATTTATAATTAAAATAAATAGCCCTCCTGATCGTTTTTGGTCATGGTGGCCAATCGCAGCATTGATATGATGGTATTTCTCTTCCTTTACTCTCTTAGTCCGAAGGGTCTCTCCATGCGACACGACCGGAGGGGGATCAAGTGCAGGACCAAGCGACTACAGCAGTCTATTACCGTTTATAGAAGATTTCTTCCTCCTTCGTTTCAAGACATGCTCGCGCAAACTATGACGGAACTCATGCCGTAACTGGCAGCTAGGAAGACGTTTGCTTTGCTCTTGCCGAACAAAGCTTTTTTTATATTTTATGTAGAAAACTAGATATCTCAAAACTGACGTTTATATTAAGTAGATAGCTAGGTAATACTATTCACTTCCTCCTAGTACCTCGAGACGTTAAGATTTCAGACAGTTTCATGAATTGTTAAGAGTTCATCGTCATCAGTAATTTACGTATATGTAAATAGAAAAATAACAAACAGCTGCAGAAATAAGTCTACCGTTAGGCGCTGCTATTTCAGTAGATTCTCTTGATACTCATCATGTAGCATGCTTACACTATTGTCATCTAACGCCCTAACATCAAAGTACCTCTTTACAATTCAGAAACAATCTGCAGATAGTTAAGGAATTCACACTTTAGTAGCATTGCCTTGTAATTTGCTATCTTGATTGGCTGTGTGCTGTGTTCCTAATTCAACTTAGTTTGCATTCTGGCTAGATAAGTTGAAGTACTCTTACCTAATATGAACCTATAGTTTCCTTATTGGTAAATATTTAACACTGGTTTAACTTATCCCTTGGATTTGCTGTCTTTGAGTGTTTCAAGACTCTCTATTAATTTGTCGGTTTTGCTCAAGTGGTAACGGAGTTACCCGTTGTTGTGGATTAGTTTCGAACTCAAACGAAGATCTTAGTAATGAGTTTGTCCCGCTGTTAGGTCACAAGTCTATTTCCATAGGTAAAGATACATAATAATGAGTAGGTACTGTAATGTGCCTGCAGGTTTTCAGCCGCGTTACTTCAATTTACAGAATAGCTTTGTAGAAACTTAACTATCCATTTCTATAGAACAGGCTTCACTTTGTCATCCCTCAGACTAAACTGGCATCACATAAACAATTGCACATTCTTAAATTTAAAAAAAAAAAAACAAAAAAAATAAAAAAGTTTGAGCTGTAGCAAGTCCTATCATAAAACCGGCCTGCATCATTTACGGTTGATTTGGAGGTAGACCACCTTACGTGAGCTAGGTGCTAACGAGTTCACTGATGGTCTGCCACTTTGCGTCCTTATGCCTTAAGTGATAAGGTTGAAAACTGATCGACCGTCAGTGAACTCTGTAGTACTTAGGTATCAACCTAAAACGTTTCCATCAGTATCGTGAGATTATCATTTGTTTATATTGTTACGTAGTTATATACCTGTTATTATACCTGCGTAAATAATACCTAATTAATTAGATTAGACTGAAAGTTAATAACTAGTTAAGCAAGTTTAATGTATTTATTATCTACAGTTCAGTAGGTAGAGGTACCTACTAATGACTAATGTTCCACGTGTAAATGTGGAGGTAAACAATTAGTGATGGGTTGCGACAACCTATCTTAGTACATTTCCGTTACATGATTCGAAGATCTCTTATGGATTAATATGTGTAGATCGAGCTAGAGCTTTTCAGTTTAGGCTGTTTTGATATGAGGAAACATATATAACTTGAAAGACAGATTACTTTTAATGTTCCACACATTCGCACGAAGCGCTTTGCTACATCATTTATTATGCGTACAGCCAAGGAGTGGAATTCCCTGCCTGCGTCGGTGTTCCCAAGTTCATATGACCCCAATCTATTTAAGTCGCGAGTTTATAGGCTTCTTTTGGGTTAGCTCGTTCCATCGTCGACCTCATCTATGTCCTCAGGACTAGATTGAGGTCAAGAGTAAGCCCATTTAGTATAAAAAAAAACAATTCAAGCTACTAAATGCACTTGCAGCCTTTTTACGGTTGTGTATCTTGCACTAGTAACTTGTCTCGTACCTGAATCAGTTTGCAGATAGTAAATACACGTTCCTAGCACTCGTATCAGAATCTGCCAGCAGCGCTAGACACACAGTAGATATGCTGGGCTAGCGGCACCTGACTTCATTTCAAGTTTATCACAGTTCGCCGATACTGCGCCGGCTCAGCCGCGGTTACCGCAAGCGTAGGCCGCTCTTTGTCGGCACCATGACAACTAAATTCATTGAGCTCACTATGGGAAACTTGTATCGGGTTTCAGCACAGATTGCAAGCCCAGGGCGAACGGCCACGAGGAATTTATATCGTTGTTCCATTCACGATGAATTCTAGTGTCGGCTGTCTTGATAGTGACAACTTAGTGCCCTATTTAAACTATAAATGTTTGTTGTAAGTACATATCCATTTAAGCTGTGAACGATTGAATAACGTTACTATATAAAATGTAAGCGCCCATTGCGCAGTTCCTTACAAATGAACCGTTTCTATTTGTATAATGAAAAGCGCCTTTCTGAAATTTTGCAACAATATCATTATGTATTTCTGAACTAGGTTGCAATACTGATTTTAAACGTTTCGTAAATATTTTTATGGTTCAGTTGCATTACATAAACATGACGTAAATGAATATCAAACTGCTGGATCTGTTTGCTTCGCCACAGCGCGAGCGGAGGAAAACTATTTATCTCGCTTTTGTGGAAAATAAAATGAATAATGCCTTCAAATTCCAATCTTATTGGTTCTTGGTACTGCATACAAATGATATTTTTTCATAAAATATCACATAGAATATTATTGTTTTCGTATTAGCGAGTTGAAATCTCTGGCGGTCTTCAGTTCCCTCTGGTTTCAACAGAAGCTACTAGAAGCAATCTATAATCTGAGTCTTATAATTAGTGGTTGAAATATAGTTATGCATATAGTACACCAAACCCACAAAAAAAAGAAACTCTACGAAAATCTAGATAATAATATTGAATAGTTGATTAAAGGGGTGAGAGTGGCTAACTGAAGGCTTTTTCCAAAGATATTAATTACAATAAGCACCATAACATTTTAAAGCATGCGGTGGTTACCCAATTATTGGATGCACCGAGATAATCGGGATAATAAATCATAAAAGATAGGAACCATTTAATCACATCATAAAATCGATGGTAAAGCTCTCGATCGAATGATCGTTTATTTCTCTTTCTAGATTTTTTGTCGAGATGCAGGTAGAGATATTTGAATAGAGTGGATACGATCCCATATAACCTCGACAGTAATAAAGATCACACAGAAGTGACAAATCGTAAAAAATTGCATTACCGCCTAAAAGTTATTTGAAACTTGGCATTTTTACGGTAGAAAAATTATTCTAAAACATTTAAAATTACATATTTTTTATCGACCAGATACCGGCTTAATTGTGGATGTTCCACATGTAGTATTAACAGTTTAATATATTCATAGCGCCGGGCAGAACTTTATTGCTTATGATTATGACCGTAATCTTGCTTCATTTTGATTATTTATTATTGCTAGAAAATATTTAGATGAGATTATCCACTTAACGACAAATTTTGGAACTTCTATACCAGCTTCCTGTAGTTCTCAACAGGTCATGTCTATGAATATTAAAATGGAATTAATTGGTATTAATTATTCGTGTCATGTTTTAACCCTGACACGAGAAACAAAATAGACCTGTGTGGGAGAGTATTTGAGACAAAAACATTACCTAAAAGTATTCATTGGTTCCCTATTATAAGCAAATTGGTACAGCTTTGTCGTCGGCTTAAAATTCTATGAATATTTTTAGTGATCTGCATCAGTCCCTTTCTTAGTGTGTAGTTGGATGCGCCGGCGCAGCAGGGGTGTCATCCATCTCTATTCACTAATGCAGCGAACGGACGAATGTCGCTAAGTAAACAATAACAAAAAATTAAGTATAGGTTGGCGCGTATCCCTTATAAGTAGGAACTACTCGTGTTTCAAAGGTTTTTGTTTTTGTTTAAATATGTATACGTTCTGTAAAGGTTCTGCATCCGTGCGTGCGAATGTTGCGAATGGTATAAAGTAAAAATAAAATGCTAGCTAAAGGTTCATGTTTGTAATATCGGATTATCGACTCAAAAATAATGTACCCACCTACTGTAACTTGTTCATCATCTGCCTGCCTTTTCCCAACTATGTTAGGTTCGGCTTCCAGCCTAACCGGATGCAGCTGAATACCAGTATTTGGAGCGACTGCCTGTCTGACCTCCACAACCCAGTTAGTACTGGGTAATACGATACCCCTTGGTAAGGCTGGTTGTCATACTTTTTGGGCCACTGACTACCTGTAACGACTGTCAAAGTTCTACAAATGACAGCCGAGACGTTGGTCTCGGCTAAGCCGTTGGGCTTAACGTGCTTTCCGAGGCACGGAGGAAACTCGGTATGTAATGAGTGGTCACCCATCCACAGTCCAACCTAGGCAAGCACGGCTTAACCTAAAGATCGATCCGAGCGGCTGTTATTATTTAGCCACGAGCTTCTGTATACTCCTGAATACTGTAACTTGTTATTAGGAGGTTAAAGTCCGAAATGTGTTTCACATTTGAGTAAAAACGACATTTGCTCATTAGTAGAAGTTTTTTATTTTCTAGTATTAGGTACTTTTGAAATACATTAACATAAAATCATAATAACAAGACAAGTATTAGACCGGGTTAACAGCTAAAAACCGGTCATTGATAATAATTTGCGAAAAAAAAAAACACAAATCTGAAATCACCCAAATACAAAGTGTTACAATTCCTTATCTTATCAATTACGTTTGTATTAAATAACAGATTTATCATTTTACGTCTGAAAGCTATCAGCAAAGGCCAGGCTCAGTGCATTGCTCCCGAGGCTAAAAATAACAGGTTGAAAGCCTAAATATGGCTGCGTTACGGCTACTTTAGGAATGGCCACACTTTCCACAGTGCATTCAAACTGACATGACAGGTTTGGAAGCCTGCCGCACAGGAAAAGTTTCAAACGTATTTCACTCGATGTTACCTACTGGCTGAAAATAATGCACAATGCAGATGCTGAATGCGAAAAGAAAATGCCGAAAAATTTAAGAAAATATTTTAAATAACAAAAAGAATGCTCCAAAAATTCAAATATGGAGCATTCTTTTTTTAAACACCTATTTATTTTCTATCCTTAAACTATCAAGTTAAAGTTTACCTTACCCACCTTTCGTACTTATTAAAACTCGCGTTCGTCCATGCCATACGCTGTCATTCATTGCCTTAGCTACATATTAGTCAAGGCGGACTACATTTTTAATTTAGTTTCATAAATACTTTATAATATGGTGTTATTTTTAACGACTTCCGCAGCTTATAGCTATAAACATCAAAGTCAATGTTCCGTAGAGACATTCCCTTTAGCGATGTGCACTCAAAAATCCCTTGATGCATGCATCGATTAGAATTAGTGAACCAAAACTCTTATGACCATCGATTAGAATCTTAAAAAGCGACCACTACTAACTGGCTTTTTATTATTATTGGAGAAAATTAGGCTAAGCACACACTATCAGATTCACGATCACGATCAACACAACACTAACACCCGTAGTTTAAGTCGTGGATTGAACTTAAGTCGGACTTGACACGCCTACTTTTCACCCCATTAGTCATATTGACAGCTACAGTTTGTTTATAATTTGACATATACGCCCACTTTTCAAGGGTTTTGTGGTACAAGAATCTTTTGGCGCTCGAATGAAGCTGACAGGGGGGCGCTGTTGGTAAACCTTTTGTTAATTGTTTTGTAAAAAATATTGAGAAAAGAAAGAGATGGCTGCGTTAGTTCCGATGTTTGCCCGCGCCAGAAGATCCTTGGAACCTACCTTGTGGGTGACATATGTACCTACTGAAATCCAAGTGAATCGACTTGTGTAAAATTGTTTTCTTGTTATAGCCAAAACAAGATGAATTTTGAAGAGTATGTCGGTTATGTAGGATACGATATGCCATACAATTATTTATCGCGACCCGATGCCGACAACCCGTTAGAATGTGACATCAATATACAGTTCCAAAGACACTTTCGATTTCAGAAGGAAACCGTACAAAAATTGGAAAGCCATGCGAGAGGTCTTTGCCCAGCAGTAGGACATAGAGGGCTGATATAAAATAAAATAGGGAAGCTACTGTAAAAGAAAACGATGTTCGTTTTTGGTTCCAACGTTTTCGTTCTGGAAATTTTGACCTACAGCCCGTGGACGGCCCTTGTTGATAAAACTATTTTCCGTCGCCTTTAATTTCGAAGCCAGCTAGTATGTAGTCGGGATTATTAATAAATGATTATTAATATTGCGAGCACTTGCAAATATCCGTGGTAAATATATATTAAGCACGGTTTCTTTTTCAAATCGGTAGGTATTGGTATCGGTATGTGTTCATTATCGTGGGATTGTATGAATTAGTAATCAAGATCGCGTAAATAATTATATTAGTGACAAATAGTCATAATATGGAGTACCGTACACATAAAAGATGAATACAAGCTTAATTCCCGTGATATTTCTAAAGCATGAGAAAACTAACGAACCATTTTGAATCTCAGACAAAATGGTGCGAATGGTGCTTATGAGCGAGCTTGCCCATCTCGTGTTGTTTTGTTTATACCTACGATACCACAAAGTCGCTCTCATCATCTATCTATACTTAAAAACATCATCAAGAGTCAAATAGTCCTTCGAAACTCACGTAGACGGGCCATGGCGCGCAGTGTTACGCAGGGCGTGCAGGGCGCATTTACCTATTAGTAAGTAGGTAGAATATTTCTGAGGTAGTCGTATCTGTAAATATATGTGAAAACCCGATTTTCGCGTTGGCTCGTGATACAACATCATCATCATCATCATTTCAGCCGAAAGACGTCCACTGCTGGACATAGGCCTCCCCCAAGTGTCGCCATATTGACTCGTGATACGCGACATTGATATTAAAAGTATTATGTCTATATAGATTCCTAATGAATCATTTGATTGTCGCCACCGGTGTCCAATCTCAAACCAAGTTATCAATATTTCACATATGTAATGTAATTGATATTACAATGAACAAGTTATAAGTAAGTACATGTAAGAAAAACGCGAGTCTGTATTGCTCAAATAAAATGAAATACTTACACTAACTATTATTTATTACCTATTCAACTTTAAAAGTAAAAGCTTACACATAAATCTTACATAACTATTATAAATGCGAAAGTTTGGATGGATAGATGTTTGTTACTCAATCGCCAGAACGGCTGAACAGATCTGGATGAAACTTGGTACAGATATATATTATAGTCTGGTATAGCGCATAGATTACTTATTATCCCAGAAGTAAGATCCCGTGGGCAATGCCCGAACTCCACGTGGGGGAAGCCGCAGCCATAAAATAGTAGCCAATAAAGCGATAGTAGGGTGACTTACCCGTATTACTACCAATCCTTCTACCTGTAGTAATACGGGTAATCATTGCCTTTGCGGTACTATCGCAGTAGTATATAGATTGTAAATAGAAGGAAAAAGAAAAAAATACAAATTTGATGCAACCAACTTGGATGTAGCGCTCGTCAGCCGCTGTTGTGGCCAGTTTCTGTTATATTGCAATAATAAAATAATCAAATCGAATTCTTATTCGCCGTTGCGTTTAGTGGTTTAGCCGGCTTATCTTAGGTTTGTTTTCATATGATACGGGAAAGGACAGGTGTAAGCTAAACATGAGTAGCAGGCGGCTTGCTACTGCTAAACGGAGGAAGAGAAGGGCCGATATGAAACCCACCATTATGTTGGGTGACCACAACCATGTCATGCGCACAAACTCATTCTGCAGAGTAATGATGAGAGAATAAGCGATAACGAATCCAAAGAAATTCAAGGCTACTCGGTCCATCGTCCAACTGAATTCTTCCCTCAACTCTGGACGACCGGAACCTTCTAATCTCAGGAATTGCTGGTTCCAATTGAAAAAATCTTTTAGTGTTGGATAACCCTTTTGTTGAGGAATAGGAGCGGAGCATTAAAAAATGTTGCGAAAACGGGTTTTTTTTTAAATATAAAAATCGCGGACGAAGGTCGCGGGCAACAGCTAGCATGTTTATAATTGTGTGATGATCATATTTGTATTTTTGTTCTCTCGTTGGTCAAATAGTCATAAGCGCAATTGCACGGTGTGAGGTTATGGGTTCGATCCCCATGCATGCAGTGTTGTTGGGTTTTACTAACCTAGAGATTGGATCCAGTCTTACGTAGTCCTACGTGAATGAAAATTAAAAATTTCCTTTGTTTTTCTATGTCTATAAATGTGTAATTTAGATATTTTTTATACGTGATACTACTTTTAAATAAAATAAAAACCAGTTGGCTTGTACAATAATAATTTAATTTATTTTTTCGGCCTCGTCCCTTGTAACATCACTGAATCGAAGTAGTTTGGCGGCACTCAAACGTTCGAGTTTTGCCTTTTGGTACGCTTCTTCTGCTGCCTTCACCACAACTTCTGCTTCTCCATTTTCAGCAGATGTTACTCCTCCTCTCGTTCCTCATTCCGTTTTAAATTTTTCGCCCGTACCTCCTTTATTATAACTTGGGCGCGAACATATATTAGTATTAATTTGCTAACCACAAGCACCTTCAAAAAACACTAATGAGAATATAAAAAATAAAATGCTTCGAATGAATACAAATAGATTGATGTTATTTCAAATTCTGTATTGGTGCCATACACAGATAATTTAACTTTCTGATGTACGGTAACGTGTAGAGATGAACTGAAAATCATTTGATCAACCCTACCAATAAACTGCGAGTTTGCTGACGCCAAGTCAGTCGAGTTATTTTCAGGTGGCCCTTGAGCCACCGGTACCGGTACCTCGTCTACCGGACGAAATTCCAGAACTGAAAAAAGAAAGTAAATATTTTTAATAATCTAATCATATATTCGTTAACACAAAGAATAGAATCAATAAAATTACTAGACTATAGGTGTATCGTCAGCAGGAGTTTCACTTGGCATAGTGTCACAGTCCATTGCGAACCTCAATTTCAAATCGGTGGAGGCCGGCAGCGCATCTTTCACTCCTTCGAGATCTGAGGACGCGGGGCCAGGATAGGGGCCACCCCCAGTCCTCATTCTTTCTTTTTTTTCTAAATTAAGGGTGGCCTTAATATTGGACCAGCACCTGTTTAACTGAGATTCGGTTCTCTATAAAAAGAAAACATTGCCGTTCATTACGATCAACAAACATAGACCAGGTATTAATTAAACAGCATACATGTTATTTGGTACTTACGCGCGAGTTAAATACTGAGTTATACTCTTGGATTAGGCGAGCCCACAGCACATTTTGTCGCTCATGAGCTGCCCGGCAACGTCGTATTTTGAAGAAACTTGTACTTGCAGACAAGTTCCTGTCCTGACTTTTCACCATCCGAAAAGAAAATTCTTGATGCCATTATTTTAAGTGAAAATCTTATAAATGAACCACGAAAAAATAAATATTTATTTTCAAGTAATTCCGTTTAAGTTCTTTGACAAATGATGTCAACCAAGAGCATTCGGTAGAACATCAATTGAAGACATCTCTAGCATTGGGACGTATTTTAATATAACATTTTTAGCATACAAAGCAGCTTGCAACCTTCATGCAACATACTTATTTTGGGTTTGAAATGGACAGCATGTTTTGGAGGTAGATTAAGGTGAGTACTCATCTGAGCAATTAAACGTATTGTAACATTGGTTGATAAATTGAGGAATGATATAATACTGCAAGGTTGCGGTTGAAAAGGAGATGTAGAGACAAAAAATTAAAAGAATATGTTTGGATGATGGTCTTGTTGAGAGGACGAGTAAAAGGCGACTAACAAAACCCGAAAGAGAACAACTTAGAAGGACAAAAATTATTGGTATTGTTCTTAAAAAAGGTCAGGTGGCAGTGCTCGCGACCTGCGTGCGTGTATGACCAGATGTATGAACGTGAACGAAGCAAAAGGAGTAAGCCGGTGGGGTTCTTTAGTGACTGTTCTTACTGTGTGGCATTTAGGTACTCTTCGTTGATATGTTGGATTTGCAAGTCGCGTGTGCTGCAATTTAATTTAATATTAAAAAAAAAAACACTGAGCGAATTAGGAGAAGTAACGACCAGCAAAGTCCACGCACCTCTTTCCATGTTGCACGATTTGCCCGCGCTCGTGTTTTTGCTCGATGAAATGTTACACAAGTTGCTTGTTTCTTAGCAAAATCAAGTTTTAACAAAGTGTCAAGCGGCTCGATGTCTTGTTGCAAATGCAAGCTCTAGCTAGTCTGTCCTCACCTTTTGAACATCATTGAGTGGGTGTTGCTGATACCGTGGTGGGCGTTCCTCACCTGTTGCCATGACAACAAATGTCGACTTAAGTTCAAAAATGGACTAAGTCGGCGTTCTGGAATATGGGTGTTAGGCTTTCTATTAATTTGCACATTTATCGTCGCAAAACAGGGTAATTTACTTAACTAAGAACCAATTAGAGAATGATGATAACAAATTAATTAGGAACTAGGTACTCTAAACTGGTAAACAGCTCCTATATGTCACGTGTAGAGGAAACTGTGAACTGTTGAATTTGCAACTATTTCTAACCCCGTCCACACCGCAAATAGGTGACCGTATGTCCGTATCGTAATAAAACGTAATTAATTCTAATCAAAGTTCATGTACATTATCTGTCATACGGTAGTAAGATGTACACTGTTTACTATTTGTTTGCTATTTTAATTAACTTTCTCATCCGCTTGTAAACAAGTTAGTGGAAAGTCTTCCTCAATATAGATAGGGTATCGACTTAACATGCGTAGTTTATAAAAAAAAATAAAGCGAGCAAATAGAATGATTGTTTTTAATTAAATATGTGTAAACATAAACTAGTTTTCTTATCTTTGAAATGAGATAGATGGGAGTATTTTTTTCAAGTTCGTTGATAGTAAATTCCTAGTTGTACTTTAAATAAAGCTGGGCGCAACAGAAAGCTGTCAGTGCTGAAATTGATGGCAGAAGAACCTAATTTCATTACAATGGTGATCTGGAAGTCATTGATTATGAAAGTTACTTAATTAAGTTAAACCGTGTGTGAACCGATAATTACCGGTAAACTTTACGAGATATTGCACTTGTTTTAATTACATAACACATGTCTTAATGTTTGTGCTTACACGTCGGTGCCGGGCATTCTTACGATCGTCGAGGTGCCGACTGCCGAGTATTGCCGAGGGCGCCAACACATCACACGCTCGATACGTGATGCGCACGCGCGCCCGGCGTGACAGTATAAATATATTTACAAGTCGCTCAAAATCCCTGTAACCGATAGTTTATCATTAAGGTCCGGTGGATTATTAACGTTTATGTACATAAACAAAGCTAATGATGCGGAACATTGATGCATAGGTTAAATATCTCAAATAGGTTTTGTCTAGCGGAGCGCGGGCGGCGCGCATCGGCCCGGCCGCGCAGGCGCGCACCTCGCGCCACTCATTGTGGCTGCGCACACACTGCGATACGGACGAGATATATATTTTTAATCTACCCTCGAACTCTAACAAACGGGAACAAAAAGTCAATTAAATAAAAAATAAATAAAACGAAAATAAATAAAAATAAAATGTTTCCTTAAAAATAAAACGCAACATATAACGTAAATAACACGCCGGTATCGAGTGACAGTTATCTTTAGTGTCTTCATTAATTATGAATGTATCTGTAAATAAATAAATTGTAACTAAGTGGAACAGGACGAGACTTTAAGGTGTTATTAATGAGCCCGTGTTTACCGAAGAAGAGAAGCTCCATGAGTTCTCCCAAGCTGGAGATGTCCCTGGAACACCAGATCCCTGTGTTGATGAAGAAGGTAACCAAATTAACATTTAACAAATTTGTCAACTGTGTGTTGTCATTAGCCTTTGACCTCTTGCACTCTGGGTCACTTCAACATTTATAACGATGTCTTAATATTATTTCAGTAATTAGTCTGTTATTGCAGTTTTTTTTGTGAAAATAACGATAACTGGTGGTGATTTAATTAAAAATAAATAAAGTGACACATCTGAGATCTTTGTGAATGTTTTGATATGAAGTGAGCATTCAGATAGCAGTCCTATCTTTGTTGTTAACAGAATAATGTTTACTACTGAAGTGAAATTTATTTTATTTTCGGTCTTTATTTAAAATACTTTATATGATAAAAAAACCACATAACAACAGCCTGTAGTATAAAAATAAAGTAGTTTTATCGCGTTACCGGCTGTACGCATAGCGATGCAAGAAGGAGCGGCTGCGCAAGTGCATCCATGTTGTATTGCTAATATATATCCCAACTGTGGACTCTATTTACCGCAATTTAGTATGCAAACCGCCTCGGTAGTTGCCAGTATATCCAGTTTCAGGATCTCGCTGTAAATTATTAGGTGTTCCTCGGGCTGACTTATGTGCGGTTATTATGTAGACGACGGTAACAACGGGGCGGACTTACCGGTCGAGTTATGGCGCTGAGCATGTAATCATATATTGATGAACTACTCCTGGGGATGCAGCGCTCCTAGTACTACAGGATCCGAACCAAACAGATACTTAAGTACCGAGAACTATCACCATATCTATTAGGTCTTAAGATAGTGATCAGATCGCGAGATTATTTTAGCAAACATGGCAGTAACTTAATTATCTGTTACTAAAAATTAAAGTAGGGAACGACCTCATTTGTTATCAAAGTGTTACTTAGGATTGGATGTTGTCACGCAACAGACTGAGTAACGGTTAGATACTTTTCATTTTTATTCGCGAAATTTATTTTAGAATATTTATCAGTTGCATCGATTGTCAGTTAGGTTGTCGAAGATAATCAGTTTAGTTTTGAAGATAAAATCAATGGACTGGAGGGTAAAACTGTTGCATAGCATGCATTCAAGATAATCAGATTATCCCATGAGGATCTGATTATCTTGAATGCATCGCTAAGACTGTTCCTGGGTATTTCCAAGAGTCCACGAGGGTAACTATTGTATCCTAAGATAACTCGGTCGGTTTGCAGAATATGATGACTAAAACGCAGACGGTAGGATGCAACCTTCCCTATCTTGCATGTAGTACTGTATCCAGACCGAGTTATCTTAGGACACAATAGATACCCTCGTGGACTCTTGGAAATCCCCAGGAACCGTCACGAGTATCTAAATAAATAACAATTAGAGAGACTGTTATTGATAGAAATAATTATCTGAGCACAGATGTATAGGTACCATCTATTTTAATTCAAGTAACATGTAAACAGACATCAACACTCGCTTAGTCTTTTAGTAAGCAATGATAGCTTAGTGTTGTGGCCGTCGGACTACCAAGTCCGAAACCAGACCACGCACCTCGATTTTTCGGATTCATGTGCGTATTGTATAATTATCACTTGCTTCGGTGACGGAAAACATCGTGAGGAAACCAGCATGCCTTAGAGGTATTCCTCGAAGGCATGCAAAGTCAAGTTAGAGGTCCATAGGCGAATAAAAACTCTGACGATGAAGAATACTCGTAGAACACTCGCTTGGATTTAAATACATTTCGTGCAATTTTTCCTGTATTTCATTATCAATTTAGACTGAATAGTCAACGACGTGAGTAATATTAAGTTTTGCTTCCATCAAAATTACAATGAATGATGTCACTTTCCGTCCTTATGTCATTCTTGACTTCACGAGGCGCTGTTTGTGTCAGTTTATCAGGGAGACCACAGTACGGTGACCGGTCTCACAGGTCAGATGTTACGTTACGATCAATGCAGCCATCGTATCTCGATCATCGTAAAAGCACGCCAGTTTACACATGACTCGCATAATATTTACGTCAATTTTACCCGTTCACACGCTAAGGTCATGCTTATTTATCG
Source organism: Noctua comes (assembly GCA_963082995.1). NCBI lineage: Eukaryota > Metazoa > Arthropoda > Insecta > Lepidoptera > Noctuidae > Noctua > Noctua comes. The sequence goes on along the minus strand of OY720281.1, from coordinate 10,893,135 downwards.
CTTGAGATTTTAATTTAGCATGCTGCGTTATTTTTGTAAAGGGAGATAAAAAATGTGTACAAAGTTCGTCTTTTTTTGGTGTTGAGAACGCTTATTGTGGTTTGTTTTTACTATCAACAGCTGTTGTTTTACAGATTAAACATTCTGTGATTACAGACAATAATCGAGCTGGTCTGTTTGCTTGTTGAGGCTCCAATACGAAATACAGATTGATTTCTATGCACCCTCCCGATTCGCACGCCGTAAGAAGTTAGAACTCAGGCAGTGTTGTTGTGTATGTTCTTATCAATCACGTATCTCAGCGCAAGGCGACAGGTCACGTACTATATGTTATGATTGCAGCTATAAAATCTATCTCTGCTATTGTCAAACATGTACACACATGTTTTCTTCTAACATTACGTGAACAAATACTTTCAACGGACTGCTGATTGCATGTTTATAATCTTTCAGTTATTAATTTTTAAGATAATATTTTACGTATATCTTTTACGAGGGACTTTCCGATTTGTCACACTATCCGATGTTGTTATCAGAATTTTTTGATAATCTTTTAATCGGTATTGTCATTACAAACACCGATCATTTGCATCACAAATTGTTCTGAAATTAATTTGGGCATATAGGTCTATCTAGGTTTCGTTGTAATTAAGGTTTTTAAAGGATGAGTAGGTATTCATTAAAACTCGCAGCCGTGTTGTCAGTGCGAATCAGAATTTCAATATGCAGCTCCATAGCCTTCATAAACAGAACAAAATACGCACAGTACCTATTCGGTGTTCTTGAGTTACTTAATAGATGCAAATTAATCGAAGAAAGGTCGAATATTTACAATTATCGCTAAGGTTAAGTACATTTAGGTACCGGTTAGTGCCAACGCTGCATGTTACACTTTATATCTACAAATTGTATAAGCATTTGGGACTAAATCCAAGATGCTAATTAAGACAAGGAAAGCCAATGGCGAAAATGCTTTAATCAATGACAAATTATAATGTCATGGTTTGTAATTAATTATTGTATTTTTAGTAGTGATTAGATGCCTCTTTAGTGTCGCAACATTACACATGGTTTCTTTATTAAGAGAACAACAAATGGATGTTTAGATTTTCTTTTGCGTTTTTCATTGTGGAAAACATCTTATGAAAACACTTTTCAAAGGTAGGAGATTTCGCTGAAATACTATCTAAATATACGTTTTATTGCCTAATGGCCCTGATTTAGTTCAATGTTAACTTTATTGTTATTAGTTTAACGTTTGCATTTGAATGTCACATAAATAAGTTCGAAGTAGCGAAGTGTAAGCGGTCATTCACCCCGCTCGAAATAGTGATGTGGAATCTAAATGTCTACCGTGTCTCTCGAACATTTTTGTATCAAAAATAGGAAAATTCGATTCTAGATTCTTGGCGCCGCTGGTAGTATAAATGCTACGGAGAGAGGCCCGATTGAATACGAATGATTTTCACTGTAAAATGATTATGAATACCGTAATACTTATCGAAACAGTGCTACTAGATAGGTACTGTCAACAAAGTTATTAAATCTCTTATTGAATTCATTGTCATTGTTTTACTGGTTATACATAACTATAAATTATTACTCATGATAATGTCTGTAATATCTAGTTTTTCAACTGGATTTTCATGGTGAATGGAACCTTCTTAAGGGTCAGAATAACCCCAAATTGTGAAAATTTTATAGCTCTTGTTTTAATAGGTATTACTGCAGCATTCACTTTGTGATTAATATACGAGGTGAAAGACACCGTCGCGAAAACGTTTACCACGTATTCAGTACATCATTCTGAGTGGGGGACTCAGAATGATGTACTGAATACCTACATAGAAATTTTTCATCGGTTATTTAAAAAAAAACAGCTTTTTCCTACAAAGGTCAAAATGTATGAAACAGCTGATTTGTTTTTAAATTAAAGGAAAGAGCGGAAGCAAGGGAGGGGGAAGCAGGGGAAAAATTTGAATTTTAGCTGTCATCCAGTGTGCTGTGTAACTTATTATAACCCTATCACGTAGATTTCACATATGAAACAATGCGTTAAACATTGTTGTGACTAACGTGTAGATGCTTACAATATGACCTCGTTGAATGTTTTAAATAATAAAAGGTAATTTACTCCGGCCTAGCATGCCCATCACTGTTATAATGCTCTTACGATTGATTTACATTAATTTAGAAACAATTGAACCAATTTGACTAACATCTCCTATGTCCACATCATTTTAGATACTGCTTCTAATTCTTCTTCTTTCTGTTGAAAAACAACTGATTTTCACCGAGACTGGACAGAATTTAAACTATAATAAAACATGTTTTTATAATAATTTAATATTATTCTACTCTGTAATATTTTTAACTCTTCGCAAATAATCTCATAGGTAGAATTCATATCGTATTCTTTTTAAATCCAATATTTTCCTTTATTTATATTTTTACAAATTATTTACATTTTTAAATATTCCTTAGAAAAAACAATATCAATATATTTATATTTAATATATATATTTCATATATTTTATTGTTACGGCAATCATTTTACCGCGTGTGATGACGTAGGCTTTGTTGTACCTACATATTATATTAAAAGACATAATCATGACTTTGTTTACATTTTTTATGTCATTGATTTGTTATCAATTTATCATTCTGAAGATAGGCCACATGTAAGGATAGATAATGCAACCTTATAAGTGAAACAATGACAGCACAATGTTTGTAAACAATGTAAACTGTAATTATTTAATCAACAGTGTACCACTTTCTTTAATGAGGACATTTGTACACACACACGACGACGAAGTTGCTGCGAACATAATTTTCATCCTCAATTTATGTGGCACTGCATTTGAACAAACAGTTTTACTGAAGGCTGACTCAAAAGAAAACACAATTCATGTCACTTGCATTTAAGTGGCAATATAACACGATAAATACAAAATGAACCCGGACATAAGGAAACAATAGATCGGAATCATATTTGCACTCAAGCGTCTTGCATAGGTAGTTATTTTATTACTACTTTCTCTTATTGCAGTCGCCTGCTTTCCGAGGAGAAGGCAGACGGCTGTCAAGGGCGCCGGCTTCCTCAAGATTACAGGACAAGTTTATGCCTTATATCTTACATCAGCGAGGATTATAACAAGCCATGACGGTTACTTGACGCAAATTCTCTCGGAAATCAACCATAAAATCGAAAATAAACGTTAAATTCACACCATTTATTACGACAAACTATTTTTACGAGCGATGATCAAATTGTAAGTAAAGAAGTTTTGTAAACATTTATTTGGCACGGACGGAACGTACATATTTAGGAGGAAATCACATAAAAAGTGATTCGATCGAAGGAAATATTTGAAAATCTGAACAAACATAGATAAACAAGCTTATGTCAGAGCTAAATAAGAAAAGCATTGAAGTGGATCTAGTAGGACATTGAAATGTAAGTTCATGGATCTGTATATCTCAGGTCTTATATTCACCTTGGATACGTTATACAATATTCCGGAACTAAAAAAACACATGAGTTATCATACCGGATCTATGTAGAACAGATTCCATATTCGACGACTCATGCACCGAACTATTATTAGATAAAAAAAAAAACAAATTATCACAGAAACAATCGTTTAGTGGGAAGATGACAAGCTCATTTGCTAGTTGTCAGCAATTGAATGTAAGATTTTAAATTGATGTTTACAAACACAATAGAAAGGCGACTCGATGGGCCGTGCCCAATGTAGTCATAATTGATCATGCGACGGCCACTTCACTCACTCAAATATTTAAACAAGAGCGTCGCAACGGTATGGAATTGACAAGTGAAATGACTTCTTGACCATCAGTGTTATTGCTCCCTGAGATCAAAATAAACGAGTAAATGCAATCACAGAAATCAATTCGAAGAAAAAATTAAAAATATTTTAGCAACTCGGTTTCGTATCATCGTGCGAGTATACGGTTATGGAACGTAGGCTTAAATCCCATATGAAATTCTTTATGGGAAACCTATAATGAAATGTCGTGTTTGTGAAAGCGCATTGAATTTTCTTCAAAACCGGTCTTGGGCTGACAATCGAGCGCAGTTGCTCCATTGCATCGCACTGCTACACTGTTGAACGTTGTAAATTAACTATGAACATGGATATCGGAGATGTAAACAGCTTACCCTACTATGGCGTTGATGTCAGAACGAGTTATAACGGCTGCTCCTCCTGCGTGTTTTAATTAAGAATTATAATTAGAATCTCTCTTTCATAGACTGTGACTTGGGTTCTCCTCCTTCATTTATCGTAGCTAATTTGCTGCTGCGGACACATTGATAATTACTGCAATCTTGTCTACAAGATATACTTAGTCACAGCGATTCATATCGTCTACATTGGAGTCGTGTAACTTAGGAACAGCTGCTTCTGCTGTATTAGCTTGCTTATTTACAGCCCTTTAATCTGTCAAGCGATTTTCTTCGGCTCCCTACCCTACCATTACTGCGGCGTTGATAGAATCATTGCGGTGTTCAGTAACGATCGCAGTAATGGCGTGTCGCGCTTATACACTTTAATTTCCATTTCGCTCCCGGTGGTTTGAATAATAATAAAGCCGTAGTTATTCAGTACCGTTATGTCGTGGCCTGATGCTGTTGGCCTAGGGAAGAACTGGCTACAGAGTCACGCAATGTTGCAGTTCATTTTATTAACTTTTGTTGGCTCTATAGTAGTAGTGTTTTTACTACCATCTTTAATAAAATTAAAGTCTTTCCAAACCTTTGCTTTTTTGAATAAAGTAGCATCAATCAAAATCGCTCCTTCTACATCAACCATTTTCCTACTAACCAAACTAAAAAGATTATCTAATTACAAAACTAGTTAAGTTGTCTGTCCACCTGACAGTCCAAGGACGGTACAAGGCCGCTGGGTACCTACTGACGGAGTAGTGACGATCGTGGGTGTACAGACAGAAACAGATCTAGTAGGCGGAGCACTTTCTTGCCAAATTTCACGAATAGGAAGCTAGGAGGGGCCGCGCCCTATTTGCTTAAAAATAGTCGATATAATCTGCAATGGTGCGATGATGAGTGAGGAGGCATAGCAAGGTAGTATATGTGTAGTGCCAAGCGCGTGATCACTATACAATATTTGTATATTGTACCTATTTATATGTCTCTGTGACGTCTGAATGTGTCTGCGCACTATTTTAGTACACAAAGTGAAAGTCACGACTCGAATATCGTGAAGAGGATGTGCCCGCTTCTATAATTGCATTATTTAACATTTTTACGCTCATTCATGACATTGGCTATTACAAGATTCCGTTGCTGGCCGAAGAAGTAATAAATAACATTAAAAATGGGTTTTGGCATTTAATGTAGATTTTTTTTCCTCACAATTGTCGGCGTCGTCGCGCTGATTTTGCGGTTTTGTTAGGGAAATCTGCATACTAAACTCTGCACTGTTCTTTTCCTCTTTTGGTAACGAATTAATTACGTGGTCGAAGTTCGAACAATTTCCCTTGATATCTTAAGCAGCAGCATTTCTACAATGTTCTCGCAACTTATTCTGATCTGACTTGGTTTTTGGAAACCATTCAAATCTCAATTTGATTAATTGATTAATCCTGAATCAATGAAAATCTCAATGCATCTATCTATCTTGGCTTATCGCCAATGTAATAGTATGTAATGAAAGTAATATATCTGTTCGAACGCTGATCATATGCGTAATCGTAATGTGATAAAAATATTTCTAGATAGGGTCGCTCGTTCGGTCATTTCGGTCCACTTTCGTCGATCGCAAGATTGTCACAGTCGCTAATCGAGTATTGTTTGTAGTGATAAGGTGGGGCGACGAGTCGGTCAGCTCACTACGTTCATTGTTACATGGAACACGCTCGCTCCGGGCGTACTTGTGTGCCCGTCGAGATGGCAACGCACACCAGCGAAATGACCGCTATTCGTCCTCTGATGTCTCTCTCACTTTTGGTTAACCTGTTTCATGGTATTAACTGTCATATTAACACTAATAGCCTTCCTCGTATACGTTCCAAATCTCAAATTAGCGTGTTTTTGTTGGTTTTAAGGTATTTTCAGCATATATGTGTAGTAGTTTGTCGTCATGTTTGGCTTTTAATCATGCGTTCCGTACACAATCTTATCTTTATACAAGTGGGCATTCACTCAGTCTGGTTCACCTGCTTACGTATATTATAGGTAGTGAAATAAAAGTGTCAGAAAAATGTAGATGTAATCTCGTTAATAACGGGAAAGTAGCGACAATCATAGTTTGTTATGACCTGGGTTGAATGTCAAGGTCTTTATTTCATGAAATCAAGGTTATATTATTGTTCAGTGCCTGGAAAAACATAATTTCTAAATCAATTGTGGTGGTGAGTCATTTACATTACATATTTATTAGAAAAATGTCGCCTGAGTGGATTACCGCGGTCGCGGTTAACCTTTGTAGAATAATATGTATTTTGGAGGTCATTGCCTGTTCTAAAGTACATACATTTGAAATGAATATTAAACACAGCACATTCACACATTTAATCTTTATTTGCGTATGTATTGTCTTCACGTTCCAAAAGGTGAACAACATTATTGATTTTAAATGCTTTTAAGTATGACGTAAAACGAATCAAAAGCCATGGCAAGATCAAAAATATTAGTTTGTATTTGTTATTTTGTCTTTTGAAAATTCCAGAACTAAAATGCCATATCTCTCCGATATGACATAAATAATGTGAAGATAAGGGATCTTTTTATCCTCTGATAGTGTACTTTCACATAGATTACATGATACCGAAATGAATAACTTGTTTTCTTTTATTTTCTTTATCTATTGAGTACTATAAGAATCGATCATACGATATTATAGGTACGTCGACTATCGACTACTACATAAAATACGTAATAACCACAGTGATAAACGGTTGCTAAGTTTCAAACATAACGAGAGGGTATAATCTCAGGAGTTACAAAGTCAAAATTAATTGCATGCCTTTATCCTCATATAATTATGTAAGTCACCATAGCATTAGTAACGAAGCCCTTGGATAAATATAGTAGGTACCTGATATACCAGGTGTTCAGCTGCATCTGGTTATAGAGGAAGCCGACCCCAAAATAGTTGGGAAAAGGCTAGGCAGATGATGATGATGATTGTACGAGTAAGACCTGAAAACTGTTCAAAAATATTGATCTAAAAGACAAAAAGAAATTAAACTTGCTACAAAAACAATGTAAAGAAGTTAGAGTTGTAGAAATCGCATTTTTCATCTTCCCAAGGCAGCATGCATGTCAGACGAGGTCAATAAGGGTACAGAAAAAGGTGTTGAGAATATTCACATAATTTGTATCAACACTTGCACCGATTACAATGAAGTGACTGCCAGTGGACAAGTCGCACATTTTTATGTTGAAAGATGTTATGTAGATACGAAATTTCAAGATCATCCTTGGCATTTTTTACTGGGTAGAAGCTAAAATAAGAAAAGGCTCAATGCAAGTTGCTTTTGATGAATGAGAGCTGTCGAGATAACATCGGCCGTACAAATAGGTTCCCATGAGAAATGTTGGAAAATCTGCGTGGTTGGTACAGGTACTTCATCATAATAGTCACATTTTGATGAATTAGGAGATAAGTTCCCAGAAATAGTTTGCTATTTTACAAGAAAATCAACGATTTTCTAAAGTATTCACCGTCATGTCATTTCAATGGCTTGGTAAATCTTCACCTACAGACACAACATGTAGGTATGAAGACACTGCGTCGTCGTAACATCGAAATGCGAAATGCCGCTTGGAATATTAAAATTGCAATGCAACTCGTATCCGTTTTACTTCGATTGTGAAATGTATGTGTGAAGTACCTTGACGACAAGACAAGGCACAATGCAGCTCGTTACAAATGTCAATAATTTAATGTTGAAGAAGGTTTACTTTATTAGATTACTAGTTTAACAATAGCTGCTACGTCCTCTTATTATTACTGAATGGAGTCAATGAGTACTTGTGTCACGCGCTATCGTGTGGGCGGTTACGAAATCACTCATAATTGCAACGTTTAAGTGCAGGCTAAACAGAGTCAACTGCACAACAGTCTCGTTGGCAATACTTGTTAATATCGGACGATGTCGCGTGCAGCAATTGTGCCTTATCTATGGTTCAATGACCGCCCTTATCGAACTTCATTGAGCGCCTTATGACGTAGACTTCTAAATCTTGTAGGCATGTTGTGAGGAATGCTTTATTATCTTGATTATTTATTTATTTTTTAAACCACAGCTGGAGATACGTTCGCGTTGATATGGAAACCAAAAACTTGTTTGCAATTTTTTTCGTCTTGGAAAAGATCATAAAGATTAACAACGTCATTTCGTGTATCGTTTGCTGCAAGTTTAAGTTGTTCGTTGATATATTTGCCTTTGCTTTTATGTTTTGTTGAAGATTTGATTAATGTTAATCACATCCTGATTAGTTCTGTTTTATAAACTCGCTCTTTAAGTTGAAGACGGCAACAGTTAAGAACCGGCTTTGCTAATAAATAACATTACCGCAACCGTTGAAGGATCATAACGTAGTTTTTATTCATTATATGTGTTTTATAATAATCATTTTATTATCTGCCACAAGGCCCATATATAAATACACAAAATAGTCTTAATAAACTTATACATATAAAAAAAACCTTATTGAACTATAACTATACACGTACTCGTTGCGTTATTTTATAAGATAACCCACCATCAGACCTGACCAGGTCTGAACAGATCTGATGGTGGGCAAATAAAATATAATAAAAAAAAACGAGAATTTCTTGTCCTCGATTTTATTTGAAAATACAAAGGAACCACAAATACTAAAAAAATAAAGAGATAAAGCACTTGTTACAATAAAAATTATGCTGACTCAGAGGGTGACTTTGTCAGCGATTACTTAGGTTGGAGGGTGGAGCAGATAGGCTACAGGCTTGACCTCTACCCTCTACTTTTTAGGAAAGCCAGGGATGGACTGAAACAAACAATGTAGATTTCACGAAATAAATTGAAAGCTTTATGCATAATTTTATCATGAAAGAAAATATACTGAACAACAAGCCTGGTTTTATAAATTGAATTTAGATATCTAAACTTGAAAAGAAGGAGAAATTAAATATGTCAAAAGTCAAAGTATTTATTTCAATGATTTTATTTAACCGACATATTTTTATAGGTTAATATTTCATTACATTTCTATGATTGTAATAATGTTTCAATAAACTTGTTACTTAGGTACATAAAGCACTTTCTACCAGCTATTCCAAAAGTTAACTGACCGTTCCAAAACGTAGATTCCCGGGCAAAAAACATCCTGGTTACTCCAAGGCAATAGATTCAAAGAGTACTTTAGCAATTTAGATTTCTGCGCCGTACCCTAAACGGTGGGTGTGCGCAGTCGCGCGATTGATAACTACAGTGCTATGAATAAATGGATGAACCATTATAGTATAAAGGATCTGCCGAGGATAATCGGCCCGATTGTTTGCTGCGTGCATCCCAGCAGATACCTACCTATACGCTATGCAGTGAACCCCGATCATTCCATTACGCGTGCAATCTTCACGGAGATATTTCTATAGGTAGGAGCTTTGATACGAATATTTGAAATAAACTAAACCGAAATTTAAGAATCTTGCTTATCATGATGAACCATTTTTTCCTAAGATTGGTTTAAAGTAATGTAAAAAACAGCTTTAATGATCACGAAGGATGTTAACCATTTTGCACTTAATCCAAAGTCCACAGTATTTTCGTTCGCAAATATGTACAAATCTGATTTGTAAAAAGATGCTATATCTGCCACCTATCTACTTCTAATTGCATTTGAAAGAAACTGGAAATTCAAGTTTGGTTGTTACTAAGAAGACGTCAAGGTATGCGTTCAAAGTAAATTTTCCTCATGTTTCAATAAAATGTAGATATGTATGACTTCCTTCGGTTCTTCTAGATATCATAACATTAGTGTTACATATTACAAGTAAATGTATCATAAACTTTTATCATTTATGTTATGATATAATTTGTGATTCACCAAAAGATATAAGTTGTAAATCTACAGGTCTGGAACTTGATCCGTCAATTATATAAATATTTCACTGGCGTCATGTATGGCAATCAAAGGTTTGCCCATATCTATTTTACAATATTTTGTGATCTTCTGCTTACAAAACGGTTTCCCCAAAATAGGCTTTTTATATCAGTGTTTTCGCTGGTGCCACCGCCAGCTAGCGAGGCGGGCGAGGCATCGCTTCACCTCTTTTCATACTTTGGCTCACACAGCGAACTACCGAAAGAGCTGAAACGAAGTATGAAAAGAACCTCGCCAGCCTCGCTCGTTCGCTGGCGATGTGGCCTGCGCTTTATTGTATCCTCTCTTTCTGACTCTCTCTTCCCTGTGTTATTCCCGTATAGGGCAAGGGTCAAGTTTTCTCGTCTTCTCTTTCCACTTCGCCCTGTTTCTTAGTTTTCTTATGAGTTGTAAAAGGTTAAAAGCTAGCCTTCGGACATTAATAACCGATTTAATTTATTATGTCAAATAATAAAGATGTTATAACGGAAGGTTATCGTATTGATGAATGAGTACTTTCTCTGTTTATAGTTTCAGTCACCTTGGTCGCCATTCACCTGTCAAAGACGTCGTCGTGTTTACAAACGCTACCAACCACATGACTGTTATTTTAAACACTTGAAGATAACTGTTGTTTCTTCGATAACTCCTTTGTTGTCAACTTAAATTTGTAGCGTCTTATCTTACTGTGTATGTACTTTGTTAAAAACCACTTCAGATAATGTGAAGCTATTGAGGCTTTTACTAAGCTTGATCTTATTATATCTATGGTTGCTATCTTTAGTTTATTAATTACTTTTTGGTTATCGTCATCTGTCTAGCCTTTTCCTAATTATGTTGGGGTCGGCTTCCAGTCTAACCGGATGCACCTGAATACCAGTATTTTACATGGAGCGACTCCCTATCTGACCTCCACAACCCAGTTATTACCGGGTAACACGATACCCCTTGGTAAGACTGGTTGTCACTACCTGTATCGACTGTCAAAGATCTACAAATGACAGCCGGGACCAAAGGCCTATAGTGCTTTCCGAGGCACGGAGTAAACTCGGTATGTAGTGGGTGGTCACCCATACACAGACCAACCTGAAGATTGATCCGAGCGGCTGTTATTATTTAGTCACGAGCTTCTCATCCCACCCACACCACCCTCCCACCACCCACACCACCCTTGTCCACCCTCATCTCTCATTAATTACTTTTTGGTACCAATTATAATTCTCTTTTGTTGCCACTGATTTGTTTTAAATTTCATTTATTTTGTAGTTCTCTTGAGTGTTTATCTCCTGTAATAATACTCGTTGATGCACTACTTTCTCTGCATAGGGGCGTCCTGGACCACCATCGCAGTGTTCGTATTGTTTCTCGCAAATCGTGTAGTAATAATACATTACGAGAATTGAGTCGGCCATTATTTATGAACAATAACGAGTGGCGTGGTTGCGAGCCTCGGAGCGGTGACCGACTCGCCCTGATTGGATAATGGCGAGCTGGCCACCGATGCCGCGATGCATTACTGAACTATATTTAACTGAAAATGTACCTCCTACGATTTGAAAATGTGTCGGTTCTCTTTTGTGAACGCAGAGTGACGCAGTTTCACGTGATTCCATACACGAGTCTGTAGGAACAAATCCTACGCATTAATTAGTCTTCGGAAATAGAAATGCGCATAACTGAAATGAGTTCGCTATCAGGAATTTGACTCTATTTAAAATATTTATAATAATTCTGGGAATAGTTGTAAAGTGTTTATGACGATCCATGAATTGGAGCGACGGAATGAGAAGTATAGTATCTTTGGTGCTGTGCCAGTGCTGTTAGTCAACCGAGGGATTCAGTTCGATGACATACTCAAAATTCCTCAAAAAGTCTATAGTGGGACTCCCTAAAATGTCTGGTTACCCTACCTACTATGATTATTATCTGGCGTCATTCATAACGTTACTGTTGTTCATTCACCTAGCAACGAATGAGCAAACTTCAATATTTCTTGGCTTTGGGTGGGTATCCTGTTATTGACTAGCTTGAATCATGTTTATGAGTTTAGTAAGTTATGTAACGCTTGCCGTATCCACACGTATTTGATATCTTTTGGCACTGGCTTGTTTTCATAACCAGAACGGATATTAGTTATGGTATGGCTCCTAATTTGCAAACCTCAACATCCAGGCTTGTTTAAACAAATCTAAAATTCGTCTTCCAAAAGCTGCTAGAATGAGTTCCCGTTCGTCACCGAACCGGACTTGCGCCACTGCCACCGTCGCCAGATGCTCATGTAGGCCGGCCCCGCTTCCGTGACGTATTACTTTTGGCACCGGAATCTAATTACGAAACATCGTCAACTACATGTATGCTTCCTAATTTCATGCTTAGGTTATACATATACGTGGTTAGGTGCAGCTATAACAGGATAAATGGACTGTTATCAAATGAGTGCTGTAGTCTCGTCACTGTTACGCGCATCCATTTCAATTTCGCAACAGCTCACTTTAATTTAGATCAATTTTGAAGACAACAAACAGAACGTTTGAGGAAATAAACGAGCTCGTCCGTTTTAGCAAATCAAAATGAAAGCACCGACGCGTGTTGTTGTAGTCGGAATTATCTGACCTTTTGATATTCTCGAACATTAATGAAATGATTGATGTGTGATTGGTAGGTCATTGTTATATTCTCTTCGCGATTCTTTTGCCAGGTTATCGAGTTACTGCAGACTTATTGTCATCAACGTCCTCATTACTTGATTCACAATCAAAGTGTTATTACTTTTTTACTAAAGGAGGGGTCATGACTATTATAACGAATTAAGTAGTTTGTTTTTTATCAGCGTTTGTCACGAGAACTTTCTGGCTGACATTGAGGTCAAGGCTAGGCGTCCCACTTTAGCGTTGCTTCTAAAATGGGTCGGGCACTGACCTTCACAGTGTTGTCACTGCAACGCACCTGTATGAAAGCGGCACTTTCCTTGAATCTCACTGGCTGTTTGATGCCCGTGGTATTGATTCATCTTTACGCCAATACAAATATTGATTAGTGAAATATTTTGATGATGAATTCCTAAATATCTTGAAGAGTCTCAGCTCTGAGTTTGAAGTGTGATTCGCATATCGAAATGCAATATTGGATGATATTTCATACATCAGCGGTGCGGTATGCATATAGGTTCACTATCTGGTCCATGCGTCCGTGGGTCCCGCTGGTCACAGAGAAGCAATGTAGTTTGATAGTTTCATTATCTTATCGAGGTCGTTTACATTTGACATTCAACTTTCATGATGTGATAAAGTGGAATAAATAGCTGCGGACCACAGATGTATTTTGCAAGATTAACAGAAAAACTTACTTTGGTCATAAGCTCAGGACACGATTTACATTCTCACAGTCCTAAAATAGGCTGTAAGTTTGGAATTCTTGCATTCCGTATGCAGCTGTTTATTGCGCTTACTTACGATGTTTGTTGGTGCCAAAATGAATAAAATAACCATCTAGGTCACCTTTGATTTATAAATAACCCCTACACCAGAAGACAATAACTACAAACTGTTCAGTATGTAATAGTTGATGTTGTATGTTTCAGACGCAGATGAGCGGAGATCGCGCAGGGTCGCAGTGCGGACTGACCTCGCTGCTGCCGATGTCGTGCGGACGGCGCGCCGCGGCGTTCGCGCGCGACCTGCACTCGCGCCTCAGTAACCTCGGGGGCGCGCAAGACGACCACTGCGAGAGCAGCTGGCTCACGCGCGAGCCCGCCGCTGCGCCGCACAGGCCCACCACCTCCGCCAACACGAGGGAACTTGACACCTTCTATGACTTCGAGCTCGAGTGTGAGAGCCCGTCCAGCCCCGTCGACGAGTACGAACCCGCCTTCCCCGAAAGGTCTCCCACCGAAGATCCGGAACCACCCTTTTATGATGTTGATTCTGAACCTGAAGTAGCTAAAGAACAAACCAAGTTTCTGTTACAACAACCGGACAAAACACAAAATGGTTTCATATTTTCGACCGCCTTTTATACGGAGTGCACACCACCAGTGAAACTTCAACCAATCCCGCGTGAAAATGGTCACGCGAACAAACGCTTATATTCTGCGATCACATTTGAGGGTTGTGCGCCACAAAATAGCCTCGATGAAATCGACTGTGCTGCAAAACCGATCGCTGAGCTAGATACGGACTCTTTTAGTTTACCTAACTTTACTAGTGCCACAGTAGACAGTGACTCGGAATTTGAATCTGCTAAGAGCGAACCTTCAGATGTTGTCGAAGTTGAAGAAGACTTTCAAAATGAAAAAAGTACTGAAACTTACACAACAGAGTGCCTGGAAAACTTATCACTCGCGGAAATTGAAATTCCACTTGATGCGGAAACGCCGACGGAAGCCCCTGCAGAAACTCTTGAGTCAGAACCAGTAGTCTGCAACGAAATTAGTGCGGAACCTTTAGAAATTATAACCAGTGAAGTACCTATTGAAAATGAAGAATCGCCTACTTGTGAAATTGAGCCGTCCCTTTTGAGTGCCGAAGTGATAGAAGACAATCAGAATGAGACAGCAGTAGAAGTAGAAGACGATCGGCCTCAACGTGTTCGACGCTGTTCTTCACTCAAAACTGGAAAAACGCCACCCGGCACGCCAGGTCGAAAGAAAATTGTGCGTTTTGCGGACGTTTTAGGACTCGATCTAGCGGATGTGAAGACTTTTATGGATGAAATTCCGGTCGTGCCTAAATCCGCCTACGACGACCTCACTGGTTGCGATGTTCAGAGTGCTCCACCTGCGCGTTCTACGCCGCGGCTCGGGGCTCTAACACTTGTTCCACTGTTCCAACTTCCAGTAAACATTACGGACAGACTAGAGACGCAGAACGTGTGCATTGAAAGTGCACGCGTATGTGACGGTGTGCATGTCACCGTGTGCGGCTCTGTCCGCGTGCGGAACTTGGACTTCCACAAGACTGTACACATACGCTACACAATGAATGGCTGGAAAACGTACACGGATCTGCAAGCAGCCTATGTGCAGGGTTCGTGCGATGGCTTCTCCGATCGCTTCCAATTCGTCCTGTACGCTCCAGCAATATCATCGGGGCAGCGGCTGGAGTTGGCCGTGAGGTTCTTATGCAAAGGCCAACAGTTCTGGGACAGCAACAGCGGCTCTAACTACTGCTTCGACTGCCTAGCGCTGGGCTCGACGTCCGCGACTGCGGTGGGCGCGTCGGGCCCGCTGCACCCCACGGTGGACTGGCACCCGTCGTTCTACTGACGCGGCGCGAACTGCCGACAGGTGACAGTGTCGGAGCGACGAGTGCGCGTCGGGGCGGCGCGGGCGCAACACATTCCTGTGCCGGCTGCCTGCGAGCGCTCCCGGCCTCCCGCGAGACAGCGCGGGCGTCTGAGCTCCTGGATTGATGAGGCTTCACGTTGTAAAGCGTTCTTGTGATATAAATTAGACTAGGCGTAGATATTATAAACGACGAGTGAGCGACTCGTTCTCAGAGTGCCATTTTGCAGTAACGACGTTTCGAGTTAGGTGTGTATATTTCATCGATTTTTTTGTTTCGTACTATGTTAATTGTAGAGTAGCGTCCCGTAGGACAATAAAATGTGATGTATGTGCGTGCAGGCGCGGGCGGTGAGCGCAGCCGCGCCTCTTCTCCTTGTACATAATAAGAGAGATGAATTCTGAATGATATTAATTAATATTTTATTACAATTTTTATGACATTATTAGACCTTTGTAATAGTTATAATATATCGAATTAGGAGTATCACCTAGATAGAAAGATTTATTCACATCTTTATGAACTGTAGATAATACGAATATTTCTAGCAATAATATCTGTGGTGACATAATATATCTTCCCTTGTTAGACCGTTTTAAAATTGTTGAAGTAGATGCGAAAACGTGTTAATTAAAATGTTTCAAAACTATGAATCTTATGCGAATAATAAAGTAACTGAAATATTTTATACCGATGTTATAATCTGGATATATTTATATTTTATATTTTTATAATCACGGTATCATGACATACTTCCTATGTGAGAACTGATAAATAATAGCCAATTGTTGATTCAGTTTTGAGATTTTAATAAATGAGACTATTAGAAATTACGAAATTAAATTATTGTTACTTTTAAGCGATATTATAATTTATTTATTAGGCCGATGGTTTGTCTATTTTGTATATGTACCTGAATTCTTTAAATGTGGCCATATTAATTTTACACAATTTGAATGCTACCCTATGAACTATTATTGTTTCTCTTATAATTGACTCCTGTTTTATGATAAATACCTACCTAATAAATTAATGTGCATAATTATGAAGTACTTGTTTGTATTAAATTAACCTTAATACTACCTAAAAAAATTACCAAAAACTGTTGTCGTCTACAAGCAGACCATGGCAAGTAGCTGATCAAAAACCAAATATTATTTGATGAAAACTGATCGCGGTATCAAAGTAACATTACCGTCACCTATCGACAAAAGTCTGACCATTCGTTACTTCTATGCATAATTGTCGTGATTTTCGAACTATTTAAAGTACCTACATAGGTACATAAAATTGCACATACAAAAAAAACCACAAATTTTACCTGAATATTTGGAAGGTCGCTAAATTTGAGTGGGATTAGGTTGGACAGTATACATAATATTATTATCT
This sequence comes from Noctua comes, assembly GCA_963082995.1. Taxonomy (NCBI): domain Eukaryota; kingdom Metazoa; phylum Arthropoda; class Insecta; order Lepidoptera; family Noctuidae; genus Noctua; species Noctua comes. The sequence continues at coordinate 10,876,344 of OY720281.1, read as the reverse complement.
ACCTGCAATTTGGATGAGCTTTGCGCTAAGAGATCCACTCAGTAGGACCCATTGAATGCCAAGCGTCATAAAGCGGTTGCTATAAAAGCGTTGCGACTTGTGATTTCACTCAACCGATGTCTCTAATTTTAATAAAAAAGAGAATCACTACGCATCCCTCACAACTTCATTTAATTGATTAGTAGTAATGGCGCCCAACGTGGGACAATAGTTTGCATGACTGAGTAGGTTGATCATACAGACATTGACTGTAGAGTTATTTCAGAAAGAATTAAAAATTAAAAACCAGCTTGGTACTATGCAAGTACTTTAATTACAGAATCCTATCAGTAAGCGAAATATTATATCACAATTACACTTTATTTTGATTTCATAATAAATTATTTAATGCAGCTTAAGGTACAGTTCATCAGGTAGAGATATACAACAGTAAGAACCTGTGCACCTTTCTGCCTTGCACACCATGTTAACTGAAAAATATTTAAAAATAATAGTGCGACTTTTTAGTACCTAAGTAGCAATATTCTAAAGCTAAGTCATTATTTCCTAAAATATACAATTTCATAAAAGTAGAAGATGTACTTATATTGTTGCTGCTTAATATAAGAAATATGGACATCACTTAAATAATAACGAATTAAAATAAATAGTCACAACTTCGCGCCAATAGCCAAGATGGCGGCGATCAAGACTTAACAATAAAACAAAACGTCTCAACAAAGTCAGTTGACTTATAATAATTTACTCAATCCTAATCCGTCAAGTTATCTATTAAATGGGAAAATGTACAGCGCTTCTATGTCGATTTTATTTCTATACAAATCTATTCAATTCATATATTCACATAAATAAAAATAAACTAGACTACTAGCTCAAAATAAAGCAAAATCTTGACTGCACTGGCGTAGTGGCTGTAGGCCCTACATACCGATATACTTGCCTTTCCAGGTCCATAAAACTAAGGCAGAGTTTGCCTTCAAAAATCAGGTTGTTATGTTTGTAGCAGAGTGTGGCCATAACTCGGAGATGTTACAATCAATACAAAAAGCAGAACGAAACGAAAACTCAAAATTAAAACGCAGAGCTCAATATTCACGAAGAAATGTCACTGCTCTGAATACATCACGCAGCCTATAAGGCGGTTCACAACTTCTAACCTAACACAGTCTAGAAGCGATGGGCGACCCATCAGCTGTCTCTGGCTACACTCTGGTGGCCTTGCGCGCCCTCCTCCTGCGCGTGCGCGGCGTGGGCAGCGTGACGGCGCGGTCCCGGAGCGCTCTCAGCTGCAAGTGTAGCCTCTGCTTGCAAAACTCGTAGAATTCGATCTCTCTGGTGAAGTTCGCTCGGACGATGTTCTTCACTTCCTCTGAAACTGGTGGCTTGTAATTGTTGCGGTTGATCCGGGCGAATGTGTTGACCTCCTCTGCAATGAGATAACGGAGAATTTACTATTTGGTATGGTATGCAAAGAGCTTTCGTAAAATAATTATTGACATGGAGCTTGATGACGATTTTATGAAACATTCAGGGCAGCTGTAGACTGTGAAGACTGAAGAGAGTCTAAGGAACATCGTTAACAAGAGTACACGTAGATTAGAAATGATGTAGGTACCTTTACACCCGGGATCCTGCCGTTTTGCCGAAAAGATTTTGACAAAATTTCATTACCCAAACAAATTTTAGCAACCTTTTTTATACCATTGCAATATTTCGAATGATTTTAGTACGCATATTTTTATTTGGTCAAATTTTTACTTGGCAAAATATTACCAAGTATAATGTCATTATGGCATTTGGTCTTTAATCAAATGATTTATTACAACAAACAATCTTCAGAGAATAAACGTTTGGTGAAATGGTTTGTTAAGACAAACAAATAAGCGAAGCGAGCGGTGCCGCGGCAGTGGCCGGCGAGTGCCAGACACGACTTGCATTAATAGAAAAAAGAGATTGTTTTTAGTAGGTTACCCGGAACTGAACTATTTAGATTAGGATAATTACTTATTTAAAAAAAATATGGTTATTATTATATTTTTGGCTTTTTTGATTTTGCGTAAAAACTGTTATTCCAACTGAAATATTTGACTAAATAAAAAATGTTAAAAGTACTAGTTAGTAAACAAGTTATAGTTTAAACGTTCACTTCCCAAACATTAGGATTGCGTTACAATTTTTTGTGAATAGATTTTTTGCTAAGTAATGATTTGGCAAATAAAATTATGCGAAAAATTTTTTGGGAAGTGAAAATTTGTCAAATTCCTTTCGGTTAAACAAGGGAGACCCCTTTACACCCATTAAATACTAAGTCATTTAATACCATGACTAGTCTCAGTAGTGACTTCAGTTGTGTTACAAACAATAGTTTTCCCAAACGCCATCAAATAAAAATACATCATCGAGGTATATCTTAAAAAGAGCCTTACCATGTTTGTTTATTCTGTTTTATGAGTATAAGGTATGAGATTTTGAAATCTTTTCCTATCGTGTAAAGCCTACACAAATACTAATACTTTAAAGTGCACTAGGCTGCAAAGAAAAGCAGTAACAACACAGGCGCTAAGAGCGCCTTCTTTACTATTACTAGGGTGAAGTTTCGAATAAATAGAGACTGCTTGGTTCACTTTTTACACCACTCAGATCCAGCCTATCCCTTTGCTGTCTTGGCTCGTAGGTACCCCACAGAGAGCGTGTAGTCGCTTAGTTTGTAAGTTTTTTAGCCCTGGCTGGAGGCCTTACACTCAGCGCACCCACAGGATAGTCCGGTTGAGCAGACGACCTCCTAGGTTGAAAAGCGAGATGCCATTTCGGAAAAAAAAAAAAAAACACATTTTCCAGTGGATCGTTAAAAATGACGAAGGGATCGGGTGCATCTACAGAAAATGGGTTGTCTTTCTTTAGGTATTTTAGAGTGCTTGCTATTTGCAAATCGCTTGGGCAGTGTAGGAAATGTGACTGAAAGTGGCTCCATCTACAACCTTTAGGTCGTTAACCGAACCGACTATGTAGTACAAAATCTATCCAAAAGATGTCGCTATACTCAAAGTGACTAACCCCAGTATAGCTTCAGCGCTCCTCGGAAGAACCGCGGCACGTATCGCTCGAGCGCCGTCAGCGTCGAGTTCATATCTTCTAGCACTCCGACTACGGCATACTGTTCCTCCACCACACGCTTGGCACGTTGCAGAGCTTCCACGCTGTTGAATGGCCTGGAATCAAAGAATATTGGGCATGAGATAAATTAAAGGTAACTGATTGAATCATAACATAACATCACACCTGTATTCCCGAAAATTAGGACAGACAGAGATATGCTACATCTACATTTCGCCAGTTACGTTTAAGTCCCTGCGATTCAATTTCAAATTCCGGCGGGCTGGTACCTGAGAAACGAAGCGCCCAATAGCACTATAACCGCCCTGGGAATTGAACCCAGCACGTCAAACACGTCAGGCCCAGCTGCGACCAACGAGAAATGTTAATTAAGCTTCGCTATAAATAAGGGTGGGCTGAAGAGACACTATATCGGTTGACTGTAAATCTAGCCGAGCTATCAATCAGTTCGGACAAGCGATAAAAGAGAGACTTCTGTTTGCACATAAACCAGTGAAATAAAAGCAATCATTGCATAAGGAAATTAAGCAGCTGGCAGCTGGCTGGTAGTTGAGTTGAGTGATTTACGTTCGTTTCCTATGGAACTTGATCGACTTAGAGTATAAAATATCCATTAAATAATTTTATGTACGGAATATCAGCTTCGAAAAAAGTCGGTATAATCTAGATCTGTTAAAAGTTCGAATGAATCGGTTTCTTCTTAGCAAGAAGCTCCACCCGACCACCCTAGGCCGCGTCATCGCTTCACATCGTGCCAGTTGCGGCCAAACGCAAGCATAATTAGTTTTAAAAATTCAAAGTCGTGTTTGTGTGTATCTATTCTGTAATCTGTGTGACCGTTTGGCTATGGTTTAACTCTTCTAAATTGCACAATAGATTTTAATTAGGGTTCACCGGTTAGACTCGCAAATGTTTGATTATTCATTAAACGGGTTAAATAATATAAGCATTTAAATATTGCTGATTAAAACCGAGCTAGACTTGAATCTTACATTGGCAACAAACACCTATCTAAGCCAGTGCTGCAAGCAAGTGTAACTATGTCCAGCAGTCAGCAGTGGACTGATGACGTGATTTTTTTATTTAGTCATCATTCAGCCATCGTTGAATACAGGCTCTGTGTGACACAGGATTCCTCATATTGAGTCGTAGGCATATATGCCCAATACTCACGTGCACTGTTGCTCATGTCCACAGAAGAACAGCGTCTGACGGCGATGGTCACCAATCCCCTCATGAGTCTGACCCTCCACGTAACGACACTCGCGATCTCCACTCAGCACGCAGGTCTCGAAGTCCTGAAATAAAATACAAAAATTATCATTTCTTAAAGGAATTTTCAAAACATTGAAGGAAACAATCGCGATGTCTTCGAAAATATCAGATTAAAAAAATCGAAGATTTGTTACATATACTAACTGGCTCCGCATTGTGCAATGGTGCATTATGGCTCGTTCTAGGCTGTCTATGGTGCTATAAGTGTATTTGAAGGTATGGATTACGATTATGGTTATATTCCCCGAAGGGAAATGCAGAAGATAGTGATAATATCTTTTCAGGCACCAAGTTCCTTTCAGTTTAATCGAGTTGCTAACGATGTCTTAACACTACGCCTCTAAAATAAAGATATAATGATAATGACTCCATGACGTCTTTGAATAAGGAATTGCCATTTTTTGCATCTTAACAAGACGCAGATATTATAGACTGACGTATTAACAAAGATGTTACATGTTCATATTGAAATATCTCAGCTTGTCCATCACCTTTGTGTAACATAACGTTACACTCATCACCCTAACTACTTTGTACAACAATATTTTTAATTATCGACTGCTTATTATTAACACTAAGTACTAAGCACGTAAGAGTTACTTTTTTGTTTGCTAAACTAATTATATCATCAATTTTTTGTTGACTCAAAACTAATTTATTTTTTCTACGGCGCTGACTAAGTCGAGGGGTTGGGTTGAATAGATGGACGTAAGCTGAGACCTATTCAGCCAGTGAATAAGGAGGTAATGTACCTATCTTGTTATATGCGTATGGCCGAATGTTTGTGCTGAAAACTGATTAAGTGTGTTGCTGTAATCATTCAGTTTATCGGAATTAGATCTGTCGGTGTAATTAGAAATTCCAATGTGTGTTAAAAGAAATAGGTTTTGCAGAAGTAGTTGAACCCTTGTTTGATCGGTGGCGACCCTGAACTAAGTATCTAGTACACTTTTAAAATATTGAGATAAAAGGATATGATAGGATTTCAAAGATATTCGAAGCGAGTATTAACGACAAAGATAGTCAAAGGATTGCAAACTACCTACTTACTTCAGAGAAAAATTAAAGAAAAATTCGACATTCAAAATGGTGCGTAAAGCAATAAGCCACGCACTATTTAGCGTTATTCGACAGAAAACTTGTTGACCGTAATATTCATAGATTCACAGAAATCAATGACCATTCGAAACGAAACAGTTTCGCGTATCGGGACCATAGCATGTCGACTTGTTCACGTTTGAGTAGAGAATAGCCCACGTTTATCCATTTCCTAAGTCTTGACGGATAGCCGGCTACTTCGATACACCATCTCGTGTTTAGATCGAACGATGGACGATGAAATAGGTCTCTACGTGGGCTGACTTACAGGGACTATAACTCATAATACTAACTAGGTTGTACCTTTTTTTTTTTTTTTTTTTTTTTTTTTGTTTTCGGGGGGAAACCTTCAAAAGGCGACCAGTCTTCGGGGATAAGACTGGGGAGTGTGGGATTTTTACCGCACTAAAACCACCCCGGTGGTCACCATCCGCACATGAGAGGAGGCACCGTTTCCTCTTTAAAGACCTGTCCGGAGCCCCCTCTGTGTAACGCCTGTTAAGGCGCATCCCTGGGGCGACTATGCAGAGGTCTCCCCTGAGCCTCGCTGTGCAAGTTTGCACGGCAGCACGTGACCACTGTGCTGCCGGTCATCTCCGAGGTCACTCGGTGAGCGCCCAGAGTCCCCACTCTGGACGCCCGTGACCCCAATGTCCCACCTGCTTTAAATAATGCAGGCGGGGTTTCGGCGTGTTAAGCGTCGAGGCGGTTGCCTCCCCGACGACTTCTTCTCCTGCTGGGATCGGCTCTCTCACGGTCCCGCTCGGCAGCCTCTTTTTGCACCATCACGGTCTCGCAGAACGAGGTCACCTCCCTCCATTTGTCAGACTCCGCCAGCATAGCCCCAACTATGGCTGGCAGAGACAGGTCTTGCCCGATCTTGGTCACCAGGACCTGTCGTTCGGAGTCCCATGCAGGGCACTCCTCGAGCGTGTGCTGTGCTGAGTCCAGGTTGCCCGGACAATGGTGGCAACCTGCTGAGGCCTCTCGCCCAATCCTATTCAGATACTCGCCGAAGCAACCGTGCCCGGTAAGTACCTGAGTAAGTCTATAGGAGATACGCTCCTCTCTTCTCAGCCAGGCTTCGAAGTGCGGCAGGACGGCTTCGACAACGCGCTTACGTGAATATTGCGGCTGTTGCAGCCGCTCACGCCACTGCTCGAGCGCGTGTCGCCGTTCCTGCCGCCTCAGCCTTGCAATAGCTATTGCTGGTACACTATTACCACTTTGGCGGCTGGCACGGATTCGGTTATAAACCCTCGTGTCCATATCTGCCAGGATATCCAGCGGTGGAAAACGAGCCAGGAGAGTTGCCGCCTCAAAGGACACAGTACGGTATCCTCGTGCGATACGAATAGCCATTTTTCGCTGCAGGCTGTTGATTTTAGTCCTGCAGCGCCGGACGCCTGACAACCTATTTGACCAAACAGGCGCCCCATAAAGGACCATCGATCGCACGACCCCCGCGTAGAGGCGGCGAACTTCTTCTCGTGGCCAACTAGGTTGTACCTGCAAACCTAGTCGACGTAGATAGTAGAAGTTATGATATTGGAGAAACCCACAATATGTTTCGTTCTACATGTATCATGAGTTCAGGACTTTTCAAATGGGCGGTTTAATTACAATGTACTGTTAAGAGGTTTCTTGTTTCAATTTAGTTTCCAAAAATATTGCTTTAAAAAGCCTTTGGAAAAACGCTGGCCCATATTTTGACCACATAGAACATGCTGGATGGACGATAATTATGCTGTGGGGTGGGCATCCTACCTAATCCTTCTTTGTTATTACCAATCAATTCCTTGCGGTGATTTATTACTATGGATTAATTCTAAATGATGATGCATTTTTTTTGCTATGGCTATTTTTTCGGTCGGTATTTACCCGTGGAACATAATATACACAACGGGATGAAATTATGATGAATTATACAACAAAAAATCTTTGCCCACCGGTGTAGCCCCGCTGTTGCTATCATTAATTTTCTAATACATAGGCGCTAATTGTTTTGTCAGTTCGTAGCTTGAAGCCAATTCACACGACTGTAAACAGATCTAGGCTTTAGGCAATTAAAATTCTAAATGTAAATACCGTTTCAGATATTAATGAGCTTTTACAATGAAAGAATATTTGCAATTCGTTTTGTTTAAGACTTCTTGTAATTTCTGGTTGATTGATCACTTAACAAAAATAAAAATTACCATGCACCTATATACAGCAGCCTAGGTACAGCCTAGATTATTTTTAGCTTATCATTGCTAAGGTTTTCATATGCCTGGTAGCCAGCCTATTTACATTATTTTCGTTCTTTAGCCCAAACGGCTGAAGAACGAACGGGCTTAAACAAACGGGCTTTTTTGTGTTTAAAGTTTTTTGAGGCAATATTGTAGTTTCACCTTTCACACTGAATACTTTAAAAGTACCTATTCAGTGTTTTTTTAATCGGAGCTTTATCTACATCGTTTCTAATAACATGTCTTACGTTAAACAGCAAAGTTGCATTAACGTGCGGTTTTGGTACTTTTATTCCACTTTCGCTTATTTGTTATTATAGCACTTAAATCGGCACAGGCAAGTGTTGCGCTGGCTTATTCGTATATACATATTCATTTTACAAGAACAATAAATAGTCATAATAGTACCATTGCCAGCTATTCTCGTAAAATACAATATTTACTTGACACCTGATCAAGATTACAGCATCTTGCGAAACGTGCGAATATGCAATTTAAGTGATCAGTTTAGATTCTAGATTAAGAATTAAAATGCTAAAGCGCTGGGACTTTAATAACAATAACGATTTATGTAACAACTTTCATTGCTTGCCTTTCGTTTTCTTGCCTCATACAGAATAGAACACAAAATGAACTACGAAATTGGATTTAAATGCCAAAGGCAGAGATTGGTAGCACAGGTTTAATCAAATAATAAAATTTAACTTTTATTGTTACAAGTTAACTCTAATTACGTTCAGAATTGGTAACACGAAGAAGTAATATGATAGCGTTACAGCGAGATTGATAACGATCAATTTTGTTATTAAAATATAAAAGTAACCAAATCGTGCAATTAATAAAAACTATGCTACTGCAGCACAGGTACTCAAATTCATTAATAACAAGATTAAAAATATCATAAACCTATTAAATATTTGATGGCAGCAGTAATAAAGCGCAACACTAATCTGTTAGAACAGTGTACCCTCACTTTTAACTCGTTAACTGCACTAAAGCGATGTATCATTCCATTCATTCCCATCAATACATTAACCCAATTAATTCACGAGTAGTTAGACGCATTGCTTCAATTTGCCTTTCGTTGTAATTTGATCGTGAGCATTGATTCGTGTCGTGTTAGCCGACTGCTCGTGACCGACTGATCTGAACAATCTGAACTCTTGACCATGGGATTCTACTGATTCTTCTGAATGAACGTTTTGACAGCCCTAACGGGGCACGACACACTTAAACGGCCAGTCGCGAGTCAGATTTACGTGAAAAGGGTTCCGTACCGTAGAATAGAGCAGAAACAAAAAAACTTGGACCATTTGTCGTTGCGAACACTTCTATTTTTGTTAGAATTATTTTGTTGTTATTATAAAGGCCTAATACCTAACAATCAGTATTCTGTTTCAACTGGGTTACGATTTAAATTCGGTCGGCTGACAGATGGTCAGATGTAGTAGTCTTCGATACGGTATGGACCATAAAAGTCGAAAATTCGACACAGCAAATGGTGTAAAATCGGAAAAACGGTTCCGTATTAAAATCCGGATAGTTTTGATGTCCATGAAGTAGGTTTACGGAGCAGGGAAGTGGCGAAAGCTTGAGATTCTACTGGTCAGTGGTTACTAGTTGGTATGTAATGGTCATTGAGTGAGTGGAGTTCACGTTCACGTAGCTGAATTTTGGGCCAAACACATTAGTTTTTTTTTGCTATCGACACGCTTACAAGAAGAATGGTTATTATTGATTGATATGATCATGGCGCTAACGGTCACATAAACAATTGATTTATACTGCAGAGAGATGCGATCCGATATAATTGTTCAGCTATTGTATTCGAGAGATTGCGATAGAAACAACTTGTGTACACGCATGTTCGGTTTAATAATGTATGTAATGCAATGTTTGTTTATACCTATCGTAGGTTTGCACCTACTGAGCTACATTGAAGTTCGTGATATTATTACAGTAAGCCGTGATAGTGTAGTGGTGTGACCATCGGACTGCCAAGTCATAGGTCTCGAGTTCGAACCCAAGACACGCACCTCTGAATTTTCGGATTCATGTGCGTATTGTATAACTATCACTTGCTTTGGTGAAGGAAAACATCGTGAAAACAGCATAACTGAGAGATATTTCTCGACGGCATGTAAAGCCAATTCAGAGGCTAATGGGCGGCTACCCGGTTAGGCACTAACCAAACGATAAATAAATAACTACAGCGATTAGGTTACCAGCAATGGGTTTGTAACACTAGGGATGGGTGCCAACATTACTTTCAGCTTTCAGAGTGCCTAGACAAGTTGCAATTTCGTTTGTAGCGTTTCGTATTTCAACGGTCAGATTCAACTAGATTAGGTACATCTAAAAGGTGTAAATAGACCCTTAAGCCGAAAGGCACTTGTTCTCCCCGTCTTTGCGATAATTGTTCGAGACCATACCTGTTAACCTTCTGGTTACGGAGATATAGGGGGTCAAAGTTCCACCTTTTTTTTTTTTAAATACATGTTTCAGTGTAAGATTTTTACTTTAAACACCTCCACTACCCCCGTACTATTCAATCCATTCATCAGCACAATGCTTTGAGTGCGTTTCATCGAGGCCTACCGTAAAACGAGATTTTTCACCCCAAAAAAAGAAAGCCGTTTCCCAGCAATAATTTTTGCGTAAAGCTACTTAGTTTGATGTACAGAATGCTTGATTGACTGCGTCGTGAAAGGTCTGTTTACACCCTGTATAGTTTTCAGTGTTATCTCAGTCCCACACATTTTTAGACTTTTCCCCATAATCATTGTCGCTGATTGAATATAACTTTAGCTAGGCCTTATTGTAAAACAATTAATTAACTTGTTATCTATATGTTGCTACAACAAAAGTTTGGTGTATGTATATCTTAGGCGTTAGCATAGCATTATAGGAGTTCAACGTACACATAAAATTCAATTTTACAACGTTCTAACAACACACCGAAATATTTAGGTCTACTACAGAAACTATGTACAATAACTATCAGCTAGGTATATGATTATATCATCAAGTCCAGATAGCGCCATAAACATTCCCTACTAATGGCAACCCCGGCAGGGATCAACTCCTGCGCAGATAACGGCGCGGCACGTGGCCAATTTTAGCCGATTCATCCGCAAATTGGCGGCCGATCAACCCGATCGCTGCCACGCGTATCTCTTTCTTCACTCAAAAAGCCTTTTTATACAACAGAAGTGTAAGCTACCAAAAAAAGCCAACATTTTTAAAATTCAGGTGATGTTTTGCAACCAAAGTTGTAGTTGTTGAACATTTATTTATGAAAAACAAGATCATTAAGAAAGAAAGAAAAGAAAGAAAAATATTAATTTCGCAAGGACATGACGTGCATACAAAGAAATAAATTAACAATAATCATACAATGCATAACAAATATTATAAATACAACAGGACAGAAACAAAAAAAGTTAACAGCTTGCACTTCGTGATTACTATCTATTATTTTCCTAAACTGTAAATATTCCTGTTCATAAAACCGGACAGTAATAAGATCTACGATAAGCAAATAAAGCCACGCGATCATGATACTGTCTAGATATTCAGATTATGTTATAATTCAGCCTAATAGGTCCCTATTTACGATAATCTTGTTACATTACACGTTGCAGGCTCCACCATAAAGTGTTCCTTGTAATTTTAGCCGAACAGCCCATCGCACGAACAATATGCGCTGCAGTACGGTAATCACTGCTACATGAAGCGATTGAAGCGCTTCATCTCAAACAAGACCATTTTCACCGTTAGCAAATAAAAACGCATCTCGTGAATAGAGATCATGTCACGATTGCTGTAAAAACAATAAAAAAATAGAATAGCTTACACGTTCTCACGGCTGGGTAAGAAAACCATGAAAATGTTTATTGTACTTTTGAAGTAGGTACTATTAGCCATTATTTATCCTGTCATGATGTTATTGACACGTATTATGCATGCTTCTACCAGATAACAGAACGCGAGTGATGATTAATAGATGAAGAGAATAATGGCGTGTCTGTTTTTTGTAGGAGTGTGGGTGTCAATTTTTAACACCGTTCACAAAGGCATCTTAGTATAATCTGACATCCATTGCAATAGGTATCAACTTAGAGATTAGACATTCATCAAAACAGCTGTTAATCTTACGATAGATGTCGGTAATACGTCACCATTAAGTTATGAATGCAGGATATTAATTCTTGTAGTAATGTATAATTGTATTAATGGCTTGACTGAAATTAAACTATGTATCAAACAACTCAATCCTAATTCTCATATATTATAATGATAATTGAGCACTTCACCTAGCCGTAAGATCAAACATAAGAAACGGGTATAAATCTACTTCAAACGATAAAAAAAATGTGAACAAACCTTCTTCAACCAAGCGGGGTCGGGCAGAGGCAGGTCAGGGAATGCCCTCTTCCTCTCCACGTAGTACCAGGGAGCCCTCACGTAGTAATACCACGAGATGACCCGCTCCACGGGGTCACGCACCACATTCACGTATATCGGAGACGGGAAACCCAACCTGGAAAATTTTAGAGATGTAGAAAAGAGACGAGTTTTTTTTGCCAGTTACAGCTTCAAGCGGGGTGACGTCACAATCAATGTCTCCATCGGACAACGCAGAGGTTTTTTGGTTTACTAAGTATCCTAACAATACATTTTCTTTGCGCAACTTTTTCAAATAATAACATTACAATACAATAACAATTCCCGCAAGTCGTAATATCGATGTCATCCATTCATATCATCAGTTGTTTTTGCACAAACTGAAAAACCCTGAAAATGAAATTCTATGCAATCAAAATTAAAAAGAAAAACTGTAGAACCGAAACGCATCATTCCGCTCCCATTGCATCGTCCGACGGCGACGGCTAAACAATGGCGTTTGAATTCAACCAAGTTTTTGCACGCGCCGCCTCGCTGTAATTAACACTAACAAGAGACTCGCCTATCAGGTAATAGTCGATCGCAATTAACGTCTACTTGATACATTAATCATGGTTTATGTTTATGTTCTATACAACCAATAAAGTTTGGTGCATGTGATTGATGTACGAAAGCGGCGGCTTGTCTCTGAAGGCAAACGGAACAGGGAGTCAATGCGTAAATATGAGTATCAATGTCTTGACCGATAGCCGTAGATCTGTTCAAGTTTTTGTTTCACATCGTTGAAGATTTAGCGCCAGATACCGCTACTTTATGCTTGATTTGTGGCTTTGAATGCTCTTCAAAACTAATGATTGGATTGGAATATAATGGTTGCATTCTGATTGTTAAAGTCCTAGATCATGTCCGGTATATTTTTATTGCAGTAATTTACCAGATGCTGACATAGTTCTGTTACTGAAGTTTACCCATTAAGGCTTTGGTTTAACTAGTTGCAAACACGAATGTTCAGCGAGGAGTTTTGATTTTATTTGGCATTCGCTCCGCTCATTGCACGGCTTGGGCGCCGGCGGCAGTTTGGGTACGTCTTTCGAGCAATCTGCTGTTAGTATGGCGTACTGACTTTAATAGAACTCCACAAGTATTCGATCCCGAAAATTTACAAATTCTGAAAGCCAAATTACTTTTGACTGTTTCATTGTAAAGTTGCTACGTCGCGAGGGCTTTCAGATGAATGTTAATGATCATGTCATATTCATTCACAACTCTTGGAAACCGCAATTAAATTCCTTTTACTGTAACGCGTCCTGTTCATTATGCGTGGCTATTTTAATCCTGCTTTTAAATGTAGGTTTCATGAATAAAGGATAGTATACCTGGTGAAGTTGGTATAGCAGACATGTTTGATGTATGAAGCGGGAGGGTCGAACGTAGATACCAGACCAGCGAGTGCTGACTGATCGGCGGGCGCCAGGCGTATCGTCTCCACCCGCTGCACAGGATCCCGGTGGAAACCTTCACAGACACTATCATTAACACTCATTATATTAAACTTTGAATCATAGTCGTAATCGTTATGATCGTCACTATGGTTCCCTCTCTAGATATTCTTACCTTTAGGAGTCGTAAACTATAATAACTACGCTTGTGTCAATGTGGTTTCAAGATCCATGGTTATAAAATTCAGAATAACAGCGTTTTAGTACCTAGTTGAAACGATAAAACTACTAGTATTTATAATTTATTAAGAAGATGAATAATTCTAACCAATCATTATAACTAGACGATTAAAGCAGTAATGGTTGCTCTAAAGTTTGCTGCAGCAGCTTAAGGTGTACGATGGCTATACAATTTTCTCGACAAGATCGTTAGCTCTTGTCATCTGAAGGGTTACAATTAATAAGTTATGAGATTATAAATGACTAGCACTTCGCCCGCGACTTCGTCCGCAAAAATTGTGATAGCTCGGCTAATTTGCATGATATAAATATAAATTATAGCCTTTGTCACTTCCTGATAATTAGCTTTCTATTGGTGAAAAAATGGTTAAAATCGGTCCAGCAGTTTTGGAGTTTATTCGGTACAAACAAACAAACAAAAAAATCTTTCTTATAATATTATTATAGTCTAGATAGCATAAATTGAGTGAAAGTCGTTAAACTGTTCTTACTTCAATTAATTATTACACGTTAAATTGGACGATACCTATCATAATAAAACGATGACATAAAAGCATAATCGTTTTAAGAATCGATAAGCCTAGCTAAGTAATAGCTACTATACGATCATATGGGTTCTGTTTTTGTTCTACTACATAAGTAAGTATGTCTTTGACCTGTAACATACTAATTAAGCGTACTTAAAAGTCAAGCTTTCTTTTTTGAAATGCAGGTAATTAATATTTACATTATTTTTACCCGACTGAGGCAAAGCCCTAAAGGAAGGTTATTATTTTACTTGAAACCTAATTCCAGCTTCTTTCGTGGATCAGCAAATTCGCACTAATGACGACCGGTAATTGCCAAAAAAGAGAACTCGTCACTCGGTCTCCAGCCTTAAAATATATTTTATTTAAGGACTTCATTACTTGAGATATTAAGAAAAGAATTTCAGCTTAAGTAAACTAAGTCGTTCTCATTAATAACGATCAAGATAAATTAAATAATTTCGGAAGTCATACACGGTGTACCGTTTTGATAACATGAATAATTAAATAAACTTTGAATTTTATGCGAGACTGTACAAATTGTGCAAAAAACAAGGAACATTTTTGTATGATTTCCTTTTATTTGCAACTTTGCCAATAAACTAAGTAACCAAAGGTATCAACTTTTCTGTATTTCTAAATCAAATTACACCTGTCCAGAATGTATTTGTATATTATTTCATATTTTGTTTTAATGGCTGTTTTTATTAATGGTCCAACCTTATCATAAGACTTTGTATCCGGAGATAGGCAGGCACACAATTACAGAACAAAATATTTAACAGTTTATACAAAATATAAGAAAAACAAAAAAAAATCGCTTACCAAACTGATTTTTATAGGCAAGCCTATGTAGCAGTTCCATGAAGGTCTGACTACCGACTTTAGGTACTCGGTTGAAAAACAGGATCTCCGCGCCAGCCCGGGCCGTGTTGTTCAGCTCCCAGGGTTCGGGGACCAGAAGTTCATCCAGGTATTCCTGTTCTGTTTCCTGCTGGGAATCGTCAGGCTCGGCTTCTAATGTACGCTGGGGCTTGCTGCGTTCCTGAAAAAGGAGCAGAGATTAGTACAAGCTATGAAGTTAAAACTTTTCGATGTTCTGGAAGTGGGTTATCTCTTTTTTCTTTTTTTTTGGGAGTGGATTCATCAAATGACCCCCCCCCACTCTGGGCGGAGCGGAAAGGAGTGTCAGACTTGTACTGACTAAAGCCCATCCATGTTCCTTCTTTGCCCATTGTGTTCCAGGGCCACGGTATCTCTTTCGAACAGTCCCGCAGCCCAAGTGGGCTATCTTTAAAACGTAAATGTCTTATCTAGCTTTATAACAATTAAAAGGTTATATGAACTTGATCTATAAGGGTAGGTATATACCTGAAGCAGACCTAGACATAAAATAACTCAGTACGATCTAACCAATTTTTCAGACATTCAACAAATAACTTGTTATGAAAACACTTAAGAGCCTGCGTAAATAAAAGAGTACTCTTAATGGAACCTGAATTTATTATAAAGACATGGTTCTAACCCTAAACAAGTTGTTTTTACTTCGTTTTCTTCTCAACGAAGTTGGAAAAACAGACCGATAAAGATATCTTCAGACGAGTCTTTTTTGCATATTAACAAACTAATTAGATACAACTAACGAGAAAAATAACTAAACTGATACATGGAAATAAACTTTAACAAAGTAGCATTCGGTTTTAATTAACATACTTTAGGTAGCTTGGGTTAAAATAAAATTATTCATTAAAAAACCTTTTTAAAATGAATAAGCTTTTATAAAAATATACATACCAACAAACAAACAAGCTAACTAACTAACAAGGCAAGTTAAATAAAAGCTAATAATAATAAAGAAAAATGTCATTGATTTAAGAAAACATTTCATTAAAATGTTCTTACTGATTAGCGATCAATAATTATTCTGATCCGTTTTATGACCTGTTAGAAATAATCCGCGCTCGGTGAAATTATATAGGACAACAAACGACCATTTTACGTTCAGATCAATAAAGGGTGTAAAAAGACCCTTAACATGTCCGGAAGGTACTTTTCTCCCCGCGATATTTTTTTTGTTATACGTGGGAACCTTCTAGTTACGGAGATATTGGGGGTCAAAGTTCCAACTTTTCCACAAGTTTTTTTTTTTAAATACATGTTTTTAATGTAAGATTTTTACTTTACACACCTCCACGACCCCCGTGCTATTAAATCCATCTATCAGCACAATGCTTTGAGTGCTTTCCATCGAGTCCTAACGTAAAACGTGATTTTTCACCCCAAAAAAAAAAGTGGATCCCAGCAATAATTTTGGCGTAAAGTTACTTAGTTTGATGTACAGAATGCTTGGTAGACGGCTATGTGAAGGGTCTGTTTACACCCTGTATACAAATAAACTTGTCAGGAGGGTTTCCTTTTTACAACTTCCTTCGTTTACTAGGAAGAAATAAACCAGTTCAGCAAAGGAACATAACTTGCGACGCTAGGTGCAAATGCGTAAAAGTCTATATAGAAACCGCATAAATTATGGATGCATATTTATTCCAAGACTATCGTATGGTAACTACAGATAATCATTTTTAACTTGCTCTATTTAGAAATCAGCATTTATAAACTTGATGTGTGTGATAGCTTGTAAGCCCGAGGGCTTAATTAATTTTGCATAAAAATACTCGCATATAATCTTTTCATTTTTCTTTCCATGTTTGTAATGACAGTGAAGTGCGAATCTGCTAGCAACGCTCGTAATTGGAAGTATCTGATGCACTTGTGTATTATCAAATGTGTGCTTGCTTTCTTTAAACACGGAGTTTGAATATCTTCAAAGCGATTGGTCCGATTTCAAGCTTTTTTAACCGACTTCCAAAAGGAGGAGGTTATTCGTCAATTCGTCTGATTTTTTTTTTTTCTGAAGATCAATAATTCGAGACTTGACGGAAAGTCTATTTGGTTGTCCAGTGTTTTCTATCATAAGAGGCCCATTTTCGTCAGGCGAATCTACCCATATGTAATGACAAAATTGTGCCTACAAGTACTTCGAATTCTAACGGATTTCTGCTTTTTATACAGATGACATTCAGTCGAAACTGATCCGATTGTACTGGTTGTACACAGGTATTTCTATTAGACGTACACAGTGGCCACGGCCAGGCGTGATCACGATGACAGTGATTCGGATTCCATTACATGTCAATGGGGGAGGCACTCGCTCCACAATACCACAGTAATAGACTATTACTTTAGAATTTCGTACGCAATGTAAGTAAGTATAGTTGTATTATGTAGGGTTGACTATTAGAAACTATCCGAGTCGTCAAATAATGATCTTAAATTGGATTAATGGATAAGGTTCTTGGCTGAAATCGGGTATGTTTCTGACTTTGACCCAAAAGCGACAGGTTTGTTATGAAAATAGGGAGATGACTTACGGTGATTTTGAAAGAGATAAACGAGAAAAGTTTATGAGCGATTTCAAAGGTGAGTTACCCGAAGAATTCTATGTCTAAAAGATGATGACAAATCGTTAGTGATATATCATTCAGAATAATTTGCGAATTAAGCCTCAGACCTTAGGATTCCTCAATTTATAAGGATTAAAAATGTTTGATTTGCACATCAAATACTTAACAATATAAATGCATAAATCAATGCTTTAATTGCGAACAGTTGACAAATTGATACATATCTAACTACGAATGGTTTTGTCGAATTGATATGAGTAATGCCTTTATGTTACTGCCTGCCATTGACCCATGGGGTGGATAAGTACTAGTACCAACTATCTACCTAGGTACATCACATGAGACCGTCACAGACGTAGCTATAAAATACATTAATATGAATCAAATTTTCGAGTGACCGCACACGTAGCTATAATATATATTATAGCTGCGTGTGCGGCTATGATTCATATTAATATATATTATAGCTACATCTGTGATGGGCTTTAACGCCGATAAAATTCTAGGCAGGTAGCCTAACTTCAGTACCTCCTTGATTTTTTTCTCTACGCAGAAACAATGGCAATGCATAAAAATCATATGATCAAATAAATTCAAGATTCATACACCTTAATTTTCATTAGATTGTTAACGTCAGTACCTACCTTAGGTCTATCAGCTTGTTATTTATGCTCACTAGTTGTGCTATTATCATTACCTGAGGTATCCTGGCTCCATGGCTAAGTTATCCTAGGTTATCCTATCCTACTTCAGACAAGACTTTTCGACATTTTTTTTAAATAAAGCTTTCAGATTTTCGGTGCTACACTAGCTTATTGTAACAAAGTGTATCTAGCATGTTTACAGCAAATTAATATTATTAAAGCGATGTTGTGTACCAGCCCTATGCATGCGTGCAGTGAGGTGTTACTTACTGCGCCAGTGTTCCTCCGTATCGCCTCGAGAGCGTCTTTGTACTCCTGCGCAGACGCGAACGCATGCTCCGTGCGGTCCGTAGGGATTTCTACGAAAAAACAAATAACATATTGTTAGTAATAGTGTTATTTATTGGCTTTCTAATTGTTCGATGTTGTTTGTAGATTGCAATTGTTGGACGATGAACTGAAAATAGATGTGTTGTTCGTGTGAAGAGATTATGTAGGTTTTCATTTTGTCTATGATTTACAAACAAAATCCAAAAGATACAAGAAACAACCCATTAAAATTAATAACGAAAATGAATATTAAGATACAAGATTACGAGTTACCACTGTATTTACTTTTTTTTTTATCAGGCGGATCGCAAAAAACTGAATCTCCAAATGGAATGGAATGGACGCTAACACATAATTTACATCTTTATAATTTCCATTACGTACAATTTATATTAGTGGTTTGTGCGAAATGCGCGGCTGATGACTCTAGAACTAATCGTCCGAAATAAAATTACCGGTTACGTATCAACCAAGTAACTCCGTGGAACTTAGCAGGCGTTTCCAGCTGGTAAAAAATATCTGTGCTACCTATTCAAGAAACATGTTTGCAAAGTCTGCGTTCTGATAAACTTTTCGAACTTTAAATTAAGATCTCTTTTACTTTCAAGAACATCTTTTGTTTTTTTTTTTTTCTTGGCAGCGACAACTGCCCGCGTTATTTCAGACAGTTTGAATTTTTGAAAAGAGAATCAAGTACCTACTTAAAGTTATTTGCGTCTAGCACCTACAAATCACATCATCCATAACACTTTATCACAAGCATATCGAACCTCCTTCAAAATAACACTAGTATAAAGTGTTCCTGTTAGATAGTACAACAATAACATAGACAA
Source organism: Noctua comes (assembly GCA_963082995.1). Taxonomy (NCBI): domain Eukaryota; kingdom Metazoa; phylum Arthropoda; class Insecta; order Lepidoptera; family Noctuidae; genus Noctua; species Noctua comes. The sequence continues at coordinate 10,856,745 of OY720281.1, read as the reverse complement.
GATTGCATTTCCTTCGCACGACCCAACCGATGGAAATTGTCTTTCACAAATCGGTAATGTGCCACCATTGTACATAACTGTATGACTTTCTTGTCAAAGCTTTCAGGGTTAATGTATAGCCATGATATTTATGATTTACTGTAACCATTTTATTGTATGCATGTATATGTTTTGTTCTAAGTACATGGTATTTCACATGAGTTATTGTGTTTTGCGGAAACGAGCATTCACATCATGTTAGCGGTTTGTAAATCGATCCCATGTTTTACGTGGAGATACTCAGACTATCTATTTGTGAGTCACTAGGAAATGTAGACCGCGCTTTTCTGAGTAAATTGGTTAAATAACTACAAAAGAATATTTCGATCTTATCAAAATTCAGACTGCATAAAAAAGTCGGAGTTAATGGATTAAATTCGTATCTTGGTTGTTTTTGTTATTATTTTTTGTGATTGAAATAACAATGTCTAAAGCAATTTACTTCGGATACAATTTCGTTAGGTCATTTTACTTTTACTTGAACCTTTCGCCTGCAATCACTGTGGTCTGCGGACCACCAGCAAGGAGTAACCAAAAATAAAAACAAATAAAAGCTTTCGGAATACGCAATGAGACATTTCATTTAATTATACATCGCTATAAAACTACTTGCTCAGCGGTACAACATACCTACCTACTCTTAAAAATAAAACCGGTTGGTACCTACTTTAAAAAAAGAAAAAAAACAGTTGTCGAGAATGTGCGAAATAAGTGCGAATATTTGTTTTATTATTTCAATATGCATGGAACTAATAAGTACTAAGCCCTTATCCACACGTGGTTCGGAATAGGAACACATCAAAGCATTAAAAGAACAAAACCATTGTTAATTTATGTTTCTTTTAGTTCGGAGAAATAAATAACTACAATACAAAGTATTTACCGCAATTACTTAATTACCGGTAGTTAAAGTCGTACATTATGAAAATTAGACAAACGTCGTAGGTGTGAGATCTGTGAGACAACTTTCTACAGAACAAAAGCGAATGATCAGTGTTAATGGGCTTTTGTTCAATTGTGCCCATAAAAGTGAACTCCGAGAGCGAGACACTTGACTTTAGCGAAAAATTGTAACAGTATGTTAAGATTGGAAACGATAAGAACTGGTCCGTTAGTGATTGTTCACAAGAATTGTTTGGTTAACAATAGCTGACCAGCGTTTAATGTGTCAGTGGAGGAAACAAAACGAAAAAAAAACTAAATTAATAAGAAAGCTGCGTCCGTCGTATAAATTGATTACTTAAGTATGTACAATATTAAGTTACTTATTATAAAAAAAAAGTCAGGCAAAATCTGACTCATCGCGGCATCGATTTCAAAAGAAGGAGACAGTAACTTAACTTACTTAACCTTTGGGCAATAATAATCATCATAATCAAAGTCAACTCATCCCGTTTTTTCCTGTCATTACAGCTGATTCTTATGCTTTACACCTCTAGTGCTAAATCACTTTATTATCCATCAAAAAAGCGACAATAAGAAATGGAACAAAAACTATTTGGTTACCATTAAAGCGTGAACTATACTAATAGGCTGTGCCTGATGGAATCATAAAAACTACATCTTCATTCCGAATAATAACGGCAACTAAGAAAATAAATAAGACGGCATCTTTGATAATGTGAGTAATAATGATATCGAAGAAAGAAAAACGAATCAAGTGTAGCGGGGCACATCCGGTGGCTGGGAGCATTTGTATGATGACGTCACAGTATAGTGATGACCCCAATGAGCATGCACGACTCACGATTGACACGAAAATTGATACCTAAACGAAGATCGCGAGCCAAATAATGACCATAGACTTGACAGACACCACCAATCATCGTATACTTTCGCCAATAATGACCAATAAAAAATATGGACTTGCAAATCATTAATGCATCCCTAATGTTAAAGATGATTCAAATAATTTAATTTCTTGGAATACTTAAATCCATTAAATGAACAGTAACAGAATTTCATCTGACTTAACAATAAGTTCGTACTCTGACAGAATTAGATCTAATTTAATTTAATATTGGACGCATTCTCAGCCATTTACTTTTTTACTTAAATGCCTTGAAGCTTGCTTGAAAAATGTAATTTAATTTGGAAAAATAGTTATTAATGTGATTGCGTGTTGTTTCTAATAACATTTATTTGAAGTTTAATGATAGTCCATGAAACGTATTTGGGTTATGAATATGGACTCTTTTTATTCATAGCCTTGGGTGCTAAAGACTAACAGAAAAATTGAGATTTTCAACGGTGTTTTACTATTTTTTGTCTTTATTTCTTTGAGTGATGGTATGTACGTAAAAACGTAATGTATGATTTTAGTGAATCATAATATCACGCCTGTAATCCCCGAAAGGTTAGGCAGAGATGTACCTAATACATAGTACACCCACATTTCTCCAGTTATCTTTAAGTCCCATGCAACAGGGGGCGAGCCTATTACCATCAATCGGGCACAAACCCAGACTCCGTGGCTGCTACTGAAAAATTCTTGATGGAAAAATCCAATAACTCTTTGCCCGACCTGGCAATCGAAACCAGGACCTCATCCTCAGCAGTCGCGCTTGCGACCACTGGACCAACGAGGCAGTTTGGTGAATCATTAGGCTAAATATCGCAACGTGTGGTCTTTCTTCCCTTAGGCTAAATAAAATACCGAGGAGTTATATGAGGGGAATGGACGGTTATTAAATGAAACTATTACAGCTATCCGATCCGCTGGATGCGAGTCGCACGGGACCGGTCAATGTGGCTACACTAGGGGGAGGCCTATGTCCAGCAGTGGACGTCTTTCGGCTGAAATGATGTTGATTAAATTTAGTACCTACTTACGTCACTTTAGGTGGAAAAACTAATTAGTAAGAAATATTTTTCGTTAGACTGTACTAAAATAGACATAATGCTATCTTCAGATTAAATTTTTCATAAAGTTGGCAAACTGCGATGTCACTGGGACAAAAATTATAAAGTAGGCATCGTGCGATCTTATGTATGGTGGTTTCAAAATGTTGGCATCGTGCTACCGATTACTTGAAAGTACAAAAAAGTAGTCATAGTGCGAAAGTAGGCATCGTGCTACGAAATCATTACAACTAAACAAATTTTAACAGCTCATATTTTATAATTAAACTGTCGTTTTCTACTATAACTTAATCACTAGGCAAAACCTGAGACTGTATCTAATAGATAAGAATCATAACAAACCTTTTTTCAATTATCTATGTGACATAAAATACCTGAAAGGGCTCTTAGACCGCCATTAACACAGATCACGTCTGCAGGATGCGCCAGAAGACTAGTTTTTCCGTATTTTTTAATTAAAAGCCCGCTGTTACTTTAACTGAAGTTTCATTAACGTCATTAAAGCGTTAAAGGATCGTTATTTCTTTCTATTTCTAGTCAGTAATCGAGACGTGTAAATGAGTTTCGATGCTGGGTTCAGTAGACCACACAAGAGGACCCTGGCTCTCTAAATAAAAATGAAACGAGTGTTAAAACTTACTGAATAAAACAACTATTAAAACAAAAGCATTCAAGAGAAAAAGAAATTCTCGACATCTTGAAACAAAATTGGACAAGATTTGGTCAGCAAAAAACAAAAAGTTTTCAACATTTTTATTTACAAAGGGATTTTCGACTTAAATTCACTTCTACGTTCCATTTTTACCTAAAATACACAAAAGACATCCCATCCATTTTGTTCACAGCTGAAATTTGTCATCATCACCATACAATAGGTAATAATTAGCTGGCAGTACTTCGGTAGTAGTTTGTCGACAATCACTTAAATCAATGCCTTAGAAAGGGTTTTAATTACGACAAAAACGCATCTGCAAACTTGATAATTATCTTATTGTTCTTTTCTATAATTTGTGAATGCACAAGTGTGCCATTAAAACCTTTTGTTTATAAGAAGCTGTTTCCTTACACTTTTCGCATGCTGTGAGTCATATGCTTGAATAATGCAATTTACAGCGAATTTCGTAGTCAGAGTGTGCTAATAATATGAATATTGTTAAAGGCCTTAGGTATCAGATTATTCCCACAACAAACAACGGTTTGTTCATTTAGAAGTAATTAAACAAAGCCTCTCAAAACTCATGTTGGTAAAAGATAGGCTGAACACATCCCAATTTTCAAGATTTAATTCAAACGTGCATGCATAAAAAAAATCTTAAAAAATAAGGGTTTTAAGTTAAAATTAAATTAATGTCATTGATTTATGGGTCACCCAAAGCATTAGTTATAGCATGTAGCTTACTATTATAACACTTTAAAATCAACAGTAAATCGATCCACCAAAAATTGAACAATTCTTGTCCCCCGTACCGCCCAGGGCGAGTACTTATGTTTTTGGAGGGTAATCACAGCACTAATCACACACCTGACACTAATCGCACTAATGGCACGACTGACAGATGCGAAATAAATAACGCGATTGATCGCACACGCACGAAACTTCATGGTATAGTAAGTTGAAAAAGTGCCAGAAAAATTTTGATTTTTGCTTGGACAAACTTTGATCGAGTGTCCTGTGCTTTTAAATAAGATTTTATAATATGGTTTAATTGTTTTTAGATAATTTGACTAATGCATATACTAACAAAATTGTTTATTTTTTATTGTACCTCAAATTGTTACTTTGGTGAACGCAATTACATCAAAAAATGGAACTGGGACAAGCCACCAAACTTGAATTTGAAGGCGTTTTTTTTTTCCCTGAAGATTTATATACACTTATAAAAAAAATAAATGTGGCCCTAATTAAACCAAGTTACGTAGTTCACTACAAAAAAAAATCAGAAACATCCTATCATTTTACACCTCGATTCTGAACGTGGACACGTATAATTTGCTGATTTGATATTCACCCATAAGTCTTGGACAAACCGCATTCGGTGCAGCTACTCATTTCACGAAAATAACTATGTTGCAAGCGAAACATTCAATTTCAGATACACATCAACAGTCTATGAGAGATCTCGTAACTAACATTGATGGACCTCACAATCCTCGTACATCTACTAAATACAAAGCAAGTGATGAGAACGCAGATTGTCCAACATGGCCCATTGTGTAGACTATTAGGACGATATCGAATACAGACAGGATCTACCACAGCCAGTCTTTGTTCGCTGTTTACATTAAACTAGTGCCGGCAACCCTCAAGGGTGCTTCAGCCAGTCAAAGGAACCAGACATCTAGACAAGAATAGTCTCCGGCCTCAATCCCTAGCATTGTACATATAAGAGGCCCAACCTTGCAGTATGAATCGGAAAATCTACATGTAGAGCGCGCTCACAGCCCCCGTAGCATGACCACCGTAGACAAGGATTTCTTTGACGGAAGAATCGAAAAAATGACAGATAGTGCAAAGAAATGATCTGTCATTGTGTCGACACAATCTGTCATTGTGTCGACACAATCTGTCATTGTGTCGACACAATCTGTCATTTTGTCGACACAATCTGTCATTTTGTCGATACTTCCGTCAAAGAAATCCTTGTCTACGGTGGTCATGCTACGGGGGCAGGAGTAGATAAGATATAGAAAGTCAGTTAAAGGCAGATAAAGGGATCTTCCAAACACTTCAACAGTAGATGTATGTGTTAAAAGTAAAAAGAAAATTACTACAAGAAGGGGACAGAAAGATGCTGGTTTCCAACCTTTTGGGTGAATAAAGAGATTCACCTACGAATTCGAAGGGAGAAAACTGCATATATATATTTTTCAGCAAGCGAAGAATCAATTAAATCGCGCTTTCTTCTGATATTTAGGTACCTTTAAGCAAAAACATTATTCAGCAATCCGATGAGATCATGACAGCATTCCGTCTATCATACTCGCAAGGCACAGTCACCACATACACGAATAGATGCCGGCGGCGCATCGAGATCGCATCTGGGATCGAATTATCCGCGACAGCCGTTATTTATGCAACCAAGTTCAAGATTATTGTTTGCGTGTTCCCACCGCAGTGTTAACTCATAGATTTGCTAATAGACAACACAACTGCACAATCAATTCTTTGTCTTATTCTCTATTTAAAAATATGATTGCACATTGTAATACAAATTCGATTGCAACACCTATAGTAGTAGTTCCTCTTGCCTCGTTCCTCGTAACCTGCTGTAGGTATTTAAACTTATGATTTAATTTTAATGGAAGTCATATTCATTTAGAAAAACGCAAAACAACCAATAGTAGCAACACAATAAAAAAAAATTGATAATATCGGTGTAAAAATATTTTTTCTGGCAGATAACATATCCTACTACACCATGCTATTAAAATAACAATTTCTCAATGTCTAGCTAGTGTATTAACAGTAAATACGTTGTATACATAAGAGTTCAGATCGTGTCTGTCTATGGGTGACCCAGAAATCCCTGGAGTTTCCATAATACATGTTTATTCTTCGGACTGGAACTGAGCACACACATGTGGTTCAAGTCAATACCCCACTGATAGCCGTCAAACAGACGAGCGAGTGTTTGAGAAGGACTTATAAGGGTAAATACGGACAGAAGGAACGCAGCATTAGGAACGCAACCGGTTACACACACTAAGTCCTCTTCTATTTCTACTCCGCAATAAGGTTTTTATCAAGTCATATTTACGCAAATAGATTCAGTAATCGAGGACTTTCAATTACTCAAGCAATAAACATCAATAACGATCGTTGAATTTGGAATAAGAATTTAAATTGCTTATAAATAACAATGGAAAATTATGGCGAAAGAATTTTCAACTTTTTCTGATCAGTTCGTTCTCACTAAACAGTTGAGATCTGTAATTATGTGCATATTTTTGTACAGCACTGTTATACAAACTTCATGTTATATCTAAACGGGGAATCGAGTACAAAATGGCTAGTATAACTTGGCAGGTGGCGGTGGCCGCTTGCTGAGACAACTGTAAAATTTTTGTCATATTTAGTACCATTTACATTAAGTTCCCTATTCCACCGTCTGTCAAGTTACACTGGGCACTCTGTTACATTGAAAGAAGGCACTTAGCCAGCAATCCTCGTGAGAACTCAAGAAGCCCATTACGACGTCTGTCTCATAATTAATGCCTTGGGCATCATCCGATGGAGTGCAAAAATGTCATTACATTAGGTACATCTTCAGGTTTTTATTTTTATGATTCATAAACTGATGATAATGCACTGGCTACATTCACTTTCCACAATGCAACATGAGACTTGAGTTTCTGCATTTATTGTAATGAAAGTTGCATTCACATTCAGCACCACAAACAATACAAAAATAAAGTATTTTCACTTCAGTTTATCTAAACACAAAAATATGTTTACTTGTTTAATCATTAACTATTCACATTCCCGTAATTTGCTTCTTACTGAAACGTCTGTGGTCTAACGGAGATTCAACGAACTTTTAAAGATACAAGCTAGAAGATTTGTATTTCCAAGCCACCGCAACTGAACATAATCATTAAAGAAAAGAACATAGGTTTATTTGGCACATACCATGACTGAAAAAACTGATAAAAATAAAATTATTGTGTGTCTCACGGGTGTGCCAAATAGACATCATTACAAGCCTGGCTACATAACACAAGTACCTATGACCTTACCAAGCTTGGCTGACTTAATTTAAAAAAAACACACGGTAATGATCAAATTGCATATTTTTTCGTGTCATACTCAGCACATACAATAGAGTTCAACAAAAACTGTAGTAATTGTGTTCCTCAGAGTATTAAGGAAACGTTTTTTTGCGACAGGCGTAAAAAGCGTACATTAAAGTAATGACTATTTAATGGGACGATATTTGGACGATGACATATAGTATGGGCGAGTAACTGGTAAAATTACATCACACTATGTAATACGTATGTAAGTAAGTCACTTTTTGTTTCATGTGTTCGTTTTGGTATTCCGTATAAAACGTTCGGATCTAATTTTATTAGAAGAAATTAACTTCTGGATTCCTTAATTAGTTAGAACAAATTTATTTATCACTAAAGGTTTAATTGCATGCATTTCCAGTTTGTTGCAAATGTTTGGCTGTAAACCACATTTACTTAGAACGAATAGATTGATAGCTTCTGTATTAGTAGAATATTAGCTATCATGACTTTAAAATTATTCAATTAAAAACTTTTAATAAGTTCTTGTATTACTTACTTATTTGTAAATCCAGCATAACCGTCTTTAACGCACATTCTCATCTTTCTATGGGAGCCAAATTAAACACCATAAGGACATGCTGTACGGGTATAAAGCTGGGGTTAGATAGGTTAGCCGATACACAGTCACAGCTAACGAGGTACAAAGCCTGGCGCGATCTGGCCCACTGATGGGACCGTGGGCCTGGGACTGTGGGCCTAACAAACGAGTGTGTGGAATACCAATGTCTCTACTACTTCATGCCTGCTATCTCTTCTATGATCAATGTTCGTGTAAGACGTTTTAATTGGTAGAAAGGTATTTTACACCAGTTACATGCTGGTTGACGTTTCTGACGACTAACAAGCTGCGCGTGAGTTGATGGATCGAAAAAATTCTGATGCAAACAATTTATTACAAAGATAACAATAAAACACGGAAATCCTGCTTTTGAACTAATTGAAATCGAGTAAAATCTCTCATTATAACTAATTTAGGAATATAGAAACTTAATGACGACTCTAACTCCAACTATAGCATCTTGCATGACTTACAGATACATTGACATTTCGATTAAAATCCGTGATATTGTAAATAAAGTGCGCGTAACAGTCGTAACTGACCATGGTGGTGACAAAAAATTTAAAATAAAGTATTATTCAGTTGATTTTGTTTTTTTTTTCAAGAAAAAGTCACGCTTTATAATTCGATTTCTTCTTGGAAAGCTTTTAATAAAAGATGTAATCGTTCACGCTTGGCTGCTCTTATTTTCTCCGAGCCGCTTCAAAGGTCAGGTTTACTTAAGTCAATCGTGCATTGTGATTCCGATCGTAGGCGCTTGGACAGGAAGAAATCTTTCGCGTGGCTTTGCAATTTATCCAATAGAAAAGTTATTCAATAACATTGATAATTTTTATATTTTTGACCACGCTTTTTATCCTTTAACAATTTACCTGGAAGATAAAATCTAGATAGGTATTTCTCTTCATCATAAGTTCTTAAACCTCGGGTTTGATAGCATCACATTCCAACATGTTTACATTTCCTTAACGAATAAAATATTTGTAAACTTTATGGTCACGTTATTTCCAAGTTTACGTTGGGTCAGCTTCCTCAGATCCCCTCTTAGTAACAGCCACAAATTGTGTAACAGATATCAGTATTCAGGGAGCGTCTACCATCTGACCTCCGCAACCTAACTAGGATACTGCTGTCATAAGATTGACATATGGAATGTTAGATATTCTCGAAACGGAAGAAAGGAGAACGGGAAGGACAGCTTAACACGTCCTTCGAGATGCGAAGTGAATGTCAAAAGACGTGTGATAAACTAAAGACAAAAAAGGCAGTAATTTAAAACAATAAGGCAGATTTTATGACGCCTTGATAACACATCTTCAACCTCCAGCCAACAATTTCACATTACAGGACTATGTCAACCATAAATTTGTGACTTAACAGGTATGACATTATACAATGTGCAAAACTGGTAACACGTAACACACGGCTGAGATCAGCAACAAACGTTCCGAGAATCGTCGCGGCGCCGACAACACGTGCTTATGCAAAGTGAAGCGTTTTACGATGAGATTTCACGGGAGTGTTCCACGGTAATGACATTTAGAGGCGTGACCTGCGGGCGGGCTGTACCGTACGGCCACAGATTCCAGGGACGCCGAACTAAAGTTAGATCTTGGGAACAGCGCATGGGAACAACGAGTATATTAATTTATTGCTCAGTAAATCGCGGTGTAACAGTTCCGTGCGCTAATTTTACAAACGTTTATCGAATCGTTAATGCTTTATCGTCGTTTTGAATCGTTCTCCAATCTACACGAAGATCTAGGGAACGGGACTTAGTGCCTGCTACTGAAAATAATATCGTATCTTGGTAATTCTGTAAGATCTTACTTGAATGTTTGTTTATCACTGGTCAAGTGGTCAGCCATGCTGAAATTATCAGAAATTGACTGACTAATACTGCTGTCCATGAACATGACATAAGCATCGCTCGGAGAATGCATCAAGCGTTGTTAATCTTAGAGACAAAGTAGAATAGTTATCACTTAGTTATTTTTTTATTCATAAAATAAAAAAATACGTGGACTCTGGAGTATAAAGTCAATTGTACCATCGTAATGATGATTGAAAAAGAAGATATTTCATAGAAGAAATTGAATGCTCAATCCCAAACGAAGCCAAAACAACTAATTTGGGCTAGCAGACTGAAGATAGATTTATAGTTATTTACATTAAACCACTCCATTAAACTTTGCCGGTCACTCTCCTAACACAAAATTGCATAACAGTAGAATAGAAGGCTGAGCCTAAAACAGCCTTCGGAAAAATGCCACTGATTACGTAAAGGAAATTGTTACGAATTCAAATAAATTAGTAAGTACTTTTAAGGAAAGCGGATTATGTAACTAGATCTGTTACGATTCAACGAAAGTGGGCGATTTAAACGCATCAATTAGGCTGTGACTGAGTGAAAAACGATAAAGTTGTCCAAATATAAACTGTTACGTCATATATATGTGTATTTACTACAGGCAATTTGCCATAATTCATAACAATTTTGGAAACATAAGCTTTTTCATTCGTTCTAAAGATATTAAAAGCCTTTTGTAAAACTTTTTGATTAAAAAATACGAACTCACTGTTCCGTTTTCTCCACAACATGAATTCCAAAAGTATTTTCATAAGGGCGAAGATAAAAAATACTGTATATTTCATGCTTGATATTTCCAGCACCAGGCCCTAAGCTACTCATTCATATTCCACAAACGCATCCAAACTCCAGAGCTAGTTTGTGTATAACGTTAATGGCGTAATCCACTAGGCGCTTGTACACTGACCATGTACGGGCTGGCCTCAGGTTGGCCTGACACAATGGTACCGCGCCCTACGATAAAGGAGTCACGACAAGCCTTCCGGGACCCGGGGCGAGAGTTTAGAGGCGCTGCGTGTCAATGAACTTGGCCCAATGGTACTATGTTGGTATAAGTAATGGTGGATAGCTTTTGAAGGTCTAAGTGGATGTTTTTGTACCAAATAGGGATGGATGAATGTTTGATAGCAGTAGCTTTACGGATTTAAGTCGTGAGCTGACCCCACTCATTGAACTACTGATGCAAATGCAATCCTATTACCAACATTCATCATTTAGTTTAGCTATGCAAAAATACAGATCGTGAACTTTTCTGCGAGCTGTTTGCGATGCCAAACCCCCTTTCCGTTAACACATGACTGCCAATTGTTACGATCAATAATACGACAGTTACTATTACCGCAATACATTAAACATTGTGTCGGCAAAATATATATCTATGCAAATCTGTGACACACATATGTACGTACAATCAAATCCGTTAATTTACGACTCACAAAATGTACAATTACCCAGCTTTAATAAGCGTATTGTTATCGTGTGGCGTGGTGTATTGTCACAAAGGTCAATGAAAGTAGGCAAACCACAGTCGTACGTATAGAAACTACGAATATTCCCACTGTTTTAATATATGAGTATTATTTCACACATATGGTAAATGTACACATTGTTATTAGACTTTCATGCTTTTTGTCGGAATATATAAACGAATATAAAATGCAAATTGGATCGAGTATGTCAGAAATGATTTGCGTGCCGATTGTGCCGTCCGTATGGGACTTTCTCTATCGATAAAGTGCACTATTTATATGCCTGAGATCGTTTTGCGTACGTAACGAGCTGGTTTTTGAATGTACACATATGCCGTCCAAATTAGGAAGTGTCGTATCAAGTTGTCTAGATTCTTCAACTTGCGACACAGGTTAGAAAAAGCAGAATTTTCTCCTTACAACGACCGTTAATGTTGCGTCGTTCTTCCTGTTTCTTTTTTATAGACTTATGTACCTACCTACACTAATGACCCTCGGGACCTGGTCGCAACGTTGTTAACAAACTTTTTCCTTATTCAACGTGTTTTTTTAATGTAACTCTCCCGAGCTAAAAGCTTTTTCACATGACCTTTTATTATCTACAATATTCATTTCAGCTTATCTGAAGCCTGAAGATAAAACCACTCCCAAATTATCTTTGCAATTATTTTGTGAGCTAAAGCAGATATGCGATTATTAATCCTCTGTCCCCGGCAAAACGTTACAATATATTATGCTTATAGTACTTAACACACCTAAATGAAAACCACGATCTAAAATATTAGTAAATTTAACTGCCCTTCTCTGATAGAACAATACGAGAGTTATATCGACCCACACGTTCACTCGAGTACAGTTCCTAGTTCCCAGTGTTCCCACCGAACAATCGATCGATAGATGCTCACAAATTAAATGATTACCCAATATGTAATCACAAAGTATCCATAGACTCCGAATCGGTGTCCATAACATGTAATCTTAGAAGAAAGCGCTTCGATTCTAAGCTTTCTATAGAATTAACGCGATCGTCTTTTATTTGTTTCCGGAGGAGAACGCCTTCGCTATTACACTGGAGGCGCAAACATCATGCCACATCACAGCTGTTATTATACACCTGTAAAAGGAAAAATGTAGAGAAGAATCCATTGGCACAATTAGCTAACATGTAGGCTTTTAAATGGTCGAATTTGTAAGAAAGTTTTAATTTATTTCTGTAATTGTCGAAACTTTTAGTTTCTCGTAATTGCAGATTACTATAAATGGTGTGGAGCCAAGCTTAAAGCGATGACGGCATACAGATCCACTATGTTTACTACAATAGACCGACAGTATAATGGTTGTACATTTGTAATACGTGCAGTTTTTCCACCTAGCGATCCCGAAACAAAATTCGATCATATAACCATAGCTGAGTTACTATCGGAACAGATTCTCAACGCTTTTGACCTCAGAAATAAGTAGCTGCAGCAAAAACTTCAACAAAGACATTTGATTTATGCTCGTCAGTTTAATAACGACGTAATATCCAATATGTCTATTTATGCGGGACCGTTGCATTGTTACGCTTTTTCATAACATACTTCATCCTATCATATCAGATATTGTCATGTTTTTCACCGAGCACAAAATGAAATTGTGTTTTTTATTCATATTTACTGTTAAAGTGACTTTGTTCCACACCCCGTTACAGGCCACTATAAAAGTGTATAAAACATGCAATTTTCGTACCGCTGTGCTATTTTTTCACGACTATCCAGCTGAGTATTGATTGATTATATCTTAAGCTCACGAAATTCAATATAGTTTTATCAATATTGGTTTTTGTGTGTGTAACAATCGTGAGAGTTTAACTAGGACAGTTGTTAACACTCCTTGCATAAAAACATAAGATCGTTTGACGTACCGATGTAGGTTATCCCAGCTAATTTCCGTTCGTTATTTACTGTTTTCGAAGTGCATTTAGTTATGTATCTAGTATTTAGGTAAAGTCCATTAAAGGCTGCTTTAATTATATTCAGGTCTACATTATTGCTAACAATAATTGCTCTAAGAACCTTTAATTTTCTCAAACTGTTTGTTTTTACTACAATCTTAATACTGATCTATAAAACGGCTTCAAGGACTGTCACAACTCACAATTATAATAATAACACTGACTGTTACATAATTTACAAACAAAGTATATGTTTAATATGTCCTCAATTCTGTATTAAGTGTACATAATGAGTATAATGACAGTATCTCAATTCAATGTCAACCCGCGGCTTCCCTTTTTGCGCGAAATAAACATCACTTTATAATCACAAGCAACTACAGGCCTTTGTTTGTTTTCCAATCTTGTCTATAATCTCCATATTACGTGTACGACCGGGGTTTATATCACTAAGGCGAAGTAAAATTAAATTATTCTTGCTCTTGCCTCCTTGAAACAACAATGGAGTTTGAAACAATGTGAACGAGGCTTACGAAGTCATTAAACTTGGAAGTATTCAATAAATCTTGAATATTATCTGATAGTTGTTCTAATGTTGTTGGTTTATCATTATCTGATGCTGAAGGTTTCATCGTGATGATTATTTTTTTATCCTAAAATTTAAGTCTTTGGTTTATGAACACGTTGAGAACGACAGTTCTGTGTTCATATGTGAAATACCTTAATGAGACGTACTTAGCTGTAAAAAGCACAGCAATACAGCTTGAACTAAAATGAAAATCCATCTTTTGTTATGTTTATCCCACCATTTTTAACCTTTTGAACACCATTGTCACATATACGTGACAAACAAGCGCGTGCCCTGTACGCCAAACGACACAAATATGTGACAAAATGGTAGGTGAAGTTTTGGCTTAGCGTGGAGGGCACACTCGTGCGTTTATGCTTTGGCGTTCAAAAGGTTAAGGAAGCGTGAATGAAGCGCCGTCATTAGTGTCTTCCCGACCATTAACTGGTGTGAAAAACCACAATTAATCCATACGCGTCAAGTGTGGTTATTAGGGCAATTTATAAACCGCTAAATCTGTAATTTAAAAACCATTGCAACCGAACAACCGTAGAGAAATTCAGAAGACCACGATCACGATCCCTCCATGCATCGGTATCAATTTAAACGCACCTTTAGATACGCATTGATTGCAGTGCACCTACTTTTCACGTCGCGTTAATAAGACACGTACCGAGGGCTCGCCCTATATACGGCACATTGTGATGCATAGAGCTCAGTAAATCGTAATGTAGAGCACTATCAAGTAACGGGACCCGGCAATGTTCACGCACGCGCGTTTCATCATAAAATTTAACCGTCCTTCCCGCCGTCTGCAGAATAAACTACTTCATTTTAATTCTATGGAAGGCATTAACACGGATTTCTTTAGTCTAGGTTAAAATGAATAGTTATAAAGTGTCAGAGAGATCTATTACTAGGCTTCAGTTTGACAGTCAAGCCATTTTCCTTCACGTATCTGCATTCTTCGTACATCAAAAAGCACTGGGATAACAATCGCCTGTTATGGACTTACTCAATGATGGCATAAAATTACTTTGATTATCTCTGTAAACAGTGATGACCATTTGTAGGTAATTGCTTAATTTAGATTCAAGCCTCACCGACAAAGACAAAGGACTCTGAGAAAAGGAGAAAGCTGCCACTCATGGGCATATCACCTGT
Organism: Noctua comes; assembly: GCA_963082995.1. Lineage (NCBI taxonomy): Eukaryota > Metazoa > Arthropoda > Insecta > Lepidoptera > Noctuidae > Noctua > Noctua comes. The sequence continues at coordinate 10,841,487 of OY720281.1, read as the reverse complement.
TGCAACGATGGGAGCAAAATTGAGCGAATATTTTGATGCGTACGCAATTTTTTTAACAAGTATTACAATGTTTACCTAAACGTAAAATTATTCTGTACATACCGACACGTCAATTTTAAATTCTTTATTGCAAACTAAGTGTACCAGTGGCGAAGGTTCGATAGAACTCGATTCCTACCGATTTCCCTTTGAAAAATGGCACAGTTAGTATTCTATAGACAAATAATATAATCACATTAAAGATTATGTGTTCCGGCTTACCTCTTACAAAAATTGACCCTTCGCTACTGAAGTGTACAGTATTTTAACGATGGTAACAACAGGTAGGTCTAGGTTCTTAGAACTTAGTTGCCTGTTAAGGCATTGCAATTTAAATGGTTTTAAAAAATTTACATACTTAATCTTTACTTACTTTCTTACTTAATCTCGGCTTTATTATCAGGCGGTTACCGAGGCACCTGAACGGTGATTATGACCCGTTACAAATGGATGATATGTTCGTATCCGTCCTTTCTCCTGTAATGTTTAACGAGCTGCTCAGATTCATGAACCTGACCTTACAATGTAAGCTCATAGATATGGCTACCAGTATCGCGATAAGAAAGCTTGAATCGAATGGAGACTGCGCGATAGCTGAATGGCTGACGCGCTGAACTTGGAGGCGAGAGGTCGTGCGTGTGCGCACCTCTAGATGCACTTTGACTCGAACTATGAACTCGCTCTTATTAAAAGCAATCGACCGGTATATTTACAAGGATTTTCCGGCCTTCGATATTTTTCTATAGAATTCCTTCTTTCTTTTTATCACTAGATCATGGATGGTCGACAGAACACATTAATATTTCTATGTATCTATAACACTTATTTTGACACCTGTTACATGAACCAATATTTTTTTTAGTTCAGCAAGATTTAGAAGTCCTAAACACACTGCATAAACACTTCAGGTAAAGCTCCCCTATTCACGAAACTAAACCCAGAGACACCGTGTTCCACTGTTGATATTCAAAGCTCAAACCCAACTTAGTGAAGCAACTATCAAATAAACCACACGATCCCGTTCCCCTATTTGTTGAAGCTCAACTACAAACTCTAAACAGTGCAAGAACCTTTCACGGTTTGGTCAACATTTCCCGCTACTACTCTAAACCGCGTTCATTACCATAATGACCCGTGTTATACAGCACAATCATAGGGTAAAAACTACCAAAAGCATCAATTTTCACCACGATACAAACACTGCCCATGCTCTCCCCGGCAATCATCAAATAATTGCCGCGCACAAGCGATAAGTATGGTGTCTGCGATAATTTAATAACTATTAGGCATTCAATAATGTTAACATTACTGTAATTATGTAGATATAGACTGTAACTGTATATCTTAACAATAAATAGGTATGCATGTTAGTATGAAGTTTGAAAACCCATTTTGGATATCAAAATCATCGCGTACGCAGATATTATATTTAGGAGATCGGAGACCCCTTTCCTTAGCACAAAATTACGTTAAAAAACATAAAATATCATCACGCCTGTAGTATCCGAAGGATTACGCAGAGGTCTACCTAATAGTTCACCCACATTTCGTCAGTTATGTCGCATGTAAAAGGGGGCGAGCCTATAGCCATCAACCGGGCACAAATCCAGTTTCCGTGATTGCTACTGAGAAATAAAAAAATACAAATACGAATAAGATAACACAAATAGAAAAAGATACACGGTATTGAAACAGGTGCCTTCATCGTTTTCTGATACCATGCATTTTGCTTGGTATCTAGTAATTGACACATGTAACATTACATCACTCTTCCATACTCTTACTGTAAATAAAGAGCTTACGCTATACACTTGTTCGGTGTAATCTAATCGTCGCAATCGGGAGTACTCAATGAGGAAGTGGTGCGACGTTTGTACGTGCGGTGCGCAAGCGCATGTCCATCCTACTGCATTCTGCGGTGAGCAAAACCACGTGGGAACATCCACTAATACCTCCTCCCATAACGGAGCATTTAAAGTTTTAAACCCTCCGTTAACCGCAAAAAGAAGAAAAGTCGTTAATTTATGGCAGGTCTTCAACGCACTCGTTTTGCCGAAACAAGATGCAAATAAATGTAATTAAGTTAATTGTGTAACTGATCGAATAAGTCATTGGAACGGAACGAGCCGCGTGAAAATGGTCAACGATTTACTTAAAAACCGCAACTACTCCGCCAGGGCTCGGTGAAAGAAAAATAGTAGCAAGTTAAGTCAGTGAACGGTATCGCGGTGGTGGATCACGACTGAGACACCATCAGTCTTTTTTTTTCTTTTTTTTTTTTCGGCCAGTGAAAGTTCGGACGGGTTCTTGCGATAGGCTCGTCAGGTGCACGCCACAGGCAATAGGCCAGCATCATGCATAATGAAATAACGTCACGCGATTTTTTTGACGATGACAACAATTTTCGAATTTAGCCTCATTTTCTTTGTTTGCTCTTTGAATGGTTGTGTTACCATGATCACGCTAGCGTAAACATCGTAGCTACTGATATCAAGTACACGTTATTACATAATAATACATTATGTACCTATGATTTCAGGTGGAAACAACTTATTTATGAGGTAAATAGACAAAATGAAGCCTTCATTTGATTCTATTGTATAAAAAAAATTGCTTGCTTTATTCAGTTTACTCTCCCCATTAGAATTTCAAGCATCTTGATTATAACATTTTAATAGCTGTCTAAAATGCCAGCCAATGCCAGAAAAAAAAACTTAATTAAATCAGCAGGAATTTCGCTAATTGCTTCACATAAAACTATAAAATCTTAAATAAATGTTGATGTCACTATTAATTGTAGAGAAATATTTCATTTGTCACTTGATTCTTACCGCGGAAACTATACAGTTAAATCTGAATGAGAGCGCGTTCAACTTTGATGTGCGTATGATCAGCTGGAGCTGACAATACCGTAGCTACCGATTGACGTTATTCAGCGAGCGTTGTTTTTATTTTCCATTCAATTAAAAATAGCACACCATGTCACTGTTTGACATGCTATGCGGTATTTCAATTCTTTAAGGAAATGCGTACGCGCATTGAAATTCAAATCTTCCGATTTCTTAGTCATCCTAGGGCTTTCTTTATTATGCAGTCATCTCTAACAGATGCGGCTGCATTATCATTATTGAGGTATAGCTTTATGCTAAGGATGATTATGTTTCCTGACGTCGATAACTTAAGGGAGGTCTGTATCTAGACAAGGCATCAGGATAATACAGCACTGTTATTCAGCTGCATCAGGTAAGACTGGGAATAGACACAAACATACCTGATTAGGAAAAAGTTAATCTGTTTAACTTTTTCCTAATCAGGTATGTTTGTGTCTATTCCCAGTCTTACCTGATGCAGCTGAATAACAGTGCTGTATTATATCTAGCCGAATAAAGACATACAAATTCAAACATCTAAGAAATTCTTCCCAACACGGAACACAAACGTGATCGTGGTATAAACAAAGTTCATAATAATTAAAATAATTCTCTTGTCTAGTGTCAAACATGATTAACTTCCAAACAGTGCCGAGTACGGTGTAAGACGGGCTTTACGCCGTACTATCACGCACGGACGGTCATCTTATTATTAATATATCTTTATTATATTATTAGCCGCTGTTGCTCATCCCATTGGCTGTCACTACCTCAGGAGATACCCCCTGTTACGTTCCAACATGGAGAATAAATTGAATTTCATGTCATGTATCATTATCTAATACATCTTAGACTTTGAACGCGATTACGAAGCGGTGTTGAGATAAAATAATTTATAGTTTTGTATGACTTTTTGCAGTTATTAGAGTACGAACAATAGAGCTATTTAGAATACTAACTGTGAGAATTATAAGAATAGGAAGTGTGTTTTTAGAAGAATCATAACTGCCGGAAGAGCTCGCAACAAGGAGTTATTATGACTGAAAATATTTTTCAGCGTAAATATTGAACAGAGAATACCGTGAATCTACATATTCTGACAGATTTAGAGGCTGTATGTTAAACTAGCACTTCACCCGCGACTTCGTCCGCGAAAACTGTGATGCTCGGCTAATATGCATGATATCTTTAAAATTTATAACCTATAGCACTCACGAATAATGTAGCTTTCTACCAGTGAAACGATTTTTAAAATTGGTTCATTACTTCCGGAGATCACCCCCTACATACAAACAAATTTTACCTCTTTATAATATTAGTATAGATAACTTACACCTATACGAAGTTAGGCGATCTTTACAACGACTTGTTTCATGTTCTGCATGTTAAGAAGACGGAGAGCATGGACGACGGTGCTGGTTGTCATATAAATATCTACGAACCCAGAAGGTAGCCCAGTCCCGGTTAAGCAAAAGCCAGCCTCTTAAGCTGAACTGCGAGATGCCATATCAAAAAATAAAAAGGTAGCCTAGAAAAAGTTACATTCTTTCAGCGATACGATTATGAAAAGTCATGTTTTGAATTGACATAAGCCATTAAGAACCTTATGTCAGTCCGGTTGACAGAAACATAACATAACATCACGCCTTGTAATACCCGAATGCATGGGCAGAGGTGTACCTAACAAGTACACCCACATTTCGCCAGTTATGTTTAAGTTCCATGCAATAGGGGGCGAGCCTATTACGATCAACCAGGGACAAATACAGACTCCGTGGCTGCTACTGAGAAATTCGTGATGGAAAAGCCCACCTACACTTTGCCCGAGCTGACCCGGGAATCGAACCCAGGACCTCATGCTCAGCTAGACCACGAGGCAGTCCCGGTTGACAGCTGTTGTAGAAATACGAAGCGATTGTAAATTGATAGGCCCTAAAGTAAACTTAAAACCTCCGAGCCCAGCAATTGCAATTTGATGGCACGGTTGGCGCAGTGGCTGAGCGATTGGCTGCTGCGCTGCGTGTCGCGGGTTCGATTCCCGCACGGAACAAATATTTGTATGGCCTACAGGTAGTTGTTCCGGGTCTGGCTGTTTGTGTATGTGAGTTTAAATGTTTGTAAACGCACCCATGATACAGGAGAAATTCCTAGTGTGGGGCAAAGTTTTATTAAAAAAAAAAAAAAAAATAGACTGCAGAAATAAGATAGCCACTCCATATCCAACATACTAGGCTAGGCGGGTTAAATCCAATTCACATTAACATTCACATCGATTCGACTCAGTGGAAAGTGATCAACATGTTCCCACTGACAGTTTGATCAATGGTCATTGATCATTAGGCTCTCAAACGCACCGCTGCAGAATACTGCAGATCCTCGATTTAATTAGCCTGAACCTAGACGGAATCGAGGTATTATTGAGTCATTTCCTTGGTAATATCTTCAATATGATCTATACGATTGACTAGATTAATCGACTGGAAGGTTAAGTACCTTCCTACTTAAAATCAAGTAAGATAATCAAGAGTACGACAATCACTGTAAGTTTTTAATTACTGTGTCTTTATAACGTCGTAAAATACTTTCTTAAGTTATTCCTAAAAAAAAGTAAAAAAAAAGTAGTAAAATAGTTAAATACTAATAATATAATTTATAATAATTATAATTTTTTTAAATTTATAATTAATTAAATAAAATATTTTTTTCATTCCGGGTTCTGATCACAGTGGGCTAATGATAAATGCCGACAGCAATTGCATTATATGAGACCCAATATATGTATAGCAAACAAACAGCTAAAGCTTTGTCCGTCAATAATTCAACCGGCAGAGTTGCTCATATTATGTCATAAACTCCCGCGAAATTTACTTTTTCTTACGTTTTTTGAAATTTGCAGGTCAGTGACAGGTTGTATGTTGATGAAAAATGTGTCACGCAAGAAACGCGTTTGTAGTTACAGAATTATAATAATTAAAATCATCAAGACAGCCCTCTAAGTTCATTTAACCCCATTGAATGACTATAATTCTGTAACTACATCCTACGTGCATACAACCTGACACAGTGACACTGACCTGCAAAAAAAGAAAAAAAAAGTAATAAAATTTGCATTTCGCGGTCTTTCCTGGCGCTTCCACCTTAATTACTTAGCATTTTTTTAAAATTACTTTTAAAATTAGCTGAACTGTCTAAAGTTTTGAATTGAAATGACTGTGTGACTTTAAGTTAGGTACTTAAAATACACCAAGTATAAAGTAAGTATGAATAAACAGATACTGACTATCAGTGAGATGGTTGAAGGCGGTGACGTCATCGTTGAGCCTGCCCTCCATGCGGCGCAGTTTGGTGCTCAGGTCGCGCGTGTGCAGGAACAGGAACAGAGTGCATGATACGGCAATCAGAGCCACCAGCTCACTCGTCCTGAAACAATGCAAGTAAATGAAGATCAGCATAAGAAGGATCTAACAGGATAATCTCATTCGTTCTAAAACTGTAAAATAAAATCGGAGGGGAAGCTTATTGGAGAATTTTTTATTAAGGTTTTATTTTTAACTTTGCGCTGCAGTATTCTAGTTCCCGTTACAAACAGTTTGTTTTAGCTAACCAACCCACCTATCCCCCAATCTGTTTACAAAGTATAACATTGAAATGAATTCTTTGAAGTGTCGGATGGTTTCCTACAAAAACTTCTAGTTATCAATTAATAAATTCCCTTGAAACTCGAAGCTAGACCAAATACCTGCAGATCCCACGGAATTACCTACTGGGAAAGACACAATAAAAACAACATTTCCTCTCGGAGCACATCATTATCCAGCCAAGGAACAAATTAAGCCATCCGGTGAGCAGGTCTTCTCAGACACATGGTCAAGAGTCAAGACAGACCCCCGTTACTTATCCATTTACAGAAAATAATCATCAACCAGTTTGTACTGGATCCGTATTCCGACTAGGTTGGCTGGTTGCACGGACAGCTTGACTGTCAAAGTCAAATCATTTATTTCAATTAGGTAATTATAAGGCACTTTAGAATGTCAAACTTTACAAGGAAATATAATTAGAATAAGAACATGTGTTTGTACAGTCAAGGAAATGAATTGTTTTTTCAAATTGGAACACTACATTAATTTGCCATGTTATTTTTTTTAATGGCGTCTTGCAGGTCAACCCTATGAGGCTGGCTTCTGCTTAACCGGATTATCCTGGGTTGCTTTGAGTGTAAGGCCTCCAGCTAGGGAAATTTGCCGTGTTATAGCAACTTCATACAAATATCAAAGAAGGAGTGTTGTAATTTGAATATACGAACAATTTAAATTGACAGTCAGTTTGATAAACATAAAAATTCTGTGACATGTCGAACAGAAAATAATACAATCATTGACAAAACAATTGTCTCCTTGGTTCACACGGATGTTATTAACCGTAGCAGATAACTTCTTCATTAACCGATACTGATTATTTCATAGCGGTTTTAAACTGTAATAAATAAACCATCTCCCCAATTGGTAAGATAATTGAAAATACCGATTAGAGATGTGTACACCATTAAAGGCTCGAGGATAAATCGATTTCGCAACTCGAGTAATCGTTCGATTCCATCGGCTACTCGTTTGTCAACTTCGGCATCGGTTCCTTAGTATAATGTTCTAGCCCAATCTAGGTTTTAAGTTTCGAAATAACGATCGAACGAAAGGTACATTTTACTGCTAAGATCGAATTCCTTGACTTAAGAGTTTAGATACGGTTTCTTATCTTTCAATTTCCTTCATGCTTATTTTTAATTATTGGACCCATTGGAAACCAGGTCCGGTACTACACTACATACTGCCCGAAGTCTACAACGTACGGCTGGAAACACGACTGCTGAACGTGTGGCCCTGGGTCCCATCCGAGGGTCCGGTTAGTCTTTTTTCCAGAGATTTATTTCCATTTATTAATTTGCAATAATAGCCCCAAGTCTGGATTAGACCTTTTTTAAGCTTCTTAGGATGCGTCCACATCTGGCGAATGTGCCGCGAATGTGCAGCTCGCGAGCAGTTTGCGAGCTGCCCGCGAGCTGCGCGCGTGCGGTTACAGCCTATATTTGGTGCGCCGCTCTAGTGCAACCCTAGCAAGGCTCGAGAGGGGCGCGCGTGCAACGCGCGCGCTGCTCGTGCGCACATACGCGTGAACTTGAGCCTCAGTTGTGAATTTGCTTGAATTTGTGAGGTGCATCGCGGCCGGCACGCGCGCACCTCCTGCGCCGCTCGAGTACGGCGCGTAGAAAGCGCGCGAGCGGTGCGCGAACGGCGCAGGGGCTGCGTACGAACATAAAATGCACGCGCGCAGTTCGCAAACGGCTCGTGAGCTGCACATTCGCGGCACATTCGCCAGATGTGGACGCACCCTTATAACGTACATAGCGAAATATGAGTGTCAGAAGGTACTGAAAAACTCTTTCCCTTCGAGGATAACGGGTGTGACGTTATGTTACGTATAAAATTCCGCCAAAGATTACATTCTGATATTGCTCTGAAGAAAAAAAAAAAAATCCTATTTCTAGTGTGAATAATAATGTTAGTAACCATGATAGTTTAAAATATATTTCTCTGATATCACAATGTGACATTCCTACTTTCTCACAAGCAACTTGGTCGGCTACAGTATAGTGCGGCATCATGTTTTGTGTAGCACGAGTGTGTTCGCTTTAATGCACTTTACTTTTACCTTCGCTGATAGCCTTGAAATCATGGAGTTTTATTGCCTTGTTTGGAATAAACTTTCCAATTGTACAGTAAGCCCACGACTTAAACATAAACAAACTATTTATTTGGTAATGTCAATGGTGCTACTGACATTTTAGGAAAGTTGTTAAGTTTTTTTTCTCGTTTTGATGTACCGAAAGTCGATTGCGATCGTCGGGCAGGCTGCTTTTTCCAAAACCCTGATCAGTGTAGTATACGATGGTGTTTTAATTCTCGGGGGATTTTTGTTTACCTAGGTTAGTTTTAATGTTAATTGATCAAAAAGATCACAATGTACAGACGCCAGCACATCGAGCTACCCGAAATTGAACTTGAACCTTATGATTTTTTTACGATACAGTTGAAAATCTATTCAAGAAATTTGACAGATTGTAGTAGTTAAATGTGCTGGCGTCTGTACCTGAAGGTAATAAATAGAAACTGTAATAAAATCACTAAACACGTAGACAGAGATAAATTTCTGTCTACGTACGTATTTCTATTTACGCGGGTTTGTTGCGGAGAATCAGTCCAGTTGCGAATCTGTCCAGTAACCAGTTGGTCCGGAGGGGTTATATCACTAGTCTCAAGAAACAGTAAACCTTCTAACAATTATTAAGAGAAATTATTATAAGTAAGCACTAAGGAAATACAAAACCCGGTAAATGGCAAATATTTATCAATTACTTATCACAAGAAAACCCACGTAAGTCCTCAGAACATCTCTCAACTGACTAATGGGATTACGTCATTACAGATAGGTAGGTTCTTTTCTCTATTCCACTTTGCAGCACTAGTGCTAATTCCCTTTCCCTTACACCCCGTTCCGACAGGTGCCATCAAATCGCAAGTAAAAGCTGCTGGTAGATAATCCTTTCACTTACAGATAGACACTTTCGTTTCTCTGTCGTTAAATTAAAAATACTTGTACATGTGTGTTCTTCGAGTAGGTAGGTAGGGTATGTTAGCAGTCAAAGAGATTGTGAACAATGCGTGTTTAATGTAAATATGTGGAAGTTAAAGCAGCGACATTTATTAATTATTTGCTATTTAGAAAACAAAAATATTGATCTCAGAATTTTTACTTTATTTACCAAAGTGGTGTCAAAAAGTGCATTTTGTATTTTCGTGAAACACGAAAAAATATTCAAATAAATAACATAGTTAACGAAAAGCAGCTGAACTTGTCATTTTAAATCTTTGAATATTTTTCACGCTTGCTATATGACAGGTATCCACGAAAGTGTAAAGAAAGTGGATCTTTAATAGCACGAGAAACAAAATTACCTACCCGTAATTGACCGAAACACTGTCAAAACTACACACTCTCTTTTCGGACCTAGATTTTCATATAAGTAGTTCAGACATAGTATATTATATTCAAAGTCAACGTATTCGTTAGCTATTCGTTATACAGGTTAAGATACTACTACTAACTATACTAACTAGAACAATTATGTGCACTTAATCAGTAAATATACAAAATTAGAACTTAGTCCCATTTATTTTTTTAATCTCAAAAAGTCTCAATCTCAAATGGAATTATTTCAGTCACACTGAATCACTTCAGAATTCATCATAGCTACTAAAGCCAACATGTACAACTTAACCACGAGATTGCACTGCACAATAAAAACGTGAGGACTACCACGAACGATGACCATGTCTTATTTTTTGCAGTCTCATTCCTCTCAGCAAGTCAAGCGTGCGAAGAATCCTGCAGACTCGTCACTCGTAAACCACCTATTAATAGATGAGGACGTGAACTGCCAGTGTGTAAGAAGATCTTGAGCAAAAAGTTTTGATAGGCGTCCTTTGAAAAAAAAAAGATTTTTTCCGCTGATGATTTTTTTTTTTTTTTTTACATTCTGTACCACTGTTTGCGGTTCCTAGGTATGGTCTAGAACAAAAAAATGATCGCAATTGCGGGGAGCGTCTTTCGACTTCGTTAAGTGTACTTTTACACCCATTATTCTTATACTATTTTACAACTTATCCTTTATCATGTATTTTGATTTAAATGTTTAAAAATAATTAAATTCTTCCCTTTTTAGCCAATCTGGATCTGAATTTCTTAGGGTTATTAATCCTTCGGCTTCGGCTTCGGCCGAAGGCTGTGACAATAGCCGATTTATCAGTTTCGGCTCCGGCCAGAAATCGACGTTCGGTCGGAAATTCCTAATAGGCAACTTAAAATTGAGCTGCTTTACTGTTTAGTACTCTTAAATTGCTATGCATGATTTATGATCATATTCCCTTGTACACACACTACAGAGTAAGTATGTCGTGAAACTATTAAACGACTATTTAACGATTTTTGACGGCACGGTTGGCGCAGTGGCTGAGCGATTGACTGCTGCGCTTCGTGTCGCGGGTTCGATTCCCGCACGGAACAAATATTTGTATGGCCTACAGGTAGTTGTTCCGGTCTGGCTGTTTGTGTATGTTAATTCAAATGTTTGTAAACGCACCCACGATACAGGAGAAATTCCTAGTGTGGGCAACGTTTCTTTTTAAAAAAAAAAATATACCTATCAAGAACAAAATCATAAAACCAGAAAGCAGAAAACTACATGCAAGATTTAAATAGAACAGTTAGTAAAATATCCATAAGGTTTAAAGATAAATCGGGGGAAATTGTGCTCAGCATCCGTCTCGATATTTACGATAATAATTAATATAAGGAAGTATTTCTTACGGTTAACCGCACACAAGAACTACGAAATTCTCCATTACTACTACGAAATAATGGTATCAAAGTGGTGTACCATGGAGGTATAGCATCTTATAGAAAAGCGGCTGAATAAGATTGAAATGTTAACGAGAACATTTTCTTTACTGTTGAACGGTTCATATATAAATTTACGTGCAAAACTGTACAGGTCATAAAATCATAGACAGTAATTAAAGATGATGTCTCAAAGCCGTTTTTCTTATGAAAACCGGCATAGATGAGATACCTACATAATTATCTACCCATCTCTATAAATAAAAATGCATGTTTGTCCTCTACACGTTCCTAAACCATTGATTCGATTGTGATGTTTGGTCGGCCCTTCTGTGTAAGGCTCTCCTGCGAAGGTTCCTTATGCCGCCAACACAGAAATTTGCTCTTTTTTTCAATTTCAATTGTAATACCTATGCCTTTTTATGTATTGAGGAGCATCATCAAGAAGTCATCATCATCACGGGGTATAAAACAATCGTAAAATAATGAAATGAAAATACATAAAATCTTGTCGTTCAATCAATGTGCTATTCATTTATGAGATTATTTCTTCGAAGCAGTTTACTGGATAGCTATAAAAATTCATTCTAATTTCTCGTCTGCAATTAGCACTGCTGCACTGGTTGCATGTAAGTTGTAAAGCAATATTTAAATCAAGTTAGTTTGGATTTCATCATTAAACAAATTATATTACTTACTGGCCACGGGCATAAAAAACCCTCATGTAATGAAATATTATTGAAGTTGTAAGTTGCCAAGAGAGTCCAATCCTCCTTCATGTTCTAATTATAATTAATTATAAAGCGAATGGGTTCTGTTAAATTATGCGAATGTTTTCCATTTAAATGAGGCGTTTGGGTACAGAAGTTTGCAATGAATTTGCCGTAGTTTTTATTAAGTATTGGAAGATATGTGGGTATTAACTGGTTTTGACTTTTAGTGTTTATAACAGACTAGCTGTGCCCCGCGGTTTCACCCGACGCTTCTGACTTGTTTTATTTTTGCTGGGCTCCTATTGGTCGTAGCGTGATGTTATATAGCCTATAGCCTTCCTCGATAAATTGACTATCCAACACTAAAAGAATATTTCAATTCGAACCAGTAGTTCCTGAGATTAGCGCGTTCAACCAAACAAACAAACTCTTCAGCTTTATAATATTATATAATATAATAATAAGTATAGATTTCTGGAAACATGGCCAAAAGTAAGTAGATACCTAATCGTTGTTCGTTGTTTTTGTACATCATACCTACAGACAGAAACGAAATCTGGGCGTTAGTTCCGTCACTACAAAAGCATATGTCCTGTAAAATAAATCTTGGATAAATCCACGAACAAGTTTCATTGAACTCCTAACTTTCACTAAATTCCAGTGAAAACCTTTAAAGGACATATTTGTCTTATAAACCGATGGACAAGACACAAGAGTAAATAAAATAGAAAGTGGCCGCCGCATGCTTGCGGGCCACACGTGGTACAAACTACAAATGGCCACATATGGCACTGTAAACTCCACTGCCAAAGAGAAAAACTATTGTATTATGATTTTATTACATCTGTACGTGATTCGGCTGACAATGATGGCATGTTATTGCCATAGAGGAACAAAAGTAGGCCGTCTGTAACTGTTTTTGTTCGATAATGTTATAGAGAAAGAAACAATAAATTGCTTCATTGGTCAGTAGGTATACATATATGTAGGCATAAAAACGTTCCGACTTTAATTTCCAATTTGAGAGCAATTTGATTAATTATTGATTGTACATACCATCAGAATCGCTTAATAAACTACATATATAATGAACAAAACGCCAGTTTACCGTAGGTACCTTTTCATTGTGTAAGTGCCAAAATAAATGGCATCCCTAAGTGGGAGCAGATAAACTCTTGTGGATTCCGTAGGTCCAAAGACTTCCATTTGACGAGATTCAAGATAGATGAGACTGCGCTGGAGTATAAAATATGGTGTTGTTCCACAAACGGACACGGGACCCTTGATATCGTGTTTTGTCTGTCCGTCTGTCTGTATTTTTTGTTGATTACACATTTCAGGAGCTAATGGTCGCTACTGAAAGCGCCAAACTCGTCGCCAAATTCTCAGCAGAATGTCGATAGTTATGTACACACGGCGGCACATGAAGCTGTTCTTTTCCAGTATAATGGCCTCGCTTTGTTTAGATTTCCTACACAAATAGAGATCCGCATAAACTGGTTTTGTATAGCATGATTGGCCGTCGTGCGTACAGACACTTCCCCGTTTATGGATTAACAATAGCAACAACTAGTGTTAAAAATCGTGGACTAAAGTAACCATAAACCATAACAGGTAGCTACCTATCTACCGACGTTCATGCAGCATGTGTAAACAGAAGGTGTTGCGATCGCGTGCGCACTAAACTTAGCTCGACACCACGTGCCTGCGTCGGCGCAGGACGCGAGACAAACGGCCCTGTTGTCGCCACCACGCATGTCACACGCACATGTATTAAAAAGGAAAATCTCGGATCTGACACAAAACTATTTATAAACCACTAACTACAAAGTAAGTATAGAGTTGAACACAATATTTTTTAATTGTGCCGTAAATGCTTAGTCTGTCATTAAAATGTGGTTTAATTATTAATTATAAAGTTTTTATCGGTTTTGTAGACATTTAATTTGGATTAAAACAATTAAAAGTGAATCTCTTGATTGCGGTTAAAAAATCTTTCAATTGAAATAAAACAAATGAGACCCTTGACTGACAGTTGATAGGCTGAACCTTGCCTCCCACTCTGACTAAGATTTATTTACAGCATTGGATCGCGATTTAATTGAAGAGTAGGCCGGCAGAACAATTTAGAACATTTCTTTCACTTGAAATAACAAATACAATAAAACGAAACAAGTACGGACAAGGTCTCGGCAAATTACAAACAGATTACTTTTAATTGTCATCATTGTTCACTGAGCAAAGCGCAAACAACTCAATCTCGATTGTAATCGCATATCAGATAGAAAGTAATATAGCTTGTCACGCCTTTTATCCGGAACATTCATCCTGACACGGTTAAAAAGTTGTTTCTTCGCTAGCTAAACAAAAGCAGTCATAATTTAAATTATCTCCATTAAATCGCGTTTAACATTCATCTCGGTATGAAAATCACACTTGGCACAAATCCGGTTCCGCGGCCAACGAAATAAATAAAATAAACCGATAAACCTACAAACACACGAGCATTAAAACTGCACTTTATTTATGTACTGGCTCACTTTTACCTACATAAATTCTTTGTTGTTACTTTTTAACACCAATAAAGAGATAAATATCTTCGAAATGAAACAAAACCACAGAGCAATCTTATTACAAATATCAGTGGGTTATAGATACGAGTTTTCACCGCTGAAGCCTATAACAACAAAGCTGTGAAACGAGACTATCTCTCAAAACCACATGTGATCCCAATAGACTGTGGTCAATAGGTACGTGCCAATTTGCAATGGCGCGCAAAAGGAAAGTGGTCTGCAGGACCCAAATGTGTCACCAGATTTGACTTTCATGACTACATATTATTTTTATTTTTATAGTTAGAACTTACATAATAATCAGAGCAAGACTTATAAGAAAAAACCGGCTCTGCGTGATGAATCATTTAATAAATAATTTGTAATTATGACTGAATTTGTTCGGAGGTTGTAAGCTTTTGATCCTACATCTACACCACATCCGACATCTACCATTACCTACGTTGATCTGAAGTCAAAGTCTGTCTTATTTTACATACATGAACACGGATTTGGGACAATCACATGAATGTGTTAACTTAAACCAATACCAACCAGTGTAACGAGTCATCCTCACCAGTACCGCATTCTACTACTGCACATAATGTTTGTCTGAGAATCACAAACAATGCTCGAAGTATCGCTTAACAAGCACCTGCTCACCTACTTAAGAAATCAATGTCATTTCCCTCATTTATCAATATCATTGGTACGCACTGATCCGAATCCCGGCCCCTATAAATTCAATGAGTAATGCTTCATCAATTACTTTTGTCTACTAAAGCGCATCACTTGTTAGGTACCTACTTGTTATATTAACCTATAAATAACTTTCACAGGCAACCGACGCAAGCGCATCGATCTCCCCGCGCGTCTATCAAGCCGCGAAAGGCTCACCTTATAAATCTAAATCATTTTTATGTGTTTCACCATCGATCTGGTTTATTACATCATTTTTATTTATTAGTGATAATGCTGTCTTCATGTATTACATATTTTTATTGGAATACAGGTTGTGGTTTGACTCATTCGAAAGTATACCATGCTAGACAGCAACAAATCATCTATTTATGCAATATTTGTTTTTGAATTATCCCCACGCATTTTTTGGTGCTAAGGAAAGATATGGCTGGCAGAAGTCAAAGGTCGCGTGGCAATAGCTTCTTGTAAGATAATGACAGGTATATTGAGCTGCAACTGGTTTTATAGGAAGTCAATGTTGGTTGTAAAAGACCCATAAGCTGTTAACCCCCTATTAAATGAAGAGGTTAACAGCTAATTGAGGAAAAGTAGAATGCAACTAGCAGTTATTTTACTTCAGTAGCACAACGAGCGAAGCTGAACTGAACAGTTCTCGATTGCTACCTATCTGGCTACCCGCAGAGAGTAAAAAGTTAAACGTAAAATTATTATAGCTGGAAAAAGGTAATAAAAAGCTACAATTGAATTACATCTGACAGACCTGGTGCGCAACCAATCGCCGGTATTATTGACTCTACATGGAGCTCGCAAAAAAACAGATCATCGGACTCAGTTTTCTCGGGTTAGCGAATCTCAATTAAAACATTCTATAAATAAAGTAAAATCGTTACGCCTGCGCGCGTCTACCCAGTAAAAGTTATCATCGTCAATACCTTAGATTACCAATCGTTAATTACGTTTTAGATCTTAGTTTTACTATTTAAACGCTATTAAGGCAGAAATGCAAACATCAATAATCATTAAGAGAAATATTCGCAGTAGGTACCTACATAATTTCAAGTACTCGTAATCTTGATTTACGAGAGCATTGATCGCAAGTACTTCAGTATGCCTATTTAACTTTTCCATAACCTTGAGTTTACTGCATGCAAATTAAAGCATAAAATCCAAAGTTTAAAAGAAATCTGGCCCACGACACGACACAGCCTCTTTCCCCACATTTCCGTTTAATGTTGGTAATTTTTTGTCGACATTGATGACATTTTTTCTCAGTAGTAAGCCGAAATCTTGTTATTTTTTTTACCGGAGCACGCAATGACTTGCGATCATTACCCCGATCGGCTTTATGTCAAAAATTTTGCTCCGTTTTTTGTGAAGCGGGTCATCATGTTTTAACGACATTATATTATTAAAGAACTGAGCCTTATTTTTTACGACAACTGAGGAAAGAAATGCAATTCTGTTTTCCTCAACAACTTTGTTGTTCGGTTCAAAAGAATAACAGCGCTTTAAAGCGAAATATTGAGGGAAGGTACCAGTGGCGAAGGTTCCTTATAACTCGATTCCTACCGGCTTCCCTTCAAAAAACGGTACAGTCAGTATTCTATAGACAAATAATATAATCACATTAAAGATATGTACTCCGGCTTACCTCTCACAAAACTTGACCCTTCGCTACTGGAAGGTACACCTGTTTTTCGTATCAGGCACTAATGTGTTAGTGTTCAGCATTAAAGTGAAATAATTTAGCACCTATCTGAGGAGATTAGGGCACATAAAGTAGGCGTGGATGTAGAAAGCTCTGATAAATGCGTGGCAGGCTTAAACTAAGTCTAGCTGGAGGCGCGATTGGAAAGCTGGGTGCAGCCGGTCCACTAACGGGTTGCAGCAGCTTTCCATGGCGAGATGCGCTTTCTGATATCAAATACCATTATGTACTGGCTAATGTGCTGCATTGTCAATGATCGGTTCGCCTCGGGCCATTGATGAGTTGACAAACGGTAGGAAGCATCGTATAATGTAATAATGTTTAAGAAACAATTAACATAAAGCATGTTGCACAATCTATATATATATGATACGATAACGGTTTTACTATCATGGCCGGAACCATAAAATAAACATCAATAATAAAATTGTACTATTGCACATTGCATGCGAAAAGGAATTAAATTGTTCTTTAATGCAGTTTTTACAATAATGTTTAATGGAACGAGACTTTTAAAGGGCAGCTGGGAGGAGTGCAAGGTCCCGCATTCGGTCCGCAAGTTATTCCTGTACCTTTTAACGTGGTAATATCATCAAATGAGTCCTCCCACCCAGGGCAGAGCGGGAGGGACTGTCAGACTTGTACTGACTAAAATCCACGGTGTCCTTCAATAGCCCTTTATGTTCCAGGGTCACGGTAATTCTATGAGTCCCGCGACCCCGGCAGGCTTTGGCCCTCTAGAGGGGGGCCCCGTCATTATGCTGACACTCTTTGAGGCGCGCGTGGAACACAACGCGCCGTCGACCCGGGCATGGTCCATGGTCGGACAGCGAGTCGCCCATTACTCGCCGCCCGCATGGCCGGAGATCGTCTGCCGACGTCCGGCTATTCCTGTACCTTAGAGGTTTTTGTGGGTAATGCTTCCTGGCACTGCACGACTGTTGACCGTGTTCTGGGTTCGATACAGGAGTTCATAAACGTTTACCATTAGGAAAGTCTCATTAGCAGTCTGAATTTGTGCATGGTAAGAATGGTAAGGTTAGCCGTTTTACACAAAAGTATTAAAAAAAAAACGGGCGTTGTCTTTGCCCTATATCCGAACACCTTTGAGGAAATTGACGTGATATTGAGAGCCATTGCAGACACAAAATACCACTTTTCCCATGTAAATTGCCGGCATCAACAGCTCGTTTTAACACTATAGTTGGAAATAAAGACTTGCCTCAATAACATACAATGTACAATGTATATATGCCCATAAAGTTCCCCCATCCTCATCCCCATCCATAAATGGTGTAAGCAGAGCAGAAGGTTAAAGATACACCTAACGGCCGTAATAATCGTTTTATTGTACTTAAATGGTCTCTAACGAGGTGCATGCGAGACTAAAGACGAGTACACAATGTTAGTTAGTGGCTCAATAGTGCAATGATAACTTTATGATGTGAACTAGACTTTTTATTGACAATATGCTCCTGCGCTAACTTGTAAGTCGAATAATTAACAAATGAGGCAGTTATTGTTAGCCTAGTGATTGAAAGCTTTGACTTGTAGATGAAAGCACCGATTACAGTTGACAGAAACTACTGAGTAGTTTAGCTTTAAAGACTTTAATTATCGTAATATTCAAATTAATTAGTCACGTATATTTGCCGACCTGCATCGTTTTCAGGCGATTTATTGAATATATTATAACTTTTTCCTCCTTACTGTACCAATGTGGACCGAGCTTAACTCGGTAAACATCACGAGAAATCGTGGCGAAGTGTTGAGAATAGGACTTTAGTGCCACTCGAGCTATCTGGGTGCTTCTTCTTGTTACCCACTTAAATGTATAACCTGACTGTACGAAAGTGGATTCTTTTTGTCACATAATACATTAGAATGCTATTATGTAAATACACGTAACTAGTTGAACTGCAAAAAAATTAAATGTTAGTGGTAAATTATATCATAGACTCAACACATATTATTTTTAGGCCGATAGTAAAAGGATAAACTTGAATCACGGAAACCACAAAAGGTATGACTACCTACTATCCGGAAGAGACTTACATAACTAATCTTATAAAATGACCATAAATCATTCATGACACAAAGAGAATGCTTCTGCACTCCACAGTCCATCTCGCATAATCTTTAGGCTCATTTCATGTCACTCGGACAAATAGATCGTCTGTTCTCAGACGAGGATCTTGGTGAATGATTTATTATAACTTCCAAACATATACATAGTGAGGTAGTCACCCAACACATGCAAATTCCGCGTGTTCAAAAAAGTTTATTACAAAAATCCCATTACAAAAACCATCAGTGATACCAACCGAAGAAGGCGGAATGCAAAACGAGGGTTACGTTTTATGGAAGTGTATCAAGTAGGTAACTTTTCACTTGAGCAAGAAGAATCTATGAACCACCAATAAACTAGATTATGGACAGAGATTTAATGCCGGGGCCGACTTTAAATAAATTAGTATAAGGGCAGGAGGAAGATGAAAGCTTACGTTAAAAGTTTCAACTATACAAAGCTCTTCGTTAAAATAATGTGACGTGGTCACGCCCAACACCTTCACCGATATCAACGACACAGCCAGTCTCATTTACTTTTTGCCATATAAATAGAAGGCTTTGCTATATTTTACTAGAAGGGTAAACAGGAACATCCTCATGTTTACCAATAACTTAACGCAGCGGTAAGCATCCCGACTGGTTTGATTACGGTAATCCACTCCCCGTGTCATGTTCTGTAGGCTATGAATTACAAACGGTAGCCAACTTTAGTTTCATATTAACTGCTAAGTTAAATAATGTGGTTAGGTTAGTTATGGGCACATTATAAGCTGCGTAGGTTTGGAAGTTATCTCGCTGAACTAAATGATTAACGGCATATTTAGCTGTCGTCGGGTATCTGATAATGTCTTTGGAGATAATATAAGTACAGGGTTTAAATATGAGACAATCCGCGTGCTTTAGATAAGGAAAGGCTTTTACTTTTTGACCTGGCTTTTCACTGAACTCTTAAGCTAATGTGCTATTGGTTATTTAGTTCTAGTTTTGATGAACTAAATGAGAATAGGTGATGTTTTTTGCGGTGAAAGATTATCCATTTTCCGAAGTAATTAGCAGAACTTATTACCCAAGGTAGAAAGATAAAACTACTTTGTTAAATATCGTCGCTCTTACATTTTTTATTCTATTTACAGGAACATAATTGAAAACTTGTAAAGCATGCGCTTGAGCTGATTGAAGTGCAAAAAAATTGCACCTTCACTTAAGTAGGTAATGTAGAAATTATGAGCCATAAAATTAAACATGTTAGGCACTTACATTTCAACATTATGCTAAAAATTAATGTTTTAAATAAGCAAGTATACGACACACACAAAAAAATAGTACCACGAGCAAATACATGATTAAATATAATACGTGGTTCAAGTCTACAATCATTCAATTGAACAGGACATGCCATGTAATAGTAAACTACATAGCAATAGTAAAGACTCACTGAACGCGGTTCATTAGCTTCTTAGCGCTCAGTCGTTAAGTCGCAGTTAATTCGGTAAAGGCAGTAGTTAGCTAACTAACAGACTTAGTTGTAACTGGCAACTGCCTGCTAAGTATCGTAGCTTATGAGTTACGGTAACATGACAGAGTAACGTTTGTTGAGAGCGCTAAATATGGTACCCATGATCTTCAAGTATACTGTGCCTAATTTGAGAATAATAAAAAATAATGATCATCATCATCTGCCAAGCCTTTTCCCAATTATGTTGGGGTCTTCCAATCTAACCGGATGCAGCTGAATAGGTACCAGTATTTTACTTACATGGAGCGACTGCCTATCTGACCTCCACATCCCTAACCATCCATACTACTGGATAATACGGTACCCCATGGTAAGACTGGTTGTGAGATTTTCGGGCCACTGACATCTGTAACGACGACTGGCAAAGATCTATAACAAATGGCAGCCGGGACCGACGACTTAACGTGCTTTCTGAGGCACGGAGGAAACTCGGTATGTAATGGATGGTCACCCATCCAAGGACCAACCTAGGCAAGCGTGGCTTAACCTGAAGATCGATCTGAGCGGCTGCTGCTGTTACACGTGCTCCTCTGTTCTAAGTTATCAATGATAATTTATGTAATTTACCACAGAATTGAAAAAGGTTTATAATATTTATCTACGACATACTAGACCGTTCTGAAGGACATCACCAATTAGGACAGTATATTTATGTCCTTCTAGGGTGTCCCCTTCCAATGATTCCACACACATCTGCATTATGTTATTAACAAATACCGTTTTTCAGTCGTCATTCACAACATAACCAAACCATCTAAGCATACTCTTTTCAGTGTTTGTCACTATTTATCTATCCACTTATTTAAATTAACTTCCTAACACCACACCTCAAGTAAATACTTTTCCCATAGCTTCGACACTATCTGAGCGAATAATTGAAGCAATTAAACCACTTTGGCATAGCTTTATCTCACTTAGCGCAACACAGCACAACATAGCTCTCATCGACGGGAGCAATTAAAATTGCTCGCAGTTCTGTCTAAGGCTTATCTGAAGAATAAGCTTAGCTAAGGGGCTTGTTAGACTCGATTAGTGCTAGTCACACCTGTGGAGTACATGTAGTGATCAGCGCAATCAGTGCTTATGTCTGCGCGGTAAATAATGACTATTCAAATGAACCCAAAAGGATATGCTGGGTAAGCAGACTTGTAGAATGCAGGAAACAAATTTCAATATGTAACAATTTTGCTCTGAGATATTGATTGCCTGACTGACACACAAGACAACAGTAGCAGAAGGGTCAATTTTTGTAAGAGGTAAGCCGGAGTACATATCTTTAATGTGATTACATTATTATTATCTATAGAATACTGACTGTGCCATTCATCAAAGGGAAGCCGGTAGGAATCGAGTTGTATGGAACCTTCGTCACAGACAAGACAATACGTATATACTCTGAAAAACATAAAATTGGGAATAGCAGCAAACAGTTTCTAAGGGGCTGTGAATTAAGAGCACATGAGAGCACCATGCCCGCCCTCACAGTTCTAAGTCCAAATGGCATCAAGACAAACTAAAGGAAAACCAATCTCATACGAAAGAAATATAGACTATAATAACATGTTCTATATCCACGCAGGTAGCAACAATAGCCTTCACCATGATTACAGGACGAGCATCATTATCCAACTCGAGCGGCCTCCACTTCAGGTCTTATCATTAGGAGTAGCGGTAACTAGAGATTAATGTTACACTCCCAATATATATGAATTTGGACTACATCATAAATTATACACCAGATAGGCTATAAATAACTCTTATGCTCGATAGATTACGAAAAAAGATGTTTGTTTTAGGAACAACAACGGATGCGATGCATAAAAAAGCTTGTGAAATGTTGCTGTTTTTTTTTTTAATTTTAGAGTTTTTTCGGCCATTCACATTAATTGGACGATGACATTAAGTAAATTTAAGAAAAATATATGCATGTTCTCACGTATTTTAGTTATTAATTGGGCATTTTTCATGATCATTATCACATTAATGACTTTTATTTTGCTATCTTTAAAATCTACAACTTATAATTTATGTGACAGACTTTTATGCAGTATTTTTTAATTAAAATCTACATACTGGGTCAAATAGATCCTTTCCGAAAATATTAATGCAGCCTAGCCTAAGGGAGTAGAAACCTCAAGATGCGTTGAGGAGGCTGGATATATAATCTTCTCAATGGAGTGACGCAAAAGAGATACTTTAATAACGAATAAGATACTTTCTCATGAATAATACTAACACTACACGCAAGGCCAAGAGCAACGACCAATATTGTAATAAACTTCAAACGCAATAAAATAAATATAAAGGGAACAGACTTTGAAATAGAGATAGCGCTGTGAAACTGCAACTTCTAATAGTCAATGTTCATATTTTCTAACTACGCAACTGTAACGAAATGGGTATTCCGGAAATCCTTTCACAAAAGCTTATGCAAGACATTAAAATTTTCGAAACACAAAAATACAATTCAAAAAACATTTATAAATGTTATTTTGTTAAAGTTTACGTAAGCGTACGGAAGAACTTTCAGTAATATTTAAACGCTGAGACATCGCTTGACCTTACTGGGTGCAGTCTCAAAAATAAGTATCAAAAAATTTAGGGTGTTATTTTTTTCTGGTTAAACACTATAAATGATTTAATGTTGTGACTCATCATAGATTGCTGGTAAGCAGTCTGTCTGGAACACAAAAATGTACTACACCCCACAACATGGCAGCCTGTTGTGTTTCCCCTGCTAGGGCTCAGGCCTCCCTCCTCGCTATGGGCTGTAATCTACCACGCGGGCCAAATGTGGGTTGGTAGATTTCACATGTCATCAAATTTTTGGTTCTACGAAATGCCGGTTTCCTCACGATGTTTTCCTTCACCGTTTCGAGAGCAGTTCTGATGAAATAAATTACACAAAGAATTGCGCCTGAGTTCGAACCTGCTTCCTGCAACGTTTAGGTAAGTCGGGGCCGATACCATGAGCTACCACTGTTCACATACTACAACATGCTGTATTTTATTTTAATCGAAGCATGAGACCGCACCGCGGGCAAAAACGACGACATACTTCATAGATATGACGGAAACGAACCACACATATAATAAAGGAAGGTGTTATGCAGGACGTATCCACAAGTTATCCGGGACGACAACGGCAATGTGCCCCGCGGTGAGCCCGCCTTTGTCGGCGGTGCGCCCGCGCATCCCGGCCGCAGTAATTAGCGACCGTTCATTAATCACGTATCCGCCTTTGTAGGGGCAAACAGAGTGAGAGGCTTTTGACATTAAGATTCAATTACGGTTATGATTGTTGTGAAGGTATTTAGTGGCATTTTTAATTAATCGTTGTTGGGGCCGTTTTCTTTAAATATTATATTATATAAAAATCAAGCTTTGTTCATGCATTACGTTAATGTACGATCACCCTCAGACGAAACGTTAAACGACTTATTACAGCATACTCCATTACTTACTATAGATATAAACCTAACACATAATTTAACAAAAAATAATCCTTCATAAATCATTCTGCCACATTAAGAAAACCACGATTTTTTAATCGGAATAAAATATTACCCGTATCACTTATTATTTACAATAAAAGCCGTAACTCAAATCAAACCAATGATATAATTTCCAAATCAAATCGTAAAACTGATTTCTATTCACACCTTTGACTGGTGGCCTGGTACAATATGATGATACTTAACATATCCGTTACTTAATTACTTTTTTAATTGCCGTATTACGGTACTTCAGTAATTTGGCAAACGTGTCGCGATTTTTAACCAAATTAGATTTTTCTATTTACTGTAGAGGTCATCGAACTTGACCTCTGTGGAATGTGAAATTAATTACAGGACGATTCGTTTGATTATCTCATAAAGTATGTGCAATAATGGCCTGGAAGATTCATAATAGTTATGACTTAGATACGGTAATGTACAGACGCCACCACTTCAAGCTACACGGAACTGTCAAAATTTCCCAATCAACCTTGAACGTAATGTTTTAACGATAAAGTTGAAAATCTATTAAAGGAATTTGACAGATTGTAGTAGCTTGATGTGCTGGCGTCAGTATGTACAATACAATTTAAATAATCATAGAAAGGCTATCTCCTAGCCATTACTAACGGTATGAACTATAAGCAATCTAAATCTTTACAACTGTTACTGTACTGACGGATCACGGTAATCGTTTTACGTGTGTTCTACTCGGTCGGAACAGACATACATTTAGGTAGATACCATTGAGTCATAGTCTAGAAGAAACTGTAAACTAAATACTCAACAACGGTGAATCATTACATTCCTCTGTAAACAGTCTTAGGAAATAAGGTTGGTTGGTAATGTCTTCATCCAAAGGTATGGTAGGTAATAAAAAAAGCAAAAAAACTTTTAAAAAAAAACGCTTGCGTTTCCACCAATGTTTTCATTCACTCAAAAGATGACAGTAGTAGTAGTAGACATACATGAGTGAATCGTTCAGACAAGTAACCAAACGAGCAGCTAAACAAACATTAATAACAAGTAACATTTAAGTAAAAGTATCAAAAACCCGACTACAAATTGTATTATGTACCTATATTATATTTGTAATCTCCTTTTAATTTCCTTCATTATGATACCCTACTCGATTTTTGGCGCAAAATTATAAGTCGTTAATAAATTTGCGCCAAAAATCAGCCATTTTGTTTTTTTTTTCACACACTAATCACACAACACCTATCTAAGGACACTTGGGTTTTTAGGACGAATATAACAATACCTTATAATTAATTGTCGAAATCCATCCAGCCGTTTGGAAGATACAAGGATATAAAGTATACAAACATACAAGATACGCGCGAAAACCATAACCAGTCAGTGGCAGTCGGCTAAAAATAGGTACTGTCAGTAAAACTTCACGCCAATTGAAATCTTAATAGCAAATTATTTAATTAATATCTGTGACGAATAACTACACAGATGAAAGCACGTAAAAGTTTGGCATGCAAAAGTGATGCGAAATCGGTAATGAAACTGTCGATGGATTTAATTGAACGATTTGCACCGCTGTACTAATAGTTGGGGATCTAGACATGTCTGAAAGTCTGTACCAACTACTCTGCTTTATAGGAAATAGTTATTTATCTATAAAACTTTCTAAGTCAAGAACAATAGTAGTTTTATTCTTATTTTATTTGATTAGACGACGTAGATGAAACAAACAAGAATACGATACAGCATACGAAAAAAACATGTTACATTGTTACCAGCCGCGAAATTGCGGATGATAATGAAAAAAGTTATGGAAGTAAAATAATAATTACCTATCAGTAGGTGACGACAAGCGATATAAAATTTTCATTATTTTTATTTTCAAGTAGGTCACTCATAAGCCTGAAGCTACAAAAGAACCTACCGACATCCGCATTGTGCAAATAGGAAACGATAATGCAAATAAAACTAATAAAAGCCGAAGGAACCGGCATCTAAAGAATCCCTAATCGCTATTAAAGATGCGGCTTTCTAAACTGTGTGAAGGCGGCATTAAAATCTCATAAAAGCATCTGCAGCTTCGATCATGTGACTCTCAACTCGCAACATATGAATTTTATCAGCCGACTCGTCCTCTCACTTTCTGCGGCGCGGGCGCGTGGGATAACACATAACAAGCTTTTATGATCTATTCTATTGAGAAGCCCGCAGCTGCCCAATCCAACCACTTTTACTTTCTATCTCGTCTTAGTTGAAGAGGTAAAACACTCGTCATGACATCACTGTATTACATGAACTGGTCAGCCAGTTAATTTTTAACCACATTTGGTCAATTGAAGTTGTAGAACTCTCTAAGATTACTTGAAATAATTTAGAAAGTACATTGTTACGTAAGTTGAGAGACGCGCTAAATCTATATCTGTATATTCAATGTTACACTCGCTGCAAAAATGCCATTTCATTTGATATGTGTATTGTACCGAGACTTGCCTAATTAGTATGCTGGCTGCGATATAATTTCGCTTTCATTATCTATTATTAATATTAGCGTGAGGCACACGACAGATGTACTTATCTGATGATGGCATCGATGTAATAGCAGCGGTGCGTGTGCCGTGCATGACACGGATCAATGTCAACGGTGCGATGTCGACTAGATGGGACAATCCCTACTAGCTTTGTTGTTCTATCAGTTCTAGTTGTCTTAACTCGTTGATGTACAATGAAAACAATAAATTCGTGTAGCGATGCGTTTTGACATGATTTCTACTGAACAATTGTGTAAGTACACTTGTTCTTGTAGAAAACACTGCATTGTCTGAGTTCACGGTCTGCCAATAAGTGTTTGGTCTCGTTAATCCCTGAGATGTGATATAATTGGACGATATCTCTTGTGGTATTCGATTTATAAAAAAGTTTCTATTGTTTTACTAAGCCAGCAGATGAATGGTTTTTTTGCTGGTACCGCAAGCCGATGTACACGGAATACCTCTCTTAGAAAAAGCGTATTTTTCATTTAACCGCTGCAGTTCAATATTTAGGTTTAATCCACTCATTGCATGATTAGTTGATTACACATCAAAACCTAATAAGAAATGAAATGATGAAAGAAATGGTATGCGTCATGCATTTTATATTCATCAAGCCACAATCACAATACATTACTTATGTAAGTCTAAACACGCCGCCTAGACAACATAGATGAAAGATAACCCAATGTCCTTTCCATTTGATTTCTCCTGCGTCACGTGAACGGAACCTGCGCTAAAGACCGAATTCCGTGCCATTACTTATACATTCTAATAAAAACATACACCGGCACGCTATATTAAACAATAACCTGATTATATCACCTAACAAACGATCTCCCTAATTGAATTATAAACATCTTAACTGTCTTTCTGTTATTGTAAATTGTTCTAAATTGCTCCTAAGCATCGCGCGTTTAAAATTAAATTACGGGACAAGTCATATGTAACATTATCTCGCGATTACCCAGGAATTTTCTTCCAAGAAGCGAGTGTCGGGTATGCACTGAGTCCTGAGATACTGCAGACGTGCGCATGAATATCATGGCAGGAATCTAAATGTAATGAGATAGTTTGTGGGTTAGATGCAGACGCCAGCGCCGCCGCCCGAGAATAATACCCTGCCTTTAGGGCATAACTTTAATTCTGCTGGCAACCGCGAACAAGTTTATAGTGTTGCCAAGCAGAAATGAAAGCAATCATAAATTGGCGTTACTTCTGCAGGAAATAATTAAATTAAATGTAATGCAATAAACTAGTCTAGGTTCGAGAAAGTCTGAAAGTTAGGCTTAAACTAAAAAAATATCTGAACTCAATTTTTTGAAATGCTCTGGATAACTTATCTTTACGATAATTTGATGCTAAGTTATACATTTTGAAGAGCATAATTATACCATGTTAAGATCTAGGCAACACGAGGTTGGGAATGTTGAACATGAAAACATTTAAACGAATTAACTGCTAACGTAACTAAGTGATCTAAGATCTTGTTTAATAATAATATTAAACTTTCTACATTCGCAAAAAATCGCAATAAAATAACAAGTTAGTCAAGTTGAAAACTAGTTTGTTACGTCTCGGCTCGTTGGAGAACCTAATCATATGTGTATCACGCCCATAATATACGCGTTTTTATAAAAAGCCGATCTCCTCAACGGTCTATTGTTTGTCGGTTCATTTACATGATGAATCGACATTAAATTTTGACGCTTTCAAATTTTTTGCTGATTTCTCGCAGCGCTACGCCCGACATAAACAAATTAATAGTCAATCGGGATCCAATCTAAAGTAGATCGCATCTCTGATATCTTCATATCTCGCCACACTCAATCACTGGCGATTGCTCAAATTAATCAAAGCTATTCACGTGAGGTGTTTGTGGTTTTTTCCCAAGACCTCTCGGCTAGTTGTTTCCTCTCGTTAGTCTTATTGGTGATGCGAGCCTGGGGTGCTGTAAGTAGATGCTATTTATTATCCCTTCAGCCAGTTTTTGTTCGGCGTATTTTAATTCACGAAACACTGATATACGTTCCTCATTCGCTTTGTAAACATTAATAAGGGCGTCATGCAATTATTTATCATATAAAATGCATTTATACATTGATATCCCATTAATATAACCGACATTTATTTATGTTGTACTCGCATTACTGTTTTGACACCAAGACAAAGTATCTTCACAGTAAAACATTTTTCATTTTCCTGTGTTGATGAATACCACTTTTTGTAGAGGATCAATTTGCTTGTTCTTGTCACTTGTACTTTCAAAAGATATAAATTATTTATATTCTGTTATTGCGTGCCGACAATCTGCATATCGTAAGATTTTCTTATACACCTTGTTTCAGTTCAGTAGAGCAGTACTACGAGTATTCATGCGAGAATTATTGAGATTCTCACTAGCCTTGTTAAATCTTAATAACGGATTAAAAAACTTTACTTTTGATACACGCTACTTTTGATATAGTTAGTAGTTACACTATAGATGACTTATTGCAACGTGTAACATTATAGGCAGCCACAAATTCGCTACGCTACTACACTACAGTACGCTACGCCGCTACACTGTTTGCTACGACCCGTGCTAAGCAACGCTGATATGCTACGAACAACGCTACGGGCATTGCTACGTCTCACGTTACAAGTAACAAAATAGTTACTCTTAACATTACAACAACTATCAGAACTTGGTTTTATTTGAAGGACAGCTCAATTCACACTTGTTGTTTTTTTAATACAAAACCGTCTGTATATTTTAGATCGACTTCGGAAATGTCGTGTTCAGATAGTTAGCTTGAACGCGGATGATTCTAGCTTCACATTATTCGCTATCAATAGGGTGCACTGACTCCTGTCGTAACTACTTAAGTTTTTTGCTACTTTTTTCCGCTCAATCGTCTGACATTGACATGACGCGTCCATGTAACATTAACGCGCGAAATCAAACACTTCGCGATATTACACGTCAAAATATTACTGTGAAATCAACTGACATGATCAACAACACCTTTTTGTAATCAACCGTTAAGCCGCCTATTAGTCAGATGTTAGTCTCAACTAAATATGTTATTATGGTGTCCATTACAAATTGTAGATTCAGACGCGCTTAATGAATATTTATTATTTATATGCGTTGGTGTAATTTCATGATATTTAAGGCATTTAAATGGTGCTAAGAATCGCATTATGCTCGTTCATTTTATGAGTTCACGTCACGCTATGCTTGAATAAATTTCAATTTGATATATTTTATATTTTTATGACCAATTTTATAGCAATGAAATCAAGATTCTGATGGTAGCAATTTGTCTTTTGAGCACTCTTTTAAGCTTTTTCAGTATTGTATCATATAAGATACCAACATATCCGTATTCTAAAATCGGTGATACAAAAACCGTCATTAACATATCACTATTACAGTCTCAAAAATTCTCAAGCCACATACAATAAACAATTTTTACACCAGAAAAACTCAATTACATTTTTGCCTACATACCTATATGCATATGACCAGTCTATTATATAAATAAGTACAGTTAAGTACCAGCGGCGGCCGTCACTTGTTTTTTGCGAAGATTAAAACAAAACATGACATGACAGGGCACCTCATTTGTCACAATTAGTCGAACCATTTGTAAGATCACAAGGTTACATGTGATTACCGTTCTTTTTTTATTTATTACATTTAACATTACCCTTGACAGATGTGAGTGACTAATGTTTTCGGAATGAGCGATGAGAGGGTGATTCTTAGAATGTAGGTACCTACACCTTTTTTTTGACGTTAGGATATTTTAGTCATTATTCGCTGGGGTCATGGTAATACACTTAATGAGCATCTTTATTTAATATTCTAAACAAAATGTAATCTTCTGGCTAAGCCTTGAATTAGGAACATCAATTACTAGCTTAATTTTCTGAAGTTTCATCAAGTTTTTTAAATAACTAGCTTTTGTTCTCGACTTCACTCCCGTTATGTACGTAATGTACTCACCGGAACGTTTTAAAAGTAGCTTATCACTCGGGGATAATATATCTTCACGTGAGTGAAACAATTTTCGGAGTCAGATCAGGAGTTCCGAAAATTACCCTCTACATACACCACACCAGCCACCACCACCACCACCACATACAGGGTGCATACAGACCCTTCGTGAAGGGTCTGTTTACACCCTGTATGTGGTCAACCAAGCATTTTGTATATCAAACTAAGTAACTTTACACAAAAATTATTGCTGGGAAACGGACTTATTTTTTGGGGTGAAAAATCACGTTTTACGGTAGGACTCGATGGAACGCACTCAAAGAATTGTGCTGATGGATGGATTGAATAGTACGGGGGTCGTGGTGTTTACAGTAAAAATCTTACATTAAAAACATGTATTTAAAAAAAAAACTTGTGAAAATTTGGAACATTGACCCCCACTATCTCCGTAACTAGAAGGTTCCCAGGTATGGTCTAGAACAAAAAAATGATCGCAAAGACGGGGAGAATAAGTGCCTTTCGCCTTCGTTAAGGGTCTATATACACACTAAACTTATACTGTCACTTACGGGATATCTTCCGTAATTGTTTATTATTTTGAGCTCCCGATAAGTTTAAAGTTGTAAACCGTGAAAGCTTAAAACAGTGTTCATATACACACTTTATAAACGTACAAACAAATACCTCTTTATAATATTAGTATAGATTAATTAACACATGATATGAAAGTTCTTTACTCAAAATATTTAATTAAATTAATCGGAAGAGTATTACGTACACTTACATTAATCACTTATTAGAAGAAAATATTTAATTATCAACAGAACCCGCTTGATTTCCGCCGGTAAGGCGAGTAAAAATTGCCTAATTAGGCGTATCAGTATGTTTCCGTATTATGTAATGTGTATGTAAGACTGTTTAGTGTAGTTTTCTTTGAAGATAAAAGGCATTAGTTGGGTATCCTCCCTCGTCGCTCGTAACAGTCAATTAAATGAAGAGTTACTCCTTTTTAGTCACGTTTAGGCCAGCAAACGAGACTGTTAGTGGATTTAGAAACGAAATGGAGTAAAACAAAAAAGCTTCGAAAGTTTTCTGCAGAAAAAATCCTCTGAGCTTTGTTATTGTATTGGAGAGACCTATGCCCAGCAGTGGAATGCTATTGAGTAACGAAGACTCAATGATGACGTTGGAGCCAGAGTGATCTAAGTGACATTTACAAATACTGAATGCACCCACGATACAGGAGAAATTCCTAGTGTCCCCGAAAGGTACCAAAAAATAAAAATAAAAAATGGCATAGAAAAATAATATATAATTTTTCCACGCCATATAAGTGCTCTTCAGTGCTTTCTTCCTGGGATCATATGTCACTATAGAATTGGTGACGTCTGCAAGGTGAAGGCCATGCCTCACTGATCTAAGTAACGAGGTGCACTTACATACTGTTGTGCCCTGGATCACTCTGGTTCCAACGTCGTCAAATAAAATTCATAAACATGTAACAAAAAGAATTTTCCGTAATAAAAGCGACTGAACGGAGCTTAAATCATGCAAACGGTCTTAAGTAGTAAAAGTTCATTCCGAATTTATAACTTCGTAAAAGGTTTCTAGTACAGTCACGAGCACCAATATGTATACACTTTTCTAAATTTAAAAGCAATTTTCCCGAGAAATAAGGATTGTAAAAAGAAGATAGGATCTTTTTCATAAAAATATGAGTTCTAAAATACTATGTTAGTAACAACATGAAATTTTAATTAGAACAGTAGGGAAAAACACTTTTAAAAGTTGTTAAGTGTTTACATATTGGTGCTCGTGACTGTACGGGTCGCTTGTTCGTGAAGAGATTCGATGTAAATAGAAATCTTACAATTTCAAACTCAAAGCATTTATTTCAATTAGACCATCACAGGCACTTTTGAATGTCAAAAAAACAAAAAGACGCGAAGCTACAGTCACATTCACAAGGCATAATAACTTGAGTAAGTACTGTAGTTGCACATTCCAAAGCGTAGATCTCTATGGAGAAGAATGGGCAAGAAACTCCATGGATACTGTTTTAAATCAAAATATTGTTACAAAATCTTGGTTGGATTATACATATTTGTGAGAACGATGTAGAAAGACGTGCACATTAAGAGCGTCCAGAGTAAAAGATTAATCAACAATGAAATAAAAATAAAGTAATTTAAATAAACCGCGGCAGCTAAGAGAATAAATACTTCTGCTCATTTCCACTAAGAATAAGCAACAATGCCTAAGTTCTCTGTTGAATATCCGGAGCTGAACCGACAAGATCGTGAAAGGCCTAGTCTAATCTAAATTAGACCAACAATGCAGCCAGTTAACAATAACCTGTTGTAAATACTGTGATAACCAATTCATCTGGAAATGTTGTGACAATTACCTTTTTGACCGTGAACTGAAACAAGAATAGGAAAGAACATAACATAACCTCACGCCTGTCATCCCCGAAGGGTTAGGCAGAGGTGTACCTAATAGTACATTAACATTTTGCCAGTTATGTTTAAGTCCCATGTTTAAGGGGGCGAGCCTATTGCCATCAATCGGGCACAAATCCGTACTCCGTGGCTGCTACTGAGAAATTCCAAATAGGAAAAACCCAGTAACACTTTGCCCGAACTGGGAATTGAACCCAGGATCTGAAGGTCAGCAGTCGCGGTTGCCACCACTAAACCAACGAGGTAGTGGGAAAGAATTTTGTTACAATTAGCGAAGGACCATTTGGACCTACTGGTCTCACGGCAAACAATTATCACTAAACAATTTAACCAGATAACAAGATAATTCACTACAAACCTATTTAGTACGACCCTTTTTAACAGCTTAAGCTACACCCAGTGCGTGTGTTTCGTATGGCTCTCACAACAGATAAACGGGAATTTGAACCCACGACCCTTAATTTGCCTGCCGACACTTTAATATTAATGGCTTTATTGAATTTCGTTTTGTACGTCACCGACAATATTAATACAGGGTGTAAACCACAGTGTAAACGGACCCTTCACGAATCCGTCAACCAAGCATTATAAAATAAAATAAAATAAAATCATTTTAATTTGAGCATCACCGACTCATACAAGAAATAATTAATAATTACACACAGTCACATTACATATACAACACCACATCACTAATTCAATTCAATTTAAAAAGTAAATAATCTAACACAATATTATTAAAAAGTAAATAATCAAAATTAAATTAACAATTTACCCCCATAACTTGGTTGTCGCATCAGCCTGCCACATGTCGCCCACAACAATGGGAGACGATGGAGCAATCAAGCCTTGCCGCGAGCGCGGCCAGCATGCTGTTAGCGCTCCCCCGCACTCGCCGCACCAGCGACGTGCCTCTCTTGCGCATCGTGGCGTGGAAGCAGTCCACGCGCGCGCATGCAAACATAGTCGATGCGCTGCAAAAGCGGGGGAGCGCCAACATCATCCTGAACGCGTTGTTGAACTGGACACGAAGGGCGCTGTACGACTTTTGCGTATAGTCAGTCCACAAGCTGCACGTGCGTTATGATCAAACTAGTAACTTTACGCAAAATTATTGCTGGGAAACGACTTTTTTTTTGGAGTGATAAATCACGTTTTGCGGTAGGACTCAATGAAACGGACTCAAAACATTGTGTTGATGGATGGATTGAATAGTATAGAGGTCGTGGAGGTGTTTACAGTAAACATCTTCCATTAAAAACATGTATTTTAAAAAAACTTGTGAAAAGTCGGAACTTTGACCCCCAATATCCCCGTAACTAGAAGGTTCACAGGTATGGTCTAGAACCTAAAATGACCGCAAAGACGGAGAGAACTAGTGCCTTCATAAAGGGTGTTTTTAGACCCTTTATAACAATTACTTATAAAGTGTTTAAACTTCATGTACAGACGCCAGCTCGTCAAGCTACCCGGAACTGTCAAATTTTCCCGATCAACCTTGAACCTAATGCTTTAGCGATAAAGTTAAAAATCTATTAAAAAAATTGACAGATTGTAGTACCTTGATGTTCTGGCGTCTATACAGTACGGGTACCTACATCATGGGCGAATTTAAGGCCAAAAGGAATTCGCTACCAGCTGGCAGTCGACCTTTGTATTAAACAGGACAACATTATGAGAGCCCACAATAATAAATAAAAAACACCACTTTGTTTAAACAACAACAAAACCTAACTTACTTTGTTTCTAATTAACAATAACTAATGAACAGATAAAATAGTAACAAAGTTATGTTAAACGTATCAACGTGAGAGCATCGGACTTGGCTATAAAAATGTTTATTACAGTGCGAAAGCTTCATTGAAATTAAAAGAATACATACGTTTGATTATTATCATTTTGTACAATAAGAGATGAAATATGTCGACATAACACCGTAAAAATATTTAGTCCCTGAAAAACATCAGGATTATCGAAGTCAAGCAAGTCAAATAAAGAAATGAACGCGTGGTTATTTTCGCCCACAGCTGCAGGCCAGGCCAGTCCCACTTCAGCTTAGCGGCTTTTTGAGCAACGACGCCAGTAATTTGTGTTTTGGAGCGCAGTGTGGTGTTGCGTATATAGTCGGTTAGTTTGACGCCTAGGATACAGCGCTCCATTGCACGTTGGCAAACCTTGAACTAAACCGATGTGGAGCCCTGACTTGGCGGGGCGAGCTGGACAGAACCTACGACCAGAGGTCCACATTAGCCCTAGATCGAAAGACTTGGAAGTCTTGGGGAGAGGCCTTTGCCCAGCAGTGAGATGACACAGGCTAACAGTAACAGTAATAAACTCATAACTTGATCTCGTAAAACCTCTTAAAAATTAAAGATCACTGTGTCTTTCTAAGCCTCTAAGGACCTATGTCACGGTTTCACCACTTACGATTATGTACCCGTTGATTTACTTGGCACGTAATTTGATACAAATTCTGTTCCATATCTGAATTTATTCGGTGAGCCGTGACTATTCGGACATCGTGAAACAGGCCCTATGGCTTGCTAAATAGATTCTACTATTACATCCGACGGTAAATCTTGAAACCATATCCTACAAAATGATGGTAGAGAAACAATAATTTCTGTGAAAGGCTGTCCTTTCACATTCAACCAACAAAGCATAATATACGGCTCTTCTACAACAGATTCTAGGCGAACCAAACGCAAATACACAATAACCCTAATCATAAATTTTCTACACGCCAACATTAATCAGTTCGAAAACTATAACTGGGGAAGAAACAATGGGAGCGAGACCCATGAACAACTCTAGATCTGGGCTTGGACAGTCTAGGTAAAGCTATCTAAACTAAGCTTAAATTAATACAGCTAACTTTGAATTCAATACAATTTACAATGTACAGTTGAACAAAGGGATTCGTACGCACGAAGAGATATTGAGCTACACATTTCCAGTACATATGAGCTAACCTCTTATTGAACAGAAAAGCATTATACAATGTGAAAATATACTGTAAATGTCTGTAAAGATACACACGTTGAAACGACAGCAGCTAATATGCAAATACTTTTATAAACAACAAGCTTTTGCTGACTAGGCCGAGCGCGTTATGGTCGGAAATTATCCCACGGGAACGTTTTAAAGAATTTTCGGAATCTAATCGCTAGTTCCGAACGATTTTTACGATTTCCCCCTATATCCAAACTTTACCTATGTATTGTTTTAGTACAGATTTTCTGAGTAGGCACGTCTTTACATCACTCTTTTTAAAGTGTCATACTAACACAAGGTTACAAAGGGAAAAGGCAAGGCAGATTATGATGATGACTCAAACAAAGTAAACTTAACTTAAAAAGTTATAATTACACACACGACTAAAAAATAATATTGGTGTTGTAGTTGTAAGACTGGCGAAATGTGGGTGTATATAGTGTACACCTCTAAACCTCTCGGTCTAAGTCTTCGGCGATACATGCGTGATGGTAGTTTAAAAGTGAATATTTTTGTCTGCATACCGAACTGTTTGTTCGTCTGTACTATTGTGATATCCTCGCTAATAATGTCGGTTACAAATGTTAGTTTGAGAACGATGCCGCGTTGCATTCAAAAGACTTCAACGCGTTTTCTCAGGCAGTGAATGCAAGGAAATATGAAAAAACACTACTTTGATACGTCTGATAAGTGGGCTTTTTGCAACTCTAAGAAATGGTTAATTAGAACGTTTTTATGTTATGGGTTGAGTAAGTGGATGTGACGTCCATAGACATTTGACGATCCAGGAGATTGCTGATGTGTAGCCACAATTTGAGTTAAAGTGTTTTTTTATGCACTTAGGTTCACTAGTATCCGCATCCGCTGGCATCCATCCCTACTATTAAAACCGGAACACAGTAATGCTTATCAATAGTAAAACGGTGCGATGGCCTTCACACGGGGCTCGGCTATTACAAGAAAACTCACACTAATCGAGCCGAAGGAAATGAAATCTAATTTTCCATGGGAACTTAGTGAAATACAGTCACCGTTAGGAAATGCAACTACAAATACGTGTACGGTATTTAGCCGTTAATACGTACTTATAACGGAGACTTATTGTCAACTTGTTTCTTAATTGGATTATCCTACAATGCAACCTTCCGTTGCACCTCGAACACGCACGGTACGCTCTGATAAACATTAGCACACACGAAAACAAACTTTACGCTTATTGTTTTAAGATTAGATTTCCGCGGAAAATTCCGAGTCATGTGAAACAAACTATAATTACATACTAAACAATGCTAAGAGCAATGTTTAAAAACTAGGGCTTGAGGAACTCACGCGAAATAAGGCCTTACCAACACTTGCGGTTGATACGGAGACATCTACTTTCGTCCTGGTTTGCGAAAACGAACTTTATGGGTAGGGAAACAGAGGGTATTATTGTTGTGGGCTGTTATCGCAACGCTTGACTGCGGTTTCCGCAGAATGCCATTGTATTGCACTGTCATCCTAGATATATGTCACTGTTATAAGATCGACTGTGGCGTGACACGTCCGCCAGCGTGCAGAGATAACGCAGATACGTTTGTTTACCGTCACGCTAGCACGCTACGGGATGCGGAGTAAGGCAGAAGCACTCTGATGCACCTTGAGATTAGTTTAAATGTATCTTAGCAAGTACTTTGTCTAAGCGTTATTCCTGTCACTATCGCACAACCATACGACTAAGAAGAGAGCTAAGAACCGTTGGCAGATCTTGGCCTCAGCAGATAACATGTAGGTAGGTACATTACATATTCTGTGACCACGTGTCTCCTTCATCGCTGGACAATAAACGGTCATTAAACTGTCTGAAATTACCATGACTGACCCAATGGATATTGTATAGATAACATTGTTGTGTTTGTGGTTCATTTGCATGAATAATTGAGGTCACTGTCACTAGTCTTTTTCACAGTTCAAGTTTCAAGTTATAAAATAAAATAAGTGGTTTTCATATCATTTTGGCTTACATTGCATGTCGAGGAGTCTCCATTTAGGCATTATGTAAAAAGCTAACCTTAAACTACATTTTAGCTGTATCGAATTTGATTACTGTAGATGCAGTAAAACCTAAATGCATCAGCAATTTGTATGGACAAAAAAAACTGACTGAGGCTGACCACTAAAACTGAAAGTCGTTATTTAGACAGACAAACCACTATTTGGTAAAAGTTTATTCATATCTAGGCATATAGCTATTTAGATAAAGTTAACTCTTTCGTTTCGCGTTATAGTTTGGATTTTTTTTGCGATTACGGATATTCTTTAAACGATTATTTTGCTAATAATTAACTTTACAATACTGTATGATCAACTGTAGCATACGAGCAATGTTTCTTTTCTATTTTAGTGCTGTTTCTTAATTTTTCAGCTTTCCTGTTAATTTTTCCAGGATTCAGCCAAGGATAGGTAGATACTCTGCAGAATTTACGTTTCGTTTCTAGCCTTAGGTCATAAATAGATTTTTATTCTTATTTGTTACCAAATAGTGCTACTCTCGTGTGTTATTAAAACCATAAGTCACAATAATAACCATACACAACCAACATTTCAATTGTTTCAGTCCTAAATTAAAAAGAAAAACTTCGTTGGAAAACCCATAATAACATTCAGATAGCAGCCTTACATAACGACGAAAGACATTAAGACATAAATAACAGTTTGTCACCTCGTCAGACGACTCGAGGCGTCAATGCATCGCCCGGCGCGCCGAGTTCAAGGTCATACATAAATTATCAATTCCCACGGCCCTTTACAGCGACATCGCATTCAACATTCATAAAAACGACTGCACCAATTGACCCATTCATTTTTTAATGTTACAGATCAATAACCACAAAAATACGGTATTTCCGAGCACATTAAAAGTCTCCGTGATCTTAACAACGCATACTTTCACGGAAAATCGCCATTTAGACCCAATACGGCGTAAGCGACAAAAAAAGTAAAACGGGTCGCTTTCTGAAGCGTCATCCATCCATAGGATGTTATTGTTCTCCACGCGATGCTACACAGAGTGCTTCAAGACACCAAGCACGTGGATCGAATACGAGCAAGTGTTGTCATATTAACCTGATTGAGAATGATAAATGATGGGTTATCTTAACTCAGTGCGTGTTCTTTCACAATTAACTCAGTAATTCTATAGTTTACATACAATTTGCGTCTGTGGTCTCGGTTAGACTCGTTTGCTTTGAATGTTGGTATTATAGGATGTGTCAATTTGCTGCCAACCGCGGTGGCTCTAGTACCTATTCTAGATTTATTTCACCTGTCAAGTGTGCTTCCATGATACGTTGATTTATTATTCTAAACATTTCATGCCAAACATAAAAATGTTGCGGACTAGCGGATTTCTTATAAAATTATTTAAAAGATGGCGTGAATAATTAAAACAAAAATCCTGCACCAATATATTTTGGTTTCCCTTTTAAAGTGTCTTGAGTCGTGAATTTTTGAAACTTGCGTGCCTATATGCTTTCAAAATGACGCATTAAATGTCAAAACTTTCATCGTCGCGAGAGCGGCATGTGTCCTGGTGCCACCGTGCCACACTTGCGGGACGTGCGCACGCGCGCCGAATATTCACCACATTCAGATACACTTCATTACCGACACCCATTAACGCGAATGACAATCTGTTAAATAGTAATAAATGTAGAAAGTCATCCGAGCTTTCTTTGCGGTTATCAAATTCGAATGTAAATTGAATGTGAGCGGAGAGACTACTGGACATTGAGTAATTTGCTCCAACACCTCCATCCGCCGCACGGAAGCACATTGTTGCCGACCTAATAGCAGAGTTTCACACACCAGACGATTACCCATAAGCAGACAACGTAAACGATAGATTCCGACGACCAACGAACGAATATGGAACGGTAACTCTATTTAAGGCAACAAAAACTCCATTCATGAGCTGACCTATACAAAATTATCTAACTGTTCGACACTTAATTTCCGAACGCAGAGCACGTATGTTTCTTTACAAAACATCCATTAGGCGTTAGAATTTGAAATTTAAATTAGAGATAAAACAAAATAAACTGTAACTTTCTTGAATGTACTTGAAGACAAATTCTTTTGTGCGAAGTAGTTACCCGACGTGTAACGACATCGTGCAGACATGAATAGATTTAAGAGTTTCGCATTGCTGAGCTCGATACAAAGAAACGGTCCTTGTTACAGCGCGTAATGTGGACAATACAATGCCACTTCTTTGCGATTTACCAAGATGTGTTGCGCGAGAGACGATCATTGTTTTTCGAACAATATGACGAAAATCATCAAAATCGCTTGTCTCATATGTTAGCACTGTTTTATCTAGCATGATTCGTAAGGGCATAGTTCTATAGAGTAAAAAGAAGGCTCATTCGTAACTCGGTCACCTGATTTGACAG
This sequence comes from Noctua comes, assembly GCA_963082995.1. Lineage (NCBI taxonomy): Eukaryota > Metazoa > Arthropoda > Insecta > Lepidoptera > Noctuidae > Noctua > Noctua comes. The sequence goes on along the minus strand of OY720281.1, from coordinate 10,800,991 downwards.
ACTCGGAAGCAGCATTAAGTAAAGGAAAGAGCGTCGAAAGAAAATCAAATATTTTATTTCACATAGGCCTCGATGGGCACTTATAAAACGTCGACAAAAAGGTGCACGGTTCGGGTTGGTTGTTTCCTATGGAGAAGAACCGGCAAGAAACTCCATGGTTACTCTTCATTCTTAATTCAAGTTCATATGACTAAATTGGTAATGTTCTAAATCTTTCTTCCCTTCCTTGCAAGATCACTAGGTTCAGATATCTGCTCTGTTCCTATTCAATGTCCGATTAGTCTTCTGAACACACCTCACTAATAGCATGCATGTCTCTTTCAAAGCTCGTTACGGAGACTTCTTCGTACACCGGTTAATATGTATTTATATGCACTTGCGAGCTACTGGTTCATGAAACTGTTACAAGCGGTCACGTCGCCCGCGCAGCACTGGCTGCGTAGTAATTATTGAAGAATTGCTTTCCGATGCGAGGGAAGGAAGTGAAGCGTAGAAACGATAACTGTAGAGCGAGCGACGACCTAGACCTCACCAATACAAACTATAAACACTAGAACAATAGCCAGGAATACTAATCAAACGCACTAAAAATACTATGAATACAAATGACTTTTTTCTGCACTTGAACTATAATGAGCTGGTGCAGCGGTTGCAAGACGCGGAGATTATTACTCAATACATAATTACCGCTAGATAAAGTCATGAAATCAATGCCTAATGGAATAAGGAAAAATCCTCAGTACACGTAATTATTTAATTATACGAACTTCATCGTCATTGTTGGCATTACGTGTGTGTTGGCTACGGTGGTATTATTACAAAACGACTACGAAGTGCTTGTAATTTTACCACAAAATCTGTGTAATATGATATAATGGATGTTTGGAGAAAGTGTTGATGTAAGTGTGTTTTCGTGGACGGTGGTGTGTGAAGAGGCAGCACTCGACAGCACTCGGCAGCAGTCATAGTCGGCTATATTCCCGCTGGTGCAGAGAGCGGAACGTCGCGACACACACTGTGATAGAATCCTTAGAGACCTAATGCCCGATTTCACTCAATTCGCGACTTATTATGACGACATACCATTCGTTCTATTATAGTATTTTATGGCAATAGAAAGTAGTCTTCATAACGTCGAATACTCAGAATCAGAATGCCTACACATCTTCCCTTAGGTCGACACCAGCTTTCACAAAACGCTAGTTTTCTATAACAACTTGTGCTGGAAAATCTAGATAACCAGTTTAAAAATCTAGAATAAAATGTTAAAATGATTGAAGATGAATAACCAACTTCAGGTGTCTGCAGGTTAATAAAGAACGTTAATGCATATTTGTAAACAAATACTGAATAATTACATAGAAAAGGGGAGCGTAGTAAATCTAGCAGTGAGCAAGGCTTTATATCAGAAGCGCGGCATGAAGTACAGCTAGCAGCATGTAATGTGATCACTTATTCATGTCCAGTATGAACACAGAGCCACCTGCCTGCTTCGTGCCACTAATTCGTACAACTTGCGCTGAATAGCAAATAACTAACATTCTTCACATGTTTACTGATATTTCCCTAAACATTACAAAATTCGCCATTAGGATATGTAAGGTGTTAGGATAATAAACCTACCTATTATTTGTAACTTGTCAATACTACGTTGACGTAATTACGGCAAAGTTTTCTTAAAGGATTATGAAAGACAGTTTTCTTGAATACTAATCAGATCGTTTGTTCGCTAATGGGTTTCTACCCATTAGCGAACAAACGATCTGATGTAGAGTGCTTATTCAGTCCCGAAACGGCATAATTGGAGTAGGTAATGTCAGCCTTTTCCCATCGAGTAGTGACCGTTCTGTGCTCTGTTATGGTAAGCAAGCCGCTAAAAGTAAGTGCCGCATGTCTCTACTCGCTTTCTCAATAAAATTAGATTAAAGTCATTCATTCGCCATTAATATTCATGCAAAAAATTAAAAGACACCGTAATGACTATCTGCCATGCTATACGCGAGACATTGAGTATTTATAGCTCGAAATTAAGGTCATTGTAATTATTAAGATTTCTTTCACGCTCATAAAAGCTGACGAAGAGATCCGAAGCAGCGGGAAGATGATGCGCTTGCGACGACAACGGCCGGCCGTCTCGCGACGCCGGCGCTGGTGCCGTGCAACTGGAGCATGAACGCAGTTTCACGATGAGAAATATTTTGCTGATTGCTACTTGCTGCATGAGAGCGATGTGCACTAAGATGCAATTCGAGAGCTTGTATATTATTTGATTTTATCTACTCAGATAAAATCAATGCTTAATAGTGATTACTATCAGGAAAATTTACTTAACACGTCATTTTAAACTGTAGCATGAGCAAACTGAGGATGAAGGGATATAACATGAAATGAAAACACGATTATTGAAGTACCCAGATTCGAAAAACTTCGTCATTTTAGTACTAATATCGACACTGGCTATAAAAAGTTATGTCTAAAAGAAATATGCAATATGCTAATAGTACCTATAGCGGGTTAATATACAGCCGACTAGTAAATAGTTACTACCTGGCTGTATATCATCCCGCGCTGGTAGGTTAATGATATCAATGTCAGGTTGAAGGAAACAAGTACCAATTTAATTAACGATGCTAGTAACGGTGTCCCAAAGTTTACGTTGATTAGTTTTATTATACGCCCCTATTTTGTCTTAAAATTAATTAATCATGAACGCATTGCAGGTCTTTGCTATGTTACCTAACCATAAATACTAACTTGGATTTTACTTGGATTTAAAAAATACTCTCCACGCATTGATGCTGCACCCTATTGCCCAATGACCACCATATAAACCGTCATGGAAAATTTACTTTACTTATCTTTACTACGCTTGGCAGACGAAATACTGATTGCAGTATCGTTGAAAGCAGTGGTGGCTTTACTTTGTGTAATTATTTCATCACCACTTGACTGCTCTCAAAATTATGAAGGGAAACATCTTGAGGAAACAGTAGCCACAACGTGGGTATATAACAGAATCTTCTTATATGAAAGCTAAGTATGCATACTCACGACAACGGTAATTAACTTCCGCCTGCTTCGGAGAACAACTGTTTGTTGACGACAATCATTTTACACACAATGATCACTAACAGGAGTTGACTGAGAAAAGAAACGAGGAACATTGGAAGAATGTCAAAGAAATAAGATTAAAGACGGATGTCAATGATTACAGTAATTGATGTACAAATGATTCACGATTGTTACTGAAAGGTTAAACCTTTATCTGCAGAGTAAGTATTTTTTTTTCTTGTAGTGGTGTAAGTAGACTACATTGTCTGTGATTTGAACTGACTCCTTCCATTGTGTCGGCACCCTTCTTCCGTTTCTATAAGAAGGTGGAAAGAAATGTGTTCACACCATAAATAGAATTTAAGAAGCATTAGCACAGATTATAGTCTAATCATCATAGTTAACAGTTCAACACAATCTTCACAAGATTTTTTCTGTGGCAGAGTTTAAAAACGCAAATTCCAAAAGCCCGTTAGACACATACGACCAGAACACAGGTAGCAGGCTAGACAAATATTATATACATATCTTTAATTTAAGCAGCGTATTAGAACTACTCACCAAACTCACAATTAATTCATTCCTTACCCTGGGGTAAGGAATCCATAAATTGATTAATTTGATTGCATCAACAGTTCGACACCTCTCTGGTAACGACTACATATTCTATTCCGAATACAACAACTTACCAATATCACACAAGTACTAAAAACCGCTCATAAATCAAAGAGAAAAGCTTTATGATCACCAAGGAAAACCATACAAAATGGTAGAACAGCAATATGGTAACAGATCAAGTTCAACAAAACATTCAACATGCGGAATAACGCATTACATCATAAACTAGAAACATGCCGTACATAAAATGCTGTCAGAATAAGAACACAAAAACTAGTATCCATGCCCTTTACAAGAAAACACAATGAATAAATAATTCAATAGGACGAACTCTGTTTTGCATAATAACACAGTTTGAATAGAATCATGTATCATATGGAAATATCTGTGAAACTCCGGCCCATTGAAACACCCTTGTCTCACTAGACCTGGCATTGCCAACGAAGATCATACACCCTACAACTCTTAAAACATTTATTTCTGAAGTTTTATAACCTCTGTAACTACGTTTTTAACAGTTATACATTATCTTTCCGACTGTTACTAGGAATTTAATTTATTCTTACGCATTTGCTATAGAATTTATCTGTGAGACTTCATTGCTCATCAGAAGTTGGCTATCAAACATGTTATAATACATGTTTAAACACATGTTTGAAATGAAAGTCAATCATTGCTTCATCCTTTATGCCAAGAACTCCTAGGAGCAAGAAACTTGATGTGCTGGCACGAAGCCACATGAGACACAGAAGTTCCAACACCGCGTTAGTGTACTGGAAGTTAGCAGGAACTTTGTTAACATAACCACGTGATTTGGTTAAAGTCTGAGTAAGTTGATCTTTCCGCTAAACTTTGGTTTAACTACACAGCCTGAAGTTCGGCTCTGCTCAAGTGAACTTTGTTCTAATGTTGACTTAAACCTGGTGGAAAATATCTGCTGGCTGCTAATAGCTGGAGGCGTAGCTTTGAAAGAAAATTGCGTATCTACTTCTCAAGAATAGTTTTTACTGTATTTTCTCGGTTGTAATTACAACCAAAACTTCTTATTTGAACTGGGATCTTTTCTTACTAACATACTTGTTTATCATTTTGAGTTCGAATTAGGTAGCCAGCCTACCTATGAAAAGTTTTCAGACTGTTCCCAATGTTTTTATGTATGACGCCTTTTGAACAGCCTTCAATGTACCACATCCGCAGTTAGGTACTTTAAAGAACAGAAGTTATGTACGTTAGCATCGAAGTCAACGCACCATTGTCAGCTCCCGGCAACAATGCTCGCGATAAAGTTGACAAAAAGCGCAACCGCCACTGTCGGCGTGTCATTCACCCGACGTGGAAATCGATGTTTACATCTCCGACTTTAATCGATTCGACAATCGAATTAAATTTCATATAAAATGATATTTTATCCACATCATTCGTTTCTTTGTATTAATTGCAATTAACTACGCCAGTCGTGCGGATCCGAACAAAAATTAATTGCTGATTCCCGAGATGAGGAGATAGTTATTTTTTATATCTGCTATGTGCAGTTCGCACTTTTTCCGTACATGCAATACGGAATAACACATTGAACGACTCTCATTCGAACAATGAGAACACTCAGACTTGAATACTATAATCATTATAAAAGTAGCTTAAGAAAGTGCTTACCTCTTGGGCACACTAATCCGGCGCTGCCGGAACAGGTGCTCCATTGTTCCTGAGCTCTGCTTTGTCTTTACACTTAAGCTCGGCCTCTCCCACACAAATATAGGAAATTACAAACTTTCACTTAATCTTATGTTTATGTTCCGGATTGCCCACAGTTTTATTTCGAACTATAACTGAATCACTGTCCACACTGGTCCACTGAAACCCTTAGGTGTTCCTGATAACTTTACACGGTGCAGTGGCGCCGGGACTTGTACCACCACGGTACTATACTTCTATGTTACAGTCTGCAACAAAAAAAGACTCAGTTTTAACACTAACATAACATAACATTAGTGATGCTTAACTGAGCACGAAATGTATCTAATTTATTTTATTGCAGAAAAATAATTAGCAATAAAAAAGTTATAAAATAATAAATTACACATTAGTTGTCTCATGGCAATCATTTAGAATAATGCGTGTTTAGTTCTCAGTTCTCAATGACACGAGAGAGTAATCAATCCAAACTGGAGCGAGCTGCGAAGACAACGACACGATGAATTAATTGATGGTATCTATATCATTTTGGCAGCGATTACATTCGCGCGGAGAAAGTGAAGGCGTGTGATGCGCCGGCGCAGGCGCGCTCCTCTCGCTACATTAACATTGATCACGAGCACAGCTTTAATAACGCCGGGAATTAATGTTTGTTTCTAATTTGTGAACTCAGTCACTATTGCACTATGTGTTCGCCTGTCCTTGGAGGAAAAATAATGAAAAATGTTTTGTATAAGACTGTACTTGCGTTTTATGAAGGATGTTTTTTTATGTTTTGAGGGTAGATTTGATTCAATATTTATTATAATATTGACTTACTATTTCATTATTTATATGCTAAAAGTGGGATGCTATATTATCCAGTTATTTAAATTCGTGTTAATAATTACAAATGAAGAAAATAAAATGAATAATACATATTAAGCTCTCCAAAACATAAAACAACAAATAGCTGTATTTGGCCCAGTTTCTATTTTAATATTAATTATGTGTGGTGTGGTGACACTGGTCTACAGTATCGTGTACATAATGATGCCATATAAATACTTTACTGAAACACCGACATGCGAGAACTTTGTAGCGTTTACCTAATTACATTCCACAATAAAAATGCTCCACTTGCGTGATGTGTGAAAATATTTTGCATGAATTATTTTAACTGCTGCACTATATTTTTTCTAAGTTAATTACTAGTCCATTAAGGGCTTTTTAAGTATGCTACCTATGAATATTTATTTCTCACATTTTTTTCCTTCTGAGTAAATTAAAAATGGTAAATAATAAATAGTATTATAATTTGTAACTGCAAACTTTCCAAATTCAAAACCACAAGTCACTAAAACAAAGTTAAAAATATTACGAGAAAAAAATAAACAATTTACTTTAATCGTAGAGCGTGAGTTTCGCGCGACTTTCTACCGCGTGCGTGTATTGAAGGCGTCGTCGTCGGCTCGGGACGTGCGGCCGCGGGGCCATGGGACGGAGCACTGAGGCCGGCCAGCTCTCGGCGTCTCGGTGCTGCATCCCATCCCCTGCCGGCCGACACAGCCCTCGTGAGCAATCACGGGTGACAACACTGAAATTCTTCAGCAAAATGGCAGTCTGGAACTATCATGAAGCTCTGAAAAATATGATTTATTTGATAAATATTTCTTTGCCATAGCCCATAGGTGACTTAACAGAAACGTTTCAGCATAGACTGGCTATCTGGAATTTTCATGAAGTCCTTAAAAGTGAATGATTATTTGATTTGACTGTAATAAAGCTTTTAACATCCGTTCTGTTAATTATAGCAGACAGCTATGATGACTAAAGATGGCAGACGATTCATATGATCACAATGTCTATTCAGCAAATTACATCCTAGTTTCCGATTATGACACCCACCGGTTAGTAACTTTTTTGCCTCATAACCTATGATAGGACTTTTAACTTTAGCCAGTCTTTCTTTAAGCCTGAATCGTGTGGATTTAGGCTTAAAGAAAGACTGGCTAAAGATTTTTACTACTTTTGCCCGTTTATTACTAACATTAGATGACACCTAAATGAATGCTTAAATAAAAGCACAATGTTGGATTGTCAATAGTGGCTCAGTACTGAGAGTGCAATATAATTAGGTATTTATTTACATGTGCCTTAGTAGCATTAAATAAATTGACAATTAAAAAAACAGGCATTTTTAAAATGAAAAGAAGTAAATTTAGTTTATCTATCGAAATTCAACGCGTATACAAAGTTTCGTGTCCGTGCTATCAACCGTTGAGGAGTACTCTCGTGAGAAGACGATCTTGGCTGCAGGATCAAGTCATGTCTGTCATAAAAATGTATTGTCACCAAAACCAAAGGTGTGTGAAAATATTCAGCTCAATCGCTTGATTTGATCAAGACATAGTAACTAACCAGGCAAATTAAATAATAATTTGTAAAAGGTCATTAGCGTTCTAAAACTCAAATGGACCATCTATAAAAGTGTGTTAACTACTGCCTATTCATATTCATATAAAAACTCCTACAGTAAAGCACCTATTAACACTTTAGGAGCATAGTAATAGTGTTTAATTTAAATCATTTGGAGTCTAGATATGTCAGTCACTTTGCACAAAGCTAAAATTATCACATTTCACATTGCATGCCTCGGACACAACGCTACACGCGATCGAGAAGTCAATTTAAACAAAACTTCACGGCTGTAATTCGCATGGGAGAAGCAGTGGTGTAGAAGTAATTTTCGCCACTTATATTTTTGTGTATTATTATAACTTAACGGAATTACAGGCGAGATATTATATTATTTAAGTAATAAGGGTCGAGCTTGCCGTCGTTAACTAGTCGCAAAACAAGAATTAGGGCAGCTACTTTTAATTGAAAACCCAATATCTCTGTTTGGTCGATCTAAGAACAAAACCAATTCCCCCCCCTCCCGCCCTCTCCATACCCTCACCGACCCCGTTCCTTCTACCCTAATAGAGCAATAGATTGTCCCAACCAAATCCTACATACTACACCTGTTCTAAATACTCGCTTTGAGTAAGAAATTACAAACTCGCATAATTCGAATTAATACTTTTCGGTCTAATTGCGTCTGCGCATCGTAAACATTGTAAGCATATATTTACTAGTTAACGGTGACTGCGATTATTGGCATAACGATAGGTGTGCTGTAACTAGCGATGCTCATCAAATAGTAGAGGAAACATGCTCGCATTCAGCCTGTTTAGTTATTATTTGCTCGTTACTGGCCACAGCCTAGAGCACCGCTGAAATATTTACCTTTTTTGTTTATTTGTAGATTCTGCTGTATGAAATTAAAGTTTGCTTAGAAATAACTGTCATTCACTATAACTTTGTAAACCATGCTTGGGTTCTTCTTATTTCTAAATTATTTGTCTCTTTTTTGTCTTGTCTTTGTCTAGATAAGTTTCTTACAAAAAAAATCGGGGCAAACTCTTCTCTATCATGAATTCATGAAAGATTTGCGTCATAATGGCATTATTTATGTACGACTGAGTAGAGACTGGTTAATTGATAATGCCATTTGTCATCATTTCTGTAACCATCGAGGAAACTGTTTTGTCTGAGAACTTCACTTTATAATTAACCAAAGGATACTATTAATTCCTCTGCGTAAATAAATTAACAATATTATTTACCTAAGTAAATGACTATCAAACTAATATCAATGTATGTTACCTACTTACTGATTACGGTAACCGTTTTCGCGTCGGTGTCCCTTCCACCCCGTACACCATCAAACTTCTAGGCGTCCATCCGCACTAAGTTTATATCCCGATATGTTGCACTCAGCGGTTCTGCTCTACCTTTATTATACGCACTGCAAATGTGAGAAATTCCCTGGCAACCACAAAACTCTGTTACTCCTACCTAGCGAACTTCCAACGGCCTAGTTATGGCTATACTGAAGTTGGTGCAATTGGGTTGGGAACAGCCTATTCAACGAGAACTAGTCTGGGAGCACACAAAAATTACAACTAAGCTAAAATAAGTGACTTATACTAGAATAAGTAGGTATTTATGTTATAATTGGCCTTCCATAAGTGGAAAAGCGGAGTTTCCTAACAAAAGCATATATACCGGCGCACTCTTGTTATTAAAATAAGCATTTTTTTTATCTTATAGGGAAATAGTCCTACCCTTTGCGAGAGGGAGGGGGCGATAATTCAGTCCGCGTAGGTACATCGCGATTCGAAACATGTCAGTCTCCGAATTTTTGATTCTAGGGCCACACAATCTGCTAGTATCGGCGAAATTAACAAAGCTTAAGTAAGATACAATAAGAAACTGAGGCCTATCAGAGAAAGTTATAATGACAGCGACATTTAGCCTGGTGGCAATGGCAGGCGATCAAATATTAGCATAATGTGCCTATACAGGTGTTACGTATAGGTAGAACTAGCTGTATGCTGTATGAAACACTATGTAATCTTCGGTAGCGAGATTTCACCTGACACTTTCTTCTCATGTGCTAAAGCTCGAACTGATTTGCAAGATTACACATTCGCAGCTATATGCAAGTGAAACGTCATGCTTACTTGGTAGGTACGTTTCACCCTATCGCACCTATTTCTTACCGAATTTATATCAGAATCTTTAGTACTTTCCACATCAGGTATCTAGGTAAGTACCTATACCTACTTTTAGTCAGGATTAGCAGTGTAGCCCAAAAACCTGAGTGGTACGATGTCCTATACTGTCCTGTCAGTTGTGTGTCTATATACCTACTTACATTCAAAGTATCTTCGGTGTCCTTCTAGCGCTCTATACACCAATTATATATTGATATTTAATTTTTAGCCCAAATGTGTTATTTTTGAACTCATTAATGTCTAACGGTTTGCTGTTGAATTAATGTTGGTTTGAAAATCAGCAGAACTAAAACCGAATACCTGCATGTTCTGCTTTTTCGATGGTCTCTCCAGTCAAAGTTAGATGGCGAGTTTCGTCCTGTCTGCTCCGACTTTCGGTATCTCGGTTAACTCACGCAAAGCGATGCCGATGCCGAAATAGATCGAGTGATAAACACAGAATTAACACTGGATGGATGAAATACCAGCAGGTCACAGAAGCAATCTGCGTCACCCGCATTCCCCTTAAACGTAAGGGGAAGATCTATAAAACAATTGTTAAACCTGCTGTGTTGTATGGATTAGAATGTTGAGCGACAAAAGGGATGAATGAAAGGCATTAGCATGTGGCTGAGATGAGAATACTATCGGTGATGTGGTACGCGAATGAATAAAATAAGAAATGAGTACATAAGAGGAAGTGTGAAAGTGGTGCCCGTGATTGAAATGTTGTGTGGTAATCGGTTGGCTTGGTATGCCATGTGATGTGTAGGAATTGAATTCCAGAAAAACAATACTAATCTATAGCTCTGTTCAAGCTTTATGGCGTCTCGGAAATTAGCTGCGAGTGACGATCTGCACATTATACAGTCAAGTCAAGACGATGCCACACGATGCGTCCTCTGCGCTCCGCCATGCTGATACCTTAAATTGTGTTCTGCGCAGCTTTACGGTAGATGTTCCGAGCTGCTTTATATAGTTTAAACCGTTGTAACTGAGCAGACCGTCACTTGCAACTAACTTCCGAGCCGCCGTAAAGTTTGAACAGAACTAACTCAGACAGCTCACAGCTCATATCTACTAGTGTGTGTAGTCCGACGTAGCTTATGAAGTAAGCTTAGTTCAAAGAAACGTTTACAAGTCGGTAGAAAGGAGTGTAAACTACTAATAGAAAATAAAGTTATGTGAAGGAACACCATTTAAGTACATAAATAGTAGCTCATCTACACGGAAACTGCTAAACTATGTAGATTCAACGGTAATTCCATTTACTTTTTCATCATTTGAGGAGTTAAAGAAAGCGACAAATGATTGGAATTTACATGGACTTAACATCATTAAACGGCTATACAAGGAACTCTTAATTGAGGTAAGTCAAGGTATTAGTTATCTACCTGTCTATGAAACAAAGCTATATTTAAATAAATAATAAAAAAGGTAGGTACTGTTAGATATTTACAATTTTATTGTTACATAGTTTTAAACGTTTTTAAAGGTCATGTTAATCTTTAAAATTTTCCCATTCACATTTGTAAGAGAATTAAGAAAACAGGTACTCAGACCACTTACCTACCTATCTATGTTGCTTTTGTGTCGAAAAATTTTGAGGACGATCCTTCTGAGGATGGCCACTGAATAGGTCCGACCGAAGATCAGCAGTCCCACAAGATCATAATAAAAACCTCCCTCTGAACGAAGAGGATCCAAGAAAATAATTAATAAGTTGAATAGAATAAGACTTACTATACAGGTGAATTTTTTAAATAAAAAACACTCAAAAGTAGTCTGAGTATGTTAACTATGAGGAATAGCGAAAAATACTCGAAGGAGTCTGACTATTTTTCGCCATTCCTCATAGTTCCGGACTTGCCCATCCACGTCCACTTAAAAATTCACCCTATATAGTCTTGTTTGCCAGACACGAGAGTTCAAATCTGAAGCTCTGCATTACAAAAGCACTTAGTAGAACTAAAAAGGCCCAAGAATGAGGAGTTGACGACTATTAATTACTGCGTAACGTTTAACACACAGGTAATTTTTTTATTACAAACTAGTTACAAATGAGGGTACGTCAGAGCTTAACTCAGTCGCACTTCGCAATGCGCGTCGCATCCCACTTCCCACACGGCACACACTTAATGTCTTCTAAACAACTCATTAAAGCTCATTATGTTGCGAGACTCAGAACAATGAATATACTAAGCTGTGATGCGTGATGCTACTCTCTTTCAAAGTAACTCGTCAATGAGACTGGCCTCCATTATCTTATCCACACTATAATCAATGCGAAAGTGAGTCTCCGTTGGTCTATTTGCTATATTTCTTCATGGTTATACAGTAGGTACCTACTGTTGATGTTTGACAGAGTGGTGGCTCTGGTAGCCTCTGTCATAGATCGTAATTAGGGAACTTTATAATTGAAAACTTATGCCTACATTACAGTACCAAATGGTTTGATCCAGTATAAGAACTCTGCTAGTTGTAGCACACAAGTAAAAAAGTTAAATACTTGTGTATGACCTATAATTATTTACACGATTAGGGGGTGAATGTAATCGTTTCTCTAGGATGCGATTGAAACCATAGGCAACAGCTAGCAGGTAGTAAGTGCCAAATAAAACACATCGTTATTTTGAATAGGTATTGTGATTTTAATTAAATATTGTATCTACATGTCCTATAGACTTTCATGAACAAAATGTTCTGACAAATACATTATTACTATGAGTCCATACAGTAACCACAATTTACTGGAATTAAAACTTATAATAAGTTAATTATTTGCTTAATTTCCACTTACAAGAGAATTACTACTACAGTACACTTAGTATATATTTTCGATTAAAATATTTTCAATACAAGTTTAACTACTATTCATTATCACACAAAATATGATGATGACAATCCTTAAATTGAACTTAGTGATAAAAAAAAACATAAATAGCTGCTAAGCTGCTACATAACTAAAATTATAAATAATTTTTATGCAACATAGAAAAGCTACGAAGTATTTTGTACTTAAAAAAATCATTTCCCAGAGTAGCTAAAAAGTGGAGTAAATTGTCGTTAAATATTCGTCAGTAAAACTTTGAGGCAATGTAAACAAAACCTACTGATTGTTATGTTTTTAAAACATACTTAAGACTCGCTTGCACCAGAACTTAATCACCAAATGGATGTGTGCAATGCATGCCAATGAGTTTTGCAGAGAATCTTGGTTTAAATATGTGTATCGTTTAATGTATTAAGTTATAAGTGAGCCTTTGGTTTCAAAACAAGTTTTGTTAAATTAACGCAAATATTTAAAAAAATCTCTTTAATTTGCATCATTATTAAACGAGTTTACATTGCGAGTTTGACTAGAGCCAATGCGATAGCATGGTAAACGTCTTAATAGAGAAAACATTAGAACAATGAAAAAATTAAAAGCACAAAATAAAAACAAGACAAACACACAAGACCACGCCTATGTCGAAGGTAGGTTCTATCACTCACATTTTTAAACTTTTGACCGCCAGTCACATATACGTGACAAGCAAGCGCGTGCCCTGTACGCCAAAAGACAAATATGTGGTAATATTATGGTAGGTGAAATTGTGGATTGGCGTGGAGGGCACGCGCGTGCGTCTATGCTCTGTCGGTCAAAAGGTTAATTACGTTCTATGTGATAGGGGACGAGCCTGTTGCCATATAATGAGTACAAATCCAGTTTGCACAAACACACTTATGGTTTAAGCCTTTCTCAATATTGACGAAGCACTTAAGGATAAATTAGAAGTAAAAAAGTACCTACAATTAATATCACCCCTCTTTTGGCGTGTGGGGGGGTCAAAAATGCAATAACATGAGCGAAGGAACTCAGTCCATCAACTACGTTCTGTACTAACTAACTTACTTTCTTTAGTATCAGAGCAGTAACTTGTCTGTATTATCGATTAGTAGGGATTCAACAATTAGAATCGGCTACAATATACTTGAAGTCGACACCTTAATTTTGCCCATATACAGCGCAAGGCCCTCTAACCCTGATACGGTACCCCTTATAGTCATAAAGACTTATGTAGCCCTACCCGTCCCATCCGTCTGCCTGCAGGGCCATACTAATCGGTAATACTACTAAATGGAAGCGCTAAAACTGACCAAACCACACAGTCTTAAAATTTATGGTATTTCTACACAATGGTATAAATGAAACTGTTTGCTACGGCACATCACGACAATAACGTTGCAAGCAACCCAGTAATCCCGGTATACTGTGATTTTATTTGTTTTTGTAAGAAATAGGCCATTACGTTTTGTGAAAAGTGAAAATATTTGACCAAACAAAATCGCAATTCACCTGTTTCAGTCACAGTATGCTAGCTTGAAAAGCCTTTTAGATGTTGAATTGTACTGTGTGAATAAACTTAATTTTGATCATTCTGGGCGCTACTATGGCCCTTAATGGCTTGAACTACACTACAGTCTTATTCTATAAATTCTTATACACTTTGGTAGTGAATCTAAGATTATAATGATTACACAGTAAAATAAGCTCTTAAAATTTCCATAATTATTAAAACGTATAAAACACACAGATATACTGGGTGGCTCGTTTAGCGGTCCAAACCGATTTTTAGAAGCCTCTCCCTTCCCGAAATACCCCCATGTAGGTTAAGTGATTATATTTATAGTTAAAGAGGAAAATAAACTCAAAAAAAAACATTTTATTTTACAAAATTCGTTCCAGATTTTCAGACCCAAACTAAACAATAACGGATGGAGTGTTGCAAAGATTACCAGTATTTTAAAAACTCTTATGGATTGAGCTCTGTTTTCTTCTAATAAAATATCATTAATAAATAAAATATCATCATTCTCTTGCCCTTATTCCAATTTATTTGGGTCCGGCGCAGCATGTATTCTTATTCTACTAAACTATAATACCTACTATAAATAATCGTGGAACGTTGACATACATAGTGGTATTTTGAGATAAGAGGTTTCTCGTCGTTTTGGACCACCGTGAATGGGTCATACTGTATGTAAAGAGTTTAACTTAATTTTATGGATTTAAGATTTATGACAAGTATGTGACCAAAGCTACAATTAATGTTTTTCAGAATGTTGAAGTAAATAAATGTACCGTATTCCCATTCATTCAAGTAGTTTCGGCTGGCTTTGTAATTCTGCCCCATCCAATGTATACGAAAATTGTGGCATACGAGTACATGATACCATGATTGTCCGGTCGCTTGCGTTTCACAGGGCCCGCGCGAGCCTCGGGTCGCGTACGCTCTGGCAGATTGATCCCTAACTCTCCATTGCCATAGCAACCGACGAGGCGCGTTGTCGGGAACGCCGCACGGAAGAAGTTTTGCTCGCAACCATGCTTACTATCACGACCCACGCACGACATCTTTATCACCACACTGTGTTCGAAGTGAGGAACTTTCTTTGAAAACTGCAAAACATAAGTTATAAGACATTTTAATATCTGACTTTTTTATATTAAGCAAAGAAAAATATTATTTCCCAAACATTGAAAAACTACATGTGGATAGAGCTTCAGTTTCAACAATTTTCTTCTCTTTTTTGTCAAACATAATATTTCTGTTTACTTACAAAAAGTAAAAACTAACCTCATTAATTGCACTTTGTATCTTAGCTTTGGACCAATCAGATGTATCTAATACAAGTGAAAACATGTCGAAATTACACCCATTCTCTGTTCGAGTGTCATCGAAGTTCTTGGGAACTGTAAACAGTCCAATGGATACAAGGTTTTCGCTCACAATATCTTGACTGGCATTGATTCTCTCCACCATTGTAGCCATATCTTTACTACTAGCCACAGTGTCGTCTACTATGCACCCTCCTAAGGCGTATGGTACATTAGGTTGGCTGAAACAACACAAAGTACTGTGACACACATAACTTTTGAATGGCAATCACATTTAAAATAACTCAATGAATACTTACACATCCGTCAAATAATTTAAAAATTTAATATCATCCACAGATTGGAGGATAAAACTTTCATTCACAAAAACCAGTGCACCTTTGACATAGCGTGTTTCTGACAACTTATCTATGGTCTTAAAGAAATTCGTTTGTATATAACATAATGATTTTATATTAATAACTTGGAACTCCACATTTGGTATGACTGGTATATAAATTCCTCCTATGAAAGGATGCCGTCCAAATTTTTGGCCTATAGCATATTCATTGGTTATTGATTGTGGCAGTGGCATATACGATGTATAGGTGGACTTGACTGCTAGCAAACATGTCTTCGGAGCAACCACTTGACTTTTCACCAAATCTAGAACTGAAAAGTTAATTTTTATACAAGTGACCTTCAAAAACCTACAATTATAAACAGTTTTGCAAGAACGGCATTTCATTAGTACAGTGAAACCTCTTTGACTCGACGTCCTCTCTAAGACAAAGAAATTAATTACATAAAAACCTAGTACATAAAAACCTATAACTCGAATTACTTAGATGCTATAACTCGAACTGAATATGATTTCCCTATGAGGTACTATTCATACATTGTAATGTATAATAAAACTCTATAGCTCGAACTACAAATCTAGCAGACTCTCGAAGAAGCAATATGTAAACTTTGCAGCCTCTGTAAGACTCTTTATCTCGAAGTAATGTGCATATTTTTATGCTGATTCTAAATCACTACAAGTCAATTTTTATTTTCTCATGACTTTATAACTTTAAGTTCGAGATAAAGAGGCTCCACTTCATTTTTATTTTTCTGTAGCCACTATTACAGTAAAATTCATAAAACTTTAGACTTTGTCAGTCAATGAAATTATACTTCCAGTATAATGAAGAATCAATATGAATGATATTGCTTCAGTTTACAAAACAAATGATTGAATTTTTTTATCTTTACTAAATATGCATGGAATAGAAACTCACGGTAATGATCCCTGAGACAGGGAGGATCACAGGTAGATGTGTTCTTCGCTTCACAATAGACTGTTACTGTGAATCCTGCTGTGTTTGCAAATGCCAACACCACTAATGGCTCCGTATAGAAGCAGTCAGATTGCAGTAAATTTATACCATGTCTTATTTGACTTGGCTTCATACTTATGGCAAAGTCAGCTGGGGCTACTTGCTCCTTCTGCAGTGTATTCACAGCTGACCGCCACAGTGAGCAAACATTCTTACACATTAACTTATCTTGCCATGGCAAAAAACTGAGTATTTTTCTTACGATAACATAGTTAGCAGCAACATTCTCCAACAAACTTTGGTCACATAGTATTTGTTCATAGTCTCTAATTAATTTTTGTCCACTTAAGAAGGCAGCTATATAAGCTGGTAAGTCTATCTTTAGACATATCTCTATCCTGGCATTAACTATGTCTAGATGCTCTTCATCTGAAGACGTCTCATCTAAAGAATCTTGCTTATCGGCTAAAGGCAATGGAACTACTAGATCTTCAGCCATCTTCTATCTTAGATTTCAGTTACAATTTGGTCCTCTGCTGATCTCTGGAGGGGATCGCCTTTTAGCAACGCTAATATGAAGCAATAAAGATAAATAAAAAAGGAAATTAGATAATAACCAACATAAATCATTACATCTTTTAAGTGTTTCCTGAGTTGGCCCCGGTTGAGGATCTCTGCGGGATCATACGCACCCAAATTTCCACGCGGAACAGTGAAATATTCGAACGTTAGCCATATAAACAAAGGCAAGTTCAAAACGAATAAAATCAATTGACCATGTAACAAGAATATGTACGTAATGAAAGAATGGGCTAAGTATTTTGGTAGTATCCAGTAATTGAGCCTATCGCAACATTCTTGAGCATTCAAATAGTCGCACTCCAGGTCTGACAATGTTATTATGTAGTAAACTAAAAGGAATAATATACCACCGCTATCGATCAGTGTCAAAGCAAACAGAAGCGTTTCAGCCAATATCATAACTAAATATTTTACCACGTCACTTCAAAACGTTATGAAAATGATATGTTCCCAGTAAGTCAAGATTTCACTTAGTATCCACAAATAAGTAAGATTCTTCACATTAATTTGACGCCATTTGAGAAAGATTCTGAAACATTACAGATGACAGTATTATTTAAGATGCTCTGTGAATGACAGAGAGTGTCAGTCAGAGAGTTCGACTTTCGACACTGTCAGACCCGATTAGGGAGGGTCGTTATTCACCGACGCGATGGTAGAGAAAAATCGATGTTTAGCGGGGAAAAATCTTTATTATTTAGATTGCATCAGTTGAAGAAAGTACCTAGTCGTTAAAAAAATTGTGCTGCACCGCGACATTGACAGTTCGGAAAGCCTTTTTTTCAAAATCTGGTCAACATACTCAACATCAAACAGAAGTGAAAACTTCCAACATAGAGGAATAAGCTATGGACTGTCTCCTAGCGAAAGCTCTCGTGAAGCGAATCGCGAACAAAGTTTTCTGCCACTTTTTGCGGGAGGCGAGGTAAACACGTAGGTACAGACGCCAGCACATCAAGCTACTACAATCTGTCAAATTCCTTTAATAGATTTTCAACTTTATTGCTAAAGAATTTTTAAGGTTGATTGGGAAAATTTGATAGTTTCGGGTAGCTTGATGTGCTGGCGTCTGTATAGCACACTATGGGAAATAGCAACCCCATACCGAGACAAGCATCCATGCATTCTATTGCTACAAACACATTGACAAATTAGCGGCGCGCGATGATTGCCGACATAACGATCCCGCATGACGAGAACCTCGTGATGGCCGAGAAAGATAAGCAAAAACAAGTATCTTGACTTGGCTCGCGATGTTTTCGACATGTGAGATGTGAACATAACAATCATTGTGTATAGATAGAGATAGTCGTTTCTAAACCGAGTAATCGGTTCGATTGTAATTCGATATGAAGACATCAATGCATTTGTTTGGAAGTGAAAACGAACGAAAGTAAAAGTAGGTACCTAATGGAAAATTATTAATCGAGCGAATTAAAATTTAATTGGCGACTAATATACTGAATGGGCGACTATTAACAAGTAATTAAAAAGTTTGTTTTAATTTTTTTTCGGAGTCCTTGAATCATTACACTCATCGTATTGAACAACACTAGTAACTTATTTGTATTTTCAGGTCGCAGTTTTGAAAATTTGTATTCGCCCACTTAGTATTACAGTTGCCTATATTCAGTATTTTTGGCACCTTTCAATTTGAATTAGTTTCGCTCGTTTAATTACTACACTTACCTAATTTAGGCATTATCTAAAATTAGAATGTGTTGTATGCAAGTGTTACTATTGTTCTGACCGCTGCATAAATATTTAAACAATTAGTTCCAAAGTGAAAGGGGTGATCGCAAATAAATCTGATCTGCACTAATACTTTCTATTTGTATGTGGTGTTGCCTCAGACCCCTCAGATCCCAATGAAACATTATTTTATGTCAAAAACTTTTTATTCAACATTCTTTCCTTATGCTAATAAAGGCTTGGTAAATATTTACAAGGCTTCATTACAGGGCAAGGTAAAAAAACTATCCAGTTACACTACAAATCCGACTCTTGTGGTTATCACAATATATTAAATTTATTGAATACTTGGCTCTACTAAAAATCAATGGCTTAAAGCCGGGTATTGCTTTAATCGCTTACTTTAAGGTAGTCAGTAAAAATGTATTCAACCGTAAAATATATTTAGTAAGTTTAAACTTAGTAGAAGTAGAAGCCGATCGATTACATTATCATAAACATATTATTGCAGAGAGCAAATTAAGTAGGTGTCATAAATATTAGGTGCACAATATTTGTGACGTCGGGTTGGATATAGCTTAGTTTACAAACAAATATTAAAACTCTCCTAAAATAATTACAACAATAATAACAAGTATGCAGATAATATGCTATTTATCAAACATTAATCTCACTTAGTATCTCGTTAAATACATTTAAACTATACTCTCGCAGAAGAGGGAATACAAAGCTAATTAACACACTAGGCCTGTTAATATAAATATTATAGGAGATGACATGAAAATCTCCCCATATGATTCGAATTATATATTTGACTAATATGGGTACAATTTTGATAATGAGCAAATAGATTTTATATTTAAATCTAGTGTAAAGATTCCGTACAATTCACTTAGATAATGGAATATTACTTAAACAATAAAGCAAATTACAATTTGCGAGCCCTGTTTCAATTTTGAACGCAGCCTCTCGCTGGCTCGGTATTTTCGAAAACTTTTCAAGTCCGAAACTAGCGACATTGATTTTAAAAAGTTAATCATTTAGAGCCACATATTTACAAATTACGCAAAGGTAAAATATTTTTCTATATAAATTCAATGTTAACTTTTAATAGCACCATTCCGTATGCGAATGTACTATTATGTTATAATGAAACGTTTAATAAAGTACATTCGCATACCCACCCACCGACTGCAACCAACACTCGAGATTGTATACATTAAATTCAGGAAAATATTTCCGCGCCTTGCTTAAACTGTGTCTGTCATACGCAATTAATGAACATATTGGCACACGCAGGGCAGTTATTCATAATTATTCGTTGTAGTAACAGGTATTCAAAAAACTAAATAATCGTAAATGCAAAAAATGGCAATATTTTTCGATTCGCAAATTTTGCTTTATCTAATCCTCCTTGACGAAGCAAAGGTAAACGCTAGATAAACAACACGTGATATTACATTAAATAAATTAGTAGAACACTCACACATAGTAATGAATACAACAGAAACAAAAAAAACCTGTAAGTACACTTGAATGACTTTATAAATAAATAAATTATAATTATGCGCTCAAACAATTATGCAAGCAAACTGAAATTGTTTTGTAAAATAATAATTAAGATTTACTTCGTACGGAACTAAGGACATATAATTAACAAGCTAATAGTTTAATACATAACTAAATCCTGACTACGCAAAAGATGCCACTTTATGAAGTGGCTTCATCACTTGAGTATGCAAAATTTAGTTAGCTATCTCTTGGTGAGTGCAGTTTCAAGCCTCGTAAACAAAATTGGTCCAGTCGTTTGAGGGTCTCTAAGATAAAACTAATTACCATCGCATGCTGGTAACCATTGCGTAATCCGAGTAAAAACGACAACTTATTGATAACGGCGCACCTATCCTACATTTTAGACATTATAATGGAATGATACATTTTTTAAGAATGTTATGTTGTTACAATAATTAAAATAATTCTCTAGGTAAACTCAAACAATTACCATAATTTTGCAAGACGTTATAACACTACTATTAAAGAACGTCGAAGGTTTGCAAGTATTAATATAAGAGATAGTGCAGTGTACGATTAACAAGTGATTACAGAGTGCTTGCATAATAGTTGTGGCGCGAGGAGCCGGCTCCCAAGTTATCTAAATGAATTCATATCTAACATTGTTCCCAAGCTGGTCCCACCCATGACGATGGCTTGTGAATGTGCACCTTGTTCTCTAATATTTTCCTAAATTTTACAATTTTAACTAAACATAAATTTTATAATTTTGTCAAAATTGTTAAAATAAATAATCGTAATGCGAGAAACAAGTGCTCTTGTGCCACATTTTGCACTTCAACAAGACTGGAATGTCACTTATTGATTCGGGAAATAGCTATCCATGCGCTAGGGACAGCGTCAAGCGGATTTTAAAAATTGACAACATCAATCTTAAGCTTTTATATCGTATAATTATAATTAACACAATGTGTACGTGACCAGGTGACTTATAGATTGACTGTGCCTAAACAAAAACAACTTTTCTTATGATAATTTTTTCCCTAAGTTTTAGTCATCGGGCGGAATGCAGAAATCCACAACTATGTTGAGTATTATTATTCTCAATATATACATAAGTAGATAATAATAATTATGCCTATAATAGTAAATAAAACTGACTTATTATATTATGTGAGCCAAGTATACATGAGCACGCGGCGGCGACGCGCGATCACTCACTAGTGAAGTAAATGAAACATTCAACTATTATCAACTAGCGACACAAACGTTACGTACAGCATTAAGTACATATTATAAATACTAATAATTTAATCATACAGTTCTATGTAAACACTTTGTGTTTCACAACATCAATCTCTTAATTCTAGTCTTTAATAAAAGTCATCATTATGGAAGAACGAGTCACGAGAGCAGACTAGCGCTTTAACGGTCACCACTTCGTACCGACCGAGCGAAGATAAGAAACGTACGTTCACATAGCACCCGCACTACGTTTATAAGTCGACGGAGGCCACTTCGACGTAGACGAGTCCGTCGATCGCGACAGAAGGCGGTGAGAGATCATAGGGTAAGCATCGTGAGAGAGCGGCAGCCCGAGACGACGGCGCTCGCGGGTCAGGTGGCGTCGAACTCGATGCGGTCCCACGAGTAGTGCTTGCGCGCGGGTCGCGGCTGCGGGCCGGCGCGGGCCACGCCGCCCAGCAGCGGGTCGCACGGCGGCACGTGGCCGCGCCCGAACAGGTTGGGGATGAGCTCCGTGTCCATGTAGTCGTAGGCGTCGCCGTCCACGTGCATGTGCGCGCTAGGCTCGATGCCGAACTCCTTCAGGTCGAACTCGCACGGCCGCGAGTCGAACGCGTCGTGCCGGGACTCCTCGTTATGGAACGACGGCAACGACAGATCGTCCATGTACTCGAAGCCAGTGCGCGTGTGATCCAATATGTCCCCGTTGGTTAGTGGCGTCATACTCATTCTTTCCGGAACGTCCTCACCGATATCCATCGCCTGTGATTTATCTTCTAATCTGTCTCCGCCGTCACCTGATAGAAGACTGCCGAAGAAATCATCGTTGTCTACAGAATTGGGATCAGAACCAAAGTCAGTGTGAAATTCCCCATTAGACAACAAATCGACGGTAATATCCGTGTCTATGTCCGTAGTAGAGTGATCGACTTGGCATCGGTTGCTAGCATTCACGGCTTGCAAATCTGCATGACTCATGATTTCGTTTTGAATATCGTCAAGTTCCCTTTGCAGCTCATCTGCGGCGAGCGAATCTCGAACGTGATTGTCGTTGAGCACGTCATCTGTCAGGACGTCCGTCGGCGCGTAAGTCGGCGTGCCATTCGAAACGTAGCTCGTGTCCAACGACGGAGCGGCTGTCGCTTCGCCGACGGCCGAGGGAGGCAACTCACCATTCTCGACGAGGATCTCGAGGACGTCATCCATTATTTGACTATTCTCAGCATCGTGGACGTCCGGCGCAAGCGACAGCTGCGGCATGGGGGGCGGCGGCGGCGGCGGAGGGGGCGGGGGCGGCGGCGCGCGCTCGGGCTCGTAGTGCGCGGGGGGCAGGATGGCGATGGGCACCACCTTGACGCCGTTGAGGATGTAGGCGGGGTTGGCGGCCTTCTGCGGCGCGGCGTCGCCCTCGGGCGCGGGCGGCGACACGGCGAACAGGCGCACCAGCCGCTCGGGCGCCGCGTCGTGCGCCGCCAGCACCAGGCGCGGCGGCGCGGCCGGCGCCTGCGTCAGCGCGTCCAGCTGCGCGCGCAGCTGCGACACGCACAGGTGCGCCTGCAGCAGGCGCCGGCTCTGGTCGCTGGCGGCGGCGCCCGCGGCCTCACGCCGCACGGCCTCCAGCTGCGCGCGCGACGCCTCCAGCTTGCGCTCCAGCTCCGAGATCTGTCTCCGCTGCGACTGCACGATGTCCTCGGGGGGCTCGGGCTCCAGCTTCACTTCCGGAGACGCGATAGATACGAACGATGCCACGGACGCTACCGACGCGGGAGATTTGGGCGGTTCCTCCTGTTTCTCCAACAGAAAAGGCCGCAGTCGGTCGATCAGTTGCGGCTTGGGTCCGGAGACCCGCAGGTTGCGGCGCTTGCACTCGGCGCGCAGGTCGGACACCTTCATGTCCTCGAAGCGCGCCGGCGGCGCGAGCGTCAGGCCGGGCGGTGCGGGCGCGTCCGAGCAGTCGGAGGCGGCGGGTGACGGCGCGGGCGATGCGGGCAGCATGAGCTGTAGGAGCAGCTGCTGCTGCTGTAGGAGCAGCTCGTATGGCGTCTCCACGGAGCCCGGCGGAGACGACGCCTTCGCTGCGTTCGGGGGACCTTTGTACTCGTGGAATTTAAACCGCGCCTTTGGTTGTTGTTTTTGTTTGTTTTTGATCTTCCTATTCTTGTCCTTGCCGGGCGCCGGATGTTGCGGCGGCGAGGCGACGCTGACGGGCGAGAGGGTGGAGGGCGGCGAGGGGGACGGGGACACTTCCTCGGGAGGTCCGCAGTACGAAGACGGGTGCTGCGGCCGCCCCGACGCGCCCTCGCTGGTCGCCTTGAACGCGAGTGTCCCACTCTTGACAGCAGTTTCTATTGTCTCCTCTGTGTGTAGTATATTCTTTTTTATTAGCTCGAGCGGTCCGGGACGATGCGACAATTGGTCGTTGAGCTGATCCGCCAAACGTGCCTTCTTCAGCATGCGCTGTTTCTCAGCTAGGCTGGGATCTACATGACTTTCCTGAAAGGATAAAAAGTATTTTTAAGTGAAATATTATTGGCAGACCAACAACTTAAGAGAATTAGGTAGGAAAAGTGACATTACACCTACTTGTTCCAATATGTGTCTTCGCTCGAGTTCCTGTCGGTCCGGACGCCGCTGAATTTTTGCTTTCAGTAAATCTCCTGTCTTGGCCCTCTCAAGCTGCTTGCATTGCTCGAAATAGGCTGGAGGCGTTTTTAAAGCTGTAAAAATATACATTACATTAGGTTTAAATTTCGCCTAAGTGTTATAATTCTTCAAGGCGAGCTATATCGATGCTAGCGTAAGAACTTATAATAAAAGAACTTTGTTAATAACTAACTAACGTTCTTTTTTTTTGGCATGACTAATCATTGCTTCTAAAGTTAACACGATGAATATTCCATTCGGTCACCAAGTAAATCTCATTAAACACATCGTTAAAATAGTAAATAAAATTGTTTCATCCCACGCACGTGAGGTCTGTGAGCGCGAGCACGAGCGGTGGGCGCTTCCCGCAACGCCACGCACGTGTCTTATACTCATTTGCTATTTCAAAGTATACGCAATTATCAAAGCATGCGAATGTTAATCGCAGTGAACGGATATAAACATAAAACATCACTTACGCGGCATGATGCCTTGAGCCACGAGCTGGTTGATCGGCCGCCTCATCATCAGCTTCACCTTTAAAGCTGCAAAACAAAAATCTGGATTAGACGTTGTATAATAGTCAACTACTAATAATGTTATGATTCGAGTTACCTAAACCAATTTTCCTTATAATTTTTCCTTTGGATCGCCAACAATTCCAACAAAATCAGACCATGACAGAGTATACAATTTGATGGGGACATAATGCGACTGAATGCCGATGTTTGCCAGTTACCTTTTGCATACAACAATGGGCACTGATTGAATAGATGGCATTTCGTCGTGAAGAATACAGTGTTATGACGCCAGGTGACGAACTTTGACGTAGCATGTCGCGTGTGAAGCCGACGTGATCGATACGTCGATCGATACACCAAGATTATATCGATAAAATTCGCAGTAGAGCGTAGGAGTGGAGCTATATTCTTGTTTGCGTGTAGACAAGCGGCGAGCAGCGAACGATGGGCGGACAACGCTGGCGCGACGCCAATATAAATAAACACTGCACAAGGAAACTAGTGTTATGCCGCGACCGTATTACAGACGAAACATTCACTACCACTGGGCCGAACATTGTGGGTTACTGGGCGTCTTTACCGCCATACCCACTCAATTTAGCTTTGCTCATACTTGCAATTATAGAATTATATTTGTCTGCATTATTTTATTTTCAAACCAATAAATTAATTTTTCAGTTTTGGTGTAAAATATTACAGTTCTCTAAAGTGAATAAAGCCAAGAATTTTTTTCAGGCAAGAGGTGCATAACATAAATTATTCTTAAATAATTTAACTGTGAAGGCACTTAGATTTTACCAGCTATATTTATTTTTGTGAAATCTTTTGAAAAAAAAGGGTTGACAAATTGTTTACGCGGGATACGCGCAGGCGCAGACTGGCACTATGCAAACATGGCCGGAAGTACCGACAGCATGGGCATACTAATGCAAACAACAGACGATCTGCGAGACGGGGCCAGTGCCCCTCGGATTTTACAGACCTCATCATAAAATAATCGCACTTGAAACATATAGCGTGAATAAGTTAAGAAATGAATTTGTGTGAAAAAATATTTAATGTCAGTAAAACGATATAAATCTGGAATGACCCCCGTTGGAACTTATACCACAGATATAAAAAAATAAAAGAGATAGCTATTCAGTGGTTTAGCTTCCGCGTCGTAATGAATGTGCCCCCATTCACACGGGATGATCACTACTTGAAATTAATTAATTACTTTCTCTGTTACAGATTCCATGACTGGTAAAACTTATGATTTCTTTTATAATTTCTGCTAGACATATTTGTTATGCATATGTCATATATGTTATTCTATGCTGTATCAAAAGTGCTATGAAAGGCACATGAGATTGAGACACGTCCCGGGATGACCACGCAGTCACCTGGTGACAAGTGATAATGCGGTCGACGACAGTGCTCGCTTTTAGAAGTAGCCTACACCACTCGACACAAGAATCAGTTTCAGACTGCGGCAGAAAATTAGATGATGAATAATAAATAAAGGTAAAATGACTTACATTCTTTATGTTTCCCCATGGCTGGTTGCAGCGGGCTATCGTCGACGACCACCTTGGGAGGCGAGACGCGCGGCGAGCTGGGCGGCTCGCTAGCGCCGCTGCTGCCCGCCTGCCGGCCGGCCATCTCCTCCGCACCGGAACTACTGACAAAATTAGTTCAGGATTAATATACAGCACATAATTATCCTTCCTTATGAATTCGTTGGCTTTAAATATAGAATATTTTAACCGATAAACGTTGCTTTAAAATCATTTGTCATTTGTCAACCCTACGGTTGAGCTCTATCCTAATCATTAGCAGGGCAGGTCATGGTGACAATAAAACTAACAACTGGGTGTACACCGGCAATATGGTACAAAATCGCATGGCTGGCACTGCAATTTACGTCTAATTTTTTCGGGCTGTACCTTTTAGTATTTGCTCAGGGGTCAGAATACTTTGTAAAGGTCCTTGCGATGCCTACGCTACCGTGCGAAACGAGCAGTATATCCTCATTAGGAGAACCTAATATCCAGGAGTTAGTGGCCTGCTGCTGAAGCAATAATGATGTCAAGAAAATATCTTTTCAATTTAGGTTTCCTTACCTAAAGGTGTCGTCAGAAGGCGGCGTGGCGGGAGTGCGCGGCGGGGAAGCGGGTGAGACCGGAGAGGCCGCGCGGCTGCGCTCCCGCCGGTGCTGCGGCTTGAACCACTCGGGGTAGATAGCGCTCAACGTCTCCACCAGGTCGTGGTCCAGCGTGACGCGCCAAGACGCACGCCCCTCCGAACCCTCCGAGTCGCCGCCTCCGCCACACGATGAACGACTCTCTGTTTATCCAAACATCTAATGTTAAAAGTTTCCAAAGGATGTCACTCAAGCCGGCGCAGCGCGGCAGTCGGTACACATAAACAGAGCAGGAAGTGTGTGTGCTCTCAGCACGTAGGTCGTTGGGTGAGGTGAATTGGGCGAGGCGAACCAATGGAGCGCGCTGTGATCACGGTGCCCTCATTATTTCGGGTCCTTGAACGAGTTTATGCGCGTGAAGGTGCGTTACTTTACTGCATTACTGCTGGGGAACGTTATGCCGTTTCAGTTTTATGATTACGTGAATAGGGTGAGAACAACATCGCTTTACTGCATTTGTTGTGTTTAGAAATTTTGTTTGGCATGTTGAATATTTGTGTTTTACTAGTAGTTTAAATAACTGGAAACCATAACAACTTAGAAAAAATATAAATTATGTATAGTAACGTTACATAAACATAACAAAAAGTTTATGTTCAATATGTTTAAATAATGGGACTTCTACAACTTAACTTTCAGTTTCAATCAAATAAACTGCCTGTAAGACGCATTAACAAAACTATAAAATAGGCCTTAAAATCAAGAAACCGCTATCTATCTGTATTATGCGTTTAGAGAACGTTTTAACTGTTACCATAGGCGAGGAAAGATGGATGTATTATGTAATGTTTAAAACTCTCATAAAGCTGGATATACGAGGGAAAGAAAATACGAGCTGAAAATAAAACATCTGTCTGTGAGTCACGCACAATATAAAACTAAAAGTAAGGTAAACAAATGCAGTCTTCAAAAAAACGTAAAATCAGTAATCAATTTTGTAATAAATGCAACAAACTCGAGATTATGACTTCATCCATGCAATAAGGAGAATCACTGAAAATTATTAAGTTCATAATCATTTACATTTTAGCCAAAGGTAACGAAACGCAAGCCAAGAAATAATTTACTATCTCAGCATGTTAATACTAACAGATAAAGAGTGTAATAAATGTTATCATTTCGATAGCTAAACAACAGTAAATTAATAAGAGTGTAAATGCCTGTTACGCATTTTACGTCGGTGTTACAAAACACAATTTTGTAAACAATCTGGCGCACGTGCGCACTGATGATTCATTACGGTTTTGGTGGAATCTATGAGGGCAGATGTACATAAGGCCATTGCCAATCGCAAATGGATAACCATACAATGGAGAGGAAAAAGCTCCCAAGCTCCTACCTAGATTTTTGACAATATTTGGAGTGCTATGCTTAATCTGTTTAAAACTCCACATCCTGCCAAACTATAACACAATGGGTAATTTATTAAATATTACACTAGACATTTACTGGGACAAAATGGATGTTCAACACCGCGTACGTGGTAAGTATCAACAAGACAATGACAAATAGTCATGGCATTCTCTGCACTCCCACATTCCAGCGAGTGTTCACGACTACCTACGTGGTTCTAGTACTTTCTGGCTGTTGTTATTCTGTGATGGTAAAAACGAATTATGCACATATTTCTCTCAATGTACGAAGCGGCGACGTGGTAGTCATCGCAGCTGATTTGTCTCGTGTCGACGCTTCCCACGCGACGTTGTATCATAATTTGGTATCACACGACACTACTTGGTTACTTAGTAAATCGGTCATTGGGTGTAGTCATCCTGTTTCTAGAAAATTTTTATTTGGTACTTTTTATATCCGTATATTGACGTCTTTACTTCATTCTAAAAATGTCTGATTAGTCTAACATCATACATCATTTTTAATTACAAGGGCTCGAGTTAAGAGAGATCTTTTTTAATGTCCTGCTATAAAACGAGCAGAAAAATAATAAAAAAAATACACTGCCAGTTTCAGTAGACTAGATCATGGATTTATTTACGTGGCAAGATTTTTGTTTTTGATATAGGTCAAGGCTTGCTCCTTTGATGTGAGTGCGAGTTTTAAGTGGCTGAAAATTACGATGAAATAAAATGACCTAGTAGGCTGGCTGGTCGCATGCGTGATGCGCGTAGCGTAACGTAACACGTCAATCAAAATGTCAGCGTGGATGCGCAGTCGCCGCAGACGTCCGCACGTCCGCTAGCGCATGCTCACGTACTCGGCGCAGCGAGTCTCAATTTTGTTTGTAACTGATTTATTGCCCTGTTCCGCGCATAATCCAAGCGTTAACAGTATTTTATTTTGTCACAAATGAACCGGCTTAACATTTATCTACAACTCATTCGCACCCTTGTAGTGCAATTTGTATGTGTATCAGACTGTTATCAAAGCTATCAGTTGTAATGAACGTCGAGTACGTTTGTTAAAATTATAGCTATCAAGATAAATGAAGATAAGCTAGAAGTGCTAAAGGCCGGAACATGGTGATAATTCGATTACAGAAGAATGAATCACTTGTGTCTTAAAGACTAATTTATCAAAGAATAAGTTACACACGGCTTAATTCGATATTCAATGAAATAACAATTTCGTATATGCAGAATATAGATTGGGGTACCCGTTTGAAACCCACACAGATCTAGTAAAATTGAAAGTAATGTTTATGTAAATGAAGGTAGGTTCCGTATGGTACGTCATCGGAAGGTTGTCGGGGTGACGTCAGATTGCACACGGCCCTGGGCCGGCGTGGGCGCAAGCACCTGCCTCCACCCACAACACACGAACAACAACATGAATGACTACCATCGTCATTTCAAATTCACATTTCGTTCGACCAGCTAATAAGACTTAAAGCGCTACCTGTCTACTTATCTTGTAGTCCTTGTTACTCACCGCAGAACATAATCCTAGATCTGGACTTGGTACTCAATAATGTCGCAATATTATGTAAGAACAGAGTATGGCATGGTTAGATTTATCTCTTTGCTTCGACTAAAACAATGTGGACAAAACAAACATTGTCATTTTTGTGAAAACATTACCTGTATTCCGTGTGTTCATATTTTTGTCTCAGAAGTTCTAATATGTAGTTGTCATGTGTTTGTAGATTCCACTTGAGACTAGAGATTACATTCAAAAGTAGTTTGTAGCTTAGGTAGGTACAAAACAAAGAGATCTTAATATTGTGGAACTCCGGAGATTATTTCAGCTTAGAAGTCTGATTCAAAAATCTAAATTACAATTAATGAATAGTGTTTACAAGGCAAGGGTTAGACTTACAGACATAATTCATTTGTAAAGTAAGTCCAGTTTTATAATTAAGTATCGAAAGCCTTTTCAGTGTCTAATAGCTTCATGCTTGTACCTTTGTTTTGGGGAGTTTCATGCCGTTTAATAAATTGGTAGTTGCCGTCAGTCTACGTGAAGCTTGCGTATTGAATAGTACGAGGGAGAATCAAAAAGTTCTTGGGATCAATATAAAAAATGCAAAAAACTACATTATCTCCTTCTAATACATTTAGAATAACAAGTCTCTTACTTTCTTATTCCTTGCGAAAATAAATCTTTTTCTTGACTCTCGAAAAACTCCTCTACGGCACGGCAGCCATAACCGCGTCATCGCCGTGAAATTTAGTTAGTGCCTCGAATATGCTCTTTTAATTTTGGAAATAAGTGAAAATCACTAGGGGCTAAGTTCGGAGAACATGGTGGGTGGTCATGGACATTGAAGCCAGCACAGCGGATTGCGTTGACCGCAACTTCCGATCGATGATCAGGAGCGTTATCTTGAAGAAACAACACGCCTAACGATAGGTTTCGACGACTTTTAATTTTGCTTCACGCACTTTCGGAATTAAATTTGCATAATAGGTTCCAGTAATCGCCTGACCTTTTGGCATGTAATCAATAAACAATAAAATCAATCAATAAAAAGGATTTCAATTCACTATCCCAGAATACTGAGGCCATGACTTTTACCAGCAGTAGGAGCAACCCGAATTTCTTTATGGATGGTGGGCTCACGTTTCATCGATGGTGACAAGACGATGGCAGATTTGATGGATCACGCTCAACATTACGCACATCGACAATACGCTTAGAAAGTTTCAAATGCCGCTTTTTGTTTTCGTAGGTTAACATTCGTGGCACCCATCTGGCCGATTTTTTTTTAAACCCCAATGAATCAATTTAAATGGATTGAATGCTACCAAATGATATCTTCATGATTTCAGCTAAATGTTTTATGGTTATTCTTCTGTCTTCCAAATCCAGATTCTCAACCTTTTTGATATTTTCTTCCGTAACGGAGGTTGAAGGGCGGCCAGAACGCGGGTCATCTTTACAGCTTAATCTACCTCTTTTAAATTCAGCTACCTAGTACGCAATCGTAGAATAGGGTATAGCATCATCCCCTACTGTCTTCTAAATGTCCAAAAAAATTTCCATCGTGGACATTTTTTTCAGACATAGATACTTTATCACCGTACGTAACTCACTCTTCTCCATAATTTCGTGTTTTTAAAAACTCGTAGTACAAAACAATTTATTGCGTGCGAACGAACTGATGAAATGAAGTGACACTTCGATAAATATTGTGTGATTGACACTCTTTCAAAGGAATATCGAACTATCCATTTTTTTTTTTATAAATATGCGCTTCTAAGAACTTTTTGATTCACTCTCGAACAAAACATATGTATAGTCATAAATTAATCAGCTGTCACGTTCAACTTTCAACAAAGACAATTCTTGTAATTTATCTACAGTGTTTTTAATTTACGAAACTTTATTATTTCACTGTGATATTTAGCATCCATAAGGCTAATTAACAGTAATGCGTATGTATATTGTGGACCAATCATCACTTGTATATTCATGTACATAGAATGTTGGCTCATAGTGAGTGAACACGAATCATCGAGTTGCCCCAATGTCAGTCAACGACTCGCGAAGGGAATGTATTCATCGATTTAGGGAAGTCAATTGAAAAGGAATTTAGTTGTCTCATTTTATTTTGTCACGTTGTAAGTAATCACTATCAGTGCTGCTTTTTGCAGTGGACGAA
This sequence comes from Noctua comes, assembly GCA_963082995.1. Lineage (NCBI taxonomy): Eukaryota > Metazoa > Arthropoda > Insecta > Lepidoptera > Noctuidae > Noctua > Noctua comes. The sequence continues at coordinate 10,768,645 of OY720281.1, read as the reverse complement.
TACTACAGGTCGGTTCCCGTTACAGAAAGTCGAAAAGTACGTAACATCAGACTGCTTAATGTGTTTCAGCTAGATTTGATAATAACAACATTAAAGTTATTTTAATCACGCAAGTGTAGGGCAATTAAATCGAAAATAAACAAGAAACGAAAAGTAATAAAGATCACACACAGTAGAGTATCCATCACCTTGGTGGCAAACCCACAGACACCGAGGAATACAGAGTAACCCATTGTTTTACACATCGCATAAACATTCACGGTTAGTTGTTGACTTTTGTTGAAATGTATTACATCGCCTATCCATCCAAACAATGAATCACCGTCGCCGTACGCGTCGAGGTAAAAATATCATTCAGTTTAATTGAGGTCCTAAACACCACAAACCTTGATGTATGTGTATCAATAGACATGATATAGTTTTTAATTTGATTTGAAATGGACCACACCATTGTTTTTTGCTGTTACAACAAGTAGTTTCACGCATACAAGCTTTCTTGTATTCAAACCGGTCTCAGTAGTTTCTTCTACGTTTTAACGCTGAAAATGTTTGCTATATGAGAATGGACACATAAAACGGATATTTTCGAAACATCGGCATCGTTAAGATGTTTGTAACATATTATTTTCACATTATATTTTAGTGAAAATCGTAGAAAAATAGAAAAACATAACAATCTTGTGGCATGGCGGACGACGGAACGGGGTCAGTCGCCACACTTCTCTGTCGCCGTCCGTTCGAGATGCGTCCGCGCGTCCCACAAATCATATTTAGCCTAGCACTATGGAGAATTGTGACTATTGCTGTTTGTCTTGGAATGGACGCGTTAATGAAAGCGGCCATCTGATACATGAACTGAGAGCGACCTACATTTTATCCCCGAAAAGAGTTTCCATTCAATTAGGAACTCAGTCAAATTTGAACAAAAACATCAAATTCTATGAATTGATCTAAGAATGCGTCATGCTCACATTAGTCTCTCTGTATTCTGTTTGTAAAAATTAAAATTAAAAACTGAAAATCTTCAACGGAAAATACGACGAAGGATCGCTAGAAGAAAATAGCTCACTATTGATAACTATGACGCCAGAACGAATTCCAGAATGTAAATTCTTTTTCCAAACATAGACACATAGTATAAGAACTTATAGCTCCGCTGAAGGCAGAAACCATAGCGTGGCGATGACGTAAAAGGATGTTTTCAGCGAGTCGGCAACAGCGGCCGTCTGTTTATCGTCGGAGCACAGTTAGAGCTACACCCAGTCTGGGCCTATGCCGAACTGCAGCTGTAAAAACACACGAATTACACCACTTCTGCCGATCGCAATAAATGTACATCGAATGCCTGCTACGCAACTCACGGCGCCCAAAGATATTATATGGCTGACCAACAATGTATGCTTAATGAGATATGAGCGTATAGGTAACACAATATATCATTTATGATATAGCAATACCGTGGGGCTGTTTATACTCATAGGAGTGTGAATTATCTTGTGCTCATCATGTGCATTTAAAGTAAAAACCTCAAAAAGTATAAATCAGACAAGTTGAAAGCTTCGGAGAAAATCTAAAACTAGAAAAAGATCCCTCGAGGGCCCATGCTGATATAGAGAAGCACTATTCTCCATTTGAGGTATAATGACGTTAAGAGGGCCCTTCCCGGTCCGTCTATCGTCATCGCGAGCATGGTCGAAAAAGCTTGTTGTTTCATCCAGAGCCACAGCGGCGATGTTTTTTCAACTCGCCCGTCTCAGAGGGCCCCGACCCCGCACGAATCGTCCCTCGCGCACCTCATACCGCCTAATGCGACAACATTGAACGAAAAATAGTGTTCGAAAATTTAATAAACTTGCTCCAGGAGATACGTGTTTTTGAATAAGGCTTACAAGTTTGTGAAATTAATATTTGTCATTTAGAATCTCCATTACATTTGCAAGGTTTCTATCACAATGTTTTCTTTACTTTTACAATTTATGAGTACAATATGAACGGCCAAAGTTTAGGTAAATATGTGCAAAATAGCAGATTTTTAGATGCTTATACTGAATTTGTTTCTCCAAATTTTTACTTTTTGCTTTGATAGAAACCTAGATATAGTGCACAAAATACCTATTAGTAAATAAAAATCAAAGATAGATGTGTTACCACGGCATAATCACGTAAGAGCGTTTGTATGAAAAGTATGACGGGTTCGCCGCTCTTAAGGTCAATCAGCCCCCGTAGCATGACCACCGTAGACAAGGATTTCTTTTGACGGAAGAATCGACAAAATGACAGATAGTGCAAAGAAATCTGTCATTGTGTCGACATAATCTGTCATTTTGTCGATTCTTCCGTCAAAGAAATCCTTGTCTATCTACGTGGTCATGCTACCGGGGCTGGTGTTACTAGAAAATTTTATAAATTATTTGTATGTCACCAGTCTATTATTTTCTCAAGACAGACAAATTGGAAAACAAAATATGCCATTCAACAAATTGTTGATCAAGTTAATGTAAAATAGTATGTGTAATTTAGGCACCATCGGAAAGAGCCGGCCTAAAACCGCACCTGTAACTATTAAACTAACAAGCTCTAATCTGTCAAGATATATTTTATTTTATAGGAAAATAGCAATAAAACCCTAGTTCTAGTAGTCTGAACATAATGCCAAATTGCCAACTATGCGCCATTTCGCATGTAAATTAATCTAAATAAAAGTCAAGCTATATTAAAAAATAAATAGCTCTTACGCAATATGCATGATTGGAGACTTTTTAGTTTTTCGGGCAATATAAACATTTCCACACATACAATTAAAATTTTCGCCAATATTTATTATTATACACATATTAATATATCACGTTATTATCGTGCGTCTGCGAAGTTTTTTTACTCATCCTAGTAAATCATAATTTAAGACATACGGAGACACTACAGCTTGCTTTATGCGCTGGGCCATATTAAAAATACTTTTTTTGTTTCCTGGTTTAATGATAATATTTTGGATTTGAATACTTCCTGTATTCAAATCATAATCAAACCGAAAAATTATATTTAAATCCTGGTATAATTCAGTATTTTTCCTTGATCCGCACAATTTACATAAAAATCAATAGGAAAACGACTTTCCACAATTTATTTCAAATTATTATTATTTCCACGATAATTAAATGCAATAAGTTCTTTCTAGTACTTTGTTAAAAATAATAAAGTTACGTAGTCTATTAAAATTACTTTCGCCAGTAGGTAAGCAAGATGACCACCAAGCTATGCAAAACCAGTATAAGCGGATCACTCATTGTACCGGTAATCTATACGAAGCGAGACCATGCTATAATGGAAATGTATAGCTTGATATTTCGCCGTGTGTACAAGACTTATACTTCAGATTTATATGACAATTCTTTTTGTTGGCACTTGGAACTTTCTCCTTCAATTAAATTGTCTCTTTTCTTGTATTATTATCATGAGTTTCCTGCACGTGTTTGCAACAGTTCAAAATTATTTTTATCAGTCGCCTGCCTCTGAGATATAAACATTATTTTTCCCGGACATCAGTAAGGTTCATTTTAGCTTGTTTAGAATATTGAAGCAGATAAAATATAGAAGCAAAACGTGAATAGGTATTTTCTAAAAATGTTAAGAGTCACTGACGCAAATCTCTACACATAAATTATGTGAAAATATTTTGGTTCGTTCACAAGTGGCTCTACATTCTTTTTATTTATAAATACCTAAGAAGCGAATAAGCGGTAAGCGGTATAAACTTCTGCGATCGCATACTTTTACTCTCGCGATAAATACGTGAATGAACTATTACAAAGGGCGATAAAAGTTGTCGAGTCCCAGTAAACAGAAGCTTTTACGAATGGTATTTACAATAGTGACTTATTTACGTTTATATTGAAAGGGCATAAATCTACAAACTTTACGATTTAGAACCGTATAATAAGAATCTCTAAATTCAGAGAACCCGCAACAACTACGTAAAGATGTTAACAATTTTATTTGTAACTGAAACATAACAGCTGTTTATGTTTAGTATCAGGGTTGCCACCTCAACATTACGTACGAACATTATTTTTTTTATGTTCAAAGTAATCATTAATTTTCTTGCACGATATTCAAAAACAAATCCCAATAAAATATTATTTAACAAGCTCACGGGCACGGCAAAGCAAAGATAAAATCATAATAACAGAGCTTTTAAGCCAGCATCGTTAATCGCAACCTTGGCGACGCGCGGCCCTGGTATAATACAACGACACTATCACGTCTGCTGATTAATCAGAATTTATAGATATTGGCAAGTGAGCGGAACTCACGAGACAATTAACTGTAACACTTGTTAAATTGTCTCACAGAGACAGTAGGAAATAACTTTCGTTGGCAACGTTGTATCTTCAGCCACAATATGGCTGCTGCTGCTGTGGAATAAAGTGCCAAATAAAACACGTTTAACAACATGCATAATATTTAAGTAAATTGTTTGTCTCAAATACTCACGTACGCCTGCTGGCTGTTACATAACATCAGATAAATAAATATTAATCCAGATGGAGGAAAATAATTAAAACGGGTTTTTTTATGACCCAGTAACAAAAGTGAACTAAATGTTCGAAGCCCAAAAGTACTGTTTTGTGTTGCACATAAACAAAATCCTTTTGCCAAACAATCCGTTCAGCATTCACAGTATTTAACAACCCAAAGCATGGCGAAGTTCATAATTTATGATCGCTCCACCAATCTCGCAGAAGAATTTAAAACTGTTCTGGCGGAGATATTTGTTGCTAGAAGCTTTACTAATATGCATACTTGACACTTATGGTGAAGGTTTTTCAACTCCGCAATTAGGTTTTTTGAACTACGGAGTTAACTATTATTTGATGATCAAATCTTAACAGTTCTTTTAACACGTTAACGGTACATCAGACACTGATAAACAGCTAATAAATTCCAACAAATCGTTCAGGTGGCGTTTGTGGCGCGGTGTGTGGTTCGAACTCGCACGTGACGACTCTGACGACCCCCATTCATCCGTCATGTTCCACGTGTGATACGACTCTACCCGCTCTGGCACTGTGCCGCGTGACGAGATCACATCACAATTGTTGGAAATCGTGCTATTCCTACAAAAATTCCACATGTTTACTCCATCTAACATGCCGATCGACAATTATTTCTTATGGCCACGCCGTCGCCAGAGTCAACACCGTGTATCGATCATATGCCGTGACAAATGTCTATTGGGAACACACAACATTTCGTTTGATTGTAAGATATTAGCCAAAATATGTGTGAGCGCAGTAGGCGGATGTTAATACACACAGTTCTGACAATATTCACGACGGGCTAGTCGGCCACGCGAATAACAAACGAGCAAAGCGAGTACTGTTTTAGGTCAACGTTGAACAAATACCAAACGGGTCGGTCGGACGCTTCCGTGGTCTATTTCTGAACTGCATCTAAACGATGAGGACTGTGGTGGCGTTTCTGTCGCGACTTTCGCGACCTATGCAGTCACACTCACTCTCCAACCATGAGCAGCGTTTATTGTACAGTCCCAATTTATAGACGTACATGTACACGTTTAATAGTTTTATTGATTTATGATCAATAATTATATTTTAAAGGTGTTCCGACTCGAGAATAAGTAGGCTACTCAAATTATATTATCTTTGTTTTACTGGATACAATCAATATCAAAATCCATCGATAGGTAGCATAACCGCCAAGTTAGCTTTAGTTGATTTCCATTAATATAACCCGAGTCATTATTATACTATGTCATGTATGGATCGGACATGAAGGGTTGGATTCAGTACAGATTGCGGAAGTGATCATTCGTATCTATTTCGCGGAGCGGGCCAGGCGGCCCGATTGCGTGGTCGTCGTCTCCACTTCTATAATCTAAATAAGGAGCAAAAGTTCAACGGCCCGTCTCGGCAGTCTAGGAAGAAACCGACAAAAGTCACCATGCTATTATACATCATAATTTTGTCCACTTTTTATGGACGATCCATGTTCCAGAAAAAATTGCACCAATAAGCAGAAAATACAAATTCATCGGCAAGAATGAATCACTCTTGATCAATTGCCATTATGTGGACAAGCTCTTTTACAAGTTTAATGAATTGAGATAAAATCCTAAGAGGTTTAATTAATTTGTTATAGTTCTATCTAATCAGCTCAACTTCATCAACATAATCTTGATGAACTGAAATTGATTCTTATGCACTACTAGGGGCTTAATAAACTTTTACATTTTTAATGACATTGCTAATAGGTATATCGTCGTCCTCTTTGAAGACAGATTAAGGCTTTTAATATTATCGTAAGCATAGGCAATGCATGTTTAAATCCATCATGACTTACGGGAATTTACGAATTACCGTTCATAACCATAAATAAATGTGAAGTCAATAAATTAAAAACATTCAAAATAACCAGTTTGTCATGGATTGTAAAGAAAAAACTAGGTCATTATACCTGAACTGAAGTCACCTGTGCCGTTTACAAGTGCTAGTTACTTCATAAGAAAATAGACTCAAAAGTCAAATGTCTCCAAGCTCCACTTTCCTCTGCGTGTGAAAATGGCGACGCTTATGACGTCGCGCCTTGGCAAGCGCTAAAGCGTGAGACAGGAATTGCGTAAAGGTGTCGTGAACACTTCATTCGAACTGTCTCTGCGAACTTTTCGACAACGAAAGTACAGAAATACCATTAGCGTCCGTCAACAACAACCAAAATAGTTTGGTATGTTCAAAATACTCTGCTAATGCTTGATTGCTAATTACTTCAGAACAAAATCAAAAATTCCCTCAAAACTCAATCCTCTTCTAATTACCTCGATGAATGACTGAAGCGCACTTCAGCCATTAATGAACAATCTCACTAACAAAATAACCTAAAATTAATTATCATCACTTCCTCTGCAAACGTCAGTAAACATTTTGAACTTTAATATGTTAGGTACAGTTAACTATGTTAAACCGCGATGACGCAGTGAACCAACATACGTTTATTTAAAGTTATAAAAAGATAGAGGATTTGTGTTTTCCTATTAAAATAATTGCTTTGTCTAGATCAATAGAAAAAGTTTAAAGATTTAAAACAATAAAGAGATTTGTGTTATGTTGCACAGTAGCGAGGGAAGGCGACAAGGAGTACGACAGAATTATCGAACTAATCTACGAAACCTAAACGTGGAAAAAATCTTGGACTCACTCCAAGCAGCTGATTGATGAGGATGGTCATTTCGTACACGGCCAATCCCGAGATTTTTCTTATTATTTAGCAAAGTAGTGGACTAGTCTATTTCTGTGAGCGAAAAACAAGCCGCCCGCAAAATATGCCGTCGATTTAAAAAAAAAAAACTAACTATTGAATTTGTTTTAGTAATATGCATGTATTTGTCGTGGTATTTTCTTCTTTATGACATACTAGACATAAACAAATACCTTTTATTGACGGTCATTACTTTGTTTTGATTTCCTCAAGGGACTAGTAGTGCTCCAGAACTACTGAAAAAAATGCAGAATTGTTTTCTCACGATAGTTAATTCGACTTTATTTTGTTTACGAGCGTTTACATGTCGATAAAACATGAATTATCAAGTAATTTCCAGCCATTCGTTACTAATAAATCAGACATTTGTTCTGACTGCGGTTCACTAGTTAATTAGACAATTATGTGCAGATTTACGTTCCTGTTGCCGTGGACCACCGTGATATAAGAGAAAACTGAAATATTCTTAACTACGCACAACACAAATTATCGTTTTCATTTTAAATGTGCAAATGGGTTCGAGTTGTAAACATTGTTGCTCAATGCCGAAAGTCCCGCGGGCAAAACCGTAGGTAAAAGTTAGTAATAATAAAACGAAACCAGCACGCGAAGCGGAGCAACAGCCTCAGCACAAGGTGGCTAACGGAACCGCAGCTACATGCAACACTGCTTTTGATGCAGACTCATGAAGAATTATGCTAATTGATTAAATAATTTCATATTTAATTAAAACAAGATTAACAAAACAGAGCATGCATCTAGCATGGGTGACAACTGGGCACGACCCGATTATAACGAGCATACATTTATGAACAGCACCAAGTCATCGCACTGGAAGACCGTGGCCTACTAACATCATATTATGTGTTAGTAATTTCCATTAATTTTAAGGAAAATACTTAGCGGAGACGTCAAGGAAGTCAATAAAACTGTACTACAAGATAATGATTACTGAAGTAAAAATGCTGGTTTTGGCCGATGTGCAAGCGTGGGTGAGCCGAATGCGCTTAGCGACCAGATAAATAAAACGCTCTACATTTTACCCAGCTCGGTGGATATAATTCGATTCACGATAATAGAATTAATAACAGCTGTTTTCTTAAGACATAGCGGAGGCATCTATTGAAGTACAATGGATTTTATGTACTAGGCAAATACCTATACCATTTTCTACTAGAGACACACTGTTTTTATTCTGCTCTAAACCAGCTGTGCCCTACGCTATATGGAATGGATAATAATTATACAAGGTGTAAACAGAACCTTCACGAAGTCGTAAACCAAGCATTTTGTACATAAAACTAAGTAATTTACGCAAAAATTATGGCTGGGAAACGATTTTTTTTTTGGGTTGAAAAGTCAGTTTACGCTAGGAATAAATGTAACGCACTCAAAACATGGTGCTGATTGATGCATTTAACATGGGGGCCATGAAGGTATTTAAAGTAAACATTAAAAACTTGTATTTATACAAAAAAACTTGGGAAATTTTGAACTTCAATATCTTCGTAACTAGGTTTCCAGTTACGGTGCAAAACAAAAAAAAATGTCGCAATAACGGGGAGAACAGTGCCTTTCGGCTTCGTTCAGGTTCTTTTTACACCCATTATGAAAATGTACAGGGTGTTATTTTAAACGTGGGCAATACTTTAGGGGCCTGTAGTACTCATGAAAATAAGCAACTTTTACTATGGGACCGACCATGAAATCGCGGAAAAAATGTCAGCTGCTCCACACATTATTGACCAATAACTCGAAAAAATGTAGACAACAGCAGATTTTTTAAATCATATTTCATGGTTAGCCCCATAGTAAGAGTTGCTCATATTTATGAGTACTTCACTCCCTTAAAGTATTATCCACGTTTAACCAAACACCCTGTATAAATACATACAGGACACAATAAAAGCGCAATGAGAGCAAGACATCTCCTGTGTTTCGAGAGTAGAGACTTAAAGAGATTGGACATAGATATCAAGCAGTAGGTAACAAGTTAACAACGAAATCGAGGCAAACTCAGACGAAGATTAAGAGCTTAAGATTGCTTGAAAAGATTGGGCCACAACACAACATCAAACAACCGTGACACCTTAAAAATGGCCGGCTTGAGCCAAGCAGTGGGTCAGTATGCCTGCTTATATGTATCTGCCTGTTTTTTTTTAAATAATAAGTGCCAGAAGAATGAACGTGAACTTCAGTTAATCTGATGGCGAAGATTTACCGTATAAATTAGGATAGCTGAAAGTTTACGGCAATATACGCTTGGAAGTAAAAACAAAGAAGTAGAAAGAAGCTTGGAAGTATAAAGATTGTTTAAACTTCTGAAGAAAAACCCACTAATTGTATACCAGAGTAGCATTACTTTATCAATTTCGTCAACAACATACGTGAATTAGAACGTAGAATTCGAAGAGAAGCTCCGCGCTCGGGTGAAGACTGTCATTTGTACACCTGTCACGTAAATTAGTTCCTAGCAATTTAAGGCACTAAAGAATTCTGCTTGCCTGTGTATTTATTATACAGCCGAAGATGTATTAGTTATTTAGCAAAATTGTTAAATATATTAGAAAAACTACGTTCTTTCAGTAATGGAATTTTTATTTGTCACGTTGATTTTTCCGGACGCGTCTGGTCGCGTGGCGGTTCGGAAGCTAATTTAACTGTTTGTTCAAATGTTTTAAATGCAATGCTAGACATACCCCTATCAACAATGTAGATGGCGTTTCAACGAGTGCAACTAGTCGTGTCATACTGTCCCCAGACTTACCGAAATATTGTGCCAAGCATTTAGACGTTTCAGAAAGAAGGAACGTGAAGGTTAATTACCTGAAAATATAAAATAAACAATTAGTAATTGCGTACTGCTACGGCCTAAATAATACCAACTAAAACTGCACGGAAACATAATGTAAACATTCCTTACAGCAATACGTTCAAAATTGTGAACTCGCGCAAATTGCCAATAACTACTGGAACACCTAATAGGTACCTAGATTGAAAACAAAGTAAACTGTTTTGTTCCGAGCTTTGTGCACTTAACAGATTTAGCTATAGTCAAATTGTCGAGGTACAGTATATTCTGCGGGACACGAAAAAAATAAATTTACGGAAAACGATAAATTTTAAATAGAGCATATCTCGACATTTTTTTCGATGCTTTTGGGCTGTGAATCAAAAGTAATGCCATTTCTTTTCAGGGGCTCGGTCCTAAATCCAGTTTGCTTGGTGAAGTTTATACAACCAGGAACCGCGGGCAAATCCAAGGCTACAAAAACAAATATAGCTTAACAGGAATGTTTTGGTGGAAAGATTCACAGACGGATTAGGAATGGTAATTCTAAAAATAATCATAATAATACATCACGATGCGTTGGCAAAAGTTTAAACGTTTCGCTGGCGCTTGAATACGATTGTCAGAAAGCAGTACGGTAATTGGGGAGCACGCAAATAGACAAAACTTCGTAAACAAGTTTGACAGCATCGCCTGATACGACCCACCTACGCTCCAGCCGTCTGCACGGCCGAAACCCTAAAGAAAACAATATTATGTGTCCGACCATACTACGAAATGTTGTAAAAGTTAACGGGAGAAAATGTTATGTGTTTTGATTCCAGGACTATTTGCGCGCATCATGAGCAACTATGTTACAAATAATGAAGATGTGAATTATGATGAGGCGATAAAAAATCTTTAATACATGAAATATTAGTTTTTCTAATAATTCCAATAACGAATGATTCATAAAACCATCATAACAAACTCATCAAAATTAACGGAAAATACCGCAATATATAGGTACAGTTGAGCAGATATAGTCAATGAGTTGCAGGTATGAATTTACCTGCACCGGTTTTATAGGTCAGGCGGCTGAAGTTCGTTAATCTCTGAACTGACATTATTTTAGCCGACGGCGGGCTACGAGCAGAGCGTATCGACAAGCCAAAAGGATCGGTCATTCTGGCGGTGTACCAAGGAACGCGAACACCGGTCTTACTAATGTACATTTCGAGACCCAAGTTGGCATTTTGTGCAGTAACCGACTCAATTCCGACAGTATAGTATAGCTATAGACGAAAGGTGTAGTGAACTTCCTACGTTCGTTACTCGTGTCTTGGAAAATATCACTAATATGATCAGTTTTATTTAAAGTACAATAGAACATTTCACCGACTTCAAGGATCCGAATACTTGATATTGACCATTCAAATAAATTTAACATACACGCCATTTTTGGCACTTAAAATAACTAATTAAATACCTTATTTTACAGAACAGACTATGCCAAATAACATAAAATAAAGCAACTACATAAATTGCAATGACCCTGTTAAAATTTACATATTTGAAACGAACCAGTAAATAGATTGACATTTATTCGCCATTAATCAACATCATGTCATGTTACGAAGATGAAACAGCTTTCTTATTTAGCGTCGTAATATTCAAGAAACGCACTGCCAATAATTTATCTAGAATAGTTGTTGTAATTAGGTCATATTTGGAAACTATTAGCGCAGAACCGGACGTTGTGGCACTTGAAAGAAAATTGAATCAAAAGCAGCACACTGACTTCGAATTTCAACCAAACTGTTGATTCTTGTTTTTAGCAATACAAAAACATACACGTTTTCTTGATCTATAATAATTTAACAGGGTCTCGTAGCAAAGTAAAAAAATCAAATCGAACGTATTTTTGTTAATTAATGCCAACCTCTATCCTGGCTGTTAGTCTGATATGATGATGCGGACAGCCTTCCTCGTCTTTCTCCTCCACTTCGCTCTATCTTCGACATCTGTGTTAAAAACGTGCCACATCAGCATGATTTATGTATATACACACACTACTTACATCACTTGATTTTAGGGGTTCCTTATAAAATATATAAGGACAAATTGAAGTGCTAGATTGCTAAGTAAACTTCGACTAACTACGAAATTTTCAATTCTACGAATACAGGTTAACCAAGAATATAAATGTCGACTAACTAATGACACGTAAATACATAAATAAAAAAATAATAGAAATAGATCCATACATATGCAATAAATAAAAGACTACATTGATGTCGGGGACATGGCGTGCGTGACACGTGCGAAGCGATACCTCATGTTTACTTTAAAAAATGAGCAGCTTTGATCTTCTGTCAATACATAATAGCAACTAGAGTAAGGGCAGAAGACGGTGGAAGTGACATTGGAGGTCATTTTGTAGACGTCAAAAGTTAAAGGAAAGGTGAAGCGTGATGGATGACATAATTTTAGCAGGGATGGCCAAATAATTTGACGGTAGCGGAATTCTTAAAATTAAATCTAACATGCATGCACAAAAATTTAGATATCAAGAAAAATCGAAAGAAGCTTTCTTTCATTTAAAAGGCAGGAGGTAGAGCATGCCTTTTTGTTAAGGTTCACTCATTCTTAAAAAGAGCGTTATATTTTAAGGCACATCCTTGGGATGCCCCGAAATATGGAGCATCTGAAAATCAGTATTTTCTCAATTGCTCATGTGCATTGGTTTACCATACTATTATGTAGTATTGTTATACTACAAGCCTAATGTGAAATGAGTGCCTTGTTGCTCTAGTGGTGTTCGCAAGGGTTATTGATGAGCATGAGGTCCTGAGTTCGGTTCCCAGGTGGGTTTTATTGTGCCTTTTTATTAGAAATTTGCCAGTAGCGGCCCAGAATCGGGATTTAAGCCCAGTTGCTGGCAATAAGCTCACCTATGACTTGGAACAGGCGTGATGTTTTGTTAAAAATCAAGGTCGTGGTTAGGGGATTCATTTTAATTTGTTACAATAAAAACTTGAACGAACAATTGTACCTGGCTAACAATATGGCGGAAAATATGTTTTCTCTCTTGCATTTTAATTGCTGCAGCCGATTGTCAATTGCATAGTTAATACATAATTTTAATGATCGACTATGAAGATTACCCGCCGGAAACTCCGCCTTTCGTAGAGGCCTTCCGTCAGAAATTATCACTTTTGGTTGCCATGGAACCTGAGTCTCTTAATACACTGAACGGTCTCCTAACATAAATTCTAAACTAACTCAATCATGATAATTATCAAATGTATTTATTGGTCATTGACGGTACATATTAATCGTCGCGCTTAATGGGACATGGCAAAAACCATTCCAATTAAATTATTATTTCGCCAAGCGTATGGCTGTATTTCCATCGACGGGAGCGCATCGAAAGAGACGTTGCGAAATTCTCGTCAGCAAGCGCCAAGCGCACCCAGGCGGGACTGCCTCAGAGGATGACGCCCCCAGATGACACCGTATAGACAGAAATAAATCTGCAAGCTAAACAAACCTGGCATTTCCGGCGAACACGTGTGCACTGACACAATTAAATTTATTTCCCTAAATTGCATTCCGGTTACAAGCTTACAACACGTACCGCCCTGGCGATGGCGGCCTGGTGGTCAGAGCGACGAAATTTCACTTTTGGCGACGATGCGCCATGAATGGGCTCGTTATTACGTAACTTGGCTTGGTCTTCGCTCCTGACTCATTTGTACAGAATTAACATATGTGCAGTTGACTGGAGCCCCCGCAGCTGCACTACATAAATCATTTATACAAATATTTGAGTTCTCCATTTTTCAGGAAAAAATATTTTTTTGTTGCCAATAGTTAAATGCAATAGGAAAATCGATAGTTACATAATATGCTAGCTGTCATTGGGGAACGGATTGGCAACAATTCATTTACTTCTACATAAATTATATTACTATGCATGAATTATAGCCAAAACGGCGTGACGGCCGATCTGCATGTTTGCCAAAATGAGGATTATTATTGACGCTGCGTCTAGCTAATATGCCAGAGAGATGGAGAAACCATTTTTTGGTTAAATATAAGAAACACACGACTTTCCATGTTTCAATTCCAACATCACAGGATGAATAAATAATCAGGTAAAGTAATATATTGTTCTTACTATGGAATGGCCTTATGTTCCGGCTATAATAATGGATCGGCAACAAAACAAAACATAAACATTGTATAAAACTGTTATTTTTATCGCCGTCCATGGTTGATTACAGAACATTACATTAGAGAATCACGTTACATAATTCCTTAAAATAAAGTAAGAAGTAGATAATACACCAACTGTAGCAGATAGATGTGAAATAGATTCAATGCACTGATTCACAGAGCAAGTAAGCGAGCATCTTTTCTCTTGCATTTTCAAACATTGACGTCAAAATCGGTTTTGTGCAAACTACTTCCAGCGCATAACACGTCAATGAAGAAATGATGTCCAAACAGATCCACTGTACAACACCTGAGAGGGAATGCGATTCTACAGTTTACATAGAGATAATATCAACAGGAACTTCTTACGTCATGAAATTGGAATTTAATGGAGAAGTTACATCAATTTACAGGATTTTGTTAGTTAAACGTGGAAGTGAGTTCGGACTTTGGATTCAAATATAAACATTTCTTTACGAAAGACGTACATATTCAGAGGAAAATAACGGGCACTTAGTCACGAATCATAAAACTTTTGGTTAAACAAAAATTCACTAAAAGAAAATGTATACGTGACAGCGACCGGATAAAATAATCCAAATAGAATCAGTTCCAATGTCGTACCGTCTGAGACACTCTTTATTTTAGAATATATTTGGGAATGCTTAGCGTTGGATGCCGAGCAGCACATTAATTTAACAGATTTGTCTTATGAAATCCCGCGAGACGCCCCCGGTCGAGAGCGCGCGCGGTGAGCTGTATTTTTATAGGGCGTATATGTGAGAACACTTCATTATAAACTTAATTTTTATTACGGTTTTTACAGGTGCGATGCGGTACGTCATCTGTATTTACTTCTTATGCTTAACAAGTAACAAATGTAGAACTTATGCCTTGTGTGTTTAGAAGTTTGTCATCCGGCACTTGCGCAAAAGTAAACTGAGGAATTGGGTTATTCCACGGACCAGTAATTTCAGCACCATGGCGATCTTTTGTGACACAGCGTTTAGCCGCATCATTAAATTTGATTTTCCAAAGCTGCTTACGAGCTTTTTATACTTCTTGCACCGTTGCACGTCTGCGCTTGTTATAGCGCTGCAGGTTTCCGCTCAACATGTGTCTTCTTTAGATATAAATCGATTTATCTTGTTGTCTTGGATGAATAAGATTCAAACACTATACAAAACAAACATAAGCATAAAATCGTGTTGTTAACTCTTCTCTTAAATAAAAACAAATTCTTTTCTATATTTACCTAGGCGAGAATGGGAAAATCTATCATGTTGGGATTCCAGAATATTATTTTAGATGCCGACCGAAATATGTCTGCACGTTGCATGTTGCATAATTAATGGGCGGCAAATTTAATTCTGGGAAAAAATTTATTCTCACATTTATAATAATTTATAAGATATTGTCTAAAAACATAACTTGGTGGCAGACACCGTTTTATCACTCCCGAGGCAGTTGCATATCACGCCGCGTTTATGACAATTTAATGGTTTGACTTTTTTTTTGTCAGAAACGGCTCCATGCGTGCCTGGTTTATAGTATTGCATGGGTATGTGTTGAAATTGAAAGTGTTTTGTCGGAGTCCAGTTGACATGAGTCCAAGATGCTGTCAGCAGATAACGGTAATATGGTTCATGTGGTCGGCGCACCTAGCGCTAATCGCGTTCGACGACACCTCTGCGTTAATCATACGGTCATACTGGACGCCCGACTCGACTCAACGAGTACATGAACGTATGGAGCTTATAAGCTCATGTCGTTATTGGTAATGCATTTGGCAGTAAACCACGGCCGTACACATTTCGTGTATAACGTAGTGTAACGCACCGGTATGTCGATTACCTTCGAGAACAACATACGATTACACTAGCGCTACAGAATAAATAGACTGAAAATGACAACCACTAAAACATGATTTGAGCAAAAATTATTTGTCAGCAGAACTTGCACCTGCCGCTTTATGAGTTTTACAAAAAGAAAAGTATAAAACTAGATAGTACATCGTAAAGTAACAAAACGAGGTCAAGGTGGCGATTTAGAACGAGGACGACCCGGCTAATTACTGAGCGATCGTCAATAATACATATGCCATGGAAAATAACAGTGGTGACGGACAACATCGATTTAGGGCAATATATTTCCGGAAAATACACATCTACGTGAGATACAGACACCAAATAATTTGGTGCTGTGCGCTTGAAGATAATTCACAACTACTGTTACCTTTCCTGTATATTAACAATAGCTAGGTGACAACAGTATTATTATATCTGTAGCTGTGCTGTTTATTAATTGTTCACAATAATTAAAAACATTTCAACTGTCTATTACACGTCATACTTGTTACGTTTTAATGTGAATAGATAGTTTGAATTGAACAAGTGGTTTATACATGAATTACACAACTACAGACAGTCAGTGCCAAAATTCTATTTGTGACGACAAACCGAGACGGGTATATTTAACTGCCACCCATAAACTGTCGAATAAGTACTGCCTCTGACAACACACAAAACAATCAAACAGGGTAAGATCCACATCAGCGGAGACGCCTAACGGACATTAACAACGAGAATTTCTACAACATGCAAATTAAAATATTTCAGGGTTTTTTGTAATTTATTTTTCCTAACATGTGTAGATTTTCTCGCGTACAGTATAGAGCCAAGTCGGAATAACGCTAACCCATTTTCTTACAGTTTACTCTACTAAAACTTGCGTAGGATTTTAGACTGATGATGGATATGTGGGTAGTTACACTGTGCTCGCTTGTTTTGTTTTAAATAAATAAAAATACCTGGCAACACGAAAATACAATGTTAAGTATAACATTGTTTGCAAAATTGTAACATTTACAAACTAAACAAGGTATTATAATTTTAAGTACCTTCGAGTATTGCGCGTGACGTACTCAAAATGAATCCCATACTCAATTTCCAATGTTAGAGTCTTATTATACGGTGCATACAATCACAGTAGTAAAGTACTGTGCAACAACAACTTGCACATAATGCAATTTAAGCAGCTTGAGTCAGAGATAATGCCGTTTAAACCATACATTGTGTACGAGCTACTGTTCTCGGAATAATTATGAGTTTGTTTGCGACTCCTCAAACCAAACATTCCGTTCCTATGTGCGGTACGCACAACCTATAACACTACAGTCGGGACGCCGACGCTTGTTGCATAAATAGACTCATTTCTTGGATGGAAATTCACTTTTATTTTAAGGCCATCATCGAAGATGACGAAAACGTAGTCAGCTAGTCATAGTCGCGATACTATTTTTCGTGAAAAACAACGAGGCATGACGCCATGAAAGCAAACTATAAAAGAATACGATTAGTCCGCCGTGACGGTATTACACAGTTATTTTCAACAGCCAAAACACGAATAAGCCAAGAATACGTAATGAAGCTAATAAAATACACATATTAAGAATCTGGTAGCGCAGTCGTCTTCTGGAAAGGTAAAACATTATTTTAAATCTTATCCAAGTTTCTTTAAGCCTACTTTCATACGGGATTACAGCAATCGCCTTAGACCCTGCAACACTAACACATTTGCCAATGCGTTGCCAACCATTGGCGCATAGTTTAAATTTTAATGTCTTATGCGTGCGTAATTTCACTATCTTGATAACCATCAACACTGTTTGGCGGCAGAATGGAAAGGGGTACTCGGTACTTATCCGGAGCAGTATTCCATAGAAGTACTTCTACAATTTTCGTAATAATGACTGAAACCTATTTTATACGATTCAGTCATAGTTGATTGTCGTAGGTTTCGTACTAATAATAGGATACCCTTTTTCGTGGGCGTCGCTAGAGATGACTAAAGCATAAAATTAGGTGGATGAACAACAGCCAATGACGCTACCAAAGACATACAGTGTTTTAAGATAAAGGAAGACCGTCTAGGAAATCCCAAACGCTAGAAACTGCAAAGAAGAGTCTGGAACTAAGAACTGACAACAAAACAAAAGTGAAAGTTTCCAAATATCACAATAAGTTTAAAACATACAACAAGCTCATTAACTAAACAACATTAAGGTAAATAAAAACCCTCGATGATATAACGCGAATACTTGTTCACATATTTGCGCTGGCATGTGTTGGGCGGGCGCCGCCGTACGTGGGAGCTGGGCGCGTAACCGCCCTACTATGCGAAAACAATTACGTTGCGACGTTGACCCCGTGGCATCATGGACAGACAACTTATACTATCTGAAGTTAAAGCTCATCCGTAGAACAATGCAGACTCTCTCGCTCTCTCTCTCACTCTCAACAAAAGATTTGTGACGAAAACACAGGATGAAAGAAAAGTGGGACGGCGGCGGCGCTTAAATGATTTCCAATGAGATGATTTCACCAGATTTGAAATTAGCTTCAAAGCATCAGTTAACACTTATCACTATCACACGAAATGACAGCTGCCAATCAGTGGTCTTTGTATAGTGTTGACGAGCGATAAACGTAAAGAAAATCTGTAGGTAGTACCTACACATACATATTATATCCATTCCCTTATTTCATATTTCTACCAAATGTACTGCCAGAGGATGACGCAAAATAAAATTCCTAAATGGATGATCATGTGTTGACGAAATATAACTATTTTCGTGAACCTTCTAACGTGAACGTTTATAGGTTAGCAGCAGAAATAAACAAAAATCAGAATGCATGATCACGCATGGATATAAAGAAACTTCTCAGAAATCATTTTGTGTACAAAAGCTAAGTTTGTGTTAATGTTTCTATCTTTAGGATCTTCAATGTTAAGTTGATAGATCAAAGTTGTTTTTTTTTTTTTTAGAAATTAACATGATTCATTAAAAGTTATTGCAGTCCACAGGTGCCTATAGCGTCTCCAAATGGTGTTAATTCTGAGGAAAGTTAACGATGACGCATGGAGAATTGGTGTCGCCATTTTATCCTCAAATGACTTACAAGTCCATACAATGCTTTCCTTTATGACTGGGAAAAAAATGACACAAATAACTAAATTAATCAATAAAGCAGCCAGGTAGTACTAGTTATACAAAGACAAAGGTATGCTTATGATCCATGACAAGTTAACCAGATGTCTAGTTCTAATTAGTGAAATACACAAAGCTTCGTTTGGCATGAGTGCAGTAGCAGTATGTAGTAACAGGTTGCCAAAATGCCAACCCATCTGTCTATTATAGTAAGTTACAAGTCTGCACAACTGTTATCCTTATTACCTTCGAACGTCTTTTACAGGAGGACAAAAAATAATTGGACCATTTATTAACGTCATAATTTGGTTAAAGGCAAACACGGAGTGAGAGATCGCAAAGGCGACTGCCCCCGTACCATGACCACCGTAGACAAGGATTTCTTTGACGGAAGATTCGAGAAAATGACAGTTAGTGCAAAGAAATCTGTCATTGTGTCGACACAATCTGTCATTTTGTCGATTCTTCCGTCAAAGAAATCCTTGTCTACGGTGGTCATGCTACGGGGGCTGGAGAAGACTTCAGAGGTTAAAGAAGAGACCTTACCTAAGAACAGAAAAGAAGACAAGAAATTCGTTCAAACTGAGAAATAATATGGCAAAAACTTTGTCGTGACAAATGAAACAATGTTTAGTTTAGACCCTTTGGTTAACCGTTAACTAAAGGCTAAACATTCCAGAAACGTTTTCAAGGCTTTCTACAGACCTGCTGTTAATCTTGGCGATACTATAATTTCAATTTTATCCATTGACAAATGTTTGCAATTATTTGCTTGGCATAATTACTAATGTCATAATAGAAATAATTAATTGAATGTACTTTAATATTTGTTAGGTGGTCAATTATTAAATAATATTATTCCTAGATCCCTCGTGACTTAGTACAATTACATGATGTCATAGAACTCACCTAATTACGAATTTACGGTTGTAAGTGATAAGAACCTAATTTTCCGTCTCATAAAAATTACAAATTAATAAAGAGAGAGCCGCCAGTATTCCGAGCCAGTTTGATCGTAAAGCTGCGAGAGAGAAGTGACAGCTTGGCAATGACTACTAGCCTCATAGTACTACGGGAACAAAGATAGTTATGAATGATTCTACTCTTCTGCTAATCGTAGAAAATAAACACTATTTATTCAATTTAGAAACTCACAGACTTTCAAAGTATAGGAATTAAGGAGACTTTTGTAACCACGAATTAAAGTACCTACGTCAATAATGAAATTAATGGATAAGGCTAGCACAACAACCAATCTGATCTACGAAATTGCAGTCGAGTAGAAACTTACAGTAACACATAAATTACTAAAGGAATAGTTTCTAAGGCTTGAAGATCCCATTCAGAATCCGGTTGAGCAGCTCATAACTGTTCCCAATTCATGTTTATAAAGATAATTTGGCCAAAATATGCAACTATGTATTTTGGCGAGTTTATAATGATGACCGATGATTTCATTCGAGCGGTCCCGGTCTGCGGCTGTGGTCTCGACAGGCGATACTAATTAATCGACGTGCAAGTCTCGCCAGATCCCGTCGTTGAGTGACGCAGCACCTGTCACAACACGGGCTCAGTCACAACACACCCTCGCAATTTACGACGCTAACCAAAATTGAACACTGACAAATATTGCTTATCACTTGTGTTTCCAAACAAAACGTCACCTACGTCTAGGTTCCTCTTCTTGGAGTAAGTCTCAATTTGAAACATGAAAAACTGGGTTTCCTGCTGAAACGCAGTGCCTCTAATTATACATTTTAAATTATAATTCCTCTTGAATAAGGAAAAAGCAAAGATGAATGATTCATACTTGGAAGGGTCATCGACATGATAAACTCCAAGTTGAACGCGAAACAAAAGTGCGCGAATAACGTGCGTCGACGATGCGTCTGCGATTTGAAAACCCTACAACAAATACGCAATGTGCGAGCAACATGTGAAGGTAAGTCAGAATACGCATTTGTTTACGAGCTTTCTGTTACATAAGGTGGGGAATGTGGCCCACTCGTAGTGGAGTCTGAACACCTATTTATACGCTCTTTCCATTCCCGACTGCGTGACACATATTACTTACTCCAGTGACTAAGGGCGGGCTAAAGATAATTTTCCTGCAGCTCAACCATTAACCGGATTTGCATGATCGTTTCATAATTTCTTTTGAGCACGTGTTATAATGTGCTTCAATGTAAACAATGCGATGGTACGTACCTCTAGACGTTTAACACATCAAAGACTGGCTAAGTTTTTTACAAGTTTTATAGAATCTCTATCTTATCACTTTATTTTCGATATCTTTTTCATTCCATTTCTTTACCATTAATTGCATTGTTAATGTTAAGTACAGCACGATTAATTTAACATAAATTCGGAAGGCCGAAACAGCAGCTTTATCGCAGGATGCCGACGACGGCAAGTGATAACGATCCAATTAGTATCTCATAAAATCGCTTCTAACAACTAACTTAGATAATATAAATCATTAGCCTTGGTACTTAAGTGCCTTCTTTGCATATTATTTTCTTTTTCAGATTACTTATTTCTGATAATAGGACTAGACTGTGATTGAGATTATGTCTGCTTGTAATCAAAATGATAAACTCGGATCAATGAGTTTCAATATAATTTAGAAAGTGTTTATGCATGTACAGGATAACCTTCACTGTAAAGTATATCCTTTTAGTACAAACAGTTAATTAACTTAAACACACAGTGTATTTTATGTTATGTTTATGTTTAAAATAAGTGGGTTACTGATTCAGATGCATATTAATTAAATGTTTATCAATTTCAGTGAACACAACACTTTTGTGTAGGTTTTATCCTTAATTCAGTAGGAAAATATGTTCTAGCAGGAAAGCATCAACTTGCGACTGTGAGATAGCCATGGAAGTATTTTACACGAGTTACAAATATTATCAGTAGTAATTCCTTGATAGTTTTCGAAGTAAAGCAGATAACGCGTTATTAGTTAACAAGTAGGTTAAGACACCGAGTGTTAGATAAGTTGGTGTAATGTTTTGGTGAGAGTCCTGCGCTGCAAAGCTATGTATGTGATCGTACCGTCGCAGTGCCTGCAGCGCTTGGGCTCCGGGGGTGCGAGCTCGTCGCCGAGTTCGCGGTGTCGTACCGGCATGGCGGCGCATCCCGCGCCGGCGCCGCCACCACCCGTGTGTCAATCCGAGGCTCGCGCGCTCCACCTCGACCGCTCTCTAGATGCGGCGGCGTCGCAGCTGCCACTGAGCCCGACCAGAGCCGCCCGCCCCGGGCGGTAGGCGGCGCCCATTCCCAAGTTATTTTGGGCGGCTGTGACTCATGGCTCGAACTGCCCGAGGCGAGCGGCGCCTGCGCATCACAGGCTGTGCGGCGAATCCCGCCTAAGCCTACGCTCACTTGCTGCACCTACTGCATTTATTTACTTGCAGCTTAAATCGCCCTCATCACACAGTCAAGGCTAATTAATTATATTTTTTTTAATTATTTATGATGTTGCTAAAAGTTTCCATTTTTAGATAACTTATTTTTATGTTATTCATACTTGAGTCCCACTATTTTATCTTTATAATTAAGACAATTTATACAATTTATTTTTGGATTTTAGTTACATTTATGAAACTTGAAATTTTTGTTGTCTTGCTGATAACGAAAGTAGGTAAGATTCAGGTCAGTTATTATATTCCGGTAAATAAAATAATTTCTGGATATCTTACTTTGCTCCTAATGATAATCATGGTATTATGGCCACCCAAACTAATGTCCAGCACTCATTCAGACATATTGTGAAAAGAAATCAGTGTTTTTGTTGATTTTTCCGTCAACAAAAACCGGTTTTTACGGTGGTCATACTACGCATGCAGGAATTACAGCAAAACAGAGAGTCTGAAAAATGATTGGCTAATAAAAATGACAGAAAAAGCAATTATTTCTATAAGTAGATGATTATAATTAAGTCTTTAGTATTTGAAGCGGTCATCTAAATAATTTACAATTTGAATGCAGGGCTAAACTAACTAACATACAACTACTTGAAGCTTAGATTATAAGGTTCATCTAGGTTGATCATTTTAAAAGAAAGTATGAAACAGACAATATAAGTATTATGATACGAGTCAATAAGGACAGTATCAAATCAAATAACATCACAACTGCATTGTGCATATAAATCAAAAATTTCCTTATATTCTTTGAGGAAAATTTGCTATTACGATTAACTTCACCAATGAATAATTAAAATAATCATACATGCCTAAAACAACATGGAAAGGCTATAATATATATTCAACAATATTTAGCACCCAATACATTTGGGTTAGGGCTGCCACAAATGCTGAAACACCAACTGGGAAATTTTGAAACCATGGATTTTATCCGACAAGAAGATGTTTGCAAGATACATTATTCAGGGACTGCTGGGCGAAGCCCGGACTTTTATTTGGGATACTGGGACAAATGACTAATTGACCATGACACAACTGGAACCCAGTTTCGGTCCCATAGCAAAACATAGGATTTCCCGGGTTTTACTATAGCATGCCCTAAGACACAATGTTTCAAACCCGGTATAGCGAGACATATCGTGGTTACGAATACCAATTTTAAACCCATGTAACTTTAGCTTTCAGACTTGAGACTGCTAAGCGATTACAACTGAATACAATTATTTTACAAGGGGCTGCCTCTAAGACTATAAATGTATGCCGATTGCATACAATTTATAGACAATAAAATTGTCTTATGTCTCATGTACATGTTGCACATTCTGACATGAATCAAACATGACTTGTTAGTTGAAATTGGAAAAAAAAATCCTTAAAGGAATTAAGGTGGGTGGATCTTGTTTGTGATTAGACAGTCCAGTCAACAGTATTCACTATCATGAAATCACAAGCTGTTTTTATTCAATAGCAATAAATGAATCACATTCTAAATCTAAAATCAAACTGACATTGACTTGTTTGATTACATACCACATGTGATATGCTTTTCAGTTTACTAAAAATATTAAATACCCCCAATGCATAAAAAAGGAAGCTGGTAAAATGGTTTTTTGTGTGTAATGGACTGTATTTTCAAACATTACTAAGTCAATTCATACTGTTTACTTTTACATTTTGTTCTTGACCTTGTTGTGAAGTTACTTAGCCAGTATCTGTTTTGAGAAAAGTCGTTTTCAAATTTATTATAGGCATGTGATAAAGTAATACGAGCTGAATTCCCATTAGATATTTATAAGACCGTAATCCTGCCGGCGCACATACATGTAACACATGAGTTCAGTTTAAAATTAAGTTCAACAGGTTGAAAATAATATAGTTTTAGTGTACCTTTTAAAACAATCCTTGATTTCTGTTAACAGCTGATGGAACCACAAGTTAATAATAACTTACAAATGCGTAGTGTCTGGTTACCGAACAAAAATCTATAACAATTGGACTGTTTGCAATGTGATATCACGACTATCCTTGGACGGATGTCACATTTTCTAATCAACAAAAGTAATGTTTACTATGGACACTACCAATAAAAAGCACATAATACAACGTGACATCGCAATAATAACTAGAAATAGACTAAAACGAAACAGATTGAAAACCACTGTGGGCGGCTACGCAGAAAACTTACCTTGTGTTGAAAATATTGCTATTTTCAATAAAATCCAATAGCTAAAATGAAAAAGTTGAAATATTCAACCCCA
This sequence comes from Noctua comes, assembly GCA_963082995.1. NCBI lineage: Eukaryota > Metazoa > Arthropoda > Insecta > Lepidoptera > Noctuidae > Noctua > Noctua comes. The sequence goes on along the minus strand of OY720281.1, from coordinate 10,743,700 downwards.
AATCACTACAATTCCGTTACACCACGTCACTATGATTTATTATTCCACAAACAGAAACAATATTTGTACTTGTTCCTGCCATTTTGAATTTTTGAAGAATGTTGCCATTCTCTCATTTTGAAAAGTATTTATAAATAGGGACACTAGTCTTTTAACTTTTTAATTTTGGTAGCAACACTAAGGCCTACGTGTACCTACAACAGCCGTGCAAAAAAGTTGAATCTAAGGGGGACTTTAGACAATCAATCCGTCGTTGGTTCATTCCGGTTCATCGTTTTTTTAAATTTACGATTTGTAACACCCAGATGGTTTTACATAACTGTTTATTGGTCGAAAATTATTTTATGGGGCATTTCGTCTGAATTACGAAAACTTGTAATGACATCTGTTGACAAAATCACAACAACAATTGTAAGAAAGGGTGTAAAAATAACCTTAACGAAGCCGAAAGGCGCTTATTCTCCTCGTTATTGCGACAATATTTTTGCTGTGGACCATACATGCTGGGAACCTTCCAGTTACGGAGATATTGGAGATCAAAGTTCCAACTTTTTCACAAGTTTTTTTTTTTAAATACATGTTTTTAATTTATGAACTTGACTAATTTAAACACCTCCATGACCTCCGTACTATTCAATCCATCCATCGGAACAAAGTTTTGAGTGCATTACATTGAGTCCTACGGTAAAACGTGATTTTCACCCCAAAAAGTTTTGCCAGCAATAATTTTGCGTAGCGTTACCTAGTTTGATGTACCTACAGAATACATGGGTGACAGCTTCGTGAAGGGTCGGTTTACACCCTGTATAGTTGTAGCATGGTTTTTTTGGCTCTTGATAATGTCAGTAGGGCGGTTAATTTTGAAAAAGATCCGTGGAAATTATTTTGAAAATAAAAAGATCGGGGCGTTAGTTCCAACATTTGGTATGAGTATTCTTTACTCTTTGGTTCCGATTATGGCACGCGCTAAAAGATGTCATGTTCACAGAACATTAATACTCTAGCGAGGTCATGTTCTCACGAAAAATTCTGAACACCCATTCAAACCAGCTTCTCGCACAAACTTAATTGTAATATTTTTTTAAACAAACCATTATCAATTCATTTTGCTTCACATTGTGCGTCTATTTGTGTGGGTTTGAAGTAATAAAAACAAAAAAATATCGATACAATTTTATTGAAATAGAACATATTTTATTTCGTAAAGATAATAATTTTATCCAATTAGGTTGTAAATTTCGTGCGTTTTACTCACTTATTTAGGTCCGGCATTAGTGGGCACGGCAGGGCGACAAAATTTAATAAATTGTATAGTAATTGCTTCGGCTCGGCATTGTTTAACAATTACTGCCGAATCGAATGTGCCGACCCGGACAAGTGCGTAGCACGCCAAATTATTGCGCCAATTTCAACTTACCTTGTTTTCTCGATACATTTTAAGAGAGCTAATAAAAACTCCGTCTAAAGATGTAAATTACGTAACAGAAATAAAACATATCAACAAAAACAATTTGTACATAACGTCAAATTATAATTAATAACCTAACTTAGTAACAATAAATTGTAAAACAACTGAATAAAGCCACAAAATCTTCGATTGATAACAAAAATAAATAATTGTTAAGTTTATCGATTATTGCGCATTCCATATTTAAAGAAACAAATAAATAGAGATTAATTCATTAACTAATTTTAAGACCTAACTTAAAAATGCAAATCAGTTACAATTAGGCAAAAAAAGAATAGAAAATAAATAGCCTGTATGCTTTTAGAAACCTCAATTAATATGTCCCATATGATACACATTACACTATAATATTAATTTCTGCGGCCTGGTATATTAAGGTTGGAAATACAGCATATTTTTCACGTATTTTCTAAGCCAACCCGAGAAATATTTTATGCAGAACAGACTCTCGGAAAAATATTTTTTATGTCTAGACTTTTTTCGCCAGGCTGTATTTAATATTAACATTAGTTTAGTGTGACATTAAAATTATACTATGTCATGTCTACTCCATCGATGTTTTATAGATTAAATACGCCTAAAAACTACTGAACTGCGTCTTGAAGATTTTAAACATCGATGTTTCACTGTACTTTATTTGACATGATACAGGATATCATTCACATAACAATAGTTTGTAGATTCGATTAACTCGGTTAGCTACATTATTTAATTTAACACGTTTAATACAACCTATGAATATACTAGAATATTAGACTTATGTATGTTGTAATTAATAGGCGGGCAAAAACTGGAATTTCATTAAAAACTATTATCTGAACCGTAATTTTAAGTATTAATAGATTAAGAATGTTTCCGAACAAAAAAAAATAGTTTGAAAACGTTTATGGTGCACGCAAAACAGAATTTGTTGTTTTTGCACTATCTTATTCGTAATAATGGAGGATTAAATAAATAAGCGAATCGACTATTGAAATAAAATAGTTATGACAATGTTTCCACTGGCTCTAACCTAAACAAGAACCAAGGACAACACTATGTTTTTCCCATTATTTATTTTAACAATTTTTTTTCATTAATCAAAGAAACCAATTGGGGCCTTGCTTTATCAGTAGCGAACGGGTTTATTATTTATTGAATTCTACACCTAAATAGCACATTCTAACACATATATTTGGTAAATTGATTAAAATTCACAGCTCGTGTAGTTTTAGCAACTGTTTACAACTTCGCAGTTACCGTTTTGTTTAACATGTTGATCTTTTTTCAAACTTTTTGTTATTGCTAATTCTTTTTGTTCTTTGCGTGTGTTCCGTACCTCAAATTCAAGTCGATGACGTATTATTCGTTGCACAATGTCTTCTGTTGTCATGGTGTTGCCAGAATTTAGAATCTGTAAAGAGTTAATATTATCAAGTAAGTATAACGTGATAATTCTAATTGCTTGCAGGAACTGGAACTGGGCGTTTCTCGCTTACAGGTTGGGTCTAAACAGATGGATCAGGATCGTCACACGAAGACAGGTGTCGTCAGCTATGCAGGCCTAAGAAATGCGGGCGTAACTATTTGGAGTCGTTCCAGACCAATTGGCTGGAGAAGGTAAAAGCTAAAAAGATGTGGAGAGATTTAAGGATTCTTTTCCAACATAAATGACAGAATGTAGATTGAATTTGCAAAAGATAGAAAAGAAGAGTGTTTACCTTGAAGCAGCCGCGTTGTTTGGGCACCTTGTAAGGGTCGGAGCTGTCCGAGTCGGTGGCTATCGTAGTGACGCCGTGGCACACCACCTTCACGCGGAAGTGGTCCATCAGCTCGGCGGTCACGGCGTACGGCGCGCCGATCACCACTTCGTGCACGTACTGTAACATTTTTGTTCAAATTTAGTTTTTTTTTCATTAATGTGATTAATAGGCAATCAAACTACTTGATAAGCTTGAATGACTGAAAACAAGTGATTATTAAAGTGACTTGGCTTGATGAGTGACGTAAAAACTGTCGCAAATTAGCAAATTATTATAACCCATTTTTTTATCTCAATTGGTCAATGTATCGTATTGATAAAACGAATTTATACTCGCAATGACGAATAAAGCGTGACATGTCATAAGTTACAGACACGAATCTAGCCTCTGGGCAACTATTGAGAAATTCTTATTGGAATAACCCAATAACATTTTGCCTGACCTGGGAATCGAACCCTAGTCCAAACTTCAACGTTGGCGACACAATAACCGCTTGCGATCACAACCAGCAAGGCAATCAAATCAAAAATATTGTTTATATGTTATGAACATTGTATTAGTCACTAAAATCGCAATCATCTTTATCGCCAGGTGCTGGGTGTGACTGCAAGGCCGTAATAGATAACTTTATGATGGTTATCAATATTTTATAACTGTGAGTAATGAGTTATTGTTGGAATAGGTCATCGATTCATCATAGATGACTAAGATACAACGATAAGGATCATAAAACGTGGCGTTGTGTAGTTACTGCCTATCCCCATGGGAAAGCCGTGAGTTTTTTATGTGCACCATACAGGGTGTAAACAGACCCTTCACATAGCCGTCAAACAAGCATTCTGTACATCAAACTAAGTAACTTTAGGCAAAAATTATTGCTGGGAAACGACTTTTTTTTTTGGGGTGAAGAATCACGTTTTAAGGTACGACTCGATGGAAAACACTCAAAGCATTGTGCTGATAGATGGATTGAATAGTACGGGGGTCGTGGAGGTGTGTAAAGTAAAAATCTTACATTAAAAACATGTATTTAAAAAAAACTTGTGAAAAAGTTGGAACTTTGACCCCTAATATCTCCGTAACTAAAAGGTTCCCAGGTATGGTCTAGAACAAAAAAATGATCGCAAAGACGGGGAGAACAAGTGCCTTTCGGTTATGTTAAGGGTCTATTTACACCCTTTAGATAGTATAATTATGTTAACACCTTAATAGAGCGATAAAACTGTGCCAAAAGAGGAAATGTGGATGGCATACACTTCTGCCTAACCCTCCGGAGGGTGATGCATGATTTTAGTTAGTAATACAGGGTGAAAGGACACCGACACACAAACGATTATCACGTATTTAGTACATCATTTTGAAATATCTTTGTGGGGCTCCCACATAGATAACACGGAAACACGCGGATATTTCTCACGGTATTTTTTAAAAAATCTGCTGTTTCCTGCAAAAGTGCAATACCTACTATACTAGTCAAAATATATGGAACAGCTGTTTTTTTTTCAAGTTACCCTAGCAGGAAACTGTCTCCTAGAGTGATATGACTGGAACGTATAATTAGTCCAATAACAACTTTATTTTATTACTTCTTTTCTACTTCAGTGTACTCAGGCACAACCGATTCGTGAGTAAGTAAAGAAGGTCTTAGATATGTACGAATCCGTCGCTTTTTTGTGGTCATTCGAATTTGGTCAGATAAACAGCCGTTGTTTACATGTTTTGTGTTTTGTTTTGCGAAACATTCTAAGCTGAATATTTTCACTATATATTTTTGACTAAATACACTAATTTTTGGTTAACACCTACACATCTTGGGTTGAGCCGGTTTCTTGTATTTTGCCGTCAAAGTTATGACACCGTCATTTTGACTTTTAGCAATATTATTCAATAACGCATGCATGTACACTTTTGAAAATTTTTATGGTTATTATAAGCGTCAAGAAGGTCCGAATACAGTTTTCAGCGAGCTCATACATTTTCTCGAATGGTTGTCCATTCGTAGCAGTAAATATTTTTATTTGATGTTCTTACAATTTTCTTACAGATGAGAAATATTTATAGGAGCGAGGTAACAACAAAAAAATCACAAAACAACAAAAAAACATTACAAAATCATCAATGATGCATCATTCCTGCCTCACCAACACCTGCATGAAGTGGTTCATCATCGGTGAATCAAATTTGTCCATTAAGATCTTCAGAATGGCATTAGGACTCGACCGCGTTCTTTCTAATCGTGACGCCGTTTTCTTCCCCACCATTGCGTGGACGTCGTGAACACGTGCCTGAGCGAACATGTCCGAGGCACTACAGAAACGCGGTAGCCCCAAGAGTATTCTGAAGCTGTTATTGTATTGGACCCTCAGGGCGTTCATTATTTTCCGCGTGTATATAGTGATAATGTTCTGTGGCTGATTATGTATTTTAAAGTAATTTTGTCATGTAAGTTTTAAAGTTATTTTGTCAAATAAGTTTTAAAGTAATTTTGTCAAAATTTGTCATGTAAGTTTTAAAGTCATTTAGTCATGTAAGTCTAAGTGTAATTTTGTCAAATAAGTCTTAAAGCAATTTTGTTACGTAAGTTTTAAAGTATGTATTTACCTTGCAAGCAAGCACAGACAGCACTCGCTCATGTAAGTTCATGATGGGGTAGTTGGAGCCCTTATAGCGGTTCACTTCAAGGTCGGTGTGTAGGCCCACGATTAGGAAGTCACCTTGTGCGTGCGCGGCCTCTAGGAAGTCGAGGTGGCCAACGTGGAAGAGATCGAAGGCGCCGGCGACGTAGACTACCTGTAATTGATATTAAAACCTTTTTAATATTATTGAATTTATGTTGGTATAACCTGTTAGACTTTCGCTGTTAGTCTATGACACATCGTGTATTGAAAAGAGTTACAAAAGAGGAAGTATGACTGACAAAGACGACGCTCTAGCCGAACTTTTTCCCAAATTGATGTTTGTATTCCAAATTATGTGATTTCAAAGTATAACTAAGTATAAATATGTAACTTAAGTTTAGTTTCCATTTTGCAATGGAAAATTCATGACCGTTTTAATGAGGCATTATTCTGAAACAACTTAATTTGCACATAATATTGTTTCAAGGAAATAACATGTATTGAAATAAGGATTTTAACAGACTTTAGGGTCATTATCAACTGACCTTATCGGTGGGTTTGGGCGAGAGGCCACTGCTGAACTGTATAATTTTCTGTGTGGTGGGCAAGAACTGTGAGCAACCGGTGTAGGGTGATCGGGCAGTCGAATCTGTGCCGAGGTTTGAAGAGTGTTCCAGGGCCACGGAGTACTCTTTGTCACCTCTCCTGGAAATCAATATGCCTTAAGTGTAACCTAGAATAAGATGACATGGTTAATGTTTTGACTATCTGTGAATGTAAGCAAGATGGCCAGTGTATTACTTCAGCATTGATTAAAAACAATTATTGTTTTAAAACAACTTTAGATTTCCGAGAATGATGACTGTAAATAATTCTATTCTATGGATTTATACTACTCAAATCTGAAAACATGAAGGTACTGCTACTGCTGTAAATAGTGCTGTTATTTTTAAATATCTTTACAGAAAAACTTGAAAATAAATGTAAATTTTTACTTGAAATGTTCTCTGGTGAGCAGTAACATGCGTCCTACTAGGTCTGTGGTAGACACTCCAGCCGTCCTCTGCACTTCCCTGAAAACAAGACCCAACACATAAGACTTAGTTCAGCACACCTCACATAAGGAATCAACAGAAACTGATACTAACAGAAACTACTCAGTACAATGCCAAAGGAGACAAACCTCTATGACTATGTAACAGACAGAATCTTGTAATAGGTTCCATTTAACTTTGAAGAACCTAAAAGTAGATTTTTAGAAATTGGGACAGGTTATTTTTAGCATCAAATAAGTCGAACAGTAGACCAGTGTGGTTTGTCTGCAAGGAGGCATTTTTTTTTTAGCTATTACTAGCAAACCTGTTACCGACTTATTGGTAACACGTTAGTAGCCAGTAGTTCTGCATGCAGATATCCATTGAATTACTAGGGAGAAATGATTACTAAGTATAGTTAGAAACTGGTTTTACTTATAATTTTCACCAAGTAAGAAGACCCTTTTTGTATATAATAACAGAAGATTTGGAATCCCGTTTTGTAAATATCCATGAATAACACAGTGTTCCTCGCCAGTTTTGTGGCTAAACTATTCAGGTGATTATCGCACTTCGTGTTTATTTTGACGGCGCGGCGTAACGAGGCAACAAATTCGTCGTGATGAGCCATACGCAATCATTGTGAAAAACGCAGGTTTAACGGAATATGATAGGTACATCGCATCCATGGCATTTTTTTACAATATTTGAAGGATTTCTTGTATAAATATCATGAACTAGCTTTCGCCCGTGGCTTTGCTTTCGTTATGCTCGATTGGTCGGAAATAATCACACGGGAACGTTTCAGATAAAGGCTATAACACTCGCGAGATAATATAGGGCTATATTATCTATTATTATCTCGAGATAATATAATAAAGGGTGATTTTAATTAAATTATTTTCGGAATTCGATCAGTAGTTCCGAGGATTACACACTACATCCAAACCTACAAATTTTACGAGTACTTAATATCACCATAGATGTAAAAAAAGGCAAGTGCGTGTCGGAACACACACAGTGAAGGGTTCCGTAGTCTGATCCAATTATTAAATATTTTCGATCGATAATCACAACATCAAAAAATATCAATAAACTGATAATAAAGAATTTGTGTTCTAATGAATTTATGAAAGACAGCTTTTTTATAATTAAAGATTTTGTATAAACATAATATCCTGCTTACATTACAGCTTTTAATTTTGAAGGAAATTATATTATTTGCCTGCCAATACAGGTAAGGAAAACAGTGCATCTATTAATAAACAATGCTGTAGTGAAATAACATAGAAATAGTTATCTTTGTAGGGATACAAAGGATGCAAAATACGAGATGTGTATTTACAAAAGAATACACATAACATACAGTGTATGTAACTCGATGTTGTGACATTTGATTTAGTTATGATTCTAAACCCACAGGGCAGCTATTATCATAACATATTCACGCCTGTAATCCCCGAAGGGTTAGGCAGACCTACCTTATAGGACACCCAATAGTACATCAACCGGGCCATCCATAGCTGCTACTGACAAATTCCTAATGGAAAACCCTATTTCACTTTGCCCGACCTGGGAATCGAACCCACGACCTCATGCTAAGCAGTCGCGCTTGCGACCACTAGACCATCGAGATAGCAAAACTGAAGAATTCCATATAATTTCGCCATGTATTTCAGCAGCATTTTTATAGTACATCCTCAACTGTTTAATTGCAGGAGGAATTTTATGGTAGGTACAAGTTCAGTATATTCGAAACTAGCTATGAACAATATGGCTTTGATTGAACAATATATTTTATAGTTTTTAAATTGCAATTTTCCTTCTAACTGGCAGTCTCAGCCTAGATTAGGCAAATTGGGATTTTTCATATGGAATCGTCAGTAGCAGTTCATAGTCTTTTGTTATGTATATGTAGTTAAAATGTATCATCATCATCTGCCTAGCCTTTTCCCAACTATGTTGGGGTCGGCTTCCAATCTAACTAGATGCAGCTTGGTATTCAGCTGCATTTGTCATCTGCTTTCCTCATCCGTTAGATTAGCTATTACAGATTGCGTCATCGAGTACGAGCACGAAATAATAATACCTTCTAGTGTTAAGAGCTACTTTTTTATATTATAGAAATAAATATCAAGGCTAACTTGAACAGTTAATGAGAGTCATCATCATCTGCCTAGCCTTTTCCCAACTAAATTGGGGTCGGCTTCCAGTCTAACCGGATGCAGCTGAATACCAGTATTTTACATGGAGCGACTGCCTATCTGACCTCCACAACCTAGTTAGTACTGGGTAATATGATACATCTTGGTAAGACTGGTTGTCAGACTTTAGGGCCACTGACTGCCTGTAACGACTGTCAAAGATCTACAATTGACAGCTGGCACCAACGGTTTAACGTGCTTTCCGAGACACGGAGGAAACTCGCTATGTAATGGGTGGTCACCCATCCACGGCCTAACCTAGGCAAGCGCGGCTTAACCTAAAGATCGACCCGAGCGGCTGGTATTATTTAGCCACGAGCTCCTCAGTAGTTGTAAATTTATAATGTGCCATATAACTGCCTTATCCAAAAGGTTCAACTCCATCATACACTTTAAAAATATTTAGTGAAATATGGGTGTATAGTATGTATTATATCTATGAAAAATGGCATAGTCCAGTATTCTAAAGACAAATAATATAATCACATTAAAGATATGTACTCCGGCTTACTTCTAACAAAAATTCACCCTTCGCTACTGCTGGCTATGCCTAACTGTGTGAAGAATACAGGTGTGATGTTATGATAAGTTATTACATTCCACAATGCAATGCACAATACAAAATGCATTATGTTATGGGTATGTGTGTGTTGTTAAAGTGTGAAATACCAATATTCTTTTAAGATTGTGAATGGGTTATTAAGTTTTATAACATTAAGGTTTTTATAGAGCTACGATTACCTGTAGCGACCAGCTTTTTTCACCAAGTGATATGTATCGATTCCATCAGCAGTCACTGTGATGTCATCTGAATAAAAAAAAAGAAAAAAAAATAAAGCTCGAAATTCTGTTAACAATACCTTGAGTTAGTCACATATTAGTGTGCTTGATGAATCTTCAATATTTGAAACAAATTGGTATTAATTGGACAATTACACATTGGTATTTTATCTAATCAGTTCTTCACATACAATTAGAATAAGTAAGAGATTAATAAAAAAAAGATTAATATAATATACCATTTTATACATAACAAGTTTCATGAGAATCTACAAAAAATAACTTTGAGGTTGCGGAACAAAAACTGGTTTCAAGGTACATTAATAAGAGAAGAACAATAATTATTTTATTTTTTTGTACAAATATTTAAGGTGAGAAATAGAATACTTGTCCCTAGCTTACAAAAAAATATATTTATCCAGTGCCTGTTGTTTTTATACAATATTACTACAGTTGGTATTTATTCTGTCTGTACTTAAATCTAGTAAATTCAGCTATCAAATTATTGTGTATCATGCATGTAATAACTAGTAATTATGCTAATATTTGGTTCTCAGTGAAACTGTAATTTAAATTACCTCCATGCACACAAAAATCGCACTGGTACTTGTCCAGAGTCTCCAGAGTGGTGACATAGGGGGCACCCTCCACCACCTGGTCCACCCACTTGATGGCACGCACCATTTTGTACCGTTCCTCTTGTGTGAACACTGGAGGACCCTTGTGCTTCGAGATTTCTTCATCTGTATGGACTCCCACAATCAACACATCGCCTAATTGTTTTGCTTGTCGCAGCGAATTTGCGTGACCGAAATGCACCATATCATAACTGGAAACAGAAATCAATACCACACTGTGATCCTGAGGAGAAATTATTTAAAGAAAAGCATGTGTACACAACGATTGCGAGCTGAAATCGTTTGTGCCGACTGCCGGATGCTTTGTAATTACCTATTCGACATTTAAGCACCACAGCTCATTCACGTAAATGTATGAAGATATATCGAAAATGATACTGGCTATAATCACTACCACGACTGAATATTAACAACGGAACTACTAGTGTATAATGTTTCCAATTACCAAGCACGAAGACATGAAGTAAAAATAAAAACTCGATATTACTCACCACCCATCGCACCACACACGAACTTCTTTTTTGTTTTCGTTGTTTTCACCCATCTCTGATTTTATTGAAACCACAAACGAATTGTAACACTTTTTACAATAATAATATTTAGCAATTGAATTAAGAAACCGATCGCCGAACTACACTCACAGCACCTCCGCCCCTCGAAAGGTTCACGAAACAACTGATAAACGACGAGCTCTGTCTAGTTTTCATTCAACCTCAGACGTCATGTGTCAAAATGCGAATACTGGTATTCTCGGTATACAGATTGTGTTAATTAAAAAAAAAACGCCAGCTATGTGAAAATGAAGCACGCAAAAAAATTGGCAAAGAAGAATGATGAGGGAGTGATGGATTTTGGATATGGATGGCAGATCTTTCTGTTGATTTCATTGTTATGGTTGGTAAAAGGTGGGGGTGAAATTATTTAATGTCAACCAATTGGACCAGTTAACAAATATTCAGGGCCGTCTTTCGCGCTGGGCACTCTAGGCACGTGCCCAGGGTCCCATGATCCAAGGGAGTCCCAAGTTCCTGTAACTGTCAAAAGAAACTTAATATATCCCATGCAGATCTGCAGAATACCTAAATTTTCGAGCTCGCTCCGCTCGCGTTTGCATTTAGTTTTTCATCACAGGTCAATAGTTGCGGATGTTTATAGAGGCGGAGAACTTTAAATTGTAGCAAAATGCGGATAAAAGTTTTCAATAACCTTGTAATTGGTTTTATTTGACTGATAAAATGCCATTAATGTTTGTTTGCCACCAAGGAGGTCATGAAAGGAAACCTTCCTTTGGTAATCCCGCGAAAAATCATAGACATGTGCATACTTCTCATTTTGACCTATGGGCTTGGTCCTTTGAAACCACATGTCTGGAACATTACCCCCCATTTGGCCTTGCCATTGAGGCACGAAAAGTTAGTAATCATGTCTCAGTACTGCTCATCGTAGACTGTAACGTTCTGACCATCATCATTTTTGAACCTTTATTTAACAATTTATTTTATTTTATTTAACGAAATTTGACGAAATTAGAAACAATTGAGTATTTGGAAGCCAACCTTCAACGCATTTTTGCCGAAATACAGACTGGATCTCCAGATTTTGGCATATTCGCGCCAGTCGTAGTGGCCACATGACCGAAACCATTATTATTCCTTTATTTATTTTCAATACATATAATTTACATTTTTAAATATTTCTATACAAAGTAATATAAAAACAACATTTAAAAATATAAAAAATAGTAGCCCACCGGCGGCATCGGGAACAGGGTCCGAGCTACCGGTGGTCAGGGCTCTTGAGAGAGGAACCTCCTAACGATACGCGCCGTGTCCAGAAGTATTGCTTTCTGAATCAAGCCCTTGATCCAGCTTCCAAGCGAGAGCCTCCTCAGATGTTGGTCGAGGCTATTGGCTATTAAGCCATTGGCCGACACGACTATCGGCACAATGACTGTTGTACTCACGTCCCACATGCCGACAACCTCTTTCTCTGCTTTCACGAGGTTCTCGTCATGCGGCACCATTGTATCAACAATCATTGCGCGACGCTCCAATCGATCTATCATCACAATGTCAGGCTTATTGGCAACAATAGTCCTGTCAGTGACGATAGATCGACCCCAATACATCGTGATATTACCATTATCGAGAACTGGGTCGGGCGCATACTTATAGTAGAGCACTTCTGATTCCACAAGGTTGTACTTCAAAGCAAGCTGCTGGTGGATAATCCTGGCAACGAGGTTGTGTCTATGCAAGTACTCTCCGTTAGCCAGACGAGAACACCCAGAAATAATGTGTCGGATCGATTCTCCCGGACGGTGGCATGACCGACACATGTCCACCGTGCCATCCTTCACAATGTATTTCCGGTAGTTATTCGTTATCATAACTTCGTCCATTATTGCACAGACAAAACCTTCGGTTTCCCCGAACAGGTCACCGAAGCGCAGCCAAGATACGGACGCTAAGAAGTCTACATCCGGTCCATGTAGGGCCCGGTAAAAGCGTCCGTGAAGCTCCTTGCCCTGCCATACGTCCTTGCGATCATTAGTGTCTAATACTCTAGGCTTGCGCCAGTTCTCGTTAGCCAGAGAGAGCGGGGTGAGGCCCTTGTTCACAGAGACCACATCTCGGTGCATCCCCACGTCGACTTCTAGGAAGTATTCCCTGAGGCTGCATACCTCACGGTTGTGCAGGGTCTTAGCATTTAAGAAGCCACGACCCCCGCACTTCCGCGGGACGGCGGGATATACAGTCTCATCACCGACGACCGTGGGTGATGCCTTCGATTTGCGGTCAGCAATGCGCAGACCCTCCTATCCAAGGCATCAAGTTCCGTCTGAGTCCATTTGAGTATGCCGAAAGAATACATCAAAACCGGCATGACCCAACCATTGAAGGCGCGCACCTTGTTTCCGCCTGACAAAAGAAATATATCATAGGATTGCATGTGCATGTATAAAATAACAAAATTATTACAATTCATAGCATGATTATAATATAAAATGGCATGACAAATTATTTCTAAATTAATGACCCAAACCATATTCCGTACGTAAAATAAAGCCAATTTCATGGAAATCAAAAGTATTTTTCTGTTTTATTTCCAACCATGCCGCTTTTGCCCTCGGCTTCGCTAGCTTTAATTCAGAATTTGACAGTCAATTCGGGTTGTAATCTGCTTGTAGGCATATAATGATTCGAAAGACACGTAGCGCCATCTATTATAGTAAGAACTTCATTGTTGTTTTTCCCGAGAACAGTAGGTACTTTTTTCGGGATGAAAGTACCCTATGTCCGTTTCTGTACACCTGACAACGTATATGCAAAATTTTCAGGATGATCGGTTCAGTGGTTTAGGCGTGAAAAGGTAATAAACAAACAAAATTACTTTCGCATTTATAACATTAGTTAGGATCGGAAGTTAGGATTAAGATTCAAGTTCTCCGCCGCAAAAAACACCCATTATTTTTGTATGAACTGTCACAAGAAAAACTAAACTCTCCGAGGCGGGGTGCAAAAAAATTCGAGCTCGCTTCCCTCGCTCTTGTATCCTACAGGGGCCCCATTATTCTCAAGTGCCCTGGGCCCAATATTGGTCAAAGACGGCCCTGCTCACCTATCTATTTAGCAGGCTTGCTTAAATATGAGATTTACCAGTTAAAAGCCTGTGTTTGCACAGTTTTTTACTAGCTCTTACGGATTTACCCATGATTAACCCGTGTGCCTACTTTAAACTCGTGTGGACCTCTTGGACGTTTGTTTGGCAAATTACTAGTACTTGGTTTTTTTTTGTTTTAATTTTATTTGGAACACCAAACAATTACATAATAAAAAATAGAGACATAAAACTTAAAATTAACAATTATGTAAGTAGGTAATCAGCAGCGTTGTTCACAGCATACAAGCAAAATATTAATAACACGCTTCAAAGAGAAGTTAAAAGTAACAGTAAATATATTTATTAGCTAAATATTATATACCTTTATAAATTAAAATAACAGTAACTTAAAAATAAACTTAAAAAATGGCGTCAAAAAACTCCTCAAAGCTGTCAACTGGTAATGTAACAAAAAAAAAAATGTAAATTAAATACAAACCTATTTCATAATTCCTATAGGAACCTAGAACCTACTAGTAATGAGACAGAGATAGTACTACTTTTAAAAAATAATAGCGCGAAATATTTAATTTATCTTGAGTAGAAACAAGATAGGTAAGTATTGAACGTAATCTTTGGTCTCGTTTCTCAATGTACGTACCTATATTTAGTTAATAAGTCCACACATCCACATTCCACACATGCAATAAACAACGTGTAGCGTAAATCATGAAAGTATGGCAAGTAGGTAGTTTTATCTAATCGAGGCAAGAAACTTAATTGGTTCGTTTGAATCACGCCACTGTGAATGACGAAAACAAAACGATTTCGTTAGCGTTTGGACTTTGTGTTCGCTTGACTGCATACAGTGGGAGAGCGGAGACGAGCACGGGTTACAGAAGTTATCTCGATCTTCCGATTTACAGTTCGATGACATTGTTTAGTTACTTACCGACTTATCTAGTTTTGTTCAGTTTAATTTTTTTAGGAAAATTTTACTTTATGTCTGTTATCGTTGTTAGGTCTTGACATCCTGCTTCAATGGTCCACGCCAGGTCAATCAACCTAACTCAGCCCTTGCATATCGGAGTTCACTGGTGATCGTATGCTTGATCGATTAGCGTAAACCATTTAACACCTAATAGCATAGATTACTGTTACAATCCGGAAGCGTCAGGAATACGATAATACTCGTATGTAGGTACGTGGTACACGTAATCAGTAAAATGCATGATGTTATACATATATGTAGTTGGTTATGTAAGTAATTCGATATCAAATGCGTCTAACAACCCTTTATCTGATACCTACTTAATTGAAATCAATCATGTAAACAACGCTCTGGCGTGTGCTATGCTATGGCATTGACGATTTTAGAATGTTCTTATCAATGAGTAGATGAAGGGTACATATTTATTTTGTTTACCTACTGGACTAGGTACCAATTTTGTCATCATAGCGACTATAAAATAGATGATGTTTTAATTAGGCTAATCTTTAATAGCTTCTTCTCGGTAAAATGTCCGTAATGCAATAATAATATGACGAATTTACGACCAGCAACGAAAGTCGATTTATACGAGTTTTAATTTAAATTATAGCCAGCCTATATTGTGCCACTGCTGTGTAAAGGCCTCCCTCCATTCCTTCCTTCTTCGGTCACGATTCTGTGCTACTTATTTCCAATTCTCAAGCAAGACTTCCAGTTCGTCCCACCATCTCCTTCGTAGTCTTCCGCGACCCCGTGTCACTGTTTCCGGGCACCAATCCTGAGCTTTACAGGCCCACAGTTCGTCGGGCATGCGACAGACATGTTCTGCCCAGCCCCATTTAAGTTGGTCAGCCTTTTGAGCCACGTCACCGATTTGCATTTTGGAGAGCAGTGCAATGATCTGTTAATTTTACACCCAAGATACTGCGCTCCATAGCACGTTGGCAAACCTGAGTTTGGACTTTTGGATGTTGGTCAAGTTTAGACGTTTATTAAATTATTAATATCCACTGAGCCATAAAAAGAACATAAGTTCATCGATTAATAATATAAACCTTTAACCTTATCATGAATGACATGAAATGTTGAAAAGAATATTGATAGGTACTGCATTAAATTGTTTTCGTACCCGTTAAAGAGCTAAATGAAAATTTAATTTTTGACTTGTGTTGCTGACCGTACGTACTTACAAAATAGCATCTTTCTAGCTTCTGCTCTTTCAGGAATCTACCTACTCTTCTTCTTAGTGTCGATGGCTATCTAAATTGTGTCGGCCCAGAACTGCTGAGCTACCAGTTTGGCGCTTTCAGTAGCGCCCATCAGTTCCTGTAATGACCAATAAAACAGGACACGTAGGACACCATATTAAGTGCCCCATTCTTTGTGGAAGAGCACCACAACTACACTGCTAGAATAAAACATTTAAATGTAAAGTAATTAGCGTATTTATTTAATCTTTAGCATCAGCCACACCCCCATTTGTGATAGCAAAAGTAGCTTCACTCTCAGGCAAATCAGGAGAATCGTATATTTTAGCAATTCTGTTTTCGCCACGTCCCTTCCTCAGCGATATTCTAGTGGTGGACGCATGTGCAAGTATGTTGCCTCCTATGGGTTTCTTAGGGTCTACTTGAAAGGACAGTGTTGCTCCAGGATCGGCCGTCATTTGATTTGTTATGAATACTGCGACGTTGTATTCTTCTGAAATCTTTAAGAGAATAATGTGTGTGACTAAGATAATTCTAAACTTAAACCAGTTCTATCTTGATGTTAAAGACTTCGAGTCTTTGTCTTTAAAGCAGGTACCTAATAAGGAATCAAAAACTTTCCGCATACCGAATTATCGAAGCAATTAAGTATGGTTAATAAATGTATGGGTTGCATAATAACTTTGAATTCAAATGATTGAAACTAACTGTGGATTAAAAATAACTATTGTTATGAGAAATTGATAATATTATCAATTTCTCATTTAATAACAAAAGTTATTTTTATCTTATGTTGGGTCATGAATTTATTCTGTGATTTGTATTGATTGTCTTTTTCATAATATTCCCGTCGTTTTTCATGCTTTGACTTTGCTGGTTTCTACAATTTGAATTTTAATATCGACAATTACAAGAAACTTCAACAATTATCACAGTGACAAATAATCTTGATTATAAGTAGTCCATTTTCTTATCTCAAGTCGAATAACCGCTCAATAAACGTAGTTTGGTTGAAAACCGGACGCATGTTTATCTATTGAGACCAAACGAGTCAATCTTGGCGCGCCGTGATCTTGAACTCGTCTGTACATATGTTATACGTAGTTCTTTAAAAAATTTACGCTTATAAATAAAACGCATGGAATTGCGCCGTAGAATAAAATTGCGTGACACTGATGCTAGACAAAAGACAAAGACGCAGTTCATGTAGATCGTAGATAGAATCGTGACTCTGACTAGTAAAATTTTCGGCAAAATCATACGGAAATGAACGCTTGAAGAAAGTAGTTTAGCATACCTAGGTACCTATGTGATATATTCTGTCCTTCGGGCTCCGTTATTAAACGTTACCTTGGAGCCGAGCCCAATTTTATTGTTTGTTCCGTCCAACAGATGGGGTACTGGCGTAACTGCGTAATTTGGGGCCCTCAGAAATTTGCATCAGGTGCTCCGAAGCTAATAAACTCATAGTAGTTTATTAAGGTATCTATTTCTGCCGCCCAACAGCTTTATTATAAATAACATAATATGGCTGTTTTTCCCGTACGGTTAAGCAGAAGGTGGCCTATAGAAGATCAAAGATGCACCTACAGTTCGCCAGTTAAATTTTTAGTCCAACGTATTTATAGGTAGCGAGCCAATTGCCATCAACCGGGCACAAATCCTAGACTCCAGGTTGCTATTGAGAAATTCCAGATGAAAAAAACTCAATAGCACTTTTTCCAACATGGCAATCGAAACCTCAGCAGAAGCCTTTGTGACAACTAGATCTTCGAGGCAGTTACGTTACGAATGCGTTTGCTGTTTGATTAACTAGGATTGGAAAAAAAACATACAAATATAAAAATAAATTTCCCGAGAATCGGGAACAAACCTTTTGTAACCGTGAGAGAACTTGCGCTAGTTTCTGCTGCCTGTCGGCCAACTCACCGCGTCCTGAGAAGTCGACTCTGAATAGCGCCATGATCGAATCTATTATCAAAAGCTTGAACAAGCCAGCCTCTTCATGGAACTTTGCTGCTACGAAGTCTAGGAGTTCCGCCTAGTCAGAGGAGACAAAGATTAAAGAAAATAAACAACAACACAATAGTATTCTTGTACTATCAGCGACGAAAGTTTTTTCTGAATCGAAATAGATACTTAACGCAGAATGGAATCTGGATCGTTCCCTAATTCCCTACATGAAATGCAGTGTACACACGCCAAAAGAGATAAGGTACCAGGCACGCACACTAAAAACTATATCGCTACTGCTATACTGTTAAAACGATTCATTACGTAGGTATGTCACGTCGTACTGCTCACAGTGACAGCCACGCACACATGATCAATTCATAAAGTGAGTGCGCCTTTGAAATGATAGTATGTATAACATAATTTTGCATCGAAATCTAAAGCGTTCGTAGCCCAACGAATAAGCCATATACTTCTGAATACTACTGTGTGAGTAAGAAATGGTTTTACTGATTTAAAAAACCTTAAATAAATAAAACCATTTTTAATAAATATCTTTATTTAAAAAATAAATGTTTTATACAATTATATAATAAACCATGGGCGGAGTGCGTAAACATGTCACATAGATAAAATATAATCTGATCCAGTAACAATAACACCACTCACACTCCAGTACCGCCGACTTATTTTATTATCATGTAGTTACAGACGCCTAGATATCAAGTTACCCGAAACTGTCAAGTTTTCCCAATACACCTCGAACCTAATGCTTTAGCGATAAAGTTGAAAATCTAATAAAGAAATTTGACAGATTGTAGTAGCTTGATGTGCTGGCGTGTGTACATAAAAAAAAAACAATTATGAAAAACCATATAAAACGATAATGGTAATTATTAAACATCGATATAGTGAGTGGCTATGCAGTTAATAAATAAATACTCCGGTGTCATTTCATATTATTTTCAACTATTCATATCCACATGTACAGTTTAATGAGTCACAACACAACAGACAATCTTATTAAAATTATTACTAGGTCACGGTGACATAATAAAAAATACATTACTTTTAATAATAATTTTACTCACCTATATTATTCATTAGGCGCCTTGCGATTTTACTAAAAATATTTTGCTCATGCGAAACAATAATCTGAGCTTTGGAATATTGTTAATGCATGGTCTATGTTAATCCATTTATCACAATCACAAATTCCGTAAAAGTGCAAAAGGAGTATAGGCGTAGTTGCTAATGCAGACTGACTCGTACATAAGTTCACAATTAGGCTGCCTGTCCATCGGAGCGGAGCGATGTTGCGGAGCGGAGAAACGGAGAAATATTAACGAATAGAATTGCATACTGGAGCGGAGCGAAGATTTTATGCAATCCTATTGGTTAATATTTCTCCGTTTCTCCAGTCCGCAGCGTCGCTCCGCACCGGTAGACAGGCAGCCTAATTGTGAACTTATGTACGAGTCAGTCTGCATTAGCAACTACGCCTATACTCCTTTCAGCAGGCAGCCTTAAAGGCAGGAATATATTTTTAAAGCAGGTAGTGAGCTCCTAAACTGTCAAATAATTTTAAGCAGGCGAGAAACTTGTGGTAAATTCTCAAACCGGTTAGAATACCGCTTTATTAAATTTTATTTCATTTTTAATCATTGATTAAAAATAAATTGGTACAAAATCTCAAAAATAATCTCGTGGCTTGAATTCGAAACATTCAACCTATCATTCGTCACTGTAGGTTGACCTGTTGCGCCACGAGAGCATCTATCCTATGTCGCGAAATCATGTTCTACTATTATTTCGAAGACGTAAGCGCGCTCACTCAACGAATGCGATGTATGCGCGGTCATTGTGAGCAGTAGGTACGTGTACAGTAACGAATAGTTTTGTAGTGTGCGTGCCTGGTTACTTACCTCCTATGGCGTGTGTACATATATATGTATTTATATTGGTCAATATAAGAACCTAGATCATAGGTACTGCTTCATAGTTAATTTACTTTCGTTGCTGACCGTACCTGCTCTATACTTATTTGTTTTAAAAATACAAAACCATACCTCTTTTTATAATTGAATACGTAAATCATAATAAGTGTAAATATAAGGTATACAAATGATTGCTTTAATGGTCTTCACAATAATAGAGCCACTAACCTGATGTTCCGATGTGTAAGCCCTGGCGTATAGGACGTTATCTAGCACTGCAGTTTGGTCTAAATTGAATCTGTCTGCAATTGGACGCAATCGGTCGGGTCGGCTGCAGTATTGTTAAGGAATTAGATAACTAGGGCTTACAATGCAGCTGCAAAGATCTAAGAGGGGAGAGGCAATCATAGGGGCATTTGGTTTGGCGAATTCACGATATATCGACTTACTTACCTTTGAATTTATATTTGGCTAAATAATAACAGCCGCTCGGGTCGATCTTTAGGTTAAGCCGTGCTTGCCTAGGTTGGTCTGTGGGTGGGTGACCGCCCATAACATACCGAATTTCCTCCGTGCCTCGGAAAGCATGTTAAGCCGTTGGTCCCGGCTGTCATTTGTAGATCTTTGACAGTCGTTAGGCAGTCAGTGGCCCTAAAAGTCTGACAACCAGTCTTACCATGGGGTATCGTATTACCCAGTACTAACTGGGTTGTGGAGGTCAGATAGGCAGTCGCTCCATGTAAAATACTGGTATTTAGGTGCATCCGGTTAGACTGGAAGCCGACCCCAATATAGTTGGGAAAAGGCTAGGCAGATGATGATGACTCTCATTAACTGTTCAAGTTAGCCTTGATATTTATTTCTATAATATAAAAAAGTAGCTCTTAACATTAGAAGGTATTATTATTTCGTGCTCGTATTCGATGACGCAATATGTATAGCTAATCTAACGTATGAGGAAATATTAATGAATGGAGTCATCACTTAATGAATATGAAAATAATGTTTTATTGTTTTCTAATGATAATAATATTATCCGTCGGTACGATATCCACGTGCTACTTTGTTTGATATGTAGCAGCTTTATTTAGAATCTTGATAGTCATCGTTACTGTAACGTTATTGTTACATAAGGGGTTTATAACGAAGTTTACTAAGATGCTTGGTGTAGTCAGGTCTAGGCCCTAACGTTCAGCCTACGGTTTCTTCCACAAGAGCGGCGAGTGGCGCAGCGGAGAGGAGACGTGCGCGAATCGACCATCACATTGGTTGAAATCAAGATAAAAGAAAAGTCCGGAACTTTTTATTTTCAGTTTTTATATAATTTTTTCTACTTTTATTATAATTCCCAGAAGGCGAAAACTGGTAAAAATTACAAGGCTAGTAAATGCCGGGATGGGGGGCTAAAAAGTTGAAATGTCCGGATAAATCTGGACGGATGGTAACCCTAGTCCCTAGTTAATAAAGGATACAAAGTATGTTCAGTGTCCAGGAACATGACCTTCCCGCCGTGGTAGCCCGTCGAATTGGGTATTTGTGTGGTGATGCACAGGGTGTGCGACAGCTGCGTCTTGCCGGTACGGAACTCACCGAACACTTCAGTTATCGCCATCGATTCCACGCCACCGGCCAGTAACTTGCTAGAAGTCGTATAATTGTAACAATGAAGTATTCAATACTTAAATGTAAATTAACTGCCCTCAGGCAGGACTGCTTGTGATGTGATAAGTTCGTGATTAAGATGAGGAGCTCCTGGGGCAAATTTCGCCACTACTGAACCTGATCAGCAAGATGCGTTCAAGAGCTGTCTTGTCAGTGCCAAAATTCCAAAGCAATTGTGCCACTGACAGCTCCTGAACGCGGTTTAGAAACACTGGCCGCTTTCGGTTTCATTGGTGAATTTCGTTCTTAGTCAAGCAAACTGATTATAATGTAATGGGGGGCCTGGAGTTCTAAAATACAGGCCTAGGGTTAGTTGACTCCATATCTCCCACAAATTAGAACTTTCTGCCAAACTACTTATCAACCTATATCTAACATAACGATGTAATTTGTTAATTAAGATGAATATTTTTTTTTTAAATATTTACTATAACTAAACAAAAAACGATATCTATTTCTAAAAACACTAATCCAATTGACGCATTTATTTCGTCTTCGTGTCCTAATTGAAGATTCACGGTGACTCATTATTATTTTAATATAATACCGTTACATTTATCTTCCAAAAAAGTAATTGTACTACGAGATAATACTATCGTTAGCGTACAACGTGATGTCCATGCGACTGGTTTAACGTGTGTGGGTGCGACAAATTGAGCAAGTGCAGTCAGACCATATTATACTTATCAATCTGATAGAGGAAGGTACCTACTTAGTGAAAAAACTGTAAACAAATGCGTCACATTTCATTATTTATTGTATGATATGTCGTCCATTCAGTTGCAACTTGCAAGGCCTTCGTCATCCCGACCGTAGTACCAAGTGTAATTACTTAGTTACACTAATTAATATTGCTGGTGGATAGTAAAGTTCTAATTTACTCAATCGTTGATAGGTACCTACGTTACCACTTACTCTAATTCTGTACTTCCAGTACTGATTTTAAAAACCTGTTTCCGACGATCACTGACTTCCAACGCAGTCATGAAGCCAAGGGTAGCGATTTTTTGGCAGGCTTCTTTTATTTTCTCAACTTTTGTATCAGAAAATCCTTTGATATTGCATAATTTTTTCTTTGTGGACATCTGAATTCCCTTTATCGTACATATTCCAGCTGCTTTTAATTTTTTTATGTCAGCTACGTTTATTCCATGTTTTTGTAATATGTCGACGTCTTGAAAATAACTTTCTTCGTCGTCATTTTCAGATATATTATCGTCAAGAGCTTGTTCGATCATAACGACAGCGAATAAATAATAGAAACACACAAAAATCAATTTTATAGAAGTCGTTTAACAGAAGCACTATAGTAGGAGCCAATTCTGTCAAATTACGAATTTTGCCGCGCGTTTCCTTTTTTTTGAGCTCATAGACAAAATCAATACAGTGTTGCTATAAACATAATATTCTAAGAAACATGGAACTAATAAGTACGAACATGTTGTCTTAAAGGGATCCGAGAGACCACCTTTAGGCAGCTGAGTCACATTTTGTTTGATGCTTCTCGCTAAGACGACGACCCACTGACCCTACTTTCAATGCGGGAAAATACATCTGGAATTTTAGTGATTTTCTTGAACATTTGGG
This sequence comes from Noctua comes, assembly GCA_963082995.1. Classification (NCBI taxonomy): domain Eukaryota; kingdom Metazoa; phylum Arthropoda; class Insecta; order Lepidoptera; family Noctuidae; genus Noctua; species Noctua comes. The sequence goes on along the minus strand of OY720281.1, from coordinate 10,720,275 downwards.
AACAAAGACTATTTAGTAACAAATTCTGAAAGCAACTCTATTTTTTCTTCAAGCGTCACTTTGATTTTTGATTGATTTGTATTTTTAGTCTATGGTTTTGATGACTTCGCTTCGTTGAGAGAGAATCGTTAGCGGCGCAAATAAAGGATTTTTTTATTATAAATTACAATTACTTCAAGAAATTAACCGTCTAATCCATCTCAGTAAAGGTAAGGGCGTAAGTTAACCCTACGGAAGTACTGGAAAGTGATTATTTATTATGTTCATGTATTTCCTTCAGTATCACAGCCATGTTGAAGTAGTGTTGATTTTACTAAGTTTTCGTCAGTTTATCGTTCAAAAAAGTTAAAAGTTGTTCACAAGTTTATGTGACAGACCTAAGTTTAGTTTGTGTTGTGATTATAAAGTTGAAAGTCTTTGCAATATGAAAAGTGTTACAAAGTGCAACCTATTCTGGCTTCGAGGCGTCGTCGTGAAGGTAAGGCTGGATGTGTCTTCAAATATACATCACAACGTAGCATTTACCAGTTGTATAAAAGTAAAGAAATACATCTTCAAATCAAGTGGATATACAAGTCATTTCTAATAATATTTTGAGATTTTTGAGTACATTATTACAGACAGATATTAAAATGAAGAGTAGTGGTCTTCATTGTAAAGTAACATTTCGCAAACAACTCAGTAATCGATGGACGTAGATAGGTGTAAAGCAAGAATGGCAGAGGGCAGTTTTTTTTTTATGTTAAGTTAAAATACTATGTTATAAAATTTTGAAAACTATTGAAAAGGTGAGTCTTTTTAGCAGAGGCATGCATGTTTTTCTAAGAGATATTTAATACAGTATTGATAACATGTATTTAATTAACACAAATAATGTTGCCCTAATTGTTTTAAGCATTAGTATTAAAAATTTATGAAGTACTATCACTTTGTACCATCAAAATGTCAATAGGTTTTGCCATTACTTAAATTACATTTTATTGATTAATTTGTGTTTTTGGCATAAATAATAACATGAGTACAACCTTTGTAAAACTACATGCATAGTCTCATTTTTAGTTTTACTAGAGTATACATTTTATTTATGGGTTCAATAAAGTTAAGAAAATGAAGTAGATTGATCAGTTCATGGATATTTGCTTCTGTTGAAGTAAATTGAGTATTTTTGGACTAACATTTGCTACAGTATTGCATATTTTGACTGGTTGAAGCTATTCATAAATGAAATAACAATCAGAGTGCTTGTTTGGGTTGGGTCCAAACTACAAAAGATTAATATCTTCATAAGTCACTCCCATTTTTACAGAGATGGATTCGGAAGACTCCAGGGATCAATCATCCTCAAGTAGTAGCAGTACAAGCTCTAGGAGTCGGAGGAGCTCATCATCAGAGAGAAGTGCACACTCCAAAAAGGGGGCAAAGTCCCCGCCACGCTCCCCAAAATCACCTAGGTCTCGGGGGCCACGGTCACCTTCACCTGAAAGTCGGTCTCAGTCGCCTTCACCACAATCCCCAATACCGGGGAAGCGGCCACGGTCACCAGATAATCTGAGTGGAGCACATTCTGATATTAATTCACCAGAAAATTCAATACCTGCTTCACCAGTAGGTCCTAAATCACCAAGTGAAGTGGGTTCTAATATAGGCTCACCAGATCATGGTGATCAGTATTCTTCAGCTCCATTAGCAGGTGATGGTCCTAAGACACCACAGAGTCCGAGCAGCTCAGCTAGGTCTCCTCCGGGTTCTCCAGACAATAGGTCAAGGCCTGCTTCTCCTGACTCTGTAAGGAATTCCAACAGACGGTCCCCCTCTTCAAGTCCTTCTCCTGACAGGAAGTCCTATAGATCCCCTCGCTCATCACCTGCTGCTAAACGAAATGATTGGAGCCCAAAGGAAAGAAATGAGAAATGGAGGAGGCACACTAAAGCTGAACAAAAGATGGTCCCGGCTCCCCGAGCCCGTAGTAGGTCAGACTCCAGCCGTTCCAGTAGGAGTTCATCATATAATAAAAGGAGTAATAAGGATCCTGCAACAGAAGAAATATCAGAAGGTAATGTTGAACAAAAGTCATTTATCAAAATGCTGTTATGCTTTACTTTGTTCAAAACAGTTCTAATGAGGGTTTGCCTTAGGGGAAATGGAGTCAGACCAAGAGGACAGGAAATCAAGAAGTAAATCTAGGACTAGTGACAAACCAGATGTAAAAGACCTAAATATCAGTCATGAGGATCTTTCTGACGTATCTGACTTGGATTCTATGGGACCAGAAGAAATAGAGAAAGGATCAAAGGTATTTTAGATGTATAATCAATTATATGATGGATTTTTTATGCCCCTCCTGAAGATTGCAACACAACTTTGCTATATTTTATGATATTGCATAAATCTCTTAAAAATCAGTGACCAGAAAATCACAATGCGACGTGTCTTTATTCTTGCCTTTGCCTTTATTCATAAAAGGAACCATATACAACATTAGTTTTAGTATATATGTGAAACCTGAAACACGTGTCTAGTATTTTTAAGTAAAGAATCTTTGTACAAAATTTGAAAACTGTATCATGAAAAATTGCAGTGTCGTCTTGAGCTCATTGATAATAATAATTTGGCAGTAGGTACCTAAATGATTGCGATAGGTACTACAACAACTATTGATTGCAACTTGTAGCTTTTTTAAATATTTTTGGGACAAGATATAACACTGTTTAAAAATTATTGGAGTCGATTCAGTTACTTATTCTGAACAAACTATATTCAGGCTTCGCATATACTAAAAATAATGTTGTATATATTTGTGTTGGTTCAGTGGTTCATATATTTGTTTGTTGTTTTAGCCAAAGTCTCCACCGGCATCACCAGAACACAAAGCAGAACCTGTCAATGGAGCAAGCAGACAGTCCTCACCACATTCTGAGAATGGAAAGGGTGATACTCCTAAACTGGAAAAAGTAATGATTGTAAACTGCAGCATGAAACTTATTGCTTCTCTTATAACGATCAAATGACTTGATTTTGTTAACATGATACACATGATTGATCGTGATGATATATACATGATTTATTAACTGTCTTTTGACTTTATTTTCATTATGTTCAGTTACTGTAAAGCCACCTCTAGTGTAGTTGTATTTTTAGGTACCACAAGAAAAGACAAGTAACACTGAAGATGGGGAAGAACAGTTAGATTTTGAGGCAGAAGAAGGTGAATGTATAGAACCAAAAGTTGTAGAACAATCAAATGGCGATGCTGAGGATAAAGGAGTGGAAAAAGGTAAATAATTGAAAGAACTTGTCTATCCAGAGTGAGGAATATTTTATAGTGGATTTTTGCCATAGACATAGTTTTCGTGTGTTTCTTTTATATTGTTATGTATACTATGTTCTATAATTAATTTTGGGGTACAGTTTACAATCGCAGTTCCTGATATTCTTAAAGCAGCAGCTTATAACCAGCGTAGACTGCGTCCAGATGCCGAGAAATACAAGCGTATATATCCATAGCCATGGGTAGTTACTAAGAGAAACATGTTAATGTGCACGTAATTAATACAGCCCTAGTGTCTTGGCAGCGTTTGTCTGTATGCACGTAAATTTAAGTATCCCGATAGGTTCCTAATTAAAACAAGCTGTGCCATAATTACAGAGGACGTAAGAGCGGTTCGACGGTCTCGGGGCTCGTCGCTGGAGGAAGGCGAGGTGTCAGACGAAGCTGAGCGGCGCCCTGAGGAGAGTGAGCCGAGGCCCGTGTGTCGGTTCTTCTCGAGGGGCGCTTGTACGTGGGGTGTTAGCTGCAGGTAAGCCACAGTCATAGACTTGCAAATGTATTTACAGAAATAATATCATGTCACTACATTAATAACGAAATTTCAAATGGTAAGTTAATATTTACTTTACCTGATCAAGATTGCTTTGGTTAAGTCAAATTTGAATTTGGTTTCAAGAAGTTTCTTGCTGGAAATGGCAAGCTTCGCTACTAAAAACTTGTTCTTAGCAGCGAAGTAGGCTTTGTCATATAGTGAGGCAGGCTGTCGGATTGGTGGTGCAGAACAAATCAGAAGTTTCTTAGGGTATCATGTTTCTATTGTTTAGGTTCCTCCACCCGGGCGTGACGGACAAAGGCAACTATAATATGTTCGACGTGGTTCGCGGCGTTCCCGCGGGAGGGAGCTACCCGCCGGCGCCCGCCAGGGACGTCGCACCTCCCGAGTCTGCGTGGGAGAGGGGACTGCGGACTGCTAAGGAGGTGAGTTAAACATAGTTTCAAGTGGTTTCAAGTAATAGGGGGCGGTTCTATCACCATGAATGGTCAGAAATAACGGCTCAGAACTTGTTACTAAGAAATTCTTGATAGAAAAGCTGAATAACATTGATAGAATAAACTGGGTAACATGGGCTTGATCTGGGAATTGCGCCTTTGGGAGGGAGAGGAGAGGAACTTTCAATAGTTTATATTGATGTACTTAAACTAGTTTTCATCATCACTCTCCCATGGTTCCTTGCAGCGTTTCTTCTTCCATACTTCTACAATCATCATCATCACGGTAGTCAGTCATTGATAGCGTATTTACTATATGACCAGATGCTGCGGATAGCGAATAAACGTAAAGAGCAAGACATGGACTTTGAAGAGAAGAAGCTGCACCTATCCGTGGGCGGGGTGGTGCACGACCCCGACGCGGAGCTGGCGTACGCCGCCGCGGCCGTGGGCGCCTCGCCGCCGCGCCACCACGAGGGGCCCGCGCCGCCGCACTACCGCGGGGACCCCGACGCCTTCAGGGGCGGGTATGTACAGCCACAACCAATCAAATGAGTACATTCAAATTAAAAAAAAGTTTGCTATATTTCGAATTGTGCGCACTTTTCACTGTTTGTACCTGCAATTGTTTTTCGGATTTGAATAATTAGAAACGTGACTTTAGAATAGAATAACTTATTTCAATCAACACAGGAATGGCTATTATGACCTTAAACCATTATGTGGCCGGTGTAAGTTCGAATTTGTGTTTAGTCAAACAGAAGTTGTGATTATTTAGTCATTATTTTTAGGTTGATTTATCGACAACACTTTCTGATGTGACATTTGCAAGGAACTGTCTCTAGGTTCTTTATATTTAATAGATCAATGGGTTCGGTAAACAAACAAACAAATAAACTCTTCAGCTTTGATTCGGTTCCATTGAAGTTTCACAAACAAATATCTGTCACAGTTTTTTTTTCTAATTTATAAATCTCGACCAAAGAGTTCTCATTTAAATCGCTTATCGGCTCTTGTAAACGTCAGACATTGAAGCGCCATCTTTTACGCTGTGTTTAGTACAGCGAAGTCAGTTTTGCCACAATGTTGGTAAACTGGGGATCTTTTATCCTTCTTTAAGAAATCGTTCTTGGGTACATTTTGGGGAAATTAAATCCTTGGAGAAAATTTTCGGGAAAATTCCTCAGGGATAGATAGACCAACACTAAAACTTGCGTATGATATGCCGATTGCATCGTGTATGTGTGGAAAGGAACGGGCAATACATCGATAACTAGTGTTACCTTTTGTGAATGAACATAGGTTTATATCTCCCCGTTTGTTTCATTTCCTGTTTGGAACATAGAATGGGAAAAAAGTCACAAAACGTATCAATTTAGGAAACAAAAATTATTGAATATGGGGACAATTCGGAAACTCGATCTAGCAACCCGGTTTTTCAATAACCTCAGTAGTTGCACGATTAAAATACTTAAGTTAAACCGTATTGTGTACATATCTCAGAACTTAATGTGCAATACATACGGATAACGTGAAAAGTGTATGCAATTATCTGATAGTGTTTTGTTTACATTTAATGAAAGTCATAAATACGTCATGTTGATAGAATGGGACGACTACATAATTTTAAATTGAAACTAGTGCACTTTCTTTTGCAATGTATTGTGTTCGCATGAATTTGAAAATTTGTCAATGTGCACATTGTGCACATAGAATTCATCATGACTGTACGCATTATACTTGACTATACTAAAGGCATATTATACAGTTTTACTTATAGATGGGGAGACGAACTAAACATTCATGGGAGTTAGGGCCAAACGCAAGCCTTTTTGTTATTTAGTATCTGTAGTAGTTTATTTAGTATCTGTGAAAAACGGTGTTGGTTGCACATTTGTATAACTCCTTATATTCTATCTTTTATTAAAATGTGTAATTTTTGGTTCATCCGAACAAATAGAAAATACAATCACCTAATTATAAACGTTATTTTGTAGGCCATACGGTCCAATGTACCGTGGTCGTTTCCCACGGCCACAAGTTGACGAGCGGGAGCGTTTTTACGACCGCGAGCATATGTATGAGCGGGAGAGGGCTGGGTATGAACGAGTGCCGCATTATGATGAACGAGCTCCCGCACCGGAGGAAGGGGCTTATCATAAGGTATGGCTTCTTATTATGACTTATTTCTCGAATCGTTTAAAGAAGTCCTGAATATATCTAATTATTCACTGTTTTGCTTTGGATTGACCAAAAACATTTTGCTATGTTGGGGTCGAAATTGCCTAATCTTTTGACCATAATGTTTTCCAAAGATCCGTATGCTGAAAGGCAATGTCGTATATTTTAGCGTCGCGTCCGGCCTTCTCGTGAAGTAATAGTCCAACGCGCCGAAGTGGAGCGGCGCGAGGGCCGCGAGGTGCGCGGCGAGGTGCGCGAGGTGCGCGAGGTGCGCGAGGTGCGCGAGGCGCGGCGCGAGGGCCGCACGGAGGACTGGGCGGACCCCTGGATGCGCGCGGAGCCGGCCGCGCGCCGACGCAAGCCGCCGTCGTCCGATGAGTCCTACTCCTCGTCTAGGTACGATTTTCTTTCCTTATTTATTCAAACTTAAAATAACATGAGCAGACTTAATGCTTTTGGCATTTTCTACCAGTCTACCCACAGATGCAGGTGATGCAGAGACAATACAGTTATATACACTTATTTATTTACCAGCACTACTGCACTACCAGGCTTTTAATAAGCCGTGTATGACTAGATGTATGAATGAACGAAGCAAAGGGAGTATGTAAGGATTGTAGCTAGTGACATTTTGTAGTTTCTGCCTATTGGAAAAAGGCGTGAGTTTTATGTATGAGTTTAAAAACATCGGCTCTATAAAGCGTCGTCTCTGTCATTATATACATGACAATTTCTGTCGTAAATTCTATGTACCGTGTGAAGGGCTGCTTTATTGTTTAACCTATGTCTTACCAGAAAGTACAGGCGTTATGTTAAGTACCAGCTGGGCATATCAGACGTGTATTGTTGGGGTTCAATGTTATTAGGGCTAAAACACAAAACTGCTTTGCAAAATAGCAATGTTTTAAAAGTATTTTGTAGTCGACAGATTTTGAAAGGGTACGTAGTTTTGATTTTCGGCCATAAATGTTGTTTTTTTTCTGGGCGAGTCCGAGAGCAAGCTATGGAGAGGCGCAATGGCTACCGTCATAGCTGAGTGACCTCGCTAAGTTAAGCTATCGAGTGCACAAGGTGCGCTGACTCATTAGAATTCTTGTATTGAGCCCAAGTTCTGCAGTTTTAAAGCATCTAATAAAGGCAACGATTATTTTTATAATTACTTGTATAAAAAGTATTCATAAATCCTACTATATTACTTTTATTCATAAAATTTTAATTAGAATTTTTCTCCTGCTTCGTCCCTCTCCCTTGGGCGATGGGTTTCGCTTTCATAACTCGTCTAATGTCGTGGTGTTTGCGGTGTTCGATTTCTCATGACTCTCATTTTAATCTCGATTAACAACACTTATAACTGCATGCTCGTTCTTGATATCATTTGTCACCTGTGGGACTCACTGTGGTCGCGACCGTGTGCGCATGTGACATGTTACATAACCATGCGTGCGTGTGTGCATGCGTGCGCGTGTACGAGCCATGCCCCCCCCCCCCTCCGCCCGCCCCGCGTCCCGCTCACTCCGCAGCTCTTCAAATTCCAGTTCCCGCAGTTCACGATCGCCGAGCGCGCGTCGCAAGAGAAGGGCGTCCTCTTCTTCAAGACAAAGGTGAGATGGACGTTTCACGATAACAGTAGAGCACAATGAAAAAAGATGCCTAGGTGCGTCTTCGTAAATTCGACTTTCGCGCACGCGAAGCTCTTCGCGTTACTCTAAAAGCGCTACAACGGCGACTTTTTGGCAATCTTGGCTTCATTCGAAATATTTTTCTTTTGCTACTTCTGCCTATCTTCTTTGGATTATAATCGAGTCTTTTTTTCTAAAGTTCTTGCTATATTTTCTTCTGCGTCCACTGCCAGGCCGCTCCTATATTGCGCCACAACCCCGGTTCGTCGTTTTTGTATTCTTCTTACGAACACCAAAATAAATATTAACGAGTCATAGGAGTGGGATATACAATCGGATCTAATTCTAACCCGGTCGGTATGGTGCAGGTTGTCGCCGTCGGTGATAGTTCGCGAGCGGCGCCTGGCGACGGCGCGCGCCACAGCCATGAACCCGCCCGCGCCGCGCCGCCGAGCGCCCTCCCCGGCGGCCGCGCGCCAGCTGTCCGCCAACCCGCCGCCCCCCGCCTCGCACGCGCTGCACCGGCACAAGGTAACTGACTACAGAACCCGCCCGCGCCCTCCCCGGCGGCCGCGCGCCAGCTGTCCGCCAACCCGCCGCCCCCCGCCTCGCACGCGCTGCACCGGCACAAGGTAACTGACTACAGAACCCGCCCGCGCCCTCCCCGGCGGCCGCGCGCCAGCTGTCCGCCAACCCGCCGCCCCCCGCCTCGCACGCGCTGCACCGGCACAAGGTAACTGACTACAGAACCCGCCCGCGCCCTCCCCGGCGGCCGCGCGCCAGCTGTCCGCCAACCCGCCGCCCCCCGCCTCGCACGCGCTGCACCGGCACAAGGTAACTGACTACAGAACCCGCCCGCGCCCTCCCCGGCGGCCGCGCGCCAGCTGTCCGCCAACCCGCCGCCCCCCGCCTCGCACGCGCTGCACCGGCACAAGGTAACTGACTACAGAACCCGCCCGCGCCCTCCCCGGCGGCCGCGCGCCAGCTGTCCGCCAACCCGCCGCCCCCCGCCTCGCACGCGCTGCACCGGCACAAGGTAACTGACTACAGAACCCGCCCGCGCCCTCCCCGGCGGCCGCGCGCCAGCTGTCCGCCAACCCGCCGCCCCCCGCCTCGCACGCGCTGCACCGGCACAAGGTAACTGACTACAGAACCCGCCCGCGCCCTCCCCGGCGGCCGCGCGCCAGCTGTCCGCCAACCCGCCGCCCCCCGCCTCGCACGCGCTGCACCGGCACAAGGTAACTGACTACAGAACCCGCCCGCGCCCTCCCCGGCGGCCGCGCGCCAGCTGTCCGCCAACCCGCCGCCCCCCGCCTCGCACGCGCTGCACCGGCACAAGGTAACTGACTACAGAACCCGCCCGCGCCCTCCCCGGCGGCCGCGCGCCAGCTGTCCGCCAACCCGCCGCCCCCCGCCTCGCACGCGCTGCACCGGCACAAGGTAACTGACTACAGAACCCGCCCGCGCCCTCCCCGGCGGCCGCGCGCCAGCTGTCCGCCAACCCGCCGCCCCCCGCCTCGCACGCGCTGCACCGGCACAAGGTAACTGACTACAGAACCCGCCCGCGCCCTCCCCGGCGGCCGCGCGCCAGCTGTCCGCCAACCCGCCGCCCCCCGCCTCGCACGCGCTGCACCGGCACAAGGTAACTGACTACAGAACCCGCCCGCGCCCTCCCCGGCGGCCGCGCGCCAGCTGTCCGCCAACCCGCCGCCCCCCGCCTCGCACGCGCTGCACCGGCACAAGGTAACTGACTACAGAACCCGCCCGCGCCCTCCCCGGCGGCCGCGCGCCAGCTGTCCGCCAACCCGCCGCCCCCCGCCTCGCACGCGCTGCACCGGCACAAGGTAACTGACTACAGAACCCGCCCGCGCCCTCCCCGGCGGCCGCGCGCCAGCTGTCCGCCAACCCGCCGCCCCCCGCCTCGCACGCGCTGCACCGGCACAAGGTAACTGACTACAGAACCCGCCCGCGCCCTCCCCGGCGGCCGCGCGCCAGCTGTCCGCCAACCCGCCGCCCCCCGCCTCGCACGCGCTGCACCGGCACAAGGTAACTGACTACAGAACCCGCCCGCGCCCTCCCCGGCGGCCGCGCGCCAGCTGTCCGCCAACCCGCCGCCCCCCGCCTCGCACGCGCTGCACCGGCACAAGGTAACTGACTACAGAACCCGCCCGCGCCCTCCCCGGCGGCCGCGCGCCAGCTGTCCGCCAACCCGCCGCCCCCCGCCTCGCACGCGCTGCACCGGCACAAGGTAACTGACTACAGAACCCGCCCGCGCCCTCCCCGGCGGCCGCGCGCCAGCTGTCCGCCAACCCGCCGCCCCCCGCCTCGCACGCGCTGCACCGGCACAAGGTAACTGACTACAGAACCCGCCCGCGCCCTCCCCGGCGGCCGCGCGCCAGCTGTCCGCCAACCCGCCGCCCCCCGCCTCGCACGCGCTGCACCGGCACAAGGTAACTGACTACAGAACCCGCCCGCGCCCTCCCCGGCGGCCGCGCGCCAGCTGTCCGCCAACCCGCCGCCCCCCGCCTCGCACGCGCTGCACCGGCACAAGGTTTTCGTAAAACTGCCCTTTATCGCACACAATATTGAGTGTCAACCGGGAATACGCCTAAGTTCTAGCCTGTTCACAAAGGGAAGGTCAGACTCCCAGCATTGGGAATTTATAGGCCGGTTATGGGTATTGTGACGTGCGTGCTTAATACGACAAAATTATTTATGCAGTCAACACACACAAAGCGCTATGCTTCACACTTCCACATTTATTGTGCGAACCGCCACTCTGTGGTTTTCACTGCCGCCTTCTGTTTCCCGATCAATATTATCTGGATCTATTCAAAGTTCGAGTGGATCGCTTTCGTCTAGACAAGCGTTGCTCCACCCTAGGCTGCATCATCGCTGCACATCAGGCGTTTGCGCATGCCTATTTAGTGTACCGACATTTAAACAAAAAAATTCAAGAATTTAAAGAAATATCCATCTTTGGTTTTAACACTATATTTGTGTATCAGGATGAGCTGGACCCCTACGGACGCAACAAGGTATCAAGTCGCAACAGGGATAGAAAGAAGTATTCGCGATCTTCATCATCTGGTTCTGGTGAGTGTTCATTAAATACTAAATTAGCCATCTGTGCCCGGTTGATGGCAATAGGCTCGCCCCCTACCACATGGGACTATCATAACTGGCGTAATGTGGGTGTACTACTGGGTACACCTCTGCCTAACTCTTCGGGGATTACAGTTATGTTAAATTAGCCATAGCATATTTTTTTATGTCACTAATTTGTGCCCTTTTACTACAAAAATTACGTACCGTACGTAACCACGTTAGTCAAAAATAGCAACTTGACAGGAGAGTAAAAAACTGCATAATTATACCTAGTTAATGGTACAATAATTTGTGTTCACTTCAAATTAGATAGAGACGTTGCTTGTTTCCGTTTGGCTGAAACAACGCGGCTTCCGATTCTCTAGCAAACGGAATCTAAAATCAATGTGAAAACCGCAAAAATTGACTTACGTGGTGTTAGAACTTCAACGATGATTTTCTAAAGCTCTATAAATGTAGGACTGAGAATGTATCATTCCAACAAGAACACATTAACATTCGCGTTTGTTTTCTAGAATCATCGACGTCCTCCAGTGAGTCGGAGAGCGAGTCTCATTCATCCTCTTCATCGGGCAGCTCCGGAGCTCGTCGTGCGCGCCACGCTCGTCTGCTGAATGCGGCTGCTAGACCCAGGTACCAGCTACCTTTCAACTAATCGCAAGCGGAGCGGAGAGATGTGTAAGATTCGACTAATCACAAAAGAGACGAGAGACGCGATGTAGATTTCAACCAATGTGATTAGTTGGTTTCCGCAAGTCTCCTCTCCGCTCCGCTCGTCTCCGCTTTGGTGGAGTCAGGGCCTAACCCGCTTTACCCGGTTAGAAAAAGCTTTTTGTCCACGTAATAAGATATCATTCGCCTTGTTTCGGTTCCTATGACGTGACCCGATATCGCGTCGACCTATTCGCTTTTATTTACAGTAAAAAAGGCACTGCTTTCTACCTTAACATTATACATTTAAAAATCGCTTGCCCCAATACCATCCTTATTGAAGCCAGTCAAAATATTCAAATGATGATACATTTTTATATACAGGTTAAATGCTAAAACGGGTCCTGGTCTAGCGGCGGCTGTGAATGCTACCAGCAAGAAAGAAGTTCCAAGTGATAAAGGTAAGAGTAAATTCCAAGTTATACGCCGCGAAATAACCCTAATCCTAAGTTACGACATCCTTCCTTAAAAGGGTATATTTTAAGCCGGAAGGGAAAAGTCGTTACAGTTTTAATATGTGGGCAATTAGGTATGATCGTCAAAATAACATTTCAGAATCGGGCGGCAAGAAACGTTCGGCGACATCTCCAGTAGACTCGGGACCGGCTAAGAAATCAGTGTCGAGACGAGAAGAGCTGTTGAAACAATTAAAGGCAGTCGAGGACGCTATAGCTAGGAAGCGGTCTAAAATATAGTGGCGACGTTACGATGGGCTTGGGTACAGCTCTCGGCATAGGTCGTTCCGGCTTCAATGCCGAACATTCATTTTTGCCTGGTGTCTGTTTGTAGTAGCATAAATTGTACACTGTATATCCGCGGGCCTATCCCAAAAAAAATCAATGTACGCATGTTACTTTAATAACTGTATAGTTCTAGTTACCCTTTATCCAGGCAGAGTTGACCTCGTACAAATTTAAGCATTTACATTATATTATAATGTAACGGTATCGTCGTGTTAATATAGTTATCAAATTTCATAAAACAGATACGATTTCGAGAAGTATTTAATATTATGTTAACATTTGAATGTCAATCATTGTTGTGCTGACGAGAAAGCGGGTGTATCAAACAAGACAAGTGTTTGAAAAGTAAGTTATTTTTGCTATTCATCTCAAACTGAAGGCGGAACCTAGAAATGTAGGTTGTATGGTGAATTAGAATAATATGTAATAACGTAATTAGCTAAAGAATAAATAAATGCATAATTTTGTAGAAATGATTTTTATTTACATATTTCTTATGATTACAATATTTGCCAGTCTGTATTTTCTTGATGTTGTGTTCCTTACAAGAACTTGATTCAGGCCATTCTTTAATAAATGGTTCAATGCGTTATAAGCAATATATCCTACACCACAACTGCGTGCTTCAGTAAAACTGAAAGCTCCTTGTGCAATATAGCCCATGACTTGTCTTGACGCGACATTGCGAACAGTTTCAACTTTGGAAGGAAGCCATAGTTCTCTCATTGATTTTGTGTATTCTGTTGGCTCATGCTGCGTTATTTTACTTGCCCTTTCTGCACATACCTGAAAACCAAGTGGTTAATTAATTATACTGTGTAATTATATTCATACTCATACAATGTCTTTATGATTAGTAACTTACAGATGTTCCTTTCTTTTTGAGTTTTATTCTGCTTTTCCTAATCTTCTTCAACAACTTTGTATGCTCAGAACGTTTGAGCTTTCTTATTATTCCATTAGGATCTTCATGATGTGGTTCAAATAATGTTTTCAAATTAGCTAGATCACCAGCTTCAGGCAAGCAAATGAGTGAGTGCTTTTGTAAACTACCTTTAGCTACTAATTTTATGTAAACAGGAACTAAACATAAAGTGGCATTTTCCACATTTGGTAGACTTCGTTTTTTGGTAATACACTCCTAAAAAACAAAACAATTCTGGATTGAAATCTTAAATTAAGAGCCTGTCATTTTTGTCAACTGTATCATACCTGTATATCACTCAACATAGTCCTATTCCGTAAAACGAAGCAATAATCGACTTCAGTGTCGCCCCAATCAGTCAACAATACATTCCAAGGGCATATGAAAGGACTGTTGATGGCTATTTTCGTGTAGTTAACCCTCTTGCTTGGTGGAAGTCTAAAGTACCTTTCTCGTAATTCTAGTTCAATTCTTCTTTCATTATATTTCCCTGCATCTGAGTCTGGTGGTAGATAACATTCTCCCATTTCAAATGCTAAGCTTTCCGCTTCTCGCAGACCTCCTGATCTTGCTCCAAACATGATAAATGTTAACCAGAATGGTAAAGCATAGCCAGAAGGCAAGATTATGTCCCAACCACTACCATAACCTGAAATTAGAAATATTTGAATTTTGTGGATACAGAAAACACTAATTTACTGGTTGTTTTATTTAATTTGGACTAGTCAACAACTAACCAATTTTCTTAAATTCTGGATTTTGGGATCCTGGCCTCTGTACCAATACGACAGGCACACTCTGTAATGCTGGATCATCCTCATCCACTTCACCTGGTACTAATTGGTTTTTCGTTACATGTTTTATGAACTCCCCATTAGTCATTAATTCTTTTTTAATTATTTCATGTATTTTAACATCCCAAAGTGGAGAGTTTGAAATAAAAGGTGGGATACGAAGTAATGACTCTGTACTAATTTCAGTATTTGTATCTTGCTTTGCCTTTGTGCGGCGTGGAGGTCGACTCAAGCGAGGGTCTTTAACAATCAACCCAACAATCATGTTAGAAGGTAATTGTGATGGTGAGCTAGCTGTACTCAGTGTACGCCAGTACTCATCTTTATCTTTCAGATCAAGAGGCTTCTGTAATGACACCCACTTGTCATTTTTTATTCCTTCATTATCATTTACACACTTCAAGCTCTGGACCAGCAGTGCATGGCTATTTGGTCCTGTCAACCGAAACCTGTTCAAGCTGTTTGGCATAGCTTTTACTTCTATAGTTCCATCAATGTTCTCAACTTTTCTCTTTTTTTTGGCAATTTCATAATCATCTTTGTCGTGTGCAGAGATAGCTTCCATCAGAACTGAATTTATTAATTTTGATTGGGATGGATGTGCAAACAGCCAAAGAGTTTTATTAGTACTGTCACTTTGAATCCAAATGAATTGCACTTTACCAATATAACCAAATGGAAATGAGTTTATCCCATAGACATGTACAGTTCCTTGTCTATTGCCATTTATATATGACATAGCACTGATGCTGAGACCACACTGAGCACTAGTTATCTTTGCAAACATTTCTTTGATCAGTTTCACTGTCCCGGTTATTTGAATTGGTGTGTAGTAAGATATATCTTGTAGGAGACAGTGTGCTGAGCTCCCTCTATAGCATGCCCTGAATGCTTTATCACAGGGTGCGTATGGCAGGCGATGCCCCCAACGTTCAGTCATGTGGAATCTCTTGGCATGCCATATGTGGGTCTCAAGCCAAACATTTTGCTTTTGTCGTCGATTATACTCTTCTAACAGATTTGCTGGACGGCGTCTATATTTTCTGGATGGTCTTTTTTGTTTAGGAGGTAGACCACTCTTCATTAGTTGATCTAAATGTGCTTTTCTTAACTTACGAGGCAGTCTTTTGCAGTTGTGGCTCATCACACGGCGCCGCATGTGAACGGGTAATGTTTGGAATACGAGTTTCGTTTTACTCGGCCTTAAAATGCTTTCTGTCATTGCAGCTATTTCTATGCTTCTAGAAGACGCAAATTTTAAACTATTAGCTGCATATGGGAGGTGTTCAGTGCCACCTAAAGTGGCGTCAAATTCTGGTACTTCTGTTTCTTCCATAGTGAATTTAAAAAAACACTTCACTTTATCCCTGCTGATTGGATCCGAAATAATTGATAGCTAATGCTTGAAGTTTCTCATGTTATAATACCGAATGAAAATAAACCGCGGTACGACATAACCTCAAAACAAGAACTGTCAATTCTGACATCCTGTCATTTTGACTTTTTGTCAATTTTGACGGTTTGTTTGTGGTGTTTCCAGTTTACAAATAATTATGTCTAAAATGAAAACTAGCCCTTTGAGCGAAAAAACTAACTTTAAAGTTAGTTAAAGTACTGAAAGTTCCTTTATGATCTTAGTGCTATAACATAGACGGCCACATTAGGAGATCAGCCTACTACCTTATGAAAAGGTTGCTAATTGATTTCGCAAAAGGTTGATGTTTTGTACAGCCAATAGCGGACACAGGCTTTTGAACAGTAATTTAACTATCTGACATAATGTTAGAAAATGCATAACTGGCAAACTGACCAGTACTGTCTCCGCTACCGCCATAGTCTAAACAACGCATGTGTGATAAATAAAATCGGATTTCACACAGTGTTCCGTCGACCTATTAGGAATTAAGGAAATAATGTATGCCATCGACACGACAAGAAGACGATTAGAAGTGGGTTATTGCGTTTTTCTATGGTATGGGTAAAATGGCCATAGGAGATTATTTGTGAAATCTTTCACAAACGGTGAAAAGCCGTTTAGCTTTCTCGAATATTTTAAAGGATCTGCATCAGGCGGTAGTAGCTCCAATCAAGGGGTCTTGGTCAAAATGGGCGCAAGTACTTGAATTCTTTCCTATGTCAGAAATCATAACTCACAATACGTTCTCCAATTCATTACAATGCGACAAGTACGTACCAAAGTCGTCAGAGTCCAGAGCTGAAGCGTAGGCATTGAAAATGTTGCAATTTTCTGCATTTTGTCGAAGATTTGACTATCACAGTAATTTGTATATGTTTTAAAGTAAATCACGTTGAAAACATTGCACTAAAGCTTAGTACACCATAATTCATCTGAGCTAGGCCGGCAAGGTCCTAGAATCGACTAAAGAGGTTGAGTTTCGGATCCCACTTGTTAAAAATTAGGTTTATGTTGAAATTGCAATTTATTTCAAGTGGCTCTATTTCTATTCTCCGGCGACTACTTGTTGGTTTAGAATTAAGTAAATAATTATAAGCCACTAATTGAAATATATTTAAATTCTGTTGGTGTTACGCCCAGATCTCATAGGAAAATGCCCATGGTCCTTTCTTTCTTATGAATTCGTTCTTATTACATCTGAGAATGAGAATATGGATCTGAGAATGATTAGGTATGGTTTGAGTAGAATGGAAGTGATCTATTTTCTGACATAGGTTAGTTAGTCTTTAACTTTGGTCTAGGCAGCTTGTGTTTAGTGAAGGTAGGTACCTACTCTTTCTCAATAAAAATAAATGGGCACATACTTGAAAAATGCACCAATCGACAGGCGCTGAAGCGTAGAAGACATTCACGACGCTAGCTGCCAGATATGATTATTTTTGTAACTTTTAAAATCTAGATGTTACCTACTCACAGAAGTTTCCCTACGAATATATACCCGCATACTTAGGTATTTATTGTTCATTTCATAATATAATGACAAGTTTTTAGGTTCGCTGTTCTGCAAGAGACAGTGCTAAAACAACTACCTATAGGCCATAAGGACATACTTAATACTTTCCAGAGTGTGTGAACTGAAGAAGACTCACAAGGCGCCTGCCACATGTTCGAAACCAAGAGTTAGATTTTTCATCGGAGCACTTTCATCGGTAGATCCGAATTTAAGACTAAGGGTAGGTAAAGATTCAGAGACGAAATTTGGCGAAAACTTACGCTTTGATTTATCAAAAATAAATGCATTTTGTTGTAATGTTAGCTAACCGAAGCGTAGGTAGGTAGGTACCTAAGTTTATGCTTAGTATTGTCTCTGTGTCCTATGGTTTTACAGCTCGGTTGATAGTACATAGTTTACTACTATTCTTATAGATAACCACCATGTGTGTGTGTTATGGTACCTTAGTATCGTGAAGATAATAAATTAAAAGCTCAAGTTGTGCCAGAAGCTAACTAGCCGGGTGGTGGCCCGGCTGCCCGGGTGGATCGGACTGACTTACCTAGTCTACCTACACAATTATAATTCTCTCGTGGCCTTTTAAAAGCAACCTTCTTTCTTTATCGTGTGGTTAGTGCCTTACCTGGTGTCAGAAGTCTTAGGCCGCCCATAGGCATGACTTGGTTTAACTTTTTTTTTTAATCTGCCTTTTCTGTCCCACTGCTGGGCAAAGGCCTCCCCCATGGCATTCCAATCCTGTTTACAATTTGCCTTTATCTAGGTTTTACATGCCGTCGAGAAATATCTCTCAGGCATGCTGGTTTCCTGACGACGATGTTTGCCTTCACCGAAGCAAGTGATAATTATACAATACGCACATGAATCCGAAAAATCAGAGGTGCGTGTCTTGGGTTCGAACTTGAGACCTTATGACTTGGCAGTCAGATGGGCACAGCACTAGGCTATCACTACTTACGAAGAAAGAAATAAAACATCCTTACTGTTTCCCATTTCATCGGTAGTCTAAAAAGAGATTAGACCTTAACCTTTTGTCTGTCTAGAAATCTTTCTGTTTAGTTCAATTAGTGCCTAGCGAGATTTCTGAATACTCCTATTCATTTTTCCCCAATTTTCGTCCAGCCTTGAGCGTGGTGCAGGTTTCTATTTTAGGACGCCTGCAGCCTAGATTTAATTACCCAAGTTTAGCATATAGTTCTATGTCCAGGTGCCCTATAGCTTATAGATTTGTATGAATAATTTAACTATACACTTGCCGTCTACCAGAAGAAGTCAACAAGCAGCTAGCTGTGTATAAAACAGTCGCTGCCAGGTAGATACCTATCTTTCCAGAGGCGAAGTTCCTGATTTTCCAATTCATGTTTAAGAATGCGTCCCTGTCTGTTTTTTTCTATTGAATTTTACTTTTGTTGTTAAAGATAGTTTTATATTCCACTACGTAATATTAATTTAAACTTGTTAATTTTAATTAATTACC
Organism: Noctua comes; assembly: GCA_963082995.1. Classification (NCBI taxonomy): domain Eukaryota; kingdom Metazoa; phylum Arthropoda; class Insecta; order Lepidoptera; family Noctuidae; genus Noctua; species Noctua comes. Next base: position 10,701,532 of record OY720281.1, on the reverse strand, counting down.
TACTCATCAATTTTATAGTACAGTGCTTGTGGCACACCTAAAATGTGGAATTGTAACACTAACCTAACCTTAGATAATAGTTGATGATTAGGTACCTACTTAAATATTTACGGTGTAAACAATTGTTGGTTGGCCAATAAAGGAAAATAAAATAAAAATATCCGAAACGAACCTAACTTCGATTTCTGCAAATTATGCCCACGGTGTGCCTGCTATCTGTCCAGTTACCTGACCTCTTCGTCAAGTCGATGTTACCCACCGATAGGAATTTGTTATGGGAATATGTGATCTGTCTGTATTGATTTAGCGTTTCTCAATTTGGTTAGTATTTAAAAGTCAAGTAAAATACCATAAAATACGGTTTCATGGTAATTTCCAGTTCATACTAGTATATGCTGAACATTGGCATATTGTGTAATCCATGTTTAGGATGTTATATGGTAAATCGATTTGCAGTAATTAAGTAATTCACCGAGTTATGTATTCGAGATATAAGTTTTTAATCTGTCATGGTCACTAATATACAACGGGAGGACTGTCGAGAGCCTGGAATCCAGTGGTTCAACTGTGTAAAAACCGAAAAAGTGCCGTAAAAAGTTCGCGAGCGGACACAGTGAGTTTCGTGTGTCGGAAACAGAATCGAGTTGCGAGGGTAGACCGATTTGTCTGCTCATAAACATCCACCTGCAATAACTTCAGTTTATCCGTGATCATGGTGCTTGCAACAGCGCCGTTTCGGCGAACTCAAAACAAACAGTAAACATCGTAAATATCCCGTTTCTAGTGTTAATGATAATGTTAGTGACGATGATAGTTTAAAAATTTATATCGCGAACTGGTACGGTCCGGATGGTGTAAAACTAGTGAAACATCGAGAACGTGCGCGGAAAAAGTCTGCTTGTTTGGAGGAGTCCTTGAGTTTTCTGATAAAATGCAAGGTGGCGGACGTTATCCCTGTGTGTGAGACTAAAACCTCGTCATGACATCCACGGCTCCGCGAGCGTTCTACGTAACGTGAGTGTTAAATTGTTGCAATACCAAATACGAAATGGATGTGATCCGCCGTGAGTTATATTGTTTACATCTTGAATGCAGTGCTTAGTTGACACTAGTGATTTCGATGTTTTTGATCGTATTACCTACTTGCAAGCCGAACGCTCACGAGAGATTAGTGCATTGATTAAGCAACAAAAATATGAATCACTAATTCAAAAACAAATCCGGTGAGCCCCTACAATGATAACTCACAAGAAACTCGAACGGTTGTCAATTTGTCTAGCAAGGAATTATCATAAAGTAGTCTTAAAGTCCTTGAGAGAGGGTTGAATTTTGCTCCTACTCCGAAACTCATACCTTACGAACAGGTGATCGGAAGTGTAGAGGAAGCGATAAGACGAAATATGACACCGGCGAGTGATGCTGATGTGCTGAGACAGGACACCGTCATAGCGTTACGTCACGCTAAACCTCCAACATCGAATATCACTGCTGAAGAATTAGCCGCACTACGTGACCTCCGCAAGGATGTGGACGTACTAGTACTTAAAGCGGACAAAGGTAATGCTACTGTAGTCATCAACGTTACTGAATACGATAATAAGATCCGCAACTTATTGAGCGATGTGAACACCTACAAGGAAGTAAAATACAACCCGACGACGGCACGAACGACCGTAGTACACGCAAAATAATAAAGTAGTATCAACATATTATCACAGATGATACAGCTAAGAATTTGCTCCGTCCTAGAAATATACAGCCCCCTAAACTATATGACTTAGCAAAAGTACACAAGCAAATAACAACCCTGTAGAATACGTTAAATTACTACATCACTGTTTATCTACCAGTTACTTCATATTATTATTATTCATTTTTATTTATTCAAGTTATAAGGACTAATACACACGAAATTCAATATAACACAAATGATGACATGACACATTAAACACACAATACATGAAACATACCGATATAACACAAAACAATAAACTCACAAAAATTGTATATTTATGTTGACAGCCGACGACAGTAGGTAAAAAATATATATCGATCAGTGGCCATGGGTAGTCCAGTGGCTCCAGTGGCTCCATTTAGATGGAGCATTTTAAAAAGTTACCTGTCTCCACTGCATCTACACGTATAAAACTGTGGAAAAGATATGTTGATGACGTCTTTGGGATCATTGAAGGAGACCAACAAAAGGTAGAACTATGCTTGGTACACCTTAACAGCATACATGGTAAAATAAAATTTAAATACGAGACGGAAAATGAGAGGACAATTCCATTCTTGGACGTGAAAATAGGGTTCCGTACCGACGGTTCTCTAAGCCACTCAGTCTATAGGAAATTGACTAACGCGGATCGATAGCTACACGCTGATTCTCGCCGCCATCCCAGACAGCTGAACTCTGTAGAGACTTCACTCACCAACCGCGCATATGATCTATGCGACGAGGAACATTTACGTGCTGAGCTAACACATGTGCAGAGGGTCATGTGAGAGGGAAAGAACCTCACGTCCCAGCCGCCGCGGGAGACGCCCTGGGCGTCGGGGGTCACGTGGTGGCTCCCGGCCACCGTAGGCGCGGGCCTGTGGACGGCGAGCTATGGGCTAGCTCGCCGTCCGGCCGTCTTCTGACGACAGGCCGTGTCGATGGCGCGTTCGTGTTCCACGCGCGCCTCAAAGAGATGTCAGCAACGATGTAGGGGTCTGCAAGGACCGATGCCTGCCAGGGCTGCGGGACTGTTCGAAAGAGATACCGTGGCCCTGGAAAACAAAGGGCAAAGAAGGAACATGGATGGGTTTTAGTCAGTACAAGTCTGACACTCCCTTTCGCTCCGCCCAGAGTGGGGGGGGTCATTTGATGATTTCCCATCCGGAAAAAAAAAAAAAAAAAAAAAAGAGGGTCCTACAGAGAAACGAATATACAGGGAAGCCCGCACAACATAAACAAAAAACTGGTTGTAAACACCGGAAGTACGTTTTTTCGGAAATACGCCATTAAGACTATCTTCACTTCCTTTCAGAAAAGTGTCTCAAATGCTGCGTTCGCCGAAGGACAACTTTCCGCTGGAAAAGCCCGGTGTTTATAAAGTAGACTGCAGTTGCGGCAAGTCGTATATCGGTCAGACGAAACGTACGTTAGCTTGTCGAATATCAGAGCATATCAGGGCGGTGAAGAACAACGACACCCAAAAATCAGCCATAGCTCAGCATCTTCTGGAATCAGGATCGAACCACTGGATTGAGTTACATAACCCTCAGGTCATCTCGACAGAACGCTACTATATTCCTAGACTGGTGAGAGAAGCTGTTGAGATTACCAAATATGGGAACTTCAACCGGGAGGATGGGTTTCAACTGTCGAGAGCCTGGAATCCAGTGGTTCAACTGTGTAAAAACCGAAAAAGTGCCGTAAAAAGTTCGCGAGCGGACGAGTGAGTTTCGTGTGTCGGGAACAGCATCGAGTTGCGAGTGACAGTGATAGCGGTACTGAGTGCAAAAAACGAACAAGAAAGAGGGTAGACCGATTTGTCTGCTCATAAACATCCACCCGCAATAACTTCAGTTTATCCGTGATCATGGTGCTTGCAACAGCGCCGAAATTTTGGGAACTCGAAACAAACAGTAAACATGGTAAATATCCCGTTTCTAGTGTTAATGATTATGTATTCGTGTCGCCTGTTGTGGCGGTTACGGGTAAACTCGAGGCTCGTCGCAAGCGCTACTGCTGAGTTTCTGTCCTCGACTCCCAGGTCGGGCAAAGTGTGGTTGGGGTTTTCCATCAATCATCAGTAGCAGCCCCGGAATCTGGATTTGTGTGTTGTAGTTGATGGAAATAGGCTCACCGTATGACGTGGGACTGGCGAAATGACTGCCTAATGGTACCTACTCCTCTGCTTAACCCTTCCGGACAACAGGCGTAATGTTACTTGGTATGGATTCTGTTTTGGAGTACCCTAAATGGGCGTAAGACCTAGATATTTTCCATTGACTATTTGTCGCGGAGGGACGAGGCCACTAACGTTTTTCTAACTCCGTTCTATTCTAATTGATGTCGTTGCAGATTTCTAGACAGTTGAATCATTACCTTGGGACTTACCAGGCTCTGTCTCGATTGTTATTTAATTGGCAGCTAATGTAGATTTTTGATAGTAGAAGTTTCTGATGTTGGGAATAGGTAGTGACGGGTGTGTCAAAAAAAAACAGATTTGTCTTCGTGAATATTTTATATTTCTCACAGAATGCTCTGTTAATTCTGTTAATATTGTGTTTGCTACATACAGTTCAGAGCCACTAAGCCCTCCAATCCAAGTGAACTAAATCAAATTTATTTCTTAAAAAAACACTTCTGTATAGTTACATTTGGTTATGTTTTAAAACTAGGTAAGGCCGGTTTTTGTACCTGACTACTCTAAGATGAAGCGCCCGAAACAAACTCAGTCACTGTCTCTTTCAAAGTCCAGACAAGATCTTGGGAGTCTCTTGCAGATTAGTGTAATCGTGTAAGTATTTTTGTACTCGGAGTCAGTAGGACTTCCAGCGTTACTTTAATAATGTTATGGGACATACCTCTTTAGGAGTAGAAGTACCTTCATTTACATCAATGAGTTGCTGTATACAGGACTAACTTAAAACTAAAAATACTTAGGTAGGTATCTTAGGTACGCACACAGTGGCGGTACTTTCATACAAGTCAACAGCCTTGGCTTGCCCTTATAACCTACTACTCTTCATGATGTAAGACACTATATACTATATACAATACTTAAAATACAAGCACAAACTCGTGATACGGAGAGAAGAGAATCATTCGTGAGTTATATTTTAAGTTTGAATGTTAGAATAGCTTTAAGCTTAGGGAAGACCTAATAGATGGATTTTATGAAAGATGATAATGGTTAAGGAGGTGACTACTGGGATAAAGGCTAAAAGAGATGCATGGTAGAATAATATAGGTTGCGCAGATTCTTACTCCAATAATGAAGATGGACGAATAGCATGTGACTTAAAGAGAGATGAATATAAATGTTAATGGATGGAGTGTGACAGGAAGGCCAAGAAAACGACCACGGACGGATTGTGTGAGGAATGATATAAAGGGTGTAAATAGACCCTTAACACATCCGAAAGGCACTTGTTCTCCCCGACTTTGCGATCATTTTTTTGTTCTAGACCATACCTGGGAACCTTCTAGTTACGGAGATATTGGGGGTCAAAGTTCCAACTTTTTCACAAGTTTTTTTTTAAATACTTGTTTTTAATGTAAGATTTTTACTTTACACACCTCCACGACCCTCATACTATTCAAGCCATCTATTAGCACAATGCTTTGAGTGCTTTCCATCGAGTCCTACCTTAAAACGTGATCTCTGGTTTCGATGTAAACTTATATTTAAAGTGGTTGCGCTGCGGAGTATCCTTCCCGGCGAAACCACCATGGTATATCTATTACCATACATAGTATAAGCAAATAAATATATGGTACCAAATAATTCTATTACAATTCTATATTGATATTTAGCCACGAGCTCCTCCCGGAATTGCGTAAGCGCACCTGACAATTTATATTGGACTAGATAGCCTGGTCTGGTCTAGATTGTGTATGGCAACTTATCAATTGTTTAGTTCCGTTAAGACTGAATAAAAACACCCTTTTGCGTATGGGCTGCTTCAAATAGTTGGTAGGTACATAACTCCGAAACACTAAAACGTATAGTTCAGCCTGCGACGTTGCCATTGCTGAAACGCGCCTCCTCTGTGAGAGGGAATTTGCCATAATCCACCACACAGGCCCAAGGGGGGTTGGTTAGATAGCAGGGTGTGCAGAAAGGTGGTCACGTATCGGTTGCGATAGTGCCCCTTTTTTTTATCGTGGTAAAATCATCAAATGAGTCCTCCCACCCAGGGCAGAGCGGGAGGGACTGTCAGACTTGTACTGACTAAAATCCACGGTGTCCTTCAATAGCCCTTTATGTTCCAGGGTCACGGTAATTCTATAAGTCCCGCGACCCCGGCAGGCTTTGGCCCTCTAGAGGGGGGGCCCGTCATTATGCTGACACTCTGAGCGATAGTGCCCCTTAGAGAGCTTGGGTATTGAGATAGTTAGACATACCATAATAGATTTATTGGTCCGTGTAAAAGATTTTTGGACTACAAAAGAGGTTTGTTAGGGACAAAATGAGAATATTGAATAAAGTGTATCTGGTGTGACGAGAATGAAGAAGATTGAGTATCTGTGCAAGAGAGAGATTGAAAGTACCGTTTGCGATAGAATGGTGAGGGGATTGACGTAGTATGGATATGTGGTGAGGGATCGCATTAGGTGCCTAATAAAACCAAACACATTTCGTCAATCGGCCAACTAAAGCATCCTCAGAATGGGGAAAACATTTTTGTTGACATGCGCGTTCCTCGTATTAACAAAGAAAGTTGAAGCATAAATATGGGCGGAGTTAAGACATAGATTGGTCTATCAAAGAAAAATGGATGATTGTGTGTGGGAACATATGAGATGATCGTTGATTGAAAATGTAAAGACAATGATTTATTAGGGACATAAGATAGATTGCCCAGCCATTGCTTGGTCACCAATAGACGTAGGTTCTCTACAGCTAGGCCCGCCTGCACTACAAAAAATATAGAAATAAATATAAAATATACACCAAATATACAGGGTGTAAACAGACCCTTCACATAGCCGTCAACCAAGCATTTTGTACATCACACTAAGTAACTTTACGCAAAAATTATTGCTGGGAATCGACTTTTTTTTTTTGGGGTTATAAATCACGTTTAAAGGTACGACTCGATGGAAAGCACTCAAAGCATTGTGCTGATGGATGGATTGAATAGAACGGGGGTCGTGGAGGTGTGTAAAGTAAAAATCTTACATTAAAAACATGTATTTCAAAAAAACTTATGAAAAAGTTGGAACTTTGACCCCCAATATCTCCGTAACTAGAAGGTTCCCAGGTATGGTCTAGAACAAAAATGATCGCAAAGACGGGGAGAACAAGTGCCTTTCGTTTGTGTTAAGGGTCTATTTACACCCTTTATTTAGGGCTAAATCTACGATTATCTTTAAACGATTGGCAAAATCATTTTTTTAAATTCGTTTAGCGTTAAACCTGTTTAGTGATTAGTATAACAAGAGTGACAATTTATAAAAACATGACATTTTGTCAAGTCTTAAGAGTAAACACGGCAACATTTGAAACATTCCGAAATAGATCAAAATAAATAATACAAATTAATATTCTATTGGCGTGAAGAGGCACAACACCGAGAGATGTGGAAGGATTGGGGAGAGGCTTTTGCCCAGGGGTGAGACACAACAGGTTAAAAACAAAAAATCTTTTCACAGAAAATACAATCAATTAAATTGTTGCAAGTAATTAAATTCCTCACATCATCATACAATATCCTTTCACATTTTTTCATGACAATAAAAAAGTGGCCGAATTGTTTCTGCGGAAAGATGTAACACAATATTGTGGTATTGCCCTGAAATATGGGAAACTAGCGGTTGCCCGCGACTTCGTTCGCGTGGATATTTAGCTGTATTTTTCCGGAAAATAGCCTATTGTGCTATTCCACACTATAATCTACCCCTGTGCCAAATTTCATCCAGATCTGTTCAGCCGTTCTGGCGTCATTGAGTAACAGACTTCCATCCATTCAAACTTTCGCATTTATAATAGTATAAGTAAGATAAGTAAGATGTCATGTTACTTAAAAGGTTAAAACAGAAAAGTGAACTTTTATAAGCACGACTTTCAAAATTGAATATCCATGATACAAGGATACAGGACACATGGAACGAAAGTACGTTTACGGTTAATCAATACCGAGACAAGAAACTCAATGATTTGAATAGTTTTTATCAGTCTCACAACTGAGCCTTATATAAGAGTAGGGGGTTTCTGCTCAAAATATTTGGACTTACATTGAAGTGAAGTGTCGTCTTTTACAAGCTAAATATACAAAAAACATAGATATAATGAGACACACAACACAATTATTCAAAATAGCAAAGACAAATATAATCTTCCCGTTAAAATTCAGTGTTCATTCCGCTTCCGACGGCTCCCGTTGAACTAGGAACAAAATCAGCTTTCACAATGATCTCAGAATATAGAACAATCTGTCAAATCATTATGAAAACCAGTTTCGTAATTCCTTTTATTCTTTCTTCATGTTCTTCGCGCTTCTTTGTTCAGTCCTCCTCGACGCGCCTGATTACAACCAGGAACACAATATCTATAGGAAAAATACCTGAATAATTGTACTAGTTACTTACCTAAAGCGTAGATTCGCTCAGGAGAGGAAAACCGCAATTGGTTAGCAACGAACATCGTGTGCCGTTTCGTTTTATAGACTTTAATTACGTTGGAATTGCAAGAATTCAATGTTTAACACAACAGTTAGCAGCAATGGAAGAATATGAATGGATTTGTCATCGCTCGATTGGGTGAAGTATGCGGCGGGAATGGGATGTGACGTGGTCGGCGGGACGCTCCCATTAGCCGCATCACCGCCTGCTATGACATCATGCTGACTCAGGCGCGCAGCCCGCACTACAAAGCTTCTTTCCTTCGCTAATTGTCATCCATCTGTAACACATAAAACCGTTCTTTAATACGAAACAAAATGTGAACTGGCGGAGCACGAGTTGGAGTCGCTGCGGCACGTCCTTTGACAAATGTATTAGAGCTCATTATTATGTTCATACAGTGTGTACAGAAAAGTCTGGTCATATTTCAGGGTGTGATTCAGCCCATTAAACTGAACATCTTTCTCGATTTGACCACAATAAAATCAGCTGAATAGAAGTGAATTGACTAAAATAGTAATAAACGAAGGCGGCAGGGTCCGCGGTCAGCAATGCGGGCTCACCCACACCGCGTGTCGCTAATTAGGCGACGCGGTGTCAGTGCGCTGCTGCTGCCACAAATGGTGCGGATAGCGGCTTCGGCCTTCTTCGGCCTTGTTCGGCGTGCGCGGGAGTCGGCGCCACTACAATTATTTTGCCAATTTATCGACATCGATGGTAGTACCACACACGAACCACCTACGATGACTCTAAATCTGCATGCTCTTAATTGCCGGACACATTACGACATCTTTCCCACAAAGGAAACTGCTTCGTTCACTACTAGGCTATGACCAGCTGAGAACGTGGGCTTGTAGTTTGAACTTCGTCGAGCTTTGGCCCTTGGACCATGGACATGCAGTATGTTCCATGAAAGAGGACATTTTGTTAAATCAAGTTCTTAAATGAAGGTTCCTTGGTTGGAGTTACAGAATGACTAGTGATGGGAATTTAAGTGTGTTGGTGGCTGGTGGGTAGTGTTGTGTTGTGTTGTGGGGGCGCAGGTGCGCTGGTGATGCTGACGTCACGTCCGGCGCGCTGGCGGTGGCGCGGGAGCCCAATGGGCGCGCACTATGTGGGCCACACGTGTCACCTCACCCCTCCCTGGCACACGCCCCCCCCTGTCGCCCTCACACACACACACACACACAAACCTTGCTCTAATTGCTGACAACTATGGGAAATAGCGCAAATGTGTTACTTTTTATCGCGAAGCGTGTTTACACTTGTGATAATGACGAATGTGCCGTCTTTAGACACTCATTTTTATCGCCGCCAACGTGGACCCTGTCAGCAAATTATATAGCCCAAGGAGACAGGTATTAAAGACAATAAAATATATAAATACGACTACTAAGAATACTAAAACTCGGCAAGTGTTACGAGCGAGGCGCCCCAATAAGAATGTGTGGCGAGCGGAAGTGTATAACGTTTTTGACAGAATTGGATCGTGTGAATAATAAACATCAGGTCCGCGGCATAACATTGTCGTATCGAATGCTTCGGTGTGGGACGATGAGAATCGTATCTACGTCAGAGAGCGGCGAGCGGTGAGAGGCGTGGGGGGAGCGCGGGGGTCGTCTGACGCCGACGTCGCAGACGAGGAACAATGGACTTAAAAATGGAATTTAGCGCATGAGGTGACGAAACGTGGTCCCGGCTGTGGCGCGGACGTCGCGACAAGTATGTAGGGCGGGTGACGCGCCGACTATTGATAGTGCGCCGGCGACGCCGACGCCGCAACAACTACCATTATTCTCTTTACAATTCTGTGCTCTAGAATGCAGCGCGCTGCCGCGGTGAGCCTGCAAGCGGATCTATAGCCGTTCTATTTACAACCGGACTGTACAAACGCCGACGTGCCTTATATGTCATGCCGTTTATCACGCTTATTAGGCATACGTTAAATATACATGTATGTGCGTACCTATACAGATCTATTCTGTGTTATGAAAAATCCGGAGTTTAACTTGCTACGAAAAGTCTTTATTCGTAGACAGTTCGTAGAGGGTCTACGCAGTTTTAAGACACGTTTTTGCAATAAGGATTTTTAATGTTTCTTTTTTTTTCGCAATTTCGCAAGTGTTTAGTAAATCTAATTTCGTAGTTTATAGATGATAACTCATGTTTGCGAAAATTTTGGCACAAAGTACCATAAATGCCGAAACTCAAAACAATTACAGTAATTGCTAATAAAATAAAACAAAATGTAAAGGAGATCAAGAACTCATAAGCAAAGCCTACGTCTGAAATATATCATTTGAAAACTGAAGATTGCACCGAGTGGGCTGTATATCATCGACTGTATGAACAAACTTCTGATTAGCTACCAAAACTGTGTCTGAGGCGCATCTATTGAGACTAAAAGCCGGTTCCAAACACGAGAAAAGGCAAAGAGGCTGATGAGTTATGATTGGCTACAATGTTGGGTATAGAGATAGAGCGGCATTCCGCGGCTGTAACGGTGAGTTATTTGGCGGGCGGCGGGTGTAGTGTGCGGCGTGAATGGCCGCGAGATGCAGCCTCCGCTGCAGCGCCGCAGGCTGCGCCGCGCCCCCCTCCCCGCGCACCGCGCCCCGGCGGGCCCCCCGCGACCCGCGCCGCCGCGTGCGCATTCCGCCGAGCGTTGAGCGCCGCGAAGCTAGTCGCTTGCGCAACCTCCGTCGCCGCATTCCATTCATAGCGACGCGCGACTCGATAAACACAGCTTGTGACCGCTGCGGGCCGCAGTCCGTCCGTCGCGGCTGCGGTCGGGCGAGGAGGCTCTCGCCTTCCCGGAATGGGAAAACGAGCGCGGTTTTTGAAATTTTAGAGCGTTACGCCACATTTGTTCGTGAACGTCACGGCGGCGGCAGTCGGCCGGTGTGAATTCCGCCGGACGTTGACCCATACCGCCACTGCTTTCTCCGACTCAGTGTTTGCTATTGGAACGAATCTATTAATTGGAGAAACTCAGTTCACACATGAGCGTGGAAAGTAGACCGATGAGCTTTAGCTATCCGAGTCGCAGAGACGTAAAACGACACGCAAGCGCCCTTTATGAATAATAATCATTCAAATTTAAGTTAGACACGGTCACCAAGTCATCTTTTACATGCGATGTAGGAACTGGATTGACTGTCGACTATGGTATGCTGTTAAAAACTGCGCTGGTTTGGCTGCGCTATAATAAAGTTAATAGCTCGCATTTCGCAGAGGGATTTCCCGTTCATGTGATAGTAGTGTCTCTAGTCCACATGTCTAAGCACAAGTGTAGTGCGAGGTTCGCGTGGTAGTGTATGTGTGGCGGGGGATGCGCGTGCGGCGGTGTTCCGCCGAGCGAGGCGTGCGGCCGAATGCCGGAGGCTGCATTCCTCTCCCCGCCGCCCGCAGGTGAAATGTCACCAAACAGCATTCCGAAATATTTGAAACGACCTTTATGGCGCGAAAGAAAGTGTGTGGGGCGCGGGGCGCGGGGCCGCGCGACCGTGGGACAGCGGCGCGCGCGCCAGTCGCACGCCCCCACCCCCGCGCGCCCGCCCTGCCTCGCGCCCCGCGACCCGCACCGCATTCCAGCGCGCCTCCCTCCCAATTTATTCAGCCGCGACCCGACGCACCAGCACCAACACGCTCGCTACACCTGGGCTCCTCCGTCTACCCTTCAGTGCTCCTCATGACACCATAGCGCCCTTCGGTAGAACAACAATTATAGCTTCGTTTTTTCATTACTAGCTGTACATACATACGTAATCGAGTTGGCACGCCGGTGACTAGGTACAAGACGAGTGGTTTCATGATTCACCCATACGAAATCGTTGTCAATCAGGTATAGGTACTTATTTATATTATTTATCTGATACAGTATCAGTTTTCGATTGGTGGAGAGGGAGTTTATCAAGGATTCTAACAAAAGACTTCAACGCACGTTAAGGTTTCAGAAATTGGTAAGGACGATCTTTTGGTCGTGGTTTCCGGATTTGAAACAGAAGTATAAATGCTTGTGTGAACGGAATTTTTTCTCTTCTGCTGAGTAGATAGTAAAAATGAATATTAATAATAATTAATATTCCTCTATCCTGATTGCACAGGGAAACAGACTCACTAAGTAAAGTACTGGAGAAGTCGAAGTCATGCATGAAGCGACCAAGGCATCAGACCTGGGATACCTCAACGAAGTCAAACATAGGAGACGAAAAAATGTATGCTAGAGTGGTGGATCAGCAAGTTGGTGGTGTGGTGGCTTGGAGCGAGACCGGGGGCGGGCGCGGCGGCGGTGACGGCGGCGGACGGTGTCGCAAATAGCCCGTGACGCGGCGGGCGCTGCACTTTCGCGCGGTCATGTGCCCGGCGCCGCAGCCAGACGCTCGTAATCGCTCCTCTATTTAAAAACGTCGTCGGACGCCCCGCGGCGGGGAATGTGCGGCGACAATGCACGGCGTCAACGACCGCTCGCAACGGAAGCGACACACTTCCAGCCCGGAAATGTGCGCCCGCGCCTTAAGGGACCGCCGCCGCGCTATTTATAACCGCGCAGGGCGCACGCCGTGTGGGGAGCGTGATGTAATGAGCTTATTTCGGAACCGATCCCTTTACCCGCATGGACGGCCGCCGCGGGTAACTATCTGCTGTTAAGCTAAAATTAAACGAATAACTTTAAATTGTACGGGACATTAAGAGGACGAACTCACGTAATGGAAGGCGACCCCACAGTCAATCTGTCGGGCGGATGTTCAGCACACTGACACTGACAGTTCCCTCGATGGCGGGAGGCGCGGGTGTTTCATTATTTCCCCATCGGTCGGTTCCACTCGACTGTCTGTGTAACGTATAATTTTTCTAAAACCACAAGAATGATCACAGTAATAAAAGGAAAATGTGGTGTTATTGTGACAGTGTTTCAAAACATGGATGTAATAACTCAATCTGTAGGGCTGGTTGGTTCCCAGCGGCGTTCGTTCCGGTGTTGGATTCTTGCTCATTAACGAATAAGCAGGTAAAGAAAGCGCAAGGGCCTCCACCGGAGATAAGGTCAATAAATGCGCGGCTCTGTGCCTCATAATTAATAAGTAAACGCGATAACATCTCGGGGCAATTACCGAAATACAAGGAAACACGCCGGTGTGCAGTGTGTGTAGCATCAGAAACTCATTACACCATACATTCAATTACTACAATGTGCTTTAATAACTATGTGTAGCACATAAAGCCGCTAGCTCACGTAAACATTCTTTGTTTCTGTTTCGTCAGCATTTAGGACACGGTGTAATAGAGACGCACGCTCTTTTGCATTTACTAATATTCGTTAGAAAGTAACTACATACATATTATCCGTAAAGTAAAGATATCTTCTTCAAAATACGAGAAGGAAACTCAGTTTTAATAATCATTTCCGTTTTCTAAAGACTGATTAGCAGTCTGAAAACTGGTCACAAATTGTCAAAAGTGATCAGCAATTAGAATTAATGTACAATTGAGCAGCTCTGTCGCGTAGCACCTTCACGAAGGTGTCCCACGACTTTCGTGTCGGATCTACGTCGCTACGTCATTACCATTGTACCAACGTTCGTAGCTAATAACTTGTGGGGGCCAGTACGAGTCCCGCATATCAACACACGGTAATTAAGTCGGAACATTTTACATTTTTAAACTGTTAATCACGACCACGCATTCGATGTAAATATGACATGATTTTTGAAGCTGTTAAATAATTAACCGCGAGACTCCTCGTGGGAAACGGTTACGAAGTACCGTTAGCTCGGCAGCCCGCCTGCTCGGCTGCTCGCCTGGCTAGTTCACGCTCTGCTGTACTACGACACTGCTACGAAAGTGCTACGAAAATTAAACAGTTTGACAGACAATTTGAGCTACTTTGATATTTAATTGAACTGATTGTGGTTTGATTGTTTGTTCAACTAGACGTGTATGACTGAGGCTCATATAATATGCATTGACTTTATCTTAACTTTCACCTAGGATGATTTTGTTGGAAGAATTTTGGCAGCGTAGCAACTGAGCTACGCCTAGGTCCTTTGTCTGTGTAATGCAGTTTGCTTGATTTTCAGCGTATTTAAAGAAAGTTAAAAGTCTAGTCTAGATTGGGAAATCACCCAGCATACAAAATATATGTCCAGCGAGCCAGAGTGAACGCCTAGACATTTTTTCTGTAAAAATAGCAAACAATACAAAATGCTTTCACAACCCAACACGTTGCAGACACTTCACATTCTCGGTGATTGCGTACTCATTTACTGAATTTATTTACACAGAATAGACATTCTTGTGGCAGATCATATAACCGGCGGGGTATCACTTACAAAAAAATATTTATCGCATTTATAGTCTAATTTTCCGGCGATTGTTTGTTTTATTGTACATACTTTCATGATGGAATGTGGAGGCGTAAGCGGTTTCGGAAGTGGCTCACGTAGATGTGTGAGTGCTGAGTAGGTATATGTGGCAGCGAACGCTGCACGCTGGTTCGAATTGGCGCGACGTGTGTTTTCAAGTTTCCAGGCTATCAGTAGTGTTTCAGGTGTCGGCGGAGGCCAAGGCGCGCGGCGCGGCATCGTCTCGCACCTAGATTCCGCGTATTGTTCAGAGGCGCGCGCCGGCGGCGGCGCTGGCGCCAGGCGCGCCGTATGTATTATTCAAGCGGCCACGACCCGCGCCGCCCCCGAATTTTGTTAGCCTCGCGCCCCACAGACGTCTCTAATTACATGCTATCATGACCGACTTTACTGTGTCACGATTATTTCGATTATCGTCAAAGTCAACAACTTGTGGCGACAGAAAATGTTTTACAAACTACCAGCTACCTATGTTGTAGCTAGGACATATTTATTTTGGGATATGCGATGTAATTTATCGGTTTGTTGAATTTAGGTTAATTTTCATTTTTAGAAGAGTTATGAAGCGACAAAGCACGTTGATGTTCATTATTGGCTAGTTTAAGCAGTGCAATAGACAAGTTGTACAATTGTTGAGCTCATCAGCTCATAGGTAGGTGCGGATGTGGCCGCGGCCGGGGGGCGGCTGCTCGGGTGTCGGCTCCGGTGTCGCGGAATAGTCCATTGTGCGCGCGCGCCGCCGCCAGCAGCGGGAAACAGGTCAAGGTCTCACTGGCGCCTACCTCACACCACTACTAACTGCCTACCTACTTTATAAACACCAATACCTCGTATTGAATTAAATAGCACACATCTGTCATTATAACTTTACACTATTTTTATGGTTTCATTCTAAATTTATCTAAAATCGACTCTAGACACAATGTAAGAGAGTAAAGATTTGTGTTAACTGAACAGATTTCTTAAAATTAATGAGCCTCGGCCTGTCTGTGTTTAGTCGGCCGACGGAAGTATGTAAACGTTAATATTACAATATAAAATGTTGGCACGTAAACGCGATGGTCCCTGAAAATTTGTTTAAGCACATGTAAACTCGCGCCGAGCGAGATGTGATGTGAGGCTCAGTTTAGGTGTGAAGGTCAATGACCGATAAGGTTGGCGTTACGTCGACCTCTCTTTTCCCCTCACTTCGGCCACTATCGCCAACCGACCTATCAGCAAATATGTTGCCAAATACCTACTGAGCAGGACGGCCGGTGAGCTCAATACGTATGTGACCGATGTTGCCAGCTCATAATATAATCCGGGTTCAAACATTTGTCGTTTGTTTGATATTTGTTAAAACTCGAATCGTTCTCGATTTGTTATCGCGAGAGGGATTATTTACAGGGAAAACATAGCAGTAGCGTTAGACCAATCAGTCGATGTAAGCTGCGGTTAGGATCTTGCAGGCCGTCATGAGGGCGCTGGCGCACAGGTTAGTAACAAGCGCGTTCTCAAAAGGAATAATTGTTTGTATTGCAAATGAGGGTATTTCCCATACGTGTCTACGGTTGATAGTGTTTTGGTGGGCGAGGGGGAGTGGGGGGACGGTGCGCCGGGGGGTGTACGGTATCGGCGCGGGCGCAAGGTGCACGTTATCGCGCCATTGTTAGCGCCGACAGATTTATAACTTCCCTTTGCCCTCAATAAGGGCCCGTGACCTGCGCACACCTTACACTCCTAAATAACGCGAACACGTGAAACGATCATTCCAATATGTGGGCCTCAAATCATTACGTATTTTTATGGAGACAGTCACAAAAAGTGATTGTGAAGTTCCTTCATGAAGACTGGTTTCGTAAAAGGCTATTTATTCTGGAGACCTAAGAATGTATGGTAAAGCCTTATGATCGGTAAAACGAATTCCTCTTTTGATGTATTTTTATAGGTTGGTTGATAACACTTGGTAGATACCTACTGGTATTCAGCTACATCCGGTTAGACTGGAAGCCGACCCCAGCATAGTTGGGAATAGGCTAGGCAGATGATGATGGTTGATAAATTAGGGAATGAAGGCGATATTTTGCAATTTATAATTGTTATAACTAGTGCCTAAAATATTTGAGTAAAGCTTTGTTTTTAAAAGAATCACAATTGAGAAATATTCATAGAAATTTGAAACGAAAGAAACGGTTCAGCTCAATAATGATTTTAAGAAGTGATATTTATAGCAAATCGGTTTAAAAAAAAATACAAGTAGGTACTTTTTTTGTAAATATGTAAATAACAAAGCTATAACAAAACAAATAAAAATGGACGTACCTCATATTACAGTCCGCGGGTCTTCCAGCCATGGGTGAGGTTCGCACTGTGCACCAGCCGATCTGCGCAGGCGGCGCGACGGCGGTCGCAGCTACGGCTTTCGCCACAACCACCTGAAAAGGCAACAAAAACTCTTTGAAATAAATAAACACAATCGCTTAGTACAAAACAATGACAAAAATATTAAAAACAATCAACGTTATTTATTTCTGATTGAAAATAAGGATTGAGTTCCCAGCAGTAATTTAGACAATCTGTGAGAAATTCCGCCTGGCGCCATTCCGACTCCACTAATGTGACGTCCAATCGTTAAGACTTTTTTGTGTGAACAAATATCGTATTTAGTTAATTGCCATCCATTGCTATTTATTGACTTTATAGTTAGTGGGAACGTATGAAAGAACGCAATCATAACGCTACAATTGGTCTACCGTGCACATGCAGGAGTAAGTACAATACATAAACACAAAACTGACCCACGATATGTAGCACAAAACTCAACTTTCACACAAATTAATTGAATAAATGTTCAAGCTGGAACCATGGAATGAAATCCTAGTGCGAGCCCCGCGGACGTTCCCCAGCCAACTCGAGCGTAAAGCAAGCTGAACCGCGATACTCGACCCCGTCAATCTTGATCCTATTAAAAAAATATTGTTTATTTATGAATACCGTTATTATACAGAACGCGACATGTTAATAAACCCCCTGACATTATTTTCACTTAAATTTTTTGTTCACTGGTATACTTCGACCGTTAAATCCAATTTTAAAGTGACCGTCTCAGTTTTTATTACCCATTTAATTTATATGTTTATTATTGGCAGTTTGAAACGGAGAAATGGTAGTGTCGAGTGGTGGTGGACGTCACAAACGGTGATGCTGATGATGTCATGCGTGAGGGCGGCGGCGGGCGCTGGTATGCGGCGTGCGACGCGCTAGCCGCATAACGGTGCGCGCGACGTCTGCGCGCGTTCCCAGGCTCCGAGCGCTCGATCGACGCCCCGAGATAAGCCCCATTCTATACGAAACCCAATAAGCCATTTCCTTGAAACTCTCACAGGAGAACCGCTCCCGTGAAAAAAAAAGACTAAAACCATACAAAAAAAGCCGGTGAATAAGGCGGGAGCGTGAAATAAGAATGGCCCCAGTTCTGGGAAGGCTCGGCGCCCGCGCCGGTGCAGTCTTTACATCCTTTATAATGATCTTTTTTTGTGGAGCGTCCCTTAATGGCTTATCGTGGGGCTGAGAATGTTGGCACAGTGCGAAGCGGCGTGCACCTTATTAGTTGGTGAGACCAGACGATTGGACCGAGCGGAAATCGACAATCCGTTAGAGATTCTACTGTGCAGATTGTGTGTGACGGAAGCGTGGTCCGCCTTCAATAGCAGCCAGCATGAATGACGGAACGCTCGCAGTTATCGCTGCGGATACAATAATGACTGACCAATTTAGTAACGTGACATTTGCATATTACACTTGGATTCATCCTACACGCTATCGCGACGTGTGGTGCAATTCGTGTCAATGTTTAATGAAGCGGTATATGGCCAGCGTATCCATCGGCGGTGAGGTGTACGGGACGTCCTCGGCGGGAGGAAGCGTGTCGGAGGAAGTGCTTATGAAACGGTCGCCCACGCCGCGTGCGCTGCCGGAAGCGGAGGCGCAGCGCGCTCTGCACGCTCGCAGGCGGCAGCGGTGGCAGTAGGCGGTATGTGTCGCGCATGCGGCGCTGAGTCGCGCGGACTGGCGGAACAATGTAATCAATGCGCGATAAAATGAGAGCAAAGGTGAGAGGACTGAAGGGCGCCATGTGTGCGGCGACGTCACAGAGAGATGCTGTGAGTCAGCGGGACGAGGCACACGTGTCGCTGACGTCACGCGCACCTGACTCATCACGTACTCATGATCTGGGAAAGACAGTGTTATAATATACGCGCGTTGTGAGGCCCGCCGCCACCGCCACCGCCGCCGGCGACCAGTCAATGGACGACTTGCATTCTATATCTGTTATGTTGACTAATGCTAAATATTCACCATATAGTGCTAAATATTCACCAATATTATTTTTAAACAACATAATGTTTTCCCAGCTTTATACTTTGAACGCAGACAGAAGTATTTCGTTTAAAAATCAAAGGAGAGTTGAGTTAGGTATCGTTAAAATGTTTGATCCTAACCAGAAAATACTGGAATAACTTAACTAAATTCTTGAAATTATTTGAATGTAACTGTAATGTTTGTCATGTAATGAAATTACTTTATGCTTCTAAGTCAAATTATTGGATACTTTCTGTCACCAAAATCATAAAAGTGCCTTACAATAATTTAAGTGTCTTTGCAAAGTGCCTTACAGTTTATTACAATTTTGTAAAATAAATACAAATATAATTCGTTTGACAATTAAGATTGTTTCTTCAATTTAGGAGTTATTTGACAAAATCTCCAAATATATTTAATAAATAAAATACAATTAAAGTTACATTGGCACTATTTACTTTGTTACTTTTAATCATTGGGGCTGATAAAAAGTCATGTCTACTGAAAGATTATTTAAATTTTCGAGAAAGTGGAAATTGAACTTACTACCACGTCAATATGAATGCGGAGTGAAGTAAATCATCTAAATAAGCACAACGAGGGTAGGGCAAGCAAGTGCCGGAGGGCAATGAACAGCCGGGGGTTAAGCAGAACTAGAGGAGAGCAGGGCGAGTGTGCGAGCGGGACGCGCGAGCAGACGTCATGCTCTGGTGACGTACGTCCTGTCGGCAACGTGCTGCCCGCAACACACTCCGCTGCACAGCACACTGTTACCCCGCACTACCATCAGCACTACCCCCAACTGTCACACAACCCCCGAATTGTCTATTGACAAATATAGTTTGATGGCACAAGTAAATTCAAACAAGTATTACTACGGTTCAAAGATTTTCAAACAATGCAATAAAATTTGGCTACCCTCATTTACAAAAATAAAATAAGTAAACTAATAGAAGATCGCGAGACGTTACAGTTCAGAATTCGAATAAAGTTTTAGGAAGATTCGATGGTAGGCGATGTTAAGGTAGTAGTTTAAGTATAAGGAATAGAAAACCAAAAATATATTTCTAATCTTACGCTACTGGGTGTAACATTCCATTGATACAGACGGAAAATCACTATTTAAATTCACTATGCACTAAATTTCACAGTTGATTTCGGTGTAGCGATTGAACGGACACTTGTTTCCAACACAACGCACGAAGTCCGGCCTCAACTAGCGGCGTTCACTAAACAACGTGATAATACAAAAAGAAGTCAGAGGTTACGATGTTATCGAGGGAGACATGAATATTCGAAGACGCGAGGGTCACGAGTGAACGGGCGTCGTAGCATCGCGCCGCGCCGTGAATGGAACGACCGACATTTTATGAATCGAGAGCCGTCGCCCATTGAGCTGAGCGCGGCGAGCGGCGAGCCCGACGGGGCGCGCAGCACCGCCGCCGCAGGGCCCACAGCTCGGGCCCGCTCCGGCGCCGGTTCCGGCCCTGGCGGAAGTGACGCTCCGACCGAACATGGCGGCGCGCGCGCAGGAAGTGCGCAGCTTACCTATCGGGACGTCTCCGCCGGCGGCGGGCGCAGCCGACACCCGCCGCCGTCCGCCGCTTCGCGCAGCGCACGCGGGCCCGCATGCGCCGATACCGATATCCGCAAAAGTGCGCGCGATCACTACCTTGCGAATAAATTATTCGTGCTGTTATCTAAAAATATTCGTGTGCGACGCAGAGCGCTCGCAGCCCGCAGCCCGAGCCGACACGGACTTGCACACGCGAACCGCTTCCCCGCTGCGGGGAGACTGATGAGGGCAGGCCGCGCCGGCGCCGGCGGAGGCTCCGACGCATGCGCACACCGCCATCCGTCCCTTTCCGCGGACGCGCTGCCCCTGCGGAGCGAGCGGGACGACGACAACTCATTATCACAGCGGCGACTCGTGAACACCAATAGACCGAGGAGTAGGGACGAAATATTCGACCTTCACTTCACAACGCACACGAGCGCGTGCGCTGATCGCGTCGCGACAGCTCCCCACACATGCGCGCTGCTCGCAAATTGCTCGCGGCCGCCGCCGCCGAGCCGCCGCCGCGCCGCCGGTGTGCTACATTTGACAATTTTTCCAGAAAACTGACATGCACCGTCACCGTGGACGAGGCGCGCCCGCGTGCCACGTGCCCGTCACTCGGTTCCACCAGCGACACCCGACCAGCGACCAGCGCCGACAATACACGACTCACTCACTACGGCACATTCCAACCGCATTTGATAAGGATTCTAGCATTTTGCAAAACAATCAATTTACCTATATGGAACAAAAGATTACCATCTAATATGAAAAATCACTTTCAACAAAGATACTACAAAAATTTTCCAAATCACCATTTTTTAGTTTTTGCCACTACAACTTACTTTATACGGCCAGTATTTAACTATAATATAATTCAATACACTATTTCATTCATTGCGAATTTATTTGTGGCCAACTAAAATTTGTCCACATCCAGTTAAACACATTCCTTTCTAATATGTCTGCATTAATTAGTAGATAATGAGATTTTTTATATATGAAGCTCATTAAATGTGTAAAAGTAACAAATGTAACATACTTAAATTGCAATACATAATGTAGAAGAGAGTGTTAAAGAAAAATGTTACCAAAAGTTACATGCACCGTTAGATGTAACTCTAACTGTGCATGTGATTTTTGGTTTGAACATTTTCTTTAGCATTCAGTCGACTATCTTGGCATTTTCCATAAATATCACAAATGCATCTGAGTTATACGAGAGAAAGAGTTCTATTAGATGAAAAGCAAACGGCTTCCTTATTGCATTTATTCAGGACGTTTTGTTTTGAAGATTTCTCATCGGAATATTTTTAGAAATGGGCCTTCTATATGAAAAAAATACTTTTGTGTAAAAATCATGACTATTTAATGTGTTCAAACGAAATCACTCAACGTATGGAACATTTGATTTTGAATTATTAGTAATAAACTTATAAATGTAATTAAATATGAATAGTTAAAAGGCTAATTTGTAGGAAAGTCACGTTTTATAAAAGGACGAATAGGTAAATATGCATATATTTAGGCAATTAAGAATTATTGAATTACCTACCTACTTATTATTTTTAGCAATGTAATATTTTTTGGAATCATTTATTATTCAATAATAAAATTAGCACTCCTAAGGTGGTTTTAAAATGATAGTTAAATGCTTTGTATTTAATACTTTACGATATAATAGATTTTTTCAAAGATACAAGTCCCCGTTTGTTCAATAGTAGCTTTTATTCAGAGGACACAATAGAGAATTTAACTTGCCTATTATGCCAGTAATTGAATTACAGAGAAATGCTCATTGTTCGGTTTCTTTAAAGCGAAAATTTGCCTTTCAACAATAAAATATGTCTTTATTTTTAAGTGCATACTTGCAGACTACTCAGTATCTAACTGTCACAAACTGACAATGATCTATTTTTTATGTTAAAAAAAATGTTTGTAAATAATATTATTATTATTTCCAAACATTAATTTGTAATATATAAACCTATAATGATTTATTTTGAATAGTTAATTTCAATAGTTTTGGTACATAGCAGCAAGAAACAGTTGATGCAAAAATTTTAGAGAAAAAAGGCCCTTAAAAAATTATCCAGCAATTATTTTTAAACTTTTTGCCTTTATCCATATTGTAAAATAATTGAACTAGCGTACGCAATGTATTTTAAATAATTTAAATCATTGAATTTAAAATAAATTCAAAAATATCCATATGATTCCACTGGACTAAAACTGATTTCACTAGGGCAAAATAAAATGGGTTTATTTGATAAAAAATATGTAAAATTGTCAAGTTTTTTGATAATTTCTAATAGGCGCTGAGTTATAGTGCGGGTAGATGTGGAAGAAATACGCAGGAAGTGCGTGCTAGTGTTGCCACACGCAGCCGTGAGCATGCGCGGGCGCCGGTGTGCCGCGCGAGCTCCCTCGCGCTTTACCACTGCCAACTTACATCCAATATTAATTTTATTATTTAAATTATTCGAATATTGTTTAATGAATAACTGATTGTTAAATCCAATAATTTAAAAAATGTTTAATGGTTTCCCATTTTTAAGTTTAAAAAAACCGAAATTCTGGAATTATTTGCACAAGTACCTAAGTATTGAAGATTACAAATATAATTTTTCAGCGTCTAATGCCTAAATAAATTCAAATCAAACATAACATAATTATTCTTGTCTGTCAAAATTATATTACTAAATGCCCAATGAAAAATTGTTTGTGGTTACAAAGATAATCTATAATAGATTATTTTTTATCATAAATGATGCATAAGGTATACCTTCAGTTGATATAATTGTTAAAATATTTAAGAAAACCGAAGTTTTTATGAATCTGAGCTCAACCGCGGACTGAATTTTAATTTTAAAGATTTAGTCTTACAAGAAAATAGGTATAAAAAGGGAGGGATTTTCAAAAATAACAAATACCTATACCTAAACATGTATATAATACATTAAATGATATAGTGTGTATGTGAGTGTGGGTGAGGTATTGTGTATGTGTGTAAATCGCGTTGGAATCCGGTGTCGTTATCAGCACGTAGGGCTGAGCCTATCTAATCTCGCTCCCACTTTAGCTCTTAGATAAAATTCACTTCTTTTCAAACATATTTCAACAATAATTTACCTCACAAGTTGGCGCCAATCATTCACTATTCACTTTATTTTTATATAAATAAACAATAACTACAACTTTGTCTTTTTATAACACCAAACTGTATTTGTTAAAGTGAAATAAAAAATACATGCTAAAAATAGGTAAGTTGTTTGGTGTTAAACAATTGTAGAAAAGTAATACCTACCTACAGCAAGTAATTTTAAAGAAAAAGAAATAAGTCAATGGTGTTTTTGATTACTTAGATTATTACTTTACCCATGCATATTATTAAAGCAATCCCCTACAGTAGTTACTTACCTACTCAAAAGTAGAACTTTTTTCTACTATTTCAACTAGGTATTTTTTGCACTAGCAATATTCGAAGTTAAAAGCAAGATTAATTGAAAAATATACAACAAGGCAAAGATTCTAACATATTTAAATCAAATAGAATTTTTAAATGTAGGTGCCTGCATGTATTTAGATCTTAAATAACATAGTAGATCTTAGATTTACCCATTTCTACACCTAGGTACATCAATTAATTCAGAACATTGAATAACTGAACGAGTTGTTGTAGACAGCGAAAGAGTTGGTATACCAAATAAAAAAAACCTAACCTAAACGAAATAAAATGTGAATGTTTTGGTTTTATGACCTAAGTATTAAACAAAAATAGCTATAGTCATTAAAATTGTTACTTACTCAGTTTTTGTGACTTAAACTGGCAACATTTAGGTGGGGAATACCCTGACTTAGGTATCCACATTTATGACTGAAAACCTAGGTAGGTAACACAACAAAGATAGACAAGAATAAGTGCGTCTGTGGTAGCTGTAAAGTTTGGTATTATGATGTAAATAAAATGTTTATTAGAACCTTTATTCTTTTAACCAGAAGTACAAGTAGTGTTTTAATATAATTATTTGAAGTATCTAAATCATTAAAAGTAAAGATACGACAACAGTTAAAAACCGAAAAACGGTAAAAAATATTTAGATAATATTTTTTAATACAACTTCATAATTAACTGATTTTACTGAAAAATTATGCTAGTTCTTTTAAAAATAACCGTTTTTAAAGTACTTACCTACCTATTCTAATTTAATTTTCGGCCGAATATGTTTTCCTTATTAATTTATATAATATAGTTAATCCACTTACCTGTAAAAAGCATCTTCACAATTTGCACAAAATTCATCGATTCAGAACCGCCTTTCAGTACAATGTTTTTTATATTTTAGAGTTGATCATTTAGTTCACTTAAAATCACCACACTTAGTTCACTGAAGGGGGCCTCTAAAACTCACATGAAAAGGTCCCATATAGCAATTTAACAAAAATGTTTAGATCTCTATGATCTAACTGGGTAACTGGTTGCCGTATCTCAGAAAATTTCAAAAGTCACATTAAAAAAAATACAAAACACATTGAATATCAAACTCCGTTAACTACTGCCAAGAATTCGGTAGTCACAGATACACCAACACTCCACATCAGTCCACTAAGTGAGCGCCGGCTTTCACCCTCCCTTATGGTTAGACTAGGAGAAGGACAATGGCGTATTAAGCTCGTTTAAGGTTCGGCTGATTGCATGATTTATAAGAATTGATTTGAATGTGATCCGGGCTAGTCAGCTGCAGGCGCGTGCGGCGCAGTGCGGCGGGCAGCGCAGGCGCAGGGCAGCCGGCGTGAGCTGCACTCGGCTTCTCTCAGGCGTGACGTCCGGCCGGGGTCAGCGAACGCAGGGCCGCCGATAGCTTTCTTGTGCCCGACAAACGACCCTCCGAGATGTCACTCACGTGTTTTCTGTCGCCCCTTCCCGGGCTGACACTTCCCAATGACTGTTCGTCCCGTCCTCGCCACCGAACTCGCGCGCCCTTTGATGCTTTGCGTTGCTCTCAGGTAAATAGCCGAAGGAGGAAGTATTCGGAATGGCGCTTGTCACATTTCGTAGCACTAATACTTTTTTGAACACAAACACGCGGGACCCTCGTGAAGTGATATCGTTAAGTCGGGGGGCTGTGTCTCGTTAATAGATAATTGTTGTGCGATATGATCGTTTCTTCGGCGCGCATCAGCGCTAACAGATTAATCGTGGCAATGTATCACACGTGCAGTCCGCGCTAGCGGCCCTTCTATTTGTAAACCGGCGCCGAGGGCCGCGCATTCCTAGCGTGCCTCGTGCCCTGCGCCCGCGCCACCCGAGCGCTCTCCGCTGCGGAACTAGCACTACCCACTATCGGTGACCGCCTATAATACCGCTAACATCTACTACTACATTCTAATTTCCCTACATTTGCGGCAGTGTATGTCGTCCATGGCGATACGAACGTTGCCCAACGCGCACACTCGACTCTGAACTCTAATGCTGTACTAACCAATGCTACTGTAACTGTCACTGTCAAACACTGAATATTGTTGAGAAGATTTCGTCAAATTCTTCAACCTTATATGGAGTTGTAAATGGTTTCGGACGAAACGTTTAAATGGTTCTAAAATCTTTAGGTGTACTGTTTTTGTGTATTGCTGTTTATAAAAACGATATGTAGAAAAAGAATTTGATGAAAATTTTACCATGCTGACTTATGATTTTCTCGACCAAGCCAACCTTTTTCGTAGCACTTTCGTAGCCGTTGGCGTAGCAGTTAAGACTAAGGAAATGCCTTTCTCCAAATCTAGACTTATATACCTACTCAAGTATATGCCAGTGATATATATGATAATGTCATATTTGACGGCAAAGTTAAATAAGTTACGAATAAGGGTTTAGAAGCAAAGATAACGAGTTTACTAAACTATAACCCAAATACGGTTAAATAGCGTCTATTCATAATGAGATGTACCAAAGTACAGTCCCTGCATTCCGATGAATGGTGAGCGGGCGCCGCGACACGGCCGGGGCCGGGGGGTAGGGGAGGGGGGCGAGGGGATGCGAGGGGGGGGAGGGGCAGCACGTACGCATGCCTGCGCGTGCGCCTGCCTGCGACAAATAGCCGCTTCAACAAATTCTAACAGGTGTCCACTTCAGACCAATTTTGGGCTTAGTTAACAGTCACACGTCACGTAAAAGCCCTTCGGATTACAAGAAGTTCAAAAGGAACGAAAAACATATTAATTAAAGCGTTCCTTCTTCAAAACTGTAATTAGGGGTTTGTAAACGACGATACTTTAATTTCAAATCGTGAGCCATAAAACGAGACAACTCAATAAATAGTCAGCCCTAGTTCTATTCAACTCACAGCAGCAGAACTATGAGCAATCACGACCGTACACGGAACATCCTGACTCACCCGGATGCGAACGGAAATGAAAACTTCCGAATTTTCTCAGAATTATGTTACAATCCGAACAATTTCCGTACAAACTTTGGAATCATTAATTGTACCCGATTGATGAATCAGAAAATATAGCTATCTGATTTGCTCATTAAGTAGTTGATTGAATAACCCGAATGGAGGCAATCAGTGGTCAGCAAGCGGCGGTTGTCGATTGAAGAGTTGCTAGAGGTACTAACGTTTGCTGGAATTTTAATGAATGTGGTGCAGTGTCGCAAATGACTCACAGCGATCTTTATAAAAGCGCTACATATTAAGAACATGTTCTAATGGAATGCGGATGCTTCCTGGAATCAACTATGAGCTGTGATGACGGTCCTTCTAACGTGACTTGATTGTGTCAACGTGTAACATACCTTGACTTAGATTTTTTAAGACTTTAGAATAAACTAGAAGATTATCATCACCAACAACTTATATTGATGTGTGCAAAGAGATCACAAATCTGTGGCCTGTAAACTATACTCCATCAATACATCAATAGGAGCAGGTATGCAGCAAGTTAGAATCCTAAAACAGCAATAGTTCGCAAAATAATCAAAATTTCGCAAAAGATCAGAAAACAAGACTTGCAGCATAAGAGAGATTGATTCTGGAGAAATCATGCGCACTTCAGGTAAGTAGGTACAATATTTTTCAATGTTGGCAAAAATGCTGGTTTGGTCCATCATCAGAAGATGCAGATAAAGATAAAGCACATATTTCGGAATTTCTAAAACCTGCAAAGAATCATATAATAATCGTTGCTTGGAAGGAATGCGCTAATCTTTAACTAAAATATTTGAATGCACAACATTAAAAAATGTTTAGGTACAACAAGGCGCCAATTTGTATAGACTATTAATTATAAAGAAAATAAATGTAATTAAGTAAGTTTATAGTAGTTACAGAACGTCCCTAGCTATTATGCTATCCATTTTCGATTGGAGTTCTCCAAGGGTCTGTTCTTGAGCCAATATTATTTGGTAAAACAAAAAACTGAGGTTCTGAAGTCTTTACCCAATTACATAAATCTTTATTGAATTACAATTATTTTGGCGCATACATTGCATCGTGTTAACAAAGCTGCGTAAAATTCGAACGATTGCCCGTCACGATATGCGTTCAAAATTCTCCAAAGATATTTCGATAGCAACTTTTATGATATTTTACGAGACTTTTATTAGACAGGAATTTGTCTTCGAAGCAACAAGTTTTTGTTAAATTACAAATGCCAGTGCCAATGCCAATGCTGGTCATAATGTCGAGGAATGGATGCCGGCTATAAATTTTGAGGGTAGTTATATCATGTGAGAAGCCTGCGCAGGTGATGATAAGGCAGTCACAGTAGTCACTGTGAATGGACGCTCCGGGCGCTGTGTTCTTCTTTACATGACTTAAAGCCTTCATCTATAATGCCAGTCATTAATGCTGATAAAAATATGATAAAAGGTGTAAGCAATATAAACATTGGAAGACCACGTGTTCCCGTCAACTCATTCCAACACATTATTAAATTTCCCATCACATTTCATTTGAAACCGACACTTGATCACACCCGGTAAAGGCTTGTTAGCGTTTCGAAAGGAAAAACTTGAGTATTATTTGATCAAAAAGCTTAAGTAAGTCAGTGTTGGGTAAGAGGTCAGTGGTGCAACAAGGTACGGTGGTGTTGCAGCTTGCGGCTCGCGGGTGGCTGCGCGCGTGCGAGGGCAGGTGCGCCCGCGCACCCGGCCGGGCGGCTTGCTGCGCCGTGTGAGAATTCCCTACCGTTGTAATTACCGACCCTTTAGGGTTCTGTCAGCCTAGCATGCGCTACAGGTAATCTTTTGCTTGTAGAAATAATTTCGCATTTGGGGTTGTACAGCAATTTTGGGGTTGTCTGTTTAAATTGAAGTGCGTCGCGAGATTCTCTTTGTATTCAATTGCCACTTCAACAGAAACAGTATGTTGTTGATTGGTTTGGCGCATTTTTAAGATATTTGGGGCAATAAATCAATAAACTACTTACTGGTAACCATTGCTACCTATGATACAATCATTGAGCGTCATATAACCTGTAACACGCGCGAGCCCTTCACTAATATCTAGATTATTATCAGTTATCGTAGTAAAATGATTGATTTCATAAATAAAGAGACACTAATCTTTAAATTCATAAGAAACCTTGTATCTGTTGAACCATTTGAAGTACTAGTATCTACAAATGTTTATCTTAATCACTATTTATTTCGCAACTAAAAGGTATCTTTATGTAACCGTTCTGTTGTTTGATGCTACACACAATTTGGTAACCATCATCATGTATAGTCCCTTCTGTACCCACCTTAACATCAGTCATCTACGTCATATCCACAATTGTGTCATCTTCTGGTCTTATAGTAATTTAAATTAATTTAAGGTCTTTTATTACACTTAGTAAGGTCTTAGTAAATTGATCTTTATTACCATGGTTATTATATTACGCAAAATAATTAAAATAAGACAATATTGAGGCCAAAGGTAAAATAAACCATATTACCTATGTTAAAAGGTGTGTTTCTCCATCATAACTGCAACACCGATTAATACCAAACGGAATATCAAAATAAAAACTCCCTAACGTTAATTAAATATCTAACAGCGACTTTTAGCCTATTTATTGACAAACTCCAATTTATCTGATTGATAGATTAATCTTTGATCGATTGTTACCGTACCGATCCAAACCGTAAATCATTTAATTATCTATATCTAATGATGACACATTAAGTGATCAAATCTGCGTAGATTTAGTGACGGGTGACCGTCCCTAAAGGCTTTTTCAATAACTATATACTCGTACCTATCGGTAGTTTTACTTAGTCAAGTTTGTTATTTCAAATAACAAACTTGACTAAGTAAAACTACCGATTCCGTGTTCCCGAAAACTCACGAAGTCTATGAAAATCCGTGAAACTAGTTTTGATTGTGTGATTTGATTTAAAAAAAAGATTGCCACATACTAGGAATTTCTCGTGCGGTTACAAAAATTCAAACTCACACACACAAACAGCCAGACCTGGAACAACTATCTGTTGGCTAAACAAATATTAGTTCCGTGCGGGGATCGAACCCGCAAATTGCAGGTAATAACATCATTTGCATGGTTTCAAACACTTACACAAAACCCGGAAATATTGGAAGGAAAGAAAGAATAAGCCGCTATATTGTAAAAGCAAGTTACACTATTAAGTGAAAATCTGAAACACCTAATTCTTCATTAAAATCTATGATTTTAGATCGGAAGAAGCTTGATTACCAGCTTTTAGGCGAAATACAAAATTATTTTTCACTGCCCAACAGATAAGAAGGCTTTGCTACATAAATAAAAGCTCATTCAAGCTTAAGCTTACGTAAAATAATGCCTACAATTCCCGTAAACCTTTACAATGCCTGATTTATTGCATTTATTTGATGTTATAAAGAAAACTTAAAAATAAACGGCGTTAGACAGGTACTACCTACCGCTTCAGAAAATTCTGTAAGATTACCTACAGATTTTGGATTTAAAAAACGTTGAATGGGACCTGAAACCAATACTTTTCTTCTAGAAACTGCGTTCTTACGTCAAGTTCGTGTACGTACTAAGTACGAAAATCACTAATAGAGGTATTAAGGTAAGAAGATCTATGTAAAAGCATACGACCCACAGTCAACAAGTCAATAAAAACACCTTTAAAGAGTTGTCTCCACAGGCGGTACACATTCAAACCAGAAAATATGTCCCTTTAACGCATTTCTAAAGAAAAAATATTTACGCATCCATTTATGCAGTATCGATCCAATTAATTTAGTTCTACTATTGAAAACACACCGCTATTTAAAGGAGTTGTCTTTAATTACAATGCTACAATGTAAAAGTCAAAGATGTCGCCGTAGAGTGGTCCTTTGTTAGATAAAGTGAACGGTACTTTATCGCTATTTGCATTTTAGATAGAATTCTTAATGGACACATCGTAATCCCATTACAAGTTCCCAGGAACGATCATTCTTCCACTTTTTATGGTCAATCGGCTCCCTGTGAAGGTATCGCGGCTTATAGCACTTGTAATCGACTTGAAATGAATTAAGTAACCTGTCTAATGTATGTTCGCAATAAAAAAGTGGTAAATAGTGGCCATTCCGTTTAGTGGTGAAACTGTTCTAGCTCGTAAGCCTTTGAGGAATATGCGTTTCATTGCTGTAATGGAAGCGAGTATTTTAATTGTGAATGTTGGGTTTTAATTTTTATCTCTTCTCGAGAATGTTGAGATAATCATCCCTATGACTGACAGCCCAAGTATCGGATGTCACATTTTTATGAAACGTTGGGTCACCGCTGCAGTAACTCGTTGTCATATGCACGCCGCTGAGTGTTCTCCAGACAAAAGAGTTTGGTGACCACTCGACCAATAAGGTGCTTATTACCTTATGAAAAGGTATTTGTGTGATTTTCGTTCCCGAACTTTAGTCAAATTGCATACCTACAATTGAACTCTGGAAGCTGTAGCGATCTCAGTCATGTAGCTCTTATGAACGTTAAGTGTAGCTCATATTGGATCAGAATTTCAATTTATTGCAGTACAACAAGTCTTAAGGACGTCGCTGTGTGTAAGACCGTACACATTCCGTACACTGTCCATACCGCCTTAGTTCTTTAGAATGATCCAAATAAGATAGCGCCCTTACGATGATGCTTTTTAGGGTGCTTACAATTCGTGCATAGGGTGCGTAGTGACAGCTGCGCGATTGCGTTGCTATACAACGATTCCATGGCATAAAATTGGCATTTCAGCTAAGTTTTGCGAAGCACATGTCTTATCATTGAAAGGGGACTTTGCTTTCAAATTCGACCTAAATATTTTTGTGGCCCTTTTGTTCGGCTCGGTTCTAAAGTACGAAGCAAGTTATAGTTATGGCAAGAGAGTTGTCCACCACCTCACGACTTTTTGAAGCCTCAAGCTGGCTGCTAGCTCCCGGCAGTGAACTACAGTGGCCTATTTGGAAAGCTCTGAATCGATTGCGTACCCAAGTAGGCCGCTGCAAACATAATCTCGCAAAATTGCTTCCTCCAACACCGAGTGAGAGTTCGGCGCTCCGGATCAAACTATGCACCCGATGGAGTTTCCTAGATGACCGCCGCGGCTTACGCGCCTCTGCCGCTGCAATAAACGTGGCCACCTACTGGGCCCAAACTGTGTAATATGGAAGTAACATCGATACGTCAAGAAAAAGCTCGGTTCTAAACATCCGCGATAAAGATAAAAACTGGACTTAGTGCTTGTTTTCAGGCGTAGTTTTTAAGAGGTTAACATTTAGGAGCTTGTTATTTTTGCTACGAAATAATGAAGTGCAGCGTAGCGTTCCACGCCTTTTGCTACACATGGAGGATAGAAGATCTGCTCTTCTGAGATTAAAAGCTCAATTTGAGCACTTGCAAATTTTAAGAAGATGTCTAATGATTGTAAGGTGCTATCAGCACTACAAAATCTTATAATGGATTATGGGTCTTCTATTGTCATGCTACGAAGACTTAATGGATAAAAGGTTCTGCAACGCACCTCTATTAGGATTTCCATAAGTGAAAGGTTCTGCGGAGCAGTTCCACGAAGTGTTATAAAGGATGAAAGATGCTCCAAAGATTTCTAATGGTTGAAAGGGTTTGCTACG
The DNA here is from genome assembly GCA_963082995.1 of Noctua comes. NCBI lineage: Eukaryota > Metazoa > Arthropoda > Insecta > Lepidoptera > Noctuidae > Noctua > Noctua comes. The sequence goes on along the minus strand of OY720281.1, from coordinate 10,668,835 downwards.
CAGTGCTTCGCAAGAAAGCTTCTGCTTAGCAGTCCTACGAACATTTCTAATGAATTAAAGGTTCTGCTACGCCGCGCTACGAAGATTTCTAATGCGAGAAAGGGTCTGCTTAGCAGTCCTACGAACATTTCTAATGAATTCAAGGTTCTGCTACGCCGCGCTACGAAGAGGCTAATGCAAGAAAGGTTCTGCCACGCAGTGCTACGAATCTCTCTTATGGAAGAAAGGTTCTGCTACACAGTGCTACATATTTCTAACGGATCAAAGGTTTGGCCCCGTTGGTCTGGTAGTCGCAAGCGCGACTTCTGAGCGTGCGATCTTGGGTTAGATTCCCGGGGCGGGGAAAAAGTGCTATTGGCTTTTCCATTAGAAATTTCTCAGTAGTAGCCTGGAGTTTGGAAGTTGGCGGTACGGTACCCCCGCCTTGGAAAGCACGTTAAGCCGTTGATCCTGTGCCTGATCTCTCTCCGGTCCTGCCGGATTGCCGTGACATCGGACTATGAGAGTAGAGGATCAGAGAGTGCACCTGGGTCTGCGTGCACTATAATACCTCCCGCGCCGATGGCTTATCTGCGCTAAGATTGGCCGATGTGACTTAAAACGTGCATGAGGACTATACCAGCACGAATAATGGAGGGTAGGTCCTACAGCTTGCACCACTATGAAGATGTTTAACGGTTGAAGGTGGTCGATTGAAGGGAGCTGCTGTGTTTTGAAGATTTCCACTATCTGACTGGATGTATGTAAAGAAGATTGTTTTATGGACGAAAGAGAACAGTGGTGATCCGAGGATACCGCACAATCGCCGGCGAATCGGCCAACCTCCTTGCCGGATTGCTGCCCTGGGATCTGGAGGCAACTGCCCTCCAGCGCGTCTATGAGTGGCGCGTGGAGGCGCAGCGCCGGGGCGAATCGCTGCTGCCTCGACAAGTCGAGGCGCAGCGGGAAGAGCTCCGGCGCGATCTCAGGGCAGTATGGAGGGAACGACTGTCGCAACCGAGGTCCGGGCACGCCGCAATCGCGGCGGTAAGACCCCTCTTTGAGGAGTGGCTGGATAGGCGTCACGGCGTCCTGACCTACCGCATGACGCAGGTCCTCACCGGACACGGAAGCTTCGGGAGGTACCTGTGTCTGATGGGGAAGGAGGAAACGCCTGGGTGTCACCACTGCGAGGACCGCCCGGAGGACACGGTGGAGCATACGGTGCAGGACTGCCCCGCTTGGGCAGGGCACCGCCGTGTCCTCACGGCGGCGATAGGCGGAGACCTCTCGCGCCCGGCATTGGTCGAGGCCATGCTGCGGGGCGAGACGGAGTGGGAAGCGGTCGCCTCCTTCTGCGAAGCAGTCATGCTCGCGAAGGAGGAGGCGGGCCGCGTGAGGGAGAGGACAGCGTCCTCCCTCCACCCCAGCCGCAGTGGTAGACGCCCACGGCGCCGGACGTCGGCAGACGATCTCCGGCCACCGTAGGCGCGGGCTTGCGGGCGGCGAGTAATGGGCGACTCGCTGTCCGACCATGGACCATGCCCGGGTCGACGGCGCGTTGTGTTCCACGCGCGCCTCAAAGAGTGTCAGCATTATGACGGGGCCCCCCTCTAGAGGGCGAAAGCCTGCCGGGGTCGCGGGACTTATAGAATTACCGTGACCCTGGATCATAAAGGGCTATTGAAGGACACCGTGGATTTTAGTCAGTACAAGTCTGACAGTTCCTCCCACTCTGCCCTGGGTGGGAGGACTCATTTGATGATTTTACCACGATAAAAAAAAAAAAAAAAAAAAAGAGAACAGTGGTACAGATTATGAATAATTCAGATAGATCAAAGGGACTTGCCTTTATTTGTAACTCAGGAACGATTACTCCAAGGCGTTTAAAGAATTTTGGTTTGCTTGTAAGCAAGTTTGTGTTTGTTTCATCTTCATTCGTTCATATCAATATTCTATGAAAACGTCTTGTTTAGTTATCGAATCAGGTTGCTGTCATACAAATGCACGCGCATTTTTTTTCAGGTAATCTCATGATATCTTCGCGGATTTTCCGAATGATGAAATATTCAGTCACACTTATTAAATCTCCCTTAAAGTTCTAATCTTGTTGTTCCTAGTATCAATGAATATTTTTATCTTGCATTACTATGCTTGATGATAGTTTATAGTCAATAGTCATTGATAAGTCATGACTTCATGAGTCAGTTTTGTTTTTTGTTTTGCATTTTACTTTTCGGAGAAACTTAAGTTTATTTAAATAAAAACTGTATGACTCACCCTTTGACGTGTGATAAGAGTTAACTGAAATATTTTTTGCAACAAAATCTGCATCAGATCAAGCGATGATTCATATTAATGATTAACATATCGGCGCCATTATAGATAATTACATTATTTATTATACCTAGCTTGTTAAGGGTAAGCTTTTTGTGCTCCTGCCATTTTCATTTTCACTACCCAGGTCAGCCATGAGACTTGATATTACACAACAACAGTGCAAAAATATTTAGGCATTACTATGGGTGTTATTGGTGTTGTGAAAATAGGCACTATTCAACTGTTTATACCTATTGTTTACATTTTGAATATTGGGAGGCATGACATGCATTACAGCCCGCATAAGTTCGTAGTCCTCTTGCATACATATAAAATCATGCTGACATGCATATTCTTGAAAGTGTTACTATTAGGGCCACCCCTAATAGTAACACTTTAGACTTTAGACTTTTACAGCTGTACTTAGAATTTTTGTATTAGTAGTTTTTTTGGCCTGATTTAGCATAATAATCAGCCTGTAACATTCCCAATGCTGGATACAAGACTCTCTGTGAGGGCGAACCGTAATCCATCACGCGGGTCCCTTGCAGATTGTTGGATACAGTGAAAATAATTTGCTAATGTTAAAATATCGTATAAGACAACACATAATCAAGATTTCCAAATCATTCTTCATAGTTTCAATAGGTAGTCTAAGAACCTTAATTGTGAACAAAGTCGACTAGAGTCGAGTTCGCCCGCGACCTAAAGCGCTGAAAAGTGGAATAAACTGCAAAATTATCTGTGGAATGTTAATTTGTTCGCGTATATAACAGAAATCGTTAACCCAAATAGATAGCTCCGCGTTTTTTTAATTATCTGATGTTTTCATGGTGCCAATATTATGTTTAATCCGAAGATGATATTATTTAGTTTAGCATAGTGACTTTGCAAAAAAGAAAAGGTGTGGAGGCCACCCCTCACTTTCAAATGAAGCAATCTACCTGTCTACTGAAAAAGACAATACTTACAGGTGTTACCTCTGTTACAATAATCCCTTCTTGTTAATTTTTTTACTAGTTTCGGAAAGCAAAATACGGATAATGATTTAAACTAAGAACAAAACTAACTATAATTTCTTCTGAATGCATCAGTCACTAGCCGCAAGACTACCTAGTAACGAGCAGTTGAGGCATTTTAAAACTCATTAATTTCGGGTAATTCAATTTAACTATCGACTATTATTGTTACAATTATAAGAACAGTAATTTGGCTATCGTCCACTGTTCCTAATCTCCCAACCTAATGACCCGAAATGCAAATTTATTTCACTTTTAAATAGCTCACATCTTTTTGTTTTGTTCCACATTGTTAGTTACATCGACAAGAAAGACATTCTCGTGTTTTGAATAATAACTAATAACGCGTATATTAATTCGCTAATATTGACTGTTTACTAAATAATTTGCGCATGTAGAGTGTGTCATAGGGACACATATTACGCGATACGGTTTGCGATGTGCGACCTTTCTACTCGCCTTTGTACGGTAGATAAAACGAGACAATGACGTTTGCGGACGATTATGTCCATTTCTGAGTAGCTATTTAATACGTTCCCATGAAATCACTTCAGTCATGGTAGAAAGATATTTGCATACACATAAATAAACAAGGATCGCGGTATCCGCAGGCGATGAACAATGTGCAGGAAGTAGCTTAACCGCTTTTTGTTTTCAATCAAGTACTTTGATATTATTATAATTTTATTCCCATGACAATACATGAAATTTTAATACTAAAACATTTCAGTAATTGTTGTTTACAATCAGCGGTGCATTAGCGGTTCTACGCATTATTATGAAGTCCGTGAAGGTCCCAGATCGTGGCGTTCTAGCATTGAAGACAAAATCGGGTGCCTTAAAGCGACAACGGCATTAATTCGATTGATAAACCTAAGTCGACTCGGGCAACGAAAGTGGAACAGGGTTTGTCAACATGGACCGTCAGCTGGCCCCGACGATAGTGCTTATCGCCCGCGGGACATAGTCCGCTCATTCACAAGCCTGTCCATTCATGCGCCTGCTCCCACCGCTGGCTACGGACCAATATGGTCCTTAAGACTTCCATTAAAGGGTTTAAATTCGTGTGTGGGATGTGAGGGGGAGGTGGGGCGAGGGGTAATGTAGATCGAGGATATCGCGGGGTCAGCGCGGATTGCAGGCGCCCGATAAACGTCGATGGCGTCCAACGAGTCAACTAACAAGCTAACACACACGCACACGCCATCGCATGCACACATACACACCGTCTAAAAAATGTAACGCACATAGAATTGAATTATCACCCCATTAAATATTTTCAACATGAATTCTTACTCTTGTGTCGTCGATAAAGAAAATATGTCACAAATAAAAAGTTCAACTGTCCCATTCATTTGTTGCGTGCCTGATAGTAAGCTTGATAAGGATTTAATGTAGAGTGTCGAAAACAACGGCAGTTATTTTGTCATTTTATAGTAATTTCTCTATTCAAGTAGTAAACGGAATGAAATCGCGCTTTTGATCTTTATTATCAGCTTAAAAGTTCATTACTATTAAAATTATTAAACTGCAACACGCTGAAGACATGGCAGGTGCCATAAAACAATTGTTTTATTTTGTTTTGTTAACATTTATAATTAAGTACTGAAAACGTCAGAGTTAAGTAATAAGGTAAATGATTATGACGTGTTAATTAAAAAATAACTTTAAACTATATTAGCGGCTCACTTCAAACGGGAAGCTCCAATTTTCAGAACGTTTTGTTTTCCGGTTTTATTTCAGGATTGACACATTGTGTTAGTTTCACCATCGGTTGTAACCGCTACGTCACATGAGTAGTGACGGTGGTCCGAAGTAACGTCCTGAAACACTTATGAATAGGTAGATAATTGTATTAGTCATGTACTTCACTTCATTTAATATGCAGCATTGATTCATTGATCATGTAAAATCATGACACATATGTACAATATGGTAACGATTTCCGCTAAAACTTGCAGGACCTGCCCTGTTGACTTTTGACATCGCTGGGTACTGAATCATCTAACAAATGAACGTATCATTCAGACCACGAGTGTCCGTTATTCACGAGTATCACTCATTCATGCGCATGTGACACCGCGAAGTATTTAAAACGATTTCATTGTGTCGTGCAAAATATACTACATTTACCTACGCAATTGATAAATGGATTACAGACTTGGATGTCCCCGCTTTGCGCGCAATCTGTAGCATTCTTCGCAATGCATTCAGAGATCATCATCATAAAATAAACTTTATGTTGTGTGATGTAAGGCTTTGTTTAGATTGCGCCGATGGCACTTAATCAGTGCGTATAAATGATTGTTTTGATCTGCCGATGCCACTGCGTAATAACATACGTACATAGTGTAACAATGGTCTAAATTGCCAGTGCAAGATGTGTGGCGCCTAAATGCAACACTGCGTTGAGAAGCTATCCCGTGAATGAACGTGGTTGCCAATACCGACTACTGTCTGTCACTCGATTCTACCAGACAGCTCCAAACAATATGTGATCATATTAGAAAAAAGATTACTTTCACGACAATTTAAGGGTACTAAACCTGTAATAGGTTTAGTACATGCTTTAGGATCTATCTATTGACACTTCATCAGCAAAGCATCATCAAGTTGACACTACGTGTTTCAGGAAACGATGCACCCAGGATCAGAACAGACAGCGTTACGATGTATAAGATATTGTTGGGAATAATTAATGATACTTTGCGAACAGAAACTCTTAATTCAAATTGTGGAGTAACAACTTGAAATTTTGATTCAGAGGCGTAAGACAAAGACTAGGTAACATGCATGACTTTCCAAAATCATTCCAACTTTCCAACGGACTAGCATTTTCCATCTTAACTTAAAAACTAAAGACAAAACCCAAATCCATAACTTTGTTAAAATAGGAGAGAAAAAATGAAGATTACGAAGTATGATACTGCATTCTGCTCTTTGTTTGTTGTAATTATATCTAAATCGGGCATCGGTGGGGTACTTGTGACATAGCATCTATGAACTGTTTTCTCAAGATGTAGTAAGCACCTAACAGGCCAGGTTCCCAGCACTCCTGCCACTTCGACCGGACGTCAATGGATCCGAATTGACCCGCCAATAAAGGGCTCCATTCATGACATCATTTATCGGCGATGTCTCCAGGAGGGTGCTTATCGACCAACCAAATCCATCGATTGTGGCACGTCACAGGCGCCATCGCTAAATTCTAACGAGTTATCAATGTAAACGGTTTGTATACACAGTTAACCGTAATCTTATCCGGTGACCTCCTTAGACTCTCCCGTTTCGAAATTGTATCGTCGGTATCGTGTGGTGTCCTTATTACTTGTCGCCGGAAGTGCGCGCTCGACTCGATCCGGCGAGCAAACGTTCATTCATGTTGTACGTATTTATTTAGTGGGCAACCGTACCTACCGCGCTCTTCAGATAATGACTTCAGACAGTTAAGGCACCTAGTTTATTTTTATGTTTATTGCTTTATCTACACGATGGTACTTGAATGAAGGAGTGACAAATTCTACAATGCGTTGGAATGCGCTGTTTGATGACAAAGAAAGTTCAAAGTCCTTTGTTGCATGTGTGTGAAGGGTGATACGAATTGTTTATACGACGACAGGTCTTGACAAAATGGAATTGTTTTGAGGCCAGCTTTGTTTTATGTCGTTATGGAGCTGAATAACTTAGACCATTTTCATTCAATTTTTTTCGAATTTCTCAGAGACTTATCAACGAACGCACTATTTCATCGAACAGGTCGTCCCCATTTAGTTGTTATCAAGGAGACAAAAGCTAACATACAAAATACGCCACCGATATCTATTTTTACAAGTCTGTTTGCTTTCCAAGGTGTCGGTTGGAGCGGAAGTGGCGAGTAGGAGCGGGAGGAAAGGGACGCACGCGCAAGCTAATTGCCGGGAATTTCGGAGGTCGCCCGATAACCCGCGTCTGCGCCGGAAGTCGATAGTGCTTTGATGTGTTGCGGTGGCGTCCGCTCCCCTACGTAATGTACTTCACTAATAAACGGCCACCTAGTTGAGCCACTCTTATTCGACACTAAAGGCTTCCGTACATGGTCATTCTTCCTAAGGCTACTTACAGATCCGTAGATTTGACGAAATTCTGCGCGGTCGATCATGTGTGGTTGCGACGGCATAAAGATCGATCGATCATCTATATGATGGCTAAAGCGACCACTCCCCGATGCGAATTACTTCAAACGATTTATACGATACTATTTCATATTTTGTGTGTGTGTGTGTGTACATGTTGTCGGAGTTCGGACCGAGCTGCTGCAGGATCTCTTCATGCTCATAGCTTTTATAGAATGGCATGATAAACCAAAGAGATTATTGATGATGATTAATGATCAAAATACCCCGATTCGAAGACCGTAAAAATCGGGTGATCATCTTAAGGAAGCTGAAAATCAAAGGAAGTGATACTTGGATGCAAGATGAGTTAAAACAAGAATGCGTCATGTTTACACAGAATCGGAAACTGTGAGTATTGTGCATGGGTTTGCTGCTGATGAGTCATGTCGCATGCAGGATGAGTGCAGTTTGTCATAAGACCAGGCTGACGTCATAAGGAAAATGGTAAGTGATAAGACGTCACTTAGGATTTGAATACTGCCACTTGACTTGCACCGGTGCAAGTATCTGTATCAACTAACTCTGAGTGACAGCTATGTATATGAATGCTTAAATGAAAACGCGCTGGTGGAGCTACAAGACTCAGCTTACCGCCGAAACCTGAAAATCCAACTGTAACAATCCAAATGCGCATATATTTATGTTTTAGTGTGGTAGTACAACAGGCATTAACAATACAAGAACTTGAGTAACTTGAGTATTTCTCGAACAAACGCTGTGGGATATCGCCGGTACGATGTAGCTACGCTTTGGTGTGTGCCGACCCTAATGAAAATGCGCGGGAGCCGTTTTCAGGTAAAACTGGGTAAGACATAAATCGTTCGCTACATGTAGCATTTAGGTACAGACAACCGCACATCAGTGGTAAGAAATTGATTGTAGCAGTGTAGACGATTGTCGCAGTGCTTATGTTACCACTATATTTTATGTGCGGTTGACTGTACGAGCAATATTCGATGTTACAAAGAAGTTACTGAAAATTGATCTTTCATGTATTTCACTACAGAGTAAGCAATTGGTATGATTTTCTACATCTGCCTACGAGTATCTGTAATCCTATTGACTTGTTTTGATGCTTGTTCGTTCCTAATTCCAGTTTCCCGCTAAAGTTATCCTGCTTTTTTGGCACTCCTCTAGGAACTGTTATTTATCTAGATGTTATACATTTGACTGCTTTTATAGAGACTTAAACATTACTGGCGAAATGTGGTTATCTGTTTAGGACTACGTTGCCCTTCGGGGATTACAGGCGTGTTTTCATCACTTGATATATACATTTGCAGATCTTGATTTTCATCCGATGTATTAACTGTGCGGTTGCAACGAGACAACGTCGTTTTTGCGTGCGTCAGATCTTTTGTACTTTTCTGTCGAACTACCGGCAGTGTATATTTTTTGTATCTACCTTCGAATCAAACAAATCTACGAAGTTACTCAAAAATATCAAAAAGCTATGATTTACGTCTTTTCACCAATCGCTATTGATTGAAACTAATAAGTTAGGTTATTTAATTACAAAGGACTTATCTAAATTCCAGCTTAGGCTATCTAAATGCGAACAATAATACACAAAGTTATAAATACAGCTCTTATCGGGAATAAAAGGAAAATCGTAAGGAATCGTGCGCACGCGCGGCTGTAACTTCCCCGGGGGAATACCAGCCACGTCCCGGTAAATTACACGAACGTCGTTTCCGGGACATACACGTCAATAAGTTGTTCCTAATAATAGATATTATATTCCTTTTGTTATGCTAATTGGCTACTGTTAAGTGTTGCGAAGGGAATTGTTTCGAATTATTTTGTTGTTTTTTTTGGACCAGTAGGTAGATTTGCACTGTGCACGCATAAATACAGGAAAAAGTCGTTTGGTTACCATTACAGTCTTAATGTGGCTTGATTGTAATAACTGCTTGTGGTTTGACAATGTTTTTGTAAAAACAGGAAAACCATTTAAATTAGCAGGTATTCTCAGGTTACCATGCAAGACTGTCGGCAAGAATTTGGTGAAAATAATGTAATTGCGAGCGGCTAACGAACGTTGATTGGTGTGCTTTGTAAAATTTTAATGTCGTTTACTGCGTTTCGCCTGTGTCAGTGTGCATTGGCCCTTAGATGGCATCCGAACGAGTTTTCATGAAATTCAGTGGATACTCCGATAGCCCGAGAGCCGACAAAATAAATTAATCGATTGCTGAATAAGATTATTGTTGTAAGATGGTTAAATTTCATTGAGTCGCAAATAAATATTTTTTAACAATTTTGTTCATTTCTAAACAAGGATGTATTTCGTGAGGAAAATGTCTGAAGTGGCAATCATCTCTCGTCACCATCTCAATAGAATTGACGTTAATGAAACAGATAACAAGTACGTTGAGTAACGGAATTATACAATTTCGTCACTTTTTTATGATAAAAAATCAATTTGTGTCAGTCTGTTTAACCTTTATTATCAAAGGCCGTGTGTTTTTGCTCTAGAATGCTATTTAAGGCGATAGTGCATCCTCTTTAGGGTTTAGCTAGGTCTCCAACTAGCGAAACACTTTTGTAGTACCTAGGGAACTTTACGTTCTGAAGTAAAGGGGATTTTTTGTGACCATTACTTTCAAAAACGGCTTATATGTCGTAGTCTCATCATCTGCCTAGCCTTTTCCCAACTATGTTAGGGTCGGCTTCCAGTATAACCGGATGCAACTAAATACCAGTATTTTACATGGAGCGACTGCCTATCTGACCTCCTCAACCCAGTTAGTACTAGGTAATACGATACCCCTTGGTAAGACTGGTTGTCAGACTTTTTGGGCCACTGACTACCAATAACAACTGTCAACGATCTACAAGTGACAGCCGGGACCAACTCGGTATGTAATGGGTGGTCACCCATCCACAGACCAACTTAAGCAAGCACGGCTTAACCTAAAGATCGACCCGAGCGGCTGTTATTATTTAGCCACGAGCTCCTCTTATATGTCGTAGTCTATATGGGTTAAATGATTTTCTATGTTCGAGGTGGTAAACATATCCGGAGAATTTTACGGTCTTGACTTGATCACCATTTTCTGAGAACTTTCCAGTGTCTCCAATAAAAAGAACGCTTAACATTTGACTTATACATTTCTATTATTATCTATATCGTCAAACCTTCTAACCGGTAACTGTAAGTGGCGTATATAAACATTATCGAAGCCGCTACCAATAGATACGGTACCGAAATCTCTGTTCAATCCAATATTTTTTAACGTTATCTCTCGAGTTGTTACATTTAAACAAATAGATAAGGGAACGGTAACTAGCTCCTACTTACGAAAAGTGTACCAACCGGATGTAGCGTAGTTCTAATGACAATGTTACACGTATCGGTGGCCAGATCTAAGTAATATCAATTTGATATTTAATGATACTAAGGGTTTCAAGTGTCCGGATATGGGTATTATCTACCAGATAAATAAAAAATGGGACAGTTTTTTTATTGAAATTGTTGGCCATTTATGTTGAAACGACCATCAATGAAGAGGTGCCCAACGGAGCTATGGCAAAGTTTTTTTTCAAATCGTCGATTTTTCTGGTATACTGCCATGCGACCAGCAGGAGGTCACGTTAAGCACGGTGTCAGTGGCAAAAGCAACAGTGGTAGGAGGTCCCTTTCTAAACATGACAATTCTCTACAAATTATCAAATTGAATTCCCCTGTGGTTACTAAGAATTATTGATTGGGGCCAAACTATCAGTTAATCTTGAAGATTTCTTCCATAACATTTAGGCACCAAGTTAGGCCTGAAGATCGAGCGAAGTGCAATTAAGATCTCTGCAAACGTCCAGCAGAGGATCAAGTCTGATGATTACATATTAAATAAATTAAATTAAACTTTATTTTCAGACTACAGTCCATAGTTTTGTTAGTATCTTATTGTTAGTAACAATGACGCTTAAGTAATTAGGTTAGAATTGTTAGTGTTTATAACTATAACTATTATGTGGTTGCAGCCAAAATTACAAAAAATGTCCAAAATTACGGGACCATGGCAACACTTCCAACATAAACATACAAAACTGGAATGCGGTTCGATACTAATACTTCTAGAAATATTTCAGTCTCCATTAATGTGTCACAATATAAATAATTTCACCGGGACAATGTCAGGAGTGACTCCGACGACCCGGATGTTGGTCATTTCCATGGAAACTTCCGAATTATGAACGTATGTGTTCCGTTAGTTAAAAATGTCAGAGCTAAATCGGTCATCTCATCATACAATGGCATGTGGAATTCCAAAAATAGTTTCAATTTTCAGCAAGAATTTTGTAAAATCATCAACCGGAATTTTGAAAAGACTGAAATTGGGTTAAAAATGCGTCAGCCGACAGTGTTATAGCAGAGTAATGAAGTCAAAATTAATTGAAAACTAATCGTGATTAATGGCAATATTCGCTTGAGTCCCTGAAAAATACTTCTAAACCGTCTTTACTTAAAAACCCGATACGACTTCAGCTATAGAGTCCGCACTTGTCTTACAAAACCATCAGTGAACTAAAGGAACCCGTTACTGTAACCCTTCGTAGTATCATTAGCGATTGTTGAACTTATAATCGTGCGTTCTCGTCGCCGCTCGCGTTAATTCGTCAAGGTGTCAAACAATGATGTCCATGTTAGTATCGTGAGCAGTTGGGCACGCATCACAATTATCAACGACCTATTTAGTACGCATAATTAGTGAACATTACGGACGGATCCACTAATCACTCGTCCGATAAAACACGCTTGTACATAAGGTTCCTTTTGTTTTGAATGCGAAGACAATTGAATCTAATTACCTTTAAGTACTTATCGTTTAATAAGCGGGACTGGCGCCAAATATGTCAATATAGATTATAATTCGACTCTGTCATCATTAGTTTGCTTAAACTCTACATATCGCGGTAGCTCGTAGAGACAGCGACTTACCATTAGCTGGTTTTCAGGACATCTGAAACAAAAACAAACAACGATTTCAGTAAAGACGACTTCAGGCAGACGATTTTGTATGCAAGCGAAGCCTTGGGAGTTACAGACTTGTCACATCAATGTTTAGAGGCCGATATTTGCCAAGAATTGCAAGGACTGCGCAGACGATGCTCTTTTGTTTATCGAGGCTGGGCCCTCGTTCCGTGCTCCAGAAACCGTGGAAGCGGGCCGCCGGGCCGTCGGGCAGACAGTTTGCAATTAATCGATTACAATAATTGAATTACGTGATGACGTAGTGACAGCTGCGCAAGCGTCGCCGCTGTGTGCGCAGGTGTCTGTGTGACGCGCTCTTTGAGAAAATCAAAGGAAAACCCACGCGCTCGTCTCGCGCCGCAATCGACACGTTTTCATTTGCAAAATATTGGTGTTACCACCTGTAATCCGGTTACATTAATGTATTCTGCGCTCGGGGCGTCGACTTTGTTACTTTTTTTAAACGAACATGACGCGAATTGTTCACGAGCTGTATCATTAACGTGTAATAAAAATGGAGAAAATGCGAATACATGATAAAGTTAAATATCCATTGGGTTGTCAGTCATTGTTGAGTACGTAGTCATGTTTGGCGATAGCAAGTTCGCAATATTGCGTAAAGAATAAAAATAATTAAAGGTGACGTAATACTTCAGGTAGATTTTGTAGGTGATAATGCAGCAGAAGAAACTAATCTTAGCCAACTGATTAAGATATACCTAATCAGAGGTTATATCAGGTCCAATTTAGTTGACGGATCATGAGAGAAAATTTGGATCCAAAGTAGCACCGGCCGGTGTTTTTACTAAAAATTGGGGCCATCATATAATATTAGTACCATAGGTCCATTGGAAAATGAAGAAATGCGAAATCTTACTCAACTTCTTGAAATACTACGCTAAAGTTACTTATAAATAACCATGGCTTACTCACTGCGTTAATGCAAAAGTGACTGTTTACCTTGGGTCATGGACATCATTGACTTATCCTTAGATGACTCATACAACATCGTCTGAGTCATATCATGCAAAAATCAGTAATCTTTGAATCCCAGTATCCGTTGCACCTATTCCTTCCTATTCCTCAGCCTATAGGATCCTCGGCCGGACAGCGAGCTAGCCCATAACTCGCCGTCCACAGGCCCGCGCCTACGGTGGCCGGGAGCCACCACGTGACCCCGCCCGGGGCGTCTCCCGCGGCGGCCGGGACGTAGGTTCTTTTCCTCTCACAGATAGGGTTGATCTGAAGTGGCGCTTTGTATGCAGGTTTTTCACTCCAAACTGGATGCACTATAAAACTTTTTTATGAATGGGTCATATAACGCTGTATGCGTTATATGACCCATTCATATTAGGAATCGGGCGGGTATAGGCCAGTCTGTAGTCTAATGTAAGCCATATTTGATACGGTCCACTGAAGACGTCCACCAATGCAGCTGCACATGCGCAGGACTACCTAAGGTCGTATGTTTTAAGAACGGCATAGGTGTTTGCCAATTGCCAATGTGCATAATCCTATGCAGTAGCGGTCATACTATGGCCCAGGTAGAGCGCGGTGTGGATTGAAATATTATTGTATCCGTGTGCAGACCCATGCGGCCATGACCGCAACAGCACAGGTCCGCCATAACGCATCGAAGCTGTTGTATTATTTGGGGTAGAAAACAGGCGGAAAACAAACGATAATGAGTTGTTTTTGTTTAAAAGTTTTAATTTTTACCCGATTTCGCGCTATCTGTTACCCAGCTTGACCAGACGATCAGACGATGGCACCTTGTCCCAAGAGGCTAGTGTACAATTTGAAGAGGGCAATCAGGCTAATATTTTGTGTGGAATATTTTCAAATTATCCTCTCAAGTCTCAACTGTATGCAATAATAACAAATTCATAAAGCTTGGCATAACTACGTATTTTGTATGGTTAGTCGCAATCGGGAGTAGACGACTCACGAAGTTATGGATAGTCTGGTCTATGCAGAAATTTGGGATGGACAGCATCACAGGGCAATAAGGTGACCAGCGCCAAGTTCTACTAATATTCTAAATGCAAAAGTTTGTGAGGATGCATGGACGGATGTTTGTTATTCTTTCACGCTTAAACTACTGAACGGATTTGAATGTAATTTAGCACACAGATAGTTTATAACCTGGATTAACACCCTATGTGGTATGATCCCGAGGGACAATTATCGAACTCCACGTGAGCGAAGCCGCGGGCATAAGCTAATTCATTATTGTATCAGCAACATTTAGTTTGATTTCGGAAAAGCTTTGAGACGCATCAATGAAAGCTTGCGTTAGATTTTGATGTTAAAGAGCTGAAAACGTTTATCATTTTTTGAATTTCTCCCATAAACATGGAGTCTCAAGTGTCCTGCATTGAAATTGGCATTTTTATAAAAGCTAGAGTACTCTTTGAAGTTCAAACGGCTGATTTTCAGCACTGCATCAGGGCCTGACAATGCGCCGATTCTCTATGATTTAAAATACGGATCCCACAGACAGTCTCTGATACTTCAATAATTCACAGTTACCTACAACCTGTAGGTAATAGTGGCGCCTGCTGAAGGTGTAATCTTTAGGTTATCCCATACTAAGGCTGCCACGACTGTTATGTAATGGTCATAAGTGTTAATTTTAATAATTAGAGATCTTAAGTTCGATTCCCAGATAGGGCAAAGTGATACTGGATTTCACCATGATAGGAATTTCTCAGTAGCGTTTCGGAGTATGAATCTTGTACCCGGTTGATGACAAGAAGCTTGCACATTATCACATGGCTTTTAACCATGATTGGGAAAATGTGAGTGCACATAAGAGAAGGCAGCGTTGTACCCGCTGCCTTGGATTAGGTACAGGCGTGTAGTTATGTTATCTCAGAACAACATAAAGTTTTACCAAGTGACTAAATGAGGGCTTTTTCCTACTTAGTCAGTTCCGTCAAGGTTTAGGGATGGAGAGGATTGGCTAGCCCGCCCAAACCACTGCAACTCCTGAAAGCCAGAATCAACAATGGCGACCACCTGAAAACCGCCGAGATAGTGAAGCTCCACGAAGTCCCAGAGAAAAAAATTAACTCTCTTGGACCCCGCAACGAATTTTAGAAAAGAATAGCGGAGGAGTAGGAAAAATATAATTTACACTTCCCTCCATATCAGCAGGAGACAGACCAAAACAAGGCAAATAGGCACAAAGGGACGTTCACAATTGGGATAAGCCCAATTGCCTAGCACTACGGATAAATATTATCATGAAAAATTAATGGGTCCTAAGTTGTTAGCTGCGAGAGGATTGGCTAGCCCAACTTCTGCCTATACTGCACGACCAACCAGGACCTTAACCACTCTTCAATTTTAATCCAAAGCAACCATGTAGGTACCTAACCAACTTATTACAGGGTTGGCAGTAAAGAGCAAGCAACTATGACGGATTAACTACTATAAGGAGGGGGACCGGACAGTCCATCCCAGCTGTTCCTACTAGTTGTGGAGATTATATAGTAGTTCAACATTCCAAGCTAGTCGAGTAATTATACTGAAGGTCACCGAGGGGGCTGTGAACCTATTGAAGGGTTCAACTGTGGGCCGATTACAGAGCAAAGGGGGGATTTACAGGGTGTTTCACAGCTGTTGGTCTTAACATAAATTTATAATGGTTTTTTTACACCTTGTAATATATTTCCCAAAGACATTTTGATAGCTTACCCTGTGTCCTTCTATAGCTTAATATAAATATAATAATGCGGTTTTATGATATATTTAAATTATAATATAAAAAGGATTATTGAACCTAAATTATATTATATAAAAGAAAAACTAAAGACCACCCTAATTGACTTCATTCTCTATTCTAGTGATTTTCTATCTACCTTTCAAATAATTAAATACTTAATTTAATTTTCTAATCTACTGAATACCTCGTAAAAGATATAATGAAATTAAAATCAATGAAGTAAATTAGGGGCTTTTGA
Organism: Noctua comes; assembly: GCA_963082995.1. Taxonomy (NCBI): domain Eukaryota; kingdom Metazoa; phylum Arthropoda; class Insecta; order Lepidoptera; family Noctuidae; genus Noctua; species Noctua comes. The sequence continues at coordinate 10,652,421 of OY720281.1, read as the reverse complement.
AATAACTAACATATTGTAATAAGAATCAATTTAATTGAACGGCCTTGGTTTCTTTACTTATTTTAATCAGAATATTAAAATCAATTTAATCTTTAAAATATAACTATGAACTCAAAAATATTCATAATCCATAAAATGGATGAATATCTTCCCCTACCCATGTGAAAATGATCAGCGTCTCCATGGGGGGTACAAGATTATGATCATAAACAAAAAATATTCCAAAGGAATCGATATTTTTAAAGAATTCCTATTTAAAATAAATCAAATAGGTACTAAGAATTTTTTAACGAATAAAAAAAAATATCATCATCACATTTTAAAACTAAAGCAAAAATATTTAATAGAATTTAAATAAACGAAATGACATAAATATCGGGCGCAGGTTGTATTGCGCGGCGTGCGTGCGCATGTGTGTGTCGGTGTGGTGCGCGTGTGGTGGCGCGGGCGCCGGCGCGCGGTAGGTATGGTGAGAGGCCGAGCGGGGGCGCGCACACACACAGCCGCGCGCCGGCCAATCGCCGCGCCTCTCACACGCACACCACCGCACACCCGCTATGCCATAAACCTAGTTTTCTTACGAAAAACGAATTCATTTTGTGCACGTTTAGGGTTCGGGCGCCCCCGCGCACGCTACCCGCCCTCACCACCACCACCCTTCACGACTCTACACCTTCAGAACACATAGAAAAAAAATCACAAATATTCGCACTCTGGCCGACGCCCTCCGGACTTCAACAAATTTTCAGGATTTTTCCTGATCTTTTTTCCAGGGTTGTTTTACATATTCGGAAAGCTGCCGAAACGCGCTTTCGAATGAGTGGAAATAGATTGAGAACACAAAAGAGGGGAATGAATTGTTCCCTTTTGAACTCTACATCTGTACCGCGTGTTCTATTTAGACCCGAAGAAAAAATATCTAGGTTTTTATAAATTATTTTGTTGAAGGAGATCCTGTAGGATCCTTTTGCGAAATAAAATGAGCAATGAGTCCATTAGGGTTCACATGGCGGCGACGGCGCGGGGGCCCGCCCAGGCGGCGCTGCGCGGGCGCGGGGCGGCGGCTTCACTGCGCCCTCGCACTCGCACATAAGTGCTAAAAAAAAACTTTCTCACCCCAAACCTTTTGCTACCGACGTGTAGGCGCAAGTCTATACATCACTTTTGTAAAATAAAAGCCATGAAATATTCGCGCGTATTACGAGGAAAATTGGTGAAAATTTTCCGACCTCACGGTGGGTTTGACGTCGAACCCACGACTTCCATCGCAATGAGATTTATAAAAATCAATTTAAATTAAAGTATAAAATTCTATTTTTGTATTTAGTGCATAAAAAGTTAGAATTCGCTACGGGAACGCGGAATATAATAAATTAAAGCAATCGGGAATGTGTTTGGCGGCGCACCGGTAAAATGGCTCTACGTTGACCGATATTTAAAAATTATTGATTTATAATATTAGCACGAAATATACGTGAATAGATAGTCCATATGATGTAGTTGTTGTTGAGCGCATAAAAGTGCAATTCATTGTGCGCGTGTCCTGAGCGCAGCAGATCTGCGCCCCAAACGTAACGCATCGGCAAAAAACGCATGCTTTTCGATGGTTAGGGTATTTTCGGTTAGTTTTCGTTTTGATTTCGGTCCCGAATATTTTATTTGCAGGCGGAAAGACGTTATTTTAAATAAGTAGTTAAATTAAGTAGATAAATTAATTAGCAACACTTGCAAAAAAACGTTTAAATCTGTTCTAATGCGCCATTTTTCGCTCATCGATTTTGATTGGTCGATTATTATTTTTAACTTCACCTATTCTATAATGTCGAATCTTTAAAGAGTTTAATTTAATACAGAATAATAGATAAGCTTTAACATTTCTAAAATATGTGAAAGTCCTCTGAAAAAGGAGACGTCATTCCAAAATCGTCAGACTATAAATAATTTAAAAGAAAAATATATCTGTTAGTTTTTAATTTTAGTGAAAATTATACCTGTCAATGTGTGAAAAAAGTCTGAAATAAAGTAAAGGACCATTTTCAAGAGCTGCTTGGTATCTACAGAAGAAAGTCGGGAACGGTTGAAAAACCTAGTGAAATATCTTTCTCCAGTGCAATCGCGGTAAAATTGTTTTTATAAATAAATACTTGAGGGTAGTAGCTACCGTTGTAATCGATGAGAAAAACTTACATTGCACGAGGATAGTCTGAAAGAGATCATGTAATATCCTTAAAATGCAACACTTTTTTCTGCAATGAAACCGTTATGGTTGTTTCTAAGAACACGATATTATTCGATGCCTATTAAGCGGGACTTTATTTTTACATTCTAAATGTAGATGCCCACAATAAGCTGGTTGAATTGAATTTAAACAAATCTTAAAGAAAAACACCGAATAGTAATTTAAAACTATAATAAATATGTGTGAAAGAGTTTTGTTTTCGGGCGGGTGTATGTACCGATGGGCCAAGGAATGTTATCAGCGGTCGGCGGTGTGGGAGAGATTCCCGGAATGCCGGGAACTAATCCTAGAGGCGCGAGGCACGAGGCGCGAGGCGCGAACACACACCGCCTCCGCCTCCGTGACGCCTGCGCCACCGGCCGCGCAGGCGCACCATACAACACCACAATTTATACAAGGACTTTTTCGTTAGGTTACTTTTTCTTGGTGATGAAAATTGTTTGGAGAGCTCTAATAATCCTGGGAGAGAATTGCTTGGGATATTTTGCATTAACTTTGTTGCGAATTTTGGTTTTGCGAAAATTATTTGAAATTGTTGCATAGAATCCGTTGAACCCTTTCACTACCGTGTTTTTTTTTTTTCTGAAAAAGAGTTTTTTTTAGTCCAATTTATGATATTCTGCAATTCAATTTTATATGTAGTTCCTAAGTATCTATTGTGTCAGTAAAACATGAGGGAAACTAAACTAAATTTTAATATTAAAGAGGGTGCAAATTGCAAACGTTTGCAATTCTATCGCTAACATTCGCAATAAGATATCGCTAGTCTATTCGCACTTAACTCTAGGATTTAAAACTTGAGTTGCAAGAATATTAGAGAAAGCAAACACAGATAAGTCAGGAATTCTTTAGAAAAGCTTGAACGGTTTGTTTTGAGAACACTTCACATTAGAAAATGTGTTTATGTTTGCTGTTGAATTACAAATTGTTATTTACCATTCTTGGAATACAGGCATACAGACCTTGCCGTATCAAAAGGAACACCTATCACGGAATAATTAGACAGACAGATACTTGTCCTTTGATCTCTTCTGACAACAATTATAATCGCATTGAAAAATGAAGTAAGTACATCCGCGCACATTCTTACAAGATAATTACATGGAACTAACATGCTTGGCTTGACATCGCAACTTGGCGCTATAGATTAGCCGCTCACCAAAGAAATGAACTCAGACATGGATGCAGATTACATGTAGTACAAGTGCCTATTTATACGACGTGGATAAAATTAATTAACATACAGTGGGGCGTAGGAAGGGGTGGAGTGCGTTGACCCCGGAACGGGAGCCACTGCCTGGCAATTGTTATTTTTTAATTTATCATGTGCAGGTGCCGAGTGGAATTTTGACGGCATTTTATTTTACGGAATAATAAATTAAATAGAGACTATTAAACAGGCCAGGTGGAGGTTTTTTATATTTGATGAAGAAATTAGCGTTCGATGAGTATTGTGGGATAGTGCGCACGCGCCGCATAGGCATTGAGTAGTTACACGTTGCACCTGTATGTACAGCGCACACGTGGCGACAAGGTGTCGCATAGAATGCTCTGCCGCAATAATGCGAGCCATGCATGTTTATGTGTTTAATTATATTAATAATTTAGCTTATTTTATTGCCATCAGATCACTATCGTATCATATTTTTATATCAGATGGAATTTTATTTCGCTATTAATAACGCAATTTAAGCGGTATTTCAAATTTTAGAAGCTGCAGTAACTGTTGGTCTTTTAGTGAGTATGTTTTTGAATGAATAATTAATTAGCTAGGTTTTATGCCTATTAATAGAAATATGGACAAGGCTGAGCCCACCTGTAGACCTAAACCACCTGTTTAGGTTATACCAGGCCTTCTTTATTAGGTATCACTTAAAACTAAATAAGGTGTGAGTAAATTGTAAAGCATTTAAAGATCATTTTATTTTACACTTAATTACATACTTTATCCATAGCAATATTTATGACTTACCAATATTTTAGACCTAAATTGAAAAGGTAGTTCCTTGTCAACACTTTTCGGTGTGACTGTACGCGCCAAAGGTTTGTTTAAAGAACAAAGGTCCCTTTTAGCTAATTAAACGTGGTTTTTAACTTTACGGACATTATTAATGTTTAGTGGAGCTCCTTGTTTTCAAAACTTTACTCCAAAAATGTCGAAACTTTTTATTAATTTGGTACCAACAGGGGAATTGTGAAATTAACCTTTTTCTTCGCGGTATAAGGTACAAATTCGATCACCGATGAACTTAAGTAAATAGGAACTGTTCGTTAATTATAACGTCAGTAATTAAGTAAGACTTTTATTGCTGTCCTTGGCTTACCCGAGGGAAGCGAAGGGCGGAAATAGAGGTTAGACACACGTGTTCCACATGCGACGATAACGATGCTTTATACTACTGCTGCCAAATATTTCTGATACTAACAATTAAAATGTACCTTATGACGCGATGATAAAGTTTGGATTTCTTTGAAGGTCTATTCGGGTACAGCCGATAACAAAATGCATAGTTTGGTGATAAAGGAAAAATATATTGTCAGTGTAAGCTGGTAAGTAGAGGAAAATGATACCGTCGAGTAGGTAGGTAGGTAGGTAGCTGGGTAGGTGTTGCACGTGGAAGTACCAAGTAGTTCCACGTAACTGAGAAGGGAGCTAATACCTATGGCATGAGCAAGTGCTGACGCGAAGTGGCCGTGTGAAGTATTATATTAACTACGTCGCTAACAATACCGAACTATCATGTTTTCCTTGTTGTATTCATTACATTTTTGTTTCTAATCAGGATCATTATTTATGTAGTTATTTGTAGTTTTTGCAAATTAAAAATACATAGTTTACTTCTTAAATTGTTAAGTGCAGTTACCAACTGTTTTTGGAACACCCTGTACCATATTGTGTAATTTTATAGCTGATACTTGTGTTAACAAGAGTCTTCTTTTAATTTCCAAATTAAGTTGGTAGCTAACCTTTGATTTAGTTTTAGAAAAGACAAACAAGAAGAAGAATAAGGAAAAAAAGTGCCGGAGAATATTGAAATAATGTTAGTTGAAGGAGCTAAAGGAGGGAGAGCTAAAGGAGTTAAAGGAGGGAATAAAAGTGCAGTTCTTTAGAAAACTGAAGTAAAAAAAAAAAAAAATGAGGAACCCATATCAACACCATCGTTTGGATCATCATTTGGGAATGAGGATCATTATATTAAGTGTTATTGTTAAAGTGAATTGTTCCTAAGTCGATTATACTGACATATATTAAGGAATACTAACAATTTTATGGGTAAAGTGCCTGAAACAAAGATAAATTATAATAACAAATAATTAAATAATTAATAAAGAATAATTATATATAACAAAGCTACATGTTTTATCCTTTGGGTCTGTGGTAGAATCTCAGGATCTGACGCTGAAAGAACTGAAGCATCGCCAATCGCTTTAAGCTCTTATTTTAACAGAGTTTTCAGCTGCAACTCCTCATCTTTATGCTTATATCTTAAAAACTATTCAATATATTTTGATATAGTTTAAATGAGCATTAAGAGTGTTTTCCAGGGAATATTTATATATATCAAAAGTTATTAAATCATGTAAGTTTCTTAAGTAATTGCAATTTTATAAGCAACAGAATTAATCGCGGATTGCCTTCAACATATTCTGTGAGCATTCATTTTATGATAATACAATTTTTAGGCATAGTTTTTAGGTATCTAAATCCTAGGCTTAGATAATATAGTATATAAGAAAATACATAGCCTGTCGATTAGATTTAGAGCAAGTAATGCAATGAAGAACAATATCTATTGATTGGTCGGACATTGTTATCTTCTGTTATCTATGCAAAGATGTAAATCGCTCAGGCTGGTGATTTTTCGCGATATCTCTATGTATTCGATAAAAAACGTAGATAGTCAGTAAATAAGGTGCCATTTACAACAATGCCTAGGTGTTTAATCGTTAATCACCCGCCTACTGTTCTAGCTATCTCTTATATAGTAGTCTAAGTTAGTACTATTGATAAAGTTTTGTTTAGAGATTTCGGTACAGGAATTGGAATAATGAACCCTAAAGATGCGATAATATATTTCGGTGTTTGTTACATCGTTGCATCGTGGAAATAGCATTTGATTGTATCGAGAAGGGCGGAACAGTTGCTGTTGGGTTGGTGCAGAAAAAATTTTCATAGTCTTGAGATATTTATCTTAAATCATAGTGACGTCAACCTGCCGGTGATCCTTGTAACACACAATGTAACATTATGCGTGCTACGCGATTTACGTAGCATCACTTGCTACAAGATAGGCGTAGCACTACGTACGACGCGTTACGTTGCGTGCTACGCGGCTACACGGCTACTGGCTACAGCGCATCGTCGAATATGAAGAATAAACTTCACAAAGGGAGTTTTCTGTTTAATTTGATTAATTGGTGGTAATCTTATATTGTGTTGAAAAACGGGGAACAGTCAATCAAGTGAATTAAAGATATTGAAATGTGAAATTGATTTAACAGTTTTCAACAAGAACTGAATTGTGTATAATAATAATCATTAAATTAATATCCTAATTTAAAATCAAAGCACTTGTTTGTTTTTACTTTCAGCTTTGAACACAAAAAGGGGTTACCAGTGAAAAATACTTATAGGCGACGTAGTGGTAACTAAAAGGAGCCATTTTAACAATCAACGTTAGTAAATTATGATTAACTGTAGATACTCTTGATATTTCACATCTAAGTGGCTAAGGCATTTGAAATAGATTGTGTTGGTATTTAAAAATCATTAATTTAAACTTACTAGGTACTTATTTCAAAGAATGTTAATAGCTTGTAATATATAAAAATATGTACTAATATAAATGTTTAGTTACTTGAATTAATATTTATTTTCCATTACAAAAAGTATAGGTACAATTTCTATTTCGCCAGTAGGTACAATTATAACGATGAATCAATGGAATAAAACTCACAAACGAATGCGGAGTGACCTTAAATAATATTTTTTGTTTCCTGGTTACGTTCAACGGTAGTTTAGGTACACACAATGTGTGCGGAAAATGAGATTGGTAACTCATTAAAACAAAACTCTTTACATTTGCGTGGTGGTTCCAATTAAAACAATAGATTGCGAGTAGGTGCGTAGTCAATTTCCCTAATCGGGCGGCGGTGTGCGCGTGCGCCGGCTACCTACTTGGGGCCGCGAGGGTGCCGTTACACGCCGACACGCCTCCTAACGCACAACACACGTTTATAAACCCAATATTAATTCATAATCATATTATTTCTCATTAATTACAAGTCTAATTCTCACGTCTCCACCCATCTTGTTTGACAGAAGAGACCTAGCTGGCATAGTTTCAGCGAGCCACGGCGACAGGCACTGAAAACTTTTCTCGGAAAGTTCGGCCTCCTTACGCACACGCGGCTGCGTGAACCAATGGTTGTACATATATTATATACACACATCTATACGCAGTTACACACATATGTGCACATTCGCCCCGTAGGTATGTTTCTGCCATTTTGCGAGGATCGCATTGAGGCCTCACCAATAAGCGCTACATTGCGTGGAATGTTCTGATCGCGGCGGAAGCGCTCGTTCATGACTGGACGTGTATGAATTGCAATTGAAGAAAATATGGATGATGACAGTGACCAGTGATTTGGGCGGTGTGAGTGAGATCTATTAGAGCGTAGTGACGCGCGAGTGTGCGTGAGGCCCACCAACTGCCACCGACAAGGTTATCAATTTATGAATCGTAAAGTAAAAAAAAATCGCATAAATGCGTACTGCGATCATGAATTCTCTCTGACCACGATCAACGAAGTATTATTTGCAACCCGTGACGTAAGTGTCAGTGTTTGATCCGAGCCGTATCAACGATTCAGTGTAAAGGACACGGCAACGGTTAGATACTGTAGTCACGAGAGTCTACAAACGTACTTGAGACGTAGACTAACTGTAAAAAACTTGCGGTTATTCTGTTTTCTTTTGTGGAAAATTTATTTGACATTCCGAATAGATATCAAATTAATGTATGTACAGTTTGATCATTCGGAGTCTCACAACCAGTCCAATATTTGCACGTTTCAATAAAGGTGTAACAAAATTCATATTAAATGAGAGCATCGAGTTTGCGTACTATTGAGCGATTCTTTAAATGAAATTATGACCTTTTCAGTAGTGCAAATAAATTAGTACTCTTCTACTTCGTTATGTTTCAAAATAAGGTAAGAGAGAACGTAGAATTATTACAGAGATTACTATAAAATTTACAAAATTGCACAATGTCTTGCAAAGTTTCAGTACACCAAAGAGTTTTTTGTTATCTCTGAAAGCGTTCAATTTATTTTATGACTAATAGATTGATCTTTCAATTCTAATACAGTTGCCAGATTTATTTCTGTTTATTACAGATGATGTTTCAGTTCAAGCGGTACATCTCACTCTACTCTATTGAACAGTAAAGTTCTTACAAGCTTGGACCTTAACAAAACATCAAAGTGTCTATAAATAGAACGCATTGCGAATTCCACAAAGTTGCTCTATGTTATCGCAAAGGACGTGTGACAAAGTCGAACGTGTTGCAGGAACGCGAGCACGATTAGAGGTTGCATCGCTATGCAGCGGCGGGCGGCGGGAGCGGGCGGCGCGGGCGCAGGCAGTGAGCGCAGAGCGCTGCGACTGCGACGACCGCCGGAGGAATGCGACAGGTAACCAATTCCAGGAAGGCCGCGGCCCGTTACCGCGCCGAATATCTCCGGCAGTCAAACGCGCCGACAAGTGCGGCGGCCACTTGCGACAACACCGTCCGATGCGCCCGCGCCGCCCCTCCCCGCGCGCCCCCCGCGCCCCCTTCGCCCGCCACCTGCATTCCACACGACATTGAGTTAGAAACCAGTCGAACGGACTCAGCGCATTCTATCTGCAGTACCTGCTGCACGCACCCGGACCTCCTTTACCTAATATCGCTTTACTATCTGTACTGCGCCCACGATGGCCGCGACACTCGCTGACTGTGAACCTGACTCGACGCACTAGCCATGACTCACATCTGAGACCTACGGGGACGTAATCGACTGTCGGCAATCGATAGCGGAATGAGTTCAAACTTGTGGGCCCCGAACGGAAACGGATGCCTATTATGTTATTGCTTTTTTAATTCCGAAAACTGATAATAAACTTTTGTGAAGCCATTAAGGGAATGGACGGCTTGCAATGATCACATTGATACCTACCCATTAAGCCGGGTACTTAGCCGCCTGCATACTTCGTTTTAGGAAACACGTCGCGCGCACATTTGCCACGGTCTCGATACCTGCGTAAAGCACTTTAAGCACCCATTAAGGAAACATCTTTACGATGCTTACTTCGTACTTCTATTTATATACAATTTTACGCAGTACAAACTAGAATGCCAGGCGAGCCTTTAACATTTCAATAAAAATGTGACTAAAGAATTGATAGTGCACTTTTATCAGTAGTAAAATTAACCAAAAAGTACATATTATTGAAAAGTCGAGTGTGAGCATGTCTGGGAGTTAGGACATCGAGAGAGATCCGGGCCACCCGAATAAATTCATTCACATAATAATCATTCATAAGTCACAAGGACACGTCAAAGGGCCGTTCATTCATAATGACCTACGTTTTCTATTTTGATGAGGCAAAAAATTGAAAGAAGTTTGTGGGCCAAATGTGTTCCTTAAAGTATGGGGAGTAACGAGATGGTGGTGTCGTTACATGGGTGCTAGATATTGGGTAGTGACAGATGTAGCTTCAGTTCCGAGTCCACCAGATGTGCGTGAGTACGTCACTCGATCTCGATAGGGCTGCCACGGACGGCTCCACATCTGGCCGCCAGCACGCAGGAAACGTCTATTTGTTTCCTGATTACATTATCACATTGTAATTATGAGAGAGGAAACTAGAGAGCCACGATTGAGTCATTGGGAGAATTTGAATAGAACAGGAACGACTTAATGAGCGCCTGAATGAGGCAAATTTATGAGAGATACCTTAATTAGGAGATCCTTATTCAATCAGCAATGGGTTGGATAGTCCAAAGTATTTGGGTCTGCGTATTAATTAAAATTTGTGAAGAACTGGATTAAAAGAGAAGAGATAGCCGGATAGCTGTAGAAAGTCGTTTGGACTGTTGACTCAATAGTCTAGCACTATTGTGCCCTATGAAGTTTCATGAGCGCATGCATGCGAAATAGTGTATGGTCTTTAAAGAAGAAAATAAGTCTGCATAATATTTGGTTATAGGAGTTGTGGCTTATGCCCAAGAAATGTCGCTATGAATGAGATTAATAATAGTGGCGCTTCAAACTGTAATTCTTTAGTGAGATCTTTCACTTCTTATAATTACTTGTCTAGCCTTTTCCCAACTATGTTGTAGTGGGCTTCCAGAATAACCCGATGCAGCTGAATACCACAACTTTATTTAGAACGACTGCCTGTCTTACTTGTTAGCTAATATATAAGGCTCCATTAAAATAGATGGACAAATTGTTACAAATCATTCAGACCACCAAAATAAGGATAAGGGTAAAAAAAATAATAAGAAAAACGCATTAAATACTTACAAGAAAAAAAATCAGCTAACGAAAATACACTAAAAATGTTGGTTACCAATGATTCAAAAAAAAAATGGTCAAAATAAAATCACTTTAATCAGTGGTTTTTTAACTTGGATTCTTTGGTTAGACGTACTGAACGCTGTGTAAAAATTTGTCCATCTATTTAATGGGACCTTATATATGCCCGAAATTACATGAATGTTCTACTGAAACAATCACTCTAGGCGCAGTCTATGATACATGAATCGGTACATGCACATCATGCACAACATGGTCTATGGTAAGTGAAACGTAAACAGCGCCTAATAAGAATAACTTGATGTAATTGCACGTTAAAGCTAAAAGTTAATAGCTGTTTGTTAAAGTTGAGTACTTTTCCAAGACAAATTACTAAAGCAACACATTTTAAACTAGCTTTTGTCTGCGGCGCCGCTGCGGCCTTTACTTTGTGCATGAACGACCTTTCTCAAATTGTAGACGATAATCTTGAAGCGAACACAAACAGACCGACATGCTGCGTCGTTGCATCATTACTCGAAGGGACAAAATTGTTTACAACGGTTTGTTTTCCTCCGACACTAAAGTTATTTAACCTCTTTAAGTGAAAGCGTCACAGTACGTAAACAAGGGACGTCATATCGACGCTTTTATGACCATTTAAGATCGGTCCGACAAACAAATATGGTGTTGGTTAATGAACTAACAATCATACAACCGTATTTGGTCACTTTAGAAAACGCATCTCAGGCTTATTTGTCTCGAACGTACGTCAATTAATTTACGACGATTAGAAATTTTAATAAAATTTTGAAGTAGCAATTAAAACGGACTGGTTGCGTATTACAAAGTAACGCGCGTATGTCACAACAATTTACTGATCATATGTATGTTAACTGCACTAAACAGAAACACAACGATACCGTTGGTGTTTGTAACTCCTTATCTTCTCTACCTTTGTACCAAAACAAATACCATATTTAGAATATTTACCCACTAAATCTTAATGACGTCGAAAGTTGTATTTAGCTAGCTGTGATCCATTTACGGTTATAGAAAACCAACCATAATCTTACACAAATACTTCCCTCTCGATAAGTCACCACACATGGCGCGGAGCTAAGTTTAAAGGAACGTTCTATTTTGATAGTAGGGAGGAACCACCCCTGATGTATAAATATTATAATGACAAAAGCGAGCAACGGCACGGCTGCCACGTGGTCGCGGGGACCGCCACACCGGAAATATCATCGCGATATATTTTGAGAAGAGCGCCCCCTGCGACGCATCTCAATCATCCACTAATAAGCAGACGGAAGGAAAGTAATATAGACAAAAGTTTAAAAATAAGACAGCCAGGAATAGATCGAAAGGTGAGCTTGAGCGCGCCGGCCCCACGGGTTAAAAATAAGCGCGTGTGGCGACGCGAGCGGCCTACGCGCGCCCTACCGGCACGCACCACCCGCCACAAGCTCTGTGCGCAAGTATATTCCTAAATGCTTTATTTAAATCACTAAACTTTTATTTTATCTGCCTCCAGAATAAAATAATGGACATCCAAAATGTTATTAAAAAATTACGTCCTGCCAATCTCTAAGCCTTGAGCTTTGAATTCGTCAGCCCTTAGACTCTAAGGGCTGACGAATTCAAACTTGACAGCTGGTAAATAATATTTAAAATGAGCAAATTTTTTTCAATAAAGAACTTGGCTGTTATGTTTTGAGTGTCCAATCAATGGACAACAAAGATTAATGGATCTAACTAATTACTTACATAATTAGTTAAATACAGTGATATAAACACTCTGCTACTAACGAAATTCTGAAAATCTTTTTATCTGACTTATTGAATATTTATGAAGATTTAAATTTTATCTTAACCAGATCTGTTTTATCTGAGGACTTATCAGATTTAACCATTAAAATGTGATAACAGAAGTTTACAACAAGCTTTATTTTATTAGTTATGTCTTACTTAAACTGGCCGGCTTCTCTGATGTCCGCAGATTCTAGTAAACCATTCCATCCTTTGCATTTATTTTAATTACGAATTTAAAACATGTCCTATAAATAACACCTTTTAAAGAAAATGCTGAACTAATGTAGGGTCTATCACAGCACTGCAATTTACTCCTAAGCTCTAGACTCTAAGACCTAAACAAATTCTTGAATAGGAAAGTTCGTCCAAATCTAACTGATTCCATTATTTTTTATCACAAGTTTTTTGCTCGTCAGTAGCATTGCGCAGCAGTAAACTACAGACATAACATTTCAGAGAAAGCAAAAGCAAACGTCAATTCCGTATTCAAAAGTGTAACAATGTCTAATTGAACATTCAGATCAAAATGAAACAGCCCCAATTACGAACAATAACATAAAGCAAAGGTAACATGTGTTAGAAACATTAACTCACTGGAGCATTGTTGTAATGTTGTCATTAAGAAATTAGGCAATCATATAATGGTGCGTTTACAGCACAGTACACTGTACCCGCGTACCATATCTACGCGAACTCATTTTGTATGAAATTAGGACAACGCGTACGTATCGAACGCACCGAGATAGTTTTATAGGTCGAGTTTAGTTTTATATTTATAAATGGATAATAACACGCATCTTGATATGTTTATTATGTTTTATAAACGTTTTTACATGATTGAGAAACGTTATTTTGATACAGAATAAACGCAAAATTGGTACAATCTCGCCTCGTTCCCAGGTCGTCGATCGCGAATCAAGTCTGTGGAAGTAACAATTAGAAAAATTCAAAGAAATTGTATCATTGTTCCAGTTTTCAACTAGTTTTAGACAAATTTTACGAGGTGCCAGACCGTGTTGATGATTTCTAAGATTAACAGCATCCAGAATTTCGATATAAAATCCTTGACTTTGACACAAAATAGATCCAATTCTATTTCAGTATTCATATTTGACCTGAAAACATGGAAACTAGATTCTAATTTTAGTTTTATACGTTTATATCTTTTTATAAACGAGAAATCAAGAATCGTTTGAAATGTTACATTTTAGATGTATTTTGTATTTGGAACAAAATAAAGATGGGAAAATCTTATGGACTGCATCTTCACATATTTGAGAGAACCACCAGCCATCAAGCAACTGTGTTTATTGAATACATATTGACTTCACAGTTCTAAGCAATACGCGTGAAGGACAATGGTTCCTGTACATAAAGAAGATGTGCCTGGCCTTTCGTACACCATCTACGCCACAACGACGCTATCGAATAATACCCAAAGAGGCAACAGGTCTTCTGAACCCTTTGGCGCATCATGCGCCGATCTTCTTGGAACGTCACAGAATGGATAAAGTGAAATTCAGTGCAAACAACGAGTTCATTCGATTCTGAAACCGCAACAATATAAAAGACAATCTAGCATCTTGCCCCATATTATCATGAACAGATTGCATCTCCCTAGTATTTCCTGTTAAGGCCTTGCCGTCTGATAGATAGACTAAAATGTTCTCATCATAGATGGAGAAAGGGCAGGCGAAACTGGCTCTCAATACTCAATACTTTATTGCATTCCACAATGTGAACTTAGGTGGTAGGTACATACATTAGGATATATACATTCGTTTTGGATCGTTGTGGGCCCTGTCGGGCATAAGAAAGGACTCTTTAACAAACTTGGCAGGCGAAACTGGCTCTTTAACAAACTTGGCAGGCGAAACTGTCTCTTCAACAAACTTGCAAGTGCCATCATACTCCTGTAACTTAATAGGTTGGATTTTGTGAAGAATGACATGAAAGAAAATGGATTAAATGATAGCGTGGCGGTTGAAAAGGAAGAATGGAAGATGTTGCGCCGACCCTAACTAACATAGGATAAGGGCAGTAAGATGACGATCTTAATCCGAGGTCTGTATACGTTACATTGCAGTGACTTTTACATAGATACGTCCCCGTCTCTACCTTGCAATTGTAGTTTGACAGTTGTGTGAAAGCTACAGAAACACTAGCCATAGTGTCACTAGTGCTAATAAACTTTTCGACCTTTGACTGGTAACTTGAAGAATATATTGAAACAAGAGATGAGTCTTGGGTTTCGAGTTTGAATGAAACACATATCAAGGGCCTACCTGTCAACGCTGTAGTGCACTATTCAAACAAGTGTGTCTCGCGTTCAAATGATCTTTTATTACCATGCAGTTCAAGGGTTGGTAGTAAACAGTTGGGTTAAGGATGAATTCCACCAAACGGCTCGCATCGCATCGGATCGGAAAGGATACTAACGGATGCGGCGACAGACGATCGCGTCCGACAGAATGTCGATCTACACAATCGGCTCCGCACCGTCACTTGGGAACTTATCCGTTTCTGCGCCTAGTCAAATAGTTTCATTCCTACCGTGTTGACGTGTTCTAATTTTCGAAAGGATCCGATCGGATACGACGAGAGGCGAACGGAGCCGATCCCGCGTTGCAGCATACTTTCGGCTACGATCGCGTGTCGCGGAAGACGCCCGCGGTCAAGCTGCAATGCGCGGTGATAATATAGACTTTAAATACTGTGTAAACGATTTAATATCGTTTAAAGATTGTAATATCCGTTCCGATCTGATGCGAGCCATTTGGTAGAAATCATCCTTTAGGCACAGGAAATGCACTCGACTAGGGTTGTTTTAAGAATAAATAACCCCGGGCTCGGTATCTTACCCCAGCCTCGAATCTTGGTTAGTAAATTCCTTTTAAAACCCTAAACGTTTCGAAAATGTGGCGATGCTTGGATATCCAGTTCTATGCTAAAAAGTCTTTCGGCTGAAATATGCTGATGATAGAACGTATCAAAAGGCAATGATAAATCTATAAAGAGTATGTTGTAAGCGAGTAGTGTCTTGCAGTGTCGGCTAGTGGGATGCTCGCTGCGCTTCTCGGAAGGCAGGGTGTCGCCTTCCGCGCCCGATAGCCACGCGCATTCGACACGAGGCAGACGTCACGGCGAACCACATAGCTGGGATACTTCGCATTTTGTATGCTATGTCAGCCTAGCTTCGTGAGTTGGAATCGACTTTCAGTATACCCAGATGCGGTGTAGTAATAGACGTATACCTAGTACGACTGCGACTTGATCTCTTTTTCTAAATACGATGACGAGGATTTCGATAATTTCAAGTCAGTCAGGTAGACTTTTTCTGAAATGACTATAGATCTATGGGTAGACTATGTCATCATCATCATCATTTCAGCCGAAAGACGTCCACTGCTGGACATAGGCCTCCCCCAAGTTTCGCCACATTGACTATGTGTTAGCCTTTAAATGTCTGCCGGATAGTAAGGACCAAATAGTCGCTGCAAAACTGGAAGGAACGAGAACATCGAGGAACCTTTCAGATTGATCTGCTTTCCTGAGCTAAAAGTCCCAGATAATGGTGTAAGGCATGCGACGTTGTCAGAATCACTAGAAACAATGAGTATTCATTCTCAAATTGTAAACTAAAGATTGATTTTTCGTTAAGTAAAGGAAGACTAAAGCAGCTAAAGACTAGATATATATGTGACAAATGATATTGGTAGGAAGGTGATGACTTACGAAATAGCGGCTAATAGAGAGATATGGAAGAAGAGTACATTGTGCGCCGACTTCGAGTTTGATGACGACGAATAAAATGTTGCAAACTTACAATGAAACGGTGAATGAATGTTGCAGGATGTTGATCTCTGAGCCTCTTAACCGAAATTAGCATTTAAAAAGGTATTAAACGCATTTTACAACTTTGTTTACGTTTTCACGAGAGGACCGATGCAAAAAGTCGAATGCAATAATGTTGCAATGTAAATGTAATACAAGGTACCTAGGTAATACAAGAAAAGGTGGTTACAAAGAATCTAAGTGCCTTGAATAGACTCCCACCCTTTTCCCCCTTTGTTGAATCAATTTGTCGCCACGCTCTGGCGCTCTAACTTGTCTAGAGGGTGATTTTATCAATCTATGACCATTACATACTACTTCCTTAGGTTCAAAGGTATTGCGATGAATGTAGATAGATTCAACGTGTATTATAAAAACATCTGCTTCAGTCAGTTTTTCGCACAGGAGAAAAGATGAATTTGTAGCTTGCAGCTTATCAAAGTCACTAATCAAGATATAGTTTTTATAAACATCCAAAACAGTTTTGTATACATAACATTACGCCTGTATATCCGAAGCACATGTTGACAGTTTTATCAAAACTGTGTTTTTTTGGAGAATTCAATGCGTTTGCCAAATTGGCATATAAATTGATAACACATCTTAGTATTCTATCTACAATCTGTATTAATTTTCTAACGCCTCATTAATTACACATCCGCCAACTAATTCCTTTTTACACAGGACACAGTTTCTTAGGTTTAGATTGTATACATATTGTTTACTAATTGTTGACCGTGCGATTATGGCCGCGCTTCGAGCAGTCTCGTGGGAGCTAACATTTTCCCATATTTTTATGTGGCTGTGAGACAAAACAAACTATTCGGCAATTTGCCGGAAGAACATTAATTTGTTGGCTTTTAATTTAGCAACGATTTTTGTAAAAATAAATTAATGTATGTTGATGAATGATATTACATCCTGTGTATGTTATATTAATGGCCTTAATTTCTAACTGCTTTTAGCTGAAAAAGTTTCATTTGGAGTTACTTCGTGATGAATGTAAAATATCGGCCTTTATTATTCTATTTTCAATCTTTTTTTGAGCAAGTTCTGCCAACAGCATAGCAAAAATTTGCCTTGTTAACTCTTTTCAAAATAGTAGCGTCGGCGTCGTTCCTATCCATGTTTTATTTGCATTGTTGCGATAAGTTAAATGTTACATGGTGTCATTTTGTTGACGGCAGTTAAATTATAATACAGCCAAAATATCGCCCTACACTGTCCAAGTCTACAGGAAATTAATTGTTTAATAATATAAAGCGCGCTCTCTCTGAGCAGGTGTGTAATGCTTCAAGTTCAAACATTCAGCAGAACGAATCAAGGAGGCGGTTTTATCCTAAGTGATATTTCCATTTATTCAAAAGATATAAACATCTATCTAATAAAAACTAGATTTATATAGAATACTTAATTATTCTTACTTCTCAAAGATATAACAATTTTATAACATTTACAATACATTTAAATATTTTGGGTATAAATCAGGTACTATTCATTAGTATTGATGTCTATGTGCTTCAGAGCCAACCGGAATTTTTCCACAAGAATATGGAATATGTCCTTTTGTTCTGAACACCACATTAATCTTTCCAGGCTGCCGCGTGAAATTTAAAGTATTCAGTTCTCACGGAAACTGAGTCCCACACAAAAGGTACGATTTTCAAAATGTAAGTCAAGGATGATTAGTGTTACGATGTGTCTAAGAACCGTGGGAGAGTTACTCATCCCGCGCACTGGCGCACTCGCACTGGCGCACTGGCGCGCACTACCGACTACGTGACTAATACAGGCTGCTAGAAGAATCGTTGTCAATAATAATTGTGACCTTTGAAAAGGAAGAAAAATAATGAGTAGCAGTAGCGAAGCATGGGAAAGCGAGCTCGCCCCGCCCCGCTCGCTCCCACTTATATAATTTATACGTGTTTCATTCATCTTGTCTCTACAAGAACGACATTTTATCTGTCTTTGTTTATGCGCGGCTCTCTGCATTTTGATGTCTTTTTTTCTATTTAGGTATCTAGTATTCTATTATATTAGATAGATTCGTTTTGTGAACAAGTTTTGGCATCGAGTTACGAGTTTAGAACGGAGCTCTAAAAGCAAGTAGCAGATATTGCGCACTCCGTTATACTCATAGTTTCGAAACGGTAGAGATAAGAAAATTAACACGTATCTCCTAATATTCCTATCTATAGCATTGAGATTCAGTTTTTTGTTAAAATCACTCCAAGATCTGTACGTTTAGTTAGTGCGCAGTAAGTGCGTCGCCCATTGTGGCGGCCGCGGCATAGCGGCAGTATTGTATGTATGTAGTGAATGTAGACGAAGGAGACCGCGCGGATGTAAACAGACTTAGTGAGGTTCATTCAATTAGAGTCAGGACAGTCGGGAGTGGGAGTCAGGGGACGTCATTGAAGGGCCGATGGTGGCGCGGGGCGAGGGAGCGCCTGCGGCGGAGGGGGGCGCGGAGGGGCAGCCGGGAGCAGGAATATTCAAAGCGTGAGAACGCCGCGCGACCCGCATGCCGCGACTTCACATATCTCACGCGCAACCTCCACGCCCGCACGCCACGCTAATACCGACTCTACCCGCCAGATGGAAGGTTGCAATTCGGTTCGAGCCCAATTGTGGTTATCGCTTGGAACATCGAGGACAATACTTTTCTAGTTTAGGTACGGCGGTGTCGGCTGGCATTGGCCTGGATACTGTCGATGAGTGCGCACGTCCACTCGCTACTTACAGCCACGAGAAGGACTCCTAATACATTGGAATGTCTTACAGACATGCCGTCATTACGGATTTGCAATAAGTTGTCTCATTCTGTTAACCTAGTCTACTTAGAAATACCTCGTAAGCTATTAGTCACGGTGGCTGCGAATGTCACGAAATATCCTAAAATAGTCCTCTAGACTAGATGCCTGATCTACCACAAATCATGTGGGCCAAGTCTACGTCAAAACCTCCGGGTTGACAATAACGATTGTTTTATTGGCGGAACGTCGTCTTTATGCGATCGCGCTCAGTAGGCGTGTCATAAAACATTTTCTTTCGGCTCCGACAACCGGGCTAATCTTATTCTTGCGGTGAACTCAACGGCCAACTTTCCTGGAAAGACAATATCTGGGAGGGTCACGGGGCGGGTGCGTGTGCGCAGTCAGCTCCACTCACCTTGAGACGGAGCGCCCGTTTCTTGATATGGGCATGGAGGAGCCAGTGGTGGTGCTGAAGCTTGCTGCTGCAGCGGTTGTTGGCGAATTAGGGAAATGAGTGAGGGGGTCAGGGATGCGGGCGGCGCGGGGGCCCGGGGTCGGTTTCGGCGGGCCCCCGCCGGGCGTCGACCTCGTGAAAGGCGCGCGGCGGATCCGCGCGCGCGCCGGCCGCTCGCCTTTTTACGCGCTCTTTCCCGCGCCGCGCGCCGCCGCCGCCGCCAACCCCGCGGGCCCCCGGCGCGGTCGCCGCCCGCAGATAGCGAGCCAGCCGCGCCCAACCGATTCACTGTCTGCACCGCAAACATTTATTTCGAACAAATTCTGCTGTACTTTTGAGCGGATGTCTATTTTGCCAATTTTTCAGAGTGAATAGTTTAGTTTTAGTTTTCTGCTACTCTTGGTAGCGTTTTATGTCTTGTAACATATTTTTGAACAATGGAGAAAATTCAAACGACTTTTTTGGGTTACTTGACCGAATTGCGTGACATTTTCAGTAACTTAGCGATGGAGTTCACTAAAATGCCCTTAGGTCAGATTATATTGCTTGTAATTTTGATTATAACATAGGTATTTAAAAAAAACCAGATTGGATCACGTATGAAGTCCATCCGCCGCCCTATGAGGGCCATTAAATTTTCTTGATTCTCTTAACCGTTTTCTACATTTGTAATATCGGGATTTGTTGACTTTTCATGGATCTGATATGGGTAATAACTAATTAGCACGACTTAAATTAAACAGAAAGTAAATGAAAGTAATATTTACATTTAGGTGATGGTAGCGGGCCGCGCGTTGGTGCCCCCTGGCCGCCGCTCCGCCGCCGCTTCGCCCTAATTAAACAATAATCGAAAAACTACAATGAACGGGCGCGCGGCTCCGCGTCCTCGGTGTCCCGCGCCCGCCCCCTCCCCCCGCCCCGCGGCACTCCGCCACCCGCGCCCCCCCCGTACCGCACTCCCGCGTGACGTCACCATTGCACTCCTCATTATCGCCTCTCGACTCGAAGACACACTCACTAATAGATCCGACCGAAATATTCAGACTGGTTTTTTGTCAGATTTGTCTGCGAATTCGCGATGTCCATATCGATGAGAACGCCGCCTCTAAGCGCCCGCGCACTCTGTGCTCGCGCTGCCAGCTTGCAGCTGATAACAACATCTGTACTCTCCACTTAAAATATTTGGTGATTTAGATGGATCCCCTACTCTCGCATGACGAATTGTGAGGGACCTATTGCAGGTATATTGCACAATTGTCGCAACCGAACTTTACTTTTTCACTGAACTATGTAGAGATAAAGCACGCCCCGCGGCTGAAATGGACTATTTATTTTCTTGATTTTCCCTTCAATTTCCAATGATGATACAATAAATCAGAATCTAAGACTAGACTAAGAACAGTTCTGATAGAAATGACATGTAGAGTCACTTGAAGACAATGATATAAATTATACTTGGTAAAATTCTCAGCAGCCACAGCTTGAAAACTAAATTGAGAAGAAAATAGCCAATGTTTGATCCTATAACCATAAATTATTATAAGAACATTATTTTAATCTGTTGCTTAAAGAAATGAACATGTTGAATGAAATAAAAAAGTGAATTATTTAGTTAGGCAAAATGGGTAGACCGGCCGAAGGTCGCCTTTTGACGGCGGGGAAGCAATGAATGAGATTGGCCCAATACTTGTCTTGACTGGCTGTTTATGGATGTTATAGTACTGACTACCGACAGAGCGACCACTGCTCGACGTTTACTTAGTTAATCATTCCGTTACGTCACTTGTTCGGGGGTGTCATCGCGATTCGCCCGCAGACTATTAATATATCACGCCTGTGTGAAAACCTTACGTCTTAATTTATAAGCGTGGACGTAGAGATTATATGAAAAGCGGCGTGTTTGTCGACGCCGCGCCGGGATTTACGTAGTGTCGTCACAGATACAACGGTGACGCAACGCGAGCTGTAATGTATTCCTTGTCGCCTGCGCTCGCGCACTGCGATACGCATTAGTATGCCGAGTGCGATGCCTCACTTGTAATGATTTAATTACTGTAACAATACAATACACCATAATAGCATTGTAACCATCACAATAACTCAAAGATAACGAAGGGTGTGAATTTTTACTAATTAGTTAAACTGAGCGCGCACATGATTCAAATAAACTTAAGAAATGTTTTTGACATAAATACATATACAATATCTACAGCCATGATGTCATCACGCTCTAAATAGATGCAAATGAATCGATTTAATTATGTATTATAATTAAATAATTAATGGAAACCATGACCACTCTAAATTATTTGTGAGTTTTTGTACTATTATGTAGTAAACATTATTTTTAATAACGCTGGAAACTGGGTATTAGAGATTTCCTGGAAAGTTAGATGGCAAGTCTGACACATATCAAACTATTAAAAATCATGCCAGCACAGTATTTGTCTTAGCTTACTTACTTGTCTGGGAATTTAGCATATACTACGAGAGTAGCGTGCAAATAAAAATAACTCTTGCGTGGCTTACAATAATGTTTATTATCTATATGTACATTAAATCTCGAGACGGATAAAGCTTCAACTGATTGAAAAGATGACCGCTAGTACTTATCAGCTTTATAATCACTTTCCACGGCTTTAATTTTGTATCCTATATTAATATTAACTGTATAAGAAATCGTTTAATGAGAGCAGACGAATATTTTGGTACTTACATAAATTAAGGTTTTATTTAATGCATGTTTGAAGTGGCTTGATTGAGAACGATATACTAGTGAGGAAGAAATGGAATATGATGGATATAATAAATATGAAAGAGAATAGAAACGCATTGACTTAATGGGTTACTGATTTGGACAGGAATGTGTAAAAGAATGCCTTTTCTAAAAATTAATTTAGATAATGATGATTGAACCGATGATGAATATTGTAACTGTAGATAATTAGCGAAAATAGTATCTGCTAGAAAACTAGAACAAAAAGGCTCTGTACATTTTCCGCCTTTTTTTTTCTGCTTATTCCCTTTATTCTGTTCCCGAAGATTATCGATATCAAAAGTCTATCTTAATAAAGACCTCAATTTCCCATACACTGGTCGGAATGCCTATACTAGAAGGTACAGCAAGGAATCAGCTATCATCGATGACGTAACGGATATATTGTTCGTTCATAACCTCGGCTAGGCCGTTGATCTACATCTAATTCGTATCTAGACGGTAAGCGCAACAGAGTATGAATAAGCTGTACAGCGCGGCGCGGTACCAACTTGCTAAACGTATTCGTCAAGTTTCTCCCGCTTTTGAACTATGGATTTGTGTACGCTCCGTCTTCTTAACGTTCTTCGTGAAACGTTGAATCGAAAAATACACGAAAATATTTCAGGAAATATGTTGTAGGTACAAACTATTGCATATTTTTAGAAACAAAAAAATATATTTTAATGGTAAAACCGTAGTACCAACGACTGAAATATTTTCTTGTACCTTTTCCTGTAGTGATCTTATTTTTGTATGAAGTCAAAAGTGTTAAAAGAAAAGCTAAGCTCTTCCAGTATGAGACGAAAATTGTTCACGGTATCCTGAACACAGTTTAGATCCCCAAGTTCTGTATCAATTACTCATACATAGCGCAGATGTTTGTTCTCAGCATGAGCATGTCTGTCTAAACTTGTTACATTTCGGCGCGCTCGTCTAATTCATACCTGAAGGTAGTCTATGTACCTCTGTACAAGCGGTGGGGGTTCGTGTGTGTGACGCAGTCGCTGCGTATGTCTGCGCAATAGCGTTAGACCATTGCTTATTTTATATTTACCACATAACTAACCTTACATCACACGTTTTTGAAATGTTTAAACGTGATGATGCCCTTTAATTGCGCCATTGGACCGCAATCATTTAAAAAAAAAATTGCTGTACCTGGTAATACGACATTTTGTCACAAATTTTTTATGAGGGCACTGCCCAATTTGTGACATGTCTGTTCAAAAATTGTCGCATCACGATAAGACATTGGCAACAAAAATCAAAACTAGTCATAAGTCACATGTAAAATGTAAATATACGTCTGATCATGATTGGGAGAGGACCTTTGTCGTTGTCAGCGCCAGTTGCAAATTGATGTAGACTTGTCCGTCTGACTTCGGTACCTACCTAAAGACGATCCATTGCGTATCTCATTATCACCTTTGATAGATTTTAGCGCGGAGGCCCCGACCGAACATTCAGTCGATTTTGACGTCACAACCTACCTATTACACGATGTCTGTGAATTTCATCACGATGCTGTCTAGAAACTGTCGCCAGTTTTAAAAAGTAGGCTTTGGTTTTATTAGTAGCCATCTGTAGAATGACTGCAACTTCCTATTTGCTGCAAAAATTTGCTTAGGACAACAGTATTTTGTGTTTTTTTATATGATGATCCGACTGTAGTATATTTTCCCAACAAGCAGTGTGGATATTTAGTTATGCCACTGAAGCGCAACTCAAGTTGATTGATGACGAACTTAACGAGGGTTGTGTCCATAAAAAGCTATGCAAATCTACAGGGCTTCGCCGTAAATTCTAAACTAGAGTATGTAGATGTCGACCAGCGATAGAACGACTCAAATATGCAAAGTTGAAGGCTAACATTTACGCCCGAAGTTATAATTAGTAATGAAGTATGCAAAAAGAATCAAATCGACTCGTAAATATTCACAACTGAGCATTGGTCTTCAACAAAACGTCATGATGTATAGACTGAGACTCTAGCTAGCAGGATATGTTTTTCCAGAACTACTACAGTTAGCGTAGGAGTAGTAAGAGCATCGCCAGGTTTTGCGCTGAGGGGGGAGGGGGGAGGGCAGAAAGATGAGAAAAAACAGATTTTTAAGTGTTAAATTTACTATTTACAGATGTAGCTAAAATTCTTCTAAGAATCTAATTTTAAAAAACATTGCATCTCGGATTGGCTAGATTTTCTATACATATATAAGTAGAAGTTACTAATTTTGTCGAGTTATTTGAATAGTCTAGAAACTAAAAGTAAATGTAAACTGTCCACTCCAGAAAAGTTATAAGTCCTTTTATTTAGAAATAGATGTTACTTAACTGACAATTTTAAGAACATAAGACTTAAGGCACCAAGAGCGAGCGAAGCGAGCTCAAACATTTTAGCACCGTACCCTAGACAGGTTTGAATTGTTTTGACCCTACATACAGGGGTTACTTGATCAACATTCAACATACAGACCGTCAAGATTCAAAAGGAAGTAGGCTGCAAGAGCAAGCGAAGCGAGCTCGAATTTTTTTTTACACACTGCCTTTTTTTTTGTTTTTATCGTGGTAATATCATCAAATGAGTCCTCCCACCTAGGGAACAGCGGGAGGGACTGTCAGACTTGTACTGACTAAAATCCACGGTGTCCTTCAATAGCCCTTTATGTTCCAGGGTCACGGTAATTCTATAAGTCCAGCGACCCCGGCAGGCTTTGGCCCTCTAGAGGGGGCCCCGTCATTATGCTGACACTTTTTGAGGCGCGCGTGGAACACAACGCGCCGTCGACCCGGGCATGGTCCATGGTAGGACAGCGAGTCGCCCATTACTCGCCGCCCGCATGCCCGCGCCTACGGTGGCCGGAGATCGTCTGCCGACGTCCGGCGCCGTGGGCGTCTACCACTGCGGCTGGGGTGGAGGGAGGACGCTGTCCTCTCCCTCACGCGGCCCGCCTCCTCCTTCGCGAGCATGACTGCTTCGCAGAAGGAGGCGATTACAGGTGGACAGGTTAGAATTGTTTCGATCCCTTCACACAGGATTTCCTTGGTGGACTTTCAGACAAAGTCAGGATTCAAGAGAAAGTAGTCTGCAAGAGCGAGCGAAGCAAGCTCAAACATTTTAAGACTACCTTGAGCAGGTTAGAAGATTATTAAGCTGAGCAAATTGACTTTATCCGACTTATCGCCTGAAACCAGACAATATCAACTCTGTAGAAGTGTAGAACAATAGCAACATGCAAAATGTGGTCAGTGGGGTTGGAGCAGTTTTTTTGAAGAATACCTGACCAGTAGGTCAACTAACGAATACAGAAACTTTAACCATACAGTTTTAGTGTTCATTGAACTGAATTAAAGTCTAACAAACTATAATTTAAATTTAACCCTTTTACATGGTGCCGAAACCGACAAACTGTATGTACTACAAGACAGCTCTCACACCTCTACCCTCCGAAGAACAGAGGCGTGACGAAAACAGGAGTCGGTAAAAAAAGGGTTATAACATAATTATGATGACAGCTACACGAGGTTTTCTCATAGAAAATAGTTTGATTCACTAATCACTCGAACAAGAGGAAAAAAAAACTGCATTCGCAAAAATGTGCCACAAAATGCGTTGATGTCTTTTGTTTAAATATTAACTTTTTGCAACGAAACTTTTGGAGGCTTTTGTACATTTCCGATTTTGGAAGGATCAAATGTGTCTTATGATCTGTATTTTATGCTTTGTTATTGGAATTCAGTGTAATATAATAAATAATCGCCGAGCCAAAACCCAACCTGTCAATTTGAGATAGCGTAATTCCGCTCCTAGAAATAAAAAAATACTAGCACTTCGCCCGCGACTTCGTCCGCAAAAATTGTGATAGCTCGGCAATATGCATGATATAAATACAACTTACAGCATATAACACTCTCGAATAACGTAGCTTTCTGCCAGTGAAAGAATTTTTAGAATTGTATGATTAGTTTTAGAGATATATTTGTATGTAGGGGTACATACAAACTTACAAACAAATTTTACCTCTTTATAATATTACTAGCGACCTGCCCCGGCTTCGCACGGGTGCAATATATATACATATAAACCTTCCTCTTGAGTCACTATATCTATTACTGAAAACCGCATAAAAATCCTTTGCGTAGTTTTATAGATCTAAGCATACAAAGGGACAGACAGACAGCGGGAAGCGACTTTGTTTTATACTATGTAGTGATTATAGATATACGGAACGTTGGTATCATGATGACGACGATTGCAGCTATTCAATACTGCTTGCTACGCTAACAATTTTATTTAAGTGTCAAATCTTACTACGGTTCTTTCAGCGATAATAAATTATTCTGCAGGATAGCAGGATTTAATCTGTCTAATTCGACTGAAAAAGCTTCCTAACTACGGTATAAGATTTAATCATTCCGTAACTTTTAAATGTCACTATTGGTAAGAAGAACACACAGATTCCAAAGATGAGGAAATTAGCCGGAGCTACCCATAGCAGACTACAACCACCACACTACTACTCCATCGACTACAACCTCCAACCCAGGATTTAGAGCTAAACCAACCGAGCGCTAAATACACTTCGAGCATTAAGGGCCTCGGTTCTCTAGAAGCAGAGACCACGATACCTATTGGAGACTACATTTTCGATACGAAGGATCATCTTGTTGCGAAAAAGCTCTGAATACGGAGTGTGATAGGGATTCTATATGAATAGAGGAAGACCAAAGACACGATGGATCTATGATGATGCATCATAGATATATTTGATTGCGGTCTTTCACGATCTCTCGGTGCCAGGACTGGCTAATTTACCTTCATTTCGTTGGTGATCAGAAATGATGTTCAATGCAATTCCAGGATGTGAACTACACAAACACATTCATACTTATATTATAAATGCGAAAGTAACTCTGTTTGTTTGTTTGTTATCTTTTCACGACTACACGGCTGATTGTATCGTTATGAAATTTGGCAAACAGATAGATTATATCCTGGGGAACATAGGCTTCTTTTTATCCCTGAAAAACACATCAAAACTTCCACGCGTACGACGTCGCGGGCAGCAGTTAATTTCTATATCAAATCGAAACAAAGATGAGGCACGTCCTAAGTCCCTAACTCGCAGGATATGCAACTGCATGTACTGCTTACTTCATCCAAAACGCCGTAAAATGAGGTACCTACTGTTTAATGTATTACAAGTTTAAAAGACTTATAATTTGATAAATGCAAGCATTTACGACGAATTTAAAGAATTGAACCAGGTAATATAGCAGACCAGTTAGGTATGTGCAGTGACTATAACTCTGTGATTTATATCCCATTGTTTACCTATACGTTTTACATAATTATGTGCATTCTTTGTTAATTCCTGTAAATAACGTGCATGGGCAGGGTAACAAATAGATTCGAAGCTTTTTGAAAAGCAAGTTTAGGTGCTGCACACAAAATTAGTGTCGACAAGTGGTTTCTTTGAATTTCTGAATAGACATAATCTTTGCGCGTGCGCATATCAGCGTTTCTGTTGATAGGGGCAGAAGTAATCAAACTGATATACTTACCTACTGTTTGTGTTGATGCGATTAACAGTATTATGAACTATTTTGTAAATTCATTAATTATTATTAATGAATTTGTAAATAATTTGTGATTAATTTGTTTTGTTTGTTGTGTTAAAAATGATAGGATACTGATTAAATTGACAGGTACAGGACAACTGTTTTCATTGCTAATGTTTTCATCAGTCCGCTAATAGTCCTCAGTAAAGTACTTAAATGTGCAAGCTTTTGTTTAACTTTGGGTGGTAAACAACTGAGGGCGAAAATACGACCTAAATATGTATTTGGTTTTCTTTGATAATAGAATCGTTGCTTAGAACTCAATTGATTACAATTTATTCATGTAATAATATCTAGTTGAACCAGAAGCGTCAACTTCGATCGTGCATTCCAAAGATTTCCTTAAATGGAGATAAACATTATGGCAATGTATCTCGGTATCTATTTACATAGCCAAGCGAGATGGTATCTACTGATACGTATCTGTGGAGCATTCCCACGATGATTGCCTATCACACGTACCGAAGTAAATGTTATGCATGCACTGCAAAATTATCTTAACCTTACAAAGTAAACAATAATGCCTAAGCGTCACTATTTATGTTCTCATTTTCCTATGACGCACAAGGCGCATCTGTTGCAACAGATAGTGCTTAATGCACAATTTAAACGAAATAATCCACGTTGTAACGCAAATATGGCGGGTCGGGCAGGTGTGAGCGCCGGCGCAGCCCCTCAGCTACCCTGCCTGCTTTGGCGACCACTTCCGACCACGACTGCAACGCGAATTGCTACTCACTCTCACAACCACCGTCCGACACGAAACACGACCTTCACCCCAACACATAGAGTCTATTATCCAGTCTCACACCACACCGCGTGTATTAATTGCGTTAACGGTTTTTGATTTAATTTAAATGAAGCAACTAACGTTTAATCGATCCCAAATCGGACTGTGAGTTCATAAGAATCTTGACAACACTCAACGATGAACACAAAATATAAGTGGAGACATTAACTAATGGGACGTGGAGCGACGCGACGCAGTATGTAAACAAACAAACAAGTCACGCATCGAATCGAGTGCATTGTGAAATGCACACACGGGACATGTAACACATGCATAACTTACGTGTTTATGCGCAGGCGACGGTACGTAAACAAAGCTGTAATAGTCCATCGATCGGTGAGTGCAGGGAACCTAGTGATCGAAGGTGGCGCTGCGTCGATGCAGTTCGTGCGGCTTGGTGGTGCGGCCGCGGTGGTCCGTAACGCGCACTACATAAGGGCGAGTTTAGATTGAATTATTGTTTTCCCAAGTTGGATGGATTTTAAACGGGTGTAGAACGCGTGCGCGGTGCATAGGCCCGCGGTGCAGCGTGCAGCGTGCGCGGGGCGCGGGCGCGCGTCGCTGACTGCACGCGGCCACCCCGCGCCCCCCGCGCCCGCCGCGCCCTCTGACCGCCACCACCATACATTGTCAACAAATGAATGGAAATCACTTTGATGGGCTTCTTCACGTTACATCGCCCATAAATGTTTCCGTAGCATCTAACTGCAGACTTGTTGCTACACATTTCAAAATGATCTAGTTTGAGATAAAAGAAAGTGGATTACATTATAAACGATACTAATGTTTCGAAGACATCCGCGCAAAATATTTGCATTTTATTAGCCAAATATTTATGTAACAGATCACACTTTTCCTTGTTCGTTGACGTGCTACGAAACGAATTGAGGCTTAGGAAAATCACGAAAAATTCTTAATTCGTTTTATTGATACCAATTTAGAGTTGCATGATATCTAATTGAACATGGAAGATGTATGCGTGTATCCATTGTAGTTATTACTGTGAGCAGCATGATGCGGGCGTAAGTGTGATCTTCCAAAACAAATGAGTGAGCGCGTGCCTGCCCCAGTGCTCAGTGCTTGGCCGCCACATGCAGGCATGCCACGGATTCCATTGAGAGGGTTTTATCGGTGGCGGCGGAGAGAGGAGCTGCGTACGCGCAAGTATTCGGGTGTTTGGGTGCGCGCGAGGGGTCGTTGACCGCGTAGCGCCGCGCGCCCTTTGAGCAATTTTTCTAATGCGTGTGCGACGACGTCGCAGGCACGCCCCGCCTGAAGCGCTGCGACGAGGGACTTCAGTTATCGCTCTGCGTATCATAAACTTGATAAAGATTGTATGAAACCTGTTCGTTGCGTTACTTTTTGTTTTTTTTTTTTCTTTATCTTACTTGTTTTTAGATGTTAGCAGAATTGCATAGTGTTTGTACCTAATGATCATTAGGTACGGTCGCGTATGTATGGTCGGTATGGTCGCGCTCCCGACGCATGATTCAAAATCAGATGCATGAGAGCTTTTCAAGTGCATTTTTCAGAATACCTACTTATGATTGGTTACAGCGCTCTGATAGGTTGGTAGTCACCTGACTAAACATTATAGTTCTTAAAATGACAGCTGTCAGCAAAAATGACGACATAACATTGTAGTAACGTCTAAAGAGTGTTTGATATTTGTACACGCCATGGGTACACGCAAATTCATTCGTATTTGGCATGGTAACATTTTTTTTTAATACTGTGCATCACATATGAATAGCATAATTATTGTATAAAATCAGCTTTATAACTAAAATAAATCAAACTAATTCATACTATTAGAAATGCACCCAATATCTACAAGGTTTCGTCATGTTGCAAAAAAAGTTTATGGATGACATTATCGTGATATCGATAAATGTAAATCGATAATGATGACAGAAATTGAACTCGCTTTGATTCAATATGCGACCAGGAATGAACAAAATAATATTCAGGATTGTTTTAGCGATTCTGATTCTGATAATGATGACGATATTGACTTAGGATGTAACTACATCATGATCATTAACCCCCCATTCCCTTTCCCATTATATTTGGGGTCGACGCAATGTTTTCTTCTTCCATTCGCCCCTGTCAGACGGCGTGGCATTATTTACTCCTTTCTCTTTCCTATAATTCCTCACACAATCGATCCTTCTCTTCTTCTCCGTCTCATCTTTTCCCTTACGTCTCTTTTCCTCTCCATCCATCAACATTCATGTCCATCACTCTTTTAGTCACATGCGTTTCATCTCTCCTCTTCACATGTCCTTACTTAGTATGTAGCATCATTTTGCCAATAATTTTGTTATGACTAAGTTTAATTTTATTGGCCCTAATTAATACCCATATTTACATAGCGTGAAATACTGACTGCATTAATTCGCATTTGTAATTATTTATACCGATATGACCAAAGGTACTTCCCTAGCACTAGTGACATTAGTTTGGCAGCTGTCATTTTAATCAAGTTATAACGATTTTATGGACTATAAGTGGGTACCTACATCTACTCGTCCTGAAAATGTCCTTACATCTCGTAGTTACGATAGAGTACACAGATTAAAACGAATTTGGTAATGAAACAGTAAACTGATTTATTTTAAACAATAGATTAACAATAAAATGTATTAATAACATTAGGTTAAAGCACGCATTTCCAGAATTTGCGACGCAAAAAATCGAATTATTTCTAATTGATCTTATTTGAAGCTGTAAAAGCTAAACAAAAGTCGCCATATGAGAACGGTCTCAGTAGTGTTGTTTCCTGTTATAGATTACTGGATTCTCGGAACTCGGATAAAATATACAATAAAAGTTGATGGGGAACACTGAGCCTTAACTATGAACAATTTTTATACATATTTTAAGATAAACCTTGAATATATAATTAGTGCCAACTTTGAACGTAGCTTAATAGCGACTAATCAAATATCTTGAGATATTTAAAGCTGCACTTGCCGCGGTCGGCCCACAGATGGGTGATCATTTTGTTTACACCCAGCCTAGACAAAGTAACATTCTCACGTAGCGATAACGATAATGAACAAGTCAAAAATGACTGACTTAGACTTACTCACTTAAACCCTGTTGCACCACGAATCGCTAAACGCGTTTAGTGTAGAACGCACGTAAAACATAGTTCTGTTTCTTTCAATCGTTTAAAGATGACCGAGACAGAATGATGTTTTAGTTATGTTTAGCGTTAAACGCGTTTAGCGATTCGTGGTGCAAGCGGGCCTTAGACTGTTTTTCTAACAGAGTGGGAATGCTATCGCACGCGACAGCATCGACGGCGATGATGCGGTCGCCAGCACGCTCTGTTTCTCGCTAGCAAATGACGGTTCTGAGCGACAGGAGCATGGAAAAGTACGATTTAGTGCTGCTGGATGAGGTTCAAACCTTAAGCCACTGTAAAGCTATCATAAACGTTGAAAAGTGCTGTAGAAATATGAAATTCTTCAGAATCAGAACTTATTTGCTTTGAATGTAGGTACAGGTATAAGATGTTGAACATTAATTAATGAGTTTCGGCTATAGTCTCTCTTACAGCGTGCAAATTCTTACATAAATTGAAATATTAATACAAACAATAATGTGAACACAACAAAACAGAAATTAAAGTGAAGTCAATTAATAATATTATAGTCAGGTACATAAGTCTCACATGGTCAAACTTGCAATTAATTATAACAATCATAATCTGGATAAATTCGTATCATTTCACTGAGTAATAACATTTGCCTAAAAGTAGTGCAGTCACCTTAGATTTAAAAATGTTTACAGCAAATTGTCGAAAGCTATTGTCACATGAGTCATGTGGCAATCGCTTTCAACCATTACTACACAGACACCTAGGACCCATTCATGCGACAAGACTAGGTCGTAGGTGTCTGCGTACTTCGCAGGGCTTGTAATATAGACGGTCGGCAGAAGCGTGAATTGCTGACGACTTATATTAACTTACTTAGTATGATCTAGTGGCGCTTCGGTCATAGAAACTACGAGTGGTCTAATTTCGAGAAAATCAAACCTAACCAGGGTACAAGTTTAGGTAATTACCATGTTTACTGTTTTCTATGAGTTCCCGATATTTCGGCGCTGTTGCAAGCACCATGATCACGGACATGAACATGAACAGTAAACATGGTAAATATCCCGTTAGTATTAATAGTAATGTTAGTGACCATGATAGTTTAAAACCTTATAAGTTTTGGTAAGTAATATAGACTTTCAAACTTACCGTTAATCTTTAGGTATATTGGGTGTAAAAAAACCCTTAACGAAGCCGAAAGGTAGTTGTTCTCCCCGTCATTGCGATATTTTTAGTTCTGTTCTGGACCAAACCTGGGAACCTTCTAGTTACGGATATAATTTGGAGGTTATTAATACAAGTTTTTAATGTAATAACTTTACGTTAAATACCTCCATGGTCCCTGTATTATTCAATGCATCTATCAGCATATTGTTTTGAGTGCGTCACATTAAGTTCTACTGTAAACCGTGGTATTTCACCCCAAAAAAATTGTTTCCCAGCAATATTTTTGCGTAGAGTTACTTACTAGTTAGATGTACAGAATAATTGGTTGACAGCTTCGTGAAGGGTCCATTTACACCTTTTATTTATCCTTAGGTACCTATGTAGTTCTTCTGTACTTGTGTATAAATGTCACTGAACTCCTAAACGGCTGGACCAATTTTGATGATTTTTTTTGTGTGTTGTCTTTCAACTACATGTGTGTGTCATCTCTAAATCTATAGTAGGTAAGTGTTATTCGGGTTTTTGAATTCTACATTTCTCAGTAGCAGCCGGGGGCCGGGATTTTTGATCGGTTGATAGTAATAATATAGGCTCGCCCCTATCACATGGGACTTAAACATAACGGACGATATTATGTTGATGTACCTTCTATCTGATTATGTACACCTCTGGGTGGGTAAGGGTAAGCCTTCCAGGATTAGGTACAGGCCAGATATAGTTTTATCGAACGAGATAAAATACAAAAAAAAGACGTATCTATTAAATAAATAAACATCTAGACGAAACACTACATATTATTAAGTTATTAACATAATGGTTGCTTGGGTGACAGCCGTACCATTAAAGGTTTTCCACTCTGCAATATGCTACTGCGCCCACGCAGTGCTCACTGAAGCATTGCTTGGGGGGAGTAGGTAACTGATTTTCAGTGAAAGTTTTTATTTATTTGTAGGTCTATCTTTAATTGTTGCACTCTTAAGCCCATACAAACGCTAGCCAGGATACAAGCCAAGTGCAGGGTACTAAGCGATGGCCACAGCATGCGTGTTAATTTCACTGCGGCTACTTATTGCTATTAATATGTCATTAAAGCTTGGGTATTAACAGTTTAGTACTTAAGTAAGTAGTTGACTATTAATGAACGACTACTAGAATTACACGTAAACATCGCGATTAAATTATACCTACTCATAGGATTTTATTGGCTAGGTAATCGCTATCTTTGATAAGATGCTTGTAAATTTTTATGTTGTACGTAAAGTCGCTTTTGTCTATCTGTGTGGCCGTGTAGTTATTCTAAACTTTACAATAGATTCTGTTGTTGTTTTCACCATCATTTAGAAAAGAAACTGGAGGTTTAGGTATGTACCCATCCCTATAATAAGTAGACTAATATTTAACTTAGACAGAATCTTGATATTTTTGTTAAGAATTTTGACATGTTAACTACAGAAGATAACACATCACAAGATACGTGCGAAGTATGGGCTAGTCGATCGCTAGTTGTAAGTAAAAGGCAGGAAGCAGATACAATTGTAATCTCCAGAACTGACCTGGAGATTAAAGATTAATCTGAAAATCTTCTCCTTAGCCTGTTGATGCCAAACTATATTGAGTCGGCCCAGAACTTAGCGTTCTTCTGATGCAATATAGTTTGGCGCTATTACTAGCGTCCATGAATTCTTAAAGCGTCCAGGCTTCAGGGCACGCAGGGTACGATATCAAGTGTCTGTTTTTTGTGGACAGCGACATTTGCACTCCACGCTGGAATCGCCACCACGTACTCTGTTTCAAACCGTCACGGTCATGTAGTGCAGTTCATGGCTGGCATATATGTGCGAGAAACTTAAGTTTCAGGTCGTTTTTCAAACGGTTCGTTTTCTAGGCACGAATGAACTTGAGGAAAATATTGTCATTAACACAACTTTGTACCTACCCAACAAACATTTGACAAGTCGCCACAACGTGCCGATTTCTACATTTGGTTCCATAAGCTGGTCGTAAATACGTCGCCATCACGTTGGCTTCACCGAGAATAGGCCCATTTTATACGAATCAGTGTCTTAAAAGAGTAACGTAACCGTCGTATAAACCACTTTTTGGTCAGATAGTGGTTGTGTAGTCGTCGCAAAACCCACGTTTTCGTCGAGTAATGGTGTTTATTACCGCTGCTTTGCGACATTTTGTTGCAAATAGGTAGCGTAGTATTATTTTTAAACAGGATTTTGTGATAAAATGCCGTAAATTATTATGCCTGCATGACTTCAATGTTTTATTTCTGTCAGATCCATTTGAAGGTGAGTACAAAAATGCTATGAGTGCTATGGTGTTGAAACTCATTGGACCCATTCAATCTATTGGGAAATTAATTCTATCGGGTAATATGAGCTAATTATGACAATTTAATTAACGCGCCATGCAAATTCTTTAAATTAAGTGATTTAATCAAGTATATTTTTAGTAAACGTGCTAACAGTCACCTCTATACGACTTAGAGTTAAAGATACAACCATATTACAACATCAAAACGACTAATTAGTCTGTGCACATACTTTTTGTTCAATATTGTCAGCCATATTAACTGAAATAGGGTTCCTTTGTCACTACAAAGGAACCCTAGTGAAATTGTTTAAAAAACAATTTCACCTACTTTTCCTGGTTTGAAGACTGTTTATTTTTTTATATTTGTGTCATGTGTCAGTAAAGTACGTTCATTCATTCAATCATATTAAAAACTAGTGTCAAAAGCTGCTTTTTTAAGTTAAAGTGATTGAAGTTTCTTTACGTACCTAATTAAAATGGTGATTTATTTATAGGTGGCCTCGGATCTAACAAAAAATGATTTGTGATATAGTGGACATCGATAAGTTTTTAACCAAATCTGATTTCATCACACTTGCACGAATGCACGTTGGTGTTTGAGATGGCCCTGGATATCTACTCACTTTATACGTTCAGATCGTTGTTTTGGTTGCGGATCTATGATAACAAACAACAAAAACAAACCTGCACATTTTGTAGTGTCGGAGAAAAATATTAAACATATGATAAATTATGATTTTTTCTGGTGCCCACGCTGCACCTTTTTTGTCATATACGATCATTATCCGGAGGATGAATGTGAATATTGTAATTAGAACAGATTATTTTCAAAACAACTGATCATCTATACCTACTTATATAAACATATTTCAAAGAGGAGTGTTTGTGAATTTCTATATAATTGAGATCAATCCTAACTAACTATGCTGACTATGCATTACCTACTAATTTTATTTTAAAAACACTCGTATTAAAATATTCTTAAGAGCTTTGATCCAAAGACAATGTAAACTAAGTAAAATAATTTCTTTGTTACTACTATGTTTATTTTGAATGATAAAACTGTGATTGTAAAGATACGTTTATTAATAATAAATATGACAAAAATCTTGGATTTTTTTAAATTTTATTTACACCTTTACTTCAAAGTATGAATAAGTGGTACAAAATAAATATTTGAGCCACATTCTGCAGTGGCTATCTTGCACTTTATGTCAGTTATATTAAATGTAACTTCTAATCTTCATCAAAATCAATTCTTTTGTATTCATAAAATCTTGTACGGAACCAACTCCAGTTTGTACATTATTGTCGTTACGTGTAGAAATATTCGTTATAACACAACATGACGAGAGAAGCGCAGTATAGTTCTTTTTCACTTTCCTTTTAAAAGCACCACTTTTTTTTACATTTGCCCTAGTTTTTTTATTCATTTTGAGTAAAAGAAGCGAAACTTGATGGTTATTTTTTTGCAGTTTGTAAGCACTATAATAGAACACTCAGTAATTTAACGGTAGTATAAAAGTTATAAAATTGGCTTAAAACCGTATAAAGGTGCAATTTATCACTCTTAAATGGTCGTCACTTAAAGGTGGTTTTCGCGATTCTAATACGATTAATGGTGGGATAAAAGTCATATAGACGTCACTAAGATCACGAAACTGGTTTTACCACTAAATGACGCCGTTTCTACATAAAACTGTATAATAGTCATAAAAATAGTCGTATAGAAGTTAATACGATTTCTATATGACTGTAATATACGACTAAAAGTTATGTAAGAATAAGATGCTCTAAGTCGTATTACACGCTAAATTACTTCAATGCGATGTTTACAATACTTTGAGTCGCATATTTTTTATTTATACGACTGAAATGTTTGTTGGGTAGCTTATGTTATTTCAGCGATTCGATACATAAAGATAAAACTAAAGCTAATTAAAATGTCTGAAATTCTTAAAGTACTTACCTACCTACTGCTAAGGTATCAGAACTCCAAAGGAGAATCTCGAAATTCGCCTTAATTAGGCGCCGGTATCGAAAGGCGTTTACGTAACTGCGATAATGACGGGCGGATTCCTTTCTGCATTCCTGGTGTGTGAAGCTCTTCGCAGAGAGAGGTTTTCTACATATCTTTGTGTAGCAGAAACTTTAAGCAGAAGTTATTACCTATGTTTAGGTACATACCTAAGTATTTAAAGTTGTGACTAAAATCCAAAAACAACGCTGCCATCTCGTTTTTCCATCATCTGCCTCGTATTTTCTCAACTATGTTGGGGTCGGACTTAGCCCACAGCCCCTGAATACAATTTCTCCAATGTTAACCATAACACCCTCTATAAATGTCATTCAAGCGCCAAAATATCCTTGTAACACTGTACAGTGCGGTAGTGTTTTCGAGGGTATCGTAAACAGCGCTGGCGCCTGACAGATTACCTATATCAAGAAGGCAGTTACCAAGACCCTCAATTCTACCTATATCAAAAAAATGTCATGATTTTAGGAAAAAGCTTTTCAAACAAGTGGCGCGATTCGTGTATACAGGGTGAAAGGGACAACGACGCACAAACGCTAACCACGTATTCAGTAAATCATTCTGAAGATTCTGGATGCCGACCAAAAGCTAGGCAGATGACGACGATGACTTGGGTTTGAGGACACTTCAAGGTGCTACTCAAGCAAATCCATCATACAGGGTGTAACAAGACCCTTAGCGAAGCCGTCAACCAAGCGTTATGTTTAAATTATGTAACTTTACGCAAAAAATATAGCCGGGAAACGACTTTTTTTTTTACGGTAGGTCTTAATGTAACGTACTCAAAACATTCTGCTGATGGATAGATTGAATAATACGGGGGTCGTGGAAGTGTTTAAAGTAAAAATCTTACATTAAAAACATGTATTTAAAAAAAACTAGTAAATAAGTTGGAACTTTGACCCCTAATATCTCCGTAACTTTCCCAGGTATGACCTAGAACAAAAAATGATCTCATTGACAGGAAAAACAAGTGCCTTTCGGCTTCGTTAAGGGTCTTGTTACACCCTTTATTACGGCACTAGTCGCCTAAGGTTGGGCACACTGCTACATCGGTGCAGAATCTGAATAGCTTTGTTACATTCTGATAAATGTTAGTTACGAGTAGCTCTACAAAATACCATTTATGTTGGCGTATCGTATACACAAAAACGGTTACCACGCATTCAGTACATCATTCTGAACCCCCAACATAGAAATGTTTCATACAGTTTGTTACAAGCTGTTCCATACATTTTGACCGTGCCGTGTAGGTATTGCTCTTTTGTAGGAAACAGCCAACACAAATGGCATTTTGTAGAGCTAACTAACGTTTATCAGAATGGAACAAAGCCATTCAGATGCTACGCACTGATGTAGCAGTGTACAAGTGCACAACTTTAAGCGACTAGTACCGTAATATGATGAATTTGCTTGAGTAGCACCTTGAACTGTCTTCAAACCCAAGTCATCATCGTCGTCTGCTTAGCTTTTGGCCGGCTTCCAGTCTAACCCGATGCAGATGAATACCAGTATGTTACATGTAGCACTGCCTATTTGACCTCCACAATCTAGTTAGTACTGGATAATACGATATTAATTTTATTTATACCCCTTGGTGAGACTGGCCTTTCGAGCCACTCACAACCTGTAACGACAGTCAAAGATCTACAATTGACAGCCGGTACCAACCCAAGTGGGAAGATGTAACTACAACGTCAAAAAATGTTCGGGTGATGTTGAGCTGTGTCGCATACTATCATCCACCTCCGATCCTGCCATCTGTGCTTCTAATCATGCAGTCAATAAAACCTGTGCGCTGCCACCAACGTCACCGTGGAACTGGCGAAAATTAGTGCGAAAAAAAATTGAAAAACATGAAGAAAAAGTGTACCACTATCGTGGCTTGGTACAGTTAGCTCCAGATTCTTCATATGCTCACTTCAGTGGAGCATGTGGCAGCAAACACAAGAGGGAGTGGTGTCGCTGGTACATATCTACGACCAGGTTTATAACCGACCCGACCGGGCCTCGTTTATCGGTCCCGTTCCATTGAAATACGCTCGATAAGGAAAACTTTTGTTGCGAGGTAAAATCACATTCCGTTCGTGGTACATGCTATGTTCGAATAGTAACGGAATTATTTTTTTAAAGTTACTTTGAGAGTTTGAGATCGGTGTGTCAAATGTCGGTAGTTATTAGATATTAAGGATGGCTTCTGGGTGTTTAAATAAACATGGAAGGATGGATGGAGTTCAAATAATACTACACATTGACGCTGCATTTTGTATAATATAAAAACAATAAAAGTAATCTTAAGTAACAATGTAATCAGAACTAAAAATTGTGCTATTGTGACAAAGGTATCTCAATAGAGGGTGAATGAATAAATGCAAAACACTTTGAATTCACATAACAACTATGTTCACTTTGAACGCACATAAAAATAAATTCATTTATTAAATCTTTAATAATCAATAAATTCATAAT
This sequence comes from Noctua comes, assembly GCA_963082995.1. Taxonomy (NCBI): domain Eukaryota; kingdom Metazoa; phylum Arthropoda; class Insecta; order Lepidoptera; family Noctuidae; genus Noctua; species Noctua comes. Next base: position 10,612,480 of record OY720281.1, on the reverse strand, counting down.
CTTTTTTTTTTGGAAACCTATGACCAAATTGCAAGTAAATCCCGAGTGATGTGAGCTTCTCTGATCTTCTGAAAACACCTATTTATGTTAATTTAGATAGATGAGAAATAGTTTTAAGACCATAATCTACATCAATTACTAATATTCCTAAAGTATTCTTTTTTCAGGCTATTCTTCTAATAATTAACATACCATTTGCACAATAAAATTACACTATACTTGAACTTAGAATCGTCAGTACACAGGGGCTCACACCACTAGTAGTACCTACTTAATACTATTTCTATTGTAAGTACTCTAATGTACAATTTCAAATTCAGATTAGTACACTATTGGATTCCTTATTAAACATTCATATTGTCTTTCAATTTTATTTCTAATTCAATATAAAATTAAAATATAAGGCCTGTATTTGTCACAGTCTAAGCAAATTGACATACGAAATCATATTTGTTTGGCAATCGCCTAACTTGGTCTATAAAACTAATGTTAATTTCGAAGAAACTGCCACAGACACAGTTCAAAGAATTGTTTAATTCTGTGAAACAGTAGAAAGGTCTGTCAATGCTATTTTGAACAGTGAAATCATTGACTTAATTGGCAACATGCATATGTATGCGTTCGCGTTGCTGCACTTACGACTAACTGTCAAGCACAGGCCTTAAAATATTGGCTTAAAACCGATAAAATACTCCTGAATGTAGTCGCCGCAGTTAATTCTGACTAAACTAAAAAGAAACTAATAAATACTGCGACAACAACAGCCAGGGCGCAGGAACAGGTGGAATTCGTAACTACGCAATAAATTTATCTACACTAACCAAAATAACCGGAATACCACAAATATCTTACAGATACTTATATAATACTTTGATATATAAAACATTAATATCATTTTTTGGAATAAAATATTTGACCACCTCTTGTGGTATAAAGCTTTCATTTATTTATTTTAATTTCAAGTGTTAAGCCATAAAATGTTCGCGTCGTCATCGGTAAAGTGAATTCAAGTAACTACTAACGGAATTTTCAGAATAGGATAATAAATATCCTACATTTGAATCTCATTAATCGCGTATTTACTAAATATCAATATATAGCACTGGAGAACTATGAATCGTAAAACGTATAAATCTGCATTTTAACTGAGTATGATGATACAAACTCAAGGAGACATAACTTTATGATCAGCTCGGTTAGTTATGAAATATTGGTATTAATAAAAACCTTACACCGTATAAGGTTCTTACGCCATTAAACACCGTTTTAACTAAATAACGCGAATGTATGAAATGGAAAGTTAATTCTGATCTGTAACCGCATTGCTACGCAACGCTCTGTATGTATCAAAATATATTATACACTTTACATATTTACAACGAATTCCACCTTAAGTAATAAAATCATTTGGCTGCGGCTTCAATAGATAACATTACCACAAATATATTATTACACATCTGTTTTTCTATTTAGTAGATTAGTTAAAAGGAGTCATTTAGAGTTCTACTACAAGAGCTGCAAATACAAAAAGGTAGAACAATAGTTTTTCATAAAGTATGAATGCGAATCCGATGCACAGATCGAAGACATGTTGGAAGTACTTGCAACGATCCACAACAACAAACAATATTCAATAATTAAACTTACTAACGTCTTAGTAAAATCTGTAGTGGGCAGTAAGTATCTAACTTAGAAGTTATCTGTATAGTAATGTATACAAATGATTTTGGATACAATTGAAATTCATATCAATAGAACATTTACTCGACGACTTTCCTTTTAGTTTACAAGGTATAGTTTATTAAGTATCATCGGCGTCTGCCCGCCACAGCTACCTGTAGCGAGCCAATTAGAGGACTGAATACAACCAATTATAGAAAACGTACAAAATCTGAGACACGTACACACTCGTGTGCCGTGCAACTATTTCGACCAATGGATTCTTAACCTTTTAATGACCGGCTTAAAAACTTGAGATCGCTTCATTATGCAATTAAATTATTGATAAATTCAGAATCCTAATCAGTGTTTGGTTTAATTAAATAGTTTTGAAATTTCAAGAACGTTTTATGAATACCTATATTTTTTTTCAGTCAAATAGGCGAATGTGACAAGAAAGCCATTCCTATTTAGTATCCAAAATCGAACGATGATGAGCACACTTGAGTTTATACAAAAATATCTACATCTAAGTTACAATGGGGTATCTCAGAGCATTAATACTAGTCAGCATTAAGTCGGCGGTTGAAGGCACGGCGTGATCGGCGACAGGTGCGCTTACCCGAGCCCCACGTCCAGGCACATCATGACCACGAAGCCGATGATGCAGCCCCAAGTCGCCAGCTTGCCGTTACCACTGCGAACAAACATCACGTTTACAATCATCACCCTAGCAGGAACAGGCAGGGTTCTGCTCACAGAACTGGCTAAATATGTATTATTCAATTAACTGTAATGAACAATCAATGTAGAACATCTTAACTTTAAAGTGATATCTTAGCCTTAATTAGACATTGGTTTCTGTTTGATTGTTCGCGCCTTAAACTGCTCGCTGGTCACTTAAATTAGACCCCATCCCAAAATCACTGCAACTTCATAACGTCAAATCAGCCCAAATGCGCTTAGAAAATCTAATGATGGAATAATGAGTCATACTAAGGAAGGCTACGAGCAACCGTAACTTGTACTTGATAGGGCATTTAACGTCAGTAGTTAAATGCATGTTGTTATTTTGATTCTCACAGCCAGGTATTACTCAACCTCGGCTATTTCAATTTATAACTGGAATTAGTCATCGCTAATTAAAATTTCCATACACGATTCCCTATTTCTAGATTTCAGATTACCAAAACGTGAAGGCTCGTAGGTGCTGATTTTGACAGCCGGAAACTTTATATTACAATGTAAACGGACACCATCATAAACACATTAAAATGTATGTCTCGTGTTAAGGAGGCAGTAATACGTTTACTGACGCACTTTGACTGTGATATACATAATGGTATGTACATAATAACATATAGGGGTCCGTTATAAAATGCTGTCGTCATACAATGCCGGCCATTGAGAAATAACGAGTAAACGATATTTGAATATCAAATAGGTAGCAAAATTACGATATCGGAAAGGCCGCCGATGGCGCTTGCGTCTCACGCACGCGGATTTACAGAACCGACCGGCCGGAATACACTAACTGGAATCACGGGCCATTACATTAAAACGATTCCTAGTACTTAGTACCTACATACCACGTTGTGTACATACACAATTTTATTGGAAAACTCAACGCTCTTTTTTAAGTCCACACCGCGCCTTATTAATAATCAAGGAGCGAATGATGCTACTGATCACATGATCTTTAATATTCACAAAATTCTTAAGTATCACGGAATACAAATTTCCCAATCGAAATAGATTGATTTAGTAAGAAACAGAGGTAGGTACTTTATGCAAAACGTAAGAAGTATGCATGATGTAACTCTGTATATGTAATTCAATCATTTCTTTTAAGTCTTTATCTTGTATATTCAACTAAACGTTGTTTTGTTGATGTGCTTACGCAGGACATTCATTTTAATTCATCATATTCTGGTAGCGTCTGTTTATCAATGTTTGTAGGTGACCTAATGCCATGTGAGAATTTAAACAGTAGCTTGGGTAACTTGGGTTTATCCACATTGAAACATGATTCCTAATCGACTCCTTACCTAATCGGGAATTTACGGTTTTGGTTGCAAAAATAATTGCTCAATGTGTAGTTACAGTAAATCTATTTGGCGGAGTATAGTTGAGACATCCGGCACGTGACGAGGTGTACGGACTGTACGACCGGAGTATGCCATGTCAAGTATGACAGGTCGGCGTACATTCTGCTCACGTGCCGTGGGGAACCCCAACTGGACACACGACATGCACCTAAATACCTCTGCTGACATCACGCCCAAAAACTGAGGAATTTTCAAGACAAACTCGTAGCTGACGAGAAAACTAATCAAGTTATATCAAAGGAATGTTTCTAGTCATTTAATAATCAAGCATTGTACGCACGTCTGCATACGCAATTAGCTTAATTGGTTGGTATGTAAATGCTAGAGTTGAACATGCCTGAAACGTCTTAATTTTCTGAGTATTCTAAGCTGTTACATTAACTTCATACTGTTCTTCAGTAAGCATACTGAAGCTGAAATCTAAATTTAAAAACGAATTCTATCGGTTAAAATTTTTGAAGTTAATTAGATAATTGATCGGGACTATTTTAAAATTCGGTTAAACTATATTTCAAGCACCATTATGTTTTCATTGGCAACCGAATTTTCCTGAATCAAGTTTTTCGTCATAGAAGTAATTATCAAAAGAAATTACTACCGTCCGGCAGTTGTTATCCAAAACCCCTTATTGAGAGGGTGATTATTTTAATGGTGTAGTTGATCCAGCTGGAGACCGGGGTACATGCGGCGCGATGTCTGGAGGTAGGTCAGGGAGTGTCGGTCGGCGGCGCACTGGATTCCCAGACAGTGACGTCAGCGCATAGACAAACTAGAGCATCGTCACCGTCTTTATCCCAGCAACAAACGCGTTATTTCTTATATTTATTGTTATTGACAGTGGCGAGACGGTGACAAGCCCACGCACGGCGCGCACCGAATTTACTTCATAACGCGCGAGGCTGCGCCGCGCCGCCCTGCGCACGCGCCGCCCGCCCGCTGGAAATAGACGCGCCGACCACCGCACCCACAACCAGGCACAACCAACTTCGCTATCCTCGCATTACTGGAAGACTAACTAAATTTTTATAAATTTAAAGTCTACATAATTCGTTTTCAGGAACGAAAACAATATGACATAAGGACAGTAATCCTGTATGAAAGCTCTTTTAAGAAAGTCTGTCTACAAACAGGTTTTTCAGGATTGAAAAGTGATTATAAACAGGAAGGTGTAAGCGAAGTTACTTTTTGCAATTGCGAATTTCCAAGTAGTAACAAGTCGATAACTTTCCACCAAACCAAGCCTGTAATTTCCTGCTGGCACAAAGGCCTTCCTTTTCTTTTTTCACACACGTCTGTCTTCGCCAAGGCGGACCAGTTCTTTCAGTTTCCCATCGTGAGCTTTTTTGGCTTATTTCCTAGATACAAATATCATTAAACATCAAGTTATTATTATAAGCCTATATTGTCCCACTGCAGGGCAAAGGCCTCCCTTCCCTCCTTCCACATTTCGTGGTCTAGTGCGATTGTAGGCCAATCCTTTGTGAAAGAGTCCAGCTCATCCCGCCATTTCCTTCTGGGCCTGCCACGTTGTCGTTTCCCGCTGTTTGGTATAACATCAAATTAAATCCTTATAATAATGTCATGATTTGCCAGTGCCAGTACTTTCCAGTATGCGATTGACCGCGATCAGTATTCGTGTAAGTGTATGCTTCGGAAAAGCGAGAGCCTGAACGCTCAAAGCCCGCAACAAACAAAGTTCATACAAAACTTATGCTAGGAATCTTGGTTGCGTCCCTCCCTTGCGGCCCGGAACTCTAATGGCCCTGACCCTGATATGCGTGGATACACCCGAAAGCGCAAAAAAGCATGAACATCTATTTAGTTAGATAATTTCTCAATACTTCTAGGAGGCCCTACTAGAATGTAGGGTTTACTATATTGGCAGCCGGCAACAGTGATCACTCATCTTGTAACTACTGGTAGGATAGTTAGCAGTTTTTAGGATAGACTGATTGGTATATGAACAGTTAAGGATCTTAGTGGTTTCTTTTCTGCATGGTGCTTTTCGGTTAAGGCTGTGTTAAGATCAGTCAAGATCGAGTCACTTTGTAAAGAGCTAAGCAGCGGTAAGACCGCCATTGTAACAATAGAATTAGCAATATTGTAAAAGAGTTTTATTACAATTTTGTCGTACAATAAAGTATATTCTATCTATGATGGGAATTGTGTCCATAATTGCGTCGCAATATTACCGAAATGATAACGCACATAACATCTTGTTCAGAGCCACAAGCTCTGACATTGTACAGTCACGAGCACCAATATGTTAACACATAACGACTTTAAAAAAAAAAAAATCTCCTACTGTTCTGATTAAAATTTCATGTTGTTACGAACATAGTATTCTGGAACTCATATTTTATGAAAAAGATCCTATCTCCAAGTTAGAATCGTTATTTCTCGCGAAAATTGCTTTTAAATTTAGAAAAGTGTATACATATTGGTGCTCGTGACTGTACTACCCTTTCGAAACTTAACATTTTTCAACTAATTTTAGACAGAAAAACCAAAACTCGGCGCTCGACATTCAAATGCATATAACAAATAGGAATCATGAAAAATTGGGTCGTCTGGCGATTTAGTCGTAATTTAATTTTATTATGTGGAGTAACAAATAGTGGGACATGTTGGTAGGTAATAAACGTCGGGCTGTGTTGTCGCCGGCGGTTTCGCGTCCGGGGTGTTAGACGGCGCGCCGCTATTTCGGGCAGGGTATTTGTGTCCCGCCGCCGACGCCGCGCGCCTACTCTTCACGTGCCGCTTGCAATGCAAAACTATTGTCTCACTTGCTATTATTGCAAGCTGGTAGACTGCAGTGTATTAAAAGAATCGGTTCTACTGTTCATTTCAATCGAAGCTTTGCAATAAAGAGTAATTATTTAGTCACTTGCCGACCCCAAGTGACATGGGACAAGGGCAGGAAAATGATGATTTAGTCACTTGTGTTTGATACTTTCGCGCGTGAAAATTTTCAAGATTTCCGAGCTGAAAATTGAAATGATTGTCCTAGAGAGCATACATTTTGCCTGGAAGTCCGCTCAGCTTTTACGCGAAGAAACGCATGTATAGTTTTCAAACATCATCATCTTCCTGCCCTCGTCCCATTCTACTTGGGGTCGGCGCCACGCAACACGTTTTCTTCTTCCATTCTCCCCTGTCAGACGTCACGGCATCATTTACTCCATTCTTTTTCATATCATTCCTCACACAATCGATCCATCTTTTCTTTGGCCTCCATCTATCAACACTAATATCGATCACTTTTTTAGTAACATGCGTTTCCTTACTTTGTCCATTCTTGTCACTCCACACATCGTTTTTAGCCATCTCTTAGACAACTCGAGCATACTGATTCATACAGTACGCTAGGTCTAATCACGGAATTGTATAATGTTTTCCCACTTGAGGGACATCCGTGGGTCGCCAGTTGGTCCAGTGACCTGTCGCCATTGCATCCATCCTGAGTTGATCCGGTGCGTTAAGTCCCGGTCTACTTCGCTATTCCCTTAGATAGTTTTCAAATAAAACTAGAAATCTTTTTTATGTATTTAATTTGTAAAACTCGTTATCAGAAGCTTTGAGCAAGCAAGGTATAGCATGCCATAACGAAAGAGTGTATTAATATAAATCAACCGAATAAAACTTCATTGGTCAAATACAGGAAATAACAGTAAAATCATAGACGTGCTATAAATTTGATTTGGTCAAAATATTCTCGGCCGATAAGAGGCACGGAAGAGCACTCGTCGCGAGCAAACAGTTGTCATATTCTGTGATAATGCTAATCAGGCTAAGAGATGCGCGCGCGTGCTTCACGAGGGAGTGTCAGGTGCTGCACGCACGCTGTACACACACTTGTTTATTTCCGTTATTTGTAATTTCGTCCGATGCAGGCTGTTCGACCAACTTTTTTATGGGTGAATAAAACAGAAGTGTCAAACAAGATAAGACCTAGGTATGTCAGTGGATAAAAGTAACCTCGTCGTTTTTAGACGCTCTCAGTTTAACTTTAGCGCACAAGCAATTAAATGATCGTCGTCCGTTATAAGACCTGCGCCTCAAAAAAATACTGATATCTTCTAAACTGTAAAAAAAAGAGATGGACCTCGAATTCAACATAATCAGCGTTTCTTACAGCTGCCTCAAAATATTTGGGGTTTGTAATATAATAAACGTTTCCACAAAAGAACATTAAACCAGAAAGGAAAGTCGCGCTTCGTGAGAACTGTTGAAAGCTCTTATAAAATTTCTGATCAGCATGTCTGAAAGTGAATCTCACCATTACATTGTAAATTGTTAGTCTAGACGTCCAGACATCCAGACGGCAGACATAATAAGTCGGCCGACAATAGCTTGTGTTCATTAAAATCACAAGAGTTTATCGAAAGTTCATTGATGTATCTGTCATTCAGATCTCGCGACAACTTGCCCCCAAACAAGTAAACAACTTCTTCAACGACAGACATTCAAAACATTTGCCATATTGTTACCAATCTACAACAATTGTTAGTTCGCTTCCGTCTAGCAACAAACTCGTTGGTTCAAACGTGTAGTCGAAAGCAACGTTGTAAGCGGTTACCACGGTTTGAAAGCAGTTGTTGCTTGGTCCCAGGACACTGAACAATTAGTCATAAGGGGCTCGACAGACAGGCTAGTCCGGAAGGGAGTCGCGACCGGTCTGCAACAATACTCCAGATGGGCAACAATACTGTCGCTAAGGGGAAGCATGGCCTTCGCTCTCACCCCACCGAACCTCACATATTGACGGTTAACAATCTATATCGACCGAAATACTGACGTGAATCAGAACAATCAAACACAGACGACCCTCGTCAGTCCAATTATGTCAAGAGCCCGGAGATTTTATACTGTAGCTTCATATTGGTGTGCAACGTTATCTAATGTTATGGTTCTTCCGTATGTGCTACGCACAAAGATTTGGGTCTAGCACTGTTCAACACATGTCCTTAACTCGAATATTGGTTTCTCTTTACTGAATACCCCTGAGAGTACAAGAATCTTTCACGTAAGTGCAGTCTTAATTAATGATTTTGGGAGCTGTACTAACTACTCGACGCCACCATACTTCAAATGGGACCTACAATGTTTGCAGAAACTGATAATAAAATGTATCAATCTGCATAACATTATGAAATCATCCATTAGGAGTATATCAGTGGTTTCGATCAGAATATGCGAATATATGAATAGCAAGATGCGCAATAAAGGGTGACATTATCCTTTACCATCAAAGATCGGCTATGTCTGTCTCACGGGGGTCCACAACAAAGAGGTTTTCGTACTCAGGATCCTTTTGGGTCATTTTCAAGGGCAATTCTTTTAATTCGGCATTTGGAGGGGTACTCGCACATGACAGCGCATTATCTGTGCTAATAATTATGAGCGTCTAGTCTGAGATTTTATCTTTTATTTGGATTTGAAAGATGTTGGTACTTTTGGAAATTGTAAAAGACTGGTTTGCCCCCTTGTTTGGGGTTCCAGTCGGTTCCGGTAATGTATTGTGTTAGGAAGAGCATGTTCCCTCATAAAGTAATCCGCCGTATTTATGATGTCATAAAAGTTCTTAACACTCATCTTAAATTACAGCATGAAACGTTCAAGGAATTACTTCGAAAAAAGACGTCTTTCTAAAGAGGATGAGGAGGTCGTGGCCATTTAATGGTGTTTGTAAATTAATGTTATGTGCGTAGGTCAAGCTCGGCGAAATAAAAGGGTGCCCTAGAGTCTTATATCCCAATTCGACATAATATAATAATGTTATTCGCTATGATTGATTGACTACATGTCTGTAAATCGGTTTCTGTGGAATCCTCCCATGATTGGTTTTAAAACTATATTTTAGACCTTACAGGTCACAATTAGGTATTGTATTCTATGTGGGTCCCAACACTCCCGCCGCTTTTATAGAGGCCACGGGTTTTCGAGGCTTAAGTTGTCAGACTGCTTTTTTTCGGATGGGAAATCATCAAATGTCTCTTTCCGCTCTGGGCGGAGTGGAAGGTAGTGGCAGACTTTTACTGACTGAAACCCATCCATGTTCCTTCTTTGCCTTTTGTGTTCTAGGGCCGCGGTATCTCTTTCGAACAGTCCCACAGCCCCGGCAGGCATCTGCCCTTGCCTACCCCTTCCGATTGCTTGACTCCGATTGCAATGTCTGGCACACTTGAGACGTTACCTCTCAAAAGCAGCAGATAATCTCATCTATCACCCGCTAGTTACTATCAGGTTGTATCCTCAGCAGTGCGGCTGTTCTTCTTAATCACGAATTATCAAAACACAAGGACTGCCTCGTTGGTCTGGTTGTCGTCACCGTTACTGCTGAGCATGAGTTTTGGGGTTCGTATCCCAAGTCAGGATTTGTGCCCGGTTGACGGCAATAGGCTTGCTCCTATTACAAAATATTTAATCATAACTGGCTAAATGTGGGTGTACTGAAAGAACACCTCTGCTTAACCGTTCGGTGATTTCATGCGTGCTGTTATGTTAAGATGAAATTTACATACCTATGTCATAAGTTCCTAAAACCCACTTTATTCAACCTGCCTGTTCTCCTTACTTCATTTGGAAAGCTATTAGTCTAACCCGCCAAGGATTACAGGAACAATTTAAGTTAAATATTAAAGCAGTAGGTACTCACGATGCGTTTGCCTCTGGAATGATGTCGTCAGCCACGACATAGATCATGGCGCCGGCGGCGAACGCCAGCGCGTAGGGAAGCGCGGGCTGGGCCGCAGCCACGGCCACGGCGCCTAGCACGCCGAATACTGGCTCCACCATGCCAGACAGCTGGCCGTACCTGGGTGACAAACAGGATGATTAGGAAACATAATATTGACTGAAGTCCCGGTTTCCACCAAAGTGGTCATGAGCGGAACGGTGCGGAGACGTGAGATTCGCGAAGAGACGTGCTGTGCCCTAAATTACAATACCCGCGCAATACGCTCCACTCGTCGCCACTTTGATGGAAAAGGGTCCTAAATCTAGTAGGTATAATCTTGGTTCACTTAATAAGTACTAAGACAGTGACCAGGATAAGACATGACAGGTATGCATATATAGCCAAGTGTATCGAAGTTTAAAATAAGCATCCGCTTGATCAGAATATGCTTAATTTTAGAAAATTGGTTTCTTTTACGTCTTTTGTCAAAAAAGAGAAAGACTTTTTCAAAAGCTGTAATTGCAGTATCATCTGTCTTTATTACTAAATAAACAAAAATATAAATGTTCTTGAAAATAAATGACCGTAACCTAAGAAGGCATTATTCCTTTATTTTTTCTTCCTCTACAGATTGTCTTCGGTCTACTAACTGTCATGATAGGTTACGGCTGAAAGCCTAGGCCTATTTCTAACTGTTCTAAAGTGGCTGTAGTGAGTTAGAACCATCCCTAACATTAGGGCGGGTCCCACAACAACAGGAAATGAAAGCCCGCGATGCGCGAAGCGGGGCACTGTCATCTAGGTACTCAAGTTAGGAAAACGGATTGTTATACGGACGCGTTCTAAGAACCAGACTTTTAACTGTTATACCCGACATACCTTTCTGTTTGTTGTCGGTCCAAGGCAAGACTACTTGGTACTTAGGTTGGACATTATTAAACATAGAAATCAACATCCGCGATTACATTTTGGCTAAACATTTATAAATTCTGTACTTAAGCAATTTTTTGTTTTCCCCAAGAACATTCATTTAATTGCATTTCCCAATGCCTGAAATTACATTGGCTAGTAAATTAATAGTCTGAGATTGAGTACATCTTAATCTCTTTCCATAATCTTTTATCTTATACCAACTTTAGTGCAAAATAATGTTTCTAGACCCAGTGATTGAGGTTATTCGTTATCTGACAGTGAAAGATTTCAACTGCGATTTGAACGCAAACCATACAATGCGTAATAGTTTTAATATTGAAACAAAGACAACTTCGACAAACATGGTACATTTATTCAATATTTAAAATCGGGTTGGAATCTGCTACGCTTTGCTCTATCTTAAGCATTCTTTCGACGCTTAGATTGTAAGCTCTCGTTTCAACTTTCACAACATCCTGTCGGCGCTTCTCACATCGTGCATTCTTTTATAATATCAATTAATTCGTTATTAAAAGAAACATGTTACGATGAATGGCCGTCTGAAATATTTGACTGAACATCTGTTCAGCACCTACATAAAATTAGGTGGATCGTAAAACCTTGTTTGCCAAAATCAACTTTGAAAAAACATTTGATTATGGTTTAAAAAAAAAACATAAATCTATCACGAACTATGGGGAATTATGACTTCTAATGCATTCCACTGTTCTAAACAGTTCAGGCTGTTAGGCGGTCGTGCCATTATTGGTGTAGGTACGGTTTCCGAATGAAGAGCTTTTCATTGCTTCGATGATTGCAATCATACTGACAATATATGGGCACAGTTATACTTATCACAAACAGAAAACATAATAAATCAGAACTGATCTAGGAAAACTTAATCACGTAGCAGTAGGTACCTCCTGAAACAAGCTTTCAACTACGGACATGTACGGACTGATCCATTATAGCAGAAATAAATAGAAAGTTCCGGTGCATTTAAACTTTCAACTGTGGTGACGACTATCCTTAAAATCTATTAATGTAGTTTCCGCAAAAATCTTTATGCAACCAAGAAACTTTAATACGCACCAATTTTAGAGAATTTGACTTACTGTCGTTAGGTAATAGCAAATTAACCTGAGTAGTGCGGCCCTACATAGGTTCATGAACGAGCACGAAAAACTTTCAGGCTGAAAGCTTTGTGGAACTAAGCAGTATAAACTCTGACTCAAATAGGTACTTACAAACTACTTCATCTCAATGTATTGAAACATCGTATCTAGGGAGCCGGAACTTCAAAAGGGCCGTATTCAAAATACTGATCACGACGTCATGTATCAGTATGTTGTTAATTTTCACGTGTGCGGGTGGCGGGGTGGCGAGGCAGCGGGGTGGAGGGGTAGAGGCAAGCGCGCGGTGCGATGCCGAAAGAGGCCGCTAACGAATTGTTTTGGTGAAAGTGCGGGCCAGTGCCGCGACCACATTCCGACGAACTGGTCGAGGAGCCGCTGCTGTGGGAAACGCCGCCAGGGCCACCCCACACGACGACCAGCCTATATCTGCCTGCCAAGTGCCAGCGCTGCCCACCAACCAACCGCCGACCGGCAGCTTCGATACCCGGATACGCCCTTCGTTTTCAGATCAGTTCTCAACTACGCTTTTGAGAACCGCCTAGATATTCAGCGCTATCCGGAACTGTTTGGTCATGAATTTAGAACTTTAGCAGAAAACCGTTCGCAACTGAATAGAAAGTCGCTCAAAAAAGAAATGCTTGAACATTTGAAAGTTCGGCTGGTTGTGTAAGGATATGATAACACGCACATAGGGAAGTTTAATTTGCATTAGATAACAAGTAGTGTAGCGGCAATGCTAGGCGGAATGCGAGGGGGAAACGAGTTTGATGGAATAGTGAGGTGCGGGGCGGCGAGCGGCGAGCGCGCTGCGGCGGCGCGGCGGGTGCGCGACGTGATGTTATGTTATCGCATGCATTATTCAGCGGGTGGCGAAAGCGGCAATTTGCGACAATATCCACTGATTCGCAGAATCGCCGACTGTTGAGCCGCCGACGAGCCATAAAACAGGATACCCGTCACTCAATAACTACGTTGAATTTAAATAAAAGCTCACGAATAAAAGATATACATTGTATTTTTTTTTTGAAAATTGTCCATTGTTTATAATGGTACTTGGCAGTGAATTTTTGGTGGCGTGGGTAAAATATTGCTTTTACATAATAACTTTTTGCACATTATATTAATACAGGGTGAAGACAGAATGTTTATGAAAATCGTTTCAGAAAGTCTAGCAGTCATTTATATTAGCTAGAGTAGGTGGGCTTCGAAGACAGGTATGTTATGTATGAGCACCTACCTAACTATGAATAAAACATTTTACACTCATGCCAATGGGATGGAAAACATGAAGTGTTCAGTGACCTGCTGATAGACGGCTACCGTGATAATAACGAAGCCTTTGCTACTTGCCTTCGATTGCTGCTGTTGCTAGTATATGCGAAGACTGTTGTGACTTGTGAATATCAGTATTCATAAAGGTGTATCCTACTGCATGTGTGGAATGCAGAAACTATAAAAGTAACCATCATCGCATTGAAAGATGTAAGGCCACATTAGTCATAGTGTGTGGGCACGATGTCATCGTTAAAGTTAAAAGAGTGGTGTTGGACGTATTCAGGAAGGTGTTCGAGAAGATTAGGCGCGGCAACAACGCAATATGCGGCCGACAAACCGGCCTCGATTGCGCAGGACAGCGCCACCAAGGCTGGCAGCGCCTTCCGCGACGACTTCTTCGGGGCCCGCGCGGCGGCGGCGGCGGCGGCTGTAGCGGCGTCGCTCTCTCGATTTAATTATTTAACTGTGAAGGCCGATCGCCCGAGGCGGGCAGCGGGCGGTGCGCTGCGACTGGTCGGACGGGTGCGGTCCGGAAGAACGCGCAGACAGCGCGCCGCCGTCCGCTTGCCGCGCAGCGCACCAGACTCCGCGGCACCGCAGCGACACATCGCACACCGAGCACACGCAACACTCAAATTTCGAAATAGACGACTTTCTCGGGTCCAGTTAGCAATGACCATCTGACCAAATAGCGTCGCTTGCGCCGAGAGCGGCCTCCAGACACGCGGACGCGGCCCGCGCGACGACGAGCGGCCGGCCGCCGTCCAATGCGCTGACCGAGCCGTCGCCATCGCCACCACACTTACGAAAACTTTCGATATGTAATCGGTGTAACAATTTGAATATTTGTAAATCGATTTCAAATCGATTGCAAACACTGACGTAGATAAAGAATAACAGTCTCTCTCAATGTCTCAACACTAACAAATGAGTCTAAATAAGAAAAAACTTAAGTAAGCCATTAAGAGTGAATTGATTAGGTTTTCTAACGGATGAGGCACCTACCTACATGGTGCGTAAGCATGATGTTTGCTACGTCACTGTGAGTCATATGCGCATGCGGTGAGAAATGTTGACTAGACGCATTGTCTACAACAATGGATCACTACACTGGTTGGACTTATTATATCATGCCACAAAAAATTGCGTCAAGTTGCTTCGACAAAACGACAAGAATTTGTTTAATAATAGCCGTAAAAACCTACTTGTACCAAGTCACATTGTGTCTCAGTGTTAAGAGACTGTATTGTATTGACTATGTTATGCTTGCTAGACTCATTAGGTTAGGCTTCATGGTTATGACTGCTTATTCCTAGTATAACCTGATAATTATTGTGGTAAGATGAATAAGTTTACAAATATGATCATCGTCTTCTACAAGTGTTGAGCGACTGGCACAGCGACTGGCCGCTCAGTATAGTAGATTCCTCTCAAAGTATAAATGAGTAACTTATCAAGCATAGTTTTGGCTCCATTATAAATAGTGTACCACTGAAAAGCTAAGACTGTTTTAACAAAGCTAACCACCTAAGCTCAATTTTCGCCGATTATTTGACAAGTCTTGAATATTTGACATCCTAAAATCTATTTATTGACATTGCCACGATACACAGAATCAATAAGGCACCGCACGCAAAATACGCGCTTTGACGTGGAGTTGCGGACACCAGCCCGTTATACAATACAATACAATCAATAAGGCAACAGCAATGCAGATGCAGTCGTTGCGGCTGATAACGGCTAGACTGCATTATCATCACCATTGACAAGAAGACTGCGATAGGACAACATCCGAATCCCTTCGCAAAAGAATTCAGATCAAACCATAAACATATCACAAATAAATGGCATCTTCAAATTCTTATAGTGATGTACCATCAATTTACACAACGTAAATCGTTGAAAATGTCAACACCGATTTCGAAAGGTGCCTAACATATACGAAACGGTGGCAAATGCGATCCCGTATCGGGCATGCGAGTTGGCCAGAGCACTTCTTGCTCAGGCCGCATTCCTTGCCTCTTGAATTCCGCACCGCAGACCCTATCGTACACGTCTTTACGTATGCTGTACTCACATCAATTTTAACATGAGACTTTCTTTGAAATTTGTTTGGAGATATTTCTGTTTAGTATTGACGTGAAGGGATATGACGGGAATTCTGATAAACATAAGCTGAAATTCAGCTATAGGTCGATAACGGTATTAAGTCTCATGACGTAGAGATGTTGTAGCCATGTCCAGTGCAGAATTTTCTTAATACTGGATGTTTCATGAACTCTTTGACTGACAACGGAAAGCTTAAGTTTCGTCGTTCTTGCGCACAATAGACTAGACCTATGAAGTTGATTTAATCATCATGACTAATTGACAAGAGCACAATCTTTGAATTACAGCCACGAACGTTAAAGTTCTTTGGAACTCTTTGGTCGTATGTATGTGCAGAGGCAAAAATAATTTAAGAGTAGCTTTCGCGGTGGTTAATATATTGGCCAGTCAGCGAAATGGTACTGAGACTACTTTAACGCACAGTCTTTTATTACTCGCAGTTACTGAACGAAACAGAGATCGTTCAGACACTGTGAGAGACAAAAGTTACAAGCTTACTAATTTTTTCTAAATAGCTTACTAAAGCCACTTAGATATCCAATTTTAGATTGCGGTAAAGGAGGACTGCACACAGCGTCTTCATACTAACAGCTTTATATGCTAGCTACTCGGTTTAGTTAGATGTAATTAGCGGCCAAGAATTCTATAAATTGCGGTGTAATTGCGTTTCATCGAGTAAATGCTTAGTTGTAAAAACGCATGATCGTTTCATTTTCTGCGGTCGCGTGTAACTTGTGTTAAGCTGTGCTTACACGAGCAAATATGAATTGCTGGATCCTTGGTAAAATTGGTCAGATAACAGTTACGACCACATAAAGCAATGCGATGTCAACATGTAGCAATTGTTGCTAGAGATAGATAGTAAAGCAATCAAGTGTGATCCCTAAATGTAATTCATTAATATAATCAACCTATAATGTCCCCTGCCTCCTCTCTGCAAGCGGGAGTAGACCATACTCCACCACGCGGGCTCAGTGCAGGGATGTCACATGCCTTCTAATTTTTGGTTCTAGAACCTGCAGATTTCTTAAATAGCAAGCACTTGATTGCTCCGCTGATAGCTTTCATACCAGCTTCTGTTACCGGACTATAATTGCAGCAAAAATTGCCCGTGTGAGCGTAAGCTTAGCTTTAAGGTTGGGGTACACGGCACGAGCGGCCGGGCGGGGTCGTCGCTCGGCGCACATTCCCGGCCTACTCCGCGGCCAGGATTCCCACTCGAGCACATTCTTACCGCCACTGCCAGCTAAGGAGCTACGAAGTAGCCACACGGGAGCACGACTTTCTCCACATTTTGGATATGCTAGTTTTAGCAGCGTTGACTGTGCGAATCCTTACATAAAGAAGGTTGATGATGACATCTAAGTTCAGTCTTTTGAACTGAACTTTTACTAAATGTACGGGAAAGCAGAATCTATTTCAGTATGCCTTCAGTTTTTGATAAGACCAGAATTAATGGCAATTTGGTAATCGTAATTGTAAGGCGAATCTCAGTTTCTAAAACCTTATCAAATCGAAATGCTGTGATTATATAATTTTTATTGCTTCTCCTTATTTTCAGATGGCATGTGATAAAATGAGCAGAAAAATTATGTTTGAAAAGGTAGTTCGTCATAAAAGTAACATAACTTTCTTAAGCATACGGCGAATTCGTATCCGCGTTCCTCAATAAAAGTTTTTTAGCATTCTTTAAAGGTATAACGATTATGTACCGCGTTATTTCATAAGTTTGTTAGCATTCTTCAAAGGCATATCCATTACCATGTTTCGTAGCTCGTTAGTCGCGGGCTGTGCACCGGCCAAGCGGCGCCAGCGCAGCGGTTCCGAGAACACGACGGAATGCGACTATTTACAACTTTTACCTATTTGGTAACGTTTACAATGCGTGCACGTACCACAATGCCTAAGTAACCTTTTGCTCTGACAATTTAAACTTATTTAGAGTGTGCTCGTTCATGACGGACGCATATTTTAACGAATCTCGCAGCAATACATCTTTCGCGGAAACTGGAATACGAATTTTCGGATATGTAAACTTGGATCGACAGGATTTCTCTTTGGGAATTTGCAAAACCAAATCGAAGACCTCAGAGAATTGGAGAAAATACCGTAGATCAAAAGAATCTGCTTAAGTGTACAAGTAATACACGTTGTCGGAGGGACATCAGAAATCTCGGCGTGTAGTCGAGTTGGTCGGGCCGGCAACAGTCGCTAAATGAATTAGCCTGAACAGGAATGGGGTCGTCCAGTCTGGTTGCGTTGGCATCCGGCCTAACGACGAGCGGGCGCATTCTCTAACCGCGCGCCGTGCTCTAACTGCCGCCCGGCAAACTTGCTGCCACCATGTGAACCCTATTCTACCAACCAGTACGTGGAATGTTGTCAAACATTCACACATTATTACTTCGACAATTTGCTAAGTGACCTCTGGGAACACATGGAGGTTATAACGAGACGTATGAAACATGACAGTGAATAAGAAAGCGTTATCAGAATTATGTTCTTTTTGTAAAACTGAAATGTTTTTGCATTAACATAAATATGCAAATCGCGTCTAGACAATTTGAAAGTATTCTCTTTGTTCAAATGCCGTATTCGTGGTACGTCGCTCATGTTAAACATTTCTTTTTAAGGGATGCGAGCATTGACCTAGCAGATCACGAGTTGGATATTATTCGTTAGTTTGCTTACCAGAATGCCCTCCATACGGAGAAGCCGGCGGCTTGCAGCGGCAAGCTGACAGCCAGCCCCTCAGGGAAGTTCTGGATGCCGATGCCTATCGCCAGATTTCTGTGGACAAACAAATTAGCGTAATTTAGTCAACAATTCACTGTTTTGGTAACTTTCGCACTTCTCTATATTGAAAGACATGATATTTTTGTCCGATATGCTCACTTTTGTAAATCAAATCGTATTATACCCAGAAGTACATAGATAACTCTGATGACACCATTAAAAGGCGGAGTTTGACGTTTTCAAGGGAGAAATCGCCGACGATTACAAAAATGATTGAGAAATAAAGCGGCGACCTTGTCTAAATGTGATTATTTTATTGTTTTTTCCTTAGAATCAATGACTCAAAATGTTTGGACGATAGACATCACATTATGAATCAATAGAACCACGTAAGTGATTGATTTCTCAATAACTACCTAATTCATTGAATTCAATGGCCACTGAATTTTACGGACATTTTCCAGAAACTGCATAAAAAATCCGTGCTTTGGTAGCAAGTTATCAAGTAAACGCAGTACGAATACAGAATGAGATCATAATCATAGGAATATAAAATGTGTGGCACGTTAACATGAAGCTGCATGTATATCGTAACAAATAGAAGCAATAGCGGATATGTGCTGACACTGGCACATTCCTCGGCGCCGCGTCCCCCCTGCACCTGCCAGCCTGCCACCCTGGCCGCGAACCGCTCTAGGAATGCGACTAACTGTACTCCACAGCCTCGGTCACCGTTAAACTCAACTGTTCCCGCGATGCAGCTAAAACTTAACTCTCGTCATGTATTACGTAATGACGTAATAATATGCTATTCGCTGATTTCGATCGACTTACTTTAAGCGACCGTTAACTATGTCGGAGTACCAATCAAAGGTTCCTTTGTACTCGCTAACGTAACTGTATTACAGTAAGTATTTCAGACTGCCTCGTCTGAATGACGACATAAGGAAAATCTATTTCTGCGGATTGATTTTCGCCGAATCGTTAAGTAGGGCTCAGCATATGTGGAAACCTATGTTAAGGAAAATACACGGGTGGAAGGGACATCGACGCGAAAACGGTTACCACGTATTCAGACATCATTCTGACCCCCCCACATAGAAATTTTTCATCGGTTATTAAAAAGAAATCAGCCGTTTCCTACAAAAGTGCAATACCTACACGGTCAAAATGTATGGAACAGCAGTTTTTTTTTTTAATATCCGATGAAAAAATTCTATGTGGGGGGCTCAGAATGATGTACTGAATACGTGGTAACCGTTTTCGCGTCGGTTTCCCTTCCACCCCGTATATGATAAATGTGTCTTGTGATTCATTTTCCTTTACCAAATGTTTTAAAGTTACCTGTTAGAGCTACATACTTCTAGTGCGCTTATGCAAGAAAGAGAAGGCAACAAAACTTTTCGTTTAATATGGCTTTAACGGGACACATTCAAGTACCATGACAACTAAAAGTACTAATAGCGACGTAAACGGAAGCCTCGGGAATTCCTGTTAAAATGGTTAAGTTAATAAACATGCATGGCGGCGCGAGCCTTTGAGCTCGGTGAAAGCTGCGGCGCGCGCGTGCGACACACCGCACACCGCTGGTCGTACGAGTTTAAACCTCCATCGGTACCAAGAAGGATAGCTGTACTTCAAAACAACGTGTTTGTTATAAAGATAACTATAAATAAGATGAGATAATTATAAGCTTATTTATTTAATGCTTCTTTGGGTAGTAGAGACCAGATTTCGGCAATTAAGTGAAAAATCACCAGAATCGGGAGTTTCAAACGATGAGACAGAGGAATATTAAAAATGTCCTCATACTTCATTAGCTGTATGATGCTGACCATATCGATCGCGGTATGATCATCAAATGCCAAGCTATTCCTCGACTAAGTTGGGGTCGGTGTTCAGTCTACCAGAATTGCCTATCTACCAATTATGACAATAGATTCAATATGTTCTATAGAGCCAATTGACAAATTCTAGCACCAGGTTGCAAGTTCCACCTAAGTCACACTCTTGGTTTATTTGCACATCATCTGTTCCGTTGCAATCAGAGGTTATTGGACTAAAAAATTGGTCCAAAGATGAAGTTGAAGAATCTAGTGGTATTTTATCGTTAACTACCTTTGTGCTCGATCTTTATCAGCCCCTGCAAGATATAAGCTCACCTATCGTCATATAACATCACGCCTGTAATCCCCGAAGGGTTAGGCAGAGGTGTACCTAACAGTACGCCCACATTTCTATTGCCATCAACCGGGCGCAAATCCAGACTACCCAGCACCTACCACTACCTGCTTACCAATCGTCAGTTTTTAAAATACTTTGTATTCGCAACAATAGGGGATAGCCTATTTTAGAATAGGTTTTATGTAATTAACAACCCCACTTCGGGATGTCAGATACTTCGGTCTTCAGTTGTGTATGTAAGTGTGACCATTGTTGGTTCATTTTGTTTAATTCATTCCATGTAGCTATTCATATTTCAGGACGCACGGGTAAGTTGGATACTTGTTCGTGGCTATCATTTCGCACTTGATTGTTCAAAACCAATGAAATGGGTTCGCTCATGTCATGCCAAGTATAGTGGAACTGTAAGTAATCTGTTGTGCATAAGCTAGTCTCTTTTGCATTACTGAGGCCGATAAGAGACAAATATATTCTGGTGTTTCGATGTATAATATTACACATTCACAATCTTGAAAAAAAAAAACGTAGATTTACTACCGACCACTTATGAGGCTTCGTCTATGATTTACCAACGACTAACTGGTAGTAGTTAATTGTAAATTCAAATTGGCTTTGTACCGTCGCTCGGTTGTTGCGCTCGACTGTTAGCCATTCAGAGAGGTATGTAAAATAAAAGTTATAACTTATGCAGCGGCGGCAGAAAAAAGTCATCTTACGCTTCATCGCTTCAACTGTTTACTGTGTCACGGAAACGGTTGCGGTGCGCGGCCTATTATGTCAACCAATACCTATAGAATTTTATAAGTGAATGGAGTAACGTTGACTCCGGATACATCCGAATTCCAATTACATCACAGACGGGTCCATTTCACTTTCCGACCTACCCGGAAGTGAATTCCTAAGCACGAGCATACGGCGCGGCCGAATTTTCAGCGAAACGTCCGAAACTGGACTCTATATGTACAATCATAGAGTTCTCACAGTGAGTCGACGCAGAAAGTCTTCGAGGCACGCACGAAACGACGAAGCGGATGTGAACGTTAGCAGACGTCGCTCCAAAAGTGACTCAGTTGTGTTGCACTAGAGTGCAAATTGTGATGATGGTGAGAGCGACAGTCGCGAAAGTAGTGGCAACTTTCACGGCACGATGGGGGCGCATGAGGCGGCTGCGCGGGGCCCTGCCGACGGCCCATTGACGACACCGTGACCTACATACCGCAGCTCCATTCATACCGTGGCCTCGCCAGCGCCGCGCACGCACAGGACTCTAGCCCGCACACTTGCCGCTGTTACAGCGACACCGGAATTTCCATCGGCCACTTACACAACTCGTGTCAGCCGTTGTCGCAATCGGACCTACGCACTGGGCCGAGGGCGCACCACCATCACCACACTTGTTCAATTAGAGCCTCCAATAATATGTTCAATCGATCAATACATTTAATATTCTCAACAAAATAAAATTTGTCGGACATGTAAATACAACATTAGGTAATAGCTATTAAGATACCAATTAGCTGGACCGTATAATGATAATTACATAATGTTGGTTCAGTGTGAAACTGAAACATCTGGCGAGAAGCGATCATCTATCGAGTAGTACCTAACGAGGCGACAGCCTGTGTATCAGTAAAGGATTAACGTGAGAAGTCAATATCGTATCTCTCACGTCCTAATTTTATCCGATTTATGTATGAAATTCGCACGTTTTATAATACATGGCTCTTAACTATGCAAAGTTGACCTAGCAGCTATCTCATACCTTCGCAAAACCACAATAATCCTAGTAGATAATCTGCAATTGCAGATTGTGCAATTAAAAACGTTCATCATATTGCTCGATATTATTTACCAAGGGATGCAATGATGCATGTCTCCCACTTGAGAAGGAAAGAGGCCGTTAGTTGTAGCAATTACCAGCTTGGATTACATGGCATAACAGACCAAAACGAAACGAAAAAGTTGAGATGTTTGCAAATCATCCATAACGACTGTATCTATTAACGTTGCTAGACACCTAATCTAGATTCTTAGATTTCTTGCAAAAGCTCTCAAATAACAAAAGCATTTGCGCTAATGGATAATGTAAGCAAGTAGGTTAGGTTGTAAGACACGAAATATTCTGATTTAAAATAATATTATGATGTATCTAGTCAACCTTGGGAAGTGGCAATGAGAGAATTGTCGACGAGTCTTTACTGTACCTAGCGAATATAAGGTGGTAGATGAATTAGCAATACGAGGTGGTTGCGCTAGGTATCGCAGCGAGCGGGACGCAGGCGGGGGGGAGGGGGCCGCAGGCGGGGGGGGCGCGTGGCTGCCAGACAGCGGGGCTCCGCATGGGAGGCTAGCACCAGCCTCTTGCATCGCTCGCTGCTCACCGTCGCGACAGCTTCACGCGAACGCTGCTCCACTTTGATTAAAATTGCATATTAAGCCACGTTTACACGACACTTTAGCGACGAACGTGTTAACTAGCCTGTGAAAAAATTCCGTTGATCTAGTAGAATTGAATACTCTTGCACACTATGCACAGCATAGCAACGCGACAACCTTTAATTTGATTGCTTACGCAAACATGAAGTCAGACCTCGAATAAACATTGAAGGAATCAAAGAAATTAACTCTACCATTACTGAGTTGACAAAGATATGTTCCAAAGATCCAAAAGCAGCAGCATTTAGGCTAAATACCTACAAAGTAAAGTCAAGTCTGTCTATGTATGCCTTTGTTACCGTATTACATGCTTTGAATATCAAACAAAGAAAATAAATATTGAAATTGGGTAATTAAGATTAATCACATGAAAAATTCTATAGCAAGTCTGCACGAGGAAGGCATTTTGTAAAAAAGACGTTTACTATTTATATTACAGCTTGGCGCCATCGTCTGCTTGCATAAACAAATAGTGTGCGATTGTAACCCAATGTAGATCACTGAAACGCGTTTTGAATTTAATTGTTGGTCAAACAATCCTAATCGAAAACATTCAGTGCATTTGAAATGCGAAGATAGTTCAATCGAAGATTATGATTCTATTCATAAACGTATGCAAATACAATTTCTAATCGGTCGAAGACGAAAATAAATGAATGGGCCGCGCACTTTATTTGTGAATGGTAGCCATTACGTAGGTATGTTGAAGAGAGAGCATTCGCTTCTATCGTATTATTCATAGTCAGAAATGGCATTAAACAGTGAGAAGGGTGTGGGGAGTGCAAGCCCACACTCCAACTGCCTCATGTAGACACACAGTGGGCGAAGGCGGGCGGACTGGAGGAGCACAACAACTGATCTCCTAAGTATCAACACTTTACTACAACCTTTATGGTAACATAACACCAAACATAAAACCAGTACCTCAATCAGAAGCAGATTCTCAAAACGATAACAAAGAATATTAACCTGAATATTTAAGACTCAAAACATACATGTGTGTACAGGCATGTTGTAACAAACACTCATGAACATTCCGAGTGATACCAAACTTGCCTACTTAAACATACTATTTCCATATGAAGATATGTATGGAATGATTGGAATGTAATATCTATTGAATGAGAGAGCAATTAATAATCAACATTGGAAAGCGTAAAAGATTACACGAGAGCCGACGAATTCCTTTGCAGCGCGCGTTCGGTTGCGGCGTTCATCAATAGCAGGACATTAACCAACTTCACCGCGGGACAGATGAGAAGCATCAATAACGACAAACCGATTGCCAAACAAAATTTACACCGCATTCAGATCACTAACTGTAAAAAGGCATCATTAAAATGACTAATCAAACGATCGACGCTCAAGAATCTAGTAAATGTTAATTATATGTCGGAATTTATTGAAATTATTCGAAATAAAATTAATTCTTGTTGTGATATTTAGTAAAAGAGAGGTTTGGGTTGATTTTGGAGAAGTGGAAGGCTCCCACGGACCGGTCGAGGTAAGTGGTCCATCAACCTCTGCGGTGCTTGGCGGTCGCCGATCGCTCCGCTCCCGCTGCCGCCGCCGCCGCTGACTGGGCCCGCAGCGCCAGCCCGTCAGACGCCCTTCACTACATGCGCACAGTGTATACTTCTAACCGTACACTCATTAGGAAAAACGACAAGCGCATATTGCATGAATTGATGTACAAAAGGAGTCTTGAGTAATAGTTAATTGCAACGAATTATTATCATCAGGTGCATCTCGGTTCTTAGATATTTTCTTGGAAAATAACTTGATACGACATGAACATACACAAGTAGTACTGTCAAATTAGAGTCCCTCATAATAACACAACACGTCTACACTCTATTATCTGTAGTGTTAATAATATGCAGAGCCTTTTAAACATCTTCGTCTTACCTGCTCCTTCATCTGCTAATGACGAATTGTTAGGTGCCAATTAAATATGAGACACTCCGGTTACACTTACAATTACTTGTCTTGCCGAACATGGTTGATTTTCGTCACGACTCATAAATTCATTGTAGTTAGAAGTGGTCCAGAAAAAGGTTCATATTCCGTGGAGGATGTTTTCAGCTTAAGGTGAGAAAGTTAGACCCTAAGCCATTTATGAAAAGGATAACGGATCATCAGAAACAGGCGCAGCACCAAGTGAAGACTGCATCAAATTACAAGAAGCATTGCAGTGATTGCAACAAATTTCTAGAAGGTTTGAATAAGCTGACACATGATGTCACATTTCAAGTAAACTTACGTTTGATTGGGCTTACAGAAACAAACTAGGCAAGACCTTACGACTTTATGAAATCAAAATTAGAAACGATCCACAGTAATAATACTCTCGAAAATGTATCGAGTCACTGTCATTGAATCACTAATAAAACTAAAGAAAGAATCTTAGAAGACAAAGGACCACGATACCAAGTGCCAAAAACTCTATTTAACCAACACGAAGTAGAATCGCATTGCTTTTCTCTAAGTTAACGGCACAAAACGGACCGCTTTCGAAGATCCGTTTAAGTTATAGCTTCAAGCGAAATCGTTACTATGCATCAAAGTTGAAGCACACGCAGGAATGTGGCCGCAAAGTGTTATGTTCTCTGACAATTGTACCGAACCGAGCGATAGTTTGATGGCTCTGATAACCCGTGAAGGTGAACAAGAATTGTTTGTATTGCCGTCCTTTTTCTTTCTCAAAACAGTAGGCATACCACCGGTAGTAAACTAGGAACCTGTAGGTAATGGCTGTAAATCAAGTATGAATGGCCTGGATGAAAGACGGGCTACCGAGCTACTGCTTCGAAAGAAACATCAATTGTGATGGTGGCTCCAGAATGGCCTGAAAGACTGCGTATGGTCGTTTCTTTTTGTTGAAAAACAAAACTTCAAAAGTGTGTAAAGGACGACTGAATAAAGGATTATTCTAACTGATACGGGTAAATTGCGGTCCAGGCGGAAAGCGAAGACTGCCAGAAATGTCGGTCGGTTTGTATGGAGGTGTACGCGTCCAATTTGTTCGTACCGGTTACACCGAACCTTTACCAGTACTTTGAAAAATGTTTAACCAATTAAACATTTCAGCATCAAAAGCCTCTGGATTTACATGAAAAAAGATCGAAGTGATCTTCGAAGACTATCATTTTCTAGAACACTCATTTTCTTAATTAAGACGATGCTTAGCACTACCAAGTTTTCATTGGTCTCACAATGATTATTTCCTACTAGATCTTGCCGGATTTTAAGTGCAACTATATCAAAGTCAAGGTACCTAATCGCAATACTGAGTAGAACAGTTTCTGTTAAACCTAACCCTTTGGTGAAGTGCATCGAGATCGGCGTCGGCGCCGCTCGCGTCACGCGACCGCATTCCATGGCGCGGGCGCCTTCATTCATGTCGTGCTGCTAGGGCTGTCAGTAATCCAACTTGAATCCCGGGATTCCGCAATGAACGGTTAAGTTTGGTCTACTTTGAGGCATGCAGTTGCTTTGCGAGAATTGTCTTGAATGGTAGAAAGTTGGGCATTGATTTGACATGCAGGAAAAGTTAAGACATTTTGGAAAAATTGCAAGTTTTTACGTTTAGCTACCAATAGGTAGCTAAACGTAAAAACTTGCATGTGGAAATCATCAATGCAATTGAATGAAGTCAGTAAGCAATTTGATCAGAGAGACCCTGACAAAAATGCAGTGTATGCGTGTATTTTCAGTTATGAGAAACAATCAGGTTCCACAAATAAAAAGAGTCTGAGTAGAACTGGACCAAAAGCTTTATAAATTATCACAGTTCAAAATATGATATCTGCAAATTCCGCGGGACTAGATTAGGCTCGGGACTGCAAGCCCTATGCATGAGCGAGAGGTTGCAACAAGACCTTTGGACGGAACGAGAAAGGCGACGTGCGCCATTACCCAGTATGGGAACGCAATTCGTAGACGCACGCGCACGTATTTGATGCCGGACTTGCTGCGTTCCATCTCGCACACGTATCCCGGCATAGCCCTCTCCCTGTCACTCACTAGGAGAATTTCCTTTCGGCGCAGTATCTACCGATGCGTCTGTTTGCATACTAGCGGTGTGATTTGATCGATCGCCGGTTTCCTGTGAGAAAAACAGGTTGTTTGTCAAGTCAGGTGGTGCTGTGCCTTACCGTTAATTCTTTGTGTGTGTCCGGACCGCACGCATGCGCCTAGCCTATATGGACTTGTCTACTAGTACGTTTTATACGCAATAAAGTTTGTGAAGTAAACAATAGTTGGCAGCTAAACAATAGTTAGCTTTTTATCTACATCACAGCTTACTTCTGTTATCGCGTTATTGTTGTCGTAGTTTAAGACAATGAACAGAATCCTCATAGTTAAATGTATCACAAAATCAATAATAAAATAAAATCATCTTTAAATAGATCAGACCAAAGAAACATTATTAACTTGACAAAAATTGAATGAGCGAAAGAACGCGAAGCAAACCAATCTAGACATTCATGGGAAATTGCGAGTGGCGTCAGGAATGTAGGTATACATAACACCGACTGTTACAAAAAGGACCTGACGTGAAATTTTTAGCAGCTCCACGTATCTAGAAACATGAAACGTTTCACGAGCAATACAAGAATAGAGTATTGTCGCCCCGATACAGTTACGCTTAGTCACATCCGCCTATAACATAGGTACACAATACAATAGCGAGAATTCTAAAAATAGGAGCAAAATGAATAATGAGACTTTCTTCTAAGAAGCTGTTTCCGTTCTGCGCCTCTCAAATAAATATTTTCAGAAAAGTTTAAAAGTCTTCAAAAGCTGCATGTGTGACAAACAATATGGTACCTTTTGCGCAGAAGTCGTCGCTGGCAAATACTTCGAAACCATCGAATGTGAGGATGTACAATACAAAAAACTCATGAAAAATCTCGATTAACGATAGCTACGACGAAATATGTATTAAATTGATCTAAGCTACCAAAAAACCTGTTGAGTGCTGTTGTAGAAGTACGAAACGCTTTGATAGGTGTTGCTACTTGTCTAGATCTTTTGCAATAAACAACTGAGATGCCAGTCGTTGGCCAAACAATATAAACTAATTGCAAAAACTTCAAAAGCAACAAGCTTTGGACCCAGCCAGTACGCACTGCAATGATTCTTTCAGCGCCTCTACACTAATCTGACCCTTAATTGATGTATTTATCTTCACAATCGGTATTCAAGCACTCTTCAGGAAACTCGGGGAAATATAGATCTAAAAATAAAATCGACCCGAAAGTGTCAATGGATCGATCTCCACTCATGCATGGGGTTAGATCCACCGAAGAGATTTCAGGTAGC
Source organism: Noctua comes (assembly GCA_963082995.1). Taxonomy (NCBI): domain Eukaryota; kingdom Metazoa; phylum Arthropoda; class Insecta; order Lepidoptera; family Noctuidae; genus Noctua; species Noctua comes. Next base: position 10,583,918 of record OY720281.1, on the reverse strand, counting down.
ATTTCTGCTGATACTACGAACATAATGACGGACAAAAAATATTGAACGATATTAGTATAGACAACAATGAAACTCTATTTAGTATTATTTAATTTATCGTGACTGCTGAGCATGAGGTCCTGGGTTCGACTCCACGGGTCAGGCAAATTGTTATTGGGTTTTTCCATCAGAAATTTCTCAGTAGCAGCCACGGAGTGTTAATTTGTGCCCGGTTGATGGCAATAGGCTCGCCCCCTATTATATGGGACTTAAACAAAATTAGCGAAATGTGAGGGTACTATTAGGTGCACCTCTGCCTAACCCTTCGAGGATTACAGGCGTGATGTTATGGTAACTAAATTTAGGGTTTTTACGAGCAGGTTGATCAGCAATGAACTAATGAAGGATCATTTGCGACATTAACCATTACAGATAAGACTTGAACGCGTTACATGGACCAAACTGTCTGTCGATTGCACTTTCAAGTATGCGACGGACAGTTTATTTTATATCTCAACCTGGATTGTTGCCAAAAATGTCACAATAAGGAGAAAAATGTAAACACAGCCGCATTCTAATTCAAAAATAAGGTCGTCTCGTCTCCCTGTCCGTGAACGAGACAACGATGTCTCGCCAAAACAAAACTCGTGTTACCTACGAGTGCAGGGATTATTTCTGTGCAGACTCATTTATAAATACTTTAATGCTCTCAGACGACAAGACTAATGCTCTACAATATATTGAGACTAGTGCATGCCGCGACACATACTCACACATTTATTAAAAGCTTTCTTTCGTAAGTTTAAAAAAGTCGTAACGCAAATATAGCCGTCTAGACAGTACGCTTATATAAAACGTCTGCGTTCGTGTTTGCTGACATACAAAGCATGTGTCTGAGTCCTTTAGACAACCGAACATTAGCATTTAAACGATGACAATCGGATACGCACTATTTAGCTCTAGTCTTCAGTGATCCCAATATGTAAAATGTTCCGACCTTTTCGTAGCGTTTTGCATTAGCGTGAGGCTGAAACAATTTGAAACCTAATTTCGTAATATTCATGTTCGAGCCCTTTGTCGATCACATCACCTATGCAAACGAATATGATGTCATGACTGAGCAATATGCTTAGGTATCTGAGAAGTAGTTACACAGATTATGTAGGTACGAGCGAAGGCGCCATGGCGGATTTCCTTCGGCGGTGCAGCATTCCTCGCGAGCCTCCGTCGTTAGTCAGCCTCGCGTTTTACCGATAATCGCGCGAAGGTAATCGTTCGCATGTTGAACAGGTGAATTATGAATGGGACACGTCATTACACCCACGTGCGTGTCCGTAGCACCGCGGGCCCGCTGACAAGCGCCACCGACACCGCATGCCTACGCCTTCGCCATCAATATTTGATGAACTATAACAATAACTATTTTAATAGGGTCATTAATAGTTCTTTAAAAGGTCTTCAGAATATACAAGGTTAATATTATATAAGTTTAATAAAGATACAATCTTTAGTTCCCGTCAGTGGTCTGAACTTTGAACTATCGCAAACTCACAATTGAACATAACAAAGCTTTTAATTTTTCATCGACTGCAATAACTTTTACTATGAATTTTGTAAAATTTCGATGATGTAATACATGTTACGGCAATAAAATAGTAAACTCAAAATATTTTCCCTTCACTCCTACTTAGTATTTAGTCCATCTACTGTATAAGGCGAGGCGCCGAACCAGTGCAGTTATAGCATATTGATGACAAGGTGTATAATGTGCGAACTGACTCATCCATTCATATCACCAAAGAAGGTAACCGGCAACATCATTTTGGAATGTATAGGTAGATTTACTCACCAATAAGTCTTAATAATCGCACAACTTATTCATGCTATACTTGGAAAAATTGTGCATATGAGGAGAACCGGTCCCAGATGGTAAACATTCATGAGTCATGGATATCTGCAGTAAATAATTACTTATTCATATAATAAAAATAGTTACGGATTTTCCTGTTACAGCCGCTGTACCCGAGTGCGACACGAGAACATCGGTGCTGCATTTAGTTGCGTCGTGACTTATTGATTTGGTTCTGTTTGGCTTGCGAGGAAGGCGCAGTCTTTTTATTTTGTTTGAATGGTTGGATAACATAACAGGAGTATAGATATAAAAATAAATGAGTTGTTTGCTAACGTCATGTTTGAAGTGCAACAGTATAAAATGTTTGTTACCGGTGTTTAATAGGCAATCAGATTGTGGTGTGACGCACATGACGCATGCGCGTGCGTGCCTGACGTGTGGCGCTGCGCACCCGCCAGGCCGCCACACACTAATTGATTCAGTTAAACAATGCCGTGCAAGAAACTGCAATGAATTTATGTAACTCATGATCAAGTGCACATGCTGGCTTCGCTAACTAAAGTAAATACCACTTGGCAGAATAAAAATGCATTGCGCACATCTGTATACGTGGGTAGAGATCGTGCACATAGTTTACTACCTACAACAGAATATTGTTCCAGAGAAAAGTTCTTTTATTGTAGGTTTTCATGATAATGGCGTTATGAAACTGTCATTTGCCTTTTAGCTATCTGTTGCTTTTCCTGTCCTCCTCTCTAAGATCTCAACAATGCGCATAATAAAACGACTAAACGTTTATAAAAAAACAAAGCCAACAGCGGTCGGTGATTGAGTGAGGAGTTTTAGCTGAGTAGCCGAATGTCCGGCGTGCGCGGCGGCAGGAAATCGTAAAAGCTCATATAGAGCATCATCGGCGCGGGCGCATCTTCCGGTAAGGCGCTTTCCGACGTCTCGCGCGCACACTTCCGCCTTATATCGTACACTTTACGATTGAGGCCGACGTTTACTGAACTCCCTCTATTTCGGGATAACATCAGAATAATAGGTAACTTTAGCATCGACTTTAGCATAACTTTAGGAGCTTCCACTACTTATTGGTGTAAATAATTGAACTTAGTTGCATCTAATTTAGTTGGAAACTATCTTGAAAATGACTGAAATGACAGGTCTTTAATAAACTTGTACTTATTTACGATGCATATCTACACTACATGCATTAAGATTGCCCCGTTGTTTCGTGTTACAGATCACAATTTTACGGTGAATTCTTGGCGCAGCCATAAAGAGCGCCAATTTAACAAGACGAAATATTTTAACTGCAAGTCGAAACTAACCGAGACCGATCAATATAATTCTAATAGCAGATGCCTAGGATTCTACGGTAGGTTACTTTAACTATCCGTTCAGGATCTAAATGTTGCGAAAAGAATTTAAATTGACGGACTGTAGGTATACTGTTCAAACGTATTCTAGATTTGACTCGATATCTTCACAGGTGAAATAAATATTCAAATTGCATACTTTATTGAATTGAAACTCAGACTAACCGAAGTCACCTTTCTCGAAAGCACATTTCAAACAAAGCAAAAAATGTCAATACGTACAGGCGAACAGTGTTTTAGAAAGTATCGCGTTAGTAAAGAATTCGTTATGAAATAGTATGAAAAGGTATTGTTTGTGGCGGCAAAGAAAAAATGAAAAAGCAAACAGTTGCGCATTCCATTGGCTAGTGCACGTGGTACATTCCAATGGGGTCATGCACCACACGGTGCGCGCGTGCGTAAAACAAGTGCAACGTTCTCAACGAGTCCGGCCCTGTGGTTTCGTGCAACGTTCGAGGAATCCGGCCCTGCTGCTTCGCACATTTCACCGACCCGAGCCGCGCCGAGCGACGAAAGCGACGTGTCTATATCAAATCACATCACTATTATCCCACTAATACTAAATGCGAAAGTTTGAATGACTCTACTTTACCACGCCGCTGTGTCTCGAGTTCTCGACAGATATGAATGGGTTTTGGAACGGAAGTTTACTGCGGGTTGAATTATCATAGAAGGTGCTTTGGGTCTTGCTAATCGTTTTATTTTTAAGACCACGAGATAAATAGACTACATATATTTCCGTCAATCTAGATATGCAGCTAACACTCAATAAATAGGTGTGATTCCGTTAGATTTACATATTGGCTCCCACGCGCAAATGCTCAAGTTTTTGCGGCAATAGTGCAGACGGTAATGACTAATGACAAATAACGCAAACAATGCGATGATTTAAGCTTGCCAAATATTGATGCATGCTCCTTATATATCATACCTACGTGCAGGTAGCTACAGCGATATTCGGGAAGGTATTATGAAGTTAATTGTAACAGGATAAGGTTGGAACAAGGTAAATAAATAGTCAAAACTAACGAAGAACGAGAGGTAGTTAGATGTTTGTTTGATTGATCTATGATGATTGGAGAAGCAGACTAAAGCCGAGACAAAAGTATTCAATCATTGCAAAGTAAGTATGTTTATTATGTTGTCGGAATTTAGTTTAGATAGTCTTCCTCTGCTGCACTGTTTAATTTTTGCATATTCTGCAAACCCAATCCGCGTCTGGAGTGAACATTTCGCTAGGAGTGTATGGGCAAATAAGGATAACATGAGCAAATGAAACGACATTGCTTTACCGCGAATACGTCCATTGCAAAAAAATCCGCGAAAACTGGCGTTGGTGACGTGCTTAACGCGCAACTTTATCAAGTCCCTTTTTGACAATGCTAAGGGTCCTCATAGGCTTAGGTACATTTATTAGATCACATTCACTTGTCATTTAATTAATTAATGTTGTGGAAACAGGAGATAGGTTTACAAAAGTGCCATAAACTTTCGTTTGTTATTCGAAGCTTGTCATTCACGCTATGACGGAAAAATCTCCTCGATCCATCTATCGATCGCCTCAAATCGAAATCCACTCCACACGCACTTTTGCGATTTGACGTCTAAGTTCGAGTTAACAATATGCCAAAGACTCGTGTTAGGCATTTCGCCAATACACTGACCAATTATCAAAACGCCGAAATGAATGGTCTACAAGTACAAAGTGTTAAAATGTTACATAAACTGAAAACCCATAAAAGCTCATTGACATGTCATCAGAAGCATGCGGAGTACTAGAGTTGAGATTACGCTGTAAACTTACTACCAGTGGCAACCCAAATTCATTAAATAAAACCCTGAACACATGAACGACAAATAACCTGTAAGGTTCAACTTCAGGATACCCAGTCTAAATGCAATCCAAAAAGTGCCTATTGCTAATTGCTTACAAATGAACCTTAAAATCTATTTGAGGGCTCAATATTAGAGGAACTAGTGTGGTATGTAAGTGCTTAGATAGCATTGGGTATAGGGAAAGCGGCACTCGGCAGAAGCTGGGACGTGAGCTCAGGGCGGTGGGTCGGAGGCTTCGCAGGAATGCGGCCGCCCCCTCCCCCCAGCGCCCGCCCGCCGCGCCAAACATTATTTATGGACTTTGTAAACTTTAATCACAACTTTCAGATTCCTTTCAAAGTTATAGAAAAGCTCTCTTTTAGGACACGCGAGGGTTAAGCATGAAATGGTAACTGGAATCAAAAGTTTGCAATTTCAGTGCTCATTTGGGGTTTATCGAGTTTCTCTTACATTCAAGCATGACTTGTATTGATGGGATTTTGTAATTTAGTTTTTGCCTGGATATGAACTTCTGCAGAAATTTTCTAGCTGACGAGCTAGAAAATTTCTGCCTCTCTTCCAATGAACAATCAAAAAACTAATTACTAAGTATGTTCAGCAAGCAGTTAAAGATTACAAGTCCCGTTTTCATCTACATCTAAAAGTTTGTCCTTTATTAAAACAAGAATTTCAATCGCCGAAAGGTAAAATTAAAATAAACCATAATCAGATACAATGCGTGTTAAGGCGTTTTCTGGCAAGGAGGAGGTAATATAAAATCGACAAAACGGCTCTGCGTCCATGGAAGGAGCGAACGCCGACACATTCCCGAGGCTTGAATCGTAAATTACGGCATCGCGAGCGGCGCCGGCGCCGGGAGGAGAGCGCTTGTTACGATATTTGAACAAATTCCCGGCGGTGTTAATCTGCATAATAACAGCGGCGGATACAAAGCGGTTGCCGACTCCCATTATGCGCGGGCGCCACCCCTCCCGCGCGCCGTCCGCGCTCCTCCAGGCAGACTGCGCCCGAATACCTATACGTGATTACCCACACCAACTACGGTGTTAAATCCACCGCCTTATCGCTTCCCATCGTAATGAACGACCGCTTCGAGTTTTCATTCGGATTATTTATGAAAAATATGAAGTGATGGATAACGTATAATTTTTAAAATCGGAGCATGAGTAGCGTTTTAATACACGGGTCGAATTGTTGTTCCGGTGGTTAATAATAATTACGATTCTGGCACTTACCGTTCGCCTACCTAATTGGATGGATTAACTTTTTTTGCTATAACTAGGAACTCATATTGATTTACCTTTAATGTATGAGGTAAGTTTGGCCAAAGTTAACTTTTCAGGTCATCCTCGAAAAGTAATTAAAGAGAAGAAAGTTTATAGACGTTGCAAATTTATGCAGGGTTCTTTGAGCTACAGAAATAATTAAACAAACGTTAGCTCGTTAAAGAAGGTGCAATTATGAGTGTAATAAGCGGGAGGGCGATCTGCATAACAAGCGGGAACAAAGGAAACGCCGAGTGCTATCTCGTAGCCTCGTTACCTGCCATTACGCGGAGCGACTGCCCGAGCGAACCTCGGGTAGGTTCGCCCGCTCTCACAAAACGCAATCGTGAAATCTACAGCTTAATATCAATGTTCGTTCTTTTGCATTTTTGCGTGTTTTAAATAAGGTCATGTTTTGACTTGTTTTCTTAGTCATAAAATGTAGAACTGTTTTTCGATATGTAGAATGACTACAGGTTTTTCTACGAACTCGCGATTTATTCAAATTTTGCATTGCAATAGTTTCTACATAGAAGAAGTGAAAATCATGATAGGTAGATCCGTGTGACGGTCAGGTCTGTGATTCAACATCTTAATAGGAAGCTAACTTCTAAATAGACGTCTAGTGAATCACACAGTGATTATAGATTTGTGGGTACTATGTGTTATTGTGATGATGGCGACGTCTCGCCAAGATAGTAACAAGCTTGTAATAGACACAACAACGGTGAAAACATTCTGGGGAACTGTAACAAATGAGAATAGTTGGAATCTTTCGAAAAGAATCGGTAACGTCGCGTACATTAGTGAGAGGTGCCAATATTTAACAGTTATGAATATGCTCGGGAGGCACCCACGCGTCAGTATAGACGACGCGACAAATCGCCAAGGTTGACTTCAATGATACGGCGCGCGCCGGCGGATTTTTCATGAAATAGTTTCATCGGGCGGTTTCGGCGGCGGTGACGGCAACGTCTGCGCCGGCGCGCCGGTCGATGCCCCCGCGGCCACGCGATTTGGCTCCACTCGACGCAACTACTAATGAAACGACGTTGCCAATACAGTCGCAAGCCGACTCTTTGCCGCACTCGAGGTACCTTCACCGATAGACCACAGCCGCAACAACGTCGGGACACGTACCACCGACTCCATCTCCATGATACACAGGTCGGCTGTCGGTAGCCAGCCACCTTCAGACACCAGCCAACTCGCTCGTGAACAAAAACGAAAGTAAAAATCGCATTTCTAAATGGTCATTAAACATATTTTCACAAAAAGCAGTCCCAGTTTAGACGAAACAAAACACTAAACGTTTCATAATGAATTGGCAAAATGATCTCTAATCTATATCGCAATCCCCATGCCAAAAGGCAAGTAGGCGTGTGACGGCTCATGCCAAACATTCGATGAGACGAGACGAGACAATTCTCGACGTTGCTTTTCTTAACCGAAATTATACATTTATTTATAGTTTGTGAAAACTAAAAACGAATCGGTGACAAACATGACTAATGTGAGCACCCATCGGACGGGATACTTAATATGTTTTAAATATCGATATAAATGAGAGTCAAGTTGGCGCAAGCGGCTATTGTTAACCTCGGCTAGCGGGTCCGATGCACAAGCCATAGTGCAGCCGTAGACGGCTAGCTGCATCCCGCTCGCGCCCGCAACTTATCAATGAAATGCCTGCGCAGCCGCCGCCGCAACGGTGCCTCGCGTTCCTTCTTCTGACGTAACAAAATGGCGGACAACAAATTTACGTAGGTACTTATCCTATTTAAGTATTTATAGAAAATTTGCTAGCAGAATTAACAATGCTCACAATATACGCCATTAAATAAACATAATTCCCGAGAAGTACTGAATTTGAAGTGTCATGACTACGAAATTACGTTCGAAAGAACAGTTACACAACACAATAGATTTTTAAGAAACGATGATGTACTAACATTGCGCACATTTATACTGGATATAGGAATGGCATAAACTTCTGAGAATTTGTGTCATATAGTCGGAGTCGAAATGAGGAATAAAAATTTCATAATTGTAACTTTCGACCTGTTATCGAAATTAGCGTAATCTCACTTAAATATTATTATCAGCCAAGAATATTTGCTACCGGTAGCGCCATCTAGGCTCATTCCATGAAAAGTGTGTACTGATCTACGAATTGTACACATACAACCACTAACGAACCACGAGTCAGAAGTAGTCATAGATCCCGCTAGATGGCAGTAACCTAAGTTCGCGCTTGGACTCGTAAGCTCGTACGTTCCAAGATACCACTAAGCTTTGTGGCTAGATGGCGCTGTTAAAAAGTTTCGCAATTTACCTCCATATTTAGTCTAGATAGGTAAAATTTAAAGGTATTTAATACTTTTTGCTCATTGCGTCTAGTTTGCTACGTGCCATTATAGGAGGCGACTCACCTGGCGGTGTGAAAGGACGCATCGTCGGATGAGCCGGCGGCGCCGAACGACACGCCAACGGCGAGCCCCTCGGGGATATTATGCACGGTGATGGCGACCACGAGGAGCATGATGCGCTTCCACTGCGACTGTCGCGCCTCTAGCGACCTCGTCACGCTATCACGGCGGTCACCTTCGCCATTCTCACCAACTTTCTGAAATTAACAATAATATTTGTGAGAACAAGTAAAAAAGATGTTGATAAATATTCCATGTAATTCAATTCCACGAAAAATATGTATCGTTTTATTTTTATTTCGTACCATGCTTAACGATAGTAATTAATTATGCAGTTTTATACTGGAATCGGTTATCAGTTATTTATTTAGACACGCTTTATTTTACCTACGCATGATAAAAATAGTGCGGCACAAGAATTCCATTAATAATGAACGATAGGTGGTCTTATCACACAAGATGATCTGTTTCAGGCAGCCTATGGATCAGTGTCGATAGATAGGAGTGAGCATTACTACCACCTGTTTTTTTGAAACTGATGTATACCAAAATAACAATGAGATGAAATCAAGTAAATCACACTGTAGTGCTTGACTTCACAAACGGGGGGGGGACAGTGAATTTATTCAATCATCTTGGTACACCTAGCTTGCAGAACACGAACGTCATGTGATTTTACATCATTGACATAAAATTTAAATTGCAACGACTTCGGTGCACTTGTGAAATATAACTACTACAGTTAAGTATTGAATACCATGCGGGTCACTGACGACCGACAGCAAAAGATTTTGTATTCTCTCCGCTACTTTAGCTCATAGTGTTATGTAGACCGGATTATATGCAAAATAAAATTGTCGAAATATGCATCATAATTGCACGAAACTGAAGTACACAATAATGTTTTTTTTTTAATTGACTGCCTTTTCCACTAGTTATTATCTTTTTTTCTTGAAAACTGTCATAATGACATAATCCAGTACTGTTAACAATATCGTGTTACAAATATCAACAGTACGATTGAGCCTTCTTTGAATTTTATTGACTTGGAAAACGATCGTTCTTCATCCACTGAGGTCAATAGGCACTACTTGAATTTTGGTGCTTTCTCAATAAATGAACAATCAGCCTATTTTAGGTAAAATATGAATTACATTTAAAAAAACAGCCATAATATGCAATTGCATAATATGTAATATACATTTCCTTATGCCAATATGCATTTGCATATAATCCGGTCTCTAGTGATAAACAACAAGAATTAAAATAACAAAAAAAATGCCATTTTCTAGCAACCCGATAAATTATGCTCTGTTAGATAGATAGTAGGTACCTACACGTGTTTTTTTTTGACAAAAAACATTACATTTTCGAAATTCCACAAGTAGATAAAGGATGTAAAAAACCGAGCAGACAACATTTTTTAAAATGTCTTATCTTCATTGGACATTCTGAAGTGCCAATTAATTGCCAAACAAGTTTAAAAATTTGTTCGGATATTATTATGTACGGTTTCGACTTGAAATCTAGCTACGCATTAAACGAATAGACCTTGCCATCTGAAGGTTTCCGTACTAATTGGTGAGTTAAGGGTACCTACGACTAGCTTCACAATGATAATGAAAGATTAAAATTTATTTATAGCGACAACAATAAGGAAAATAATAATGTAAGCACTTAATCAACTCCCCTAAATGGTTGAAAATATCCGAATAACTTTTAACAAGGTCTTAAGTAGAGTCAATGCACTGCTAAATAAATACAACTTCGAGTCCATCAAGGAAAATGAATGTGTTAATAACTTATTTTAAACATTCCTCCATAATTCATTCATTCACGAGTTATTCGAATTTTGTAAACTTAACGGGTCACTTTGAAGCGCCAGCGGTCGTGGATAATAATCCTTTTAATGAAAATAGATAAATAAGCCTCGCGAATACGTAAAAAGGTTAAGGTGAACGCAGTGAACTAAAGCATAAAACTAGTTTTTAAAACATAGGTACCTAAGGTTTACTAATAATTTCTATAGAACCTAAAATTAAACAGACGAGTCTGCGTTAGCGGAGATGTGGTCGATTTACAACTACTCATCTTCTCAGTTTAGTATGAGCGCAAGAAACCGTTTGTTATAGCATCAGTCAGCCGAATCCATGTGAGTTTCACACCTTTGTGACATAAAAACGTTTCCGTAAGAATACGTTTGATTCCGTTTTCTTAAATAACAAGTATTTAAAATTATCCTAGGTCGCTTGTTTAAAACGGTTCAGAAACAGACAACTTCAAGCTTTGCATAAAACAGTTCTGTTGATGCATAAATAAACGTAAAAATTGGGGTGCATTAACGAGTGGCGATACTTCGGTTATTGTACGTCCGGCGAACCATGACAAGTTAGCCTTACTACCATCTTGTTGACTGGCTTATATTTTCACGAGACAAGCTATTCAACATAACGAATTGGCAAAAGTACGATAATGACGTCATGGGGCTAGATGGAGTGCAGATTTTTGCAGGTAGTAAACTACTCCGTGTGAATCGAGTTTAATAGGCTGCGAAGGACTCATGTACTAGACCATCTTCGTGGCCTGTAAATATACGCTAATGGCAGTGACCCTATTCTCATATAGTTATTACGAGCCAATACAAGAGAAAAATAAAAAGAAAGCCACCTCTGCACCGAAACTTTCGTTCAAGGACATCGTTTTATCGTAAAAGATTTTTGATGGTCATTATAGGGATGTTTCCAGAAAAAATCAAATTAGTCCGTCCGATAGATTTCCAAAAAATATTGGACACGTATTTTTTCTTTTTTCACGAAAACTAAAAATAAAGACGATACAGTGCGTCGAAAACTCGTGTGATGTCATACTTGTAAGTAAAGTGTACTGACTTTTTACGGAAAAGCGACGTCACAGGCCCCGAATCATGATCTTTGATGCGTTTTATCTTCGTCAATTTTTATTGATTTGATAAAACAAAAAATACGTATCCAATATTTTTCGATAATCTAACTGACGAACTAAAATATAGAATCATATTTTTTTACACAGGAAGCATCCCTATTGTATACTCGTCTTCTTACCCCATCGGAAATGAAAGTGATGTAACGATAATAATGTTAAGTATAACAATATAGTAACGGACCAGAGAGTGGTGCGAATGATGGTGCCCTCGGCGTCGCTGCGCCGTATGCTGGTTGCTGATGCAGTCGGCGAAATCTCCCGGCTGCTGCGGGTCCATCGTCACCACGCTGGTGTTGTTGGACGGCCGCCGGTTCAGCGCGGTCATCATCTCCAAGTCTTCTAGCTTCTCTTTTGAGTCTTTGCTCTTTGTTATAGCTGTAATTTATAGAATAGTTGGTTAGATTATTGCTTTTGGGTGCATGTGTGAATGGGAATCTGATCAAGCGGTGGCTTTTTCGACTATTAATTTCTCAGTTACAGCCTGGAGCCTGGATTTGGGCTCGGTTGACAAAGCTTCCACCCTGTTTTATGAGACTTAAACATAACTGGCGAAATGTGGGTGTAGTTAACAGTAGCGAAGGGTCAATTTTTGTAAGAAGTAAGCCAGAGTATATATCTTTAATAAGATTATATTATTTGTCTATAGAATACGGAGTCTGCCATTTTTCAAAGGGAAGCCAGTAGGAATCGTGTTGTATGGAACCTTCGCCACTGGTAGTTAACATCACTACCAATCTTTCGGGGAGATAGATGCCTCTACTAATTTTAAAACGGTACAATTGAGACACCATTGCATTTGTTAATTTGTAAGCCCCTGGTTTGTCGCTAGGTTAAATTTTATATTCATGACATCCAAGGTGGATGTAATCAAAGTGCAATTAATTGGGAGATTTCAATTAAGAAATTGTTCAGAAATGAGTAGTTGTTTTGTGTATAATAATTGCCATAGACGTCTTTATTACATAGTAAACTTGCGCAACACATTTAGCTCCTACTAGATTTCAATTAACGTTAAATGAGCATATTCTAAGGTCGCGGTCGCTAGTAACAGTAGTTACTATTATAAGTAGCTACTATTACACTATTACACACCCAGATATAGGTAGGTAGGGTTCATTGAATATTTTATGTAATAAACTCATATCAAAAGTATCTTAACTTTTGAACATTGGAATAATCACCGTGTTTCGATCAATTTAAATGGTTGTATTGAATTCGAAATCCCTTTGATTTTTGCCGTGTTTGTCAAAAAACAGTCCTAAGTCGTAATACCTATTTGTTTTTTCCTTGACTTTTCCTTGTCTCGGCCAGGCCTCTTGAAGTTTAATGGCCTAGGGGCGCGTACATATGACAGTAATTTAATCGCGTTCGAGCAGCGTTTAGCTCTGGGGCGCGCTCTCGCCGAAAATTTCGCATGTAGACGCGCCCTAAGGCCTACTGCCGTCATTTACTTACAAAGACCATAGTTGATAAGTTGAATCAAAACGTTTCATGTTATATTATTGGAGAAGTACTTTGGTGCCTTATCGCTTCTCTATTTTATCTTCACGCGATCGTGGCTTTCAGCACGTTCCTCCTAGTCATACAATCATAAAATATCCAAGCCTCAAGGCATTATATTTGTTCACAAGCCTCAAGGCATTATATTTGTTCATGTGCATAGTAATTAATTTGATTCGTTCCAATTCCATTATGACTGCTGTTAATTACTAACTCCTGTAATATAATCTTATATAGTTAAAATAAACAGCGGCATGTTTGTTTATAGTGATAACTAACTACCATTGAGTTTAGATATATAACTTAGTAGCTAAGTCCCGCAGATAACATAGAAATCCTTCACATAAAGATTCTGCGAGTTAAAATCAAAAAGGTACAAATATAATATAAGATAAGACATATAAAACTTTAAACAAGGTAATCTTTGATTAAATACTGAATACTTCCTTGATCGCAAAGTTTGTAAAAAAACACTAAAAGTAATTTATGCCGTATTTTTTAAATTTAGGTATATTAAAATGAGGAAAATCATTAACACCAGTCATACCAGTTACCTACGCTGCTGGGAGATTTAACGCGAGCGACGGCTATTAAAAATTAAGGTACTTATTTTATAACCAGGAAAATTGTAGATGTTTTCGAGAAGTGAAAGTTTGAAAACCTTTAACTTCTGTAATTTTTAAGGATAAAGTATGATAATATTAAAGGATAAACTACTCAATTCTGGAACACGGATAAGGTTTTGTTTTTATATCACTGTACTTCGTTTTCTATGTGTTCATATTGTTAGGGAGGTGGTAAGCTCGGCAGTGTCATAACATTGGTTTCTTATGAACCTAACAGTCAGCGGTAAAATTCTATGCCTTAATTCCATTAATATCAAACAATTAAAATGAATAGTAATCAAAAGATGTTTCAAATGTGTCAATACAAGCTTTCAGAGTACACTTTACTCCTGATTAATTTTATAAAACAAGCAGTTTTCATGTACATATCTCTATCAAAAGTTTTAAGTTATATTTTAGGTGCGAAGTTTAAGAGAAATCTCCTTTTTTTCGTTTCTGGTAAAGAATAAACCTGGATTCCCAAGAAAAACAAGTATCCAACAAATCCTTTACTGTTAAGAACTTGGCAGTGATTGGAAGCATGTTAATTATTAAATACATGTCTAACGCATAATGCACGCACAGTTTATTGAAAGCACTATTCCTTACTATTGAGGCTAATTTATCTTCTATCAATGCCAATAAAAGCTATCTACATACTATTTATGCTCATACATTTCTCCGGAGCTCAATAACAGTACCAGTGTACGATATTCCATCAGATAAATTAATAAACTGACTGTATTCTTCGCTATATTGATATCTGAAGGAGGTCATTAAAGTTTATTAGACAATGTTAATCACTACATTTAAAATTGATATCAGCTATAAAAGTTATGATGTCTATTATGAGTTATTTTCAGTATTGTTGAAAATTTTTTACATGTATATTTAATTATGGAAGCACATGACATTATTTATTGTCAGAAATGAACGCAATTTAAACGGTTTATTTTTAAGTTGCAATAGCTATAAATGCTACAAATTCACTTTTACGTAAGCTGTCGAAGAAGATAAATATCTAATAATTTCAGAGACTGCAATAATTTCACACGGATAAGTGAAGAAAGGACTTTCATAATTCATTTCAATAATTTAATAGGGAATACCCGTTACCGGAATAATACAATCTTTTGGATTATAATAATTATTGGCAAAATGATTGAATTCGTTGAAAACAATGGGGAAGAACCCGAAAGCAACCAAGTCAATATGTCAACATTTAAATAAATGTTTAGGTAGGAATGCTTTTCGGCAAACTTCACGATTGAATTCATTGTAACAGATGGGGAATCACCCGAAACCAATCCAGGTAATTTGTCAAAGTTTATATTACTGTTTATGTAGGAATGCTTTTCGAAAAACTTCGTAAAACAAAGGCTTTGTGGACATTTTCCAAATTTTAAAAAATACAGCTTCCATTAGACGGGTCATCACAGAACAAAAACTTCACACGTAACATGTCGAACAGCATTTTTTAGTTTATATTACAACTTTCGTAGGACACATTCATGTTGTTTACAGTTTTTTTACGGTTTTACTCGCGTGTTATTTTGGAATTGTCGGACAAGTTTCGGAGCCCAAAACAAGTCGGACAATCCCTAAATCAAGAGAAGATCACGTGGCAAGGTCGCGATTAAACTGGTTTTTAGTTGAGTACAGATTTAGTGCACTGTTTATGGAACTTTTTATACGGTTGGGAACCTTTTCTGGGGGATTTCCCTAGACGCTAAGTCGAAGCAGAGTTACGGTTGGAGTGTAGCCTTGCCCCTAAGGCTGTGGCGCGAGGACAAAGACATTTTTTTTTTCTGAAATTCCCCCCCATGTCCGCTCCTAATACGACCCACTGACCAAAGTTACTTCCAGGCAAAGCGATTAAATATATCAGAAGAAAGATAGGCTATCAGACGAAGAAGAAAAGTGACACCATGTCTCAGTAGGACCATTTATAGCAAAATGATATGATTGCCAAGTTTGAGACGTAACGACACGTTACACTTGAACCAACATCGACAGTAAGTTGGCGTAGCGGTTGGGTATAGCAAGATAACTTTTTCACGTTTTCCCGAGTATCGCAAATATAATATAAATATCTTTGCGTCCAGGCTACTTCATATAACCGGGAGTCCGGGACAAAACATCCGGCTCTAGAAGTTTATACCTACTATAGTCAACGTACCTACCTACGCAGCTACCCCATTAGTTACGAAAACCGCCATTCATTTCAGTTTTAATTAATCCATGAAATAGGTACGTTGAATGGCTAGGATTGTTTTTTAAATGATTGTACATGTGCTTCATTGCCTTAATGCAATAGTACAGCAAACTGAGAAAAAAGATTTTTATCGTTTTTAGATCAGGTCATTCAAAACCAGCATTTTAAGATCTTAAATTAGATAAGGGTAATTAAATGAAAATTATGGTCTTGTGCATTTGCTGTAAACAATGTGAATGATTATAGGATGATGGATTTAGGTATTACAATATAATCTCACAAAGTCTACCAAGGTTAACTTGTTGAGTGCATTCATGTATTGTTATCATTATTCAAATTGCTTAGATATTGACTATTCTTCCGCTAGAAAAAGCAACAGTTTGGGTGGTTATCAAAAAGAGCCAATGGTTTACATGGCTGCAGAATGAGGGCAAAGGTAATAAATATTATATGATTTGTAAACACTGTTTTAAGCTTTCACGGTTTACAACTAAACTTATACCTACCTACTGAACAATCACGGAAGATATCCCGTAAGTGACAGTATAAGTTTACATGATTTGTATACTGTTAGCAAGGTGACGTTTTGCCAAATATTAAAATGAAGGTTGTTGAGTGCCGTCCAAAAGCTGGTTTGACTTGTCTGTGACTGTATGAGTTATAGGTATGAATGCTCAATGCTTTTCTTTTCTTATTGTTTTGACAGAGGTGACAATGTTATTCTGGAGTCGTTGGACGGACACATAGGTACCTACGCAACGAGAGGTTGAGTTAGATCGGGCTGCTTGGTTTTCTTTAAGGGGGGTGCAATAAGGTATGGTAGCCTATGAAATTCATTTTTTTTTATTATTTAAGGCTAAAAATATATTAGGTATAAATTTAATGTAGCGATCACGACTCCGTGGCGACATTTCCCTGGTGCGTGACCAGCGCTGCACGGTATTCTTATTCTTATCGTCGTATTTTTTTCGCAACTAGTCGGAAGGTCACTTATATAAGTACATGTAGGTAGGGGGAGGGGGAGGGGAGGGAAGGAAGGGGAGGGTCATAGGAACCCCCCGAGGGGGGGGGAAATTCGTCGGAAATGCATAGTTTTTTTTTAATGATTTTTAAAAGGGATATATTTATTTTTGAGTTATACTAATACAAGCTTTAAAATCAGTAATTTTATACATACGGGACACCTGCTGATGGGGGCGGAGGGGGAGAGGAGTACCCCCGCCCTGTAGTTTCGGTCGGAGTTACCATTTTTTTTTTGTTAAATTGTAACCTTACTTTTTCTGTCCCTATTTTTCAGGGAGGAAAGGGTAGGGGAGTAAGAACCAGTACTTCTGCCTTATCTCCGGCGCTGCGGGAATAGCAGCCCCTTCGCCTTTGCGTAACAAAGTCACAGGCGATCACGCTCCCCTCCGCACCTTCGGCTTGTTGGTCGCCACCGGAGGTGGCGACCAGCCTCGGTCGCTACGGGTCGCGCGATGCCTGCGCCTTTGTCACGGCAGGCTGGGGCTGCCCTCCCTCCGCGCCTCCGGGCTCTAAAAAACACTCTAGGGGTAGGACATACCAATACCACGGCGTGTTGGGGTTGACAAATTCGGTTCTGAATTAAAGTTCGTTGTAAGGCTACATTTACTTTACTTTTAAATTACACGCACATTTGACCAATTCTATAGTGTCAGTTTTTTTTTGTAATAGCATTGTGTGCTTTGCTCACTGCACATTCCACACGTACGTTATATTCTATGCCAAAATAGTATGTGGTGTGAACCAAAATAGTCTGTGGTGTGAAATATCGTCGTTTTCAATACAATGCCATCAATAATTCTACAATTAATATCTCCGAAACTATTCATTTCCGACGGTTGAAATTTTGCAAATCGTTTTATTATATTAGTAGGAACCTACAATAAAAAATACAACATCCTAGGTTAATGTACAGATATAAGTGACTAGCCAACTAGTCCGTAATACTTATTGTAAAAGACGAAGTTTATCTACCAACCGGTAGACCGAGGTATTTGTTTTGATAAGAATTAATTTATTACTCTAACATGTGCTATGTTAATACAGTTTCCAATTTAAATATATTATTGATTCACTATCTACGCTATAATGGCTTCCACAAAAAGATATATCTATAGCTTGTTGAGGACTATTTTTTAAAATTGTTGAAGATAACAAATAATTACTGAATGAATAATAAATGAATTTGTTAAAAAAATTGTATAATCCACCACACATTAAATTCTCTCTGTAGGTAACCAAAGGTTTATGCAGTGCACACCAACATAAATCTTAAGTAGGTACCTAGTAGGATTTTTTCGACTTACTCGACACTTCGTGATTTATTTTGGCTAATTTACACACTATCTTTATAAATTAAAATATGGATATACGAATTATAAATTATTCATGGAATACATTAAAGATAATGCAATCATTCATACTTATTTATTTGTATGAATCTGGACTTCACAAAAAAGTAAAGTAAAGGTCAGAATGGGATGGAAAAGTCAAGTTATTGGCTATCACATTTATCATGTTATTTCGAGATAACAGGTACTACCTACTTCAAGTCAGTCAGATTTACTTTAAAAACGAAATCTAGTACCTAAAAAGTTTTGAAATGATCTCTTAAAGACACTAGCAAACAACAAACTGCTGAAATCAGCACTAATTAAACAAATTATTGTATGCCTTGCAAAAATAATTAGGTCTTCAATTTATGAATCATCATTTCTCCATTTGGTATTGAGTTGGCAAAATAATTGAATGTAGAACCATACAATGAATGAAATCTTAGTATAAATCTGGCATTGTCCATGTCTTTTGTTTCATTATAAGTTTAATTTATTTTCTTATCATGCAACAATTTAGCTTAGTTTCACATGAATTTCACTAGTAATTGGTATAAGGTTATGTCATTAACTGCTTAAGAATAAATCAAACATAGAAACATTGTAACTATTAATTAGATATTGGATAATACTGGGTTTCAATTAAATAACAAATAAGAGAAAGTCTATTTGAGGCAAAAGACAACATAACATTATTATTGTTTTGGTAATGAGAGTTACTTGATAATGTTTCATGCATGTGTTATTGTTTTGCTGAAGGTCAGCATTTTAACTGATTATAAATGCAAATAATTAAGTTGATAAAATGGTTCAAGTACCACAATATTTCACTAGAAACAACAAACATTGATAATAATTATCAATGTGTCTACTGATCTAAATGATTAATATTATGTAGATCAGTGAACACTTTAAATTCATAATGTTGATATGCTATAAAAAGAGTTTTCTTCTATTAATAATAATAATGAAATTGGCTCCCTATTGGTATGTGTACAGGCAGCTTCATAATATTCTATGAAGATAATGTTTATGGTTTGTCCAAATTGTAAACAATTTAATCGCTTTCACTATGTTATAAATAGTTATTATGTCAAGTAAAATAAGTCACCGATTCATATGATCTTTCAGTTACACATACTTTATTGTGACAGCACTACTTAACTATTTTTTAAACTATGTGTGGAATTTTTTATGTAGAAACTAAATAAACATCACTTTATTTCTATGTTTACTGTATAAAGTTATAAATACTAAGCTATCCAAATACATAAAACATACTTAATTAATAAATTCAAATTCAGGTAAATAGTTAGTTAGTTAAAGCCTGTGCTTATTTCCAAAGGAATTCTTTCAAGCATAATTGGATTCACTGTAAAATGCATATGCAACATCCTGTTCAAAGTATGAAAGTAAACAAAAATCATAAAAATGTAGTACTTACTGATCATCATTCCAGTAGAGTTAATTCCTAAGTAATCCAGGAACTTGTCAGTTCCAAAAACAAACACAGCTCCAAACAAGAATCCAAATGCAACCGGTGCGAAGGCATACTGTCCCTCTGATCCATAGCTCTTCGATCTCTTACACATACTGATAGCTGGCTCCAGCAGAGACCAGTACGAAGCTGCGGTCATCACTCCCGCCGCAAAGCCCAATGACACGTCAAGCACTTTCCTCTAAAAAATAAATACAAATCAATAAGTGTCTGACTTCATCACTTGTGTAGTAACTTTGACTAAATTAGGGGTAATAATATTATCTTACATGTTTTCCTCTTATAAAAAACACACAACCGGCCCCTACAGCAGTCAAGCCCCACGTCAGAAGCGTCCCCAAAAGGGCCTGGGTCACAGCACCGTATCCTTCTATCATTTTGTACAATTTATTTCTAAGTAAATAATTTAAAGTTAAGTACTCCTTATCACATAAACATTTTATGTGCACGAATGTTTTATAGCAGCGCGAACTTAACCATCATATTATCGACAAGAGTCACGACTTAAATCTTTTTATACATTCCACATGTTTTTATCGTAGTTCTGACCTTGTGTCATGTCAGACTTTACGTACACAGATAATTTATTTCATGGCTGTCAGTGTCAAATTTATTCATGTGTTGCCAGTTGTGATAAAGGTTTTTTGTTGTTTTACGACCATCAGAATCTCGAAACAACTCACAATTTACGCCTGTTGGTTTCATTTATGCAATCACAGGATTTTTTTTTAAAAATGCTTGGCCAAAAAGTTTTGTTTGAAAGTTACACGTTTGTTACATTTACCTGCAGGTTGCGGTTGAAATGACAATCAATGCACAGGCCAGAAATAAATTTGTACAGATTAAATAAAAAAGGGATCGTTTATAAACTTGATCTAGAGATCTGGAATCTTCAGCAGAACACAACGAAGTACAAATGCAGATTGCAGACTACTTCCCTATTAAATTGCGAACCCAAAGATTTTGCAAAAAATTTGCTCATCTATTTATTCAAATAAAAAGTCTGTCTGCAACTTGGGATTAGGACAAAATTTTAATTTGGTAACAGAAACCCAGTCCCCAACTGTTGTATGCACTGTGTTTTAGGTGTGTGGTTTATGTTCAAGCTACCTACACTGTTCGCAGTTGAGGCACAAGGAGTTTAAAAAAAGTTCGGCTTATCGCTTTTTACTTAAATGTTGCTCGGTTGCCCAAAATCATACACGCCAAATTGATAAAACCTTCTTAAAATAGCTATTTTCGAATATAAATTATTCCTAATTTCCTGCTTAATCGTTCAACAAGAGAAACTAACCTTTTCGAAACAGAATTCTAAAATTTTCGAGCTCGCTTCGCTCGCTATTGCATCTGAGTTACTTTTATTCTCATCTCTGTATGAATGACCAAATAGAACCTAATACACGGGGTGGAGGCGGGCTGCTTCAATTTTGAGCTCTCATCTCTCGCTCTTCAAAGTAATTCAGAGTGAACCTCCTCCCGTGCCCTGACAACGTAACGTGCCACGTTGAACGACGTCGTATTGACGGTGGCGCATTTGTAGAATTGCCGCAGTTAATGTCGAGAAATGGACCACACTAGACGTGTTCTCCTCCTGGTAATATTAAGAAAACGGATAAAGAAGAAACAGATACAAATAAAATACTGGATCCATCCATATCTTTCAGCCATATTTTACGTCACGACGACGTGCTGTGCAACGAGGCACGTTGCGTTGTCGTAACGTGATTATTTACGTTGCTCGACGTGGATTTCCACGTCACGGCACCGTGACGCAACGTGCAACGTCACGTTGCCGTGCGGTGGCACGTTGCGTCGTCGTAACGTGTTTTTGTGTTTGAGCCCTACGTCCATATAGATATCGGGCTTTCCAAATACACTTTCATCCCATCGCACCACTTTTGGGCAAGAATTTTAGGAAATCCAGAAACATGCCAAAACACGTGTTATTTTTTCATTTTTCTTTCTTCAATGCTTTTCATAAATGTTATTCCCTAATTAACCCTAAGGGAACAGGAAGCTTCAAATATCCTGAAATACACGTGTCATAATTTCAAACTAAAACCCCAACTTGTACTTGTAGTGGTTTTAGGTAGGACCAACTTACCCGTAAAACTTACGGATTTTTATAGGAACTTTCTTCCCCTATTAATCAAATTTTGGGTTCAACGTGATTTTAGAAAAAGGCACTTGGATAGCTAACGTCACAGAAGAACCTAGATAGTACCTAGTAGATTCTGTGCAATGATGGCGCTTTCTCATATGTAGAGGCAACTTTGTATCTAGGTACTTTGAGCAAGTGCCTGTTTACTCCCATCTGCTCAGACAAACCTCCTCTTTTATTGTCTTTCTCTGTTGGCCTCGATTGGATGCAACATTTAGTTTGCCAATTCAAGTCAAAAATAAACAGGGTATGATTTATGTTTAGTACCTAGGTTCTGGTCGTTAGGTTCTGGTCGTTGACTCTTTCCCAGATAGGTCACATGGGTGACACGACCAAAAGGACAATTTATGTACGTAGATTTACTCTTTGCAGACCTTCCTTCCAGTATCACGTTTTCGTAGTAATCATAAATCATCGTTCATCGTTTCGTTTATATTCATATCGGTTTGTATATTTATTTCGGTTCCCACTCAGTTTTTTGTACCTAGTTTATTTTGAAGAGCCTTAAGACACTACCACAGGCCTCCAATTTAATCACGTCGGAGGTCAAACAAGACCATTTTTTTTTACCATGATAGTTTAAAATCTTATAAGACCATTTAATATCCCACATAAATGTTGTGTAAATATTTTCTTTTTGTTGTTGTCGCGCGCGAATCATATCTTAATCAATATACAAACTGACACTGGCTTGCAAATTGCAAAAAACAATATAAAATTTTAATTTCGCGGGCTACTCCAGGCCCGACTAGGTACGTAAGTATGTCCTACCAGCTCTAAATTATTATTGTTAAAGTAAGTAGACATAGCAGATGTGGTTAAATTACACACGGGCAGGAACAACGAATTTAGTAAAAATGTGTGATTTACTTTAAATTGTGTACACGTTAATTTCGTTCGTATCTGTTTAACCGACTTAACAGTTAAGTTAAATGAGTCATTTGCAGCAAACGCCGTTATAATGAGATGACATTAATTAAAATACACGTTGTCTCATTCTTATAAGTCCTAAGACAAACTATGTCTTTTATCTTAACAGATATCAGTCACGTCGCCGTTCCACTGACGAAAACTCGGTTTATAAGTAAACCGCTTTTATGGCCCTTCTAAATTGCGTTAAGAAACAATTAAATAAGTAAGTATTCTGAAATTGCCGTGAAAAACTACACGTACCTTTGAGTCTGGCAAGTAGGTGTATCTTAACTAAATTATAAGCAAATATTAGGTACCTATATTCAAACCACCGAGTCACAGAGCAGGTAAATAGTTATCTACGAAGTACTTTTATGTAAGTAGACTGTTCGGTACAGTATTTTAAATCTTTGTCTGGCACAGTTCTATTTGAACATTCTTCTCATAGAAATACTATCAGCACTTTTACCTTTTTATTACTTCGATACTTACCTACCTATAACATAACACCCGTTACAATAAATATCTCCGTATTGTAATTTCCATGGACGTATTGTCCTCATTAGAATACTTGCAAGAAACGTCCAAGAGACAGTTAGAACACATCGATGTAATTACCGGCCTGTTATTAGTGACAACCGCATATTCCACTCGTAATACATGTGCAGTATTAGCTAGTACATTTTCCTAAGGAAACAATGGCGACCGTCTTCGACAGCTGCATCTAATTACTTTACCGATACTGTAATTTTGTAATTACATCGTAATTTTACAGATTTTATTAGCGTATCATTGCGACCTCATCTTTTTCTATAGATCACCGTAAACGTGTCAATGGACCGTTACGTTTTTCACAAATACGTTACCTTAACACAGTAAAAAGAAAATTTTGCCATGTAACGTACTTATATCTTGTGCACAAAGGGTATTTTTTACAAACTTGTGCTCTATTCAACCAAGATGGGATTAAATTACAATAAAATAAAGATTACTTTTTATTTTTCAAAACAGGTAATGGTTGAATTAAGTAGGTAGTTAAAGTTGGTATCTATCCTATAATTTATGCTACACCATGCCATTTTAGCTGTCTTAGAACAAAGGTTATAGAAAAAAACACTAACACTTGACATTCTTAAGTTAACTTCAATCAGTTGATTGGCCTTATGAACAATATTACTAACTGCACAGGTACATATCTGTACGTGATTATATTTATGTACGTGATTATACTTATGCACTTGACCGACATTTTCAACTTGCACTTGACTAGTTTTTTATGTCACTTACAACCTAAAGATCAATAACAACAAGTAGTGCGTGCCGACTACTTAAGGCTTCAATAGCGAAATGTGCACGCAGAGCCGTCGGCGGCTGCCACAGCCCCACAGACATTACATTAACCACCGTGCGCCGGCGCAGCAATCGCAGGGCGGTTCTGTCGCGGTGTAGTATTATGTCCCGCATGCTCCACATTCGCTACAATTAGCGGGGAGGTACCTCGATACCTCAAACAGTCAGCAAACTATATTGCCTCCTTACCTTCAAACGGCTCTTGATAGCGAGGCAGCTATCAAGTAAATAGACACTGTTAGGTAATTATATCTGAAACTGAAATGTTGAACAATACACTTTCCTGGGTACAGAAAGAGGCGCACTCATAAAGCTATAATTGCCAAATAAAACAAACAAGACTCTCATTACGCGTCTTATTTCGGTGATCTAAATCACACAATAAGAGCCATATAATTTGATATTCGAAGCTGCTACGCAACTGTTACAAATTCTCATGAGCGAGTGACGTGGTCTGCGTAGACGCAGCCACCGTAGCGTTAAACGAACAAAACATTCCGCTAGATCGTCATTATTCAAATTTTCGCTGTACTAGTTGCCCGCTTGTTCCGGCCTCTGCTTTTTGTCCTATTTCGTACTAGTCTGAAATTACGATTAGTCCGGTCAAAATGAGATGCGGTCATCCGTGGTGGATGGCCGTGTGAACGGACCGTTATCCAAACAGCTTGAGCGGTTTATGGAGATGCTCATTGTCTTCAAACTTCGGATGAAACGGAAGTAAGCAGTTTGACAGTTTGTTTAAACTTAAAAGCGTTAAAGCAGAAAATTATTGGACATTTCTGGTCAAAACTGGACCAGCTTCCGACTTTCATCGTTGCTTTTGCGGTGGTACACTCTTCGGAACTCATCCAATTGATATGATCAGAAAGATTTGAGAGACTGGAAAAATGTCATGCCAGTAAGTTATTAGATCGAGGCCTTACGTATCCTCGTGGAAATGCTATAAATTTATCTTATTTTATAAGAAGTTTTCCAATTTTTGTACAATTATCGTAGAGCACCGATTCACCCAGTTTATTGCCCCTTACCGGTAGTCTCATCATAGTGCAACCCAAGAGAAAAAAATCTGCTACATCATAACTTAAAAAAAAAGTACGAACACTAGCCATGAACATAAGAAATTAATCGGAACTACACCGTGACAATTAAAATTAGTAGGTAGGCTTTACAGATTTGTACCGGACAGCAAAAAACGGCATTTGTTTTAAAATCCAAGAAATCGATTTTTAGCTCAATAAACTAAAGAAGCATTTGTTTTTTTAACAGCGTAATGACGCCGCCGCTGCCCTTTATGTTACCGTTACGAAAGATCAAGCTGAAAGTAGCTACTCGGATAAAGTATGCGGTTTTACTGATTTCCATGTACACTACCGCACGCTGTTACATAACGGGGCCACATACTGTTGCGATCAATTTCGGTGCGCCGGCGGATGATCTTTAATATCTTTATACAATAGTAAGTGTCACTGTAGCATGCGGAAGATCGTGGATCATAAATCATAGAATTGGATTCGTAGCGCACGTCGGCAGGTAATGGAGGCAAAAACGCCGACAGAAGCGCGTGCCATGCGTTTCCCGGCGGTTGTCGGCTGGCGAGGCGGTGTGATCGTCACATCATGTTGTAACAATTTACTATTTCAATGTTCACATTATTGCTATGCCATTGGTGCTGCATTGTTTGTTTAATGTTTTTATTTTCTTAAGCAGTTCTTTCACATAAAATTAACAGGTAAAGTAAATAGGGCAATTTTTAATAGAGTGGTTCTATAAAAAGTTTGTTAATCCCAAGTTTTTTTTTTGTAGAAATTAATTTATGAACTGGAAGCTTTTTTTTCTACTTTCTGTAAAGTATTCGTAGAATATAGGTATGAATAGATGTGAAAGAGTGCATCTGTAGTTTGAAGTGTAGGTATGAATGGTATCTCAGGTTGGAGAAGGTACAAAGACACACGAGACATTTCAGCTTTGTCTCTGATATGGAGCCGAGGATTTAGGTAGTACAGTACTCTGAAAGAGAAGTAGGTACCAAAATGTCATCCTGCTCGAATCGATAGTTAATAAATGGCTGCTAATATACCTGCACGGGACCGATCAATGTGGCGACACTTGGGGGAGGCCTATGTCTAGCAGTGGTCGTCTTTCGGCTGAAATGATGATGATGATGATGATGATGATACCTGCACTTATACCTAAATCTTATCGATTAAATCAGAAATCGTAGTCACCAATTAAGACCGTGGTGAACATCCTTTCAAGAAAATAGCAATTATATGTACTGCTAATCAAAGAGATTAGTGAAGACTTATCATTTTCCACTCCACTGAATTCCTTGTAATTAGCACTTTTAATTCATTACGATTTACGAGTTACCGCGTCTAGCGCTAGTTAGTGGTTACGAGCATTTGAGCAAATTTTATAACTTTTTTAAATTTATTTGTACTTAACGATTCTTTATGGGTAGTTAATCACCATGTTTCATTTATGTGGACTCAATTAATCGGTTAGTCCCGGTTTCACCTTTTTTGTAAAAATTTTGCACTTCTTAATTAGGCCAAATATGAACAAGCCTTACTGATAGTCTGATAGGTAGGTACGTTTCATTTTCGTTTATCATAACTTTTTTACAGGGCGTACGACCAAGGAAGAATTTCTTTCCGTAGGTATTTGCAACGGTTCCTCCTCCATCATTTATTTATTTTCGTAAATGAGTCAGGTATTAAAAAAAACGATTTGTCGGTTGCTATTCTTATTTTCAGTGCTTCCGCAGCTTCTAGGCCTCACGGTAAATTTGCTTTACAAAATCTCTGCGCATACAAATCTAATATCAAAACGTAATTCAAGTGTAAGAAAGCGCGTCAGTCAAGCGCGCACGGTGTATGTAAACACAATCGGTGGAGGTTGACAGGCGGTGCGTACGCGCAGGCCGACTACTAAATTGACCCTCTGTCGCCGCATCAGCGCGTCAACGCCACGTTTCCGTGACGTTAGCATAAAGGACACAAACATGGCCAGTGACAGTTGTGCTGAGATGGAAAGCCTTTCAGTTGTTCGTCTTCTTCCTCGTCTCTTAGTAAGATTTTCTTCGTTATTGTTGAGTGCTTGAAAGATTTTCATGTCTGAAAGGATTGAGCTATTTTTCTTTTGTGAATTGCGTGTCTTAAGTCGTTACCAACATAATTTTGCATTTGTCTAGAAGGGCCTTGCATTCATTTGTTGAAAGTTGTTGGCTCTCTTCCTGTTTCCAAAAGATAAGGTTTTATAAAAGTTAAAATAGTCATATAGATAGGTAGATACCTATCTATTTGACAGATAATGTAACTTCCTGCTGATCGTATCGCAAATTAAGTAGTTAAGTAATTAAAAGGAGTTACAGAAAAACGCTTCATAAAATAATAATATCATGAATTTTACACGATACGGTTAATTTAACTTTCCATAGGGGATCTTATCTTTTATTGCCTACTTGTTGGCATACAGCGAACACTTGTCAATTAATGAATAAAAGAGAAAATATTTCTCATTTTGTTTAGGTATAATTGTAATAAAGTTCTTGGTTCAATACGCTGGTTTTTATGTAGGTAGCAGGCGTAAGCCCGAGTTACTGTAACCACGGCTAATGCACTTCTTGTTACAGGCAAAAACACGCCGCTCTGTGCAAAGGGAATTGAACCATTAGACAAACTATCAATAGGGGGCGTACCAACATACAATAATTATAGAATTCAAAGATATAAAAATAAACATTGATTTACAGTCCTTTCTCAGATAGTTTACCACTTGTTTCTGTATTATTGTCAAAGTCATAATCGTCTTTATTTTTAAAATACTTCTAAAAAAGGAGGTGGTACTGTATTCGGCCACCATCTTTTTTTTTCACGTACTTACACCGTTTATCCGTGATTTCTGTTTTTTTTTTTCATTTGGTAGAGGAAGCTTGCGTGGTGGTCCCATAATTTTATTAACTTTGCTTCGCTAATTTATGTATGAGTTATCCTCTATAATGCATTTTTTCTTCTTCGTCTACGTGGGTGATGTGCTAATAACTTCTAGTTACAATGTAAAATTGATATTTGACAAGGATTTGAGCGAGATACCACAACTAAAATGGGTAAAATAAAGACTATTTTACGTATATAAACGTTTTCGTTGCGATAAGGTTGCTGGGTTGCTGACTTTTCAGTAGAACCAGTCAGTTGAAATCAGTGATCTTTATTGTTATTAAAATAAGGTAATAATATTGGTTTGTTGCATTCAGGGGTAAAAAGGACAACAATACGAACACTTCATGAAAAAGAAGCGATAACCATAGAAAGGTACTTCTAAAAGATTAGAGAAATTTTAATCTATTCTTCAAAAGTTTGGTAAATTAAGTTAGTTAAATGCAAACATTATGTAACCAGAGTGATTGTTGTTTGTTGTCTCTCATAATCGTGTAAATATTCACGCTTAGCCAGTAAAGAAAGAAAACATTAACAACTGCTCTTCAAACTGCGATAAAAAGTGTTAAATGATGCATCAGTAATGAACTTGGCGTTGAATCTAGCAGAAACGTAGTGAAATGATGATAGCACAGCCGAGTGCAGTGAGATAAACTAACATAAACTCTCATATATTATAAAAAATAATACGAGCCGCTTTCCTAAAAGTCTATTCTGAAAGTTTTGTAAAAGTATCAATCGAATAAGTAGGCAACGTCCACCACATCTAGACAAGACTATCAATCAGTAGGTAGGTAGGTACTCTGTTACTTTTTCTATTTGAAGATCTTCGCTATACTTACTTGATTTAATCATGAGGACAAGTTTTGATTGTTCTTTATTTGAATGGGAAGTGGAGCGTCATCTTTTGCGGTTTAGTTATTTGGCCAATCACTGAACGATTCCGTCGAAAAAATATCAAAATCCGTTCCGTGTGTTGCGCCGCATCGCTTGCTGATTGGAAACTATCCACCCGTTTGTTTACTTTAGTTTTACGACCGAAACAATCTGCTGGTGACCGCCTTCTTTTAATGATTCAAGTTATTGATCCAAATACAATCCTAACCGAGAGCTAGTCGGTATGAAATTACCATAATTTACACATCATGTCGTTCTCCGATCTCATCTATAAGTTTATTTTCATTGACTGCAGGATAAGTGATTTAAAACATTATCTGTGCTCATCTTCGACTTTGATTGACTTTCTATAGCGGTTTAATTGTATATCGTATCGATAGCCCCAGTGCTTACTGGGCCACCGGGCCTCGCTCGGTCAGATATAAAGCTATTTAGTTATCTTATCTGGCGATCATCTCCAGCCACCAGAGTCATCTGCGGAGATGACGACCCAAACATAACATCGATGACCCGATACCGCCGCAAGTCCGAGATGCCACTCAATCATTAGGCAGATAGGCAGGTACGCCGCAATTTCTCCACGCGAATGTCACGGTTATGAACGCGTCGCGGCGCTCGGTGGAGCCCAATTCGCCCAATAATCCGACGCCAATCAACTATATAGATCACGAGATTGTTCGCGGCGGTTCGGTGATCGTGTCGTGAGAACGATAAGACACAGGCGAGCAGGTGGTTCCCTCCCCGGCCATGCTAACTGTTCCACCATCATCAACGGAGCGAGCCGAGCGCGCCTCCGCGCAGTCCCGACGCAGGCGCACCACGCGGCGCACTCCACACCACCACTCACCAGCGCTACCGAACTGTTTGCAACTCGCGCGGGAAACCACCGACCACGCTTGTGTTGCGCTTTCGGACTTACGCAGTGGCAGTGAAGATACTAACCAATATTGACGCATAAAAATAATAGTGATTTATTTTGTTTAATCGGATAGCTAATCCGAATTGTTGGGCGTTTTTTTTTCGTATTTGAACGAGTAAGGTAATCGGGGCAGATAGCATTAACGGTTGGCTCCGCGCTCGAGTGTGGCAGACCGCAAGCATGACGAGCGCCGGCGACTGCGCTCTCGTGCTCCTCCTACTGGTATGTTAAAGAGCTTTATCCACTCACTTGTAATTTTCTCAATTTAGCGATCAATGAAAGTCATATTTTTCACTAATTATGAACTGAAATCCGCGTAAACAGAAACTTACATACCTAGAAAAGCTTCGAAACTTGATATGGAACTACTTAATAATTTATGTTTGGTACTTCCATGTTATTTACATTTAGCTATAAATCGTACCTATTGCTCGCTGGCGGTGCACGATGTACTAAAATCTGAATGTTTCGTCCCCATTCTGGAGTATTGAAGACAAGTTTATATTTGGATCCGGTTTGCTTGTACGAACGTATAATCATAAACACAGTGTTTGTAATAAGCTAAGCTATCTCTACAGCTGAATACTGCCAACTGACCTACATTGCGATAGCTTACTTTGTCGTAGTAACCTTGTGCTGCAAAGTTGCTAACTTCATTTGAAAGTTTTAATGAAAAACATGAGTACAAAAACATTGTTACTTTGCTTTTACACGATAATATTTTCAATGTTTCATAATTTAAGTTCATGAATCACGAATCACGCATAGGTAATTAGGTAAAGAAAAATCAAGCTTTCGTCATAAATAAATTAAAAAAGTAAATCTTTATTAGACCCACATAATAAGGCGCCAGTATATTTATATTGTAAACTTACTTACGAGGTGTAAATAATGCAGTGAAACTTTGATAATAATGGCCGTACGACGCACTAAAGTTTTTTTCTGATATAGCTGGTTTGTAACTTTCCGATCAATCAGAAGCTTTCGCAGTGGCGAAGGTTCCGTACAACTCGATTCCTACCGGTTTCCCTTTCAAAAATGGCACAGTCAGTATTCTATAGACAAATAATTAAATCAGCTTACAAAAATTGACCCTTCGCTACTGAGCTTTAGTTATTGTTTACACGAAACTATTTATACAGACTAATTAAGGGGAGATATAAACCCCATAAGTACCGATATCAAAAAAGTCGCCAAAGAAGAAATCGGTATTTTCATAGGTTTCTGTAGTTTTACGTAGCACGAAAGCATTGAAAGGGCAATTCGACATGCTGATTTTCATAACATTTTGTCTGTATTCCACTCCCTTTACAATACTGAGGGCCATCATTATACCTCGGCCTTTGATCTCGAGCTTAAAAATCAACGTATTATCAAGCCTATGTATTATAATAATTATGAGTGTCAACAACACCTACATGTTTCTTCATTTATGTATTTACTGCTGGACAGCCATGTTTTCTCATAATATTTTATTCTTCAAACATCGCAAAACAGCAAAAAGCTATTTTCATTCGATTTTAAACTTCCGCATTGACAGTTGCTCAGCAGCCTAAGTTTTCCACTACTCCAGTTGCAAACCGTTTCTCATTGATCCAATCGCTGCAAATTCTCTCGCCATGAATTTCAGATAATATACAGCATCAAGTCCACTTATAGAAATTGCTCATGAATTCGGTGTTCACGGGCAGTAACTTTCACACGAGCGATACAGAAATTGAGCTCCTGTTCTCAGAGCAATGCACACGCTCTACTTTTTTTTTCAATTTAGCTGCGTAGCAATTTCCTTACAGTGTTATTCACACTACGTATATCATTAAGTAGAGCCGCCTTTTATAGGTAGATACATGGAATCAATCTGTTAAGTACACCAGATCCCTGACATGCTCAGTTTCGTCACGATGTTTTCCTCCACCGTTTTGAGAGCTGTGATGATGAAGTCATTGGGCCACCATTGCACGGCAGTGTCAGACTCATTTCAAGTGATTTGATTGACTTCATCATCATCATCATCATCATTCTCCTGCCCTTAACCCTATTTATTTGGGGTCGGCGCTGAACTTTCCCTTTCGGAAACATGGTGATATCACAGTCTGTAAACAGCACTTAGCTTGAGTTTAGGCTGAGTGTCACACTTCGAATCGGCCTCAGCCGTCTTCCTCCGATTGCACGTTATGATTGCCCATTGACCTTTGGCAGCAATTGTCGAGATGACTCCAAATCCTAAGATTTGTGATGAAAACAAACATTGCAAAAGCAACATCATACCATTGATATTTTGTTACATTAAGGTGATGTTGACGAGAAAATGCTTCTAACTTTTCAAGTATGTAATGAAAACTGCGTATGTTAAGGTGGAAAAATGTGAAAACAATTAAATTGGTAGAACTTAGAACCTCTTTAAATGAAAATTACTTTGAAGAAGGTACGTCCTACGTCGCTGTAGTTTTTGAGATAATAAGGGATAAGGGAAAAAATGTGTTTATATAGTCGATAAAATCAATATTTTGTGTACGTAAAAATTCATCTCGACTACGGAACCTCTGTGCCTGGTCCGTCCGACACGCACGTAGCTCTTTTAAGTTTTTTTACGAAGGTAGGTACCTACCTACATGCACGAATTCATTCAAAGTTAGCCATCGACGCACAAAAACAATTAAAATAAATAAAACTCGAACACTACGTGATGTCCTCAAAACTTTCACTATTCGCTGAAAATTGTTTTAATTTGATTTCTTCATTGTTTTTCTTCGTTCGTGTTTTAGAAAACGTTTACAAATTGCGATCTTTTATTTTGTTCTCGCTAGATGTACGCTAGATGTAGAAACTTTTTAAAAAGTAGTCGTAACATTAACATGGTTAGTTTTTCCTTAGATTCAGAACATCTTGCAGCTTCTACCTAGGTAGGTACCTACCAAGTCACTAACTAATATAAAAAGAGAGAAAAACAAAAGAACATCATTATGTTAGTAGGTTATTCCCACGAAATCACATCAACTTGCTAATTTGGCCGAAAATAGAAAATAAACTCGCGAAAGCAAAAGTAGGTACCTAATCGAAAAAAGAAAAGTGAAATTAGAGCAGATTATTATTTGATAGCAACAAGTAGAGCAATTCTGCAGTTGGTATTATTTTTTCGGTAGCACAACGCTAAAATTAGTTTTAGCGGAAAATCGGCAACCTATTGCCCTAGTGGCTTCTAGACCGCCTTGCTCATAAAAAGATTATGATCAATACTAAACTTAAAGCTATCCCATGGTGCTTATAATATAATAGCAAAACATTTCATCGATCAATAGTTATATTCAAACCGTTTAACCTTTGATAAAAGCCATTTAGAAAAATTAGATTTCACGCAGATTAGATTTCTAAGATTCGCAAAAAAAAACAGAAACATTCACGCCAGACAGCTTTCATGCTAAAAATTAACAACTAAAGTGTAAGCACGAGTTTAGAAAGTATTTTCTAAATGCTCTAATAGATCTTTCACGTTCATTGGCAAAAGAAAATAAATGGTGGCTAACTAATAATCATAGAAACCATAGGGGTCACAATATTATAACAATAATAAGCGCTAGCTCTCATTAAAATTGCAGTTACCCATAAAAGTGTAGTACATACCTAACTAGTAATACTTTCATCGCAACCTACTCTTGTCTTTATTGCTTACCTTAATAACTAAATCAAGCTTACAAAGCAGTAACGATCAAATCATAAATCGAATTAGTATACAATTGTAATAAGTTGCTCACGGGCGGTTACTCACCTCACGATCGATCGATGATGGGTGTTATAGATCTTGCGCATGCGTGATCCCCGCTTGAATTAGAGTCTGCGCGCACGCTTTCAATGTCCAATCCAACCAGACGTAACTAGGGTTACCATTTCCAAGCCTTACACCTATCTTTTGTCATTTCATCAAATTTAAATGCAAATTATTTATTTGTGAAACATAGGTGCAATATAATAAGACCTAATTCGATTGTCAGGATCACTGTGTACAAATTTCGGATACTTTTAAAACTAATTAAAAAAAATTCGTGCTTGTATTATTCAAATTAAATAAAATACTATAATCGTTCAAATTAAACGTGCGTACGTTTTAATTTAACGTGCTCAGGACTATGTTAAAAAAAAATTGGTTTGAAATTAGAAAAATCCTAATAAAAAGACTTAACATAAAAAGTATGGATATTTACTTTCCAATCTTTCGATTTTGATTATCTGTTAATTTTTTTATTAATTCTCAAAAAATGCCCCTTTGTCGAAATATCCGGTAAATTCCAGACAAACCTGGACACAAATTGGACGGGAAGATTAAAACCCGGACATGTCCGTACAAATCTGAACGAATGGTAACACTAGACGTAACTGCATCGCGTTTAATAGTGTACTCACAATCGCATAAAAATGTCTGACTAATAATTTATGATACATTTAGAATTAAATTGATACAAACTGATTAACGGTGGATATATGAGCTCTATGGTAACAAAACTGTAAATAGATTAGATGTTTTTCTTACAAAGAAAATAGCAATGAATGAACACAGATTGCGAAACGGATAGCAGTTTTATTAAAACTCAAGTCTTATGGAAATATAATTACAAGTAAGTAAATTCAAAAGAACTCGTTAATGAAAAGCTTTTCAGTGGCAAATTGAATTTGAAGAAACTGTATCCATGATGTAGAATCCTACAGGTACTAATAAATATTATATAAAGGTCAAATTTGTTAGTTTGTATGTACGGTATGTCTTCGGAACTACTATTAATATTCCGAAAAAAATTTTTTAGTGTCGGGTAGCTTTGGTAACATTATCCCCGATTGCCAGATGTTTTAAACTTGCTGTTGCCCACGACTTTAGTCCGCCACGTTATTAAAAACTAATAACGTAGCTAAGTAATACTTTATAATATAAAGTATTACTTCCCTATTTGAATCTGATTTTGTTAACAATTTCAAGGGTTTTAATTTACTTGCACGGAACCCTAATCCTTTTTCTAAAATAAAAGTAAGTTCAAAAGTCTAAGTTACTCCTTATAACATCAGCTATCTGCCCGTAAAAGTCCTGTCAAAATCGGTCCATCTATTTCGGACAAACAGACAAAATTAAAAAAATGATTTTTGCCATAAGAACTATATACACCGTGACTTTTTAGTCGTCTTACAAAGGTGGTCCACTCAATGTATTCGACATAAAATACCTCTAGGCGCGATTATTTCTATTTTACCATTCATTAAGATAATAGGTACAAAGAAAAATAAATAATACATTTGAATTATGAAACGTCCTGTTAATAATGTTTACGTGTCAAACGGTAGAACATACCTACCCAGCAGTGGCGAAGGATCCATACAACCCGATTCCTACCGGCTTCCCTTTGAAAAATGGCACAGTCAGTATTCTATAGCCAATAATATTCCATACAGTAAAGATATGTACTCCGGCTTACCTCTTACAAAAATTGACCCTTCGCTACTGCTACCCAGCACGCGAGTCGAGTAGATCATCGCTCGCAACAGGGCGTTTCAACTACGACATGCGTCATAATAATGAATAATATTTTTATTTTTAAATTATTCTAATCTCATAATACTACTCATACCTATTTTTTTTTCAAATTAATGTTTAGTAGTCATTGGATACATGAAATGGGCTGCCGTTGTAACACGACTTTAAAATCACGGTGTATACATACTTTCACATACATTCAGTAAAAAGTTGTCATGTGGAAATTCCAAACAGACACTTTAATTTTATTTATTTGTATGGATGTTCTCGTGGGACAACTTCCGATCATAACGCGAGCGGAGCCACGGGCAAAAGCTAGTTGTAGATAAACCAGAGCCTATCATAGTACCTACTAAGTTGGGCATCGATCTAAAATCTCTCAGAAAAATCTTGACCATTCCTAGTTTTCATAGGTTCACTAATAGGTAAGTGCTATTCTACAGTAAGTACTACAGAATTGGATAAATTGGATGCGTGAAAGTGATTCCCATAAAACAAGAATAACAACGTAATTTAATAACTCAACGTAGTATAAAAATGTAATGCCACCTCATAAATTAAAACGGCAAATAATAACTAAGTATCTCAAAGTAACCATTACTCGTAAACAGTTCACCACGGCAATTAAGGCTTACAATAAAAGCACTGCCCTGAGAATACGATAAGGTACCAACCGTGGGAGACTGCGAGTACTGCGACCGACTCTAATCTCTAAATTAAGGAAGTGTTAATTTGTTACAAGATACTGCTAACTACTTGATGAGACATATTATGAGAAGAGAGTTCCGCACTCCATTATAATTACGACGGAAGAGTATATTGAAGTCTAATGGACATGATTATGGACACTGTAATTATGTGGGTATATGAAGAGATTGTGGGAGCCGTTTTTAGTACTCAGGTAGCTGTTAGTGCTGTCTTTTATAGCTAAACATGGGCTTCACTTAAGCAGCTATCTAACTACCCACATTCTGATTAGTACGGTTGGAAACTAGATCGAGTTAAAGCTAGGTGATAAAGAGCTTAAGTTTCCAGGTAATGTGATGTAGCTATTATTAGAATCACCTCTAGAGCCACCACAATTAAATGTTTAGCAGTCTGAAAGATTCTGTTAATCTTAGACTCAGAGAATCCAATTTTCAGTTTGTAATACAATACAATCTACCTTACTTACCAATCTTTTTCGGCCACACTCCGTCAACACAAGTAACACATAACTAAGAGAGTACTTACCTTACCTATTTAAATATACAAGATTATCTTGAAAAGAACCAGCATAATGAAATGCATTTACGAGATACATTCATATTCAAGCAGACAACCACGTAACGAAACCGTTTGAAACGCAGAATCAATTAGTTCCCCGAAACAACTCTTCACGCCCGATAATCAGAGTAAAACCGTTTTAGAAAAAAAAACCGTTTAACAGTCTGCACAAAAATTTACATACAAGCAAGTAAGAGCGATTATCTTGGTCCGGACGCGGGACGTCGTTTCCGCACGAACTTCTGTGCCAACGGTCAACTGAATGACCCGCGTGGCCGCGTACGTTACCGAAAACGATGCTCAATCGACACAGTTTTAAAACGCACTATCTCTTACGAACCCATAAGGCAAAGAAACACCAACCTTGGGTATTGACTCGGTGATGTATACTGCGCGATTCACAATATACCGCAGCCAGCAGTTGGAGCATGAACCGTGATAAAGTGTATAAAATCGACTTACTTTCAACGACGCCGCATCAGCCGACCTCACGTTCACGGACCAAATGATGTGGTATGGTTCGCTTCATTTACAAAACCACAACCACACTTATAATCCTCTCCGACTGTTGCTATTTCGATTTAAAGGTTTTATATCTTGAATGGTTTGTAAATTAACTGTTTTCACCGAGTTTAATGCTAAAGTTTAGTAATGTTAATTGTACTACCTAGGTACTTACCCCGTGAATACTGAGCAAGCTTTGAAGTTTACGAAGCACATAACTTGCCGATAACTTATTAAATACGTTATTTATAAGTTATTTTAATGGCAATAAGATTAAATTAGTTACCCAGGAAAGCATTCGCTTTACAATCGGTCGTATTTTAGACATAAAGACCAACGGCTTTATAGCCGTTGTTGGTCTTAAGGTACATTATTATTAGTGTACATTCAGTTTGTCAGAATGGAAAAGGCAAAAGGAAGGAAAGTAATAAAGGTTATTATAAAAGTTTAGTGCTTGGCCTGATTTTTGTTTTCATTGATAGTTTCCTTTTCAGCATGTCGGAAAACACCTGAATGAGTTATCGAGATCCAAATAATCAAATCATTTATTTTGCTTGAATATGAGTACAGATAAGAAACACAACAAATATAGCTCAGGACCATATCCTACCCTAACAATTGTGCAAAACTAGTACATATTATAATTAAAATTAAAATTTAACAAATCATGGGGAATTGGAATGTCAATAATTCAAACAAATGACACCTTACATACATTACATTATGACGTCAGAAATTAAATTAATTACAAAACAAACATTTATCATTTCAGTCAGGAATACAGAGATGCCATTTTATCAATTTAAATTCTTATCGGTCAAAAATTCGTAAATTGAGTAATAACATAAATTAATTAATAGATCTGTCAATTTATTTTTGAAAAGTGTTATTGTCTAATTTTTTTATGACATCGGATATTTTGTTAAAAAATTTTCGGACCCATACATACAGGGTGTAAACAGACGCGTCACCTAGCCGTCAACCAAGCATTCTCTACATCAAACTAAGTAACTTTACGCAAAAATTATTGCTGGGAATCGACTTGTTTTTGGGGTGAAAAATCACGTTTTACGGTTGGACTCGATGGAAAGCACTCAAAGCATTGTGCTGATGCATGGATTGAATAGTACGGGGGTCGTGGAGGTGTGTAAAGTAAAAATCTTACATTAAAAACATATATTTAAAAAAAAAACTTGTGAAAAAGTTAGAACTTTGACCCCCAATATCTCCGTAACTAGAAGGTTCCCAGGTATGGTCCAGAACAAACATTTTTTCGCAAAGACGGGGAGAACAAGTGCCTTTCGGTTACGTTAAGGGTCTATTAACACCCTTATTAATGTTCGGTTCGGTAATTGTCCCACGGAATCGTAGGCACTACCGGCATAAAAAGTATCCTGTGTGTTAATCCATGTTATAAACTTATCTATGTGCCTAATTTCAAACTCCAGTCAGTAAATTTTGCGTGAAAGTGGAACAAACATCCTGACATCCAGACATTCATACATCCTCACAAACTTTCGCATTTATAATATTAGTAAGATGTATCTAATCATCTATAGCTATACTATTATATGAGCAATATTTGTAATTACCTTCTCTAAAATGGCTCTAACGAATTCGATGAAACTTGCACTATAGGGGATTAGGGGGGCGTAAAGGCGATCTAGCTAGGTCATAGTCTTAGATTAGATTTAAGGTCTTAGATTTAAGGTATATTGTACACTTGAGGATTTTCCCAAATAAAAAAATATAAAAAGCCTTCACGTAAAACATTAAAAATAAATAATATCTAATATAGACTCGACATCCGATGAGCTTTTCCGTAAGATAATCGCAAACATTTTCTTTGTGGTTAGCTTTTATGGTTCCTAAGCTATCATTACACTGATTTCTGGAATTATCTGCGCTTAAACGATATCCACTATCGATGAAACTCTCTCAGAACATCAACGTTGGTTTACAAAAAGTTGTGGCCACGGGTACCTACCTAATGCCACCATTCGCAATATTGTATTTCTATATTGAGGGGAAAAACCATGCGCTTTATTTCGAAGTATTTACACCGACCTAGTATAGAGTAAATACGCACTTACCTATCTATCTTGATTCTACTATAGATCTAAGGAGCATCAAAAATCATACAGCAGTTTCTAGCCATTTGTTGACAATTTGGCATTTACTGTACTGGAACAGTACCTCACCTGGGTAGAACGGAAGGCTTACCCTGCAAGAAATTGATGATTATCAGTTAACACACATGATCTGCCAGCAAGGAGGTCGATTAACTTTTAACTTTTCTAAACACCAATCAGATAAACAAATAGATATATTTAACAATGGCACAGGATCAACTGTTGAGATAACCATCCAATAAACGAAGATGCTTGTTCTTCTGTAAGTCCCACATAGATCTGGTCAGATAAGCCTCGGAGTGTTTGTGAACACAATGTGAAAGGAACTTTATGCATGTGTATAACAATACTTACATTCAATTAACCTTCTAATTGTTTGATGGCGTGTTGGTCTTCCTTCCTACAAATTGTATGCTCATTGTTACAGTTCCGCGCTGCATTCGCACAAGACTACGATGGTACGTATTCACCGTTATTCATTCATTCTTTTACATATTGGTTGACTACCACACATCGTTCTCGATATCTGTGTCGTGTCGACTGCATCGTTCTCGATATCTGTGTTGAGGCTACTTTTTAGGGCAAAGTTTGAAATCAATCATAAAATATAGACGCGCGGAAATCATCCTTACCTACCTGGGAAAACGTACACAGTTAAATTCATGATTGGACTATTGTTTCCGACCTTAAACTATACATAACATATACGACGTTTATTTACACTTAAATTCATTAGGGAGCTTAGCTGTGCATATATATTGAATAGGTAAAGAAAACCATAAAATATTTAAGCTCCCGGAGTTCAGTATAGCACAAGCTGTAATGCTTCGACCTCGTACCACATAAGAAAACTCAATAGGCACTGACTCGGTCAAATCGAAGGGGAAATCTCTTTGCTTTCTACAATTCACAGATAAGAATGGATCCAGGTAAATTGTAGCTTTTACCAATTTCAGTGACGGACATTCAGTGTACATTTGCGAGTGGCGGCACCGGTTTGCGAGACTCCGTCGCGGCTTTACTGAGGAAACCGGAAGGGTTCCGAGGTGCACCGCTCTTCGCAGATGATCGGGCCACCGACCCTGTGGCTGACCCTGTCTGCCAAATCAGACCCGAATCTGAAGACCCCACAGGGCTACTATACAGGCTAAAGATCACAGACTTCACGAGATGCGGCGTGCTCAAAAGAAACGTAAGTATTTTTTAACGAAATGTCAATGTCGTCGAAGCAATTTGATGAATTAGGTAGGTTTAGGGTACCTACGCAAAACTTGTCTGGTCAGACCATATTTTTGCATTTTTATTTTAAAATTGTTATGCATTTTGAGCTCGTGAATACTCGTGATAAAAACCTATTTATTCGGTCTGAAAAAGCACCATGCTAACTTACTAAGTTCCATCAAAATTATTATTTTTTGGTTTCCACCGAAAAAGTCTTGCAGAGTATAACGTGGTTTGGTAACCCGAACAGATTTTTCTCGTTCGATATCAATTTACATTTGGACTCAGCTTTTGGCTTCCGTGTTCTCACATTAATTTAAAGTGTCAGTAGCAGTTAAAACAGCAGACACTATATTCTGGACCACTTTAATTTGGTGTCGTACCGTGCGAAATAGTCCTATTGTTTGTAAGTTTCGTGCAGCAGGCGCAGACGCATAATGATAACATGGGCACCGGGTGTTGTGTCATCAACAGATAATAACGTATTCCGTTACTAACAGTAGAGGTTTCCTAGTGGCCTACACACAACGAGCCCCTCAGCTGATATATTATTAACCGCTGAGACCGGTACACTATTGAGGTAAAGAGAAATCTGAAACACGTGTGTCAATACGGGAATGTTGCATCGATTGAATACAATGCACTTCACTTAACTCGGTGCCTGCATTCCCGATAATTGTGTCAATCGATCTAGTTCTAGGTTAAAGAGATAAGAAATCTGTATATTGTCTTTAATAAATTATGCTGCTTATGTTCTCTCTGCTATTTGCTGCGTAGCGTGACCACCGTAGAAACGGGTTTTGTCGACGGAATAGTCGACAAAATGCAGATTTCTTTTGTTGATCTGTGATTTTGGTCGATTATTCCGTCGACAAAAACTATTTCTACGTCGCGCGTGGAGTATTTTCGCGTTATCCGCACCGTCATCACTCCTAAATAACAGCCCTTGTAAATCACGACGGAAGGTTCTCATTTCTAATTATGAACCTATATCCCATGCCTAAGTGAATAAATGCATATCTCAATTAGCAATAAATTCTTTAACCTATTCTCCATAAAGTCCATTTACCTATATGGCCAAACTTAACTCACAGATTCGCCAAGTCGGGTGTCCGTCGCAGGTTTTAATAAATCGGACTCTCTCTTTGGTAAAGCTATGTAAATGAGCTACTTAGACACTTAATAAGTACTTATTATACCCATTAGCGAAATATTTTCCTGCACGTTTGACATACAAGAATTATGCGGGGCCGGGGAAGTACCTACATAGCAGGTAGTACCAAACTGGTTAACCCGTTTGCCTATAAATACCAGCGATAACTCATTCCTCTGTTGCCCTCGGCCACCCGGCAAATGGCTTACAAAGACGATCAACTACACTTGTTTTAGCGGTCTAGGTCTAATTTATCCAGTCTAGATATCTGTTGAACATCTGATAATTCATACTGTGATAAGTTCGATAACCATGCAGTGATTTGGAAATTATAGTTGCCAAGGTTTTTATTCAGTTTAAGGTTAAGCAGATATAGGTATGTCGAGGCAAATACCTTATTTTTTCGAAAATCCTAAAGGTTTGGTCAAACTGCAAATTGAGGGCTGGCTGTGGACACCGGACTCTGTCAGATACTTCAATAGGTTCAGTATCTATCTGTCAGTCAATGTCCGGTGTCTGGCGCCGCGACCGCAATTTGTATATTACCACTTTGACAGAACCTTTAGACAGTGAGCACGGCTTCAGAAACACTAACAAGTAGGTCGCACGGAAAAGCTAGGTAGTAATAAAAATGAAATGTAGATAATTACTTGCAGGTAGATACGAGCACACAACGATTCTAACTCTGAAAGTTATTACCTTTTTATTATGATAGTTATTTGTGAAAGCGCAAGCAGAACCAGTGCAACCACGCTTCATCTAATACAATAAAAAAATACAAAAGTAATTTAGTTTGAAGACCCTGAAGGAGTAGGCTTATGCGAAGAACATTTCTTGACGAATGATTTGATGAGCTCTGTTAGCGAAAGAATAGATATTCGTTTCGAGAACGAATGTTAAGCTGCGTTCTCACTTGCAAGTCTTGCAACATGTTTGCTCGCGCAGTTTCGCGTTATAAAACCAATTCGTGAAGCGAATACTAGAGTATTCGCTAGTGTGCGAGTAGACTCGCAGTGAGTACAAAGGGCAGCCTTTACCATCAACCGGGCGCAAATCCAGACTCCTTTCACTTTGGCTGACCAGCAGGAGTGCGACTATAAATAGACCAAGTAGGCTGTCAAATTCGAGTTTGATTACTGCTAGGCTGATTTTGCTCTGCTGTGCCAATCTACACGTTCCTGTGCCATAATTTTTAATCTTTACATGCAGGGTTTTGTCCACGTGCGGGTATGGTTCCCGCAATTCCCGGGCGTGGTGATGCAGTCGGACCAGGAGCTGATCATCATGTGCAAGCCGCCGGAACCCACCATCATTGAGAACAAGGCAGCGGGGTTCGCTGGGAGCTTGTGAGTACAATACTATGAAAAGTTTACCTAAACTTTTTGATAAGCTGATGGCTGATGGGGTTTGTAAAAACATATCTTCTGAAGCAAACTTGGCACTTCTGTAGGGCTAGACGCATTGAAAATATTTAAACCCGAAATTTATAGTCACAGTTCCAGTCACACTATACGATAAAACTGTCTATCATCCGTCACAGACCCATGCATTCAAACTGGGAAGAAGTTCACACTTGGTAGTCGGAGAAACACAATTTTGAACCATTCATTTACCTATACCATTACCGTTTTTCCTGACATGATGTGCATGTTCCTCCACAGTCCCCATGGCGCGAGGGTATCAGGCGTGGTAGAGGAGACGCCAGGC
This sequence comes from Noctua comes, assembly GCA_963082995.1. Taxonomy (NCBI): domain Eukaryota; kingdom Metazoa; phylum Arthropoda; class Insecta; order Lepidoptera; family Noctuidae; genus Noctua; species Noctua comes. The sequence goes on along the minus strand of OY720281.1, from coordinate 10,540,367 downwards.
CGCCTGGAGTATGAAGTGGCGCTATACAAGGAGGCACCCCCCGTCACCCGACACAACAACCACTCCGTTGACTTGCCTGTTGATCAGGTAACTGGTGTACGTTCCCATGCTTTCAATCTTTTTTTCTAAAATGCCGCAGTCCACTGCTGGCTATAGATATAAGGTTTCTTACTAAGTCGAGGAGTAATCGTAGGGTTCATTTTAGATTGATTCAGGAATTAATAAAGCATATTATTATTGTCTTCTAACCGTCGCTCGCTGATGGATATCCCTATCGGCTACATAAACATTTTGAATTGATGACAAACTAGAATGTCGAATGGCAGCCGAATGACTAAAACTAGAACGAGTCAAGAAACGACTGTCAAAATCATTAATTCTATTATACCGAGACCCCTCCGTGTATCGGATAACCGGCTGTCGTTTCTAGATGTTCGATGTATAGACCTAACAAAATAATGATAACCGTGTAAGCTCATAGAAACATCAGAGAAAATATTCCGTTCTGATACTTATAAATGGATAATAATTGAACCGTTAATCGTTCAGGCGGTACCAATCGGCACGAAACTCCAGTTGCGCGCGCGCATCAACCCCGACTCGGCATGGCGGCACATCAAGCTGCTGGAGGTGGCCGTGTCACCTGACCCTGATCGGCCGCACGCGCCTGGCGCCGTGCTACTCGTCAAAGATGGGTAAATGTTGCTAAAACTCTCTTTTTTCCATTTTTAGTGGAATGCCTTCGAAGTTGGATACGGAAAATTGCTAAACGATCCACGCAGAGCTGACATACGTTTCAGTTGATTTCAGCTACAAAAACTACGTTAGTTAGATTTTAATATCAAAACATTGAAATGTTTTAATGAAACTGACTTTCAGGGGATATGTAGCACTGACTAGAAAATGTTCCAAAAGCCCAGTAACCCATGTGCGCTAAGTTGTACTTAGGTGAGTGTATCGTGTTGATTTCTAAGCCAAGAATTAGCTACATAACTTCCCAATCCTTATGGGAGTGACCACACCCAGACTTATCGACGCGGAACGGCTTGTGCCGGTCAGAAAGAGCTTTCTGTCTAATTTTCTATGCTAAATCAACAGAGAAATTGAAGCTTGCACAAATACTAATTCAGAATCTATACTCCCGACAGCTGCAGAAACCGAGACTTCGCCTCAATCATCCCGCACCAGCCGGCCCGCTACCGAGAGAGGCACAACGAGGTGTTCCTGGACTTCGAAGCTTTCCTTCTGGCTTCTATGAAGGAACGCTCCACGCTGTGGATCCACTCCCAGATCAAGGCTTGCATGGACGCCGCTGACTGCCAACCGGACTACTGCTTGGACTTGTTTGAGCCTTCAGGTAAAACTAGCGTAACTATTCATTATCACTCTTATTTACAAATTATGTAATCGTTTTTTTGGGCCAAAATGCGAAAGCGAGTTCCCTTTTTCTTTCCAATCTTCCAGTTAGTTTAAGTCTGCCACATTAGTTGTTGGATATTATGATAAAACTTGCCTCAGAACATTGTCATCTCTACATATATACCTCCCTACCTATTCCACTTTTTTCTCCTTCCACATTTAAAAGCGTTTACGTAAATTCGATCCACTTTTAAATAGTTGGGCTATTACCGTTTAGAACTCTCTTATTATATATGAGCCATGTCAAATCAATTTCCATTATTCTATCTAATAGTTGCCGTATTCAATGTAATTATTTACTTTTATAGGACACGGTCGTCGCCGAAGATCGCTGCCGGAGGGTTCCCACAGCCACAACATCACGAGTTCGGCATTAGTGGCTGACAACTCGACGACTCCATTCACACGGTTCAAAGAAAACTTGGAATACTCCGTAGTGATGCCCGGGGAACTGTTCCATAGAACTCCCATGGAAGCTACCTGTGCCACTTCTATGATGGTCGCGGTGGCTTTGGGAGCGCTCCTGTTCATGTCTGCTTTGCTAGTAAGTTACACCCCGATATATTTTTTCCTTGTTTACTAATCAATCACTAGTTATCGAAATGACTTGTTTTAAAACTTTAAATGGCCTTGTGGAGAAATTCGTTTACCATAAGCGGTAATTGTTTCTTTGGTTTCGATCCTAGTCGCCTCCTATGGCAAGTGGTCGAATTGCCGCATCATCGGACTTTTAAGACCCTTGTCTTCATGAACATTTTACCAGGCCAAGCTGTACCCAGCGGTGACATACACACCAACTGGATTCTGAAGAGCTTTATTTATTTTTTCAGATGTGCTACTTAGCAACGAAACTGAACTCGACGATGCTGAAGAACAGCAATCTACAGTCACCATCAGGAAAGGGGTTCGAGCAGATCTTACGGGAGTTGGCGCATCACTCACTACCAGACACGGGGTACACTGGCCGTCCAACTGTGCAGTGATGCATGTGATAATAAGTTCTTAGTACTTAACAAGATGGTGCTCATTGATATGTCTATTTTTTGGTAGATACATCGATTCTTTTCTGATAGTAATCCGTAATTCATATTCCGTAAACAATAGTTTGTGAAGCTTCTTGCGCTGCATAGATAAGAATCTCAAGCTAAGATGTAATTTATTTATTAATTTACAGCGAAAAAGAATCTCAAATAGCTTAAATTAGCTGCTCAATATTCGAGTGTGTCCACTAATGTCTGTCCACGGCAATGACTTAACCTTTTGAACGCCAGACTATAAACGCACACGCGTCCCCTCCACGCCAATCCACAATACCATTTTGTCACATATGTATTTGTGTCGTTTGCCGTACAGGGCACGCTCCTGCTTGTCACGTATATGTAACAATGGAGTTCAAAAAGTTAACTTGCCGAATAATCGCACTGCGCTGTGCGGTGATCAAAGCTTCAGCCAACTTTTTTTAGTGGCTATACTTGTAGCATTACAGACATTCAAAGAATTTAAACTGGCATTTAATAGGTAGGTACTTAGATATTTCTAAACAATAAAAACGGATATTTAGACTAAGTAGGTTACCTTGACAAACCTTAAAAGGAATAAGTTATTTAAAAATAAAATACGAAACAAATAGTTAATTAAACTTATGACTGAAAAATCGCAAGTTCAACTTTATGCAGAAGAGCTTGGTAATTTTTTCAGTCATGACTGTCACATTTGTAATAAGACAATAATTTAATAATATTTAAAGATCTAATTTATTAATAATTTTAAGTTAATTGTAGAATAGAATAAACAAAATAAATATACCTACTTTGTTTTATTCCTTAAACCTAATTCAATTGCACTTACAAGAACTCGTCTCATTCAATGACTATTTCATGAAAAAGTCATTCAATGAGATTAAATGAACTCAAGAGTGTTGTATAGATGATTTTAATGATTATAACTCTGTAAAGCCATATTTGTTACGGCCGCGAATCATATTTTAAACAACATACACAATTGCAAAAAAACGTAAGAAAATTTGAATTTCGCGGGCCACCCTGCCGCTTCCCCCTTATACGATTGCGATACTGACACAGGATAGTAACCACTTCCATTTTCAGCCGCTTGAGTTTAATTTTTCAAACCTTGCTGTGGCGTTGATTAAACCATAGTCAACAATAGTTTAACCAATTCCCTGAACGAGTGCTTTCTAAACTAGTTCCCAGATTCAAATCAGAAAAGTATTTTTTTTTACATCTGTATCCTGCTGTCTTTTTTGACGTTGACACTTGACAGAAAAAATTCATTAAATTTGACATTGACATTGTAATTTCGCTAAATTGTTATGAATCGTAAATCATAACATTTGAATTTTATTATTTTATTTCATCTTAACAAGTAAAGAAAATGAGCAAAAGAAGTGCAACTATTGCAGCGGCAAATGTAAACTCGAAGAAACCAAAACATTGGTCTTTAGGTTTACTGGAATCGATGAAAGATCCCGCAAGTATTGTAAAAAAAACTAAACAAGCTGTTGTTATTAAAGATAAATATCCCAAAGCTAAAATTCACTATTTAGTAATGCCTCATGAAGAAATCAATAGTATTTACAAGTTAGCTAAGTCCCATATAGAACTTTTAGAAGAATTTGGAGATGTATTTAAGGAGTTACAAAATGAGACTGATCTTCCACTGAGAGCTGGCTTCCACGCTGTTCCCAGCATGCAGAGGTTGCACATGCACATAATAAGCACAGATATGGTGTCCCCTTGTTTAAAAACAAAAATACATTGGAATAGTTTCACTACTCAACATTTTAAACCTTATGCTGGTAAGTTAAATGCACTCATAGCTTATAGTAGTAAAGTGGACAGTTTGTTACTTACTGAAGAAAACTTGATTACTTGATTGACGCTCTTAATGTGCACGTCTTTCTACATCGTTCTCACATATATGTATAATCTCAACATTAATAATGTAACCAAGATTTTGTAACAATATTTTTATTTAAAAAGAGTGTCCATGGAGTTTCTTGCCCATTCTTCTCCATAGAGATCTACGCTTTGGAATGTGCAACTACAGTACTTTCTCAAGCTATTATGCCTTGTGACTGTAGCTTTGCTTTTTTTTGGTTTTTTGACATTCAAAAGTGCCATGTGATGGTCTAATTGAAATAAATGCTTTGAGTTTGAGTTTGATTATTGGATAAAATGGTACAATAAATAGAAATAATATGTACAAGATTTATTTGATTTCAAAGAGTAGGAAGTCGTAAGTCTATCTCAAAACATTTTTTATTTTTACAGATGTACTTACAGAATTAAAAGAGAAGGGTTGTATAGACAAAATGTCGCCAGAATTACACAAGAGTCTGATGGCTACCGAGCTACAATGTAACCAATGTATATACAAACCTAAAAACATGCCACAGCTTAAAGATCATTTACTAACACATATTAAAAAGTAGAACTTGATTTATTCTCTTACTTCAATAATCCATTTTTATTAGGAAGACAAATTATATACCTAAAAAGTGTCAATACATTATAGAACTGTTAATTTTGGAGTACATTTGTGTATGGAATGCCAAAACACAAAATGATAGTTATTCATATTCTGTTGATCTGGGATATCATTATACATAACTCATACTGAGTAAACTGCTATAGTTCATATAACTATCAACTTGGGTGTGCATCCTTGTTGGGTCATAAACTGCCTTTTTGCCGGTTTTTATACTTTTTTTTTCAACTCTCAGAGATTGTATACACAACAATGTCAACAGTTATGCTAATTGATTTAAAACTGACCTCTATACTGTTCATGATTATTTAAGTGCAAATACATTGACATAATAAATTATGCTAAAACATTGAAAAGTAAGATATTCTTGTAATTTTTTATTAATTAAGTCCTATTAAAACAATTTCCTTACATTGCACTTTATTTATTGCCTAAATCCATTTTGACATTCAACTTACTTACATAATTTTCTGTTAAAAACTAAATTGAGCTAAAAATTCATCACCTACTTACAGTCCCAGCACCAATCAGCTAAAACGATGATGATGTCGTCATTTAATCACTAGCTACTAAATATAATAAGTAATATTTTCAAGGTTTAACCTACTGGTGTAAGAGACAACATTAAATGGGTGAATATGCTTAAGTTATTAATAATTATGCACATAAAGGTGCTCCCTCACTGGGTACATTGGCCTGTAATCTAACAATCCAAGTTTGGATTTTGTACTGAAAGAAGTGGATCTGAACTGTAACATTACAGAAGAACGCTCCCGTTGATGGAGTGCCGTAACAAAAAGGATACTGTCAAATTAGTCACGCAATTCATTCTCTCTACAAGTGTTTTTACTTGACGTAGGACTATCTGCATCCACTAAGGAACTGGAGTCTGCATTTCCATCAGCATCTGGAGTATTATAAATTGACATGTTACGTCTCTTGAATGTCTTTTTAAGGCCAGTTGATATTGGTGTCTTACACTCATAAATTAAACTATCAAAACTGTTTGCCACTGAAGAAGTGTCTGGAGTAGACACAGGTGGGGACTTCTCATTTTCACTGGGTGTGACAGGCGCAGGAAGAAGTAGTGAAAGCTTGGATGTTTTGACTGGAGTTTGAATAACAGAACTTTGTGTTACAGTATTTTGCATTACTGGACTTTCTCTCATAGATGAACTTACAAATTCTACAGGCGAATCGGATTTCAAGTCTTCACTTGGTGGATTATTATCAACATAGGGCTGTTTCATATTCTGACCCGACCTTGCCATGAGTACTTGTACTGGGTCATCAATCCCTAGTTTCTCACACAGTTCAACTGTTTGTGGGTTCATTATTGGCACCGTCGGAACAGTTTTTCGGATTTCTGGATCATAAACAGGAGCAGTTCTAACAAAGCTATCTTCTTTTATTAGTAGACTTCCAAGTAGTTTAATTACATTCTCTTTCTCTTCTTGTGTAGGTGTAAAATCATGCCTGTAATTATTTACATATACATTAAAATAAAAGATAACTGCATTGTATTAATTCCAGAGATCCTAAAATTACCGATTAATTATATAAACACTAACCTCTCATTACCACCTGGTCCAGGCATGTGACAATTGATATTTTTCACGGCCAACAAATGGTTTGTATTCTTCAATATTGCTAGCCATTCCACATCATGACTTAGGCATAATTCACCATCAAATTCTGATGGTACATCCAAAATTTGCAGATGTCTGCGTTTGGGCAAACATTTGTCTAGTGCCAAAAACTTTGTCTCAGTATCATTGTCATGTTTGACGAGTGCTGCGTACTGGCAATGCAAATGTGCAGCAAACCAATAGTCTGGCTTCAGAGTTAGAAGTAGTTTCATGGCTGGGACACTGCCTAATTGATTTGATTCTATATCTTCCCTGAAATGTTTAAATTTTTAATAAGCATACTTTATTTACAGAACACCAACAATAAATTCATATTATTTGTATACTTTAGAACTTATTGCAGATATATTTGTTATAAAATTTTATTAATTCTTAAGTCATTTAAAAATTTTAACAGCAACCTCTTTTAAATTACTCGTAAAATTCAGTTTACCTCAAAAAAGATTTTCTTCTTAATAAATTTTCTGTATTGCCATAATCTGTAATTCCCCTAGGCCAATCATGAGATAACATAACATGAAGTTTCTGTTTTATTTGGCTTAATCGGAAAACTTCTAAACTTCTGATATGGTAAACTGTCCGAAGTGACTTTCCTGAGTAAGGCAGACACTCCCAGTGACCTTGCAGGTAGTCCTGACCTTTATAAATCCCTGACATTCCTGAAAATTTGAAAATAGAGCACATTAGTGAAATAGGCTCTGCATGTAAGTTAGTACTTTATGATAATAATAATTTCATGTACTTTACATACCTGTGGCAAATCATTGAGGCTGGCAGCCAATACAATAACAAAGAAGAATTGCAGAGTATACCTAAGTCACAAATCTATTACTACTAATGGGAAAACTGAAGTATATAATACAAACCTCCAATTCTAAGGCCTCCATACTTCACAACACCAGCTCGGCCCAAATAATAAATGTTAGGTGCCACCCAACCACCGTATGGCAGTTCTTGTAAATAGTTAGAAGCTTCATGGTTGCCGCCAATAAATATTGTCATAATTGGCGCTTTTTTCTCACCACTATAGTATCTGTAAACATTTGATACAATCATGATGTACTAAAATCATGAAAATAATGTAACGAAAAGGATTTCATGGTTTCATGTTCGATACCGAGGTCTACAAAATGATAAAACACTGGGTATCTTACTTATAAAATGAACACATATTTTGGTATTTCTCAGGCACAGCCATTGCCCCTAGGTCTTCATGGTTTCGGACCGATTGGAAGTCACCACAACATATCAACAGGTCAATTTTTATGCCTTCTCTTGCTTGTATTGTTTCAATACATTCGTATATTTTTTCAAGTTCGCCATGGGCGCATCCTTCTACAGCGACTTTCATTCTTGATGACTTAATGGGTCAATGACATGTAGTTCTCCAATAAGATTTTGCAGTAACGGTCCTATACGAAATAATAATAATTTAGAAAGAAACACTACATACAATTACATCGCCATTTATTTGAGCATAACAACAAAAAGCTAACCTAACTCAATCGATTCTCTGAATACAGAAACCATAAACAAGTTTTGACTTTGACATTGACAGCAAAGTATAGAAAAAATATACCACCGAACACGTAATGTTTAGCTGGTTACATTCCCTAGTAATTTCGACAATACATTGTGAATTCAAGCTCTAAGCTTAAGCCAAACCCAGGAAGCAAGTCTTGCTGCCGACTGCCGATATACCAATCCAATAAAGGGCTGAAATGCTATTAGCAAAAATCAAAGGGATGCAAGAATGTGAAGCCAACTTATCAATTTTTAATCAATATTTTGTAAAATACAAACGAATTCAATATAATTCATAAAATATGCTGGCTATAGCATTGTTCGCACGCAAAAAAAAGGCGGTATTGCAGGCAATTTGGGTGCACGTCCAGGCGGGCATGTTAAGGTGTTTTCACACGTATGCGCAGTTGAACATGAATCTTTCAACCCGTGGCCAAAATCAGAACTTACTCTGTTAGCTTGTTTTTGTTTTAATACGATTTCAAGAACACATTCATATAAGTAAGTGTTTACCGGCAACGTCCCCCTGTTTATGTAATTCTAGCAGTAAAAGATCCTGGTAGCATTGAATACAATTTGTTTAGCACCACTATACCTAATGATTGTGCTGTTATCGTGAATGTGCGCCGATGAGTTAGAAGGTTTTCCAAGTTTTGACACAAATGATGCACTATTTCTTTGTGGATTATTCAACTTTCTACAATAGAGACAATACCAGCCCTCGTAGCTTGACCACCGTAGACAAGAATTTCTTTGACGGAAGAATCGACAAAATGACAGATTGTGTCTACACAATGACAAATTTCTTTGCACTATCTGTCATTTTGCAGATTCTTCCGTCAAAGAAATCCCGTACGGTGGTCATGCTACGGGGGCAAGTAGGTACATGGGTTAGTATAAAGATTTTGAAAAATAGTGGCACTGAGACACTGAGAGCACAGGTGTGAGCGAAAGAGACGACATCATACAAAAAGAAAAAACAACTAAAACTTCAAAATAATTATGTCGTACTTACTTTTCTGGACTTTACTTTTGTCAGACCAGTACCCACCTACTTTGCATCTGCGACCTTGGACAGCTCTGCCGTTTGCTCCATTTACCTAAGTACTGCAGGATAAGTAAAGAGGGCTATCGTTTTTAGCTCACCAGATGGCGCCACTGTCGAGTAAGGTCCTGTTAATAATTTCTATTTTATATTGTAAAGTACCAATAACTTTAAGAAAAGTTTATTTTATTACGTATAACAACATAGTGTTAACTTCAGATACATATTATTTACAATATTCTCCCTAAAATTAGCAAGCATGGAACATTTAAAAATCATTCTACCTCCAAGTACTAACAAATAAGGTCCGAATTTGCTATCTTGCTACTTATGTAATATCTTCAAGTCATAATTAATCAAGAATTGCTCATTATAGACCCCAATCGTGAATGGTAGTAAAAATACGTGATAAAAAAGCGCGTAACGCCACGTCATGACACCTCATGACATCTGATATTTCTGAAGACCTTACGCTACACGAACTGCTCTAGCGGCAAATATACATGCGATAGCCCCTATTGTGCACGATGAACAAGATAGGTAATTAGGTAACTGAGTACATAATAAAGTGTATTTTATCTATCTATCATGGTCTTGTTATGGGGCTCCACACTCACACTTTGTTTGGTTTGGTCCTTAGTTTACTTTAGGGCAAAAGATTACTATACCAAAATTATGGGACACTTGTGCACTATGAAAATCACCTCTATAATTACGGCGCGGGCGTAAAGGCGTTGTCAACCACAGTGTCTTTTGATATAATTACTCTTCTCTTTGGTATAATCGTCACAGCATATAGTAATATCAATAATAAATGTTGTTGACTGTAAGAGATAACTATCCGATGACCGAAATACTTACCTGCAGTAAAATGTTAAATGCTAATAAAAGGACGGATGAGCATAAACGAGCTTTTAAAAGTTCAGTTCAGAGAAAATTGAAAATATACATTTATGAAGTTAAAACATTTGTTTGCGGGTTCGGCGCCTTTGGGTCGGATATTAAGTACCCCGCGAGAATTTAGGTACTACCGGGATGGGTAACAGACAGTCAAGTGACGACACGATTAGAATAGCTACAAGAAAGTAGGTAGGTATGTACCCCATCCAAAATAAGACATTATTTAAGTATCTACCTAGTTATTAGTTAAACAGAAATATTATTTTATTTATTTTTTATTAGATTAGATAAATGTTTTAATATTCGTAGCACTTCGTAGCGCTACGTGGGAACATCATGAGCCCTACAGTTTCTACGACATATTCAAATAAACAGGGAAGTGCGCATTAAATGAGCATCCTATATCTACTGAAATTGAGCAGGTACGGTTAGTAAAACAGTCTATGAACACTTCCGTATTTAAATCTTGATTCTAACTCTTAGAATAATATAATGTAATATATATTTAAAATCTAATATAGGTATTAAGTAAATTAAAAAAACTTCTACTTTTATTTTAAATTGTAATTCTTAGGTATATGTAGGGTGTTTTTTTTTTTGAAATTATAACAATCTAATGAAGAGTACTGCGCTGCGAGTTTCATCAAATCAAGGACGTTTATTAAAAATGTGAAAAACCATTAAAGATAACCTTTTCCTTAAATATTCCGCATGTTATTACTTCCCATAATTTGATATCTATTAGCGACACTATCGAATGGTGTAATAATACAGCGTGTGTTTTTTTTTTCAAATTCAACGGGCGCGATTCTTGGCTATGAATGTTGATTTTCAAGTCAATGGTTGCGTCAAGTTATGACAAACTTAACCATAAATCAGGTGAGCAACTTTATGAGTGTGTGCTAAGTCGGTAGCACACACTTTTAAACGGAGTAGTACGTAGCACCTCAGTGATTTTGCCACTGAGATGCATTGGTAAGTTTTAATACCTAAATGTCATGTAACATCGCTACCCATCCTGAATAGAATAGACACCGTCGCGTCACCACGTTCAATCCGGAAAAGGTATCAATAATATCTACAGAAATACACACTTAGATAAATATCTAGAAATACCATAATAATATAGTAAGCACTATAAGCTGACTACTGCATAATTAGTAGCCAGGTATTTAAAGAGAATGATATGTACCTACCTATCTAGGTAATATAAATCATAACTTAGTAAGACCATGTTTCGCTAACTCGCCAGACGATAGCTTACCTACCTACCGCATACCTTGACAACTCAATTAGCGGTTACATTGCACGAAGTGGGCACAAAATTAGATCGTGCTAATTGCTACGAAGTGGAAGGTTTAATAAAAAGCAACTAATTGCATGTGTTAGTGGACCGTCGATCATGTAACGTGGCCATAACACGTACCTGATGTTAACACCTCACCTCCGGTTTTGGCGCTATTTTCACTTGTGAAAATATCTGCTTAAATAAAATACTTTATCATTTTCACTGTGGAACAGTTTATTCAGTAGATTTCAATTATTTTTCATTTTCTTCTGTATAAACCGTGAGACAAGTGTAGGCATCCAGTAAGTTTTGTACATGATACTGAACGTGAACCTCGCTATCAGGGGTCGGCCTAGCTTCTCCAGTAGTCACGTAGATAAAGGCCCGGGCGCTGTGACGTCAGAGCGGCCGGCTGCGCGAGCCAATGGCGCGGCGAGGCGGCGCTACGGCGCGCGCGCACCGCCCACTTACACCGCTGAAGGAAAAACTTGGAAAACTTGTAGCGCTCTCGCGGTGACACGTAAACAAAAAAAATAAGAATTTGTGATATTTTCTGATTTAGGACATAACCTTTACATTAATAATTATTTTTAGATTTCAAAAACAGTTTTTCTAGTTATTAGTTATAGAATATTGAAAAAACAGTTTGATGCTTTTGAGATACTCAATTCATTATGTTCAGGTATCACTGTAAAAATCCTTTTTGACAGTCAATATCCTAATACCCTATTCAAACATGCCACGGCTTCTAGCTACGACGATAATGTTTACTTGTTAACATTTTTATAAGTTTATTTACTTTAAAAAGCAATATAATAATGAGTAATCGATAAGTAAACAAATACGAGACCGACGTATCAGCGAGCGGCGCGCGCGCCCCTTCTGTCAAACATTTTTATAGTTATGCGCAGAGCATAAGGAACTCTTTATAGTCTATGCGCGCGAGTCGGTCGCACGCGCGTTCATCTTGCGACGTTTAAAAAAAAACTCTTCGCGGTATTTGAATTTGTTCTATAAAGTTTTTTTAATAAGTTTGTGGTGACAATGAGCTGGGATCAAGATCGCGACCGGCCCTGCGACAAGCTGGAAATCAACGAGGCGGTCGGAAAACTGTTGGAAAGCTTCAATTATGACAGCATTGTACCACAACCGACGAGGTATGTAATTGTTTACATTTATTTGGTAAAAATCATATTTTTGGTTGGAGGATACATCTTACCTAAGTAATATCTGCAGCTTTGGTCCAAGATTCTAAAATATTTTATTACGAAAACAAGAAAAATCACGCAGTCACTTCAACCTGTTTTCAGACTTTTTTAGTACACTTTGAGTAATGGAAAAATATGAGTATGCAAACAGATATTCTTTATTTTATTTTATTATGGTATTGCGATATTCTGTTTTCAATTTTGAAGATACATTGTATGCGTGCAATAAGGGAAGCCTTTGTCCAACAGTGGACTGCTGTTGGGCGGTGTATCAATATTATTTTTGATACAGAAGATGTTTAAAACCGACATAAAAAATAATGATGTCTGAGCATCTTTTTTCCTCGTCTTCCGGTAGTCATATTAGCTGAATTACGATGTCTCCTGCAACAGGGATTTAGGAGCTCATGGTACTTAGGTTTTTTTTGCTATTTGTAGCTCTAGTTTCGAAGTAGTATTTTAGTTAGTTAGGCCGTTTTAGTCAGATTCCGGGCGAATGGGCAAATCGAAATGCACAACATTTCCAACAGCTTAGTTTATTTTAGTAAAGAGCTCGTGGATAAATAATAACAGCCGCTGGAGTCGATCTTCAGGTTAAGCCGCGCTTGTCTAGGTTGTTGGGTGCTAGGTGGATGGGTGTCCACCCATTACATACCGAATTTCCTCAGTGTCTCGAAAAACACGTTACGCAGTTGGTACCAGCTGTCATTTGTAGATCTGACAGTCGTTACAGGTAGGTATTCGGTGTCCCGTAAGTCGGACAACCAGTTTTACCAAGGGGTATCGTATTACCCAGTATCGGTCAGATAGGCAGTTGCTCCATGTAAAATACTATTACTCAGCTGTATCCGGTTAGACTATAAGCCAACTCCAATATAGTTGGGAAAAGGCTAAGCAGATGATGATGAGTTTCTTTTTAGTTACAAAGAGAATTTATTCTGTTAAACACTCGGTGGACACCTACGCGAAACCACACATGGCCCTTATTTCTACAGCCTGTAATGGCTTGTGAAGATACCTGAATCTTAATAATATCGTTATCAAAATAATAATAGGTAAAGGTTGAATAATACTCCCTTTTCAGGAGTTACGACTATCATTTCATGATGTATTGTGTACTAGGTACCTGCTGCGATGCTTGCAACAAACTGTCACACTATTCCATTGTAATTAACTTGAGTACAGTCCTTAACATTGTCTATGGTCCGTAGAAAGTACGAATAGATATTTTCAAAAGCTTTTCCTCGCTATCCGTCTTACAATTTATTTTTTGGCTGTATTGGCTATTTATTGGATTTATACCAATAAGCAGAAAAGAAATTCAACAAAGACGATGCAAAAAGTCTCATACTTAGGTAAGCTATTTAAGTGACTATGAGAAGAACTGTACATCGTCGTAGGCGACTGTCACCATCCTCGTATACCATCATAGGATGAAATACGTACTGTCTGTGCGTTGAATGTTTTAGTTACCACCTGAGTTTTGCTGAAACTAGAAAGATAATAGATACTTTCTCATTACCATTAACTACCGCAAAAGCTCCTTAAAGAAAAAGCTCCAAGTTACCGAACTTTTTAAAGAAAAAGCTCCAAGTTACCGAAATTTTATGCACTGCGTTTTAAGTTTCCCATAATTTTCATAACTCAGTACCAGAAATCATGAGCAAGTCCCAAGAATGGGTTCTAGTAAATTTTCAGCACTCTTCAGAATTAACCTTCGCGTACCTAAAAGGTAATTTCTAGTCAGGAGTTCCTAATTGGGTAAGACATTATAGTCCACAACTGATACGTTCAAAAACATCACGACAAGAGCCCAATGACAACATTAAATTAAATATCCAGTTATTTTCCCAAGATAGAGGTTACCTTCGCACAAATACCTAGTGGTTACAGCGCATTAATAATTAAAGAACAATAAATTCGCTTTAAACGCCCATTTGTTTATCGTAATATTATTTATTGCTGAAGTGACCCCGTATAACATGAATTATTCCGTAATTAGTTATACTTAAATACCTAAATAGATAGAGTAATATCTAGCTAACGCCGACCCCCGGGTCAGCAGCGGGGCGGTGTACATGAAAACGACACGCGATTACCGCCTCTAATTGAATAGGCACTATGTTATCTGCTCCTTGTTTATTAATTTCCTATCCTATCAACCGCGTCGGTTTCTTACATCGCGACTTTTCGGGACTTCTTCAAGACTATGTTAATTGTTGCTACTATCTTCTTTTCATGTGGCGGTGGATTCAAATACTTTTTCTGGGAAGTACAATATTTTAGGGGAAAATATATCGACTTACTTTACACACTTACGTAGGTCGTAGGTACTGCTTTTAAATTCCTGATCATAAAATCTCCTCAACACTATGTAGGTACGTGTAGCTTGCAAACCATAGCTAATATAGCTAAACAAGTATTATGGATAGATAGCTACTACTCCAACGGTTTAAGATACAACATAACGGAGCCGAAAGGCACTTGTTCTCCCGGTCATTGCGATTTTTTTTTTAGGTCGTTTCCCAGCAACAATTTTTACGTAAAGTTACTTAGTTTGATGTACCTTCATAATGCTCTGTATAGATGCTTAGATATTATGCAAATTAGTTGAGGAAAAGTTCGGAAAGTGGACAGATCTACGAGCCCTCGACTGCTTCTGTAAATCATTACAGATTAGGTTTTCGCCTTTGCAATCTAATGAAATGCAATCAATTCTTTTCGGAAAATGCGGAATCATCAATAATGGACGTGACAAGATTAAATTAGTTAATATTCATTGGGTAGTCTGTCTTTTAGGATTAGGCCCATTAATATATTTTATGGAAGCAATATTGTGCCGAGTGCTTCTTCGTAGAAAATTATTAGGCTTTAGATAATTATTAAAACTTTAGATTTTCATAAAGGAAAAGTCATCATTTAGCCAGTAACGGAACTTGATCTTGTTTATTTAAATTCAATATTTTGAAAGCGAGTTTAAAGATAAGATAAAACTGGCAGTTACTTTAAAATCAAAGTAGATATAAATTGTGTAGAATGCCAATATTGATCGATTATAATAATGTCATTCCGTTGACGTGCTGAAATCTAGTTTGCCATAAACAGCAACATATAACAAGATAGAAGTTTTACCGTCGATATGAAGCGGAAAACTCTCACTCTCAATGTAAATTGAGTTCTAATCAACACGTTTTGGGTTGATTTTTCACTTCTTTATCAATATCTATATCGACGGTAAAACTAGCCGGTTTGCCTGGTTAACAGCCACAAAATCGGGTTGACTGACGGTTGTTCTTTATAATGCAATAATTATGCATAATTATGTAGGTCCATAACAAGGTTCATAAGTTGATATTAATCCTGCAATCAAAATTCTAATCTTCCCATTAGATACTTTTCACTTATTTTTAAAAGCTTCGGCACCACTAGGCCACGTAACATCATGTGACAATATTTGTCATGTTCCCTTCCTGCCTGGTACCAATTTATTTCCGCGAGGCGCAGCGATAAATACGCCTGCGCAAACATTCCCACTATAGGGCGCTTATCTCAGCCGATGGCAGGGAGTCCCCGGGCTCCTAGCCAGCCCTAGCGTGCTCGATTGCTGCCAAACATTGCCTCGGTTTTAATCATCGACTTGTATGAGAATCGGATACATTCGTATAAACTACAAATTAGAACACGCATGCGAAAGAGTCATTTTCGGCAGCATAATAATACCAATTTCCGTTTATTAATAGCTTCACAGGTTCTTGTGTAGTACCTAGTTTTAAATTAAGTGAAACAGATATTAGATACGGTGCTTTTTTAAGAAAAAAATCAGTTACCTAAAAAAGTTCGTAGCCTTTTGCCACGAACTACGAACTGATCTGATTCACAATGAAAACTGATACTCCGAAATATTTATTCACAATCAGACCTCTATTACTCTAGTCGGTAGACCACTCGTATGTGAAATTCTGCGACCTCCGTTCCCTATGTGAAGTCCAAGTTGCGACGCAGAGGCACTTAACTATGAACATTTTCAACGCCTCCAAGTACAAAAAATCAATCCATCGAATTCCTCGATCAATTACTGGGTCCTCCGCATTGAGTAAGTTCAAAGCTCCGTCAGATTAAGATTTCCTCGCCTGCGTTGATCTCACCGGTGCGAGCAAACATCCCGTTGGTTTGCGCAGTGATTGAGGCCCGGCGTGTAAGTGTGTGCGCAAACAGACACACAGGTGCCGCCGGAACACAACCCCTGTTTGAACAGGCCACTTCGCGCCCTCGGCTCACTTGTTACATCTTGACATTTGAACTTATAATCAAAGTTTGGCCGCGGGTTCCATTCATGCGCGCGGGATAAGTGTTTATTGCTTTCAATCCCCTTTAGTTTGGAGTGACAGGATCAGTTGATAAGCACACAAGATTGTGGAATTGTACACACTAAAACTTTTGTACATACTAACTACGATTTCGATTTTTACGTTGATAGTTGGTATATTATTGACTTTCCCACTAAAATAAGTATGTAAAAGTCTTTATCGTGAGATAGTAGTGTGATCTTATTCTCACAAAAGCATTTTAATTCTTAGGATCCTCAGTCAGTTGTCATTTACCTCAGTATCACCGACAACCGCTCTTCCAACGATGCAACTGGCACAGTTCAGAATGACTTCATCGCAACGCATGTTCCGGGAGTGCGGGATAGTTTCAAATATTGACAGAGTGTAATCTGGCCGGCACCGTGTGTTGGTTAGCGGGGGCCCGGTAATGTGCTCGGTTAACACCGCCGCTGCGTCTGCGCACCGGCTCATTACCGCAGCCCTACTATCTGGTACAAGTACAACACTACGCGCTAAACGTTATTCGCGATGCCTTCTACGGGTAACGCAACGTTTGCCCATTCCTATAATTGGATGAAGTTGTGTAGATCTTAATATTGTTGAAAACATGAAAAAGTGTAACTCCCAAGACAAAACAAACTTTAAAAAAAAACAAGAAGCTAATTATAAAGCAAACTGGTTTTGCCGTCCTTATAGAAAGTTCTGAAAGCTCTAAACACCTAGTCGGCTGCTCTACATCGCCAACATGGTCGGCCATGCAGTCACTGTTGTTATTCTAGCTTAAAACGCAAATATTTGAAGCAGTTTTTAATTTGAAGTACAACTTAAAAAGAGCTTGCTAATCATTTGTTGGAGATCCAAAAGCATAGGTAAATATTGTCGAAATGAAACTGGAGCTCGAGGCTAAATCAAGTCAAAGGTCAAACCGCGCTTGCCTAGGTCGGTCCGTAGATGTATGACCATCCATCACATACCGAGTTTCCTCTGTGCCTCGGAAAGGACGGTTTCGACTATCATTTGTAGATCTCTGACAGTCGTTACAGGTAGTCGGTGCCCCGAAGTCTGACAACCATTCCAAGGGGTACCATGTTACCCAGTACTAACTGGGTTGTTAAAATCAGATAGGTAGACGCTCCATGTATAATACTGGAATTCAGCTGCATTTAGTTAGACCGGACCCCAACATATGTAGTTTGGGAAAAGGCTAGGCCAATAATGACCTTGTCGAAACTAGTTTTCAGCTCATAACAAGACATACAATAAAATAATGGAAAATTCCTACTCTTGAAAGCAAACAAAATTATGTTTACCCCTAGTCTTGTGCCTATGTTTTGACGTACTTCCCCAGTAGGTACTGCAACGTAGTTGGGTGGGCCCCAGTGCCTACGTACCTACTTATTGATAAAGATACCGGGCCGAGTGGCCGTTATCAGTGTTTTGTGGACACAGATGTAGTCTGCGTGTTCCCATGCATCGCCACCCTCCTTGTGGCCGGTAATTGAACGTCCTAATGTAAGTCAAGGACTTATTGGACTATGTTTTGATATTTTCATCGGCTTGATTAATTACATAGCTTAAACACAAGTATCTGGTAAGTTAAGTTTAATTGAGGAGGTGCCGAGATATTTTGGTGGCAAATTTATCATCAACTGTCTATTGAAGTCTGTAGCAAACATTCCTTTTACATTGGAAAAATTGGGCAAAACTTTTGGATATTTTATAAAGCTTAAATGCAAAAGCTAAGTAAGTAATTTACTTTTTTAGAAAGCTCATTCATTTGTTAATTTTATGAAATTTATGAAGTTTCGCAAAGTAAATTTTAAAGCTTTGAAACAAGACCTAACCTAACTCAACTTATGCTGACAGAATACCTAACATATTTATAAAGTAAATTACAAAATTCTTCCACTTCCGGGATGTGAGGGCCAATCAGATTGCATTCGCGGAACGGCGGCGGCTTATCATCTACAAACAGGGCGCATCTGTAGGTAGGCGCGCCCTGTCTCTACTCCGTGTTCAAACAAAGCCGTAGCGTTTTGATTATATGTACATATTACCTATAATATTTTGGTTTAACATGCGGCTTTTCAATAAAACTACTAAAATTTGAAGTGGTACCTTACAGGACAGAAGAAGTGCAAATATGCACTGCAGCTACTCACTGGGGATCAAAATGAAATATGTTTTTGTAAATAATTTAATTCTGATTAATAAAGTACCTACCTAAATAGGTATATTTTGCACTTTCACATTTAACAAGCCGACGATGTTTCCACAGGAACCCCACCCTTCATCGGAATTCAATTCAGGGCGCGATAATTCCACAAAACCACAATGTTTACTCTGCAGGGAATTCTGTGAGAAAATTTTCCCCTTTTCAATTGGATTCCGATACACGGTATCTATCCCTAACACCACCCCTATAAATCGATACCGATACCGATTTTCCCAGGGATACTTGAAGCAGGTGCTAGTAATCTAATCACTAGGTAATTATTCGATGATAAAACCGCGCTCGAGTGGTACAATAATGATTTTGAAAGTCATCTTTCAGCTACCGTCGGGTTTTACAGCGCCATTAATTGTTTTATAGCCGTTGTTACATCCACTGTGGAGATAACTGCGGTCGTGGGGATGTTTATAAAAGATTTCAAGACAAACCGACTGAAGGGGAGACTTTTAGTGCCGGTTTGAATGTAAACATGTCGGTTTTGTATTGACATTGATTTGCTAATACAGGATTCTGAGAAAGAAACTTTAGCCAGAGCCTTTGTATAGACATCGCTTTCGAACACACAAAAGCACAAATCTGACGACTTAATTTTGCCGTAGGCATTTCGTAGACAGTGCTACGAGCAATTTCTCTTCTCACTTAAAATATCCCAAGTCAAAACCGTCAAATATTTAAAGTGTTTATTAAAACTAAACCAATTCAATATTCAGAGGTTTATCGTTTTTCGGCGAAGGACATCTTGAACCAAACTAATCAGGATTTCCGAACCGTACTTGCCATGTTGGCCTAGCAAATGTCGTAGTTAGTTATTACAAGAGTGAGTCAATTAGAAAAAACCGTTGTTAATATATGTTCGGACTTAGCAATGCTTGAGCGTGACCAATAAATAATAAATCTGGATTAATGTTTTCAAATTTTGAGTTATCCAGGAGAATTCCGTGTTATTCATAGTGGATTTCACCAATTAAACTGTACGCGATCAGCACACCTAAACGATGTTCAAGAACTGTCAGGGTCAATATTCCCTAAGGTAGACTGGTAGAAAATGCCTATGGCATTAAGTCCGCCGTTGTGCAGTCTTGTAACTTGTGTATAAAGTTTTAATAAATAAATAAAATATTCCATACCATAGTAATTATGATACTGCATAACAGCTCCTGAACGTAGTTAGTTTCATTGGTGAAATTCGGCCTTAGTGTCTTAGTATAATTGCCTGAAATAGTATTTTGGTCTACTGGCTCCAAGTATAATACAGTGTACATTACGGTTAAATAAGGCCGAACATATTGAAATGCTTCTCACGTTCCGTTCTACGAAGAGCAGATGGTTTTCATTTTCCACATGAATCTCTCCCGTTTTTACAGATCGAGATATCGGCGGAATTCATTAAAATGCATTTGAGTAGGCACCCATTGACTTTACTTGATGATTAGCCAAACTAAAATAAAACAGAAGAAAATAAAGACGTAAGTGTTAGCGTTAGTAGGTACAGTCGCCAGCGCATCAAGTTACTACAAATTGTCAAATTTTCTCATTCGATTTTGAACTTAACCACCAACATTTTATGGTTTAAAATCATTTGGAGAAATTTGACGGTTTGTTTTGACTTGATGTGCTGGCGAAGTGGCGACTGTACCTGCCGTCTGCGGAGCAAAACTAAACGTATATTTTTTATCTATTTTACTTATTCATCTTCTAGTACCTACAACATTAATTCAATTCTAACCAAGACCCGCAGTCCGTAACCTGGGAAATTATGGACAAACATAAGTCAAAATGGACAACAGGAATGTTGCAACAAATGCACTTTGGCGGCAACAAACTATCGTATGCACGTTCCTTTGGCAAATTTATGTGCAATAATACACTAATACCTAAGTACGGTGGGCGGTTGCGTCGGCGCAACACTGAAAGCAGAAATAGCGTGGGCGGGCTCTTCACAGATGACAGCTATCTGCTCTGTTTATGACTTCCTCAGCCAATGGCCTCAAGGCGCACGCAAGTGCATACCTAGCCTAGGCCAATTTTATATTAGGTGTGTGTACCTAAAAATATCCTAAAATACCTTTTGGGAACTAGCATTTACTTAGGTCTTGGACACTTAGCGGAGTTAAAAAGTATAGCAAATATATGCCTACTTTCAATACCACTGTGTGTGTCACAAGTGACATTTACATTAATGCCTTAATATTGTTGCTCTGAAAATCAAAGAGTGCACTTTTATGTAGGCATATAGGCGTTTAGGTGGTGTAAATAAAAGCGGCTAAAACACGAAAGTAGGTGCTTAGTTGTAAGTAGTTCAACATAAAAAGTGCCTGGCGAACCTCGCCTACTACTAAGGTCCAACATATAAAGACTATACGCGCTTTCCAAATATGTAGGTTGCTGCAAAAAGTAGGCGTCTAAATCTTAAAACTAGGCCTGAAAACATCGAACCTGAAATTCAAACTTTATAAACGCTAGCGATAACGTTTAAATTGTAAACACTCAAAGTTACGAACGTGTTTTAAGGTCAGCACAATAGTATTAAACAATAGTTTAGTACTAGGCAATACTGCTTCTAATGTAACCGTATCTTTGTTTGGACACATCAATCACTGTTACTGCTTACTGGCTGCCACTGGCTCTACCGTTGACCTGCTGAGCTTTTCTAAACAATAGCTAATAACACCTAAGCATATTAGGCTCAACATAATGTTGTAACATGCCTAAATTCGACACGTGTTCCCGTGTGTAGCCTTGATGGAATGTTATTTAGTTCAATTGTTTCCAAAGTTTAGTGCCACTTTTTTGAAGGAAATGTTTTGACCTCATTTCAAACAAAAATACTAAAAACTTAAATATAAACTAAAGTACCAGCCCAATACTTTTATGTCTGTGTTACTTAATTCGAGTCCGTGCTGCAAACCATGTTGTTGCACATCCCTTTCTCAAAGTCGTGGTAGCTCATTTAAGTAGTTAAACTCCCAAACAGCATTGCCATTTGACTTTGAATACATAACCAATAAGTATCATGCCTCTTAATAACCAAAACCCTTAAGTGACTTAGTTCTTTATTAAAATACATTCATGAACACCATCTTTGAAACAAACCCGACTGCAGTCCAAAACAAAAACATACTTAAACAAGATTGAGTAACGCGGATATAATAAACACGTGCCCTCTGTGCCTAAAACCGAAGCACTTGTAGATAAAATAGGTGCGTATAGTTAACTAATACTTATGGCTCTTATAATCCTTAGCATATACACATGTATGGCAGACGGATGGCTGTGAAATCTGGCAGTAAATCATTGTGCGCGCGACTATAAAACTTTTTGTCATTGACATGACGTCCTATTAAGATTTTTAAATTAAACTTTAATGGCGTAATAGTTGGTATCTATTATTACGTAAAGGGTGAACGAATCGAAAGACTTACCTTTGAAATTAGTCGATAGTACGATTCTAAAGAATAGGGACAATGCATGGCTATTAAAGCTTTCGTCATAATTTTAATATTACCTACTTGCGTTCCTTCCTACAAACAATCATGGCGGTAGTTTTCAGTGCGCTAGTTTGTCATTCAATATTATAATCCTGGAAACATCGAAAAGCCTAGCATCACTTGCGTAATAGTGATTTTTGACGAATTACTGAATGTTTGTTCTGTAAGTTCATGGTAAGTTCTTATGAGAATCGACTTGTGTAGGTCCAGTTACGTAGGCTAGGCTAGTAGCTTACATATCGATAAAATTTCTCCAATTTCTATTATGACAAACGATGCCATATAAATCACAGTGTTCGCTATGAGTAGGTACCACTTTGAGAACATAATGTAAGTTGTAGCAATTAAAGCAGGGACTGCTATCAGCAATTGTCAGGAGTCCGATGTTACTAACCAGATGGCGACGCGCGGAGGGTCTGTCGCAGCAAAAACTAGTACTCAATCTGTAATACAAAAGGAAGCGCCCATATGTACTACGAGGACAGATGCAGACAAACTACGCGCTTTAATTTGTGATTCTTTGAAGATTTTTTGCTATCAATATGAGTATGTAGGTGAACATGTTCTCCATTAGTTTTTCAGTTCTTGATCTTAAGTAAATAAAGTTCTTCTTCTCAGGGTGTAGTAACATACATTACCTTTTTATTGTTTTTTCAGAAAGCACCATAGGCTAACTGAGCTAGGAATGTTAGGGCTGTACATAGGTAGAATTATCAGAAACTAGCTTTTTCCCGCGGCTTCGCTCGCGTTAATTTTGAATTCCAGTTGTACTCTGCTTGTATTATTATATAATTCAATCATGATTCGCAGGACACGTGGCGCTTAAAAACGTTATTATTATTTTCCTCTGGAACAGTAACTTTTTTCGGGATGAAAAGTACCCTATCTCCGTTTTCTACACCTGACAACGTAAATGCAAAATTTCAGGATGATTGGTTCAGTGACTTAAGCGTGAAAAGGTAATAAACAAACTTACTTTCGCATTTATAATGTTAGTTAGGATAGGCATCTATACAGTCTACTCATTCCTCAGTTTAGTATTAGTGTAATAAAAATGTTTTACATTATGAGAACTCGTTCTGGGTAATAAACAAGGAAACCGCTGAAGTTCGGCGAAGCTGGAGGTGATTATTTCTCCTCAGATTACTTCCCGAGAGTAATCCGTTAGAAATCGATCGACTTTTAGTGGCGTGTCAGTGTTTGAAGAAAAAAACATAATTTATTGTCAGCATTCAGATCGCAAGGAAACCCGAACGGGCATTAGAAAATAAAAAAGTAATAAAATAAGAGATGTTTACGAGCGTAAAATGACGTGAGTCGTGAGGCCGCGCCACTTGGGCTGTTTACAAACGTTCGCTGCGCAGACGCACCACTGTTCACTGCTGTACATAAAGGGTAAATCGTAATTTATTTTCTTTATAGTCGTTGGTCGTCGACACTTGATGGGTTTGGTTACCTAGTAATTATCGGGCGCGCGCCGAAAGCTAAACCAATTTGAGTAGCGTCGGGCGCGCCCGCTCAAGTGCGCATTTCATATTGTTTATGTCAATATCAGCTTTTTGTTCGGTTATGGGTCTAAACTTCAAAACTATTTATAGCTGTGTTACCAAACAAAACAGCTCGATGTTTCATATTCGTTGGTTTGTTTTATAATTTATGAATCAACTCAAGATTTAGCAATACAGGTATCATATTGTAGGTATACATAAGGCAATCTTGAAGTAGATTTGCTTTTCGCTAACAGGTGTCCGAGTCACTCAGTACCTTAGTTACCTAGGCAGAGTAAATAAACTTTCTGAAGTAGCTTATACTCTCACCATCTCTAGCTAGATACTCAACTATTGAGTCACCTCAAATGGAGACAGGGTAAAGTGAGTTCCTATCTATTATAAATGAGCGATCGTGTCTCAAGCTGATGGTGATGACTCAATGCATGTGTCAAATTATCGCTCCAGTAAGAGACGTAGACTCATGTTCTAGAATGAATTAGTATGTATTTAAATTATAAGTATTGTGTGATGCTTTCAGGGCAAAAATATCAGCAGTAAAATCAAATGCTGGAGTTACGAAAAATAACTATAAATAATTTATTTCTCTTGGCTCCCATCCTCCTTCTTAACCCTCCGTCGTATCGTGTCGCTAACAGGACGGTATCTTATTTAATTGCCCCAATGGTCTCTTGGTTGCAAACGCGACTGCTGAGTTTGGTTCTGGGTTCAATTCGGTCGGGACCGGGCGAAAGTTTTATTGAGTTTTCCATTAGGAACTGCATAGCAGCAAACTGAAGAAACCCCCGGAAGCACATAGGATAGGCGTTGGTCCTGCGCCTGATATCTGCCCGATCCCCGGTAGAACATAGTTCTCATAACACTAAAGGGTGTAAATAGACCCTTAACATAGCCGAAAGGCACTTGATCTCCCCGTCTTTGCGATATTTTTTTTTGTTCTAGACCATACCGGGAACCTTCTAGTTACGGAGATATTGGGGGTCTAAGTTCCAACTTTTTCACAAGTTTTTTTTTTAAATACATGTTTTTAATGTAATATTTTTACTTTACACACCTCCACGACCCCCGTACTATTCAATCCATCCATCAGCACAATGCTTTGAGTGCTTTCCATCGAGTCCAACCGTAAAACGTGATTATTCACCCCATAAATAAAAAGTCGATTCCCAGCAATAATTTTTTTGCGTAAAGTTACTTAGTTTGATGTACAGAATGCTTGGTTGACGGCTATGTGAAGGGTCTGTTTACACCCTGTATAATAATCGATAGGTTCGATAATTACAAAAAAAAGTAGTAATGGTAAGGTGGATTACAGCCTGCTTCCTCTCACAGAAGTCACTGAGAGCATATCAAAATCCCGACAGTGGGATTACTTCAGGCCGATACTATTAAGTTCTCACAAATTATTTTTGTCTTCACAGGGGCGGCGGCTGCATGCGACGGGCACACGTCAAGAGGCCCATGAACGCCTTCATGGTATTCGCACAGGCGATGCGCAGACGTCTCTCCGAGCAGCGGCCCGCGCTGCACAACGCCGAGCTCAGCAAATCGCTTGGTTCTATGTGGAAGTGAGTAAACATGTAATTTTTAAGCAATGTACTTCACTGCTCTGGTGTGTCAAGGGGGCATGATCAAAGAGACATTCTATCAGCGTTGATGTAAAAGTCAAACTGACATAATTCTATTGTGTGTGAAATACGAAACTTTGAAAACACTGAAGGATTCATTTGAAAGCTCTACGAAATTTGAATCGAGATGACTGAGGGCGTTTTTCCTTTGTTTTAAATCATTAGTCCCAACATTTTTAATCAATATTTATGGGGTAGCAAAAATCTTTTCCTCAATTCCATCGAAGTTCATTGAAGGTACTAAAGATAGTGAGCTTTACCGAAGCTTAATTTTTCGCCAACTAAATCTCAGCATCACATTCTTCAAGTCATAATCTAACATCCAAGTGAATCTGATAGCACGGTAGTATGAACCCGAATAACCGCTTCGCCGTACACTGGCCTGGTCGAGTGGTTGCCAGCGCGATGCGCGTGCGGCGTCCCACAGCGCGGCGTGCATCGATTGTTTACTCATTAAAATGCTATCGCCGCTAACCGATGCGATAACATCTCTAACTGTTTCCACTTCGGCTCAGATCGGCTGACTTCGGCTCGCTCACATAGAAAATTGTGGAACAAATTCGCACCGAGATCAATCTAGGATCGAATTTTTTCAAACTTAGGTACCTATAGCAGATGTATTTAGTAAAGTAGGAAGTAGAAAGTTAAAACAGGTTAAACGTTATATAAATATAAATTTTTGGCCATAAGCATAAGTTTGTGTCCACAAAAGGTCCGCTGAAATAATCAAAAACCGTAAAATGCCGTAGCAAAGAAAACGAGCCGTAGTTTGGGGGTCCACAACTACGGTAATTTACCGCCAAGCCATTCATAAAATACAGAGATCTGGATTCCATTTTAAAAACAGAGACGTGAAATAAAGATGACATCTACGGTCTACGAAATAATTCGTAGCAAGCGCGTAGCAACCAACAAAACTCACATTTTTACTCAGATACTCGCTCGCATGCAGCATGACTATGCGAATTCTTTGAAGCAAGTACTATTTCCGAACATTGGGATCAAATAAGCACTAAGTACTGCTCAACGATCGTAAAAGCAACTTGTCGTAGGCCACCCGCGCACTGCGCGCGCTCTTCTCTGCTACGATGACGAGAATGACATGGCTGTAGAAGTATGAATAAAATATAGCGCAGTATGTAAAGGTACATTCCGCGGAAACTGACCTTGATACTAATATTAACATGATTTACGAAATGCTAAAATTTTATCAGCTTAGAGTAATTTAGGAACTCACGTACAAAATTCCACCATAAAAAAGTAATAAAATTATATGTGGCTGTTTCAGAATTGGAAATTCATCCAACTTTATAATTTAAAATAAACTGTTTAGGTTTAATGGGAAAGAGAGAGCAAATCTTCGAGCATTTGTTTCAAATACTTAAATTGCTGGCCGGCCGGCTGCGCGGACCACGCAACGTCGTAGGCGCTCTACGTCTTTTTATACTCTGAGCCATGGAGTAAACTCTCGAATCATCAAAGAAAACAGTCGGTGAAGCGAGCCTGATTGCTCTGTTGTGATTGGTGAGCTCTCTTACACTGTCATCGCGCTCACCTCTCAAGATTCAGATCTCGATCAAGTAGATTAGCAAGGTCAAAGGTCGAAGAGATGTGCTCAATTACCTTCATATTTACGAAATTAAATTAACGTGAAATTCTGTGGTTAAATTAACAACAAAAACTTTTGGAACGAAAGCTCGTCGTGACGTTTGACGTAGTGGCTTTTTTGGCATAATGCTAGTATCTACACGTCACGTGCAAAAAATATATAAGTATAATAACATTAATGAACTTAGTTTGAAATAAAACCACAACAAACACCTATCGAAAGCTCATAAATTAACTATCATACACTTTGTATGGAATGTGTAAGTACTACCAAGACAAGACAAGTTTAAGTGGTGTGCATTGACCAGAGAACACGGCACATTAGTAGTGACGCGCTGCATCTGGTAATAGTCAAGTTGATACGCCTCTCAAAAAACCGCACTGACTCAGCAGTTTGGAACACTCGTTTCACTTATCAGAGTCATCTCGATTTCAAATAACCGATAACTTCCTTTACAGAAGTTTGAGCGAAGATGAGAAGTTGCCTTTCATCAAAGAAGCTGACAAGCTCCGGACGCAGCACAAGAAGGAGTACCCAGATTATAAGTACCAGCCGCGACGTCGCAAGCCCCAGCCGACATCAGCGGTGCGGCCGAAGAGGGAGCCTTCTCCGGAGAGGGATCAGATCGACTTCGCCGGCATGCCGGACATCTCGCCGGCGCTGCTGGCGGACGGCCCGCCGGATAACGCCGAACTCGAACAGTACTTGAAGCCGGGTACGGTGCAGGACTACCACGAACTGCAGCCGCGGTACGCCGCGCACAGCCTCCACCACGCGCCCCCGCCGCTGTACGCGCCCGTCACGCCCCACCTCCACCCCTGTACAGACTGGCAACATTACACGGGACACCCCTAAAAATCCTTAAAACTAAATCTATTTTTAAAACAGTGTCGTGATTGCGCGGTGGTTTCTCAAAGACTTTTAGTAATATCAATAAGCTTTATCAAAAGATCGGAATATTTTATCGCCGCTCATATTTTTTGTAACTTATGAAAATAGGTCACGTAGCTGTTGTAAATATAATTGGGTAGACATGTAAGTGCTACACGAAAACGAAGCGACGCGCACGTGCGCTTAATTTGTGTAAGCTGAATAAATATTTATTAGGTTAAAGTTTGGGTAAATTATTATTTTTTGTTAACAACACGAGACCAAAATGTCATGGTGTCCACGTGGATAATCATCGTATGTTCCCATGTAATATGTTATCTTCAGCGGATAATAAAAATATAATCGATGCAGTAATTAAAATCCTGAAATGAAGGAGTAAAAGATGTTTAGGTACCTACTTAATTATTTACTGAAAATCATGAAAAGCTGCTCAGGTAATTACTAATTAGGTATCAAATTCATAACCATAGTAATTGGGGTTTCACTGTAATAAGTGCGGAAAATAATCACTTTCAGCCTTTCGTGCCTGTCTGTATGACGTGTATGAGAACGTACTGACATATTTTTGCCTAAGTTTATAATGAAACGTAATGTGTTATGGTAGGGTTGGTACTATAACACACCTTTCATTGGTGTTTAAAAGAATTATGTAATACCACTCGGAAAACTTATTAATAAATAACTGTTACATTAGTTTGGTACTTTACGAAATTCCTCAAGTTCCAAAGCTTAATATGTTAAGTAGATAGTTAGGATAAGTTATACATAAATA
Source organism: Noctua comes (assembly GCA_963082995.1). Taxonomy (NCBI): domain Eukaryota; kingdom Metazoa; phylum Arthropoda; class Insecta; order Lepidoptera; family Noctuidae; genus Noctua; species Noctua comes. Next base: position 10,511,370 of record OY720281.1, on the reverse strand, counting down.
AGTAAGTATATATAGGTAATATAGTGACTATAATATCTGATAAGTTATTGTTGTGATTTATTAGCTGTAGTTCATAACAATTATGTTGTTTAATAAATATATTTTTCTATGTTCTACACTAAGCCTGAATTTTGTATGAAATCCTTCTAAGAAAATAATTTGTGCCGATGAATGATGGTTGGACACCGACCCAGAAGATAAATTATATTATTTGCTTTGTTGCAATCCCAAAAAGTAGTATCTTTCTGATATTCATTTACTCGAGTGGTTCACGTTTCTGAGAACTGCTGGTCGTGTACCTACAGGTCCTCGGACGATGCGCGCGATAGGCGGCGACCCCTGGCCGTCCGCCGCTTCCGGCCGCGCAGGCGCAGGCCGGCCGGGTCGCGCCCGAGCCCGCCCCGGCGCACAACGCCTCTCTTGTTCTCACCCCTATCTTATCACTCTCACATTTTTCGCGACCGACACTAATGAGGCCAATAAACATATCGGCCAATTATGTAATTATGATACTTTAAGAGAATTTATGAGAAATAAGGCTGATTTATCGCAGGCGCAGTTTATGATGTTACCGACTACCGATAAGCTTGGAATCATCGATTCACTTGCATCTGTTTGCTATCGAAACAGAATAGTGGATGCAAATTATAAACGAATGGTGACATGTTGGTGCCTATTTCATATTTTAAATAAACTCTAGCAATATGTCAACACGCCCTTATCGATTAACTTTGTTAATTTATCATCGCATGACTAATGTTACAGTTCCGAGATTTCAAGCTTCCAGAGAAACAAAAACATTGTACAAAAAGGTTGTTATGAATTTGTAATGGTGCATCGAGGCTGCAATATTAAGATTGAGTGCAAATGAAGCGCGAGGCGCGTGCGCAGGGCGGCGGCTCGCGTTACACATACGATACACATGGGCCGACGGACGGTCGATGATACCCTATACTTTGACTAACACACTTTTTGTGCGCCAACACATAAGATATTAATTACAGAGGCGGGAGCAGCATGCTCAATTTTACGCTTTAATCTTGTGTGTTTTTTGTTCTTATCCGTTGAGCGGATTACCAGCACATTAACATAAAACAGTGATCTAAGAAACTTATACTTAATAAAAAGTGAAGTTAAACCAAAGCTGGTCAATTTAGATTCCAATCCGAACAAAAACTAAGTAATCATAAATCAAGAACGATTCATCGACTGCTCCCAGACCGTAGTTCCAGCTCTATCGGTCTAGCCCTAGGTAACGGAATTTATAACTGCACCAAAAAACCTCAATGCTGACGTTCCTTTTCTATTTTGTGATGTTCAAAGTCGAAATAAAGAAGATGTAGGTACGTGATAGGTTCACACTGTAAAACATGTCCATCGCCTCTAACTAATGTGCACCGATTGGTCTGACTCAAGCTGGAAAGTAGCAAAGCTTTCGGCCACACCGCGCACCACCACAGAATAAAACTAAACAGTCCAACTCAAGTGGAGTCATCGAGCGACATTTCGTGTGAACATAGTCCATCTGTGGCACGCTCACTGCTCAGTGTAAGGCGATACCACGGCGTCTGGGGAACATCGAGGAATCAAATCCTACACTACAATGTAAGTATACCCACTGATACCGACACATGTGGAATCATTCCATTCAATTATTTACACTAGAGAGACGATCTGTACCTACGTATGGTTTTGATTGTTAAATACTCACACGTTCTTATACAAGACTTAAGTATAAAGGAACTGGCACTACTTTTTCATGAAATATCTCTCTTATCAAAATCCATGTTGAGTAGAAATCCATTAGGTCTAAATTATCAAAACAAATTATCCAACACGTTGAACAGAAAACCACTTAATTGAAGAGGTCCATATCAAAGAAGCTTGACGATGACAACGATTTTTGCAGGGTAGCTACCGCAATACCTACTGGCTGGATCAAGCTAAATGCGTGCCATTTGAGAAGCCTGTTTAGCAGTCGACTGCAACGGATTGCTACTAGTTGAAGTTTGAAAGTTTAAATAAAAATATTATGCCTAACTACCTAAGTATCTCATTGCATCCATCTTAAAAAGTTAGGAAGTAACCAAAACAAAAAAATGTAATGTAACCCTTAATACACAACACATGACTATTACTTACACCACTCGCCAAATATACATCTCAATGGCAAACAAGCTTTTTGCATAGGTACTTTTGTGCATGTTATTTCTTAGCGTGTCGATGGCAATTTTTTACTAAAGATACCTAGATAGAAAAGATAGAAGAAAGAAATCCGCTCGCTGATGCAGTCATAGATTGTCAAGTGCGCAGGTGTCAGGGCATACAGCGTAATATGGAAGGTGAGCCATTGTCTGTGAAGACACGCCGTATACACACTTGAGATCTGAGTCGTCCTTGAATCCCCATCTAAAGAGATTCTCTTTGCTACGGCTGACTTGGGGTCGGAGTCTATTTAGAGATTTCCAAGTCGGCCACTCAAAGCATACCCAGGTGGAAGGCTTTCAGACTGCTCGATGAAGCTGTCAGGGGGGTTAAGCAGCTCCCGCCAGAGATCACATCCGGCTGTGGTGGGATTGCTATTAGCTGGACTAGCTAGACCAACGCCCCCAAAAAAGCTTTTACGACTTTGCAAGTTTCTGGCACGCATAATTGGGGCTTCAAATCTGTGGGATACCATAAGGTACTGACATACGGTAATAATTATATGAGGTGGAAGGGATATCGACGCACAAACGGTTACCCCGAGTTCAGTACATCATTCTGAACACCACAAATAGAAAATTTTCATTGGCAATTTAAAAAAAACATCAGCCAACTGTTTCCTACAAAAGTGCCTACACGGTCAAAATGTATGGAACATCATAATAAGTTTTTAACTATGAAATTGCCGTTTTTTTTCTCACATTTTGTTCTATTTGTAACTTTAACGTATTGTTATATTTTTTCCTAATTCCTTTTTTTATTGGATTAATTATGATATATCCCTTTTAGAGTTTAAAAACCGTACTAGTAGTTGCGTATAGGTGAGGTGGATCGAGCTAAAGTGCGACAAAATGGGACATCAAACAATTTATGCTTTCTAGAGTGATTATAATTATTTAAATCCGAGGCATCGGTATAACCATTATAATTTTAAACGCTGCTAAGTATTGATTGCCACAACCACGTCAGCCATATACCTGTCGACCAAAAAATATGTGTGCGTTGGTAGGATTTCCACTATTTGAAGCCCGGAAACGATTGAAGAAGCTGTATAAGTATGATTTTCATACTTATACAGCTTCTTCAATCGTTTCCGGCCGATTTGTATGGACGATTTCGTGAAAAGTGATATTTCCATTAAGCACTAACATTTTTTTATTTTTCTTGGAAACGTCTGAATCGATTACGTATGATGCAATTGCAATAGTTAAAGTGAAAAAAGCTGCGTTGCACTGAGTATCTTAAATTCTCAAAACACAGTCTATGACAAAAATATACCTACCTACTTGAAGTATGAGGTACCTAATACCGCGTATGCTAACGATGCTCAACGCGCTCGTGGAGACCAACCCTGGATTGAACTTGTTTGCTGATAAATGGAAGACGATAGTATTAAAATGTTTGTGGTTATGTGAGAAGACCGAGTAAAAGGATTACTTACTTAATTTAGTGTTAATGGCTTAAGCTAAATGTAATAAATAAATTTAAATAAATAGGTAGGTACATATAAAACCTTGGGATTAGGAATCTAATTATCAACTAGTCTTTATAAAAATCTGTTTAATTTGGACCGGAAATGCGGCGTTGTTTTCGCTTATAAATCTCGATATTTTGTCATAATATTTTTATTACACTCTGTTCATTCTGCGGGAACCCTAAATAAATTGGGATACAGGCAGGAGAATAATGTTGAAGGTGATGATAAAAACTACAATTTTCTCTAAACGACAATATTGTGTTAAAATTAGCTAAATAAAACTTTTTAAACTTTGGAGTGAGGAAATGATAAAATTAATTGTTGCCATTACCAAAAATTGGTTTCTCTTTTTGTTGGTAGCACTGAAAATCTGCAGCGTTTCAGGTTCCAATTTCATAAATAACAGGTTATTAAACATTGTTTAATGAATTCTAACACTCATGGTTTAATTACTCATGAAAGTAATTAATTATAGTTATATGAAAAAATAATATTTAATAAATAATATTATTTGAAAATCATGAATAAGAATTATTATTATTTTAATATTCACAGCAAGTTGATAAAACAAAATATTGCAGAATTGAGCCGCCCTGTCAAATCACAGGGTTGTCAAAGTTGTCAATTGACGATTTGACAAATCGAATTTATTTAGTCAAAAAGGAAAATGTTATCGGGTTTGTGATTAAAGTTCTCACTTATTGCAATAGTATGAAAGTTTTTTGGAAGTGATAACATGTTTACTCATGAAGATTATTGAGTGATAGTATTAATGGCCGATTTACCGAATGGCTGGGTTCAGCTGGTAAGTTCAATTGACCCTCCTATTTATTTATCGGGATACAATTCATACCGTTTCGCAGTTGTTTGTGTCTGTATTGTCTCCCTTGAACTCTATAATTGGATAAATTGTTCAATTGAGCGGGCAAGGTACTCTATATTTGTTTTGAGATTCAAATGCAATCGTTGTGTCCTGTTGCACTAGGCGTGTTTATAACGTAGATAAATGATTTTTGTAATAATGGGAAAGTAGCATTTGGTCCCATGGTCAATAATATCCATTACTTTGTTGTCTATTAAAATTATTGTAACTATTTCTTGTGAAAGGAAACCCTTCAAGTTCTGATTCCAAGTTTAGTATTCAATTCTGTGTGTTCAAATAATGTTTTTATTCCAGGTACCTTTCTGAAGGCTTCCAAGTAATTATTGAGAAGTCCTCGAAGGATGCAAAATGCTCTCTAAAAGATATTCAGTTGCGTTTCTTGTGCCCTGATGACCTAGAGGAGGTTAGTAATAATTAGCACAACATCTAACATGACCAAAATAATGTTTGACCCTGTGGTTTCATGTAGACATACCAACTTAGGTCACAGTGCTTTTGGGTGTATCCTGCTTATTAGTACTGTTTTGCAGGAGTTTCATAACTTAAAAAAAAAATACAATAACTTGTGAATAAAAAGATAAATTTAATTTTATTAAAGTATGTTTTTGGAAAACAAAATTTTGGTATAAATTATTTCAAAGCCAAGTAGGTACAGGTAAAATGACGTTTTTTCCATGACAAATATTGTTTTTCTTGTTGACATCCTTATGTGTAATAAGCTGATGAAAATAATTTGGATGAGCAACCAATATGAATCATTTACCTGTGTCTTGTGAAATAATTGAAGTTTGCTTAAACTTCAATAACTTATCTAAATGTATTTATTATATACAATTACAATTAGTACTCAAAAACCATTGTTTCTCAGTACCTAACTTTTGTTTTTTTACCTCTGTGAATTTTAATTCAAAGTTGAAGGTCAAGCAGTCTTTGGTGCCTAACACTCATTTATTATGGGATTTTATCATTACTTACATAAATTTTGTTTGTTACTGTTTTTCGAGGTCTCGGTTTTCTAATGGCTTGATTGTATTCATAATTCAACAGCTTGTAAAATTCTCACTAACTTCAAGTTAAGGCAAAGTTGGAACATAAGTATTTAGTTTTCACATATTTCCAAATATTATGTCTTTTTGAATAGATAGTTAAATCATGTGAGAGTTTGATATTTAATCTATTCTACCCAACGCTAAGTATTTGGTTTAACCATGTCACAACGGCTGGACCAAAACCGATATTTTTACCAACTATGCCAACATGCAAGCAATGTATTTTTACATGTTTCAGGTGAGATCTCTTTGCAGAGATTGGTTTCCGATAGAATACCCTCAGTCATGGTATGAGGACATTACTTCTTCAGATAGGTTTTTTGCCCTAGCTGCAGTGCACAAAAGTGAAATTATAGGCCTTATTGTGGCAGAAATAAAGCCTTACTTGAAACTGAATGCAGAGGACCGCGGGATACTTTCAAGATGGTTTGCTTCAAAGGAGACACTTGTTGCTTACATACTGTCTTTAGGTATTTTTTTTTGTTATTTTTTTTAGTAGCCCCTCCTTTATTGCATAACACAATACATTAGTAATTAATAGTGACGTATTCTTCCTACCTAATTATGTTCTAGTAAAAAGCACTAATTGCATTATCAAGCCATATTGGTTTGAACTTTTGAAGTTCTTCATCAATCTACACTATCCATTTTCTATGTAAATTTTTGTAACCATATAATTTCCTATAGATGGTGCCCAAGTTATACTAGAAAATAAACTCCTTTTATACAACTGTATACTACCATCCAACCAGTCCAGATTTATGCTTTACAACTATGGGGCAATGCTTCCAGTCAAAAATCCTACGTATGAGAACTGGAGCACCATGGTATATAACAAATAGTCACCTACATTGTGGTCTTAAAATGAAAAGAAGAAATAAAGGACTCTTTACTACCCTATTGCAAAAGAATAGAAAACCGTCCAAACCAATTGGCAAGAAGTTTAATGAAGGAACAACCAAACCACACATTTAAAAGACTTAGAGACATGCTCCTCATGATATTCTCTAACCCAAATATAAAGAAGCCATACTAGATGGAGATATCATTGGATACTGTACCATGCACGCTTTTTTTTTAAATACATAAAATCCAGCTTGTCGGTAAGACAGTTTGCAGGACGAAAAGGGGATAAAAAAGAATATACTGATTGCTACGACCTTAACAAGGTGGCTGATAGACTGAATGCGTCTTCAGTATCCAGACTTGGCACAGTTTACGCTGAGTTGATTGATTCAGGGTGTAACTATGACCAGTATATCCTATAGCCTAGAAATTCGAAGTCATTACAGGACTGTTGGACCAGTGGTCAATGGTCATCAAATAACAGTATTGTATGTCTCGCTCCAGGAGTGGCTCGCTCGTTCCGGCGCTCGGGCGTGGCGACGATGCTGCTGGACGTGCTCATCAACCACCTGGCGGGGCCGGTGCCGCAGCCGCCTCATGAGCACCGCGTCAAGGCTATATTCCTGCACGTACTCACCACCAACTCAGAGGCTATACTTTTTTATGAACATAGAAGGTGAGTACAGTAGCATACTTCTTTTTTGTGGGCTCGCATGATAGATTTCGTCCCACTCCCTCTAGCAGAGAAGAGGCATGTATCCCAGCATTGGGAACATCATAGGTTGATATATATACTGTTTACTAATATTCTATGACTTAGTTATGAAAACATTTAAGTCTTCTTTCGTGTCATGCATGACGTCGTATTCGACAATAGGTCATAGGTATTGTGTGAAAAGCTTAGCGCGTTTAGTAACCAAGGCTGTCTAGCGTGGGTGTCCACCATCCATAATTAATTGTTTTTTTGTTTTCATGACGAGTAAGAAATAACTGTATTGAACCCAGTCGTTGAATGTCAGGACGCGTCGATGACTTTTATGCCTGTTACACAATGTCCACAATGAAACCTGCACGCATTATGTGTAGGTAATACGACAATCTCATATTTTTATCTTTACTAAGAATCTGAGATATAACCCATTTAATATCGACATACAAATATTACGAAGACTCAGACAGACTGATATAGTCAGATTGCGTTTATTCATCTTCACATAGATTAATATTTTATAGTTTGTTATAGCAGAACAATCGATGACTTACTACGCGAATGCGGGACAGCAAAGATGGTTACTATATTAAACGCCTTGTAGTACAGCCAATAGCTATTCCAATAATGGCCATAGTTTAGACAAGACTCATCAAGAGTACCTATATTATGCTAGGACTCAACTGAAACCTATGTAAAGACTAGATAATGTTATAGCTTTCAGGTGTTAGAAGTTTTTGTAGGTGTAGCCACTCGGGCACATGATAGCTAATTAGCTATCTTAAGGTGTATTCGGTAATAGCTACAAATAAGAATACAAAACCGTAGTCGACGAAAACGTATCTTATCTAAAATTATCAGATTGTAGTTAAAATTTAGTATATTTCGTTTATCTACCCATGAAATTTGCCGTATTATTTATCGTTTTAACAAACCAACCATCAATAATAAGCATCGTTATTTTATAGTCCGACCGCTTTAATGAGTCCTGAAGGTATCAATCAAATGGAATATTCTGAAGGTTGATCACGTTTTGCTTCAATTAGTTTAGTAATACCTACTTGGATTATGGTTATTTTAAAGCAAATAACCTGTGGGATATTGTTAGGACTTCTAGTGGACACTTAATGTGCCTTTGATGAGGCAAGGCGGAGGACTCATTAAAGCGATCGGTCTATAGCTGTTGCACAGTTTAAGTATGAATCGAATTGCTTCTTGTTTCAAGGGGCGTAGCGTAAAACTCTTCTTGTTATTCTTATGTTGCGTATAGAATGTTCTACTTATCTGTAACATATATTTCCGTAATTGCGGACTGTTACAGAATGCCTTTTGGGATTAAGTTCACGTGTAACACTATAGTACAAGTGAATATGAATTTTAAGTGGATGAATAAATCATACACCAGTAACATAATTGAAGGATCGCACGTAACAAACCGTTTAGCTTCCCGTCCTTTAACAAATACTATCTACACAGGCTAAGGAAAGAGATACCTTCCGTTAATCGTTATCGGAAACAGACATTCAATATGGTTCCTTTATTACCAAACCGGTAGGTACTTTCAACCTTAAAACTGGTATTTACATGAATACAGTAGAGATAATTTATTTTATGCTTGTTCCAAAAATATATCATAAAATTTAAAACGACTTTCATTTTCATTTATAAAAGCACGTTTGAACGCAAGCAAGTGTCACATATATAAGTGATAACTGGTCAATGTCAAAAAAAAAAATGCCTTTATTCTACCACAATTTAACGAAACTTAAATAATCACAATTAATAAATCGCCACGTCCAGCAGTGGACTGATATAGGCTGATGATGATGGTGATGAATAAATATATTTACTAAAGTTGAATTTAAGTTTTAATTTAAATTAATATCATTATTGAATAAAAAAAACTATAAATTATCATTTTCATGCATTATGATTATATATTTTTTCTTTATTTAATTTGTGGAAGTCGCCTCTATGGCGTCGGCTTCCCCCAACTTCCTCCCGTTATCTCTGTCCCTAGTCCGTCAGTCCACATCTTTCCTCATCTTTGTCAATGTCTAAATAGTCTCTAAGTTATTGTTCATTTTAAAATATTGTGAACGTTGTATACCTAAGTATATCCGAGAGCTAATTTCGAATACTTACGCAGTAAACTGTACATTCTCCGTTGAGCTCACCTTGTATCTACTGCATTCATGCATTCTTTGGCTGAGAGGCACACATGATTTCGAAAAGATAAATAAACAATTACCTCGTAGTAAATGGTTATTTCGTTGTAGCTAGTACCTACGTTATCTCAAGTATAATATTATCCACATGATATAAATAGGTATATCTACTCGTTTTAAACGTTTCCGTTTTATCTGTAGGTACGCAGGTATTTATGTTCGTATATTTATCTTATCTGATACTTATATATCTATAGATTATTTTTCCTTGACCTGTATAATAGCAATGAAAATTACTTGCGAATGTTATAATGATGTAACTTTTCAATAAACAGAGCTACTGTATTTTTCAAACTATTTGAAGTGGGAGTCAAAAAAAATATTTAAGGTTGAGGTCATCTGTTACATCGAGACAGCATAATAAGCTTTGATAGATAATATGATTCATCATCATCAACAATTTATTATAATCAATGATTAAATTAAACTGACTAGCTAGCAGTAACGAAGGGTCAATTTTTGTAAGAGGTAAGCCGGAGTACATATCTTTAATGTGATTATATTATTTGTCTATAGAATACTGACTTTGCCATTTTTCAAAGAGAAGCCGGTAGGAATCGAGTTGTATGGAACCTTCGCTACTGCTAGCTAGACTAGAAATACAGTAGAGGTCATGTCCAATTTTCGTGTTTAATCACCAGCACCGTTTCTAAGGTGGTCATGCTACTCGTGCTGGTAAAGTAGCAGCAGACTTTTCCAATGTACGAATCGCTTAGCATTCGCACTTGCGACCCCCAGCCAGATTATATAAGACTTCAATCAAAATAACCTGGTAAATGTTTTGTTCCGTAGATTCCGTCTCCACTCCTTTCTGCCGTACTACTATTCGATCAAAGGACGATGTAAAGACGGGTTCACGTACGTGTACTACGTGAACGGCGGGCACGCGCCGTGGGGGCTGGTGGACTACGTGAAGTACGTGGCGCGCGCGGCCTGGCGCGGCGGCGGCCTGTACCCGTGGCTGTGGGGCAAGCTGCGCACCGCGCTCACCATCGCCTGGCACAGGTAGTGGGCGCCAGGCCCGGCCGGCCGGATACTAACGTGTTCACGTGCACTGTATATACCCGTGTGTGATAGCTCGCCGAGCTCGTGCTTCAGTTCGTTGGTTTCGTCAGTGTTCGGATTTATTCCTATGTAAATACCTAGTCCAAAATTGTATTTGCGATTACGTGTACGACTGGCTGCGTCGGGCATGTGTCTGTTCCGTGGTTGTATGTGATGTGTATAGAATACATGCGCAGGTTCAATGTTCAGCAATACAGTAACTTCTAACGAGCTAATAATACGCAATAATTTCGGTAGTTTTTTAATCTAGATTTACTTTGTCATTCTTCAAAGCATGTTTAATTGTGGTTGAATACGTCCGTCGAACAAATAACTCACCCAATGTTTTTCCTTAGATGTAACGGGAAAAGAACTGGCACTTTTTAAAAGGAATTGTTGTAATTTTTACTATTTTAGTTTTTAAGTTAAAATATTTTGCATTGTGTTTCTAACTCTACGCATTCCGTGAGATTTGTCTCATCATAATAATTGGAAAACTTTATTGATGTGGTTTACAATTTTGCTACGTTTTCAGAAATTTCCACAAAACTTAGAAGTGCAGTGTGTACGCAGTGATTGAACGAGAGAATTTATGAAATATCAGTAAGTTATGGATTATTTATAGAGAGCACTGTTTATTGTTTTTATACATTGACGTGAAGCCAAATTTGATAAAAGTATTTTTGCACAACTATTAATAACACGATCGCTGTGCATATTTTTATATTATACGTATCTAGAATAAATGGAGAAACACCAAACATGAACAAACTCGAACAAACAATGGATCCCAAGGGAGCATCAATTTGGCTTCATATATTAAACTGACAAAGTTATTTGTGATATTTTTATTACTCAAAGCTTTAAATTTAATAATTCATTGTATTTTCATATTATACGAACAAAGAATTGACACATTTTACACGAGAATATAATTTGGTTTAAAATAGTTGCGTTTGTTTGAGTATTAAGGACGGCATCGAATGCTACAGAAATACAACAAAGTGTCGCGTGCCATGATATACTGCCAAGATTACTAAAGTAAGGTGCCTGCGTGTTCAATGTAAGACATAATGTACGGATAAACAATAATATTGTAACAATAACATTCTTATTTACGAGCAATACCTGTATCGGCTATGCGAGAGCAATGCGAACACTACGGAGAGATAGCCAATGAGGGCGAAACAGTTATCAGTGGCCATTCGTATTTGGTGGATTCACATCTCAGTGGCAATCACTGGATCAAGTAGGTACACACACAACTTGTGTACACAAGCATGTTGTTATGACATAGTGTAGGTAAGTGCAGTCATGGTTTATTGCTTTAGATATTATCAGACCTTTAACCTTTTCGCGAAGTCGCATGATACTGTACTAGCAAGGTTAACACGGTTTGGAATGTCAACCAGTCATATAATCAAGGGCGGATCCACATTTTTTTTCTGGGAGCTGCACAAGGGGCAGACTGACAAAAATAATGAATAGTAACTGTTAAAAATAAACTTGTAGTATTTATATAAAGGTTTAATAAAGTATGAAAACAATAGAAAAATTACATGTTTAATAAATATAGTTTTCTTTTATGTTTCTTGCTAAAGATGTCCAGCACTTCATTTTTGTCGCAATGTCTTGATGGATATGCATTAAAGCCAGTCCATTCGAACGTTCTTCTGTCATCCTGCGCCATCCCACCGCGCCGCTATTCCAGCCAGAAACGGACAAGAGTTTCACTCATGTTCTTTTTGTTATTTTAGTCAAATATTTTAACAACTCTGATAATTTGATTTGCCTATAAGTATGCACTAAGATGGAAACTCCAGAACCGTCTGGGGGGATGGCACGTGATGCCCCCCCGCCCCCCAAATCCGCCCTTGCATATAACAATAAAAAGTTTAGTTAGCTCAATGGTTACGTCCCGAGCTCTTGGGACGTATTCATTTTAAGGGCATATACCTAAATGATAATTATAATGTGCCTTTCAATTTATTTCATTGTAAAATAAAGCAGTGGTCTGAATACGTAATAATAATGCTGATATCTGTTTGTGGCCCAGAGAGTACGTCCATTATTGAAGCTCCTCTAGTGTATAATATAATACTCTAATACTACACAATACCATAGAAACTTCTGTACTTAGGTTACTGTAAATTAAAGGAACTAGTAATTTATGTAAATAGTTTTTTATCGAAATATTATAAATAGGCATTGTACAGATTACGAATAAGACGAATTTACAATTAATATTATCAAAAGAAGGCTGTCGTATTCTTTGTTTCACGTCTCCATGTCTTGTGAAGTATTAAAGTAAGATATTTACAAGTGTGTTCAGTTGATACATTTTCTTTGAATACAATTTGAAAACGTGTGAAACTATGAAGCAGAACAATCTCTCCGATACATGGCATTGACTACAATAATTGATGTGTAAGCCTTAGGGAGGCCTTTTCTCTCAAAGCTTATAATAAAATTTACACAATGTAGCCGATAAATCGTATTTCTAAATTAGCTGTCTGTCAAACGTGTATATTTTCGGCACTTCAGAACAATTTATTTCAGCATTCAGTCATACCAGTGTACGTAGATTTATTAATGTACTCACATGAACCAAAGTATTTTAATATCTTAGTTTTGTTATCACTCATACACTCGATGTTTTATTCTTTTATAATTAAGTATTAATACGATTATTAATGTTTATCGTTAATTTGAAAATTGAGTATTATTATTTGGACCATTTTTAAATTATTTATATAAATTCCAAAAGCAGTCATGAGAGTTGATTACGTTTTGTAATTTGTGATATTATCATCATTTAGATAATTATTTCGAATTATTTTCTACGTTTTTGCAAAATTGGAATAATAAGGTCGACATTGTGTGTTAAATTGTCCTTTTTCTATAATATAGTACGTTCCTAATGATAAATGGAAATTTTACGTTATAATTCTATGTTTAATACTCTAAAAAATAGAAAGATTTTAGCTTCCAAATAAATATCATTGTTGACTAAATTGTATATTTGTTTGCGTACCCATTTACCCAATGATGATTGTGAAAAGGCTTAAGTGAAACAATCTGTAACAATTTCAGAAAATGTTTAATTTTAATAATTGCTTCATTTTTCATCAACTATGCTGTACAAACTATATCGCTTACATTAGAATTAGCAATTAATAATTGCACGTAAAAAAACTTAACAAATAGGTTTCTTCAACTTTTCGATTGGAATGAACGATTATTACAATAAGTAATATTTTTTACAATATTTATAACTCTACGAAATGAAAATCTATTCAACAAGCAGTCACAATCGCCCAATGATATGTTAAAATTATTTGTATATAATTTTAATGTTATTGCATTCTAAGTATTAAGTTCGCGTCGTGTGTGGGGCGGGGCGAGTGTCGTGTCGCGTGTCTACGCTAGGGCTCGGGCGCGTCGCGTTGCCGCGTCAGTCGCGTCGCGGCGCCCTCTGTCGCGTCAAGCAAGCGCCCTCTACACACTACGTGACTAGGTTGTCTCTCTCACTGGCGCTGCCCTTGTGGTTCTGGCCCTTGAAGTCTTTCAATCTAATTGGCGATGACTCGCTGCCGGAATCGCCCTGAAACATTATATTATTGTTGTCATCATCAACCGTTCCGTCTGTGGGTAAACGTTAAGGTACATGTATCTCGCAATGTAAATTACCGTTACCGGTAACCAGTCAATGGGTAAGTGATCGTCTCTGCTGTCTATCCTTTCGCATTTTAGATGCTTTTACTTATAGGGAAACATAAAAGGTGTAAATAGACCCTTCAAGAAGCCTTTCACCAAGCACTGTGTACTTTTTACTTATTATTCGCCGGAAACAGCTCACGGCACTATAACTAAATGAGAAACGAACGGTTCGAATCAATTGGTTTGCGATGGATTGCGAAACCCTGAGCCATTGCGAAAAAAGGATGGTCATGCGTCTTGTAGGTTTAGCTCTATCTCTTTCTAGCTCAGCGTTAAATGGTTCTAAGTAATTCACTTACGTTAGCACCAAGCGAGGTGGTCTCCTGTAGTAGCAGCTCGCTGTCGGTGCCCCGGGACTCCTTGTTCTTGAGGATGGAGCGCGAGCGAGAGTCGCCCTCTAGCGGCCAGCCGCCGCCGCGTTTGTTGCCGTTCTTACCTATTTACACATATTCAAAAAAATATTGTCACAAGTGCCTTTGGTTATGCTCTAGGGAGCCAGTCCTACTATGATGATCGGTGATGTTCGAAATCACGGGCGACTAAGACGAGAGATAGTCGCATATAGTAATTATTGTAAGTTAGATAGGGATAGGCATCCAGTAAGTAGAGTGTGAGGTGTATTTTCTTTAACAAGGATGTCCTACCTACTCAAGTCCGCTAATAACGTCCTATGCTACGTTTCATTCAAAATCATCAGCGCCCCTTGAACAAAATCGAATGCAAAACACAGCCCCGAATAAACCCATCTTGCTCATCTTTTAAGTCCTGTTGTCTTTCGTAAGGTTCGACTAGGCATATCAGACTTGCTAGTAGTTGCGGTGGCCCCATCATAACGTCACAATTTACATCCCCATTCAAAGTTTTAGCATCGTGGATTAAAATTACAATTATTTGATTGTTACTGCATAGCAATCAAACCACTCTTCAAACATCTCGTTATTCAGCTGGTGAAACGGCACAAATGATGAGATGGGTATAAGCTTTGTACCTGTCTTTAATACAATAGGTATCTCTTTGTGGTCATCACCTATCTAGCCATTCCCAAAGGTCGCATGAAATTAGCACGTAGGCGGCAAGCAAAGCCAGCACTAAGATTTCGGAGTTCATGTTTGTCATGTGCCTAATGTTTTCTCTTTTGTAAAGTCGTAAAAAATGGTAACAAAATTATGGAGAAGCCCTAACCGCTGTCTCCCAATTTTGTAAAGCTTATCTATGTTCTTCTTATACTCAGTTTCACTGGACTGCAAACCGTTCTAAAATCGACACGTATAAGGTGGTATTAGGTAGGCGTATTTAAAATGAGACGAACCGAAAAGGATGTGATGATTAATGATCCTCGTAGCTATCCCTCTCGGCGGCTTCCTCTCTTCCTCCGTCCAGTCCTGTGGGACAAACGATCATGTTCGCGTTACCCACATGACCATTGAAATAAGCATCGTCATAACATGAAAGCAGTCAAACAACTCATGCATTTAGAACACATTGAAGTATTAGTCAAACTGTGTCTACGTCATGCAAACACAACGTCGGACAAGGTTGGGAAGAAGAGGATATTCGGACACACTGTCGAACCTTTTGTCACAAGCTGGGTATAGTCGGTGAGCGGCGCTGCGGATCGCCATCGCTCACCTGTTGGAAGCGGGCCTTCCTGTGTTTGGGCTTGGCGTCGTCGGCGGGTGGCTCGTCTAGCGGCTGCGGCAAGCTGGTGCGCGACGCGTCCAGCGGCCGCACGCCCGCCCCGGGGGCCGCGCACGCCGCCGGCCCGGCGCCTGCGCCGGCCAGACTGGCCCGCGAGCCTCGCGGCGACCCTTCGCCCTGTGAACCTTTGGCACACAACACGCTTCCATCCCCAGATGCACTCCTGCGCACTCCATTAAAGTCAGCGTTCACCCCGCCCCCACCCCCACCTGCGCCGCCACCGCCGCTACCGTCCAGAGGATTCACATACAAGTTTGATGAGTCGTTCTCGCATGCGATGTCGCCCTCTGAAGGAAAAGGGTGCGTAAGGCATGATGCAAATGTATCTGTAACGTAAGACATAATACGTACATGGAGCCGCACACGACCATACGCCGTATGCTGCTCTTATACACATATCATACAATACGCATTACGCATGGTTAGAGTACAGTGGGTACACGTGTGTGCCGAAAGGACATCGACGTTACAACAGTGAACGAAAAAGGACAAGATAGTGAAAATAATTGATCTGATTCTACGACTACGGGTTGATTACACATATAAAAACATTAAAACAAACTAATAAACTTTTATTAAATATTAAAAAAGACAATATGAACAAGTCTTGTAAACAACAGAGATAACAAGAAAATGAGTTTAAGCTTTTTGAAGTAAGATTTTATACTGTTCTGTTGTTTACATTAAAGTTAGGAAAATATGTAAAGTTCCGTGTGTTTGTACCTGGGCTGTCGAGGCTGTTGGGCGTGGCCTCGGGCAGTGCCTTGGGCGCGGGGTGCCGCTGCAGACACGCCAGCTCCACGCACACCGGCTGCCGCAGGTCTGACGTCGACATCGGCATCAGCTGCTCTGCGTCAATGAACTCCTTATACCCCTACACCAAAGTGTTACACGCACTATTAACGCCGATTAGAAAAGAAACCGTCGTTTGTATGATATCATTCCGATCAGTTGCGATCTCACGTTTCTGAACGTTTACATTTCATTTTACAGTTACAGGTTTTGTAGGACCATTTATATTTGAATTTAGGACGTCAACAAAATGAATTTACTCATTTGACGAAACAATTGTATGTTTGACAAAAATTACCTTGGAGGGTCCTATGTTAATAAAATGATTAGCTGCAAACATTTAAACCGAAAGAAAGAAATCATAAATCAGCGGATGGGTAGTTATTAAATTACTTATTACACTTATCTAAAATATTAAGCAAGTAAATACTTACAGGTTAATGCTAAATGGGAATATTGTTATTAGTCAAGTATTACATACATCAAATAATAATAAAAAAATCGCATAATTAGGTAATCAATAATGAGGCGTCTACAAAACCATGGATGCGTTAGTATCTTAGTACCTTGAACGTGCAAAAACAACATTCAAACTCAGAAGGCAGCTGATCCAAGTCAAGCTGTTTGTCAGCCATCTTCTTTTCCTAGAAAAAGAGAAATTATTAGTAACTAGTTATACTCGTTCCTAGCCTTATGTTAGAGAATAAGTAGTGCGTTAGTCCAAACCGTCGACGAAGTGTTGTATCGCTCTGAAGAAATTATACGGAAATACAAACGCGGTGAACGCCGACGGTTCACGAAAGCTTAAATCTGTAATGCGTTTTTAATTTGGCTTTGACAAACAGGCAACTATGAACGATCTACAATGATTAATTGTCCGGCAAAGATGTAACATAGATGATAGCTTACTGGTGTTGGTTCAGGATTTATGAGCAAGCATTTCTCCGGCGAGCCGAGCCCCTCGTTCGAGTAACGACGCTCTTTCTGAGGGCTGCTCTGAAACTGTTACCTACAGTGTTAGCGGAAAGCTTATTTCTGCAATGTGACTACAGCTTCAAAAGGGTCCGTCCAAAGCTTAAGCGAAAAAATTTAGATTCTCCCCCTCCACTAGCGCACTGCTGATATCTGCTGAAGCAAAAACAGATTGTGTTGTGAAATTGCAATGACCAGATTTATTAATTGGCAGTTAAAAATGTCTACTAAAAGGCTTGTTACACCCTACGATAGGCAAGATTATTGTTGGACGTACCCATAGGTTGTGAGCAAGTGTTATTACCTGGCCGGGGTCAGTACTCTCAGGCAGCTTATTGGTGATGGCGTGTTCGTACTGTTTGTAGCAGCCGGTGATGGCCGGGGCCTCGCCCTCCAGGCTAGTGGCGTCCGCCTGCGACAAGTTGTGTCCTGAAGACACATACCACTGTGAGTAGCGACGTATTCCATATGGTTCACTATTGTCCCCGTATATATTTATTTAATTTATTAATAGTATGAAGTAACATTTAAAACATGACAAAAATAACGGCGTGAACTACACAACACACATTCCACACGAACAGTACAGTACACAGAATCCAGCGTCCTCCGGATACATACATCAGACAGTCCACAGAAGAGGAATGTTAGTTCTAAGAAGCGTTAGGCTTACGCTGACATTGTAATCGACCTTAGATTATAGTCTTCGTCGCACATCGCTAGCTACACGCGACGCGACTCGACCCCGAGAAACGACTTAATATAAAGGGGTCGAGCGTGACCACTGTGACAGTGGCAAGATGCTCATCTGGCGTCGTCTCTCGCCTCAATGAGGACGCACTTGTCACCTGAAGACAAGGAATAAAACTCTCTGAGTGCACCTCGCCGCAACCAACGAGTGAACATAGCTGTAGCTGCGATGTATCGTGAACTGTTTGTTTGATTTCAAGATGTCTGCGAGTCCGGAGAGCTATATCGATGCGACGTGCACACATTCAACATTCATGGCATCCAATAAACACAGACACTGTTTGAGCACGAAAGGCATGCGTGCACAGTGATAGATAGAGTTAACGTGCATTCCGAGCAAGAGACTTATGACATGGACAAGCGGCAAAGCGAGTGGCCTACGCGATACTGACCTGTGTCCACGATGACGTCGATGAGGTCCATGCTCTTGGCGAAGGCGTCGCGCAAGTTAATATGGTGGAAGGAAACGATGGAGCCCTCGCGCTTGGCGCGTTCCAGCGCCTCCCGTCGCTTGAGCGCCTTTTCGCGCCGCATCTGGTTCTTGTAAAACTCGGCGAAATTGTTGACGATAATGGGGATGGGTAACGCAATTACCAACACGCCGCAAATACAGCAAACTGAGCCGATGACCTTGCCCAACGGGGTCGTGGGGTAAATGTCACCGTATCCGACTGTGGTCATGGTGATGCCGGCCCACCAAAACGTTTCCGGAATAGAAATAAATTTTGTTCCTGGCTCTTCTTTCTCAGCGAAGTATGCCAATGAGGAGAATATGAGTACTCCCATCGCAAGGAACAACATGAGCAATCCGAGCTCCTTATATGAGTTTCTGAGCGTGAACCCGAGCGACTGGAGCCCGGTCGAATGTCGGGCAAGTTTTAGGATACGCAATATTCGCATGATACGGAAAATTTGCACGACACGCCGGACGTCTTGAAACTGATCAGTGGCGTTCTTATTTGTTTCGAGCAGGAAGAGGGATACAAAGTAAGGCAATATAGCCAGTAAGTCTATCACGTTCAGTCCACCCTTGAAGAACTTCCATTTATCCGGCGAAGCACTGAACCGCAGCACGTACTCGAGCGTGAACCACGTGATGCACACCGCCTCGACCATGGCCAGCTGCGGGTTATCCATGGGCGCGCCCTTGTCGTCGTACACTTGCATCTGGGGTATCGTGTTGAGAGTGAGCCCTATCGTGGACAGCACGATGAAGAGGATCGAGATGACCGCGATGACCTGCAAGCACGCACCAGTGAGCGGCGAGCGGCGGGCCCGCAGACCCGCGCTCGTCGCCACCGCGCCGCCACACTGTGTGCCGCTACCTCGGTACCTAGTGATACTGTGGTAGCCAATAGCCACATGTGTACGATCGGTCAGTTATATGCCAGTGTTTATACAGAACTACTCTTCCTACATGTTTGTACATCGGTAGTATGCTACTTAAATATTTGTAAGATATGTCATTAGGTATGTATTTAACTATTTACAGACAAAAGGTATAAGCCAATATCGTATGTAACAAATGTCTTAACAGTAATCTTAAATTTTGGTGTAGAAATAACATCTATTCGTGTGACTATGTTAGTAGTGTTGTGTGGTTTTGGTGTAGATAAGTAGGTAATTAATATAAAAAGTGTGGGTGAACGGACGCGCGTCCGAATTCAGACTTTGTATATGCGCCTAGCCCAGGAGCGGGAGGCGGAACGAAGCAGACGCTCGTCCGTCCATCGGCCGCATCGCTCGGTTAGTCGGATCAGTATCACGAAGCGGAAGCGCTGGTGGAGTAGTGGAGTAGAGCGGGAGGCGAGCGGGAATGGGATCGGGGAGGCGGGGAAGGGGGGGACGCCGGCGGGCGACGCCACGCCGTGGTGGGAGGCGGCGCGGGCGCAGCGCGGCGCGTGCCGGACCCCAGGGGGTCGCGTCCGGCGCGCGCCGGAGCCGTCCCGTGCCACCCCGCACGCCGGGCCACTGTGCGCCGCCTCAGCGGCGGCTGGTCACATCGCGTAAGCCCATCCCATCTTTGCAACTTTGCGACAACAATTAAGCTTTGTTTTTATAAAGTTCCCTATCGAGAACTTTCGACGTGGCTGTGAACATTTATAAAATTTACTGTAATAAAATATTATTTACAATCCTGAAGATTGCCGTGAATTGAGATATTTGACTTGGTGAAAGCGTAAAATACTTTTTGCTAATTTGAAAAGAAGTGGCACTGTACGTATTGAAACAATAACAAATCAATAATCACATTTTCTTTAAGAAAACCAGCTACCAAGTACTTATAATTATTATGAAAGAACTCCTTTTCAAACTCTTCCCGTCTTCTGTAGACCACAACACAATCAGTGTTATCACTAAAGTTAGCACAAAACAATAACTAATTCTTGGTAAGTAGGCACAATTAATTCTAGATCTTGTGTTGTAGAATACTGTCTTAAATCTTACAACAACAAAAGTGGTATCCATAACTTGTTTAAAACTTAATGTAACAAGGTGTAGAATTATAAAAATACAATAATTAATAAATACATAGAATCAAAAATACTTAATAATACATAAATAAAGTATGCAATGCACTTAAGCAGTGTTTGCTGAACTTTCGTGTGGAATTAAGTAGATAGAAAGAACAAAGACGTTTAAATTTAATAACTTGCAAGTACATAATAAATAAAGGAAAATAAATACTATATTAAGTTTGTACTTACATACGCATAAAGTTGCACCGCTGTTGTCGAAATTTTAAATAGAAAGTAGAAGTAAGCTGAAAGGTGCTCAAACATACACAACACAATATCGATTCGACAAAAGCGATCAAAGGTTGCGAATTACGATCACAAACAAGACACAACATTCACATGGAACACAACACCACATTCCATTAACGACAACCAACAAACTGACTTGCGGCACTGAAGGAGAGCCAGCGATAGATGTTATTCATGCACCACAACACAACACATATAAATATAAACTCTTATACCAAGCTTGTTTCCTAAATGCATTTATTCATGAAAGCTCTCTATAGAAAGTGTCAAATCCTTGAAACAACGTGTGGCAAAGTGAAATGTGTACGGATTACAAAACAAGCCTTTCATGTACATTTAGGAAGTAGGTGTTTGTATACCAGTATATACGTTAAATATTTAATATTTGTATGTGTAAACAGGAAGTCTTACAGTGGTGGAATGAAAGTGGACATTAGTTACAGAATGTTTTATGTTCATGGATGTACAGTAGACAGTGAGTGTGCTTAGTGTACCTAAACTTAAGTGAGACTAGTATCATTTAAAAGGTGCCCTTAATGTTACGTTTAATAGTTGTACAAAAAAACTACTTCTGCAAATATCTACCAGTAACAGTACAAATCTTGCGCACATGAACATTTCAAGAGCTTTACTCAAAACTCACAATTCACAAAAGCATCTATCTAAAATTTTACTAGATTTAGGAAAAAAAAACTATAACCCTTAAGTACCCTTACACTAAACTATCCTCGGCAGCTTTGCTAGAGTGGCAGGGTTAATAATATCGATAAAATGTTATTATTTTGGTTGAATGTGCTGCGATACGTTACCCTGGCTGCGATACTGGTGGTGGGTTTCTCGAGGAGGTCCCAGAGCCACTTCTGGTACTGAGCGCACGTGCCCTGACCGAACTCCTCCTCCTCCCGCTGGCGCAAGCTCTCGGCCTCCTTGCGCATTTCCTCGTGCACGTGCTCCTTGCGCTGGTGGTACTTGTGCTGGCAACACGACTCCAGGTACAGTTCGTCCACGCCCCAATACTCGAGATCGTCGCTAAACGCCAACACACACATTTCATCAACTAAATGTAACTTTCCAGTCCGATAAAAATTGAGTATTGAACTGAAGCTCTTCGGGTGCCTGGAAAGATTAAAGAGCTGTGTTGAGATGCAGTTCTGGGCAAAGTGCAATGTAGGTTGAGTGTGGGAATTACAAATAAGCAAAATACAAAATTTTACAGAACCAAGTTAAATTAGTCTAAATAACTACGGACTTAATAACTTTAGTAGCTAGTTATATCTGCTCTTGTGGCGTGGAAAAATAAATCTCCATCAGCGAACAGCAATTGTAAATCACTGTAGTAGTATCTAATAGTGATACTAGCATTATGAAGAACAAAAACAGCGTACCTATCAAAAAAATACTCGTTGTCTTGTAACGAGTAGTCGTCGCAGAGTTCGGTGATGGCTTCGTGCGTGTTGCAGTCCCGGAGGCGCCCAAGGCGCGTGTGCGGCAGGCGCTCCAGCGTGCGCCAGAGCACCTCATGCCTCACACCGCCGACGTTGATGATCACTCGCTTGCTGAGCGCCTTCGCGCGGAGCATCATAAACGGCTCCGGTGGTAGTGACGACATCGACCTGCAAGTGAGTGTTGGTGGCAGTAAGTTGGTGATGTAATCAAATGTCCCGGCTAATGCTACAACATATTCACATAATATAACATCACACCTGTAATCCCCGAAAGGTTAGGTAGTTTACCTATAGTACACCCACATTTCGCCAGTTTTGTTTAAGATCCATGTTCTAAGGGGGCGACCTTGATTGCCATCAACAGGGCTCAAATCAAGACTGCTTCTAAGAAATTCCTGATGGAAAATCCAATAACGCTTTATCCGACTTGGGAATCGAACCCAGGCCCTCATGCTCATGATCCTGCTAAGCACTAGACCAACGAGGTAGTCGCTAACACAAAATATTCATATTAATTAATTCATTTCTAAAAAAAGACGTAAGTTTTTCGTCAAATTGAAAGCAATGTGACGAAAATGTGAAGCGACCTTATATTTGTTCTGCCCACCCTCATTGAAAGGGAGATCATCGAGTTTATACAATGTAAGGAGGATACAACTTTTAATTCAAAAGAACTGTCGAACAAATGAATGGACCACTCTATCTATAATAGGGTTGGCATTCAGACGGAATTCCCCGAACGCGCGCGGAAAATCAATCGAAGGCGGGGGAACTGCAACGTATCGGTATTTTGCGTGGCAGGGATATCATTTTCCGCCGCCCGCTGCGTTTAATTTCCAGGAAATTTAAAAAAGATCACAGTTTTCGAAAGAATACCAGGAAATTCTGTCGGTTTGAATTGAACTGTATGGCCTAGCCTTATCATAAATTCCGTGAACGAGTTGTGGGGATGTTCCTAGGGGGGATATTCGTGATTCAGCGCCCCGAAGTGCATGCTATATATCTGCCTTGTGGTAGCCAGTATAGTTTTAGGTACGAATTAGCTAACACGTTCTTTGATTAGTGATAGGCATCAACATCACTCAAGCGCATGAATCGGTCGAACAGTATGGTTGCTGTTTCCCAAGTGGAAACAATGAACATAGTGATATTAAAAAAATAAATTGTTATGTGTACACTTAAATGCTGCTTAAGTCATCATCACCATCGTATACTGCTGGAATCAGGTCTCATCAACCGCACGACATTCAAATCGATTTTCGGCAACTCTGACCCAGCTGCTACCAGCCACCCTGCGAAGGTCTTCGGTCCACCCAGTCTAAGGGCGTCTTACCTTCAGTTTACGTTACGTGTTGATTTGCGGTTTCCATACTGTCCACTCAAGAACACGTCTACCCCAACCGTCATCGGTTTTACGGCTAATATGGCCGCCGCTTTGCCACTTATGACCAGATTTATGCAACAAATGGCTGTACCTGGAGTGCGTCCGCTGTAGCACCGCATTGCCGGCGGGCGCGGGCACGGGCGCCGGCGCCAGCCCGCGGTCAAGCGGCGCATCCTGCGCGGGCGCCGCGAAGCCCATGGGCGCGCGCGGGGGCGAGTCGCCCACGTTCCAGCGCGCGGCGCCGCGGCCCGCCCCCTCGCCCCCCATTCCCGCTAGCTCATGGCGCCAGGCGCCGTCGCCTCATCGGCTCCGTATAGTGCACATGTGCTCCAGGAATCTGAAAATAATTATGATATACAAAGTTAAGTTTTGCATGTTCGTCACACATAACCCGTAAAATCTACTGTGGGACCTACCGGAAAGACAAATAATAATTACTCTATCTTTGGTCTCCGTGATTGTTGACCCGGTGTCAATTATCTTATATAACGACCAAAAATGAAATAGAGCAACATAAATATATCTTTATAACTCCCTCTTTAATAGAAGAAGCCTGCCCCAAAGTCTCTACGCCGTAGGCCTTGGCGTAGCAGCCGTGTAGCACTCTAGAAATGACTTATATTCACATAGCGAAGCATTCTTCTATCACGTTGATAGTACAGTCCTTAATTTTATTTATATACACTCCTTCATTTAAATAGCAATATAAATAATATCAAAGCCGAATATTCACACTAAAGCCTCTACGCCGTAGACCCCAGCGTAGCCACAGTTCGATTTTAACTTATTTATATCCACTCAACGAAGCCGTCTTGTATTGACAGGCCAGTCTGTACTACCTGGATTCCTTCCTTTAAACATTAACATTGTAAATTATCCAGCCGGTTACCCACACCAAAACCTCTACGCCGTATGCCCAAGCGTAGCAACGGCGTAGCACAGTCTACATATAAATGACTTATTTACGCCTAGCAAAGCACTCTTATATTGCTAATGCAGTATTTATTATTTAGGCTTCATCCTTTAAAAGTTTAAATATTAACATTATAAAGCAAGCCGATTAATTGTTCACACCGGAGCCTCTACGCCGTAGGCCTACGCGTAGCAACGACGTAGCACAGTCCACAAATGGCTAATATTCACCAAAAGCAAAAGCGTCTTCTATTGATAGTCCTTTACTGTTATGTAGAATAAAGCCTGTCTGCTATAATTCAGTTAAACTTAAAACGATAAAATACTTATACATTAAATTATTAACCCTTATAAAAAATGGCGTATTCTTTTCATAAATCCGGGATAAAGTAAGTACGTAAATCTATAAGGGCGGCTAAGCTGACACAAACTACATTGTGTAATGGCTACAGTCGTTTGTGTCGAGCCGTCGAGCGGTGAACAACATCCCTTTCAAATTCACTACCCTTGACCTATTCCTAATTCATTTTTAGGAAATCCCCAACCGGCATCGTTTCATGTGCTCAATACGTATTTGAACGATTTGTATTCAAAAAAGGAGTACGTTATGCATTAGGCGAGTCATTTTTTCATCAATTCTTAATTGTAACAATTAAAAGATTTGATTGCGTAGATAAGGAAATATGAGGCTGACTTGCCTTTGAGGATAAAAACCTCCGACAAAATATAAAAATAAGGAAAAAAACGATAAGGAAATTTTACTTCAAAAAATTCCGGTTTTGGAAACTTGAAAGTACCTATCGCTATTTTAATCATTCTTACAGTGGGGTAAGAATAATGCTTGTAAGTAATGAAAATGTTCCTACAGCTAAGACCAATTTGCTGGCCAAAACCCCTCTGACTCAAGTAATTCGCACCATCAATGGCATTCAGGACGAAATAGATATATTTACATGTCACTGGGGTAAATTCGCAAAAGTACTTTTGTTTAAACTGCGCTACAAACAATGAGATGTGTTGCGCTTTAATTTTAATATTGTGTGTGTGACTTGTCTATTGCATTAGGTTATGTACCTGTAATGATAGTTTATGGCATTTAAATAAATAAATAAAATAACCATACTGTGTTATATAATGAATGTCGACCTACTGTATTTCAACTCCACTTAAAGCAAGCCTCGTAAGCAAGGCTTCGGCGTCGTATCGTTACGAAACCCACTCACTCACAAACATTGATGGATTACTTCCGCAGCCCCAACGGTCAATGTTTGAAGGTACACGCAAGTGCCTCCAATCCTATCTTAGGATTCCGGATCATAACGACATTTGATCCTCTCGAGGATAAAGTTATTTTTCTTCTAGCGTATGATTGGTAAAAACGAAGAAGCTTTTTTTGGTAAAGCTGCTGTGATGAGTACGTTTCATGGTTTCTTCTTAGAGGCAGTCCGAAATATAGGATTGCATGAATTCTGTGTGTGTTCATATTTGCAAAATGGCACGCTCGTTATTGTAACTTTACCATGTATCAAAACATTGCTGGCAACTAGAGTGCGGAAAAATAGAAAAATTAGACATTGTATGTAGGTAGTACACTTTGGTTTAAAACTAATATCGCCGAGATTGTTGACCAAAAAGATGTAGAAAGGAGGTCTCACGAAAAACAAAAGGTTATTCCCCGAAAGTGGTATTACAAGTTCATTCAACCTATGCTGATTTATATGATATCTTTTGTTCGAGGTTTGCCGTTGTTCACTATTTTCATAAATCATTCCAAAATTAAATACTCAACCAAAATAGTTTCAATTAAAGGTCGGTGTTCTTAAAGCAGCGTAATTAAGGTAGAATTTAAGTTCGTGTTAACGATTTGATTACGAAAATGAAAAAGAAAAATAGTTTGTATGAAAATTATTACAAAACAAAATGAAACGACGTTATAAAGCTGTCAAGTCACCATACGGCACGAACCACTATGTAAAGCCAAAGCACTCCAACAACGGCGCTGCTATTAAATAATAAATTCGAGGCAGTCCAGTCGCATCGATCCACTAGAACTGTACGTCTGCTATTCCTTGAAACATCACGTCTGTGGCGAACAGAATACATCAATACGTACTGAACGAAGTACTCAGCAGGCACTTGTAACTCAACTGAAAAGAAAATATATAACAAATAGTTCGAAGTGGAAAACATAAATAGTTGCTTTCATTTTGTTATCTTGTACCTACATTCTCTTGGCAGATTTAGAGCAATTATGAATGTTTGCGTTAGTATTTCAATCAAATACACCTACGTAATGTAGATGCTCGTAATAGAACACAGAAATAATATCTCATTCCATTCAGTCCAACATATGGAACCGTGTGACGACAGTAAAAGCTCAACAAGTTTTTCATAACACCTGTCACCGCGTAACATTAGGTAGGTCTCATTGATAATTATGCACACGCTAACATTTTGTTACAAAAAAAATCTCTAAAATAATTTCAACCTAATAACAAAAATATCTCAAACGAAAACTAAAACCTATTTCGAATCTGATCCCGACGCGGACATTTGAATAACAAAAACAAAAATCATTACGGGTCACAGATCAGCGGGGCGTTGAATAAATAAGAAATCCTAATTTACTATTCAATCGGAGCCGTCATAAAACTACCGAAGTTAAATAAATAAAAGTCAGGTAGGTATATATTTGCTGGAGAGTCCGAGAGCAGTGAAAGCCAATCGATTACCGGCTCGCGTGGCGCGCCCCGCGACCCGAGCTTATCAAGCCTTCTGACCGAGCCTAATCTAATAATAGACATCATGGTAACGTCCTCCACGCAAACCTTATTTGTCTACCCTTTGTTTGCATTCTAGTTTACAAAACATTGTAATCTGTAATCGATATCGTAGAGCATAGGTGAATGAACGAAAAATATGTACCTATAAGCTGGTATGCCTTAAATCAACTTTTAAAATCCATCTGCGTTCTCTTTGATAGTTTGAAATTGCAATAAAGTCTGCAACTATAAACCTGGTAATAAAACTAAAGCACAGTACGCGAACATGCGAAACATTTATAAAATTTTGCTATTTGAAGAAATGTTTCCGTTTCCGCCATTTCTGTACAAATTGTGAGAGGAAAATAGGTAACCTAGTTTAAGGTTCATGTAATAGCGTTACTTGGCCACTGCCTGCAGCATTATTGTAGCTTTTTAACACATTTAGGATTAATCACAACTGCGAGGTGCAACTGCGATTTTTTTGTTTAACCCTCTTTGTAGGAACCTGTTTGGAAACCCTACTGCGTCCCACGTAAGTATTATATATGTATAGTATCTACAGGGGATATAAATAGCCTAAAAACCGCGAATAAAAGAAACAGAATCAGGAAAATGCTAGTAAAACAGACGAGCTTCTGATGTTCACATTCATGCCCAGATTGGTGAAGTTATACAGTATTACAATATACGCTGGTAGAAAAACTACAGCGGTGGACAAATACGAGGGGTGAATGCTAGTAGATGTAGGTCATTGCTTCCCCTTCCGTATTATTAGACAAAGTTAACTGCTGAAAGCCATTTCAGGAAGATCGTTTTGAAAGATAATATAAAATAGTAATAAGTAGAAAGAATGAGTATAGTATAACTAGTAAGTGGTATTTGTTTCACACTGCCAGTATGTTCGTATTTGGTTGCAAACTATAAATTTTTTTGTACATCATATTTTTTAAAATGTTACTTCTGCCAAACAGCATAGCAGTTTGTTTAATTCTTTGATCTAAGTCTATACTAATATTATAAAGCAGAAGAGTCGCCAGCATACCTGCCCAATTCTTAAAACACGTTATGGGTTATTTAACACGCTACGACCCTTAGGAGCCCAGCAAAAAGACAAACGGCGGTTTAAACCTCGGAGCACAGCCAATTTAAAAATGTTTTCAGAATAAAAAAATCTTATTTGCAACTTCAGAAGTCGGTGACAAAAAAACTGAATCAAACAAGCAAAAGTCACCGAGTTCAGAAGTTAAGTTATTTTTCACTTTTCTGTGTTTTTTAGTCGGTTTTATTTTTTGCAAAAAAGATTTTTTTATTTTTCCATTTTTAGTGTAAATGTATAGCAAATATTAGTATAAGATATTACAATCCTATAGAAATATTTGCTATACATTTATTTTACATTGTTAACAATACATTTTATGGTAATAGGCTTATCCCCAATAAAATGGAAGTTAATATACCTAACTGTCGTAATCTGGGTGTACTGTACGCATCTGCGTACCCCATCAGAGCATACAGCCGTTACGTTATGTTATGATATTGTGTAAACAATACACATCCAAGAGATTGCAGCAATCACGACAGATTTGCTGTCTACTATTGAAGAGTTCCATTGTATAACTCCGAAGATCAGATTCACCAAATTTAAACGGGACCACCGTGGAATAATATTCATCCAAATCAAAAAAAAAAACATCGAAATCGGTTCACAATTGTCGAAGATATCGATAATATAAAATTTGGAGAGTCCCCTCGATTTCTCCAAGATCCCATCATTAGATCCTGACATGATGACCATACGACCACATGGAAAGTATACTGATTCAAACAATGCCCATAAAATTTGAGGGTTGCCCTTAATTTTTCTGGGATTCCGTCATCTGATTCTGACTTATACCTTCCATCATCAGCTCAGCAACATGAGATGATGATTACCAGGCACAAATATCTGAATTGTGTTGGAGAGTATATGAAAAACATTGTGTGTGCCTATAAAATTTGAGGGTTGCCCTCGATTTCCCTGGGATCCCATCATCAGATTCTGAGTTGGTGACAATGGGACTACCTCAGGAGTATAGGCTTTCGAATAAAAAAAGAATTATGAAAATCGGTCTATAATTGGCGGAGAAATCAGTGAACATAGGTACATAAAAAATACAGTCGAACATAGAAACTCCTCCTTTTTTTTAAATCGGTTAAAAATTGTCAAAGGAGTTTCGGTGAAAAATTTGTGAACCGTTTACAATACATGTCATGGTAATAGGCTTATCCCCAATGAAATAGAACTTAACATACCAAACTGTTGAAATGGAGGTGTACTGTACACATCTGCGTACCCCCTCAGAGCATGATGTTATGTCATGGTGTTGTGTAAACAATAAACATCCAAGCGATTGCAGCAATCACGACAGATTTGCTGTCTATTATTGAAAAGTTCCATTGATATCTCCGAAGATCACCATCAGATCTTCACCAAATAAAAAATGGGACCACCGCGGAATAATATTCTTCCAAACAAAAAAAGAATCATCAAAATCACAATTGGCGAAGATATCGCTGAACATACACACAAAAAAAAAAAAAAAATCAGTCGACTTGATAACCTCCTCCTTTTGGAAGTCGGTTAAAAACACAAACCATTCACAATAGTTCTGAAAAGAATAGCCTACTTTTCTCAACACTCTTATGTCACAGCAAACTATTGCAGCACGTTTTCCCAAACGTTGACACTCAAAGCGAAAGAACTCGTCCGAATTAAAAGTTTAAATAAGGAAAGTAAAACAAGGCACTTTGTGAAACATCTCTCCAAATGGTCGGACATACTGAATCCACTGACAACCAACAAATGGGGTGTGCATTCAATTTGCCAAGTTAAATTAGGGTTGCTTAGACGGCTTAGCGTTATGGAAAGTATTTTAGAAACTTTTTACCAACTTCAAACTGGGAAAGTGACTCAATAAACCACATTTTTCATTATAATTTACACAAAAATAAAACACTGCGGTGATTTACCTAATGTATACCTACTATGAAACAAAATATTCGTCACCAATTTACTTAAAATTACCATTTATTCGTACGTAGGTCTGAAATTCCATAACAATATTACCGAATTATTGCTGCGGGTTCCACTGCGGGAATCGTAAACATGATTTTATGTAATATATTGGACGTGTAGTCCTGTTATGTAACTAAGAATACAGCTGAAAGGAATAAAAGGTATTCAGAATACGGACCCTTTTTATCTCACTCAACCCGGAAAACTGGGACGTCGATATGCGACACTCAACAGACGATAATACTCCATTGTGGAACAAAGGCCTCTCCCGATCAATGAACTGAGCTGTCACAGACTCATAGTCCACTGTTGGACAAAGGCCTACCACAAGTTGAGCTTATCTTTTCCGTTGTAGTGCAGACGTGCAGTACAAAGAAGTTGCGATATTGCTATAACCATAACATTTAGGAGGGGTTGTAATCGTGATCGCACTACCAAAGATCATGTTGCAGCTCACCCCAATATAACCCCTAATAGCTTTTATGGTGCCCATGGGAAGTGATGTGACAACCTCTTCCAAGCCGGCGACGGTCTGCTTATAATGTATGGTGTATAATATGTTTGTCACCATAGACACAATAACCAAGATATCCTCTCAGTGCCAGCGACCACAGAAGCGTTCACCCAATAAGAACAAACTAGTATCTTGTCCTGGTAATGGGTCGGTTGCGGCGAAAGTTCGTATTGGCCTATATACCTACAGCTAGAATATAGGTCACGTGACGTTTATATCCGGAGCCAGCCATTATCTCGACGCCACTCCGTCTGCGAGGCCTACCGTCGCACAGACCTACTCACAGTCATACCCACCGCAAGTATACGTACCTGACGTACAAATAAACTGTTTGGAATATATTATGAGTTGAGTAATTCTGTTACTTTTTGTATTTTATGTTGGCAAGAGCGGGACGGAACTACGTAACTGCTTAATAGGCTTGCTTGGGACGAGGGTGGAGACTGGCTCCGTATTGATCTCAAGTCGTGAACGGGACAGCCGCCGCCACTAGTAAATAAGCCAAAGCTTCGCAAACTTTTATCATCGCCTTACTACTTTTATTTGTTCGCGTCAACAGCGCTACACACACACATCAGTACACGCTTCACTAAACCGCTCTCTTTATGTGAAAACGCGACTATTGTACACGATAACATTGTAAGACGTAATAGGGAATTGCATGCGACCCTCTGCCAAGTTTGCGGAGGGCGAGAGTGGTTACTTATTTACGCTTAAGTGGAAATAAATCCTTCTTTGTAAAAAAAGTCCCACGAGACCACAGCTCCTCATAGAATTTTTAGCAAATCTTTTTTTTCACTGGCCAAGTGCTGCCCTTTAACTAAAAACCGAGTCATTTCAGTAAAGGGCAGAGTGCACATAGTTAAAAATTAACCGTAAGCTGTAGTCAATCTGCCAGGGCTGTGGGACTGTTCGAAAGAGATACCGTGGCCCTGGAACACAAAGGGCAAAGAAGGAACATGGATGGGTTTTAGTCAGTAGAAGTCTGACACTCCCTTCCACTACGCCCAAAGCGGAAGGGGGGGAGGGGGGGCATTTGATGATTCCCCATAGGAAAAAAAAAACCGTAGTCAATTAACAAAGCGCATAACATACGCATGTGTTGTATAATTAAATCAGTTACAGTCATTGACCTACGTAGTGAAATATTCAAGCTTCCATAAGCGCAATGATTGGCCTATAGCATGGTCGTTACACGGCTGCTACGAGGCGTAGAGCGCAACCGATTCGTAGCAGGGTGCTACGCGCTCCCGTAACCTCTGACCTTTATCGACGCGTCCGCGCCGCCCACCAGCCCGTTCTGGTTAATGTAGCCCCCACAACCCCTCTGCACTGAGCTTCCAGTAATTGAATCCAGAGCACGTGTGCATGAATAAACCATTTTAATACCAGCCTTTGAACGACACGCGCATAATACCTGGCTACAACGGCTAATAACATTTTACCACCTACCATAACATTGAAAGATCATCCAATAAATGTAACTCCACCAATGATAAACCATTCGCACACACATAAGTAGAACATCCGGTAAAGTGAGAGGGCTATTAAATTCTCCAGCGGGTAATGTGAATATAGTGAATACCGATCGAGCGCCAATTACGGGCCTATGTATCACTTTGAAATTGGTAGTAATTTTGCCTCTATCCTGCACGGGTGCTATCATTATGTCGTTACGCCCATGTCACAGCCAGTTCGAACATAAAAATGATGCGTTCACTAACAAATGCAGTACTTAAATGGGTTCACGTAAATGATTTGGTATCTATAACGGCGCAATAAATATTATATGAGCTTTGTATTTAACATTACAATAATGATAAGATAATGGTTATTTAGATAAGCGCAGAATGCGAATACAAAGGAAAGCTTTCAGAATTATTCAGCATTATCAGGTCAATCTAACCTTACGTAGCACACTATCACGGCTCGCTTACGTAGGTAGTGGGTATATCGTCCACAACGTGAATAAATACGCTTATTTTATTCTGCGTGTTCACTCGAAAGTTCCGAGGGCAATAGAATAAATTTTCTGGTCCATTAAATTGATTTGAATTACAGCGAGTGGCTGAAGAACTAATGACGCCAATTACCACACTGTTTATCTGCCCTTTACAGCGCCATTGACGTACAGTAAGTACTCAATAAATTATTCTAAGGACATATTATTAGTATTGGTACAGTTTCCACTGGAACTGAATATTACAATCGCATACAATAATCGTTTATATTCATAAATACAGTATCGCCAATGAATTTATTCATTATTTTCATTTTAATCCACACGTATTATTGAAAGTTGTTGTTTTGAAAACCGTAATATAGATATCCTTTATGTATATTCTATATTTGTATTTATGACATGACTACTTGTATTATTCCTAGGTAGTTTTTTTTTTCTAAAATAGTACTTGGTGTTAGCAATTAAATTAATGCTTACAATACAAAAATGAACCACTCCTGGTTAACATTAGAAGAAGCTATCAAGAACATTAATGGTAGCACAATCACTCTGGTTGTCTGTCTAGTAAACAATCTCAAATATCAAATCGAAGAAACCGCTGGCAGAAAATGGTCAATGTAAAAAACATCACCAATCCACATTCAACATTACTGAAATCAACCAATTCGGCACCTAATTGGCGTCATATTTTTTATAACTTAGCAATGCACACTTCGGAAAGTAGTAGATACTTGAAATTACTTGGTATTTTATACTATCAAAGCAAATTACTAGTATTTTAAGTTTATACTAGGAGGTAAATACTGGTTTAAAAAAGATGATTGTTTAACACTATTTAAATTGCTACAGCATAGCGATCTCTGCTAATTCGTATTTTCTGTAGTTTGCCGAGCAAACAGAAACCCTGCTGCACGGATGTTGAATGGACGTCAAATGTTTGTAGACGCTTGTTTCTGATCATTTGCTAGTTCTAGCTAGAATACAAAAACTATTTGAAGTACAAGAGACTAAGCAAGTACTAACACTTATTTCTAATCCTAGCCCCTGTTTAGTTTAGGAAATAAATAAAAAGAATTCCTTTTACTCTATTGCAAATAATTATAACTACTTAAGTATTTGGGTATCATCGAGGCACTGTCCATTTCGGGTCTTTTTAAGTAAGATTAATGTGTAGAAACACTCTATTCTAGCACTCCTCGTTATGGAAAAATCGACGTTTTTATGTGTGTGGGTAATAATGAAAGACGAAGTACAATTTTCAGTCCATTTTGGGGTGTCACGCATGTAAAGTGGCAGTGGCTGACACATGTAGCCGTGTTATTGACATACACACGCACGTCGAAAGCATTTTAAAAATGTATGTGAGGTGAAAACATTCCAATAGATTTTGTGATAAGGCACACTGCGCGTCGTCAAAAATGTACTACAAATTGTGGCATTTTACTCATTTTGTTGTACAAAATAACTGAATACCTGCACCGTATATTAAAAATAAAATCTTGACAAATGTTTTGTTCAGGAAGTAACAGAGAATCCATTAGTTTTTCAAGGAACAATCATGTTTAGTTTGATTTCGACGCTAAATAAACACATGTCACATACGACAAGGATAAACACGAAAGTAATTATGAAATTAACAGAAAGAAGTGCGCGGCGCGCGGCGGCGCTTGCGCGGGCGCGGGTGCGGTGGCGACGCGTGACAGTTCGCGCGGGACTCTCGCGTGACGTGGCCGCCACATTTAGCACGACCAGTGTTTTTGGCACGACGCACGATGTTCTTCCCGTTTGTCTCCCGCTACTTAGGCCACCACGCTCCAGAACGTTTACTACGCAAGATGACAACGAAAACAATCATAATATCATTAGAGGATCTTCAACTGAGTGACTAAGCCTGACCGACCGAGTCTTTTGCGAGCTTTGTCATAAACAATACTTAGCTTATTTTATGATTCTTTGTTCTTAAATGTCTGTATCTGCTTTTAAAATGTTTTTCCCGTATTTTTTGCATGTACACAAAATACTGCGGCTGTATACATTAATTTTGCAAAAATAAGTACTGTGTACATAATGTCAACCCTTATAACGATCCAGGCAGAGATCGTGACTGTCCCAGGGGTAGAATTTACGATTGCATGAAGCCACGTTGTGTGCTCGAATTCGGAAAAGGGGAACTTTTTACAGTCCAACAGAATGGTCACAAAAGAAACAGACAAATAGTCGATTATCCTACATGGACAGCCGGCCCGACCGTCGTTAGCCTCAACAGGTTGAGTGTCTTTGATCACACGCTAATGAGCCAGCCTGCCTACTTATTAAATAGCTCAGAAGCAAACTGTTGATTCACGTTTGAAACAGGCTGATTTTGAACCGCATTGAAATTGGGTTAAGAAGTTTTTGCAATGCTTTACTAGCGACTATCCAATGTACATAATAATATGTTGTACACACGTGTAGGTTTCAGATGTCATCTGCTAATAAAATGAACGTTTTTAACTCTATCCTACAAAGTAGGTGACTCTAAGAGCTTCCATTAGTTGCCAGGCAAGTTATTGCTTATCATAAATTTGTCATACACGCGTCCGACTAATTAGCCAGGCTATGTTAAAGTCCATCGACACCGTCAGTTACGACATGTTGGTCTCCAAATAACATGGATACGTGTGGCGCCGGCGACGTAGGTCAAGACGAGTATTTTCGTCCTCGCCTTGATACAGGGCTACCGCATATCATACGCGGCAGTTTAATATTAACTATACCGCCGTCACTCGCGGAGCATGCCGATATTCCGATTCCTATTCGAACTCCAATCCCACTGACAACTTCCAGACAAGTAATGCCCACTTATAAAAAGCCGCGAGTCACGTCGAACGCGGCGCCGATGTTTTATGTCTTATATCATCCGATATTAATCTTCTGAATAGATGTTCCGTTTGCTCCGTAGATCATTTTAAAACTTTCCATGATTAAAACCATGTGATAAAACTGTTGGTGATTCTCAAATACAATAGCGGACTGTATAGGTAACAAAACGGTTAAGCTTTGTCATAGATAACGGCATGGGTGAGTGGTATGCGCTCGATCCGGCTCAAGACATTGACCTATCTATTTGTCCGACTATCGGCATTAGGAACGCGTACAGTGCTATAGATACATAGTGAGCTATTACGAATATATGCCGAGTGGAGATATTTTTGCCGAGCAGCTGTAGCATGCGACCGCGACTCATCTGGCACATCCACACGTCGATCGACAAGCGCACAAGTACATCTGTAGTGAACTCGCAAACTTTCCACGTAAACAATACACATGCTACGTGAAAATGTTACAGCGGGAATTAAGGATATCGTTACGGCTTACACGAAGAAAGCTGCAAGGCGACTGTTCTATTCTCAAGCCACATAACTATTTGGTCTTATTCAAGAAATCGCGCTCTTACGAGTAGGATCAGTAAATCGAGGACGCAATAAGAGATGGATTTACTAATCATCAGCCACCTCGCTGGGTAAACATTTTGATTAAATCTGTATTGACATTCTTTCAACGTTTGCCCTCTCCATGTGCTACATAAGTCTCACAATTTCTGCGAACTTACAGCGTTAGAACATTTTTATTCTGATTACCCAAATGTTTATTAATGAGTGCGAATCCGAGTGCAAATGAACGCTTTTAATGTAAATATTGAGGAGGTATGGTATAAACGCATTCAAATACATGTCGATACATCAATGCACGCCAAATATACTGGTTCCTTGCACTAATTTGGTTGCGGAGGTCAAATGGCGGATGCTCCATGTACCTAATTTGTTGATTTCAAAACATCTGAATGAAACTTATGTTTATGAAAATTCATAATTATAATTTAAATTGATAAGTATTTGCTCATGCACTGTAAATTCTATCACATTTCGCGTAACTGGGATATTACTATCCTAATCCGACAGAATTGTTATGTTTTTTACACATGGCGTTTTATTTGTAAACATAGTCATTATTAATCCATCAATGGATACTAAAGCATAGTCCAACATGGACCAATATGTACGAACATGACCCTTAAGCCGAGCAACCTATCATTATTTATATGCCCTACATAGATATGTATCTATACGTTATATTAGGTATACTACGAAAGCGGAAAGGCGTCACGTAAAAGTAATGCCGAGCGAGGGACCGCTTTGTGCTATATTTAAAAAAAAATGAACACAAACTGTAACTCGTTTAGACTTTTATCTCCGAGGAATGCGTTAATGCGAGCTACAGCGCTAACTCAAACGACTCAATCTCATAATCAGGTTGGCTTTTAAATTCTTAACTACCTTTATTATCCAGAAGCATATTATTCTATTTTTAAGCACACAACATTATGTTCACAATGTTAATAATTTAGTTATAAACATTTCGTGGTTGTCGAATATGATTTTCCAATAAATTAAACTGTATTTATAACACTATAAAATAGATTTTACGCCGTCCGGTCGTAAACAATTGTATGACCGTAATTGAATTTATTTGTAGTAAAACATACTGAAATTAAATGTATTTGGTAGATACGCTGACGGATTCGCTCTTTAATTGTTAAAGAACGAAAGAATTCATTGTTATATTTTGGGTACAACCACTTGGACATGTTTAAATAAGCAATTCGATGCCGACACAACGCAACCTATAGCAGATGTGTATGTTTTGGATACATTTGTTTCCCCTACGTGAACCGTTTGAAAACAGCAACAAACATAATGACGTATTACTACTGAGTGCATTCGTTTGTTTCTTGTATGAACGCCGGTAATAATGTCTCTATTAGACGGTTTGGCGGGCTCGTCCACACAACACTGACCTAGTAATCAATAAATATTTCTAATTGGGAAATCCATCGTTTATTCTTTCTTTATTCTTTATTGCACACAAAAAAAATGTACACACCACGAACACGAACAGGAACACGAATAGAGTACACAAATAGTACACGAATGAGGCTACTACTTACGTAAAGTAGATTATCATAAAATATTGTATAGTAATCATAATTATCGTTCATTTTTCATCCACTTGTACGACCTCCAAATCAAGATAAGGAAAATAACAAGTTTTTCATTATGTTGGCAGAAAAACGGAAAATAAACAAAAGTAGCACCGACGTAGGTACTAGGTAGGTGCTGGCTCGTTTGATTTATATCTCGAAGCTTCAGAAAATACTTAATTCAAGTTATTCTGTTAAAAAAAGCACTCTGAAAAAAGCTTCCGCCAATTATTATCGCATGCGATACCAAAATTACACTTTAACGTGTACCTATGTGTACTTATTTTTCTTTTGTTATAATGCTGGTTCAAACTGTACTAAATTTTATAGAATAAGTTCTCTAAGAAGTATTAAAAGTTGTATACTCGTAATGTATAGCTGTAGGTAAACAAAGAAAACCCAGAATGAAAAATTCTTAGCCGTTCCACTGGATACTGACCTAAATATCACGAATGCCTGCGGAACTACTTTTGAGATTGTAGGTCCGAACTTAGCTATTCTTAGTACTAAATACTCTGCGGGTTTCACTGCACGTCAATCTCCAACAACACTGGCTGAAGGAGCAGAAAAACATTCTCAGCAAACGTAGACTAAACTAATCATCTGAAATAGCCAACTAGAAATGGGAAACAAGGGGAAGATTGATGAGTGGTCGTTCCTTTTCTGAAAGAAGCATTCCCTGCAGTAGGACAAGCGCAGGAGTGCAGTAAATAGCTTCTTTCAAGAGCAACATTGAAAAAGACTTAATTTGTAATCCCGGCCGCGACACGGGCCATGGGCTGCCGTCACCGCGCGTCTCATAAAGACTCCAATTTAATGGCTGTCAATAATGGCCAAGTTTACGAGCCATCCTACCAATTTACGGCATATTGGCAAGCAGCCGATACAGTGCGTGTTCATTGTCTCACGACAAACGATGGTTTTAATATTAATCGTGAGAAGCAAAGAGTAACAAAGTGACGCCATGTTTTCCATAAAATTTATTAGACATGGAACGAAATTGCCAATTGCATTCACTAAGTAATGTAATTTAAAATAGCTGTTTATGCATTAGATCGATAAATAGCCAATTCTCACACTCAACGTCTACTTTAAATTTCATCACCTCCGATTTTCCGAATCACTAAATATCTACAGAATTCCCGATTAAAATCCAGTTAATGAACGTCTCAACTTCAGACATTGTGTTACGTAACAGTTTACTGTTTAAATTATACACAAACGTCGTATAAATCGAGTTTGTTAATGTAAGTGAATGAGACAATTACTACCATAAACATATGTGTAGACGTTGGCTGGTCGTGAACGGGGGACTGTGGGGCGAAGGTCATTGACCCTCGAACACCTGGCGGTGCTACCTTTACTTAAACGACACTCACAACCATTACAATAACAATAGACATTCAGACAGTGACCAGTAAATCAGTGATAGTATTATGTCGTTTTGTCCGCTCAGATCTCAGAACATTTCCAGTTTATACAGAACCCAAAACATCAATGACTACTTATACCTCACATAAAATATATCTACCAATTCAAAGCTTTCAAAAAGTCTGACTTGCATTAAAGCGGTCATTAATGGGGCTCAGGGAAGGAGCTACGAAAATGTTTAAAAAAAATCGTAGCGGTCGCTCGTAGCCGTAGCGTCGTAGCGTCGTAGGCTTTTTTCGGCCAGTTTTAATTTTCACAGCTAGTATACTGCGCTTATAAAAGATAAGGCGTTGTTACGGTTCACATGATTTATGTTCTACTCCCAGCGTTCCTACTCTCTCTGAACATCTTTATGGCTATTCGTTTGTCAGTCTTGTGTATTACCGGAGTAAACCTAGTAAATTATAATAAAGGATGAACTTTTGACTAACACGTTGTGCTAGATTAAAGTAAGCCATAAATTATATGCAGTTAAATGATTCGGCACGACTCGTATCTTTTATTGACGGCTGTTCGAAGCTTCGAGCATTTCGAGCACATAATTGATGAATGACCGACCTGGACGAATGAGCGTCTAATAACACATTCAAGGTGTTACTACTGTATTGTTACTTAGTAGTACAATGCGGTGTTTCTATTACACTGTCTATTTCAAAGCTACATAAAAACTGCAATGGATTCGATGTACGTCGAATTGTTCAATTTGGATTACGTACGGTAGTGGCGGCCGACGACAGTGTACGTCAGTTGGTATCGAACAAAACGTATCACGCGCACACTCCAGTGTGTTTGCTTACGTTCACGTCGAATGATCTGCATCTAATGTACCGAAGCTCTCAACTCTATAAAATACAGGTTCACAAAGCTTGTTCCAGTTTTAACGACCACCACGAGGCAACTCTTTCTATTAGCTAAGATGAGGAAGAAAAAGCTATCAGAAAAACATGTCCAGAAAAAAATGAGGATTTTTTCCGCCGTATAATGGTTTATTTTGTATGTTTGCCAACAATTACGCCCTAATTGACAGCTATAAAGCCAACGTAAAAACAAAATGTTTGTACATTTTCATTTAACTGTTTTTTACACTTTTCACAAGTAAACTTTGGCTTCGGTTTCGATTTATTCGCCGTCACTGACGTTTCTCCAGAATAATTTATGTGCGAATGATGTTGATATTTTAATATACGGATATACCGAGTACATTTGGATGATTTATAATGTGTACATTAAATAAAAGCTAAACTACTGCTTTAAGAAATAAAACTTTGTAAAAACTTGACGTCAGAAAATGAAAGGTCATCGGACCCAACCTTGTCACGGCGAGTATCAACAAAATGAATCTTGAAACTAATGCAAACTCGTTAAAGCAAATATGAAGGCCAGGTTAAATTCGGTTTAAGTTTATCATTATTTTCTAAGATCAACGATCGGTGCATGATATAGCATCTGCAGTATAGTTTAATTATAATGCATCCTGTATAAAGTGCGCCATATTCGCCCCTTTAACATCAAAGAAACTCGATCACTCCGACATTGTAAACACAACACCGGCATCCCACCGCGATCGCGAGTGCGACGTGGAGCACATTTTCTCAGAATATGAGCGGACTGGTTCCCTGTTCCGTTCTCTACAAAATGAACCGTCTCACTGTTAATCCGACGCTAATAGAGCCGACCTTGACAGTCGTAAATATTTATATCAGGGTTTACGATGGTCAGTGTGAATGTCTTCTAATTTTAAGATGAGACGAGATTGGGAGTTATGTAAATAGTGGGGACAGATGCGCGCCCAATAATGTTAGGGTTCCGGATCTGTGTCAACGTCTCATCCTTTTTTACAGGCGGGTCACGTTAGCGTAAAGTAAGGTTGATGTACATGACGCTTGACAGGACCGTGTGTCAAATAACGCATTGAGTTTATCTTCGTACTTCATCCTTGTAGCAATATCTATAGCGAGGACAAAAAATGAAAATTACTTTCTGTGTTTTTATCCTTTTAAAAAAGGTCTTAACGACTGCATGTTTAACTGTAACGATTATTAAAAAAAGCGAACTCATCATCATCATCTAGCCTAGCCTTTTCCCAACTATGTTAGGGTCAGCTTTCAGTATAACCGGATGCAACTGAATACCAGTATTTTACATGTAGAAACTGCCTATCTGACCTCCACAACCCAGTTAGTACTAGGTAATATGATACCCCGTGGTAAGACTGGTTGTCAGACTTTTTAGGCCACTGACTACCCGTAACGACTGTCAAAGATATACAAATGACACCCGGGACCAACGGCTTAACGTGCTTTCCGAGGCACGGAGGAAACTCGGTATGTAATGGGTGGTCAACCATCCATAGACCAACCTAGGCAAGCACGGTTTAACCTAAACATCGATCCGAGCGGCTGTTAATATTTAGCCACGAGCTCCTCAAAAAAAAAGCGAACTATTCGTATGGAATACTTGTAGAAACATAAATACAGAAATGTAAAAGCGTCAGCGCTGAAAAGATCATCCCATTGCTTCCGGTCGAAGCGATTAAAGGGATGATAATAAAATATGGGGAATTGAGGAACGGTTGGCAGTATCCAACTGAATATTTATTTAGATTAGACTGCGATCACCAAATGCATCAACAAAGTTTGGCGATTAGAGGATTATCATTCATTGCAATGATTTATGGCGATTCCATATTAAGTCGATGTGTTCTGATGGGATTGTGAAAAATTACCATGCTGCTCATGGCACGGAATTTAACCTAAATAACGCCACGCTTCAGCCAATCAATCGTTAATTAAGTGTCATGGTGTTTGATGGGTTCGAATAGGTCGTTAGTCAAATGAGAATGAACCTTGCTATCAATTTTGGCCTCAGATATTAGACATACAAAATGTTGCATATGTGTATACTCTAACTTCGGCAAAAAAATGAAAGACCGGATATCACAATCTTAAAAACACAAATCTTAAAAAATACGGAATAACCGGAACCAAATTTTCCATTTTCCTTTTTATCCACCCAACGTCCGCGCTGGCTTCTAAAGGCAATAGTTAATGTAAACATAAGGCCGGAACTGTGAATAGGGCGGCACCTTAATTGCGTTGCTCATGGAGTTTCGATTAGAGCCGTAAACTTTGTACCTGGCCTCGTTAGTCTAGTGCTGTAGCCTTAGGATGAATGAATACTGTATTTTGCTTCACGTGCCTGCAAGCACTACTCTGTCAACGTAGGTATAATACATTACAGTGACTGGCCACGTTGCTAGTTTTCTACTTTTTTTTAAAGACAATTTTGGACTTATTCTCGCAATCAAAAACAACGTGAGTTGGCAAAATATGTGACTTCTTACTAAGTCTGAGAAAGGGAAACGATATACTCGTATGTTAGTTAAGTCATTAAGCAACAAAGTATTGAGCAATATGTATTATGTGGTTGTCGATAGACTGTAGAGTATAGGACAAGTTCAGCTACTATTTCTGTCCACTGGTCGATACTGCGGAACTGCCTACGGACCACCTATACCGTACTGTAAGGTCGTATACCTTCCAACCAACCTTAAATTATGCACGCTGGCTATTTTATAAGTCTGGTTGCATTCAGGCGCTCAAGTATTTTTAATTAAAACAATTTAGAAAATAAATAAATAGTTGTTTATCATGGACAATCATGGTGATGACAGGTCTGTCTTAGTCATGTGCAATTGTGGACCATAATTTAATACTTTTTGACTCCACAGTTGGCGCAGAGGCTGAGCGATTGGCTGCTGGGCTCCGTGTCGCGGGTTCGATTCCCGCACGGAACAAATAATTGTATGGCCCACAGGTGGTTCTTCCGGGTCTGGCTGGTTGTATATGTGAGTTTAAATGTTTGTAAAGGCACCCACGATACAGGAGAAATTCCTACTGTGTAGGATCACGATTAAAAAAAAAAACAAAACAAAATATTAGCTAAAGTCTTTGCAAGCCTTTTACTTACATAAAGCAGTGTACCAGCTCATAAACAGGTACATTACAGTACATACAGC
The DNA here is from genome assembly GCA_963082995.1 of Noctua comes. Taxonomy (NCBI): domain Eukaryota; kingdom Metazoa; phylum Arthropoda; class Insecta; order Lepidoptera; family Noctuidae; genus Noctua; species Noctua comes. Next base: position 10,467,722 of record OY720281.1, on the reverse strand, counting down.
CTCTGAGTTATCGAACATCATAAAGCAGTCCTTCCTGCTTTTACAGACACGTCATGAGGCACCAACATCTACGACTAAGTGTCATAATGACGTAAATAGGTACGTAACATAGGAGAGCCTATTTCCAGCAAGCGTTTAACGATAGAATCGACTGTGTTGATGCCTGTCAATACAACACAATGCAGGCATTAAGAAAAACCAACAATCAAAGCATTGTTGGTTTCATCATCAACGCACTCGTTTAGACTTTTCAAACATTCAACATGACTTCAAAAATGCATTTCTTTCTTCGTTAGCTGAGTGTTGGTATTCCACACGTACATGTGTGTAAGTATTTTTACCGTACGAACTCGGCATACCGAAAACGTTAAGTGGACTGAATTCTTGACATTTCACAACAAACAACGAAACATTTTTTAGTTTCTGTAAAAACATGTTTTGTTCCACTCTGTGGTATTATTAACATGTGCATTTAACTTTTATTGTTTTTGACCGACTTCAAAAGGGACAAAGGGGTATTTTGTGAGGTGATAGCAGCAAGTGCACAGTGCGCAAAATCTAAATTTTCAGTTTTTTTTCAATATTGCTTTAAAAATTGTTTTTTTCGCACTTTTTTAATTTGTAGCGATTGAATTGACCTTCGAACAATTTCAAACTTAATCAATCCCCATAGTTTATTCTTAAAACACAATCGGTTTATTTTCTAATTAAACAAAGTATCTAGATATACTCGTATGATGTCGGTAAAGTATAGAAAATGTATAGTGTCAAGGGAGCTTGAACCGTGTACAGTCATCCAATCGCTACTAAGTTCCTTTAATGAACATTTATCGTTGAAACCACGACGCGACGATTACTAAATAAAATTAAAAACATTTACTGAACTTAGACATTACAATGATCCCGAATACAACCTAAATGAGTTAGGGCTCGTACGAGTCAGCTGTGTTTGCGTGCAAATGCTTTATTGTTTCTTAATTTTCACGGCGTTTCGTCGGTTCTGTGCCAGGCTTTTTGTTTTCAACCTATTTGTTTTCAAGTGACTGAACCGGATGCTTCAAAATGTTTATAAGATCATTGAGTTGAGAACTAATCTACGTACTAACATTTGTACATCTATATCTAAGTAACATTTTAAATCGATACGTTTTTAAGAGGTAGGGATAGTAGTGTAACTCGCAACCTACGAAACCTACGATCTATCAATGACCTTATTAAGTTCAGTGCGATAGAGAGTGGGCAGTGGCGGGGCAAGACCACAATTTTATGTGGGCAAAGTACATTTAGCGAGGCCCGGAATCGGCATCGACTCAGAATTCACATGTATCATTCGAAAGGCCATAATTTTAGGAACAAAATGGTACATAATATTACGTACCAACCAAAACTCCAACAGCTTTCACTTCAACCACAGAAAAAATAAACTGCAAATAATTCACTTGAAATCCCATCGCGGAAAACATTTTTAGTAATCCTATAATACGAAGCAAAGCCATCTAGCTTAAAATATCAGAAAATACAATGGCTTTCTGTCAGTACAAGAACGTAGGATGTCGCTGTGTTAGAAATTAAAAAAAAAAAAAAACAGAGTGCGCTGTCAACAAAAAATATATATTGGCCAAAATTGGCCATGTACAGTTTGGAGATTTCGTTCCGGTCCCAATTTTGTTTTTGAGGTGCGAGGCCCTCGTACCGCGAGGCCGTAGGCGGTGGCCCACGTCGCCTACGCCTTGCGCCGCCTCTGAGAGTGGGTCCATTGTCATTTATCAGGCGGCTCCAATCCCGGGTTATAACTGAATGCTGTCTATATGAGAAAGCCCCAATTACACTTTGTCCGCCCCCGCCCGAACCGAGCCAAGACCTTTAAAGCGATAGCGATCCCAGACTAGACTTACGATAGAACTGCATTATGTAACATACCTACGATATTCGAACGGTCCTTCATAACATCTGTCTCTTAATGTATCCTTTCCCTAAAGAATGCAATTATTTTAGGCCCAAACGATTTCTCAACATTATGTTCAATGTTTTCAATTCAGTTCCCCGGATACTCCTTAAATAAATATATGCATAAAATACCTACACATCAATACGTATAACATCAGTTTCTGCAATCTAAATATAATTTTATCGCGAATGAATCACTATTTATATTCCCGCGGTGTAAAATGAAAAGTTCAGAATAAAATAACCAAACGAATAAATATTTTTGTATGTTGGAAATCACATTGAATGTTATCACTAATCCTAAATCTAAGATGCTGACACTAAAATTAAAAAGTATAAAACGTTCAAGTTATTAAGTTCAAGACACGAGAACAAAAACACCAACCAACAGCATATTTACATTGTTCAATGCTAGAACACAATGTAGACTGCTTTGCTATGTGATAGAAAAAGTTGTTCCATGATAGTATAGTTTCAAACAACGTGCCGTTTTCAATTAATATAACGACGTTATAATGCCACAAGTTTTAATAACAGCAGGAAATTGAAGTGGCATGCAATTAAAAGGTACGACAACGAACAAAACTATACCCACAGACTAGTTAGTACGAATAAAAAGACAATGTTGTTGAATAAATTAACTTTTTCAATGGAACAGAAATAGGTGATGGGAATTTAATTCTTATTACAGCCAAAGTTCAATAAAGCTTGAGTTTATTTTCACAAATCACTGGAGCGCTAGAGACTGCGTTTGAAAGAAATATTAGGGAAGTATCGTCGGAAGTGAGCTGATTCCGCCTGGCACTCAGCCAGCTCTAGCTGTTCCTGTCACACACTTCAAACTACACTTTCACACAGTTTTACGTTTCATGCAACTTCAGATAGTTGCCGAAACTTTAACTAAATTAGAGGAGTCCCACTCGAAAAAGTGAAGTTTTTTCTGAATGTTTTACCATTTGTAAAGTACGGTCAAGTTTCTTACGAAGAATCGTACCCTCAGGGATAAAGTAGATGTTGAATATAAATTCAAGGAGTTTGTCACACGACTTCTCGAGCTTAAGCTCTGCAGAATGAAAGCATGACTTAGTTGTTTATTTATTTGTTTGATGCGTGCTTACTTTACGAAACGTTGTGCATCCTAATAAATGTCTTAAAGATTCTTATCACATGCCTACTCTTTGTCTCCCTCAGTACATTTTCTGATATGTTTAAGTGCTCCACCAATTATATGCTGCTCTAAAAGGCTGCATAGTTTTCTTTGTTCTCTGTGTCACCTCTTGCGAGCGAAGCCGGCCGTAGGACGCTTTCCGCTCGAGTTAACGTGGCTTTCCATTTGTGACGGACCGCGCCCGGAAAAAGGAATTCCCTTTCATAAAACCGCAGCTCAAAGGGGTATTTGAAAGTTAAATTAAGTGGCGGCCGCTTTTCAGTGCCACGATATAGCTCTGTTTTACGAATTTCGTCTTTACGTACTGTTCGGAAAGAGAAAGTCATGGTCCAATTAAAGTTGTTGGACTATCGATCGGACTGTTGACACCTCGCGTATAGTTATAACCACCGATAGTGTAGAAACATCGAACTTATTAGTGGCTTAAAATAATCATTTCAAAATGACTCGCTAAGCTGATTTTGAATATGTAGAGTATGTTATCCCATTCTGTTCATATTTTCGGAATTAATCAAAAGTAAAGTCATTTAGCACCCACATATGTATATTTGTGATGCAACGATTACATCGAAACAATAATTATAGAGCAGGATTTATTTATAATGTATCAATCTACGTCCTACGCATGCAGTTATTTATCATCACTTCATCAGCTAATGATTAATATTGCTGAACGTTAATCTCGTAAGATAGTTCGCCGTCGACAGTTGGAGCAATGCGTGACGATACGTAACTGACATAATATTGAATATAATCACCAATACATATATATTCGTGCCGCCTCACTTGGCTCAACGCGGCTTTTGTATCGTATAAATTCGGGTTCAGTGACTCATGTACTTGTTATGAACCTAGCAACTCAACATCGGCTAATTTGATATTAATGCTTTTAAATCTACATACATTTTTCGGCTTTGATCAGTCCCACGATACATATTTGATTAGTAATCAACTGTTCCATTAGCACTAAGTATTATAACGGTTATTTCAACTCTTTTTAGTCACGAAACATTTTGAAATATGAACCTAAAGAATAATCCCTTCGTTGCCTGTGCAAGTGAACCTTTCTAATCAATAAGTCTAATCTCACTGATGTTACACTGGCTAGTTGCTCAACAACGATCTAATGTTGATTTTATGTATAAGAGCTCTATTTATAGAACTGCAGATAATTTTGAACTAGATAATACAGCAACGTCACCTACTTACTATGCGAGTCATGACTCTAATTAGAGCTCTGACAGCCGCATATGACGCAACGTACGCATCAGCGCAACGGCCAAATGTGAGGCCGTAATGCAACGCATGCCGCAGCGCAACCGCAGAGAGTTTAGCGGTGACGTGTGCCCACAGAAATACACCGTCAGCAAAGTGAAGCCACCCCGGGCAGGGACGCTGGTGACCTGCCAGCCTGGCCTGCCAAGTGGGTGAACAGGCGCAGCCGACTCCACAATCGCTCGTAGCATAACGATGCAAAAATAATGTACTACTCCAAAAATATAACATACAGAACAGTTTCAGCGAATAAAGCTAAATTCATAAATCTTCCTTCGGAAGCTCTCGTGACGTTTCATATTATTTAAATACCTACGATGCTTACACTCGTAAAACTTTTTAAGCTTACTGTGTGTATTCAATTTTTATTTACTTTTTATAGTAACTGCGTAAAAAAATGGAGCAGCTTGACATTGACGAGATGTCGGCAACCGGCCGCCATTGCCACCCCTTCCGCGGCGAGCGCAGAATGTCAACACGTGTTGACTTTTTCCGACATTGAATAGAAAATGTGAACTATTTGTATAGAAGGTCCCATTAAAATAGATGGACAAACTTTTAGAAATCATTCAGACCACCAAAATAAGGACAATGGTAAAAAAATAAGAAAAACGCATTAGAAACTTACAAGAAAAAAAATCAGCTAACGAAAATACACTAAAAATGTTGGGTAACCAATGATTATAGGGCAAAATAAAATCACTTTAATCAGTGTTTTTTTGCTTGGATATCTTTGGTTAGACGTACTGAACGCTATGTTAAAATTTGTCCATCTATTTTAATGGGACCTTATACAACGTGTAAAGTTGCAAAGTGAATTTAAAATATATATTTACAACGTGTAACATAATAAACGCAAGACCTCCCGTGTGGTCTCTTGCACCATGAAACTAAACATCTTTTGTTCTACGAGTTCTTGAAATACGCAAAAAAAAAAAAACTTTCTATAGGAACGGACGCAATCAGCTGATCCACATGTATGGTAAAACTAAAAAAAAAGTTATGAATTTCCAAAAGTCATAGAACAAAAGTTGTTCAGTTTCATGGTCTGAGACACCACACGAGAGGTCTTGCGTTTATTATGTTACACGTTGTAAATATATTTTAAATTCACTTTGCAACTTTGAGATAACATAGATATTACACAGATTTTCCTTCTACTTGGTAACCTTTTTAAAGATACACTATAGGCGTTCAGAATGCGTTCTACCGATTGCTACTTTGCATGAGTAAACGTGAAAGATCATCGTTTAGCGATGGCAAACTCGAGCGGTAGCGGAAAAGGGTAATAAATTGTTTGGCTCGACTCGTATCAGAAGTGAAACATCACCGAAGGCTTTCAAAAATAGGTCACGGACTCAGGGGCTGGCGCCAGCGAATAACAAATATCTTACCTTACCGACTATAGGTACGAACAAATACTACCTTGGCTTGTAGAGCGAGGCCTTCCTTTAATAAAACTAATTAAGTGGAAGTTCGGTCCCTTTGTGACTTCCCTGTCGTGTCACTTGCACTGCGCATGTGTGTACCTACTCCAACTTATCACCAGGGCAGATCTCCTCCAACGTCATATTATTATATCCACGCCGGGGATATTTATTAGATTGCTGACGTCTACTCTCTAAGGGGATTATACCACCTTATATTTTATCCATCGAAACTTTTCCTCCGTGTTCCCTTTTATAAGATTTACTGAAACCCATTACAAGTGATGGGATTTCCAAGCTTCACCCTATGTCTACTTTCACCCTTAAGACTACAACTCCTGTCATTAAAGATCTACTCTTTTACCTAAAGCACTAGTTCAACATCAATAAAAGCATCATTATTGGCATCTGCAAAATGAAAACATTAACTGTTCATAACCAGTAATCAATCATTGGGACATGGACAAATAACACTTGTGCGGAATAATCCCATCGATTAATTAGATGTGTACTAAGATTACTGTGCTATCAGCTGTTAATGGTGTGATAACAAAACGCTTGGCTGTTCACTGACAGGCAATCCTGCGTTATCAACTGGTGAATCTGCATCAAATGAAGGTATATTAAGTAGGTAGTAGCTATAGTTACGACACGGTACTATATTTTTAAAGCTGGGTATCCAATATGTCCGCGCACCAGCTGTGCTCAGCTGGCAGTGCTGGCACCGTGGATCTGCTTTGTCGTGGTGGCTGATTTTATGCAAACACAATGGAGATACGCGAGGACAGTTACTGCACGAATATAGTGGATATGTTGTAATATATGTAATGATGATAAACTTAAAAGAATATAGTAGATATTATCGTTACGGCTATAGATGGGTGAGATGGATTAGCCGACTAAACTTAGCTTGGTTTAGCCGTAACCCCTTAGCTCTGAAAAATGTTAAATGTTCACGACGCGACCTGATGAACCTTGAAAATACGATTGTTGACGTAACCAACTTTGATGTAACCTTAGCTGGTCACAGTTTTAACCAAATCTAACCCATTTAGTCTGGGTGCCCTAGCTTATTTACTACGACAATATCGACTCGCAAATGGTTGGTCATGGTTCTCTAACCTAACTCTTGCAAAAAGTCACAGATCGAAAACTTTTCAGACAAGTGGTTTCAGCAAGCTTAAGTTTACCTGCATATCTTTAGTCGTAACAGATACAAACCATATTATATCCAATGCTCGATAAAGTACTTGCAAATTCAAATATCCATAGAGATGACATACGATCCGCACGAAGCGTGGATAATGTGCTATTTTCTAAATGCATGGTGGAAATGATTTTCTGATATGCATATCGAAATAAACTATAACGGGAACGTTAAATGCGCTCCAGTTTGTGTTTGCTACATGTAACTAGTTATATTCTGCGGTTGAACAAGGTTATCATGAAGCTGAAATTCATATAAGAGCTATATCTACTTACCTACGTTAATCTTAGAGCTTCTGATGCCTTAAAGGATATTTGCTCTTCGCCCGGATCAGCTAAGAAGTTGACTGTTTGATTTGTTTTTCCATGGACTATGATGTCATGGTGAAAGTCATCACAGCAGTTCCATCTTTTATCCATTTAAAGTACGTAGTTAAAGCTCAGGTCACGTCAATTGAGTTCTGGGGTTTAAAGCTACGAAATCTTCCCTGTCCTTTCAAACCTTTCAAAAACAGACACAAACTACCTACTTTTAATAGAAGAAATGCCCTATAGATATTTATTCTGTTCCTAAGACGGCTATTGTCAGGGTTCCGTACCCGAAGGGTAACCAACGGGACCCTTTTACCAAGCCTCTGCTGTCCGTTTGTCCGTCCGTCTGTCAGCGAGCTGTATCCCATGATCCGTAATAGGTAGACAGTTGAAATTTTCACAGAATGCGTATTTCTGTTGCCGCTTTAAGAACAAATAATAAAATTAAAGATGGCTCCCCTACTACGATGGTACGGACCCTTCATGCGCCAGTCCGACTCGCACTTGGCCGGTTTTTTATATGACCGGCCTTTGACCTGTTCAGATTTACTGTCGTTACCGTTAATAAGGTGCTTTTGCGGATTCTTGAGGACCAGGCCTTAAGGCGTCCACGAAAAGAGTATTATGTGTTTCCCAAAAACCGTATTTATTTAAACCACATTCCCATGCAAACAATGATCTCATCCACTCGTATCAATTTGGAGTCGGTAATCGAAAACTCTCATGACGCTAGCTTTATTTACGGAGATTTTGTTCCTTGTTTTCGTCGGGCATATTGATAAATGTATGAAAATGCTTCCATCCTGTGTATCAGACATAATTTTGTCACGAACGAACAATAGTTTCGACTGGATTTTTATGTTATCTCTATCCGTAGTTGTTGACAGAAATGGATCTCATTTAAATCCAGTCACACTGAATAAACATCATGTACCTCAATCGAAATCGCTAAAAATCCTTGATGATTACGTATAAACAGCTATTTGGCACTCGTCTCCGTGTGGAATATTAACGAGAATACCCTCACTCAACGCTCATCGGCAATTAACGGCATTAGAGCTTGTTTGATGAACTCGTTAATAGCCACGGACAAAACTATATTCATTATAAATACTTTAAAGCCGGCTTTTAATATAAATTTGTCAGAAATCTTACAAGAAAACACTTTATTGTATATTAAAATGGCATTTTCCTCGTTGATTGTTAGTATTACCTACTTTCCACTCTTCAAATCGTTTTAGGTCAGGAAAATGGAATATACGTAAATCGTTAATAAGATGGAGAGGTGTTACAAAAATTGGTATGCAGGACTTCGTCCCCATTATGTGCGAAGCGTGATGTGCACATAGATAACCAGATCCACGCCCGGAAGAGTCTTCAGGAAAAAGTTTTAAAATGAAAAAGTTATTTACTTAAACTTGAATAAAACGCTTCAAAATCAATGGTCGTGGATGCATTGATTGTTACGATCATAAACAAAAACTATTATTTTATATTTAAACTAGCTGTTGACGACGACCTTCGTCCTTATAACATCAGCTATGTGCCAGTAAATGTACCGTACATACTTATGCATTTAGTAAAAAACCTGTTATTTTGAAATTACAAACAAACACTTAAATTTATTTATTAGTATAGATTATTCTCAAACAAGTACATGTTTAACCTTTTGAACGCCCTGTCACATATACGTGACAAGCAAGCGCGTGTACGCCAACGACACAAATATGTGACAAAAAATGCGGTGCACTATAACACGAAATTAACAATTGAATAGTTTTGGAATCCCAATATACTTTTTGTAGGTTTTTGCGGTGAAATTTTGGATTTCGTGGAGGGCACGCGCGTGCCTTTATGATCTGGTGTTCAAAAGGTCAATACTTCTTTTAGAGTAATAGTTTCCAGACAAAAAGAACTTTATAGATCTGCAAAAGCACTTAATAAATTGCGCGCTCCGTTTATAGACCTTCCAGAGGACCGTTGAGGATCGACTCAACTTTAATACTTGCAGTAAAACGTAACGTTCGTGTAAATTACTGTTCCACGTACCGCTACCTGAATATTGGTCTCATAAAACGATTAATTGCAGCAGATTTTTGTCGTTCCGGTTAACCGTCGCAGGATTAATCGTTACGGTTATAAAATAGCGGTCCTTCAAAAAACAAACACGGTTTATGATAAACAAGTACGGTGTGCATGCGAGAGTGATGTTGGCTACCCCTTGCGACTGTTCGGTGTGAGTGGCAGCCTGATGGGCTTGTGCCTAATGTTGCTGGGCTAAGCTACGACCTCTGTAGATCGTATCAGATAATTTCAGTGTAAGTATATTCGGTGCTGCGTGTGAAAGCGGGGTTAGCTTTTTCTTTAAAAGTATAAAGTAATAATATATTACTTTTATTTTTAGCCTGGATTTTCCCACCCCAGGGCACAGTCCTACCTTTTCTCCTTCCACTGTCATGTTACGTTGGTTCCGTATTAATTTACGGAGATCAAAAATACGTAGATATTTTTCAAACATTATTAAAACTTATTACATAACATAACATCACGCCTGTCGTCCCCGAAAGGTTAGGCAGAGGTGTACCTAATAGTAAACCCACGTTTCGTCAGTTATATTTATGTCCCTTGTAATAAGGCGAGCCTATTGCCATCCACCGGATACAATTCCAGACTCCGTGGCTGCTACTGAGTTTGTGATGGAAAAACCCAACCGCACTTTTCCCGGCCTGGGAATTGAACCCAGGACCTCATGCTCAGTGCCTCGTGCAAGTTTTGTCACGTAAAATATGATATCACAACATTTTCAATATCCTTTATGCAACGATGTATTTCCGTAGTTTTAGGTCGGTCCGACAATATTGACGTTCGTAGCATCTCTGCGAACCTACTTAATACCTATCTAATTATGTCAGTTTATACTAAGATTTCAATAAATATAAATAATGTGTTATCTATTACCATGTCGCACTGTTATCATTTGATAAGAGGCGTACTTCAAAAATTATAATAAATTGCTTTGGCAGGCGCCAACAACACAGAACTTTCATACAGTCAGCCAAAATAAGTGTTGTAAAAGAATAAAGAAAATGAAAATACTCAATAATTATAACATCTTATACAGGGTGGAGACGACAATGCGACAATAAATTAAACTGAATGTACCTCATGACGTTCCCAGTCTGCATACAAAAATTCAATCGAAAATTACTGGATATTTTCGATTGAAATTTTTTTGCAGTTTATTCACAGGACGTTATTTTTCATTTTTAGCATTTTCTACATAGTGTAGATAATAGACTACCGCAAACAGGTTAACGAATCCCGCATCGGTATAAACGCTAAACACATGTAGCCAACTCGCTACTTCAAAAACCTCTTTTTTTTTTTTTTTTTTTTATCTTGGTAAAATCATCAAATGAGTCCTCCCACCCAGGGCAGAGTGGGAGGAACTGTCAGACTTGTACTGACTAAAATCCACGGTGTCCTTCAATAGCCCTTTATGATCCAGGGTCACGGTAATTCTATAAGTCCCGCGACCCCGGCAGGCTTTGGCCCTCTAGAGGGGGGCCCCGTCATAATGCTGACACTCTTTGAGGCGCGCGTGGGACACAACGCGCCGTCGACCCGGGCATGGTCCATGGTCGGTTTTTTTTTTTTTTTTTTTTTTACTTCATAAACCTTGACCAAAATTGTCGTATTGTCGTCTCCACCTTGTACAACATTTTTTTTTTTTGTATAATCGAAACCTGAATACAGTTTGTTCAGAATAAGTAACTAAAACGATTCCAATAATTTTTAAACCATGTTATATTTTGTCCCAAAAATATTTTAAAAAGGCTAAAACCACGTTTTTGTGCCCACGTTTTTGTGCGGACAACTAGGTAACAAAACAAGCTTACAACTTTGTGATTTTTCATGACCTGTATCATTTTGAAATTTTTTTCATAGATTCTTTACATAAAAATACTAGACACGTGTTTCAGGTTTCGCATATACTAAAACTAATGTTGTATAATAGTAAACACTAGAGGTAAGTTTCTTATTTTTTCCATTAACTCGTAATCATATCACATCATAAATTGAAAATAGAGTTTTCAGTCATTGAACACTTCGACCGTTCACTTATTGACCAGTAAGTAGTTCAGTGCGCAGACATCAATAGGGAAGTGATAACACTCATTATCAAGCCTCTAATCTTTATTAGTGTTGGCCTGTGTGTATGTAGCCAGCAACAAACACGTTGTATACGTTCAATGAGTTCCTTATGAAACAGTTTGACTGCTGCACCGGCCGTAACCATCTGTTCTATCTCTACGGATCTAGCCATAAATTATTGGCAATCCATTTTATGGCTTTACATTGTCTTAGAACACTTCATTTCTAACAGGTTCCCCACTTCACATTCATAAATTTTATTGCGAGTAATGTTTACAAATATTTTTAGCTTGAAGTTCCAATTTGTAAACATTTGTAGAGTTGCCTCGTGATTGAGAAGTACGAAGCTTCAGAAACGATGTGGTGCTAATTTGTTTGATGTAGGTTCCCAAGGTAATTACTAAACGCTAGGATAAGCGTCGTGTTTGGGCTAGGCAGGCAGTCGCTGGCCAGTGGGACGAGCGCAAGCGAGCGTGGGCCGCACAACGCCGCCCGCCCTTTGTTCTCGCCGCTCGCGACCGGCACGCGATCAATATTCGCTCCAAGTCCAAGATATACACTTTTGTCCGGTGTAAGCTCACTAATTTACCTGTCCGACTGCCCCACTGAGTAGCCCCACTAATTAACTAAATGTACTCATTATTTTTACCCTGTAGGTTTAAAAAGGAAACTTTGTCACCCTCAACGCTCCACAGAGCCATTCAAGCGACAAAGCGACGTTTGTCTCAAGTTCGGGAAATCTCATTTAGAAGCTCAATTAGCTAGAGTGATTTTCATTGAGTGAAACTCAGCATCTGCCATAAATATACAAAAAACTAATTTAAGTTCCTAATTACCGAAAGTTGTTTATTGACGTGAAAATATTGTTTGTTATTATAACTTTATTTGGAGTACGGGTGTTAAAGTTCTTAATGTATTGAACGTCGCTTGGCTAGTGCAACAGCGTAATGTTCCGTTTTAAATCAGTTTATTCGTATAAATCATAAGTTTATTTATCCTTACGGGAACGCGGATGGATCACACGAAATCTATTCATAACAAATCAGTCAAAACATTAAGTATGTTTACGTAATACGTAAAAAAACAACGTGCAAATAGATATTACTCAAAATGAAACAGTGGCATTCTATGATGTGATATAATTTTGAATGTATTATCATATTATATATCTGCAGTATTAACCGCTTTACGCATAACATGCCTATTACTTTGGGTGCCCCCGAATTCTCGAAATAACTAGTTTCGTACCCAAATTCCTGTTATTATATTTTGGTACCTACTCATATTTCTATACATATAGGTAAACCTGTTGTAAAGTAAATAAGCAAAACAATATACTAATATAGTGGAGTGGTATTCTACATAAACGATCCACCTGCGAGAATATCTCTAGGTACATTCATACAGATAGATGACTCGCTGAAACACTCAACATAAGTAAGGTTCAATTTCAGATAGACACCGTCGTGTACGAAACTATAAACAGTCGACGATTTTCTTTCGATTTAGATGTATAAATGGTAAACCTCGCCCCGGGATCCACTCGTGTGGTAGCTAATAGCAATCTACCTCAGTTGCTGCACCTGCTCCCGAGATTCCTAGAACTCATCCCACGTTTTCTACCCTCCCCTCTGCGAACCCTCCTTCTCTTACACAACATTTTCTGCATTTGTTGACTAGAACCGAAATTCCTTTTCAGAGTGTTGTGAAAAATCCGGCCAAGTGCGAGTCGTAGTCACACGCACACAGGGTTCCGTAGCACCAAACAAAATAATAATATTTTTTTTGCAGGGTCATTCAATGTTGTATTGTATTACATTCAACAGCAAAACTCAATTTGTTTTTCATAGTATGTTAATGAAAAACAAAGCTACTACTGCAGTTTGATAAAAAAAAGTCCCACATCTCAAAAACTCAACATCAAATCTTATTCAAACCAATTTTCGTTGAAAGTTTTTTTTTACGTTCTACAATACTACATTTTTTCAGAATTTTCCTCCTCTTACTTTAGAACTTAGAGCGGGGGACACACATTTTACCACTTTGGAAGTGTCTATCTTTCAAACGATTGACTTTGACAAAAAATGGTTTAAGGAATCTCAATGTGATTTTTAAAGACCTATCTATAGACTACCCGCAGGTACAGGTTTGATGTTTTTTTTTTTCAGTACCATGTGTGGGGAGCCCCCTTAATCTTTTATTTTTGAATAAAAATCATAAAGCCGTTCACAAAATACATTTACCTACAAAGTTTCAACTGTGTAATAGTTTCGGAATAAAGTGGCTGTGACATACAGACGGACAGACAGACATGACGAATCTATAAGGGTTCCGTTTTATGCCATCCGGCTCCGGAACCCTAAAAAGGATTCTTATTACCTGTTCTAGTGATGCAAGACACGGAAATCATATCAACTCCTTACAAATTAAAAGAGGCAGAAGATTTTACTGAAATAGAAAAATAATATCGCAAAGCAATTCGCAAGCAGCAAGAGCTACATAATGTTAGAAATTTGAAAATATCGTTCGAGTAGGTACCTAAATCAAACCACAACTCACGATTAAATGACCTAATAGTGAGTTCCGTATGGGTTCGTCATTAACTCCCGGACCGGCGCCGGATCGGTCACGTCACTCCATAGTACATAGTCGGCTGGAATATAGCCAAATGTGGCACAGGCCACGTTATGTACTGGCTGCCCACTAGATACATGCTACCTTGACATTTAGGCCAATTTGGACACGTATCAGTTTTGAACTTTTGACATACATAATATTATATCAGTTTAATATCGATCAATAAAGATATAAAGACATGCATGCGCTCGCGCTCGCGCTGGCAGATTTGCTAAAAGGAAACTCAAACGCGAATTCCTCCCTTTCGTTATTAGTTAATTAAATGGACTTTGTGGGCTTCATATTAAGTAGTCCTTTTTAGTTTTTTTGAATAGCTATAGCTATACGCTTTTAAACTGACATGGTCAGTAATATATGTAGTATAGCTGAATGTTGTAATTCCTTTTCCGTTTTTATATTTTACTAGTACTGGGTTAGGCCTGAATGCAGGACAATGTTAAACCATTCCCCGTCAGCAAATCCGATTATAGTCCATAGAACGTGAATCATGCGTGCGTTATAGCGCCGGTCACACAAAGCCAATCCAACAAGCTAGTATGTAAACCAAGTTAGCCCAGCCCTGTTAGTGTATTCAAACTGCCAGCCGTATAAAAAGTATTTTATACGGTCATTATTTCAAGAGCGCTAGCGCTCTCCACAATCATTCTTCATTTTCTAAATATCTTCCGATCCATTATAAAGGTTGGTTTATTCAAACGCTAAAGCCTGGAATTTTACCTACGTAATTATGATCTGTTTTTCAAAAATCTTTTATAGTTAAGCCGTTTTATTTAACTCTAAAACCCACATGATTAATAGTACTTGGACTGTTCCATTCAAGCCCCTCACTTTCAATAACATCACGCCTGTAATCCCCGAAGGGTTAGGCAGAGGTGTACCTCTACCTAATAGTACCACCACATTTCGCCAGTTATGATAAAATCCCATCCCAAAGAGAGGCTCGCCTCCTATTACGGCGGCTTTAATCTCCCTGCATAATTTAATATGAGGTTTCGTACAAGCTTCATTTAACAATAAAACCTACCTACACGTTACCAGGATAGTTCAACAAAATAATGTTGCCGCCAATAAATATTATTCTTGCTTTCAACGAACTCTCACGTCATGATGGCAAGGACCAGACAATTGCGAGTTAATTCTTGCAATGAAAGGCGTTAAAGCTAAGAATAAAAAGCGCTGGAGTACTACTTCAAATCCGAGAAAATACGGGCGGATCTGGCTGCAGTAAACAAGCGCTCTTACTTGTAAGAAAAAATTCTGCTGTTTTAAATTTACTGTCACTTTCCCAACTTTTCTCTCGTGAATAATGTATTGTTAAATGACAGAGAAAATAAATAACACCAACGATGTCGTCCGCCTTATGTCCCCGACCCGTGAGAATTAAAAAAAATCTTATTGTCTGCCTGCATTATAAAGAAAACTCCATGCAGCTCAGAGCTCAAAGTCAGTCAGAGAGTGAAATAGGATAATTCGTTTTACAATAAGTATTGATTGTAAAAATAATCGCTTTCGGACCGCTTTCCTTCCTTAACATGTGAGACGTTCGATAAACGACCTGATTAACTCCGTTTATACGAAATGTTATTCGTTTGAAAACTTGTTTGACTCACGGCTATCACATAACTGTCAGCATTATAACAAAAGCTCGTTATTTAGCTGCCTATTCATTTACAACCATAAATTATATAAGCAATCGGGATGTCTAGTTAGTCAGTTAGTATAGAGTTAAGCCATCTACGTCACGTGCTACGTAAGCTGTATATTTTCATTATGACAGCTAAACACCGATGCACTACAAGTAATAAATCCTTCAGTTAAAGTAAACAAACAGTGCAAAGGAAGTACACGTTTCTTTTAGTTTTAATGATTTATTAATGTTTGTTCAGTCCACAGTTTCAGTCTAATACAGTTTAATGTCCAGTAGAAATCACACAAGTTTAAGCTTTTCAAGATTATTTTTCTAGAGGCTTAGATTTTGGTTTCAATCTACTTATTACAAAAAGTAATTTATAAATACTCAATTATCTATAGGAGTTAAACACGACGTTAATTAGTTAGCCAAACATGTGTATAACTGCGAGGATTGGCTATAGCCGTTTGTAGCCGTAAAACGTTGTAACTCGTGACATACAACTATAAACATCGCCGTGGGTGGTTATTCCAATGAAGTGTGAACTGATGTATTTATTACTTCTCTACTATTGGGCAGACCATTTCGCAATATTTTCGTAGACTATTTCAACGAATGATGAATGTGAAGTGAATCATAGGACATAATACACCACGCAACCTCGTAGACACTTCAGCTCATGATTGAGTGCGAGTGTTCACTGCTCAGCCCATATAACCCCCGCATATTTATTTTTAATGGGATCGTATATTGATATGGGTTTCTCATCATCATATAAAGGTTGCGATTAGAGCCTTTGTGCTGAATATATGTGGATATTAAAACTTGATATTTCTACCATTAGCTTGAAGTGAAAATGTAGAGCAGAAACGGTATTTTTTTTGACGTGACAACGTCTTATAATTCGATGGAGCCGGCTGCACGCACGAAAAAACATGACGTATGAGGCGTTACCTCGCTCTGAGGCGTTCCATAAAACAATTGCTCAACGCACATTCATTTTTTGAAAAATGCAACCATTCCATCAGTATTTTCTTTTGACGTTGTCACGTTCAACTATCGTCAGTAAACCGACTTTACAGACCACCGATTTTTTCCATAAAATCTCTATTTTAACTTAATTGTTGAATTCATTAAACAATCAAGTCAACATAGTGATGTATCAGCGCGTTTATAGCGATAAAAACGCAAGGATCGTGTGCAAAGGTAACAACGTGACTTCAATCTTGCGTTTGCTGAGCGCCCTGATTGCGTTCTACGCGCGTCGTCAGCGCATAAAAAAAACGTGGTGTGCAAAGGCTCTAAGGCCGAACGTTGTATCGTTTAGCAAAATAATCATTTGATCAATAGAATTTTGCAACATTCATTCGTTATAAAGAACAGCGAGAAGGGATACATGAAACCAGAAAATCATGAACCACTGACATATTTAGGTGGAAAAAAACAATTCAGAAAAGAAATCTACGAAAATGTTAATCACGCGGTCCCTAGGCTAGACGACAAGTCTAGAAAATAGAGATAATATCTTTTAGCAGTACTGCTTTCTTTATCCCTCATAGGAGACCTACTAGCACAAATAAACAAGAACCTATTTCATAAAGACTCCGAAAATAAAGCCTTTTGGCAAACAAGATATTATGTCATGGCTGACTTGCTGGATATTTGCCAGCCGAAGCCTCCCCGGGAACTTCAGCAAGTCGGCTAACAGAAATTACACATGATATACATAAAGATGCTATATTGAATTTTCACGTAACTTCGGAGCACCCAGTATTTATTTTCCGGCCTAATATTTTAATGGATAATAATTTAACATAATTTAGGAGATAACAGAGTATTAACTGTATTAGTACGAATTAGTGTATCCCTTCATCCACAAAATAGTGTATTAGCGCTTACATATAACGCTTTAGCCGGATCAGCGAAGATTTTTAAACCTCGGTCGTAAAAGATAAGCCAATCTTTTTCTTCGTATTTCCTCGGTCTTGTCAATTGCCTGTTTTTCTTTGGTCTAGTTTTCGACGGAGACGGGGAATTTGATTAATTATATTTTTATACTTGACATATTGACTTTTTCCTTATTTACATGTATGTCTAATTGTCTACATAACGCGGTGAAAATCCAATATGACTAGGCAGATAAATATTAAGGGTAGGTATTTTCTATCATATTTATGGATGATATATTTAACATTAAAAAAAAAAAAATAATAATAAATGACGGGATTAAAATTTGCAGTTTATACTGGCAGACTGATTAAAACGATCCTGGCTGTTTCCGTCTCCGAGAGCAGTGTTGACGTAGTTACCAATAGATAATGGACTCTCAAGTGTGCTGAGCTCACATTGTCATTTTATCATGAACGTTCAAAGCAGGTACTACATTGCCATGTACCATCTTCCAGACAAACCACAACGCGTTAGGAAACAAGCCGCGATTCCAGGATTCTCAGTTAGGTATGATCAAGTTTGATTTACATCAGAACCTTCTGTCAAAACTAGAAGGCTTTGTATTTACGGTTGCAGTAAAAATGCAGTACTAAATTGGATATTGATATAAAAATATGGACTAAAATAAGTTTTTAGTAGAACAAATCGTTTGTTGAAATGTTACTGACAGAAATGCATATTTAAGCTTCCGATTTACTTAAAATAATTAATTCTCACATAAATGAGAGCACCGTCTGCGGAACACTGAGATTCCAATAATAATTATAATCGCACGCCTCCACGCGGGGAGCGTTCAGAATATGTCACACACACAGCACCTCCATATTGTACAAATAATTCAGCTTAGACTTACTCCTAATCCCCTTGGAAAAACTTTGAAGAGCACTCGTATGTACGAATATTTAGTTAAATAGCTCTTCGTACACTTCAAAGACAAAAAACTATTTTTAGCCTAAACTACACTCTAATAATAGAAAAGACTTTCTAGCTAGCTAGAGACAAAACAGGGGAAAGTATATTTCACTGGGGAAAGTCGATGAAGAAGCAAACCTTTTTCTTTTGGTTACGTTTATGTAATACTTTAGTGAGAAACGATTCAAGTATTTGGTAGAGGTAGACTAAAGAAAAGAAGGTTAGAGTGTGAGAGGGATGGTATGAATGAAATGATAGTGAATGATAACGTGTCGCTTACGTAAACGGGGTCAATAATAGAAAACCTTTGCGACGACCCCAAGTTTCAGGGATTCTTTCAGAAGTATCTATTTTTATGCCTGCAATGTTTGCCTGTAACATAATCTTAGATACGCAAACTTACGTGGAATTTATACAGGTTACAAACCCACCACCATTATTCTCTTGCCCTTGTCCCAATTCATTTGTGGTGGGCGCAGCATGACTTCTTCTTCCATTCTTTTCTGTTACTCGTCATCTGATCAGAGACCTCTTTTCGTGCCATATCATTCTTCACACAGTCCATCCATCGTTTCTTTAGTCTTCCTCTACTCTTATACTCTTATACAGGTTACAAACCCGAGAACCTTTTAACCTTTTAAATAATAAAACTGTAATTATGGCCACACTATTGAATTAGGAAGTACCTGTAATGATAGTGATGATGAGTTAATAAATAAATAAATAAACATGTTTACTTGCAAAACTTCAATATCTTTCAGCAATATTCTTGCAAAACTCTAGTTATTTAAGGAAGGTAGTATTGTAGCTGTACGGTGTACTCAGCTAAGTGTTTACTAATGAAACTAATCAATAATAGATAGCAAGCCGGCAGCGACGTAAGACGTTGGATCAATATTGGTTTACGGTGGTATTCACGTAGGTAAGTTGCACGGCGTGCCGCGTGTGTCACGGGATCCGGAGCTTTTTCACGTAGGCAAATGTTATTGACTGTAATGCCTGTTCTGCTATTTCCACTAAGGAGTTTTTTTTTTTATTCGCTGGCTAGATTTCACCGGTTTCAACGGTTATGGTGTAGGGTTTACGCTTGCATTTAAAATACGAAATTTCCGGAATAATCCTATTCATTTTTCAACAGAATAGGATATTGGAAATCAGTGCGAACAATCAAAATTAAAATAACGATAACTTCTTGCGTTATTATTCATAGTGCTCACTTACACGTACATAAATACATTTTCCTACACTTTATACCTACAGGGTGGAAGGGACACAAACGGTTACAACGTATTCAGTACCAGATTCTGAACCCCTTCACTTAAAAATTTTTCATAGGTAATTTAAGAAAAACAGCTGTTCCTAAGTGCAATACTTACACGGTTAAAATGTATGGAACACGCTGTAGATGTAAATGCGATCCCTTATAAAGAGGGTCGAAAAAAGCGATCTAATGATTTCCCCTTACTTTCCGAACGTGCTTTCCCGGCCAACTGCCATAATAGGATTTCTGCTCTATCACGCCCAGAGCAGCTTCCATTACTACTAAATGCACAAGAACATCATAACTTTAGATAGCTACTGAAGCGATATCGCAAATGTTTCTGGCCTTTAACATTTATTTATACCAGGATCTTGATAACTGCATGATTTTTGCAAGTTTGACATGAAAAAAGCGTTGCTTTAATCGTCAGTGAAGGTCTTTTGTCTTCTCAAGTGCAACTTTATTTAGTTGATATTAGCTATTTCAGGCAGCATTTAGTTTTATTTTGCGTATCTTTATTCTCGACCGTGTTGTGTCCATCCAACTTGTAATATTTAATTTCGTATACTTAGTACCATGGTACTCTTGTACAATGTAAAACGGTACTTTTGTAAAGCCTTTAATCGGTTTTACACTTCCCTATACCGAAATTGAAACGTAATTCAATAGTGGTTTAATTAATCCACTTCCTTCAAAGCGGCTAAAGCCGGTAAATCCATTAAATGAAGAACATACTACCTATTCAAAAAAATACATTTACCTACCAAGTAGAATGGAATACATACATTCTACGTGTACACAGAGTCAGTAAAAAAAAAATAAGTAATGCAAGTTACAGTTTAAACAATTTGCAAACCGGCTAAGAACTGCCGTACTGTGGCGAATAGTTTCCTTCTTATGCTAATTATCTTCAGTACGATTTTCCCTTCCATTGCAATATTGTAGCTCGGTTTAACTTTACACAACGATTAACAAATGTCACAAGTAATTTAATCTATCCAAATAAATAAAATTGAAGTGTATGTTTGTAATTTCAAAATAGTAGCTTTTTACTGAATGCATATATGTATACGGTAATTATAACATTTTTTTTTTATTTTGTCTGTCTATCTGTTTATTACGGCTAATGTACGAAACGAATGAACCGATTTTGACGAGCAGGCTTTCACAGGGATAGCTCAGATTAACGTTAAGTTTAACAAATGCCTCACTTGTTATAATAATACAATTTTATTAAAAAAGTATGTTTACAAAAAGTGTAGTTACATTTAGCCACATATGTATTATTTCCCATTGAATGAGAAATGATACCACATAGTAAGTTCCTAGGTGTATTAATACAGGTTATATTCGTACAAACAAATACTTGCAATAACAGTTAATGTGGTGAGTAACATCTGGTGACATATTATACGCTATCATAATTATGCTGATATTAGGATGTTTACATCATAAAACGTAGCATCACGTGTAAATAATATGAATCGCTCTTGGCAATACTCCACAGGGACGCATTTTTATACATCACAGATTAACAAAATTGTATCTTTTGGTCCTTTGATCTGCAATTCTAAGATTGGTTCGGTAAACACTGTAGTCTATTTATTAATATTTAGAATTGAAGTAGGTTGACTTCTAGGCCTGTACCTACACTTCTAGGTATAGGTACGCAACTGTTATTTTATAGAACTGTTAAAATACAACACAACATTATGCCTGTTTCCCCAAAGAGTAAGACTGAGATGACTAATAGTGAGTGTAGTTAAATAAGGTACAAAAACGAAGATACCTCTATTACCAATTAAATACTTTATAGAAAGTTACATTCACATTTATCAAATTCAAATCTTTCAATTATACGTACCTAAAGTTCCTAACTTAATAATCCGTGTTATAGTGTAGTCTATAACGTTATTAAGCATATAATAGGCCGTGCACGCAAGCACCGTGCAAACAATGGGAGCTTTGGTGAGCCGAAGGTATTTATTCAAAGGAGTTTGTTGATCGAGCGTACATTTGCTAACTAATAGTGGCTTCTACTCGGCCGACGATAAATAATAGTACCGAGTACCGAAAAACCAGATACAAGACATAGAAAAATTACTTAACAACAACAGTCCTATGTACGATTCTCTACGTAATTTAAATAAAATGTGGAAAAATAGTGAATAAACCTACAACCACACATTTCACACCTTAATTCATGAACTCTTTTTTTTTTCTTTTTACTTTAAATGTTATTTAAAACTGTATCAAAACTATAACTAAAAAACTACAGAAAATTGAATAGTACCTATACTTATAATGAAATACAAAACTGCATTAATTATATCATCATAAGGGAAGAAAAAGAACAAGAGGCAAGAAGTTATTTTTATGTATTTATTTTGTACCCTATCACAATGTTTTCTTATTTAACCCAAAGGTTGACTGGTAGAGAATGCCTTGTGGCATTAAGTCCGACTATGTACCACTATTGTACACGAAGTTTAAATAAATAAATAAATATAAGGGCAGGATAATGATGAAGATCATCCAAAAATATGTTTTATCAACAAAGCTCTAAGTGAGCATTTGTGCCATAAAGAGAATCTCCCTACTACTACCCCGTTAAGATCTTATAATTACAATCATATTTCCTCGTAACTTACAAAGAAACGTGACGTATGCCTATATTTATCTAAACCGTCTAATTTTCTTTGTTTCATTACGAAATTAAATTAAACAAAATGCCAGCTCTCGACTCATATAATAATGAAATGCGGAGCTTCACAAAAGCTTTCAATTTGGCAAACGTTGGGAAACTGTTTTAAAAGTTCACATACACAAAAAAACTAGAAAAAAATCTGAAACATAACATACTACTATTAGTATTAAATGGGAACCTGATAATCTACTTAATATCTACTTAATAACAATTACATCCTATAACTTCCGAATGCTTTACAAAACATCGGAAATGATCATTGTTTTCAGTGTGGCATTACAAAGTAACACACATTTTATTTTCTCAAAATATTTTTAGAGAGTAGCAGAAAATAAAATTGTCCCGTCTGCCTATTGCTAACCGTTGTTGCCGAATGTCAAAGTTGCGAAAATGGGTCACCGGATGGAATAGATGCCATGCAATGTATAACAATCGATGCAATTTCACCTTTATGTTTCTATTATATACGAATACGTCGCCAGAATCTGCCAACAGGATTTGTGGATGCGATTATTTTTGTTTCAGTATCATTCGTAATTCGTGCTCACATTCTTATCTACGAAATTGTTCAATAATAAACACTCAGCGGCGTTTAAACAGTTTTGAAACATTACATATCCATTATCGAATAACAGTTCCCATTCATTACGATCACTGGAAATATTAATGATGAATGAAAGTGAAATGTTTACCTGCCGTTGTGACCTTGAGATGTAAGAGACAATGAAGAGCGTAGTGTCCGCTATCGATCCTGAAGCCACGTCTGCCTGGTAAGAGTTGAATCACCAGCGCTGATGAGGCCAGGATTACGTGAAGGTGTCACAATTGCACAACAAGGGTTTAACACACTAGTGGTTGGGAAGTAACGCCGGGTGGGATCACGAGTGGGTTGAAGTGACGGGGGTGTTCACAGAGATGTCAGGGTTCGCGCGTGAGGTTCGCGAGTGATGATGTCGGTGCGGCAGGTCGCGGGCTCGGGAGCGCGTGGCGCTGAGCGTGCGGGGGCGCGGGCGTCGGGCGTCGGGCGCGGACTGGCCGAGCGTCGAGCCGAGTGTTCGGCCGACTCGGCGACGCGCGCTGCCGCTATTTGCGCCCACTGCGCCCGCTTGCCGCCCGCCCCGCCCGCCCAGAGCTTTCTCTGCGCAGCGCAACAACAAACATTTCTTTATTCCACCTGTAACTGTTTTCGATTGCTTGCATAAAAACATAATGATAGAGGATTTATTGTGTAACGTGTGTTGTGTGTGACATAATATATGTAGATAGAGTTTCACGCATTCATATTTCTAGGGCGGAAATTATGTTTCCTGAAGTTTTTAAATGTAAAAAGAGCTCTGAGTACCTTAGAATGATAAGCAAACCTGTGGCCGTTTATATTTATCAACAATGTCGTGGTGATCAATAACAAAAGCCGAAGTTAACTTCAGTTTTATAATCGTTATTTTCAAAAAAAAAGGCGGAATTGCTTTAAAATTTAAATAGAAAAACGCATAACGTTAACATTAAATAAGTACGTACTTAATAGTGAACAGTGTAGGTACAGCATTATCGATGTCGGTACTGACCACTTATAATTTTGCTTTATTTATTTTTTTATTTTAGGAAAATGACACTGATTTTCAGCATTTCATGTATATTTAACAACTAAGAGAGAGAGAGAGGTTTTTATTATCTTTATTCGGTTCAGGATTTTACTCTTGAATTATTATTTAGGAATATAGGTACCTGAACTGATAATTGCAGACTGTAGATAGGTACATATTACAGAAAGAGCGTCAACTTCACCGTCATATTTTGTTTCTGTTAACTGTAATTTATAATTATATAAGTTACATTATTTTTTACAGCCATCTAATGTCCGGTCTGTTGTCCGACAACCCAAGGAAATTACCTCTCACATGCATACAATCATATTATCCCTGATTACACGATACTGCATGATTCCTTATCAGTAATTCAGTAGGTACCTGTCAAACGTAATAAAACGTCATTCAATACTGTGCGGTACCAATGTATCAACAAAAGAACTAAAGGGGCAGCGAAAGTGAATCATTTGACGACTGTTACAAAACATAACCTCTTTTACAAAGAGTATTATGGTCATGTAAAGTTTTAAAGGTGAGTGTACCTTTATTTTAGTAAATGTTAAGATACTCTACTACTCCACACCATCAAGTTATCGAACTTTGCGTATTTGCACTTTTGATGACTTAGGTACGCGGCGACCGCTTTGTTACGGGTTTGGTAAAATAATATTGTTTCTGTAACCATTTTTATTGTTTGCAAAATTTTCCTACATTTTTTTTCAGTATTATTGGCTGTTCATCTCATGTTCGAATCATTGCCAAACAGGCCTTTATGTTACGCCTAGGTTAGTATATAAAAAAAGGCCAAGTGCGAGTGGGACTCGCGCACCGAGGGTTCCATTTAAACTTGTAGGTATTTTGTTACTAAACTACATATTTACGGTTTCCTGATTTTTTCCCTTACATGTGCTGTAAGACATGGCTCCTTGCCAAATTTCATGATTCTAGGTCAACGGGAAGTACCCTATAGGTTTTTATTACCTTCTGAAATCGCAAAATATGCAACATAAACGGTCATATCTTTTGATCGCGTTAACTTTTAGCTTTGATTTTTCACCGCTCCAAGGGGTAGCAGACCATCATGCCATTTCACAATTTGACGGTTTCATTTCGATAAATGAATAATAAATAAAATAAATAAATAAGCATTATAAGCAGTATGTTACGGTTCACAATCTTTCGACAGATTATAATTTCGCGAGATAGATTATAATCTAACGGTTTTTACAAATTTACGGTGACATATATAAGAATATTTAAAAAAAAAATACTAGGTGTTCGGTTTCAGCCTCCGTTTCTGTTTTTGTTCGGCTCCTATTGTTGTCTTGTGATACAAAATAGCCTATAACCTGCCTCAAAAATTGGGCTACATATTTTCAAATCCTACTGGTAGTTCGAGATATTAACGCGTTCAAACAAACAATCTCTTCTGCTCCCATAAATCAGTATCTAATCTAATAGATTTATAATTATAATAATATATTATTGTCTAGAACAAACAATGATCGCAACGACGGGGAGAACAAGTGCTTTTCGGCTATGTTCAGGGTCTATTTACACCGTTTAGTATCACATCACCGACTACGGCTTCATCATTAAATAAAACACACTTACTTAATAACACGATAAGTAATGTGTAGCGGTCTACGTGGTCACGTAACTAGCTAGAGCAATATCTAGGCTAGGGGTAGGTACCTGCTACGGCTATGCCGATGCCGGAGCCCCAATTTTGGCAAATATGTGCGAGCGTGAGCGCGACGAACGTAGTCGCACGCGCACCCGTAACGAATGTAGCACCTGCCCCCTAAAGCCCGGGTTCCACCAAAGCAACTCCGCGTTGGGTAAATCTGCTATTACCAAAATGCCTTAACTGGACCAACGTCCACCCTAAACTGTAAAATGAGAGTTCGTAAGTAATTTTGTTGCTCCCGTTGCAGCTGATTTACAAATAGCACTGTTTTTAAATGTTTTCTGACATTTTAATCAACAGCTCGATTTCATTCACTTCACACATTTTGGCTGGATGATAGCTATGGTAGTGCTTATCCGGCGGTAGCGAAATAAAATCCATTTTCGCCACTTAATACACGTATAATTTTGTAGACTTAAAATATATAATAAAAATAGAAAATACAATAGGTATACAATAATTATCTTAAAACGATAATACTATTCAAAGTTTTGTCGTCGCGGATTTAGTCATGAAGGGGTAGTTTAAATTAATCTAATATAATGTAACACAACAGCACTGGCAGTAAACTAGCATAAACATGAAATAGTTACACAACAGCATTACAGCACTTGCAGTAAACTAGCAATGTGGCTAATAATGTTTTATGTCAACATCTTAAAACTCCTTAAAAAATATTTTAAATGGTTCACCATAAGATTTTAGCATGTTGCTTCTAAAGGAGTTTGGTATAAGTATTCTACTGTTTGAATTTATTCCACGACTGACAAATCACTGAAACTGACTATACAGGTGAAATTTTTCAAAGCCACCTGGAGGGAAAGTACTCTAACTACTGGAGATAGAAAATTTTACTCCAAGTAAAAATTCAAGAAATAAATCTGTATTCAAAGATTTTCGAAAATTTGCTAAAAAAAAAACACCCTGTACTTTTATGGCATCAATCGATAGGGTCAATCATAAGGATCAAATTTCTCTGAAAAACATGAGAAATTAACAAAAGAAAAACCATGAAATCTTAACTCATAAATTCAATGGGATAAGATAAAGCACTTTTACTCAAAGGACCATCCGATTACTTATGTTAGTATGTACCTAATTAACAATTATCTTTGACGTCATTTATTTATTAAAATTACGAATGGTGCTCGGGCCCATAGCAGCAGAATCACCACTGCCTATGTCACTTCAATACCTGGATTGGTACAAATGGCACAATCAGATGGCCTGCGAGATCACCAGACCACCCTTTAGAATTTTTTATGGGGATATGTTAAATTTACCAAAAATCCTATGCACGAGTTAAAAATGAGGCTCGCAATACGATTTTCAATATTCATCACAACTCGCTATCAAAAGTTAGTGGAAATGAATTCCAAGAATTTTGTGTATCCAACAAAATGTAGCTCATTTTGAGTAATTTATTAGTTCGTTATGAATGTTATGATTGACCCTATCGGTTGATGCCAAAAAATTACAGGCTCTTATTTTTTTTGGAATTTAGCCGGTTCGATGCCCGAGTGTGGCAAGCGAATTTTCGAAAATCTTTAAATGCAGATTTATTTATTTAAAAAAATAAAGGTTTGTTTCCTTTGAGTAAAATTTCCCAGTATTTAGAGTACTTACCCTCCAGCACGCGTAGCATGACCTACCCTATGTAAAAATGTACTCTGTGGCATGACCACCGTAGAAACGGGTTTTGTCGATTCTTCGTACGACAAAACTCGAGGCAGGTGGCGTTGAAAAATTCCACCCTTTTTTTTCTGATGGGAAATCATCAAATGACCCCCCCCACTCTAGGCGGAGCGGAAGGGAGTGTGAGACTTGTACTGACTAAAACCCTTCGATGTTCCTTCTTTGCCATTTGTGTTCCAGGGCCTCGGTATCTCTTTCGAACAGTCCCGCAGCCCTGGCAGAGTACCGTAGCCCTGGCAGAGTCCCGCAGCCCTGACAGAAAAAAAAAAACCCCCTGTATTTTCAATTTAATTTCGAAAATCGACAGATTAAAAAAAACATAAAGTTGTAAGCCAAAGCCAGTAACGAATCGAAAGGTTTCAAGCATAGAGGTTTCCATGCAGGGAAACACTGCACCAGACTTAAAAGTTTTTGGGAGACATACCTACCCAGCTTATTTTCACTTTTGTTTAGCAGCATTAAACATCAAGCATTGATTGTCCTATAAACAACGCACGAAATTGATAACTTCGTTTTATTTTTCACACATCTTCGCAATTTGTGAGTGTGCATCGGCCTTGTTCTTTAAAGTCTAATCAAATCTTCTACATTAGTAGAAGTCTACCTACTAAAATTGGTTACACAGTGCTACAGAGGATAGGTTATTTCCTCAGTAATTTTAGTCATATCTCTGAGGAGTAATTCTTCTTAAGATTAGTTAAATTTCCTCTGCAGGTTAAATTTTTGGCAGAAAAATATTTTCTGGAAATATAAAATGACATAGAGCATAGACTTAAAAAAGCCTCACAAAGCTATTTTATGTTTCGTCATTGCTGATTGCGAACTGGCAACACTGGTTTTTATTTCTTGTCAAAATCAGTTGAACTTCAATCAAATCAAACTGTCAATGTCAAACCATCAAGTTCGCTCGCGACTCGTTAGAAACTTTGTTTTCTTTATAATCGATATTATTCGATATATATTTATTAGAATGTGATGAAGTGTTCTCGTGATACCTTTCTGTTATACTTTTAACTTAACTTATTATATTAAGCGTATCAAAATGGCTAAATGGAAATTATCTCGCCTCAACTATGGGTCTGAAGAATACACGCTTTCGGAGGGCGAAAAAGTAACCGTCGGCAGGGGAATGAACAACGGTATTACGCTTTCAAGCGTAGTTATATCCAGGAATCATTGTGTAATACAAGTTCAAAACAATAAAGCACTCATCACAGACTTACAGGTACATTTCACATACTTTAGCGCAAACAAAAATACTTCGAATAAGCAGGTCTTTTAAATATTACGTTGATCGATTTTGAGTCTAGTAAACAATGTCTAGGTAACAACTGACGGTCAGTGGGTCGACTTATGGGCTGACAATTTAAAAATTATGATAAGACCTGATTTAAAAGCTTTATAATATATGCATTGTGCTTAGTAAAAACTATAAATTTCCTTTTTAGAGTTCTAATGGAGTGTACGTTGGCTCCACTAAGATACCACCAAATGACCCATATGAGATACAAGATTCAGACATCATTGGATTAGGTTGGACAATGGGAGCACCACTTGTCGACATAAAAGACTGTGAAAAATATGTTTTTCAATTCATCAAAGAAAAATGTGGAATATCTATAACAAGTAAAATAAGATTTCAAAATGAAAATGAAATGGATGAAATTGAATCAAAAATTGCCGAATTAGATAGCATTGTGAAGGAGGAAAAATATACAGATAAAAAACAAACTAACAAATCCCCTGTGATTAGCAATAAAATACCTCTTAAACGAAAATTAGACGATAACTACATTAAAAATCTTCTAAAAGAAGAACCTAAAAGTAGTAATGATGAACATAGTAATGAGATTGTAAATATAGTTTCATCTGACAGTGATAATATTTCTTGTGCCAAACATGAAACTGGTACAAAAAAGCTAAAGCTGGAACCAATATGTGAAGACGAACCAAAAAAAATGCTTAAAGATACTGAAATTAAGATTGAAAATGATTTGTTAGAGTTGGAGGCTTTTAATGTAAAACAAGAGTATCTAGGATATGATGAACCAATACAGATAGATAGCGACAGTGATAGTGAATCTGAGCAATGGCTCATGCGACTATCCCAAAGTTCACCTGGGAAACCTTTTTTGAAAATTGCTAAAACTCCTAAAACAGAAGCCCTACAAGAAGACTCCTACAGTCAGATGGATGATTTTGTTTGTACAAGTGAAGAAGAGGAAGATTTTGTTGACGATCTAATAAAATTACCCAATCTGCAACATGAAGTACCTGTTCATAGTACTGTTACTGCACTACAAGACAAACATCAACTACCTTCAGTTGAGGATATTGATTCTGATGAACACTTTGAAGACATCCAGGTCAACCAGGCTACAGCTGAAATAGACACAAGACCAGATGAAGTTGATGGGTACAATGTTGAAGATTTATTAAAAGAAGCAGATAGTCTTATAAGATCACCTTTACATGAGTCACAAAAGAAGATACAATCTGTAGAACCTGTTTCATTGAAGGCCCAGTTCATAGAACCAGATGCATTGACGAAGGCACAAATAACCAAATCTGATTTGCTAAAGAAGGCACAAATGATACGCCCTATGGCTCTTTTACCAAAACCTAAAATAACAAATCGTGTTATGGAAAGTAAGTTCTAAAATTATACATTTCTGTTTTTTTTTCTTGTATACTTGTGTGTGGCATGGTCGTTTTTAATGGCAATATGCCATTAATCAAATATATATGCTTGCCATTGGCAAGAATATATAATTGTGATTAGTATCTCAATGCACGATATAAGAATACTGTATGTAATAACTTTTTTATGTATTGATTTTTTCAGTGAAACTAAAAAGCTCTTCACACAAGCAAATTAAAGATAAATCGTCATCAAAACAACTCTTTTCAAGCTCTCTAAAAGAAGAGCGTAAAAAGAAACTTAGGGAGTTAGCTCGCAAGGAAAAGGAAGAATTAAATAAACAAACAGATCCTTCAGAAAGCAGCAAACCAGTATCAACAAATGTGAAGGTTACCACTTCAAACCGAGGAGCCTTTTTAACTGAATTTGCACAAGCAGTAGTCAGTCCTGGGAAGAGAATTGAACACACACGTAAAAGTAAGGATAATATTGTAGAGACTTCACTAAAATCAAAAGAAACAAGAAATAAGGATGTTACTGATGACCTTGAAAACAAAAAAAAAGAGCCAGAAAAATCAAACAAGGATAAAAGTAAAGACTCAAACAGAACTAAAGATCATAGTAGAACAGACCATAAATCAGAGAAAACTACAACAAATGCCTTAGGGAAAGAAACAAGAGTGCCCCTCAAGAGTTTAAAACCATTGCTAGATGGTGAAGATACTTATTCTGGAAAGCCAGTATCTAAAGTGGGTCCAATGCAGACTGGTAAACCCAAAAAGAAGGTACGTTTCTCAGAAACAGCACCCCAAGTATTAGAATTTGAAATTGAACCTGGCAATAAAATGAAGAAGACTAGTTCAGTTAAAACAACATTGCTAGATGTTCGTCAGGCTCCTGTGTTTTCATTAGAAAAAATTACGCTAATGAAAATTCTTCGCTGGAATCCTCAGTGGTTGAATGAGCAGTTGAATTTTAGTGAGCCCCCTCCCATTTTGGGCCACAATAACACACCTATGTCGGTTTTCCACTCATTTCTGAATCACAATCAATATGTGCAGTAAGTAGCTTTTTAATATAAAAGTAGTTGTGCATGATTTTTTCCAAGTGTTGTTTTTTCTCAATGTTTGTGTTGTATGTGGTAACTGTTTCTTTATTTTGTAACGACTCCTTATTTGCGGCGCCATAATAATCAATCATATAACAAAATATTTATGTGTAAATAGTAGGTATATACCAACAATTTGGGTGATAAAACTGTGATGAATTATCAGTGAATAAGGAATGGGCCAAGAAATTAGTCATGCATGTAATGAAACTCATAACCCAATAGATTGAGAATTACAACAACTAATACGTTTGTATCTTTCAGGTTAATTGGTGACTTACTTCTAATGGAGATTTGGGAATGTTTAACAATAGCATACATGAAGCTTCGCAATCAAAACAATGGAATAGAAATGAGAGTGGAGTCATTGCCGCCTATACCTCCACAGGAACGATGCCTTGAGCTATTCAGTCTTAGTGTTAATAGTAAGTTTTTTTACACAGGCTGGGAAAGTATATTATGTTAACTTTTCACAAGTTCAAGTGAGCAGTGGGCAGATCGCGTGAACTCCGCCACAATCGATGGGTTGGGTTTTTTGGTGTCAAAAACTCCAATATCAACCAGGAGTAAGTAGTGTGTCACCCTTGTGTCTTGCCTTGACAGCACGCAAAGCCTGATCTCTCTCCAGACGAGCAAACATACAGAACGCCATCCCAACGAACTATAAAAGAGTATAAAGAGACTATAAAAAATAAACGCAATAATAAAAAATAAAAAACTCATGCGTCATTAACAACATATTATATCTCCTGCCTCTGTTTAGTTTCCGTAAAGATAGGCTGCCGAGACCAAACTTCGGTCTCGGCAGCTTGCTTGCTTGCTTAGGATCTGCGCCACGTAATGTGCGCGTTAGCCGATGCCGTGATATCCTACTTCCCGATGGCCCATAAACTCATACACACTAAAAGAGATAACAGGGTTACAGTGACGCAATATTCCCCGATACGCCACTGAATAGGTTACTTACTTGTTCCAAATTACTAGATTTTGGCGCAGCCTAAAAAAGTTCCATAAAAGATCAATCTAAAGTAGTCCCCCCTGATTCCTGTGCTTAGTATAAAACAATCTAAAATTTAACTTATTATACCTTGAATTATTAGAAACTTCATAACTATTTCAAATTATTCCTGTACTCATAATATTGTATTTTGGTGCTGGAAGATGTTTCTCATTTATGCTAAATTTTTGCACAAACCAGGCACAATAACATTGGCTATATTAACGAGGGT
Source organism: Noctua comes (assembly GCA_963082995.1). Lineage (NCBI taxonomy): Eukaryota > Metazoa > Arthropoda > Insecta > Lepidoptera > Noctuidae > Noctua > Noctua comes. Next base: position 10,435,186 of record OY720281.1, on the reverse strand, counting down.
GGGCGCTGATACCTATAATTACAAGATAATAAGTTAGCTTAGGTATTGGCTGCAACGCTAACATACGACTTTTATTACCTGAAGGCCTATTTGTATAAAAACCATATTTTTTACTTGAAGGTGAAAATAAATTATTTTATTTTACAGTTTCTGTTCCTGCGACAGCACCAAAAACTGTTCCGAGAGTAGGAGAAGTACTGCTTGTTTCTTTTGGGTCAGAACAAGCCAGAACTCAAAGATTCTTCTTTGTGCACAATGTGAGATGTCTACCATCACCTTCAAGTGAGTCTCTTTGTATATTTCGTTCATTTACCAGACTATCCGAAATCTAGAATCACTTTTGAATGGTCTGCAAAATACATTTACAATTGATAAATTGATTGTGGTGTTAGAATAAGAATAAAATTACAATATTTTATTGTTTTGTGAAACAATGGCGCAACGTGACCTGACTTTGTCAAGGACATTTGCCCGATCCTTAGATAGTTCGCTACAAATACACATATTATCGTTGTTGATTCATATGTACGCTTATGGTCACCGACTGATTTGAGTTGTAAATAAGCATGAGCCACTGTTTACTGCAGCTGCCCCGATCATTCGTATTTGAGTTTGTCTTGTTGCGAATGCGATAAGACTGCCTACTCATCCTAGCTGTAGAATTTGTTTGTATTTCCTTCACATTTTTGGTGTACAATAAACTGTCCTCCGGTTCCGTATGGTGTCGGACGTAAAAGAATAGCACCATCCCATATCTTCCCGTGGGTGTCGTAAGAGGCGACTAAGGGACTTACCAGAGAATGGGCAGCAGCGTTCTCTGCGGTATCTAACAACCGTACTGCGATCGCCAACCCGCCTGCCAAGCGTGGCGATTATGGCAAAACCCCCCCAATGATGAGCGCAACCAAGAAATGGCCCCTAGTACCCGGCAGCCCGTCTACCCTCGACTATGGTAGCGGTCGAGGTTACGGCGTGGCAAGGGGTGCGAAGAATCTCCGGACGGGATCAGGCTGCCTATACCGACGACTTGACCTGGCAACATACAACACGCGTACACTCCGGAACGACGAGAAGATAACGGAACTCGAAGAGGAATTGAGCAGGCTGCGATGGAGTATTGTGGGATTATCTGAAGTCCGAAGAGAGGGGGAGGATACGATAATCCTGAAATCCGGCAATCTGCTCTATTTCCGAGAGGGTGACCGGCAGTCCCAGGGTGGTGTTGGGTTTATCGTCCACAAGTCCCTCGTGAATAACGTGGTGAAGATCGAGAGTGTGTCGACCAGGGTGGCGTACCTTATACTCAGAATATCCTCAAGATATTCGCTGAAGGTCATACAGGTCTACGCCCCGACCTCGGCACACCCCGACGACGAAGTGGAGACCATGTATGAGGATATTTCTAAAGCCCTGCATGGTTTCAAAACTCACTTCACCGCTGTCATGGGGGACTTCAACGCGAAACTGGGCAAACGAGACGGGGATGAGCTGCAGGTGGGGCAATTTGGGGTTGGACGTCGGAACCACCGGGGTCACCAACTGGCTAGTTTTATGGAGAAGGAGGGCCTCTATATGATGAACTCCTTCTTCAGAAAGCGTGAGCACAGGAAGTGGACCTGGCAGAGTCCCGATGGTGCAACTAAAAATGAGATTGACTTCATCATGTCAACCAAGAAGCAAATGTTCAATGATGTCTCTGTGATCAATTCGGTGAAAACCGGGAGCGATCACCGCATGGTAAGAGGCACATTGAACATCAATATAAAGCTTGAAAGGTCTCGACTGATGAGGTCTACGCTCCGTCCAGCACAAATCCAGATCCAAAACCCCGAGAGCTTTCAGCTTGAACTCCAGAATCGTTTCGAGTGCCTAGGAAGCTCAGTGGACGAATGCAACGATGGGTTCGTGGAAACTGTCCATACGACTGGGTCTAAGTTCTTCAAGACACGTCGTGCACAGAAGAACAAAAGACTCTCTGATCATACTCTCGAGCTCATGAAGGAGCGGCGCGAGATGATCCTGCAGTCTTCAGATGAGGCGTGGAAGTACCGGCAGCTCAATAGACGGATCTCTAAATCCTTGAAACGCGACCTCCGCCGCTTTAATACCGAGCGTATTAAAGACGCTATTGAGCGGAATAAAGGCTCCAAGGTTTTTTCAAGAGATCTGGCTATTGGGCAGAGCCAGCTCACGAAACTGAAGACCGACGATGGCAGGATCGTATCCGCCAAACCGGAGCTGCTGAGGGAGATCGAGAGTTTTTATGGGCAGTTGTACACTTCAACCAGTAAACCCGTTGCAAATCTAGCTAACGACCCAAGAGCTAGACTGACCCGACACTATACCGAAGACATTCCGGATGTCAGCCTGTACGAGATTAGGATGGCTCTGAAACAGCTTAAAAACAACAAGGCACCGGGTGAGGACGGAATTACGGCCGAACTCCTGAAGGCAGGTGGAAAACCGGTACTTAAGACCCTTCAGAAGCTGTTTGATTCCGTCATACTCGAGGGGAAAACGCCGCAGGCATGGTGCAGGGGTGTGGTGGTACTCTTCTTCAAAAAGGGCGACAATGCCCGGCTGAAGAACTATAGGCCCATCTCACTTCTAAGCCATGTCTACAAGCTGTTTTCAAGAGTCATCACGAATCGTCTCGCGCGCAGGTTTGACGATTTTCAACCTCCCGAACAAGCCGGATTCCGAAAAGGCTTTAGCACCGTAGACCACATACATACGCTGCGCCAGGTTATACAGAAGACCGAAGAGTATAACCTGCCTCTCTGCTTGGCGTTTGTGGACTACGAGAAAGCCTTCGATTCGATCGAGACTTGGGCTGTACTGCAGTCTCTCCAACGGTGCCAAATCGACTATCGGTACATCGAGGTGCTGAAGAGTTTGTACAAAAACGCCACCATGTCAGTCCGACTTCAGGACCAGACCTCGGAACCTATCCTTCTGCAGCGAGGTGTAAGACAGGGAGACGTCATATCTCCGAAACTGTTCACCGCTGCACTGGAGGATGTCTTCAAGGTTCTGGACTGGAGAGGGCTAGGCATCAACGTCAATGGCGAGTACATCTCTCACCTTCGGTTTGCCGACGATATAGTGGTCATGGCTGAGACCATGGAGGACCTCAGTACAATGCTCGATGACCTCAGTAGAGCTTCCGAAAGAGTGGGTCTTAAAATGAACATGGACAAAACCAAAGTCATGTTGAATGCCCATGTAACACCCACTCCTATCAAGATCGGAGACTCTACACTCGAAGTTGTAGACGATTATGTCTACCTGGGACAAACGGTCCAGTTAGGTAGGTCTAACTTCGAGAAAGAGGTCAATCGTCGAATCCGACTCGGCTGGGCAGCGTTCGGGAAGTTGCGTGGTATCTTCTCGTCCAACTTACCGCAGTGTCTCAAGACGAAAGTCTATGACCAGTGTGTGTTGCCAGTGATTACATACGGGACCGAAACGTGGTCGCTCACAATGGGCCTCATCAGAAGGCTGAAAGTCACCCAAAGGGCAATGGAGAGGGCTATGCTCGGAGTTTCCTTGCGTGATCAAATCAGAAATGAGGAGATCCGCAAGAGAACCAGAGTTACCGACGTAGCCCGAAGAATAGCCAAACTTAAGTGGCAGTGGGCAGGGCACATTGCTCGCAGAACGGATGGCCGATGGGGCCGAAAAGTTCTGGAGTGGCGACCGCGAACCGGAAGACGCTGCGTTGGAAGGCCTCCCACTAGGTGGACCGATGACCTCGTAAAGGTTGCAGGGATCCGCTGGATGCGAGACGCACGGGACCGGTCAATGTGGCGACACTTGGGGGAGGCCTATGTCCAGCAGTGGACGTCTTTCGGCTGAAATGATGATGATGATGAAACTGTCCTCTATTTATAAATGGTTATCGTTTTGCAGGTAACAGACACGTATTCTACAGTGTATCTCTTCATGCTACATTTGCGGACAAACTGAAGTCGTTAAAGATAGGGGAATTGATGATAGGCATAAACTTGGCTTACATCAATAAAGAATTACAGCTGTTTGAAGCTATGGAATATTTGGCGGGCTCGCCCCTTAGTGATGCGATACTGAGACCAGAACCTCATCACTTTATCAAGACTCAACAAAATCAAACAATTAATTTAAGATCTCAGGTGTGTATATCCGAGCTGTCTTTAAAACGGGGTGATAAATAACATACTCACAATGTTTTTTGTAGATCATTTGCAAATGCCCAATTGAGTGGGGCCATACCGAAGCTTTAACTGGGACTCTTCATAACTATTTTGAGTGTGAAATATTTTTAGGGTTCCGTACGTGCAAAGGAAAACACGGAACCCTTATAGGATCACTCGCGTGTCTGTCTTTCCATCTGTCACAGCCCATTTACTCCGAAACTACTGGACCGATTGAGTTGAAATTTGGTACACACATGTAACTCGGTGACCCAAAGACGTGTAACGTTTAATTAAATTAAACGTAAAAAAAATTAATGAATTTTAATCATGGAGGCCACTTTTGGGGGTAAATTAGGTTTTTTTAAATTTTAAGATAAATAGTTTTGAAGTTATTTAAGAAAATAGACGAAAATTGACCATTCTCGCCCCCTTAACTCCGAAAATATTGAAAAAAGTAAAGAAAAATGTTCTTTGCCTTTAATAGATTACAGGAAAACCTATAAGAAAGCTGTAACAACAATAATAAATTAAAAATTATAGAGGGCTCGCCTCTTACAATGGTACGCAACTTCATACGCGAGTCCGACTCGCACTTGCCCGGTTTTTAATAAAGGGGGCATGGCTTAAAAAATGAAAGTAATTATAATATCTGAAAGAATGTATTAAATTGGAACATCGTGTGTTGCAGTGGACAACGACTCTGAACCCGAGTCAGCTGACGGCGGTTAGCTCGTCAGTATCGGCCGCACTGAGCGACAAGCCCTCCATACAGATGGTGCAAGGACCTCCCGGCACTGGTAAGCATTACTAAACAACAAATTTCAATCAAATTTAAAATCAACAAAAGTTTTATGAAAAACAACTTCAAAGTTACGCGACTAGCATTCAAAAGTCCACCTTTAGGTTTTGTCGCTGAATTGATTATTTCTTAACGCCGTCCAAAACGAACGACGTTGAAACGATAAACGATTGATGGATGACCTCAAATACTCAGATTGATCCAATGTTGTTAATAGCAAACAAACCATGGTATGTAGTTTGTTTTTATTCTACATCACCGTCTCGTCAGTGGATCGATGGTCGGACGTTCGTCATCGATGTCACCTTAATCAACCAGTATGTAAATCATGTAATGTGTGGTACTGTGATCCTGGCTTATTATTCTTTTTCACAGGAAAGTCAAGTGTTATATGCGCGATAGTCATGACGTACTTCTACAATGAGCAAACTAAAAGGCATCAGAACAGGGGTAAAATATTAATCTGCGCCACAAGCAACGCCGCGGTCGATGGACTAGTCGTTAGGTTACTGAAAATGAGGCAGAGCTTACCCAAACGTAAGTCCAAAAATCTTTTACACATTTTAATTTACTGGACTGGTCTCGAACTCTAAAGGATTTCTGTTTTACGAGTTCGATACTAGACTAAACAACTACCAATGTAGCAAGTTCCGAGCAGCGGCATTGTTTGAAAATTTGAACGATTTTTTGATTTGTTTTTTTTTTGTCATTTTATAATTTTAACCAATTTCAAAAAGGAGGAGGCTATCATTTCTGATGTTTGTATTTAACTTGACCTAAATGGTCCAATCGGGACCTACCTATATGCACGCCATCTACAACGAGCTTTGACCGAATTTTCCCATTTCAGAGCGTTTATTAAATTCCGTATGTTGGTACTATTGAATGTTGACAGCGGAAAGGTTTCGCATGGTGCGCGTGGGTCGCGAGGAGGCAATGCATCCCGAAGCCGCCAACATCAGCTCGCAGCAGCTGGCGCAGCGCGACATCGCGCGGAAGCACTCCGAGCAGCCCGCCGTGCCCGCCGGCCTTAACGAAGAGGTGAGGTATATTCCATCTATCTGTCCACTACCTCAGTGGACATAGTAGTAAACATGCAATTTTTCAACTAGGAACAAAATGGTCGGAATCAGCTCACACTCCCATACAAAATCGTTTATGCGAGTTCATGCTTCAGGTTACTCGTGAGTTAGTCGTGGCTGTCGCATCGAGGCAAGTAGTTACGTCATGTGTGCAATAAATAACAAAAACTTTAGTTGACCACCCCAATACGCGCACCGTAAACGCGGGTGGCGATTTTAAAAGGCCTATTTGTTTCACTGGTGGTTTTTGATCTTTATAACTGTGACACTACACCAAACAGGCGAGCAAGCGGATATACACATATTTATCGTTCATATAAAAAAACTGCTTCGAAAAGCTGACGCGGATTTGGACGGGCCGCACCTCATTGCAAAATTCTTTCAACTTCGCTTTCGTATAGACAAGGCGTGAACGGACCCTCCACGAAGCCGTCAACCAAGCATTCTGTACATCAAACTAAGTAACTACGCAAACATTATTGTTGGCAAACAGCTTTTTTTGGGGTGATAAATCATTGGTTTTATGGAAGGACTCAATGTAACGCACTCAACTCAACAGCACGATTGCTGATGGATGCATTGAACAGTACAGTGGTCATGGAGGTCTTCATCTTCCTGCCCTTGTCCCATGTTATTTGGGTACAGTGGTAATGGAGGTATTTGAGGTTACAGGTAGTCAGTGGCCCGAAAGTCTGACAACCAGTCTTACCAAGGGGTAACGTATTACCCAGTAGTAACTGGGTAATACGTTACTGGTTGTGGAGGTCAGATAGACAGTCGCTTCATGTAAAATACAGGTTTCCAGCTGCACCCGGTTAGACTGGAAGCCGACCCCAACATAGTTGGGAAAAGGCTAGACAGATGATGGCATTTGAAAGATGCATTAAAAAACACACTCAAAGTGTATGAATAATCAATCTTCAGTCACACCATCTCTATATTTCAAATAGGTGCCATAATGGCTCATATTATTGCAGATTCTACATGTTGAGGCGAAGATAAATATGTGGAAGAGCCAGGAAAAGGATGCGAAGGACCCAGCGCGGAAGGCGTACTGCCAGGGAAAGGTCGCTGAACTCGAGAAGAGGATCAACTTGGTAAGTCATTGTATTTTTAATTTTATTATAGGACCACTTTAAACTGTCGTGAAAATAGACAAATCCTCTACCTATACAGGATGTTCATTGCAGTCTACTTAAATAATTTTATAAATATATTTCACACGAAAATGAGGCTCTCCGGAACAGATATAACCTGTTGAGGGAGCATCGTGTGTCGCGGGAGCACCTTTATACTGTCGGAATTAGTTGCGTTCGTCCGGGATATGGTATAAAATTTATAGCATTGGGAATACACTCGCATTCCCAATGCTATTAATTTTAACCTTTCCACCGCCAACGTACATAGAACGCGATGCCTCGCCAGCGCCAAGCTATAATTGTATAACGAAGTATACAGTAAACAGTAGTGATGAGGGTATCGTCATATCGATGAATGAGATTTACACGCTTTAAATACAGTACTTTTATATTTGATAGGTAGTTAAAAATTAAGAGTTTCTGATTAAGTTGTGGCGCTGGTGGCAAGGAAATCAAGAACTTCTATTGAAGTCTGTGGCGGTGAAAAGGTTAAGAATGCACTGCGTACTTTTGTTGTCGAGCAGGCGAATTTTTAAAGATATGCAGAAATTTATTACGAAATTCTTCTAAATCCTCCGGAATGTGACAGAGAAGGATTTTACGCAAGCAGTTCATATATTTTTTCACAATATTTTCGGTCTAAGCTGCGGTCAGGCTCAGGTCGCGGCGGCGCGGACGGCGTGCGACCCGAGCAGCTGGCGCAGATAGAGCGGCGCATCATAGAGGGCGCCGACATCGTCGTCACTACGCTTGCCAGCGCACAGAACTACAAGATGAAAGGGTTGGTGTTGCCATTCATTCTAGTAAATGTAGTTAATTAATATTCTCATCCTTGTTTTGATCAAACTTTTTTTAGTTAATTAGTTATTTTTAAACTTTCAGTTTGTAAAGTATAACTGAACATGGATCCGTCCCGATTATTTCCAAATGCCAAAAGAGCCATGCTGCACTATAATCGTAACGTATCTGTTGTAGGCTAAAGCGTCGCATAGCGCTGTGTATCATAGACGAGGCGGGGCAGGTAATCGAACCGGAGACGCTGATCCCGCTCACGCTCGACGTGACGCGACTCACGCTCATCGGGGACCCGCAGCAGCTGCCCGGGTTTATCTGTTCACAGGTGTGTACACTTATTTATTTATTCCTGTAATGTGCAAACAACAGGACAGATAAGACACGTACATATTAAGTGTCCCATTATTTTATATTCTACATTTACCACATTATTCAGCCTATTCCAAGAAGCCAAGATATTTTAATACGCTCTGAAATAGTAATTGAGCCGGTCAGAGTGCTTTATGCCCATGCACTAAAAGTAAAGTGGTTTCGGTTCAGACGACGCACCTCCTCGACACCGCGTTGTTATATTCGCTTAGATTGCATGGACATAAAAGTGTTTCTGACCAATTTTAACCGATTCATCATCATGGAAGGATACCACTCATATAATTCCAAAACCTACATTTCTTCACGTTTTTTTCCATAAGAGGGCGAAAAAGCATGGCCTCAACGAGAGCCTGTTTTCCCGTCTAAGCTCATGTTCGGAGCACTGGCCGGGCAGCAGTCCCGTAGTGCTGCTCAACCAGCAGTATCGCATGCATCCCGACATCGCCGACTATCCCAGCAAGGCCTTCTACGACGGCAAGATATTGAGCATCCCGCCCAAAAGGCCGGACATAGATCTCCCACCGTACAATATTATCAGCATTTCCAGTGGAGATAAAGGACAAGGTAAGCTTGTAGTGTAATGACAATGAAGTCTTCTTTCTTTTTCGTGTGGTTAGTGTCTAACCTGGTTTCCACAGTTTTTATGCCGCCCATGTGCCTCTGACTTGGCTTTACATTCCGACGAGAAATATCTCAGCTATGCTGGCTTCACCACGATGTTATCCTTCACCGAAGCAAGTGATAATTATACAATACGCACACGAATCCGAAAAAAAATGAGAGGTCTTGGGTTCGAATTTACGACCAATGACTTGTCTTGACAATGACGTAACGCTTCTGTATTAAAATACGCTTCTTCTGCATCTGGGACCCGCTCACTAAGCCTACGTTCGCACGCACGCTTTTAACCGTGCTGTTAGCTACATCATTTTTAAAATATCTATCTCATCCTTAAAAAAATATCGGTATAATGTGTTGTTGTGTGCGCAGGAGTGTCGGGCGCCAACGAGATGGAAGCGTGGGGCGTGTCGCGCCTGGTGCTGGCGCTGTACGCGGCGCTGCGGCCCGCCGGACTCAAGCTGGCCGTCATCACGCCCTACAATGCGCACAAGGATCTCATCAAGAGACACCTCAGGACTTTACAACTGTGAGACTCTTCTTATGTTTAGAGCGCTTCCGATGTTCAAGTATAGAAAAAATCGTAACATGACTTAGATAACGTACATAGTACTTTATAACATAAGTAATTAGATGATTAATCTATGTAAAATCAGTAAAGTATACGACAGTATACGTATTGGGCTATTTTAGAGGAAAATGTGATCAAATTCTCTCCAGTTGCGGTTATTTTATTGTTCTTCTTTAAAATCGTTCGTATTTTTCTGTGCGTGTCCCAAATAAACACGACGATTTTATTGCGTTCCTAGTATTCTTTATTTACAGTCGTATTTATTAATATGGACGACTGGACATGCTTCTGCTATTCCTGGATTTTGAAACTTTTAGACTTTTGGAAGACTTTAATAGAATTCTAGTCATCAGAGTAGGTGAGGTACTGTCGCTGAACATACACACAATGATGATTACCAGGCATGATGCCTATGTGTAACTATAAAATTTGGAGAGTTCCCTCGATTTCTTTCGGTGACAAGGGGACCAGTGGAGTATTGGCTTTCTAATAAATGAAATGGAACTTGACATACCTGTCGAAATGAGGGTGTACTGTACACATCTACGTTCTTGCTTCAGAGCATACAGGCGTGATTTTATGTTATGATATTGTGTAAACAATAAACATCCAAGCGATTGCAGCAATCACGACAAATTGCTGTCGATTACTGAAGAGTTCCGTTGCATATTTCCGAAGATCAGCATCAGATCTTCACCAAATTTAAACGGGACCACCGCAAAATCTATCTATCTCCTTGTTCCGGCTAATCTCCGAAACGGCTGGGCCGATTTTGACGGGACTTTTATTGGCAGACAGCAGATGTTATAAGGAGTAACTAAGGCTACTTTTATTTTAGAATAAGAATTAGTTTTCTGTGCAAAAAAATAATACCCAAGTTATATTTTTTTTACAATAATTTTACGCGAACGAAGATCTTATGTACCTGAAATGGGATTTTTCAATAGATTTTTTTAAAGGTATGTACGGGCATCTCCACATAAAATGTATTGTTTCCGTTTTTACCTTAACAGGCACTTGAACAATCGCTAATTGCTGTGTTTATATTCAGTGAATAGGCTATAGCGGCTACCACAAGTTGGGCTACTTTAGGTTTATATTATTTTACTGTTTTTGCCAATAAAGTTAAGTCAACGATGGCCATCAAACGGTTATTTTTTGCCAGTAAAAATTCCGTCTTGCTTTATCCCCATGAACAGCACAGCAACCAACATCAACATACATTTCTATGTACGAACTAACTGCTCCGTACAAGGCATGTCCATGTTATGATCGCATGATGTAAATACTAATAATCATCCGTGTACTCCGACCTTTGTTTACAAGGAAAATGTTTGTTCGGTGCAGGACGGAGGGCCAGGTCGAGGTGAACACAGTGGACAGCTTCCAGGGCCAGGAGCGCGACGTGGTGGTTGTGTCGCTGGCGCGCTCGTACGGCGTGGGCTTCCTGACGGACGCGGGCCGCATGAACGTCATGCTCACGCGCGCCAGGCATGCGCTGCTCATCTGCCTCAACCATAACGCGTTGCTTGTAATTACTCTATATTGTTATCTCGTCTTCTTTTTCTGATACCTCTCTAATTACTGACACTATTAGGCCTATAATGTGCCTGCCGAAACACAAGCCTCCTCTCGATGAAAGGGAGTGGGTTGTGTCCACCACGCGGGCCCAGTGCGGGTTAATAGATGTCACATGTCTTCGAACTATTGGATCTAGGACATGCTGGTTTCCGAGTGATGCTTTCCTTAACCATTTTGAGAGCAGTGGTGATGAAATAAATTACACAAAGTAACAAGCCTGCCTAAGTTTGAACCCAGGCTCTACAACTGAACTCAGGCTGTTACCCCTGCGCCAGCACTACTACCGAAGGTTTGTCGTCAACTGCGAACCCTTGTCCGTTGCGCGGCGAAACAGCTCAGAAACACTCATGTCTCCGGTTCATTCGCGAATGTTTCTCAGCCATGAGTTTTCTTCAGCCAACACCGCGTTTCCCCGCTTCTGTTCCCCTTCTGTTTTTTTATACCTAGGGTTGTAACACATACATTACTCACTTGAAAGTAATATTTTCAAGTGAGTAATGTATGTGTTTCTCGATTGTATCTGAAACGTTACTAATGTTCCACTTATATTTCAAACTGGGGAAACTAAAGTCCCATAATATTTTCTAGACACTTGCATAAATTACAAAATAAAAATATGTATTAAAATTTGTTCCAGAAAAATCCTCAATGGAAAACGCTTTTTGAAGACGCGCAGCGAAGAAACATGTTCAAAGTACTTCCACATAAAATGTGCCAACCAATAACGGCAGCTCAGGTGCCCAGTGATAACATTTTGGATTATATCACGGTTAAAAAACATAAACATCATCGTTAATTCCGTCATTAAATTATTGAGAATGTTAAAATACCTTCATCTGTCAAATGTATCTATATTTACAATTTTTCACTATTACACAGAGTGACGATTTAGTCACCGGCAACGTCAAAGGGGTGCGTTCCCGTCATACTAAACAACTTTCACTATGAATTGCTAAATCGCTACCCTGTATGCATTTTGCTACCGCCGCCTCCGTGCTTAGAAAAAAAAAATTCCGCCTAGTCCTTAGTTCCTATTTCAGCAAGTTATGGTTATCATTCACCGATGATCGGTTCATGGTTGTACAGAGTACACTAAAAAATTCAAAAATACTGAAATCATTGTGGTAATATATGAAATTCTCAATTGATTTTCGATTGACTGCCTTTTGGTCAAGTGGTCTCAAGCACGACAGCTAAGCATGAGGTCCTTGGTTCGATTCCCAGGCCGGGCAAAGTGTTATTGGGTTTTTCTATCAAGAATTTCTCAGTAGCAGCCACAGAGTCTTAATTTTCGCCAAAACATAACTGGCGAAATGACCCACATTGCACTATTAGACACATCTGGCTAACCCTTCGGGAATTACAGGCTTGATGTTATGTTATGTATCAAATGCAATTTGTAAGATTCTTGCTAGAGGATTGAATCATACACTGAAAATAACGCACAACTTAAGGAACTCGCTAATGTAAAACAATGAAATGTGAGCTTCATGTCATGGCACATAGAGACGAATTTTCAAAAATATGTGATATGATTCAATTCTGCTGATTTGTTAGTAAATGCAGGCGATACCACTGTTGTACAGCAACACGAAGTGTCGCAAAAACCTATCACTTCTTTGCAGTCGGGCATTGTTGAGCATATGCTTATTCACTGTTTCAACGTATTAAGTCTTCTTAAGGTTTGTAATAAGGTCATTATGTGTATAGTTTTAGGATGTTATTCTCTATTATGATTATTTTTTATGTAATTTCTTGTTTGTAAGTTTTCCGCCAAAATGTCGTAGGTATCTACTTTAGAAAGAAGTTGTAATTGACGGAGTTTTGAAGAAACAGTGCCATGATTGAGTTAACAGAACTGAAAATGATTTCAATTTGGTCTTGAAAGGCAGCCATGCAGGATCAAGTTAATTGTCGAATCTGTAGTTCGCCCATAATGGGTGTAAAAGTACCCTTAACGAAGCCGAAAGGCACTTGTTCTCCTCGTCATTGTGATTATTTTATTTTTATACCTGGGAACCTTCCAGTTACGGAGATATTGGAAGTCAACGTTCCAACTTTTAGTTTTTTGTTAATACAAGTTTTTAATGTTATAACTTTAAATACCTCTACGACTCCCGTAGTACTATGCAATGCATCTTTCAGCACAATATTTTGAGTGCGTTACATCGAGTCTTACCGTAAAACGTGATTTTTACCCCAAAAAAAAAGTCGTTTCCCAGCAATAATTTTTGCGTAGAGGTACTTAATTTGATATACAGAATGCTTGGTTGACGGCTTCGTGAAGGGTCCGTTTACACCTTGTATACCATCAAGTTAAAAACAATCCAATTTGCATGAAATATGTCAGTTGAAACCACCATCAGCCAGTTTATTTCGCTTCCGCATATAGGAATGCATGAAGCTTCATGGAATCATCAACTCTGCAGAATCGAATTCCATTGTCTTCAAGTGTCCTTCTCATGCAAATTGAATCACACGGCCACTCAGGTTTTCTTGATTAAACTTCAAGTCTTACGCAAATTAGATCATGTACTTGATCGTGTATGGCCACTTGATCGTGTCATTACTCGAGTAGGTTCGGTGTCGCTTTTTCCGTTTGAATTTCGTAAGAAGACTGATAGCTGGAGCTAGAAGGCCAAGTTTGTGACTTGTGTGGTGTTTTAAAGTTTCTACAGTTAGGTCCAACGTTGTTTGTTTATATGATGTGTAATTAGATATTGATCTGTGATGAAGTCACTAGGATTTAGTCCTTTAACTACGTATGCATTTATGAAGCATATTTTACCTACATAAATAATATAGTTGTTATACATATATATGCTTCGACTTGTGCAACACGCATGCTTTGTTAAGAGCGTACTTATTAATTCCCCCAAGTTCAAATTGAAATTTAAGGTACGCACGACGGGCAATCAAGCTGTAAGAACAGTTTATGCGGATCTCTCATTGTATAGCAAATCTATACAAAGTGAGGCCAAGTTATACTGGAAATGTACTTCATGTGTCGCCGTGTGTACAATATTCACCCACAGGGCGCGGGTTAGCGAGTTTTACGTTGTTGTAAAGGAAATTGAAGGGTCAATACAGTTATTATAGTTCGTATCCTAAAATTAGCTATAGTCTAAAATTAAGTCTGCGCAGAACTAAGCTGGGAGTTCGGCGCCATCAGAAGCTTCCATCAATTCCTGCAACGTGTCAGGTGCAGGGCATGCAGGTCACTGCAGTTTGGATCTTATATTTTCTTAATAACTGTATAGAAACTTCAGTAACGGAAAAATATGTTAATTTTCAGATAATAACTTGTTTACAATATTTCTGGTTAACAACCAAACATTTTGTTTAAGTATTACTTTAACATACTAAAATTAAAACTAATATCAATAAAAATATATATATAAAAATAAAACAAAATCCAAGTCCGTATGTTGTCCTTTCGTTAAAATGTGTGTTGATTATGACATTTGTCTTGTTTATTAAATGCATTTGGTCTTTACCTTTATCCATTATCAAATTTTTTGTTCGTTCTTGCAACGTTAATTAAAATTTGCAATAAATAATTCACAGCCATACAATTTGGTACTATTTTTTATCCATTCATTACGAAAATTTATTGTTTATCCTTGCAATAACCTAACAACAAAAATAATTCAGAGCCATACAATTTGGTAATACTTTGTTGAATGAATGAGTTGTAGTTTTTATGTAATTATCCATAATGCTTAGATGTACTACATTTACGTGATCAATAAAATGATTTTATATTGTTATATTATGTTGTGTCAATTCAATACTGCAATTTCACAAACTAAGGCACGGTAGATCTTAGGTACTATAATTATCACTGTAGGTATCGTATAGTGATAGCGCTACTTTTTAGAAACCGCGAAAAAATTTTGCAGTTTGATAATACAGGGGGAAACTGAAACGCCCTGGACTCAGATTTGAAAATGTCGACAATTTACACCGTGACTTTTTAGTCGTCTTACAAAAGTGGTCCACTCAATGTACCCGACATAAAATAGCTCTAGGCGCGATTTTTTTTTTTTTACCTACCATAATACGTACAAAGAAAAATAAAGAATACATTAGAATAAAATTATGAAACTTCCTGTTAATGTTTGAGTTACAAACCCACACATATCGCTAGTGGCGACATCTACAACGCCGCATACGAACTACGCTTCATACCTGACGTCACGCAGAATCCTGCATGATGTTTACGTGTCAAACGGGAGAACATACCTACCCAGCGCTCGACTCCAGTAGATCATCGCTCGCAACAGGGTGTTTTATCTACGTCATGCGTCATACTCATAATACTGAATAATATTTTTAATTATTAAATCTCATAAATACCATTTTTAAAACTGAAGCTGTGCAGAGATGCGTACCGGTTAGACCGTGTGAATGCCCAGTTTAGCGACCACCGCACGCACACCGCTCACGTCTCTTCTCCGCTGTGCGCTGCCGCAGAGTACCCTACTCTGCGGCAGCGCAGAGACGTCTAATATTTGTTTAGGCCAGTCTATGGAGACTGGCCTAAACAAATATTAGTCGTCTCTGCTCTGTTGTAACAGCTAGTCGCCAGCTGTACAGCCGTAGCCCAGGAAGGAAGCATCTATCTACTCACCTCATCGTCAAGAAAATACGACTTACGCCATCTACCGGCATTGAACGCAACTAGTATAACAGCAGCCATTGAGATCTACTGATGCAATCTACTTAACAGGTTTAATAGCGCCATCTATCAATATGTAAAGACACTAATAATGTTGTAGTCATTTTAAATATTAATAACTTGTCCTTTTCTCTGAGTATTCAATTATTAATTTGCAAATATTACTGTAAATCATATTCAATTGTAGAAGTTTACTTTATAAAACCTATAGCTTAAATTCTTATGATTATTGTAATGAGTATGTCAATTTAAGTAAGTGATACGAATATTTTACAATAATGAAAAGGGGATGTGAGTTTGACTTCCTGGTTGGCGGCGGTACCTTTTGGCTAGCGCGACGAATGTCAACGGCGATTCTTGGGCATTTGATGATTTTGATGAAAATACATTTTGTTTAAAGTTTAAAGAGTATTTTTAATTCAAACTTTGGGACACCCGTCACACTGTGCTCAACAGTTTCTACTAATGTTAAGCAGAGACGAGAAGTATGAAGAACAAATTTCTATTGGTGGTTTGCAACGCATCTCCTCTCGTCTCCACTTCGGTGGAGTCCCGGGCCTTAAAGCATGCCGAGCCGTTTCTCGACGCGGTGCTTTGCTTTAGGTAGGAGGGTCGCCGAGTAAAATAAAAACTCTCGTCCACATTACGTGTAACACGTTGGGTCTTAGTTAGGATATTAGTAGGTATGTTTGTGCAGGGAAGTGAGGACGCAGCTTTAGGTCATAAATAAAACACAGTATTTTCCGTGATAATGTTTTGTTTGTTCACTTAAAAATTGCGCCGTAGTAATATTTCACTATTTAATTTTAAACGGAAGTAATAAAGGTCTCCAAATTTTTTCTACCATCTTTCTAGCCAGAGTCCAAGCTCTAGTCTTGCACATTTCAAATAATTTTCTATAATATTTCTTTTTCATAACAAATTAACCAGAATCTTCACAACCACGACTGTATTCTATGAAACAATACCCTCTACACTCTACAGGTTTTAGTCACTATAACTGGTTTTATTTTTGTTGCTATGCATGGGCGCCGGGCAAGGTTATTTCCAGGGGGGTTCATCTTCAGTTCCATGAAAACAGCTCGACAATTTTTGCACTCCACCTCGGATATGTTAATTTTCGTTATCAATTCGTTCAAGGAGTCATTTTGTCGATTTATACAAAAAAAGCCTATCAATGGAAAAAAAATAGGATGCAAGAGCGAACGTAGCAAACTTGAAAATTTCAGCACCAACCTCGAATTTCATAGGTTTTTGCCCTTTATTTTAGAAATTGGGCTAATCCTGCATGTTTATGAAGAAACACAAGGACATAAGACATCTGGACGAGCAAAGCGAACTCGAATAATTCAGGATATTCTCAGATAAATTAGGTAATTTTTGTTCATACATACAAGCACGATCGTACTCCTAGTACGATCGAGCGAAGCGAGCGCGGAAATTTTTGCTTTCCGCCTCGGATACATTGGTTTCTCTATAGTTGCCCAAGATTTCGCACCCTCCCCTGCCTACGGCCCTGACGATAGAAGACACGAGGCGTAAGCGACCTATGCATGCGGTGTTCACAAGAAAATAGTAGAAGAGGACACTAAATTGTAGACAAGGTGATGAACAAATTTGGACAGCAACGCCTTTAATTTTTATTAACAGTCCCATATTAAAAAATCTAAATCGGCCCACACACCCACACAGGGGGGTGCAAGCGCACCCCCTTGAACCCTGCTGCCGGCGCCCATGTTACTATGCCGGACACACAAACGTATTATTTCATAGAATCGTCACTATTTTAGTTAATCCCGTACAGTACATTATTATATTCAAACTGGGGAAGAAAGTCTTATTCAGTATTGTTGTCTTCTACTATTAACAATGTGTGAAAATATATTATAATTTATTGCTTATGTTACTATTTCCCAAACAGAATCCTTTTTAGAGATAATTTTCTCTAAATCCATATAAAAGTTCAAGACCTCGTCAAAATAAAGTTTAGGTGCCCTTGTACTAAAACCTCAGTGGCAATAACTTCAATGTTATTTTAACATAATTTGTATAATTTCGACGAATTAAATAGTTCAAGTGATTGCTGTTGAAGTAATGGTATAATTAAGTATTATTTTGTAAATAAAACTAAATAATTACAATTACCCTCCAAACAAAGCTATGCACCTCCATTAGCAATATGAATTCAGAACAAGATACACATAAAAATCTTTAGTTTTAGTACAGAACCATAATTATACAATACTTTTGTATTGACCATACATATCTTTTTATTCTTCTATAATATAACGAATAAGGAGGAAAGGTACTTATTTTACAGATATTAATAAAGTTAATATGAAAAATAATGAGTACCTGTTTATTTACCTTGGGAAGATATAACTACATATTACAAAGGTAACAGTAACTAAACTAAAACATAATTACTCTCAGTCATATTTCCATTACATATTCTATTATGGGTGTCAACAAAAGAAAACTGTAATAACAATTTGAGCAGTGTAAAATAAACTCATTTTATAACAGCTGCCCTTCATAGATTCCATTTAAAAATAAAAATCAAATTACACATTGAAATGATAATCAAATTACACGTATTTAACTATAAAGACAGGATATACGATCACGCTATCAATGGCTAATGGGTTTAGAAGTAACAATAGGGATGTAGTTCTACTCAGAACCAGTTTGGGAATAAATGTAGTGAAATAAAAGTAAATAAATAAAAATGCACGAAATCGTAACAGGTTCCGCACCCATTGCTTATCTCCTAGTACAACAATAACCGCTTGACTTGGTAGCTCTCACCACTCCCGCGGGACAAGCAGCTCAAGCTTTTCTTTCATTTAGCTTCTAGATCAGCGCGTTGAAGTAAATGTTCGAATGGAAAATTCTATACTTGATAAGGATTGTTGTTATAAATAAGTTTAAGTCCTTATTTCTATTACTTTTGTTTGCGACAATACCAATCAATTATTCTTAATATAATAGAACTTAATATTTCATTAACTACTTGCATAAATAACCCTTTAAGCTGCAGTAGAAAAACATGCAAACTAATGTTGGTATTGCTCAAATCACAATATTTATAATTTAGCTATAACTATTACATATTAACATCTTATGAGGTCACTATTTGCGGTTACGGGTAAAGGCTGAAACTGGCAGTAATTACTCATGTTTATACTTAATTTTTAAATATCCGTCTACTAGAATTAATAATAATACTAACTTCCATAAATTGCTCAGTTTGGACTGTATGGCGGTGGCAAACCAATGACTCCAAGAATGTCGTAACTGTAACTATTTTTCGTATTCATGAAGGCTTATTAAACTATGAATTTAAATCCATATGCTAACTATTTACACAAATAAGTGGAACCAAGCCGGCCGCGGGTCAATGATGCCTGGGGTAGTGGTGACCATTATTACTGTACCTGAAATGAAAAATTAATATTATATGAAATAATATATGTTTTCTTTAGGAATATTCAAGCATAGATTTGAAAATGTTATATATTATTCAAAGAGTTTTAATTAGGTCCATTATATTTAAAAAATTACCTGTTAAATCGTTTGTACTTGTTGTTGTGATGTTTATTGAAGTGGTGAGAAGGGCGTCGCTCGTTGCGATATTTATTGAAGTTTCCGCCCCAATGTGGCTTATTTTGTTTCTCCTGAAAAAAATATTTTTTATTTAAACAAGAACTTATACTTCGGCAAATAAAACTCTTCTTATTTTTGCCTATAAGATAGTAAGAAATTTAATTGTCAAATGCATTTATAAAGTAGAGGGTAAATCAATATGCATCTGACAAATAAAATTAATAGGTCTGAATGAAGTATGGACAGTAAATAAACATTTTATTTATTTACCTGGAAGGGGTTGTAACCATTTCTACTGTTATTGAAGCGATTATTATAATTATGGAATTTTTTCACTTTCTTGTTGCGCCCTCGATCCATTTCATCTGCAGCGTCCAGAGCTCGCTTGCGCTCGTCTCGTCGTTCTTCAAACACCTGTAGTGGAAGGAAACATGTTATTGACGTAGGTTCAGGAATAAACAAACAGCGGGGCAAAAGGAGCCTCACTCCTGACGCTGAAGGGCGAAGTTTGAGATAAATAAAACTATTATTTAAATGTCCCAAGGAAATAACTCACCTGTCGCGACAGAGCGCTGTGGTTCCCATTCCAAGAAGAGACGGGCGCGCCGTACCCGCGGTGCGACACAGTCTGGAGGTGGCGCATCGTTTCCAGGGGCGCAACCACACTGTTGGCAGCACCACTGCCCGCACCGGTCGCGCTGGCGGCAGGCGCGGCCGCTGCGCCGGTCGCCGCTCCGGCGCCAGTCGCACCTGCGCCGCTGCGGTCACTCAGCGGTGACATGCTACTCACACTCGTGTTAGGACTTTGATCGTTTTCTGATCGTCGCTCCTCTTTTTCTTTTACCCTGAAAAGTATAATATAAAAATATGAAACGTGATGGGTTTCGAAAATTAATAACTTTGATCTTGTTGACTTTCAGAATAGTGGAGTAGCACAGAAAGATTGAAATATATTGAATCGTTAATTGCGTAGGTGTCCCCCCGCACGTACTTTTTGTTGGTGACGCCGTTGAGGCTAGGGCTGAGCAGCGGGCCGCTGTTCTCGCTGGAGACGGTCCAGGCGTGGTGCATGCTCTTGGTGGTGACGACGAGCGCGCGAGGCGACTCGCAGCGACTAGGCTTTGGCCGGCGCCCGTCGTCCCTCCTCGCTCCGTCCTCGTTTAATCTATCGTTTCGCTCATCCCCACTTGATTCAGAATCATACGGGACCAACCTCGATCCCGTGCAGCCGTTCCTCGGCGACAGACCCGATGAATCACTCCTGTTCATTTGCTCCTCCAATTTTTCTAAGGGGGATTTAGGTGTCTTGACTAATTTGCTTGTAGATGCAGCTTTTTCGACTGCTTTTGAGTTAATGACGGATCTGAGATCAGACTCACTCTTAGATAACTTGGGTTTCACTTGGCTCTCATCACCATTTTGCCGTTTTATTACAAAACTTATCTTCTTATCATCATCCATTTTATTACCATTTTTCTCTATGCCATTCAGACTCTTTGGTGGCTGAACAATTCTCTCTACTTCACCATTTTGTTTTACTACCCAAGGCTCAGAATTGGAATTATTAGACTCTGTTGACTTCCCCAGTGTGCTATTTAGAATTATAGGTTTGACATCAGGTTTAGGAACTTCTACTGAAGTGCTGTTAAGTAGAACTGGCTTTCTCTCATCACTTCTATAGAATGTTAGCTTTAAAGGACTTTTATCTCTATTTAGTATATTATCTGGCAACTGTGGGCCATACACAACACTCGAGGAAGACGCAGCAGAGGTGGATGCCTCTTCGGTATTGTCTTTTTCAAAGAACATAATGTAGGCGTTTGTGCCCAGCACAGCAGATAGAGGTAATGGTCGAACACAACTATCGTCGAATTGGTAATAATTGCTATTTGGTGCTTGTCCTATAGCAGTGTAATGACCACAATTCTGTGATGGCCCAAGATGAGTGACTAAACTTACTAGTTTATATGACTGAAACAAAATAATGATTTTAAATTCAAATGTTCAGAGTAACAATATTCCATATAAGCAGATAAAACATGTTTTTTTATTATTATGAGTTGAAAATATTTTCAAACTTACCAACTGTTGGTGACTTTTGTTGTACATATATTTGTTAAGGGTGATCTTCTTTCTAAATTGCACGTGTTTGGAGAGCTTGCCTCCAGCTAATGAGAACCGTTTCAATGCTATGCAGAGAACCATAGGAGCGCGCTCGACGAAAAATTGTTTGGTGGCAGATACCTAAAAAAAGTTTCAGTTAGATATTTGATGTAAGTTTAAGGATTTTTGTGTAGTCTTCTTTACGAAATAAAAAAAAAATAATTGGCTCACTGTCATCCTGAATGAATTATTCTTATTTTAATTATTTATTCAGTCACTTCATGTGAAAATATAACTTACCTTTTTATTGCATGCCTCACATTTGTAACCTAAATCTTCTAATCTTTCACGAGAAAAAAAAGAATCTAATGCTTCATCTAATGTTGAGTGTTTTCTTATATCTAAGAGTAAGTCCTGGAAAAACAATAAAAAACATTAATTTTCAATTTTATGAAATAATCAATGAATTAGCATTTAATTTTGAAAAGTATAAGTTACCTGAAAATGCTGATAGGTGGTGGATAGATGATGACATGCAAGACACCGGACTGTAGAGCGCAGGTATCCACCAAGAATCTGATTCAATGGTGTTGTCTCTTTGCTGTACTGGTCGAATTTGTCATGGTTGACAAACCGGTTTAAATAGCATTTTTCCATTGCCTCCACCAAATATCTGAAACAGATTCAAAGATATTTCACTGAAAGTGATGAATAGACAAAAATGCATTAGATAAACAGTTGCAACAAATTAACCATAAACAATGTATTGAAATTTTTCATTAGTTACCTCAAAAATTCATGTGCATCCTCTTGTCTGCCTGGTGTAAGGTGTCTGCATATGAGACGTAACTTGGAGTACACCTGCCAGGGTTTGATGGGTGCTCCACCACTTTTCTGTGTAGCCATCAATGTGGCACGCATCCCACAAATCACACATGCCTCTGAAACATCCAATCAAATACTATTAACACATTATATTGCTCTTTATTTTCAATGTCAGTCTAATTATCATGTACATATATTTCCTTTTAACTTTCTATTATATAATGGTTGATTAAACTCTTATTTATAGTATTATATAAAACTTCATAGCCCCAAAATTGAAAGGTAAAATGGAATAATTTCTAAATAAAACAAATTATTATTATATTTAAAAGGTCAGTTTAATAATTCACTAGCCAAGTTTAGGAATTAAATAAATAAATTTATTACAGTAGTCGAGGACTAGATTACAAATTAAAATAAAATAATAAGGCTGATAATCAGCACTTTTTGAACATCTAAGTTACATTAGATAATCCCTCAATACAACAACTTTTGCACCATCATTGTTTACTCCAAGTGAGAGAATAACATATAAGTTAAACATTGTCTTGCTCAATCCAAGTTAGTTAATCATTATTATAATATACAGAAAGGGAGAAATCAGTTCATAAGCTCACCTTGTTGATTACATTTCTCAGCATGAGTCACTTCCATGACCAACCAGTTAGCAAAAGCAGGCACATGGAACAGAGCCTGCAGGGTAGAATTCAAATAGCATGTGTTACCCACATTTTGCATGCCGGCACCAGCCGCCCATGCATTTTGCCATCCCAAGTGAACTTTTTCAACAGGAAATAACACCCTTTTAGGTTTGGGCAAGCCATCCTCCAAGGTTTTGTTGCTTTCTGAAAATGTAATAACAAATGATTTTAGTATCATTTCTAAAAACCTCACTCTGAATATTAATACTATTTTAAGAATAGAATTTCAATTTCTAAGATAACAATAAATTAACCTGAGACCTCTTAGAATCAAATTATTTACATAATATTCCTTCATTATTATTATGATAAATGAGATATAAAAAAAATGTGTCACAGTAGTTTCCCACCTAGCCTACAACTCTTATCTACAATGAAGTTTCATTAAGAAGAGTACACTATTTTTGTTATCCTAATAAGTTACTAGGCAAACACATGACTGCACAGTAAGCGCTGTAAATAATTCATACAGACATGACAATTTAATAAAAAAGACACAGCTGCCTTCATCATTGTGTAATGGTGTTATTCCCTAATAAGTAAACCAAAAGTAATACAACCATGAATGTTTTACTCATCATTATTTACAGACAACACATTAAAAAAAAAACAATACACTGAATAAATCTCAGTAAATAAATATTTGTGGAAAAATCTGTTTAAATTCAAGTTAACTGAAAATTAAACACACAAAATTTCATGTTTACGAGCTTTATTTGGTTGGAATTCTATTATTTATTTGATTAGATGTAATCAGAATTCGTTCAATGATTCCATGACGTTTATTGACAAGTGACCATAGGATATAACCTCTAAATTGATCTTATCGCGCATGTAGATAACAAACAAACCTACACATTTTCAGTATCATTAGCATGCAGCTAGTTACCTGATGCTTGGCCGGCAGTATTACAATCCTTTTTTAGCAGTTTACTATCGTGCACTGGTTTTTTAGGTCGGATCACCACGTACTTAGATTTCAGTCCGTCGAGAACATTGCTTTGATAATCACCAGATTCTTCAAACTCTATTTTGGACAACAGCACGCTTTTAGCGGAGGAGTATAGTCTGCTATCCAATAATGAGGAACTCTGGGACTCGTCTGGGGTAAGAGATAAACGCAATGCGCTAGTTACGGGGTCGCAAATGGAAGCGGGCATTTTACCTCCAAAATTGCACTATCACGATATCAATGCACAAAGCACTTCATAATTTAATTTACGAGTTCATATGTATCACAAACAGATATATAACAGAACGTCTTACAATAACCCGGTAAACATGTGTATTTTAAAATAATAGGCAGTAAAAAGGAAAACGAAACGATTCAACCTCGACTGGTCCACGCACGACAACCCAGCAATGTTGCCATATGTAACTAAAAAGGAAAAGGAACTAACTGTAATAAAACTAAATAAAACTATCTAATTTAGCGAATCTCTTGCAGTCTAAAGTATTTACAACAAACTTTGTTACTTTTGTTTACAATACAGCGTAAGGCGACCGGCTTTATCGTTGATCGAAACAACAGGATCGGTGACTAATGTTTGCAAGCCCACCAACGCCCTTTCCACATTTTGTGCTGTTAGTCGAGGATTAGCCGACATTATACGATGCAACCGGGCGGCGGCAGGAGACGGCCTTAATTAGCCTCTCTGGGTAGTCACAACTGGAGGGAACCAGTGGCATAGATAGTCCTAAAAGGGTCCTGTATCTCCACTTTTTGGGGACCCTTTGAAGCCGAGTACGGCGAAGCCCAAAATTAGGAAATTAACTAATGAGTTTTGAAAAATAAATTAAAATAACATCCTGACTTGCATCGCTTAAGCTGTCATAGATTTTATTATGAGAATGTAAGTATTTAAGATAGCAACCGGCGCCGCGCCGGTCTTTTGCTCTCGGCAAGGTCAGTGTGTACACACGGTGACACATCAAGCCATACATTTCCAGTATAACATGGCCTCGCTTTATTTAGATTTAATGATTATATATATTATATTATATATGCTTGATTGGTCGTCGTGCGTACAGTACAGAAGCTATATATTGTAATTTTGCGTCCAAAAAAGGATAACAATTGTTTTTTCTTTAATAAATTATCTATTTAACTTTTTACAAATTATTGTTTAAATTGGGAATAAAATATTACATTCGGGTCTAAACAGAGTGCCCTGCTCTGTATCGATCGCTATGATTGATGTACTACTGCACGCAACCGGCACACGTCCATTTTAAATACATACAGTAGTAGTAGAGCATTTAAGCACACGTTTCGGTTTGGAGGCTTCGGTAAGCCGTTATGTCCGTCGTCGCGTCAACCGGCTCACGCTGTACGTGCGCTGCAAAGTTTCACCGGTCGAACGTGTGCCGACGTGTCAACCGGCGCACTAGTCCATAGACATCGCAACGTGCTACCGGCGCCAGTCTCGCTCTGTAATAGGCCTAAAAGCAAGCGAAGTTGAGACAAAAAATTCAGTAACCGACTGTGTTTCGCATACATGAATCAACCCTACTTTGAAGAGTGAGCAAAGGGAGCTCGAAAATATGGATATTACTAGACTTCAATTAGTCAAGTCTTCATTGAAGAAGAAGAACGAACAAAGCACGCTAGAAAAAATGGGGCTTTCTGGGGCTGCGATAAATTATATTTTATTTTTTTATCATAACGGTATTACATTAAGAATACCCAAATAGCCAAGTCAAGAGGTCCATGCGTCTTATAAAACTTTGATACCAACTTAGGCACTAACCACACGAAATAAGAATTTGAGGTTGTTAGAATATCTTGTGATATGCCTCTAAAAGCCGGGGCCCGTATCATTGATACGGTCGAGATACGGTGGTAGCTTAGCAACACCACAGATCAGAACCATCGGTGTGGCAGTGAGAACATATATAATTATGCTACCTACATCATCTCGACAGGCACTGCCTGACGGTATGTCCACGATGTCCGCCACTTACACTGTTATTGTTTTTAACCCCCACCACAAAAAGAGGAGTGTTATAAGTTTGACCGCTGTGTGTGTGTCTGTCTGTGGCACCGTAGCTCTTTTAAAACGGGTAAACCGATTTTGATGCGCTATCTAGGTACCTGTCTGCCAAAATGCTGCATATTATTGGCAACACTGACACTGGCTCTGCACTACTCTGCTGGCCCGCTCTGGCCCGCTCGTGGCTGTCAAAATGTCGCGTCGCTTTCATTGTCATTCATTTATTTGTCAAAATTTGTATTTATCGATTTGGATTTTGAAATAAAAATTCGGCGTTTTTAATATGAGATGATAGTATTTATTATATTCTGT
Organism: Noctua comes; assembly: GCA_963082995.1. Lineage (NCBI taxonomy): Eukaryota > Metazoa > Arthropoda > Insecta > Lepidoptera > Noctuidae > Noctua > Noctua comes. The sequence goes on along the minus strand of OY720281.1, from coordinate 10,408,833 downwards.
TAAATTAAGTTGATTACGGTAACAATGAATTTTTTGACCGGACAGTGTTTTATGATTTTAGCAGGTCAGAATGTTTACTTTACAAATTAATCGAATTACTGTGTTCGTTTCTGATTATCATCATTTATTTAAAATGTTATTTGCATACCAATTGCATATTTAATTAAGTATTTTTAATCCAAGATAACCGAACTGTGTAATATATTTCTATTTAAACGGCGTTCATTCATGGAGTTAACTTGTGTTGTTTCAGTGCTCTGCGTGGTTTCATCATCCAGAGTTTTAGAATTAAGTGACAAATTTGTGGACATAAGTAATGAGGGTATGTGGTTTGTGAAGTTCTACGCGCCATGGTGCGCCCACTGCCGTAGAATAGAGCCTATTTGGGCCCATGTCGCTCAATCGCTCTTCAACAGCCCTGTAAAGGTGGCGAAGGTTGATTGCACTAGGTTCATGGCTGTGGCGACGCATTTCAAAGTCAGAGCATACCCTACAATAATGTTGTAAGTAATCCTGTCAGTGATGGATTAAGTAAAGTGTTTTTGTAAAAAGCATACTTTTAAGCACATTATAATTTATATCTTACAGTATTAAAGGTCCCTATCACCATGAGTATGTTGGAGAAAGAGTTAAAGATGAGATGGTCAATTATGCCCTACGCATGTCTCAGCCTGCCGTTCAAAGACTGTCACAAGCTGACAGTCTTGGGTACCTGAAGGAAACACACCCTGTCTTCTTTGGATATGTTGGCAAGCAACAAGGACCATTATGGGTAATTTCAATGTCTTTTAATTTAAAATGATTTTTGTACATATTGCTAATAAAACCAAGCTGTTTTACCGACAACCTGCCATAATTTCTGCACAAATGTTAGGAAACTAAAATCACCATGAAAAATTCAGTAGATTTACTATCATGCAAGAACATAACTGGAAGTCTTTTTTCATAAAATGTTGTACTACTAATTATAAAGTTAAGTATTGTTCTTATCTTCTTACTATCCTACTAATATTATAAATGTGGGAGTTTGTGAGGATGGATGGATATTTGTTACTCTTTCACGCAATAACTACTGACTGGATTTGAATGAAATTTGGCACAAATCTAGTTTATAACCTGGATGAACTTAGGATATTTTTTATCCCGGTAGTACGATCCTGTGAGACATTACCGAACTCCATGCGGGCAAAGCCACAGGCATAAGCTAGTTAGTCATATAGAGAGTACTCCTAGGCACGCATAGTGAGGAGGTTCTTCTCTCTGGAGCCCTGACCACCAGCAGCCTGGACCTTGTTCCTGATGCTGATGGGCTACAATTTTTAAAAGATGCTTTTGTTTTTAAAAATGAAAAATAGTATAATAAGAAAATAAATGATTGAGAATAGTCATATAATTCAACAATTTTCCTTATTGTTACAGGAAATGTTTATACAGCATGCTGAGAAGTATCAGCCACATACTTGGTTTTATGCTATGTCACATGATCTGTTGAAAAATGATGTTAAAATACCTAATGAAACTGCTGTATTTGTTTACAAAGAGGATGAAGCCTACTTTTTTGAAGGTACTAAGACTAATAAATATGTCTTTGCAAAATATTAAATTGATCATTACTTTAAGATTACCTTGATTTACAGCAAATCCACCATTAATTGAAGATAGAGAAACCTTAAATGTAACACTGGACAAATGGATTAACTCTGAGAGATTTGGGTCATTCCCAAAGGTCACTCATTCAAATTTGCATGAACTAATGAATATCCAAAAATACATAGTTATTGCTATTGTCTCTGAAAATAAGTTGAATGAAATCACTCAAACAGAGAAAGATTTTAAAGATATGATTGAGAGTATTGTCAAGTAAGTATTTTTCAAATGAATATTTTAAATTGCAGATATTATTTTGATAGAAATCATATTTTCTGCACTGATTATTTGAATGAATACATGACATACAAAAGCAAATGTTTATACAGGAAAAGAAAACGAGACCTGCATGACAGATTCCAGTTTGGTTGGATGGGAAATCCTGACTTGGCAAACTCCATAGCTATGTATGAACTTACTACGCCTCATCTACTGGTCCTCAACTCAACTACAGGCCACCACCACATGCCTGATGATGATCCTGTGCTCATGACACCTGAAGCAGTTTCAATCTTTCTTGACCAGATACATAACCAAATCGCACCGGTAATTCTTACACTTTTAGGGTTGCGCCCCATCTAGGAATGGGAAATGCTATCGAACGCGGCAGCATCGACGATGCGGTCGACAGTACGCTCTGTTTCTCGCTCTAGCAAATGACGGTTCTGAGCGACAGAAGCATGGAAAAATGCGATTCCGTGCTGCTAGATGAGGCGCAACTCTTATAGTTGCCATAAGTACAGTCACTGAACAAAATTGACAACAAATATCATTCGTCAAACTCGCATCAAATCACAAGTTCTGTCATTCTTTTTTAGTCGTGACATGGCTATAACGCGGTAAATTTAAGTATATGTGTCAATCTGATAGGTGCTCAATAAATTTCCATGACTTATTGTGTGCGCCTTTATTGAACGTTTTGTCAGACTGAATGTGTTTGTTGCTCCCACAGACGTATGGAGGCTACAGTTTGCCAATGCGTTTCTATAGAAGCTTTTACGAAGCCAGGACTACATTGACGAGTATGTGGCGTGGGAATCCGGTATTGACGGCGCTAGTGTTCGGGCTACCTCTCGGCTTCTTATCTCTTATATGCTACTCCGTGTGCTGCGCCGATATACTCGATGCAGAAGAAGACGAAATTGCAGGTAAAATATTTACTGCTACTTTTATATTTTTCTTAAGGTGCTCTGGCCAAACTGAAGTGAATCCCGCATGGACACGAATGCGCGCGCACATTGTCTTAATAATAATGAAGTTATATGACTATTCGCGCCGGTTTGAAAACCTTACAAGTTAGTTGATAAAATCGGTGTAAGCGAAATTCGTCTCGCATCCTGTGCGTGATGCCCCTGAGTAGAGCTAGGGCTACACGCACAGGTTTAAAAGGGTAAGTGTAATTATGTCACTAGCTATAGAAAGCACTGGTACCATCAATAGCCTAGTCCATGGCCGGAGGCAGGGTGTCACTTAGTGTTGGTGAAAACAGGAATTAGGCATTCAATTAGGTGACACTTAGTGTTGGTCAAAACGAGCCCACATTATTATTAATGAATATATTTTCTTTTCAGAAACACACGAAAAGAAGGACTAGACACCAAATCATCAAGATCGTAAATCGCCATTTTAAGTATTAGTACAATACTGAAGAAAAAAACGAAAGCTTTTTTTTGGCTAAAATGATAATTTTGTTTGTCATAAATATTGCTTTGGTCCGTGATGTGGCATATTTTTCAAAGTTCTTATTAGTTAATCACTTACTTATTAATCATACCTGATTAATAAGGTTTGGTTTTACACTTAAAATTAGTTGGTTACACAATTTATGTAATCATGTTTATAGTAGGTACAATGCAATTATTAGTCAGCTGCTCAGCTACTAGTGGATACTACGAGGAGATTGTATCTGAAGTGGTTGTTCATTGCTCACTGTATGAGCATTTTAATGAAAGTGGTGACTGGTAACAGGCAGCAGTCCGTTGACTCTGCCGCTTGTATTATTTAATCAGGGCTACAGCGATCGGATCTAGAAAGCTAGCCCGCACCAGAACCCACACTCACCCGAGGCCAAGCTTTTAGAAAGGTACCCAGGGGCAAATTTAACTTATAACGCGACAATATGTTGAGTATGTTGGCTAATTTTCTCTTGATACCATGTACTTCTTTACGATTTTTATAATATTTACTTTTATCGTCTGTTAAAGTATATTGAGCAATCAAAATCAAGTTTTGTCAAGGATTTGTCTTGATTGAACGTAAACTATTACGGAAGTAATTCTATAAGTGAATCATGTTTATAAATCTCGCTTTTTGAATATTGTTTTGAGATCCTATTTTGAATTTTTTTTTTCACGTTTTATTATTACTTATTAACATGTCTTAATATAAATAAACGTTGTTTTGTAATCGCTAGTCTATTTTATTATGAATTAGTAAAAAGTCTGAGTCAAGGTATAAACCAAAGATTACGAGGATACATCTAAGACTACGAGCAAGATACCTAATAATATTAATTATATGCCAAAGAGCCTGACTTAGTGGTGATAGACCGATCAGCGCGCCGCGTAATAATAGTCGATGTTACCATCCCGCATGACGTGAAAGCTGAGAAAGAGAAACAAATTAAATATCCCGATTTGGCACACGAGGTTGTCAACATGTGGAATGTGAACTCTGCTATCATTGTACCGATTGTCGTGACGGCCAATGGCCTTATGGCCTCGACGACCATCTTTCGAGGCTCTCCTTAGGCGGTTGAATCAAGGGCCTGATTCAGAAGGCAGAACTCCTCGATACGGCTTGCATTGTGAGGAGGTTCCTGTCTCTTTAGCCCTAACCACCGGTAGCTTTTACTCTGCTCCCGACACCGGCGGACCCCTATTTTTTATATTTTTAAAAGTTTTTTAGGTTTTTTTTAAAGAAATATTTAAAAATGTGTAGAAAAATGAATAAAGGAGATAATTATATTAAATTACTATGCAAGTGTACGCGGGGTTACCTATGCTAATTCGCCTACATATGTATGGATGCAGGTTTCAAAACAAATTGAATTTGATTGGTAAGCTAATTGACTACTAACTTACGTACTCCCGTAAAATGTTACAACTGCAATTTATTTATCATTGATCATAAATAAAATGGCAAGTATCAATCAATCTGCTCAACAATCAAGTTCCAGACTGTAACATGTATCTTATGTTAACTGTGCTTAAAAATATTGACGACAACAAATTATACCTCAATAAAATAAATATCGTATTGTGAATTTAAATAAAATAATTTGCTTTTTTTTATTTAGTACACTATTATTTATTCTTATCGAAATAGGTGTGTTATTCCTGGAATAACCAGCTTACAGGATATATTATTTCAAATTCTACATTTTAGACAGTTCCTCTATATACAAAGTCATTCGGATTTGTTCTATGTGATTTTTCAACTGGGTGTACCAAATCGCATATTTAGTATGACTATCCCAATTATTTTCTATTTCATCATCACTTGATTGTAGATGACTTCTGCCTCCAGTATTGGTGTTATTATTTTTCTTATTACCCTTGTTTTTTATTGATTTCCTGATATTCGCTTTCTTGATTGATTCTTTTGAATAAATTATGCTACTAGACGAATCTGTTTCACTATCTTCACTTGTATATTTTTCAGTTTCTAGGTTCTTATTGTATGCTTTTCTTTCTGATGGTGGAGGTTTGTTTCTATTTCCAGACTCCTTGTATTTAATATTGTTTGATTTTTGTGGATACCGCTTATTTTCTTGATAATTTAAATATGTAGAATGCGTTTTTTTTGGTTTAATATTATTACTACATTTCGACGACTGAAAAGATATTGGAAGTCCTGCATCTAACAATGCTTTGTTTTCGAGTGAGACAGATGCATCAAATTCATGATCACACAATCCACTTTCTATATTAATCCCTTGTTTCTGTTTAGGTCTCCCATTCATGATAGTTTTATCAGGTTTACTAAGTTCTTTTTCACTTTTCTTGAGATTCTGATTGTTATTTAAATGTTTAATCTGGTCTTTTAGTTTTTTTAATGTGCCTTCTATTTCAGAATTTATATTTAACTGTAGAGGAGCATTATTAAGCATTTTCAAAGTTGGTACACACTCAGTATGGGATTCTGTAGTAATATTATTGGAAGAAGAACCATTGATTTTTTCTTTATGTGATTTAAAACAAGTTAATAAATCGTTAAAAGATTCTATTTCACTTTCTTTAGCCATTGCAAATGAATTGCATAATGTTTCAAAGCTTTCAGTTTCATTAATACACTTAGCATCTCCATTTGTTAATTTTTCAATTAGCTCATGGTAGGCATCATTATTTTCTATATGTTGGTATAATTTGTCTGGGCTGGAATCACATTCATGAAGATCAAAATTTTCTTCATCCCAAAAGTTTTTCAAGACTAGTCCATTAATTGATTTAATCATTGTTTTAAATTCTGTCTCCTGTTGTCCTTCACTTAGTATAGTAACAGCTATACCATAAGAGCCAAACCTCCCAGCTCTCCCAATTCTATGTAAATATGTTTGCCATTCATATGGGGGTTCAAAGTTAATGACTAAATCAATATTTGAGGCATCTATACCCCTTGCTGCTAAGTCTGTAGATACTAATATTCTGCATTTATAATCTTGCAACATTTTCAATGCATCCAAACGATCATTTTGTCCCTGCTGACCATGTAATTTTTCTGTAGGCCAATTTTCACGTAGAAGCTTTTTGCACAACTCCGTCACTCTTACTTGATAATTACAGAAAATCAAACATTGCTTGAAGTTCTTGTTAGATAATATTTTGAGTAGTTCATTAAATCTGTTCTGTGTTTGTCTCACAATATTAGAGTTGCTCCTTACAGTAGTAACTAACTGTTTGATTCCTAAGAGAACAGTTGTACTGTCAGGGCAAATATGTTGAGCATTTTGTACATATTTATTCATATCAGACTTCAACAAATCAGGATATGTAGCACTACTCATAATAACCTGCTTTTGTTTAGGTAAAACTGAAAATATATAGTTAATATCTGCTAGAAAACTTTTATCAATTAATTTATCTGCTTCATCAAGAACCAATAATCGCACATCTGATACATCAATCTCATTTGCTTGAATTAAATGTCTTAGCCGCCCAGGACAGCCAACCACTATATGCACTTTATTTTTGAATTTTTTTATATCTTCTTCATAAGGCAATCCACCTATTACAACTTCAACATGTAAATCTGCAACAAAAATATCACTGTGGTTTGTGGATTTGCATGGTATTTAGATTAGGTAAGACAAAAAACATAGGGTGACAAGTTTGGGTGTATGCCAAAATCCAGTAACAATTAAAAAGGCCCTTACAATATTTGTGTGTAGATTAAAGTGGTAGTTAGTAGCCACACTGCTAAGGCACAAAAATACTTGACTGATAACTCTACTTACTATTGAACTTGGAACCAATTTGAGAAATGACGTCACATATTTGAGCTGCAATTTCTCTAGTAGGTGCTAAGATAACAGTTTGTAAGCCTTTCTTCAAGTCCAATTTCTCCAGTGCAATGATTGTAAAAACAGCTGTTTTACCAGTCCCAGACTTAGCTTCGATTAATAGATCTAAAATAAAAACATGTAATTTAAATAAATGATGTTAAATTATGCGACCCTATTCTATTCTATACTACATAAAATCATCATCATCTTTTGTGACAAAAGGCGTCCACTGCTGGACATAGGCCTCCCCCAAGTGTCGCTACATTGACCTATCCCATGCGACTTACATCCAGCGGATCCCTGCAACCTTCACTAATACATAAAATGATTTGCATTAATTAGTTTTTGTAAAAACTCATAGGAGTAGTAATCTTTTGGTAAAAGCTAAAAGTATAAGATATTAAGAAATTACGACTGTAAAAATAAGTTTTTACAGTCGTAATTTCTTAAAAGCTCAAGTTCTCTCCCCAGACCAAAAAATAGCTGATGTATGGATGCCAAAATAAAACTTAGGTAGTTCTTACCAAATCCACATTTTCCTAAAGGTATGCCGTGTAACTGAATCGGAGAAGGTTTGTAAAAACCACAATTAGTTAGTCCTTCTAAAGTATTGGGTAAAAGCAGCATTGTGTCAAACGTAACATCTTCCGATATTTGAACATCTTGAGTTCTTAGCCCTTCGTTAATATCGTGGGCAAGAACCATGATTGAAATTCACAATTAACTACTTGCTTTAGACACTATATGAAACGAGTTCACTGAGTTGGTTCTTTTTCAAGTCTAAAATCAGATATTCTAACACCCAGATAATTTTCAAAAAGTAGTGAACACAAGACAAGTGTGCATTTCATATGTCAAACAAACTATAAAAGTACTTTGCGTGTCAATCAAATTCAATATTGACAATTACAGGAGGGAAGGAAAATAGCAACATTGAGATATACCTATGGAGACGGCATATCTATATGTATATATAAAAATGAATCTCTATTTCCCTTTGTCACGGCGGCATCACGCATGCATGAACGGCTGGACCGATTTCGCTAATTCAGGCAGTCTTTATCACCGACTTCCGAAAGTAAAGTTATTTTGTTACTTTTCCCTTTTTTTTTTGCAAGAATCATATTTAATTGACCCTTTTCAGTTGAAATATTCCACACAAATTCTTGTCAAGAAGCAGAACTAAATGTTACATACATATTTTGTATCATTCAAGTAAACATGAAAGCTAAAATCAGTCGGAAGCAGTCAAAAGACGGTCGGAAGAATATTTATTTATTTATTTATTAACACTTCAAGCACGAAGTGCACGGGCGGACTTAATGCCATAGGCATTTTCTACCAGTCAACCTTTGGGTGATGCAGAGACAGACAGTGGTAGGTGCATAAAATATAAAAATAAAAAATAATAATAATATAGAATAATGCCGAATCGAAAATTATTTTTGTTTATCTGTGACAGTGTTGTCTCTTGAGTGAGCCATAAACTAGACAAAGTTTCTGAACGGATTTTTGTGAAATGGCGAATTTGTGATTCTTGTGGATCAATTTATTTTATTTGAATAATAATTTTATATGGAAAATATGCAGTATTGTGAAATATTTGAGTGTGTGTATTGTATTTAAAAGATGCTTATCAGTTATTGAGTCTGTTCTTATTATGATATACGAAACCAGTTGATTGCATTTTTGTCAAGTGTTAGGTTTCCTTGCGAAACAAAATCTACATAGGTAAGCGCAGTTTTCAATTTTATTTATTATATTGAACTGACTTGTTTAATGTGCTTGAATTTTTGATTTCTTATGACCCTCCTTTGGTTTGCCTGTATTACAGACATAGATAAATTCATTCTAATTCATATGTAGGTCATGAAAATAATACACAAATAAAGTATATACCTACTGTGTGGTCTGTCTTGTATATTTACTATTCTGATACGTAACAAAGAAGTAATAAAACCAGCTCCTGTCTTTCACCAAGTTATAGAAATCCTATGAATATCTATCAGTAGCTACATGGCTAGTTGTTAGACAATTTTTTTTTCGGTTTTTTCTTTACCTATTTTGTTCGAGATATTGAACTTAGTCCCCCATCTGCAATGTCTAATAAGAATATGTTTTCAGAATATAACTATGAATAACAACTGTGCTGGAGTTGGAGCAGGTGCTGCAGGTGGAGGAGGGGGTGCTTATGATGCTAAGATAGCAGGCTTGTATGATCTTCTGGACACCCTGGGCTCTGGTCACTTTGCTGTGGTCAAACTAGCTCGCCATGTCTTCACTGGAGAAAAAGTAGCAGTTAAAGTTATAGATAAAAGTAAACTGGATGATGTCTCTAAATCTCATTTGTTTCAAGAGGTAAGACCCTAAAATAATCATACATTTTGATTTGATTAGTGATAGACATGATTTATCAATCAGAGATATTCAGGGGAGATTTATCCTGTCACTTTAATAGTACAAAATATAAATAAAAAATTAGAACACTAGGTAACTGCAGCATTGTATTACCATAACTAGCCAATGTTGGTGTCCGTTCACTGTTGTTGCAACTTAATTTCTTGAGGATTAAATGAAAGCATCCATTAAAGGAGACAATTAAACACAGCTATTACTACTAACATTGAACCTGATTGAGTTAATTCTGTGGTCAAAAAACACCTATTACATTACATTCATAATTTTTTTTTATTTTCCAGTATTATTATAACATGGTGTTTTATTTTCAGGTTCGCTGTATGAAATTGGTACAACATCCTAATGTAGTGCGTCTGTACGAAGTTATAGACACACAAACTAAACTTTATTTAATACTGGAATTAGGAGATGGTGGCGACTTGTATGATTACATTATGAGACATGAATCTGGATTATCTGAATCTCTTGCTCGTGATTATTTCCGTCAAATTGTTCGTGCAATTTCATATTGTCATAGGTAATATTCATGTTTTAATAATTATTATTGTTATTATTTATTGAGTGCCAATTTCTAATATTTTTTTATCTTTTATTCAGGTTACATGTTGTGCATCGTGACCTAAAACCTGAAAATGTAGTATTTTTTGAAAAACTAGGTGTAGTGAAATTGACTGACTTTGGATTTAGTAATAAGTTTTGTCCGGGTCAGAAATTGGAAACTTCATGTGGTTCACTGGCATATTCAGCTCCAGAAATTCTTCTTGGTGACTCATATGATGCTCCTGCAGTTGATGTATGGTCTCTCGGAGTGATACTCTACATGCTTGTGTGTGGCCAAGCTCCCTTTCAAGAAGCTAATGATAGTGAAACATTAACGATGATTATGGATTGTAAATATACTATTCCTCAACATATATCAAATTCTTGTAAAAGGTATGATTTACGCACAATTTATTGTTAATTACATGAAGCATATTTTCTTAAGACGTGATTGAATCCATTCGCAATAATACAAAACTATGTCAGCTTCTACAATTTGACCTAGTTGAATTTAACTGGACTGTCCAAACCCGAGTTGTGCTAACAAGTGATGTAGCGAAGTAGTCTAGGTTTCAAATTAGCAGCACAAGCTTCCCTCAACAGAGAGCTTCAAAACAGTTGTGACATTGCTCAAAAAACTGCCAAAACAGAAGCTGGTCTAGAACTGCTGCAGGTGAGCTCTGACACAGCCAAAGGGCGTCATAGCAAACTTTGCAGAAGATGATGGAACCAAGCTAGACAAAATTAATAGCAATTATTTCACTTACCTTAAACCTCAGACCAAATTAAAAACCAAGAAATAGCGCTGCGAACAATACAGTGAAGCAGGCGCAAAACTACGCGTCGCATCACATTTTAAAATTGTTTTTTTTTTTAAATTGAATATAGCCTATGTTATTCAGGGATAATGTAGCAGTTAATGGTGAAAGAATTTTTGAAATTGGATCAGAAGTTTTTGAGTTTATTCATGACAAACCCACAACTTTTTCCTCTTTATAATATTAGTGTAGATCAAATGCATTTTGCAATTTTTTTGTTTAAAATTACAGGCTTATAGGAAGAATGCTAGTAAGGGAACCCGAAAAACGCGCCACTCTCTCAGAAATAGCTACTGACCCATGGGTTACAGCCGGTGAAGGGGTGACTGTGGAAGATTTTGACACACCATTAGTGGCAAAAGAGCAGCTTTCAGAGGAAGATCGCTCAGCCATAGTTCAAAAAATGGTTAATGGCCCCATCGCTTCCAAAGAGGAGATCTTGGATGCTCTAGAGAAAAATGAATATAATCACTTAACTGCCACTTATTACCTGTTGGCCGAAAGGAAACTTAGATCCAAAAGGTACATCTTTGTTTCAGTAAGTCTCTGAAAACCTTCTGATTTATTACGGCAATGCAAGCAAGCGTTTGAGCAAGCGTTTCAACATATTTGAATGTCGATCGGTTTCCGCAGGCAGGAAGCCATTATGCGCGCGCGCCGGCCCGAGGCGCTGAGCGTGGCACGCGGCGCGGCGTCGCCCGCCCCGCAGCCGCGCACGCTGCTGGCGCCGCCCGCGCTGTCGGCCGCGCCGCGCACGCCGCAGGACGTGCCGTCCGTGAGTCACACATATTTTGTGGTAGCATTTTGCTGGCCACCATTTTGGATTTTAACTTGTTTTCGGGATCTGTAGACTTTGCTATCGGAACTAAGAAAATGACAAATGCCGAAAAAATATTAGAAAATGTTTTTCGTTGCTACAGCACGGCTCTTAGGTGTATGCTGTTTGCCAACGGCATTATGTTGGTTGCCGATAGTGTCCAAGAAATCCAGATTAGATAGAAGGTGTGGTGGAAAAGACAGGAAAAATTTGGACTAAAATTGAGTAGAACCTTTTTTTGCGATTTTGGAGGTCTCTCCAGTTTTGTGCCCATAACTCTTGCCGGTGTGGACATGTGACGAGGAACGACAACTCTCATGAGACTAAAAGGGTTACTGTTAGCCTGTATTATCCCATTGCTGGGCAAAGGCCTCTCCCCATGACTTCCAAATCCTTTGATCCAGGGCCACTGTAGACCACTGGTTGTTGGTTTTGTCCAGCTCGTCCCGCCATCTCCTGCGAGGTCTACCATGCGCTAAAAGAGTAATAATGATGGATGGAGTGGGAGCGGAATGCCAAAGAGATGATGGATGTTTTGTGTGAGGAATGACATGAAAGAAAAAAGAAAAATGAGTAAATGATGCTTTGACGGCTGACAAAGGAGAATGGAAGAAGAAAATGTTTTATTCCTAGAGAGATAGACCCTAAGTATAGGCCAAAGGAGGAAGATGATGACCCTCTGCACGAGTGATCAATGAAAATGCTTGCGTTGACAGACTGTAAGGTAGCGGCAGATTTTGACAAACGCCTTTGATGGACACAAATTCAACGTCACCACTTCAACAGGCATTCGTGTCAGCCCAAAACCATTGCAATGCGAACATGACGGACAGATGAGTTGTTCAACTTTTTGGCTTTTTGCTTCTAATTTTTTTCTCGACTATCGATGTGTTCATAGCGTTCCCGGAAGTGCAGTATAGTTCGCGAAGAGGAGGATGACGAGGAGGGAGCCGTCGCCGGCGGTTGCGGCACGCGCGCTGCGGACGCACGGCGCGGCTCGCGCTCCGAGGGACGCCTGCACCTCGCCGCCCGCGCCGCGCACCCCGCCCCGCCGCCCGCGCAGCGCCCCGCGCACCTCGCCGACAACCTCACCAAGGTCAGAACCCTGTCGCGAGCCCCGCCCTCGGCGCCCGGCGACCGGAAGATGCCACCGACCGATTTATACCTTGTCGCAGGTGAACTTGGATGACGAAGGCAGCGCGGAACAGAAGGCGCGCGGAGCCCCGCCCCCGGCGCCCCCGCCCGCGCGCCGTCAGCGCCTCGAGTGCCGGCGGCGTCGTGCCCGCGCCGGCTCTTGTTCATCTTCGGATCTCTCTGACGACGATTCCGAAAAGAAGAAGCGTGCGGCTGAGCACGCCGACGGACCGCCGGAACGCGCGCGCCGTGACTCGCACGACGACTCCAGCGACAGTCAGGAGCGCGGGGGCGGGGCCGGCGCACTGGGGGGCAGTCGCGGGGCCGCGCGCCCCTCTGCGCCCCCGCCGGCGCCTGCCGAGCGAGGCGCGGGCGGCGCTGCGGGGGACGGGCGCGCGGGGGGGGCGGGTGCGGCGGGCGGGCGGCGGCGGCGGGCGGCGCGCAAGGAGAGCCGGCTGCGCGAGTCGCGCTCACTGAACCGCATCGCGGAGGTGGAGGAGGCAAGCGGCGCAGCGCGCTGGGCGGGCGGCGGGCTGGTGGCGCTGTGCGGCCGGCCGCTGCTGCGCCTGCTGGCGGCCGCGCGGCCCCCGCCCTCGGCGCGCCGCCTGCACGGGCTGTGCTAGCCGCGCGGCGCCTGCGTAGGTTGTGCTAGCCGCGAGACGCCTGCGTGGGCTGCGCTAGCCACGAGACGCCTGCGTGGGCTGCGCTAGCTGCGAGACGCCTGCGTGGGCTGCGCTAGCCGCGAGGCGCCCGCACGGGCTCTGCTAGCTCGCGCGGCACCTGCGTGGGCCGTGCTAGCCGCGCACCAGTCATCCCGCCGACCGTCGCCTCTCGATTCCGCCCGGCGTCACCTCGCTGGAAGATCCGCTTTGGGGCAGTTTTCGAGATTACTTATTACGCTGATGGTCCCTGCGACGGCTTCTCCGTGTGATCGACGATGTTTGATTATCGGCTTTTTAGTAGAAAGTATCGTCGATGGATATTTGTACCGGGCGTCGAGACTCGAATCGCGTCCGTAAAAATAGGAATTATCGTCTGAATTATCATCGAGTACATAAGTAAAAGCTGAAAGGAATTACAATGTTATCTGAACGCGTGAGACCGCTGTCGATTTTATGCTGTCTGGTATTTGAAATGTTTCTACTCATTGTATTTTTATAGATAATCCCAACAGGTAAACAGGGTTTCTAATGATTCAGTTAAAGAGTAAAATTCAAATTCATGAGTGGTGATGACAACGCAATGACGGAGAGTAATAAATTATTTTACTTCTTGTTGTACATTATCTATTGACTGATGCATATTCATTATCTCGTCTTCTTGGTCATTCGTTAGGTTAACAGGGTTTTAAACATTTCTTTTAGAAAAAGTTGACCAATCAAAAACACAAAAATATTGTTTTGTAACCGAAATAGGATGACTTGAAGCACCGGATTATTGACGCAAATTCTCTATGATAACAGTTAAACTCGTCAATTTCTGATTTATCCCACCTCTCAAAACTCACTTCTTAATTGTCGATTCCTCATTTCAATGGATAATTAACATACGTAGCATTCAAGATTGAACAGTCTCCTTCTCATTCTCACACTACACTTATGCATTTTCACCGAAAAGCGAGATCGTTTTCTTTTAGAATTTCAGATAAATGTAAATCAGTCATTATTTTAAAACATCAATGGCGGTTTTTTTTATAAAACTGCTTATAAATCTTAGAAATCGCTAAGTAAACAAACATAGATACTTGGGTAGTGTAGTCGTGTCTGCAATGTACTGGCTTATGTCTGTAGCGAGTCCCTGCTGTATCTTGATTGTAAAGATAGTTTTTGTTTTGCCCCAAATAATATTTTTATCTTACTCCTAATTCTAAGAAATTTGTCTGCACCTTTTGTAATTATCAGTTTTTAAATATTGTTTATACATAATTTAATAGTAGAGCAGTGACCGTTTTGAAAGCGTCTTTTACATGTTTTAATGTTATTTTGCTAAGATTTTCCAGTAATTTATTGTACTTACTTTCTCTTATGTATACAGAGTGGAAGGGCCAATGACGCTCAAACGATTACCGCGTGTTCAGCACATCATACCGAATGCCTCCCACATAGAATATTTCATAGGTAATGAAAATCAGCTGTTTTCTACAAAATTAGAGCAATACTTACCGGTCAAAATGTACGGAACAGCAGATTCTTTTTTAAATTACCTATGAAAAATTTCTAAGAATTGGAATGATTATCTGAATACGTAGTGACCGTTTGTGCGTCGATGTCCCTTCTACTCTGTATTTATTAATTTAGTACTACATAAAGGGTATGTAAGGATCGTAGCAAGTGGCATTCTGTTTTCTGGGGAAAAAGGCGTGAGTTTATGTATGTATGTTGTACTACATCATTTTATAAAAAATCAGAATTTAGTGTTATTTATTAAATAATACCAGAGTTACTTTTTAGATAGTTCACTTTGTTTTGCGTCAAGATGGCCCGTCCGTATTAGAAAAAAAACAATTTAGTATATTTTAAAGGATAGTAGTTAGTCTTCGCTGTACCTCTGATATTGTTGTAACGAACTTGAACTGGGCTTCGGCTGGTCCTTGAGCTGCAGTCTAGCACCGGCCCGACTTGATCAATGTTCTAATGCGACGTCGCGTCGCCGTCATCGCGCTCGCGGCCGCGTCGTAAACCGTAGGTAGCTGTATATTCATTTAAAGTACTAGACCAGTTTTGCAAAGTATTAAGTGCTACATAATATGAAAACCTCAAATATCGTCTAGAAATTGATTAACAAAACGTATTGCTACCATCTTTTACGAATGCATGATAAGTCGGGCGTCAGATCGCTTATATCAGACTGGTAATTAGGTACATGTTTGTAGCATATTTTCTACCTCTATTATGACTGCATTATTATCAATACTATCATTGCAAATGATTAAAAATTGTTTTAAATATCTGTAAAATATTCATAAGTTTGTAC
This sequence comes from Noctua comes, assembly GCA_963082995.1. Lineage (NCBI taxonomy): Eukaryota > Metazoa > Arthropoda > Insecta > Lepidoptera > Noctuidae > Noctua > Noctua comes. The sequence goes on along the minus strand of OY720281.1, from coordinate 10,392,983 downwards.
TGAGTGTTTACGATTGTTATAAAATGGTAGAGTAAAACTCTTAAAGCTAGACATAATCGCTAGCGCTCGAATCTGTGCAAAACATTTATTATTGTAATCCTAATCATTCACAAAATCAACACATAGATATGAGCGTGTCCAGTGTTTTAAAGGCTTGTATAATTTGTGAACAGAAAGCTGCACTTATTGGTAAGCCCTTTTTCGAAGATACTTCCACGCGTGTGGGGGTACCCTAGTGGTGCAGGCGTCTGTACATCGCTAACCTCATTATGACTTTCAAGAAGTTTGACGCATTTCATAAATGTTAGTTATACTAGATTGTGAAAATAAAAATTGTTTATTAATTTGTAGATTGTATTCATCTTTAGAATGGTTACATTTTTTTTAAGTAAGTTAATGTTGTGTATTTAAAAATCTATGTACATATTTAAATTGTTGTAAATAAATAGTCTATCTCAAATACTACATAATTAAGTAACTTTTAGTTAATATAAATAAAGCAATGTCGCATACAATATGTTACTAGGTTGACGTTGTAAAATTAACGATTGTGTATTACACTTAAAACGTTGGATCATTTTGGCACTCTAGTGGTGCTCTAAGTTTGCAATAATTATACCCAGACCAAAGATTTAAAGAAATTGTGTGTTAATGCATTTCCTATTCTTGTGCTGTTCGGTGCCAACTTAAATATAAATTGTATAATTATGGTAAAATTCAGACACGTGTGTGAACCACTGTTTCCCTAGTATATTTTGTGTCGGTGCTTGTTATTTAAATAATGGTCGAGATTAATATTTGGAGATATTATTAAAAGTATGAAAGTAAAATCTAATACGACATTTATTTATATTCAGTATTCAGTACTAGCGACCCGCCCTTGCTTCGCACAGCGTGACCTATCGGGTTCAAAACTATATTTAATGTAGCCTATATTTTAGGTTAAAAATCTAGCATGAGAGCGGTGAAAACTGCGTTCAAATCCATGCAGTAGTTTTTGCGTGATGCGTGTGCAACAATATACAGACAGACAGTCAAAAATTCTAAAAACTATTGTGTCTGCTTCTGTTGCTGTATAAAGACCCCCATATAATTTTTTTCAATATCTTCAATGTACGGACATCGGCCCGTTACAATCTTCTATCTTCTATACATATAAAATTCAAAGTCCTGACTGACTGACTGACTGATATATCAACGCACAGCCCAAACCGCTGGTCCTAGAGACATGAAATTTGAAGGGTGTATTCTTTGTAAAGAGTAGGTATCCACTAAGAAAGGGTTTTTCGAAATTCTACCCCTAAGAGGGTGAAATGGGGTGTTGAATTTTCTATGAAACTTTTTATTCTCTGAGTCGATTGGCTTGAAAATGTGTCTACATATACTTCAGTTAAAATGATGAGATACGTATATCACAGTTTTTCAAAAATCATACCCCAATTTAAAATTCAATGTCCTGACTGGCTGACTGATATATCAACGCACAGCCCAAACCGCTGGTCCTAGAGACATGAAATTTGTAGAATGTACTCTTTGTGGAGAGTAGGTATCCACAAAGAAAGGGTTTTTTGAAATTCCACCCCTAAGAGGTTGAAATGGGGTGTTGAATTTTCTGTGAAACTCTCTTGGGGTCGATTGACTTGAAAATGTGTCTACATATACTTCAGTTAAAATGATGAGATACGTGTATCACAGTTTTTCAAAAATCATCCCCCAATTTAAAATTTAATGTCCTGACTGACTGGCTGACTGATACATCAACGCACAGCCCAAACCGTTGGTCCTAGAGACATGAAATTTGGAGAATGTACTCTTTGTGGAGAGTAGGTATCCACTAGGAAAGGGTTTTTTGAAATTCCACCCCTAAGAGGGTGAAATGGGGTGTGGAATTTTCTGTGAAACTCTCTCGGGGTCGATTGACTTGAAAATGTGTCTACATATACTTCAGTTAAAATGATGAGATACATGTATCACAGTTTTTCCAAAATCTTCCCCAATTTAAAATTCCATGTCCTGACTGGCTGACTGATATACCAACGCACAGCCTAAAGCGCGGCTCCCAGAGATATGAAAATTGGAGGGTGTATTTTTTGTGAAGAGAAAGTATCAGTTTTTCGAAATTCCTACCCCTTAGAGGGTGAAATAGGGTGTTGAATTTTCTGTGAAACTTTTTATTCTAGGGGTCGATTGACTTGTGAAAAATTTGTGTACATACTCTTTAGATAAAATCCAGTAAATCTGATGTCCAATCTCATACCAAGGTATCAATATTTCACGTATCTAATTTAATTGATATAACTTTAAACTAATAATTGCAAGTTATAAGCAAGTATCTGTAAATCTATGTATGTATTACAGATAGATACATAGATTACTTATTATCCCAGAAGTAAGATCCCGTGGGCAATTCCCTAACTCCTCGCGGGCGAAGCCGCGGGCTTATGCTAGTTTTATTATATTTGTAGATACCACACTTATGAATTGTTTTCTTTTTCTAAAAGAAACACAAACTACAGCAACACACACTTAGGACGTATAATTAGGCAGTTAATGCACTAATACATAGCTTTTCCGCTGCTGCAGCTAGGCCGTCAATATGATAATCTGTAAAATGGTCCGAATGTAAAATCTTAGAGGATTTCTGGCAAGTATATGTCATTTTCATAAAGGTCATTTTAATAGTTTTATGAACTAGAGAATTCTGGCCCGGGCCAAAAGGATTTTTATTAAAAATTAAAAAAGTCTATTTTTTTGTATGATCAACATGCTGTAAGATCAAAATGACGTATAGAAACGGATGGCCTGGAAAGGAAAGAGTTCCTTGCCCACTCAGGGGTACTGCTATCTTGCCATTCGGCAATTCCGTGCTCTGTGGTTTTTTCCTCAACTATAAATATCGTTGAACATGCATGCATGGGGGTGTGCCCTGGCTGGAGGCCTTACACTCAAGGCACCCACAGGAAAGTCCGGTTGAGCAGGCAACATCCTCTTATGATGACCTGCGAGATGCCATTTCGAAAAAAATGCAAGGGGGAGTTTGGAACCTGGTCATTCTCAATTACATAATTAGTTTTTCTAGCTAAACTTTTCTCGCACACAAATAAGGAATGTACAGATGCCAGCACATCAAGCTTCCCGAAACTGTCAAATTTCCCCAATCAACCTTGAACCTAATGCTTTAGTGATTAAAGTTGAAAATCTATTAAATAAATTTGACAGATTGTAGTAGCTTGATGTGCTTGGCATCTGTACAAAAGCTGACTCATTCTTTACCAGTCAGCAAAGGGATTAATTTCAGTGATCATTCGTCACGATTTGGCCGAGTGAATTCGAGAAGCAAACGTGGGTTTATCAACGGTGTCGGTTCCATCGCGCGCTCCCTGTTCGGAGTATTAGATGACGAATTCGCAAAGTATTAATGCAAGAAAAAAGCTCATTTCGAAAAGGTCACTGCACCGGACGAAAGAATATTGTTGGTACCCTACCTAGATAGGTATAGGCCTGATAACCGAAAGGTTCTCCCCGTCATTACGATATTTTTTTTGTTCTAGAACATATCTGGGAACCTAGTAACATAACATCACGCCTGTAATCCCGTGTATTACATCCACTTTTCGCCAGTTATGTTTAAGTCCCATGTAATAGCTAGCGAGCCTATTGTCATCTACCGGGCGCAATTCCAGACTCCGTGGTTCCTACTGAGAAATTCCTGATGGCGTAACCCAATAACACTGTCCGACCTGGGAATCGAACCCAGGACCTCATGCTCAGCAGTCGGGTTTGTGACCAATATACCAACGAGTGTGTCAACGAGGCAGTCCTTCTAGGTCTTTACGTTTCATTGAGTTATACCGTGAAACGTGATAATTAACCCCAAAAACAAAGTCGTTTCCAGCAATAATTTTTGCGTAGAGTTTTGCTAAGTTTGATGTACAGAATGCTTGGTAGAAAGCATCGTAACAGATATAAATTCCTCTGATGAACTTCTAGCTTCATCAAAATGTGATCGCAAAATTCACCGTGATTTTTTAGTCGTCTTACAACGGTAGCCCACTTCATGTATCCAAAAAACTACTAAACATTCAGAAAAAAAATAGGTATTAGTTGAATAATATAAAAAGGGTGCTAATTAAACAGGCTTCTTTTAATGGCATTATTCGCCTCCAAAAATTTAAGTTGACTTCTAAATTACTAAGTCAGCCACAATTAACGAGCATCTAAATAATACTATCCTAGCCACTAGTTATCGTCTATGTAAACCACTCTAAATACAACTCAGCATGATGGTTATTTTTTAGCATCTAAATTTGTAACATGCATTCTAACAGTAAACTTCTAAAATACTATTAAATGACATCAAAAAATATATTTATTTAACTTCTAATTTTTAACTCAGTACGTTTAAAATGTAACTCATCCCATATTAATTGATCGTCAAAATTTTGCTAAAAATGTCATCAAATAGATTAAATGATATCAAAAAATATATTTATTTAGCTTCTAATTTTTTAACTCAGTACGTTTAAAATGTAACTCATCCCATATTAATTGATCGTCAAAATTTTGCTAAAAATGTCATCAAATAGTATATTGGCCGGTTCACTAATGTATTACCTAAACTACTTTCACAAATTTTTAGTTTACAACCAACGTTTCATATACTATTTATTTCACAAACAACGTATTCCGCAGATGTTTCATTTTTTAATCACTTTACACGCATTCCTTTGGCAAACGCTTCGCTTTACAAATGTTGATAATTTAATCATTTATAAATTTTTCGTTTAATACATATTTTGATTCTTTTGGCAAAATCACGTTTCACCTAAATACCACTTTATAATAAATATTCTAAACCAGTCACAAAGTATTAAGCTATTTTTTTGGGTAGTCTCGTAAGTTTTTAGTGCAGAAATTCACCTAAAGTCCAAGGTAAATAATATCAATATTTTGTAATAGGTGAGGCGTAGTCGACGTAGCCCCGCTGCGCGGGGCTCCTATTTCTGTTTGCAGGGTTTAAAGTAACCTAACCTAACCTAAAGTCGGGGTGCCCCAAGTCCCGAACTCGCTTCGCTCGCTCTTGATTCCTAAGTATTTGTTGTTCCGTTAATTAAAATTACCGTTGTGCCTATTTAATGAGTTGAATTTTTATGTGTTCTGTCGTTTCGCGTACTCGCGCCAAATCATGCAGTGGCTATTTTCACGATAAAAGAATATGATGTATTATTTTACATGCTAACTTATAACAAATGATGCTTTCTGTGGAAGCTTGAATTATATTTTTTTGAGGACATTGTGTTGAAGCTGTAAAACGTAAAATGGTGACGAGATGTAAAATCCGTGGCCGAGTTAGTAAATTAGGTGGCAATGTATAAATAAGAAGGACAAGACACAATAATTGATGATCTTTACTTGACGCTTTCTATAGAATATTTAGATGGCGTTGTAAAAAAGACGAATTAGTTTATTAGAGGCTATGTCATTTTCCCGTTGCTTAGTTATAAAATTAGAAGTTTAATCACATGGCCAATAAATAATTTTGTGGCGAGACTTATAATTTCCCATATAAAAATACTATTCATTAGATTCAGACGCATGACGTAAGTACTTGAAACACCCTGTTGCGAGCGATGATCTACTCGACTCGTGTGGTGTGCTGGGAAGATACCTTCCCAGCTCTACCGTTTGACACGTAGACATTATTAATGTTTCATAATTCTAATGTATTATTAATTTTTCTCTGTACCTATTAGAAATAATCGCGCCTAGAGGTATTTTATGTCGAATACATTGAGTGGACAACCTTTGTAGACGACTAAAAAGTCACGGTGTAAATGATGCACAAATGCAAGAAAAACTATCCTTTCCGAGGCAGAATGCTAAAAATTTTCGAGCTCGCTTCGCTCGCTAATGCATCCTGCTCTTTTGGGTTACTTTTATTATCATTTCTGTATGAATGAACAAAAATAATCTAATACACAGGGCGGAGGCGGGCTGCTTTAATTTTGACTTCTGAAACTCTTCTCTCGCTCTTGCATTCTATTAATACCAAGAGCGGATCCGGGGGGGGGGGGGGGTCGTAGCCAGGCGTCATGACCATCCCGCCCTTCACGGGCAGGCATTGATTTAAATAAAATAAATATAGAGGCCCAGATCACTTTGCTCGCTCTTGCGTTTTCTTTATCTTAAAACTTGCAAATCTAACTATCTAGGGGGTGTGCATCTGGATTGAGGGCCCATTTTTTAAATCCTTGAGAAACGAAATAAGACTTAAAGGGGAATTAGTTAAAAATAGTAAAAACTTCAAGCAAAGGGCTATGAATTTCTTAAACGTGAATTAAAACTGTTATGATCAAATAACTTGGGCCCTCAATCCAGACTCGTGCGTAAAGTGGCATAGTCTAAATCTCAAAAAGTACTGTCTCTAAGTTAATCATTTTATTTAAGAATTTAGTTAAGATTTTCTTAAACATTTTAAGAAATCCCCAAATCTGTAGAATATGTGATTACAAATTTATGGCGGTTTATCTAGGGCCCTCAATTCATTAATGTCTGAGGAATCTGCAAAACATGAATTTATCTGAAGAAATACATAAATACGACTTTAACATATTTTAGTTAGAAACCTCTGTGAATTAGTTAAAAAGAAATAATGACAAAAAAGTTAATTGGTAAAAAGGAAATGAAAGTCTATTTTACTAAAACGTCTGAACTGACGGCTCAATTATCGGCTTTATTGACTAGGCTCGACCTCATAGATTAACGCAAATTAGAACAAGTTTTTTCACTATTTTTTTAACTGAAATGTAACATATCGTCCGTTCCTCTAAATGCCATACTTTACGAGAAAATTGGTTTTATTTATTTATTTATGTACACACAAAATATATTTATATTTATTATTTTTTATAGGAGAAAATTTTGTAGGGTGGATATGATTTTGTGGCTTTTTTGGACTGATCAGTATCACGTGCCCTCATAAAAGCTATTTTATAAGCGACGCGAGTAAATATTTGTTGCTTAAACTTACAGTACCTAAAAAAACTTATTATCATTATCATAAGTTTTAATTCACGTTAAGAAATTCATGGCCCTTTGTGTTAAGTTTTTACTATTTTTGACTAATTCCCCTATAAATCTTATTTCGTTTCTTAAGGATTTAAAAAATGGGCCCTCAATCCAGATGCACACATTTAGGGGCAGGGCCGTAGCTAGGGGTGGGTAAATTCAACCCCCCCCAAAATCTCTGACAACTATAAAGAAATCAATCTATCCGAGGCAGAATGTTAAAATTTTCTCGCTCGCCAATACATCCTAACCTACTTGTCCAATTCTGCAAAAGTTGACAGTCTCTCCTATTCTCATTTCTGTATAAATTAACAAAAGGAGTGGCGCTAAAATTTACATAGCTCCTATATCGATGGTCAATAGAAAATCTAACCCACTCTATGTAGTCGACAAAATTATTCCTTGAATGAATCGACACCGACAAACGAAAACCTAACATATTCGTGGTGGAGTAATAGTTCAACCCATTAGTTTAACACCCCCCCTCCACCAATCTTTTTTTATTCGGGGTAACCCGTCCCAACCAAACTCCTGGCTGACGACGGCAACGACCCGGTGTGACCCCCCCAGGCTAAGGCTGGGACCGCGCCTGGATGAAACTGCGCTTTCTTACAAGATGCAGGCAGCCAACTGAACAGCAGGACACACGTAATCCCGGATGAACATAACGATCGAACTTCGATAGAAAGGTACAGTCAACTGCACATGCTGCAACTGCTCAATGATAACAATTTGATAGCGCGCTTTTGTATCGTTGAAGTAATAGCGGTTTTGTCCTAGTGCTAGTATTCGGACTGATGTGCGGTTGATTGTACCGCTACTACGTATCTACCCACAAAATAATTTACCTATATCTAGGTAAAGACTAGTTTCATTTACCATTAAAAATATTGCTATAAAATCATTGCTCTTTTGCTTTATTCATTTAAGTGAGTGGAAAACTGCAATTCTGTGCTACTAGATAAGGCGCAACTTTAAAACGACAATTTCATAAAATAACAAAACATCACGCCTGTAATCTTTTTTTTTATCATTTTTTTGACAATAATGTAGGTATAAAGATATGATGGTTAAGCCCTGAAGGGTTAGGCAGAGCACCAGAGGAGTACCTAATAAGATAAACCTACAATTCGCCAGTTATAAAGTGCAGGCCACACCACCAGCTCGGCGGAGCAACTTTTCACCTCTCTTTTCATACTTTGGTTCACACCGCGAACTACCGAAAGAGAGCCGAGAGAGAGTAGACCCGAAAGCCTACGGCCCTGGCCATAAGTGGAAAAAATAATAATTGTTCAAGGCTGGCCGAATTTAGTAGTATTTTTAAGAAGGGAAGAAATAGATAACTTTCTGATCATAATGCCTGAAGCCATCTCCAGATTTGAGTGTGATAGACACAGACGCAACCATTTATCTTTCTAATGAGGTCTTAGGTTACTTTTTCTATTACCCTTGTATTTATTCAGTAACTTACAACTAATAGATGTAGCAAAGTGGAAATATGGAATATGTCCTTCATGTCGTGTTTTTAAAAAAGACGATTTAAGACAGTGTTATTTGATTTATTTATTCTTGCTAGTTATACATTGGTAAAAATATTTAATGCTATGAAACAATTTGACTTAGCATTTGGTTTGTAACATTAAATTCATGCATAACAGATGCATGGGAACTAATGTTATAATTATGTAGTTCCCAAATTGACAAGCTACTTGATAGATTGTAGCCATTAAGAGATTGCATTACATGCATTAGTTATGTGTTTGAGAGAAACATTTAACCTGATGCAAAGCTTGGAAATGAACCAGTAGTACTTTATCTTATGTTCCTAAGAAATAAAAATTTCCTACAATATTTTACACTTGATCAAGTTAAACTATTAAAAAATTAAGCAATTTTCTGTCACACGAAATCAGTTATGACTAATTACATAGAAATCAAAACTTGAACCTTAACATTTCAGACAGAGGATATAGGTTTAAAAATACATTATGCCCAGTAATATAAACAACACAAATGCAGATAATGTTTCACAAGAGGTCAGAATAAAAGGATTAGTTGTATTATAGCTTGGGCATAAGACCATTTACCTAAACCAAGACATCAGTAAAACTAGCCTTAATAATATCAAAAGCAAGTTTAACTTTTTAAAGGCCACAATAATTTAGGTAATATGATAAATAAATGGGTGTTACCCTCTATATGGGTAATTGAAGAGCTATGTAAAATGAATTCTTACTTATTCACCCAATCTACAATTATTAAACCAAAGTAATCTTGCACAAAAGACTTGACTCAGAACACAATATGCAATAATTATACAAATCTAACATACACACTAGCATAGTATTACTTAAATTGAAGTCAAAATTAATTTTGATGCACATCATCATTGCTTATTTAGAAAATCAAGTGAAACATATATTATAATATTATAGTATAGTGTGGATTTAAGGTGAGAAATAGGTAGATTGGGTCTATTGAGAAAAGTTTTCTGAAGAGAAATTAGAAAGTGCTTCCCTCTGGTGGCTGTGACAGCTTCATGTTTTCCTTCAGTGTCATGAGACGTCTCAGTTCCTGGAGAACTGTCTTGATAGTGTAATCACGTTGCCATCTAGCAAGAATTGGAACTTGTCTGTTATCCACCTGTACCAAAGAACAAAATAACTTGTAACAAGTATAATTATTATTAATTTGTATTTATTACCTTTTATTATTTGTACTTACAAGCCCAGTCTGACTGTTTACACAGTTCATGTTGATTCTAGAAATAAAGCGAGCAGTTGGAGGTTCATCAGGGTATCTGGTACCACACTCAATTTTAAGTGAATACATCCTATTTTCATAAGGAGTCTGAAAAAGAATTTTCAATTAGATTGAATACAACATGAAAATTGAATGACTTATATTAAAACAACAATAGATTTTTACCCTAGGGGGGCCAATTATCATGCCAGTCCAATGAGTGAGGGTCATATCATCATCACTCTCCAAGCCCCAAGATATGGTGCCATCGCCCACTCCCTTTTGGCCTTGTTCAAGTTCTTCTAGAAGACGAAAGTTTCGAGGAACCACTGCCCAAAAAAGAGAATGATTACAATAATGCAAGAACAAAGCACTCGAAAAACACAAAGTAATTATACACAGCTTGCTACAAAATAAATTCGTTTATCAAATAAAACAAAAACTTACCAACGCCTGATGACGGATTCGCCATGATCACAATTTCACCGGCGCGCACTACCTAGCGAAAAAAGTGTATTGTTTTAAGATTTAGTAAGCAGGCATTTACTATGCAAATCGTTTACTCGCTTTTTGCAACAGAGCATCCAATAACTAATAATTATAATATGATGAAGTTAATTCCCATTTATTCCTTGATTTTTTCACTCAAAGAGAAAAAAAGGAAGGTTAGCAGTTTTTTGTTGACTTTGACAAATGTCATTACTCTCTACTCTATGGAATTAATAGTTTTTTGACTCAGTCATCCTCAGTAATCCTCTATAAGAATGTAAAAAAACGTGCAGGTAAACTCTGAGACTTATTTTAGTAGACAAACATTAAAAGAAAAAGCTAGAAACATCATTATTTCTATCATCGCCATACCGTTTGATCTCCATTCTATCTACTGAGGTCCGCTTTGGGTATACTCTCTGTGGCCCCCAGAATTCATTTTGAAGTACACAGCTGGATTAAAAAAGAAATGCGCCCGGTTAAAGAGTAATTGAATAGCAACTCAAGTGCTTAGATAATTGATTTAAAAAGTAAGTTATAAAGTTCTTAAAAGACCCTGAAACTGTTAACCAGTGGGTTGTTAACTTGTGTGGGCAATCTGAACCGGTGGCTGAATGTGGAACTAATGAAATCACACTGAGGACATTGACAGACAATCTAAGATTGATCATATACTGCTAGACGCAAATATTCATACACTTTGACTTAAATCAATGGAGAAATTTCATAATGTTGATAACACTATTTTTAACTAAATGGAATAAAAATATATATCAAAACTAGAATGTCGGTTAAAAATTTTCGAGATTCACGAATAAATGAATTAAGAAAAAAATTACATAGACAATGAGTTTCAAACATGGTTTCAAATGAGAATAGGATTGAGCTTACGCCACCACAGGCTCACGCCATGTTGTGACTGCTACTTGAGAAGTACGGTTAACAAAAATTATACTTACGCAAATAATTGTTAAAAATAATTTTAAATCGTTATTTTCGTTTATTTAAAAGCGTGGAAGTATTGGATCTGTAGGCTATTAGCTACAACCTACATTGCCTGCAGTTCGGCTGCTCCGAACATTGCCGAGGTTTGACGAACCGCGCGACTTGCGGCTCGACGCGCCGCCGCCTCCTCCCCGCACGGGAGATGCGCCCCTCGGTCGCCTTCGCCAGTCCACGCTTACCAACGTATCGGTCTGCACGAATTTGTTATCGCGCCTCGAAACAGTGTAAAACTTGTATTTTTATTTTAGTTTATTAAACTCATTATATTTGTTAGAGCTGTGTTTATTGTGAAGAGCACCCAAAACAACCAATACACACATTGACTCTACAGATCAAATGCCATCTTAGAAACGACTGGATTTACTCACTATTAATTTTATGTTTATGCCACCGAATGTAATTTTTTTTTTATGGCTAAGTCTCGATAGTATCGGTGCGCAGGCTTTGCCTAGTTTTAGGCTATTCTAAACCCTTTTTAAAGTTTACAATTTTAGTTATTTAAGTTACGTTATTATGTACAGACGCTATGTATATCAACAACTACGACAATCTGTCATTAATAGATTTTCAACTATATCGTTAAAACATTAGGGTCAAAGTTGGTTTTGAAAATTTGACAGTTTCGGGTGGCTTGATGTGCTGGCGTCTGTACATTATAAGCTGTCTCTCTAGGTCTGGAGCCATAGCGCTACATGGCGCGCTCTTCCTAGTCTGCTCCGACTTTCGGTATCTCGGTTCACTCGTGCAATGCGATGGCGAAATAGATCGGAGTGTTAAGCACTGAATGAACAGTGGATGAATGAAGTGTCGGCAGGTCATAGGAACAATATGTGACTCCCGTATTCCCCTTAAATTCAAGGGGAAGATTTATAAAACCATGGTTAGACCTGCTGTGTCTTGTATGGATCGGATTGTTGTGCGGCAAAAGGGATGAATGAAAGGCAATTACATGTGACTGAGATGAGAATTCTAGGGGGTTGTGTTGTGTAAAGCGAATGGATAATTTAAGGAATGAGTACATATTTTATGAGAAAGTCTGAAAGTGGCGCTGGTGACTGAAAAGTTGTGTGGTAATCGGTTATTGTGGTATAGACATATAATGCGGAGGAATGAAGAAAATGTTGTATGAATGTAGATGGCTATAAGAGCCGAGGAAGACCAAAGAAGCGATGCATGAACTGTGTGCAGTGTGAAGGATGTTATGTCTAGAAAGGAGGTGACTGCTGAGAAAACGAGTAATAGAGAAGTACGGAAAAAGAAGACATGCTTCGCTGATCCCAAATAAATTGGGATGGTGCCACAATGACTGTCGAGATCCAGGATAAATAGATCAGTCCCCAAAGAGTAGAATACTTATACCAAACGGAAGTGGGGCGCCTCCTAGCGCAGTGGACCGACAACCTAAAAAAGTTAGTTGGGACAGGATAGACGTGGAAGGTAAAAGACAGGTTGTTGTGGTACATCTAGGTATAGTCTGAAATAGGCCTTTGTCCAGCTGTGAACTGCGATAGGCTGACTTTATCCATCATTACTGGATTTAAAAACTCACACCACTTTCACACACACTCACGGTTCACTTTGAACCTTTTCACCCAAAGAGAACTATTAGAACTGTCAAGTTTCAAGTCGGTACACTTCTACGTCCCTAAATTTTACCTCAAAATCAAAAATCAAAATCAAAATCAAAATATTTTATTTCACATAGGCCTCGATGGGCACTAATAAAACGTCGACAAAAAGGTGCACGGTTCGGGTTGGTCGTTTCCCATGGAGAAGAACCGGCAAGAAACTCCATGGTTACTCTTTTCAAATCATTTGGTATTACAGTATTATTATGGATACAGCATCTGTACTTAAGTATGGGGGGACAGCGTAGGCCCGACAATAAGTCGTTGCTTACTACACAAAAAATGTAGAACAAAATAAAAAGTTAACAAAAGCTAACAAGCAGCTGGGAATCTAAAAAGCCTACAATGTCCACACATTCACAAAAAATCGATAAAAAGAATCTATACAAAGGTAAGAAAATATTGTAAAGTACTCAGTATCAGTGCTGTAACTATTTTGAGCAAAAGATATAAATGATTTGAAAATTACTGTAAAATCTGATTCGAAAGAAGAGAAAAAATTTGAGAATAGTTAGAGACATTCACATATTTGTGCTGTTTATGAGCTACCAGGGAAGCCGCAAGCGCAGAAGTTACTAAGGCCAAACTTCTTTATCTTCAACGTAGTCCTTGATTTTGTGACCTAAACTGGTAGAATCCCATCTCTAGTACTAAGACCATGGACTTAGTATAAACTAAGTCCATGACTAATCACTAACTTAAGTTCTCATAATGGTGCGTACAGACCGGCCCAACGAACGCCCAACGATGGATATTTATCGTTCGCTAGCGTTGGCTTCCGCACGCTCGTTGGAGTTCGTTAATACATCCAAATACATTTAGTGCTCGAACGAACGTTCGTTGGCACTTGATTCCGGTTCTTTTCTCTTTCATGAAATGAAGTCAACAATGACTCCATTTTCTTTTTGACGATGGAGACATCGCAATTAAGAATTTTAGCAATTTCTAGCCAGCAGTCACTTCTCTTCGCTTTCAATTTATATTCATTATTTGTTGGATCCCAAAGACACGGCTTCTCTTTATACAAATCTATTATTAAAAACATATCGTCGTTACTCCATTCTTTGTTTTTCTCCATGATCTAAATGACGGGAAATATCCAAGTAATTATCAAAATGGACGTCTACACGCTACGCTCTCTTGCTTCAACTGAGCGTTCGTTCGTTGGCCTTCGGCGACCGTCCAAACAGAGTTCGATCAAATAGTTCGATTTCTTTGATGTTACCGCCACGCTTCGAATCGCCGGCACACGCCAACGAGCGATCGTTGGCATTCGCTAAGCCGTCCAGATTGCAGCAACTAAGGTCAACGAAACCCGTTCGTTGGCGTTCGTTTGGCCGGTCTGTACGCAGCATAACAAGAAATAAATACGGTTCAAGCATGGAATTATTAGTTACTAAATAGGTCTTGCCTTATTTTCCCACGATACTTTTTCTAGTTTGGTAACACCCTTCTAAATGACATTTGTATAACCTCAAATTTATATTGAATATTGTTTGTTGCATGGACAAAAACACCTATGCATAACTTTCACTTATTCAAAGCTTTATTTAACTGTTTTCCATGACGCTGCAAATACTACGCGTCATACGTAATTCATTTCTATTACCAACTGAAAATTATTCACATCATTTTGGCCGCCATTGTAGGTTCTTACGTAGCGAATACCGTTATTCGGAGTGGGGGTTGAGACGCGCGAGGGGGGTACGTATCAGCAGCGCCGTTGGTGCGCGAGTTCACTCTGTCACTCGGTCATTACGGTATTTCTGTACATCGCGTCCTACATTCACGATCGTGAAAGAAAAAGTGACAATGCCCGAAAACAAAAAGTTTCAGCGTCTTCCTCGATTGGTGGTGCCCAAACATTATGATTTAGAATTGGTGCCGAATCTACAGGAATTCTCATTCACTGGAAAAACAGCAGTGAAAGTATCGGTAAGTGAAAATTTCATCATTGACGATGCAAAAAAAACGTTTCCATGTGTCTCGCTAATCGGATCGTACCTATTGCCTTTTAGATATTGAGCTCAACGAGTGAAATAGTGCTAAATTCTTTGGATTTGGAACTGAAAAACGTCAAGTTGCAGTACGAGGATGGAGGCACAGACTCCATCAAGCCGTCCGAAGTCCGACTCAATGCAGCAGACGAAACTGCGATCATAGTGTTTGATACGCCACTCGAGAAAGGTGACGCGACATTGCACTGCGAGTTCAAAGGCGAGATCAACGACAAGATGAAGGGTTTGTACCGCAGCAAGTACCTGACGCCTGCGTGTGAGGAGCGCTACGCCGCAGTCACGCAATTCGAAGCCACAGATGCCCGGCGCTGCTTCCCGTGCTGGGATGAACCTGCCATCAAAGCTACATTTGATATAACACTAGAGGTGCCTGCTGACCGAGTAGCTTTATCTAATATGCCTGTAAAGGAAGAGAAACTTAATGGTGCTACTAAGAGGATCCATTATGATACTACTCCTGTAATGTCTACTTATCTTGTAGCCTTTGTTGTGGGTGAATATGACTATGTGGAAAAGAAGTCCCGTGATGGTGTTCTAGTAAGAGTTTACACACCTGTGGGGAAGAGCAAACAAGGCGTATTCGCTCTGGAGGTGGCAGCTCGGGTCCTTCCTTATTATAAGGAGTATTTTGATATAGCCTACCCTCTGCCAAAGATTGACTTGATTGCTATAGCCGATTTCTCTGCTGGTGCTATGGAAAACTGGGGCTTGGTCACATACAGAGAGACTTGCCTATTGGTGGATGAGGAACACACATCGGCTGTCAGGAGGCAGTGGATTGCATTGGTGGTAGGCCATGAGCTTGCTCACCAGTGGTTTGGAAACCTGGTCACTATGGAGTGGTGGACACATCTTTGGCTAAATGAAGGCTATGCCTCTTTTGTTGAGTTCCTCTGTGTGAACCATCTCTTCCCAGAGTATGATATTTGGACTCAATTTGTCACTGAAAATTACATCAGGTATGTATGCATAATATTGCTAGGAATAATACAACATGTTACCTGCATGATGTAATGTTTATCTACAAGTAGAAAGGTGTACAGCTGCAACATGATAGATACTTGAACTAGCAATTACTTACAAGGTTTTATCATTTCTTTGTTTGTGTAAATGTTTATCTCGTATTCTTTTGGATGTTTGCCATCTATGTAAACTGTTGTAAAGTCATTCACCTTGTAAACAAGAGAACAATAGAATGTGTTTAATCACCCAGCTCACTTCACTGCTCATTCATTATGTATGATTGACCCACATGAGTTTTGAAATTTCAGAGCATTAGAACTGGATTGTTTGAAGAATTCACATCCCATTGAAGTCCCTGTAGGACACCCATCAGAAATTGATGAAATATTTGATGATATATCTTACAACAAAGGTGCATCTGTAATCCGCATGCTGCATAAATACATCGGTGATGATGATTTCCGTAAAGGCATGAACATTTATCTCACTAGACATCAGGTAAATCATGGTCATATTTTTTTTTTTTTTTATTGGTTTTTAAATAACATAAGATGTAGATAAACAACTAATTGTTATTAGGAGAGAGCTACTATTTAAAAAAAATATCAACTATTTATAAACTTGCTCAGTATCATATAGTTGGTAATTGTGATAAAAGCATTATGTTCTGTTTAATATTGTAGTGATAACATTATTGTACTTGCATAAAACAATTATTGTCTACTTGAATATCTAAATGTGTTATCTTTTAGAAGTATTTTTATAAAGTATGTACAACTATGAACAAACACCACACACTAACAGAATCTGCACACTCGTGCAGCATATCTTTACATAGTATAAAACAAAATCGCTCCCACTGTTTGTACGCTTAGGATCTTTTAAACTATGCAACAGATTTTAAGGCAGTTTTCAGCAAAATATAGAGTGATTCGAGAGGAAGGTTAATACCCATTGCACCTGAGCAAAGCCGGGGCAGGTCGCTAGTATAAAATAAAAGTCAAATTGGGATACTTATTATGACTTTGCATTTCCAGTACAAAAACACATTCACAGAGGATTTATGGGCTGCTTTAGAGGAAGCTTCCAACAAGCCTGTTGGAGCTGTGATGTCCACATGGACCAAACAGATGGGATTCCCTGTTGTTGAGGTGGGTGTTGCAATTTTCAAACACAATAATGTAATTCATTATTCTATGCAGTCATAGATTGAAAATAACCAGCAATTTTACAATTTCTTGTGCTAGGAATGTAGTAAATTATAAACTTTGTGTAGCATCTGGGCCACCGAGGTACAGGCTGTGCCTAGTTTAAGAGTTGAGACCCGCTGTTAAACCTGTCAGTTTGAACTTAACATTAACACCATGTTTGTATAGTAAAAAACTATGTGTAAATTAAATAAAGAAATTGGAATTGAACAACTGGGAAGATTAATTATGTATAAATGATGTTTTTGATGCTTTAGGAGGATTTTTAATATTAAAACTATTGTATTTCAGGTTAGCTCAGAGCAGCAAGGGCCAAATAGACTTCTGAAACTGACACAGCAGAAATTCTGTGCAGATGGTAGTCAAGGTGGAGACATGCTTTGGATGGTGCCTATCACTATCTCAACACAGGAACAACCTTCAAAGGTAAGTTTAATATTTATTTTCTTCAAAAGTTAGTTTGATAACAATGTTAGTTTGTTAATTAACACAATTGATAAATCTAAGTTCCTTGATAACAGATTAATAATAAGAATAATTCTTTCTTTCAGAGTATAGATCCGAATAATGTTAGTATTCATATCTAATGTTCTTAATAATAATCCTAAATAATAATTAGCAGCATGAATGAGCTCATGTTTACCCTATTTATTTAATTTGACACATTTTACAAATTTTTCTCAAAAACTTCTTATTAAATAAAAGTTACCCTCATATAAATAATGAGTTTTGTTTGCAATCACATAAAATGAATGGTTTCATGAACTAATAACAAGAAAAAATATATCGGGAATGTGCAAAATGTGCCAAAACATAATACAAAAAATGGCCCTATGTACATATGTGAAATGGAAGTGTTTGTTCGCTGTAACCTGCATTTATTTGAATAACTGCGCTTTCGCCGTTATCAGAATACCAATCACGTTACCTCTTATAAAACCGCAAATTTTTCGGCAAAAGTATGCTCCAAAAATATATAATAGTATACCAGCAGCTATTAGAAATAGTGTCTGGCAGTAGCGAAGGGTCAATTTTTGTAAGGGGTAAGCCAGACTACATATCTTTATTCTGATAATATTATTTGCCTATAGAATACTGACTGTGCCAGTTTTCAAAGGGAAGCCGGTAGGAAACGAGTTGTATGGAACCTTCGCCACTGGTGTCTGGGATACTTTAAGAGGTCTTTGTTTAAATTTCAAGGGGAAAACCGACATTAATACTAATATTTACATGATTTAGGAAAAACAAAAATTTGATCAGCCTGGGGAAATTTAGACTTGTCAATTTATCACTTATGATTTTATTTGTTGACTAAGTATGAATGTGTTTATTTATCTAAAATTGTAATGACATGTTTACATATGTGACATATTTTAAAGATTTTATTTTTTGTAATCTATTGACATGCCACCTAAATAAATTGTAATTGTTAATCATTAACACTAGAAATCGAATATTTACCATGTTTAGTGTTTGTTTTGAGTTCCCGATAATGACAAATAAAAAATAATTAATGATGATGGATATTGTTAGTGACCATGACAGTTTAAAAATTATATGGCTTGTATAAGTTAATTTTGTATGCCATATACATTATGTATTGGCAAAACATAGTGCACATATTTTAGACAATATACTATTTGTAACCATACCTATGTTTAACAAAATAAATGATTGATTCATTGAAAAATGGCCATTCTATGTGTTAATATGTTCTTATATGTATTTGACTTGTTTGTGTTTCAGGTAGCTTTATCTACGGTATTGGAACAGAGAACAAAGGATGTTGTGTTGAAAAATGTCTCTGAGAGTTCATGGGTCAAGCTCAACCCTGGCACAGTAAGTTTAAAGTTTAGTTTTCATATTTTCATTTAACATTATACTTTTATACTAATATTATAAAGCTGAAGAGTTTGTTTGATTGAACGCGCTAATCTCAAGAACTACTGGTTCGAATTATTATTTTAGTGTTGTATCCAACACTAAAATAATTCATCATCATCGAGGAATGCTTTAGGCTATATAACATCACACTACGATTAATAGGAGCAGAGTATAAATGAAAGATTGCAAAAATGGAGAAATAGTATTTTTATAAGAATTTCATGTGGATGAAGGTCACGGGCAATGGCTAGTAACAAATACAAAATTTGCAAAGGATGACATCATTATTGCCAGTTGTTTAAATTCACTTAGTTGACTTATAATAGCCTATTTTAATGTTATGCAGCAGTGGTACAAGCAACTATTGAACAGAATTCAGACAATCAGGATCGACAATGTGATACATGAACTCGCGTTTTTCCCATCGGGATTCCCCAATCCTCCATAGGTAGTAATTACAAAAAACTATCCTCATATACACTTTTTGCAGGAGTAATAGAGGCTGAGCAAAGAGTATTTAATTTCCTTTCAGGTTGGATACTACCGCACTCGCTACCCTGCGTCGATGCTGGCGCAGTTGGTGACGGCCATCCGCGACGGTTCGCTGCCTCCTCTCGACCGGCTCGGACTACTCGACGACTGCTTCGCTTTGGTGCAGGCTGGACACACGCAAACTGCAGAGGTACCTAACTTAATAACTAATCAATTGTTTCTTTCTGTTTTTTATTTAAGGTGATGTTAAAAATACCCTTTTATTTTCAGTCTTTGAAACTTATTGAAGCTTTCACCAATGAAACAAACTTCACAGTGTGGTCTTCAGTTTCTAATTGCATGTCGAAACTGAGTGCCCTGTTCTCACATACACCTCTTGACAAGCCTTTGAAAAACTATGGCCGCAAGCTATTCTCGAATATTTCCCGACGCCTGGGTTGGGATGCTGAGGAAAAAGAGAGCCATCTCGACACATTGCTCAGAAGTTTGGTGCTCAACAAAATGATTAGCTTTGAAGACCCAGGTACTATTAAAGAAGCAAAGACTCGGTAAGTAATATTTAATGACCTCTTTAACTGCTAAATCGGCTTTTACCAAGCGATTTCTAGCACTATTGACACAATAATTTATTGCAGTTTCGAGAAGCACCTGTCGGGCGCGTGCACGCTGCCGGCGGACCTGCGCTCGGCGTGCTACCGCGCGGTGCTGGCGGACGCGGACGAGGCCACGTTCCAGCGCTTCCTGGCGCTGTACCGCGCCGCCGACCTGCACGAGGAGAAAGATCGCATTAGTCGCGCGCTCGGCGCGGTCAACGACCCTGCGTTGCTCAACAAAGTGCTCGAGTTCGCTATCTCGGTGAGCATCGCCATAACGGTGTAACGGCCGCGGTCGGAAACGTGATCAGTATCACACACAAACTTACCGCAACGACCACGTGTATTTGTGGGCGGATGCGTCATACACGCACTCGAGAGTGAAAGTGGAAATACATTACACATGCCTGGTTGCAAAGCCAGTGCTCGATAAAATTATTCAAAATAGTATACCGGTTGTTTGCGAATGTGGTAGACCGATTCAAGTACGATATGATAAATAAAATATTTCAAGGCATCCTTTTCATTACGTTTACAGGATGAAGTAAGGTCGCAGGACACCGTCTTCGTAATAGTTTCGGTAGCAGTCAGTAAAAATGGCCGCGATCTCGCTTGGCAGTTCTTCAAGGATCACTGGCAACAATTCATGGATCGGTACCAGGTAAGTTATCACTTTACGTCATACAACTATAAACTTTTAGTAAATTTGGCGTGTTCGTCTTTATCACTGATACTCGTACGCTTAATTACAGGGTGGCTTTTTACTCGCTCGACTGGTAAAGTCAACAACGGAGAACTTCGCATCGGAAACTAGTGCGCAGGAGATCGAGCAGTTCTTCCGCACGCACCACTCGCCGGGCACGGAGCGCTCGGTGCAGCAGGCGCTGGAGACCGTGCGACTCAACGCGGCGTGGCTGCGGCGCGACCTCGCCTCCACCACCACATACCTACAGTCCTACCATTGACCGCAACCGGTACATCCCCTGTAATTTTACGATTCTAAGCTTACTTTATCGATTAAAACATAACCTGCCGCCGAATTTATTACTATTTTGTTATTACCAATAGTATATTATTTGCAGGACCAAATGATACAAGACTGAAAACTACAACGAAATCTACAGTAATGTTTCATCCAGCTTTATTTATTTTCAATTATGTTATAGCGTTATCAATTACAGGCCATTGACATTATGTAGTTCAACTGGTTCATTGTGCTATATTTTTTTAATAGTTTACTTTAAATTGCATATGGTTACTGACTGAAGAATGACGTTTTGGTTTATTTTTGGTCAAGAGACATAATAATATGCAACAGCTTTATCAATTGATTGTATTAACCATGGATACTAATTACTAAACTGACAGTTAAACTGTAGTTTTGTCAGAGGTATAGTAATTGGTCAAACATATAAGTTTACATAATAAACATAAAATTAGTAAATTTGTATATCTAGAAATGTTCAAGAGCTGCATTGAGTTTCAATACTGTATGCATTTTTTTGCTAGAAGTTAGTGCACATAGTAGTTGTTTACACTCAATATTGTAACAGAATGAGCTATTCTTTCATAGGTACATACATATCTTAACAAAGCAGTAATTGAAATTTTGTATTTGGCCTAGTTTCTACTAATCAATGCTCATAGATTGCTAATGGCTACTATAGCGCTGTCGCTTGCGATGTAAGTTGATTACAATATGGTAAGTTGGTTGTCAATCACCACAATAGATATTGTCCATTCAAAATGTGGTACGGTAAGTGGGAAAAACAGACTGAAATAATTTTGCGTCTAGTTTCACCTAGTGCGACATACAGGCCTACATTTACTTTATTTTTTTGTAAAGTTTTATAAAATATTATTTAATTTTTGTTAAACATGTTGAGTGTCTCTTCTGGTACTGAGTGCATTTTTATTTAGTTTCAGTTCTGTAGGACCAAGTAACATTATGGTGTGTATTCTTACAGACACCCATTTAAAACTTGTGCAATTGTTTTATATTAAAAATTGCATTATACTTAATGTAATTTATTTGGGGATAAAATTATTTCAAGACGCATTATTTTATTTGTAGAAAGTTACTAATAATAATATCAACACTGGTAGCGTTATTTTAAGTATTTTAATTTGGAACGGATACAAACTTGTTGAATTTGTAGGTTTGTAAAATAATGCGTGTTCAAATCATCCCAGTTTATTTATTTGTTGACATGCAAGCTTAGTCAAAATTGTGATTTTGGGGCTATAACAAATTTAAAGTTACCATTAGTGTCGCATTTGTTGTCATCACTGATTTGTTTTGTAAGACTGTGTTATCGCAATAAATCGTACAAAATAATATTTTGTTTAATTTATAAATTCTTTGACCAAGTAAAGGCCAGCCCTCTGGTCACGAGCAGAGTTGAGCAACCGCTTGGCGATACCCCGAAATACTAGGTGGGGTTCCGAAGTGCTCGGACATCTGAGATCCCATGGCCCCGTGCTTCATCCCCAAACGGCTCAAACTCATTAGAAATAATGAAGTCATTGCGCCGTTTTTAGCACCTGCAGCAGCGGCCCCAGCACAGTCCGCCGTGCTAGGAAGGTGGGATGACGCAAGGGTGTCGACTAGTGTCCGACCGAAGGTCGATTTAAGGCCGCAGCCGAAACCGATTTAGGGTGTTCGAGCGCTACGCGGCCACGACCACGACTTGTCGCCTGACTGGCCGCAATCTTGAACGATACTGGTCGGACGCACGGTCGCGCGACCAACCTTTCTTCCTGCTTCCGACCAAAAGTAGCTTCTGCAGTAAAGAAAATAGCAACTGCAACAATAGAGCGAGACGCGCCACTGGCGGCTACCACCAATCAGAGAGCGCCATTCGATTCATGAAGGGACAGTCGATGATGCAGTTTTAGTTTCAGATCAGAATCGGGTTCGGGACTCCTTGAGTATTTTTCGATATTCCCCATAAGTTTCGGATTTGGCCATCCACGGCCATCCCACTTAATAAATAATATACAGGGTAAATTTTTCATGTTCATGTTCAATTTAATAATTTATAAATAAAGTCTTCCACAAAGTGGGTTCTAATCTGTGTAATAAGAGCCCAACAGCCTACAGTAATACAGCGACCAAAATATTGAAACTGTCTGCGACTTTTACGTAACAGTTACAAGGAAATGCGTTCCAATGTTCAGCAGTGTTGTATGTTGTGTTGAGGTTTGAAGCAGGAAATTAAAACAATATATAAAACAGTACATCTATATTGCACTATAACATCTCACTGAGTATTGTACAAATCGTGTATCGTTATTATTACGAAAATGGATTATACTAAAATACAAACATTACACAGTGATGCCAATTAAATAGCTAGCGGGTGCATATCACAACACAAACTAAAAGTACACGAGAACTTAGGACACGAGCAATCCTTGTAACACACCGATATTACCATATCTCAGAAACAGATAAATCAATTGTTTGGTTGAATCGACACTTTAGAAATAGCATTACGGTAGAAATAAGACGAACGGCGGCGGCCCATCTGGCATTTAACGTAAGCATTGCGTGTGCACTAATATTCAGAATTTTACATAGTCTATAATTTACTTTGAAATAATTCGTTTTCTTAAGTCACACAATGTGAATATTATTGCGCTTCGTTAAACTATTGTGTAAACTAGTTCAAAGTAGCTAAGATGAGACGCGTCAGGTCGCTTCCCAAACATTTACGTTACGAGTATATTAATTACATAGGCTTTAATCTATTGCTTGTACGTAATATACATATCATTTTAATTACAACCTTTTTTAATGCAGAAGTCGGATCTTTCAACAACATTAAACTTCATTACTACACATAATAGACTTCTTACTCATTATTTATAATTATTATGTACAAAATGAAACAGATTTACACATTGAATGGAACACACATATAAACTAATCCAAAGGTGTTATGGGGAAGGTTGACATTCAACAGATAGTTTATTACAGCTGTATCTATACATACAGATTATCTTAATACTATTTACTGTTTATATTGTACACCTTATCTTCACTGCAACATGTATGTTTGGAAAATAGAGCAATTCTTTTGACTTTATTACTGAGTCATGTAGTGGATACCACTGATGTAGAACCACATTGAGAGAAAGGCGTTTCAATTTAGCAGTCATTTTCCAAACATTCTGTATAACCAAATCGTCACTAGCCACGCCCAAATTTATTGCTATATTATAATATAATATATTACCGCAGTTGCAGTAGTTTTGCGTAAATTGACAAATTCAGCAACATCTCTATAGATACCATACTCCTAAGAATGAAGGCAACTTGAAAACATTATAATAGGTACTCCTAAATATATATCTTACTATGGATGTCGTCTTTCTTAATTGCTTCAAAACATTGACTTTAGGTACAAATATCAAAATCATAAATTACTTTAGATTTAAAGCCATAACATTTCTTATACTTAAAAATAATAGTTTTGCCAGAAAACATATTATAGCTGCATTTATAAAATAAAGCCTACAGTCCTACACGAATGGGAGATCATTTTTCAAAGTCTTATAGTTATCATTATTCAATCAAGAAAAAATAAAAATAGTTTGTGGCCGACTAGTATTCTACTCATCGTCGCTGGACACAAAATAATGTCAAGGATAGGCACAGATGGCGAAATATACTCAAACAAAAGATGGCTTCATGCCGTCAGGGCAATCTTGACAGTAACGAGGATTACGACGCGAGGAGGAGTATTCTACTGTACTATTCTTTTCAGATCTTATCAATGAATGTCACTAATATACTTACACACATCTAAATGTAATGATAATTGTTATTGATTATCATCAATTAGTAGATATTGCACCACGGTTGTAATGAAAAAGAAACGCAACATTTTGAAGCAATTATACATAAGTCAACGTTCAAAAGGGGTCAATGATAATTCAGATTTTAATAATAGTAGGACTTTATCTACTTAACACTCATGTCTCTTGCTCTTCGTACCAGATGTATAGTACCATCAGCATTAAATACATGCAAAAATATTCAACTCTCTTTTATTCAAAATATAAAATATTCTAGCTTACACAATTATACAAATATATTTTACCGTTTTAAACGGTTGCAAAGCAGTATATACTTACAGGAGAGCCAGCCAGAATATTAAAATCGTTTAATGCTGACTGTACTGAGTTATGTTATACAGAGAACGAAAGTCTGTACTTACTTGCAGTACAAGTAAAATACGTTAATATTATTTCGGACGGTATTATAATAGCAGTATTTATTCGGTACAGCTTAGTGAAAATAATGTGTTGCGAGCAAAGCCTGCTGCCACAGGTTCTGTGCATCACTGAACAAACATTTGCCAATAGAAAGTCGTTTTCACGGGACGTACTGCCTTCTTTAAGTATCGGCCTATGTTTACAACACATTTTTAACACAAAATCTCTTATATAAAATAAAAATGTCAAAAAAAATAATCAATTAAAACATTTTTCTACTAATTAATTAAAAGAGTTCTGATTTATTATGAGCATCATTTATGCAGATATCTTACGACATCTACATAGCTATATAATAAGTCGTTTATTGCATGCAAACGTTGAATAAAAACAATTATAATCACAAGTTTAGAGTACATAAATGTTTAATTTAATAATTATGTAAACAAGTTCCATTTCTAAAATCGTTAATCTGAGCACTCTTAATTTGAATAAGATTAGAATTACAGTAAATATTTTATTGAATTAATATTTGTATGCTATTTGCAAGTACTCGTAACAGTTTAAATATGAATACATAATTACAACAACAGTTAAAGACTTTATTTGTTTGTGATTATATACTGCATCTTCTGTACCATACACTATTCATCTAAAAACAATAATCAACTTCACACTTACTGAAAATCACATTACTCTACCACTAATCTATATTTTATGAAGTAGTTTGCAAACATTTAAAAGAAATTATAAAGAACTGACTAGAGACAGAGATAGATAGATAATTGTGAGATAATCAAAAGAAAATAACTGCTTGGAATGAAAAGAAATATTAGTCTTTCATGCGATCTATATTTGATTTTTCTTATTCTTATAATTCTATAAGAACAGAGGACTGAAGATATTACATTTATTTAAATACCTTGCCGAATATTTTGATCCAGAAATAAATTGAAGCCACAGAGTCACTGTTAGGCACTGAACAATAACACTAAATGATGAGGATCCTTCAAACATTGTGTGAACCACAAAATTTACGCTGGATGTTCAATCACAGTGCTTATTATAATTTTAAATGAAATGCGCACTATGGAAAGGTACAGACTTACCTTGAATATTGTTGCAGTTTTTACAAGAATATATACAGGAATACTTTACTGTTTTATATAAATTACAATGCTGGAATAGTAGGTTTTGAAATGTACAACATAGATATTTATTTACATTATTTATATCAAACATCTGAAACCGATTAATTTGAAAATTTAATTTCGAGAATTATTATTCTTATTAGCAATCTATACAAATTACATTTAACTAATGGACATGACCAAATCGTATGATTTGATTTCAAATGAATTACACTATACATAAAATCACACAAATTATCTACTAAACGATTTTTCTTAGAATATTTAAAATATAATAATATATTTCACATTTTATTTTTAAGTATTAAACCTTGTTACTCTTCGGGAATTATAAATTGTATATGAAATGTACGGTCATGTACTTTTACTTTTGTTACTGGGAAATATAGATTATGTATTTGTTTATAAATCTTGTATTTTATTTAAGTAAATGAATATCTTCTTTTATACAAGGTTTAATACACTTTAATCTTAACTCGTTAATTATGAAGTCACGTCGGTAAGTTATAAGTTATAGTTTTTTACAACACCTTTGAAGATGAAATAATACTGTTGGATATGGACAGGCCCTAAAATGCCTTAAACCGCAATAAAGTTTGGGCCGATAAAAGAAGGACATTAGGTCTTGTTAACCTTAGAAGTTCCTTGGCCAATTGTAAGTTGTCTATATCCAGCATAGAAATAGTGTCACAAGTTGATTTAAAGTGACCCAAAATCTTAATTTTAATTTATTTTTTTAAATAATCCATCTCGACATGACATCACACAATTTGAGCAATAAATTGTTTAGGAATAAGGAGGTCGTAAATAACACATAATCTATAAAGGAATGGAGGTCAAACACTAAGACAAACTATAAGAGATGCTCTATTAATAATACCTCTAATATAGGAGCGATAGAAAATATCAAGCATAGTTGTAATTGTTAATTTTAAGAACATGTATAATTGGTGGGGTTATCGCTTATAACTACAGGTTCCTCATTTGTCTGAAACTAGGACTAGAAGCGTGAAGACTTTTACTAAAATATAACTTGTGGCTGTATTGACTAATAAGTCTAGTGTACAACACGAGTGTTCTCACGATGTATAGTCAGACTCACAATTGTTTTACCACCCTTAACTTATGTACCGCCTATAATACGTCATAAAACTTCAACGATTATTTCTCTTTTAGGATCAATGTAACAGTTGGATAATTTCAAGTTTCAACCCTACTGTAGTTTCAATTTACTGGCAATTTCTGTCAAAAGTGGTAACGCAATTACAGGTTCAACTATACTGCGTTACAAACTCCATACTACATGGAGGTAGATGTCGATGAAGATAACTTGCAACAAAACACACTACGTTGCTACCTTTCTATAATCTTAATATTTTTGTCAATTTTCAAGCTCACTATGAACTCACACTCTTCTTTGAGCGACTCATTTTGGTAGAATTTTTAAACAATATAGGATATTAACACACATACATTTTTCTCTCGTATGGCCAAGAACTGAAAATTTTAAGCAATTTTGAAACACTTTTTTTTAACCACACAGTGGGCGCAGAATAATAATGTCCAAGTTTATGTCTATCTCAATGTGCTTAACATTTTAATTCCGTAACTGTATTTAGATAGTTTTCATAACATTCTGAACTTCTTTAGTGTAGCAGAGTCAGAAAGCGACTGTTACGAATCGAAACAGCGCTACAATGTATAAAAGACTTCACTGACTCTTCAGTGCTTGGTGCAAACTACTTATTGTGTAGCTAATTTATAATTTTAAATAGCATAAAATGTATGTAATGTGTTAAAGTCACAGTTGGTGTATTTTCTCTAACACGTCATATTTGGTAAACAAACACGGTACAAAAATACCGAGTTTTGCATTAAAAACACAGTAAAAACGGGATATTTACCATGTTTATTTATTTTATCTATTTATTTTGAGTGAAACACATCTTGTACAAAATAACATTAAAAACTGCTTCAGCTCAACATTCATTTCACAAAATCGATACTTATCACAGTGTTTGCTTACCAAATAAGGCAAGTGAAGAAGAACACAGTTTAGGATAAATGCGGTCGACATAAAAGGGGACTATAGTAGCTTACTCTATGATGAGGCATCTCGGTAAGTGTTCGTGCAGGTAGTCGAAGAGTTCGGGCGACGCGCCGGGGCAGTTCGTTAGCTCCAGCTCGCGCAGCTGCCGCAGTTGTATGAGGCTCGATAGACCGCCCGACGTTAGTAATGGACACCCTAGGAAATTACGAAAAAGGTTTCGTTTTACTTTTCGTTACTCAGTAGTATACGTAAACGTTAGTTATCGTAAAACATGGAAGCGTGCTATAAAATGCGTAGCGCTTTTCACTAACACAAAGTTCAACTAAACGAAAGGAATCACAAGTTGCATAACATAGTTTCAGCAACATGTGTTCCCGTAAACATGTTGCCGATAGCGCTTTATCCAGTTTGGGTAAAGATCATGTTGCAAGTAACAAAATGACGTTGCCGCAAAAGTGTTGCCACATTTTTGTTTGCCGTGCCATAAATACGGGACAAAAGTCTACTTTTCCACCAGAATGTAAAAGGATGTGTAGCGAGGGGTCTGTGTGAAACTGACCACCAATGAAACAAACACTAGAGGACTTTTGGCCGAAAGGTGACGTATACCGACCATTCCGAGGACGGTTACGCGACACCACGCAGCAAAACACGACGCCGTCATCGATACGTGTCTAGTTATATAGTTTAAGATTTTTTTTATACATATTAGTTTATTATTGTATAAGATTATTTTGTGTATTTTATCTATGGGCCTTAATTGGCTGATATTAAAATGATTATTATTATTTATTATAAGCTAGCTCAGCTCGAGCTGTGAAAAAGAAGCGATATTATTGGTTAGTTACACACACATCCCGTTACGCATCCTCGCACGCAGGAAACGCAGCCTAAGGTGCCTGCACATTTGACTGAGTAAACTTACCAGCCAGAGACAACAGCTGAAGCGATCTCATGCCGCACAAGTGTTGTACTCCGAAGTCGCGTACTTGAGAGCACCAGCGCAGGAACAGCGCGACCAATGACTGCATCGTGCTGATGTAGCCCACGCCGATATCCGTTATGTGCACACATCTGTTGACAACGTACAAATGATCAATGGAGATACGCAGTCGCTCCATATAAAATGCTAGCTTCAGCCTGTGACTTCGTCCGCATCGAAGAAGCGTATCCTAGTTCTCGGTAATAGTGTAGCTTTCAATCAGTGAAAGCCATCATTTAAATCGGATGAGTAGCTTCGAAGATGAAGATGATGATGCTTCGATGATGTATTAGTGTAGACTGATATTCAGCTACAGACTGGAAGCCCACTCCAACATGTGTAGTTGGGAAAAAAGGCTAGACATCTGATGAATAAAGGCTTCTAAACGTTAAAACAAATAGCTACGAAAACCACGTTTCAATATTGAAGAAGATACGAGTCTACTTTTGACGGGCGGTAGGTACGAGCAGACCTACATTGCAGTAAAAGTCTCTGTCACGGATACCTTTGTGACAGTCTATTGACAAGTTTGATGGTTTATATTTACGGTTTGGTACTCTACCACAGATCCACTTTATACAGTTCGATGCGGACCACGGGCAACTTTAGCTCTGGTTAAGCTAAAAGAATCGCGAAGAGGTGTAGTAAAAACGGAGTGTACCTGTAGAACTCCCATACTTCGCCAAGTAAGAAAAAAAAGAAAATGTTAATTCTCGTTACCTATCCAACGTAAGTTCTTCAAGATGGTTGAGATCGCAGGCAATGTACTCAAGCGCGTTGTCGGTGACACGCGGGCACCAGCTGAGGTCGAGGCTGCGCAGGCGCGGGAGGTTCTCCGCCAGGAGCTCCACGCCCTCGTCCGTCACCTTGCTGCACCCGCTTAGAGATAGCACCGTGAGGTTCGGTAGGGAGTGCACTGTGGAAAGAAATGGGCTTTATGGTTAAATATCGTCGAATTCAGATGCAGATTCCTCTCTGGGAGTGGGCCATTATCCACTACGAGGACTCAGTGCGGGTTGGTGGATATCACATGACTTCGAATTTTTGGTCCCAGCACATATTGGTTTCCTTACGAGTGACGGTTTAAAAACGCCACCTTTTTGAAAGCAGTGGTAATTAAATAAATAACAATCACTTATGTGCCAGTCTGGGTTCGAAACCACGACAAGATTGGTACAACTATGTGTGACTTAGGTAAGGGGGAATGTTCCAAATGCGTAGGTGGCTATCTACCAGTAAATGTGAAAAAGATGAAGATGAAATCAGAATAAAAATGAGTGTCTATCGGGTTCTAATTTTATTTGAAAGTCTTAAATTATAAGTCTAATAAAAAGTTAAGTCTAAAAAGAAAGTCTAATATTATAAAGACAGATGAAGTGCTGCATTATCAGTGCAAAGACGATGTTACTCCAGGCCCCTTCAAAAGACTTTTGCAGAATTTGTATCAGATTATTTTTATTGCGTACAGAACGCCACGATCACACTACGATCCTTGCATACTCTTTTTGTTACATCTTTAATTCTAATTAATACACAAAACTCTAAATAAGTTCCTTTAATTTAAATACCCTTCTTGTAAAACGTATTTCGCCTCTCGTGAACGTTCTACTACTAACTAGGAAAGCCCTACTAAGGGCCTTTTAGGCGACCTAACACGGCTGATGACCCTTGACCTTAATACACACGCGACTCAGCCGGGATCGACTCGAAATAATGGGGTATTGTGTTTCTGAAAATAAAACAAACTGGTATTCTTTTAATTACGAATGCAATCATTCTATTATGGACTTACTACTTATGATTATGCTAGGAATTGACTAAATTATTAAAGTAATATTATGTTTGCAAAAAGAGCTAGATGGTCGCAGGTAAAACAGTTCATTGAGATGAGGACTGAGGATGGTCATCATCATCTGCTTAGTCTTTTCCTAATTATGTTGGGGACAGCTTCCAGTCTAACCGGATGCTGAATACCGTTATCTTACGAGGAACGACTGCCTTTCTGCCCTCTACAACCCAGTTAGTCCCGATTCATTGAAAATAAAATGTTCTTTTAATAACAATTGAAATGTTTTTTTAAAGTTTTGAAACAACATACATAATTATTATCATTCATCTGTGAGCCAACTACTAGACATTACAAGCTAACGCTTGTAGAGTAATAGGAGGTTCTGGGGCCTAAATTGGCCGCTTTAGCAGAATCATAATAGAACAATATGTAAAATAATATGTAATAATTATATGTAAAAAATATGTATCACATTAAAATTCTTGAAATGCCCACTCACACATGCAGTTAATTATTATGAATTACCACGTTGTGACCCTTTTACGAATTGTAACGTAATTCATATTATTATCTATTATGATTCTGATAAAGCGGGCATTTTAGGCCCCCGGGTTATTGAAGTGTACACTGTACAAACAAGCGTCAAAAATTGCAATTTACAACCTTATGTCCATAGTATACAGGTCAATTGACCCGCGCCGTAATATGCATCGACTATATTGGGCTGAAACGACTAATATACATACTTATAGATACTGAACCAATAAAAGGTTGCACCACGTCTAGCAGCACGGTATCGGATTTTTCCAAGTTCCTATTTCTTTTTTTCTCGCTCAGAACTGTTATTTGCTAGAGTGAGAAAAAGAGCGGGAGTGGTATCACACGGCAGCACACTGTTTATTGCTCGGAAAATGCGATTCTATGCTGATAGATGCGGTTGAACCCTAATTCTTACCAATATTAACAACGCCATGATTGGTGAGCTCCCAACAGCTGTGCAGACGAAGCACACTGAGTGAAGCGCTCTGCTTGGGCGAGAAGTACCCCAGTGCCGCGTCCGTCACGTGGTAGGCTTGCAGAGAGAACTCGTACAGGGACGGCAGTAGCTGTGCTACTGCTCCGACCTGAGAAAAGTAATTTACTTATTGTTTTACATACACATACTAGCTTATTTCCCATAGGGTTGAAACGAATACCGGGTAAAACGAGGTGAATAGAGACGCAGGGGTGAATCGAGACTAAATGCTGAAAGGGATTTTAACGTTAAATTCATATATGTTACCAACCAGTAGGTACTTCTTTCTATTCACCCTGTTTTACGGTCAGTACTATGTTCTATCTACAGATTTTCCTCCATTTGTTACTTATAAGAGTGAGCGGTTATTTTGCTCCTAGGGCCAACCCACGCACTTATTTGCACTGTAGTCAACAATAACGACAGCCCATTAAAACATTACAGGTACCTGAATATGGCAGCATGTTACATGCTCTGTATACAAGCGCCATAATTAACAGCGATAAGATGCGAACAGCGTACGCTTATTGAAAGGCCTAATACGCAACACGTGCCTCGACTGTGCTTAGCCTTATGACCAGCCACGAGGCACGCTTCGCGTTGAGTTCGCCACGCATTGTGAGTGCATGTAATGAGTGTTAGAATGTTATGTTAACAGCTTCATGGAAAATCGCATGAAAAGTGGCCAAACTTGTTATTTGGAGTAAATATACCGCTTGCATGGTTTCTACATTGACTTACGTATTGAAGCCATTAGATTTTATAGGTCATTGTTCAATTCGAAAATAATCATCACCTATGTTATGCTGTAGATGCTACATTGATAAACGGTACTTACAGCTTCATCAGCAATGTTAATGCAATCAGTAAGCGTGAGAGAGACAATCCGTGGAGTTAGGCATGCCCACAAACCAGCCTCGGTTATTTCATTGCATCCAGTTAGTTCGAGCTCAAAGAGAACCTAAAAAAGATTGATTTTCTAAATTAATTGGCCTTAGTTTGAGTTATTTTCAATTTTCTTAATTGGAACTGTTATAGTTATTATTATCCAAAACAAGCATGCAAATTAAATTATTTTAATATATCATTCTTTTGAAATATATGATCTGATAATTGGCATTATGTGAATGTAAACACAAAAGTCAAGTCGTTATTAGTAAATAAAATAGAAGAAAAATTACCTGAAGGTGATCCAAAACAGCTTCCAGCCCTCTGTCAGTTATTGTACATCCTTTTAAACCAATAGCATGAATATGATGAGCTGACAAAGGGAATTGCCTTATAAATTCATTTATATCATCATCAGAAGCTGAAACTAAGACTACTCCACGGATACCCCTTCTGACTAGAGAATTGTAGAACCTCTGCATACAGCAAACTGTAGCAGAGCGCAGCTCGCGACAGTCGAGCACAGCCACAAGCCCGTTCCACCAGCGCGGCGACGAGTACAATATGTCACGCCATCTGGTACACACTTGCGCAAGTGATCTTCTATCATTGGCATTGAAGTACAGAAAAAACTTTTCTAGAAATCTCTCTTCTACCACAAACTGGTTCCAAGACAGAGGCCTGGGTGAAGGTCTGCGCCGCCGCGGGACCCTCGGCGCGGCGGCTGCGGCGGTGGCCGGGCCGCACAGCGCGTTGGCGACGCGCTCCACGACGCCGGGGGAGCGCTTGCGGCCGCGCAGGCCCAGGCCGGTGATGCGGCGCGACAGCTCGGCCGAGGCGCGCTCCACGACGCCCTGCGCCGACACTGATGACATCTTCACCTTGACACGGCGAATGGTGTCCGCCGCTGGCCGGCCGCCGCCCGACCCTGCGCCTCCCGCGCCGTGCTCACAACCCGCCACCGCGCTACTGTTTACACAATAAGATATGATTGTAATTGCATACATAATAATTATACTGTTAAGCCTTTTTACTGCTAAAAATATTGCATGGAAGAAATGTACAGTCAGTCCCTTGCAACATTTCTATTATTAAGGGAATTTTAGAAATTAAAATAG
Organism: Noctua comes; assembly: GCA_963082995.1. Lineage (NCBI taxonomy): Eukaryota > Metazoa > Arthropoda > Insecta > Lepidoptera > Noctuidae > Noctua > Noctua comes. Next base: position 10,358,677 of record OY720281.1, on the reverse strand, counting down.
GTTTGTTTCAACACAAAAATAATGAACATATGGAATATTTTGAGCCAAAAGGGTATAACTGTACCTGGGCAGAACTTTCACAATTTATGGAGACATTTCAGACATGATTTGTCAGGATAAACTGCTACATCATCCGAATAGATGTTACTCTTCATAATAATCAAAAGATTCTAACAGGCATATTAGCTTTCAAACTCGCAACCTCTTTCCCACCAGCTGGATAGCAGACTTAGATGAGAGCGCATAAGCTGAGAGTGGTGAACTGATGATGATGATTATATCTAGATGGCAATTGGCAACTCAAGATTTCTTTTAACTGCAATCACAATCAATGCGTTTTATGGCATGAAAATGTTTGTTCTGATATATAATATACTGTCTAATATAATCAGACTGTAATTTCCATTGCCATGGTTTGGACATCGAAATCCTGCTCTGTGAGAGAGAATGGACAATAAATCAGCATGTGGGACCCAATGCGGGTGAATGGTTAATAATATATTATTACATAATTAGGAGAAAGATTAATAACTGTGCAGTTTTTAGTAACAGCAGTAAAGTTGTAATTTTATTAAGCTTGTAGTACTAGACATATTTTACTATATTTAAAGTGAAGATCAACATATTGTTTTTTGTTATTAAATTCAGTGTATTTATTTACCCAAATTCAGGAGCTCTTACGATATGTAAGAAGGCGATTTCTACATGAGAACCAATGCCCACATTCATGTTAATTTTTAAATGTTTTAAGAATTTTTCTACATTTACAGTTTTAGGTATCTCACCTAAATAAAAGAATATAATATTGCACAATAATTGTTTATTGTGTATTCTTTTTATTAGTTACGCTTTGATAATGCTGAAAACATCGTAAGGTTTGAGTGAGTTAATACTCAAGCCCGTAGGTCAAATTAGAACAATACTGCACTGCCAAAATTCTCACAATGTGGATCATTACTAAAGTTTATCACCACTAACAGTTTTTATCAAATAATTTTGCAAATATAAAAATAAATAAAAAATCGATGCGCTTTGAGTTTTACCTTTAAGTTCTGTTCTGAACAAAGAAAAACCATCGTCCGATGTCTGTACTCTTGAGTTTTAGTAAAACTTTAATATTATTCATTCAACATTCAAAATATAACAAGATCTTTCAAAATTATTAAGAAATCGCACGAGAAAAATAATATGTACAAAAAACGCTCACGAATTCACTACTAGTGTTGTCCAGTTCGTACGTCAATAAGACTCATTTCATTTTCGTGTCAGTTTGAATTTACATATCGATTTCAAATGCCAGTAAATTACAATCGATTGACATCGACTAAAGAAGGCTGTCTAGGGTTCGGATTTTCTGATCTTACTAAAGTAAGTTTCAGCAGAAAAAGGGCTTTTCTTTTCGGGCAAAAATTGCGTGTACCCTATCTCTGAATTATGGTTACGGTTGTGGTTACTATTGTGGTTACCGACTGTAGTAACTAAAATAATATTTATGTTACTTTATTTTATATTTGCACATCACGCCGCCGCCGCCGTAATTAAAGGTAGAATAAGAGAACAATTCTGTATATTTTACCAACCTTCTGTGCCTTATTTATGCAAATAAATGATTTTGTTTGTTTGTACTTTTTCAAAAAACTAGAGTTAAAAAAAATATTATATGGTAGTAAGACAACCCTCAAATCCATCGATGGTTTTTTTTTATTCATAGGCTTTTGAAGTGTCATTTCTGACAGTTTTATTTTCGTTGATTTGTTGCGGTTGCTTTGCTTGTGTATCCGTTGAATTTGTAACCTATAAATTAAAGTTTTGACCGCCAAGTCTGCGAAATTAGTTTAAAAAAATACCCATTATAAAATATAAATTGTATTAAATATACGTAGATTTTCAATTAAATCATTTTTTTGTTGATATAAGTCAGAATAAACTAGGGTAACCATGGAGTTCTTGGAGGCTATGCCAGTAACTTTCAAGGAAATTACACCAAATTACAGTTTACCCGAAAAGTGGAAGGAAATTATCTTGAATACAGGTAATTATTATATTCTAGTTTTGTTTTCTATACTTTTAAATATACTATACTTCTAAATCGTCTGTGCTTCTTACAGGAGGTACCCATAGCACTTTGCAAGACATCAAATTGCCTCAAAAAGCTGGTGGATATTGGTACAAAGATTCCAAAAAGGTCTACACTCGAAATCGTTTTATTTATTGGTGAGTGAGAGAATCTAACTGGTTTGATTAGCGGTTTGTTTTAGATTTGTTGTTTGTCAAACGAAAACAAAAGTTTGTGTTTTGTCTCATAACAACTATGAAACTCCACCAAACCAACCATACTTGCTAACACTACTTTTTGAAATGGACTGTAACTGCTTAATTGAAAGTAATATTAGCTTATCTTCATATTGGTAAAATATAAACAATCCTTCTTTTAAATTCTAGGCAAACAACATCAGATGCAATAGAGCTATCTGAAGCATCCCTTGATATAAATCTGTCATCAGCTAACTTGAGATGTAAGGTAGCCCCAGGTACCCCTCCACTGAGCAGCATCACTGTTTATGAGAGAAGTGCTTCTCGAGATGTGATTATACTAGCTGCCACAGTCTCATCTGTACACAGACTTATTTTCCCACACCCAGGAACATTAGATAAAAAGGTAATATATGAGTTAATTATACTGTATTTGATTTTTGTTTCATATTGTGTAAAGACTTTAAACACTTTGACAGATATATTAGAAGTTAATGAGATTCAGTGCCTGGGATAGTGTTATTTAATTTGTAATTACGGAGATATTGGGGGTCAAAGTTCCAACTTTTCACAAGCTTTTTTTAAATACATGTTTTTAATGTAAGATTTTTACGTTACACACCTCCACAACCCCCATACTATTCAATCCATCCATCAGCACAATGCTTTGAGTGCTTTCCATCGAGTACAACCTCAAAAAGTGATTTTTCACCCCATAAAAAAAGTCGATTCCCAGCAATAATCTTTGCATAAAGTTACATAGTTTGATGTATAGAATGCTATGTGAAGGGTCTGTTTACACCCTGTATAGCTTAGCAATTGCTTTGTTAATTTTCTTTTTCTTTATTTTCAGTCAACTTTTGGATCTCTGAGCAGTTCATCTCCATCAATATTCCATGATACAAGTTCTATAAACAATCCAAACAATTACTATATTCTTAACCAGTATTCTAATGCAAGTAAGTATTGCATGCCTTCACTACAAAATGAGAAAATTTCTTTTGTGAACTAAAATACCTGCAACTTGTGAGATACAACCGCAGGCAGCAGTGATTTTTTATGATCTATAATTATAATAGTAGCAAAAACTAGCCATCAATTCACTGCATATAATATCAAAATTCCACGTTTGCTGCCAAATCATACAATTGAGCCTCATCAGCACAAACACAACTATTAATTTGTTATAACAGCTACAGGTGTTGCTCACACTTGTTCATCCCTGTTACGAGACAATGGCGAAGCAATATTTGCACTTGCATTTGGCCATGGCGGTGAAGGAGGTCTGTTGCTTGTCAAATTGCCTGTCACTGGATCTGCTGTCACCACTGTGTTGAAGCGAGAGTCTACTGTACCGAGGTTCTTGTCAGGCATCACTGGCGCATTAAGGTAATTTAATGTGATTTTTTACTAAATTACTACAATAGTAGAGTGAACAGTACACAGTTCTTCTTTCCTCAGCCTAGAACCTCTTTCGAAGATCTTATATTCAGATAATACATTTAGCCAACAGAAGTGAAGGTGTTTAAAAAAAGTCAACGAGGTACACAAAATAATGAATAGAACCATTTATTCTAACTTGGAACAAAATATCAATCACTGAAACTAACCTAAACTGCCACAAATCATAACTAATTCAATTAATACGTAATTGTTTAGAAAAATAACGAGTAAGTACACAAAATAGGAAATTATAAATCTTACAGCCCTTTGAGAGATATTCCCAACAAGAATCTCTCGCGACCAGCGACAATTCGAAGTTGGCACTGTTTGCCAGGGAACTAACATATGCTACGTAAAACCTCATTTCTTCCTAACAATACAGAAAATGTGTTTTTAGGGGCAAGAGTAGCACTGATGGAGTTGAAACCTATGGAGTGGTGCTGACCAGTGGTTTAGCAGTAGCAATATGCGGCGACACTTGCCTAAGAGCGTGGCCGTTGGACGAGGGTGGTGCACCTATTGCAGTGTCTACTCCACTTTCACAGACATTGGTCAGGCCAAAACCACCTCGTAAGACATGTTTAATCACCTTATTTGATATGACATTGCTTGTGTAACTTTTTGGTCTCCATTTTCTGTTTTCATTTTTTCAGCCCATGGACACATGTTACAAAGAACAATTGCATCAGATGGAAGTGTCATATTAGTAGCATATTTGTCTTTTCCTAACGAATGTGAATTCGTCGTCATGAAAATGCACGACGGAGGCTCAGGAGGCGTGAAATTTTCGCATATTAGTCGCATATTTGGGCCTCAGGTAAACACTAGTTTTTCAAAACTAATATTTTGCTTTCATAATGTTCTGTGCCTTAAAGTAAATGCTTTAAAGTTCAATTTCGTTTGTACTGTGCTTTAAAGTTCAATTTCGTTTGTAGCTGGACCTCCTCGATTATGCCATTGGTTACGGAGACGGGAGCAATGTTATTTGGGCGCTGTGGAGTCAACCGGATGGCGATACTATTATTACAAGTGAGTACTCTGACATTTTCTCCAATCAAGCGTCATAAACAACTCGTGTGCGAACCACAGCACAGGCTCAGTGCAGTGTGTAAAGTAAGAATTTCGTGATAACATTGAATAATACACTTTGTTAACGGTTAATAAAAGACAAAGGGTGAAACGAGATCTCGCCTCAAGCCTCAGGAATCGTTTGATAACTGCATTCATGTTTAGATGCTTAAAAAGTGTAATAGTGCACTGAAAATATTATACTGTATTTTTAGTTATCATGAAATTGGGTCCTGCTGTGCTCAGATCCAAAGGACCCTCATATGAAGTAGGTGTAAAATGTCTATCTTCTCCAGGTGTGTTTGTGGGCGCGGAGGCATGGTGGCGAGCGGTAGCCGGGCGCGAGGCGCCGGGTGCGCTGCCCGTGCTTGGCTCGCACCAACAGTACCGGGACCGACTGCTGGCGCCCGGACTTTTCCCGCCTGTGGTCATCAGGAAAGCGCTTGTCGTGAGTATATCCAGAAAGATGATACCATTCCATATGAGTAGGTATCCGGGTACTTTAAAAGTGTTCCAAATTGATTTTGTGTTCCTTCACAGTTCTATAATTTTTTTTTCAAATTCAAAAATTGATTTATTTATTTATTTGACTATTTATGTTCACATAGTAAACAATACAGGAAAATAACATGTAATATTTATGTGCTTTGGTGGTTTGGTGCTTATTTCGTAAGAATTTTTTACCAGCATACCAGCGAAGGGAGAAATGAAAAAGATAATTATGTAGACGATAGTGCGTATTTATTTGTAGTTAACAGGAACACAAGCCTATTATGTACGAAATACACCATTGGTTCACAGATCTACAACCGTACCTGGGGCAGTACCGACACAGGCGGCGACAGCGACCTGGGCGACGCGGCGACCAACGCAGTGCAAGCGCGCCTGCGACACCTCACCGCGCGCACCGCCTCGCCCGATCACGCGCATCTTATGCACAAGTATTTATTTACTTCTTTATCTGATGGGTATTGATTTTACGGCAGGTCTAGGGGGCATCAGGTTTCAAATGCCTCTCTCTATATCCCTTTTTGGCACTTAGAAGTTCGCATTTGGACGGCACTATAAAAAAACGAATCAAGCTACAGTTTTATGAAAATGAGCTTTAAAGAAGCATTCAAACTCCATTTTTTTTATTTTATCGCATGATTGCTTCTTCTTTCTCGAGCAACCGAAAGAGATGAAGAATGCTGATCGATTTCACCTAAACTATAGAACTTGAATAGCGTTTTGCAATTGTTTTAGATGCTGGTCAGAGCTGTATAGCTGGTGCATGCAGTATATGGAAAGTTTGCAGAAACCACTCGGGCTCATGGTGTCAAAACAAGTAAGTAATATACTTATAAGTAGACCTACATTTGTTGTGTTTTATTTCAATCACTAACATGATTATTTTGAATATTATGTGTTAGTTATGATATCACACTACTAAAGAAATCTTTTATTTATCTCAGTAGTTCATGTGTGTAGACACTGTATGAACTATTATTTATAAACTTAGGAATCTGACGTCGAATGCGGTTGGTGGTGTGCTGTGGTCCGTCGCGCCGGGATATCGCTCATCGGTGAGCTGGAACCGCTCGAGAGGATGATGCTATCTCCAGACGTACCTATGCTCGAGGGAGGCGGTACGTTAATCATTTTGAAGTTTGGCAGCAATAATACACGCATGTATTTGTGATTTTAATTGTGTAAAGACAGATTTGAGTAAGTCTGCTTGTTTCGCTTTAATTTACCATAAAAGCTGAGGCCGTCCACTGCAATAAACAGACGTGCGCGACGGTGGGCTCGTGTGCGGTTTGGTTTCCGCTACGTAGCGCGGACTCTCCGTTGCGCACTTGCGCTTTACGTAGCGGACGCCGGACAGCCTTAGTAAATGTGGTACATTGTGGTACTTACGGGTGTATTGTTTTAGGTGGTGAAACAGGCGAGCTGTCTGCCGACGCAGTCCGCATAGTAGTGGCGGGAGCGCGCTGGGAGCGAGCTGCGGCCGGTGCAGCCGCTGAACTAGAGCGGCGCCTGTTCGCATGCGCCGCGCCACAACACCGCCTGCTGCCTCGCCTGCTGCACCTGCTGCTCGCGCCCAACCCCACGCAGTCGCAGGACAACCCCGCGCCCGTAAGTGTACTGCAGAACTAGAGCGGCGCCTGTTGACCATTACCAGCCCATCCAGCTTCTCGTATTCTCGCTGTGACGACGTTCGCGAGTGACCAATTCAAATGTATTTAACTGACACCAAACTTTGTATACTACGTTATCCACGGAATCGACACGGCGTTATTTTTTCGGATAGTTAAATCCACACATCCATCTTCAAGCAGTAATGATAAATAAATTCTGATTTCAGACATTAACACCGCAACAGATCGATGATCTCACGTCTATTCTGGAGCCAATAAGAGACCTCCAGAGTGCTGTTCTTGAATTAAACGACGCACTCCGGCTGGACGTACCTGAAATTGATACTACCAAAAGTGAGTTATTGATTCATCAGATACTGCCTGCAACTTCTGCTGCGTGATGTTTTAACATAAAACACATCCTATGGTACTCGGCTATAGTGTAGCTTTCTATCAATGAATTGTTTTTCTAATCAAATGACGTGTTTCTCAGATTACTTCCTATATCCAAACTTACAAACTTGACCTCTTTGTAATACTAATGTAGACAGGATCGATTGCGCACTCAAGTAGGCCGCTGCAAACTCAATTTTGCTAAATAGAGACTTCAAAGATCTTTCCAACCCTCAGTGTGAATGCGGCGCTCTCGACTAGACTATAGTCGCTTTGCTGGTGTATCCAACCGAAGTGCCCTTACGCGTGCACTTAACTGACTTAAAATACGCTTTGGTCGCTAGGATTAACGTGACTTACTGGGCTAAAGTAGTGCTGTAGTGTGATAAGTCGTACCATCGATACGAAAGATAATCAGCACGCGTAGCATGAACAATTCCATCTCTATTCTACCAAGAATAGAAAAATCTTTTTCTATACAACTCGACATCTCTTCTGCCCAAGCATGGGGCGACCCGTAGAGTCGAGTTACTACGAAGATAAAGACAGAAATTATTACCATAGTAATTCAGTTAGGTGACACATACACCCGTAGTTTAAGTCGTGGATTGAACTTAAGTCGGACTAGACACGCCTACTTTTCACCCCTTAAGTCATATTGACAGCTACAGTTTGTTTATAATTTGACATAAACGCCCACTTTTCAAGGGTTTTGTAGTACAAGAATGTTTTGGCGCTCGAATGAAGCTGACAGGGGGGCGCTGTTGGTAAACCTTTTGTTAATTGTTTTGTAAAAAATATTGAGAAAAGAAAGAGATAGCTGCGTTAGTTCCGATGTTTGCCCGCGCCATCAGATCCTTGAAACCTACCTTGTGGGTGACATATGTACCTACTGAAATCCAAGTGAATCGACGTGTGTAAAATTGTTTTCTTGTTATAGCCAAAGCAAGATGAATTTTGAGGAGTATGTCGGTTATGTAGGATACGATATGCCATACAATTATTTATCGCGACCCGATGCCGACAACCCGTTAGAATGTGACATCAATATACAGTTCCAAAGACACTTTCGATTTTAGAAGGAAACCGTACAAAAATTGGAAAGCCATGCGAGAGGTCTTTGCCCAGCAGTAGGACATAGAGGGCTGATATAAAATAAAATAGGGAAGCTACTGTAAAAGAAAACGCGGTTCGTTTTTGGTTCCAACGTTTTCGTTCTGGAAATTTTGACCTACAGCCCGTGGACGGCCCTTGTTGATAAAAACTATTTTCCGTCGCCTTTAATTTCCAAGCCAGCTAGTATGTAGTCGGGATTATTAATCAATGATTATTAATATTGCGAGCACTTGCAAATATCCGTGGTAAATATATATAAAGCACGGTTTCTTTTTCAAATCGGTAGGTATTGGTATCGGTAGGTGTTCATTATCGTGGGATTGTATGAATTAGCAATCAAGATCGCGTAAATAATTATATTAGTGACAAATAGTCGTAATATGGAGTACCGTACACATAAAAAATGAATACAAGCTTAATTCACGTGATATTTCTAAAGCATGAGAAAACTAACGAACCATTTTGAATCTCAGACAAAATGGTGCGAATGGTGCTTATGAACGAGCTTGCCCATACTCGTGTTGTTTTGTTTATACCTACGATACCACAAAGTCGCTCTCATCATCTATCTATACTTAAAAACATCATCAAGAGTCAAATAGGCCTTCGAAACTCACGTAGACGGGCCATGGCGCGCAGTTTTACGCAGGGCGTGCAGGGCGCATTTACCTATTAGTAAGTAGGTAGAATATTTCTGAGGTAGTCGTGTCTGTAAATATATGTGAAAACCCGATTTTCGCGTTGGCTCGTGATACAACATCATCATCATCATCATTTCAGCCGAAAGACGTCCACTGCTGGACATAGGCCTCCCCCAACTGTCGCCATATTGACTCGTGATACGCGACACTGATATTAAATATTATGTAAAAGTATTATGTCTATATAGATTCCTAATGAATCATTTGATTGTCGCCACCGGTGTCCAATCTCGAACCAAGTTATCAATATTTCACATAAATGTAATGTAATTGATATGAAAATGAACAAGTTATAAGTAAGTACATGTAAACGCGAGTGTGTCTGTATTGCTCAAATAAAATGAAATACTTACACTAACTATTATTTATTACCTATTCAACTTTAAAAGTAAAAGCTTACACATAAATCTTACATAACTATTATAAATGCGAAAGTTTGGATGAATAGATGTTTGTTACTCAATCGCCAGAACGGCTGAACAGATCTGGATGAAACTTGGTACAGAGATATATTATAGTCTGGTATAGCACATTGATCTTTCTACCTGTAGTAATACGGGTAATCCCATTGCCTTTGCGGTACTATCGCAGTAGTATATAGATTGTAAATAGAAGGAGAAAGAAAAAAATACAAATTTGATGCAACCAACTTGGATGTAGCGCTCGTCAGCCGCTGTTGTGGCCAGTTTCTGTTATATTGCAATAATAAAACAATCAAATCGAATTCTTATTCGCCGTTGCGTTTAGTGGTTTAGCCGGCTTATCTTAGGTTTGTTTTCATATGATACGGGAAAGGACAGGTGTAAGCTAAACATGAGTAGCAGGCGGCTTGCTACTGCTAAACGGAGGAAGAGAAGGGCCGATATGAAACCCACCATTATGTTGGGTGACCACAACCATGTCATGCGCACAAACTCATTCTGCAGAGTAATGATGAGAGAATAAGCGATAACGAATCCAAAGAAATTCAAGGCTACTCGGTCCATCGTCCAACTGAATTCTTCCCTCAACTCTGGACGACCGGAACCTTCTAATCTCAGGAATTGCTGGTTCCAATTGAAAAAATCTTTTAGTGTGGGATAACCCTTTTGTTGAGGAATAGGAGCGGAGCATTAAAAAATGTTGCGAAAACGGGTTTTTTTTTAATATAAAAATCGCGGACGAAGGTCGCGGGCAACAGCTAGTATGTTTATAATTGTGTGATGATCATATTTGTATTTTTGTTCTCTCGTTGGTCAAATAGTCATAAGCGCAATTGCACGGTGTGAGGTTATGGGTTCGATCCCCATGCATGCAGTGTTGTTGGGTTTTACTAACCTAGAGATTGGATCCAGTCTTACGTAGTCCTACGTGAATGAAAATGAAAAATTTCCTTTGTTTTTCTATGTCTATAAATGTGTAATTTAGATATTTTTTATACGTGATACTACTTTTAAATAAAATAAAAACCAGTTGGCTTGTACAATAATAATTTAATTTATTTTTCGGCCTCGTCCCTTGTAACATCACTGAATCGAAGTAGCTGGGCGGCACTCAAACGTTCGAGTTTTGCCTTTTGGTACGCTTCTTCTGCTGCCTTCACCACCACTTCTGCTTCTCCATTTTCAGCAGATGTTACTCCTCCTCTCGTTCCTCATTCCGTTTAAAATTTTTCGCCCGTACCTCCTTTATTATAACTTGGGCGCGAACATATATTAGTATTAATTTGCTAACCACAAGCACCTTCAAAAAACACTAATGAGAATATAAAAAATAAAATGCTTCGAATGAATACAAATAGATTGATGTTATTTCAAATTCTGTATTGGTGCCATACACAGATAATTTAACTTTCTGATGTACGGTAACGTGTAGAGATGAACTGAAAATCATTTGATCAACCCTACCAATAAACTGCGAGTTTGCTGACGCCAAGTCAGTCGAGTTATTTTCAGGTGGCCCTTGAGCCACCGGTACCGGTACCTCGTCTACCGGACGAAATTCCAGAACTGAAAAAAGAAAGTAAATATTTTTAATAATCTAATCATATATTCGTTAACACAAAGAATAGAATCAATAAAATTACTAGACTATAGGTGTATCGTCAGCAGGAGTTTCACTTGGCATAGTGTCACAGTCCATTGCGAACCTCAATTTCAAATCGGTGGAGGCCGGCAGCGCATCTTTCACTCCTTCGAGATCTGAGGACGCGGGGCCAGGATAGGGGCCACCCCCAGTCCTCATTCTTTCTTTTTTTTCTAAATTAAGGGTGGCCTTAATATTGGACCAGCACCTGTTTAACTGAGATTCGGTTCTCTATAAAAAGAAAAGATTGGGGTTCATTACGATCATCAAACATAGACCAGGTATTAATTAAACAGCATACATGTTATTTGGTACTTACGCGCGAGTTAAATACTGAGTTATACTCTTGGGTTAGGCGAGCCCACAGCACATTTTGTCGCTCATGAGCTGCCCGGCAACGTCGTATTTTGAAGAAGCTTGTACTTGCAGACAAGTTCCTGTCCTGACTTTTCACCATCCGAAAAGAAAATTCTTGATGCCATTATTTTAAGTGAAAATCTTATAAATGAACCACGAAAAAATAAATATTTATTTTCAAGTAATTCCGTTTAAGTTCTTTGACAAATGATGTCAACCAAGAGCATTCGGTAGAACATCAATTGAAGACATCTCTAGCATTGGGACGTATTTTAATATAACATTTTTAGCATACAAAGCAGCTTGCAACCTTCATGCAACATACTTATTTTGGGTTTGAAATGGACAGCATGTTTTGGAGGTAGATTAAGGTGAGTACTCATCTGAGCAATTAAACGTATTGTAACATTGGTTGATAAATTGAGGAATGATATAATACTGCAAGGTTGCGGTTGAAAGGAGATGTAGAGACAAAAAATTAAAAGAATATGTTTGGATGATGGTCTTGTTGAGAGGACGAGTAAAAGGCGACTAACAAAACCCGAAAGAGAACACCTTAGAAGGACAAAAATTATTGGTATTGTTCTTAAAAAAGGTCAGGTGGCAGTGCTCGCGACCTGCGTGCGTGTATGACCAGATGTATGAACAAAAGGAGTAAGCCGGTGGGGTTCTTTAGTGACTGTTCTTACTGTGTGGCATTTAGGTACTCTTCGTTGATATGTTGGATTTGCAAGTCGCGTGTGCTGCAATTTAATTTAATATTAAAAAAAAAACACTGAGCGAATTAGGAGAAGTAACGACCAGCAAAGTCCACGCACCTCTTTCCATGTTGCACGATTTGCCCGCGCTCGTGTTTTTGCTCGATGAAATGTTACACAAGTTGCTTGTTTCTTAGCAAAATCAAGTTTTAACAAAGTGTCAAGCGGCTCGATGTCTTGTTGCAAATGCAAGCTCTAGCTAGTCTGTCCTCACCTTTTGAACATAATTGAGTGGGTGTTGCTGATACCGTGGTGGGCGTTCCTCACCTGTTGCCATGACAACAAATGTCGACTTAAGTTCAAAAATGGACTAAGTCGGCGTTCTGGAATATGGGTGTTAGTGTTGGTAAAAACGGGCATTAGCTATTGAGTTCGGTGTCACTAAGTGTTGATGAAAACGGGTATTAGGCATTATCTGATAAAATCATTGCCGTACACAGCAGCGAGATTAAGAGCTCGGGTCAATGCTCGTACAGCATTTCTTTCAGATTTGCTTTCATTCAACGCCATGCTTACGACGATAGAAATCTTTCTACAATCTGTCATTTTGTCGATTCTTCCGTCGACAAAAACCTGTTTCCATGGTGGTCATGCTACGCGTACTGATATAGGAAGGAACGAGGTAGTCTTGTACAATATGATAAAAAAACAAACATTTAAAGAAGTGTATGTCTTCGCAGATGATGAGGAGGACACGGGCGAGTACGACGGTCTGTTGGCAAGTGATCTTGGTGTAGCCATTGTCACTGAGGCGATTCGGCAGATGGCAGAGATGAGGTACGAAAACTATAATATCAGTACTTACCAATATTCTTCCCTGAATTATGCTATACATCTTAGTACAGCTTGCACACCAAGTCAAGAACTTTGTGCTTGTTTTAGTGCATGGGCGACTGCGTTTCAAACTGCTTACTCGTGCGGACGCACACACAAAGAAACGCAAAGTTTATACATCATTGTACAAGCAATAATTGTTTAATCTACTTGGGGTATATGTAATTTATTTTCGGTGTTGATTCGAGTATATTACACGAAGAGATAGTCGTCTTGTCGTCTTTCTAACGCAATGGACATCCTAATTCCTAGCACTCGGTTCCTTGTTGTAACGTAACGTGAAATGTAACATGAATGAGCCGTCCAGATTTATGCAATGCAACATGGAATGTAGCCCAACAACAGGCAAATTTGTTTCAGCGTGTGTTACATTACATGTTACGTTTCACCAATGTGCACCCGGTGTAATACTAGGCAGACACCGATAATGTGTATGTATTGGTTAGGTCCCGCGTAGTGCGCGGAGCCGTGTGCGCGTTGGGCGCGTGGCGCGGCGCGGGCGGCGTGCCGGGCGCGGGACACTGCGCCGTGCACTGGCAGGCCTACCGCGCGCTGCTGTGGCTCAGGGCTGCTACTCTGCAACCGCAGTAAGTCATTTATGATAAAAGAATAAATCTTTATTGAACACCATAGAAAATCAATACAGTGATGTTAGGAACTGTAAGGTGCGTAACTCCACTGCTGGGCTAAGGTCTCCTAGTTATTTCCAGTTCATCCGAGCCAGAGCTAATGTGAATCACTACTTGTTGGTTCTAAAAATAAAAATTATAAATGTCTAACCAAACGTTTACAAAGCCTTGTTACTTTTTTTTAAACACATTGAATGTTTTTGTGACGGTTCTTGTGGCAGAAAAAACCTGTTATTTCCTGTTGATTTCAATGTACATTTTTAATTTTTCAGTCGTTCTTAAATCAGTGTCATTTTCAATGCAATTATATCTTTGAAATATAATGTTTTCACAAGACACGTGGACACATCAGTTCACAAAAACAACTAAAAATAGACAATGGATATTTTCGAGTCACATATTGTAATTGTATAGGGCGGCAGGATCATCAGAAGCGTTCCGTCTGAAGCTCAGCGCGTTAGGCGCGGAGCCGGGCGGCGCGGAGATAGGCGGCGCCATGCGCGGCGGCGCCGTGTGGGCGTACGTGCGCGCGGCCGGCGGGCGCCGCGCGCGCGACCATCTGCGGGCCGCGCGCGCGCCCACCACGTGGCACCAGGCGCTGCCGCTGCTGGCCTACCATCTCGCGCATCAACTGTATCCTTTTACTACACACCGCATACTTATTTATAACAAAATATTTGTGATTGGCAAGCAATTAACAATATCCGTTAAAGAAACGAAATTGAAAAAGTGTTTAAATAAGAACAAAAAAAAGTCGAAACGGCGACGCTTGTCAAAAGCATATCCGACGTTGACGTCTTAGCAACGCGACACTTGTAACAATTTGTTTGCGAATTGTGTATTAGGATTGTAACGTTTCGCACAACCGCACGACAATATTATTTTCCTGAATGCAAATAAAGCTGGGCAGTAAGCGGAGGCTTCGAGTTCAGTTGGTGGCTGGCCAGTATCGACCAGCCGCGTCTCGTGCAGAACTACGTCAACATGCTGGAGCCCTGGTGTGAATGGAACGCTTGCTCACGTTAGTACTCTATGATCCGTTAACATGTGCCTCTTACTCCTAAAATTGGTAGTAAACCTCAACATATTTTATTTGTGATTTGCTTTTGGCTTTGTGGCAGCTCAGACATCTTTTACTGCACTCAGAAAGCAGGAAAGGAGATGTACGTTTAGTCTTCAATGTAATTCCACCTCCATTCTGCCGTTTCGTCGAGGTATCTCCACTTCCACTACGCTTTACGAAATTGGCGTTCTTCGACTTAATGACGCTCATGATGACTGCAGTAAATTATGAACCATTTAACTTACAGGTCAATTTATCCTTGGTCTCGCTCTACTCGACCAAGATGACGCTGAGAACGCATACACAGCCTTCTGCAAAGCCGCTAAGGGCGTGAGCACTGAACCGTTCTTGAGACAACTCGTGGCTGCACCGGACGCACGTCTCACGCAGCATCAAGCCCTCGTTCTATATTATATGAAGGTGTGTATGATGGAGCAAACAATGGCTTTTGTCAAACGAATAATGTGATCTGATTGACTGGAAGTCGATTTTAATTACTACGAATGTTTTCAGGTGATAAAATTGTTCGAAATACACGACGCGGGCGCATGTGTAGTTCGTCTCGCAGAAACTGCAATTAGCATTGCTGATAAGGACGATCCAAACTTGGTGAGTACTCTAAATTATTTTCTTTTTAACCGACTTTCAAAAGGAGGAGGTTATTAATGCGCCTGTTTTTTTTTGTGCGTTTGTGCAGTGATATCTTGGCGTATTGTAAATCGATTTGGATGATTCTTTTTTTTTTTGTTTGAAAGGATATTATTTCGCGGTGGTCCCGTTTAAATTTGGTGAAGATCTGATCCTGATCTTCGGACTTATACAATGGAACCTTTAAATAATAGACAGCAAGTCTGTCGTTATTGCTGTAATTGCTTGGATATGATATTGTACACAATCCCATAATATAACATTAAGCCTGTATGCTTTGAAGAGGTATAATACCCCCAAAATTTCGCCAGTTATGCTTAAGTTCCATTTTATTGGCGATAAGCTTATTACTATGACAATATGTATTGTTACAAATATAAAATTAATGCACAGGAAAAGGATATTACAACAAAAAATTTAAAAATAAAAAACTTCAGTTTGGTGACTTTTGTTTGTTTGATTCAGTTTACCACTGACTTCTGAAGCTAGAGTTATTTTTCACTTTTTGGTGTTTTTTTTATTGAAGTCGGTTTTATTTTTTGCAAAAATATTTTTGCTTGTATGTAGTGTCCGACCGAAACAGGATTTTCAGCCAAACCCAAAACAGAACCTTTGGCCCTGGTCCCAGTTTCGGCCGAAACCGAAACTTAACCGTCGAAGACCATCAAACAGGATAATTTCCCTGGGGAATTTTGAAAAAAAAATGACGCTTTATACTAACTGTGGTGCTTATTTTACATCCTGTATTAAATTCTTAATTCTTATGACATTTTAAAATCTTATTTTTACACTCAATGGGTGTAAAAGACCCTTCCACCCTGTGCATTAGCAGCACAGATCGTGCACACAGCACAACTGAGTACAAAAGAGAGCGAAGCGTAATGAAGAAGTAGCTGAACGGAGTGGAGTTGAACTAGCTAAACAGAGTTAAGTTTAGTAAGTTGTGTTGTGTGCGCAGGCGATGTTCCAGTGGGTGGTGTTCAAGTGGCACCTGGCGGGGGGCCGCACGGCGCGCGCGCTCAGCGCCGCCGCCGCCAACCCGGCGCCGCACGCGCGACACGCCGCCGCCGCCACGCTGCTCACCACGCTCGGTAACACCGCACACCTTACACTACATCTACTCGAGCAGGCTAGGGGTGCTGCATGCTGAAACAAGTTAAAAAGCTAGGTCGGCACCAGATGCTAATAAACAAAATTATCTAATAAAACAGACACAGTTGCAGTTTTTTTACGTGTTAGCTAATAGGGAAATTGTGTAATCTTGTTTATCTTTCTGGTCTTATAAGACCATATTATTATTTATAAAGGCTGAATCCGACTATTCCAGATTCTCATTTTCTCGTAACTCTATACCTTTTTATCGATCTAGGCGCAGTTGTAGTGCGCTGCCTACACAAGTTAATACTAACAGATGACATTGTTGTCGACTATCATTCAAAAACAACTAATTGAAATGTTTATAGCATCCCGTAAGGAGTTGGGCGCGCTAGTGTCGTGCTCGGCGCTGGCCGGCGACGCAGAGCGCGCGGCCGCTGCTCGCGCCAAGCTGCACGACGCGCACGCGCACAACCCCTACTACGACTTCTTGTACGCCCTGCATGTCTCAAGGCACCATTACCGAAAGGGTAAGTTTCTTTTGACAATAACTCCGCCGCTATAATTTTCTTAACATTCTTCTGGTCTGATGAATCCCCATCGGCGCACCTGACAACCATGATAAGGACCCCCATGACGAAACATTTTAATTTTGTGGCAGCCGCCAACATTTGTGGTCATTTTGCCTCATTATAGCCTTTAGCGCCCCCGAAAACCAAGAAATCGACCCATAACGAAAAATTTGCAAATCTTCGCAGGTGCCACCTTGAATTTTCATTTTGATCACACTATCCCCATCGACGCCTCCGGAGGAGCGTAAAAATAACACCCATGACAAGCCAACCGCTTCAATTACCCCCATCTTAAATTGTAATGTCATCCATCCGCACCACGGTTATAGTCGATGCGAATAGCAACCTTCAGGTTTACCAAACTGAAGTTTCGATCACGTGCTTTTACCACCGTTTGCATTGAAACGAGTATTATGTAATGTTGTAGCGGCCGCAGTAATGTACGAGCGCGCGGCGCGGTGCGGCGCGGAGCGTGCAGGCGGCGCGGGCGCGGTGCGGCGGCGCTGCCTGGGCGCGGCGCTCACGTGCTTGCGGCTGGCGCAGCCCGACCACGCCTTCCTCGCCCGCCCGGCCGCCGCCGGGAAACACTTGCAGGTACACCGACCGACTTCGGTCACGGCAGCTGCTCTCGACATAGACCACGTCACGTCGTCTCGTATCAGTATGACAGGTGCTGTTGCATTTGCCTAATTTCCAAGATTTTATTTTGTACAAAATGTTTTTTTTTAGACGCTATGCTGCAGAAAGGATATAAAATAAACATGTTACACCACAACGGAGTCAAACGAAACATCAACCATTGAGATTGTCTCTACAAATATGTTCCAGTGTACCAACTTGAGAAAGACCAGAAAGTAATCTTATCTTATCGCTGACAGGTTATCGGACCAGAGGAATTAGCCGCAGAGCTTCGGGAAGAAGACCCCGACTCCTTGGACCCAGTGCAGCAAGCTTTACTTAGTAAGTTCATTCTTTTTGTTTTCTTTTCAAGTGTTTTGTTTTCTAAGCTATTAAAATATCATTAAAAAGCATCGTAAATATTTTATAAGAAAATCAAAAACGTTTTACGTATAATACTATTTTTATTATAGAAGGCGATAACATAGATTTTGATGCGTTATACCCAAGACTGAAAGAGGCCGACCCAGAAACTCTGCTGGCGGTCCTTAAAAGAGCTATTAGTACTGACCAGTTCCTACCACACTGGTTCCTTCAGAGATACATGGTAAGTACTGACTGATTCAGTCGATTTACTCTGAATACTAGTTTTATTAAACGATTAATTATTTGAATAACCAAAAGGCACTTAGTGTAGGCACAACTATAACAAAAAAATAAATTTCGCCAGTTTAAGTATTATATAATAGCGGGCGCCTTTTACCATCAACTGGGCCAAAATCAGACTTCTGTTGGCTTCTGAGAAATTGTTTATGAAACAATCTAATAACACTGCGAATGTGATCCAATTCTGAATACAACCGATAAAAATACTAACGACATATAAAGAACAGACGGTAACCACGTTGTAAGTGCTACGGTTTTATTTCTAACTAGCAGACCCGCGCAACTTCGTCTGCGTCACATAAGAGAGAGAGAGGGTTAGAGAGAGTGGGTCGTAGGCACCTATAGTACAATTCTAGTATTTCTAATCTGACGAGCTAAACTTGCAATTATTGAAAAAGACACAATGTTTGAAGTTGTATCGCAAACTGGACTTTATATGTCTGCATTACAGTTGTTTTATCAAAAACTTTTATATTTGGAAACTAAATCTCGAACGATACATATAAGTATGTCATGGTGCACGTGGACAGGACGCGGACGGCGCGGGCTTGGTGCGCGCGCTGCTGAGCGGCGGGCGCGCGGCCGAGGCGGGCGCGCTGTGCTGCACCGCGCTGCGCCGCGCGCTGCACGTGCTGCTGCCGCACTCGCCTGCAGCACCGCGCGCCGCACCGCTCGCGCTCGCTGATCTGCTGCGAGCGGAACTAGCGCACCACACCTCCGACCCTTATGTGCAGCAGGTTAATACTGACGTTATAGCAACCCCGCAACCATCGGAAAATCTACTAAAGTTTTAAATTTTGTATTCCGAGGGCTGCATTACATTGAGGAAACCACTTTGAAACACTTTGAGTCGAGGTTAAATCGATTGGTGCGATCACTTTTCCCACCAATTAGTAGGTTTTAGAATGAACTTTGTGTATTAGATAGTGTAATGTACATAGGTCATTCTACAAATCCGATCAGGGTCCAATAAAATTAGCTAAGGAAACTTCACAGACGTGATGAACCTCGCAGGCTATACACGGATAAAAATGTTGGGGTCAACAAACGCAGTTTTTTGTTATTCAAACTGAAAAAGTTACTTAACTGATATTTCAAGAAGCTAAACGATCGTTGACCCTTAAAAATCATCAAATTAAAGCTACATCTGGGTTAGATATCGATACCATCACATCTGCGAAGTTCCACTAGCTAATTTTATTGGACCCTGATCGGTATTCTAGAATGAACTTTGTACATTACACTATCTTATGTACAAAGTTCATTCTAAAACGCCACTAATTGGTGCGAAAAGTGATCGATGTGTCCCGTTTTAAATGTTATCGATAAGATCACATCAGACAAGGCCACAGTCCAATAACTCTCGTGACTACAAACGTGCGAAATTAATCCTTTTGTAGATAATCTTGATCATTGATCCGGGAGTAATAAAATAGCATTTATTTATTATAATATATGTTATCACTTCCACGCATGTTATAACCAACAACAGTCACGGCTAAATAATTTGTTTTTTCTTGCAAAAGATAATTACAGAAGTGTCCGCAGATTCATCTCGCAATTTCAATAGCCATAAGCAGGCTTATATTTTTTTCTAAATATATATTAGATTCATACTTTGCACGTGACTGTATATGTGTTATCACTGCTGCGTTTACTACTTTAGGTCATTTACGTGTGCTCGTAAACTATGACTATTTTCTTACGTTTTGCGCCATTTAAGTCTTGGTTTTAGCTCAAGAAACAAGCACTCCTTTATCCATTTTTACGCGACATTATTTATTGATGTGTTAGTCGGCCACAAAACAACATCGCATCATAAAGAAGCCGTTTTTCTACAAACGTGTTGACTCGCCTTTCTTGCGAAACCTCATCATGTTATTTTCAACCGACGTTTATCGGCAACTGTTAGTATAATTATGTGTAGTACCAATACCCTTATCGCAAATAACAAAACAACTTTTAAAGAACTATTGACCTAGACCAGGTCAAGAGCTCCTTCATAGACAATACTTTCATTATTACTTATTTCGTTTTTTTTTATTTACTTCACAGCAAACACTTTATCGTTATGTTTCAGGTTTACAATGATTTAGACGGTCTTGTAAAGGAGTACACTAAAGTTGTGATAAGGATTTCTGAAGATATGAAGCTAGCTCGATTGGAAAATGCTGTAAACTAATATAATGATGAATAATATTAAATTAAAAAAATGTTTTCTTATCAAAAACTCGTTTTATTAACAAAACAATAAATACAAAAACGTTTTAATCCGTCACCTCCTTTAAAACCATCTTAGCATAGTAATATCTTACACCATTATAAATTATTTTTACTGACCAAAAATCAACATGACGTCACTACATGACGTAAGTGATGGATGGTTTAGGAAATTGCCTCTAAAGCAGTAAAGCCATGTTTTCATTCACACCTCTGTTCAAATGCTTAAGCTTACATGGAAAATTTGAAATAGCTTATATAAATACAACATTTGGACAACTACACATCATGGTCAAACATTCGTTAGACAATTTTATTTTAGACTTATACTATCACTTACGGGATATCTTCCGTGATTATCCATCATTCTGAGCTCCCAATCTCCAGTCATACCGCGATCATGGCGCTTGCAACAGCGTCGAAATATCGGGAGCACAGAATAATGGGTATTCACGGAAGATATCCTGTATGCACTTAAGCAGTATACGTTTACTTATAAACCATGAAAGCTTAAAATAATTTTATTTTAATTGAGCCAAGCAAGTACATACATAAAAGTGCAACACGCAGTATTGTCAAAACGGTGCGATAGAGAACGTCCGCGCAGTAGTATAAGCTGCCACTCAGAAAGAACAAAAACACACTTGTTCAAAGTCCATTGTGGCCTGCCTTATAACAAAAAAATATAGACGCTTAGTATTTGAGTTACTACTTAAATATGTAGCTATAAACTTGATAGAGAGCACAAAATATTTTTCAACCAGTCTCCTCAAACCTTTTTGTGACTTTTCCTGATTGCATCGTTCGGTCAAGGGGATTTTGATAATATTGGTAGTTATTTTTGTACTTGAATTTATACATATAAATGTTTTTCCTAATAACCTCGACTTAACACACATATGTTAAGACAGTCAAGGTCGCTTGATCTACGTATTTTATAATACTTGGGTACCTACATGGTAAATATGTGTACCTACAAGTGCTACATAGTATGAATAATTTTGCGCCAAAATGGTAAATTGCTTAGTGTAAGACGTATTTTATAGCTTAGTGCTATTTGCGTAAGCAAAATGTCTCTGATTTGGCACGATTTGATCCTCCGATTAGCCTATTATCAATAACTGTTTTATATATAAAAAATCAACATACTCGAGTATTAAGGTATATTAACCTTGATTGGTGTTTTAAATCCCATGCAATGATGAATAAATACGCGATCTCGTATTTTCGTAACTTTGCAATAAAATAACGAAACTGGTTTTTAATTGAACGATGTGTTTGATAAATCAAATTCCCACATGTTAAGATCTCAGTTAACGTTTCAAGTTCAACGTCTAGCCATTCTTACTCTCATAATAGTTAGAACTAGTCGGACTAGCTTTTCATAAATTATAAACATAAGAGCAGCTGTCATGATAGTTTGCAATAATTTAGCTTCTAATCCACGGAATGCCAGTAGGGGCTTAGATTTCACATCTCTAAACAGAGGTTTTAAACTGGCACCAGCGCGAAGCCTTGATTGTACTAATTGAAGCGGATAAGTCAACGTTGTGGCTACTGCTTTTGCAACAGCGCCTACAAGAAATGCAGAAAAGGTATCAAACTGACCCTTTGATACTAGGTGCCTTTTCAAAGCTTCGTAAACCATAAACTGAATTGCTGGATTGGAGACCAGCAACAAAGAAGGCACTGTTCCAGACCACAGCCCCTTCGCTCCTTCCTTTTTAAAAAGTTCTTTAAGACCTTGTGTTAAACTGCTGTAGGACGACTTTTCCAGCTTCATTCTAGTGTTAACAACCCACAAAGGCGAAGTGAGAAGAACATTAATACTGCCAGCAATCAAACCAAACATCAAGTCTTTTAATGCAGACGTATCTTTAGTCGACATTTTACGCAAACCATGGAATGTATAAAAGTATACAAAGTTCGACACGGAGAGTGACTGTAAAACTGGTGCCAAGCCTCGGTATAAAGACTCCAGGCCTTCTTCACTCGCCAGTTTCAATAGGAGGTCAAATGATGATCCTTGTAGTTTATTGGAATCTTCAACTGTAAACAAAACAGCAATTTGTTAGTTGGTGAAAATCCAGGACCAAACGAAATCAATAAGAAAATAGAAATTTAAATCCCAAAACATGTTTATGTATTACATAAGTACGAACTGTCGGTCAAAAGAAAAGGATCCGTGGTTGCTCCCTACGGTTTTGCGAGGGCTAGTTTGCTTTATGGAATGAAAAGGATTTCCGAATATTCGCCAATTCACCTAGGTGACGTACTGGGTAGATTATATGTATATTTTTATGAGGATCAAGAAACACCTGCAATATGGTAGATACTGTGACTATTCATCATTTGTTTGCCCTGGGGTGACTAGGTCGAGGAGTCGAGCATACAGAAAAAAGCATGGGTAGAAAAGGAAAAAAAAACCATACGTAGCCTGCCGACATTCAAAGAAAGGAAATAAGCTCACGAACCATTGCTATTTACCACACGTTAGGTATTTCGTTCGGTTCGTTCCCACTTGTTGTACTAAACAGATCACGATAAAACTTATGGGAATATTTTTTCCCCTACTGTGATGAATCAATTTTTGACCAACCAGGACGCATCCAATGTTTTAAGCTGAATTAAATAGGTACTAATTTCGATGGATGACATCGTAAAAGCATTAAACGATATCATCAAATTTCAGCTATGCATAAAATATATGATGAGAGAGTTTAGAGATAAAAAACAGCGATAGGTGGAAACGCAGTTTAAAAAATAGGGTAGGTACAGCTTGTGGTTAATAAAACACAAAGCATTAATGTATCAACGAAAATGAGCGCCACTAGAGAAGTATCCTTCATACTGATGTAGAGGGAAAATTAAAAGGCATTTCCGGTGAAGAGAAACCACAACAATCGTGAACGAACGTTTCATGGTACTATAGGTTGCTTGCGCTACTTGTATCTAGGTTTTACTTCAATATATTTTAAATTGTTAAGTGTTTTTTTGTAGCTTTTTGTAATTGACTGATACCTTGTATTCTTGATCTCAAAGTGTCCAATGGATAAAAAACAGCCATGCCGACTACGCTGCCCTGAAATAATCAGTAAAAAGGATTAAGGTTCCGCATGTTTTAAACAATACTATTTTAATTAAATTATGGATTGTTTCCATGTCATGCGTTTAAAAATTAGTCATTATCAGATAATAAGTACGTACCGTAGCTCCTGCAATAGCATGCACTAAAGTTTCGTAACTGAATAATGACGATGCCATTTTTACTTGTTATGAACTGCAAACCACTCAAATTAATATAAACATCAATCAAGATTTATCGCACTTTGACCCTGCCCCCGTTAAGTTTCCTTGAAAATATATTATTATTTAATTTTTAATTACATGACTACCGCGGTCAGCGAGTCTCACTGTACTGATCATAGATTAGACAAAATCACTGAATAATTTGTATGAACCACGACCACAACAATGACAGAGACTTCAAAGTGAACTGCGCGAAGTTTGTGGCAGTCTGTGGTCTTTGCTACTGTCAAAGTTTTGACAACAATGCATAGCAGGTGATCGGAAATTTGACATTGACGTTTGTTAAAGTCTTGTTCCACCACGATCAGCCCAACATTTACTTACACTTATTTTATGTGAATCGGTTTGGGATATCAGAAAGCTGCCAAAACTGGTAACTAGTTTTGTTGTCAGAAAAGCATGTTTTCAAATAGCGAAAACCTCACTGTTGCTGTTTGGTAGACTAATTTACAATAACATCTTTTGTAAAGTACCTATTTATTTATCACTGCAATTATCATCAACTGTCACAGTTGTTGTTAGTGTTGTGTTGTGTCTACAATTATTTCAACGAAGCGTTGATTTAATTACGATGAAGGTGTTTATGTCGGAAGATAATCTTTGTGCTCAGAACTTATTAAAATTAGTGTCTCATGGAAATGCCATTGTTGCCGAGATATTACGGTTAAAGGATCATAAACCTTCTACATATCTGTAAGTGCATCATTACTGTTTTTTTGCCAGTATTTTACTGAAGTATTCATTAATTTACAGTGAAGAAAAATATTAATGAATATTTTGTTTTTCAAGTCATAATTAATTATGTTAATATTGTTAATTTTGCAGATTAGAGAGTAGAGAAGCTCTTCAAAAGTACCAGGATGTCATCATGGATTTCAGTTATTTTAAAGTATCAGATGCTCAAGAAAAGAAAATTAACGCTAATCTTGTGAGTAACTAAGTAAAGAATAAGTGTAATTACATAATAAAAAATAAACTATTAAGTATGTGACTTTCTTTGGTTGGCAAACACTTTTACAATAATTTAATATGTTTTCAGAAATTGCAAGATTTGGATGATGAGTTAAAAGAAAAATACTTGGAGATAGTAAATAGGTTTTATTTGCTTTTTGAGAATATTTATCAATATATTGTTGACTTGAACTCATTTGTGGAACAGTTAAGCGATAATACCTTCATCCAACAAAATATGGAAACAGTACTAAAAGATGTAGAAGGTAAACAGCTTTTGGTAAGTAATACAATTATATTTGAAACAACTTACATTAAGCACATGTTAAGTTATTTTTACTTAGGTCTAGCATAACTACCAAGAGACAGGTAAGGTCTGGACATTAGAAAATTAGAGGATTAAACGGATTCAACATAATGGTATTAAATTTTCAGTGTGAGAGTTTATACCTTTATGGAGCCATGCTTCTGTTATGTGACCTGTACATGCCGGGCCCAATGAGGGAAAGACTTCTTGTAGCATTTTATCGCTACAGTACAAGCCAATCACAATCCAACATTGATGATGTGTGCAAACTTCTAAGAGATACTGGCTATGATCAGCAAAATGGAAGAAGACCTGCTGATTATCCTGTGGAATACTTTAGGTGAACTTGATTTTTTTGTTTTTGAAATAATCTTTATCATTTAGGGTCATAAAACTTTGATTACTATTTATTAACTTTTCAGCCGTGTTTATATACGACCTGAATTCGTTGAAAAAGTTGTAGGAAAACTACGATCAGAAGATATTTACAATCAACTTGCAGTTTACACAATTCCTGAACATCAAGCATCAGCATTGGGCACACAGGCCAGCATGCTTGCTATCTGTTTATTCTTTACCCCACATTATCTCCACACAGATACATCCAAAATGAGAGAAATTGTTGATAAATTTTTCCCCAGTAACTGGGTCATACCAGTTTACATGGGTGTTACCATGAACATTATTGATTATTGGGAAAATTTCAAGGCAGCTAAATCTGCTCTTGTCAATACATGTAATGGCAAAATGATCAAAGAGATATTTGCTAAAAGAGGTGCTTCTGTGTCAATGCTGACCACTAAAACTCATCAACTATTAAAAGAAGGAACTCTAACGGATGATTTTGTTCTAGACAATATAAGCAAAATCTTAAACCTCTTGTTGAACTCCAATCTAGTTTTAAGGTGGCTCCTTCTGCACAACACTGATGTCACATTTTATGACCACAACAAAAAGAGTAAACAACTTAAAGAACTGGTATTGAAAGAATCCAATTATGAACCATTAAAAATTTTGGAACTGCTAATAAGTACTGCAGAGCTGGAATTAAAAGTCAGAGAGATATTAAACAAATTGCTTGATAACAGAGAGTCTTCATGGAATACAAATAAATCTCTCGCTGTTGAAGCAGTGGATAGTTTATCTGAGCTTTTTTCTGGAGCAAAACCTGTTGCTAAAATACAAGAAAACGAACAATTGAAACTTTGGTTTGACAATATTTCTAAACAAATAGCATCACTGGGTGAACCCAGTTCAACGAAATCAATTAAAAAGGTAACTCAATTACTACAAGCTTTAGATGAAGTTGAAGAATTTCATGGCATAAAAAGCACTTCAACAATTGTTCAGTATCTGTCTGATAGTAAAGATGCATTGAAAAATCTCCTGAGAGCTGCTTCCTTGAAAGAAGATTCCTTGGTTACTTTGGAAACGATTGCAGACGTGAGCTACGCTTGGTGCACAATAGATTTATACACAAAGCATATGCAAGATAGCATTAAGGAAAATCCAGCAGTTACCAGCAGGCTTAGAGCACTTTTCCTAAAGCTAGCTAGTGCGATGGAGATACCTCTTCTCAGGATAAATCAAGCCCACAGTGATGACTTGGTCTCAGTATCACAATACTTCAGTAATGAACTTATAAAATACATTCAAAAAGTGTTACAAATAATTCCGGAAATGGTTTTTAATATTGTGGAGAAAATAATTGACTTACAAACGTTTGCAATCAAGGAAGTACCAACTAGATTGGAAAAAGAAAGATTACGAGATTATGCACAGTTAGAAGATAGGATGGAGGTTGCCAGACTAACTCATTCTGCCTCTACATTCACAACAGGTTCGTATGTGGATCCAAATTGGATTAAGACATGAGTTAATATGTATATGTCCCACTGCAATATAAATATATGTTATTTTTTTTTAGGAATTTTGGACATGCGGTCTACATTGGTAGGTGTAATAAGAGTAGACCCCGCAGAATTATTAGAAGAGGGATTATTAAAGGAGTTAGACAGGCACATCGGCAAGAAGTTTGTAGAATTTTTAGAACCTCAAGGGAAAAAGTACCAGCCAACAGCAAGTAATTTGATGTCGCGACTGCAGAAGCTGGCTGAAAGTATGGATGGCTACCGACGATCTCTAGAATATATTCAGGACTATATCAATATTCATGGTTTAAGAATTTGGCAAAAACAGGTATGTTTTACGCTACAAAACCAAGTGGAGTCACTTTGACATGCCCCTGAACTAGAGAGTGAACTTGTCTCAATTTAATTAATTTAAATTTTAGATAACAGCGATCATTAATGAGAGTGTCGCCAAGGAGATTAGTTTTCGGAAAGGCGTTACATTGTACAGTCCTTCAGCTGGCTTCATGGGCAGTCTAGCTCGACAAATACCGCAGTTAGTAGACGCGAGGTACGAAAGGCTTGGTCTCCTAAATAAATATATTAAATTCAATATATAAATAAAAAATACTAAAGATATATCTGTGTTACAGAATCTGCTCATACGTTAACATATGCGCTGCCTGGTACGACGTAAGATCTCAAAATGAAATAATAAATAACAAAACTTTCGGAAAGTTAAATGATGCTGTTGGAGTAGTGGGTCTTCATGGATTAGATACCTTATATGGTTTCATGGTCAAAAACCAAATGCAAAATATCCAAGATATATTTAGACAAGACAAGATGCTCCTAGGGAATATGAATGCCGATATGAAAGATATGGAACAAGTTATTACTAAAGGATATAAAACATTCCAACAACTATCAGATGTGCTCGTTTTGATAGGAACCTTGCAGATTATAAGAAGGCATATTGCTTATCAGTTGAATACTAGTTGCAAATTTGACTCGGCGCAGTTAGAGGCATCACTAAGGACCATGAATGAGTAAGTAAAATGAAAATTTTCCATTAGAATCTGTTCCAGTTTGGTCTTTTCTAAAACAGCGACGAAAAGACTCAAAAGTAGCAAAAAAAATGCCATTTGCAATCAAAAAGTCCTAAATATTGGTGATATGAACTTTCAGGTCTATAATGAACGAATTGAAGATATCAACACATTCTGAAACACCGCCAAAAGTATCCTCGTTACTAATGCAAAATCTGGAAGAGTATTTGGTGAGATGTGGAATCTATGAACCATACGATAAGATCTACGTGAAACATGCTCAGGAGTTGTTGAATGCTGATATGGGACGTATTCTTGTTGTACTGTTAATCTCGCAATTACCAAGAATGCAACTATGTTATACATCAGGTATGATTATTTTATATTTCTTTAAATTAAAACATACGGCCATGTATCTCTATGTAAGTCGCGGTACTTTATCCTTCTGGTGGGCCATTGTATTGTACGTGAGCCATGGCGGCCGTCGTTGGTCATTCCAATCAGCCCGCCGCCCTCCAGAGGTCGATTAGGCCACAGAATAAATAGTATAAGTAATAAGGTCTTCTAGTCTGAGTAGAACATCTGTAAATGATCTACATCACGGTAAATCGACCATATCTCAACAGATCAGATCATCATGGTTCTCCTGGCTTTGTTGCAATTTATTTGGGTTCGGTACAGCATGTCTTCTTCCATACTTGTCTATTACTTACTACCTCCTTCCTTGCCATAATTATCATCCTTCACACAGTCGATCTATCGACTTTTATAGCCATCCACATTCATACTCAAAACTTTCCTCACGATGTTTTCTTCATTCCTCCGCATCCGACTTTCAAACTTCTTATATACTCATTTCCTATTTTATCCATTCGCGTAACACCACACAGCCCCCTGAGCATTCGCATCTCAGCCACATGCCTTTCCTTCATCGCTTTTGTGGCCTAACATTCTGATCCATACAAGACAGCGTGTCTAACCATCATTTAATCAATTCTCTCCTTAAGTTTAAGTGGAATGCGGGAGTCGCAGATATCTACGACACGGTAATTCTGCCATATCTAATTTAATTATCTACGTCACGGTAATTCCTTACCAAATATTTGTTATGGTACGAACCCAAATAAATTGGGATAAGGGCAGGAGAATTGCCCTGGGATCTGGAGGCGACTGCCCTCCAGCGCCTCTATGAGTGGCGCGTGGAGGCGCAGCGCCGGGGCGAATCCCTGCTACCTCGACAAGTCGAGGCGCGGCGGGAAGAGCTCCGGCGCGATCTCAGGGCAGTATGGAGGGAACGACTGTCGCAACCGAGGTCCGGGCACGCCGCAATCGCGGCGGTAAGACCCCTCTTTGAGGAGTGGCTGGATAGGCGTCACGGCGTCCTGACCTACCGCGTGACGCAGGTCCTCACCGGACACGGAAGTTTCGGGAGGTACCTGTGTCATATGGGGAAGGAGGAAACGCCTGGGTGTCACCACTGCGAGGACCGCCCGGAGGACACGGTGGAGCATACGGTGCAGGACTGCTCCGCTTGGGCAGAGCACCGCCGTGTCCTCACGGCGGCGATAGGCGGAGCCCTCTCGCGCCCGGCATTGGTCGAGGCCATGCTGCGGGGCGAGACGGAGTGGGAAGCGGTCGCCTCCTTCTGCGAAGCAGTCATGCTCGCGAAGGAGGAGGCGGGCCGCGTGAGGGAGAGGACAGCGTCCTCCCTCCACACCAGCCGCAGTGGTAGACGCCCACGGCGCCGGACGTCGGCAGACGATCTCCGGCCACCGTAGGCGCGGGCATGCGGGCGGCGAGTAATGGGCGACTCGCTGTCCGACCATGGACCATGCCCGGGTCGACGGCGCGTAGTGTTCCACGCGCGCCTCAAAGAGTGTCAGCATAATGACGGGGACCCCTCTAGAGGGCCAAAGCCTGCCGGGGTCGCGGGACTCATAGAATTACCGTGACCCTGGAACATAAAGGGCTACTGAAGGACACCGTGGATTTTAGTCAGTACAAGTCTGACAGTCCCTCCCGCTCTGCCCTGGGTGGGAGGACTCATTTGATGATTTTACCACGTTAAAAAAAAAAAAAAAAAAAAAGGGCAGGAGAATCATGTTGATCTTTGCTTTGTTAATTCCGCGAACCGTCGCGTCGACGTGATAAGTAAGCCTATTATAGCCTCGTGTTGGTATTTCCACCATGCTCTCGTTGTGGTTTGTCCATAATATCCTCGTTATTTACTTAAATGAACTGTTTGTTTATCTGTTTAAGAATCATATAACTAGTTGAAGATGTAAACTCTCTGAGCTATGATGATGTCATTCAGCAGGCAGCATTTGTGTTTGTTGACGCTATCTATTCGTATACTACGTTAGTTGTACTTACGAGATATTCCTCTGAATTTCCGTATCTCCAAGAAATACAAATAAGCCCTACCTAATACCTTTGTTGAAAAATACGTCGAACTGCGCACAATGTTTTCGTTGACTCAGGTCATCTATAAATTTATCTAACTACTGAAGTATCAGCGTCTGATTACAGTTCAAATTCTAATGCTTCAATTCTTGAAATATGTTTCAGAATTTTTAATATAACATTATTTTGTTTTTTTTTACCTTCCAGGTGACCTAATAACGAGAAGAACTGGAGACAATATAGATGGCTATCCCCTGTTAGTCGGGATCTACTCTCTCTTACGCCAAAGTAAAAGTGAAAATGTTGACATCTTTGTAGATTCCTTGTGCACATATGTGAGGTTAGTAATTAGATTATCAATTCATCCTTATTACATCTTATGATCTTACGTACATTAAGCCACTGGGCCCTGCTGTCATTTGTAGATCTTTGACAGTCTTTACAGGTACTCATTGGCTCGAAAATCTGACAACCAGTCCTTACTAAGGGGTATCTTATTACCCATTACTAACTGGGTTATGGAGGTCAGATAGGCAGCCGCTGCATGTAAAATACTGATATACAGCTGCATCCAGTTAAACTGGAACCTAAGCCCAACTTAGTTGGGAAAAGGCTAGGCAGATGATGATGAGCCTATATTACAAATAAATAAATTCCTAAGCATGAGGTCCTGTGTTTGATTCCAGTGATGTTGATAGCAATATGCTCGCCCCCCTATTGCATGGGACTAAAACATAACTGGTGAAATGTGGACGTAGTATAGAACACATCTGTTTAGTCCTTCGAGGAAATATAGGCGTATATTTGTATTGGGAACTTCAAACTGTAAATCTCTTATATTTCAGAATTAAACATGCAGAATCATCAAGTGATTGTGCTGCTATTGTGAGGATACTACAATTATTTTCAGAGACATTCAATTATCCTTTCGACAAACTCGAAGATAAACTTCCTCTAATATTGCTTACCCATACTCTTCAAAAGTAGAACTATAAAATTAAGTGCTTCTAATGAAATTAAACACCTTGGTTAACATTATTGATATTTTATTGTTATATAAAGGTACATAATATATTATTACATATTCATGTGGCTAAAATAGTTTTATTTTACTTGGAAATACTTGTACTACTTATTTTTCACTGCTAGCTCCAACACAATGCTGCCGCAATAAGGCACATTTACCTATAATTTTGTCTTGCAAGTTCAGGATTGAACTGTGAATTATATTTTGCTTTTAAGCCACTATCTTTTTCAATTTCTACAACTTGAGGTTTATGAAGGCCCTTCAGAAACAACTCAGTTCTATATTTTTCTTGTTGCTCACGTTTTAATCGAGCTTCTCTAAGCTTTTGTAATTTTTTTTCTTTATCATCACTTTTGTGTTTGTTTTTCTTATGTTTATGTTTGTCATCAATAGTAATAATATGGGTCTCTGTCTTTGTTTTGGTATTAGGTATGGCAGTCTTTTTGTTTTTATAAGTAGTATCATGAAGATGTTTAAATGCATTCATTGGATCAAGCATCTGCTTCTTCTTCCAACTCACTTCTCCATTTTTTTCATCAGGCTCTTTTAATTTAGGTTTGCCATCCTGATCTTTCAAAACTAACTTGTCATAGGTATCTTTAATGTTACTTGATCTAGAGGCCCCAGCTGTCTCTGGTGGTACTTCATACCAATTCTTTTTACCAAGAGCCTCATTTGTGTCTTGTCCCAAATATGTCAAGTAACCAATTTTTTTCTCATATTCTTCCTTCTTTTCTTTAACATCCTTTTCATGTTCCTTATTAGTGGTTTTTACAGCATCCTCAAAATTTGCAAATAAGTTAATATGTTCAGCAGCTACTTGTTGTGTGGGCTCTAGTTCTGGTTCTTGAATGCCATATTCCTGTAACTTTTGCTTGCTCTTATGTTTTAACACACTAAGTCGTGCCTCACGGTCGGCTTGTTCAACTCGCAACTCCTCTTGTCGCTCTTTTTCTGCAGCTTCAGCTTCATCTTTCCTTACTCTGGCTATGTTCTCTTTTGTTCTTACATGCCATCTATAAATAATTACATTTTTATTAATAGACAAAAAGTTGTCAATAAAACCTATCGATTTTATGAGAAGGTGATGGTCAGATGAGATTTCACACCACCCTCTAACCGTAATCAACATCATTGGAAGCTTGGTGCCATCACTGCTGAGTATAGACCTTCCGTTGGTGCAATTCCTTCCTGATCTGCGCAAGTGATAGCCATAATCTTCTCATAAAATTCTAAAAGTAGTTGACAATTATTATTCATTCTAATAGAGTATGACTTGGATGAATTAAAAATGAGCACAGTCGAACATGCTGTTTGGTATACGGGCAGTTAACTTGCATTTTAAGCAATGTTGAAAGCAATTATTTTTAAAAATGACTACACGCACTAATATTTACTGGTACTGTGTATTGGTAGATCAGTAGATGAAAGATGAATTCCTGCTTCCTGTATACCAAATACCTTGTTTGATTTGACTTTATTATCAAGTTAAAATGAGTAGTGTAAGTACCTTTTCTTTGGAAGGATATTCATTACAAAAATCAAAAATTTGATGCAATCGATCCACGTTCTTAAATTCACAACAATGCAAGCACAAAATGACAAAATCTAAAAAAAAGGAAATATGTCAATGTCATTGGCACGTCATTACTGTCATGTCAATACTTGAGACTAGACACTAGTGATGTCACATAAATATTCGGATCTACCGCCTACATTGCATTGTTCGAAAGAGGCGGCCTGTGGTAGGACCCGTTACAACTGCTCACCACCCTCTCTGTCTGGAGATGCATTGAGATATTGTATATTCACAACGTGCCGTCATCGAAATCTGTAAAAATAGGGAAGGTAACAGTGAAACTAAAGACGCTGGCGGTACATGTAGTTCGTAACATCTCCATTGTTTGAAAATCTGTAATTGTCATTTTAGAGTTCACAATAGCTTGACCTCATTGGTCAGATTGGGATCAAGCTATAGACACGCCATTACGGTAAGCTTGAACCATCTTTTTTTTTACTATTCATATCATTGAAAAAGTTTTTCATTACGTCCCGAAACAAGACAGGTATACCGTATAATAATACCTCGTAGAATTCGTTTATGTATTAAAAAATCAGATAAGTAGGTTGATAGGTACTTCCCAATTCTATTACGATTGGATAGATATCCTCCATCTTAGACGACGAAATTTCTTTTTTTTTGTATTTGTTATCTTTTTTTTTTAAATATTAATATATATATTTTTTTTAATTATTTTGATTTTAAATATCAAACAATTATGTATCGCAAAAAGATACAGCGCGGACGCTGTAACTATTTCGACGTTTGCCGTCACAGAACATATATTACTCTAGCGAGTCAGTCATTGCCGAAACTCGATGCGAAGTGAGTGGTGGGGCAGTTTGTAAACACACACTTCTCTCGATCCTGCTGTAACAGTATTTAGGGAATTATTGCCGGTAGCGCGAGGGGCAGTGGCAGGGGCTGAATGTAAATGTAGAATAAGAAGTTACAGGAAAAGGCTTGGATTTTGCACAAAAGGCAAATCGCTTCTGAGGCACTATATTGCCAGGATCAAAAAAGACAACGAAAAATAATTAGTCGAGTTTTCCACTAATTTTATTATTTGTTGATACTTGATGGATGCCCCGATTGACGGTCTCCTCTCTAGTGCGCGTAATGTAATGGACGTACAGACGCAACCCAAAGCAAACTTTGTCTTTACTGAATTTATCTTTATTTGAAACTAGGTGATTGTTGGTGATAATTTTAACATTTTGTAGTGCAACTTGAAAATAGATATTTTTTCAACTGGATGTTGTAATAGCACCATCGCTCGGTCGTTTGCATTCGTCAACATAATTTAGGTTATCCGTAATAAAAGCAATAATAAACCCTTTTCATTATTTTAGTGACGGTATTGGCAAAATGGAAGCTGTAGAAGAGCCTCCACTTCATAATGCCTCTGTGGATGGCATGAAAATAGCGGTTGTATTTGATGAAAAAGACGAAAACGCTGTGGCTTCGGTAGCAACGGATGTATGTCACAAATCAAACGGTGTCGCGGAATCCGAGTCTGCAGAAGTAGCTGCAGTAGAAAGTAACACAGCACCCAGCGAAGACAGTAAATGTGAAATTGAAACGCCTGCAGAGGTGAAGAATGATGCACAAGAAAACATTGAAGAGTCGGCGGTATCTGCTGTGCCTGAAACTGATAGCACAACAGATCTAACTGTTAGCGACGTCATACAAAACAAGGACCCCACTGATGATCCCTCTCCCATTATCGCAGAGTCGGTCAAAGATGAGGTAGATGTCATGGATAAAATCAGTGGTACAGAAACAGAAGGAACCCAATTAGTAGAAACTACGATTGCTGAAGACATTACTTTGGAATCACCCTCAGACAGAGTAACTTTTCAGACTGAAATTTTAATTGAAACAAATGATAATGAGATGATTGAGACTATCACAGAAGAGACAATTATTGAAGACCATGACTCCAATAATCTACTTAGTGGACTTGGTCAAAGTATTGAATTAAGTGAAGCTTTACGCTCGTCGGATATTACTGATAGTGTGGAAAATAATAACTGTGCTGTAAGACAGGAAGTTTTCAATAAAGAGGAACTATTGGATATCTTGGAGGGGAATGATGAGGGACAGTCTGAAGGACTACCACCAAACTTTGATAAAGATATACACTCAAAAAAGCTTCTAGAAACACAACTAGCTTTGCAACAGCTTTCTAGATTGAAAGGAATCACAAAAAAACGCAATGTTGAACGACTTTCTAGAAACAAAAAAAGTGATAAATATGTAAAAATTGAAAAAGAAGCAAAAAGTCCTAAAGTAGCTAAAAGTGATAAAATAGCAAAAAGTGATAAAATAGCAAAAAGTGATAAAGCTGAAAAAGTTGGCAAACAAGATCTTAAAGAACCAGCAGAAGATAAACCCGAGGAAAATATAGTTAATGTACTGGTTAAAGAGTGGGATGATGAAGATGCCTCTGAAACTGACAAGTCTACCAAGTTGGATGAGAGTGAAGCCTCCCAAGAAAGTACTGAACAAGTTGTAAAACCACAAGAAGGTGTCGGTAAAGAAGAAGAGGAACCCTCCACTCGGACTTCTATTGATTCATCAAGCGATGGAAAAACCCCAGCTTTAAATAAGAGTAGTGATGAAAGCCAACCACAAAGGAGACTTGGTAGAGTTATAAAGAAAAAGGTTATATTTGATCCTGATAATCCTGACACTTTTACAATCACAAAAACTAAAACTGTCATTAAAAGCAAAGAACCTAATATTGAGATAGACATAACTCCTTCAAAAAAAATTAAGACTGAGCCAACATTTCAGATGGCTGGCAAAACACCTTTGCCAAAAAACTTGCACTGGAAAAAGCCTTCTCCTAAAAACTGCAAACAAAATAAGCGATTGACTGAGGTTGATAAATTATTGATGGATGAAGGAGCTGTGAATATGATATATCAGCTAACCCCTGAGGCACCAAAGGGAAAAAAGAACATGAAAACCAAAGCAGAATTTATTAAAAAGTTACAGAGCTCTACACCAGACTCAAAGGAAATGAAATTTCGAGAGAGGAAAAAAGAATCAAAGTATGAAGAAGGAGAAGCTAAGAGAATTCTTGGTGGCAAGCACAGGTCCTCCCTGAGCAGTTCAGTCAAATCACCATCAGTAAGTGAAGACTTTGAGGCACACAGTGCAGATGATTCCATTATCTATAGACGGCATTCATCGAGTTCCTACTCAAGCTCCTGCATGAGTCCACGACGGTTAAGTGACGTAGAGTCAAGCAATCAGGGAGGCTCAGGTAAAGCTTCACAAGTTGGTCCAACTGATATTCAGAACCAGTCTGGTACCATCGTTAGCAATCGTCCAATAGCTGAAATGTTCATGTCAGACAACTCGGATACTATCAGGACAGACACTATAAATAAAGATGATTGCATGTCTATAAAAGAAAAGCTAAATTCTAAGTTAAATCTTGCCTTAAATAAGAGGAAGCGTGACAATTCCAAACCTGAAAAACCAGCAAAGCTAAAAAAACTCATGAAAACTGATGAAAAAACAATTGTAAATAGTGAAGATTTTAAATACTTGTCCATTAACTTTGATCAGAGATTAGCTGAAATATGTGTTCAGAAACCAGGGTTCAACTGTAGTATTGAGGTAAGTTTTGTGTAGTATCTTCATGTAATTTGAAGGATAGCCTTGTTCTTTTCAATTCTCGATGCCTTAGTTCACAATTGCACTAACTACAAAACTTTCAATTTTCACTTTTTTAATTCCAAACACTAAATTTCATGCTCTTTCATTTGCACATATCGAAATACTATTATTCCGTCTCTTTCTACCAAAAACGTAGGCAGTTATATTAAATAAGTTCCATTATGGTTCAATGAATGTTGTATTATACTAATATTTTATTTTTGTAAATCCAATCAAGATATACTTTTTGATTTCAAGTTTCTCAACTGCAGAATTATCTGATCATACAAGTATGTTAAGTGCTTTGGCAATTTTTTAAGTGCAAACTTGTAATAAATGGGGGGTTGTATGTTTAGTTAGCCATCTTGAAAAGGTTATGTGTATACTAATACTAGCTGACCCGCGCAACTCCGTAAATACATAAAATACATACGCGTCGAATAATAATTAATACTACGATACGAATTTACCCAACTTTTATGTTTCTACCGGCTAAATTTTAGAACACAAAAGCTGCTATTGTGACTAAACTATGATAGTTAGATATATTCCCTCGCGAACTTTTTTGTAGGTAATAATGAGTACTTGAATCATGTAGTACATAATTTTTAAGTATCATCAATAGTTTTCTCAGCGCACGCCAAATAATGAATTCGGGTTACATTATTGCAATTTTCTTAAGGATCTCTAAATTTTTTGAAAATAAATTATAGCCTATGTTACTTCTTGATAATTTTGCTTTCTATTGGTGAAATCGGTTCAGTAGTTTCGGAGCCTATTCGGTACAAACAAACAAAAAAATCTTTCCTCTTTATAATATTAGTATGATTACAATATTGAGATAGAATTAAAGGCATAATTGTTTTGTTATTTTACTTTGTTTTTGTACTTGTTTAAGTTCTTGTCTAAACTTTAAAAAAAATTGAATGTCTCTCCTCAAAATTGTCAATTTTTTAGTTAGTGCAATTGTGAACTAAGGCATCAATATGTAAATGTATAAACACAAGAAGACTTTATTTTCCCTTGCAGATAATAAAAGAGTTAGAAAAAGCACTACAATTGATTGAATTAAGGAAAGACATATCTGTGACCCTATTGGCATCTGAGTGCGGTACTACATATTCAGATTTAGACTTGCGTCCTTTGTTGGATGACAATATGGAAAAATCAACAAACTTTGCTTATGAAATGGCAGAATCTATTAGGTAAGTTTAAAGAATATTAAATTTTAAATTAAACTTAATAAAATCAACCATGCATGCATGCAATAAATTAATTATATCAAAGATGATGTTGCATTTCACATAATGTTCTATTATATTATTCCAACAAGACTGAGGTAAATTATCTTGAAATGCATTTGTTTATAGCTATGTTGCAAAGGAACAGGCCCTGAACATGAGCAAGCTATGAATAACTGTTCACACATATCTGTGAAAGTTTATTTCTATTGGAGCAACTTATGATGACCAGACTTATAAATGTTACTTCAACCATGCTTTGACTTTTGACGTGTTTGTCTCTGTCTTGCACTTGTAGTAGTTGTGCGACAGTGACATTAAAAATCGTAGCCAAAGTATGAGTTAAGTTACATTTACAGATATCTGCTTCAAACTGTCGCTCTGATCAATATATCTCATACATAAACCTGGGTGCTTTTACCTCATAAGATTACTTCACTATGTCTACGGGGTGGAACGGACACCGACGCGAAAACGGTTACGACGTATTCAGTACATCATTCTCCCCCACATAGAAATTTTACATCGGTTATCAAAAAAAAAATCAGCTGATCTGTCCATACATTTTGAATGGTACTTATTGCACTTTTGTAGGAAACAGCAGATTTTTTATATTTTTGTAACAGTCCCTCAAGTTTAGCCACAGTTTCAGATTTAAAACTCCTTAACAATTACAGATCTCTCTTACAAGCAGTGGAACAACATAGCAAGCTGTTATGCTCAGGGATGAGTGGTCGATGTTCCGGCATTGGCCTGGCGCTGATTGGGCTAAGCGACGTCGCGCTGGCCTCGGAACGGTCCAGCTTCTCGATCAGCCCCAAGTCACATGCGTCAGTAGCGCCGATAGAGCCCGGCGTCTCAGCATTCACTACATATAGACTCCTGTCTCAACCTCTAGTAAGTTTATATGGTACACATAAACTAGTCATTTTTTTCTCACAAATAAAACTTAATATTAAAAAAGACAGAAAATTTAAATTCCTTGTCTATATTGGGTACTTTTCTTGAGAAAATAAACACATCATATTAATTTTCTGTTCTACTTTATTATAATTTCAACTTCTTGTTGCAGTTAAACGACTTGGTCGTGTTTGGCCGTCGGTTGACCGCGTCTGAAGCCTTGCAAGGCGGTTTGGTTAGCCGCACACTATGGCCTGAAAACTTCAACGAACAAGTCCACACTATCGCTAAAGATATTGCTGCTCAACCCGCGCAAGTAAGTTAATAATCTTCATAACTATAGTCGTCTTCTATGCGTTGGCAGTAAGCTTTCCACCCTCTCCCTTCATAGAGTAGTTCCGAGATGTGCGTGTGAGTTATGCCTCCGTTGTGCACACATATGTGGTGTCTGGGGCAGAGACATGACTGGTACAGAGCGTTCAGATCGTAGTTCACGTTTCCACAAAACTCCCCGGACTTACAGAGTGAAAGTGCCGAACATCGATATGTGAGAGTGCTATTTACACTAGAAGTAAGTTTCCAATAGTTGGGACTCCGACAGCGACAGCCAAACGTTATGTTTGGTGGGACAAGCTGCATGTTCACGTGATGCATCTCTTCCAGTTCATCGGGATTCATACGTTGATAGGTCGTGGTCACGTTCAGGGCGGTGTCGTTTATGGTACACTCTGGCCAGTCAGTGACAGGTTGGCAGAACTGAAAACGAAATTTTGTTCTTAGGTCAAATACATATTTCAGTAGGTAAATGAGATAAGCGAGCTACAAATTCAAAATCTACCAGTCTACTCACACCTTTCACTGGAGAAGCCCAGCGGCCTAGGAAAGTCGCAGTCTCATATCTTTTGGAATACAAGCTGACCGGACTTGGCATTATCACAGTGAGCCGTACTTAGCATCAAATTTACGCGCCCCATTCAATAACAAATAGATCAGGCGGTTATATTTACCTGTAAATGAGCTCGGTTGTTCAATTCAACGAGGCTGTCGTGGCTGGCGCGGGTGTCGCAGCGCAAGCGCCGCTCGCACCGACAAAGGCGCACCAGCGCAGGCGCGCGCCAATACCGCAGCACTAGCGCGGAGCACGCCTGTCGCGGGCTGCACGACGGCAGGCTGCGTTCACTCTCTTCCTAAGAAGTGGAGAGCATAATAAAATTATTTTAGCATTCACCAATGACTTACTGAACCCATACGTATATAATATCTACTTAACTGAACCGAAAGTACTTCTAACGCTACCGGTAGTAAAAATGAATATGAGTGGTGGTAGACGTAGGTTTTTAATTATTCTTACAATTATTTATTTAGACTTAACAACTCTTCTCTACTTTAGAGAGGTATTAGTTCTGGGACGTCTTTTAACTTCGTATCCTACAAAACCACTTTTAAAGGTCACTTAAAACACTCATTTGACTTTCCTCTTCGAAGACCATGAATTAGTAAAGTACTTACAAGACCATAGTAGTACAAAACAGGCTCATCGTAATCATCACTCGGCTCGACACAAGTACCTAGCACCAATAGCAATAGTACTTTTAACCACATAGTAATTACTACTGTAATGCATACTTAACTCTCTTAACTAAGCTGCCTAATAGGTCGCAACCCATATCGATAAGATAACCTTGTAACGAGATATTAACTCAAGTAGATTTGTTTCAACTAACTGAATTTACTATTGTATGCAGTATTGCGTAAACTAGGACTGTTTACTCAACAAGGTCCCTTTACAATATCACATACTAGCTTATGCCCGGGGCTTCGCCCTAACCGAGGTAATTATCCCACAGGATCGTACTACGTTGGGATAAACAGTAACCTATATGCTGCTGAGAGCAGCGGTGGCCCAGTGGTGGCGGCTCCGACTTACAAACAGTAAGTCGTGGGTTCGAACCCAGGCAGGCGCATTACTTTATGTAATTTATTTCATCACCATTGCTCTCAAAAACGGTGAAGGAAAACATCGTGAGGAAACCGGCATGTCTTAGAACCTAAAATTCGAAGACATGTGACATCTACCAACCCGCATTGGGCCCGCGTGGTGGATTATAGCCCATTCCCTCTCATAGAGAGGAGGCCGGTGTCCCAGCAGTGGGAACATTATAGGCTGATTATGCTATGCATATGTTATGCTATGCATATGTTATGCTATGCTGCTGTGTGCCAAATTTCACCGAAATCCGTTCAACCGTTTATGCGTGAAAGAGTAACAAACATCCATACATCCTCACAAACTTTCGTATTTATAATAGTAGTAAGAATCATCATTCACCTGCCGTTATCCCGATTTATTCGCACCATGTCTTTTTCTTGAATGTATCTCTATTTGCCGTCACCTCGGTAGTCATAAGTTAGATACCCTGAATAATTTTTGTTTGTTGTTGTAGCATCGTATTGGACTTGGTCTGTAATGTTGCTATAATTATAGTGGTAAATAAATAAATATTTTTTCCGCTTTAAATGAAGTTGTTGAATTGTACGTTACATTTTGGTATTCGTGTTTATTTTTTTTAATGAATGTTAGAATCTAAGAATAGCACTATTTACATATTATTTGAATTATTATTCTTATGCTTTATTTACAGAATATCTGGCTAAAAAAGCAACTGCTGAATATGAAGAAGAGCGGCTCGGAGACGACATTCCTAGCGCATTTGGAAAAGGAGCGAGATCTGCTCGTCGAATACTGGACCTCTGTCGAAGGTCAGGAGATCTTACGCGCGTCCTACAACGCCTAAACTTTTACTTTTCTGTTATTTAACAACAGAAAACGATATTAAATTCACAGTAACCTTTTATTCATGTGTTGAACTTAACTGTTAACAGGTCAAATTGACCTCCGATAAAGCTTTTTATTGCAAGCACATTTTGTTCGTAAATAACACCATTAAAAAATGAACACTATTTAAGAAAATATTTGCATATCCATGGGTATTCTTTTGAAACTATATTCATAAATTACGCAATGGCTGGACATATAAATTAATGACGAATTGTCAGACTGACATCAAAATTACTGTAAAAACTTAAATTAGTGTGCGCCCTACGAATGTGTAGGGATTAGGTATTGTGTAAAGACTGCTATTAATGAGAGGGTAGGTAAACAAGAGTGTGAATGCATACAAAGTTTATTAAGAACGGTTTGATTTATGTTTACGGCAGATTAGATCCTTGGTGTTAATTATATTATAGTCATAGAAAATTATGTTATGTTATAGATGAAATTGTTTATGTCCTTGTTTTAGATTTTTATGAGTTTATGACTTAAGGTTTAGTATAATTTTCTTTTTTTCAGCCAAAGTTCGCATTCACAGCTTTATTTACAAACATTTTGGTAAAATATGTAACTTGATTGAGCACTGCGATAATACATTGTTACACATAGGTATGGTCATAAAGGAAAAAAAAATGTTAATAAGTAAAGCAGTTAATGTTATTTCATAATAAAAATGCGTCTGTCCTCTGTTATGATAATTACAGATTACACGTAGTATTCTTCATTCCATTTTGGTATGGAAACTACACTGAATATTGTAATAATACATTTTCGTTTCGATTCAAAATATTATATATTTATAAGTGTACCTAGTGGTAATTTATTTGTTTTGGTTAAAATAAAGTGCCTTTTATGATATCGAAATCTATTATATTTTGATTAAAAACTTAAAAATATACTATAAATATATTAAATAATTGAGTACCGACCAAATGAATGATTTTTAAAAAGAT
Organism: Noctua comes; assembly: GCA_963082995.1. Taxonomy (NCBI): domain Eukaryota; kingdom Metazoa; phylum Arthropoda; class Insecta; order Lepidoptera; family Noctuidae; genus Noctua; species Noctua comes. The sequence continues at coordinate 10,316,003 of OY720281.1, read as the reverse complement.
TGATTGGTGCGTAATGATATCACAAGAAATGAACGTTATGGCCACATTGATGGTTAACACACCCCAATTAGCTGCATAGTTTTTGAGGAAAGGTACGATTATAAGTACTGATTATATCAAAAGGAACGCAAGCAGGTTATGTGCATGAGATGCACGAGTAATATGCACTTTCACCACATAGTACAAACAATATTAATGGTATGGAAGGCGAATGTCGCAAATTGTATAAAAGTTGTTATTAAAGCACGACTAAATGTGTTAGTTGATAAAGATTACTTTGGATTGAAATGTTGAATGTGTAAATACTTCGTGGTGAAAAGGGTTTGGCGATAATGTTAAAATATTGTGTCTCGATTTTTCGGTAAGATGTTGATTCAAATGAAGTAAAAATGTGTACATAATGGATTTAATTTTGACGGATTTAATGCTTTATAATTAATGTTAACGCCTTAATGTTTAATGTTATAGGAAAGTATTCCACCATGTGTTATTTTATCGTAGTTTAAAAGTAACATATAGTTTGTGTTCAACCAGACTTGCTGGTTCACTAATGTGCATCATTTAACTTTACAATATTCATTAACAGCTCTTAGTGTCATTAGCAAATCGCTTGGAATATTTCGATATCCGTCACCATTTTTTGCAAATGTTCCATTTGTGATGTCACCAATGTGTTGTCACGATAAATTTTAACTTATTGGTAAAATTGCTCTTTTATAATGTTCGTATATCTATATATTATGTATGCTACGATTTCGTTTTCAAGTTCTTTGTGAAAATGTGTAGGTATATTTGAAAGAAAACAGTAAAAAACGTTAGTTGATGAAATTCCTTGAAAACTGCAGTGTAAATCTGTGTTTCATTTGGTTTTATCAAAATATATCTAAAAGCAGGATAGAAGCATAGTAACTTTAATTATATGTTTTCAAAAAATAATAACTCTTTCATTTCATTTGGACAAAACGCCTTTATTTTAAATAATTAACACATCCATATAGTTAAGGTCATTTAAATTATGGGTTAAATAGTTTTAAGTCACAGAATTATGACACATCAGAGCATGTGAATAGTGTAATTATAATGATTAAGTACTGTAACTTGCCTTTTATTTCGTACTCATTATTCTGTTGCACTACACGATGGTTGGTTACCATCCGTCCGGACTTGTACACACCCAAAATCTCAGAGCCCTTTGTTCGGGGACGACTGACATCTTTTTTGAAAATATCCGCCAAGGCTTGAGGCCTTTGCACACCACATTTTTTTTATTACGCTTTATCAACACGTTATAGCAGATTTTACACGTTTGTATCGATACAAACGCGTCGATAACGCGCAGGACGCGCTAATCAAAAAAACCCCGCGTCATCTCATAAAAAAAACGTGGTGTGCAAAGCTTAGGGCGTACATGCACACCGGAATTGTATGTAGTGTTTTTTTACTGGCATGGAAAGGAGTATGTGAGGATCGTGGATCAGGGGAGAAAAAGGCGTGAGTTTATGTACAGACGCCAGCATATCAAGCTTCTACAATCTGCCCCTAAGACAATCCACTGAACATTTCATTGTATGGGAAGAAAAATCATTAGACAAGAAGATTGACAAAATGGCAGATTGTGTCGACACAATGACAGATTTCTTTAAACTATCTGTCATTTTGTCGATTCTTCCGTCAAAGAAATCCTTGTCTGCGGTGGTCATGCTACGGGGGCAGAAGTGGGTCAAATATAAAGTATTTTATCATTCAATTTGTACTAATGCTGTTCGACTGTTTCATGTCTGTGACATACCTACCTAGCGTTTATTTGATTGGTAAGCCTAAGTACAAATAAAACTAAATTTATTTTAGTTCCATTTTGTTTTATTTCTTATCAGTTATCACACTTTTTCTGCTACATTTGAAATAATGGGCTTAGGTCTAGATTTAAATAACAATTTCTTTTTGACAATAGCCTTCACTTTATAGCTTGTTTTGTCTTCTTCAACGACTTTTTCGATCACCGCCATCGGTTGCTCCAGTTTTTGTTCTTTGCCATTGAGGATGTGGTGGCCGAGAACTAAAACTGGGTGTTTGTTTCTATTGCTGTAATGCAGGTCGCCGACCACCGTAGCCTCTGAGATCCCTTCCTTTTTCGATTGAATGAGACCCTGAAGCTCAACTATCGCCCACTCTGGTACTCCGCCTTCATTTTCATTTTTACTGAAAAAGATACAGTCTTCATGAAAGTCAGGCACAAAGACAGGAGCGGACAGGGAACTGAATAAAACAAACATGGAATAATGTCAATCGAATTTATTGTCGTGGTCAAAGAGCGGCTTGATTGTTTTTAGAGCAAGGTATATGTTAAATGCTCCATTGCTCATGAACATCTGCAATATTTTAGTTATATTGTCTAAAATAATGTGTCTTTAAGTCTTCTCACTACGGTTCATAATGCAATACTTCGCTGTATGACCTGTAACGAGCGACGACACTGGTGAATTGGTCGGCGACGTACAGTGTTAGGGTAGCGGTGTTAGTATCGGAACTTCTTGAAGAGCGGGTGCTTCTGCGCGTTGGCGTTGCGGCGATGCTCCAGGTACAGCGCGTCGTCGGCGCCCGCCAGCGACGAAAGCGCGCCCGGCCGCCGCGCCACGCCCACGCCGCCCACGCCTCCTTCGCGCTCCTCCTCACACTCCGTCTCTGATGCTGCTAGCACCTGCACGTACAGAAACATTCTTAAATTACCTTGAATAATGTACATGATTGTTTTGCCGGTCCAACAGATGTCTGATATATGTTTAGGTAACGTGCTTGAAATTCGCAGAAATGTAGTTTCGAATAGTAACATAACAAAACATCACATCTGTAATCCTCGAAGGGCAAGAGTGTGCCTAACCCAGTTACATTTCACCAGTTATGTTCAGGTTAAGGTGCATGTAAAAGGAGACTGGGATAATAATATATAAACAAATGAAGACTTTCACTTGGCCTAAAAGTGGGTTTTATTAGTGGGGCTAATAAACCTTTTCTTATCTGTATATAGAATGTGTAGTCGAGGACTAGAACGTGGAATTCGGATCGCACCAATATTTTTGTAAAGTTTGGCTAAATAAGGAAAATTTTGAATGTCGAACGCATTCTTCGAGGAAAATTTCATACCTGTTGAAGTAGCATGCCCTGCTCTTCTCGTGTGCCGTAGAATAAATCCGGCTCTGTGTCCATTCCTTTTAGTTCTGTGATGACCTGGAAACACATATTGATAGTGGTTTAACCAATATTAATGATATTACATAACAAACTTAACATCACGTCTGTATTCGACAGAGGCATAGGTTTACCTATAAGACACCCAGATTTCATTAGTTATATTTTATTTCCATTGCCATTCAATGGGCACAAAACTAGACCTCCAAAATCAAAATATTACAATCAAAACTATAGGAAATCCCATTTACCTTATAACTGTATCCCTGGTTGACAAGAAACCGTTGTCTCTTCCGACTGTACGCCATTTCCAGCGTGTCCTGTGACACCAGCGTGTAGAAGAATGCATTGTATTCCTCCGCTAAAGCACCTTTTTTAGCTCTCAAGATACGGCCTGAAAAAAATACAATTCACAGCAATTTGTAGTTTTAATAGAAGGTGACTCAGTCTATTTCTTTTTTAATATCAACACCCATTTCACCCCTTTAGCGGTTGTTTATTGGGATAAAAAGTAGCCTTTGTCACTCCCCGGTCTCGTGACTCCGATGCTACATGAAACAGGGACAAATCAACAAACAATCCTATCCTACTAATATTATAAATGCGAAAGTTTGGATGTTTGTTACTCTTTCACGTAAAAAGTACTAACGGATTTGGATGAAATTTAGCACACAGATAGCTTATAACCTGGATTAACACATAGGATACTTTTAATCCCGGTTGTGTGAGTCCGTGGGACAATTATCGAACTCCACGCGGGCGAAGCCCCGGGCAAAAGCTAGTAATTAGTAATGTTAGTAGCATTCTCACCTAAACGTTGAGCTTCCTGTCGACGGGAACCGCCATGAGACGAAATTTGAATCAAAACATTTGCTTCAGGCAAATCAAAACTGGTATCGGCAACTTTACTGACAAATATCGTGTTCACTTTAGGGTTAAATTTGAAGTTCTGCAATATCTGAATCCTCTCGCTTTGTGACGTGGGTCCGTAGATATATGGTTTGTTCATTTTGACGGCGTAGTGTCGAAGGGCGAATACGTTGTCCGAGAATACTATAGTTTTGTCGCCGCGTCGCTCGTGGTATCTCACAAGGAATTGACACGCGCGGAATTTTGATGGATTCATTACGTAAAGCAACATTTTCTTGTTTATCCTGAAAATAGAAGTTTATCAGTGTGGTTTTTTATTTCAGGAGTTAATAATTCTCTAGAAATTTTTAGCTGTGGTGGTCAACCTTAAAGCCATCTCGGGAGATATTATTGTGCACATTTTTTTCCTCTTTCCTCACTCTCATAATTCGATGAGAGGGGAAGGTACAATCGCAGAGCGATAAATCTTAGTACGGTCGGTCAGTGCTCACCGTGAGAACAAACTAATACGTAAGGCATCTTTTTTCTTGAGGGTACCCAAGAACTGCGATGACTTCTTTGTTTCGTCACAACTTTAGTAACATAAGCCCACTTAAAATACTGACACTTACTTCTGAATAAGATATTCCCTGTAGAACTCCGGCGTCATGGGACACCACACCTCGGCGCACTGCACGCGCGCAATGTACCCGTTCGCTTGCAGCTCCAGCCAGTTGGCCTCGTAAAGCTTCGGACCGATCAAGAAGTTCAGATCGGCGATCTTGTCGTCCTCTCGGAGTAGTGTCGCGGTTAAACCTACGACAAAGAGGTTATATAAGTCAGGGAGTGAATACTTTAGTTTTAGAAAATCTACTGAAGGAAGACAAATTATTTATTTGCAGTAATGTGTAGGTACTGAGAAGTACCGAAAAGGGATTCGATTTGTGCTTGTTTACCGTCTGGAAATGCTAGGGTAACTCCGCTATCCTAGCTTGATAATCTAGCCTCGTGCATCATATCGGTCATGTCGGTTACACACTTGTTCGGGGTTCTGGCCGGCTTGACACAATTCGAGAAAAGCCGAGTGGCTTTTCTTTCAATATCATTTATCAATAATGTTCGATTGTGTCGCTCAGCTGTGAATATGCCTACCACAACATTTAGCACACCGAAGCGACTAATTAACGATAGGTAACGCACCTAGCTTGGCATGCGAGTGCACTATAGTCAGCACTCGCCGGAACATCTTGGCGGGGATGGTGTGCACCTCGTCCAACACGACCAGTCCCCACTCCTGCGCCTGCAGCCACTTCATGGTCTGTTCGGCCTCCCACGACCGACGTTGGCCGTGAGTGATCATAGAGTATGTCGTGACGAGGATGCCTGCTCCCATAGGCTTGTCTTTGGCTTCTGATGTGAATCTAAAGACAAAAAAGTCATAATTAATTAATGTTTTGCTAATTTAAGGCCAACATTAAATCTTACGCCTTTAGAGGAAAGACTGCGAGGTCTAGGATTCTTAACACACTAATATCAGTCCAGTGATCACCAAAAGACCAAAGATGTAACTCTCGTCGTCTTTCAAGACCAACTCTAAACACGGTGAGCAACGCCTGTTAGAGCGCATTCCGGAGATCGACAAGGGGCTGCCCAAACGCTTTTCTGGCGCCAGCACGTGACGCGGAGAGTTCTGCATGTTTTCATTAGATTCCAGTAAGCCAAAGTAGAATGTTTAAAATTGGAATGTACCTGCAGATCATGCTATCATCCGCGGTGGACCAGCACTTGAACTGCTGCTTCCACTGCTCCACGGACACGCCGGAGTTGCACAGCACCAGCGCGCGCTTGCGCACCGTGCACACCGCCGTCACGCCCACCAGCGACTTGCCCGCGCCGCAAGGGAGAACTATGACTCCCGAACTGTTACATACAAACATAATAAATGGTGATGGTTGTTGTAAAGGGAATCGCAATAAATAAAAAAATGCATAATCTTATAGTAGTGTCCAAACGAACCTTCGAATTCAACTTCGGCTTCAGCCGCATTCGGCTAAATCTTCGGCTTAGGTCAAAATGAGTCGAAGTTTTGGTCGAAGCCGAAGGTGTCTAGCAAGCGCCGAAATTGAACGAACTGTTTCGAATACGAGAGAGCGTGATAGATGAGGCGACGTGCAGGGGTCACACATTTCGAAGTGTTATTATTTTTGACATGTGGCAAAATTTATTTTAATCATCTCATTTGTGCAGTCAACATTAAACTTTTAATTGAAAAAAAATAACATTTAGTTATTCACTTTTAAACAAACAATAACTCAATTTCTTAAGAGTTTAACCTACGGTTCGGTTTCGGCCGAAGGTTGTGACGATAGTCGAATAATCGGCTTCGGCCTCACCCAGAAATCGATCTTCGGTCGGATACTATCTAATAGCAAAGTTCAGAATGATAATACGTCGCGAAATTATACACCACCCTTCTTTACAGTCGCTAGTCGGTTAAGGACAGTTTGTTTACGTACCGCGCCCGACCATTTCCGAACATCTTCCGAAGGCTCTTCTCCTGGTAGGGTCGCAGCACGGCGGTGGGCTTCAAATCTATGTTGATGTCAGGGTTGATAGTGTCGTTACGGAAGTCATACTCCGCCAGCAGCGGGTGTTCAAGCTCGATGCAACGCTTTTGTATTACCTTTAAAGATTGGTGGATTTATTATTACATGTGTTCTCCTTAAAAACTTGTCGTATATAAATCGGGTAGGAGTCAGTATTGACATCTAATATTATGTTTTCATTTTGAAGTAGCCCTATTATTCATTTTATATGAATGTATCACATGAACCAAGCATGAAATCGATTAGTTATAAAAAAATCCCGAAACTCAATTTGATTTGCGACATTTAAGGAATAGATCTTTCAATTTAAATTTAAAAAAAATTATACTTATTTAAAATTGGAAACGAGTTCGACGTAGTTTCGACGAAAACCGATTTACTCTTAAGTATTGATAGAAACATCATGGTGTTAAGAACCTAGTCTTTTCGAAATCATAATTATGATGAAATAGGTCTCTGTAGTTATTTCATAAGTCATCATCTGCCTAGCCTTTTCCCAACTTTGCGGCTTCCAGTCTAACAGGATGCAGTTTCCAATATGCACAAGTAAAAACTGTACAAAGGCGGATTTAATGCCTGTGCCCTTATGACTTATGCTTAGGTATTTAATGACTGTACTACCTCAATCTTTTCTGGATCCACTTCGAAAGCGACAGCGGTGTTAGCGGTGATGTCCGTGGCTTCGTCGTCGTCGTCCTCCTTGTCCAACTGCTGGTAGAACTGGCTGATATCGTCCGGCACTGTGCCGTTAGCCGCTGGCGGTTTGTCGCTAGTCTCGCCTACGAATATACAATATTATTGGTACGGAATATTCCTACTACAAAACTTCTTATGTTTGGAAACATCTCTCTCATCTCCACGAAAAATCCTAAGTAGCGCAATAATGTTCTTGAATTGTCAAAATTAATGCATGGCAATTGCAAGTGTTACGCAGTTACCTCGCTGGTCAATAGTAATGCTAAATGCTGCTTACTAAACTGTAATTTAAGGTGGTTTGGTCAAATAAAGTGTATACAATGTTTCAAAGAGTGATGCATTTTTTTTGGAATGTTTACGAGCGCGACATTGTACTTTGTATTGTACCTGGTTTAAGAGCAGCAGTAGTTTTGTCAGGCAGCGCAGAGGACAAGAATTCGTCATCTCCGTCACGTCGTAGCCGGCACTGCTGGATCACTGGGTCACGCAGCAGCTTCTGTAGCACCTCTACGTGCTTGCTCTCCACAAGATATCTACAGCAAACACACACTGATAATTGACATTTTAGCATTTGTTAGATGAATTGGGTTAAGGAGAAGTTTGTTAAGGGATATTGGATAATCATCATCAGTGTAAAGGAGCTCGTTCACAACCGGTTAGGCCCTGCGCACATCCGGCCTCGTAAAGCACGTCATTTTATTCATCTTAGGGGGCTTATAGACCTACGACTTGAAGACGACTGTATTGCCCAACTAAAAAAAATATCTTTACTTACCTATTGTGTTTGAGCACAAGCTTCACTTTGCCATAGGACAGTGTACAAAGCTGTATGAACTCAATAATGCCGGCCGGTACTGCACACTTGCTTAGTCTCTGTAGGTACTCAACAATGTCATTAGTCTGTAAGCCCACAGCCACAGCAGCATATAGACTGTATGCCGTCAGCTTGTACTCATGAATGTGTTGTGGCCTGAAAACAAAACACATCAATGAATCCTATTGCTTCTAGACAAATCATGACTGTACTGTAAACATGCTCATTAATATACTATCCTTCTGTAGAAACATTTAGATAAAAACATGTTGTCTGTCTTATAAAGTAAAAGATTTCAACTAAGAGAAGAGAAAGAAAATAAAAGATTTCAACATGTTTTATGTGCATGTTTTGCCAGTAGGTGTAAGTATGTAGCATAGTGTATGTAGTGCCAATACTACTTATAGTGTCCATAATTTACAAATTTTGATAAAATACATACCGACACACAGGCTCAGCTATAGCGATGAGGAAATCGTGAGCATGTTTGTACACGGGTGAGAATGCTTCCAAGAATATGTGACCATTTGGTGCCACCCACAATGGGCGACTGGAATTATCAGCCTTCAATGCCATTTGACTTCTAGAATGTGAAAATATTTAAGATTAGTGAACACAGCTCTCACATAGAACAAAGTAGTCATACTTATAAATAAAATGGAAAAGAACTAATCAAAGAATACAGGTGTGACATACAGCCTTCAGTTAGCCGTAACCGTGCTACCTTGCTAACAATATAATATTTTACCACAGTATGGGCTATTTCTGTCGTAGCATAATCTTACCACTGCAGAGAAACAGAAAAAGCTCTCTGTGAGAGGGTAATTCTGTTTATAATTTGTGGCACTATGAAACAAATAGTCAATGTTAAAAGAATAGAAACAGTTTTAACCTATAATCTTTGGCACCAAATTCATCCTCAGGCACTTGATCATTTTTCTCAGCATCCTGCATAGCAGCACCAGGCACACCAACATTCTCTGTGTTGTCATCATCTACTAGGTCTATGGTCATTTCTTCTTCTACTTTCTTCTTCTTGCCTATTGAGAGCAATTTTAATATTATTCTAATTCAATGAGATGAAAAAAAACAAATCCATACTTGTTGGCATGAAAATCATTGTGCAATTTTAGTAAACATTTTAAGCTTTATTTGATATCTAAAATTGACAATAGTGCTTCTCTTCAGCTATAATAAATGAGGGAACATCCATCAATACACTTAGAAATAGATTTTTATAGGTTGTAATTTAGCACAATTATTCCAAAGTAAGCACAATGACATAAATTATAAAATCATAGCTCACCTGATCTATCGCTTCCTGTCCTCGAATCATATTTTTTAAACTTCTTCGGAGGTCCCATATTTTATTTTAAAATATTGAGAGGTTTTTGTTTCCTTTGGTAGAAATTAGCACCCACACCTAAAATTAAGAATTGGTTGATGATATTTTTTAATTGAATTTTAATTATTATATTGATGTACAGACAGCAAGAAAAATTCAATAACTTACCAATAATGCAACATAAATCACTACACTATTTAGTTGTCTTGGTACTCAACAGTTATTTTCAACTTTATTATATAATACGCGGCAATAAATTAGCGAGTCACATACCAAACAAAATATGCTATGTTAAATCTAAAATAATTTCTTATTGATATTTTCGTTTCTCAGAGCTGCTGAGTGTGTTTACCACAGCTTGATAACAGATTTGTGACACATTCACACAAACATCACAGTCATCACACTGACGTGACATCACAGCGTTGACAGTTGTCACCTAAATGCCATAGAGGAATAAGCTTGATGCTTGCCATTAGGTATTGCCATATTGCTAAATCGATAATGAATTCTAAAAATGACTGTACTCCTATCCTAGGACATAAGGACACAGGAGCAGACGATGGACTATTTCTCCCCAGGCCAGAATTAGCCGTTACAATTAATCCATTGGTGTTCTTTCACCCATTTGTTGTTGAAAATTGACCGACCGATGACCGCCGGATAGACGCCCTCAGGCTAGGTAGAGCTATGATTCTCGCAAGGATTAGTGTTGAGAATCGAATGAATGAATGGCGTGCGAAAGAAGGTCTGCTGCAGGCAGATGATGATGAAATACTAATTGCGGAAGTGTGATCTACCACGATGCTGCTGAATTCTTGATTTACTGTGATGCCAGCAAAAATAAAATACATATTTCTAGATTTTAAAAGTTAGCCTGGCCCTTTTTAATATATCATCATAATTTCAGCCGAAATAAAGACTTCCACAGCTGGACATAGGCCTCCCCCAAGGGTCGCACATTGACCGGTTTTTAAATATATATTTTACATACTTAAGCACAAAACATCCAAGTTACTATGTCGGTCATGAATTGAAAGAACTACGAATTCCTGAATGAGGGCAAAAATGCATGGCGTTTATGTTCTAGACCGCAAATATTTTACAAAAAGTGACAACTTTTGGGGGTTTAGCGTACTCAAGAACGTACGAAATCGCAGCGCAGCTAGGTATTGTTAAAAACATCCATCATAGAAAAATCATCCAACTGAGTTTTTGTTAAGTGATCTGAGATTTGAACAATACTAATACTTTAATCTTGAAAACGAGTCACGTTTGTTTTTGTTTACAAATTGTTTGAATTTTTAAGGTTATAAACTTAATTGAATACCAACCAGTCAATGTATATTTGCATGATCCTGATACGCTATATTTCCAATTGAACCACAAATCTAAAAACACTTCTTGTAAGCTTTAGCCTCGGATAAATTCTCCTATAATATATTTCTTTTTCTGATGATCAACTCTGATGATCGAAATTGTTGATTTTTGGTTTGACACTGACAACCAGTCAGTCTGTGTTGCCAAAAGTCGACAAACGTAAATCAATAATCAGGTACTATCTAAGCTCCAAGAAAGTACATAAATCCTCTTAGACCTTAGATTTTAAGCAGTGATAGCCAAGTGGTGTGACTGTTGGACCGCCAAGTTATAGGTTTCAAGTTCGAACCCAAAACACGCACCTTTGATTTTTAGGATTTATATGCCTATTGTATAATTTATGCCCAATTGAAACGAAAGGGTTCTATTGATAGAATAACATTTTTATCAGCCACGGATAATATTCTACTTATACATATTTTTCTCAAGTCAAAACAAAAAAAAACAACATGACAACCAACTTCTTCTTCTTAATTTTGTGGTGCCACATTGTTTATTCTTTTTTTTAAAAAGAGTTTTCACTCTAACACCTTCTCTCAATGTGTAGACCTAGAGACTTTCCAAGTTTCATAAGCCTTGGCCTAGCCATTGGCTTAGTGAGCAAATCTGCCAGCTGAAGCTCACTGCAGATTCTATTTATCTGTAGCTCTCCATTTGTGACGAGTTCTCTCACAAAGAAGTGCCTGGTCCTTATGTGTTTAGTTCTGCGATGGAACTCGGGGTTTTCTGCCAGTCTTACAGCTGCCTCGTTGTCTACGTTTAGCACGGGCAAATCGCCCAAATTTGTTATACCCCGTAGAAGGCGAGCAAGCCAAATACTCTCTCTTGCTGCCTCGCTGGCTGCAACAAATTCAGCTTCCGTTGTTGAAATAGCTACGCTTTGCTGTCTCTGGCTTAGCCAAGATACAACACCTCCAGCATACAGACATAAAACTCCCGTCGTTGACCTTCCTGTAGCTACATCGTCACCATGGTCCGCATCACTGTAGCACTCCAAAATTCCTTTTTTGTAGCTTCTTTTATATGTGATGCTTATATCTGGTGCATATTGCAAGTATCTAAGTATGCGCTTCAATCGCACACAATCTGCTTGAGTTGGATTCTCTAAGCTTCTTGATACTACACTCACTGCGTACGCGATATCAGGTCGGGTACCGACCATCAGATATGCAAGTGCTCCGACTACTTGGCGGTAGTTACTCACAAAGTAATTGTCGTTGTTTTTCAGCTTTCTGAGGTACAACACTTTCCTTAACAACCGGTGTACTTACAGGTCTGCAATCCTGCATTCCAAATTTCCTTAAGATTTTCTGCACATAAGAGGTCTGATGTACTCTTATGTCGCCTTCTCTGACATCAATCTCCAAACCCAAATAATAGGAGATTGGTTTGGTTGTTATGTCAAACCTTCCTTTTAATTCATTGATAAACTCATCAATAAGCTCCTGAGTTGTCCCAGCCAAGAGCCCATCATCCACATACAAGGCTATTATAAGTTTTCCCGTAGACTTCTCTCTAGTGAACAGACATGGGTCTGCGTCACTAACCTTAAAGCCTATATTCTTGAAGAAATCCAAAATGCATTTGTTCCAACAACGAGGAGCCTGCTTTAAACCGTATAGACTTTTCTTTAAAAGACATACTCGGTCTGTCCCGTCATCATAGCCCTCTGGTTGTCTCAAATAAATTTCTTCATCAGATAAAGACCCATAAAAGAAAGCTGTTGATACATCAAACTGACTCAACTTCATGCCTTCACTAGCTGCTACACTTAGTACAGCTCTAACCGTTGTCATTCTGGCTACAGGGCTGAAGGTCTGGTCATAGTCCTGTCCCTTCTTCTGGCGAAAGCCCTTTGCCACCAGACGAGCCTTAAACTTGTCTACTGTCCGTTTTCTTCCAGAGATTTTATCTCCTTGTTCATAGCTTTGCGCCACAAATCTTTATCAGAGCAAGAAACTGCGTCCTTAAAAGTCACTGGTTCTGTGTGACTATCAACACTTGTATCGACATGAGTCACATAATCGTTGAATTTTACCGGGCGTTTGAGGAGTGATCGATCTCTGAGTTGCATGGCACTTCTTGCCAACTCTTCCACAATCTCACTCTCATTTTCCTCATTCTCCCCCCCTAATTCAACAGATTCTTGGTCGGACACGTCTAGCCGCGCATCCTCAAACTCGGCATCATCACTAGTACTTACAACAGGAGTATTTATAACACCTTGGCCTCTGTTTAAAGGTGACTCCTCGTGTATTTCAGTGACAGGTGTATCTGTCTCATTATATGTCTTTCTCACATACAAAAGGTACTTCTAGTTCTTGTACCTCTTTGATTGTGCCTTCATCTTCTAAACTAGAGTCCAGTGGTCTTTCATCAAAAGTGATATCTCTGGACCTAATTAGAGAGTTTGACTCTTTATGCCAAAGCCTATACCCATCATCGTTGTCATAGCCCATCAATATGCACTTATTTGCCTTCTTCTGCATCTTTTTCCTTCTCTGTTTAGGAACATGCACGTAGCAAGTTGAGCCTATAATTCTTAAATGCTTAATTTGTGGTTTCTTCCCAAACCACAGCTCAAACGGTGATTTGTGGTCAACAGTAGTTGGTCCTGTTCTATTTAAAATATAAGTAGCTGTATTTACCAACTCTGCCCACAGAACTTGAGGAAGCTCCTCATGAGCATGCATCATTGCTCTGGCCATCTCAACAATTGTCCGGTTATCCCTCTCACTACACCCATTCTGTTCAGGCGTATAAGGCATAATTAACCGCTGTTGAGTACCATATTTCTTCAACTCTTTTCTGACTTTCTCATTATCAAACTCGCCTCCGTTGTCACTTAAAATCTCTTTGATGGCATGTCCAGCCAATTTTGCTTCAGCTAACATTTGACTCATCTTCTCAGGGACTTCTGATTTCTGTTTCATGCAATAGACGTAACGGTACCGAGTGTATTCATCCTTAAAGAGTACGAAATACTGGAACTTGGAACAAGATGGAGGAAAGGGACCACATACGTCCGAATGTATGCGTTCTCCTGGACTGGTTGCTTTTTCACGAACACCAAATTTTCTTCTATGAGTTTTTCCGAATATGCATCCCGCGCATAAACTTCCATCATCTTTGGTTTTCAGATTCAATTCTTTCTCAATTATTCTCCTAACATGGCGTTTATCTTGGTGTCCCATGCGCTCATGGTAAAGCTGTAATGTGTCTACTTTGTTCACAGTATCCAGCTCCAGTGTATTCAGTATACCACCTTTACGTTGGATTGGCTTACAATTCAGCTTAAATAAACCACCATGTTTTTGTCTGTTTCCAGTCACTGCCAGTTTTCCCTTGATTTTCATTAAGCAAGTAGTGACGTTTGACTCAAACAAACTGTTTGGATTCAAATTCTGCGCTGCCAGCACTGAAAAGAGGTTCTTTGTAACTGTAGGAACATACCACACATCCTTCATTACAAACTTTCTCTTCTTTGCTTTCATCAGAATTGTTCCTTTTCCTAAGGCTTCAATTCTTTTACCGTCCGCGGTTGTCACTGTGTGCGGTTCTGCAAAGCGTTCAAAGTCTTGAAACAAATCGCTTCTCATCGTAACATGATGTGTAGCCCCATTGTCCACGTACCACTCATCACGATCTATGCAATCTGTCGCATTCAAGAGCACCACCATAACGTTAGTACTGGCTCCAGTTTCTAAACGCTTTTCCTTGTTCGGACAATCCTTCATAAAATGTCCAACTTCTTTGCAAAAGTGACATCTGAATGCACAACGAGCTTTTCTTTTTTTTAGTTTCCCTTTTTCAGTGCCTTTTGTGAACAGCACACTCCCAGAACTTGCTTCGGATTCATTTTCCTTGGCTGTCAAGGCCTTTTCATGGGCACATAGCTGACAGGTCAGGCTGTCCACAGTTCTGTCTATTTTAGACATCAGAACCCAGCTTGACTTGAAAGAAAAATATTCTTCTGGCAATGTTCCCAAAATCTTGCAAATCAGAAGTACCTCAGGCAATTCTCCTCCTTCATGATTTCTTGGTTGACTTTATGCCATAAATTCTTCACTTTAGATAGATGAGTCGCCATATCAGTGCCAGTATCCAACTTGTATTGGAAAAATTCCATACAGACACCATATAATTGGTCGTCATTTACACCATCATACAGTCTATGAAGTTCATCCCATACTTCTTTAGGATTCGTGAACCTGAGCACCTTGTCAAGAGTTTCATCCGTAATATTGTTTGTTATCAACAACAAAGCAGTACTTTCCAACTTAAGGTACTCTCCCAAGTTTTTGTTATACGCAGCCAATACCTCTACAGCAGCAGCATCACCAGTGCCACCACTCACCGCAGGCTTCTCAGGCTTTCGTGTCTTGCCTTGTACAATATCCATGAGGCCGTCCATGCCTCGCAGCAGCGCCGACATACGGTACTTCCATGATACCCAGTTATTGCTATCAAGTTTTGATATCTGAATTTTACTAAGCTCCATGTCGTGTGTCTGGGCCCATAACCAATTGAAACGAAAGGGTTCTATTGATAGAATAACATTTTTATCAGCCACGGATAATATTCTACTTATACATATTTTTCTCAAGTCAAAACAAAAAAAATCAACATGACAACCAACTTCTTCTTCTTAATTTTATGGTGTCACATTGTTTATTCTTTTTTTAAAAAAGAGTTTTCACTCTAACATGCCCAGCATACTATATAACACCGTGAGAGGAGGCAGCGCCGACACAATTAGAGAAAACATACATCATTATGAACAGACCAAATGTGAAGATCAGGAAATGCAAGTGATTGGTGTAACTATCAAAATTAAAAGATATGACTCGATTACTATAGCAGCTATGTACATCCACCCAAAATACGCACTAAAAAAAGAGCAATATAAGACACTCTTAGCGCGACTTGGACGTAGATTTATACTAGGTGGAGATTGCAATGCCAAGAATACATCATTTATTTATTTCTAACTACAAAAAAAGGCAGAGAGCTACTAAGTGCCATACAAGAAACCAAATCAGAGGTTCTATCAACTGGAAAACAGACATATAGACCAATAGACTTAGAAAAATCACAGATGCAAAAATTTTCAGCAGTCTATACTAAATTTCAATACCTATTCGACCCAAATGTATTGTATGAATGCTAATAACTTTTTCGAATTTACGAAATTGGACCCATGGAGGAAGTTGTTCAATTTGATGGTCTGCAGCATATATCCTTTCCAATGACTATACCCTTTATGTTACACCCAGACCCAGTGTAGTAGATAAGTAATATTTCTTAAATTAGTAGCATGTTATTATAGGGAAGTGATATTATATCATGCACAATACATTATAAAATGATGCGATGTAATAAAAATGGTCAAATGTATTTATATTATCAGAAATAAAGGCTATTTGTATTGTATTGTATTATAACTACATACCGTGTTACTTGCGCGACTCATTTTTCATCAACATACAACCTGACACTGACCTCAAATTGCAAAAACCGTAAGAAAATTTGGATTTGGCGGGCTACCCTGGGGCTTCCACCTTAAAGTTTGACAGATTGTAGTAGCTTGATGTGCTGGCGTCTGTACTTAGTCAGTAACAAAAGACATTTTGCACTTCTTGCGTTTTTTACTTGCAATTGCGTAAAAGCAAAGCTTCTCCGAAAAGGTATGAAAAATCCTATCAAATTGTCACGGCACGTCATGCTTGATGCTTGTTCTAAAAGGGCAAGCATAAGTTTTATGTACCGAACCCTGCATTTATTGGTCGGGGTATACAGCATGTACCAGAAAAAGGAAATATCTCGTAGGATAAAACGGAAGCCCCATACAAAATATCGCATCGGCTGACGCAATAAGTATGAAGAGTCCAACATAATTTTTTCGACCCAATGGTCTGAATCACCACCTAAGGTATTGCGCTTATTCTGTTACATCCTTTATATGTAAAGTCGACAATGTTCTTGGTTGATCACTTATCAATAAGAGACAGATCAGACTTATTGATAAGAGAATAAGGGTCAAAATTACTTCGATCATAATCGAACTTACTTGGATGGAGTGTTACCTAATCAATATAATTAATGGCGTTAGCTATTAGTTAGGGTTGCCATTACCTGTCCTAAACTGACAATGCCGCAAAAAAATTTAAAGGATCCCGGACATTGAGTTTTTTCACGGACACCCATAACATAACATCACGCCTGTAATCCCCGAAGGGTTAGGCAGAGGTGTACATAAGAGAACAACCAATATTTCGCTAGTTATGTTTAAGTCCTATGTAATAGGGGGCGAGCCTATTGCCATCAACCGGGCACATTCCAGACTCCGAGGCGGCTACTGAGAAGTTCAAAAGGTGACCGGGTTTTAACGGGACAATTTTTAAAACCCGGCTCGGATGCCCCACCAAATTAGGAGAAATCCGGGGAAACCTAGACGGATGGCAACCCTATTAGTATATCCAAGTTTTACGGACCTCTCTGGACGTAATTTCTACTCAGAAGTTTACTGCTCTGTTTCCTTAAATAATAGGTGTCCCGACTGAAGACCGCGTGTACCGGGCTTCCGGCGGAGTATAAATAGTGCAGCGATCGATCGATTGACGGAAAAATCATTAAGTAACTTACTAAAACATTTTTACCTGCTGTTCCGGTGGGTTTTGTACAGCCCGTCAACTCATACTTCGAGATAGGTTAATAGAATACAGGATGGGATAGGTTGCCTAGTCCAGAGGTTAATAGAATACAGGATGGGACTCTCTTTTTGATGAGTGGGTGTGGTCAACCGGGTATAGTGGTTTATATTTTCGACACCGACTTGCACATCTCGGGTAGTCAGCTCCGCCATTAAACTTGCTGACTGGCAAATCGACGCATATGTTTAATAGCCTATCAATATTTCATTTATGGAATTTGGAAATAAAAATCGTTGTTCATTATTGGTAGGTCATAATTTAATGCAGTTTTCTTTTATTATTAAACATTTGCTTCTGCTTTTACTTATTAATATGACAAATGGAATATTGTTTGATATCTAGATTAAATATCTATTCTGTGAGACTATTTAAACAACTTTTATATTTCCATCAGCATTTTGTACAACGATTGCTAAAATAGCATTTTCGACACTAATTATAATTTTAAGGCAACAAAAAGACATGGCGGGATATAATAAAATGATAAGCTGCTTTAAGTATTAGAATACTTGTGACCGTAAAATAAAAAACAAAAATATAGAAATAAGAAAGTGAATTTCTATACTTTTGTCCTGTTATGCAGAATACTGTACAACTCGATCATAGGGATGATGTTCAATTCGCTTCTCTCATAGCACTACAGCGCTGAGGAAACGCAATAGAGAGATTCGTTTCATGCACATTGTACGCTTCAATACCATCATCTGTTTGCGTGATGAACAGACCCCTCTATTTTAAGGTGTAGGCCACAACAATAGTTTCTTATATATTTATATTTAAGTATATACAAATAGTTTAAAATAAATACTAAATTGTCTTTCAATGAACTATTTATCAATCGCCATATTTAAACATCGAAGACAAACAATAAATATACAAAACAAATCAGTTTTAAGTAATTATAATTACTTATTTCTTTTAATATTTTGAACATTACATTATGTTTCAGTCCGTTAAAATGGCCGCGTGTAGCACTCCAATGCTGTCAATGTAATAAATTCAATAAAATGCGCAAACTTTTGTGCCATTTTACTAACGATACAGACAAAGGATTGTTTCGCTTCATACACACAACGAGACAACGCACAACGCACAGGCGCACACGTCCACACTCGCGATAATAATGTACTACACTATCTCTTAAGTAACAACAACGTACTTATGTTATAGGTATTTGGAAAATAGGGCACGTTTCAATTCACTTCCTTTGTTTGTATTGTGCTGCATACAATTCCAGACAACGTTATAAATACGAACATCCTCAAGCTTTCATAAAAAAGTTATACAACATTTTTGGGATAGAATCAAACTACATGTGGTAGCGACTAGAATTTAACATCTAAATTAATATAATATCTTTAAGTGTTCCTCATCATATAAAGAAGCTTGTGAAAATTGCTATATTTATAACAGTTAAAAGTTACATCTATTGCGCCATTTTATTGTAAAATACTTAGCGTCCAGCATTGTAGCTAACTAACGGCAAGTGTTAGGCTTAAGACCCGTAATTGTATTAAAAATCAAACACTTTTTGACATTATTCTTATGTACAGGAAAAATACAAGTGTTCACTGCAAACTATCGATTTAAGTATGGATGATGAGGCGAGCGCCCATTATTATGCAATGGACTAAGACAAACGGTGTTTCTCTTTGCATGTGTGTGTAATACAATGGTAATGACAAAACACCATTTAACTTCATCTGTTGATGATATCATGGATAGTAAACAAGTTAATGACTGTCGTGACACTTTAATAACGACCGGCAAAACATATTCTGCATACAGCGGTCACCACGTAGTACTAACATGTCGTACAAACATCGGGTAGCGACTCTGTGGTCACCACGTGCAGGACATGTGCAGCCGACCGATTAATATAAATAATAAACAGCTAATTTATAACTAATTCATTTAATATTTTTCTTTTTATGTCTATTTTCTAATGAGATTTCTATTCATCTGCATTTTAAATATCAGTCACTAATCGATTGTCAATTATTGTCAGCATGACTAGGTATCGCCAGGCGACGCACTCTCGCGCACACAGACAGTCGTGGTGCTGGATACAGACATACAAGGACTACAGGTAGACAGGTGGAAGCAACTAGTACAGTAAGTATTATCGAGAATATTTCAACATAAATATGGAATGTAGCAAACACTCAATTGAAAAGACCCCCGGGTTCTGGCGTTCGGCCATAATTAATCTAATAATATTAAATTAGAGACAATATTTACAATAAAATAGTAACTATGCAACGTAAATTAATATTCCTTGCGTTTACTGTACTGATATGCATCCTTTACATACAATTATAAATAAATATAAAAGTTGTTTAAACACAGATTTATAGCTGCTGGATAGAAATTAAACTTTAAAATAGGTCACTTAAACATGAAACTGTACACTGCAAGACATCAGCTCATCGTCGACGGGCCCCCGGCTAATACACGATATCATCGAGGGCGGCCGTCGAAAGATTCATTAAATATTATAATATACCTTTAATCGTTTCTATCTGAATCAATTTCACCTAAGACAACATACTTCAACGTAGACTTTATAACGTTATATCTTTTTACTTTATCTCAGTCTTAGTTTTCGCGAAACTCTTAGACGGCGCTCGGAACACGGGCCCGCCCGGCGGAGCGGCCCGAGCGGCCCGGCGGAGCGACCCGAGCGGCCCGGCGGAGCGGCCCGAGCGGCCCGACGCGCGGCGGGCGCGGCCGCGCTCCCGAATAAATAAATACCAAGTCTATAATACTCCGGGACGCGCTCGGCCGACCGTCCCGATAATGGAATGTAAGCGTGATATGTGTGCGCGGCGCGTCACGCGTCGGGCGGCGGGCCGGCGCGCGGCACCATGACGCACGGCGTGACGCTCGGCGCCACGCACGGCGCCACGCACGGCACCACGCACGGCCCGGGGCCCGGCGGCGCCGCGCGCGCGCCCATGCGCACCCACCAGCGCGTGGCCTTCTGCAGCAGCCCGTCCTTCTTGCGCCGCGCCGCGCCCGCGTCCGCGCCGCCCGCCCATTCCGGCACGTCGCTCACGCACTTGTTCGGTGGAGGCTGGAAGCTGCTTCTCGTCAGCTCGGCTTGCTGCAAAGTCAAAGGTCATGATCAGTCGCGGGATCGTTCGTAGACCCTACGGTCTTAGGAGATCGGTTGCGTGATCGTCTCGAAAGTGGTTGCTTTAACAACGACAAGATTTAAAGCGATGAAGAGTAACTGATGATGCACCTGGTTATGTTAGGCTGCCTATACAATGTTTTGTTCATGTTACTGAATTACAAACCACATCTGCAATACAACAGGCTTTGCAGTCTCTTATGCCAGTAACTAAACTGCCGCCCAAAGCCTTCAAACTGAAATAACATTTCTCTATTGAGCCTCATAAATACCTATAATACCACAGATTGGTGGTCTTGTACAACCGATATCAAGGAGAAGGAGTTGGTTTAAAAAAAGGTGGTATAGTGGTTACCTGATAAGGGACTCGTAACTGTAGATGCACGTCCTGTCCGTACTCGCCGTCGGGCAGCTGTATGCTGGGCGGAAGGCCGAGGCGCTCGGCCGCGGCCGCAGATCGCGCGCGCGTCTCTTGCTCCACCATCTCTTGCAGACGCCCCACCATCGCTTGCAACCTCTGCTGCTTCTCCCATTCCCTGGAAAGTGACAAATCGTCTATTAGTACCGTGTCTTCACATCCAGTCAAAAAACAAGTGCAAAAGAGCATTCTTCTATTTATACTGTATGAGCCTCTTGAGTGCCCATGTTAATTGCGGCGTCAGAGGCGTTGTTCAGACCATCAAGGGTGCAGGTAAACGGCCATTTGGGGCACTCAAGCAGATGAGACATGGTTTGATCAAATCATGTATGGAGAGAGTATGGAGCAGCATTAATAAAAAGAAGAAAAAGCTAGGTACGCCGTGGAAGACCCAGTAAAAATGGCGATACGAACCAGAGTGCTTCATGAGAAATTAGTTCACAATAACATTGGCCAGTAGTGGACCATCAATTTTCAAAACCATTTACATTTTATAACAATTGCCTCTCTGCTCTTTTTTGTGGGATTTCAATTGTAGATGACAGAGGAGAATAAATATTCTCATCCAAATATTAAGTAATGACTATTCTATAATTATAAATATCTGACAGGTATATTCGGGATAATTTAGGAGCAGAAGACTTTCAGTTGTAATGATATTTTGACTTTTTCTAGGTATACGACAAAACATTACGCCTGTGTCGCCTGTTGGATTCCTTGAAGGGTTAGACAGAGGAGCGACACACACTAGTTAGTAGGTACACCCACATTTGTGTCACAGTTGTGACAGAATCCCCATTCATACTACAGTGTTTGAAAGTATTTCTTTTTTTGAGAAAGTCTCAATAAACATTTCCAAACTTCTGCAATTGTTGGAAGCCAGAATCTGCAGTGGCATTAACGAAAACCAGAATATCGTCAAGATAAGGATGAAGGTATACTCACAATGTGGAATGGTGATGTCTGTGATCGTGCCGTAGGCGCGGTCCCCCCGGCGCGCCCAGCCGCTCCATGCCCGCGCACCCCGGCACTTGTACCGAGAGCATCTGCAAATCACAACACACTACTCTCACTTATGTGGTTATCCTCGGGGTTAATATTCTATCACTATAAGAACTACTTTCATATTGAGACGCTTTAAGCGTCAAGTCGCCAGCATAATTACTAAGGGTTAGTTCTTTGGGTCCATGGTAGGATTTCCAGAACAAAAAGTCTGTCCTAGAAATCCAACTCAGATTAAGACATTCCTCTCAGCTGCTAAATTATATAATAGTCAGTAAATAACAAACTACATTGGTCCTAATGCCATGATCATAAAACAGTTGTTGGTGTGCTGCAGTAAATATCTGGCCAAGCCTCACATTACAAGGATTACAGCCGTGACGGCTATGTGTTTGGTCACAGCTAGGGCTTAGCTAATGGACAAACGCATTGTTCACTTAATGGCTAGTATTGACCTATTTACTGGCTAAATTATTTAGTTAACAAAGCTGATTGTTAGTTATTATGTATCATAGTTGTATAATGTTTTGAAGAACCTAATCATTGATTTGTTATTACCTTTTGTCAAGTCAACAAATTTTCTATTGGACTTTGAACGGTACAGAGAAAATATGACATGGTATGTTTATATTTCATTTTATCCTTATGCAGAAAACATATTTATTTATTCCAATCAGCATTTAGATTTAGAACACTAAGTTCAAATAATGCCTACTCTCATTAAAGAGGATTATATTTTATCTAAACAGGATATTGTATAATATTAATTGTGAGTTAATTTTACCTCAAGTAATAATCTAATTTGAAATAGACACAACACTGATGAAACAACTTATCAGCCAATTTGCAATTAATAGATGCTATTATTAATTAAATTAATTATTCTAAATTAAACATAAATGATTGATATAAAGACCTCAATTCATGAAAATCTAGAAATATAATTTGACATGGTGAGTTCTTATTTATATTTTTTTAATATTATGCATCATGAGTTTTGTTTGTTTTTAGCAGTATTTAGGTACTACTACGTCTACATCAGTACATGATATGGACCATTTTTCTCTGAACATAATAATCTATAAACTCAAGAGGATATTTCGGGATAGCAATGATATCTGTTTGTAAATAGAAGCTGAATGAAGGTATTTTAAGTGTTGATTCTCAGAAAACTGTGTGAATAATAATTTTGTCAGTCTTTCATAATATCTAAGAATTAGTAAATTACAGGGCTTATAGTTTAACATTGCCTTTAGTGAAATCATTATTACTATAAATTTTCCTATATAACAGTCTGGGCATCTATAGAGATTTCCAGAGGTCTATCAATACATTTCTTTTTTTTTCATATTCTAATGTACTCTAATGGCAGTGACTCTTATCATTAATTATTTTGAGGTTTCAGTGGACTGTGCCCAGTCAGGAACTGCTTAATGGTATCAATTACCATATTCTCTCTTAATTTTATCCTTTAAAGAATTATTGGTGTGAGAATTGTGCTTTTCTCAGTAATTGCAATATTTTCCCAAAGACAGAGACAGCAAATGGCGATTTCTACAGATTTTGTAGACCATTTTAAAAGAATATTTACTTTTTTGAGTTGCTTTTACTGCACCATTGAAAATCTATGTAAAATAACTTTGTCTATGGAATGTACATGAACATACAACTATTTTTACCTTTGTTTACTTAATTTGTGATAATGGACTAGCAACAACAAAACACCTTGTTTTGTTTAGATAAATAACCAATTGAATAATGTTGTATTTCATTTTTAGCTATTTTTACTGTTGATCAAAACTATTTTGTTTCTTTTTCTTACTATAATTTACACAAGATAAGGTAGACATATAACAGTACTCGGTGAGTATATCATATGTTTTTAACTCTGCTATTGATAATTTTTGATATCTTTGAAATAGTAAACAAGTATTTAGGTATAGAATGAAAGGTCAATGCACTACCACATTCTTTTGTTTGGATGAATAATCAGTTATCAACCAAGAAAGGTGTATTTGCATCACATTGTGTTTCACAAATACAAACTAATATTTTGATAAGAATAAACAGAAAAAGACATCATTCAAATGATTATACTTATCTAAATTAAAATATAACTTTAAAAGGGCAATGTCTTTAACAAATATTTAGTGTTTAAGAATATTGCAGGCAAGAATTTGGTTTTGTAATTATTAAAAAAAGTGGCACATTTGGTGTCCTGAAAAAATGATTATATTCTACTGAATCCAGTTAGCTTTGGGCAATTGGATATGAATCTTAGTAAGAATTCTAACAGAGAAGGAGGTAATGATATATTATTAAAAAATGTTTAGATTTTTCAATTTTCATGTTCTTTGGTAACTCTATTTAAAGATTGTCTCAATCTTATTATTTTGTTTCATTCAGACTATTATGTAGGTAGCACTGCTAATAATCAGGTTTGTAAATGGTAAGAATAATATAAGATAGAATCATCTCAAACTTGTTGTGGTCATTTAATGTTAAATAACTACAGTATTCTGTGTGCATTATTGTATTTCTGCAAAAACACATTTTAATGTTCTCTTAATCTATCAAAATTCTCATTATGTATCAGTGTTTACAAATAGATCACAAAATTCACACAACATGTTCTCAAATAATATCCCTGCATAAGAAATAACCTAAAAACATGATCCTATTGAAGATGTAAATAATGTACAGTTTATCCATTGAATGTCTGTGACAATTTAACTTAAATCATGCCATTACAGTGTGCTACTTAGTTTCTCTTTAGATTCTGCGGTATGATTACACAAGCCTATTGAAATGTCATTGATATCACTAACAATTTTTATAGATTATCAACATTTTTATCTTTTTGTTTCCACTTTCCTTATCAAGATACCAAATATAAGTAAACATATGTGTAGGAGAGTGGTTTTTATACATTCGCCAAGGTAATCAAACTTGGAAATGTTCATAACCAAAGTAGATACAAAAAGAAGATTTCATTTGACAGGCAGTATTAAAAGCAAGTTGTTATCCAAAGAAAGTGCAACTTCAATGAGTTTACTGCTGTGCAATGATAAATGATTTAGTATTTATCATTTTAGATTAAGATTACTACTAGTCTAAACCAATATTCTCTGACAATTCAATTCCTAACCTATTTGTTGTGATAAGATTATAATCAGTGATTCCCTTTACACTCAATATTGACACATTCTTTTTTCTGAATGCTTTACTATCTACAAAATAATTATCTACTGCATGAATGAAAGACATTAAGATTATCATAATTTTAGCAACCTTTGAGTATACCCACTGTTTTTGATGAGCATATTTTCAAGTTGTGCACATATTATCGAGTTGGCATGTCACGGCTATGATACAGCAAGAGGTGATTAC
The DNA here is from genome assembly GCA_963082995.1 of Noctua comes. Classification (NCBI taxonomy): domain Eukaryota; kingdom Metazoa; phylum Arthropoda; class Insecta; order Lepidoptera; family Noctuidae; genus Noctua; species Noctua comes. The sequence continues at coordinate 10,290,468 of OY720281.1, read as the reverse complement.
GGAACTGTCTGTCATGAAAATTTATTTAAATTCACACAAACAACGTCTGGGTGTGACGTCGCTATCGGCGCGCCTCTTATCACTTGGCACGCTCCCGCCGTCTCGCGGCCATCCGAGTCGCCTCGGGCCTCACTCGACTCCAGTACAAACATTCTTCTATTCTGTCCATATTCCACATAATATTTACTAGCTAACGCTTGAAAATTTCGCACTGCTATCAAACCAAAAATAATGGCAACGTATGTCTATAATTAATAAAGTTGTACTAAATTATTTTTGCAATCAAATTACATTACGACTTTATCAACACTACTTACTATTTGAAACAGTGTCGTCCACAATTTTTGTAGGTTTTCCACCTATGGATGACAGTTAGTGATGTGCTTAAATCCAAATTCGATGGCACACTTATCGAGACACAAATAAGTGAATCGATCACGAACATTAATGTTCTGTTTGATAATCACACTACACAGTCACTGACATTTGCATTTGTTTTGTTGAAGCTGTAAATATTTTAAACAAAACAATCACAGGGCACTATAGAGAGATTATCGCGTTTACAATAGTTAACTATCATTCACTAATAAATAAAAATATGTTATTCAAGGCATTAACACTATAAAAATAAAATTATTTATGAATTAAGAATAACGTATAAATTCCACTATCGCGTGTTTTGTGATGGAGTTTCTTAACTCCTTTTTTCATATTGGCAGAAAGACGCCTGCCATCGAGCGAGTCTTGTTGTTCAATGACGCGGACGGACGCGGCGCGGTGTTCGCAGTCGCGTAGCGGGGAGGACGGGCGGGCGGGCGGTGCACCGGCTGCCCCGATGTCGCCGCACACTACACAGTTTGTAGTGTGTAACATTGCTCTCTCACACATACAAATAATCTGTCTAGTTCACTTTGTGTGCTCAATCGGTACTTCGGTAGGTGCGATGATACGATGTAGCTAGTGCGAGTGAGTGTGTTTGTAGATTATAGTGAGCGTACCATGTGTGTGCATATGAGCTGGCACACATGTAAGAGAAGCTCGATTGCTGCTACCGTCGTAGTTGTTATATATGCGCACCTATAACTGTAATAGTGAGCGATGACGCGTTTGTCGGCTCGCGAGACGAGACGGTTGGCATTGCTCAATGATCGAGTTGTAGTCATAGAATGTACGTAACCAATAATCATAGGTGCACGATTTTTTTCTATAATTTAAATGTAGTTAATGCACTTAGTTAAAGCCTGTTAAATAACCATTACAGAAAAATAATAAAATAAAATGTAATAAATAAGTTAAATAATTTTACATGACTTACCTGCGTAAGTCATGCTTAGATACAATATTATTTTTTTATTGATTACTTGTTTGCCATTTTCTAATCTACCTATCTAATTCTTCTCATGTGTATTTAGTTTCTTGATTGGTTATGGTTATACCTACCCTCTTTAACGCTGATCATCTGAACCGGGAATAATTTTTCGGTTAGTGGGAAAAACATTTTCGTTCTACTGGTGGTAAGTAGTTTTCCTAACAATTTGTTAGGTATGTACCAACAGTTTTTCTATCATAACATTCATAACTGATATCGTAAGTACCTACATACGTTTCAATATGAAATGAAGAATTTGGATTTTCTAGGAACTCGTTTCATTCGTAAAGAAGCTTTGAAAAAAGGAAAAGTGCTCCTAATGGTGGATATTTCCAATAAAATAGACTAGGTTTTACAAACGTCAGAAAAGTTTTGTAGGTACCTGCGCGGCGTTTAATAAAATTGACGTCTGGCGATTTGATAATCTGTAAAAATATGAAAATTATTCTTCGGATCTGGGATTGGTATAATCACGCTTTACCACGGATGAGATAGGGCGATTATCTGTGGAAATTTTTATTTCCGCACACGATGATAAATTAAAAAAATCCACACGTGCGAAATACAATGAATGTTGTACCTAATCGTAGTGCGATAAGAGCCAGGATTCGAGGAAGTGTATTGAAAAAATATTTTCTGGTTTGTTTTGTATTAAGGGAACCAGAAAACTTCTGGAACAAAAAAAAACGAATATCTATAACTCTGCCTCAAGAGTTAGAGTTAGAGTACTTCTCCGTGACAAATAGACCAGGCACAGTGTAACCGGGTGCAAAACTTCGTCAATAGGTATTGAACTATTGACGTTATTTTGTAATAAAATGTAGCAGTTGTACGTACATTCAGTCAAAAAAGTATCGGAAATGGATGATTTGTTTATGGTTCCAAATTAATGTTTTGTTTTTTTTTTTGTTAGTCTATGCCAATCCGAGAAGATAACTGTTTTCCATTTTGGCGCGGAGTTTGAGTTGCATCTGTATTTTGATTAAATACAGTGCTGTTTTTAGTAAGATCATTATCTAGTGTGTGTGTATTGCGAATTTCATAATGGACAAAAACATCGAACAAAGAAATTTGTCTTAAATTTTGCATCGCCACTGGAATTTCGTGTTCGGAGTCCCCGAAAATGTTACAGAAGGCCTACGGTAAATCGAATTTATTAAAAATACGTGCTTAAGAGTGGTACAAAGAGTTCAAAAGCGGTCGAGATGTGATGGAAGATTTGCCTCGCTCTTGTAAGCCTGATAACGTCTTCAACTGAAGTTAACATCGGAAATAGTGACTGAAAATCCTCATTCAAGTTTGAGAGTGATAGCCGCTGAACTTTCTGTGTCTTACGAGTCGATCCGTTCCATTTTAAATAATGACTTGGGTATGTGAATAAAGTGATAAACATGTTGCCGCTCAGCTAGTCCCAAAAGGCCTGAATTTTCTCCCAAAACATAATCGCATAAGAGTCGCTGAGGACATGCTAGGACGAGTCAATTCCGACCCAACATTCATGAAACGCATTGTTATTGGTGACGAGACTTGGGTTTACGAGTTTGACATGCAATCTAGTGAACAAGCTTTGGAGTGGCGACTTCCAACTGATCCGAAACCGAAAAAACCACGTCAAAGCCGATCAGAAGTCAAAGTCATGTTGACCGTCTTCTTTGACTATAGCGGTGTTGTGCACTCGGAATTCATGCCGGAAGGTCAAACAGTAAATAACGAATATTATTTGAGCGTTATGCGGCGTTTAAGAGAGCAAATTCGACGAAAAATTCCAGATTTGTGGAAAGAAAATTCTTGGATTTTGCACCACGATAGTGCGCCTTCGCACAAGACCATCATAGTGAACTAATTTTTAACCAAAAACTGAACAAATACCATTGAGCACCCAAACGGTGGTTGCTCGATGGTAAATGTTCACCAGATATGGCTCCAGCCACCTTCTTTCTTTTTCCTAAACTCAAATTACCACTTCGTGGCACCCGTTTTCATTCGGTAGAAGACATAAAGGAGAATTCCCGGCGAGAACAACCCAAATTACGGAAAAAGCGTTTAAAAATGTTTTGATGATTGGATTATTCGTTGGCGTAAGTGTATCGTTTCTGAAGGAGCATACTTTGAAGGCGATAAAATAACTTTGGATGAATAACTAACATTTTATGTATTATTGATCGTTTCCCGGTACTTTCTTGACAGAATAGTATATTGGTTAACATGACGACCGCGGTCTGTGTATACCCATGTGTAAAATAGTCATGACAACGACTCACGGGGTTGGCGGCGGCGGCTGCGGCGGCAGCGTGTCGGCGGCGCAGGTGCGGGCGGGCCAGCGCGCCCGCGGCCGCACACACCAGCACAGCGGCACCAACGCATGCGCCCGCCCACCACCACTCTGAAAAAATACGTGTTACAAATTAAACAAAAGTAAAAAAGATGCACTTTAATTTGTTCGATCGAAATCGATTTTTTAAAATTAGACATCACTACTTTATAAAGAAGTAAAATGTCATCTTTTTGACAGTGTAATAGATACTTTTATAAATCCAATATGCGCGACGTAATGGACATAAGGATAATGAATTCTTGCTAAATTTGGTCTCGCCCTGGCATTATTTCTGGGATTTATTTCTGATCAAGCTTTCGGAAATATGATGAAAGTTGTTATTAAGTTCACTTATAAAGACTAACTGATGGTCTCCCGAATCATCAACGGTACTTAATGAGAATGAGATGTATTGTATGCGCTTATTGCTAAACTAAAGGTCTAGGCCCCTATCGGCGTAGGTAGAGATGACTTGTATAGAGACAGAAGTGGTGAATGAAGGTTTTGTACAGGGTGTTTGAAGTTTCGTAGGCAATTGATAGAATAAGAAAAACTGGTATTAGATGAAGTCAGAAAGAGACGCCGCCGTCACGCGTCGTGTCGTCGGTGATTGAGAAGTTTGGACAAATTGTGTGTTTCGATTGTTATGAATGATATGGCTGCTTGTGATCGTATAGATAGGTAAGATAGGTAATGTAGAGTAGCCCACCTAACAAGGTGTGGCTTTGACCTACGTCTTGGGAAAAGTTTTGGGTATGGTTTGTTTGTATGGACTGTATGAAAGATAGGTTATTATAAAATCCGACAAGAAAGGAGGAAAATGCTGACATACCTACAAAAATAGGCAAAGGACGTGCTGCGTCGAACTTTAATAAATTCGGATATGGGCCAGAGGATGACGATAATAAACCTTACCTAATCTTATATGCTTGTTTTGTAGACAGTTGTTGGGTACATACGTAGCAAGTGGGTGTGGCACGTCATAGGTAAGAAAATTGACAAAAAATTTGGTAGTTAATCTTTTTGTCTTTCATATCAAGTACCCACTAATGGAAAGCATAACAGCAAAAGCGGCGGCTGGTTTTGACTAAGTAAAATAAAGGGTGTAAATAGACCCTTAACGAAGCCGAAAGTTTTTGTTCTAGACCATACCTGGGAAAGGTATGGTCTAGAACAAAAAATGATTTATTATACTGTATTTGATTTTTGTTTCATATTGTGTAAAGACTTGAAACACTTTGACAGATATATTAGAAGTTAATGAGATTCAGTGCCTGGGATAGTGTTATTTAATTTGTAGTTACGGAGATATTGGGGGTCAAAGTTCCAATTTTTTCATAAGTTTTTTTTTTAATACATATTTTTAATGTAACATTTTTACTTTATACACCTCCAGGACCCCTACTATTCAATCCATCCGTCAGCACATTGCTTTGAGTGCGTTCCATCAAGTCCTACCGTAAAACGTGATTTTTCACCCCAAAAAAAAAGTCGTTTCCCAGCAATCATTTTTGCGTAAAGTTACTTAGTTTAATATATAGAATGCTTGGTCGACGGCTTCGTGAAGGGTCTGTTTACACCCTGTATGTTGTGACGTGTTTCATTCCAACACGAATTTTAGCTACCGAATTTAAACAAAACAATCATCATCTGCCTAACCTTTTCCCGACTATGTTAGGTTCCACTCTAACCTGATGCAGCTGAATACCAGTATTTTACATGGAGCGACTGCCTATTTGACTTCCACAACCCACTTAGTACTGGGTAATACGATATCCTTTGGTAGGACTGGTTGTCAGACTTTCGGGCCACTGACTATCTGTAACGACTGTCAAAGTTCTGAAAAAGATAGCAGGGACCAACGGCTTAACGTGCTTTCTGCGGCACGGAAGGTATGTCACAATGGGTGGTCACTACGGACCAACCTAGGCAAGCGCGGCTTTAATATCGACCCGAGCGGCTGTTGTTTAGCATCGAGCTCCTCCCGAATTTAAACTAAACATTAAAATGCAATAATTTAGAAAATATATTTTATATGATGTAAAATTGATAGGGAAATCATTTCGGACGTATCTGATATTGCACACGCGATTAAAAAGTAGGCACCTACCCAAGAATTAATTCCTTGATTAGCTATACTTAAGTACATTAACATAGTTATCTATAAACAAAGATATTGTTTGATTTGAACTCAATTAACACTAAGTAGAGATAGGTAGGTGCTAAAACCTAAATTAAATCGATAGGTTGAGTGAATATTAAGTGTTTATGTCTGGGTTCGGACGTGCGGTCGAAAACATCCAAGAATCTGTCGATTTTAAAGGTCAGTGGGGTTATATCCTGATCAAAGGTGACTCTACAGAAAATAATGTCATGAACTCATTTCAGAAATTTAACAATTTCAAGGGTTTTATTTTTTTCCACGGAACCCAAATTGTTTCTCTAAATTAAAAGTGGGCAACAGTAGCGAAGGGTCAATTTTTGTAACAGGTAAGCCGAAGTACATTTCTTTAATCTGATTATATTATTTGTCTATAGCATTTGTCTGTGCCATTTTTCAAAGGGATTCCGGTAGGAATCGAGTTGTATGGAACCTTCGCCACTGGTGGGCAATATAATACTCCGTAGAACATCAGCTATCTGCCAGTAAAAGTCCCGTCAAAATCGGTAAACAGACAGACAGACAAAAATTATTATAAAATGTTTTTTTATTTAAAAAAAATGGAATACTAAAAAAAAGGGAAAAATAACTTTAGCTTCAGAAGTCGGTGACAAAAAAAACTAAATCAAACAAACAAAAGTCACTGACTTCAGAAACAAAATTATTTTTGAATTTTTTGTGCTTTAGAAGTCGTTTTATTTTTTGAAATTACAGACAATTCAACTTAATTTACTAGTATGTATGTATTTTATGAATAGATATGGTGATATGTATAGATATTAAGTTCGCGATAAATAGGCACTGTTGCAAGCACCATGATCACGGATAACACACGGATAACTACTACTCCGTGATCTTGGTGCTTGCATATTAAATTAAATAAAAAATTAAATTTAATAAATCAAGTGTTAGTGATAATTTATAAAATATTTAAACTTTATTTTTGTACATAAGCATGGACTTATTGCATCCGCAACATGTTATTTAATTGAAGTGTTATGTGAATCACTTGGTCACGCAAGTTGTTGACGTTTATTGTGTAACGCACAGCTAGCTTAAAGTTGGTGGTAGGTACACAGAAGGGGTAGGTAATCTAACTTGCGAAGTTGCCAAGCTAAGCTATTAAATATGATAATGTTTTGTGATGAATGCTCAGCAAGATTGTGTTGTTATGATTATTTTATAACACATCATCTGCCTAACGTTTTCCCAACTTTATTGGGGTCAACTTCCAGTCATACCGGATGCAGGAATACTAGTATTTACTTTTATTATTAAATCTTTGATTAGGTTCCAACCTATTTTTCAGTACTTCAGCAGCAGCTCTTTGCAATTCTGTTTAACATTGAAATTAAAATAGAACTTTGATAACGATACATAACGAGAGAATTATTGACTAAAGCGTGTATTTCAAGAATTCCTTGGTAGGCTACAATTTTAATACAATCGTAAATCAAATATTTCAGAAGGTAGCTAAAATGTGAACGCGATGTATCATAATGACTGAACATAATCTTACGTTGGTGACTTGCATAGTGATAGATAGAACGCGTACGATTAAAATAATATATTTTTATCAGCATCGGTAGTTATGTACAGTTTTCAATCATGGACAACTTGAAATTGGTCACCGTTGGTCACCGTAGAAACTCAACTTGTTTTGTTGTCTCTACAAACTCCTTATCTGATACTGATAAGGTCGACAACACGTATTCCTCTTATAATTATACTACAAATACGTAAGAAAGTTACCGGAACTGTACCGGGCTTAAGAATAGAGACGGGTCAATATACGACAACAGAACATATACGGTAAATGCGCTCTCTACATAAGTACAGTAAAAATGAGGATTACAATATTGTAAATGCGTACAATACGATTAATGAGCTTTAACATTTTTCAGCAGTGACGGATAACAGGATATATATCGCCCTGAATAATTAACAGGTTTAACAAAGACAAAGAATGCATCGTTGTAAATATCAGCCGCTTCATTTGTAAGAAATTGGCTCAAGTACCGAGAGGTATTTAGGAGCCACATTTACATTTGGGGCGGTTTGCATCATCTCATAAATTTAAGCCTGCTACTCAGCAGTAAGATTGATTCATTTTCTAAATCACCTAGGCAGTATCCATCAGGCTAGCTGGACCATCCCATTGGCGGATCATCTATATTAATATCATTAAGAGGTAAAATTTGTTTGTGAGTTTGTAATTATTCTTCGTAACTACTGTTCCGATTCCGAAAATTCTTTCACTAACGGGAAGCTACTTTATCCGCAAATGTTATAGGCTACATTTAAACGTTCCCGTGGCTTAATTTCCGTACATAAATGGAGCAAAGCCGCGAGCAAAAGCTAGCTATAGTTTCATATATCTTCACACGTCACTGTCTGTGCTCGGGACACATGATGTCATTTTCATTCATCGTGCAGTTTTTTTTGGTCTCTACCTACATTTTTTGCGAAAAATTAAAGAGTTATCCACGAACAATTTCTATAACAAGTTAGTCAGTTACGTTGGCAGTTTTCATCTCGTAGCACGAAAATAAATTTGAACTTTACTTGAATGGACCTACGTGAAGCTTCACTTTTCGGAAACCGTTGTATTAAAATATAAGTTTTACTCAATTCTCAATACTTTAGTAATTATTTTCTTAACAAGAACCTGACTATTCTTGAATAAATCAGTGAGTATAGAGATAATTTGGTTTTTATTTCTCGCCATCTGAAATTCCAAGAAAAATAAACAAAATACAAATAAATATCACGACGTAAAAAGAAAACAATACAAGCAAAAATGCTAATGTAACACAATATAATAGCAGGCAGTGTGAGTTAAGTTAGTAACTTTGTTTTGATACTTAATTTTTTCGTAGCGTTACGTAGCACGTGCGTAGACGTGTCGTAGCAACGTAGATCTAAACATCGTCAGTGCACTGCACGTACGTGGCATGCTTCAAGGCTCGGAAACGTAGTCAAACAAAAATGTATAATCCATTTTATGTGAAGAACGATGCTTTATTTTCGTAATCAATGCCAAAACATTCGTTATAAATTCTTAGGTTAATGCAATTTCGCATTATGTGCCATTCTATTTTTGCTGGAGAGTTTGTTTGCGTGGTTGGGCTAAATTTAGAAAAGCTTAATCAGAATATCTCTCTTGACGGCCGACCGGAGTAAAACCGAGCGCACGTTTTCATAACTTAATTGTATGGTATGTACCAGCATACTTTGTATGAACTATAATATAATTATGGCACATATCTGTAGAAGGCCGTAGTACGTAAAATGAAGGCCGTTAAATATTGTAAAAAGTGTTTACTTATTTTTAAAATATTAGTATCGAGCAATTTATTATATATTTGGCTTATGTATTTCCAAATAGTACAGTACCATCAAATGATAGCTGTGACTGCGATTGCAATTATTCTGGTTCGATGAGTAATTTGACTGAATAACACTGAAAATAAAACTGAGGAGACATCATATAGTCGCCGCATATAATGTAATACCTAGTATCAATGACACGAAGGATGCGTCAGTCGGCTCACTTCGTGACCAGTACCCGCGGACCGTGAGCCAGATCTCGTTCAGCAGGAGTTAGCGGCCGCGGGTTACCGTCGGCGGTTGAGGCCAAAACAAACGGCATGTGGTCGCGCGTACTCGACAAAAATTCGACATCGTTCGCCCAAGAATGCACAGTGCGGTTATTTATAGAGGTTGGGAGGAGCGCGGGGGCGGCGGCGACGTCTGGTGTCGGTCTGCCGGGGCCTGCCGCCGATCACCGAAATAGCTTCTCCAGCTGGCGGTACCTGGCCACGTGGCGCGAACTCGCTCGTCGAGTGCTGGCTTACCTGCCTGAGCCTTGTCAGCGACCACTCCTCGCCACGTCCGAGCTAGAGTCGTAAACGCACCGCGCCACTAGCCAGTACTACTAGCCGACATTTCTAGTGTACATATCTTAACGAGGTGGAATTGAAGCACATAAACGCGAAGGGCCCACGCCTACGATTGACTAGACAGTATTGTGGTGCCAATTGTGTAATTGTAATTTGTAGACAATCCGACGGTATCGCAGAGTCAATCATAAGCGTGGTCGACTGGTCGAACTGAACTTGTTCGACCAGAACTCGATAGTTTCTTAAGCCCTGATTGTACATGAGAAGAGGGGTGGCAAATAGGCGTCATAGGTTCAGTAGACTAAATAAAAATAATATAATCTATTTTGTAGCACAAAATGACCGAGGTGATAGCAGTCTAGTCTGAAGTTCGATAGAAATCGTAAAGATATGAAAAATAAAACTGTGCTAAAACCATCATCGCGATTAACCGCCTGCGTTATCGCAATATAATCCGTGAAACTAGTTTAATAATGCAAGCGTAGCATTCGAATATCATAAATCATTATGTAGGTACAGAAATACAATTCTTATCAGTACCAGACGGTGACTGAAAACATGGCGGAGAAACGAAAACACATTTTTAAAAGTTTGACGCGTTTAGTGCCCTGACGGCTAGGAGTACGGAGAGTGCCAATTATCACGTTGGGCATCAACTATCCGTGCGTCGCAGACGACTTGTGCTCTGTACCTACGTTCAATATTACACCTGTCTTGTACCCGTGTATGTTCTTGCCTCAAGAAACTTAACGTTATGGAACTACGTGAACGTGATGTTAGTTTCTCGTCTGCCTTGAGTATGTTACTAAGTATTTCTTCGCCGTCTCGTAGACCAAAAACTGATAGAAGTTTAGGGTTTCTTAAACAGAAGTTTAAAAATACAGTATAGGTAGGTACAAAGATTTCATTTCGTTACAGGTTAATTGTACGACCACAGTGGATTAAAGCGCGATATTCGCGAGACCCTGTAATTTGACCCTGGAATCAGGGCAGACTACATCTGCTGCCTGTGAGCTAGATTAATCTTCTACTTATCTAGCCGTGTATCGAGTTCTGCGTGTTTTCCGACGTCTTGAGTCATAACTAATAATATTGTGTGAGTACGTTCATTATTGCCGTCATGATTAAAGGTGAAACGATTGGAAAACCTACATAGATGACAAGTATTAGCTACTTCATATACAACCGTACCTATCAGGTTAAGAATAGTTATACCAATGAGTAGTATCTGATAATAATTAGGAACGGAGCGCAGCAATCACGTCAAAGGCACGCGAAGCGCCTTGTCGCCTTGTCTATCCAAATATTAATTTAAAATAATGATCAAACAGTTTAGATAATGTACCTACTAGCATCGGTCGTAATTTATGAGGATTTTAAAATTACTTATCAGTATGTACGATAGCGCTCAATCAAACCGTTGAAATATGCATGAATCAGCTAGCGGACTCGCACGTGTAGAACTAATGTTATAATACCGAAGAAATCTTCAGTATTCAGACGAATTAAAATTCGAAATCCCTCGTGGCTTTCGGGATTAGACAGAACCAACAGACTTTCGCTCACGGGAGTAATCTTTTATATTTTAAAAGAGAGATTCTTTTTGGTTGTCTGTCTCCTACACACAAAAATATCATTTATTATAAATTGTAGTGTATTGAGCCAAATTAATTATTGGTGGTCAAGTGCCTAAGATCCCTTTATTTTACAGCATTATGTCACCGGAACCGACGTTTTACCCTTTACTGAACATTTCATTCAGATTTATCATTGCGTGACTTCTTGGTTATCTTAAGACACTAGTAGACAGAGATAGTAAGTATTTTTCTCTGTGTTACAAATAGTATGGGAACGCGTTGCGCTCCATTGTCTGTTCCTAGACGATAACCAACAACCAGCTGATGTACAGCCGCGTTTTAGTGTCATTATCACGCATTCGGCTTATATTTATCTTGTTTTATCTTAATGAACAAACCAAATCTTTAAATATAGAACAATGCTGTCCTACATAAGCTTCAAAATTGTACAATAATATGTCGCAGTTTCACAACGATAAGTGAACTCTTTTGCGCAGTAGTTCAAGTAGTTGCATACTGAGAATAGTTTCTATAAAACTATAAACTACCAAATATGTGTGTTCCTTTATATAAAACGACGTTCTCATAGCGCCCCAGAAAAAGAACGTAAAGAGCGCGCCGAATAAGTACAAATATGTGCAAAATTCTAAGCCGTATTTGATAAGGGGGTGGCCTGGGGTGTGGGAGGAGGCTGGCGGCTCGTCTAGACGCGGCGTAATTAGGAAGGTGAGCGTAGGCAGACGCGGACGAGCCCAGCCCGCCCCGAACCTTGCGTCACCTCTAATTAATATAACAGGTAAATTACGCATTCTGGGTGCCAACAACACTGGTTTTACATTCAACCAGCTATACGAACTAAGGGCGGTCCTAGGGGCTCCCCATTGCCTGCCAGTTTTAAACCCTTGATTCTTAGTATAATGTCGCTTCAACGAGGTAGACGGTTCTGAATCGTGGAGGCAGAAATGTACCAACATAACTGGATGAAAAAGTTCGTAGTAACTTGCGGTAATGGATTATTGACTGAATTCTAGAGCATCGTAGCAGCATGAAGGAAATTTTATTTGTCTGTACTTGTTATATCGGTCTGTGTCCCCGAAACGGTTCAATGACGTGTCTCGCGGATTTCGACTTGTTTATCTCACTATTTCTCTGGCATATCTCTGTGCTGTACCTATTCATGAGTAAATAAACTTTATGTAATGAATCTTCTTGACTTTGCGTTGGTGAGAATGTAGAATAGGATGCATTGAAAGTGGATGTCATTTTAAGTAAGTAAAGTTATTAAAATTGTTGACAGAAACCGCATATAAATGACCAACCTATTTAATTTTGCTCGTAATCTAAAAATAAACAAAATAATTGCTACGTAGGTACATCCACAGTAAAGGTTGTTATTAGATTGAAAACAAGACTTATCTCTATTTTTGTTATTTCCGTAGGTATAATATGTTGAATGTTCTAGATCTGTGCCACAAGGTATTTTATCTGTTTATTAATGTCGTACTGTGTGTCAGGTGACGTTTCATATCACTAATTAAAAGATTATTGACACGCAAAAGAGACATTCTATTCTAAGAATATTTACTGTCTGCCTGTCTTTGTTGCGTAGTTTATAAACGATGAGATGATTGCATGAGAATTAAAAAGAGAGCGCGAGAGAGAGATTGTAGAATCAAAATCTCTTTCGGAAAAAAAAATCATTTCTAATGAAGATATACGCGAGCTGAAGTGGCGGTCGGCGGGCTATGTGCGTAGGTAGAGCCTACCTTCTACACCTAATGGGGTAGAAAGATAAGTGACAACTACAAACTGTGTGTAGCGGACGCGAATGTCCAAGAGGCGTGGTTGGTAGAATGATGCTGTTTAAATATTACTCTCTCCGGCTGAATTTTAGTCGCCCTTAGGCTCAATAGGGATGTTTCCTGTGTAAAAAAAATATGATTCTATTTAGTCCGTCAGTTAGATTATCGAAAAATAATGGATACGTATTTTTTGTTCTGTCAAATAAAAATTGACGAAGATAAAATGCATCAAAGATCATGAGTGGGGCGTGTGACGTCACTTTTCGGTAAAAAGTCAGTACACTTTACTTACAAGTATGACGTCACACGAGTTTTCGACGCACTGTATCGTCTTCATTTTTAGTTTTCGTGAAAAAGGAAAAAATACGTGTCCAATATTTTTTGAAAATCTATTTGACGGACTTATTAAATAAGGTTACACTGAAGCTAGGTTATTGAAAATGGCTAAGGATGTTAACACTGAATTAAATTAAAGTTGTTGACTTTATCATAACTTTACTTCGATTTTATTGTTGGGGGGGCTGGGCTTTACCTAAATAATGATCGGTTGGGTTAGGTCAGCTCTAGGAATTTAGGTACTTTTATTGTTTCAACAACCTTGTTACGAAGCATTAACCGCGAACTAAACTAACCAACAGAACCACGTAGCGACACCCTGAAAAACCGCCATATATACTGTCATGTGTAGCCACGCTACAGTGTACATAATGTAGGACAAGACATAATGTTGTTGTTGCTCTGCCTACATAGATGATACACGCGCGTGTCATTGTCATTCGGGACGCTGCGAATGACACTCTGTTGAAGGTCATTACAACAGAGGATGTGCGGAGTAATGGTCGTGTTCCTCTGCGGAGCGAGCGACGGCCGCGGAGATGCTGCTAATGCGAGTTGTTTGTCAACGTCGCCGTAGACTGGTGCCGCCGCTCGCCGGTCGCAAGCTATAAATAAATAACATAAGCAGCGCGCCGCGTCATCGCCGTCACTTCGCGCGAATTACGGTCGCGCAAAGAACCGCCATTGTCTATGTGAATGCATAAAAACGTCGATGTTATTCACGGACGTAAATGCATTTAGGATGAATGGCGTGTGTCGTAACGTTTTGTTACGTTGTTGATATACGTTTGTGTAGTCTGTCTGCCTTTAACGAAGTTGAGTTTTCATTTGTTGTGCTTATAGGCAGCAGCTGACAAGCCTGCAATCATATTATTGTCTTGCAGACAAGTTAATAATTGGGTTGATGCTGTAGATGTCTTTTATGTTATTTAATGAACAACAATCAGAAATAAACGGTAGAATTTTGACGCGCGAACAGAAATGACCATCTGGAAGACAGTATATTTACAGGCAAGTGTGTAGTCGGGAGCCGCGCCTGGTGGCGGTAAATAGCCGGTTATTTCTATCGATCCCGCGGCCCTCCAACTAAATCCTTAGAGTACGACAACATTGTTGTGAGGAGTGACTTCTTACTACGAACCCGATTTGGTAATAAATTTATACATGGGTCCACTAGCAAGACTGACAAATCTCTGTACTTACTGGAAAGGGTCTAGCATATTAATGGTTCCCTGTATTATTTACTAGGAAAATTTTATAGGTCTCTCGTAGAAGTTAGTCCTGTTTTCTCAATGTTTTTTCGTAAATTTTCTTATCGTCTTTTTATGAGTTTCGTTTAAATGATTTTTTTTTTACATAATTATAATGACAAAGACGCCAACAGTTTAAATGTACTGTCGATACCTATTTATATCATACATTTATTCATAGTTCCATTATTCGCAGCTACATATTCATAAAAGTGTATGTTACAGAATTGCTATACCAAACCATAAACTCAAACTTGGGACGATAACAGATAGGCCATGGTCGGAGAAATCAGGTTAGCTCTTCTTAACAAACATGCTAGTAAGTACCTACATAATAGGCAGGTATGTATGTGTATAAGTACGCACACATTTACTAAACAGATGTCAATAATAATTCGCGTAACGAAAATATCGTACAGTTTTTAGTTGAAAATCATTTCAACTTGTATTGTCGCGTGTCCCTAATTCCATATCTACGTACGTACGTGTGCGCGTAGTTTTACAAAATCAATTTGAGGTCGAGTATGCAATATCGATTTTGTGCCGTGAGGTGCGAGACATGGGCGGAGACGCGGCGCGGCGGCAGCGTAGCGCGGGCCGCGCGTAGCGGCCACGTAGGGATGCAGCAAGAATGCGACACGGCCGGTACGCGCCGCGCCGTTCTGGGACGATGCCCGCGAAACTTGCTAGTTTAACTGGAAACTGGAAAGCCACATAGTTTGGCACAACACTACTAATTGACGAACTTGTACTCGACTTTGTTGTTAGCTAGCCAGTTCCACGGAAAAGGCCTACGGACTATTATTGAATTAAGAAGAAATCCTATATTTGGTGTGTGAGTCATTCTGTTTCTATTTTGGATGCGATAATATGATGAAGAGGTCGCCGGCTCTGATCGCTGCACATTGCGTGAACGATGAGTTACGCGGCGCTGTCAGTGCGCCGGTGCTCGTCCTACGAGTATGCGTGTACGTGAGTGCGGTGCGTGTGGTGAGCGCGTCCCGGTGGCACTTTCTCCGTGCATCAGGGTCGGTGAGCCAGTGAGCTGGACAGTGGCGTGCATATTTCTCCGTCATTTTTGCGCGCGCATGAGGCCGCAAGCGCGGTCTCGATTGTTTTCGTCGTGTTTCGCGGGTTATTTCGGGCGTGTGCGCCGTGGCAGTGCAAGCCACTCGCGCACGTCGGACTGTCCACAACGCTACCACTACAACACTTGATATTCGATCGTCGATGCAGTATATTCTAATAGAGCTGTAAATCAACAAGCATAGATATTCGCCTTGAAAATGTTTAGGGACATTCTTATAGCTTTGATTTATGTAATTTTCTTTTAACTTCGGAGATCTTAAGCAGGCTTGATAATGTTTGACCTATATGCAAGATTTAGATTACAGGTGATAGAAAATGGAGACGCTTATTAAGTTTATATTACGAAGGAAACTGAAGACTAGGATATTATTTAAGTCATCTCTGGAATCATCTATCTCGAAATATATTCTAATTTCTTTTCTATTCCTCTTCCGTCGGTTAAAAGAGGTCACAATAAGCACAATCAAGAGTAGTGACACTTTTGGTAGGAATACGTAATTACTTTGTATAATATGTAAATCCAAAATGTTTCATCACTAGAATCGAGGATTACCTGACTACGCTTTATGTAACTGTTAGCCGGATTCAACAAATTTTGGAGCTGAATTTATTATTATATGAACATCTCTTAAGTCTGAGTGCGGAACGTTGAGCTCAGGGGTAGCGGCGGTCGTAGGTCGTCGGCAGAGGCCGGGCTCGGGCGTCGGCCCCGCGACCCACTTCCTCCCTCACCCCCTGCCCCCCGCGAGAGAGCCCTCCTTTGTCCCACACTCCTTTATCACAGTGATAACAAGAAGTCGGCCTGCTCCTGCACTAGTCCGCAACAACTCGGTGCGCAAGCACCAATCGTTATCAACTGCTCATACTTGTTACTATTTAGTATTAACTTAGTTACTTGGTTAGTCACTTGCTTATTAACTTAGTTAAACACAATAACAACTGCACGCCACAAAAAGCTGATCCTTTACTAAGAAGAGTTAGCACAGCATTCATATAATACAATGACGTCATCTAAAATATCTCGCGCATTGTTGCGATGACCCAACTCAAAAGCGGGGTTACCAGATTTTTTACTCGTGCCTAACATGAGCTGAGATTTATCTAAGCTACTTTAAAACCTGTCTTGTTTAATCGAATTCAAACGATATTCGAAATGCATAATTCACATTTGAACGACGTAATAGTGCAACATGGCTGACCTTTCCGTGAATCTGAAATCTCGCGTCGCGACATGTGAATATTTACAATCGATCGGAGGGTATCTAATCGATCGGTTCGAGGAGTAGCGGAGGCGATGGCGCGTGTGTTGTTGATGTAAATATTGGGCAAGGTGTGGAGATGGAGAGGCGCTGGCGCGATAGCGATGCGACAAAGGCTATGGTGTCGCGGTTGGCCAGAGGGCGACAGGCGGCAGGCGGCAGTATCTGCGGCGGCGGCGCGGCGCGTTCGACGACCTACCGTCTCAAGGCCGCTCTTACACGTGCCAGCCGTGCCACCGGGCGCTTCCTGCCGCCGCCATAACAAATCTCTCCCCGCCCCACACCCTCGCACCCAGCCCATCCTTCCCGAGCAGATCCTACTACCGTGCACGCATCATACGAAATCCTTGATTCTTGAAGAGGTCTTTCTCTAATCCAATCATCCAATAGATTTAATATGATTAGAGATGATTCAGAATTGGGTCTCCGACATAATAAACTACTAATTTTCTTATTCTCGGTGAAAATTCTGTTCGGAGTGGGATGTTTTAACTATCACGTGAATTGAAAGTTACACAATGCACAATGTGCAGATGATAGCGGTGTTACAATTTTTTATTCACAAATTTATTATGTTTTATGCGAATAACAAAACATAATCTACCTGTGCCTGAATGTAGAACAGTTGATGCTGTGGTGGTATAAATTACACAAGAATCGAACAGCTAGATGTTTTTTTTTATTCGATTCAGTATCTTCGACCGTCGACGTCGACGGGGTTTGCGTACCTAATTATCTGAGAACTTATTCGTGTTACGTCGTGGAGGAGCGCGAAATTAGATACTAGGTATAGTATTACCATGTTAGAATACAAGATCATATGTTACTTGAGAAGCTATTACTACTACTTATACTTGACTCTGCTTTACTGTGAGCATTTGTCACAGAAGAGAACGGCTACTCTCCTCATAAAAACGACGTTTATGCTTGATTTGTCAATTCGAGTACGAACACATCAAAAGTAGGTAATGGTAATAATAATGTTGTTACCTAATAATAAAATGTGGAAGAAGGTTAAACCCATAAACACCCTCGCACCGCCTACACGCTGACAGAATTCTTAGAACATGTCGGTATCCATACACTTAGCTAATGAGACCACACCATAATCACTTCTCAACATTACCTGTTGCAGGTCACCCGACCTCCAAGATGAGTATCATTGCGTTGTTATACACACGCTAGGAAAAATAAGAAATAGCAGCAAAAATAGACACACTTGAACAAAAGGAAAATGTTTGACTTGAGATCGATCCCAACTCCTGGCATAGCTAATGTTGCCATGCACAAATCGGAAAAGTCTCTCCAAGTTCAAGTTGGAATCTTTTGTATGAATTATGCCCATTTTACTGTAACAAAGTAAAACGGGTGTTATCTTCGAACATGAATGTTTGCATGGCGAGATATTGTTACGCTGAAAAACTCAATAGTGTGTCACGCGACTTTATATGTATGTTATTTCAGATTGAATTAAGAACCACACTGATCCATACTTGGATTTTAAAGAAGAACAAAAATAGCCTCCCAAATACACAAAAAATATTGATAGAGCGCAAAAATCGAAGAAAGTTATGTCGCGAAACAGGTTTAATTCGCGCTTGGTCTAATAATATTAGAGGCTCAAAAATCACTGAGGAACTGACCAGACTGACATGTCATAGACGCCTCAGGTGCAAATGGAATTGACTTGACGAAACTGAAGTAAACGCTCTTAGAGTCACAGAAGTGTCATCAAATAAGGTTCTAAATAATATCATGCATACAAATAATAAATTCATCATAGAATATATTCGTCTGCAATACTGGTAAATACTACTTGCCAGCAGATACATACATACTGGAATAATAATAATAATATAATAATAATAAT
Source organism: Noctua comes (assembly GCA_963082995.1). Classification (NCBI taxonomy): domain Eukaryota; kingdom Metazoa; phylum Arthropoda; class Insecta; order Lepidoptera; family Noctuidae; genus Noctua; species Noctua comes. The sequence continues at coordinate 10,271,539 of OY720281.1, read as the reverse complement.
TCCTCTACATCACTACAAGGCAGGCCTGGATTAAAATAAAAATAAAAACTAGGTTTCCATTAAAAAAATCTGCAGGTTTTTTCAGGATTTACATTTGGAGGATTTGCCCTTGTTGCTACTGGACGAATTTAACGATTATGACTCTGTTACATACATAGTTGCATGTTGCAACGAACCGTCGTAGCATCGTAGCGTGCTACGTGCTACGGCTACGAGCTACGGCATGTCAAGATCACCGGGCTCGTTCATAAAATGTAGGTAATGTTACAAAGAAATTAGAAATAACAATTGAGATTTGGCAATGTCAGTTGTTATTTGTAATTTTCTAGGTACTAGATGCGCAGTACATTCGAAACAGTGCTAAGTTAATATTGATGTTTTGAACGACACAACAGAAACTTAAAATATACTTAGGGACCCTGTTTTTTGAACTACAGAAGTTCAAGTTCGTCTGCCTGTTTTTTTGCCTGTGTAAAAACATACGCTCGTTGCAGGAAACAGTATATTTACCAACTTCAATACTTTGTATCGAATGCGTACGTTAGACGTAGCGCTTTGTTGGTCGTAAGTAGGTAGTAGACACATAAATCAAGCGCATACGCATAACGTGAGTGAATACATTCGAGGAATATACTTCAAAGAGGCTGCGAGTAGATACACGCTAATTTTGGGATCGTTCAAGACTTACTAGTACACATGCGTTAAAGTAAAGTCTCTGCTACATGCTTAAGTATTGTTTTGCTGTTTTGCTTTATGCTATGGTGTTTACGGTGTACAATTATATCCTAATGGTTGTGGAAGAAGTTGTGTCTTGGTGCGGTTTCTTCTTTGTATAAGAACAAGCATTGTTTTGTGTCGCCTATAGACATTGCGTATAAAATAGTGAAACAATTACTCAAAAAAGTGTAAATTAGAGAGAGTTAGAGTATGATTATTACTTTGGGTTGAAAATTATGACCTTCTCAAAATTGATTACTCCATATTTTTCCAGCCCGAAGAGAAAATAATGGTCAAACGAAACGAAAATAGCCGAATACAGCAGTTAACCAGAGTGACGGAAACATCAAACTCACTGTTATCAAACGATCTCACAGGATTGAGATGATACAGTAATCCTATAAAAGTATTACGTTATGAAAATATAGCGATTTGTTCCGATGATAATAGAACTTACTAGATACGGCTTAGTAGATTATTTAAATGACTATTACATAAATGCTAGATAACTCATCTGAGTCTATTCGTAGAGACTATTTATTTTAATCATTCGTTAGTCGTATCTAACTTGCGTGTTTTTATCATGATATTTCATTAAAACATTTAAGTATTAAACGGAACAGCAAGATAGTATTTTGATAAAAATAAAGACATTTTAAAATCTATATATCAGTGGCGAAGGGTCAGTTTTTGTAAGAGGTAAGCCGGAGTACATATCTTTACTGTATAGAATATTATTGGCTATAGAACACTGACTGTGCCATTTTTCAAAGGGAAGCCGGTAGGAATCGGGTTGTATGGAACCTTCGCCACTGCTATATATTTATAAAATGGTAAACTGACTGACTGACTGAGTGACTGGGTGATATATCAACACACAGCCCAAACCGCTGGTCCTAGAGACATGAAACTTGGGGGGGTGTATTCTTTGTGAAAAGCAAGTATCCACTAAGAAATAATTTTTGGGAATTCCACCCCTAAAGGGCTAAAATAGGGGATGGAAGTTCATATGAAAGTCCGTCAGTTTTGAAGTTAGGATCTTCAAATTTTGTGTTTAGACTGACGATTGAAAATTAATCTATACGTGTCTCAGCGTTTTTGAGAATTCTACCCCCGAAGGGTTAAAATAGGGGATGAAGGAAAGTAATCGGATATTTTTCGACATACACGCGGGCGAAGCCGCGGGCAAAAGCTAGTCATAGTATATTAAAATAAACATAGTTATTTCAGAAGTAATGCACCTATGTATGATAATGGGACAAGTGGGTGTACTGCTTTAAGCTTTCACGGTTTAAAACTATACTTATACTGTCACTTACGGGATGATACCGGGAGTTCAATATAATTGATAATCACGGAAGATATCCCATAAGTGGCAGTATAAGTTTAGTTTAGATTTTAAATATTAAAATTTATCGGGAAAGAGTCTAATTGATTCATATTTATCAATCTATAATAGCATGCAGAATAAGCACAATTATTTTGAGTGACTAGGGAATCAGGTGAGCTAGAAGATCAGTCTCTTTCAAACAGGAACTGGCGCCTGACATTTGTTATACACACGAAGAGATAACATCTGCCGAAATACTAGTCACATAAGTCTCTAAACATAATTCATGCAAATGTCGTTCGTGTATTAATAATGTATTTACTTTACAAAGAGATTATCTTAATCGGTTTAGGAGTTATGACGAGGCAATGAAGCTGGTATGAGTCAAGAGTATCATTGTAATTACAATATCCTGTTTGATTAATGCATATGAATCATTATGAGTATCTGTGCTTTCTGACATTTGAAAGACGGATCAGAGGTCTTAAATGCTTTGTTTTCCTTTCCGTGTGCGTTGGTTTTGGAATTTTGAATTGCATGACAAAACCTTTGCCAAACAATGTTTTTAAAGCAACTGATTATGCTGTCATGGGTTGTCTACTAATGCAGTGTTCTGTTCAACCCAAGAAGTTTCTTGTCACTGCATAACACAAAATCGAAAATTAGTTAATTTCTAACACTGTTTTAAGCTTTCACGGTTTACAACTAAACTTATACTGTCACTTGTATTTATTTTCCATCCACCCGCATTCTCCAGTCAACCCGCGATCATGGCGCTTGCAACAGCGCCGAAATATCGGGAGCTCAAAATAATGAACAATCACGGAAGATATCCCGTAAGTGACAGTATAAGTTTAGTTAATTTCTGTTTTTTTTTTGTGAATAGATAGTGAAATAGAAAGGGAAAGTTCCTGAAACAGTAGATTAGAACTAGAAAGTTATTAAGGCTTATTCAATCAAGCATAAAGATTTGCTAAAGAGGAAAATGTCTGCCATTATTAGTATCTACTGACGTACTTACCGAGAGAAGTGGAAATGATAATTGGATAATATTTGATCTCGGATAGGAGTGAATACGTCGGCAATTTCAGAATATCGATATTGCTTTGTTGACATTGTTGGAGCTATTGACGTACATAATAAGTGTACAAGTGTACATGGACATTGATCATTCTAATTAAGTCATTTGCGTATGTTTCGCCTTGATTGTTATTTATTTTACATTCGGGATTACGTTGACTTCGGTCAGGGCAGTTAACAATTGAACTTACTAATTATAAGTTATATGTTTGGTAGGTACACCACATGCTTTGTGAGTAGAAAGAATGCAGTTTTATTTCAAAATACTATCATTGTTTTATGCTCATGATTGATTGAAATAACTATTCATAGGTCACTTATACTTTTACCATTGTTTATTATACCTCATTATGGTAAATAGTAGTCAATTAAATAGATAAAATTATCGCAGTTACAAGACCTTAGACATGGTCTTATTAGTGAGCGGCCTAATTAGCAAATTGAATCACGCTTATGCCTATCGGTATTATTTGCATGTGTGTTAACTTGTATGTACACTTATCGTCAGTTAATTGCCTCTGTGACCTGTCTGTTCGATATATCTTCATTTTATGGTTACAATTCCGAGAAACGCGGTTCAATTGTTTTGTCTTTGTTGATATCTTGTGTTATTCAGTACCTACAGAAATAATAAGTGTTGTGTCGAGAGGGGTCGGTTGCGCAGTGCGTGTGGCGGATTGGGCTCGGCGTGAGAGCCGGGGAGGCAGCCGGCTGGGGCAGGCGCGCAGGGTGACTGAGGGCGAGGGCTGGCAGACGGAACCTTCGCCCTGATGACCCAAATCCGCGCGCCCCGCCGCCGCCGCCGCTGCGCCCTCTAACGCATTTCTTTCTACATTCAGTGTCTCAATGAAAACGGTCATTACCTTTAGCACTTTTCATCCTCATTACTCAATTAAAGTAGTCTAAATAAATGCAATTAAAGTTTTGTCACTATAGAAATATGGTGAAAGGGTAAATTCACACAGTGTAGTATTATGTGATGGCGAAAAGATGGGATCACAGTGATTCTTATAATTAACTCAATATTTTTAATTAATAAATGAATGCTGTGACGAATGAGATAAGAAACGAATAGAAATGAGCATGGTGATTAAACTTGAACCTAATAATGTTACTGGAACTTGTATAAAAAACAGTAAATTATAAGAACCTTCTTGATTTTAAAAGAATCTTAATTTATATCGTTGTCACCAGCACTTACCTAATTAAAAATATCGTTTGGTAAATATTTATGTTAGCCACATCCATAGCATTGTTTGTTTTCTACCAACTGATAATAATGTTATCACAGTTATCAGTTCAACACACCTACTTAGTGACTTCAGTTTCATGTCTGCAGGGTATGTTGTGTGCTTACATACCTGTTGCGTGTTTTGTGTCATACTACATAATTTATATTATATATTATGGCACTGTTTTGTAGACCAATACCGATACCTTTATCTAAACAGCAAGATAATAACGAAATCCCCCATAAACTTCGTTAAAAAAAGTAAAATAAAAATTGAATGAAATGTATTTGTTTTTTGTTGTGGTACGTTTAATTAGCCGTCAGGCCACGTGCGTGCAGCCGAAATTGATAATACGTTTAAGAGTAACCGGAGTAAAACCACAGGCTGTACAGTGTACACCGGTCGAGCGGTGCGTGAGGGTGGCGGCGGCGCGGCGTGTGATGGGCGTGTGTGTGCGGGCGCAGGTGTACTGACCGGTGTGCGCGGGCGGCGCGGGCGGCTCGGGCGGCGGCGACGGCTCGGTGGTGTTGGTCGGCGCGCTCGCGCAGGCGGCCGCCGACGGCGCATCTTCCGCGGCGCGGGCGGGAGGCGGCGGCGACGGGCCGGGGGGAGGCGCGCAGAGCGCGACCAGCCGCAGCAGCGCCACGCACCACCACCAGAGCACGGCGGCCAGCGCGCGGGCAGCGCGCCCGACGCGGCCCGGGGCCCTCTCGCGACCGAAATACGCGCACCGTTGACTCGTGCACCGGCGAGCTCGCTCCCTCACCCGGGTATTCGTGCGGCGTCGGGACGGCTGGCGAAGCGACGCGGGTGCGCGCGCGCGGCCACACGGCGACTGGGGCGCCGTTCCCGAGAGCGTACGACCGCGCCCGAACACTATTTCGGGAGCGACGCTCCGCGCCGCTGCCGCCGCCCGCCCGCCGCACGCTGCCAATTTTACGCGAAATTGCGGGCGGGCGGTGATGCGATATGTACCACGCCGCGGCCACCTGCATCTGCGCCACCGGTGCGCTGCTCAATAACATTCTGCGAGGATTTGCCTTTTTCATTGAGAGGGTTTTTTTGCGAGGAGGTGTTGAGGGCGCGGACCCGCAAGCCGCGCGCACGCCGCGCCGCCGCCGCCGCCGCTCGCCGCCGCCGCTCGCACGTGCGCCACCCGTCTACATAAATAGTCGGCGGCGAACGTGCTGCTGCCCGTGTCAATAGATACAATGTCGCAGCTATTGGCAAGGAAACAGAGACTCGCACTATCTCACTGTCTCGCGCTCTCTGTGTTGTGAATTCTTATGCACGGTTTATATTTAGACGTAAAATTATTTCTGATATAGATAGGTGTTTGACATTACGTTGAACTCTCATACGTCGGGAAGCTCCACCTGTATAAATATTCTGTGCCACAGGAGCGTAATGTTTGAAATGTTGCTTAGCGAATCTTTCAAGTAAATAACAACAACATGGCGAAACAACGTGAAACAACTATATTAATTGTTTCTCTAATGAAGAATTGCAAACAATATTATTGTTTTATCAACTATCATAATGTAAATATTAGGAAATAAGGACAACATTTATATTAAAAGGGTCCTACATATTACGTACCTACGTAATAATTGTAATTAGAAATAAGTATTTGTAGTTTAAATTGTTTGTAAAGGGTTTTAAAAATATTCTTTATGATGTTTAAGTTTAATTAATGAATGGAATCCATATAAATTCATTGGAACATAATCTATTAAAAATCATTTAAAGTACAGATAAAATAAGACGTTCAGAGTTTCAGAGAGTCTTTTATTTTATAGTGAGGCTTTAAGATATAGCATATTGCATTGAAACAAGAGCATTATATCATCATCAGCCTTTATTAGCAGTGGACTGCTGCAGTCGATTGTTTTCCGGCGAATTGCCACCTCTGTGACCGATACAACTTGATTCTCAGGATCACCTCGGCTTCGACCCCTCGCGGCCTCGGAGAGACTCCAAGCAAAGCCATTTTCATAGTTCATTTAGCGCACTTGGACTTGCGTTTCACACGTGTCATCAACTTTTATGTGTTTGTGATATGATTTGTAAGCATTTTTGATATAAACAGTATAACCAGAGATTTTTCTTCAATATTATACGTACAAAATACGATATAAATATAAATTATTTTTCCTAGGTAAAAATATTTGAAATTTAAAAAAAAACATTATTAGTTTTTTTACAATTAAACTAATAAGGTTTCCAACATTTGGTGTTATTTTATTAACTGATACATTATCTACAACATACAGTTTCATCCATGCCGCTAGATCTATTATTTTAAGACTAATTTTAGTTTTTCGTACTCACTCGTATTCTTAGTCCGCGAGTGTTGTAGCCGCACCTAAAGAATCTCGTCCGTAGTATAATCCACCTAAAACGTTCGCACTGCTGGGACACAGGCGTTCACATTGCGAGAGGGACACGCTAGAGAACAATCATAAATATCACGCCTTTATCTCCGAAGGTAGAGGTGAACCTAATAGCACAGTCACGAGCACCAATATGTATTCACTAAGCAAGTTTTTATAGGGATTTTCTTCTAAGCTATTGATAGTATCTTGGAACCCACATTGTTATGAAAATCTTATATCTTAAAGTTACAATCGTTATTACACGAGAGAATCGCATTTGAATATAGGTAAGTGTATACATACATGTTGATGCTCGTGAGTGTACACCCACATTTCGCCAGTTAACTAATAGGTAGAATACGAAGAATATAATCTAACATCTGAGACTCTTTGTAGCTTGATCTCCTATTTAGAGGTAGGCTAGAGTTTCGCTTAACATTTTTTTCGGAAGGGTGTTATTTTCACTGTCTAGTTTCAAAAGATTGTTAGTTGTTGCCATTGGTTATAACGAATACGGTTCAATCACATAAATATGTATTAGGCTAAGACAAATTGACATTCGGCATTCGGAAAAATCGGCGAAAAATGGCGCAAAAGTCATGAAAACTGCATAGTTGCGAAAAACAAAAAGTAAAGGATAACGTTACCAACGATAGTTATAAAGATCACGTTACATACTCATAACTATGAGATAAGAGTACTTCAGCAGATTGTTATTACACGAGATTATTTATTTTACAAAAATATTATATTTATCTGAAGATATTGCATCTCTTATAGTGATTGCATTAAAAGCGTCCACGGAACTTTAGGTCAACGCACAGTATAAATACTACACGGTATCAGCAGAACTTCAGGACTCTTTTCATGAAACTCCATACTATAAATTAAAATTAAATTAAACTTTATTTCAGACTACAGTCCATAATTTTGTTAGTATGTTAATGTTAGTAACAATGGTGCTTATGTAAATAGGTGGGTTAGTATTTACAATTTAATTATTTTTTCAGATCTAAGACAGTGTCTCTGGAAATGTCAGTCTGGTCTGGCAGCAATCATCTTCAAAATGCTGTCACTATCTTCCACTATAATGTACACTTATAACCACCGTAACGGCAGTGCCTCGAATCGGTACCAGTTATAACAAAATTATGAGGCGATGCCAATCCGTTGCAGTGCTTGTAAGTGTGATATCGTCGGGGATAGTGCAAATCCGCGGAACTAGCATTGGATAATTCAGCATATCTGACAAATCTAGCCAATTTCAATTACGCAATGTCGTAGCGACTAAAATAATGACTTTAATAGATTTCTACTGTTAACAATACATAAAACACATGAATTGTTACTATTCATGTAAAAATGAGGTCAAAAATCGTTGAAATAAAAAATAAAATAAACTTGTAACCTTCCCCTGTAACCTACTCGTAGTGCGCACTTTACGTATGGTAGATTCGCGGATTTGCACTATCCCCGGCGATTTGAGCTTAAATAATAAAGATACAGTCAGTGTACGGTGGGCCATGCAGCCCCTATGCCTTTCGGACTGAATTTTAAGCAAAATATGTATGAGCTTATCCAGATAGAAGTTAGCATCGACGCACAATAGGAAGGAATTATTAAATAATGAAGTGATTATGGAACAGTTAGGTATTTATGTGATCGTCGTGTGGGGTCTTGGCAATAATGATAACAGCCGTATGGGTCGATCTACAAGGATTTTTTTATTTCTTTATTTAACGGTGCCCCCACTAGGAATTTCTCCTGTATCGTGGGTGCGTTTTACAAACATTAATAATCTCATATACACAAACAGCCAGGCCATACAAATACTTAGTCCGTGCGGATCGAACCCACGACACGCAGCGCAGCAGCCAATCGCTCAGCCACTGCGCCAACCGTGCCGACAAAAGCCGCACTTGCCCCGGTTGTTTCGTGGATGGGTGACGTTACTTCCCGGCTGTCATTTGTAGATATTTCACAGTCGCAACAGGTAGTCAGTGACCCGGAATCTGACAGAGTCTTACCAAGTAAATCATAATATTCAGTACTAATTTGGTTGTGGAGGTCAGATAGGCAGTCACTCTATATAAAATACTGGTATCCAGCTGCATCCGGTTAGACCGGAAGCCGACCCCACCATAGTTGGGAAAAGGCTAAGCAGATCATTTGGATATTTAGGACGCTCGCAATTATGGGGACAGTAATATAGTGAGTGACATCCTGGTGTCAGTGGTGACAGTGGAGATCCCACCTGGACATCTGCATCTGCTGAAGAACTGAACACCTCTGCCTACCTACTCCCCTAAATATAATGCGAAACGAAGGACTGAAACAAAGTGGTATAACAATGTCACATATTTATTATCAGAATTGCACAGTTATTTAACTACATAAGTTGTCAGATTTCAGTTGCATCCAGAACTATTATTCAGTGACTTTAGCTCATACTACTGGAACACCTATTTACACCTATTTACCTACTGGAAGCTGACCCCTGGCAATAGGAACATGCATGATCATTTTAAGTGGATATTTTTTTACTACATAACAACCATTGTAAATTGACCTGCAACCCTTTGGCTACCCCTCCCCCCCTCACTCCTTTGCCTTTGCTTTGGTTACCTCTTCGGGAATATAGGTTTGCTATTAAAGTTATGTTAGGTATTCTCAGTGTATGGTATGGTAGGAAGGCTTAGTTAGGTAGGTGCAATGTGCTCATGTGACATCGCAGGCTGTGCTAGGCGGGGCGCGGTGGCGCGGCGGTGCGCGGTCACTGCACTGAGGTCGCGATGCACCGGAGCATGTGGCCACTTCGCGCCCCCACACCCCGCAACCCGCGCCGGCTCAGCCTTGCGAATAAGACACGGGAGAACAGCGGAATTATACTGAAGAATCATAACATAACTTTGGTTCTCTGCAGGATCACCTTATTTCGGATTCGATCCCTCAAATAAAGTCCAAGTAAAGCTCTTTATATAACTCACTCAGCTGCCCTGTGACCATGTCTAGCCATAACATAACATCACATTTGAAATTCACGATGGATTAAGTAGGACTGTATATTTTTCACCAGTTACCTTTAAGTCTCATTTATGAGCTTACTGACAGCAATAGGAAATGTGCAAGAAATACAAAACTTTTTTATTCCTTAAAAATACCTTGCATTGGCCCATAAAACATTGTGGTACATTGTTTAATTTTCTAATGCAACACTTATTTTGCAATTTATTATTATAAGCAGCGTGTTTTTGGTTAAACAGAACGCAAACTCAAAACGTAACGTCCTCAATAACGGTAGTGACGTCAGTGTCAAAGAAACACTTTTATTTGAAAAGTACTTAAAGATTCACTAAAATTTTTATTATAATATTCAAACACTGTGTTAAGCTTTCACGGTTTACAACTAAAACCATTGCGCTTTAACAGCGCCGAAATATCGGGAGCTAAAAATAATGAACAATCACGGAAGATATCCCGTAAGTGACAGTATAAGTTAATTATAATATTGTTATTGCAATTTTTGTTTGAAAAAAAATATCGATCCCAATATCGTAATTACATTGAAGAATCATAAACATAACGCCTGTATTCCCTACACTGTATAGACACATTCAACGTAATAGGCTATCCGAGCATAAATCCAGAATTCAGGTCGCTGAAAGAATCCTGATGGAAAATTACATCTTTCCTGACACGTATTCAGGACCCTACACTCAGCAGTCACGCAAATAGTATGGAAGATAGTTGATTCTGCAGCTGTAGCTTGGAGGAACACCTTTCGGAAACAGCTTGGGTTTAGTATCTTCACAGAAAACTGACCTTTATCACGAAAGCACAAAAAGGCAGCCTGAAAGATGGCATATTTTCAATAACTTCAGGTTAGTTACAATGTTAGTTAAAAGATTCCTAGTGAACATCTTTGAAACCTTTTTACAGTTTTACTGGCATCCGCTATGCTTGTATGTTCAGACCCCTTGGTCCGCTCGCACCGGTTACTTTAAATTTTCATTAGCACGGCGGATCGCCGCCCGCCTCTCGCCGCCCGGGCGTCGACGACGTCTGCAATTACATTTCGCAATTTACAAATTGTCTTTTTATTTACGGTGTATGCTTTCGTGAACACTTGCTTTATCCGCAACTTGCTTTCTTTGTTTTAATAAATTCAAATCAACAATTTTAAATTTTTGGAAATTTTGTTTTTCAGGTGTCGAAAAAGAATTTATTTTACTTCTTTTAATTGCATAAAATTAATCAATGTCCTATATGTTTTTGGTTATTCTATGAATAATAACAATCCCAGGTCATTATTTTGTCAGATAAAAAAAAAATGAAATTAGATAATTTCGGATTATCTTTACGTCTAGCGCGTTGATGTCTTTTGTTCTATTGACGATTTCAGTAACTTTATCGATTGACAATAAAAACATAGCTAATCAAAAACTTTTCAGTGTCTTAATGTTTTGGGCATAATACAAAAATGTGTCCTTTTTTCTGTTATGTTATTGTAGTGGCATTTATAGGAACATTGACTCGAGTTCTACGTCATAACTTTACAATATAGGAAAATAAAAGCGTTATCTTGGTATTCGAAATGCGTGTTGTTCTATTGAAAGGCTTTTCGAAAACCACAAGCTACGCTGGCAGATTGTAAAGTATCTACGTAGCGTAGACGAGACTATGATCAGACATAATAAGCACGTCTGCTACTACTACAATGTGTGGTGGAGTTGCGTGAGACGTTAAATTACCGGTTTGGAACCTCTGCACCGGGCTGTGCATCTGCACGTGATTGTGAAATAATGAAAGCAGTACTTATACTTATTGATTGGCATCAATATCAATCGAATCTACGTTTCGATTTATTCCGCTTTATTTCGCATCATATTTTATGTTAATTTATGTGTGTTAGTGAGTTGTTTGCATTTTAAAAGGTCTACGACTGCAAAATGACTTAATCTTTATATCTTTTATGTAGATTTCTAGTGCTTTCCTCAAAAAAAATCATCAGAAATGTTTAAAAATTAATTTAAGCTTCAGTTTTATTGGGCTGTTATATTTGTAGATGTTACGTGAAACTTTTGAAGCGCGATTATTTTGCAAGTTTAATTTTTATGACGTAGATTGTTCCCCGCCTGTAAGTTTCAGACTTCTGGCCGTAACCGTGAAACTTCCATGGTTGTTGGTGGCAGCTTCGCTTTACACCCAGTGCATGGTGTTGAGTTCTCTGACGCCACTGAACTACGTCCGCCTGCAGCTTTTCGAGATACGGAAGTTAGAGCAATATTTTGTGAAGTGTGAGGCTTACGACTTAAAATAAGAGACGATATACTTGATAGATAGTATTTTTTGGACAACTATTTGAAAATATAACCCAACATCATCACATCTGTAATCCCAGAATGGCTAGACAAAGGTATAAGTAGGCAGGTATACGCATATTTCACCAGTTATGATTAAGTCTCCTGAAATAGGTGGCGAGCTTATTGCCGTAAATCGAGCACAAGTCCAAACTACGTCTCCAGAAAAGCCTAATACCCCATTCTCGACCTAGGAATTAAACACAGGACCTCATGCTCAGCAGATGCGAAAGCACAGCTGTTAACATCAACCTCATCTATTTTTGCGGAAATCGCAATATATTCCTAACTTTTTTGACCATTTGATACTGCCAAATTATTATCTTTACGTGTAAACAAAGCCTTACGGCCGGTTTTTGTTCGGCTGCATTACATGCCGAATTTGATTTTATGAAGTGTCAGATTTGACACATAATATTATGTGCTGGCAGACGTGTAGTAGGAACGTGTTTGTAAATTGTCAGGTGCCGCGTTGTGAGATGTCCTTTTGAATTGAGAAGAATTTTCCCTTTACTGTTGTATGCACGCTGTGCGAGAGAACGAAATTCAAGCACCTTTGTATTGTTCAGTTGTACGTAAGTTTCATGGCAGTTGACAGTCGGGCTGTGCTCGTGAACTTTTCCACCGCCTTTGTCCAAAACATCATTTCGTGAAGTACAATCTACATTTTTTAACGTAGCTTTTGCTTTGCATTTGACAAAATATGTGTTTATTTGTATTTTTTATTTTTATTTATTGTTATAGTCGTATCAGTGTCTATAGGTATATGATGCACAGTGAAAATACGACTGTAATTATGCTGAATCGAAACTGTGCTGATAATAATATGCGCTTGATGAATGTTCAAATAACAATAGATGGCTAATTGACGAGGAAAATGAGAACTAAAATTCAGCAGATGTTGTTGTACTGTCATTGTAATTTGTTTACCCGCTTTAGCAGCAGACAATGTTATACAACATTAGTTTTAGTATATGCGAAACGTATATACGTATATGCGTACGTATATGTGTCTAGTATTTTTATGTAAAGAATCTACGAGTATATACAAAATTTCAAAACTGTATCATGAAAAATCACAAAGTTATAAGCTTGTTCTATTACCTGGTTGTCCGCTCAAAAACGTAGTCACCACGCAACGCGCCAGCGCACGCACCTTCAGCGTCGTCTTGAGCACATTAATAATAATTTGGCAGTAGGTACCTAAATGATTGCGATGGGTACTTAATGTCATTCGGTATCCAACTTGTAACTTTTTTAAATATTTTTTTGACAAAATATAACATGAGTTAAAAATGACTGGAATCGATTCAGTTACTTATTCTGAATAAACTATATTCAGGTTTCGCATATACTAAAAATAATGTTGTATATGTGACTGTTCCTTAATTACCATAGGTTAATAACATTTTCGTTTTTCCTAAACCATATTAGTATTAGTATTAAGGTCGGTATCCCCTGTAGTTATCTTCTTGGTATTTGTACGGAATGATTCAACGCGAATCTTTTGAGTTGCTCGTGTCAAAGGGAGAACGGATATACATGAAATGTCTGCGATTGTATACTGGGTTGTGGAGGTCAGATAGGCAGTCGCTCCATGTAAAATACTGGTATTCAGCTGCATCCGGTTAGACTGGAAGCTGACCCCAATATAGTTGGGAAAAGGCTAGGCAGATGATGATGTCTGCGATTGTATACGAATACGATTCCTATGCTACAAGTATCCGACAGAACCAATTTGTTGAAGCTCAAGGCAACAATCTAGTGAAAGAGTTTACGAGAGCATTGCCGAGACTGATGCAAGCTAGCGCTCTCGAATGTTCATATTTTTTACGAATAGACCAATGCAACTGCCTGCAGACGCAACATATAAACCGCTAACGAAAACTTGTTTCATCTGAATATTCAGTGTTAAAATGTTTTACCGAATAAACGTACTTTAAGCTTTAGTAATAAGCTTAAAACCAGTCGATTCTTTCCCAATCGTATCTTGTGTTCGATCCATTCTCTATCCGTTTATGCATGTAAGTATTAGGTGCGTGAGAATGGCGCAGACCTAAAAGGAAGCGTAGCCTTTTGTTTGAGCTGTATCGAGCGAGTTGCATTAAAGAGTGGGCAGTGTCGTGTAATCAATCGGAGTTATCTGTTTACGTGTGGAGCGTCGACCTCGCACCCCCGCGCCCTCGCCCCTGCGCCCCCGCGCCCCCGGCCCCGCGCCCCTCGGACCGGGCGCCACCGCGGGCCCAGCCGCGGCCGCGCTTATCGCTCGCTGTGCACCCGGTGTTCCGCTTTGTTCTCAATTCCACGCTGACTTTGTACACACACATGTATGATGTACACAATTAATTGTATGCTAATAACATATTTTGCTATAGTCTGGGTGCCGTCTGAGTATTAGGAAAGTATTCATAATTGGGCTTTTCAGGTATTGTGCTGAAGATACTAGTACCTCTAATTAGTATCTTTAGAACAAATTAAATTAATTCTTCAAAGGCTCCAAACTTAGATTCCAATAAGAGACTTAAGAGATTACTTCTTATTTGGTAGAACGTTGGTAGAGAAGGAGGAGAGACTCCTCTCTACTCCTTCTCTCGCGTGGCGTTATGGCGTGATAATATTTCAGTTACCTGGTAAAAGTACCTGACAAAGTTCGATACGAGGACAAAGGTAACTAACTAAGCTTTAGTTAGTAGTTATATACCCCATATTAAATTACTTATGTGCGCTAGGAATTTTAACAACTTACTACTTTAGTCATTTTTGGTAGATATTTCATTTCAACACAAGTCTATGTTCCAACATTATCACTCGTAATAAAAAGAGCTCTGATCAAGATTTATATCTAGTAAATGCCATCAGTCTCTCTCGTCTCGTCTTTCCAGACGAATTTTATTATTTTATGCATAACTTTATAATATTATTATATCTTATAGGTACTATCTCGAAAGTTTACATGACACTCTTATGATATGATGTATTTCGTCTCCGACTGTCTGTGCTGTGTTGAAGTTTTATTGGAGTCGTCTAGTTTGTCTAGTCTAGATTACTAGATATACGACTCATCTAGTAAATGGTAATCGTGGTCGACAAATTATTTGAAAACTAGGTTTTACCCGCGGCTTCGCCCGCGTGATTTATCCCTCAGAAACCGTGTATATTTCTGGGATAAACATAGCTAATGACACTCGTGATAATATAGATTTCAATCAGTGATAGAATTTTTGTAATCAGACAGGTATTTCTTGATATAATCTTTTTCAAACAAACAAACAACTTTAACTATAGATGAGTCAAAGCGATCATCTTCACAGCTCAATTCAAAAGAGATACATTGACCGACCGGAGTTGTGATGCCCCCACAATGTCTAGACTATATGAAATGTTAATAACAAAGTGATTGGAACAGCCAATTAAATTAATGTCGTGGTATTTGTTTCGACGTGTAGCTTCGAATTCTTGTTCATTTGATGTGCCAATGTTCCATTCATTGTCGTTACCCACTTTATAATCTTGATATTAATGATCTTGCGGAAATTTTACTTTTCATGTCTTTAAGCGAAAGTTTCATCTTAAATTAATGGACTCAATCTCTCCTCCGTATTCGTAAATCCTTAGACATGATTGTTAAGCTTCGTCTTGGTACGTTAAGAGCCTTGGCCCTTATGAGGCACTTAAAAACCTGTTACCGAAAATCAAAAGTTATTTGTTCATTCTTTAGCATCACTGAAAATTTTACCCTCACAAAAAAGACACACCATTTAAAATGTGGTTATTAGGAAAAAAAAAAGTGCGTTTTAACTTTTGAGGATGTGCATTAGCTACATATGTATATGTAGAGTGAAGTACACCTTGCGGGTCGCCAAGTTTAGCAACCCAACGCCTTCCCGAGGCGACCGCGAGCGCCGAGAAAAAAACCAACCGACTTCCTGCTCCGTCTCGACCATCCGACTTCGCAACTTGATACAATGTAGGTATGTACTCTATACACATCTGTACATAAACGTTTTTTGCGCTTATTTTATAAGATTACCGACCTTTATTGTGAGTGTGTGTCGATTTGGTATTTTAAAACGTTCATATTTTATTTAACACGTGTCGTACCTATTCGTTTTTATGTTCAGCAGACTTGTCAGTAAACATCGGCAAATTAAACCACTTGAACTTCACATCAAAAATAATACCCTGAATTTAGTTCGTTAAAAGTATACATATAGTAGGGTATCGACCCCACCCGCATGAAAGGGTACGAGAATTTGCAAACCAACAACAGCAGCGCAGTTATTTTTTTGCCGACCGACGACTAAAACCCTCGAGTCATTAAATGCATATTTCCAAAAGGATGCATTAGAAACACGTAGGTAATGCAATGTCCGTCTGGGAGGCAGAGGTCAGCGTCAGACTGCACCGTGCGCCTGTGTGTGTCGAGTGAAATCGGGCGATGCACCGCGCGGCGGTGTGCGTGAGTGGCAGCCGCGCGGCGCAGCCTCCATGCGTCTGCGGCCTGTCTAGACACCCCCCCTCCCCTGCCGCGCCACCCGCGCAGCCCGCGCCGCCCGCGCACCACCCCGCCCCGCTCTGCTGTGGTTAAAACTACTTGCTAACAATTTCATTTGGTCAGGCTTTAATATAATCCTATGTGGTGTTTTGTTGTAATCACGCCAGTAATAGTTTACAATGTGATGACATAAAATGTCCATTAAGAGTTATTGTGAAACCGTTCAAAAGCTATACAGACATTAAGGTTCCCTGTCTTTTTCTTTAACTCCAAAACATAATCTTTTTGTAAATAACGATAACAAAAGACGTATAAGTATCTAAGTTAATAACGTGGAAAATGCTGAACACACAGATTGAGAGAAAAAACAATGTTATTCCAGAGTTTCAGACCCAATAAGAACTATCAGTCAGATTCGTGGACTGCAATAACTACTTACAAAATTATACATTACAGCTTTCACAAAAACATAGTATACAAAAAGCCGTAACGGACAACTAGTTCTTTATTATTCCAGAGATTTATATCTTATTCCTGTTACCGTCTATAATTACCGAGATCTGAACATAAAATATAAGTATTAATTTTTTTGTGTTAATTTTCGATACAATTTATGATAGCAACTGGCAATCTGTGTAAGAATCCGAGTACATACAAGTACAAGTGTTGTTGTTATTAGCAGTGGATCGTAAACACGTCATTATAAGCATTCCTGAAAGCTCTAAAGTTCACACATGCGTGACTCCGAGATATGCTGCTTTATCGCTCGGGACTAAGCGGAAAAAGGCGGCGATAACACACTTGTGTGCTCAGAAATATAAGCAAGCAGAATGAATGTTAGGTAGAAATTATTTTAAAAAAGTGTGCTTTTTTCACTAACGTTTTCTTTCGCATTTAAGCTGAAGGTAGTTATCAGCTGGCTGAAATCACTTTTTTCTAAATTACAGCTTACTAACTAAGCTTGGATATTAAAATAACAAAGATTCGTAATTAGCGTGTAAAATAACATTCGACTTCTACTGAATGCTGAATCTATTTTAGGACGTGAACTTTACATGAGCAGTCAAACAAGCAGTCAATTCAAGCAAAAAAGTATCTACGTAACGTTGATACTTAATTTTAAGTACACATCTACCTTTGTGTGTTTAATTCTTTATTTGCAAGCTCTGCAGGGTGCAGACGGGCAAAAAGGTTGAAGTGAGCGTAGAATGAGATTAGTCTCGGGCCGGCTTTGCGAGTTGCAAGCTGCGCCGGCCACCGCCCGGCACCCGCTCCGAGCAACATAATAAATAAGAGGAGTCGATACAATGTTGCGGTGTACTCTGTACCTATAACTATGTAGCCAGATCGCTATAAATAGATGTGGAGGTACGTGTGGTGTGACCACCTGCCGTGGTTGCCGTGCGCACTGCACACGGACGTAACCGTCGATGGCATGTTACATATTATGATTAGTTGGTATCGTACCCCAGGGATTAGGGAATTATTAATGTAAAAGAATACCTATTGGAAATGAAGGCATTCTGCTAAATAATTACATAAGATACATAAGACTGAGACACGTAGAAAAAGCACCACCTCACTTGTTAGATCTATGAAATACAACACGGTTTGTGGTAGTTAGTCAATGAGCATAACCAAGTCAGATATGGAGATGAGCAGTAATGAACGGGCACCACACAAAGAAGATGACGATATACGATGATGATGACGGCAGGTAGCAGATTCAGCGGTGATTTCACACAGGCTGATGATGATTTACCGACCGGTGATTTGCAAGAAATACATGAATCATAGTAACCTGTAATAAATTGGCTTAAATTTACAGTTTGTACAGCTCTTTTTCCACTAAGCAAATAACACGATAATTAATAGTTGTCTGGTGTTAGTCACCAGACGACAGACATGTTTGGTGTACTCACGTCAATCACTTTTATCGAAGCGGACAGATAACATGCACATTGCTCGTGTTCGTCAGCATAAGGAAAATATTGTAATAAATACAGAATTTCGTAGGAGAAGGAAATATTTTTTACTGAATTTCGGCCTCCCATTCTAATTCTTTCGCGGAAAAGCGAACAGCTAGACAAATTTATAGCTCCCAAAAGAACAAGCCGAGCCGTCTGACATCAATTTCTGGGAAGTTTAAAATAAAAGACACATCACTGTGGACCTAGACTAAACGTGAAATACCTGCGGTGCGGGTGATTCAGTGAAAATAGTCGCAGACGACTATTAATTCTAAATTACGTCACGTAATCGTCGATTGTGTCGGGAGCCCCGTTTCGGTGTCTGAATAAATATGTGAAAGCGGTCGGTTAGCTCACGACCTCCTGGAACAGACGTCTAGACACATACTCAGTCTAGATACGTGCTGCTAAATAGGCGGGCTTTCCCCTCGCCACAAAAACGATGATGGTCGCCCGCGTGCGTCACTGCACTGCAACAACTCATAACACAACCTAGTTGTAACCAAATCCAATTGGAGTGATTGCGTAATGTTGTCCATGGATGCAGGAATCCCGTCTAGACGGATCGCAACACCACTGGAAAAAATAAAACGTTACACTGAACAGAATAAAATTAAATAAGTGTTTTTATTACCAAAGTGGTTTGTAGTTGTTTGTGGAGCAGGACAAAGCGGATCCATATTTGATTTGCAATGTTACGCTTAATTTTGTTGATTCGCACCTACAACAGTGTTGCAGGCAGTCTATTTCGGCAATTTTATATCCCTAATAAATTACAGATTTAATGAAGTTAACTTCACAGTTGGCACTTAAAGTCCGGGACAAACTCATGAACCTGTTTACCTCGTCTACCTGAGCGTGAATGCTGACACATACAAACGACACTTCATATATTATGTATGTACTTGTTGAGTTTCAGATGACCCAAAACCCGGTCAAGTGCGAGGCGGGTTGGCTTAATGTGTTTCGTGAAATGGTTGTACACCAAAGAAATTTTCAGGCCATAAGCTATTTTTGAAAAATGTATTGTTTTTTTCTTTACTAACGTTTAACTTTACAGCATATAATCTTTTACTTTTTGCTTTTTATACCCCACACATGCATTGGAGCAAAATAATGACGTCGTTAATAACAGTCTGACGTTGCGTTGGTCTTGTTGGGGCATCAAACTTGGCTAACTGAAAATGCAAATAAAATTTTGCATTTTAAACATCTTGGTATTGGATTGAATGTAGAGGGTTTTTCTAAAATAACGAGACCCACTGTACCATGAATTAATTCTACATGAGTTTAACAGAAAAAGTGGACAAAATAATTTATTTATTGAATTGCACGAAAAATTCATTTATTTTCCGAATTGATGGCGTCCACGGCGGTCTACGAAATATTACGCGACGAAGCCCATTGTTTTGGATTAGGTAGCGCTAAGTGGCAGACTAATGATTACCTCCAGACGTGTCATAATCACGACCTTGGCCTGACGCGCACAACTCCACCATTACTAATATGCGTACATTTATTTTTGTCCTTATTCTCGAGCTTTTAACAACTGCGATATTCGAGAGGGCACGGTCAATGTCATTGTTTCTTTTCTTTTTTGACAGCTTGGTGTAAATTGTTCCAAGTTCGGAATTAATTACAAGAGGATACCTTGAAACAACTTTGGGCTTATGACAATGATGTTTTTAAACAATATGCATTACAATTGAAATGTGTTTTTCAATGCCATGTCATGATAGGTAAGCAGAGGTTATTGTACTGTACAGAATGTTTAGTTAAAAGTTACGTAGATTGCATCACTAACTTGCAAGATTATTTTAATAGCTCAGTTAATAGCTCCTAAAAATAGTGCTTGCAGGAGGCTGTGTTTCTTCTTGTTGTTTTTTTACTTATTTGTTAAGAAGATATAGTTTTAGAATTAAATAAGTGCGCCTGGATCTATCTATATGTATATTTATAGTATGTATATGTAGTGCGGTCACGGATCACGTGTCACGTAGGTACTGGCTGAGTGGCTGCAGTAGGCAGACTCGAGCCGAGCCCGCTCGTGCCTGTATTAAAAATTCGTCTGCGGCCCGTCTAGACGCGCTCCGTTTACACTGTGTCGTCATCACGCGCGGCCCACCGGCCCACCACAAACATCCACTCAACTTATGCATCTAGCTCGTATAGAATTAGGGATTGATTTCGGTGTCTGAGAATAATGTACCTATGTATTATGTATCCGTTTGTTATTATAAAGTCCGCTTAATACATTCCGAGTGGCCGGTGTCTAGACGAGTGTTTTGTGTACTATTGTAATTTTCGCCTGGTGCATGGATGATGAAATACAGTTCAAAGAAATTTCGTCTGTTACCTATACGCTAATAAAATGAATTGTACTAAATCGTTGATGCTTAACTTGCTTGTTAGTTGGTTGATTTAATTCTATGACTCTAGTAAGCTACTATGATAAACTACCTACTACTATGAAAAATATACTGAAGCTTTCTATTCCGGCAAAATAGTGAGAAAACGAAATTTCTCAGAAATGAAAGCCTGAAGCGTCCGACACGATAATGCCTTCGTAAAACAGTAATTAAATGAAAATTCCTATTCATGGACAGCTTCCGACAGGTGCCAGAGTAACATGGTAAATAATGTTCAAACGAACACTTTCAACAGCGAAATAACTCGAATAAAGGCTTCATGTACTTTGTTACCTTTCCCATTAAAGTTTACTTAGTACCTCAACTGAATACGACCGCAAGACTATTTCGTATCTAAAATTTAAATGGACGTCAGACTGGCTGGTTAGGAGCGTCATAAACTAGTATTTTGATTTGAATTCGCCAACAAAGCACTTTGCTTGCATGATGAACATTGTTTAGGTATAAAGTACAGCCATGTCTAGTTTACAAGTCGTGGTAAGTCGCTTGATAATTTAAACTCTCTAGGCACCTCTCGTCTACGAGTCGACGCTCTCTCCGAGTTGACTCCTGGCGAAGTCGCTGCACCTCTGTGCACACTGCACTGTTTGCGAATACCTAGCTCTCTTGTTAGTGTTGTGTCTACAAACGTACCCCGTTTTGTACTCTTTATGACCATTATGAATATAAAAGCGTCAAATAAATGCCTTTATAAAGTTTAAGTCTACAGAAACCTAATAAGTGATCTTTACAGCCACAATCGACGTACCTAATTGCGGAGCCTCGGATGAAAAAGAAACCGAGACGAGTTTTTATTAGAAAATTAGACAGCATCGAGAATAACAAACCGTCTCGTCTCAAACCCAAAGTGATAACCGTAGCTAAAGCCATTTCTACAAATCGTGAAATTCATAAACATTAAGTTAAACAATAAGGAGACTGTATCTGGGCACGGAATTCGAGATGTGCCTGAAATCAGTGGCGGGGCAAGACCACAATTTTATGTGGGCAAAGTACATTTAGCGAGGCCCGGAATCGGCATCGACTCGGAATTCACATGTATCATTCGAAAGGCCATAATTTCAGGAACAAAATGGTACATAATATTACGTACGAAACAAAACTCCAACAGCTTTCACTTCAACCACAGAAAAAATAAACTGCAAATAATTCACTTGAAATCCTATCGCAGAAAACATTTTTAGTAATCCCATACGAAACAACGCCATCTAGCTTAAAATATCAGAAACTACAATGGCTTTCTGTCAGTACAAGAACGAAGGATGTCGCTGTGTTAGAAAAAAATAAAACAGTGCGCGTCAACAAAAAATATATATTGGCCAAAATTGGCCATGTACAGTTTGGAGATTTCGTTCCGGTCCCAATTTTGTCATTGGGTTTTTGAGGTGCGAGGCCCTCGTACCGCGAGGCCGTAGGCGGTGGCCCACGTCGCCTACGCCTTGCGCCGCCTCTGCCTGAAATGTCTTCATTTTAAATTCCATTACCGTCGAAACATTCGAATACACAAATAAGTACCCACTGCTAACATTTATTGTTTATATTATGACGTACATATGTTCACAGACATGGATGCAGTGGATCGCCTATTAAAATCTAATTTGAAATCGTTATGGCTTGTGTCTGATATGAATCTCCAGACATGATTACATTCATTTTTATTCATAGCGTCGTGCAGAGACGACGATTGTAAAAAGCCAATGGCATTTGGTGCAAAATATATGGTGTGTCAATCATTAAAATATTCAATGCACATTTGGCTGTTCGCTTTTTGTGCGGTAGACAAATAACAAGAGCATATGCGCGGCTTAGCCGAGGCGGATGGTTCGTCTAGACACACAATTCATATTCGTCTATCCCCAGACCGATCTTGATCGGCGACCGTAAAAAATATCAGTCTCGCGAAGCTACGGAAAACACAGACGTCAATTAACAGCTGTAAATTGTTGGACACTTTGCAGCCAGACAGGCAGACACTACACAAGTTTACTTGTTTGATTGCGAATTGTCTGTTACCATTGTGTACACAATTCAGTATGTTTACAAAACTTGATATTTTAATAACCGCTTTGTCTTCGTAAAACTATAAAAACCCCTTTGATGTTACTTGTAAGTGATTCATGCATAATGATTCATTGAAGTATTGTTATAGACTGTTAACATGTAAGTAGAGCCGGATTAGCAAGGACGACGAATGACTTGACATGTTAACTAACTCAACCCAATCTGTTCCCCTAATATAGACAAGGATTAGGTATATGGGAAGTTGATGACTTGCTTTGGTCATATTTGCAATATCAGCAAGGATCAACGCTGACTGCCCAGGGTGTGACAGACGCACCTTTACTTCGTATATTTATCATCAGTCGGGAAGGCTATATTAAAGTTTCCAGTAAGAAAACCAATCAAGAACACTCGGTGATATAATCCACGGGAATCCTTAATAAATAAAACTTTTTGTTTATAAAATATTGCGAGAGATTAATTTCCTTTTTTGCAAAAAATATAAAGCCTCGTTGGTCTCAATCACAATGAAATTAGGTAAGGGAGGAGCTTAGCAATTTAATTTATAAATTGTTTAACATTGAGTACCTGTCGTTATTTACATAAAAGTCTCTCCCTTTGATATTGCTGTAAGAAATCTAAGTAGAAGAAATTCCAAATAGCTAACAGTAACTTGTCCTATTTGTTTCTTTGCTACAACATTGCCATTTTTAAGTGTGTGTGTTATCTACGTTTTAATCATGTTCTTATTCTTAAAACTCACGAATTTTTTGTATTTTTAAAACCTGCATCTTAAAAGGAGCTGTGTTGCATCGCGTCCAGTTTTCCAGTTGATCTCGAAAGTGGACGTACGTAGTGTTCAGGCTGGTTCATTATGTTATACTTGCTTAGTGTCTGGCAGGTGGTAGGTATGTAGGGTTGGTCGGTTGGTCGCAGCGGCCGCTGCACCTTGTGGTGGAACTGGTCGGTGGGGGTGGGAGGGGCGCGGGGCAACTCGGGGCTCATCGACCTCGGCGCGAGCGCTTCCACGGGCGGCGCCCGCGTTTCGCAAAAAAGCGCCTAACCCAAATTTCGGTAGCTGTCTGGCACGAATGCACGATCTCTCCCGACGACGACCGTCGCGTTGGGCGGGTCGCGGGCGCAGCAATTCGGCTGTATGTAATCAGCACGCGTGCGCGCGACTGCAGCGGCTTTAATCAAGCGGTTAGTCACGCTCGTGTCACACTTTTCTTTATCAACAATTGTTTTGCTACCAAAAAAAAATAAGCAGGTTATCCATAGCAGTTAATTACAAACCTCCTAATATTAACCCTGCTTCTATACAGCTTAGTTAATGATCACACAATTATCTGAGTCAAACTAATTGTATTCATTAGATTTTTCTTTGCTTTTTCTGGGTAACGATTGTAAGCGTATGTGTCAGGCCCAACCTTTACCAGTAGATATCTCATCATCAAAGCTTTTTACTAAGTGAAGATTGTGGAAAATATGTAGCTACATAGGTATAGGCAATCTTTAGTCGAGCACCACCGCATTAAAATAAATCCTACTAATATTATAAATGCGAAAGTTTGTGAGGTTGTATGTATGGATGGATGTTTGTTACTCTTTGAAGCAAAAACTACTGACCAGATTTGGATGAAATTTGGCACACAGATAGTTTATAACCCGGATTAACAAAAAGGACACTTTTTATCCCGGTAGTACGATCCCGTGGGACAATTACCGAACTACACGCGGGCGAAGCCGCAAGCATGAGCTAGTTATTAATAAAAAAATAGTTTGGGATTGAATCTAAATTGAGTTGTGAATCAAATATTAGTTCTTCTAGGATTATTAATTAACAATATTAGTTCTCCTTTGTTCTTAGGGGTGTATTGTGTTATGGAGTTAAGAACCCATTTATCCCATCTCCCAGTAAAATTAAAAGTATTTAATAGAGATAACAATCTGTTTGTTAAAAAAATCATTAATCAGGCACGAAAGGCTTTTTTATGTATCTACACGTAGGTAAAATGTCAATATTCCAAAAAAAATGATAAGGTTCATCCGCCAGACGCGTTACGTCATCCAACTTATTTACTGAAGTTCAATTTTAATTATTATGTAATTAAACAGTGCCAGGTGTTTTAAAACTATAATTTATTTGCATGTAATGTATAAGCCTCAGCGTCCTTCAACTTACTCGTGGCAGTCGGTAACAATTACATATCTAATTGGTACCTTATCACTACCACGAAATAACGTGATATTCGACATCCAGATGTAATGACTCTCATACCTTTACCAGGCACTCCTATGTGATCCCTTGACTAACGAACGAACGATTTACTCTTCATGCATTAACGATACGAGGAAGTCAAACGTTATCATTTATCTTTAAGTGCCTATCGAGACGTTTGTGATTGATAGTAGATATGTGATATCTTTTATTGATCAGGACTTGTGAGCTAGACCATTTTTTGCGCCTTCGTTTTTGGTAATCAACGAAATTAATCGAGTTTTCTTTCAATTCGATAAAATTAATGACTGCAAATTACTATTTAGTAACGTTTAGTGTATCATTATCAAGAGTAAATAATTTATCATGTTTTTTAGTCGAATAGTTTAGGTATTTAACTCTGTGACTTTTTATACTGTGAAGGAATTAACTGTAGCCTCTTTCAACTTTTATAAAAGCAAAAGGTCTTATAAGGTCTATCTTTTCATACACGAAATATTTTAAGGGTAACTTCTATAAGTCGTAAAGTCGCCATAGCAACGAAAAAAAAAAATGTGTTTTTTTTTTTTACGAAATTTTTATAATTCTAAAACTTTTTGAGACTTTTTGCATAAAACCTTTATTCCCATATTCTAACAATGATAGTAGGTAAATACGACGTAGTAAACTAGCGTAATGGATGTTCAAAAATAAGGAGGTAGTATTTATTTTGTGGGTCAAGTAATTTTAAATTATTTATTTTTTATAAAAATATACTCAGATAAAAAAAAAATCCCTTGAAATGGCTTCGTTATAGCCGTTTAATGATTTCTGAAAATATTTCGTGTGAATATTTAGACCTTATATACTTTCAGAATTAAGTTCTGAAAGTATATTGTAAAGGTCAAGGAATGTCTAAGTCCGGATTTCAATGGGAAAGTTATTCGATTGTAGTTCTTAACCGCGACCTTATATTTCAGATATAAACTCACATTTTGACTTTCGCAAATACTTTATAATGCCGAAATTCGTCGTGTTCTCTCTGCATCTCCGGTACTTTGGATTTTTAAATAGGCATAAAAGGAAAGATGTAATATACGAGTATTCAGCAGCGTCCGGTTAGACTGAAAGTCGACCCCAACATAGGAAAGGCTAGACAAACGATGATGGAAATTAAAATATTAAAAAATCCTCATGTGCAAATAATTGACGGCACGGTAGGCGCAGTGGCTGAGCGATTGGCTGCTGCGCTGCGTGTCGCGGATTCGATCCCTGCTCGGAACAAATATTTGTTTGATCAACAGGTAGTTGTTCCGGTTTGTGTATGTGATTTTAAATGTTTGTAAACGCACCTACGATACAGGAGAAATTCCTAGTGTGGGGCAATGTTTAAAAAGAAAAGTTACTGCTGAATCTAACAATTGATTTAAATACCTAGCTGGTTATAGTGATGTAATCATTGAAAGATCAATCTGAATTAACAAATTTGCGCAAGTTCGCTGACCGGATGCGTGCACATGCGTAGGTATACTTCGATCTTGCCGTAACTGCCGCACACAGTATGGATTTGGGTCAAATCGGAACGTACCGAAGGTAAACTGACGATCTATAGGGGTAGGTGGTAAAGAGTGGGGAGTTCCCACATTTCGCATGTAACCTGCCTGTTTAACTCCCATCACGTATGTAATAGGGGGCAGACCGCTAATGATAAGATAGAGCAAATGTTCGTTTGATTACGTAACTGGAGTATTCCGATTATGGTGTGTGAACCCGTAAAAGCTTTACACAGCATGCATTTACGGGTTTTAAACTTTAAAACCCGTAAAAGCACCGATGAATCAGCGAATTATTCAATAACTGCAGCCGATTGAACCAACGGAAAACCTCCTTTTCCTCATGTTGATAACCTTTGCAGTGTTATTGGTTACATACATTACATGCAGGCTTGGAAATACCCGGATAATGATAAATTGCACCTTTGTTTATCGTATTACAGAGTTCGCTATACCAACACAATTAATGTTACGCATCAGCGACACAATTACACGGACTAGACAGGTACCTATAAGTAGAAGCTGATAACAATGCACGTATCACATAGTAGGTGTGAAGAGTAGACGGTGCCGATGTTGCTGATATGATAAAACACACACATGTACGGGCACTTACATGTACATACGTGTATATATTAATACCTACATATATGTTGTGTGTATATGTAGTTAACACATTAACGATCGCTGTAGTTGTTGTAGACCGATATGGTCTCCCAATTTTTCAGTGTTTGTAAATCTACTATTACTGTAATGAAGGATGCAAGGTTGGGATACATTGTTGTTTTATGGGCGCAGCGTTTCCTATCTGTAATCTTTAGAGAAGAATTTATTCATTGCAACAAATAACTGTTGTTGTTTTTATCATGTAAGCGGCTCTGTCTACGCCGATATGTAATATATGATGGTTACATGTAACCAACTTATCAGCACAGCCCTTTGGAAGCGTTCGTCTCAGATTTAAATCATTAACATATCTACTAGTTGGTGTTTAAAGAGAAGTCGACTATGTTTCCTTAAAGGGGTTCCAACTTAAGTATAAGAAAGCACCTAATGCTCACTACTTTTATTATTGCCATAAAGTTTGAGAAACAGCACACACAGCATTATACTCGGTAAGTTGTTGAAAGAAGATCTTTTTCGACGTAACTACATTCTTTGTTCATCAACTTATTTTTCTGCATTTTAATGTTGCTCTGTTTTAACATGAGCACAATATAATGGACAGCAATACTGAGCTCAGAAGATGGTTCACCCCAATCTCGATACCTGGTGACTCCTGTAATATTCTGAAGGTCCTTCAAAACTTCCTAGAGGCTCGACTAGGGTGAGTCAAGATTACGTTTCAAAACATTCGTAGCTCCTCTGGTATCTTTTTGATGTTTTACTAACTTGATGTATTGATTACATTGATAAGGCTGTCTTTCAGAACGGAACGCAGAGATAACGCTATCACATCAAGTTCGCTGAAATGTTTTATCTTCGCGTAATCTTTGGTCCCGATCTTATGAAACAAATGAAATCAAGATAGACCGTTATTCTACGTGGTGAATTCTTATAACTATATTCGTTTATCTCGTTACCATCGTTAGTTTATGACATCATGGCAGCGTCATGTGACCAGACGGAACCATTTCGCGAGGGTCAGAAGTCCTCACACTGGACACCCGCAACATTACATGCCTCTTAAGTCTTTGCAATGATCGCCTTAATAAACACGGTGTATGGCCCTAGGTCCAGGCTGGGCTGGAGTCCAAGATGGTTCTCACCTCTTCGTTGTAAAAGGACGATTGGCTCGCTCGTGGTTTCGGTAACAGTGTTGTTCTGAACCATGACTGTACTCTAACAGAAGGAGACCACTGCCTTCCACACCGACATCACTGCTAGTATAATTAACATTACAGCCGCTAGATAACAGTAGCTTTCACGAGAGCAATTATGTTTTGGATGAGTAATCCACGTGGCGAAATAATTAAAAGGTTTTTCTTGTTCTGATGCGAATTTATTTACAGATTGACTCGAGGGCAAACTTAAGAAACAACGTCTAAATTTTCTTCTAGACTGACAGGCAGTCTATGAATGAGCGGCCACCTACTACTACAATATGTGTTGCTCGAAATATTAATCTGTATTATTCTACATGTATTTTATTCAATTAAAAAATTGTCTGCAGTACAATTCGATAAACACCTGTCCATAGCTCTCGTATTTGGGGTTGTACCTGCACTCGTTCGAGACAAAATCGATAATCCGGGCACCGAGTGCAACGTATTCACAGGGCTATCGTGACCGCACGATGTACCTATACATCATTATTGTCTGAAATGAATTGAACATGTTGCTGTTTGCGTCATATAGTTCTCACATGACTGTACCTGCCTGCACTATGCCTGTACTAACTGCAGTCTATCTGTAGCCGTATGTTGGTACTATTTTCAATTTATTTATCTTCTGATACGAGATAAAGTTAAAACCAACCTGCATCGTAGTGTTTAAATAAGGATACAGTAACATAAAATCCTTCAAAATATCTTGTTACAACTCCATCAAATTATGCAAAAGAAGTGAGTATGAGGTTTGCAGCAGGTGCCGTTCTGTTCTTTCTGCCTACCCCGAGGGGAATAAGGCGTGAATTTATGTACGTACCTATATTTGTTCATCAATCTAGAACAGTTCACTGCGGGTACCTACTATCGATTTGATATAATTCATTTGGACGCTGCTCTACAAGGTGTTCTATTGATTACAAATAACAATCGAGTTATTGATTCAACTAAACGATTTAATCAATTGATGGGTTGGGCCGATGGGATACACATATTGAAATTGTCTTGTAGGTATGACCATTACAAGAATTGATATTTTATAGACATATAACATTGACGAATAAGTGCCTGTTAATTAAGCACTTAATAATGACTTCTTCAATTTTTTATGATTGTGTAGTTAGCACGTGACGTGAATTATACTGCAATTACCTATCATTATTTTAACTTAGTCGAATTTGAAATTATGACATTACATACTTCATAAAAACCGAAGTGGTGGAAAATTCGTAACAATTAACGCTTACCATCCAATTAAGCGCATTTTTTACGTTTCTTACAGTAGAGAATTCGCGTCCAAATTATAGGTTGCACATTGCTTACCTATAATTATATCCATTAAAATTCCTCCGGGTCTGTCTGCGCATTTTACATAACTTATCTTAGCATTAAATGAATGAATCGGAATTTCCCGGGGCGGGTGGCGACGCCAAGCGGCAGCTCCCGGAGTCAGCTCAGTATTAACTAGGTACAGCTTCATAGACAGAGTTTAATTACATAGCAGACAATTATGCGCCAGACAGACGTGATAACTCTGTCTAGGTCATTTCGCTTGTACAATGAGAGCTAAAATAATTTGAACAGTGTAGGTACATTTACTTACGTGAGAAACGTTTTATTGCACTTACGCAAAGGTATTGTTGAATAGAGAGAAAACTTTAGAGAAAAACGTTGTTCAGAAGAAAATGATAATACGACAGTTTGACTGTTTGTTCCTTATTGTGCAGTAATTTCAAGAAGTGCTTTACAAATAACAGGATACTGCACTGATTTGTATGACGCACGGACTTATACGATGTTCATGAACATTCCAGAACAATATGCATTTTATCACTAAAGCAAGATCATTGTATTGTTCGTCTTGACCAGAGGTATATACTACATACATATAGGAGGTATTGTACATTTGTATACACCGTGATTTTTTAGTCGTCTTACAACGGCAGCCCACTTCACTACTAAAAATTAATTTAAAAAAGAGGTATTTATGAGATTTCAATAATTTAAAAACAAAAATATTATTCAATATTATGACACATGACGAAGTTGAAACACCCTGTTGCGAGCGATGATCAACTCGACTCTTGTGCTGGGTAGGTACGAGTATGTTCTACCTTTTGACACGTTAACATTATTAACAGGATGTTTCATAATGATATTGTATTATTTATTTTTCATTGTACCTATTATCTTAATTAATGGTAAAAATAGAAATAGTCGCTCCTAGAGGTATTTTATGTCGGATACATTGAGTAGACCACCTTTGTAAGACGACTAAAAAGTCACGGTGTATAACTTGAATGTCTTATATCAACACGCAGTTTTGAAAAGTTGTGTAGCTCCGTGTTACGCTCTTCGAAAGAGCCCTGCGGAGCCTAGATGCGTGAAAGCGATGAGAGAAAAGAAGAAATAAGCTCAAAAAAACCCAGCTTGTCTAAATCTATACTAATATTATAAAGAGGTAAAATTTGGTAAGTTTTATGTACGTGGTAATCTCGGGAACTAATGATCCGATTGTAAAAAATCTTTCACTGGCAGGAAGCTTTTATTTTTATATCATGCATATTAACCGAGCTATCACAATTTTTACAGACGAAATCGCGGGCGAAGTGCTAGTAAATATATAAATAGCCCATAGACAGAGGCGTAAAAGGTCGCTGTTAAAAATCAACCTTCTCATGACGTCTCCATTTATATCTGCTTACTGTTTTACCTGGATAGTAAATGCTTTTCTATTTTCTAGTTAGGTACTGCTCAGGTGGTTCTCATAAGTGGTTCTCACAGTACTAAAGGCAACGCATGATTCACAATAATAGGTCTTCCATGATTGTGATTCATGCGTATGTGAACTGAGTAGCCGCAAAATTATCTTCATTATCTTATACATCTTTGTTATAGTACTTACAGGAAGTGATATTGTGAAGAATTTGCTTGTGATAACAATTACGTTTTTCTTGTTTTGCATTCTTCGCCATTGCTAACTATTAGTTAGAAACAATATTTTGCTGCAAAATAGATTCAAATACAAGAAACATGTTGTCCCTAATAACTAGATTTTCGAACGTGAAATATCTAAACTAAACTTATACATATATGTATGAGGAAAAGTGGTGACTGCTGCTTAGCTATTGACATTTCCAACAACGAGTCTTGAAAAAAGACAAAGTGAAAAATGTTTTATTTTTCCTAGAAATTAATTATTTTCAAGTTTATTTATTTATTTTGCTTTTGGTGAAATATCAGGAAATTCTTAGAAGAAGCCCGAAGTCTGGACTTATCTCCGTCTAATGGCGATGAAGCATAACTGTCGAAATGTGGGTGTACTACAAGGTAGCTATGCCTCACCCGTCAGGGATTTCAGGTAGGATGTTATGATTTATATTTTCTGTACTTTAAGGTTTTGCCCCGCAAAGAATCTGCAGTGTCGGAAGCTTTTAAGCAGCCCGATGCTGCTTCGCTTAAGTTTTAGAAACCATTCTGAATTGGTGATAAACCAGCTCTGGTAGACCGACAGACAGATTATTAAGTTGCTTTACTGCAGATAATAAAGGTTTGAAATTATATCCCACACGCCTTTATCCACAAACATGTAAATTAATCTAAACATTACGTTATAAGCGACTATAACATTCATTTGAAATACCTATTAACCTGCACATACCTACGTGGCACAGTTCAATGAGCTACATGGAGGGTAATAAGAGGAGAAACAATTTCATTATAGTCTCTCAATGTATTACTTTGCTTACGTAATTAAAGCACATTTACTGCGACATGAAAATGAAAATCGTTGTTCATGGTGAACGTCCTGGTTTATATTAAAGTAGGTTATAATTTTACTGTAGACGAGGCCATGGATATATACGTAACAAAATGTTGGCCATTCCTGTCCTTGGCTGGAGGCCTTACTTTCAAGGCATCCACAGGATTGCCCGGTTAAGCAGAAGCCAGCCTCAGAGGCTGAACTGCGAGACGCCACAACGAAAAAAATAAAAATGGCCTTTCCTGTTGTGGAGACGTGGTGGACCGATGATTGTATTTGACAGCTCGTGTTCGATAATGGTTACAGCGGACGTGGTAATGTTCTCAGCAAAATATTTCGACGAGTTGATATCAACGATTTCGACTTTCGATATAAAACTTGAAAAAGTCTTGCTCTGTGAAAGCGACTGAGATAAGCAAGGAGAACTACTTCACACTAAGTAATTCATGTCCTTTTCACTTTGATCGTATATTGTTTTTGTAAAAGTCTAGAAAGTTAGCAGAGAGTAAGTTATCAGATAATGTAAAGTTAAGCTCCGAAAATCTTTATACGGAGAACGACTGGAAACTTTGGAATGTATAATTAAGTTATTTCATTTATTTATGTCGACCTAGTACTGAAGAGAGGACTAAAGTAGTGGTATAATAGTTTATAATTCATTGCATTGTTTATTTTTAAATAGTTATCTCCACAGAAATCTGTTATACGTTCCGATGGAAAGGGGCAGGAAAAAGCTATGTTGGGCACCAATCACATTTTCGAATGATAATAATTATTAAAACTAACCACTTCTTCAGGCGTTGAAGCTTTTATCATTTAGTTTTTTTAGGGTTCTGTGCAAAAAAATGAAACCCTTGAAATTGGTAACAAAATCCGATTAAAAAAGGCATTAATATATTTTATAATAATTTCACTCGAACGAAGGTCGCGGGCAACGGCTAGTAAATTATCAAAAA
This sequence comes from Noctua comes, assembly GCA_963082995.1. Taxonomy (NCBI): domain Eukaryota; kingdom Metazoa; phylum Arthropoda; class Insecta; order Lepidoptera; family Noctuidae; genus Noctua; species Noctua comes. Next base: position 10,238,252 of record OY720281.1, on the reverse strand, counting down.
AAAACGTCTTTTCTTGCCATATTTCTTAATTTATAGTCATAATCTCAGTAGTCCCCTACCTCTCCACTTACGATAAATTATAATACCACCCTGGCATTACCCTGAGTATCTATTGACGAAGTTCAGACTCAAAACACAAAGTCGCTTAGTATTTATTCAATTACGTCGCTTGTCTATGTCCTAGACTTTGTAACGTGTCTAGACTTCACATAACATCTCGGCGTCATAAAATATAACAGATCAAAGACCTCGATTTAAAGATGTAAGACTAACAGTACACGTGTAACATGAAATAACCCATTGATATGAGAAAAACATCCGTCGTACATCTTAGCCATGGCGTAATTACGTAGATTCATAGCTTTTATATACTAGGGGTAGATAGTTAATTTAAGGCCTATTCAAAGCTAAGCGGTATTCGCTGCCGCTGTGGGTAGAGAGGTACCTACATACCACGCGGGTTTCGCTCTCAACTTGATACTAAGTACCTAAGCGAAACCCGCGCGGTATGTACCTCTACCCACAGCGACAGCGAGTACCGCTTAGGTTAGAATAGGCCTTTAGAAAGGATTTTACATGAAGCCTGACTGCCTCGTTGGTCTAGTGGTCGCAATCGCGACTGCTGAGCATGAGGTCCCGGGTTCGATTTCCAGCTCGGGCAAATTTTTATTGGGTTTTCCCACCAAGAATCTCTCAATAGGAGCCGCGGAGTCTGGATTTGTGCCCGGTTGATGGCAATAGGCTCGCCCCCTATAACATGGGACTTTGACATAACTGGCGAAATTTGGGTGTACTATTTAGACACACCTCTGCCTATCCCTTCGGAGATTACAGGCGTGTTGTGTTTTCAGGTAAATTACAAACTCGTAACTGCAACGGAGAATTATCAAAATTCTAAGTGGATAACCCAACAACGTTTTACCTCGACATCAAAACGCTACGATCGTCTGCCGCACTTCCTTCCGACTACTATACAATGGTGAAATGCAATAAAATTCGCCAATTTCGACAGTTTCATGCCTGTCAAGTGCATTGTTATAGTCATTGTGAACTCATATCATAAACTATTAATTCCTCATGGACAATTTCATACGGATACACCTCAGTAGCGAAGGGTCAATTTTTGTAAGAGGTAAGCTGGAATACATATCTTTATTTATTATTTGTGAGTATATCATGTTTCAAAGGGAAGCCGGTAGGAATCGAGTTCTATGGAACCTTCGCCACAGATACACCTACATCTGAATCTATGAAACAGTCTAGCTTCATTGATTCCTATCTTCAATAATCACCTGTTTCCTCTCTATCTCACCATGAATCAGTTTAAACAGACCAAATGGTTATTTTTTGCCCGTTTGAGTCGGATCCTAATCATATGACTTGTTAATTGCTATGTTATAAGTTATGTATACTTTGTCCAGCACATGATACAGCGTCCGCTACTGTTTTTAATAAAAACTTCGTCTGGTTTCTTTACTCCTTTTTTTGGTGAATTTATACAAGGTGTACTTGTATCGGCAATGCTGCAATGCACCTGTAGGTTTTATTATGATGCCGTTGTTGAATATTTTATTTTAATATACGTTCACTACTGTGGCGAATGCATAATATAATAAACTTTAATCATTTATAAAGATGGCGTGTAAGGTGTCAGATACCGACTGATCTACGAAACCTTTTTGGAATCACCGACTGTTGTAAGAGGTAAGCCGGAGTACATATCTTGAATGTGATTATATTATTTGTCTATAGAATACTGACTTTGCCATTTTTCAAAGGGAATCCGGTAGGAATCGAGTTGTTTGGAACCTTCGCCACTGATTGGTAATCATCCTTTTATTACCTCTTTAAAATGTCACTTGGGGATTGGAAAAGGCCTCTTGATAGTGCATTTTGAAGCCGTGGCCCGTCTCCAGACTTTAAATATTATGTCGTTGGGTTACACTAAATGTTACTATTGGGCATAACGTTCGGGCATCAGTTCATCTTCCACTATTTCGACGTTAGGTTTATAATTCTTATGATCTATTGATCATATATCTATGTGAGTTTAAAATGCTATAATGTCTCATTCTCTTACTTTAGATGCCAAATGAAACTGAAACCGATTGTAGTAGGTACCTAGACCTAAATGTGACATGATTTTGGCTGCTCGATCAACGTTGAAACGTTCCAACGAGTACCTATATAATTATACTTTTAATAATGAATGGTTGTGATTTAGACAAAATATTGCTTCCTTAGTAAGTAAAACTTAGTAGTCGGTTCACGGGTTTTGCTCTATTCACTGAATAATAGTGTGCGTTGTCAACACCGAATTGTGTCTCATTACTGTGAGTGTCCGTGAAGAGGATTGTCTATTGTTGTCGCTAATAGCAGATGGTTGGACGAGTGATGGTAAACAGTAAAAGTAAATCTATTTTTGGTTCACTCTTGACCTTTCATTGCATGTATCTATTTATACGTGATGTCTCATGGTCCCTCCGCGGCTCGGCACGTCACTACACCGAGCATATCGTGAGGCAGGGGTGTCATGTGTCGTCTATGGTCACCGTCGATCGTTATCGTCGGGTGCATCGGTACAGTGCAGCAATACCGTTTGAAAAGATAAGCTGCTGATCGAAACAGTCAGTGCATAGCTGTCGGGTGGCAGACGTGGGGCGAGGGGGGGCGCGGCGCGGAGTGGAGGGCGCGGGGCAGGCGCCCGTCTAGACGCTACGTCACGCGGCCTCGCGATACCGCGCCGGTAAACAACAATGTGCACTGACCGAATATGGCACCCGGCACGCCGGAGCGGTCACCGGTCACCCTGCTCCGGCCTACTGCCGACGACGCTGCACCTCCGGTGCTGCACATGCACCGCAGCACCACCAGAGAGCACGTGGTGGTGACGCACCCCGCAGCACACATATGTTCCATCGATTCTTCCGCTACATCGTCACACATGTAGGCGTATTGGTACCTGTAGTAAACAGCTGTGGTTTGAAAATGCCCACCACAGTAAAAAAACATTCATTCATAAGAATATAATACATAAGAACTCTTTAAGAAAGTTCTCGTACGAATGTAACAAGCCAAGCCAAAAGTGTATAATGGTATTTATTCTTATAACTTTGTTTCGAGTTCTCCGTTACGTCTGTTAGTAAAACAAACAACATTTTGATGGTGCATTAATGAATGAACCCGTACGTTTGTACTGGAAGTCATTGTAGTGTCAATAGACGAATCCCTAATGAGTGTAGTTGCTACTCGCTGCGATAAACGTGGAGGTCGTTGAGATGACCATCTGTAATTCAGGTGACCGCTTTAACAATAGCGGCTGATTTCCATTATGTTCAATAATTATTGTAATATAGAACAGACCACCTTTACATTGTAATTACTATCGGTGTTTACATTTTATCGGTGATTACAATTTTTTTTCATAGACATTAAATATAAGGTATTTAATTGGTAATGAAATTACGTTAATTAGCTTGTGAAAGTCCACGCATGCTACACTTTATTGAGCATTAAACACGCTACACGGATGCATCGTATTAGTACGCAATTCCTTTCATAGAATGCTCAATGAATTTCAATTTACATTGAGCAGGTAACGTGATGTAAATCCAGTGAGCTGTTCACTTTGAACGTTTTGTAAACATCTAAGGACTGGCCGCGTTAGCCAGCTCGCCGTGTAACATCGCTTTCAGTCCAGGTAAACATTCATATTGTTGTAGGTTCGTCTACAAGTGTTTGTACAAAACGACGACAGTGTTCAGAAAATGTTAGCTGCTTATCTTGTTAATACGTTATCTCTGACACACCTAGTCACCAGACACACATACCGCATACGCAGAAGAATGAAACAAAGCGTGTCAATTTGCTATTTTTGGATTGAATAAGGTTAGTCGAGTACGAGTGTCGCGGTTAATTGAACTTTTTCCTTACGGAAACGAAATTCAGAATCGTGTCGAGTTTATTTACGATTGGTTTTTGTCAGTCTTGCCCGAGAGAAGCACGAAATCATGGTATTTGTAGGCGGAGAGACAACGTCCGCTTATGCACCACTGTTGCGTACTATACATTCTGCGCTTTATGTTCGTACGTGGTCTGATAATAACTCCTGGTGTTGTTGTAACCCTACGTCGCGTTACCCTGATGAATACTAAAGAACGATCTTCATGAAACGTTCATTGAAACCTGAACAAATTCCCGCACGTCCAACGTTAAAATTCGTCAGTTTTATGTAACAATGCAGAATTGTTCAACAAAGCATGTGCCGGAATCTAGGCCGTACAGATATATTACTTATGTGTGACAAAGGATTCATTTTGCTCTCACAGCTTAACCACCGCTCGTAAATTACTTTAGAAATACGGCGCCCGACATGGGACGTGTACCAGATCTGGTTTAGAATAGTCCCCTCAATGTTGTTGACTAGTCTCCTAGTGCTTGCACAGACTTGAACTTAACTAGTAATAGGTGTTAGTTCAAGGTTGGAGCTCTTTTTGTTTTTGCAATCGTGGAGAGCGCTCTACTGCTAATATATCTCGTGGTATCGCCATAGTGACCTAATCGTCTGGAGCTATTTCATTGTTTGAATCTTCTAATGTTCCTCAAGTTTAGTCAATCATCTACTTGGCATTTGCATGTTAATCCGCTTAATTCTAAGAATGAAATACCAAATGATTCAAATATCCAACTCTCGCAACAATAAACTGTTAAATCTTCTATACCAATTAAGGTATTAGTTTCGCTTCAATGTTACTTAATGTGATCCTTACCGATTTCTTTCAACTTTCACATTGTCTGGCAAACTGATATTGTAGACTCTCACAACAGTTCAACTGTCTGCTTCGTGTCTGGCTTAGCAGGAAATACATCGTAATATTGAGCATGATAAGTCGAAATTACGATCCAACTCTTTATGTATTTTTAGGCACTATGCGATTACATTATTAGCATGTTTGCTCAATGTCCTTTGTTTTCTGCAAACTATAAAGACTGCAATGGTTGTCAAGACGACATACATACGAGTACCTATACGTACTAGCAATAATATGCATACACACGCAGGTAGATAGTTTACAATCTTGGCAATTTATGCAGACTTAAGTGACTGTGCGAAAAGCTAGGATTAAAGTTTGCATTTTGTATACTCATCACAAATAATGGCATTATTAGTACGTACATCGGTTTGTTTTTATTTTTGATTTCCGAAGTCCCGACGACGCCGCGACGTCCAAATACGTTGTTAAATAAAATGCTTGGTAGTCGGAATAAAAATCTAATAAAGCGATCAAATAATACAATTTAATTAGAAGACAACATAGGGGTTTTCGGTCTAAAAAAAATCAAAAGACACTCTTTACAGTAGCTTAGAAGCAAAAATGGGGCATGTGCTCATAAATTGGGACAATGTTAATTAAGAGGGGTGGCTCCCTTCGCTAGCAACCGGTTTGGCAGACGACCGAGTAAAAAAATATAAAGGTAATTGAGGTGTCTGCTAACCCTGGAGACGTTGCCCCCAGAAAATGGTCTGTATTTGAGTTAATAATACACATTTATGTACCTGATAATAATATCTTGATAAGTCGCCGACCTTAGATCTGCAGCCTATTTACGTATTTACACCCAACAACCCAATTCCAGTAGCTTACTTCGCCTATCTACCTACCTATTTTGAATGATTTCACGAAAACCCAGGGTATTCTCGGCCTGAAAACAAAAGAAACAACGGATACCTACCTCACATCGTGTTTGTAAAAGTGGGAAGGAAACCTTTCCTTTATAGGTATTGTTCAATAAATTAATGATCAATTGTTACCGTCATAGGTACCTATTCAATTATAAATACCAAACAAAGTGCGGACAATGCCAAATGAAAACAGTTAAACACATCGACCTGCATATTGTAATATACATAAGAGAGGTACCTCTACCTAGCCAAATTTCCGGTTTGTTATAAACACAACAGCATGTCTTTACATATACTTACACAATCGAGTAAAAGCAGTGAGAATAGCCGCTTTTACCCGAAGAAAATAATGTGTTAGTATTCGTGAATACTAATATGTTTTTTTCATTCCTACCTACCTATTATACTTAACAAATTTTAACGAATATCAGTAGGTAAATTAAAACTCATCAATACAACTTAAATAGTATGTTTATGTGCATCTATTAGCCACGTAATAACAAATTCAAAAGGTTAAAGGTTTCCACTATATTAATATTCTGTAAACATAGTGTACCACCTAGTAAACATAGAACTAGTGAGCTAAATCAGGGATCTATTGCTTCGTAAATATTATGGCAAATACTTCTATTTATAAAGCACGTCATGTTTCAATCAAAATAACTACAATTTTGTAATATTAGAGGCCTGTTTAGTGTAGTTTGACCTAAGTAGGAACACAATAACTAAGTTAAATTCATTAAAAAAAATTCAGAAGAGGGATATTGGTCAGTAAAGTTGTACTTTTCTTTTTTTCAATACATCATCTGCCTAGCCTTTTCCCAACTATGTTGGGGTCGGCGTCCAGTCTAACCGGATGCAGCTGAATGCCCGTATTTTACATGGAGCGACTGCCTATCTTCTTTTCAATTATATATTACAATAATTTGAAAAGTTTACAAAGTAACAACACTATTTTACGAGGTCTACGAGTATATTAGGAGAATACTTTGGTAAACTTCAGAACTGCATGGTAGCAGCGTGGTATTCAAAGTATTAATTTGTTGGTAATAACCTCTTGTAAACAATTGGACGTGAAGAATTTATACTTCCGTTCAGTTTTTGTTGGAGTTATTTGCTATCATACCAACTTTGACGCCACGGTTGGCGCAGTGACTGAGCGATTGACTGCTGCGTTGCGTGTCGCGGGTTCGATCCCCGCACGAAACAAGTATTTGTATGGCCTACAGAGACTTGTTCCGGGTCTGGCTGTTTATGTATGTGAGTTTATCTGTTTGTAAGCGCACTCACGATTCAGGAGAAATTCGTATTGTGGGCAACGTTTTATAAAAATAAAAAAAAACTACCAATGTTATGACTAGCGACGAGCAATGTTACGGCAATTTGATCCGAAAATGGATTATCGGTTGTTTTAAGCAGGAAAAATTTGCTAATTACGCAAATACTTTTCCTTGTCGCAAATGATGTGTTATAATTATAAATTAATGACGCAACAAAGACAAAATCATGCTATGATAAACAATCTTATTTCCGTAAAGATTTGTCATACACTAATATAAACTTAAGCCATTTCTTCACGTGCTATCTTTTTTAGAGGAGGATGTAGCACGATACACGTGTCATTGATTGCAGAGGTATAATTGCGTTTCACACTTATTAATAATGCTAGTCATTTTGACAGTTCAGCTATTTTTTCTAACATAACACAATGTATTTGGAATTTCCTTCAAAATCTGTCAGATAAGGCTAGTCCATCTTTGAATTAACTGCAATTCTGAAGAAATAAACGAATCTTACCTCCTATTAAGATTTCTAGATTTATGTATGAAAAACTGGATAGTCGTTCGTTTTATCAATTTGCCCGTGGTCGCTTCACTGCGTCAGCGTCAACTCGATCACCTAATTATAAATTAAATCATTAATTAGAATGATATATCTAGTCATAACGAGCAATTCATTTAATGACTTAACAGTATGGTTTATCTTCAACGATAACCATTATACCAGACGCCGTAATCTTGAAAACGATAGTAGACAATTTCAAGACTATTGCATCAGAATTGAAAAAAAATACCCACTCGATTATGTACGTATCATGTACATTACCGTCGTTACGCTAACTTACTTTCATGTACTTACCATAACACATTTGTAGGCAGTTAGAATAAATGATTGCACAATTAGAGGCAAACGAGGCGCTCTTCACATTAATAATGCGTTGCGGTCAATTTAACATTCACATTACCTTGCGATACGACGGTGGCCGAAGAGACGGGCACACCTGTCTAGCCGAGTAGACGCGCACACTTCGACACTTAGTTAATGATACAAGGCTGACCACAACACAACGCATCTTCAACCGCACGGCATTCCACAACAATCGAGATAAACAACCCGACTATATTTAGAAATATTCTGCACAAAAATATCATAAAACGTGGTTAATTGTTAACCAATCTAACGTTATTCGCTGTGCTTTCTAACATGATTAATTAGTCAGCTATGTAGTATGCTGTAAATCAAATTCCATTTCCTCCGAGCTAAATAAATGTCAAAATGTTAACTTGTCAAAAGTTTTGGACTGTTAAACGTACAGTGATTACACGCTTCCATGTTCTTACATAAAAGTTAAAGCGTGAGGTCGTAACAATATTTTAGGTGACACATGTAATAAAACTTGGTCTCAAGTCTTGACAATCATACGCCGGTGCTCCCGAGTTTTAAGACGAGATATATAAAATGAAGTAGGTAGGTAATCTCAATTTTGATAACCTACTTTAGCGACTGTTATGACTAAGTATTTATTTTATGAAATAACGTGTCTGGGAATATAAGGAGGGTTACGAATGCTACGACTAGCTGCGACAACGCGAAAGAAATTATAATATGATTTTGATTCTGCTGATGTAACGTTCCCTATTCAATTTCGACCCCAGCCAACAAAGTTGACTACTAGCAAAACCTTAAATTACTTCATCATTCTTCAAAAAATAATAAAAGAATGATGAAAGACGCGTAAAATTAAGAGGCATAACATTGTTCGTAACAATATTTTAAAAATAGAATAGTGTACGCGCGAACGGCTGCAGATTCACTCGAGTTAGTAACCGTTGTTACTTTGTTTAGTGTCATGGTCACACTGTGACCAGTGAACAGTGTGAACAGTGCGAGTAGTCAAGGAAGCGGCAGCCGGCCCTGGCCGCGATACACACGCGCTCATTCATTCACATTCACTCACCAAAAAGAAACAATCAATACGGCACGAGCTTACGAAAATTTGTGCACAAAAGCCGCAATTTAGACTAAAACTATAATGTATTTAAATTACATAAACAATCGAACAAACCAAAAGAAAAGACTTTGCAACTCCGTTTATGAACACCGTTTTCCATTCAGTTAATTATTTTCAGAACCCTCCTTTAAACAAAATGGCTGTGCATAATTGCTTTTACCGGGTCTAAGCTCATTTCATTGACGGTAGGCACTATAATAAAAGTTACTCTATATATTAAACCTAGGTAGATGTGCAATGTTTTCCAATTCCATAATGACAAATTTAAACCAAACAAGCTAACTGCACATTTTATGGAAAGTCGCTTCGGTGTTTGCCCCGAATTCGTAGCAGACTGCAATAAAACTGTAGCCTAGTCGCACCTTTGTCTATATAATCTACTTCCTGTTGAGTATCCAGCGCGTCCGCTTTCGCCCTCAGTGTATGGAATCTGGCCAGACCAGACGCCACGCTCCGCTGCCTGAGAAAAATGTGTCTACCAGCATAATAGTTTCAATGGAAATAGTTCTAGAATCACATTCAGTTAATAGCTTTATGACAAACTAAATTTGATAAATAATCACTTTGATTGATGTCTACATTTGTCATTATTATGTAAGACTCATGCGTAACATACACTTTTTTATAAAAAAAGAATACAACAAAAGCCATTTTCCTTTGCAAATCGTTCCGTTATTAAAATAATTGTGCCTTTGTCTACTTACATTTTGATGGATGTTAAAACATGGAAACGCATCTTTTCAATATCACCATATTTTATTTTCTACTTGCTTGATATCTTCTATAATAAATCACATTGCGAATGGCTTACATACCGTTACAATACAAGATCTGCAGTTACACTGCCTCCATTATATTATATTTATTTATTAAAAAAAAAAACAATAATATGAAGACTATCTTCAGATTCCACTGTTCTCACGGCTTCACCCCAAGACACTGTGTGCGACATATTTATTGTTCTTCGAGAATATTTAGTATTTCAGTATCTACGGATAATTAATATGATTAATAAAAGACTCATAATGAGAGTCTTATCCGTACCTATCATATTTATCATATCATATAATTTCCCCAACTCAGACGATTCCTATTGTATTACACACACACAATGACTAATGATTTTACAAGACCATAAATAGTGATGTAATTACGCATATTTGTTAGAAATTAGTTTGAACAGGTAAAACAAACTCTATTATCTAATCGCTATAATCAACTTCTTTAGAAAACCCGAACACCTTTCGAATGTCACATCAAGTAGACTGTAGAGATTCGATTGTTTGCATTCGATTCGTTCGACATCTAAAGTGACGTGACAATGAAGTCACGTGAGCTTGCGACACATGGTAGGCGCCAGACGTCTAGACGGCCCGTCGCGTCACCTGAAGGCTCTTCAGGAAGGCCGCCAAAATTCCTCTCCCCAGCGCCGCCGCCGCCACCGCCGCCCGCGCCTCGTCGACGGCAGGCGGCCGGCGGCCTCTACTTACCTATATACGGTACAGTTCACACAAATCAACTAGGTACCATGAACTATACAAAAAACATTGCTGTAATCCGTGGATTTAATGGTTTTCTGTTGATTGCTCAGACTACTTTTAATCTTGAAAGCCGTTCGTGATTCCTATATTTAGGTTTAATGTTGTAGGCTGGTACTTACTTTAATAAAATGAACACTTCGTAGGTTATGTTTTCGATATCCCAGTAAATAGTTTGTTATCAGTTATCTAATGTTTGGTTACGCATTGGAAAAACCACGCTCTACGCAAGCCCTTGTAAACACGGAAGTTTGTTATTAGTGCTACGTTTTGCTACGCCTTACTTGTCTTAATTATTAATTCCTGTAACACGTATTAAAATTGCAGACATACTTACTTGAGTAACATTTAACAAAAATTAACAATTTTAAATAAGGTCAAACCTAGCAAAGTTGTGCGTAAATGCTACCACAATTTAAATAACGAATTTCATTATGAGACCTTCTTACGAGCGAAGGCCTTCCCAAGGGTACTTGAAGGGCCTTTTTAATTCATGCCCCAAATTCACACATTAACATTCCCACACAGTTTCAAATCATTTGACAACTACTGTTAATTGGTGTGATGTAATATTGCGAATATTTAAATTTGAAACATGCTTTAAGATAATAATTTATTGTCCGAAAATAAAACGACTCGGTCTGATCTGCTAAGCTGACATTTTACAATGTTGCGTCATTAAAGCTGTAAGAGTTGTATCTGGCTGCTTTATTAAAACGCAGGGTTTTACGATTCTGTATTGTACCATACATTGAAGCACTTGTGTGTGTTTTATGTCTCACCGAATAACGCGTAGTTCCTAAGGTCTCAAAACAATCGCAGCTTTTTCATATGCCCATTAATATTAATAGGTTCTTTGAAAAGAATACAATCCGTAAAGCATAATAGTAATAATATAGTCAGCTTACAAATTAAAAAATAAACAAAATAAAATAATTCAATTAATAGCATAATAATATAAATAATTGGATATTATTGAGTCAATCGATTAATAGAATTAGAAATTGTACATACATAAAACATTACTATTAAATTCTTAGCAAACCCTCCTCCCTCCTCTTTTCTTTTCTTTTTATTCTTACAATTAAAATAAATAATATGTCATTATTTTCCAATAGATATACACATCCATTTATGTTGGATCGGACAGTCAGTGCGGGAAGCAATCATCTTGAGGATGCTATTGCTTGCTACTGTCTCTCACTCGTCTTAATAAAGAAGCAACCTTTTTCCGGATAATAGCTGGATAGCCATCCGTTCGCGCTTCTGCAAACATTAGCGACGAAACAAAAAAAGTACTTTTTTTCTTTGCATTTCGTATACATTTAATTAATAAACAACTAAACTAACAACAGCTTATAAAAGGGCACCAAAAACTCCTCCTCAACGCTGTCAGCTGATAATGTGCTCAAGAGACTGGCGGCGTTGTCACGTTGTATGGCAATACTTAGCGTCTGGCCAAAGTAAAAGCCAGCCAGAAGCCTGGGTCACGGGATGCGTCAACTAGGCGTTTAGAAATTTCCTTAAAAAGGCTCTGAGCACTCGGATCCCACGCCTCCAGAATTTCAACCCCAAACGGCTCGAAAATATACTTTCCACAAAGGTTACTACTATATTTACGCCGCTTGAGGTTCTGCGCAGCCGCAGCGGCAGCGCCAGCACAGCACGTTGAGCTTGGAAGATGTGATGGCGCAAGAGTATCGTCACATTTTGCGTTCCACGCTTAAGCTAAAGGCCCATTTTCCAAGGAAACAAAGTCATGCCGTCCGGTCTTTTGTTATCGTCGCGTGGACTTTTAATTAAAAAGCTTTGCGAGAATTTAGGAATCGAGTATTGGAACAGAAATATCAAAGAGGCTGCACTGCAGCCTTAGTAAGCCTCTTTCTTATCAATGATGTAAGCATTTTTTTCAGGTTTATTGGTAGAGTTCTATAGTTTGACTCTACCTAGACTAAAACCTGAATTTAAAAAAGAAACCATCATTTGTATTTTGCCAATAGCAAAAGTATCTGTTGACATTGAAAGACAAAATTAGATCTAAGTACTTCATACCTATTTCGAAAAAACGAAAATTATCTTAGGGTGAATATCAACAAAGTTAATTTTTTGTCAATTTTGGTGGCTAAATTTTTCTTTAGTTTTCGTGAAAAATAACGATCTGGTATAAGAATAGAATGTCCAAGCTTGAAGGATCTTCATGAGGGCTCAGAATATCTCCATAACTTTTTGAGATATTTTAGTTCAAAGTCTAGTGTGGCCACCGAAATTGAAAATCACCCACCAAAATCGAAAGTGCCCACCAAAATCGAAAGTGCCCACCAAAATTGGATTTCTCCGTCAGAAACCTCAATCTCACTAATAAAGCTCAATGTGATTAATCTCACAAATTCTCGGGAAGTATCAATAACTTTTATCGGTTTATAAAACTCTCTTTTGTTAAAAATAGGATAGATTCCGAGGTCTGGTCCTAAAGTCGGACTGACATGGTAGCGTTTTTGTTGGGGAGACTGCAGTACAACCCAAGTCTCGATCGAATCGAAGGCTTTCTCGTAGTCCACAAACACTGAACGGAGAGGCAGCTCTTCGGTCTCCTGTATAACCTGCCGCAGCGTATGTGTGGTGTACGGTGCTAAAGCCATTATGGAATCCGGCTGGTTCGGGATGATTCTTGAAAAGAACTTGTAGACATAGCTTAGAAGTGAGATGGGCCTATAATTCTTCAGCCGGGCATTGTAGCCTTTTTTGAAGAAGAGTACCATCACACCCCTGCACCATGCCTGTGGGGTTTTCCCCTCGGGTATGACGGAATCAAACAGCTTCTGAAGGGCCTTAAGTACCGGTTTTCCACCCGCCTTTAGGATTTCGGCCGTAATTCCGTCATCACCCGGTACTTTGTTGTTTTTAAGCTGTTCCAGAGCCATCCTAATCTCGTGCATCCAGATCTCGTCCGGGTTGTTTTCGGTATAGTGTCGAGTCAGTCTAGCTCTTGGGTCATTTGCTAGATTTACAACGGGTTTACTGGTTGAAGAGTATAACTGCCCATAGAATCTCTCAATCTCCCTCAGTAGCTCCGGTTTGGCGGATACGATCCTGCCATGGTCGGTCTTCAGTTCCGCGAGCTGGCTCTTCCCAATAGCCAGATCTCTTGCAAATGCCTTGGAGCCGCTCAATTGCATCTTTAATATGCTGGATTTAAAGATCCGTCTATTGAGCTGCCGGTATTTCCACGCCTCCTGTCCACGAAGAGTGCAGGATCATCTCACGCCGCTGCATGAGCTTGAGAGTATGATCAGAGAGTTTTTTGTTCTTATGTGCACGACGTGTCTTGAAGAACTTAGACCCGTATGGACAGTTTCCACGAACTTATCATTGTATTCGTTCAATGAGCTTCTTAGGCACTCGAAACGAGTCTGGAGTTCAAGCTTTTCAGATTGCAGCAGCTCTCGGGGTTTTGAATTTGGATCTGTGCAGGACAGAGCGTAGACTTCATCAGTCGAGACTTTTCAAGCTTGATATTGATGTTCAATGTGCCTCTTACTATGCCTTGATCGCTTCCGGTTTTCAACGAATTGATCGTAGAGACAACATTGAACATAATACGCTTCTTGGTTGACATGATGAAGTCAATCTCATTTGAAGTTGCACCATCAGGGCTCTGGCAGGTCCACTTCCTGTGCTCACGCTTTCTGAAGAAGGAGTTCATCCTATAGAGGCCCTCCTTCTCCATAAAACTAGCCATTTGGTGACCCCGGTGGTTCCAACGTCCAACCCCAAATTGCCTAGTTTCGCGTTGAAGTCCTCAATGACAACGGTGAAGTGCTTTTAAGCAGCCTCCCTTCGCTGGTCTGTTTTGGCATTCTAAAAAGCAACAAAATAAATATATATGAATTAGAAACTTGGTCATTAGTTTGCAACCCTTATAATAATAGGTCTTACTAACTGCCAAGTACATAACATGTATTTGTTTGCTAATCCAACTGTCTTCCAACGTAAAAACTAGCTATATAGGTAATAAAAATACATATACAGTACATAATTAAAACCTGGTGGGTCATTTTCAATTTTGGTGGCGTGAAAACGCCACCAAAACCACCAAAATTGGAACCAGGCATAAAAAAAATCTTAAAAAATAAGGGTTCTAAGTTAAAATTAAATTAATGTCATTAATGATTTATGTGTCACCCAAATCGTTAGCTATAGCATGTAGCTTACTATTATAACACTTTAAAATCAACAGTAAATCGATCCACCAAAAATTGAACAATTCTTGTCCCCCGTTCCGCCCAAGGCGAGTACTTATGTTTTTGGAGGGTAATCACCGCACTAATTACACACCTGACACTAATCGCACTAATGGCACGACTGATAGATGCGAAATAAATAACGCGATTGATCGCACACGCACGAAACTTCATGTTATACTAAGTTGAAAAAGTGCTAGAAAAAATTTGATTTTTGCTTGGACAAACTTTGATCGAGTGTCCTGTGCTTTTAAATAAGATTTTATAATATGGTTTAATTGTTTTTAGATAATTTGACTAATGCATATACTAACAAAATTGTTTATTTTTTATTGTACCTCAAATTGTTACTTTGGTGAACGCAATTACATCAAAAAATGGAACTGGGACAAGCCACCAAACTTGAATTTGAAGGCGATTTTTTTTTCCCTGATGATTTATATACACTTATAAAAAAATAAATGTGGCCCTAATTGAACCAAGTTACGTAGTTCACTACAAAAAAAAATCAGAAACATCCTATCATTTTACACCTCGATTCTCAACGTGGACACGTAAAATTTGCTGATTTGAAATTCACCCTTATATTTAAATCTTATCTAAAAGTTTATTTGCTCCTCTGAATAAAATAAAAAGGGACTTGAATCTATAATTTGGCTCTTGACGTTTGATCTCCAGATAACCTCGTTATTTTTCACTGGCCATTAATAGTTATTGAAAAAAAGATATCTCTGTCATTACCTATTTTTATAAGTGGGTTACTGAAGTAAATTGAGAGAAATGTTTGTATATTAATACATGGACTTTTTATACCTAGCTTTGAATATCAATTTCAACTTAATTAAGCATTCTCATGTCATCGTCTGCCTAGCCTTTTCCCAACATGTTGGTGACAGCTTCCAGTCTAACCGGATGCAGCTGAATACCAGTATTTTACATGGAGCGAATACCTATCTGACCTCCACAACCCAGCTAGTACTGGGTAATACGAGAACCCTTGCACCTTTACCCTAGCACTGGTTGTTAGACTTTCGGGCCACTGACAACCTGTAACGACTGTCAAAGATTCACATATACGGTTTCACATTTCTTAGGGGCCATTTGTTTAAGAGAATCCTGCAATCAAAAAACTACTTTTTGATTGCAGGATTCTCGAATCCATAAAATCCTTTTCATTTGGTCTTATGAATGTTATGAGATGATATTATTATAATTGAAGGCTCGAATGTTGTTTCTGACTTACGCTACCCGACAAGAGTTTCATAAAATGATGAAATTTTATAAGTGTATGTTACCACTTCATCTATCCGCTTAAATAATCACTCAAATCCTGAGTAGCTTCTGTTAAACAAACACCACTCATTGATGACTAAACGGCAATCAGACTATAATGTAAACATTGAAGATAAGTGTTCCCAGGTTGAATTTTTCCACTGATGCAATTATAAAAGGTGATGTTGACCTTATTAGCGGGTAGACAGAGCATAGCTAAACAAACATCAGCGCAGACAAGTGAAACAGTGCAAACGTAGCGTATCAAGTGCTATCGGCGCTGATAACGAACGCGCCGGTGATAAATGTTATGTGACGACACTAACAGCACTCGTAGGGATTGCCATTATTTATCTAATCACAGTTAAATTGTGTTAACTTGCACTTTTGTAAGAAGAGTATATTTTTCACATACACACTTCCATACTCCAATTTCCATAGCATTCATAAATAGGTCGCAAGCGCACATTAACCACCGTCTCCGTCACTCCGTCATTTCTAAACCGATATGAAAAAATCTTCTTTTGTATGAAAGGATATACTTCCCGATTGGTCAAAAGAAATTTCATCAATATCTATCTTACGGTAATTGCGACATCATGCGACGTCACCTGAAGTTGCCTCACATTTATGTACGAGCTATGAAAAAGCGGCAGCAGCGTATTGGATTCTGGTATTTGTTTAGGCCACTAGGGAAGACATTCAACGACTTTTTATTTTGGCCATCTAGGTAAGTTCAGCATTTTGACTTGGCTTCTTGAGCTATGTTGATGACATAATGATCTCTTAATAACTTCTAGTTACAATGTACAAATTAATTCATGACAAAGATTTATGTGGTATACTACAACGAAAAAAGGTAAAATAAAAAACTTTCTGCGAAAAAAAAACGGCTTCCAAAAAGCACTAAAAAAGTCAAAATTAACTTTAGTTTCGGAAGTCAGTGGCAAAAAATTCAATGAAACAAACAAAGTCACCGACTTCCGAAAGTAAAGTTATTTCAGACTTTTTTAGTGTTTTTTGGAAGTCGGTTTTTTTACTGTAAAACTTTAATCTGCGAGTTCTTTATTTTGTGTAACATTGTAGCTAGCCTATCTTAACATCTACGTCTATAAATTATTATGAATGACGTAAACAAGAACTCATGAATATCTATTTTTTCCACTTGTGTAGAAGCAATGCAATGTGGAAGGAAGTATGCACGCTTGCGTTTTAAGTCTAGTCCGATGAACGCAACGGAAGTAGGTATACAACGGAATCGTGTTAAACTTAATACCTGCAATGAATATGAATTAATTAACAATATCCACTTACAGAATTTTTATTTTTAAATTGAAGTAAATTTCTTTTCTGGGGTTATTAGGTGATACTTTTGAGGAGAGGACCGTGGTACATCAAAAATGATCAAAAGATTCTGACGGCACGGTTGGCGCAGTGGCTGAGCGATCGGCTGCTACGCTGCGTGTCGCGGGTTCGATCCCCGCACGAAACAAGTATTTGTATGGCCTAGAGAGACTTGTTCCGGGTCTGGCTGTTTATGTATGTGAGTTTATCTGTTTGTGTTTCGATTCAGGAGAAATTCGTATTGTGGGCAACGTTTTATAAAAATAAAAAAAAACTACCAATGTTATGACTAGCGACGTGCAATGTTACGGCAATTTGATCCGAAAATGGATTATCGGTTGTTTTAAGCAGGAAAAATTTGATAATTACGCAAATACTTTTCAGACATGATTAGGAATTTGCATCGGTAATCTTGGCCGACACGTTTTATTTAGCAAACACGCGGCGACAATTCAACAAGAAACGATTTTTAAACTCTTCAACGTTAACTTTAAGTTTTTGCAGAACAGTAAATGTCAGCTTAGGCAAATAAAAAGACTCGTAAATAAATTATTACGGTCGTGGTGTGTTCATGGAAAGTCTCAACATGTCTAGCCAAACAGATGATGTTTATTATTATATAAGTCGACGGCTAAACTTGAAGATGAGTTGCTTTGGTCAAATAAATGGCATCTTTCTGTCGGTATTCTCATTTTCACGTAATGCATGTTAAGCTCCCTCAAAGAGCAGCGGATATGTCATCGGATTTTCTTTTAGTCTACGAGTATTTTTTGGTTAAAGAACACTTCTGGGCACTATTGCTGTTGACGATTTTTGTTTGCCATGTGGACGATTTTTTAACGCCCTTCTCCTTTTCTATATACATATTTTTATTATTATTTTAGATTTATTTATAGATAATTGGGTAAATACTTTTAAAAATAAAATTGATTTTCTTTTCATAATATTTTGACGGAGTCGCCAGGAAGAGAAATATCATAGAAAATGCCACATCTACATTGAATGGACACGTCAAATAAAACTTTCTTTTTTTTTAAGCTTGTTAAAATCATCAAATGAGTCCTCCCACCCAGGGCAGAGCGGGAGGGACTGTCAGACTTGTACTGACTAAAATCCACGGTGTCCTTCAATAGCCCTTTATGTTCCAGGGTCACGGTAATTCTATAAGTCCCGCGACCCCGGCAGGCTTTGGCCCTCTAGAGGGGGGCCCCGTCATTATGCTGACACTCTTTGAGGCGCGCGTGGAACACAACGCGCCGTCGACCCGGGCATGGTCCATGGTCGGACAGCGAGTCGCCCATTACTCGCTGCCCGCATGCCCGCGCCTACGGTGGCCGGAGATCGTCTGCCGACATCCGGCGCCGTGGGCGTCTACCACTGCGGCTGGGGTGGAGGGAGGACGCTGTCCTTTCCCTCACGCGGCCCGCCTCCTCCTTCGCGAGCATGACTGCTTCGCAGAAGGAGCCGACCGCTTCCCACTCCGACGTCAAATAAAACCTTGCATCAAAATTGCTACAGTAAATATGCAGCACATTATGTATGTGTCGACACGCACCAGACAACCTTACAATGCTATCTAAGAATCTCGCCATAGCTAGGTTACCTCGTTTCCTAGTCAATCTCGGCAACTCGTATCATATAAGTGACAGCGGTATTACTGTCACGGCTCTCTGATAAACATCCAGGCTAGGTACTTGACAGACTATAGTATACAGTCAAGTACCTAGCCTGGATGTTCACTTAACATTCGTATACACTCTATTACGAATGTTAAGTGTGTGATGAATCGAATGGCTTTCATATGGAAAGTTCTTCAACACAAGGACGAGAACGGAGGGCTTACACAAGAGACAATCGTGATGATATGTCATGATTAACATAAACTTTTCGGGGGCTTATTAAATGTCAGTCCCATACATGTTTTGACTTCTCCATCATCGTTTTCGCTGATAGAATGACAGTTTGTCAAGATCTGTTACTAGACCGCCAGCATGGTTAACAAGAATGTCGATTACCCCAATATTATTATTACCAGAAAAACAAGGGACTAAATGTTGGCAAACCAGCAAATGGATACATATGTCAACGGTCAAAGGACCTGCAAAACATGCACAGTTGTTAACTAAATCGGAAAACATGACACAAGGTTAGAAGCAATTCTTACAATAATCACTGTTCCAGCGTAGACAATTTGCATGAACGATTACTTGATTAGTAGTAACCTTTCGTCGTTCATCAATGTTGTGTGTTTTGAAATATTTTTGAATTCGAATCAATTAATTACCTTAATCTAGTCTGCATACTAATAGTGTTATTTTTAGTCTTACGAATAAGGTGAAACTAATTATGTACGTTTACTCAAGGGTAGGTACCTATGTAATAAATGTCAGCCAGCTTGTAAACTAAATTAACTAAACCAAATTATTTAATGGAACAATTTGTATGAAGTAATCAATTGCCTAATCTCAAAAGTTACATACATGAAATAGAGGCTCCAATATTTACAACATTCCAGTTTTGTAATATCTAAATTCAAATTGAATCACATAAATAAAATTAAGATATAGATTTCACTTTCTTTGTTAATTAAAACTATACTAATAAATATAAATAATTATAACAGCTTGGAAGAACATAAGCATCAAGACCAAGATCAAGAACTACAAACCGGTGTTTTCCGGTTTTTCAACTTATGTCTTAAGGCGAGGTTACCCTGATAAACGACGTTTTTGATTGTATTTTATTCGTAGATAGCACATAATTAAATTCTGAAAAAAACATATTGCTTAGTTCACACTTTGATCTAGATACGTCGGTAATGCGATACACGATTACTTGCACTTTACTGCATTCAATTAAATCGCAAAGACAAGCTAAATTATGGTCTCAATTATCATTTCATTTGAGTGTTATTAGACGTTGAACAATAAAACTTATACCATAAAAAAGGTCGTAAAAAATGTGAGGTGCGTCGGTAACCATAATTTGAAATATTAAAAAAACCTAAACCACCATTTCCAAAATTAACTGTTTTCGTCATTTCATGCGCTCGCACCGCGTGCTTAGTCCCGAGCGGAACGCGTTGGAGGTCGGACGTGTGCCAAATTTTCGAACCCGCCACCCCACCCCCGCTAAGTTCTGTTTCGAACTGAGCCAAAAATAGTTTGTAAAAATAATACTGAGTAAACACCGAGCCTAGGTTTATTTGTCCGGTAAGCCAAAGATTATCGAGTTACGACAGGGGTAGAAAAAGAAAGTATGTAGGGGAGAACGAGATAGAATGAGTAATATTATAGTATTTGGTACTAACTAGTTTTTTTATTTTGTTGACTTATTTACATAATTAAGATAAAATCACTTTTTTTTTTTAATTCCTCTGCATTTTATGCTTTACTTTTTTTTCGGTTTCGTTGGCATTTTCGTGGTTTTTGGGGTCACTGATAACTAAAATTAGGTCAAAATGAAAATCCAAGATGGCGCCGACGAAAATTTTCGGTTTTATCGTCATGGGTGTCATTTTCATGGTTCCCGAGGTCGCTGATAACGATAATGAGGTTAAAATGAAAATCCAAGATGGCGTCGACGAAAATTTTCGGTTTTATCGTCATGGGTGTCATTTTCATGGTTTTCGAGGTCGCTGATGACGAAAATGAGGTCAAAATGAAAATCCAAGATGGCGCCGACGAAAATTTTAGGTTTTATCGTCATGGGTGTCATTTTCATGGTTTTCGAGGTCGCTGATAACGAAACTGAGGTCAAAATGAAAGTCCAAGATGGCGCCGACGAAAATTTTCGGTTTTATCGTCATTGGTGTCATTTTCATGGTTTTCGAGGTCGCTGGTAACGAAAATGAGGTCAAAATTAAAATCCAAGATGGCGCCGACGAAAATTTTCGGTTTTTTCGTCATGGGTGTCATTTTCATGGTTTTCGAGGTCGCTGATAACGAAAATGAGGTCAATATCAAAATCCAAGATGGCGCCGATGAAAATTTTCAGCTTTATCGTCATGGGTGTCATTTTCATGGTTTTCGAGGTCGCTGATAACGAAAATGAGGTCAACATGAAAATCCAAGATGGCGCCGACGAAAATTTTCGGTTTTGTCGTCATGGGTGTCATTTTCATGGTTTTCGAGGTCGCTGATAACGAAACTGAAGTCAAAATGAAAATCCAAGATGGCGCCGACGAAAATTTTCGGTTCTATCGTCATGGGTGTCATTTTCATGGTTTTCGAGGTCGCTGATAACGAAAATGAGGTCAAAATGAAAATCCAAGATGGCGCCGACGAAAATTTTCGGTTTTATCGTCATGGGTGTCATTTTCATGGTTTTCGAGGTCGCTGATAACGAAAATGAGGTCAAAATGAAAATCCAAGATGGCGCCGACGAAAATTTTCGGTTTTATCGTCATGGGTGTCATTTTCGTGGTTTTCGAGGTCGTTGATAACGAAAATAAGTTCAAAATTAACATAGAAACAAAACTTAAAAAAATACAAATAAAAAAGTTTCGTCGGCGCCATCTTGGATTTTCATTTTGACTTCAGTTTCGTTATCAGCGACCTCGAAAACCATGAAAATGACACCCATGACGACAAAACCGAAAATTTTCGTCGGCGCCATCTTGGATTTTCATTTTGACTTCAGTTTCGTTATCAGCGACCTCGAAAACCATGAAAATGACACCCATGACGATAAAACCTAAAATTTTCGTCGGCGCCATCTTGGATTTTCATTTTGACCTCATTTTCGTCATCAGCGACCTCGAAAACCATGAAAATGACACCCATGACGATAAAACCGAAAATTTTCGTCGACGCCATCTTGGATTTTCATTTTAACCTCATTATCGTTATCAGCGACCTCGGGAACCATGAAAATGACACCCATGACGATAAAACCGAAAATTTTCGTCGGCGCCATCTTGGATGTTCATTTTGACCTCAGTTTCGTTATCAGCGACCTCGAAAACCATGAAAATGACACCCATGACGATAAAACCGAAAATTTTCGTCGGCGCCATCTTGGATTTTCATTTTGACTTAATTTTAGTTATCAGCGACCCCAAAAACCACGGAAATGACACTTATGAAGAAAAACTCGCAAATTTTCGTCGGCGCCATCTTGGATTTTCATTTTGACCTAATTTTAGTTATCAGTGACCCCAAAAACCACGAAATTGACACCCATGATAACAAAACCGAAAAAAAGTAAAGCATTAAAATATAGAAAACCGAATGGTGCGTGTCGTGTAGTTTTGAATCATACCCGTATTCATGATCTTAGTGTCTATGAGATTTTAAATTTACCTAATTCACAAAAATAAATAAGTATACCTACATAATTTTAATTATATATGCTTATTTTAATTATTAGTAATTAGGTTCACGTTCATACAATACGTAGGTTCCTAATCTATCTATAACCACTACTTTCTAGAAAAACAAAATGAACGTAACTATACTTATCAATTCAAGTTGATTTACTGCATCGCTCTACTCTGTAACGCAACTTACTACCTATCCGAATTCGTGAACTCATGACCAGTGCGCTAAGCGCGCGCATTTTCGCGCCGCGTAATTTGTTACGTATCGCCTCTCCGTGCGGGGCCTGGGGTAAGCGATTAATGCATACGGCGCTCGGGGTAACCTCGCCTTAACGATATGGAGAGATTATTATAGACCTGATATAGTAATTGGTACATAGATTTACTATTTATTTACATAGTTATTAATATTAATGTTGCTTAGTTTACTTTATGTTCATGGGCGGAAGGTAGAAAGTTTTTGTTTTGTCAGACATCAAACGATACGATAAATTGATTCCAATCTAGAACAAATGACTAAGGTTAGCTTGAACCACTTATCATTAAATATTTGGCGCTTAAAATAATAAAACATCGTATACATATTATGTGTCTGTCAAATTCAAATGATTGACAGAAATGAAAATTAAATATTTGTAGTCATCTGTGGCAAGCGGGCCTAATTAGATGAAACGATTAAATTACTTGGATATCATTTCGTAAAACTTATCTTAGTATCCACCACAGAGCAAGCCAGTCAGTGAGGTGTGAACCGATAGTTACATTTGTGTCTGTTTATAACGTTACTAGTCTAGCCAGACTTGCGGGACTAATTTCCGGACGATTAACGTATAAAAGAATCTAATAATAGTTAGACAAGTTTATCGATGATTTCTTGTCCTCCGGTAAACTTAGACATTGTTATTTGCTTTTTTGGATAGATTTGAAGATTGACGCGATAAAGAATAACAAAGAGACGATCTCACAAAGATGAGCCAAAGCTCATCATCGTGAGTATACCAAAACCTTGATCAAAATCAAAGTTATGTGTTATATTATATCTCAACCTGTCAACTATATCTCAAATAACTATGTAATTTGTGGAGATAAATAAACGTTTTTTGTTTTTTTTTGATTATGTCGTTACTTGTACACATCAGATGTGCAACCGGCCGATCCGATCGTTTTGGCAATACATACAATAAAAAGCAAAGCAATGGTATATAAAGCCGGGTTTTAGTGTCCAGTGGATTTAGTTCTGAAAACAAAATTATGCCAAACTGATGTTTTTTAGAAAAACTATCCTGAAAATGGCAGCGTTACGGCCATTAAACAATGGCTCTACTACTATTTGATCGTATGTTCGCAGCCGATGTGTTTAAATGTAACTGACATTAATTTCTCGCTTCATGAACACTGCGTTTTAATTATGTATATTACATGTAGATCGTCGTGGTGTGTAGTTACCGTCAGGTGATTACGAGGTGTCACAGGCCACGTAAACACGTCGGTGGTCAGCGGAGCGGGCGGCGCGCGGCGGCAGACGACGGCGGGTTGCGGGCACGACGAGGCTGACTCACGCGCCCGCTGTCTGCTCGATGTTTGGCGCTGCGGGCGGCGGCCGCGGTGCAAACTAAGCGCGCGCCCTCGCCCCGACCTTGCCTCGACACGGATTTATTGATGCGTCACCACGAGACTCGACGCATGCCGCTTGACGGGCTGACGGCGCGACTCGACTTACGTGCCGAGTTACGTGCGAGTTTGCACAGCGGAACCGATTGAAGTAGCGGTCCACCAATTTGTTCCACATAGGATTATACTATTGAAACATTCGTGATTGTTTGAATTGCGCTATCTTGTTACAGTAGACATAATTATGGCGTTGACAATGGGCGACGCAATTCGTGAGATCATTTATATAATGACAGAGATTATCTTGTAAAAATTGGCATGACCCACTTGTGGATGTTCCACGATTATAAGGAAATACAGGTTTCATAAAAGTTTTGAATTATATAATATTTACTAGCTTATGCCCGCGGCTTCGCTCGCGTGGAGTTAGGGAATTGCCCACGGGATCTTACTTCTGGGATAATAAGTAATCTATGTATCTATCTATAATACATACATTGATTTACATGTACTTGCTTATAACTTGCAATTATTAGTTTAAAGTTATATCAATTAAATTAGGTACGTGAAATATTGATACCTTGGTTTGAGATTGGACATCGGATTTACTGGATTTTATCTGAATAGTGTACAAATTTTCAAGTCAATCTACCCCAAGAATAAAAAGTTTCACAGAAAATTCAACACCCCATTTCACCCTCTAAGTGGTAGGAATTTCAAAATACTGATACTTACTCATCACAAATAATACACCCTCCAATTTCCGGTTTGGGCTGTGCGTTGGTATATCAGTCAACCAGTCAGGACATGGAATTTTAAATTGGGGGATGATTTTGGAAAAACTGTGATACACGTATCTCATCATTTTAACTGAAGTATATGTAGACACATTTTCAAGTCAATCGACTCCGAGAATAATAAGTTTCACATAAAATTCAAAACCCCATTTCACCCTATTAGGGGTGGAATTTCAAAAAACCCTTTCTTAGTGGATACCTACTCTCCACAAAGAGTACGTTCTCCAAATTTCATGTCTCTAGGGCCAGCGGTTTGACCTGTGCGTTGATGTATCAGTCAGCCAGTCAGGACATTAAATTTTAAATTGGGGGATGATTTTGGAAAAACTGTGATAAACGTATCTCATCATTTTAACTGAAGTATATGTAGACACATTTTCAAGTTAATCGATCCCGAGAGAGTTTCACAGAAAATTCAACACCCCATTTCACCCTCTTAGGGGTGGAATTTCAAAAAACCCTTTCTTAGTCGATATTTACTCTTTACAAAGAATACATTCTCCAAATTTCATATCTCTAGGACAAGTGGTATGGGCTGTGCGTTGATGTATCAGTCAGCCAGTCAGGACATTGAATTTTAAATTGGGGGATGATTTTGGAAAAACTGTGATACACGTATCTCATCATTTTAACTGAAGTATATGTAGACACATTTTCAAGTCAATCGATTCCGAGAGAGTTTCACAGAAAATTCAACACCCCATTTCACCCTCTTAGGGGTGGAATTTCAAAAAACCCTTTCTTAGTGGATACCTACTCTCCACAAAGAGTACATTCTCCAAATTTCATGTCTCTAGGGCCAGCGGTTTGGGCTGTGCGTTGATGTATCAGTCAGGCAGTCAGGACATTGAATTTTAAATTGGGGGATGATTTTGGAAAAACTGTGATACACGTATTTCATCATTTTAACTGAAGTATATGTAGACACATTTTCAAGTCAATAGACTCAGAGAATAAAAAGTTTCATAGAAAATTCAACACCCCATTTCACCCTCTTAGGGGTAGAATTTCGAAAAACCCTTTCGTAGTGGATACCTACTCTTCACAAAGAGTACACTGTCCAAATTTCTTGTCTCTAGGACCAGTGGTTTGGGCTGTGCGTTGATATATAAGTCAGTCAGTCAGTCAGTCAGTCAGTCAGGACTTTGAATTTTATATGTATAGATGTAATAGATGTAATATATTATCGTATAATAAATAAAACTGCGACATTTTTCTCGATTACAATAGAAGAATAGAATAGAATTTCTCCTTGTTAGAGTATTCATGACCTAAAAACTGTAAGTAAAAACTTACGAGTCGACTATGTTAGTAAGCACTGATAAAAACAAAACAAACAACAAATAACGGTGGACGGTGGTGGTGGTGGTGGTCGATTGCTTTCAATGTTTTTACATTCGTAGGCCTTATGTATACGAGTAAATGACATCCACATTATTTTGAAATGCATACTTTTTTGTCTCAAAATAATTATAATATACTCTTGAACACAAGTACCTATGATATGAACACCACTCTTGTATATTACGAACCTTCCATAATATGAATGATGTATAACTATGAACACATTTGTAACTTTTCGTATCTAATATACTTAATAAAGCAAAAGGTAAAGACGTATTTTTATATTTTCCTGTTCTTGGTAAAAATAATTTTACGGTACCTATGACTTGAAGTAAAAACTTATTGCACTCAAGTGTTATTTAACACTCAGACATATCCAATTCACGTGCCTACTTATAATTAAGTTAAAGTTGAACTGGTCATTTAAAAAAATGTTGTTCTGAAAAATAAAAGTTGCATCGGAACATATGGAACCACAACCAGTCTGTGAATTCAGTAGGCAGGTGACTGACGCGATGATTACGCCACGGCAGGCCTGACGTCACGTCGAAAGCCTGGTGTCGGATACACGGCGGCCTGAAGGCTTTCAGGAAGGCCGCTGACAATCCCGTTCCATGAAAGTTCAAATAAACGTCGAGCTTTAGTAAAGAGTACCTGTACTTATATGACACGGAAATTATGTAAAAAGCTTAATATCTTTTTAATCACAGTTATGCCTGAAATCTTGTTACACGAATATGTAATTTGGGCTTTACTTAAAAACTAGTATACAGTCTGTCTAACCAAATATAATTTACTCTATGCAATGTTAATTAATAAACTTTGATTACCTGTTACGCCTGAAATTCAGACAATTAATATTATTATGACTGATCATTTTAAATTCTGCTTCCAGGTCAAGTTGAGATTATTCTATTCATACAAACAGTAGTCATGCACTCTACTCAAGCCCGGACACGAGTAAATAAAGGCAGACGTTACTGGAATGCACCGCGACGCGCCTTTTACGGAGCGTATGATATAGTACTACAGTCTACGGACTAGGATACGCACACGGCTACCACTCGCGGATTTAATGGCCCATAACCATATAGTGTCGGTAGTCGGCACTCGGTAGTAGCGTAGCGCGATGATATAATAGTAGCAATGCTCAAGTTTCTATTTTGTCTATATGGGGCATTGTACACACAGCTCCATTAAGTGGTTATCCCCCCAAAAGACATGTGCGTTCAAATCCGTGGTGGCCCAAGTTGGTTTTGCATTTTGCAAAAAACTTTTATAATAATTATTGTATTGTTTTAGTGAATAAATAAGATTTATTTAGTATCTATGTAATATTTTTTATTTCTGTTTTTTTTTTTCGGTTTACATAAATTTGCGAAAAGTTATTTATCGTCTAAATCTAAATAAACCAGAGGTTTCAAGACCGCTTGCCGTGCATAAGATTGGAGGTTCAAATCCTAGACACGAAATGTGATTTTTGTCATGCATTATATTTTTTGAAATATATTAAGTATTTTTCTATTTCGTTTTAGTAATATTTATAAAGCATTTAAAAATCAAGAAAAACAAAATATGCTATGCCAACTTGCCAAGCTCGCTCGCAATTCCTTTTATGTTCACATTTTGTTCATACAGAACAACTGTTTTTGTTTTCATGAGTTTTCATTAGAAATCAGTTTAAAAAAATAATGGGTAAGTAAATCGTGGTCGTTTGTGTCGTATACAACAAACTTTGTAGAACAGTTAAAGAAAACGGAAGTAAGTTAAATTAATGGATACCCTCATATTATAACATCTATCGATTAGACAGAGCAGAGGCCTAAAGATAAAGTGACACGGACGATAGTAGATAACAATTTCATTGAAATTCATATGGGCTCGCTGGCTGGTTCGTCAAACTGCCGGTAAGAGTATGGCGACGTTTGGTGATGTGATGGTACGAATCCAAGTCGAAACAATGAACTCTTTTAGAAGTATTCTTTAGATTGTTCGTAACAAATTCAATGTTGTAATGTTACACTGAGTAACATTTTAAAACTTGAGGGGTTAGCACATACTGACGCTGTGTGTACAATGAAAATGGAGAAAATGCAGTAGTTTGAATTATTCATAGGTGCCTGTATTAAATCTCGGTTCGATATATGCAATTGAGATTTGGTTTCGGTGTCCTCCAAACAAAAACAACTCAATTCATTTTTTTGACAAGCAACGTTAGCCTCGAATTCATTTGAGCCTATTGAATATAGCACGATGTAGTAGAACTTGCATCATGGTATTCAAATGAACAGAATACGGCTTTTCACAGAGTATTTTTGTCCACATGTTTGTTTTTCCTGTGTGTCTCCTGGTTTACCTTATACACGTTATAGAATAGTATAGCATGATGGCTCATGGGTCGCCCCATAAACCTCAACAAAGATAACCCTGACTGGTCACTGTTTTATTGCCTCAATCGCAGTAAAACGTTCCTGCTTCAGTGCAGGTTGATGCCAATTCAGTTTGCAACCTCTCTGAACTTGGCCCTATTCCGATTCAATTCGAGTGAGGTGTATGCGTTACGTACAAACATTTTGATATTCAACAAAAGTGAGCTATTGAACTAAACATGCACTTTATAGCGCCTTTTTAAGCTTAGGATTTGCCTAAGTGTTGTTTGCACTCAAGGTTTGATTCGAACATGTGTTGCCATTTAAATTTTAAGTATTAAAGCTTATAGTTGCTCTGAAAAGCTGTTCCTCGGTATTAGGGAAACACTTAGAAGGTTGCGTTGTATTCTTTAAAATTGATTGCTATGTTTCCATCTAGAAGTTCTATGGTCAGCAGAGCTAGCCTAGCCTTAGTTTTTATGAACATTCGATTTTCGACGCCAACGAATGTCTTATTAGGTACCTATCTATTTCCCTATACACAAGTCTGAATTACCGTAGGTAAGCTTTAAATAAGATTATCTTCTCCCTAGCATTGATGTTACCTCATTTGGACTAGGGACATAAACGTAGGTACATAGAACATTAGATCATGTAAATTGGACTCACACTTGTCAGACCCGTCTGCTTTTATTTTTAGAAGACTATCTAGTTATGTCTCGTCGTTTCGTTTTAGAGGTCGTAAAATGTTTAAATGAGATGGTCAGCGTCGGTTGCATATTGCGAATGAGTGCACATTGCACGTCGATGTACAAACTTTGAGATTACGAGTGCGACGTCAATGCACGGATTATTCGAGAAGAGTGAATTGATGTACTTAAGTGTGGGGTGAGGGGTGCGGCCGGGGACGGGGGGCGGTGCATGCTGCATTCGATGCACCACGGTGTACAATGCACCCGGGCCCCAGGGCCGGGGGCGTCGCCCGGCGCCCCCGCTGGCCATTGCCACCGATTTCACCAGCACTTACGAAGTCTTTACATTACGTTATCCGATGGACATGTGAAGAGAAATCTGCAAACGATGATCATTTAACTGTCTGCATTGCACCTCAGTGTATTCGTAAAAGATTATTGAAATTGAATGTCGAGCACACAGCTTTTCAAATGCAGTACAATCATTTGTCAGTATGAGGAATAAGAATACCTATTAGCCAATAAGAATGTTGTATAGAATACCTGTCATGATCACGACGATGATACCTACTTATAGGTTAACAACCTCGAAGTCTCCTAGTAGTTTTGGGAGTAAGAAGAACATGGTGTGAATTTCTTCATCCCCCATAGAAAAGGCAGGATCTTCCGACCAGACGGATGTTATATCTGGTGGGCTACTGCCCGAAAGTTGTTTTCGGGTTCTTCTATAAAGTCTTAAGTTGCGAATAATTTTAACTGCGCGTTATAGGGTTTCTATGTTTAGTTCATCATCTGTGTCAGAGATGGCGCTGTAGTACTTTTTGTAGTGCCCCTAATCATTCAACATTAATTAGGTACCAGTTCAGCTTGACTTTTAAGGACAATACTTTTCCGTGCTCTGTTCGTACCTACCTCATCTACTTTTACAATCTCCTATTTGTGTAAAAACAGAACGGATAATTGAAAAGGTAGGTAACTAGAATGCAAATGTGCTTTCTGTACACTTAAGGTAGCAGGCTAATCTTAAGTTTATTTTCACACTCATATTTAAGTGTGAAATTCGCTACATTAAAACTTGCATATCGGTTTTTGATATAGCGACTAGTAGTAAACTGTTTTAGCAAACGAACATTAAATGTTTCTCAAATAGGCGTACCTACCTATGCGTACCTACCTACTTTGTAAAACATGAGTTATAATTTACAGCTCTCACGGTAATATATCTTAGCTGAAACGATCCCTACTGGAGAACAATTTGCTAAACCAGAAGATAGACCAAATAAAAGCAGCTAGTAGGTACCTACCTGTAACGTTCCTGTCCGCCTGATTTATAGACTGCTTCGAAATGGAGCTCCTAATGCTGCACTCCGCCGTGGAAGCTTTAATTACGGTACTAGAATAATGTATGGAGACATAAGTACCTACCTACCCAAGTCCTTATTTTATCCTCATTATGGAAAAACAAAAGAAAAGAACCTTGTCTTAATAACACAGCTGTTGTCGAAAGGACGTCGCGCGTCGACGGAATATTTTGACATCAAAATGAAACTTCTAGGCTCGCGCATAATATAATTTATTTCTGTATAAGGTAATATGACAAGCTTATTATAATAAGTTCCTTTCATGTCGGTGAATGGTGTGGACAAATTGTAAAACTCGAGGTCAACGCCCGCGGCCAGGGACTCATAAAATTAAAACATTTTTGTGCATATTTGACAAATCTCACGAAGTTGCGATGCACTTCGTGCTCGAATATGTGCAGCAATAAAAAGGCTCGATTTATCGCACCCTGTCGTTATGACCGACATGTAAAATATTTGACGGTAAATAAATTATGTGTTTGCTGTCTCAGGCACACATAACATTTTATACTGAATTTATTGCCAAATGAATTAAGCAATCTTAAAATGTATGGGACAGTATAATCCGCTTTACTGGAACATATATTCGAGAAATAAAAACAGAGCTTGGGAATAAGTTTGAAAAATGATAATAATTATTTTCAGTTAAGTTGAGGATTTCAAAAGCTATCTTATTCTACCAACGTAAATAAATGAATGCTTATAGCCTTTGAAGATTATTTCGAAAGATAAGTTGGCAACTGTATTTTTTTCTTTCATCAGGCTGTACCTATCTAATTATAATAATATGTACTGTATAAATATTAAAATTATTAGGCAGTACTGAATACACTAGGTTGTATTATATAAAGCATTCGGTGTTCGCAGACCCGAAGAAGAAATGGCCACTCTTATTTATTTATATGTTTTAAGCAATTTATACATCGTGTACCAGAAAGGTGGGGTCAAACAGGTTGTAATTCAGACCATCAAACTGAACAACTTATTCCATGGGACCACCATCGAAATCGCGAAAAACAAATCGGCTGTACACGCTGTACTTATACGTATATTTATAATTTTCTCATAATATTAGCCCTAGTAGCAGCAGTGATATCACGAGGAAGGAAACCATAATGTCCTAGAACCAAGAAGAGGTGTGACTCTCACCAACCAACACAGGGCGCGCGTCGTGGATTATGACGCACTCCCTCTGAAAGAGAGAAGGCTTGTGTCTCAGAAGTGGACACTTCACAGGCTTATACTGATTTTAGGATACTATTAACGGAGTTTTGCAGTCATTAGATATATTTTTCCTTTTATAAATATCCCATTTCTTTAAGAAAAACTTTCGTATTTGTCCTCTTTACTTAACACCGGAGGTGAAAGACAAGGCCTTTTAAGGTATTTCCTGTGGGTAAGCAGTGTACTGATTAAAAGGAAAACAAAAGAGGCTATAACAAATGAGCAATAAGTACATGACACCGGAAATGTGTCGTCGGAGCGTTAAGATGGAAGCCCTGTTCGGGCAACGCCGCGTGAAAATCCTCGCGCGGCGCCGGATGCGCGCTAAAACACCAACCATGTAGTTCCATCGGTAGGTACTCCCCCCGCACCTGCACAGCACCTTCACCCCCCTCTGTTGTCCTTGTTAATGCATTTTACTCTGAGGTTAGTAAAAATATTTTTTGGACTACGCTCTGAATGATAAATAAGTTCGCTTCGAAAGAGTTGTATTTTTTTAGAACAGAGTGCGGGGAAAGAAACCGCAGGCGCAAAATTCGAAAGTTTGGGTGATGGTTCACGGCTTCGCGGACTTTGATAGAAATGTGCTGATTGTGTGGTGATCGGTGTCCGGTGTCCGTAGCCGCTCCGCAACCTGTCCGTACAGGTTACACTGAAACTTGAGTGAAATCAAATAAATAAATGTATCTCAAAGTGATTGGTCACATTTGCAGCTGTTACTACACATTTTCGCCAATTTTGATTTTGGTAGATGTTTCACAACGTCCTTCAAACATCCTCCATGATTTCAAGTCCACACCTCGCACCATAAAGGCATCACTTTAATTGTAACACAACACGCATAAGGAATGGCAAACATTAATTTAAAAAGTATACCTATGTCTTGGATGAAAAAATGCGAGGTTTATTTTAGTGCGTCAAAGTCACATTCATGTGTCCTGTCCGTATGCATCTGATTTACAAAGGATTCAAAACGCCGGTCATTTACTCAACAAGACTGCCACGGTCCTTTAAATGAGTTATTCTCAGAGCTTGGAGTAGTAAAGCACCCGTATTTTATTAAACTTCAAGAAAGTAGGTACTACGTGGATCTCTAAAATACGGGGTGGAAGGGAAGCCGACGCTAAAACGGGTACCACGTATTCACTAACATCATTATCATTCTGAGCCCCCCACCACATAGAAATTTTTCGTCGGTTATTATAATAAAAAACAAGCTGTTTCCTCCAAAACTGCAATACCTACACTGTCAAAATGTACCAGACCACCAGGTTCAGAATGATGTACTGAATACGTGATAACCGTTTTAGTGCCGGTGTCCCTTCCACCTTGTATATGCTCCAACTAAGATATTTTAGTTAAAAAGGGATGTTTTTAATATCATGATTCTATTCCTTGAAATCGTTCATTTAGACTTTCAAATGAAACAGATGCCTTATCTTCTACAATTCTAAGTACACACAAATCTTATTGTTTCACAAAAATGACTCACAATTCAATATGGAATTACTTTAAATGATAAAAAATAACGGGCGACTTTGTTACGTCCTACAGTCTGTCATTGAAGCTAAACGCCGAATATCACAATACTCTTTTGTTTGATACGTCGTGTACGTCTGATTGACTTGGCCGTAAAATACGGTTTTGTAGATACCCATACCTAAATTTTCTTATCATAGATTGAATGAGTACACTAATCTACGGTACCTATCTGTTGTTATGACTAGAAAGTCATCATTTAAAGAAACAGGATATCTTTAAACGTAATCGCATTAGTAAGATAATTATCTTAGTCCTGTGCAATGTTCTGCATAAATGTGAACGCGGTGAAGGAGAGGCGCAGGGTCAGCGGCGGCGTAAGCGTATAGGCACTGTGTTACAGTGGCGCAGCGTAGGCGTAGAGTCGTAGTCACAGCGTAGGCGTAAAATTGTAGCCGCGTAGTAGGCGTAGCGCCGTAGCCTCGTAGGCGCAGTGCCGTAGCCGCATGGGCGTCGTGCCGTAGCCGCGTAGGCGTAGCGTCATAGTCCTGCAGATGTAGCGTCATTGCCACACAGGGCTGGCGTTTTGGTAGCGTAGTAGTATTAGTAAATAGTTACATTCATTGATTATATTTATGGCGTAATAATTACAGTTTAATTGTACTTTATTTTATTCTATGAGGTAATTTAATTGACTAATTCTAATATAATAATTTAACATGACATTAATACTTTTATAAATTTAATAAATTATTCGTCCGCTAATTTACTGCTATCTTAAAATCAATAGCGACCAAATCAGACAGACAGGTGCTGTAGGGGACTTTGTTTTATCTCTACATCTACAAACAAATGAATTCAACGGCGCACCTACAATGAATGAAACTGCGGGATAGCTCGATAAACATAATTAAAAATTGAATGTCGGCTGCAGTCTGGCTGCAAAAAGTGGTCAATGTTATTGAGTCGGTCGTGGTCACGTGGTGACGTCGACACTGAGGCGACGCCCGCCGTCCTTGCGGTGACACCAGCCACGTACTTTTGATTACTCCTAACTTGTCTCGAAACCTGCACTTAGTACAACACTGAGAAAGGCACATTCATGTTTCAGGCTTAGATCATGAATGTCGTCTATTTGAAAAATGTATTTTCTTGCCCCAGACCTTACACAATAGTACTTATATATATGGTACAAAGCGCAGCATTTAAACCATTTTCCTTTGAAAGGATTATACATATTAAATCATATGAGTACTCTTAGAATAATATAGAAACTGAAACGTTTTTAAGTCTCAAAGTGACAGACGCCTGCCAGTCGATATTTGTCACACATTGATCGATTTTTCACCTATAGAAGACCAATATATTTTCGATTCGATTCGATACAAGTCCATCGCTGCTGCAATCACCAATACGCATGCTAACAATGACATTAGACAGACCATGTACTCGTACAGTAGTACAAGTAATGGCTGTCGCTATCATTTAAAACCATTATAAACGACATGCCACGCCGCTGCATTGCTAATATTGCAATATGAAAAAATGTGGCAAGAGCATGCTCTTGCTCTTAGGTATATATATGAAACGTATCGAAAGCTCAGCTTAACCGGTCTCAGTGAGATAATTGCTGAGTAACACGAGCTTTTAATTTCATCTACCTGTGAAAATGTATGGCTGTGCGGAACGTGTGACTGGCTGACAGTGAGCATCGGGTTGCAGACTTGCAGCGGTAGGAGGCGCGCAGGTCGGCGGGTCGTGGGCGAGGGCGCATCGCTTGCAGCGCCCTCTGTGTCCTTGCGGACGCACGGTGCATGCTCCCTGTGCACTGACGGTCTGACAGCACAGCGGCTAACAGTGGGACAACTCCGATTTGGAATGGAACTTTGATAAGTTAAATTTTTTGTCAATTTGTAATTCCAGTGATACAATATACAAAGACCTTTTTGCCAACTTCTGGCTCTCGAACAACGTTGACAGAGACGTGCTATCGGGAAAGATTTGTGAAATGTATTAAAAAAAAAACAAGTAGGCGTTAATCTTGACGATTTGTGGAAAACAGTTTTAATGATATGTGTTGTGATGACTTTAATTTTCACATTCACAACACATATTTTATGTATTCTAAGGGACAGTGGGTGCCCACAACTTCTGTCTTATTCTTTTCCGTTAGTTATGCTTTTCCAATTGAAACTTAGGTAGCGGTTTTTCGGGCCAATAATGGCTTGTGTTGTGTAGTGTTAAGAGTAGGAGGAGGCTCACGTTAGGGAGCTGGATCAAGGGCTTGATTCAGAAAGTGGTACTCCTAGACACGGCGCGTATTGTTAGGAGGTTCCTCTCTCTGGAGCCCTGACCGCCGGTAGCTTAGACCCTGTTCCCGATACAGGTGGGCTACTATTTTATATTAATTTGTATATGAATAAAAATAAAGGGAATAATAACAAAACAAAGTTACATTTAAGTTATCCGTTTTGTTTTTCAAACTTCGCACATAATTCAGTAAAAAGGTAGTTCGGATTTCTCGGTGTTCGAACTTGACATAATCCACCTGTGGTGACTAAAATTCAAGTTTAGCCACGCTGCACAAGGATTTCCTCAATTAAGAATAGTTACAATTCCAATGTACGCAACAATAACCTACTTTTCTTTCCTTTTGTTTTGCGTTTAAAGGCCATTTACCTCCATTCCCTCACGTTCAAAGATAAGGATGGTTAATGAAGAAATCGCGTAGTTGTCCTACTAGTTTTCCTTGTCTGTGGCCATGCATCGGCCCTCAATCCCCCCCCCCCCGTACCGTGCCCCCCCCTCCACCCGGCGCCGCTCGCTCGTCGTGATGCTGCATTTTAATAACGTTTTTGACTTACATGTCCAGCCGGGCCAGGAAAACCGTTGTTTTTCTTATTTGAAGCCATTCTTTTTACATAAAACTGCACCGATATTATTGGGTGCTGCATTTTGCTTTGATGCTGAATAGGACACAGAGTTCTAATTTATTAGACTCCTGTTGGAATTTTAAATTCTCATTTTCGTATATTCAGGAAAGTTATGGAGTGGAATGACCTTAAATCATTGATGTGGACAACAATACCAGTTTACCTACTTAAGGGTTTCATTACATTTTGCAAATCTTCTTTCTTACGCTATAGGTCTTTGTTCCAATTAGATGTACCCACATACTTTAAAATTCCATGCTTGCACATACTGGAAGTAGTTCGTAGGTGCATTTGAACAGCAAGCCGTTTGCTTTGTGCCCTATTATCCTGGGCACAAAGCAAACCGATACTGCCAGACAGTCTGACAGATATAATTAATGTTGCCAGATGTAGGTACAGACATCAGCACATCAAGCTACCCGAAAATGTCAAAATTTTCCAATCAACCTTGAACCTAATACTTTAGCGATAAAGTTGAAAATCAATTGAAGAAATTTGACAGATTGCTAGCTTGTTATTAGCTTGATGTGCTGGCGTCTGTACATAGAACTAACTTAAAACATATAAGTCGTTAATTATGATGGTCTATTAGAAATGAAATGTTCGTTTTAATGGCAACATGGCATTCAACCCAATCGATTTGTTGTAATTAAATGGTTACAAAGTAAAATAATCAGATGAAATTGAATGATTAATAATGATGATGATGATTTATAATTTTATTTATTGAATGTAATAATCAATTTTATGTTTTAATGAGAATTTTAATTTTAACAATTTCGTAAAATGAAAATGTTTGCATGCCGAATGGTGAAATATGGCAGAACTCTGATGTATACCTACTACTACCTGCTTATGTATTACCTACCCATATTTGCAAATAAATGCTATTCTATTCTATTCTATTAATTTTTCTATAATCACTTCGCATACTTAAAAGTAAAGGCCAGAATCACCTTTTTCGCCACTTGTGGTGAACGCAGGCTACCAAAGCCACATCATGGCACTACAGCCGTGGTAGTAGGTACACCTATATCTAAGCGATCATGACAAGTTTATCTAAGATGAAGTGATCAGTATTCTAGCTCCTAATTTTACCTGTGTATTTATAAATATTCTGCCGCGTTGGTCTAGTGATCGCAAGCGCGACTGCTGAGCATGGGGTCCTGGGTTCGACTCCCAGATGGGGCAAAGTGTTATTGGGTTTTTTCATCAGGAATTTCTCAATAGCAGACACGGAGTCTGAATTTTTGCCCAGTTGATGGCAATAGGCATTAGGCACGGCCCTATAGACTAAAATATAACTGGCGAAATGTGGGTGTACTAATGGGCACACCTATGCCTAAGCCTTGGGGAATTACAGGCGTGATGTTATGTTATGTGTGTTACTATAAATTTATATTATTTGACTTTACTTCCAGTGAATTAGTAACATAAGTTATCCCAGGTTGTGTAGTGTCCACGGCGCGTGCGGTTGGCACACTTGGTCGTGTGGCAATCATGACACGTTCTGTAAATTGATGTCAACGCCTCTTTGAACCCTCGCTTCACAAATTTAATTCACGATAAGTACAACACTTTTGT
This sequence comes from Noctua comes, assembly GCA_963082995.1. NCBI lineage: Eukaryota > Metazoa > Arthropoda > Insecta > Lepidoptera > Noctuidae > Noctua > Noctua comes. The sequence continues at coordinate 10,200,168 of OY720281.1, read as the reverse complement.
ATGCGTCCGCGCACAATACCTATTCAGATTTATTGAAGAGCTGAATCGGTAATCGACTATCCGGCCGGTCGCTAACCCTTCATTATCAATGCGCTGCCAAAGGATCGTATTATGAAATGTACAAAAAACTCTGTTCTTGAGCTTGTCTTTGTGCCTATTCAAACTTTTTGGAATATGATTATTTAAAAAAAAAATATCAGATTCCAAAAAGTTTGGCATCCAATTTTTGAATTTGCCAACGTCATCATCATCATCATCTGCCTAGCCTTTTCCCAACTATGTTGAGGTCGGCTTCCAGTCTAACCGGATACAGCTGAATACCAGTATTTTACATGGAGCGACTGCCTATCTGACCTCCACAACCCAGTTAGTACTCGGTAATACGATACCCCTTGGTAAGACTGGTTGTAAGACTTTCGGGCCACTGACTAACGACGTAACGACTGTCAAAGATCTACAAAAGATGACAGCCGGGACCAACGGCTTAACGTGCTTTCGGAGGCACGGAGGAAACTAGGTAAGTAATGAGCGGTCACCCATCTACGGACCAACCTAGGCAAGCGCGGCTTAACCTTCAGATCGACCCGAGTGGCGGTTATTAGCCACGAGCTAACTTAATGACACAAATAAAAGAAATATTTTACTTATATATATGCTATTACACAATATATATATATATAATATTTTACGATTAAACACATTATTATTAGACATAAATTATTATTATTATTACACATTACATAATTTACAATCATAATTAATTTCTAGAAATAAACTGATCAATAAACTGTTTAGCAGAATCCAGATCCTGTACAGTTTGTTTGGACTTCTTGGATAACTCAAGTATTTTATCTAGTGACTGTTTTGGGATACGGCTCTTCAGTTCGAGCAAAGCGCCCAGTTCCGATTTAACATCTTTCGCAATATCATCATGTATCGGGCGTAGTCGCATCACGTACTGGTCAATAACTTTAGAATCAGTTAGTTTTCTGTCCAGCTCCTCAAACATAGCAGTCAAATTACTTTTGATACTTTCTCTGATTGCATCTATTTTAACATTTATTAACTCAGTTACGACAGTTTCAACCTCTGCTATTTTGTCTGCTGTTAAATCAAGCGGTTCTTGTGCGTCGTTCAATTTGCTGCCATCTAGTAAGTCAAAGGCTCTGTAATCTGTAATGGTACAAAGATTAAGACAGTAAATAGATAGATAGTCAATAGTAGGCACCTGAAATTCCTTTTTTAACCGACTTCAAAAAAGGAAGAGGTTCTCAATTCATCGGAATCTTTTTTTATATGTGTGTCCACCGATTACTCGAAGACGCCTGAACATATTTGGAAAATTCTGTTTTGTTTGAAAGAGTTACTCCCAAGTTGGTCCCATAGAAATATAGTCATGATCTGATCATGGACTTCGGAGATATGGAACGGAACTCTTCAATAAAAGACAGCAAAAATGTCGTGATTGGTACAATCGCCTGGATGTTTATTATTTACACAACATCATAACATAACATCACGCCTGTATGCTCTGAGGGGGTAAGGAGATGTGTGCAGTACATCCATATTTTGACAGTTAGGCATGTTGAGTTCCATTTTATTGGGGATAAGCCTATTACCATGAAATGTCTTGTTAACTCACAACATAAAATAAATGTATAGGATATTACAACTAAAAATGGAAAAATAAAAAAAACTTTTTTGTAAAAAATAATGTAGTAAGCAAAGCAAACCAAAGACCCTCTTTCTAAGCGTCGAAATATCGGAAGCTCAAAATAATGAATAATAGTGGACAGTAAAAGTTTATGAATTAAATTTTTGAGTGGAGTATTTTTGACGTGACAACGTCTTATTAAATAATTCGATGGAGCCGGCTGCACGCACGAAAAAATGAGGCGTTACCTCGCTCTGAGGCGTTCCATAAAACAATTGCTCAACGCACATTCATTTTTTGAAAAATGCAACCATTCCATCAGTATTTTCTTATGACGTTTTCACGTTCAACTATCGTCAATAAACCGACTTTACAGACAACCGATTTTTTTCATATTTAATTGGTAAAAAATGAGAATTTCTTAAAATTCGAAGAAACGACACAGCTCGGTAAGAAGAGTTTTGAGCCTTAGTTAACAGGTCTTGTTGCTAATGACCTCTTAGTATAACCCCTTCCAAGGAATAGGTCGAGTTTCCCTGTCACCCCGTATATCTACTCCTAAGACGCTAGTAGAGTCAATTTCTGATAAAAAAAAAGTAATTTAAAAAACCGGGTTTTTTTCATTACACTTTTTTAGTTTAATAATGTGAAAGATTTTACAAACGATTTAACTTTTGATTATTAAACGATTTTTTCACTTTTATATCACTTTTTAAAACCCTTTTATTTTGATATCTCACTCTGTAGGTTTGAAAGAAATCTACGAAGAACGACGTATAATTTATCCAAATCAGTTCATCCGTTTAGAAGTTATGAGGGAACGAAGAAACGGACAGGTCAAACACATAACCCTCTTTACGGGCTTCGTCGCAGTCGGGTAAAAATACTTGAATATAGTTTATTTATAAAATATGGATACTTACTGCGCTTGATCTTGTGGTTTATACCACAGTTCAAACAATATTGCCGATATCTCCCCAAGTCTTGTTCGAGTCCAATGAGCCTGAGGCCAATATCAGCAGTATTTATCCGTATCTGATGTGTTTCGGAGGAAATATTAACCTGTTCTAAATGTTTGGCGAAATGATGATAATCATCTTGAAGACTTAAAATATCGTACATCGTCACACCAAACAGTTTTACTGCAGATTTTTTTAAATTAGTTTGAAATTCTGTCATTTTTTGTGCGTACATCTCTTGGCTGACTTCGAGCTGCACATATAAACTGTCGTTATGTTGCGCTTGCACCTCACTCAGCTTCTCATTAATTATGTTATTGAGACGTTCAAGTCTAATGCAATACATGCCGCCGGCAGATTGTAAAACTAAGGAATTATTATTATTTTGTCCAAACCCTGAAAAAACATGTGTAATTAATAATTTTACACATCATAATAATAAGTGTCCGACGGAAACCGGATTATCAACCGAAACCGAAACCGAACCTTCGGTCCTGGTCTAATTTCGGCCGAAACCTATTTAAACATACAATTATTCTTTTTAATTTTATTTAACACGTGTTGTATAAGTTTGAAAATAGATTGGATATTAAAATGTCATAAAAACATCCAATTCTATACAGGCTGTAACAGAATATATATCTCTTAGGTGGTGTTCAGGCCATCAAACTGGGCAACTTTCAAAAGAAGCTGGTTTTTTTACGTCTTGTGTAGCCTTAAAAAATTGCTTTTAAATACATGTAGCGTATAAAAAACATGTAACGAAAATGGTTATTTATACAACATTAGTTTTAGTATATGCGAAAACTGAAATACGTGTCTAGTATTTTTACGTAAAGAATCTATGTACGAAATTTCGAAACTGTATCTTGAAAAATCACAAAGTTATAAGATTGTTCTGTTACCTGGTTGTCCGCACAAAAACGTGGTCACCGCGTGGTGCCGCCGCGCGCGCCCCTCCAGCGTTGTCTTGAGCTCATTGATAATAATAATTCGGCAGTAGGTAGCTAAATGATTGCCATAGGTACTTAGTGTAGCTCGGTAACAAGCTTGTAGCCTTTTTTAAATATTTTTGGGACCAAATATAACATGGGTTAAAAATTATTGGAATCGATTCAGTTACTTATTCTGAACAAACTATATTCAGGTTTCGCATATACTAAAAATAATGTTGTATAAGTATGTTGTATTACAATTTAAAGCCAAGAACGACTCACGACAATTCACGAACATCGAGTTTCGCCGGGGCCGAAGTTTCGGCCGATGATCGGCCGAAACCGAAACTGTACACGACACTAAATTTTTTGGCCAAAACCGAAACCGGTCGGTCACTAATAATAATACGAAAATGTACGTACTGTTTCCGATGTATATTTCTTCACAGTTCACTTGACATAAGGTTTTATACTTCACTAATTGCTTTATCTTGTCTTCGGAGCCTGCTATAACACGATTTATGTCATCTTCAAAGGTGTAGAATAGTTCCAACTGTGACACAATCCTCTTTATGTCTGGTTCTAGTTTCTGGCGTAAACCAGCCATATCGTGCAGTATGTGACGCATATGATCCGGACGGTCAATAAATCTTTCCAAGAAAATATCCAATTCACCACTAAACTTTTGAATTAATTCTTCCGCGTCGGGGTAAGAATTGTTTGCAAAATGTTGCATAATTTTTAATATTTCTGCATTTTTTTCAATTAAATAATTTATATCGCTGTAACTTACAATACTGTGATCTTCAGGACATAAATCTGTTAAATTTTTCTTCGGAGTTTCTGTTGAACTATCGTCCGGAGTTTCTGTTGAACTATTTTCCGGAGTTTCTGTTGAACTGTTCACAGGAGTTTCTGTTGAACTGTTCACAGGAGTTTCTGTTGAACTGTTCACAGGAGTTTCTGTTGAACTGTTCACAGGAGTTTCTGTTGAACTGTTCACAGGAGTTTCTGTTGAACTGTTCACAGGAGTTTCTGTTGAACTATTTCTTGGAGCTTCTGTTGAGCTATTCTCTTTATCTTTATGTGAGTTATTCGGGAATTCGGTAAAATTATTCTCTGGAGATTCATCCTCGTCATCTAGAAATGAAGTAAAAAATTAATTTAAAAGGAATACGTTAATTTTACTGATGTTTATGAAATAATATTTAATTACTTCTACAACTATACCTTTACTATCGATTGATTCGTCACTGTTTATGGCTGTTGATCTGTCTGCATAGTCTTGGCCAATACAGCTTTCTTTGACAGAGCAGGATAGACATACTGTAATTTGCAGAATAAAAAAGACAACAACATGTTTGAGAGTAAACATGTTTACGAACTCTTGTAACACTTTGACGTCTAACGTTTAAACTCAATCTTTTATAATAGGTCTTCGGTATTCATTAGAAGCAGAGAATTCCAAAAATGCATACATACCTACTTACAGATAACATATTTGCTTTTACGATTCCTACACCTACCATATATTATCTGTCCGACAAAGAAAACACAACGCAATTCGTTGGAAATTATAATAAAATTACAGGAATTTTAAAACGTAACTAATTAGAATAAGACGCAAATACCAAATACACCGCGAAGAACCAAACTAATTGAAAAATTGATTGATTTGTTTAAAGGACACACACAATAATTGAAAAAGGTGCGTGCAACTATAAACATTGTCATTTTTAATTAATATCCCACCAAAAACATTCTGTAAAAAACTTGCCAAGTCTTATGGAGCTGCTTGTTTATCTCTAAAAAGTAATGAAATCTAGACAAAGTCGTGTCAAGTCTAAGGTTCCTTACTGCGATTTCTTTATTATTATAGTTAATGTTGTGTGACTTGGCCGTTGAAGGGTACACAAGGGAAGTCAGTCTGTACTGGATATAATTTTTATACTGTTTGTTTCAGGCTCGCCTATACATACATAAGTATTATTCAAATACGCAGCTTTATCAAGCCTACAATTGACTGGTTATTGAATCAACGTTTTCCAAATGGCAATTTTCCATCGTCAATGGGTAGTGGTTCTTCAGATTGGTGCAATGGTGTCATGGAGCACCTGGTTTTGTACCCTTGTGAACCCTTCAACGGCCAAGTCACACAACATTAACTATAATAATAAATAAATCGCAGTAAGGAACCTTAGACTTGACACGACTTTGTCTAGATTTCATTACTTTTTAGAGATAAACAAGCAGCTCCATAAGACTTGGCAAGTTTTTTACAGAATGTTTTTGGTGGGATTTCACTTCTTTTTGTAGAAACGTGGGCATATTGATTTATTTGGCCGTTGAAGGGTAGACAAGGGTACAAAACCAGATGCTCCATGACACCATTGCACCAATCTGTCGCCAGAACCGCTACCCATTGACGATGGAAAATTGCCACTTGGAAAAGATATCCCATGATCTGAAAAAATGTATTAAAGACCCCTTGATAGACCCCTTTATGCGTCTTTATGCAGGTTGTTTTTATCCAGATATCCTTGATATTAAAGATATTGCATAAAGATATCTCTAATACAGCTGAGACCAGCTGAGGGTTCTTATGTATAGGCGAGCCTGAAACAAACAGTATAAAAAATTATTAAAGACCCCTTGATAGACCCCTTATGCGTCTTTATGCAGGTTGTCTTTATCCAGATATCTTTGATATTAAATATATTGCATAAAGATATCTCTAATACAGCTGTGACCAGCTGAGGGTTCTTCATCAGATACTTCAGACCTTCGATTTTTAAAATCAAATGAAGCGGCCCACCAAGTTGAATATTTTTTGTAAAGGCGGTATGTCGATCTCTAATAGTTTGGTTGGGCTCTTGTGTTTTCTAATCAGGGTTCACCAGGTACTCCAGATCTTCGATTATCCTAGTTTTTATAGTTTTCCCTTTATGTGGCCATTAAACTCTAACTCTGTACCAAATTTCAGCTCTCTGAGTTTATGGGAAGTACTAGTTCTATTTTGATGATCATGAGTGAGTGAGTGTCATAAATGCGAAACTTTGCTTTCGCTTAACTTCGGAACTAAATGACCTACAGACTTGAAATTTTGGATTTTAAGTATGTGATTATAGCTTACTGGATGACGAAAATTTCTGCGTTCTGGTCTTATCCAGAGGTTCTCAAATAGGGGCCTGAAAATGCGGCGAAATGGTTCCAGTAAAGGATCGTACGGCAGTGTTTGCTGCGCGCTCGACTTGGCGGGGGCACTGCCGTGCCCCCCGATAGCTATGAATATTTTTACTAGGTGTAATTTTACTTATTTTATATTGTTCTATTTTGTGTCTTCGTATTGGATGAGTCGGTAATGTTGCTATAATTAGTGGTAAATAAATAATAATATTTTCTTTGCGAAAGTAGTCTGTCTTTTTCCTTCTTACGAACGGATTTAGATGAAATGTGCCACATTGGATGAGGATATTTATTTATTTGTTAAAAGTTTATGCACATATTGTCAAAGGCGGACTTAATGCCTTGGGCATTTATCACGGCAAATTGATCACCTAGGATAATTTGCGAACTCCATGCGGTCAAAACCGCGGGCAAACGTTTAAAATTAAAACAGATTATGCCTTTGAAAACAACAGTCTAAAGTCATAGTCTACATGACCCTTAGATAAAGGTTTGTAAGTCAAACGCAAATGCATAGCCGCGGGGCTCGGTCATAGCACGTCATAATAGTACGTCGCCCGTTTCAGGTGCAACCGACCTCGTATGGTCGCCATGCCGTCTACAGTCTAGAGGACACGCGGTCAGGTCGACCATCAATTCACATTAGTCGTCACTGAATTCGACACTGAAAACTACTAGTCGATAGAACGCCGTTAGTTCAGAAATTGTTTGCCATTTCAAAAATGTAAATGAATAAATATCGCCTTTTAAACCAATAGTATCTACTGCATTTTCCTGTGGCACGTTAAATACGCTTTATCCAACCTGTTACATAATCCAGAATATTATGGCCTCTTGTTACTAGTTCACGGCATTATTACATGGAATGATATTATGATAATACAGGATGTAAACAGACCCTTCACATAGCCGTCAACCAAGCATTCTGTACATCAAACTAAGTGACTTTACGCAAAAATTATTGCTGGGAATCGACTTTTTTTTTTGGGGTGAAAAATCACGTTTTACGGTAGGACTCGATGGAAAGCACTCAAAGCTGATGGATTGAATAGAACGGGGGTCATGGAGGTGTGTAAAGTAAAAATCTTACATTAAAAACATGTAAAAAAAAAAAAAACTTGTGAAAAAGTTGGAACTTTGACCCCTAATATCTCCGTAACTAGAAGTTTCCCAGGTATGGTCTAGAACAAAAAAATGATCGCAAAGACGGGGAGAACAAGTGCCTTTCGGATGTGTTACACTACACCCTTTATTTTATTTCATCATGTCACTACAAGTACATGTCTGCACATCCCTTCGGGTAACACAGGCGTGATGTTCTGTTATGTTTGTTACATTGAATCATCTCTTATTAAAATGATCACTACTGGAATCAATTGAATCCGATATTAACAAAGAATCATTCGGCTTACAAATGAAGCAACAAAAATGTTACATACGAGTAGAGATTGAAACATCTCATTGAGTTACTCCGTTTCAATGAACGGCTGCGAACGGTGGGTTATAGACTAAATAAACAAGAAAGCACGTGAACACTTCCTCGTCTGGACTGCCTTAAGAAATCGAGACGCAGACAGTAAACACTACATTATAAGTACTTACTCAATAATGTTCTTTGTTCATTTATTACCGTAAATTCCTAATTACTTCATTATTTTTGAATAGCTAAAAAACTGTGGTCATTTTTCAAAACAATTTGAAATGGTTAATAGGTCAATCAAACCATTATATCATAATCAATTCCATTCAAGAATGTAAGCTATATTTTCGGGCATGGTCTCAGTGAAATTGGTGCACACAATATAACTTACCATAGTATGTACAATATAATTGTACCTACTATGGTAATTTAACGCCATGCGGAATTTGTGGGTCCTACGCGGATCTACGCGACTTCTACGCGACTCGACGACGCGACTTCAACGCCTACGGTCTACGCTGGTCGCGGATACGCTCAGTGCTAAGGAATTTTAAAGTTAAATCATTGTACATAATATATAATATAGGATGGTTATAACGTTGTTATTGAGCTAATGAGTTTCGTTGTTATTGAGATTAAATATGTCGGTGTTTCTAGACTAGGTAGCCGGATAGAAACCATGGAAAGTACCGGTCTCACTAGTTAGAAAAACGTACATTTTTATTCTTCACGTACAGATGGCAGAACATCAAGCTACTACAACTTGTCAAATTTCTTTAATAGATTTTCAACTTTATCGCTAAAGTATTAGGTTCAAGGTTGATTGGGTAAATTTGACAGTTTCGGGTAGCTCGATGAGCTGACGGCTGTACAAAAGTGCTTTTCAAATCAATTCACAGAAATTAATATCATTAAGCATATTCGTGAAATATTATAATTTGCTGACTCTTGGAAGGAAAGACTCGGCTTGAATAAATTATAAGCAGAACGGCTGTAAATTGAACGGTCGGTAGCAGAAGTATTGGAAACTGTGAATCGAGCCGAAAGTCCCAGAGAGAATTAAATTATAAGATCCCATAACTTATCTATATGATAGAATTTTTTCGGATCATGTAGATTCTGCAAATTCATATGGTATAGGTATCTAGATAGATCACTTGTATACAAGAACTTAATACATAAAACAATACAACTTTTCAAATCAATACAATGTGACTAGACGTTGTTGCGTGTATTTAACACGACTTTCAGCTTCATTTATCGAGTGTCGAGACGAGAAAGGAAGGGGTCGCGAGGGTGGCAGGGGGTCGCGATGACGCCGCCGGGGGTCAGACGGCGGCGTTCAAGGTTAAGGCCACCCCCCCCCCGCCTCCCCTCCAGCCGCACGCACGCCCTAATGATACTTATACACAACCCACTGACGCACCTGCACCCTGCACTCAACCCTCTGCGTGCACTAAACTTAAATCTAAAGTGTTTTGCTGTGTCATCGTCATTAATAACTTCTGCTGTACAACAAGTTAATAAGAATTTTGAAACTAACTAACTTAAAGCCAACTTAATGACCAAAAGCTTTATTCACAGGTATAAAAATGCTTTTTAGTTTATCCCCAATTAACATTTTTTAGCTGTCTATTCATTCCATCATCGGCATACAATACCATTACAAAATTCATCCTGTATCCTAAATAAGTTGGCTGGTGACATCATGTCTCCTTATACTCGGAAACCGTCACCGTTTCATTGACAGGTATAGTTCATAGCTATTCCTAGGATGCAGGGCCTATCATATTAGCGTTAGCGCCATAATTTTGTTGTCACCGTCACTTGTTAGGAATGACAATAGATTATAATGCATTTATATTATGAAGCTATTTAGTATGCATTGATAAGTCTACGTGTGTTGGTTAAAATTTGGCTAACGTTTGCATTAGATTGCATGCTTCAAATGTGAAATAGAATCTATTCTTTACTGTCGAAGACTGATGCTGCGACGCTCTGTCGCACTCTTCAACTACGGTCGTCGTGTAGAGAGTAGACTCTAACTTTCCTGAATTTCCACATCTTATTGTTCCTAGATTAAAACTGATTCGAACAGCTTCAACAGCGGTCGTGTAACAATTTTTTTGATTAAATAACATAAAATTACGACATTTTGTACATGTTTTGATCGTTTATGGGGTTTTTGGATCGTTTGGTGGTTTCGTGCTGATACTAAAGAAGTAAATTGGAGAAATATGTAATTATTACAGTGAAATTGCAAACAAACCATGATGAAAAAGTATTAAAATGTGAAGGGCGGACAAAAATGACGTAGCGTCGTCGGCGCGGCGACGACGACGTTGGCATATTTTCAATCTTCGATATCGAAAAGTCGACTGCAACTGCTATTCTCTCACTCTTACCTGTGCGCTCTCCTATTAGTGTGAGAAGGTAGGTATCATTATCGATTCCGTTGAGGATATAGGAAGATATGCCGTGCCTACAGAGAGTGCACAACTTCGCTCTGGCAGACTGTCCGACGTCGCAGACGAAATGCTATTAAGTGACGTCACAGGCTACCTTGTGTAAGGGGACGCGGAGTAATGGCGCGCTGCCGCCCGGCAACGACGAGCCGCGCGCCCTCTGTGCGCGGTGAGGTGCGGTGCGACCAAGCTCGTTATGTAAGCACGAATTCAATAACACATTCATTTATCGCTAATGTCTCTATTGTTTCACAATTCAATTACGACGTTTACGCGTTTTCAGATAGTGACGTAAACCTTTACAGTTTTCAAACGCATTTCCACATCAAAATAAACTGATGACTAAAAATGTTTTTGATACTTATTTATTTTTTCTCTAGAAAAAAAGACAGGAGATATCTTTAATGAATGAAATAGTATGTAAATGTAAGTATTGTTGAAAAAACTTACAAAATTATTTGTGTTTGTGGTATTTAATCAAAACTGTTTATTGAATCAAGATTTTTTTGAACGTATTGAATTAAAGGCATTTATGAAAATTGTTGCAGCCTGGTCTTAATATGAAAAACTCAACAGCCAGCGCAATCATGGCAGTTTTCGGTAAGGAGGAACTGTTCCATGATTTTAGAGAGTCATGAGTCAGTTGTGAACCGCCGCCGCCGGTCGACGGATATGAGTCCTTCCTCCGCGCTATCGGCCGGCACTTTTGTTAAATTAAAATGGATGAGGTTTAAAGTGGAGCGGTCGTAACTAACGGTTGGCGCGGCGACGTCTGTGCACGATTGCGACAATCTGCCACGCGGACGCGGTAGGAAATAGGACGCGCCGCCGCCGCCGCCCGGCTGCCGGCCACGACGCGTGGGGTCGCGCTCCCTCGCCTCGTCACTCAACCTGACTCCACACTAATAAGGACTATCTACAGCCAAATCACTTGTGGTTCAGTTTGCCACTTCAAGTCGGTACCAAAGAAAACATTTTAAGATGTTACAAACATAGATCTAAGCGCATGGTAGTGCGCAGGCCAAGTTCAGGCTAACATATACATTGACCGCTAAACTCATAAGCCTTCGTTTTGGTTTTGCCGTAGTTGGGTAAAAAGCTCCACCATAAACAATTAGCTCCTCTTATCCTGAGATCGCTCTAATGAAGAGGCTTTTTTAAAACAATTTTGAATTATTTACTTAAATAGATTTTCGTTTAAAAAGAAAACATAGTTTATATTGGATTTTGTATTTTAAAGCAACTTTTAGAGATCTTTAGACACGATTTAATACCCTCGTCTCGCGTATTCGCGAGACGAGGGTATTAACTATTAGGTATTAAATAATAGTTAATACTGTTAACCACGGGGTATTAACCAGCGGGAAGGACCCATCAGATCAGGCAATATCTATGTAATATAATAATTAAAAAAATATTGTTTCATAAAAGTGTTACAATAAGATGTGACACTGAATCCTGAACCAGGATACCCTGTGTCGCAGGATCCAGTCTTTTTCGACACATATGGTTGACTGTCAAAAGATATCAAATGCAACGGTTCCTATATATCTAAAATCTGCTGTATTTTAACCTATCCTATCAAGCAATCAAAACAGTAATTTACTTATGTTTCGTAGTTTGAAAAGTTGCAGAAAGATACTCAAGTCACCCTGGCAGTCCTGTTCGCACTTAAACGACGACCGCGCATTAAGTCAAAAGCTAATAGCAGACAGTGGTAACAAGAAAATCCGGAACAAGGAAGACGTTCATCGATAAAACTGTACTGTATCGTTCTCTATTATAATAACGTTTTACAGATTAAAGTTATAGGTACTGCGGGATGAAAAATCCGGAATTTTCTCCGGAAATCCTAGTTGTGGATCTGGGTACCCTAGCCATCCCATACGCCACACCCTGTCAAATGCCTATTACCTACCTACATTATTCGAATATGGATGCATAGGTACTTTCATTTTCTCCACTAAGCCCGTTTTGATGAGCCAGCAATATTGTTACCAATATAGCTATTACAATTTCCCTCCTCTGTTTCACGCTAATATAATTTTAGAAGCCTAGTAGGTACGCTGCAAAAATCCTACACACAAATGGTTAAGCTAGAATAACTATAAGGGTGCGTCCACATCTGGCGAATGTGCCGCAAATGTGCAGCTCGCGAGCCGTTTGCGAACTGCGTTCGTGCATTTTATGTTCGTACGCAGCCCCTGCGACGTCCGCGCGCGCTGCACGCGCGCCCCACGCGAGCCTTGCTAGTGTTGCACTAGAGCGGCGCACCAAATATAGGCTGTAACCGCACGCGCGCAGCTCGCGGGCAGCTCGCAAACGGCTCGCGAGCTGCACATTCGCGGCACATTCGCCAGATGTGGACGCACCCTAAGAGTTTCATTAATCATAGGTCAACCTTTCGTTATAGGTATAGCCCCCACCAGTTAGGTCGGAATGTCCTGCATGGAATTACATCGAGTGAAATAGCATTAATATAGATAGTAGGTATAATTAAAGGCAGGACGCTGCAGATAGATAAATAAAAAACATTCATAAACACAGTCGTAAAATTCCAAACAGAAAAAATGCGGCACTAACAATTTAATGAAAGTAAAACACGTGTAACGAACAATAGATTAGTTTAAATCGGCACGCACCTAGCCAGACACCAGACATTTCAGAACATCTAAGTAATAAGCGAGTTATCTGTTATGGTTGTCTGGCACAACAGCCAGATTATCGGGTCAATTTCTACGGTTGTTTTCGCCAAGAACGGATTATACGCACTATGAATGAAATTAGTTCATTGGTTTAGATGCTACCAACTTAGATATAGGTATATACGGGCTGTAAAACACCGACGCGAAAACGGTTACCACGTATTCAGTACATCATTCTTCAAAAAAAAACAGCTGTTTCCTACACAAAACTGCAATACTTATTTGATCAAAATGTATGGAACAGCTGATTTTCTTTTTAATAACCGATGAAAAATTTCTATGTCGGGTGGCTCAAAATGGCAGGAAGATGATGGGTGGCTCAGAATGATGTACTGATTACGTGGTAACCGTTTTCGCGTCGGCGGGGACTAGGGCTGCCAACCATACTTTATAATAACGTAGGATACGTACTTTATTTTTAGTAATTATACTTTATACATTTGCACACAAAAAAAAAAAAAGGTCTATGAAAATACTTTATTTCGAACCTATGCTTTGTTTTTGCTGCTGTGTTTTTTTTTACGCATCAAAATGCGTAAAAAAAAACACTCACTATGGGTACTTAACTATTTCACGGTACACATAAATTAAAACGGATGATGGAAACTATTTATAACTACTGAACGAAATGTCAGATGTCAGATGTGATGTGAATGTGACAAGACAGTCGAATTCTGACGTTTGTCATAGATGTTATTATCGACGAAATCGACTCTCCGTTCCCGCCACTTCAGCTTTCACTGAAAGAGTTTTTTCAGTGATGAATCTAAAGTGGCGAGAAGAAAGAAATAGAGCGTCAATAAATTTAATTAAAAACGAATTGTTTATTAATTTATTTAAACTTTGATTGTCAAACAAGCTTGAAAAATTTAAAGATAGCAAAAAATTGTTAGCATGTGCTAAAAGGAGGTTTCCGGCGACTGCACACAAAAATACGTTTTTAAAGCAATAACATTTTAAAAATACTTTTTTTTTCTTGCAAATACTTTATTTTTTTCCTATTCAAACCATTTCATACGTATTTTTTGGCAAAAAAAGTTGGCAACCCTAGCGGGGACCGTTCCACCCTGTATATAATACATTGCTGATGTCTGAAAGTAATTAACAGCTTATCTAAAGTGACAAATTTGTGCTTTAATTGCGCCATTGGTACATACTTTCCACTCAAAGCCTGCTAACTCAAGAAAGGCATTCTATTGTCTTAGATAAAGAAAATTCTTGGACTTGTATATTATGCAGCGTCCGATGTTACTACAGTCCAATAAAAAGAAATCGCTTGAATCAACAACATCGATATGATACACGCACAAGGTATGTACATAATAAAGCAATTCTCTTGATCAAATATGTATATCAAAGCAATTGTATAGCAAAAGCATAATCTTCAAGTCTTGAAAATAGGCGTCTAGGTATATAAATTTACATAATGCAATTCGTCTAGACTAGACGAAGTGCGCTCGCCGGGCGCGTGCCGAAAGGAGACCGTCTAGAGGTGAACCGAGTCGTAATGCAAGTGCACTTATTGAGAGAACGCAGCGACGACCTACCACGATCTACTTAGCTCTTTTACACACGCACCAATGTCACACGCCTTTGCAATCAATGCATCATCATGCAATATACAATCATCTACCAACTAGATAAATGAATACGATTTCAATTGTTTACTTTTATAAATACGTTACGTCTGCGGTATGTTTAGTTTGTTTCTATTATTTGTCTGCAGTCTCGACAAATAACGGATATCTTGCAATCTCCTAAACACAGACTTAAAGTTAATTAAGAGCACGAGAGGTGATCAAGTCCTAAAATTGAATGACAATTCCGCTAAAATCAAAATTTATTTGAATTGCCTGTCTTTTCAATTAATGTCGTCTTATCAACGATTAACCTAGTTGCCAATTAAACTAGGTTTACGCCTACACTTGTCAGTTCCACTTCTATTGTAAACAAGCTCTCAGATATAATGACGTAGGTGAAGATAAGGTTTTGTTTTGCAGTCCAGGTGAAAAGCTTTACGATCTGCATTAATATCGGGCTGTTTAGCCCCGGCTGTCTACAGCAATATCCGTCAATGTACCAGTGTACCTCTTTGTATTTTTAGCTTTAGATTAAATGACGTCAAGTCGGTGGCGATAGCTGTTTGTCTAGTCTAGACGGAGCAGGCGGAGTGGAGGAGAACACACGAAGCGTGCCGAGCGTCTGGAGGTGAAGCGAAGGCCTCTCCATTGCCTTTTACGACTAAATGCATTCTGGCCCGTCTGGCCGCCTAGATCCTAGACGGCTGACAATTCAACAATGTTATATTTGCCATTCGTACTCATCGGCGTCTGTTTTTATCTACGTGAAATTGCACGACTTTATTTGTTCGCCTTCTTTATAAAAATTGCGGCTATCTTTGTAGTTGTTTACTGTCAGTTTATTTTTTAGCACACAGCTCAGTTCATAATAAATCCAGGATGTCAAACTTGAAAATGCCTACTGCATAGGTTTTCATTTACAGACTTCCACAATTAATACCATAAACCCGCTCATTAACCAGTTCCCTGTCTGATAACTTGAAGCGAGGCATCGTTTAAGTTAATCGAAGGCTTGAGGGCAATTAGCGAGCACAGTACACACTCGTGCAACAGACGGACGGTAATATTAATTAGTGGCGTGTACGGAGTACAGAGGGCGCGGGCGGCGGCGCGGCCAGCGTCTAGACAGCCTACGCCCGCCTCCCACGCCGTGCACCGCGAACGCACCCCTTTGTCACAGACTTCAGTTAGCGTACCTATAGTCGAACCTAACTCAAATATTTAGCTTTGTTTAAAGCATGACGGCGCATACTTTGTTGTAAAGATGCAAATTGGCTTATTGTGACGTGTTTTTCCTTGACGTCCTTAGTGTAAATGACTAATCATGACAATGGCTTGTATCTGCTAGGAGTTTGATAAGGAATTATCAGAAGACAAAGGAAAATATTCAATTCCCTACTACTCTTCAGACCCAGTAACGTTTTCCAGGCGAATTATGAATTGTTGATGTCTGTAAAGGATGCGTTTTACGAGTAACATCATTAAATGACCCTAACTTGTACCCTCATCTATGACTGCGACCATTAATCCTAACACGAAAATGTAAAAGTAATAATACGTTTTCTAGTTAAGAGCGTTTTTTTATGAGAACCTTAAACATCTGAACTTAAAGGTCTGAAATGAAAGGGCTGTTTAGAATGTTGAATCTAAAATGGAAATATTAAATCAGAAGATATTATGATATCTGAATTCAATTCACTATTTCCAAGCAAATTGCATAGTTCAATCGCCAGACAAAATAACTGTATCATAGCACACCAAGACCATAAAAGTTGCTGCATCAAAAACAAATTAGCCTAGACTCCTCGCTATAAAAACAACTCGCAAATGCAAACATTTGTGAGCAGCTTAACGTTTATGACTGACATGTACCTATGACTCATCGTAGGTAAGTGTACAATCATTTAACCTGGTTCGGAGGAGCTCGTGGCGATTTAATAACTGCCGCTCGGGTCGATCTTCAGGTTAAGCTGCGCTTGCCTAGGTTGCTCCGTGGATGGGTGACCAACCATTACATACCGAATTTCCTCCGTGCCTCGGAAAGCACGTTAAGCCGTTGATCGCGGATGCCATTTGTAGATCTTTGACAGTCGTTACGTTAAAGTCTGACAACCAGTCTTATCAAAGGGTATCGTATTACCCAGAACTAACTGGGTTGTCAGATAGGCAGTCGCTCTACGTAAAATACTACTATTCAGCTCCATCCGGTTAGAAGATAGTTGGAAAAAGGCTAGATGATGAATCATTTAACCTTGCTCGAGATATTATTAATTTGGTATTTCTCAGATCTAATAGATAGACATGTTCCATTGAAAAAAACAAATCCCCAATTTTTGAACAAAATGAAATGAATAGTGAATGATTGGTACATATTAGTATTCAGAGGTCTCAGTGAATTGCGTGCAGTTACTATACAGGCTATGTTTGTACTGGCTGGCGTCTAGACGCGGGGGCGGACGTGCGCAGAGGTTAAATAGGTGCGCGCTACGAGCCCTTTCCTCCACGACCCTTCAGTGCCGTTGTATGCGGAATTAGGTCACACACACAAACCTACATTTCTACCAGACACATCGTAAGATCTGGTGAAAATATAAAGCAATTTTCATAGACGCTTTCTTAATCTTGAGATTAATTCGTCAGGAAAATTTGCTGTAATTTATTTTAATCTTAACTGAATGTATCGGTAAAATAAATGATATTTATAAACATAAATTCAGAACGATACTAAAATAACAATAAATCGGGTGGGTGAAGATAAGTAGTACAATGAACAGACATCGTCTGACACGTCCGGAGTCTGACCCGACAGCCGCTCAGACGGTTGTTTCCGCTTACGATTTTATTGACTTATAAAATAAAACCTGAATGCTATGCTTATAGGCCACTACCATTGACTTGTTCTTGATATCAGCGCAATAAAACTGTCATATAAATGTCTAGCTTTTATCAGCCGCCCCATTAGAGCGTATTGGACGCAATGCCCCGGTAAAACCCCTATATTTTTCAGGCGCACAATCGTGAAACGATAGTTCTACGTGTATTATTAAAACCAATATAAGTGCAAGATGGGTGTAACCGTAGTTTCTTTGCTAGCAACATCTAACTTACTAATGAGAATAATATTATTGTAGGTAAGTAATTTTATATCCGTAAAGTTCAAATCATGAACTCATGATTAACAAATTATTTATAGACTGAACTTAATGTTTTGTCTAGCGAGATTTATTGTGTAAAATAGGTACCTATGTATAATACATGCGAGACGCTCACTGAAAAATATGTGCAGACGTGTATCACGTATCTGAAGTGTGTGTATACTTGTATAGGTCTAATATGTGTTACTAATAGTGTCTAGACTTCGTTTAACACGAGCTTGATTC
This sequence comes from Noctua comes, assembly GCA_963082995.1. Lineage (NCBI taxonomy): Eukaryota > Metazoa > Arthropoda > Insecta > Lepidoptera > Noctuidae > Noctua > Noctua comes. The sequence continues at coordinate 10,181,884 of OY720281.1, read as the reverse complement.
TGTGATATTAACACAGGTATATATGTATACATAGTGTTAACTTTGCCAGAAGGTCGCTCAGGTCAGGCCGCAAAATCTGTTTTCAATCCAATTCAATTAACTTCAATATAATATTCGGTGAAATTAGAGCCATTCTCGTTATTATTATATAACCTGTATATCGATACTAGGTATTTACAAATACCTATTCATTGGGGTTTTTTGAAAATCAAAGAAGTTATCTGTTTTCTACATAACGTTACGTAACTTAATCCCCATTGCTGGGACACATGGCTTCTCTCTGTAATAAGGAGTGGACCATAATACACCACGCGAGCCCAGTGCAGATTAGTGGATGAACCACGTCTGGGTTTGAATCCACGACACGTAAGTCGGGGACGTCACCATTGGGCCACCACACCACCTACTGCTTTACTTACGAAAACAAAGCGGTGCCGGACGATTGTTATCTTTCAGTTATCGATTGACTTGCATACAATTTTATCAATTCATTTAAATGCACTTGATTTGGGTCCATGGAGTAAGTAGGCACTTGTTTGTTAAGTACAGACGTAGGTGAATTGGAGTATTCCACGCTGGTGGCATAAACGGATTCGTCATGAGTAGGTAGGTACCTACTCAGATTGTAGAAACTGTTTCTATAAAACAGATCATTTACTAAACCTTAGTGCCTGATTACCTAGATTGCCTGAGCGAGCATACATAGACTCACGCCTTTTTCCATGGGGGTAGGCTGAAACTACAGAACGTCACCTGCTATGATCCAGTGGCGAAGGTGCCATACAACTCGATTCCTACCCCTTTAAAAATGGCACAGTCAGTATTCTATAGACAAATAATATAATCACATTAAAGATGTGTACTCCGGCTTCCCTCTTACAAAAATTGACCCTTCGCTACTGCTATGATCCTTACACACTTCTTGCGCCTCGTCCACGAACATACATTTGCCGCATATTCACAAAAGCCTCGATTTGATTTTGATTCTGTCAGTCTATCTCGCTCGCTTTTGTTATGCCAAAAAAAGATAAACATATTATACGACTTGTCGAATCGAAATCGAATCGAAAAGTTTACGTTTGCAACCACTGGCTGATCTGGCTGGTCATACACGCGCGCCTGAACAAAGTAAATAAGTGATGAAGTAACATTACACATGTATTTCCCTAATAGTTTAGGCAGAGGTGGTTTCGCCAACTATGTTTAAATAAGTGCCACGTAATAGAGCCTATTACCACCAACCGAGCACAAATCTCTAAACTAAACTCCAAGCTGCTACTGAGAAATTCCTGATGACACCAGACCTAATAACATTTTGCCCCGACCTGGGAATCAAACCCAGGACCTTACACATACACATACGTAAAGGGTGTAAATAGACCCTTAATACATCCGAAAGGCATTTGTTCTACCCGTCTTTGCGATCATTTTTTTGTTCTAGACCATAACTGGGAACCTTCTGTTAGGGAGATATTGGGGGTCAAAGTTCCAACATTTTCACAAGTTTTTTTAAATACATGTTTTTAATGTAAGATTTTTACTTTACACACCTTCACGACACCTGTACTATTCAATCCATCCATCAGCACAATACTTTGAGTGCTCTCCATCGAGTCCTACCGTAAAACGTGATTTTTCACCCCAAAAAAATGACGATTTCCCCAGCAATAATTTTTGCGTAAAGTTACTTAGTTTGATGTACAGAATGCTTGGTTGACGGCTATGTGAAGGGTCTGTTTACACCCTGTATTATAGAGCATTATCATTACAATGCTCTCAAAGATTAGAAAACATTACATTGTTTCTAAGCAGTAATTCGAACCTCTTTTGCTGCATTTACAATGCAATTCTTTGAACCAGATAGGTATTACATGAAGAAGTTCAATATTATGAAGAGAAAAGATTAAATATTTGTGACTGATAATAACGTAAAGTCTTTGAGAGCGGACGATAACGTTATCACTGAGAGTGTCTAGACTTTACGAAGTAACTACCTACTACTTACTATACGCGACAAGTCTACGGCATTTACTACATAACTGACATAACTATGGCGCTTACCTACTCTCTCTACATGTATAGGTCTTCGGACTATGATTGCTTATGTAAACTTTGAGTACCTGAAGGAAGTTATTCATAATATGTTCCTACAGTTGCTGCACGGCTTTGTTTGTTTTATCTTAATGTCATCCGTAGGTTACCTTGTCTTGTTCAGCTTGAGTTAAGTTGGCTAGTTTTCATAAAGCAATCTTTTTTAACAAGTTTGAAGAAAATCATTTGCCGCCGCTCGGAGATAGAACCACAAGTTTTTATAGTATCTCCGGTGAGATCCGAATACAACAGGTTACAAAACTTTCCATCTGGAACCCATTTCCATTGTAAGTCGCAATTAAAAAACAATAATTTCTGGTGAGAAAATCTTGGCGTCAATCTTCTTACATGTATGCAACAATAATACACTGTGCCTTAGACATTGTCTACTTTTTGAAGCAAAACACTGCGAATAAAGTAAGCCTATCGCAGAGCAACTGTCTGCCCTTCCGTCGCCCTTTGTCTGTCTTTCTAGGCTATCACGATAGTCTGGTTTACGCACACTTACACACCGCTACATGAACCTTTTAAGACCACAGACACAGACCTAAATTGTGTTTTAAAAACACCATTTTTTGTGTTGCAAAATTGCGAATCCATAACTAATTAGGTTACAAAATATGGATGCCTAGTGAATCATGTACGTCATTACATTATAGTTACCTATATTGTTATTCAATTTATTCTGAAAAATAGGTACACGTTTTGTATGCTCATAACATGATTGATAAATGAAGGAAGAGTTGCTTCGAAAAACGGCGATGGAGGTAGTTGGCCAATAGGTGAGTTTACCATATTAAGTACCTATAGCAATTTGTGAAAACGTGCCACTTCGTAAGTCCTATGTAGGTACTGGAATTAATAGAAAACTCTAGTACACAAACACAATACACATTTACAAGTACCTACGTATTCCACCGCAAATAGAACCCACACATCGGGTCCCCAATTTTAATAAATTAAAAGTAGAAAGGAAATTCCGTTTAAATTAAAGTCGAACCAGCATAACAATAAGGTTACTAAGCGTTAGTTTAGGACGGTGTAGGTCACATCTTTTGACCTTTCAGAATAGAGCCAGCTTTTCCATTCGCGTAAATGCCGTAGGTAAATAAAAGTAATATGCTTGAGAAAGTTTATAGGCTGTCTGGTCTAGACGTCCCGCCGAACCTCGTCTCGCTTGACACAACACCGAACACGTCGCTAACAAAACTTTGAATTTGATAGAATTTTACAAAATATTTGCGAGATCTTGATATTTTGGTAAGGGCGCCAGTCGCCACATAGGTAAGGTGAACAAAGAAATGGCAGCAAAAAAAAAAATATCGGAACATAAGTATGAGAATGTTAATTCTTAGTTATGATAATAATATTAAAAAGCAATTTGTGGTATCATTTTGCGTCAATTTTAATGATGCATAAGTAATGTATACGTGACAGAGTTAGCCTGCGTTCAGACAAGGCGGGAACCGCGCGTTTTCAGAATCGCATGGAAATCGCGAGTCTTATTTGAATGTTTTATAAAGTAATCGTTCAGTCATAACCGCGCGGTTAATCAAGCCGCGACATGCGGGAACCGCGCGGTTCCCGCATGTCTGAACTAGCACTTTGAGCTTGTTCAGACACGGCGGGAACCGCGCGATTACAGAATCGCATGGAAATCGCGAGAGTCTTATTTGTATGAGTTATTAAGTAATCGTTCAGACATAACCGCGCGGTTAATCAAGCCGCGACATGCGGGAACCGCGCGGTCTGAACTAGCCCTTAGTGTTACTTTTGTACTGGCCGTATGTACCTAATCTACCATGCCATCAAAGGATACCACTTCGCTGAAAATTAACCAGTCCATGTAAATTAACAAAGTAAGTTAACATACTTAATATTGTTGTTAAATGTCATTCGTTAACCTAACCTAACCTAATTAGAAAGTTCATAAAACGCAGGAAAGTTTTCCAACTCGTGGAAAGTCAGATGTTTTCATTGTTTGTTCATTTTGTCATTTACTCTATCTACTACTAGAAAGGATTTATTTTTGAAGTGACTTTTCACATTCATATATTTATTTTAATAATTTAGTTGTAATAATTTATGCATTTGTTAAAGTAACTAAGTAGGTGGTAGTGGTGGTACCTACCTATAACTCAGCAAAAACCAAACCGCTTCTTTCGGAGAATATATAAAATATTTCATTTTCAACAAATATTGGATATGTTATTTCCCCTTTTTAGTTAAAAGACACGTAAACCAACAGGTATAGGTAGGTAGGTACTAACAGTTACTAACTACTGCCTAACTACACTTACCTACAAACGTCAAAACTCTAAAAACAGTTACCTGACTAATGTCTCCGATTGCATGACATCAAAGGATTGAATAAACTTCCTTCACCGTGACTTTTGATTGTTAAATAGGTATTAATAATTCCTTTTTATTGCTTGATCGATTCCATTCATCACCCGAGCAACATTCTGCATAAGGAACCGAGGGGTCGAAAGTTTTATCTAGTAGTTTCCAATATCTGCAAGAATACAGTTTAGTTCTTACAACGGCTGCTATTTGAACTCAGAAATTAATATAAAATGGAGGCCGCATCAGCACCTGCTCCGGCTAATATAGGCAGTCGCCGGGAGCCTTCGACTGATCCTGTCAAAGCCCAGGGAATATTGTAAGTGTTCCTTTGTTTTTGTAAACACTGCTAATGACTGTCTGGAGTAAAAATATTGTGAAACGTTCTATCGGGCTTTTTTTCCTTGAGACATCAAACTTTCTATTTCTGTTGTGAGTGGAAAATTACTAATTATATTAGTTTTTGCAGGCGGTAAGTATAACCGTTGGTACCTTTAAATATTTATTTATGTACACACACACTTAATGCAGAAAATGACAAAGGTAGAAGAGCATAAAAGCTCAGCTGCAGCTTATTTCATTAGAAACTTCTTCCAGCAGACCTGCGATAGAACAGTTGTATGACACACGTAGACATAGTGTGGAATAAAATCATAACCCTTCCTTTTGGCTTTGCCGTAGTTGGGTAAAAATACAGTACGAAAAAACTTAAATTGATCTAGGTATAGGGGTAAATGGTCCATATGTTAGGTCCGGTATCAAATCTGACTCGCTCATCCGAAATACCAGCATTCAGCCATCTCTCCATCTCTACCATCCTCTGTGCTTTGGAGATATAGGGCACAGATATCGTTCATCAAATCACCGAATACAGGGTTTAAAGCCCTTGTGACATTTTCGTTTTGCAAACGATTCCGGTTGAACCAGAGACCGGACATAGGTACTTCGGAAGGTAGTAGTTATAGGTTTCCGGGAGTCACTGTAAGATGGGCAGGGTAGTCAGACTGAAAGCTAAACACAAACTAAATTCGAGACATACCTAGCGAAGCTGATAGATATAAAATGAAACGGGCAGTGTAATTTTTGGTCGACTGCCTCTACCTTCTGTTGTTTTCCTTATATAACTTTTGAACTGACTTCAAATTAGTTGCGAGGAGTCTACAAAGTCTATCGTATCGTATGTCGTATTCAACTCCCGTCGTGTAGGTTTATTCGTTATATTTTCCTAAACCGATTATAATGAGTACTTTTTGAGAAGGGTTTAAGTAGGCCTGCTAGGTGGTCGTAGCTTTTTTGTCATGCAAAGAAGAATATAACTCCTCAATACAGCAGATCGCAATTTTAGTTAAATACTATTTCAGGAATTCAGTAATGCGAAAGTCGAAAACTGCAGCGAAGCTCTGGCCGCAGAGATGGTATTTTTATAGCAAAATCAGAGAAATACAGGAAGAAGTAGCGCAGAAATGCGGTGAGTAGCAAACTAACTTCGTTCTTCACTAACATAGACTAAACATCAGATATTTAACCCTTCCAAAGTATAAGCACGGTACCATAAGTATTTGGCGAAATTGAATCTAGAAACCAGTTAAACTGATGTTAGATAAGCTGCCGGCTTGTAGAACCATTCATTGGGTTTCATAAATACTAGGCCACATTGTGGTAGACTAAGACGAAAACTGAGGGTGGAACTTGACTCCGACCGAAAGGACTGGTGCGCAATGGCAGAGAACAGACGGGTGTGGAAAAGAGAGGTAGGGGGGAACAAAAAGATAACCACAGTTCTGAATTACCTATTGCTTTTTTTTTACGAAACGGGTCTTCCACATTCTTTTGTTTTCTTTACGACGTTTTCTTTTTGTAATGTGTCAGGTATGACAGTTGAAGAATATCGCGCAGCCTTAAAATCACACAACAACCAACTTGAGCCCAAGCGATACCCAGTGACGGTGGACCCGTCTCCATGGCCTTTACCACCCACGTCAGCAGGTACGTATAATCCCCAGAGAAAAGCGGATCAAAGCGTCCATTAAAATGTAGAATCAATGGGACCTTAGCACAATTGATGGTTTACAAAACCTACACCTCTGCCTACGTCTTCGGCGGAATAGAACTTTTGACCTCTGAGTCAATGGCAATTGTTTCAGAGTATCATCCGGTTACCTTACTGTCTGCCACTTAGGTACCCGTACTACATCAACTCAATTTAAGCAGACTGAGACGAGTTTAATTCTATTCGTACAAAATATACGATAACACTGATGCATAAAGTAATCACAGAAATCATAAATTAAGAAAGTTAATTAGAACTTTTAAAGTCTCTGGGTGAGATTCGAAGACGAGACGAGAAGACGAGATTCAAAGTCCTTGAGTAGGTAGAAGTAAGGTGACCGAATAAAGCTAAGTCGTTAAAACAAAAAAGTTAAAAGACCACGATATAAAATGTTTAAAGTCTACAAGATATTTAAGAAGAAAAAATATATAACTTTCCAATTGAAAAATATTTTTATTAAGCCAAGTACAACAGTTTTAAAACTTTTTTCCAGCTATGATCGGGCGACGCGCGCAGTGCCCTCTGGAGCGCTTCGGTCGTCTGGTGAAAACCGACCGAGATTATCCGCACCGCCCACCATTAAGGCCCGGACAAATTTACGACCCTTACAAGCAGACAGTTGTATTCTTAGGGTGCGTATTACTTCACCAACATTGTCTATTTTAACGACTTCAAGGCTTAGAACTCGTAAATTACACGTGCTAGAATGTATCACTGTTTTCGGGTCTTTCGTTATTACCTACTTTATAAGGATCTGGATCCTTTTTAGCAAGGTCAGATGTTCTGAAATAGCTAGCAGAACATCTTGAGACCTTGCTTAAAAAGAACCCATAGTATTTTTGATTATGTTTAATACAGTCAATAAATTCCACAGTTTCCTTTCCAATTTAGGTACTGATTTTATGGTATAATTGGATGGGCACTAAATGCTCGAAAGCTCGGATGGCACATAGGGCCAAACCGCGACTACGTACCGGAAGGTGCAGCGAAATTAGGTGAATCGATGACATATTGAATCATGTAGGCCGCGGAAATTAGCTGAATGCGAGAAGCACAAGACAGGTACTAGTGGTTACGCTAGGGGATGGTTTGTCTCCAGCTGTTGAAGTCTTTCGGTAATGACGACTTATGCAAGGTTTGACGCCTCTCTTAGAAAACTCTATTTATTTCCAATGGGAAACAATTAAAAAGAGGAGAGAATTAGACCCATTTTTCGTAATAGGTACTAAGTTTGTGCATATAGTGAAAAGAAGGGAGACCTACACTCACTTTTCATAATAGGGACTGTTCTGTTGCATTTACTTTACTTCGTGGGACTGTTTGATTGTACATTATAGTGATTTCTGTTCGACTTTTTCCCAGGAGCGTGGAGGGTGACCCAATATCGTACAAGTTGCCGCCGTCACGATGCGAAATACCCGAAGAAATGTGGGCGGGCCCGCAGCAGATGACAGTGTCGGCCCTCGGGTGGGAAAACTTGGAGAGAATCATGAATGAAACTGATGAGACTGAATAAATATGTAATATTCGCTTTTGTAACCCTAAGCACAAAACTTCTTAAAAATTGTCTACCTTATTAAGATCAGTTTTATTTAATAAGTAACTTTTTATGATAAATCTTCTTCACGCAAAGTCAGTCTAATATCTCTCTCCAAACTTGTTGCGCACTTTTAAAACTCTTTTTGAACACATTGATGGCAAACTCGATATTTCGATTGTCCCTTATTCTTACAATCTTTTATTGAATCTATTGAGAACTTGAAATGATAGAACTTGACTGAGCAACTATTATTTAGCGAAGAGACTGCATTGATCAGGATGTTTTAAAAGTTGATATTTATCTGGAAAATTGAGATCTGTGAGGAAGTATCTGTTTCAGGATTAATAAGAACAGGATTTATGACCTATGTATCTGTGAACAATTTAAAAATAAACGCAAAGTATAACGTTATAAATGTCATTTATTTACATTATATGTGTCCATGTCGTTTTGTAGCGGCGATGGGCGGCAACTGTGAGACGATGTTTTCTGGTAACACTTCTAGCGTGACGGCTTCATCTTTGTCGAGCCAATGGAAATCAGCCAAGTACTAGAAAATAAAATAACATGCAGTTTTATAACCATGGATGACATGCAGGTCATAAGGAACAGGAAGAAAATGAACCTATGAACCTAATCAACCTATTTATTACCGAAATTATTTGACAGGCCTCTCTGGATGTCTTTCTTAAGAATTGGTAAGTAGTGGCGCAGGACCGGGACTGATGCAAAAGGGTGGCCTTTGCCCAGTGGGCCGTAATAAAAAAAAATACTTTTATTTCTAATTTCAGGTAGTTTACACACTTTTAACACATCTGTAAGCTTTGTCCGTTTTCTGATGTTTGCTTTTTTTACTTTCTGTATTTTTATGCTTTTATATGCTTCTTTCCATCGCTCTCTGTGAAGTCACAATTTTCTGTTTTGTTCTGTTGGTGTGAACCCAAGATTGGCACCCATCTAATAAGCTTGGTAAGGGCAAGTCTCCATCCCTTTTTTTTTTATTTAAAGTGTAATGGCCTTTTAGAATTTCTTTTAGAGACCAGAATTTTTTCCAAGTAATGTTTGCTCTGCGTTGTATTTCTTCATCCATGCTCGCCTTGGAGAATGACACTTGCTTTCCTAGGTAGATATAGTTTTCCACATATTCTATTTTGTTTCCCTTGACGTATATTGGTTTTTTGAGGCTGTTTATCATTACTCCGGTCTTACTTGCGTTCATTTCCAAGCCTATCATGGAGCTTTCGTTGTCTAGTGAGCATATCATTTCTTCAAATTCTTCCGGTGTTTCGGTCACCAGGACTATATCGTCTGCGAACCTGAGATGGCTGAGACAACTTTTGCCTATTTTTGCGCTTAACAGCAACAATAAGTTTTGGAGAGATAGGGTCTCTTTGTCTGACGCCTCTTTCGATCTTGATGGGGTCACCTCTTGTTTCTGGCTTTACCTTGCTAATGCTGTGAGCGTAGATATATTTCAGGATATTTATGTACTTATAGTTGACCTTGAAGAGTTTCAGTGCTTCTCAGATCGAACCGTGGCCTTGCTATATAGTCAATGAATGCTAAATATAGGCTTTTGTTAAATTCAATGTACTTCTCTATTATTTGTGCTGTTTGTATGTGGTCTGTTGTACTGAAACCTGAACGGAAACCGGCTTGCTCTATGGGTTGTGAACCATCTATTTCAGGTGATATTCTGTTTAGGATAATAGATGCAAAGAGTTTGTATGCGCTTGCCATTAAGCTGATAGGCCTGTAATTAGCTGTCTGTAGGGTTTCTTTTTTGTAGATAAGTATCATTTCCGAAGTACATTTCTGGGGAACCCTTTCGGAATTTAGTATCTTATTGAACAGCCGGGTCAAGTGATGGAGTAAACCAGGTGCACCTAGTTTGATGGCTTCATTTATTATGCCATCTGGCCCAGGACTTTTCTCAGACTTTTAGTTTTCTTATGTGGTCATACACTTCCCTTCCCGCTATAGGCTCAATTGTTGTCTTGGTTTCACTATTGACTTGCATTTGTAAATCCTCATTGTCTAACTTTTCCATGTATAGTTCCCTATAAAACTTTGTGGCGTAGTTGATCACATCTTTTCTTTTATTTGATTTGGATACCAGTTTTTGTATCCACGTTTAATGTAGTTTCAGATCTTTGAAAGCTCTTTTATTGCTTTTATATTTCATAAAGTTTCTTGTGATTACGAGAAAATAAACACCATAGCGGCAGTATATCTTACGTAGTATGTGCCTATTTGCTGAGTTTTATTATTTTTCTGCTTACTACAGAAAAATAAAATTCTTTAATTCTCATCATTAAAAAATACAATATAGTAGGTACCTACATGAAAATTCCCAGCCGGTTTGCGGAATATAGATTGTTGTTATTGTTGGTATTTGAGTTTTCTCCTTTTTCGGCTGTTTATTATGTAGTTGCTATTCAAAGGCATTTACTTTGTTTATTTTGCTTGGAACTTTTGGTATTGGACTGATATCATATTTTATTGGAGCATGGAGTTTCTTGCCGGTTCTTCTCCATAGGAAACGACCAACCCGAACCGTGTACCCTTTTGTCGACGTTTTATAAGTGCCCATCGAGCCCTATGTGAAATAAAATATTTTGATTTTTGATGATTGGGGTGATGAATTTCAGGGAGCACGTTTCCTTTTCTCATTCCCGTTTCCTTGGTTTTGTTTTTCCTTTTATTATAATTATCATATCGAATGACTGCAAAATTTCCTTCTTCTTTTCTTCGTGTTGTTGTATTTTTGTTCTTTCCTAATTTGTAATACCTCTTTAGGGAAATCTTCTGTAGCGTATGTTGACGCTGGGAAATATTTGCCATTCTTCAAGATGTCTACTTTACACCAAGCTAGGGTGAATTTAACTGATATATGTCTATGCTTATTAACCACTTTACGTTAAGTTATGGTTCAGGGCGGAATCGAAATGGAACCTCTATCGATGTTATAGCGTATTGTACCGTACTATTGCGATCACTGACTTGTTTCGTTGACACAATTTAATAGCCTAGTTTGTGATATTTTGTTTCCAAACAATAAAAGTTGGGGTGCAATGACAGAAATTGAGCAAAGTAAGGTAGTAAACTCGTTTAAGTTTTAGTCTCAGTAACGTCATGAATGTATGCGTAAAAAGAAAGTTATAAGAAATTGTTCTCACCTTAATAGGTACGATTTTTAGAGCGACGTTCTGACTGCCAGGTTTTGATTTTCTCTTAGTGACTGGTTCATCTAACTCCTGGAAATTAACAAATACTTTGAAATAAATTAAGAGGTACCAACTGTCACACACACGTGTCTAAAGGCGCTGAAAAAAACGTGTTTTTCTATGAGGATTGCAATCACAAACAGAAGAGCACCTTTTTCGTGCGTACAGTGCTTTTCTACGGATTCGAAGGGATAAATAAATAAATTAAATTTAGAGGTTTGATTAAAGGATTGCGTGGTGGTCTGTACGTGATTGTTATGGTCAATAATGCCACAACATTTTCAGGGGAATAATAAAAGTCGTTGCCCTAATGTAACATAACTTCACGCCGGTAATCCACGAGGGGTTAGGCAGAGGTGTACCTAAAAGTACACCCACATTTCGCCCGCACACGTTGCCGTGGCGGCTACTGAGAAATTCTTAGTGGAAAAACCCAATTATACTACCCTAACCTAACTGAGAATCGCACCAAGGACAAATCAATAACTTGCGAGCACTAGACTAACGAGGCAGTCTAATGTAACATACAATAAACTTACAATGACAAACCATTTATAATCAACAAAACTGACCTGTCGAGCAGTTTTTTCCATGATCCACAGCGAGGTTTCGTCCTGGAACACGACAGCGTCGCGCGTCGGGTGCGCGCACACGGACGACACGGCCGAACGACGCGACAGCCACTCGGGAGGCAGCGCCGAGCCCGGCCATTTTGTGAACCGCTTCTCTTTTAGCTCGTATTCCACTATCTAAGAGATGGATATAAAAATTGATAATTTGATAAGGAATTCGAGTTTACAAGTAGTATGGATACTGCAATGATTTTATTTCTACGAAACTTCCTTAATTTTGTGAAGTCAAATGCACAAGTAATTTATATCAGAACAGGTGTGTGTGCTCCGGGGATAAAAAAGTGTGGAGATTTTGCATTATTCAATCGAAAGTCCGAGAGACATTTGTATTTCTTTTTAGCTGGTTGCTTATAATCGGACAAAAAATTATGTTATAGTAATCAATGTGATCATCGATGTCATTTATACAATAAAGCCTCCTAATGGATCAATGTCATGTCATAGGACGGTCGACTGGTGGTTTCTTAGGTCCGATTTTGACAAACACAACTGCTTTTATAGTCTTTGCATAGATTGTACACAAAGAAAAGACTGGAATTTGACTTGACTAAAGCATCATAAATTCCAGTCAATTATTGAAGAAAAGAGAAACAAAATTATCATTATGTAGTTGAGGTTTGAGATAATTTTTATTCTCATAAGAATACAAAAAGTCACTAACATGTAAAAATATTAAAACTATAACATAAGTCGAAATTGTTGAGAGTTTTATAAAAACTAGACATTTGCACAAATAGTTAGTTATGCTAATTATGGTGTTTCTTTGTATAGTTCTGAAGTGGATTACTCACCTTCTGATCAACATACGTCACGATGAGGTTTTCTCTTTGACCATCAACAGTGAGTGCCGACGGAACGCACTGGTATTTCGGTAAACTAACGTAAAACTCAAACTTCTTGTTACTCTGTGTCCAAACGGCTATAGAGCCGAGAGTGTCCGCTACTACTAAATATGACACCCCGTTCGGACTTCTCTTGGAAATGTAGAGGTGTAATATTGACTTAGCTTTCAAATCTGGAATGCAATAATAAATTAAATAGAAATAATCTAAAAAAAGGAAAATAAAAATGACGAAAACGTCAAAACAGTCTTGTCTGGTAAAGACTTCGTCGCGGGCCCCGGCCTTTTTGGGACTACTTGCGTTTCCCCCGATTTTCCGCTATTTTTGATGGAGAAAAAAACCAATGTCTAATATTAATATGACTGAAAAAAGACGACACAACAGAGATTTAATTCTAAAATGGGTTTTACTAGTACGGCTGAATTTAAAGTGGTGATACTTTTATGCTGCTATCTCAAAACCCAGGAACACCTTGATTTAGCAGATATAAAAATCATGTTAACTCACATTTTTCTAAAGAGATAGTCTGCACAGGTGTGGCGCCGGCTTCTGGGTCCACTTGTAGAATATGCAGGATGCCAGCTGCGTGTGCTACCATCGTGCACGAGTCGTCGGTGAACGCCACGCGGTCGCACCCGCCTGCTGGCAGGCCGTTGATCAGCACTTTTGATAGAGATATGTTGGACTGCTCTTCATCCTGGAATTATATTCGTCCTTTTTATCTATGAGTATCGTAACTGGCAACAATAACATGACTGCACTATGCAGCTCTGTCTCATTCGTCGGTAAATATAGGCGTGACATTTGCCGCAGTAGCGTCTATTATTTACGCAATTGCCAGTCTGCAGAGTCCTTGTAAAATTAATGCAATGTTCCACGCTGAAGATCACCACATTACCATAGTGTTATATTATTATGAGTGTCAAATCATCAACAGAATAGAACTGTGTATCGTCAGTGCCTTGCGTTACCTGACCCTTTACTTCCTCTTCTTTACAAAACAAGAAAATAAGATGAGAGATAAAGGTACTAACTATATACCAAATTAAATCAAATGGGCCCCATGGTTGTCTAGACTATTGATTATAGCCATTGTTTTTTGTAAGAATACCTTGCAAGCATGAACAATCATTTGATGGACCCATCCATACTTACAGCATCCAATTTGAGCATCCTGACATCACTGGCTGTGGAATAAACGACTAGTTCTCCATTAGGCGACAGTGCACAGCATCGTATTTGCTTCTTCTCTTTAGTCTGAATAGACACTAACTTCACTGGCTTCTCTGTCAGTTTCAAACTTTGTTGCTGTGTGTTTTCTATCTTAGCTTTATTGATTATGTCAATTGTTGAATCTTGTTCTAGTTCATTGTTTTCTGTTTGACTGATATCTAGTTTAGTATTAAAGTTGGACACCAACACATTGCCATTGTTGTGGGTTGCATATGACCCTAGCTTCCATATTTCTAGATGACTGCTATACCTGAGAAAGAGATAAACATAACAAAGTGAATCTTTAAATTTGTTTGGGGGCGTCAATTAATTAAGTGAGGCATTTAAGGGGGGACGGGGTCGATCCGAATCTCACCAAATCACACGAGGGAGAGAGGGGGGCGTCTCGGCGTATATCTCGTATACGATTGCGAGAGAACTGGGTTTAATTAAGTAAACATGTTTCTCCACTAAAATATGGCTAAATCTTGTGTATAGAAAATATTTAATAATAAATATTAAATGAAAATAATTTATCAAATTATGTTTTTAAAATAAATCCAAAGCAATCAAGCACAGATTAGCGTATTTACACTAAAATCATCATCATCTTCCTGCCCTTGTCCCATTGGGGTCTTGGGGTCGGCGCAACACGTTTTCTTCTTCCATTCTCCCCAGTCCGACGTCACGGCATCATTTACTCCTTTCTCTTTCATGTCATTCCTCACACAATCCATCCATCTTTTCTTTGACCTCCCTCTACATCCGTCAACATAAATATCCATCCCTTTTTTTGTATCATGCGTTTCATCCCTCCTCATATCATGTCTATACTTTCATTTTTTCAAAAAAATAATTTACTCATTCCTTACTTTATCCATTCTTGTAACTCCACACATCCATCTCAACATTCTCATCTCCGCTACAGGCAATCGTTTTTCATCCATCTTTTTCACAGCCGACACGGCTGGAAAAACCGGACAGCACGACTGACGTAATTAATGGGCACCCCCTTTTACATTAGACATCTTGTTACTTTTCTGATAAATGTTATGGAGCCATGCTCTATAAACATATAAAGTTACCTTAAAAGTAGTAATTTCTTTCGACAGCAAACTGAAGACCTCGGTGCCGGTATCATGGGAGGCAGCCTCATCACCCACTTAGGAGGATAGCTCGAGAACGTGAGGTAGCCATCAACACCAATTGAGATTAATTTCTCACCATGAATTACAAGTCCCCTGAAAATAGGTACAAAATAAATGCAATATTTCATTCAGTAGCTGGCCTATAAAGTTCCGAAAAATGAAAAAAAACAACGTGTTTTCATGATAATGTATGAAAACTTATTGATCCTTTTAACTTTTTGTATGTTTAGTAAAATAATACAATGTGTCCAGTTCCGGTCATGGACTAGCAATATTCTAAGTACTTATATAACAACTATTTTAATACACTACATACTTGGGTCCAATCCACTTCCCCACTATTTGGCAGCCATTTTGTTTTTTTTTGTTGTGACAAACTATGTGTGTACTAAAAAATTCATATCTCTCGAATTTTTGGTCTTACTGAGATAAAAATAATCTTATTTGGAGAGCAACAATATTGTTCATCGTTAACATTACGAAATAATGGGTAATTTTTGTAACTTTCAGAAAAAAAGATTAAACTCAAAAAAAATATCTTAAAATTTTAATTACAACGGTGCAAAACGCGCGGACGCGCGCGGTGCTGTGTTATGCAAATCAACATTTTTTTTGTGAACAAACAAACATATTTTTTGTCAACAAATTCTTGGCAAATCTACAAATGACCGGATGCATTGTATACAGCTTTACGTTAACGATCTTGAAGACAACAAGACTATAGTTAGTATTTCCTTCTTCCATAACAAAACTGTCCTCCCTCGATTAAAACAAAATTAATGTGTGTAAATCCTACCTGACATCATGTTCGTGAATATTTCTCTGCACATTCTTGACCCACTGAGCCTCTGTCTGTTTTCCAGTGTTCTTGTTTACTTTGATGAAGTTCATGATAACTGGGTCCACTCCACTGCAGAACAAACTCTTCTCATCATCAGAAACAGCTATTGACAGTATATCCGCTTTGTGAGTGGAGTATGATTCAAGCTGAAATTTATAAACGCAGTTAAATTAGTAAAGACCACCATTGTGAGTTTGCATAGGTCTAACTTCATTTTTAAAGTAAAAAGTAATTGAAATACTAATGCAATGACAGATTATGACATGTGAAGGTTCACTCTATTCTTCACTCATAAATGACCCATACAGTTTAAAAAAAGACATCCACATGTTTACTAGTGTCCATGCCCTATATTCTATACACAATTAGCAATACACAAATGAATATGATTGTGCAAAATAAAATTAAGAATATTTCATTCTTACCTGATCACCAAGAGTGCCATCCCAAAATATAAGTCTGCCCAGACTGTCTCCAGACACAATGGTGTTATCTGAGAGTATTCCTAGACACCACACTATAACCTCTCTCCCTCGCCGGCTCACAGACATTCGAGTTATTGCATGTCCTGTGTCCACATTCCACACCCGTATTGTGTTTATTGAGCCTAAAATATTGAATTGTTACTTGCAGATTACAGACATTTTACAATAAAAATTAGTTGGATTTGTGTATTTTTTATCATCATTCTCTTGCCCTTATCCCATTTCATTTGGGGTTGACGCAGCATGTCTTCTTCTTCCATACTTCTGTATTACTCGTCATCTCATCAGACACCTCCTTTCTTGCCATACCATTCTTTACACAATCCATCCATTGTTTCTTTGGTCTTCCTCCACTCATATACCCATCCACATTCATACTCAAAACTTTCCTCATCACATTTTCCTCATTCCTTTGCATCATATTTTTACAAAAGAAAAAAAAACAAACACCAAAACAAAAAACATTTTGAACAAAGATTCCATAAATCCATACCTGTAACAAGCACATTTCCTGTAGTGTTAAATTTACAACACAATATTCTGCCTTCCTGTTTATCAAATAACTTGTTGTAAATGATCTCATCATTATCTACACTGTACAGATTCACATATCCTTGCTCAGTGCCCACTGCTGCTAGATTGTTATCTGAATTCACATCTAGGCACCAAGCTGCATAACCTGTTAGCAAAACTGTCGTCTTCAGGCATAGTTTCTCTAGGTCCCATTCAATCAAGGCTCCCCCGAGACCTGTTGACAGTAGCCTGTCCTTAACCCATCCAAGTGCTTCCACAGAACCATTCTTCACACCAGGAATGAACTTGACGAGATACGGCGCATAGTTTAAGTCCCATATCTCAATAGAAGCATCTCCTCTGCAATAACAAACGAAAATTCAATAAATTGTTTAGAAATGGCAACATAAACATCGTATTATTTTGGTTGAAAACTAACCGCGCAACGGCGATCTGTTTGCTTGTTTTATTAAAAGAAACACAGTTGATTGGCTGCGGTTTCGCATTATAGTAACGAACTCTGTGCACCTTGCTAGCCATTGCAAGATGTATTAATTTAAATAGTATTTAGAACTTTAAAATCACATGCAGAATACACAACATAACCTCCAACCAACATTTCAGTTACACATGACAATCAATGACATTGAGTCATTGACAAACAAGTGATTTTTTTTTTTTTTTTTTACCCCGAAGGTAAGGCTATAGTCTTTCGACCATATTGCCTTGTCTTACGTCCATAAATATATTCTTCCGTGATAGATTTTATACAATAATGTCTTTCGTATTTTTTCATATTTAGTTTTTTTGGTTTTCTTATACTGTCTTTAGTAAGCCCATTAAAAGTTTGACAAACAAGTGAGAGTGAAGCCACACTGCTCCGTTGCGTTGCGTTGCGACGCGACGTAGCAGCGAAAGATTTTCGTTCGACAACGCAACGGAGAAGTGTGGCATGTTTTAAAATTTATATGTAAAATGACGCAGCGTCAACGCTGCGACGACGCAACGCAGCGCAAACGGAGCAGTGTGACTTCGCTCTGATGAAGTGAGTGTCATTTTTTTTTTTAAAGCGTCATTTTTTTTAATAAATGTTTGGAACTATTAAGTTTGCGTTTGGACTACTCTTACCAATACCCTGACCAAAAACACGTTTGTTGAGGTGCTTTGGTTTGGTGTTAAAAACAAGATAATGTTCAGTACTGTATCATCATGGGATGCCTGCTACTGAGCACGCATCCCATGATGATTTTTACACACAAGCAGAATAAATACAGTCTTGGCTAAATAATTACTTCAATAATATTCTTATAATATATACAGAGAAGTAAAGAAAACGTTTGCAGATCAGATAGAGACTGACATCAATGACTGAATGCAAGACTTGGCCCTGTTAGGCCCAGGGCACACCGCTGGCGGCGCGGCGGAGAGCAATTGAAGACAACAATTTAAAATAAACCATAACTACCTTGACATACGGTCAATATAAGAATAAATTCGCATGCGGTGCTCGGAGCAGCCTCAAGCTACTACAAGAGCATGCGCGCGACTGCTCCAGTCGCCGCCGTGCTGCTCTGCGCTCCGCTGCGCTACCCCGCGCCCGGCTGGCTGGCTGGCTCTCAAGGGCTCTTGGCGCCGCTTGGATCCGCCTGCGCGTTTCAAGGAAATGCGCTCCGCCGCGCTTCCACCAGTGTGCGCTGAGCCTTATACAAATCATCCCTATTTTAACTTTTGATTCTATTTGTGTAAATAAGTTTATTATGCATCCTTTTTATTACGTCAAAACAAAAATTGATTTCATTTTTTAATTGTGTTCAAGGCGTAACAACTGACTTTGGCTTATGACTGTGTATCCAAGTTTCAGTCAGTTCAAAAAAAAAAGTAAAAATCAAGTTTGTGGGATTGCAGTACGAGTACATATTTTCGTAAAAAAATCGTGATTTAATTATTGGATATTTGCATATATACTATCAAAAGTTTTTTTTCTGGACAATGGGGGACGGTCAAAGTGAAACTAAACCGTTACTCAGGGATGGTAAGTATTTCATTGCTTTTATTGTTTTGACAGCTGATGATTCAACTAATAGTTCTTGTGATTTTTGTTGCTAAACAATGGAGAAAGATTGAACGAAGCAGCCGCTACGTAGATCATCAAAATGCCTGTGTTGTGCAACAGATTTACCAGTTATTACATGATTGGTTACGTATTTCTAACTTCGTAGCTAACACGCGAATGTAATGTTTTTATGTGACAGAGGAGGTAAATGTCAGCACAATATCTCCCATCGGACCTGACGAGCTGCCTCCACCGTACCAGCAAGCAGGAATGCCGATGGTAACATGTCGCGTGTGCCAGGCTATGATCGACATATCTGGGAAGCGAGAACAACATGTAGTCAAATGTTCAGAATGCAATGAAGCCACAGTAAGTAGATATAGTCAACTTGTTAGTTTTTTTAACTCATGAAACTAAGTCTACAAATAAGTTTAGGTTAAAATGCCTCACTTATCATGACTATCTTATTGTTGATTATACATATTGTAATTCCTTTCTTTGCTTATCTTTTTATTTTGTTTGTTCTTATTATTAATCAGTTCACTGACTCATAACATTGCAGATTATACTGTGCTTGGTTTGTTGATATTTTATTTGATCTTTTTTCAGCCCATAAGGAATGCTCCTCCTGGCAAGAAATATGTGCGCTGCCCTTGCAACTGCTTGTTAATTTGCAAGTCATCATCACAGCGCATTGCATGCCCCCGTGCAGACTGCAAGAGGATCATCAATTTGGCACCATCGCCTGTCACTCCACCTGTGCCAACCTTGCCTGGAATGTGCAGGGTCATTTGTGCTCACTGCCAGGACACTTTTTTGGTTAGTACATTAACAAGCATAATTATAGCCTTTGATAAAACTAAAAGCAATTTTGTTTTAGAATTAAACTTCAAAATATTATACAATCACACCATACTAGTGTGTAGTTGTGTTACAATTTTAACTATCAAACACTACTTATTTCACATAGAGTTAATTTATGAAGAGAGAACTTATGCAGCTAGCATTCTTGCTTATGATTTTAATAATTGTGTGACCTCTATCAGACTTCAGTAGCTGGGTGACTGAGCTCTGCTAGGATGAAAATAGAGAAAACGAGTTTTCCCAGATATGACACCTAGATAAACCGATGTTTCGCCTCGTAAATACCTACATTGCAAAATTCATCAAAATTGTTAGATCATTCCGAATCCCCCACAGAGAAATTACTCATCTGCAATTAAAAAAAAAAACGCTGTTTCCTACAAAAGCGCAATACCTACAAGTTCAAAATATATGGAACAGCTGATTTTGCTATCAGATTTATACCTACCACTGTCATGGCATCACCCAACAGTAGAAAATGTCTGTTGCATTAAGTCTGACTGTATTCTGTGCTTGAAGTATTAAATGGTGTGTAGTATTGTAATTTGTTGCCATTGTTAGAAAATATTTTATCTTACCATAATTAATGACTGTACAAGTACATACTTTAAATAAATAAGAAAGTCACCTCCCCAGTATTGACTTACATGTTTTTTTGCAATATCTGTATACTTTATTGTTTGTAATACTTACTGCAACAAAAGAAACAACTTCATTGTGGCAGAAAAGCAATAAATTATTATTTCCATGCATAAAATAAGCCGTCTAAGGCTTGTGAAATTTCCATTAAAAAGTTATTGGGATTCAAGTAGATAAAGTAACAATTTAAAAACATTAATTGACTAATGACTATGACTATTCACTAATATTTTCCTTATCTGTTTATTGACACAAATGCAACTGTAGTACTCTTGTTGATGTGAATTCACAATCTTTTAGCAAATAGATTCATATTCACAACTGTTTTGCACTCTTCGGTTTGGTAAATATTTAACACTTTTCTCAATGTTTATTCATCAACATTCGAAATTGATTTCCATTAAGCATATTCCAGTAGGTTTTAGCAGTTCAGTACAGATTTTGTGTAAGAACTGATTCATCTATTCTAAGTTTTAGGAAAAACCAATTTCCTTTTTCTACTTCTATTTATGTTAACCTAAATAAAATAATAGATTAAAGATTTTAGCTAATGTAATCTAATTGGCACTGAATTAAGTGCATCAATTAACCTACTTGTTGATAATTACATTGAACCACAATGTCCTTAGCATTTCTATGGCATCATAAAATTGGTTTAGAAATATAAAACCGACATCCTTAACATGTTTATGAAGAGATACAGCATTCTTATATATTTATAACAAAGTTGCTTGTCTTTCATAAGTTGAGTATGAATGTGTCATTTATTTATGTTCCTAGTTTGATAATGACGAATCGTATTGTCGCCATTGCTATGACATACATATGTTATTAGATATAGATACTTATACATGCAGAGTTCTTTAAGGTCATTGACCTAAGATAAACATTAATTATGTAATATTTTTTATTTGATGGTTGTGTTCCAGTATCAGCTGCTGAAGAACGCGCCGGTGCGGTGTCCACACTGCCGCAAGGTGTCGTCGGTGGGCGCGCGCATGGCCCGCGTGCGCGGCGCCATCTTCGCGGTGCTGTCGCTGGTGTTCCTGGCCATCGCACTGGGCGTCACGCTGGGCACGTTGTCGGCTGCCAAAAGCCACGGTGGCGGCATCTACGTCGCCTACGTCGGAGGCTTCCTGCTCGCCTTCATCCTCGGCAGTCGAGCTGTCTACTACTTCGCCATGAAAGTGAGCACCATTGAGGGCCCAATGTAATAGTCGTCAAGTCACTCGACTTTGTGATAAAATTTGTATGACTAGAAAATATATTATGTATAGAAAATTCTCAATTCCATATAGCATTGTTATAAGAGCTTGGTTTGCCAAGTATATTTAAACCATCTCAATATAGAGCCGAGATTGTTCTATTTGATGATTAGTTGGCGTTGATATTGCGTTATAGTGTGTACCTAATGTAATCTTGGGAAGAATATTATGTTATTAAATCGAATAAAGTGTAAGTAAGTTATGCCCTATTCTTAGCACTGGACGATGCCATTGTATATGAATAATTGTATCTTGTTAGAAACATATTTGACAAACAGTGTTGTATCTGGGATTCTAGTTCATCTTTTGCAATTATGTGTTATAATAGTTTGTTGATATGTATTTATACTGCAATGAATAAGCCTTAAATTCATAAGGAATCTCAAATCCTTATAAGATATTCATTGATCAAGATGTTGCAGTCATGCATGTGCTTTTAAACTAATAACTGTTTGTTTCTTACTCATCATCTCTAGCATTGCCCTTCAATGGCAATAATTAATTTAATTCACAAAATAAAAAGCTATGAGATTATTATAATTTGTATTTAGCACTTTACGTTGAATATTCAAAATTTAGAAAAGGGTATTATTTATACAGGGTGATATTATTTGCCGTCTAGGTTATTTATTTGCAGATTTTTTATAATTGAAGTTGTCATGATATTCAGCTTGCAATTCTGTCTATAAATATGTAACTATTAAATATGTAGCAAATTGTAAATATTTGTATTTTCTATAAACCTTCGACAAATTGGATTACAAAATATGATATATCAGTATTTATGTCAGTTTTAATTATTTATTGTGATATATCAGAAATGCTACTGTAGATAATTCTGACTTAAGTCTACAGCCAATTTGTCTCAACAGGCTAAAAATCCTTTTACTCATAGCAAGCCTGTAATAATAACCTAAATTGGAATATTTACCTATAACATAAAATCATTCGAAAACTCGTTTAAGATATTTCCATATTTATGAGCTAAATGAGCCAAGTTTAAAGATTGTAAAGACTTCCCAAGGCTAATTGTACCGAATCGTATAAAAAGTATGTCATGTAAAATAAATGCAAATATATTGTTTAACTTTTAGAATTGTAGACTGATCATTGATATATTGCAATAATTCTGAATAACTATCAAATATTCGTCGTCACTCATTCATTGTTGGTTTCATCGCGTCATCGACTAGTCAACGCTGTTTACGTTAGTCAGTGGTAAACGAAGTTCAAGGGCAACAAGAACAGTGAACATTGAGTAAGCTATGAAGTCGAAACCAGCGATAATAAGCTACTAAACAAATCATTACTAACGAAATCACTCATTAACAAAAAAAATAAGTTAAGGTAAATGTTTCGAGTACCTACTTATAATCCAGAACAAATAATTTGGTGCTGAATTTTATAAAGGTTAGATGAGTGACGATGAAGCCTTATATTTGCTACAGCATTCCTCGTGTTGATAGTACATGGCGTGTGTTCTAAATAAAGATAATAACTCTTATTTACAGTCGGGTGAAACAAACAAAGATTTTTATAGTGTACACGAATACCGCGACTTTGCTGTTCCCCCCCCCCCCACCATTGATGCAGAAGTAGAAAAAATAATTTTGAAATATACAATATGCGATTTTAACACCTAACCCTTAATTGGTCGCGCCTAAGGCCGCTTTCACATTAGGACGTTAGCTGCGCGACAGTAGCGCGGCAGAAGCACATTCGCAAGCAAAAAGTACGTTTTTTACCGTTTGGACGTTAGATGCGCGACTGTCGCGCTGCTAAAGTCGCCTAAATGTGAAAGCGGTCTAAAAAGTTACGTAAACGGTCACGTGGGGTGCGTGAGACCCCGATCATAATATAAATCAAATACGAAATATATGCAAAATTAAGTATGCTCGATACTTGATCATAAAGGACACGTGTTTCTATGAAGCTTACGGGAACTTCAGCGCTCAAAATTCAGAATTTTAAGTTCTAAAACTTTAAGAAGCGCTGAGGTGTGTAACACCCCACGACCAATTAAGGGCTAATAATATGTTCACGGCAATTATTATTATTCATTTCATTTTTTCTCTAACTTAATATTACTTTTTCGCTAATGCGTTAGACGTAGATAAGATTTCAATGGAGTTTTTCAAGGTGGTCTGCCTACCACATCATTTGTATACTGCATTGCATTGCAATGCAAGAGGCTTGAATTGGTATTATCAAGTTAGAAAATGGGTAAAAAAAAGATTTATTTTGTTACGCCTATCCATTCATTTGGCTTTTGCGTGCATTAAACTATAAAATAATAATTGCTGACCCTAAATATTTGCAATATTTCGTGTTTAATTTGTATAGGTATAATTTTGTGAATATTGAACGCCATTAACAGGAAAGTCGGGTTATCGTTTACAGGCTGTATTATGACGTGCACAAGTATCTGTACCTATTATTTAATCTTTTGTATTCTATTCTTTGTTTTGTTAATTTTTATTTAAACAATATATTATTATATCGGAAGGTAGTAAGGGCTAGCAGTCAATGTTTGTGTTATTATAATTACATTGTATAGTTTAACTATAATAATCGAACAATATGTGAATTAATTAAGTCTTGCGTTATTTGCTTTCAGTAAATAAAATTAATAGTACCACCATATAATAAAACCATGTATAATTGACTATTAATTATTTCATGAAATGTTAGTGCTTTACACATGTATTTGTAGTTATAAGTCAAATAAATTGTACCAATCGACATCTCATTTGATCTTACTTTTCATTTTATACCACCACACCACCACTTTTGACGGAAACTACGATAGAATAGTGTATGTATTTTATTAATAATGATAACAAAATAAATTTAAAGTAGATACATTTACCGTTGGTATATTAAAAGTAGGCATATTTACCAATATTAATATTGAGAACCAATAAGAATCTAAGAACTTATTAAATAACCGTGCACTTACGTTATAATTATGACACATTGATATTCTTTCGAAAATTTAAGAAAAGGAAACATTTAAAAATACCTCTTTAAGTGGGCATGTTCGTAGGCTGGTATGTACTTTGAACATTGTACAGTAGATGTTATGTACTATGTTTTGCAATACATTTTAGTACTTCATGTACTTTAGGATATACGAGTGATACAATACAAAAAATACCATCATTTTATGACCATTTCAATTTAAAAAATACATTGAAATTTTTAAATAGTTTGTAAAGAATCTAACTCTACACACGACTAGACGAACAGATTAGACAAAAATAGACAAGTGATAAATATGGGGAAATCGTTCCAACTTACTCTAATTAACGTATAGATAGGTACTCTCTAAGGAAGGAATGTCTTTCGCACAACATACAAAGCATTAGATTTTTTAATGCGTTAAATCTAGTACCATGTACTTAAGAAAAGTGTACAATCATTTTCGTACTTATTGCAAAAAGTTATATGAATGTCTATAGAAGCTTTCAAAACGTTTTTATGAGGATTAGCGTTTGATAATGTTCTTAGATGCCATAAACAAGAAAACCTCGTTTACACTTACTCCATCGTCGGGAGGTGAGACTCTATGGCAATTCCCATCTCTATAGTCAAGAAATTCTAGTGTAAACGAGGCTGTACTCTATCCTTATCTTATACAGTTATAACTGACTATCCTGGTCAAAAAGTCATCAGGTTTGAGGATTCGGGCTCCCGGGTTAAAAAGTTGTAACTGTTAGCCGTGTGAACATGTTGGTGATTAATGGGACTTGTTGTAGGAGTCCTTGTGCTGATAGCCCGACACGTAGCCCGTGGCGTCCACGAGATCCTTCCTGCCCGAGATGCCCTTGCCCTTGCCCGTATCGTCGAACCGTTGCTTGTGCGATCCTGTGTATTTGGTGGTGTCAGTCAGACGATCCACGGCTGCGGCAGCTGCTGGAGATTTGGTCACCTGGAATGGCATTTAAGTTTGTTACTGAATATGCAAGGTTAAGTATTTTTTTGGCATAACGAAAGCGAGCGAGATAGAAAAACGAACTGTTGAATCGAAGCGTTCGTGACTGCGGGGCAGTTCTAAGATAATTAGTAGGTACATTCTTAATAAACACATTACCGTCCTTTGTAAATCATAACTTGTAACAAGACGACATCGTTGTGTCTTGTGACGTAGAGGGAAAATTTATTTTACATAATTGAAATCTTAAACAGCACGTCTGTACGTAAACTATTGCTTGACGATAAAACGCAAGGACTTTAACGTTATAGTGCAATAAACGCTTGGATAAAAACTTACGTGTGACGTCAAGCCTGGCTGTCCACAGCTTGTGAGCTTCTTCTTAATGTCTTCCAGCTCGACTTTTTTACTTTTGGCGAGGTCTTCGAGGAATTTCTGATAATCATCGATGCCAAGCTTCAGTGTCTTCAACTTCTTGAAGTGAATCGCAGTGTCTGTCGTAGTGATCTTCTTTCCATCGATCACCTTTGCCTGCTTCATCCATTTGTCGCTTTGTGACAGAGTTATAGTTTTGCCATCAGATTTAATATCTCCGAATTTGGAGAATGCTTTGAATGCGTCCTGGGGAAGATAAAGAAAAATATCAGTATCTAGGCTTAGACTAGGCTAGATATAATTACGTACAATTAAGTACCGCCTAGGTATAATTACGTGCACTGTGTCTTAAGAGAAATAGGTTAATTACTAATGTTGCAGTTGTATGGGTTTGGGTCGCTAACCTGTTGGTACCATTAGCTTTAGCTGTAGGCCTACATAATAAATCTATAGGTAGGTATTCTTTAAACTGCCATGCACTGATTTACATTCAGGTACCTACCTACATAGTAAAATGAAATAAAAATCAAAGGATAGTCTACTGATCGATCCGATGCCTAAATATTATATCTACTGTCCATTCGATTTTTTACTGTCGGTGCTGCAGACGAAAGTTGAATCCAACAGTGCGAATGGGACCGTATTACATTGTATGAATATCGATGCGAACGTCAAGCGTCGCCTCGCGACTCGATCACGCACCTGTAAACAATGGTAATATGGTCCTATTTTCAATGCAGCCAGTAAACTGCGCGAGAATTTTCCGTTGTGTCTGTAGTGACATTTAGTGTTAATGGAAACGGGCTAAAGAAAAGAGGACACACCTTCTAATTGTAACTTTTTAACCATCAAGGTAGTTCCTTAGCCTCCCCAGTTTAAATACTAGTTGAAGACTTTTGTAAAGTGCCCATTAATTTTAATTACCTTCAGTGAGACTGCTTCTGCAGCTTTGGCCGTTCCGTTGGTTGCGCCCGGAGCGGTCCCGTTCTCTAGCTTGACGTCCTTCACTTCCTGCGTCACCTGCTCCACCGCGGCGTCTGCCTGTGCTGACTCAGACATCTTGCTTATGCTTTATTTATTCTAGAATTAAAAAAAAAAAAATTGAAATTAATTCATTTTACTAAGGACTTAGTAGGTGGGTTGGGGAACTGTTGAAGTTTTTTGGTGAAATAAAATATCTAGGCCAACTAGATTCAAACTTTTTATTACAGAGTGGTGCAGACTCTTGGACTGAACTAGGAGTTCCAATTGCGATAAGATGTTAAGCTCTTCCGGTTTCCATTTGTAACACGATCATGATTCATATCAAGTCTACGTGGGTTAGTTTTCCTCTATGTAAATTAACACACAGGATGTTGGAAGGTGTGCTGTTTATCCTCTTGATTGACCCTTCTTATTATAATCTCTGTAACGTATTTAATTATAAGAAGATAAAAATAGAACGTACGACACCACCTTTTTAAGAGTTAGGTAGGTACCTATTATCAAAGCGGGTTATGTGTCGTTAAAACTCTGCTTACTCATTCAGTTAGAGGTACCTAACTGAAGCGTGAATTATGCAAATAATGTCAAGTCCCAACTGTCAAGCACATCTAGTCACGCAACTCCAAATGAATTCGTAATGAAACGGAAAAAATACATTAATTAAATCTTCGAATAATTATGATGGCCAATTTACACTATTGCAGTTGATGACGGATAAGGATGATGTCATACATAAACATCCAAACATACAGTTGTCTATATCTACCGCAGCATATCGTAGGATAACGCGACTCGTAGTGGCTCACGTTCCAGTGCTAAAAGCGGCAATTACATCACTGACCTTGCCGACCAAACGATTTGCCGGCAACTTGCTGTTAACATCAGCTGAGATTCCAAACTTGCATTAGGTATGTACTCGTAAGTGCTTAAATAAACTATTTAACTCCTACGTCTCTTCAGGTTTGTCGGTTACACAAATAAAACTATATTACCTAGCCGCTTTATTCAAATAAGGAAATGACTTAATGCCTGATTTGGCAGTCTGACCTCGGTGGCTAGTCTAATCCTGAAGACAATGTGGATATAAACACACAAATTCATTAATCACTCCTTGACAAGCTTGTGGGGGCTCAAGAGGAACAATATGCTATTACACCTCCGCTGATTTGTCACTGTGGGTGCTCGCATATTATATCTAGACTAAATGATCTGACCTACACAAGCTGGAGATCAAGGCTGATGTGACTTGATTTGTTCCAGGACTCGATGAATCATTCAAAATTGAAATAGGTAGATCTCTGCGACCAACGAAAACCCATCATAATGAATTTCATAGGTCGAATTGACCTGGTCGATTATTAAATGATACATAGTAGACCGTACCCATCTATAACGGACATACGAAATACCAATAATAACTGCGAGCAAATAAAATATTAACAGTTAACCTAGATAGGTACTCAGGGCAGTAGGGGTTCGAAATTTGCATAAACACAAAGGAGCGCCCTTGACTGATATTAGTTGTGACGCCTTTGTTGATTTTATTGAAAGTAAAAAGTCGCAGTGCGTAATTGCGTATTCCAATACCTAGTAGGTACCTACAAGGACAAGACAAGTCTATTTGTAGATTTCAATAGTATGGCGATTTTGTATTAAACCATTGGCGAAGCAGAAAAGCAAAGATGTTATTGTCTCTACTTATGGCACGTAAGGACCTACTTTATTCCATAGCTACGTACAGAATACGCACGTCAGCTTTATAGGCACGGTAAGTGCATATGTCAGCCGTACATACAATGGAGGTCGACGGCTTGGTGGCACCTCTCCGACCTACTTCTTGCTTTAACCCATATTTATACAATTCCGGTCATAGCTCTCTGCCTGCGCGCGGTCTGTTTACATTGAGCTCATAGCTGCACCGCCCTATTCATACACAAAACAGAGACGTGCCTTTTGAAACTGCAACTGCTGCATACACTAGGTATCTAGGAAATCCGTCATATACCGCAATCAAATCCTGATAAAATTAACAACACATGTTGTGAATTATCTAATCTTATCAAGCCGAGAAAGAAAGGACATCAAAATTATGAGTTATTTGACTTCCACATGTTTTTGAGCATTTAGGTGCAACGAGATATCTTCGTGTCTAGAAGTTTACAAGCAGAATCTCGTACCTCCGTCAGCGTTTTTAAACAATATGGTGAATCCAGGAACAGGAACACGACAACTTTGAAAGTAATTCGATACGTAAGTACCTACATATTATGTTCCTGTGTAAAATAGCATGTGTCCTAGTGACCGAGGCTGACGTCACCCCCATCACCATTCGCAATAAATACCCTCCAGCAATGAGTCATTCTTATAAAAATATAACGCATACGCCCCTATAATATTAACTCGCATTATTTAACTTTCCCCTTAGACATCTAAGGTTTATGTGGGCTTCCTTCGCGTGACTAAAACAAATTAGAATACAAGTTGGAAAATTGTGGAAACGGGTTTTAGAAACTTTGTTATTCTCCTTAGAGATAAGTACAAGGGTCCTATAGACCATCTACTAGAAGGACTGTAGAAAATACTAATTCAATATTGTTCAAAGACAATAATTATATTTCGGTCGAAAACGGCACAATAGCAGGCAACTCATTGCGCTACGTTCATCTTCGGACGTGATTTGTGTGTCTAATGAGTTAAGACTCACACTTATAACATGATGAAGCTATATTTACTTGAGAATGATGTCATGTTTAAGATAATAGACGGTCTAGTGGTCAAGTTTTGTAAGCAAGCTGAAAACGATGCTACCTTGAAACTTACCTAGACACTTCGAGATTCAGATTTTGAGATTGGGGATCTCCATACTTTACTAAAAAGTAAAAAGTGTGATATCCAGTTAAAAACCAGGGTCCAAATGGTAGGTACCTACTTGATCGGATATAGTTATCTACCATACGGGTTAGGTTTGCTCCCCAAACGTGGTTCACATAATTTGAAAACTGTCTCTTCGGCCACACCCGTTAACGGATATCTGATACCTTGAGCTTTTAGCCATGAACTTTTTGGTGTTTATTGTGTGTCAGGTTTTACAACTAAAATATTTATATAATTGAAAGCTTCAAGGCTTTCTTTGACTCGATAATTTAGTAATTCTTTGAAACAACTCGTTTCTAGAATATAATAAACACCTAAGGCGATGGTGCAAGGGGCGGGCACTGAACGGCCTTGCTGCAACTAGGTGTTAAATTTTTCTGTTTGAACATCTAATAGGTAGGTACCTACTTACATATTTAGTTTGAACGTTGGTTGGTAGGTATCTAACCTATTCCAAAACAATCCAGATAGAGCAAATAGGTACTCTGTTTTTGTAGACTAGGTAGGTACCTACACGATGCTATGCAAGAGAAAAGCAATCGAAACCTACTAAGGGTCCAATAAAGCGATCTAAAACTGGAAAAGAAGGGTTTCGTTTAGGCGTGACTTGTCGTGACCTTTCTAAATTCCACGCGGAGTGCGGCAAATCAGATATCGCCCCCCTGTAACAGCAAGGAAGCTCTGTCTAGCGGGGCCCGTCCGTAGCACTTCGGAACGAACCATCGCACGAGCAAATAATGATTCTATAAAAGGGATTTAGAGCTTTACAAAGCGCAGTTAAATTACCATAGTTCTGATAAACTATAGTAATTGGTAAACGGGCGGCTAAACTTGAAGGGGCTTAGGTAAATAACCATAATTTCAACCAGCAGTGCAGCAGTAACTGTCTCATCAATGTAAAAACTAAAGAAGTCCTATTGAAAGTAAGTAGGTAGGTATGTGTCAACAAGTGCAATTAATATGGATTTGATAAAAACTTGTTGAACGCATAGTTTCGAAAACTTTATATTAACTAGGTACCTTTACATTAACTACAAATGGAGGGAAATCGGGAAAGTGAGGTAGCGTGCGAAAAACTAGACAGAATGTGAACGGCCTTGCAAGTTTCTATATTGGAGTTGATAGCTAAATGTTCTGCATAAACTTTCCCTGGTGCCTACAATGCTAAGCAAGCCTGTTTCATCAGTATACCTACCTACCTATATGGTGCTTATATACCTACCATCATTAGAACTTTGTATGTAAGTAGGTAGGTATTTATCTAAATAAAGTTTTGTTGAGATACCCTAGGTAGATATTTCAGAAACAGCAAAACTTTGATGTGGGCAGCATCCAGAGGTAGGTAGGTACCTACATCAAATTATGAGTGGTAATTAAGGATCTACCTATATTTATGTAGGTAGGTACCTGTAATATGTATGTCTAGTAGGTATGTACCTACGTACCTACTGTTAGTACACATGTAAGTAAGTGTTTGTAAGTAGCTGCCTATCTACTAGATATCACTTACTTATGTACCTATTGTCTCCTAACACTTTCACTGTTCACAAAGCAGACACAATGTTAAACAGTTACCATAAAACATTACGCTAGGCTGTCCATGGGACAGGAACAGGGTTTAATTAAACATTATAAGACCAATATACCTAGGTACCTACCTATTCGGAAAGTGTCAACACATTATATTAAGTAAGTACGGTATTTAGAGAATAAGTAGGTACCTACCTACCTAGATACTGAAACGAAAAGCTAAGGAAAAACACGTGCAATATTTTCGCCAGATGTAAACACAGAAAGACAAAAGGGAATCTTTAAAGAACCACTCATGGTATTACTCATGCTTTGTCAAACAAAGTTTGTAAGACTACGTAAACAAATGTGGTTATAATTTTATATTCACCTATGTCCAGCTGATTACACTTGAAGATAAGACGGGTACGCGGGTAATTCGTGTTGTGGCTAGTCTTCAGTTATGTAGGTACCAAGTTACTTCATTTACATACTAATTAAATGTAGGTACCAATTTACACTGTACAGACACATGGCACATGAAGCTACCCGAAACTGTCAAATTTTCCCAAAAAGCTGAAGTATTAGGTTCAAGGTTGATTTATTTATTTATTTATGTACACACAAAATCTATTATTATTACTTATAATAAATCTGTAGAGAGGTCAATTCTGTACATGAAATATATTTCCAAAATAACTATCAGGGGGTGATTAGGGATCGATACTGATGCCAAAAATGCAATCAGTAAAATTTTTGTCTGTCTGTCTGTCTGTCTGTATAACCGTTATAGAAACAAAAACTACTCGACGGATTTTAACGAAACTTGGTACAATTATTTTTCATACTCCTGAGTTGGTTATAGTATACTTTTCATCACGCTACAATCAATAGGAGCAGAGCAGTGAAGGGAAATGTTGGGAAAACGGGAGAAGTTACTCCATTTTTTAAGCTTCCGTCGCGTGTGCAACCTTAATGGTTAAAGCTACACAGAAATCATGTATGACGGAAATGTTCTCCTTAAAATTATATAAGAAATATCCCACGACAGCATATGTCTATCTTTTATGGTTGACTCACAATATCACGTGTAACTCCCGATAGCTTAGCAGTTCGAAGCTTTCTGATTATATTTGTCTAGGGGTAAAATAGGGGATGGAAGTTTATATGAAAGTCCGTCAGTTTTGAAGTTAGGATATTCAAATTTTGTGTTTAGGCTGACAATTAAAAACTAATTTATACGTGTCTCAGCGGATGAAGGTAAGTAACTATGTTTGTTCGGGTGGGATATTTTTCGACATCCACGCGGGCGAAGCCGCTGGCAGAAGCTAGTACTTAATAAGACATTACATTAAGATAGAAGAGCACAAAGTTGATTACCTTGAACCTAATGCTTTAGCGATAAAATTGAAAATCTGTTAAAGAAAGACAGATTGTAGTAGCTGGATTTGCTGGCGTCTGTGCACTACTAAATACAAACTATCATACTACAGCGTATGAATACATATAACTAAATGCTTTTGTATTAGTATTCTACCCTTTGTAAATACCCGACCCGAAACGCATCGCAGCTCAAATGATTTTGAAAATCGAACGCAACTATAAAAATACCCGATTGTATTACTGTACTCTGTGGGTAACACTATGACACCTAAGAATTTTGATACTAAGCATTTTGAGTAAGACATTTCTTAGATCCTACTTGGGCCGTGTTTAGAGACAGTCAACAAATTTTGTTATTATTTCTTTAGTCACTTAGACCTGTATCACCTGTATGCATCCCTCAGACCCTTACCCTACCTACCTATTACGTATTTACTAAGCAACTATCAATGTGCTCATTACTAATGATTTAAAAACTGACGAATTTCGTTGCTGTACCTACTTGCAACTAATAATCGCGAAAACTTTGTTGTCTTCAAAATTTAAGTATAGGAGTTATAGGACCTACGTAGTCGAGCTATTATAGTGAGATTCACTGATCACAAAATATGAACTGTATAATCGCTAAGGCATTTAACACAATAGACACTAACGCTTCTACCTAGCTATTGTTTTCATAAACGTAACATGTTCAAACATATTGTTATGTAACAGTATGTAGTATGTATGTAGGTAGGTAGGTACCTAATGTATGTAACCAAGTACTAACGTTAGCGCTCTTTGTTTGCTCAGTTAACTTGAAACGAGCCAAACGCGACATTTAAGAAATGACAAGACATGTAACAGCCATTTCGGTAACCTAATTGGCATGCATTGTTTTAATATTATTAGTGAACACAACCCGGTGTCCCAATTTCTGGTAAATTCATATTGCAAGAGCGAAGCTGTGTATCGTGTCCCTAGTTTGTCTTTTACTGATGTTGCTTTAAGTACTAACTAACATATTTACTAGGTATCTATATAATTACCTATGCTATGACGATGCCATAACTCATTCGTCAGTATTTAAGTACTTACCTAGAGTTAATATCTGAAGGTGAAAATTACATCACACAGGGTCATCATCAACAGACACCCGAAAAAAAACATTTCTGGAACTTCCGTTCCGACAATTATTTTATTATTTAGGTGGTGATCATTGATCATGGTCTGTCTTCTACAGGGTGAATTTTTCAAGTGGTCGTGGATGGCCAAATCCGAAACTATGACACCGAAACTATGAGGAATAGCGAAAAATACTCAAAGGAGTCTTTTGATGAAAACTAAAACTGTCTCATTACATTTTTGAAAAATCAATATTCCTAGCCCTGGCTAGGAATATTGATTTTTCAATGGGTTCGATTCCTGAATCGAACCCATTGATTTCGAGAAAAAAAAAACACACGCTGTATTATTACACTATTCGATAGTTTATAATATCTTTATAAATTTATCCTCTTAATTCTTTCTTGGAAAATCAAATGTTGACAAAAAAGTCGCATACCTATATCTATTTATGCGCATTTTCTACAGCAACATCGTATTGGCAGTTAGATGATATCACCTCCTAACATAAACTTCAAACAGGCTTTCAATAACGGCTTGGCCGTGTTGCAAAGTCAGAAATATACCCATAGCAACTACGTAGACCGTAGCCCGAGCTATTTGCATTTAGAAATCTTTTCATATATAGTTTCGTACATAAATAATAATACTTAGGTATTTACAGGTAGGTATTTTGTGTGTTGATGTCATCGAAAGGAGTAGGGATAATAATTCAAATTCAATTTAGAATTATACTTATCTACTTACAATATTTTATCATCGATATTAATAACTTTATTTATTACTTAAATAGATCGCCAATTAATACAATCATTTCATCGAAAAAGTGCGCAGGCAGGCAGCTGGTTAATCCAGCAGACTGGATTTAATGGATGGGATAGATAGTGTTTAACAAGCACTTGTGACAATGTTTGTTACGGAAACTAGCAGCTTATTGAGTGATTATCAAAATGTTTGCGTTGTTTAGTGTTAATGAAGGTTGTACCAACTACCGTGACTATAACTTATCACATAATTGCACGATGAATTTTGAGTGCGCCGATACTACTCCAGATAAAGTGTTTATCGTCAGGAAACTGTTCAGCGTTTAATCACTTATTTACGGTTATCGCAGCTATACTAATACTTACATACAAATATTTATGAATGTGATGCAAGAGCCGTGGAAATGTTTTTAGTTCTGATTGATGGATGTAGCTGAATACATTTCCGCGATTGTGAAGCTAAAAATAGGGGCCTAAAATTGTGTACGAAAGCTGGAACAAATTGATATAAAACAGATATTATTTCCAAAACGGGATAGATTTAACACCCCTCAATATAGCCGAAATATGTCACCCCTAACGCTTTCTTTGTTTCCTAAAACAATCGGGGGAGCCTGAGATGGACTCTCGTTGACACTGAACATTGTCGGTACAACTAGATCGAGATATAAACCCTATTGGTGATCGATAGGTAAATATTTATGACGCTATAAATAAGGTCCATAAAAATGTCGTAAAATTAGCAGGGATTGTTTCGGTTTTCCATCTTTTCCGAGAGGAAATCTTCACTTACGGGCTGTTCCCCTTTCATATGCAAAACAGTAACAAACTGTTATAATTTAAGAAGATATTACACCAATAATAAAAATAAATATAGACTCACATCAATGTTTCAGGATATGAGTGAAATAAATGAGATCACATGAACTAGCGTGTGCGGAGCGAGCGCTATTCGTGGCGGCGCGTATCTATCGCGGTTGCACCGATACTGGCGGTCTGGCGCGAAACAGAGGGGACCGAATGTTGACAAGCCCAGAGATGCGCGGCGAATTGCGATACGGTACTACGCATGCGCTGCACAACGTACCACCACACCGCGTCTGCCGTACGGATGCCGTCTCGATGGCTTCGGCCAAATATACGCCCCTGAAGCGAGCGAACGCAATCTTATAATCCCTAATAGTGAGCAGTTACCGCATGGAGTTATCTTGCCCCAAATTCATTTGTGGGCTGGCATTCTAATTTAAGCCGGATAATCTTATGTGCTTTATAGTACCTAGGTATTATTCATAGTTGGGCTTATGGAAGAATGCAGGTGTTTTTGATCCATAAGATTTTATGAATAAAATAATACAAGCTATTACGTTATTGTTGAAGCAGGGTATCGAATCACTAGAGACAATTTAGTTAGATATTTTATAAAATAAGGGTTACTTACTTCTGACGTGCCTCAACTTTCGTTGCTGACTGTACCTAGCGCTATCGAGAATTAAATTGAGAAAACTGAACAGTATGATTGAAACACCGTCCTTTCGTATTCTGCTGCTTGAAATTCTTACAAAAGTCCTAGTCAGCTCAATAAAACTTTCACGAACGATGTAAATATTTTATTAAAAGCAACATTGTACATTATATATTCCACAACTGTAATAAAATATTAATTTATCTGTATACGAATGAACACATACAGTGATGACGATGAGTCAACAAAGCCTTTTTAAATAATATAAAACTTCTTATTAATAAATTAACTTTCATTATATCCGATACAATAAATACTTACATAATATTATTATTATAATAATCCCTTTACGTATTATTGTTCTACAATTAGGCATTGAAGGATCCCTTCATATTCGATTTTATAAGTTCTCACAATCTTTATCTTACTCAAGGATAGGGAAAACATTAGGATGGAAAATAAAATAATATTATAATGTCACTGGGACTACGAATCTGATTGGGAAACATAAATAAGGATGCAGTAGCTGTCTAATCCATTATGTAAATGAATAGTATTAATATACATACAATTTGAAATATCTTATAGATAATGATATAGATACCTTACGCTAATATTATACATTTGCAGTAAGTAAATTAAATGCTGTTAGTACATACAATAATCAAGATAAAAAAGT
This sequence comes from Noctua comes, assembly GCA_963082995.1. Classification (NCBI taxonomy): domain Eukaryota; kingdom Metazoa; phylum Arthropoda; class Insecta; order Lepidoptera; family Noctuidae; genus Noctua; species Noctua comes. The sequence goes on along the minus strand of OY720281.1, from coordinate 10,145,071 downwards.
GATAGGCACCGAAACATAAAATGACTGCCGCAATCTAGATAATTGGATTTAAAATGACATGTAATGCGACTTGCAAGTTGCAGTAGGGTTACAAGACTTGGCTGCTCACAAATTATGGAAAGGAGTTAGACATTTAGTTATTTGAATAGAGAAACGTGTGAGGCGTCAGTCTCAGATTCAAGTTACATGTGGAGGTCAAGAAAATCAATCAGAGTGGATGACTCTGGAGGTACATAAAATAACAACGCACCTGTATTCCCCTAAGGGCTGGGCAGAGATATACCTATAGTACACCCACATTTTGCCAGTTATATTTTTCTTTTTACTCTGGAGGAGTAAAGCGCAGGCCACACCGCCAGCTGGCGGGCGGGCGACCGACGCGAACGACGCCCTTTTCATACTTTGTTCGTATATTTCGATAGTTCGCGGTGTGAACCAAGGTATGAAAAGAGGTGAAACGACGCGTCGTTCGCGTCGCTCGTCCGCCCGCCAGCTGGCGGTGTGGCCTGCGCTTTAGAGAGAATAATCCGATATATGGCAAGACGAATTTTCGGCAGTTAGAACTGATCTCGTAATAACATACACTCTTAGTTGAGATTGCAATAGCTAAGTATGTTTTTTTTTTGTAAAACCCACAATGTTAGATATTTTAGCGTATTGAGATAAATGTAATCTTGGTATCAGCGCCTATGCAAAAGCTATTAACAATTAATACAGAACCAGAAAAGTCAAAACTAAAACGATTTCGATTGCAGGTGTTGCGGAAGGCAAGGCAGGCGCAATACGAACTAAACCGCAAACTATTGCAGAACTCGGGAGTCGAGTTATATACTAATACATAAACTATAGATGTTTTGGTCTCTTAAAGCTAAGGTGCTGCTAAACTTCTAAAGTGACGTTACATTCAGCAGGCGATGGATTGTTAGGTGTACTAGATGATAATGATGTTATTATACACTACATACTTCATAACAGACGCACATAGATCAGGGTACGTGGGATCCATGAATATTGCTCTGCTCACACCCGGTTTCTGGTACGAAAATCAACACAAAAATTGTCAACCGCGCGCTATGATTGGTCAATCAACAGCCAATCGCATCACTTGACATGATAATTTACGTTCAGAAATCGGGTGTTCCTTTACCTATAACTATGTAAAAAAATCACAGATTAATAAAACACAGTAAGCGCGCTGGTAACGACATGAGTTAAATTAAGCTAGATAATAAAATATAAATCTTATCAGCTTGTGCTGGTTAAACATTGTACTTATATAATGCATTTTCTATTTTGAATAGTATATTGTAACTTAATAATACATGTGTGAGTACACTGCTTATGAATAACTACCCTTGCTTTAGAATTGACCTAATTATGCTTTGAACATTCTACTATAATTGTCTATGGTTTTGTCTATGTGTTGAATTATGGTATAAGAGGGAGGAGGTCGCCTAGCTTGGGTAGTACGACGTCCGGTAACGGCGGGGTCTTGTCCGTGCGCAGTTTCTCCAACTCCTTGGTGTTGGTGACGCCCGACATGACCAGCAGCGTCTGGAAGCCGCAGCGGATACCCAGCTCGATGTCAGTGTTACATCTGAAACAGCATAAAACAATTAACTTGGTTATTTTATTAGCAAGGGTAAGCTTGAGCCTACCTGAAATCGTGTAAAACCTTTGAGAAACTTTAATTAATACATATTGAACTTTATATTTATTACATAGAGTTCTAATTAGTTTGCACTTCTAAGGTGCTACAATGGTACACGCAAATTCTCGCGACAGCGCAGGCGTTGGCGTGACTATAATTAGCTACTTGAGTAAATTGCCTTTTATTTTTATGGCTCCATTATTACAACCTTTAATAGGTATTAATATTAAATGTGGTCCAAGAATAACAATTATGCTACAGAAAGTAAAAAATCATACCTGTCTCCAATCATCAGAGTCCTTGCAGGATTCAGTCCACAAGATTCAAGATACTTCCTCACATAGCTGTGAGGCTTCCCAAGTACCAGAGCTTTTCTCTCTGAACAAGTTTCAACAGCTCTGACCAACGTGCCAGTACCAGGCACTACAATGGAACCACCTCTAGGAAACCTTTCATCAGTATTTGTGGCTATAAACAAACATTCTTCAGACGCGAGGTACGAGGCAGCCTTCATAAATTTTGGGTAGCTGACATGTTCGTCGAAGCCCACAACTACGGCACCAACCTCTGGGTCTAGTTCTGATGGCTTCATTGATTTGAACTCGGGTTTCACGTGGTCAGGCTGCAAAGTAAAAGAATTTGTTCTGGCTTTATTTTAATGCTGTATAAATATCTAATGTTTTCTCTTCCTATTATTTTAATGTTGATGTAGGAAAGTATTAGAGTGCATTCACACGGCGTATTTTATAGGCGCCTACGATGCGCGAAATAACGCGAACGCGCGTTCACCGCGCCGTAAAAGGAGGTTGTTGTGTTTGTATCGATTCTAATACGCGTACGAAACGATACAAAACTCCGCGAGAAGTGCTTACGCTTCGCGTCTGCTTGACCGCATCTGCGCGTACAAAAGTGTATTATTCGGCGCGTATAGAAAGGCGCGTTGCGGCGCGCTTTCGCGAAAAATACGACGTGTGAATAGGCCCTAAGTATAGCCCCATTATACTTAACACATAAACAGTAAGCCCTGCAGTATCATGTTAGGATACTTGCAGGTGGTGTTCTATAATTTCTATATCCGCATTGCAAAATGGTGCAATACATAGCATAAATGTAACGTAAGAGCAGTGACAACTTGTGCTAGTGACAACTAACAGGAGAGGTGTTATGATATCATCTATTGTCTTTGTATGTGTTTTAGAAGTGTGTACACTGTCACATACGGGATTTCTTCTGTTTTTTCTTTAAATATATTTGTGAAAGCTTAAAACAGTGATAGAAGTATTAAGATTGTATAATCCACTCACCCCAACACCAATATATCTAATACCAACAGCTTTCAATTCTTCTCCAATGCCATTGGATCCCAGTAAATACACCTTCTTGGTGAACCCAATACCTTTCAGGTAATGAGCTACTAAATAGGCAGTCGAGAGGATTTCTTCCTGCAATAAAACAATGCTTTCAAACCTTAGGGGCCGTCTCCACGAGCGAGAGAATCGCGGCGATATTATCGTCGTGTCACGTATTCTATACACTCTCTTAAGGGCCGTCTCCATGAGCGAGAGAATCGCGGCGATATTCTCGTATAGAAATACGTGACACGACGATAATATCGCCGCGATTCTCTCGCTCGTGGAGACGGCCCCTTAGAAATTCATACTGATAATGGTCAGCATTTACATCAACATCTTCCTGCACTTGTCCCAGTTAGTCTTGGTAAGGGCAGCATATTTTCTTTTTTCCATTCTCCCCTGTCAACTGTCATGCTATCATACACTTCCTTTTCTTTCATATCATTCCTCATACAATCTATGATTTCTTTAGCCTTCCTCTCACTTATAGCAGGTTCAATAAACAGCATTAACCTTTTGAAAGCTAGAACGTAAACACATTGATGTCCCCTCCCCTGCTAAAACACAAATTCAGCAATTCACACATACCTAAAAAAAACATAGGGATTCCAACATCTTATCAATAACCAATTAATCATTGCTTTTCGTCCTATAATTATTAAATAAAATATCACATGTCACATCATTCTTTTATTTAATTTGACACTTTTTAGTATTATACTATCATTAAACAGCAGTTACAAGTTGTTGGCTTTTTGCTGATGGTGGCGTGTTGGGCATATTTCATATATATATCTGACTACAATAAACAGGAGAATTTTCGTTTAACAGATGTTAACAGGCCCATTTTGAGAACATTCACACATGTGGCTCTCATGTGTGTATGTACTCATGACTGAGATGTGGTTTTTTCTGGGGTCTCTATCTCTAGCTTTAAATGAGCTCAGCAATAGCGAAAGAAATAGTATTAGTATTATTTAATTGTGATATTGCTGAATATGTTAAAATATTAAATTATTCTATCCTTACAATTAAAAAGCCGGCAATAATAAATTAAAAAACCTTACCTGACTAGCAATAAAGCCCAATTGAGTAGCTTTAGCAGCAAACTCACTGCGGATTTTAGTAGAATTGTTTGTCACATAAAATATTTTCTTTCCTAAGTTTCTGAAATGGTTCATTGCATCTGCGGCACCGGCGATAGCATTGTTATCGATCCACAGCACACCTAGAACAATAATGATTGATTACTTACAAGATAAACAAGTCATTATTACAGACCTACAATGGAATGCATTATGGATTATGACTGAGTTGTCTCTTGTCCTAAACATTAAGCACATCACAGATTCACAGGCAAAATTGTAGTCAATATGTATTTAAGATATATCTTACCATCACAATCGGTTAAAACTGTATCGAAGGAGTCTAAGAACTCTTGAACTTGATCTTTCGAAGCTTCTTGAAGATTGAATACCGCTGACTTAAACATGGTGCCACTTGTACTCAAATTTCTATGTCTATGAGGCACTATAAGTTTACCATATAGTTTTGAACAATGCAAGCTGTTAATTTTAAAGATTTGACTAAGCAATTTATGCATTCCTGTTAGCTTAAGTCTACAGAGGGCTAGGCTAGGTCAAATATGTCAGCCCTTATCATTTTCATCACTTGACGTTTGTCTGAAATGATAAAACTGTCACTGTCAATATGATGTGCGATATAATACAGACTATAAAACTAATATACATTTTAATTTAGTGAAAGTGGCCCAAGCGCGTTATGTCTTTGTGGTTTATTATCAAAATGAACGCGAACCAGGGTTTTTTTAGTTGTAAAACTTAAATGTTTATTCGAGTCATAAATGGGAACAATAAATAAAAAAAAAGAAGTTAACTTTATTAAAATTTTAAAAAAGACCAACTTCCAAAAAAATTGTTTACTGATTTTACAAAATAAGCTATGGTACATACATTGGTACTTAAAATGAATAGTGGGTATTTCCACCTGTGACTCTGATGATCACATGCATGTGATCATTCATGCTGTGGATTATGTTTTACCTACTTACAGTAAAGTTATAGTTTCACCAATGAGCAAAAGTCCATTGAAAATTGGTTAAAGTTTGACAGGTTTCGGTAGATTGACCTCACGAAGGTTAAAAGGTATTAGAGGATGCACTCCGAATACCTACTTGAAACAAATCTGAGTTATCGTTAACTTCATGACTGACCTATCGCCGTCTGCATACGAGTTAAAAGTATTTTAGGAAGGAAGGGGTTCCAAGAATAAAAAAACCAGCCAAGGGCGAGTTGGATTCGTGCACCGAGGGTTCCGTATAAACTTGTAGGTATTTTGTTATTAAACTTGGGAAAAAAGTTTCTTCGTATTTTTTTTCGACATTTTTTTAAAATTTGATTATAATTATATGTGCCATTTTGTTCGATAACTTGTTGCCATCTTGTAGGTAGTGACATAATCCCGTAGCTGTAGAAATCCTGAGATGTTTGACAAAAAAATGCAACAAGTAGTGTTGTCCTCTCTTGATGTTAACGTAACACTACCCAAAGAATTCTGAAGAGACCGTAACAGGTTAAAATCTGATGGTGCAAGATCATCACTATATGGTGGATGCTTTAACACTTTCCAACAAAGCTCTTTAAATTTTTTATTTGTGGCCAAAGATGTGTGTGGTCAGGCTTTATCATGATGAAAGGCTACTCCTTTTCTATTGACCAATTCCGGCCGTTTTTCTCAATTAGTTGCTCGAGTCTCATTAGTTGTTGGTTTTCGAGATCCGAATCGATGGTCTTGTCCGGCGGTAAAATCTCATAATGAACGATGCCCTTCCAATCCCACTACACACACAGCATCACCTTATTTCGTGTTAATCCGGGTTTCGCTACAGTCTGTAGAGCTTGACTACCTTTTGGCCATAATCTTTTTCGCACGTTCTTGTCGTAGATGATCCACTTTTTATCATCAGTGATCAATCTTTTCAAAACGTTTTCATAACATTTCGATGGATAATCGCAAATGAGTACACGATTCATTAGGTTTCTTTCAGTGAGCTCGTGTGGCATCCAAATATCGGACCTTTTCCAATGGGTCAAAACTGTGTGTGGTCAAGCTCCAGTTCCACGGCCATGCATGTCGTGACTACTAGTATGCCGATCTGGCTCCACTTTTTCAAAAATGGCATCGACTTTATCCGGATGGGGGCGACCAGAGCGAATTGCATTTTTGACATCAAAATTCCCAGGCTGAAAACGCTCGAACCAACTTTGTGCTACTCTAGCTCAGCGCTACATTGCATTGGCGGACGAATATTCGTGTCGCGTTGGCGCGCCAAAAAGATCTGTCCGCCTGTCTGAAACTTGGTAGGTAGATGTGTTCTGGGAACCCCTTTACGATTTTAATTTAAAAAAATATATATTTAAAGATAAAAGTGCTACGCAGACATGTTTGGAACTGAAACAAAAAAAAAAACATCCAACGCTATACGCGGGGTGTTTAAAGATAGGTCTTTAAAAATGACATTGAGGTTCTTAAAACCATTTTCTCTATAGACACTTCCAAAGTGGTAAAATGTGTGTGTCCCCCTCTAATTTTTAAAGGAACAGGAGGAAAATTATGAAAAAAATGTAGGATGGTAGAACGTAAACAAACTTTTAACGAAAATTGGTTTGAATAAGATTTGATGTTTAGCTTTTGAGATATGGGGCTTTTTCATCAAACCGCAGCAGTAACTTTGTTTTTCACTGACATATTACGGAAAATAAATTTAGTTTTTCTGTTAGAGAATACAGACGTTATTTGTAGACACTACGTGGATTTTTTTTTTTTAGAATTTTACGATTTATTGAAACTGTCGAGTTGCCGCAACTGTTCAATCAGCGAAACTGACTGACTAATCAATGAAACTGTCGAATTAAATAAAAGTGACGAGTGAGGGAAACTGACCAGTGTTCCGCGAATTCACAGCAGTAACTCAATTTTTATTTAACAACAATAACAACTAGTTGTTTATCTGTCATTTCTTTAGGTTCATTTTGATAAATGTTTTTATAAATAATACAATTTTACTACACACAACAAACAAATTGTGTGATAACAGCGGTAACGCTTATAGAAGCATGGTCAGTATTATCGCAAGATGGCTTTCGCTGATGCGAGTGAACGAGTTAAAATCGATTTTGACGTGTTTCGGAACGCACTTTCAGTGTATGACATCTGTCAATGTCAAAATTGTCAAATACGTACGAATTACTTATTGAGGAGATAGCCGCTAAAATCAGGTTCTGTTTATTGTAATATGCATACAGTGCTTAAATGTATTTGTAAATTAAAGTATAGTTATTAAAAAAATAAAATTAACTGCGGATCACATAGAAACTTTCAGAACAATTGGATTGTTAAATGGCCACGAAACCAAAGTGAATGTTTAAAAATTATAAATTATATTAACCTTGGTAAAAAGTTAAGAAGTTGATAAAAAATATAACCGTTTGGACTTTGAACACAGCGGACTTTGGATACAGAGGACTTTGAACTTACTTACCATCAAGATGGATATTAAAGAGACTATTATTGAAACTCACCAAGGAGGTATTAAAATTGTTCAATACAATAAGCCTAACAAGAAAAATGCCATAGACGGTGTGATGTACAAGCGAGTGATAAGCATACTGAATGATGCAGCTAACGATGATAATATTTCTGTGATGGTACTCACAGGTACTGGAGATTTTTACAGCAGTGGGAATGATTTCTCCACTCCATCAGACTCGAATACAGGCAACCACTTGAGTATTCTCAAAGACTACATCAATGCCTTTATAATGTTTCCAAAATTACTGGTTGCGATTGTAAATGGACCAGCAATTGGCATTGCTGCCACCACTTTAGCATTGTGTGACCTAGTCTTTGCATCAGAAAGTGTAAGTTTAATCAACAAAATGTTCTTGATAGTAGATACCTATGAGCACTTCTTAATAATTTTGCTGTTTCAGTCATACTTCTACACTCCATTCTCAAAGCTGGGCATTGTAGCTGAAGGGTGTTCAACTTTTACATTTCCAAGAATCCTTGGAGAAAAAAAGGTAAAATACAAACAAGTATTAGAATCAAAATCATTATTTTGTAATAATCTACAGCCTGTATTTGTGTCAGACTACTATTTCACATCTGCTCAGTTGTTAATTAGAGTCAACAATGTATTTTCCACTATCTCACACCTACTTACATTTTGTTTCCAATTCCAGGCCCTAGAAATGTTACTATGTAACTACAGGATGCCAGCTGCAGAAGCACTGGAGTATGGCTTTGTTAATTGCATTTACAAACCTGAGGAGCTTCAAAGTAAGGTTTGGGATAAAATAGTGGAGGTGTCCAAGCTTCCCAACTACTGTGTCACAGCCACTAAAAAGCTCTTGAGGGATGCTGTGCGAGGGGAACTGTTGAAAGCCAATGATAAAGAAATTGATGAACTCAATGCTATCTGGTTGAGAAACACGAACAAAAGTAAAATATAGATTGAACATTAAGTTTAAAAAACAATATTTTACAGTAATATCACATAGTGTAAGAATTGTTACATCCATAATCAGGTTTATTCTCCAAAGCATTTGAAACACTTCTGTTGTGTTGATTTGTATATGTCTTCTAAACTTGTATTTACATTGTCTGTAAGCAGAAAACTTAAGTATAAATAAGAAAAAATGTATTCTCTTATACATTTTTACTCTGCTGAATAATTTGACTTCTCATCAAAAACTGAACTATGTGATTATGACCTCTAGTCTAGTACAGGTGTTGCATTTCGCGAACTCGCGTCATACATTCCAATTTATGCCTTATTAGTTATTATAACGATGTTACAGTCACACATGACATGCATCCATCTATAGTATTTAATTAGGTATTATATCTAATAATAATTATGCTCTAACTGTATTATTTTTGTAACTATTTATAATAAGTATTCAAAATCAGATTATTTACTTTAAAAATTAGTTTTACTTCCCTAAAACTTATTAAGTAGGAATAGTAAATTAATTTATTATAATCATACATCAACATCATAGCAGCTGGCTTCTGTAGTCTATGTCTAAACCCGTAGGTAAAAGGGATATATCTATACAAATAAATAAAATTCAAGTGTCTGTTTGTAATTTCAAAATAACAGCTTTTTACTGAATGCATATGAAAGGATATACTGTACATAAAAAAAAAAAAATACTGTTCCGGATACTCTCCGACTCTCCGAAACGACTGCACCTGGAAGTGATATTTTTATAATAATTTCACGCAAACGAAGGCCGCGGTCAACGGCTAGTATTTTATAATAATTTCACGCGGACGAAGGTCGCGGGGTACAGCTAGTCCATAGTAAATATTATATGTATTGTATTGTTACTATGGATGGATTAACTATATAAGGAAAATAATAAAGTACATAATTGTAAGTTTAAAAATAATATTTGTTTTTTATTTTCTTGAATTTGGTGTTACATGAATATTTGAGTTTTAGAATGTGATTAATAAACAAACTGTTTTAATAATTTTGTAAAATCATTCTTTTTACCCGACTGAGGAGGACAGTGTGTTTATCAGTCCATACATGTAATATGTTTGTTCCTTTGAGGCGCTCTAGGGACCAAACGCGTGGGCCGATTTTGATGATTCATGTACAGTTATTTCGTAGTAGTAAGGGTGGAATATCGGAATTCAAGAAATGCGTACTATTTATAATACACCAATTATTAAAAATTTAATAAAATAGTTTCACAATTCTTCCATGTTTAGGGATTATTGGTAGGCACGCATGCGGAACCCGGCTTGGGTTTCATAGAAAAACCCAGTTTTTCCGGTTCGAATAACTATTGGAGTGACACAGGGGGAGAATCCTTAAAATGTCGAAATGTAACATACCGCCGCGACGTGTCAATCAGCTGAACCAACTAGACTATCTAAAAAAATATTGATGTAGTAAAGCGTTTATTGTTATAAATTAGCTTATGATACATTCCAAAAATGTCGAAAACTTCGAGTAGCACTTCGTTGTCCGAATTCTTTCGCCCGAACAATCCGAAAGGTTTGGGATCGAGGGATCTGAGTAACACGCGGTTAAATCTGTTGAAGAAAGAAATACAGACGGACTTGCATCTGATACCGTTATGTAAGTACCCACCTACGACTCACAGAGTAGTAGCTGAAAAGTCATTTAAATTGGCTTAATTTATCAGATGACTTAAAATTCCCCGTGACGTACAGTCGAAGAGTTCAGTTGACCCAGGTAAAGGGGGCCGAGCTTGGCTGGATAGGCGTCACGGCGTCCTGACCTACCGCATGACGCAGGTCCTCACCGGACACGGAAGTTTCGGGAGGAACCTGTGTCTGATGGGGAAGGAGGAAACGCCTGGGTGTCACCACTGCGAGGACCGCCCGGAGGACACGGTGGAGCATACGGTGCAGGACTGCCCCGCTTGGGCAGAGCACCGCCGTGTCCTCACGGCGGCGATAGGCGGAGACCTCTCGCGCCCGGCATTGGTCGAGGCCATGCTGCGGGGCGAGACGGGGTGGGAAGCGGTCGCCTCCTTCTGCGAAGCAGTCATGCTCGCGAAGGAGGAGGCGGGCCGCGTGAGGGAGAGGACAGCGTCCTCCCTCCACCCCAGCAGCAGTGGTAGACGCCCACGGCGCCGGACGTCGGCAGACGATCTCCGGCCACCGTAGGCGCGGGCATACGGGCGGCGAGTAATGGGCGACTCGCTGTCCGACCATGGACCATGCCCGGGTCGACGGCGCGTTGTGTTCCACGCGCGCCTCAAAGAGTGACAGTATAATGACGGGGCCCCCTCTAGAGGGCCAAAGCCTGCCGGGGTCGCGGGACTTATAGAATTACCGTGACCCGGGAATATAAAGGGCTATTGAAGGATACCGTCGATTCTAGTCAGTACAAGTCTGACAGTCCCTCCCGCTCTGCCCTGGGTGGGAGGACTCATTTGATGATAAAACCATAATAAAAAAAAAAAAGGGGGGGCGAGCTTAGAAGTAGCTGTTTCGAAGCAGAGAAAGAAATAGCTCCATGAATATCATGAATATCATATCTAAAGTACTACTTGCCTGTGCTGCATTTTAATCACTGACTGCCTCGGTTTAGTCGAGTGCAATTACACAATAAGGTGGAACGAAGTTTATAGTGATCGGATTTTCATGGAACTTTTTTTATTGAGTTTCTGGAGGAGTGGAGAAGAAAGTTAAAAAAAATAATTTCACCGCTCGCGACTTTTTTTTTAAAATTTACATTGGTATGTTTTGTTTTCGTGAATGAATAACTACAAATTCGATGGATTCATATTATGGCGTAATAGTGTGACCTGCGTGCATCCATTGAATGCCAATTTGGTCTGTTTCTATGTTCTTTATCCATGTTATACCTATAACTCAATAAAAAAAGACCCATGAAAATCCGACCAATATAAACATCGTTCCACCTCTTGGGTATTTTTTGTCTAATTGCACTCGGCTAGTTGGTCTAGTGGCCGCAACCGCTGATATTGAAGTCATAGGTTCAATTCCTACGTCGGGAAAGTAGTTATTGAACTTTTTAATCGGCAATTTTCAATAGGATGATGGGATGTGTACCCGGGCAGTAGCAAAAGTCTCACCCTCTCTTACATGGGGCTTGTAAACATAACTGGCGAAATATGGATACAGACCTGCTAAAGTGCACCTCTGACTAACCCCTCAGGGGAAAACATGCGTGATGTCACCTTTAAAATAATATCATTATATCGAGAAAGTGGCTTTTTCGAGCTGGGCTTGAGCAGATTATATTTGGGTAGGTACGGAGTATCAGCTGATTTAATGTTGTAGACGAATTATACGACCTGCTGCAGACAGACCCAGTAAATGGGCTGACGACAGAGAAGGCGCAAGAACTGCTAGCATACCATGGCCCAAATACTCTCACGCCTGCAACAGAAAATGGATGGGTCCTAGTGTTATTGACTTCGATGTGTACAGGTGGGTATACTTCTGCGGCAGAAGTTAGAAAATGATAATCGAATATTGCATTGCGCGTGTTTAAATTGTTTGTTCAATTATTTACCACGCTCCTAATTTGTTAGAAATACTTACATGTTATGGTTATTTCAAACAAAAATATGATCCGGCTTTAGTACGACTCGTACGTCAGTGGACTCAGTGGTATGGTATCACTTGTACTTGAACTACGAAAACCGCCTTTATTGCTACGAAACAAAGACGCTAAAAATGACGAATTACGATTGTAACTGGTTATGCCCTTACTTTTATTTTCTTATGCATAGGCTTCTCTATACTAATCTGGTTGGGCGCACTGTTGTGTTTGCTGGCGTACGTCATAGAATCGTCAACACGAGCAAATCCTTCTCTTGATAACCTTTATCTCGGCTGCGTGTTAATTGCCGTCGACGTCATATGTGGGCTCTTCAGTTTCTATCACAACTATAAAAGTTCCAAGGTTTGATATTATTTTAATAACTTATGTATTTTAAATAGGTACCATACTTACCTGCTAGCATAGTGTACTGAAGTGTAGTGCACTGAAGGCAATAACTGTAAAATGCGTTTCAAATGAGAATAGGACTATGACCTTGCGCCATGGCCGGGAAGGTATCCCGCTGTTCAGAGTCCTAGAGCCTACCGCATAAAATCTTTAGGAAGACACTTTTCTTATTTATATACCTACGTACGATATACCTACCTACTAATGAGGTATTAATCAAGGTAGTCAGTGGCCCAAAAATCTGAAGACCCAGTCTTACCAAGGGTATTGTATTACCCAGCACTAACTGGGTTGTGGGGGACCAGTATTTTACATGGAAATTTCTGGGGGTCAGACAGGCAGTCTTTCCATGTAAAATTCTGGTATTCAGGTCCATCCGGTTAGACTGGTAGCCGACTCCATGTAGTTGGGAAAAGATGATGATGTACCTATTTACTATTAGGTGCTTACATATTTGCTACATACCAATGTACGAAGTCGATAAAAATCTTCCTTCGGTTGGAACAACAAATAAATAAGTAGTCCTATTTATAGTATGAGCATAGATTACTTAAAAGTAATATAAACTACCTACTAGTAGTTAGATCACAGTTTGTACGAGTAAGTAGAGAACACCAATTGTTGCCGCCCACGTTAGTCTCGGAAAATAATTGAGCGCTAGTTTCATATCCTGTAACCACGCCTGTAAGTGTAATGAATAATAATGATGTGCCTACAATATTCTACCGCCCATTTTAGATAATGAAGACTTTCAACAGTATGATACCAACTTACACGAGCTGTGTTCGGGACGGAGTGCTCAACTCTGAGATACCAGTTCGTGACATCGTCAAAGGTGATCTCGTGCACATCCAAGCCGGAGATATTGTGCCGGCGGACATACGCATTATCGATAGCAAAGGATTCAAAGTAACTACGCATCATCAAAGCATTATCTCTGTAACTAATACGTGCACATTCCGAGGATGCAAGATGCACGTGTCAGGCTCATAGTATTGTAAAGGTTATCTATTCGCAGGTTGATAACTCCTCGTTGACTGGTGAGTCTGTGGCAGTAACTCGAAGTAATACCGATGGACATCAGAACATCCATGAATCGGGAAATGTTGCTTTCTTTTCGACCCAATGTGTGGAAGGCTGGGCTTCGGGTAAACTTTTTATTTCTACATAATAACATATCGTTTCAGGAGCTCTATGTACTAGCCGTAGGTACAACAAATGGAAGGAAATTGCATTAAGACTTGGTTTCATAACTACCTACTATTGCACTTCGATCGTCAAAAATCATCATAGGTAGGTACATCGTTGCTCCAGGAAGAGAAGAGCCGTAATTACCGGTATACCTACCTTACCTTTAGCACTTGAAGTAGTTTAATGATGTTGCAGGTGTCGTATTATGCTGCGGAGACCTGACGGTGCTGGGTCGCGTGGCCGGCTTGGCAGCGAGACTGACCCCGGCTCCGTCTCCTCTAGCCCGAGAGATACGCAGGTTCATGCGTTTTATGTCCATATGGGCCCTAGGACTCGGCTTGTTCATAGCTGCAGCGTCCTTAGCTCTCGGTTATCCTTTCATGGATACTATCGTGTTCATGATCGGTATAGTCGTCGCCAATGTACCTGAAGGTAGATACTAGCTTTTGCGTCTGTCAGGAAATCCACCAAGTAGGTGCCTCACTTTACAGGATTTTATCGCTGTTCTTGATGTTGTAGGTTTGCAACCAACTGTAACAGCATCTTTAACGATAACTGCTCAGCGTATGGTGAGAAAGAACTGCCTGGTAAAGAACTTAGAAGCCATAGAAGCTTTGGGCTCTTGCAGCATTATCTGTTCCGACAAGACTGGCACACTGACTGTGAATAAAATGAGTGTGCAACACATATGGACATGGAACAAAATTTTCTTTGTGGAAGACTCTGGTTTTAATAGTAAAGACTTTCATTATTTTACAGACTGCTTGATTTGATTACTTTATTAGTATTTTTGGGAAAAGAGAATTAGGTGTATTGCTGTATTTAATAGGCAATAAATAACATTTCAGTACATACATGTTTATTAAAATTAAATTATAAACAACTATCCGAATGCCGCGTAGGTAATTTTATCAGTGAGTCCATTAGATATCCGTTAATTAACCCCGTATAGTTAGCAGATAAGTATACACTTAACTACCTTAATTATTCTACTGATAAAGTGTACCTAAATATTTACATATTGCTTGCAGGTGCAGTGCAAAACAATAACGGTAAGAGAAAATTTAGATACTATTTGAGTGAAGTACCGATGATTAGGGACTAGGAAGGACTAAAGGTTGAAGCTCGTGCGTGTGTTGAAAGCGTGCTGCCGACCGCATCGTCGATGCTGCCGCGTGCATAGCGACAGCATTCCCGCTCTGTTTCTCGCTCTAGCAAATGACGGTTCTGTGCGACAGAAAAAGATTGAAGCATGGAAAACTGGTGCGATTCCGTGCTGCTAGATGAGGCGCAACCCTAATAGGAATGTGTATATATCCTGTATCGGATGATTGTAGCTCGTTTCCTCCTATACAGGGTTAGTTTCCAAAGACCAGCCAAATTCTCAGATCTGATGCAGTACATCATTTTGAGCCCCCCCCTACGTAGAAATTTTTCATCGGTTATTAAAAAAAATCTGCTGTTTCCTACAAAAGTGCAATACCTACACGGGCAAAATGTATGGAACAGCTGTTTTTTTTAAATAACCTCAGAATGATGTACTGCATCAGATCTGAGAATTTGGCTGGTCTTTGGAAACTAACCCTGTATATGCTTCACCTCTGTCTTAACCTTAATATACTCCAAAATTTCAGCTAAAAATGGTTTCTTTTCCAGCCTACAGCTATTTGAAAATATGTGGTGCGTTGTGCAGTAACGCAGATTTTAAGAATGGCGGTGGAATTCGCGGGGACGCGTCTGAGGCCGCCATTTTAAACTTCCTGATAAAATACAACGACCCTATGGGCATTCGAAGAAATTTTCCCAAAGTAGCTGAAGTTCCATTTAATTCCGTTAATAAATATCAAGTAAGAGAAACCTTTGTGCAATTAGAAAATTCAACTACAGCTACAAGGGGAGTACAAAACAGTGGTATAGGTACAACCGTACAGTCAGTTATAGTCAGTCTCGTAATTCCCAAAACTCTATTTAGAATCCGGTACATTTGCAATTTTATTATTCTAGATACATATCATCTCCGTCCCTCAAATGCCCTCAATGACAACATAATGAGATTTATCAAGGACTTTCCCTGTTAGGAAAACCCGGCAAGACTTTGTCCTTCCAAAATAATCTAGAATTTACTGCGGTTTTCCTTATTATTAGGTAGCTCTACTTATTTCCATCCTACGTTACTGACATATAATTAGTTAGCGATAATCTAGATAAAAATGACCTAATTTTTGATGACGCATTTATTTATATAAATATAGGTCAGTGTGCACTTCGATATTTTGTCGGCGCAATTTATAGTGGTGATGAAAGGTGCGCCGGAGATTATATTCGCTAGCTGTCTCACCGTGGCAACCGACACCAAGGATATTAAGTTAACAAACGATATGAAAAAAACTGCCGACGCAGTCACTGAAAATTTAGCCAACAATGGTACAGTACCTATAGATCTATGTATTGAGTTTGTCTGTCGATTTCGGTTAGGCTGACGTGTACCTAATAGTACACCCACATTTCGCCAGTTAAACATAAGTCCCATGTAATAGAGGGCGAGCCTATTGCCATCTACCGGGCGCAAATTCAGACACCGTAGCTGCTACTGAAAAATTCCTGATGAAAAAACCTATTAACACATTGCCCGGCCTGGGAATCGAACCCAAGACCTCATCCTCAGCAGTCGCGTTTGCGACTTTGCACTAGACCAACGAGGCAGTGTTTGTTGATTTCCGTATAAATAAATGTGCTGCCTACCGTAACAAATTGATTCCCGCTATGAATCTTTCCCATTGCTATTTATTTGCAACAGATTCAAATAAGTTTGCGGTGTTACGGTTAATCTCACATTAGTGCGTATTTGCAATAACACCAAAGATGCGATATAGATAATTAAATAACATGTTGCAGGCTATGTATTAACTATTATGCAGATATGGTATGATTGAACCAGTTTGTTGTTGGCCAGTTTGGTTGAGCCATAACGAACTGTCTCAATAAATAGAGATACTATTTTTTCAGTCTTCACTACACCTACACAACCTAAAAAAAATCTTATGTTACATTCCATGCTTAATTTTAAGGTGAAAGAATTATTGCTTTTGCTGATCTGATCCTGAATTCGAAGCAGTTTCCATCAAACTTTTCATTTGATACGGATAACATTAATTTTCCCGTAAACAACTTACGTCTGCTTGGAGTAATGGGTCTTATGGATCCACCTCGAGAGGAGGTTAGTTGTACTTTACTTTCGCCTGTGCCGCTTTAACAACTTACTAAGTAACTAGTCTTCAGCTCAAGATAGGACTTGGGGATTTCGTAACTGTCGGGTTAGCTTTGTTCAGACAGTTCGAATCGAGTACCAGTTCAAACTTCAACTGATGCCGATTTGGGCTAGTAGCGACTCGGTCGACATCCAGTAACTTATTATCCTGACGAACATAGGCATTGCGAAGCACAAAGACACGACGAAGTTCTAACAGTTGGCACCTAATGCTAATAAAAGACTTTGTCATAGGTGCGTGCGGCAATAGGCCGAGTGCGCGAGGCCGGGGTGCGGGTGATGATGGTCACCGGTGACCACCCTGCAACCGCGCGCGCTGTGGCTGTTAAGGTTG
Source organism: Noctua comes (assembly GCA_963082995.1). Lineage (NCBI taxonomy): Eukaryota > Metazoa > Arthropoda > Insecta > Lepidoptera > Noctuidae > Noctua > Noctua comes. The sequence continues at coordinate 10,127,725 of OY720281.1, read as the reverse complement.
GCATTGCCACTAGCGATAAATGCCACGTTGTCACTGGCAACGAACTAAGAAGCATGACACCTGAATTATTACATTGGACGCTTGGAAAACATCATGAAATTGGTTTGTTACAAATAAAATCGGTGCATGGATACTTAGGGCGAATTTCATCACTGAAATAGAACGCCTAAACCGCGTTCAAGTCAGTGTCATATTTGCTATGGAATATTGACACTGGCAGCTTATGAACACTGTTTTTGCTGATCGTGTTCAGTTTCGTCGGTGAAATCAGCTCTTAGTTGTTCAAATAAGTAAGTAGGTACTTACACAAAACATTTCCAATCTTCAAATCATCTGTGCTATAAAGTGTTTGCAAGGACTTCTCCGACACAAAAGCTGCAGATAGTGGAGGCTTGTCAGAGGGACCGCGCCGTGGTGGCGGTGACCGGCGACGGCGTCAACGATGCGCCCGCGCTTAAACGAGCAGACATCGGCATCTCCATGGGAATCACTGGATCTCAGGTAACTTATATAATCAACTGACGAACATGCGCCCATTTTCACTAAGAAACCTAAATTAATGTTCGCTGTTTGAGTTCAACAGCGTGCCTTGATTTAGGTGTAGCGATATTACAAAAAGTACTACAGCACAATGTATGACACAAGTGAAGAACTATTAATACTAACGGGATATTTACCATGTTTACTGTTTGAAATGAGTTCCCGATATTTCGGCGCTGTTGCAAGCACCATGATCACGGATAAACTGAAGTTATTACGGGTGGCTGTTTATGAGCAGACAAATCGATCTACCCTCTTTCTTGTTCGTTTTTTGCACTCGGTACCGCTACCACTGTCACTCGCAACTCGATTCTGCTCCCGACACACGAAACTCACTGTGTCCGCTCGCGAACTTTTTTCGGCACTTTTCCGCTTTTTACACAGCTGGACCACTGGATTTTTTTTTCGCGAGCGGACACAGTGAGTTTCGTGTGTCGGGAGCAGAATCGAGTTGCGAGTGACAGTGGTAGCGGTACCGAGTGCAAAAAACGAACAAGAAAGAGGGTAGATCGATTTGTCTGCTCATAAACACCCACCCGCCATAACTTCAGTTTATCCGTGATCATGGTGCTTGCAACAGCGCCGAAATATCGGGAACTCATAGCAAACAGTAAACATGGTAAATATCCCGTTAGTATTAATAGAAATGTTAGTGACCGTGATAGTTTAAAATCTTATAAGTGAAGAACTAACATCAAAATTCTGAATCGCGTTATTAGGTAAAGATATCCGCGACATAAGACCATATAGAAACACCCGACAACAACTGTCGGGCCTACCAGATATAACCCCGTCTGGTCGGAGGATTCTCCTTTTTCTTTGGGGGATGAAAAACTTCATACCTTTTTTCATACTCCTAAATAGTCATGCATTTAGATGTCTTCTAGTCTTGGTGAAAAAACCTATTACCTATCCTAATAGGTAGTTCACGGACATCACCTTTCTTTACAGGTGTCGAAACAAACTGCAGACATCATTTTGATGGACGATAATTTCGCTACCATCGTGGTAGGGATTGAAGAAGGAAGGAGGATCTTCGACAACCTTAAAAAATCAGTTTACTACATACTCATTTCTAATGTACCTGAAATCGCTCCTGTTTTAATGTTTATCTTGTTTGCGATTCCTTTACCATTGGGTAAGTAATAAGTGTGTCTGGTTAGTGATGAACTTTTTATCATTTTAAATGGAGACATAAAAAATATATTTTGTTGAAGGTGTAATGACCATATTGTGCGTAGACTTGGGCACGGACATGTGGCCGGCAGTGGCGCTCTCGTACGAACCTGCCGAATCTGACGTCATGACGCGACAAGTTCGCATCCACAACCCCCTTGTGTCTGCACGAATGTTACGATTAGTGTACGGACACTTGGGTCTCGTTGAATTCGCTGCTGGTATGTACGCCTACTTCGTTGTCATGGCTGAACACGGCTTCTATCCAGAAAACTTATTTGGTAAGATATGAGAATGGCTAATACAGACTTTTTGGATTAAAAATATGAATACAGAAGCAATTCTGCTTGGTGATCCAGGTGTAAGGCAAAGGTGGGACAACGAAGCAGTGACCGACTTTCAGGATTCTTTCGGTCAACAGTTGACTTACGGGGAACGCAAAGAGATAGAACGAGCTTCCCAAGCGGCGTACTTCGTAGCCGTGGTACTCACGCAAATGATGAATTCCGTCATTTGCAAGACCAGATATAACTCTTTGTTTCACGTCGGTAAGAGTAATGGAACTTCTATAATTAAATGTTGGGCTCCTGCCAATGTTAAAGCTCAATAATTATTCTTTGATAAAGCAATAAAAATGAATATCTGTCTGTGATTTCCAGGAATGAAGAATCAAGTTTTAAATGTGGGACTTGTATTTGAGCTGGCACTTTCAATCGCTATCTGTTACATACCTGGAGTAAATGATTTTTTTCAAACTTATCCTCTACGATTAAGATGGTACTGACAGTTATTTGAATTTTTATATATACTCTGGTTTGGTCTTTAACACTGTTATAAAAACAGGGTTTGCTTACCTACAGGTGGTTCCTGGCTCTTCCATTCTGTTGCTTCATGTTCGTTTTCGACGAATTTAGAAAATATTGTATTAGAAGAAGACTTTTTGGAGGGTGGTTTAACAGGTTAACGTATTATTAATATCGTTAAACCTTCATAATATTAAATACCTAATAATAAAGTTTCCTGTTCTAATTTAAGGAACAAAAACAATACTACGCTGCATCCGCTGATAACTGTTATATTTTTAGTTGATAGATATTATACTGGTACTATATTGGCATTCATAGTTTATTTATTATTGGATCGGGATAATATAAAAGGATAGGGAAATAAAAATATTCTGAATAAAACAAAAGCATCCAGATAATAGGAGTTTACTGGACTTTCACTTTACATTTGATCCCACACATACTCAGATCTTCAAATAATACAAGTTAAACAGTTAAGTACCTAATTTAATGAGCAAAAATAATATGACATATCAGGATCAGGTCACATTAACAACATCACAATAGTTTAAGGTCAGCACGTCTACGGACCTTGGTTTCAGGAAGTGAGCGGACGCTACCTTATGCTCTTAGGTTAAACATAAAAATAATAAAATTAACAAATTGTTCCTCTAACACTTCGTATACCTATATAAAGATGTTTATATATCTCGTTAAAACGCGCCTACAAAGTATTTGTGCCGCATTTTCACTTCCCGAATAGGAATGTTGTTTTTAATTTCTTTAAAGCGAGTGATTGGTCTAAGCAGTAAGTAGGAAATGTCCTATCAATCGCTTTCAAAGAGTTTAAAAAGTTTGGTTTAATACAATCACACAGGAATAGAAATTATCAGTTATACATTGTTTTGCAGATCAATCAATAATATTTACGGTTGACATAAAATGCGCTTGTAGACATAGGAATGATTTGATTTTTCTTAAATTATGAAAGAATACCCATTCAGATAAGGCACGAGTAAAGAAAAGCTATTTGAATCCCCCTATATATATGTATAAGTCATGAATCTAAACTAATAACAGTAAGCATGTAGTTTAATTTATAATAATTACTTATAAATAAAGAGTAACAGATCAATAATTAAAATATATGGTATAAGAATATTTTGTTCAACACATCGTAATTCTTTTAATTACTGCTTTGATGGCGTAGCAATAACTAAAATGGTAGCGACATACCTTAAATCTACCACAGCGTAACTATTTACTTCAAACAGTTGTTTCTTTGATATGTAAACAGATCTTTGAGATATTCACAGGGTAGGTATAATGCGACGAGACACAAAGTTACGAAAAACATCTGCAAATAAAACCCTACTAGCAGTTGTAGTAACATATCCTTTTGTATGAAAGCTCCCGATAAACTACTGCTGGAAGTATTACAGGTACATATGCACTGCTTGCCTACTACCTACTTTAATTTTACGTAAGTACGAAACAATTGATAGTTGGCTGTACAAATACAAACTTCAGAGAAATAGAATCCCTTCTAAACACACGACAAATCGTTTATTAAAAGGTCGACAACAAAATGAATGATCTAATTGAATTAACGCAAAACTCATTATAAATAACTCATTTGCGACTTAATTAGAATATGGAGAGTAGATTATCAATAAACATCAATATAATATGAAAATATAACACCTATTTACATTACTATCATAATAACACTTAGATAAACTTTTTGCTTTCTATTCTTAATGTCAGGCAAGTTTTGATATGACCCATTAAAATATCTAAGATATAAACAAGCAATTTACTTACATTATATTAGTAGTCATTGAACTATAAATTATTTCAAACGATAAGTACATAGTCCACAATCACACGTAGGTCCTACACATGTACACGATTTGGCTCAATTTAACTTATTTTCTAAAAGTTTAAAAGTTGTAAGTAAATTTCAAAATAGTTTACAATAAGCTCCGATACCTACCTACTCATAGAAAAAAAATAAGACGTACGAAGGAAAAATCTCTAAGATTAACAATAGTCCTATATAAAGAGAATTTACTGCCTTTTAAGATTTTAGTGACTACTAACAGATTTTAGAATAATGGAGGACGCACCCCCTGTAATTAAATTGCTTTCATGTAGCTAGGTATTTAAAACATGTCAAAAATTATCATTCTTAATCCTAAATTATGAATTACAAGACATACATATATTATTTTTATACAAATCTCTGATTATTATTATAAAATTTAGAATTTTAACATTTTCAGTTAAAATTCTTTGTCTTGTTTTGGAGATTACTTAATGTGATTTAATTTTGTGATTAATAATGCATATTACTATTTTATTTATCCATTTCATGGCAATATAGTCTTTTCTATACATATAATAAAATCGTAGAGTTTCCGTGTCTGTACATTAGATATTTTTACAAAAAAATCACTGGAAGGTGCTAGAAATAAGTAGTAGAAAGTAAAAAAATATTTTTTTAAATTTTTGTCTGTTTGTCGGTTTGTCGGTTTGTCGGTTTGTCGGTTTGTCTGTTCGTTTGTGCGCGCATCACGTAAAAACCCCTCATTGTATTCAAAATCGAAATATTACAAAATAAGAAGCATTGTTCTGGGTATTATTTAGCGTTTATTTCATCAAAATCGACCAACAGACGCAAAAGATATTAATATTTAAAATTTAGTTGGTAACCTCATGCGCGATTTCTATGATAAAAATAATTTACGTAAATAGGTTTTAGTTTCGCCAATTGTGAACCGATTTTGATGATTCTTTTTTTGTTTGGAAGAATATTATTTCGCAATGGTTCCATTTTTTATTTGGTGAAGATCTGATGGTGATCTTCGGAGATATCAATGGAACTCTTCAATAATAGACAGCAAATCTGTCGTGATTGCTGCAATCGCTTGGATGTTTATTGTTTACACAACACCATAACATAATATCGCGCCTGTATGCTCCGAGGGGCTACGCAGATGTGTACAGTGCACCCACATTTTGATAATTAGGTATGCTCAGTTCCATTTTGTTGGGGATAAGCCTATTACCATGACATGTATTGTTAACGGTTATCTAATGTTTCACCAAAACTCCTTTGACAATTTTTAACCGACTTCAAAAAAGGAGGAGGTTTTGAAAAATCTTTTTTTATTCGAAAGTCTATACTCCTGATGTGGTCCCATTGTCATCAAGTCAGAATCTGATGATGGGGTCCCAGGAAAATTAAGGGCAACCCTCAAATTTTATGGGCATTGATTGATACAGTATACTTCCCATGTGGTCCCTTGGTCATCAGGTCAGGATCTGATGTTGGGATCCTGGAGAAATCATGGGAATTTTGTAAATTGTATAGGCACACATACTCGCAGGCATTATGCCTGGTAATCATCATTGTGTGTAAGTTCAGCGATACCTTTGCCAATACAGAACCTATTTCAATGATTTATTTTTATTTTGAAGAATATTATACGGCGGCGCTGGCCCCGTTTAAATTTGGTGAAGATCTGATGCTGATCTTCGGAGATATAGGTACAATGGAACTCAACAAAATTAGGCAGCAAATCTGCCGTGATTGCTGCGATCGCTTAGATGTTTATTGTTTACACAATATCCTAACATAACGCCTGTATGCTCCGAGGGTGTACACAGATGTGTGCAGGATAACCAGATTTGTTTATTTTTGTTGACAATATAAAATAAATGCATAGCAAATATTAATTGTATAGGATATTACAACTAAAAATGGAAAAATAAAAAACTTTTTTGCAAAAAATAAAACCGCTTTCAAAAACACAAAAAAGTGAAAAATAACTTTAGCTTCAGAAGTCGGTGATTTTGTTTGTTTGATTCAGTTTTTGTTTCCTTTTGTCTTTACTCTTTGCACTAAAAATTTGGTGCTGAAAGAGAGGTTTAATTATCATCAATATGTAAGATACATGCAGCGACATCTATTGAATTCAATGATACTAATGAATAAAAATGTGTTCTCAAGATAACTTTAAAATCGACTGACCGGCTTTTTTAAAAGTTATTATAGCAAAAGATACTCTAGATTAGTCTACATGACGCTGCTTTGAAAATCTACATAGCCTTATACCCTGTAGAGTGTGTGTTCGATCGCTTTCCATGCATTATATTTTAGCAGTTTAACTTCGTGCTCGGTAGATGGTTTTGTTAATTTCACTCCATTTTCTGAATCGCGGCGCATGATTCTTTTTTTTTGTGAAAAGCGTATATCTCAAAGTCACATTTAAAATTGAAAAATCGTGTTTGGGCTCATTTCATGAACCTTAATGAGAAGTTTAGACCTAGCTGGAATATGACTGTCCTCGAAAGTGTGACGATGGAGACGGAAGGCAGTCGCAAGAGGTCTGCAACAGTTTACAGCAGCTATATTGTTATTGGGCTCATTTCATGCACCTTGGTGAGAACTTAAGACCTAGCTGGTGTATGAGTGTCATCGAGAGTCTAAGGAAAAAGACGTAAGGCTGTCGAGCGAAGCCCTTATTTGGAAAAAACATAAGTATGAGAAGACTATTTCCGAGAAATTAAATTGTTACCTACTTGAGTCTATACTATAATATTAAGAAGAAGAAGAAGAAGAAAAATAATAAAAAAAAAGAGAATATTGAAGTGTTTGTTTGTTTGTTTGGTAGAAAGCGGTAATTTCAGGAACTACTGGTTCGAATTGAAAAATTCTTTCAGTGTTGGATAGCCCATTTATCGAGGAAGGCTATAGGTTATATGTATAACATCACGCTACAAACAATACGAGCGGAGCATCAATGAAAAATGTTGCAAAAAGAGTAAAAATTTATTGCTTTTTATCAGAGCATCCGTTGCGTGCGCTGCGTAAACGGTTAAAGTTACGCAATAATCATGTATGACGAAGTCGTTCATCTTAAAAAATTCTAAAAAAAGTCCGCGATAGCATATATGTTTATCTGTTAAGGTTGACTCACACTCTCTAACCCTCTCTCTCCCTTATGTGACGCAGACGAAGTTGCGCGGGTCAGCTAGTATTATAATAATGTACAAAACGATTCCTTCACCAATTAGTTTCATTTGAGCGTAGAATTTTGAGCTAACTTGGAAATGACATTGCATTGCTTAGATTAGACAACAACAAAATACAACAAATCATATTATTTATACGGTCCGCGAATTAAATAATGAGCTTATAATTCGGATATGCTCACAAGTGTTGTTTATATATAGATGAGGTCACACTTTAGTAGTTGGTGCGCGTACGCGCCGCGAGGATTGCATTGAGGTTAGGCTGAGTTCGCATGTCCGCTATAGAATGTCTGGCTTTTATGAACGCCTCTTCGCGAATTACTTCGTCTTGGAGAATGCAGCCAATTATTTTAGCTACAATTGTCGACGGTGGAACATGAGGATTCCCTGAAATCGCACAAACTGAACTAGATATCAACGATCGTATGACAGTGTAATGTAAACATATGCAGTGCCGGATTAACCCAGTAGCAAGAATAGCAATTGCTACGAACCCCGCGCAAACGCGGGGGTATCCAAACCCGCCGACTTCCGTTGGGGGTTCAAACCGTCCCGAAATCTCGGCCAACTATAGAGAAACCAACCTATCCCAAAGGAGAAAAACTACAATTTTCGAGCGCTTCGCTTCGCTTCGCTTCGCGCGCTAATACATCCTATACTTAGGTAGGTACTCAATTCAATATAAGTTTACAGATTTATTCCAATTTTCATTTCTGGATAAATGAGCAAAAAGAACCTAATTGATCCGAGGAAGGTTGTCAAAATTTTTGAGCTCGCTTCGCTCACCCTTGCATTCTATTTAATTGTTTCAGGAAACTTCTCTACATTTGTCGACAAAGTATATGCATAACTCCTATTTCAGATGAATGGTCAGAAGAAAATATAACCTACTCCAGGTGGAATGTAAAAATGTTCGTACGGAGTTTGCATAAATTACGAGATTTTTTTTTAAATTGGCGGAATTCGTTCTATTCTTGTGTGTATTAATAGACAAAAGAAAACTCAACAAATTCGAAGTGAATGCTAAAATTGTTGAACTCGCTAGGGCCGCTCGATAGAATTTGCTACGGGACCTGCGCTTGTTTAATCCGGCACTGAACATATGAACAAATAAGCGGTATACTTGTTTGTGAATGTAATTTGAAGCATTTGCTTATGCTGTCCGTCCATACTTCAGAGTAAAAACATTTAATTCTGGCCACAGCACAATGGTAACTTCCTCTCAGATAATAGGCGGAATATTTATAAGCTTTTCCTGCCAGTAAATTATTTTAGACTGAGGTAGGTAAGTACGCACATAAGACACGGTTTTAGAAACATATTTTAATCACCTATAATAGGGTAGTTGAAGGGTTTTAGCTTGGTGATCTTGTTCAGTTTTATTATGTAGAATCCAAATGTCATTAGCATTACGTTTTGTTTTGTTAAACTTAGATAGTCATCATTTTAGTGTAAAAAAATCTTATCTTAACACAAGCGACACCAAAAAGTTTTTAAGCTCATAATAAAAAAAATTCAAGTACCCTATTTTTCTGTAAAAAAAGTTGAAGAAAGATGTCTTGCCGAAACAAAAACATTCTTCATCTTTTGCTCTAAACTACCGACAACACAGACACCACAATAATGTTAGTCAGGTACTTACTGCACTGCAATCTCAGGAACTTGATATGACCTATGACAACTCGAAGAAACGGGTTTCATAAAGCGGCATACAGGCGTGCAGTGGTCTGTTAGTAAGTTTATTAAAATTGTTACTGTTGTTAGTATTAGCTCCTTCACCAAATAAACCAGGAAAATGAATAATATGCAAGGTTAATAAATCAATGATCGAATTATGCGAGCTATCTTGGGACGTAGATTTTTATCAGCTACCGTAATTTTTTATGATTAGACGACTGTTAGACATTGAAATATTGTATTATTATCTATTCGCAAAAGCCGCGACGTAGACCAGGCGGGATTATTTAATTATTACAATATATGGTCATTGGGACACAATAAATGCAAAGGACTACGAGCTTTTTATAGTTTGTCAAAACAAATAAATCTATTACTTATACCTTAAATTTAATTAGACATCCAGTAGGTATCTTAATAATTGTGTATATATTTCGCTTTATGGTTACCGATAACCCATGGCATATAATTTAAATAGCTCACATAATCCGAACAGGTTTTAATAATTATAATTATTTATAAATAAAACATGATGATATTTCGGAACACAATGCCCGCTGTTCCAGACACTAAGGTTAAATAATGTTTTTCCTGTGAATTACTGAAGTCTAAAAATAAGTTTTGTTAATCTGATTATAAACTATTAAAATGTGTTGTTAGCGTACGTCATTCGATGGAGAATTTTTATTAGCACAATTTTACGCTTATAATAACAGCTTGTAGCTAGAATTAGGCTATTAGATCCATATGGTATTAGATGCGCGACACTACGTCACTTGTACCAGGTTTTTTTTCTATTCATTTTAGCAGTACGTACCAGAGACATTGTGTTATATTATTTCATTTTATAACAGTAGAAATATTAAGGACGACTTTTTTATGGTTGTATAACTAACAATAATTAAGTCAACAAACAATAGGTTGACTAAAATAATATAAGAAACTTTTATTTTTGTTAAAAATTCTCAATGAACAGACTTTAATGCAATGGCATGTTATTACCAACCAATTTCCCCATTATGTAATCATAACAGATACCGCTTACCTGTAAGGCCTCTGTAACCAAATATACCGCAGTCGTGCATACGCATTGAGTGCTGCTCTTTTTTAATGAAATCTTCTGTGCTTATTCCTTTGAGCTGTAATAAAAATGTCAGTTAAAAAAATAAGCAAACGCAGCTCATAAAAATATTTAAATTTAAGGAAAATAGACAATACTAACTTTAGATGGTGCTAAAAATCTGTCAGGTATTCTTTGCAATTTTTGCTGCTTTTCACTTGGCCCAAAGCCCAGAGCAAGCAGAACTGATTCAGCATCTACTTTTCGAGCTCCCAACACATTTAAAACTGAGCTGCCACTTGATCCACTGTTATCAGACTGAAAAAAAGTTTTACAATAAATACTTTTTTTAATACATAACTATTTATATTTGCAAGTGACCTGATAGTTACCTGGAGGGAATGATCTCTAAGCAATGGGTTTTTAAACTTGGGAGAATATCCCTCAGATTGTATTGAGTGGTCCCGCTGCAGCCTCTTAACATTAGTTCTCTGGGGAGTGCTAGTCAGTAGTGCACTATCAAGTGATTTCCTTTTCCATGCTTCTTTTAATGGAACTTCTAAGTTTTGGTCATCTTCAACCTTTTCTTTGATAGGTTCTATGACTGTGTTTTCAGTCACTGATTCGTCTGGTTTGCTATCATCAGACTTGGGTTCAGTGATCTTTACTTCCTCACTAGTGTTCTCAGTCTCGGCTGCTGCGTCAGCTGGCAAGGAATCCAGCCACTGTTGTACCGGACTACTACGCCGCATGTCGTCTATTACTCCACTTAACCAACCTCTAACTTTCCTTTCTATTATTGTTGACACAGACTCATTAAATGTATCTACAAAAACAATAACTTTATTATAACATCAAAAATTAAGACAAATTCTTCTTACTGGAAATATTTGCACACTTATTTTAAAAATTAGGCAAATGCATCTGAGCTACAAATAGTATTATAAATGTAAACTAGATAAACGTAGTAAGTAAACTAACTTGAACAATACCCCATAAATTTTAAAATATATTCAACTCTCATTCAATTCATAAAAATTTAAATTTAACAAATTTATTTACATTTTTTTTTCTTTTTAAAATATATTCAACTCAGGCTTTATAAAAACAGCTGTTTTATGAAAATGAAGTTCTATAAATCTTTATTCATTCTCATCACAAAAACTGACTGTTTCTACTTAGATTTAGGGAAAGTACCTACCTTTTAGAACATAGTATACAATATTAAAGCCAATATTAGCATTTATTACTTACACACCAAATTACATAGAAATAGCAAAAAGCAATGATTTACGTTACAGATTATATTAAAATTTGGAAATGAACATTTGTGTTTGTTTATGATTTCTCTATCAAGAAAATACACTACGATAATGTAGCTGATGAAACCAACCTTGTTTAGGATCCATCCCCAGTAAAGGTAACGCTGCATGCAATACGAGGAAGTTCATGAATTAACGTGCAAGATGCGTTCGATGGTCACAAATACTCTTATAATACCTACAATTTTCCAGAAACGAAAATACTACATCAAATATATGATCATGACTTACCTTGAATCAGGCAAATGTGTTTTTGAATCTTTCAACTATTGAAGCACAGGTTACAAAAAAATCACTTCCAACAATAATTTCTCGGAAAACACATATCCTGTTAATTTACGTCTGATTTAATCATTTAATCAATTTATTAAAAAATACGTATTTACAGTCCGCTGATAGCAGCAGTGGAATAAATCTGATTGAATTAAGACACTGACAGTGACACATTGACGATAACAATTTTGGGATACCATGTCAAAAAATTAAAGAATCAGCCATGGACTTATTATGTACTGTCTGATTCTGCATTGCCATTTTGCAGGCGTTAGAATTCGAACGCTAAGGGCACATTTACGGAGAGGCGGCGCGTTAAGCGGCGCGGTCCGGAATAAATCCAAAAATATGGCGATGTTTGAGAGCGTTTATTGGGAGACAATTCTAGCAAATAAATAGGTAATTTAATTACATAATTACCTTAAAGCGAGGAGGTAGCACTGTAGCATTCACAATGACTTGTCTGTCTAGTACAGCAACAGTATGGATGCCTCAACAAAAGTGGAAAGTCACGGGCAAACTATGATTAGAAGACAGATACAGGGTGTAAGGGACAACCCTCCGCAAACTGACAGGGTGACATTCAGCTCCTTATTTTGAATCATATTCCACCGGAATTTTTCTCCGGAAAATTTGTTTTTTTTTTCAGTTACTACTCTATACTTTATTTCAATATGAAATTACATGCCCTGTACGTAGCACTCCATTTATGTAAATAATACTGCTAAAATAAAAAATCCAACAATGGATGTTGAAATACTCTAACGAACGACGGGAAAAAATAAGCTGTTTACTTCCGGCGCGGGCGTAGCTACAGAGTTTATCGAACTCGTTGTCGCGCTTGACGTTCGCTACGTGCGTTTTGCCACAGTAACGATACATTGCGTATGAGGAAATAAAACAAATCAAATTTATTGGATTCCCATAACATTCCTGAAATGATTTCTTGTACCGGTCAGATGACCGGTGGGGTCAACTGATGGGGTGAATTCAGTATATCATACTATTCTTAGTATGATATACTGAGTTCATCAGTTTGCTGTCCCTAACACCCTGTATTTTTTTAATAGGGCGCGGTTGGCCAAATCCAAAACTATGAGGAATAGCGAAAAATACTCAAAGGAGTCTCGAGTCCGATTTTTTTGAAAACTGAAACTGCATCATTGGATTTTTGGAAAATCAATATCCCTGCAGGAATCGAACCCGTTGATTTTGGAAAAAAAACACCATTCGATAGTATCGCTAATAGGGATCAAATTCTGGGAAGTAATGGCATGTGGCTTTAAGGAAAAAGTTATATTTTATGTTTTTTCACATTTTAATAAATGTCCTTGATTGATGACACCCGCAGAGCGCAGTCATCTTGTTCACAACATTCTTCTAATTTAATATTTTACTAACTCTTCACGGTTGAAGACGAAAGTAAAAGAAAAAATGTAAACAATTGAAAGTGGAGTTTATAAGTGAGTTGGCACCAATAGTGATTTTGTCCGACGTTTAACTACACACATCAAAAAAGTCTAAGCAACATGTACGGTGTTGAACTTTTGAACGATTTTTACCATCGTGATATATGTCTTTTATAAACAATAACTAAGCATTTTTTGATGCATTAGTGACTAAAGCAACAAAATCCTTTATTCAATTGTTCATTTAATCACAATAATTAACAATATGTGTACCGCAACATACGTCGTATAAAATAAAGTTAAAACGAAATTAAACTTTTCATGTTTTACAAAATTAAATACCTATATAAAATATATTGTTTTAAATTATTTTGTAATTCAATACAAAGTGTGACCGCCTCTGTTGTTTAAAACTTGTCGGCAACGATTTTTCATTGAATTTATAAGATTGTTTATCTGAGCCTGCGGCAATCGCTCCCAATGGAATTTAAACAAGCTTGGCTAGGAATATTGATTTTCTAAAAAACTAATTATGCAGTTTTAGTTTTTATCAAGATCGGGCCCGAGACTCCTTTGATTATTTTTCGCTATTCCTCATAGTTTCGGATTTGGCCATCCACTCCCACTTGAAAAATTTACCCTAGTAGTAGAGACGAACCAGGATCAGGCAGCGGCTAACTTTAACTGTATTTCTCGAAGGCGTATGCTGAGACGTAATATACAGGGGGTAGGGTAGGCTAGGCTGTTGCCATCGTATTGCTCTGCCTAGGAATCGAACCCAGCAGTTCTACTTACCCCATAGTAGTCGCGATTTTAGATAACCACGAGTATTATCTTAAATGTTTACTAAATAATTTTATAAGTATGTTTTTAATAAAAATCACGTTTATTATAAATAAAGAATATTTATTTTTCTATAAACACATTATCCTTTTATATCATCAATTGTTGACATCATTTATAAATCGCGGATCGCATTGGGCTTTCGTCAACGAAGTCGAGTGCATGGATGGAGAAGAGTTCAGCGGACAAACCGCGGCCGACGCGCGACGCCGAGACGAAGCGCCCAGCGCGCGCGGCTCCTTAGCTAAACAATTTGTGCATCGAGGTTCAGGTAGAGATTACTTTAATCGCTAAATCACATTTGGACACTAATATACATGTATAACTACGTTCAACAAGTGTCAATATTGAGCAGTACGAGGGGGGCCGCGGGAGTACGCGGCTCGTAGCCTGCGTCACGCCGGCCCGTACACGCAGTCGCCGCGGCGCGCGCCCGCCGTTTCCTCGCCCGGCAGTACGGCGGCGCGCCGCCACTGGTCGCGCACGCGCTCCACGTGCTGCAGCACGCGCACCACGTTCATGCCGGCCAGCTTGCGCACGTCCTCCTCGCTCCAGTCGGGGTCGCGCAGCAGCTCGGCCAGCAGGTGCGGGTAGCGCGACACGTCCTCCAGCCCCTCGGGCGGCGCGTCGATGCCGTCGTAGCCCGCGCCCAGCCCCACGTGCTCCACGCCGGCCACCCTCCGAACGTGGTTTATATGCGCCACCACGTCTTCTAGAGTGGCACGCTCCCCACACGTTACTAGTTTTGCATAGAAATTTATCATGACGACGCCACCGTTCGCTGCAATCATGCGAAGTAAGTCGTCAGGAACGTTCCTACTCGAGTTGCATAGAGCTGCAGCTCCTGAATGCGAAAATACTACAGGCGCCTGTGACATTTCTAAAGCGTCGCGTGCGGTCTCTTCTCCCGCATGCGAAAGATCTACAATCATGCCGAGCCGATTCATTTCACGGACGACCGCTCTTCCAAATTCGCTGAGTCCTCCTGCGGTTCCCGCAGCTCGTGCCCATCTTGTATCACACGTATGTGTAACAGTTAGGTATCGAGCACCAAGCTGGTAAAACGCCCGAAGCACTGCAAGCGAATCTCCAAGAGCGTGCCCACCCTCCACGCCAATAAGGGAAGCGATGCGCCCGTCACGATGCGCATCCAGAAGTTCGCCTGCATCGGTCACTAGCGCCAAGTGCGCTGCATTCAATTCTACAATACGCTTGATAACGTCCATCTGTTCGAGAGCCAACTGAACTGCGTCGCGATCTCTCGCACCACATGGCACGTACGCTGACCAAAATTGAGCACCGACCTGGCCGAGTCTCAGGCGCGGGATATCCGTGTGCGACCAGCGCGACCGCGCCCAAGGTTCAATTCCGTCGAGGCCGGCACTCAAATTGAAGTCACCAATTTTATTATGTAAAAACTTTCGAACGTTCCACGCTAAGTCATTGTGACCGTCAACCAGTGGCGAATCTCGTAGCATTCGACGAATAGTGGTGAGTCGTTGTTCGGGAGTAGCGCGTCCGCCGCCACCGAGTGCGAGGGGTAGCGCCAGCGCGGCGCCGAGCGCGGCCAGCACGACCAGCGCCGCGAGGGCGATGCGCCAGCGCGGCCGGCGCGGCACTGTCTTCTCGTCCGAACTGCCCGATGCCGACGCCGACAACGAGTCAGGCGCCCAGCGCCCGCACCGCTCGGCTACGTCCGGCAGCGGGCCCGGAAACGTCATACCTTCTGGTACTGCGGCCTGCAACCAGAAAAACATAATGTTACGAATTATGAAAGAGAGGTGTGTTCATATTTTATGAAGTGATCACTCATGTAATACTATTATTTACTGTACCTATTGTGAATAATCAATTAATCTAGGTACATATATGTAGCAACGTCGAAACTGCGCCAACATTGGCTATTAAGTACATAGGCATCTCATTTAACTTTGACCCACTTTGACCTAATTGTGGGACTCTGTCAAGTACGTTTTAGGTATGTATGAATGTAGGTAATTATTAGTAGTGTAAAATGCAGAAAATGGCAGGTCACACACCCACATGGTGGTGGTGGTCGCATAGTGGCACTCTTTGGCACTTAGTTGCTTACAAAATATGAAATTCTGGGGATGTGAGCAATTTTTTAAATTATATAGGTCACGAAGACAATAATACTTTGTCGTTATAAGTGCGTGTCGTTACAAGAGCATGACAGACGTCATCCACCTTCAAGAAATAATCCTTTTAAAATAAATAAAACTTTTATTTCCCAGAATAACGATATACATAATTCCATAACATTTTTTCATGCACATTACAATAGCAATTCATATTAAATCACAATTACATTCTACGAGTATATTCAATTAATTGTTAGATTTTTATACACTAAAGATTTAAATTATATTTGATTTTCATACAATACTATTTTTAAAATTGATTTCTTTTACAATATTATTTATTTTGATATGATTATTTAGATATTCATTTTAAATTCATGCTTTCATTTAATTTATATATTTGATTATATTACATTTTTGAATCATTCCAATAACACATTTGCAAACAATGACATTTCTATGTACTCAGGTTATATTTTAATTAGATTTTCGGAATACTTTGTCACTTTATTGGTACAAGTATATTATTGGGCATTTCTGGGGTTCACCTCCAACTCTTTCCGATGCTGTCTGTCTTGTGCTTGGCGAGGCCACGTAGATCGCCTCATATTGTCACACCAGCATCTCCTAAGTCGGCCGCGTGGCCGTTTGGCTTCGTAGGGATACTAATGCAGTATCCTTTCACTCCATCTATTATCTCTCTCTCTAGCCGAATGTCCAGCCCATCGCCATTTCAGTCTGCTTGCTAGCTCGACTGCGTCCGTTACTTTTGTTATGGATCTAATGTAGATATGTGTTTTTCTTCTTATCCTTCAGCTTTTATACCCAACATACTTCGTTCTGCGGCTCTTTGGAACACGTTGATCTTTTGTACGATGTCTTTTGTGAACGACCAAGTTTGACACCTGTACAATACTGTCGGCATAACAACGGAGTCCATCGCTTTCCTTTTTAGATGCATTGGTAATTTACTTTTGAATATTTCCTCCAGCGACCAGTATTTATTCCAAGCTTTCTTTATACGGCGTTCTACTTCATGAGATGCTCGGTTTAGGAATTATATTTTTTACCCTGGGTATATAGTATATACCCAGGGCAAAAAATATAATTCCTAAACCGAACACCTCATGAAACTGAATCTCACTCTATAAGCTATGTGGATGAGTATATACTATATACTCATCCACATAGCTTATAGAGTGAGATTCAGTTTTAATTGGTGTTTTTTCGCTATTCGTCATGGCAAATGTCTTCTGTACATTCATTTGTAGTCCACACTTTGTAGTACTTTATATGTCTAGGGTATTTTTATATTCTAAGTCCTTGTGATTTTCAGAAATCAATACTATATCATCGGCAAAGTGAAAGTTGCTTAGATATTCGCCGTTTATGTTGACGCCTTTGCCTTTTCCCAGTCTAATTGTCTGAAGATATATTCTAAAAGAGCAGTAAATAAATTAGGTGAGATCGGATCACCCTGTTTCACGCCTCTTCGGATATTAAATGGCTCTCCTTTGCCTTCTAGCTTAACCACCGCTGCACCGCCTTGTTGTTTTTATAGATTTCTTTCAGTATCTCTATGTATTAGATTAAAGGTTTTCGACTCCCTGCGTCTTCTGTGCTAACCACAAAGGTTCGTGTTGTATGGGATCAAACGCAAATAATCCTTTTACATGAGTAAAAATGCATGCGCTTCTTTTTCAAACTTCCTACAAGCATGGGATATTAATGGAGCGAACTATGGAATATTTTTTTTGTAAATCTTTATATTTGGGTAGCTATAACAGTACGATGGAATTAGGTTCTATACGACATACACATATACGGCGATAGTTTGTTACACAAATTATATACACCTACAGCGAACAAACCTAGGCAAATTCAACAAGTAGGTAAATTTAGTTGGGTATGCAAGAAAATACCTTACATAGGTGACTTATTGCGACGCCGCCCGTCCGCTTTATCCCACATCATGTTTCCTGATTAAATATAATCTTGCAGACGCGAGGCGGTTAAATACAATGGATTTAAATGACTGCCACATTTACGTTGCTACGGCACACGACTTAACTAAGCGTTAACATATACACGCTGTATGTTCATGAATGCCGTAATTAATTTATAGCTAACTGCTGAAAGAGACGTTACTCGCATTTACGTGACTGTTTGTTTGTTTTATTCGTATAAACGCAACACAATAGTAGCAAATAAACGTAGACCTTACGCGATAAACAATAAAAAGAAATCCGCTTACATTTTTCCACCAATTTTTCAGGTAGATTTGAAAGGAGAATATTGTAAGCGTTCATATCAGTCGATTCAGGCGTGACAATAATTTGCCGCGTGTTCAATTATGCAAGGGGCACACACAGTCAGGGGACGAGGCTGTGGGAAGGGGCGCAGGGTGAGCCTGAATAGCTTCTGACCCATTTACAGAGAGAGCTGGCGCGAAGGCCCACAGTCGCCTGGATTTCAGTCTTAACTGAAAACCTCCTTTCTAATTACGATGCTCATATTTTGCATTCTATCTTGTACTCGTAATTAGGGTTAGAAATTGTTTGAATTTGTGAAAGATTTTTTAATTTTTTTTTATGAGATAGCCATTTAAATTCTGTGACAGCACTACACCTCTCTTAATTTAAAGTACAATCGTGGTAGTTCCTATACTAGACTCCTTGTTCTACCAAAAAAGCGCTCTTGCCGTCCCTTTTGCAACGTAAACAAGTCGTCCGCCATAGCGATCTATCATCGTGATTCGTACGTAAGATGTGCCAATTTCAGGCATTATTTCCAGCATCCACATTACTCCATTGCACTATGCCAAGTGCTATTGCTACGTCAAAGTACATTGCTCTATTTGTATTCAAGATGTTAGGTCAATGCAATCTGTTATCTATACTATATGAGGATATGTTTTAATAGAACATCAATTGCATAATAAGTAAAGATAACATAATACTTCGTCGTCAAGAGATTGTTATTTGTAACAGGCATGTGGGATACGAAACAGATTACTAAATCCAATAAATCTGCTTAACTACCCAAGTGCTGTTACCAATCTACAGTGATTATTTAGCCAATTAACGATTGTCCATATTATCGGATATTACTTAGTGGGCGCGGATACTATCGGAGTTCATAATTGCTTAGCTTTATTTGTAAACACAAAGTTATGCGAGTCAATTTCAAGTGGAATATTAAAGCTCCCGGATCGTAGTGCTCCCGAGTATCGTCGAGACTCAAAGTGAGACTTAACTTTTAGTTTCGTGCTCCCCAAAGGATTAGACGTTTACTTGCAGTTAATGAATACGGGAATACACTAATTGGACTAACTGTCCGAATGCCTTTAGTCAGACTTTCTCATTCCTGAAACAATCTCTCTGTGAGTGTGAATAACGTTGACTTAGGAATCCGAATGACTTCAACACTGGTTTTCTGAATTAATATAGATCTCGAGACAAATACAGAGCTCAGACAACAATGAGTAAGTAGGTACTAAATGTCGAGATTCAAAGTCATTGACCGGCTTCATGAGCCCCGATGTTAGACGAGGGACGAAGGTCATCAAAGTAGATTAGTGTTCGAAAGTCCAAATAAAATCGTCATTACACTTTCAAATTATGTCGCTTTATTAATTATCGTGTAATTTATGCAAGATAAGACTGATAAGAGTAATGTTTACTGTGAAATTGCGTGGAAAATCACGAAAACAGTTGGCGGGGCGAGGCAGGTGCGGGGGCGGAGCTGCATCGATTCGCTGCATGCCAGACAGCGGGATCGCGGGCCCCGGAGCATGTCCCGGCCGCGGCCATGGCTCACAGGCCACGGCCCACGCTGCGGCTCTGTGGCCCCGCTGGCCCCCGCAACGACATAATGTTGCGTGAAATTTGCGCCCCCATTGTAACCTTACCTACAACTAGCCGTCGGTCCGTAACTCTTTTATGGAGCACGGACCTGTATGCCATATGAACCGAGCGTGAATCACACACTTGACGTACCACATCCAATACGTTTTATGATGTTTTTTATTATTTCCTATCGTTCTATTAAATAGGACTTCATCTAGCTTTAATTAACCTCTAAAATAAAACATGGGGCTAAATACGGTACAAGCAAATTCATAGGTATTAGAATGTAGAAAATGATGAAATTTTAACAGTGCACCATGCTGTAACATGACAATTAATTATGAAACGTCAGAAATTAGGTTTATGAGAAAAATACTTGCATGATAATGGAATGTGGTGGATGGCGGAGTGACAGTCAACTGTTTTGTCTGTTTGTTATTTTTCGCGATTCAAATGAATAAATCACGATGGAAGGATTCAGATTTCCTATTAAGTTTAATTTCACGATTTATTTATATGTTGGTTATCTAAATTGATTTGGGGAAAATATTCTTGACCGTTAATAAAGTACCTACGACCGTCAGACACAAGGCAAAGTTCATAATAGACTTGTTGTTTCACGCAAACGAAGCCGCGGCCCGTGGTAATGCGATGGAAGTAAAACTGTATTATTGTGGTGAGGCACAGGTACTCAACAGAGAAGTATACTTGTGGACACTCAGTTATCTTAGTTGATGGATTTTTTATCAGGTAACACTTAAAAGCTTAAATATGATGTGTTCTTTTTATTTCAACCATTTTTTTTTACTTAGCCCCTCCGTTAATTACATAAAGATCAATTTTCACCCGTCATCACTATCATAACTACCGTGATACCGTCTACATGGTCTTCCCATTCTCATAGCGGATGTTTGATTAGTAGTCTCGCGCACACTATCTGTGTCCACATAGTCAATTTCAATTAAGTCCATTATTTGTTGAATCGTTTCAAACTAAGTGCTTTGTGGCATCTGCTATAACTATGTATTAGCTGCTTCTGCATACTATGTATACGCATCTTGTGCTATAAATATGTAAGCGGCTCGATCTTCACTCGGTTTAAAAACTGTATCAGGACGTGGATCATACTATAATGATAACTGGTATCCGTGATTGATGAAGAAGTCTACCAGTAAACAAAATAGGTACTCCTATTTATTTGAATCGTGGCCCCACTGTCTCTATAAGTCTGTTTGAAGTTAATGTCAAAAGGTGTAGTACCTAATAATAATAATGAACCCAACAAATGCTGAATTACAAAATGATGTTTAATAGAGCTACAAAAAGAACTATAAATAGTCTGGCTACATGAATATTGTTTAAATAAATAAAACCGTCCAAGTGCAAGTCGTACTCACACGCACACAGGTTTCCGTAGCACCAAACAATATAATAAAAATATTTTGAAAGCTCATTCAAATTATATTTATTAAATATTAAGTAAATTGTTTTTTTATAATGGGTTTAATGAAAAACAAAGTTACTGCTGCAGTTTGATGAAAAAGCCCCTTATCTCAAAAACTACACATCTAATCTTATTCAAACCAAATTTCGTTGAAAGTTTTATTTACGTTCTAAAATCCTACGTTTTTTCAGAATTTACCTCCTACTTTAAAACTACTTTACTTTTTTTCCTCTTACTTAAAATTAGAGGGGGGGGGGACACATTTTACCACTTTCGAAGTGTCTATCTTTCAAACGACTGACTTTGAGAAAAAATGGTTTTAGGACCTTCAATGTCATTTTTAAAGATGTATCTATAAACTCCCCGCACGTACAGGTTCGATGAAAAAAAATTTTTTTTGTTTCTGTTCCATGTATGGGGAGCCCCCATAATCTTTTATTTTTGTATAAAATCGCAAAGCGGTTCACAGAATACATCTACCTACCAAGTTTCAACTGTGTAGTCCTAATAGTTTCGGATTAAAGTGGCTGTGACATACAAACGGACAGACATGACGAATCTATAAGGGTTCCGTTTTTTGGAACCCTAAAAAGGTATATTGTTAAATTACGAGATGATTATTTAAAAATCATAAAATATTGACATTCACGGAAAACTTGTAATTCACTAACTGTTGCCCGCGACTTCGTTCGTTTGGAAATTTTGATGTGTAAGGCTGAGAAAAAAAGTATTCCATGTGCTATTCCAGACTATAATCTATATCTGTGCCAAATTTCATCCAGATTATTTGAGCCGTTCTGGTGTGATTGAGAAACAAACATCTATTTTTTCATCCTATCCATTCAAATTTTCGCATTTATAATAGTAAGTAAGGTTATTTTTTAAAGATTCTGTTAAAAAAGCAGATTAAATTAAGTTTTATCAATGTGAATTTCGAAACGATAAATCTATTGAATTTCCCCGACATTCCTACGACGCGTGTTTTGGTACAGATACACCTAAATAACACCACAACATGTAAAGACGATCGGATGCCGAGGAAGAAACAATCAAGATCGCTTCAACGACTCCGCGCTGATACAAATCACATTTCCGAAAGAAATGTGGCAGAGAGTCGGAGCGACCAGTATCGAGTGTCGGGCGATGTCTACATTACTTATGAGAGAATTGAACTTCACATTCTACTAGTAACAATATATTTTTAAATTAACAAATAAATAAATTTTAAATAATATGCTTATAAGGTGTAGTTCATCCAACAAGTACGTCCAGTAAGATACGAATATATTACTGATACTTTGAAATCTACTTTTTCATATGCTTTATGTAAACTATACAAAGTGTTTTCTTTATATCCCATAACTCTAGGGTTATATTCTATAGGTAAAAATAATACAAAAAGTCCCATTTATGTCCAAAAATGCATAGTTTCGAAGATATCACCAATCTCTCGATGTGTGTAGGTATCTAGGTTTAGGTATCTAAGTTTCATTGATAAATACGAGTAATTTATTTTCATTCAAACAAATCATTCATGCGGTTGCGACAGTCGTTGGAAGGATCCGGCAGTTAGGACTCGAAGTGGCGCTGCACAAAACAGAGGCCATGTGTTTTCATGGCCTTCTGAACGCGCCACGGTCTGAGTCCCACATAACGGTGGGAGGGTTTTGCATCGGCGTCGGGAGGACGATGTAGTACCTGGGACTCGTCCTCGACAGCCGGTGGAACTTTAAGGAGCATTTCCTGCGTTTGGCCCCAAAGCTGAATCGGGCAGCAGCCGCCCTCAGGCGACTCCTGCCCAATCTCAGCGGGCCAAACGCCTCCTGCCGGAGGCTGTACGCCGGGGCCGTGCGGTCCATGGCCCTCTACGGGGCCCCGTGTGGGCCCTGAGCATTCGGACGCGACCACCACTGAAGCTGGTCGCATGCCAGAGGGTCATGGCTATCCGGATGATCCGAGGATACCGCACGATCGCCGGCGAATCGGCCAACCTCCTTGCCGGATTGCTGCCCTGGGATCTGGAGGCGACTGCCCTCCAGCGCGTCTATGAGTGGCGCGTGGAGGTGCAGCGCCGGGGCGAATCCCTGATGCCTCGACAAGTCGAGGCGCAGCGGGAAGAGCTCCGGCGCGATCTCAGGGCAGTATGGAGGGAACGACTGTCTCAACCGAGGTCCGGGCACGCCGCAATCGCGGCGGTAAGACCCCTCTTTGAGGAGTGGCTGGATAGGCGTCACGGCGTCCTGACCTACCGCATGACGCAGGTCCTCACCGGACACGGAAGTTTCGGGAGGTACCTGTGTCAGATGGGGAAGGAGGAAACGCCTGGGTGTCACCACTGCGAGGACCGCCCGCAGGACACGGTGGAGCAAACGGTGCAGGACTGCCCCGCTTGGGCAGAACACCGCCGTGTCCTCACGGCGGCGATAGGCGGAGACCTCTCGCGCCCGGCATTGGTCGAAGCCATGCTGCGGGGCGTGTAGTCAGTACAAGGCTGACAGTCCCTCCCGCTCTGCCCTGGGTGGGAGGACTCATTTGATGATATTACCACGATAAAAAAAAAAAAACAATCATTCGTATTTAAAGCTAAGAAAATGCGACGTTTTCATATTTCATATACGGGTTTTTTACATTAATAATCGTGACTTTGTCGAATTATTTTGTATGAAAAATGAAAGAAGAAAAAAAATGATAATTAAAAATAATTCATATGCCAGTTGATTCTTTGATATGGTCTCATTCATACCCTAGAGTTATGGGATATAAAAAAAACACCTTGTAAAATTAATCAACTGACTTTTTTACACTCGGTACTAAATTAAATCATTTACTATCCATCCTAATACATATTATAAATGCGAAAGTAACTCGGTTTGTTTGCTATATTGTCACGACTAAACGGCTGATCGGATCGTAATGAAATTTGACAAGGAGATAGATCATATCCTGGGGAAGGACATAAACTATTTTTTTCCTTATAAATAGGTACACATCTAAACTTCTTCACGGAGGAAGTCGCGGGCAACAGCTAGAATCAATATTTAAAAACAAAAAGGACTATTTGTTTTGCATTTGCAGAACCCGGTGGAGACTACTGATTTTGTTGATATTTGGAACATTTCCCTCTCGCATAGAGAAGGCGTTTGTCTCAGCAGTAGCGACGTTAGGCAGATGATGCTGTGGAACATTTCACGAGACGTTACAGGAAAGCGCCACATTCAACATGTAAAACCAAAAAAATTCATTGGTACTGAGGATTGCTTCCAGGTATTTCACCACATCATGTTTAAAGTGTTTGTCAAAAAAACTTAGGTTATTATTAATAGTTTTTGAGCCCTAATAATGTTTATTTTAGAACACAAAAGTAATAATAAAGAGGTTCCCGGGTCAAATTATAATGTTTCTTTGGATAAACCTAGGAATTCAATGTCTGTTAAATAAGTTTATACTTTTTTTTATAAAATCCCAATTATATCTTCACACGTGTTAATTACCACAGTGAATGACCGTTTAATAATCACATTTTAATCGACGAACACAATCGGCTATTAAATTATTAAAACAACTGTTCATGTTTAATGGTGGTCAGCACCAAACTTCATTGACGTCAATATTGTGGTTAACGCCAATTTACACGCGCATTTAATCAATGACCACCGCAAACATTGTTAATAACACGCAATAGGAGAATTAAATTATGAAAGCTACATTTCACTTAGTACATGTCACTGTCGTAGACGCCCTACGAGTCTACGACAGCGGAGCTATTTCGTAGACGCACTACGAAATCGTACCACTGTCGTAGACCTTCTTCGAAACCGTAGCTCTCTCTTGATGTACTACGAAGTCGTAGCGCTTTCGTAGACGTCTTACGAATTCGTAGCACTTTCGTAGACGTACTACGAAACTGTGCCTTTCAGACTTAGTACGAAGTCGTAGCAAATTTCGTAGACGCGCTACGAAAACGTAGCACTTTCGTGGACACGCTACGAAAAACTAACAGAAACTTAATGCTTTATTTGACATTTTGGAGCAAACTATGTGTTTACATTTTATTTCGTGCCATTTTTCATTGACATCTTGCTACGATTTGCTTGAAATTAATATAACATTATATTGTTTGATTGATATCTATTTATCGAAAGTGTAACTTTTCTATTTTTAAGTGTAACTTTTCTATTTTAAGGTTTGGTCACACCGGTGCGGACAAATAGCGGACATGAGTTCTCCTAGTACATGGTCATACAAGAGTAAGTCTATTTTGGAGAATCCGTGTGAATAAGACACGCCGACATCATGCACCCACGTGGAAATATACTACATACTCGTAAAAACAAAGATACAATTCATTACAAAATAGGAGAAATTTCCTCGAAAATTTGTATTACGCAGCCATAACATTTTCCTAAAAGTAACATACTTCAGAACAAAGTAGCTGCTTATTGTCCAACGCACATTTTCGCCTTCCGTACATCTAAAGCGACGTTAAATTTAATACTTCCCCGGCGCGTGCTATACGTGTGAATAAGGTATAAGTATAACATCACATTCTTGTATAAATATCCGCCGCTGGCGTCATTGTTTTAAGTAAATTCTCTTTTGGATGACCGAATTTTTCAACTAGGTCATCCCTTAAAATTAGATGGTGGACGCGGACCCTCATGAGCACACGGCTGCTCTAATGTTCCACAAAGATAGCTCAGATCGATATCTCAATATGGCCCGTCTGTTCCGAACAGTGCAAATAGCGAGTTGACAAGGGGAAAGATAAAACTTCTAAGTAAACCACGAGACCACTTTGATGTCGGCTATACATAAACAGTGATGCGTGAACAAGGCGATATTTTCAACGTCAAGTTTCCCTTAATACCTAAGTACACCAAAAGGAACTCATGAAAAGGTTCCAGGAAAATATTTGTTAAAAACGGTGCGCGCGGTACGCCGTTTACCCGCCATGATTAAGGAAGAGATATCTGATGTTTTCCTTCCTTTCTGGACCTACCCTCTTACCTGAGCGACTACATAAACGGTTCTCCCCACTAACATAATTTATTAGAAATGGGTAGACATACTAAAGCTATCTACTTTATCGAAAACTAAGTCTTGGTAATTGCTAACTGGATCTACGTTTGTACTTAGGTATAAACATAGACCCAGTTAGATATGAATTAAATATATAGTGCATAGTTACCGGTAGACGGGTGCTGTTTTTTTTAGAATCAAATCGTTGGATTTATATCAAGTACCTACGATTAGTTTAAAAAAATATTATTTGCTATCATTCTTCCATAAATGCAATATAACTGCAATAAATAACTATGTCAGGTATGTTACTATCTGTTTTCTATACATTTAGGACTCTAGTATGCGACGCTAATTTACGAGGACGAGTACCTACGTGTGCGGATATTTTCACAAAAGGTTTGTAATTACAAACAGCTCTCGTTTGATTCATTGCGTTGCCAAGGAGTGTTCAACATCGAGCCGAATACTAAGTCTTGAGTAGTTTAGTCTGACACTAGATTGAACCATTGCGATAGTTTGGAAGCATATCGAGATAAATCGAATTCTAACGTACGAGGTTGTACTATGATGCTTAATAACGATGAATGTGTTCACATTATGCTAATCAAAAGCTGAAGTCTCTAAGTAGGCCATCTGCCGTTTAAAAATGTCTTGGAATGAAGTGTCGTGCATGGCCGCTTAGGCCAGGTGTGGAGGAGGCTTTAGCGGCACAAGTCTGAGGGAACAGGTAGGGAGTCTGAGGGGCTCGTTAACTATTAGCTAGCATATTAAAGTTGTCAAGACGTTGTACTATTCTGTGCGTTACTGCACCAAAACTGTTATGGGCAATTATGATTTAGGAAACTTCGGAAGATGGACTAAAACTGTTGAAGTATCGTAACTAATATTATAAATGTGAGTTTGTTTGGCACGCCTCCGTGCCTTGACTACTGAGTCGATGGCCATGAGAGGTATATAGGTATACTATGACCTGGTTTAGGACATACGATAATATGTTCCTGCAAGATTGGGCAGTGAGGCAGGTGACGAATGTGAATCTAGTTTCAAATGTATAAATAAATGTTTATTTATTCTTTCATCACTTTGTTAGACCATTCTATAACTAGCAAACTGAGTGTTATGATTAGTTATTTAAGAGACTTCTTTTGATTCATAAAATTTGATTTACAAAATCAAACCTTTAGTCAGTTTTAAAACCCAGTTAATCTGTCCACATTGGAATACTGTATTTCCAAATATCCGTGACCAATTTAATCAGATGTTCCGATACCCGCTCACCGGAAATGAGACCGAGTAACAGATAAAAATAAAGCTGCCGATTTTAAATGGAAAATACCAAACTGTATCTGTTCGAAGTTTTACGCTGTTCTCTTAAATAATTGTTTCTACACTACATTAAGTTCGTACAATATAGAAGTAAGTTCGATGGAGCCGAATAAAGTCCATAACTAAAGTGCTACTTGCGAGTCACAAATATTTACATGATTTTATGTTAGAGGAAGATAAACATCAAATCGCGACGTACTTGTTTTACAAACTCTATATTACGCCCTGAAATCTATTCAATTTTATGCTTATGCTCCGTCTCGCGAGTATTTCGTAGGAATAAAATAGGGGGAACTTGGAAAGAATTGTGGCGGTAAATCTTTTTAGTGCAATAAAATTGAATGCCGACGGAATTGAGATGTAAAGTAGAGAAGTGTCCTGGCGGGGCGAAACGAACTCGCACGTGTGCCAGTTTATGACCCCACAACCTAATGTGCTACAATAAAATGTACAAATAGGCCGTTGTTTTTATACTGCTTTTGCTTATTCAATGTTTGTCTTAGTCTGTTGCTCAACGTAGGGATGTAACTCGTAAGGATTGCGTTAGTACCTTTGGCTATTAGTCGTTTACAGTACGCAGCCTTCCTATCCAGCGTATGCATTCTTTTGACGTATTTCCTGCGTTATAGCCGCGTCAACACAATATTGGCTACGATAAAGTCACGTCTACGTGACGTAGCGTAGCATGTTCGCAGCATTATCGCGACGGGCACCAACATGACGCCTTTTAATTAAATAGGGAAGTACTACAGATCTTTCCAAAATAAATAAGCAGCGCCTTCTTGTAAAAAATATCTAAATTCATCATTGCTTAAAGATGTACTAACAAAAAGAAAAACTATAACTTTTATATATCTACAAGCATTATCTCACTGTATGTATAATAATGTAACAAATTAAATACAGAGATATTGCGTGTGGCGTATAAGACGACGGATTTGATAATTAATGAACATAATGAAACCAAGTTAGGTTAATCGCTTTGAGGAAGCGCCGACTGAAAACAACGCATAACCGAAGACAGATTGCGGTGAAGAATGTTGGCGCTGCTGTCACGCGGTACCTCTGACGTTACGCATTGCTGCGACGTGTTTGTGTTACCTTTACAGAGTCCTATTTATACGGTATACATTATTATATAACCTTATGTCAATGTATAATTAGATCTGCTATAAATGAACGTAGCACCTTTCGTGCGTTAGGCGTGAATATCACATATAAAAAGATACCTACAACAATTTCTATGTGGGCTTCATGAATTACGATTATATAAACTGATTCATACATAATAGCTACGATTGAAAAATCCAATTAAAATTAATAATGCTGAAATTTACTGACAAAACAAACCAACTGGAACAATAACTATTATCTTTGCCACTATTATCTTTGCCACAATAATAAATCCACCAGTCCTTCTACAGTGGCAACCCTCCCTGATGCCGCTAATTTATGTATTCACCACGCGGCGTCCAATTTAGTAATTTAAGCAAATTAGATAAATCGCAAGCCTTTTTCCGTCTAAACCGGTTCGGTACTTACACGCTCTTTGTTCGTAGCGGGGTGAGTAGGGCTGCGAGCAGCACAAAGTTTAATATAAACGTCAAGTGCACCGCTTGAAGTCCTATTAGAAAATTATATAATTCTGAGTTAAGATCAAAGTGACCAAATGAATTTTCCTTTAAAGGCCCGCTTATATTATGCAAACGTTTACTTTGTAATGTATTTTTAACGTTTTGTGTTATTACAATACAAGTAACCTTTATTTGATGCTTTAATTCAAATGCGTAGGAGCAAAATCTTTTACAAAAGCAATTAGTTTCATTCAACCGTAGGTACTCCATGCTACAATTTAAACATACCTTTGCCCTACACAAAATAAACGGTTTTATGGAATACAGACGCGGAAGAACCTCTTGATACTATTAGATAATGAAATTTCTACCAACAGGAAGTTGAAGATCCGGTTTGAAGGCGACTTACTGTACTCCGGAAGAAAACATCAGCTCTAGGGGAAATTAAGAAACCATCCAATGTGAGCGACACACCAGGCAAAGATTCTTATTAAACCTGTATGTTATGACAGTGCGTAAGAAAGAGACGCTCATAGAGACCTCTCGGAATTAATGAAAATAGTTGATTGGTTTTGTTTTTAAAGGTTGGTCACTATGATTGCTATTGCGACCGTTAATTGGGTAGTTACCTACCTATATGTATCTATATTTGTCTGCGAGAAGACCCATGTTAAATCGTGAAAGTTTAGGGACTCAGGTCTTACGATACAAACACCAACAAAAACATTAATTTTGTCTAAAACTACCAACAAACATGCACGTACACCGATTATAAAAAGTTTGTACTACTTTGTAAGATATTGGAATGAAACATGAGAATAATTACAAAATAAAGATGTTTGTGACTGGAGTGTCATAAGTCGATTGAAACAAAAATCAAGGTTCTGTAAACCATTCAAGTACAAAGCGGAGAGGATCTTACGTTTCGTTTTGGTGTCCAGGTACTTGTTTAAGTCAGGAGTAATAACTTTTACTGTTTAAATGGCAAGAGACTGGCCATGGCTGGCTGGCTGGCATCCTGGCTCATGTTGACAACACAAGTATGTCGGTGTCTGAATCTACGCAAAACACTCATTAAAGCTTGAAATCTAAATAAAAATAAAACGAGATGAATGAGTAAATTATATTGTGATAACTTCACTTTAACATAAGTACATCAATGTTACATAAATCACAGGTACAAACCGAGCACTACGTTATGCAGTTGAAATGACATAATACGAGCACTACAAACAAATCAGCGTGAAGACGGTCCCTAGCGGACCGCGTCTAGATCATGCGGGAGAGGGCCGGAGGATGCAAGCGCGCGGCGAGCGGGCGTGCGGGGAGCGGGCGCGGGCGCGGGCAAACAACACGTACGTGGGCGTGCGGCGAGGTGATCGCGCGGCACAGGCAGGCGTGCGCCGCCGGCGCCACCTGGTAGTCCATGTAGTTCCCGTAGCCCATGTGGTCGCAGGTGCATTGACAAGTCTCGATGTGCCGTCGCAACTCCAGCTCGATCTCCCACGGCGGCTCCATGAGCGCGTCGAGGCGGGCGGGCGCGCGCCGCGGCGTGCCCGCGCCTCCGCGCGCTGCGAATGCGGCCCCGGGCCGGGCGCGGGCCGCACCTGCGCGACGCCACCTGCCTCCCCGCCCCCCTCCTGGCGCGCTCCACCATACACCGGCGGCTAGCGCGCTGAGGCGCCGGCGACGCGGCCCTCGCAGCAAGCTTGGGGCCCTACCCCCGAAGAGCGGCGAACCGCGGCTCGCGCGGACTGTCGCGTGTCGGCGCGCATAGCGTGGCGGCCGCCTGCCGGCTGGGAAATGCCGCGCCGCGAGCTCGGCCGGGCGCGAGACCCGGGCGGCCCGGCCGCGCCGGCGCCCCGAGCTCCACGTGACAGCCCGCGCGCCCCGTCCCCCCCGTTCCCACCCGCTCGCTCAACCCACCAGCCCGCTGCGACTCTCACCGCCGGACACGTCTCTCAGATGCACAATCGTCAACCATCAATTAACTCAGCGAAGTAGGTACATTACACGGAAATTGAATTGCAGATTAAAGGGAAAACCGGCTCGCGGTCTGGAACATCGGAAGCCTGATTCACTGAATTAGCGGAATAGTTTTCAAACGCGTTTGAGAACTCAAAAACATTGCAATACTGTTGGAAATAAAGCACAGTATTGGCGTTGACCGAATTCGTCGGGGACTCGGGGTCACGTAGGTATTGAAGGGGTTTATTGGAAGAATTGGGTGGTAAGAAAAGTAATCATGGCGTACCATGGGCGTACCCAGCTTTTAATCTAAACGAAATTACAGTATTGCTTAAGTACGTAGGCATTGGATACGTATGTAATTTACCAGCTGAATGTTTGAAAAACAGGAATGCTCAGGGTGGGTGGTCCAGGTCCAGGGGGGCGGCTATTAAACTCCCCTCGCTGGTATGCCCATGTTATCTATTCTAGCAAAGAATTGAACCCAACTGCTCTTCTTTATGGAGAGTATGACCCAAAAGCCTTCCTGCATCATATGTTGGATGGAACAATGGCAATCATGACGATGATCTTCGAACCTTACCTTAAGTTTGGAGACAGTTTTCACGTCATTACATTTGAATCATTATCATCTACCTTACCGTTACTCAATCATGTTGGAACCAGGTTCTAACTGAACAAATAGGTTGACTGACCATAGTAGTTTTTGTTTTCAAACATTTGAATGAACTAGACCATGAATTTGATCTTAATAAGAAGCAAAAATAATTATGGTATAATAATACCCTAATTAGACATGGTACCTATAAAGAATTGACTTTGAGTTTGAAGAATAATAATAGAGTAACACATATTATGTTCTGACTGCCTCGCTGGACTAGTGGTCGTAAGCGTGACTGCTGAGCATGATTTGCTGGTTTCGATTCCCAGGTCGGGCAAATTGTTATTGGGCTTTTACATCAGGAATTTCTCAGTAGCACCCACGAAGTTTGGATTTGCGCCCGGTTGGGTTGTGGCAATAGGCTGACCCCTATTTCATGGGACTTAAACATAACTGGCGAAATGTGGGTGTTCTATTAAGTACACCTCTGCGTAACCCTTCGGGGATTACAGGCGTGATGTTATGTTATGTTAATTGTGTTATTAAGTTTCTTTGGGCACAGACAATGACTTAGTCCACGACCTAAATATACAGGCATAGACCAACTACCTCATCATCATCACTGCCACCCTTGTTCCACCCACTGCGCATCATAGGACTCCTCACTTTTGTGGCATTCCGCCCCGGCTTGCGCGACTTCTACCATAGATGTAGGTATAAAATGAATTGTTATCTGCCAGTTTACGTATGGATGCGGTTCTAAAGTTAAATGTGAATCTCGTGTTGCGGTTTGGTCCGTAAGCATTTGACGCACGCAACTCAACGTTCCCTTATCATGTTACAATTTCATAATTGAAATTAGTTTTACGGTAGAACGCTTGTTGTGAGTTGGTGACTGATGTGATAAGTGACTGATTAAAATGATCAAAGCTGAGGTGATCAATTTTCTAATCATTTCAGGATCAAAGTGTTTGCATCTTAGCAGAATGTTTATTTTGTGATAACTGATTAGAAAAAGGAATCTTTGTTTGAATGGATTATATTAGACCCCAGCCCCCGTAGCATGACCACCGTAGACAAGGATTTCTTTGACGGAAGAATCGACAAAATGACAGATTGTGTCGACACAATGACAGATTTCTTTGCAGATCAGATCTGCGATTCGATACCTATATATGTATACGAACTTTTGGGTTTTTTCGCGGACTAGTTCCATATCAACTTACTACTTAATTGGAACTCGGAAGTATTCCTTTATTAAACCAATTTAACGAAATAATAATTGAAGTAATTTATGATTTCAGACAAAAACCAAGTCATCGCTTATACTTTAAAACCATAGCGTTGCTGGTTATCAAACCAAATCAAGTGCGAGTGACGATGCCCTGTTAGCCTATATTGTTTTGTTCCAAACATATCGTACAAAAGTTCAGTTCAGATACGGGGAAATACTACAACTGTAACTATCAAGCGAGTAAAACTCGCATCAGTTAGCGCACTGATTTTGAGTCAGTTTCAGATTCTTTATGTATTACGGTGTAAAAACATATTTTTTAAACATGCTTGAGATTTTATAATAGGCAAAATAAATTTTGCTTAGGTATATCATACTGACAGATCGTGCCAAATTGTAGAAAATAATAAAAAAAAGGTAAACTTCTGTTAGGAGCTCTTTTACAATTGTTAAGTTACAATTATAAATTCAATACACTCGTAATCGCAACCCACCTACAGTCGTAATCTCCGTAATCATTAATCATTCGTCCCTGCGACCCCGTTCGACTGAAGCATCATCTGTACAATTCTCAAGCATCGTAATTTTTATTAACGGAATTAGGACGCAGGTGGACTGGAGCTGAGAGGCTGTATGCGTGCGCAGCGGCCGCCGCCACCCGCCGCCGCCGCCGGCCGGGACGAGCGCGCGCCAGTCGGCATGAGGCGCGCGCGGAGCGTCACCGGGCCGCTGCGCCGCGCCCACCCGGCCTCGGGCGCCACCTGGAACGTCCAGGTACTTCCACTCGCCACCAGCTAACCTTTCGCCTCGTCTGCTAACAGACCACATCCCGTGCCACGTCTATGTATCCTCCAACCGCCTGACCCCTGGGACAGCTAGGCTCTCAAATAGTGTACTGTAATCACCTCGTGAATATGATCGCAGGATGCTGGAACTCAACAGTTGGCCGAGGACTTGTTGCACGATGAACTCTGATCTTTGAATACATTAAAATGATAACCATCTACTTAAATAACGTTTACAATAAGAATAATATATCTTTTTGCAGAAAACTAGAAATATAAATAAACATCGATATAATAATCAGTTGACAATGATCTACGTTGTGTACACATTTAAAACGAATATTATGCAAATATGTCCACGGAGAGAAACATTACTTAGTCAGTCATGTGTGCTTACTGCTTGGGCCATAAAGTTAGTTGATTTGCTCGTTTATGATTATGTCCACTGATCACAACATTACAATGGCTCTAATCTACATTTGGTTAATATTCTAATATGTATACATATTTATTTTGGTGAATGGCGAAACAACGTCGGCGTTGAATGTGTGTCGAGTACGTGACAGCCGAGCGTGAAATCCGCGCGCTCTCACATATTGTTTTTAGTTTCAGTACGCCAATCTTTTATACAAAGTGATGCCAAATATATTGTAGCGAGTGAACTAGAATAAAAGTACATCAATGCCATTCACAAACATAACTGAACAAGCAAATTATAATATACCTACTCAAAATGTTCTAAAACAAAACTTATTTTTGTTATGTTTTGACCAATAACAATAGCAAATTCTGTGCTCCTCTACTCTTTTAATGGCAGTAATAATATTACATATACACTGAAGACCGCTAACACGATTGTTTAACTTCCGTTTAAAATGAGATCGTTGACTTCTTATACCAGTTAAGAACAATAATTTTATGAGTTGTTACATGTTCTTCTTCAGGTGGTGAAGGGCAAGATGAGTTCCACGTGTTTGTGGCACGCCTGTCGAGCGCTGTCAGCTGGCTTGCTGCTGATGCTGCTGGGAGCCGCGATGGCTGTAATTGGTAACAACATTCTCTCTCGCCGCGCTAAAGTTCGTAAATGAGACATCATTTCAAATTTGTTTCAAATGATGCATTCCGTCGATGTTCTTAGTAAAGTGCTCAAAAACAAACAACTGGCTTCATCGTCGTTCCGGAAAAGTTAAGGAATTGATTTCAATCTATAGTTGAACTCCAACTGAACTTATTATGCAAACCATGGCAATAAAGAAACTTTGCGATTCGTGGTCTCGCGAAGTATTAGTATTATTTATTACTAGCTTTTGCCCGCGACTTCGTTCGCGTGGAAATTTTGATGTGCACGGGTGAGAAAAAAAGAGGCTGTCCTTCTCCAGGATCTATCTCCTTGCCAAATTTCATTACGATCCAATTAGCCGTTTAGTCGTGAAATGGTAGCAAACAAACAGAGCTACTTTCGCATTTAATATTGGTATGGAATTATGGATTATTAATAATATAATATTTATAAAAGAAAATTGTATGTAGGTAACACAGGTTTTATTTATACTGCGAGAGTAAAATTCTAATGTAAAACCTACACAGATGGAAACAAATGACATATAGGTCTTAAAATGAAAACGAATGTCTTCTCCATTTGCCTGAATTCTGTTGCTTCCTCCATGAAGCAATCGAGGCAAATCTCGATCGTAATCTATTTCAGAGGAAATGATTTGCCTCTATCGGTAAATTTATTTACCACGTCACGAAATCGCAAAAATGATTTCATTGAACCCGTGTCACGAAGCCAAGCAAGCCAGGGATATGCAATGTTGTGTTGCCCTGCCCCATAGGCCGCTTTATCACATAATTGTTATTTATCTATTACATACAGGGTGTAAACGGACCGTTCACATAGCCGTCAACCAAGCACTCTGTACATCAAACTAAGTAACTTTGCGCAAAAATGATTGCTGAGAATCGACTTTTTTTTTGGGGTGAAAAATCACGTTTCACGGTAGGACTCGATAGAAAGCACTCTAAGCATTGTGCTGATAGATGGATTGAATAGTACGGGGGTCGTGGAGGTGTGTAAAGTAAAAATCTTACATTAAAAAAACAAAACATGTATTAAAAAAAACTTGTGAAAAAGTTGGAACTTTGACCCCCAATATCTCCGTAACTAGAAGGTTCGCAGGTATGGTCTTGAACAAAAAGCCTTTCGTATATGTTAAGGGTCTATTTACACCCTACATAATAAAATTGTAACGGGCCGATGTCTGTACATTGAAGATATTGAAAAAAAATATATATGGGGGATCTCTATTAGAGCAACAGAAGTCAAAATAACAGTTTTTAGAATTTTTGTCTGTCTGTCTTTCTGTCTGTATGTTTATACGCGCATCACGCGAAAACTACTGCATGGATTTGAACGCAGTTTTCACCGCTCTATTGCTAGATGCTTAACTTAAAATATAGGCTACATTAGATATAGTTTTGGACCCGATAGGTGGCACTCTGTGAAGCGAAGGCGGGTCGCTAGTTTTTAAATAATAATATTAATAACCTATCCCACCAAAAACATTCTGTAAAAAACTAGCCAAGTCTTATGGAGCTGCTTGTTTATCTCTAAAAAGTAATGAAATCTAGACAAAGTCGTGTCAAGTCTAAGGTTCTTTACTGCGATTTCTTTATTATTATAGTTAATGTTGTGTGACTTGGCCGTTGAAGGGTACACAAGGGAAGTCAGTCTGTACTGAATATAATTTTTATACTGTTTGTTTCAGGCTCGCCTATACATAAGTATTATTCAAATACGCAGCTTTATCAAGCCTACAATTGACTGGTTATTGAATCAACGTTTTCCAAGTGGCAATTTTCCATCGTCAATGGGTAGTGGTTCTGGCGACAGATTGGTGCAATGGTGTCATAGAGCACCTGATTTTGTACCCTTGTGAACCCTTCAACGGCCAAGTCACACAACATTAACTATAATAATAAAGAAATCGCAGTAAGGAACCTTAGACTTGACACGACTTTGTCTAGATTTCATTACTTTTTAGAGATAAACAAGCAGCTCCATAAGACTTGGCTAGTTTTTTACAGAATGTTTTTGGTGGGATTTCACTTCTTTTTGTAGAAACGTGGGTATATTGATTTATTTGGCCGTTGAAGGGTACACAAGGGTACAAAACCAGGTGCTCCATGACACCATTGCACCAATCTGTCGCCAGAACCGCTACCCATTGACGATGGAAAATTGCCACTTGGAAAAGATATCCCATGATCTGAAAAAAATTATTAAAGACCCCTTGATAGACCCCTTTATGCGTCTTTATGCAGGTTGTTTTTATCCAAATATCCTTGATATTAAAGATATTGCATAAAGATATCTCTAATACAGCTAAGACCAGCTGAGGGTTCTTATGTATAGGCGAGCCTGAAACAAACAGTATAAAAAATTATTAAAGACCCCTTGATAGACCCCTTTATGCGTCTTTATGCAGGTTGTTTTTATCCAGATATCCTTGATATTAAATATATTGCATAAAGATATCTCTAATAAAGCTGAGACCAGCTGATGGTTCTTCATCAGATACTTCAGACCTTCGATTTTTAACATCAAATGAAGCGGCCCACCAAGTTGAATATTTTTTGTAAAGGCGGTATGTCGATCTCTAATAGTTTGGTTGGGCTCTTGTGTTTTCTAATCAGGGTTCACCAGGTACTCCAGATCTTCGATTATCCTAGTTTTTATAGTTTTCCCTTTATGTGGCCATTAAACCCTAACTCTGTACCAAATTTCAGCTCTCTGAGTTTATGGGAAGTACTAGTTCTATTTTGATGATCATGAGTGAGTGAGTGTCATAAATGCGAAACTTTGCTTTCGCTTAACTTCGGAACTAAATGACCTACAGACTTGAAATTTTGGATTTTAAGTATGTGATTATAGCTTACTGGATGACGAAAATTTCTGCGTTCTGGTCTTATCCGGAGGTTCTCAAATAGGGGCCTGAAAATGCGGCGAAATGGTTCCAGTAAAGGATGGTACGGCAGTGTTTGCTTCGCGCTCGACTTGGCGGGGGCACTGCCGTGCCCCCCGATCAGTTCAACATTTGCAACAAAAAGCATTGTTTATTGCTCGGAAGTCTGAAAATAAAGAGCAAGCGTCATAACGTTAACCTACTTCAAGGACTGCTGCAATTTCGATTGAGATGATAATATAATCATAACATAACAAAAGATTACTTACATAACTGGTACCTTTATAATAGTGTTCGTGAAACTGATTGAAGTACACTATAAAATAGACGTAAAATTCCGCGTCTGAAAAGAGGTCAGCTCTATTCTACTCTCGAATCGGCTACGCAGTACTAAAAATTCTCGACACATCTCACTCCATGTAACAAGACCGCAGGCGTTATGTTACAAGAATATTATCCATGTTCCTATTAGTAGCACATAATAAAAAAAGCTACGTATATCTCTGTCACGTTTGCCACGTCAAGTATTCAATACGTGCCTTTTTACCGCTGCGGGCGACGCAACCCGTCAGTAACAAAGCGGTAGGGGTTGTAAACATAATGTACATGTGTATACTTGTACGGTGTATACGTGATGCAATGTGTGTGTTGCGGGTAGGCAGCGCTTCCGGTGGCGCACGTGACGGCTGACGCTTCCGGCTGGAGCCCCGGTCCCTCGCGTCGTACCTGCTTATTGATGGAGCTCCATACAACCGTGGCGGCTATTGTTGCTGCTGCGATCCAGTTTCTGATTGCTGTACGCTTGCAGTCTCTGTAGCTCTTTGAAAATTATTGGAATTTAACTGTTTTTATGTTACTTTCTAAGTTTATCTTGGCCATCACTGACACCCCTACCGGAAGTGCCGTACTATTATACACCGTGACTTTTTAATCGTCTTACAAAAGTGGTCTACTCAATGTACCCGACATAAAATAGTTCTAGGCACGAGTTTTTTTACCTACCATAATAGGTACAATGAAAAATAAATAATACATTAGAATAAAATTATGAAACATCCTGTTAATGATGTTTACTTGTCAAACGGGAGAACATACCTACCCAGCTCTCGAGTCCAGTTGATCATCGCTCGCAACAGGGTGTTTTATTTACGTCTTGCGTCATAATACGGAATAATATTTTTATTTTTAAATTATTAAAATCTCAAAAATCCCATTTTTTTTTGTGAATGTTTAGTAGTCATTGGATACATGAAGTTGGCTGCTGTTGTAAGACGACTAAAAGGTCACGGTGTATACAGCACTTACGACGTCGTCACCGGCGTCGTCGGTCGTACGACTGCCTTGTTGGTCTAGTGGTCGCAAGCGCGGCTGCTGAGCATGACGTTCTGGGTTCGATTTCCAGGTCGGGCAAAGTGATATTGGGTTTTTCCATCAAGAATTTGTCAGTAGCAGCCACGGAGTCTGGATTTGCGCCCGGTTGACGGCAATAGGCGCGCCCCCTATTAAATTGGATTTAAAAAT
Organism: Noctua comes; assembly: GCA_963082995.1. NCBI lineage: Eukaryota > Metazoa > Arthropoda > Insecta > Lepidoptera > Noctuidae > Noctua > Noctua comes. The sequence goes on along the minus strand of OY720281.1, from coordinate 10,088,210 downwards.
AACTGGCAAAATGTGGGAGTATTAATAGGTACACCTCTGCCTAACCTTCGGGGATTACAGGCGTGATGTTATGTTATGTAACCAATATTCCTCCCGACCGAATTATGCCCACATCGGGCGACCTCGGAGATTAGTCAGGCACGCACGAGACATAGTGCAGAAATATTTTTCTCTTCTCCTTAACTCTGATAGTCCGAACGATGACAGAAGATATCAGACTCCAGAACAACGGATTTTAAGTGCTTTCCGAGGCATAGGGGATCACTCCACCAACTTGCTGACTTCAGGCAGCTACCGAGTAATGGAATCGTAACGGGAAAACCAAATGACACTTAGTTTTCCTCACTCGAGAATCGAACCTAGGAGTCAACGCTCAGTTGCGCTTGCAACCAAGAGGTCAACGGGAGAGTATTTACATAATAATCAGCCAATAATGTTCCCAATGCTGGAACTAGTGCCTCTTCCCTATGATAAGCAACGGGCAGTAATCCGTCATGCGAGCCCAGTGCGGGTTGGTAGCTTGGTTCTAGGACAAGCCGGTTTCCTTACGATGTTTCCATCACCGTTTTGAGAGCAATGGTGCTGAAATTAATGATACTAATTGTCTAATTTGTTTAAGTAATTATCTTCAAAAATCACCACCGTCATTATTATCGCTATCCGATAAAAAATGGCGTTGTGCAGTGACGTCACGTTTGTACATCGCGATTTTCTTGCAAGTTACGACGTCCGCGGTACATTATGTAATAAAGTTTAGTCTTACTCTGGACACCCTTGTTTAATTTCTCTGCGAGATATTTTTGGGACATTGTACACTAACCACTAATCAGTAGTGACCCTGTAGTATTTCTATGAGGCATTCATTAATTTTCGATAAATAATAATTAGATACTGAAGTAATTTGTGTACTGTTCCAGGCTACTACGCGGACACGCTGTCGGTGGCGGAGGAGATACGCGGCAACGCCACCGTGTCCGTGAAGGACGAGGCGCGCGGCTTCCACCTCAACAACCTGTCCTACGCCGGACCCATCGTCATGGGCTTCGGAGGTAACCACATACGTACATACATATACCGACTATTTGGTATAGGTACTTAGAAAAGTTTTATGTCATTTTTGGATTAATACTGAAATAAAACCTACATTTTAGTCCTACTTCATGCATTAATCAGCATCATAAGCCGAGAGAGAGAGAGTCTATTTGCCTAAACTTCAAGGTTGTGTAGTACATGTGCATAATACCTCCGTATAAAATGCTGGAATAATCCGAAAAAAAGCTGTTAAAATTAGAAAGAGGTATTATCCACATGTTACTTACTTCATTGAAGTTTACGCAAATCAAATCTACTTATTCCGATCACTGATCATAAGCCGCGCAAATAGTAGCTACGGAGCATCGTCGTTGCTACGGCGTAGTCGCTTGCCGCTACATCATCGCCACACTATGTAGCGAAGCGTAGCATTTACTTACTCATGTGGTAGCACTTTCTCGTAGCACTTTTCGATGCTACGTGTCAAGTGTCAAAATCATTTCTTGCTTCGATGCTTGAATAAAATTGTCTAGATAGATTTTTTACTTAAATTTAATTAAAGAAAACCACTCTCTGTTTGGTTTTAGTAACATGAATGATATTTAGCTGTACTTATTATTTTTTCAATATTAAACTTAGAACACTCGCTTGAAAGTAAAAGTCTAAATTGATACCCAAGGGATAAAGGGACCCTTCATGAAGCCGTCAACCAAGCATTCTGTACTTAGTCTACGCAAAAATAATTGTGACTCAATGTAACACACTCAAAACATTGCGTGGAGGTATTTTAAAGAAAAAAATATAACGGAATTTTGACCTTCAATAATTACGTAACTAGAAGGTTCCCAGGTATCAATCAAGAATCTTGTGTGTGTGTGTGTATGTGTGAGTGAGTATGTGAGTGTGAATTGAGTTTTTTTCAACGAATGTTTTACATAAAAGACTTGATTGTCATGTAAAATTTGTTAAACACTACCATTTTATTTTAAAACAGTAGACACAACTTTACAATCAAGTACATATTTTATGCCTTGCTGTGGTGTAAACTCGGGTTAAGAGCAACATAAATCACAATTTTTTTTCAATTTGTCCCTATTTGACAAGTCTATGAATAGGGATGAATTTATACTAGTATTTGTAAAAATCTTACTCAGTTTTGTTCAAACGCTTAAAGGATTCATCGTGGTAGCAGCGTGCGTGATGACGTTTGAGGCGCGAGACAGCGCTGCCAAGGTGACGCCGGCGCGACCTCAGGTAAGCTACCAACCTAGTCTTTTCAATTTGAAAATCAGTTTTTATGAAAAACAAAATATTTAATAAATAAAATTATACAGTTAAAAAAAATGTTTGTTTACAAAAATAAGTTTTCTGTCCCTCTCAAACTACGATTAAACCGGTACGGACAGTTTGGGGTTGGATGGATAAAAGTTATTCATGTACCAGTCAAAGACCGGTCTCCGCTGACTCCGAACTGAACCGGACTGGACTCCGTACTGGCCTCCGGAGTCCAGTCCGGTTGGTTTGAGTGAACCGTCAAGAAGGTTCCTACATCTACAATTTATCTAAAAATTACTTTTCAATTGGCTCACATATTTCACATTACCAAAACAGTTTTCTTTTATATTTTTAGCAAATCTCCAGCTTAATAGGCGAACCGTATCCGCAGGCGCTACCGCGGCCGCTGCCCCGTCGCGGGCCGGCGTGCGCGGCCGCGCGGCTGGACACACTGGGCTTGTACCGGTTGCCGCACGCGCTGCCGCTGCCGCACTCGCTGCCGCTGGCGCCACTGCCGCACCGCCACCACCCGCACCACGCGCACCATCGGCCCAGCCACCACAGGTACCACGCCACACACAACACTCAAACGTGTTGGTGTAAAATAATATGTCAATAGTGGTCATCGCCCTTTTCGTTACTTTTAAGAATCCGTTCGAAATAAATTACATTACATGTATTGTTTTCATCAGTGAAGAAAAATGTCGTCGATAACCTGTTGTCGGCCTTTATTTCCGTTTTCGGATCATGAATAAATGTAGGAGGGTCAACAACCACTATTGCCATTCTAAAATTCACCAACTACTATAGTTGCTCCAGTGCTCACGCCCAACTTTTTTTTTCAATTAATTGGTCATGTTTTAATTGTATACACTCAATCAAATGAGACGTGTGCTTACTCTATCCGATACAAGGTTTAACTTCGGTTTTATTTAATAAGAATAGGCAAATCATTTAAAATAATATTAATTTATTTTTTAAACGTACATAAATAATAGTAAGCACGCGTCGTTTGTAAGACCAACAATAAGTCAGACTGTAGATACCCAGCCCCGTAGCTAAGCTATTTGTCGCGCCATACCGCCTCAGCCACGTTCACTAAAGTATTCAAGTCATTGCTTACCAATCGGCGGAGCGAGCACCAACACTCGTGTAGTCGTGTTCATAACACAACGTGCTTCACGTTACAAGAATACAGATCTACCAGATCACGTCCTAGGAGCGGCCGATTAGGATGGATATACTGACGTGTTTGCTATTGGTACCGCAAGTTAGGTGGGATGGACCTTGTGAGATAGTCATACACAGCCGCCACTGATTACTCGAACATACTTGACAAGACTAGGACGATCATGAGGGCAGTCAGTGTATGTGACACAGAATTGCTGGAGAGAGAGGGAAGATCCGCGCTCGATTCGGCTCGGCGCCCGACCTGCATAGCGCGAGTGCGCGCGCCGCCATGCCGGTGAGCACGCTGCGCCGGCCGCTTCGCCGCTACGCGCTCTCCGTAGACGAGCCGCCGCATTCAGCCGTTAGGTAATGTTCTCAAACATCACCGATGCTATTCTTCATTTAGGTATTTTACCATTTCCGCTTAGTACTTCTTCCCTTTGAAACCTTGCTTGTATATTTTTTTCCCTGTTGTTTACTTCCAGTTTTAAATTATTTCTTTACAGGTTCCGTATTTAATTTTTTCTTTAAATTAACAACAAAGCGGATTGAACACTACAACGCGCGGCGCTATTGGTTATGGCACAAGCAGTAGCGCAGAAACCACATTTTACGCGACTAGTATTTTTATTCTAATGCGGAGCTACTTGCAAACAACGCTAATGACGACAAGCTAGCGCTCCGTGGCGTGGTGCGTTGCAGTGTGAGATCCACCAAGTTGGTACAAAATAAAAAATTACCTAGTGTTTATTAAGTTGTTTCTTGGATTGCTAGCGCGAGCGCGGCAGAGTCGGAGTGCGGCTCGCAGTCGTCGTTGGCGCTGGACCTGCACGGCAGCGGCGCGTGCGCCGGCATTACGCTGCGCGTGCGAGACAACACGCGCCGCCGCCCGCTCGCCCGCCAGCAGCGCCTCCGAGACGACACCGTGCATCGTGAGTATTGAACTATGATGGTTGTACCTTAGGTCTACACACACATTGACTATCAAATCAATCATTCCTTATCAAAATATCAACGACAAAGAAAAACTCTAGGAATAAAACGGTAAACCGCATAGTAAACAGGCTCGGAAAATTGTAAATCTACTCAAAAATCAAGTTTCTTGAAGTATCTCCATGCATCTATCTGATCTCTCCACAATATGTGAATGGTTACAGCCAGAGCCTCCTAACCATCTGTTCTCGCCGTTTCGAATAATCGTGCTTACGGAGGAAACATGATATTTTTCAGCCAGCGGGGCTTTGCCGTGCTGTGCTTTGAACTATTGATAAAGGCAAAATGTCATTAGCTTGGGTATCGTCCTAGCTTCTAATTACTTATACGTTTTCAGCTACACCTGTGACAAGTGTAAACAACATAAATGATATGGAAGAATCCACGTTCAGGTAATATTTTTTAATGAAATTGCATTTATTATTTTATCATGGTCAAGACAATCGAAACCAACTATACCATAACACAGGCAATTAAAACAATCGCAGAAACAGTTAAATGGTGTACAATAAAGAGTATTATATCTGATACATCTATTGTGTCTTTATAATACTATACATGCTATCATTTTAGAATGGATGAGGGAGAAGTAAGTAAAAACAATATAGAAGCCTTGCAATTGAGTGTGGAGCAAGAGGAGCGCGCGAGCAGCGCACCGCCCGCGCCCCCCGGGCAGCCCTCTCCGCCGCCCTCACCGCGCCTCGTCGTGACGTCGCCCTTCCCGGACTCCCCCGCCACCCCGCCGGAGACCTGCATCACCATCGAGCCCGCGCATGAGGCCCCAGATGATCCCCCAACCCCTGACCAATGAGGACTAGCTCAGTCTCGCACCGACGAGACACTCCAACATGCTGTAAGACCAGACGAGTCTTGTTGATACACTTTTGTATGAATTATACAATTTTTCAGTTGCTTTGAAAAAGCAATGTACAAAAATATGTACATTAATTACTTACCGAGTTTTCGATGTGTCTTCATAAAATTGACGACAGTTATTATCTATTTTTTAGAACGTACTATTGTAAAGTATTATAATTGGTGTACCTACCTAAGTTAAGGACCTTTACATGAACTAAAAAGGCAGAAAGATGTAGGCCTAACCATTGGCAAACTATATTATATCTTTCAATCTAAATACTATGGTGCCGTAGCAAAAGAAAGATATAGAATGTTTTAAGGTGATGTACATACATATATGTAGAAGTATTTATTTGTTAGAGTTTGAACTGGTAACCCTTAAGAGTGTGAGAAACGACAAGATTATAATATGTTAAAAAACCTGCCGGATCCGTGACGGTGTTGTTAAGTATAGAGCTAAGAGTCTATTCATGAGTTTCAGGAACAAAAGAAAAACAATACTATAAAAGAATAATATAATATTCGTGAAGCGATTATGTTAAATAGAACTACTACTTTTTCTTTTGGTAATGCTATTACAGTACCCATGTGGGTCTTTCGGATACGGCAGGGATTTTTAACATATTGTGTTAACATAATTGAAGACATGTAGTCTTGAAGGATTTTCTCAAACAAATGCTACATGCACACTTACAGTAGTCAGTAACCGTTCGTAGCACCTCGTAGCACCTCGTAGCACCGCGTAGCGTCGCGTAGAATCGCGTAGCGTCGTGGACCCAAGTGTTGATTGTCGTAGTTTTTGAATGGGGGTAAGGTGTTATGAATGTGTGATGTTGCTAAGAGCCTAACACACGATGTCTTATCTTTACGCAGACAATGCAAATTATTTGACATCAAGTTCCAGTAAACCGGATTACAAAGTTATTCTAGTTGTGGCGTTGTCGCCTTAATAACTTACTGGATAATAAAGCGATGGTCAGTGTGTAGAAGAGACATCGTATGATAAATATTATAGTCTTTCTGTATTTTTATCTACAAAATATAAAAAAATAGATACACCTATAAGATCAACACTGCTGTTCTAATAAAAAAAATAAGATTATAAAACAATAATCAACTGAATAATTAAATCCATTTATATCCATGAATAATTATTTATCATCCGTTGTTAAATTAAAAGACTGATAAAAGCGAATTTCATAAAAAAATCACATAATTTTACAATAAAAATGCCATTAAAACGTTTAAGATGAATGTGGTACGTATATTCTTATTACATCGCATGCATAATATTCCACTTAAATTAATATTATAAACATTAAATTTATTATTTATAACTGGTAAAATTAAAAAAATTGTACATACACAAGATGTAACATATATTGGCCCATTACGTAGTTTGTTTTTAATATTTGAGTATGAGAATGGCAAGGTTTAAAAAAATAAAAGAGTAGGTCCGTTATTTGACCTTTGGATGCGGAACCCTAATTGGGATCTTCGTACTGTTAATATTTTGGAAATGTACTAGCTACTTTATCGTGATGCAGCGGAACGGAATAGGCGGAAACAATCGAAAATGAAAAACACATACTATACTAATACCTGTTTAAAATTATATATATCTGTTGTAGATTCAGGATTCAACCAACTGTCCACGTTCGCCACTCCGCTGTGCGTCTCGCTTTGTATTCGTGGGCTTCCCATGTATCTAGGTGTCCCTGCAACATAGTGCACAGTTGTGTTAACTGACGCATCTTTGAAACTAGTACATAGTATGTTTGCATCAGAATTATACATACTTGAGAGAACCTATCGTATAACTAACATCATGTCTGATAAAAAATTGGACCATATACCTACTCACTTTGACAAAATAAAGGGTGTTTTTTTTGAGACGGAAAACTTTGAAAAGAAATGAAACCCAGAAAAATGATTTTAATATCCATAATACTGGCTTCATTTGACTGATAATTTTACGCCATTTATGTTTGAATCAGATTTCGGGCATGTCGCCTCCGCGGCAAGGCTAGTTACATGGCGTAATCTAGAGGTCTAATTTGCACATATTCTGCGCAGTAAATTATAATTCGTTGAATGTTGGCTTCTAAGTACTCAATTGTTTCTGATTTATCGGCGAAGACATGTGACCTTACATATCCCCAAAGTAAATAATCTACTGGCGTCAACGCACGAACGAGGTTAATAGGTTGTCACTAACATATATCTTTCGTCAAAGGATCAAAAATTATGATGGTCAGAACGTTACAGTCAACGGTCTTCTTCTTTATCGTGGAGTTAGTGCTTAACCTGGTGTCAGAGTTTTTATGCCGCCCACGGGTCTCTGACTTGGCTTTATATATGCCGTTGAGAAATATCTCTCAGGCATGCTGGTTCTCTGACGATGTTTACCTTCACCGAAGCAAGTGATAACTATACAATACACACATGAATTCGAAAACTCAAAGGTGCGTGTCTTAAATTCGAACTTGAGACCTATGACTTCGCAGTCCGACGGTCTCAACACTCGCCTATCACTACTTCACGCACAGTCATCGGTGAGCGGTGCAGAGACATGGTTACTAACTTCTCGTGCTTCAATTGTAAGTTTTAATTGTTGCAGACGGTTGCAGAGGTTTAAACAAGATGGCGCTTCATACAAATAAGGCCGCGATACGATTCATTTTCTCAAAGACACCTGCAGCCGCGGTGGTGACATGCCCGAAATCATGTTCAAAAATAAATCGCATAAAATATTATCATTCAAATAAAGCCAGTTTCAGGGATATTTGAAGCATTTTTCTATGTTTTGTTCCAATATAAAGTTCTCCGTCTCTAAAAAAAACTCCTGATATTTATTTGACACGAATAAATTAATCAGTACAACTCAATTCTACACACATGTTTCGATAGTGATTGGTTAGGTTGGAACATAACAGTTATGTTATGTTCCAACCTAACCATAAAAATATACTTATGGAAAAAGATGTAAGTAGGATAGTAAGAGAGTCGTGCGGAGATACATTGAATCTTGATTGTTACGTCCAAAGTCTATACCTAAATGATTCATACAGGTATTTTACGTAATCAATGTTTGACGAAAACAATTTCTTTTTTACAAATTATATTAACTGTGAAAAAATGAAACAGAAATTAACAGAATGTAATGTGAAGATAATAATATAATATTACATGTTATTATGAAAACTCGCTGAAGGCCTAACCTGAAGTAATATTTTTTTTTTGTTTTAATTATATTAATGGGAAGTTAACGAAAGGAGTAGCGTTAGTATTATTGATGTGATTGTTATTGTATATAAGACCCAGTACATCTTATACAAGTTCAGTTATAAGTTCATGCATAGGTACCTATTACAAAGTACCATATTTAGATGGAGCCACATTATTCTGAGCGAGCAGTACCGAATAAGGAAAACTTTAGAGCCCGGTTTAGTTCTTACGGGCAAAAAGGTTTATCTGGTAATAATAATCCAATTGCAAAGGAAAACAAAAAGGTAGTAATTGTATCAATACTCAAACAAATAGTTCATACATTAGATACAAGTGATGGTCGGGTTTATCAATAACTGTTTTATCTAACTTTTAACAAACTGGCGAGAAAAAAAATTAAATTCTATAAAAACAAATAATGGGTCTCGGTGGCTTGCGGATACTTTTTTCATGCACCTTTTATTAAAAACCCTATACAAGGCTGCTTCGTTTTTTTTATATTAATTACACATCAAAATCTACTAAAGATAATAAGATGACGCTTATTTAAAATTAAACCAGATTCCAAAATGTAGCTAACGTTCTTCCGGAATTCAATATTTTGGTTATTAAATAATTTATATATACAGGTTGGCGCCGACAATGCAACAATAAATGAAAACACTGGTTATACTAGTTCATAGGTATATTTTTAAACTATCAAATAAATCCTAACATCGAAATTAAAAAACAAAATGTTTTTTTTTTAAACCACTAAGGGCCGATTTTTCAATCATTAGATAACTTTTACCTGAAGAGTAAATGTGACGTTTTGACAGAGGGTCCATACAAAATCTGTCAAAATGATAAACTTATTTATCGGATAAAAAAATAACTGGCGATTGAAAAACCGGCCCTAAATAGCATAAAACTGTTAACGAAATAGAACACCATTTATAGATATTGGTTCACGAACCTTATGTATAATTTGCGCATCTGGAAATAAAATTTAAGGAACGAATTTGGCAAAGGTTTTTGGAGTAGCGATTTGGCAACATGTGTTTAGAGTTTATACCAATGCGTGGTCGTTAACCTGTCTGTTCTAGCCTATTAATCTACATCATGTAGAAAATGCTGAAAATGAAAAATAATTTCCTGTGACTAAACGACTGGATGAATGATTGATTTTTTGTAAGCAGACTAAGAACGTCAAGAGGTATGAAGCAGTTTAATTTATTGTCTTATTGTCGGCGCCACCCTGTATTAGTGCTCATCACTGTTTAATTTTAATCTTAACTGAACTGAAGAGTCTTAACTTGTTTGATATCTATAAATCACGCACATTTTGAATTTTTACATTTCTGACATAATAGTACAGTCATTTGGTCCGAAAAAAATAGGTTACCTACCTGGAAAGTTTTCCGGGAATTTTGGAAAAGGGGTAATTATACAGATTTCGATGTACTCTTTCCGAATTTCAACTTTCCCACCTCGTATCTTTGCCGCTCGCGCCGCCATATTGGAAATCCGCTACATCGAAATCTTTACCCATTTTCAAAACTCCTAAACTATCAAATTACTGTACAATAAGTTTAGAGCATTTTGAAAGAAATAATAGATTGTTACCGTAGTTAAACAAAATACTCAATTTTCTCTCCGTAAATTTGATTTGGTTTTCACTAAAATAGAATTATGTACTTTCTTCACATTTTTTAATTTGGGAAATTATCATTTATGGTTATAACATAATTTTTTGTACGAAAAATAAAAAATGTTAAAAATACGTACAAACATAGATTACGATTGTGTTTGTGTCGTCAAATGACAATACCGAAAAAATGCATGAACTAACAAAAGATAACATGATATAAACTACCTATTGAATTCTGTTCTGTAACTGATTCTCTGGTACCTATGCACTAGAGTAAGTTCGCATATATTATGGAACTAAAAACCATGTATTTATGAGGTATATGATTTCAAAGTCATTTAATATTATCATCAAGTTTATATCAAAAGGACGACGACAGTAATACAAGACGGCGTTGAGATTTAGGGAGCGGAGCAGCAGGCCTAATTAATAGGTTTGAAAATCGACTAGTTACTCTGTACTCTAGGCTTCTAACAAAACTACAAGAGAGATAGGCGTTTCCATCTTCAACCAACTCTTGGGAAAATCTGGTGGGTATCTTATAAGAATGGACGATGCAGTCGCGTTCTGACTGATCCTGAAATATTAATTGTACTTTTATAATATGAAAACATAAAGCGTTTTATACGGTCTGTGTATAGAATTCTTGTAAATATATTAGTAATTATTTTATATAATTAGCAATGTGTACTCAATCCAAATGGTTGTTGTGATGTCTATTAAAATTGTTGATTATTTATTTCGTTTCATTAGAACCTGCCATTACCCTATATTAAAAACAGACTGAGCAGTGGTGGCCCAATGGTCCCCGACTATTATGGGTTCGAATCCAAGCAGATCCTTTATTTTTTTACTTTATTTTTTCACCACTGCTCTCAAAACGGTGAAGGAAAACTTCGTGGGGAAACTGGCATGTCCCAGAACCAAAACATCGAATACGCCCCGGGTCAGCGTTTTGTATTACAGCCCACTCCCTCTTACATAGAGACCTATATAATATATCCCAGCCACAGGTTCCAACAGTAGGAGCATTCTATTATGCAATCAGAATTAATTCACAAAGCGACATAAGGTTCCCGGGTGTATCGTAACAATGAATAATTAATTGTGTCTCCTTAGTCGACGGTTGATAAATTAATAGTTACCGTTCCTAAATGCTGGCTAGACTAGGAGGCTAGATTTCCACATGAGATTCAATTTAGTTACAGGCGAGTTTGTTTTGGACAAGTTGATTGGAATTTTCACTGTAGAATATAGCATTAAATTCATAATCCTCCTCAACGAGCCGAAAAAAATGGAAAGGCTGTGAGCACTCGGTCCCCACGGTTTTAAACGGCTCAAAAATATAGTTTCCAATAGGGTTACTAATATTTAAGCCGCTTCAGGTTCTCCTACCTGCAACCCAAACTACCTAAATAGTGTCACTTGTGAAGACGCAGTATAAACTCGGATGATACAACTAGAAAATTAAAACAAATAACATTAAAGCGCGATATACCCTATGAAAACTGTATGTACCTAATCACTGTCTATACATTTACTTCCACCAGCTATCGAACGGTCGTAAAGTGATGATCTTCGCAAGATTGTTGCTCCACCACCTAGACCATTCGCAACCTCCACTTAGGAACACTCTTGTTTTAATTCATTCACTGTAGCCAAGAACTCCAAACAAACAATCTACACATTTTCATCTTGGAACATCCTCACACAACAGCTTAATTTTATAAAACATTCCCAGTAGATTAGTAGTTACTATAGTTCATTAAGTATAACTAAACTGTGGGGCTTCCTACTATGCCCTATATAAATACATTACATACACATTAGCTTTAAACACATTACGAACTACATCAACAGAAATCTCTACCCATGTGAACCAAATCTCTACTAATCCTATAAAAGGTGTCACAGCGGATAATCCATTGAATCTGGTTAGGAACGTGTGATATAAAAGCAAAGGGCGAGCTGTAATCGACAGCAGTCAGTCAGTGCAGTGGGCAGTCAGGCACACTACCGAGGACTGCTCACTCCAGCCCAACATTAATTCAAAATGTATAATCAAACAGGCAATTCCTACTATGATGCACACTTTGCGCCTTTCAAGTAAGTAACATTTAATATATGTTTTTTGAATATTTTGTACTATAAACGATTGTTAATTTTGATTAATGATGACTGTCCAGGTCTGGAGGGCCGAGTGGCGTGGAGATGCTGGCCGATGGCCTGACGGGGGACGACCTGGCCATGGTCCCGGAGCACTGGCTGTCATTCCCAGCGCCCCCGGCCAGTGCACACACTGCGCTTGCGCTACTTTACATATTCTTTACTGCGGCTGCTTTAGTAGGAAATGGACTAGTTATTTTCATATTTTCCACGTTAGTTTCATAATTACGTTTCAATTTTTTTTTCAAAATTTTTTGGCCACTACCTATTCATGCCTTCTTAATTTTTTTAATTTCAGAACAAAGAGCTTAAGAACCTCAAGCAACCTTCTTATTCTGCAACTAGCAATTTTAGACTTTATAATGATGGCGAAAGCTCCAATATTTATATACAATAGTGCAATGCGAGGCTTCGCCAGTGGAACCATAGGCTGTCAACTATTCGCGTTAATGGGATCGTATAGTGGCATTGGCGCAGGCATGACCAATGCTTGCATCGCTTATGATAGGTAAACATGATGACTGAGATCTTGTGATTTTCTGTAGATTATACAGTCATATACGCATAATTTTCTGGGTATATTACGGAGATACTGTCATGTATACAACGTGTAACATAATAAACGTAAGACCTCCCGTGTGGTCTCTCGCACCATGAAAAACATCTTTTGTTCTACGAGTTCTTGAAATTCGCAAAAAAAAAAATACTTTCTATAGGAACGGACTCAATCAGCTGATCCACATGTATGGTAAAACTAAAAAAAAAGTTATGAATTTCCAAAAGTTATAGAACAAAAGTTGTTCAGTTTCATGGTCTGAGACACCACACGAGAGGTCTTGCGTTTATTATGTTACACGTTGTATAGGTAGGCATTTATTTTTTTAGAGTTTGTTACTGTCTGATATACGTTTCTATGTTTAAATTTAACATTTCAGGCATTCCACAATCACACGCCCCTTAGATGGGCGATTATCCCGCGGCAAAGTTCTACTGATGATTGCATGTATCTGGATATACAGTACACCATGGGCTTTACTACCACTTTTCAAAATCTGGGGCAGATATGTTCCAGGTGTGTTGGTCTTATTTGTTTTTTATATTGTCTGTTTTCATACAATAATTTAGGTCTTTGCCTAAAATATTATTTTTTTGGTATTTCAGAGGGTTATTTGACATCTTGTACGTTCGATTATCTGACGAATACTTTCGACACTAAATTATTCGTCGGTTGCATTTTCGTCTGCAGCTACGTCTTTCCTATGTCGATGATCATATATTTTTACAGTGGAATCGTGAAGCAGGTGTTTGCCCATGAAGCTGCATTAAGGTATCTACTGTTTTGATAACCAAATTTTAAACTGTTTATGACGATGAATAGATAACATCCCGGAAACGTGATTAAACGGGTCAAATGTGCTTTTCAGAGAACAAGCCAAGAAGATGAACGTGGAATCACTTCGATCGAATCAGAACGCAAACGCAGAATCAGCCGAAATCCGAATAGCTAAAGCTGCCCTCACCGTGTGCTTCTTGTTCGTAGCGTCATGGACGCCTTACGGAATCATGTCGCTTATAGGAGCTTTTGGAGACCAACAACTTCTTACGCCTGGGGTAAATATTTTAAAATACGTTAAATACTAAGACCTCACAGTTTTATTAAGTCTTTCGTTCTCTATAATTCGACATGCATTCCATGTACCTACCTAACAGTTTTGATTGGTGGCGTTCAAAGCGTGAACCACATACTTACGCGATTTGTAGAACAGAAATAAAGTCCATGCTAATTACGGATTCAATCCTGGATCTGAATCAATTAGTCTGAACAAACGTGTGACCATGAGTTAAAGCCTGAACCGGCCGGCATTGCCACCGAGGGGCTACGATTCACTTATTATACATTCGCTATTGGTTGGTTTGGTACCTTCTACTATAATATGTCCTGCCCACACCTTGTGTACGGTAGAGCATGAGCAGTTTCAAAGAGATCTTGCAAAGATGTAGTGCCCTGTCGTTTAAAATCATAAGAGTAATGATTTTTGTTCACAGGTCACAATGATTCCAGCTGTGGCATGCAAAGCTGTTGCTTGTATAGATCCTTGGGTTTATGCCATCAGTCATCCAAAGTACAGGTACCTAGACACTAAAAAAACGCTTACATTTAAATTCCTGTGTACATCTTATAAGTATAACATGTATACAGGATGCGCAAAAAATTAATGTTAAACTTTTTAAGCCGTTTGCTTGATTTGGGATGTGAATAAACACATTACACTCCTCAGTCGGGTAAAAAGAACATTGTTAGAATACAGCTTTTTGACCCAGAGTTATATAGTTGCAAGTTTATAAACTCTTTTTTTCAAAATACGTACAACCTCAGGGTGAAAAGACCTACAGTTTATAAAAAAAAAATCATTAGTTTCAGATTCTTGACAGGAATACATATTTAGGCGAATAATAAATATTTATTCTCTGCTCACCCATAATAACTCAAGTTGGTATTATTTTACAAAAAGTAAACTAGGAGCAAAATAACATCTAACTCAATTTTAGATCTCCAAAATCGAGCTCATTGTTAGGTACCTACTTATAAACAATGGCCTAGCTAGGCTAACCGTAAAAGTTTTGGATTACGCCCCAAAGACCGAAGTCCCATCTCAAAAACGCACCCTATTTTGAAATGAAATAACCCTATTCACGTTTACAGGCAAGAACTTCAACGTCGCATGCCGTGGTTGCAGATCCAAGAGCCGGACGATACCGTCTCGACTGCGACCAGCAACACTGTGTCCAGCACTCCAGCAGCAGCACCTGCCTAAACACTGAACTATATTTATATTTTAATTTAAGCTCAAAATGAGAAACACATTACTAGGCAAGAAGGGAACTATATGTACTTTCGTTATTTATTATTATAATTTTATTGGGCACCAAGTCAATGCCATGACATAGATATTTCGAGCTGGCGATATAGCAGGTATATATATATTTTCATAGATATTTATAATGACATAATTATAATACATATAATTACAAACTCGGGCCTATTGATTATAATAATACATAATAAAATAAATTATACCACTTTTTTTGCCCAGCTGTACCCTGTACCATAATTAAACATCATGGATACCTACTTCTTCTACACAACGACAATGGCTTGTTTAACGGACTGAAATATGAATAGTAGCAATGTTCTATGTAACTTAAATGTGTAACTTAATTGTTTATATGCAATAAAAATGATGAAGTCAAAAGTTATTGTTTATTTTCTCTTTAAAGTGCGCTTGGTCCCGAGATCTATTTCCAGCAATTGGTAACGTCTCACAACTGATGATGATCTTTTGCGTTGACTTAGAAGTCCCAAACTACAGTTATAGGTTCACTTAATACTTTTAGATTTAGGCACCAACCATTAGAGGAAGAAGATGCTATACGGGGTGGAAGGGACACCCTGTATAGTAGGTTAATCGAATGATTTTTACTTCAGACTTCATTTTTGCCAAACGATATTCTATGTGCTAGTGATTATAATAGTACTGCAGTGGTCTTTAAAAACAAATGTAACGAACTAACGGCGCCGACGTATCGTTTGTTCAGTTCCTATCTTGTTTCGAAGAACGAATGATAATATTTTTGATTATATGTTAGTGATTGTACGGTGTAACTTGTAATTGAATGTCGTTCGCCCGAATAACACTTGCTAAAAAACATTATATGTACGACGATTCATTAATTTACCTTTCATAGTCAATATTATTGTAAATTTCGTATTTAATTATTCCATGCTTAGAACCATATAGCAACACTGACTGACTGATTGTCACTCTGTCAGTTGTCACTGTCAGATCAGTGTCTATAGGAAAAATGATCTGAAAAACTTGTGATAGAGTTATTTCGAGCGAGATTTGTTTGATTATCTTTTACAAATACTACAATAAACATTAATAAGATTCAAGAGAAGGTCCCCAGCCTAATAAGTATAATCTATCTTAGTAATATAACCTATCATCCTCAATCAATATGAAAAACAGTGAATAAAATCAATTGGTAAGGATAAATCTATTAAATTTCCGTCATGGATAAACTCACCGTAATATCAGGAACATTATTTATGGCAGCTGATGTTTTTGCCATAGTAAGTCTTGCTATGCCTGACTGGATAATTACTGAAGTTGGAGGTAAGTACTACAATCAACTTTGCACTATATCATCACTTTATCATCTTGAATACAAGCAGACATTACGACCTTGGTTGTTAATGTTGTTGTAAATAACAGGGGCATACAAACGATTCTACTTATGGTTACTTCTATTCTTTACTGTACATTTATACATAATCTTACCAATATTAAAAATGCAATAGTTTTTGAAGATGGATGGATGTTTGTTACTCTTTCACGCAAATACTACTGAACGGATTTGAATGAAATTTATGACACAGATAGTTTATAACCTGGATTAACACATAGGATACTTTTTATCCTGGTAGTATGATCCCATGGGACAATTATCGAACTCTATGTGGGAGAGGCAGCAGGCATCAACTAGTAATATATACTTACAAAACATAAACTATCAAAGTTGTACTGATGGCGAAGATTAAAACTTTGATTGCCTATATCTGAGGTATGTGAGGCCTTAGAAGATTTTGTCCCATACAACAATTGTTAGTATTGATGCCAGCTATTGATTAATACAAGATTTATGTGTGGGTAATAAAATCAAAGTTGTCTTGATGGTGTAATCAGTGAATTGATTCTAACTTTGATAGTTTATATCGCAGAAACGTGACACTTAGGAAGATTTTGTCTCATCATACATAACTTGTTCATATTGAAAACGGCTATTGATTAATAAAGATTTTATGCATGGCTGCTATCTTGAATCTAAAATAAAATTGCAGAAGTTAGGCAGGTAAATAATACAAACCCCTATAAATAAATGAATTTTAAAGAAGTGGTTCCATTTTGTACAAATAAATAAAATTGAAGTGTCTATTTGTAACTTCAAAATAACGGATTTTTACTGAATGCATATGAAAGTATATATATACGGTACTTATAACCGCTTATAACAAAAAAACAATTTTTTTTTAATTTTTGTGTTCTGTGTTCCGACACATTTCCAAAATGGCTAGACCGTTTTTAGTGGGACTTTTTCTGGCAGATAGCTGATATTATAAGCAGTAACTTAGGCTACTTTTATTTTGAAAAAAAATTTAGGCTTACATGCCATAAAAAAACCTATGAAATTGTTGGCAAAATCTGATTCAAATAGGGGGGAAGTAATAATAAAAAAAGGTTTAGGGTTCCGTGCAAAAAATGAAAACTTTTGAAATTGTTCAAGGGTTTTCCTTTTTTGCAGGGAACCCTAAACCTTTTTTCTAAAATAAAAGTAGTCTCAAGTTACGCCTTATAAAATCAACTATCTGCCAGTAAAAGTCCCGGCAAAATAGATCCATCTGTTTCCGAGATTGGCAGGAACAGACAGCCATTTTTTTTGTTTTTATAATTACCGTATGGGCCTGGACACGACGGCGCGCCGCCACACGGCCACGGGGGCGCCGTGCCGTGGCGATGTGTCCAGGCCTTTCATATTATTATGCATTCAGTAAAAAGCTGTTATTTTGAAATTACAAACAAACATACAATTTAATTTATTTGTATCGATTTCATAAGAGGGCACCTAGAATTAGTGAATTTTAAATTGCTTTCCCTTATTTTCAGGTGACACAAGGCTTGGTTTGATGTGGTCCTGCATTACACTGTACAATCGGCCGCAAGTCTGTTACACTCCTGACCTACAGCCTGAATGGTTGCTTGCTTTGATTTGTATATTCATTGGATGCATATGCATAACCACTACTGTAATACTCCTAGCATCCAGCCATTTTGACAGAAATGTGATACCGTATGCACGGTGGGTTGGATTTGCAGCAAGTAAGTTATAAAATTACTTTTCCAGTACTGTCAATAGAAATAGTTTTGTTTTGTAATTAATAGTATTTTTCGTTTTCAGTGGTAGTTTTTTGCCTAGCAGCAGTGATATTCCCAATGGGATTCCATGTGGATGAAATTGGAGGCCAACCGTACCAGCTACCAAACAGCCACCAAGTTGGCATATCATACATCTTATTCGTTCTCTCTCTCTGGATTACTGTGATATCAGAATTATTTGCAGGCAAAGTATGTCTGCCTCATTTTTAGTATAGATGAAAAATTGATAATGGTATGGTATAATGGTCAATTTTCTTGTAAGATAAACATTCCATAAAGGTTTTATAAATAAATGTATTTGTTGTGTAAAATAAAATTAGAAATAATTATTTGAATTTTATTTACTCTCAAATTCTTTTTGCTATGACGTGTCAGAAAGGTGTTTTTCTGTGGTACATGCTGTATAGTGTAAAATGGAATGCATGTCTGCCGAAAGGGGGATGTGCTGGCCCGCGAAAAAGCTGAGGCCCAGTGTTATTATTCGATTACCGGGTGAAAATGGAGTTTTCACCCGGTAATCGAATAATAACACTGGGCCTCGCTGGGGTTGCTAGTGTTGTAATTTAGACAATGAAGAAGGTTACTGTAAAATTTTTGGTTGAAAATCTATTAATTTTATATTGCAGAATACAGGTTATAAGAGAACCCCTAGGAACCAAAAATCTTAAAAAAATATTTTGACTAGCTAGCATGTTCTAGAAATCTAGGCGAACCATAGTGGGGCGTGAGAATAAAAACAACCTTAGTGAGGTAACCTCTCGTGGCTCCGTCGCGGATGTGCACTTCCCAATGTAAATGTTTTTACTTTGCATGCCGTAAGGTAGTGTGATTTCTTTCTTTCAAAATGTGTCTACTTACCCGTTTCGCACGGGTAGTAGGGCTTATTATGCCTACATGTTTTGTATGTTGTAGGGCCGCATCGGCTTGATGCATCGAATGTGGTTAATATAATATCAAAAACAAACGTTACTCCAGCAGGATCTCGAATAACTTCGCAGCCGAAGAAAGAACAAATATAAAATAAGGTGCAACATTTACCTCGTCTAGACAACTAATTATATAGCTAATATTTGTTTCAATATTCCCATTAAAAAAATGTCTGGCTGCGGTAATGTTACCCCTGCAGGAAAAGGTTTTATGAAATAACTAAAAAACTATAAGTGCAACAAATTTAAAAATGTGCGCAACAATAACAGAAGCTGGGCAACTAATTTAATTACCTATAAGATTTAAATGACAGTTGAACCCGAACAGATGCTGATCCCGTGTAGTAATTAGGCGGTACGGCCACGGCGATCCTAAATGTAATTATTCATACCATATTATATTAATTAACATCCAGATCACCACTACGTGAAGCCTCCATTTAGGCAGGCCGTTACCAAAATATATCTAAATGGAATTCTCGTAGCCCCTACCCCTCCCATTTAAAAATTCCTGCATCTGATGCATCCCATATTATTATTCTCTGACATAGACCTCTTGCATGTATGTGCGAGAGAGTTCAGACAACTTTGACTGGGTAAAATAAAAATCCGAACATTTGTAAAAACAGAATCATTTATTGACTATCTCTAAAATAGAATATTTTGTCGGTACCGGTCTCGACATTTAGCGTGCGTTTAAAAATACTTCATAATTATTCATATCTACAGATGAAACTTGAAATAGATAATCATAAAATTACAATATTTACAAAAACTATATGAGATAAATAATTTTAAAACTTAAGTCCATTGAGTAGTTACATGTATAAACAGTCTTCTGCAAGTCCTTGATCACTTCACACTAAAAAATGTTTGTTTCATAAAATCCCACTTTATTTCACGCATTCATTTCCTGTAGTTTTTCTTCTCGGCAATATCTTCTATGTTAAGTCCACTGCTGCTGTACAACTGAATATGCGGTTTTATCGTTGAGTATGCGGTTTTTCATTGAGCCTCCTCATCCTAGCAAAGCGCTTAAAATTAAGATGTTAATTATGTTGAGCGATGAAAACGACTGTCAGACTGGCACGCAGCGCAGCAAACGGAAGGCAGCGTGTTACATCACCACGCAACAACACGCTAATAAACTAGGACGCTCATTAAAAAGGTTATGTTACATGCCCGAAAGAGCTGAAAAACTGGCCTTGCAATCTAACATTGATTGATCGTTGCCAGTATAACAAAGTGGGTGTTGACTTAAGAATTCAATTGCTTTAGAGCTTGAATCGAACGCCAATTCTCGAATGATGAAGTCCACAGGAACACTTTGTCTGTAGCTGCACATATAAAGTAAAAGTTAATAAAACACGACCAGCAATGCTGGTAAGATAGTATATAACAAGTATATACAACTTATAGTACACGATCATGAATGCCAAACTTTTAGTGTGCCTGGTTATATTGAGTTTAAGGGATGGTGTTATAAAGAAAAAAAATCCAATCTGAAGATTCACGAATCAGCTGTAGTTAAAGTCTTATTACACAGAACGAGCTTCTGATTCAACATTGAACTGCTACTACTACTGTGTACTCGCAATATAGTAGCTATGCTCGTCTCTACCGTACCAATCATAATAATGGTAGCTACTGCCCGAAACAGTCAAGTGCGAATTTCTTTGTGTGTGCAACCGGCCTTAATGTATAAAAGTCTAACTCTAATTACTACAATTCCAAAAAAACATGGATGGATGTTTGTTACTCTTTCAGGCAAAAACTATTGAACGGATTTTGATAAATCTTCTTAGCCATATTTAAGCTTATACGTCATCAGAATAACACATAGGCGATTATTTCTACAGATATTGTGTAAAAATTGAATAAGCGCGGGCGGACTCTAGTAGGTACTTTATAAATTACAGTGCTAAATGTGAGTGTGAGCATCTGAGCACTGTTTTTTTACAGATCGGATGCGATCGAAGCGTCAGTTACTCATTTGTTTTGTACTGCGTTCGAGTTCGGTGTCAATTCTGAATGTCGGCCAAGTATTCTGAGCTCGAAGTCAAGCGTAAACTTCATTAAACAATATTTTTTGTTTTGAGAATACTTAAGCAGTAATTATCATCGAAGCAAATCCCCAGCTCCCTTATGATGATGCAATCATACGGTGCGAGTAGCAGCAAGGTAGACAGAGACTAAGCCAGCACTGCGTAAACTAGTATTTACTCTTGCGTTTGTGACTCTCGTTACTTAGCTTATATGGACAAAACAGAGGTTGTTACTTTTGTTGTAATCTGGCACACCATACCTTACACCCAGTTTAACTGGAATTATAATATCAGTTTATTACTGCCCACTGCAGGGCAAAGGCCTCGCCGGCGGCCGCTGCGGCAGCGGTGGAGGGACCATGACACGCTTAATTAGTGGTGGTATAATTGTTCGCTCACCGAGACTTCGCCTGTAATGTAACAGTTCAGATTCACTAGTTTTTGTACAAAATCGAATCTTGGATTGTTACGTTACAGGTGAATGCTCCCGATGCGAGAGGGCTTAAGAGTCATCGACAAAATGCAAACTGTTACCATGAATTCATTACACGATTCCCTACCAGTATACATTGTGACCATGTAGGTACTTTATATGAGAGATTATTTTTTACTGGCGACCCGCCCCGGCTTCGCACGGGTGCTATATACGTATAAATCTTCCTCTTGAGTCACTCTTATCTATTGCTGAAATCTGCATTCAAATCCGTTGCGTTGTTTAAAAGATCTAA
Organism: Noctua comes; assembly: GCA_963082995.1. Classification (NCBI taxonomy): domain Eukaryota; kingdom Metazoa; phylum Arthropoda; class Insecta; order Lepidoptera; family Noctuidae; genus Noctua; species Noctua comes. The sequence continues at coordinate 10,066,163 of OY720281.1, read as the reverse complement.
GCGTACAAACTGCGGGAGCGACTTTGTTTTATACTATGTAAAGAAGATAACCGATGGCGAATTTCTACGGTGGGAGATTTAGAATCAAGCATTCATGTTGACAGTTTGCGCAACGATGTCCCCTTACGTCGTGTATTAGATATGTAGGTCGGACTAAAGTAAAAGCCAATGACCAAAATGTGAAAAATGAGATAGAGATTGCTTCCTAGTTTGATACGGACGCGACGGTTTCGTCGTACTAACTGCCCCCTAAAAAATAGCGCCATTGGCAAATTAGAAGAAATATTTTTAAAATTGTGTAACTTGCTTGCTATTCTTCTTCATAACGCGTCTTGTCTTCCTGCTATTCATGCATTATTAATTAATAACTTTATTTTCAAATTATGCAACTGTTTAAAAGGTTTCAATAAACAAAATATCAGAACTTCGTTGATTTTTCGAATGAAGACTCTCGAACTGCATACAGGTTGGTTCAGATAGTGACGACATTAAAAAAATATTAGTTTCCTCACGCCCACGGGCATTCGAAAATACCTCATGTATGTTCTGCGATTCTCGATAGTTCTCCAGTTATAACTTCTTGAAAATTGTACGGGAAACCGCTTTAAAAAACTATTTTTATTTTTACACGGCTTTTTCACATTCTTTAACGCTAACTAGAGGCATTTTTTATCTCATTAGCATCAAGAGTAACAAAAAGTGCGTAGCGGCCAAGTGCGTGTCGGGTCACGCACAATGTAGGAAGAATGTAGGGTCGTAGTTGCTCATCAAATAATGCGGATTTGCCTCCGAACGAACTTACATTTGCAATTGAAAAACCTGTGCTCCCATACATTATGTTTAGGAAAATATTTTATCCAAGTACATTTATAAGTTGGTCGACTTTTACTCGTAAACTTATAAAGCCTACAAAACTGTGATAGTTTTCCTTTTAATTTTTTTATATATACTACCACCGTGAATTTTTTCACACACCTAAACAACCGTTTAGCTGGTAGAAGGGACACTTGAGTCTAACAAAAATTTGCACTTTAAAACTTAATATTTCACAAACGAATCCCTTAATCGAAAAATTATTTCAACAAACTCGCAATATGTTTTAAAGACCTATTAAACGACATACCACATTATGAGGTAAGCGAGAAAAAAAAAATCGCCACTTTACGTGTAGGTACAGGAAATACCCTAAAAAATACTTTTCGAGATTTTATTTAGTTACTTTGTCGGCCTAGCTAATCTGTAAATTCATGCCTAATTACAGCTATAAGCTGCGGACAGACAGACGGACATGGCGAAATTATAAGGGTTCCTTTCCTTGTTTACTACGGAACCCTACGAAGTAGTGTAAAAATAAAGATAGTTTTTTTAACGCGGTTCCTATACAGTTTTCAAGAAGCTATAACTCGAAAACTATCAAGAATCGCGGAACATACATGGTATTTTCGGATACCCCTGTGTGTGAGGAATCAATTTTTTTTTTGACTTCACTATTTGGACCACCCAGTATAAAGTTAAAGTTGTCCCTAATTATTTGACCCGGCTCTATTCCATGCACACTAGTTTTTGAAACACGCCGTTAGCCCGAACTTGTAGGAACGTCGCAATGCCTCATAACCTTAAAACTTAGCACCAGATCAAAATTTTAATGTAAGATGATAAAAAATTAAGGACGTACGACTTTGTGATGTATCTCAGGTATTGCTTGCGTTCTCGATCAACAAACCAGTCCATGAGATATCCTGCCATCAAAGGAGCTGTTTTATATAGCAAGAAAAATTTATGAAGATTGCCTGTGGACCAAGCACATCTTGTCTGGAGTGCATGTTTGATGCACTCGTTTTGTCTATCTTCTTTAGAAAGAAACTGAAATATTGTGGTCAAATCTGAAAAGAAAAACAAGAATGAAAAAATGCTTAAAAATGCAAGGAATGAAAAAATGTGCCAAGGCAGCCTACAAAATTCAGTTTCTTTAATTTTTTTTTCAATTTGCAAGCTGTCTCGAATTGATTATTGAAATACCCGACCGTATCCTAGCGCCTTCGCCATAACTCATTTTATTTCATTTATAATATCAAAATATTGGACTGAACAACAGCATGTAAATGAATGAATTACATAAACAGCACATGACTCATTTAGGCCTTTACAATAATAACACCGTTATTTTCAAGTACCCTTTTTGAAAAGTCATTATTGCACAACTTATTTATTGTTTTATCAACCAAAAAAGCCTACACTAGTATAGCAGCATAGGAACAATCTAGATTTGATAGAACTCGCTGCAAAAATAAACACAACATACCTAATGTATTTTTAGTAAAAATATAATACAGTATCCTGTATGCGGTAAATTCTGGCGCATTGGATTTGCTTTCAGGCAATTCACTGTATAGCATTTTAAGTTGTGTCTGGCATTGATTGAACTCTTCATGATCACCTTTCTCTAGAGCAATTCGTGCATGCGTCTCATAAACTTCAACTGTGAAATTGTCTCGTATTCCTTGTACCTGGAGATAAGGAATTTGTGTTAATAGTGATTTATTATATATGTCAAACTATTTTTTTTTCTTGACAGAGCCCTATTCTTCTTTCTAACATAAAAATAGCCTCAGTTACTCCTTAGGGAACGTAGACATACTACGTGTCCCGTTCTGAGGGCGGAGAGGGTCTTCAAAATACCACGGATATGTTAGGGGCTTAGATTTTTGTTAGGAGGTAGGCATAAAAAAAGGGTTGGAATTTATTGACCAGCCTAACGTCTGCCACTTTAATTTTTTTTTCAAGTTGCGGTCATGCATAATAGCTATATTAATCTATAGCTGGCATCAATACAAGCAATACCAATAGTGAAATTGATTTCTATTATTATTTCCAAGGGCTGACCCAGAAAAAATCCATTTTAATAAACATACTTAGATTTTAATAAACATACTTAGAATAAAGTTTAAAATATCTTCTCTTAATAAATAATGGTTATAAATGTATAGGAAAAATGTATATGATGCAAAAATACTTACTGTTAAATCTTGCCTGATTGATTTCAATTGATCACAAGCATATCTGTAATCTTGTTTGTCTATCCATCTCTCTTTGACATTTTTGAGGGAATTTCTCAGAACTGGCACAGGCCGGACCTCACATGGCTCTGGCGCTTTAGTTAGCCGTAGGAATGACTTTTCAATGTCTGAGCAAGTCCCTACTATGTGCATGTTATTGACTTCATAATCCCCTTCACAATCCTGGACGATGGACCTTCTTGCTGTAGGTTCCTGTTTCTTGATTCCACCCTGCAATGAGCTTGCTATGGAAGGAACATTACTTACAACATTACCAAATCTCTCAGCTCGTTTTTGCATTCTCTCAGCATTACCCTGAAAATCTTCAACAACAAATTGGTCAAATGAAGGTTTCTTTTTGTTTGTATTTTTCTGAAATACTTTCTTTTGGTCTAAAGACAGTCTATCTTTAACTTTCTGACGTCCCTTGCCCTTGGTACTCTTTTTTTCTTCAACCTCATCACCAGAATTAGAAGAAGCGCTGAAATGAAAACCAAATATGTCAAAACTGTAAGCCATCCAAATAATATAAAAACAAGATGTGGTATTTGCATTTTTTTTAAAAGCTTTTATTTTTTTTTAATTATGTTAGGTTAGATATCAAAATAAACATACCTCAGCCTTTTTCTAGGAGGGCTCCTAGACCTAGATCTGCTCCTAGTGCTCGGACGTCTTCTGCGTTGTGGAGAGTTCTTATGACCATTAAAACCTCGAGCGCTCAATAGACCCCTATTTTTAGGAACATCCTGAGCATTTTCTAACTTTTGATACAAACTTAAAGTACCACGGACAGGTTTAACTGCCAAATTATTGCGTTCACTATGGACACTTGGAATTGGTTCCTCATCCCAATTTCTGGTCCACATTTCATCTTTATTAGCAGCAGCTGTAATTCTCCCTTTCAGACAGATATCAATTTGATCACGATCAAAATCAGATTTACATTTTTCGTAGCATCGTTTGATATATCTCTCCAAGCTTTTAGGCCATGTGCCTAATGCGGTGAATTTTAGAAAATTCGAAGAATTGTTATTTTTAATGCTTTCTTCAACTCCTACATTTTCAATGTTAGTCAAATTGAGCTCTTCTGGTTCTGGTGGTTGAGGTATATCTTCTGTTGCCAATGGAGGAGGCAATGGCACATCAAGAGGCGGGGGTGGTGGTTTGGGAATGTCTGGGGGGGGTAGCGGTGGCAGTGGAGGAGGATGATCTGGCAGTGGAGGTTGAACATCACTTGTGCCTTCTGTCCTGTCATCGTTGAATCTGTTGTTAGGCTTCTTACGTTTCTTTTTATTAGGGCCATTATTGTTTGAAAGGAGTGGATTTTCATTAAGAGGTATGGGTGCAGGTTTCCTTATGTTATTGAGATTAAATCTGATAGGTGGTTGGTTAAAAAAGGGACGATTAGTATCAAGGGGGGACATTCCAAGCAAGGGAGTGCTTGGCGGCGGCTTCAAGAATTGAGGATGACTAAGATCCATCTTCTGGTCCTTGTTTTGGTGAAATTGATTAGGATTGTTCGGAAACCCTCCGTTATTGTTGGCCATTTGGTTGAAATACTGGTTATAATACGGTGGATACATACCCCCGTGATATCCATTGTATTGGTGGTACATATTGTAGAGCCAGGGATTATGATTAGGTGGCAGACCACTTACAGTTTGAATTGGAGGTTCTTTTGAGCTATTGTCAGCCATGATGAATAATAATAGCGTATATTCACTTTAGTTAAAACTACGTTTCACTGATAGAATGTTAAATATTTTTATCTGATGGACCTTAAACAAAATGGCGACGACATTTAAATTACCCTTATCCTGTTATCATTTTGTTGTAGATTTGTTTCAAACGGCGGTGTTTTCCCGTCAAAATTTGTATCTTTACACCCTGCGATTACACCACAGTTCTACTCTTGTGTATTGAGCGACTTGGAGCAAAAACGAACGAAATTATCAATGTCGACAAGACGTGTTGAAACGAGGCAAAACGATCACGAAATCACGACATATATGCAGTGCTGCCAATAAAAAATTTTCGATTCCCCGCGTCAGTGTTGTCAATTCCCCGAAATTCCCCGCTTCTTTTTTATTCATTCCCCACAAAATTCCCAAAATTATATTTTTGGAATAAAAACGCTGTTTTATACAAAATTTGTTTAATAAACTACTAAAACTTTTACAAAATACCTTACCTTATAATCTTATTTCCTGCGGAACAAAGGCGGCTTTCAAGGAAACCGTATTGCACACCTCGAACGCGAAGCGGAGAGGTAAGTTGCATAACTTACCTGTTTTATAACAGTAGCTGCACTTTTTAATCACTTTTCCACAATTTTATTGAAAATTTCAACCGTTCGCACCAATTTAAAAATTCGACAACCATGAACAATTAGTTAATGATGTAGAAATGGATGCGTTCAGAAATAGAAAATCGTGTTCAAATGACAGTTGAGCAGGCATTTGAGTGGTGTTGCCATTTAAAACTATGTTAGTAGTGTCGAGCTGTTTCTGCCAAGGCCAAACGTGGTTTTTTAGGTGTAAGTAATACGACATAAAATAGTTTTAGTCCACCGAAAAAAATTGGACTGGATTCCCCGAAATTCCCCGATTTTTGTCATTCCCCGCGCTCTCCCCGCGCTAACCCTCAATTCCCCGCAAATCGGGGATTTTCCTTTGATTGGCAGCACTGCATATATGTCTGTAATAACAGTCTATGATCACGAAAGAGTAGAATACCTAGTTATATAGTAGTCTATGGTAGTAGTTTTTTTTTTTAATGGCTTCTCGCAGGACTAATCCTGTGGATGCCTTGAGTGTAAAGCCTCCAAAATACTTTCTAGTTTGAATGTAGCAGTGTAGAATAGAAATGGGACAAGTAAGTAAAAAACTGGTATGCATTATTATTGCAATGGGGGCGCATAAATTCACCGCTAGAGGCGTTCGTGTAGAGTAAGGTCACCAGAAATGTCAGATGTCGTAGTATTCGCGTTCTTTGCGGCTTTTAAGCCCCCTGTGACCCCACCAGCATAAGTACCATTTTTCCAGTCAGTTTTTCCTCTAGCCGACTCTATGCAGCACTCAACACCAGAAAATACAGCCCCAAGTATGGCAAATCTCTTGGCATAACTGAACATCGATGTTCTCATTTCTCGCAAACTTTCTTTAGCTGTTTGGGTTTGATGGGGGTCCGTGATAGCTACATTTGGCATTAGTGAGGATGTAAAGAGACCCACTGCCATTCCAGGACCGTAACCTGAAAAGAGAATATAATTTTGGATGAATCTTTATTGACCGAAAATGGTGGAAGAAGTGGCTTCCTACATGACATCAACATGGGAGGAATAAGTGCTAAAAATATATTAATTGGAAATATTTCATCAGCAACTTGCTTCTACAGTTTAACATTAATTTAGTGGGTTATAATATCCAGTGTGTACTAAAATAGATATTTTTTGCACTATTTTTTTTTATTTTTTCAGAAGATTCATTGATTTCTTCTTCTATTCATTCATTATGAAAAAAACAGTTTGGCCCAGCGCAAACCGCTGGAGGCGTGGTGGAGCGCATTTCCTTGAAACGCGCGGGCGGATTCAAGCGGTGCCAAGAGACCTTGAGAGCCCTCGAGCGGAGAGACGCGCGGCGGCGCGCAGCTACTCCGACCGCGCCCATGTCATTTAGTGCTGATCGATACTTTATACAGACAACTCGCTCTCGTTCGTAATGGATGTGGACTGGGACATGATTATTATTGCACTAAGTTAATTAAATTTTCCTCGTCCATGATCTCGCTCAACACACGACCACACTAGTTAAAACTCTCCAGGCATCTGACCGCCAGCCAGCCGGGCGCGGGGTAGCGCAGCGGCGACGAGCAGTTGCGCGCATGCTCTTGTAGTAGCTTGAGGGCGCTCCGAGCACCGCATGCGAATTTATTCTTATATTGACCGTATGTCAAGGTAGTTAAGGTTTATATTAAATTGTTGTCTTCAATTGCGCTCCGCCGCGCCTCCAGCGGTGTGCGCTGGGCCTTATGATGACAGATATAGACAGACTGATGTTAAAGTTTTATGAGTGGCCGCTATGTTTAAAATAAAATAAAATGGTGGAAGTTAGGCTGGCCAGGCTTCATACAAAAGTCTCTCAAGCCCTTTCCTAATTATTAATAACTATTTCATGAAAAAGTTATTCAATCTGGTTAAATGAACTTAGACGGTTGTTTTGATAATTTTAATTGTGTAACTACATACCTGTTACAGTCGCGAATCTTATTCGGTTTAACGTACAGCCTGATACTGCCCTGCAAATTGCAAAAACCCAAGAAAATTTGAATTTCGTGGGCTACCCTGGCGCTTCCACCTTATAAGTTATCCGCGACTTAAGACCCGACAAATATAGTCGGGCAGCCAAAATCATGGTGTACGGTATATAATTCAATGTATGCACTTATAATATTGTGCTGATGGATGACATTAAAAACTGGTATTTTAAAAAAAAGTGGTGATAAGTTGTAATTTTGTCCTCCAATGTCTCCGCAACTAGAAGGTTCCAGGAGTTCAGAAGATTCAGAAAAAAATGATCTCAATGACGGAGAGAACAAGCGGCTATCGTCTTCATTACGTCTTTTTACGGTGATTATGGTTTTGTACAAAATTTTTGGCAGCTTGGAGTGCGCCACATATGCCAGCACAGCACTGATGTAGATGACTACATCACTACACTACATCACTAGTTGTCTGTCGATGTCAATGTCAATGTCAAATGTCAATTCTATCATGATTGATTGATGTGACGACACTGACGACATTATTTTCTTAATAATTTTAGATTTTAAGTGCGCTGAGTACCGGCTAACGAATTCAATCCTAAATAAATAAATAAATCAGTTACAAGTGACTACATTAGTCTTGAGGATCTCTTCAGTGTAGGAATTTGTTATCCTTTTCATAGTAAAATCAGTTTATGATAGTATAAGAATTTCTTGTTATTCAAGTTACTACACAAATTCACTAATATTAGTTAACAGACGTTCTTTGTTACAGATATTTCGTGACTACCTCGTCTACCAGGTGATGGATTTATTAAAAACTCCGTCTGTTCAGTCTTTGTTGGACTCTGACTTGGAATCGGTTGAAAGTCTTCAATATTTGGATTTTGATATTGAAGAGGTAATTCAAATTGTAAACTTATTAATACACTTACATTCTTGCATTCACTTTTCTATGAAAGTCTAGTAAGCTTCATATCAGATTTAATCATATTTGGCATATACTTATTTTGCATTTGACCACTCAAATTTACAATGACAGTTTATAAAGTTATTGCCTGTGTTACGCCCACCTCTCGCTATTGTGAAATCTACTATTTCACAAATTATTCATTTGGTTTCTGCTGTAAATGAACTAAGTATGTAATAAAAATACAAATATTGCTGGGTTTTACATGTCAAATTAATTTATTTCTGGGCAGTGTTTATGTAATGCTATTGTTTGTTATATATATTTATTTATTAAGGATATACATAAGACATGACATTTAGTAAATTAACTTCAAATACTCAAACTAATAAACTAATACTACTACTTTAAACTAATTAATACTTCAAATTCTAATGCTAACACATTAGAATTTTAGTTATCTATCTTTTTTGTTTTTTAAGTAGAAGATGGGGAAATTAGAATCTCTAAAAGAAATAAGGAAACATTCTGAGGACCATTAGTTCCTTTTCCACGAGACCAATTTAACCATAATTTAGAATTAGAGATTAAGATTAGTTATTTGGTCAAGTGTAAGTTGTCTTCAAAAAGGGGTTTGAATTAAATGGCCTGCCTAACTTCTGCCATTTTATTATTTTTTCAAAGTTTTAAGTTACAGCCATGCATGTGACCTGTATATCTGACGTTAATACAAACAAGTATTGCATGTGACCTTCTGAGCCATCATGTTTCTAAAAAGTTTTTGTGTTCTCATATGCATTCAGTAAAAGGCTGATATTTTGAAATTACAAAGAGACACTTCAATTTTATTTATTTGTATGGATGGATGGTGAAAACATGACTTGAGTATAGCTGCTAACCCATCAATCAGCACTTCCATCAGTGCATAATGTTCATAACAAGTTCACACCACTAAGCATTCATACTCATCATCATTGTTCATGATCTACCAAAGATACTTTCTTATTTTCCTAATATTAGCTTGGAGCATAAATGGAAGCATCACTTTGATGGGACCCTAAGGATCACTTATTTTTATTGTTTCAATAAAATTATTGTTTTAAAGACAGGAAGGAAAGAAAAATATGTTGAATTATTGTTTTCTTCCAGCACCATAACATAATGCCAACATGAAACTAGGTATAACAGCATTAAGAATTCAATTTTACAATTTTTTATAGACAATAGACAAGTTAGGTACAGATGCCAAAATATGAATGAAAATATGTGCTAAGTACTTAATTTATTTATTTACTAGCTAATAATATGTTTAAGCGTGAAAGAAAGATTAACAAATATATATCCATCTATCCATCCTCACAAACATTCACATTCAATAGTAAGATGTAAGATAAGTCATAAGATTGCACACCAACAATACAATCACTTAACTCAAATAAAAATAAATGAAATCATTAAAAGTGGCATTCTATTGAGCATACAATTAGGGCTGAACCAAATCTATCAACACAGATCGCATTTTTCCATGCTCCTATCCTTTTTTGTCGCTCAGAACCGTCATTTGCTAGAACGAGAAACACAAGCGGGAGTGCTATAGCAGGCGGCAGCATCGACGATGCGCTCGGCAGCATGCTTGGTTTCAGACTAGCATATTTTCTGAGCGTCTAAGAGTGAACAGGGGCTGCGATTCTCCACACAAATATGTTCCCTTTTTCTTCCTGAGAAATGCCTACCTAGAGCAATCATTTATTTTTTCATAAAATTAAGGTACACACGTCCCTGTCATTTCCTTTTTTCAGCAACTAATAAGTAAAGAACCGCCGGCCGCCCGGCCGTGATCTCTAATCACGGCCGTAAATATGGGTACCAGATAAATTCGAAAAGTTTTTAACATAAAAGAAATTGATAGGAACCTAGACATACTTTTTCTTAAAATTTTAATGTCAGAAACAATTGAATCGGCTCTGTTTTCGAGGATAATGAAGGGGAATGCGAAACGGCAAAATATTTGTGATATATCGGTCTGAGCTGCAGCTCTGCAGGGGGCAGGTTTGACGCAGTGCGACGGCAATAGTTTCTTCAAATACCTATTTTTCAAATTCCTTACAGGCCCTGTTCCCTCTTAAGCTCGTGCTTACATGCGCTAACGCCTACGCCGCGCGCCGTCGTGAGCAAGCCTTAATAGTGCTTCATACTGTCGACCGGAACGGCTAAAAAGCGGCTAAATTAGGTTTTTCTTTATTAGTTTTTGCGTGAATGTAAAGGTTACTATTTAAATTGGGTTTTTGCGAGTGCGAGAGAGTGTGTGTATCTCCTTTACAGAGTTTGAACAATGGCGTTGAGTTTGACTAATTGGTGAAAGTATAACTATGGTGTAGTGCTTGTCTAGCTAGCTCTGTATTTATCCATTTATAAATAGCATGCTATTTTAATCTTAAATGAATAATGCTGTAGGTAACAGTGTTAACCATCCAAGATGTACTTTTTAGTTAGATGAAATTGAATATGCATTGCCGGCAAGTGAAGCGCCGACACTAGCTGAAGTATTATCCACAGAAGAGGAAGATGTTAAAAACAAAGAAACCAAATACATTGAGGATCCTGCAGCTTGCTCTGCATTACAAGTGGAATTTTTGCAAGGTGTATCGCAACAGCTTTCACAGGCACAAGTATGTATTGTTAAACTGTAGCTATATTATATTATCTTTTCCATTTTATTTAAATTGACTCATGCTTGAGCACAAAATTACACTCTCAAAAAAAACGGGTCGATGACGAAAATCCCTGTAACTTGCAAATTAATAGCGGTGACTGAATGAAACTAATTTTATATTACAGAGAATTTTAATATCGTATGAAATAAAACCTTAAATGATCTACAACGTAATTAAAATAAAGCTAAAATTTTAAAAACCTCGAATTTGGAAATGAATTCAATTCGCGGTACTTTTGCTTGTTTTCTCACTTTTCGTCTTTCGTTATCATTATTAAATTACTATCATTTGCTAATACCAAAAGAATGTACACGTATTGTCACTATGTTAGAAGAAGGCAGAAGTCAGCGAAGTGTAGCAAGAACAATAGAAGTATCACTTTCCACAATGCGACGAGTCGTCTAACGCTTCCAAGAAACTGGGCAGCACATAAGAAGACCAGGAACCGGCAGATCGAGAATTTACTACGGCTCGAGAGGATCGATTTTCGACCCGTAGAGACGACGTAAGCGAGCGGAGTGCATGGCGGCGGCTCCTTGAAGCTAATTTGACCCCACATAGACCCGCAAATGGTCCAAAACTTCCTTAATTCGGGTAGCAAGACTACGTTACGCCCCCAAACACGCACAATGGGGAGACGAAGAATGGGCAAGATTAATGTTTTGTGACGAATCCAGATTTATGCTATATGCACATGATGGGGACGAAGAGTCTACCGACGGCCTGGGGAACGTTTTATTCTAGCTTGTTTTGAGGAAAAAGTGCCGTTCGGCGGTGGATCTTATGGTTTGGGCTGGAATCTCTTCAGAGAGTCGCACGGAGTTAGTGCTGATAGGAAATGGTACGCTAACTAGTGCAAGATATGTGGAAGAAATTCTTAATTAATGTAGGTGAAACTTCAATATTAATGCACGACAACGCCAGGCCACATACAGCTCAAAGTGTAAATGAGAATTTTCAGGACGGCATCAATCACATGAACTGGCCCGCAAAAAGCGTGAACCTGAATCCATTTGAACACGCTTGGGGTGAGCTTGGGAGTTTGTAAGAAATCGAAACCCTACCCCAGTTAAACGTCGGCCCATGGGTGGCTTAAAAACTGACAACAGGTTAGGCACTAATCACACGAAAAAGAAGAAGAATCTACACTTCGAGACTTGAAAAGTTGAAATATGCGTTAGTGGAAGAATGGACCAATATCCCGCAACGTCGCATAGTAAACTTAATATCTATCATTAATCAATCGCCTGGCAGCTGAGAGAAGAGCCCGTGGGGGCGTTACACAGTATTCATTTTGTTTTAAATTTCGATTTTGTGGTGTGTGTGAGGATGCTACCTGGAAATAAATAAATGTAATTTTAACAATTAAACTAATAATGTGTGTATTAATGTGTTGTTTTATTAACTGCTAAATTATCTACAATATACAGTTTCATTCATGCCGCTACTAGTAGCTCTATTATTTTTAAGAGTAATTTCATTTTTCGTACTGTCCCGTATTTTTTGTCCGCGAGTGTATTTGATACAGCTCTTTTCAGCATTCATTTTGAACGCCTCAACGCTACCACCTTGAGTGTAATGGTTGCTTATTTGCTAGAATTTATAATATTTACTCATCACGATACATGAATCACCCTAATATTTGTTTACGAGCAATAAATAAAGATGTATTGTTCGCTACATAAACAAATGTAAATGTTTAATATGTTTTTTTTTGTTTTATAGGAGAGATCATCAGCAGGTACTGCAACAGCGCTGAGTGTAGGTACCGAGACAAAATTAACAGTAGGAACTGCACATGGTCACTTACTCTCATTTCATGAACAAACATTGAGATGGGTCTGTGATTTAAATACTGACCGAGGAGCAGTATCTTGTTTGGCATACAATCGAGATTGCACTCGACTCCTCGCTGGATACGCGAGAGGGCTTATATGTCAGTACGAAAGTGTACGTGGAGCTATATTGAGACGTGTTAGTCTAGGTGGTGAATTATGGGGGACATTACGGGTCACGTGGGCTGGCACATCTGGACTAGCCCTGGACACAGGCGGATCTGTCTGGTTGATCAAGTTTTCCCGACCTTTAGGAGTGCGATCTGCCCGTTCCTCTTGCCTTTTCTCCGGTGCTCGAGGAGAAGTAGTAGCGATGGCGGCTCGGGACGCTCGCATTTTGGCACTAGCGACGTTGTCGCGCGTTATTATAGTAGCTGGAGGGCGGGCTGCGGGATTACGTCTCACTGGCCCTCCAGACACACTTCCTGTCCTAGAGTGGAGCGAAACAGACGAGCGAGTACTAGTATGTGGTCGTTCTAAAACATTGCAATGGCTGTCATTGAACATAACTGGTTCATCTATATCTTTGAAACCAATCCAGAGAGTAGAATTGGTAGCAAGTCCCTTATGGCTTGGCTGGCTTGGAGGTAATCTCGCTATTTTCGACGCCGATGAAAATCTAAGATTGTGGGGAGATGACTACGATAAACCCTTGGATCTTTCGCATATGGAACCAGTCTACGCGTCTGCGTTTTTCAAGGTATGTACTTAGTTACTGACTATTCACGAGAGCACAAATACTCAATACTCGGACCGAAAAGTGTTATGCTACTTATAATGTCTTTAATTTGGATCAAAGCTGATATCACACCAAAATCCTAATGAATTGAAACCTTAACTGATCTGTTGTCAAAAATAATTAGAGAAAAAAATTTAGATGTGGGGCTAACGTCATATCCTGGGCAAAATCCACGCCGTGTTTGGTCTGTCTTCGCATGCGTTTAGGAGTCCTCTATCGGTACGAAGTCAAACAGACTTATAATGGTAGTCGAGACGTTCGAGCTAAATGGCGTTATAACAGCCATGCCTTGCTTGACGTGCTGGCAGAGTTAAGTCAAGATTTCAAACTCAAACCATTTATTTCAAATAGGCTAGTGAAAAAGATATAAGCCAAAAGAAAAGATGAAGCTATAGTCGCTTCACAGGGCATGGTAACTGCGAAAGGACTGTACTTGGTCATTTATTAGACCATCCCCAATACTCGAGCCTGGCAATGTATTGTTTCAGGGGCATTGGACCGATGGACGCGTGTCGCGAGCGATGTGTACGGCCGGCGTAAGTGCCCTAGGAGGTGCATGCGTCTCGGCCGGCGCGCTGTCCGTACTGGGCCGGCGCGGCATCGTCCGAGTGCGACCACGGCACCTCCTAGCGAGGGCACAAGCGTTCTTGTCTTCAGGCCGGCATTTGAATGCTTTACGCTTACTCTGTTCTACCCAGGGAACTGAGGCGAAGTCATTAGCTTATCAATTTATAGATGACATTTCTGACAGACCACACATCTTGAGTAACAAGCAAGTTGCTGATCAAACTGTCAAGTTGTGTTTAAAGTATAATCTAAGGTTAGCACAATTTAATTACACGTATTGTTTTCTATCGACATATAGTTATGCCTTTGTCTGTTATTATTCTAAACATTTATAATTTACAAACGATTAGGGAGGAGTTATGGACTCGCTTATGGGAACAATGTTCTGATGAAAAAGCCTTCATAGAAGCGTTAGGTGATGCGGCAGCCCGCGGAGAGTTAACTACGGCTGAGTTGGCTCCCTCGCCTGACTCCACACAGGTGATTTGTACATAATTTTACATATTCAGTTTCGACTTACCATTGGATAATATGAAAGTTGTAATTCCCACGTTATATTTTTCAGGCACTGATAGAGAAACTAGCAGATTTTGAACCGGCCTTGGTGGAGCGTGTCTTAGCGTCGTTGCCGCTAACGTCTCTTGATCCTCACCGGGCAAGCGTCCTCACGAGAGAAAAAGGCCTGTGGCGAGCAGTTGGCGCCGTCGCAGCAGCACTCGGTAACAATGAGCTTAAAATCAAACCAAAAAAATATTTACTGTCATAAAACCAATTACACGAACAAAACTAGAATTCACTTATCCGTTAAAACTGTAATGCAGAAGCCTCGCATAGGGTCCCATTACCATCGGGTTACCACCCGGCGCCATGTCCATTCTAGGTCCCCTGGTGTGAAGTGGTTCCATTATCAGACTGGCAAATTTTATGTTAGTCGAACCGGCCATCTTTTGTGGCTGTGACTGGTTCGTATGCCAAAGGGGTTGCAATATTTTGCTCTACCTACTTGACGGCCATTTTTTTTCCTGCCGTCCTGTTCATATCAATAGCTAGCATAATTACAAACAAGTTGTATGGCAAAATCTTCTAAAGCAAAATATAAGCTATCAAATTTTAATTTCAATGGCCGCTCGTGTATCGCAGGCGGCGGCGGCGGCGCGATGCGCTCGCTGGCGGCGCACGTGTCGGCGCAGTGCGTGCGCGGCGCCTGCTCGTGCGCGGGCGGCGCGCTGGTGCTGGCGGCGGCAGACGCGCTGGCGGGGCGCGGGGCGGCGGGCCGCCCACTTCCGGCGCACGCACGCCCCTCCGCCAGACACGACGCGCTGCACGCGCTGCTCGCTAGCCAAGAGGTAACTATGCTCCTACTACTATTGACGAACTCCTTCACGCAAGTTCGTTTTTTAAATAAAATTGAAAAGTTAGAATTTTTAAAACGGAACCCTTATAGATTCGTCCTGTTCGTCTGTCTGTCCCCCCGTATGGATCAGCCATTTTGAGACTATTGGCACGGCACCACACAGTTGAAATCTGGAGAGTAGGTGCCTTTTATGAACCGTTACACAAATATGATGTGAAATTATGAAAAAAATATAAGTAGGGGTGGTGGTCCATATTTGAAACTGGGGGTTGAACAAAAAATCTACGATAACTGTGTGGGGTATCTATCGCGATATAGCTCTTATAAACTGATATTGAGGTTTATTAAATCCTTTTTATCTTAAGTCAATGGTTGATGAGATCTTTGCTTCTGAAGTCGTAAAAATGATGCCCCCCCCCCCTCTAATTTCTAAAGTAAGAGGAGGAAATTTCTGAAAGAGATGGCTTTGTAGATCGTAAAAAGAACTTTCAACGAAAATAAGATTTGATATTTATTTTTTGAGATATGGGGGTTTTTCATAATACTGCAGCAGTAATATTGTTTTTCATTAACCTACTACGAAAAACAAATTTAGTTTTAATGTGGAGTGCAAATTGACATATGAATGAGCGTTAAAAATATTGGGATTAATATGACGTGAACGAGGCAAAAAAGTATGTAAGTATCGTATCAGGTGGCGTTCTGTGGTTTGTGCCTACCCCCATGGGAAAAAGGCGCGAATTTATGTATGTATTATATTGTCGGTGCTACGGAACCCTTAGTGCGCGGGGCCGATTCACGCTTGGCCGGTTTTTTTTAATTATTTTTATTTATTTTTACCAAATGGGCTTACTCTTGACCTCAATCTAGTCCTGAGGACAGAAATGAGACACAAACATACTTACATACATTACATTACAACAACAACACACAAAACACAACACACATAACAACGACGCAACGCAACGATTTTACATTATTTTCAAAATCTGGGAATACAGATTGAAAAGTTTAAAATGCTTACCACCGTTTTCCTGTAGCTACAGGGGTTAAAGTCCCATCCTTTATTGCCCTAACTCAAAAATGTGCCCGGTTTTACTCCGATCGGACAAGGATCAAAAGACAAGGGTCTTTCGAATTATTGTTCTAAATGTTAATGACCTTAGTAATCATATATCATTAATTCCTATTGGAGCTAGTCCATAAATTTATTGCCACATGGGTAGCCATGATTGGGGTTAGGGCCTGGGATGCTTTGTACTTACAAAAGAAACAGAAAAACTACTTGCTGTCCCAAAATAGCCATTTAACATATTCTGTTCCCCTTAGTCACTCACAGATACACAATCATAAAAACAACTACTAAGCATACTAACACCAAGCACCAATTGTAACTACTTTCCTTTTATTTTTTATTTTTAATCTTAAAAGGAAGAGGACACGGTGGAGCACACCGTGGAGGTCTGCCCCGCTTGGGCAGAGCACCGTCGTGTCCTCGTAGCGGCGATTGGCGGCGGCGATCTCTCGCGTCCGGCCCTGGTTCAGGCCATGGTCCGGAGCGAGAGGGAATGGGAAGCCGTTACCTCCTTCTGCGAAGCAGTCATGCTAGTGAAGGAGGTGGCGGGACGTGAGAGGGAAAGAACCTCACGTCCCAGCCGCCGCGGGAGACGCCCTGGGCGTCGGGGGTCACGTGGTGGCTCCCGGCCACCATAGGCGCGGGCCTGTGGACGGCGAGCTATGAAGCTATAAGAAGGAACATGGATGGGTTTTAGTCAGTACAAGTCTGACACTCCCTTCCGCTCCACCCAGAGTGGGAGGGGGGGGGGTCATTTGATGATTTCACAACCGAAAAAAAAAAAGTGGTGGAGGCCTGGTGTCCTAAAATACAGACCTCACGTCTAGCTTAGGCAGCAGTCTCCCACAGCATAATTATTGCTGTTATGTACTTTGTATTGATATCTCTATAATGTACCTATAGGACATTCTTATCACGGTCCGATCTCCTATCACCTATAACAATAATGATTCACCATTCGCATTTAAATAATTAATTATTTCCATTCCTTCTTCTTCCTAATCAAAACACAATAATTTGGTTGTCTCACAGCATTTAGTATTTCTATACGTTATTTATTATTTATTTTATCGTTTACGTTATTTATTATTTGTTAGCGAAGTTCACACGTCATTCACTTACGTATGACATAATTTATTGAAATGCTAGCTCTTGCTCGCGGGTTTACCCACGTGAAGTTCGGTAACTGTTCCATGGGATCATACTACCGGGATAAAAAGTATCCTATATGTTAAACCAGGTTATAAATTATCTTTGTGCCAAATTTCATCCATATCCGTTCTGGAGTTTTTGCGTGAAAGAGTAACAAACATCGGTCAGTAAGATGGTAAAAACTCTACAGAGCCGGTACTCGGGTTATGACGGAGACCTTGTGTTACAAACGTGCGAGTGAAAGTTAAAGAGTAAAATAATAAAAAGAAAAAGGATTTGTGAAATATTAGGTTGAACTAGTAGTTTCTCTTTTCAGGTAAGATTTGTACCTAGTTTTAAGTTCAGAAGTATGATGTAAAATGTTAAAGGCATAGTGATTAATAAAATTCATCTTTCCTGAGCAACTTAATTAGTTTCAGTTTCTCCCTTGCTCTCATGTCATGAGTATATTATGGTATATGGGCTCTGCCAGACACCAGAGCTATATCGCTGCACCAGCTTCTTTTTTAGATAATCTTTTGATAAGACAAGAGGTCCTCAACATTTTACAGCAGCTGTATTGTTATTGGGCTCATTTCATGAACCTTGGTGAGAACTTTAGACTTCCCCTGGAGTATGACTGTCATCGAAGGTTTGACGATGGAGACGGAAGGCAGTTGCAAGAGGTCCGCAACAGTTTACAGCAGCTTTGTCGTGTTTCGGCTCATTTCATGCACCTTGATGAAAACTTTAAACCTAGCTGGAGTATGACTGTTATCGAGCGTCTAAGGATGAAGACGTGGGGCTAACGAGGGAAGCCTTATTTGGGAAATACATAAGTAGAATATTTTAGCGATTAATTCAATTATTTCCAAGAAAATAAATAGTTACCTACTTGAATCTATACTAATAATATAAAACTGAAGAGATTGTTTGTTGGTTTGGTTGATCGCGCTAATTTCAGGAACTACTGGTTCGAATTGAAAAATTATTTTAATGTTGGACAGCCTATTTATCGAGTAAGGCAACATCACGCTATAACTAATAAGAGTGGAGCATCAATGAAAAATGTTGCAAAACAGGGAAAGTATATTCCTTTTGAGAGCTCCCGTTGCGTGCGCTGCGTAAACGGTTAAAGTTACGCAACAATCATGTATGACGGAATTGCACCTCTTAAAAGTTCTAAAAAAATGTCCGTGATAGCATAAGTCTATCTTTTAAGGCTGACTCACTGTAACCTTTTATTACGGTAATCATATTTTTTATAAATATTATGCATTATTTGCGAAGGTGTTTTTGTAAACATGGTATTTATCCTTATCCAAATAAATCCGTTATTCATCGCAAGTATTGATTTCAATGAAAATCTTAGGAGATATCACAGTTTTAAAATAACTCCGCAGCAAAATAATGATCAGGTACCGTGGAATGATGTGTGTGATGTGTTAGAATCGTACTATAGGTGCCTACAACCCACTCCCTCTAACCCTCTCTCTCTTATGTGCCGCAGACGAAGTTGCGCGGGTCTGCTAGTATAAAATAAAAACCATGTAAAAATACCAATAAACGAGATTTATTACGTCACATTACACATTTTTTATTAAAAAAACCCTGCCTTTCAATAGCTGTACTCGTACATAGCTAGTGAAATCGTGAGCTCTGGCTGTTATAATTTCTTCTTTCAGCGTAGTAAGAATCGTTTTACTTGACCATAATTCGCTTATAGATCAACGTCGTAACAACATAGTTTTAATAGTGAATGAACTAATGTTAGTAATCAGTATAGTCTCTAGCCGCAGTCTGGAAGTTTTATGATTCATCAATTAGGTACAGGCAATGAAGTAAAAATTCGGGTTTTGGCTTAAGACGAGAAACAACACATGTACGCAGTTTTAGTTTTGACGGTACCGTCAAAACTAAAACTGCGAGGGAAATACAGTAATCTTAGAGACCAGAAGCGAAATAGAAAGTTATGTTTCTTACAATTTGTCTTTAATCAACAACTAGCACATAAGTAAATAACAAGTACATCAGAATAATATAACACGACCCGTACCAAAATTATTACCTCCCCTGGCGCCTGTCAGTTGCCTACTACCAAAAACCAAAGAGAACCAAAACCAAAAAGCATAGAGCATCATCCAAAGAGCCCGTGTACAATGCGCCTTGCCTTTTAACTTCTACTCGGACCGGGTAGGTTGGAAAGGGAATTATCTAAAAGTAGTTTATTCGAATCTTCCTTTATGATTCATCCTAAACATTATAATTTTTTGATTCATTTTAAATAAATAAGAAGACACTCACAGTTAAAAACCTTAATCGTAAGATTTTCAGGTTATCTTATATAAAGACGTATATCTCTTTTCTCCCAACTTGTTCGTCTTACTTTCCATATACTTTTCTGTCTTTAGTCGTTTTACAACTATGTATAAGTTACCATAATAAATGCTACCTCTAAGAGTGGGTCCCAAAATACATGTAACTTCGCCAACCTTCTTTAACCGATTTGCACGAACGACGTTGAAATAATCTGTGGAAGTTTTTGTTTCCGCACACGTTGTGAAAAAATCCAACCTGTGTGTTTTCGAGGTAGTGTATTTGAAATATATATTGTTTTATGTTTCAGAACGAGAACGGGGGACGATCACCTTTAAAGGTAATGGTCGAGCACGACGCGGCCGCGGCAGTGCGGCTCCTGGAGCAAAGCACTCGCGACCCTCCATTCGTGGGGCCGCTCGGCAAACAGAACAGGCTCAGGGTCGCCCGGGCATTGCTCACATTTGCACGCGATTTACCGGTACGTGTTTTTATTTCAATAAAGCAGCATATTTGACAATATATATTACGCAATTTTTATGCTAACCGTATGCGGTGCCGCTTTCGTGCATGTGACGTATTCGACTTGAACTACTTAAAAAGCCACGCGCGTTCGTAAATTGCAAGCATTTGCTTTTGTGTATTCAATCAATTTTAAGTAATAGTCAAATCTTTTCAGGAACCCGACGATCGCATAGAGATTCTGGAATTTTTGACAGGACAATTGAATTCAGGTGCTCTTCCGAGCGATCAAGAAGTAATAAACAGCCTTCGAGAACTGGCCGCAATCACCAATTGCGAGCGAGCCGATCGTGCGTGGCTCGCGCTTCTTACCAGAGGACGTATGCAGTGCGAACTTCTAGAAGAGCAGTACAGCGCAGCCGACCAACGTCCGCGCGTTTTATGGCGGATCGATGCGACGTTAGGTCGACATGAACGCGCACTTACAGAGTTCTTTAATATAATGACACCGTCCAATGCCGACATAGATGAACTTTTTGAGTACCTTCGTCCTCTGGTGGAAGCAAACGCCGACGTGAAAAAATTACTCGAATCGTACCTTCCGGCGCTCATCAACCTCAGACCGCGTGCTGCGGCTCGCCTTGCGGGCGATCACCTTTCAGACGCGGGTTCGTCGATCCTGCAGTCGATAACTAACGAGCAGGTCATAGATTTCGGCCAGAGTCTGCTCGAGGCGGGTCACCTACGAGGTGACTCAGCCGCCGCACACTTGCGAAACCTTTGTCGCCACCGTCCCAACGATGTTCAATTGTTTCTGGCCGATAACGCCGGTCTCGTACGCCCAGAAGAGGCGCTGGCTATAGTCCGCGCGGAAGGCACGCCCGAAGCCGAGCCATCTTGTCTCGAAGCGGTCGGCGACCCGAGCGCCGCTCTCGATGCGATACTGCGACTCGCCGCGAACGAAGACGAGGTGGTCTCCTCGCACTGGGTGGCGGCGGGCGGGGCGCTATGCGCGCGCGCCGCGCCCGGCCTGCCACCCGGCGCTGCCGCCGACCTGTGGGCGCGTCTACTGCGCCGCGCCCGCGCTCCGCCGCCCGCGCTCCTGCTAGAGGCGGCAGCCTACTTGCCTGCAGCCGCGGCGCTGGAGGGCGCGGGCGCCAGTGCGCGTGCGGCGCGGGCGCTGCTGGGGGCGGCGGCGGCGCGGCGCGCGGCGTGGCAGTGCGCGGCACGGGCGGCGGCGCGCGAGTCGCACACGGGGCTGGCGCGCGCGTTGCTGTCGGCGCGGCGCGGGCTGGCGGTGCGCGGGCGCTGCGTGCGCTGCGCGCGGCGCCTGGCTGATCGGGCGGTGCGCACGGGGCACTGCGCGCGCGCCACGCACGCGGACTGCGAGGCGGAGGCGTGCTGCGGGCTGTGCGGGCGACGCGTGAGTGTGGCGGAAGTCACGCTGGCGCCGCGCGCGTCTACTTGTCGCTCGTCGCCGCCGCACGACTTCGAGCTATTCCTGCTGGCTCCGCCTAGGCCCGATATCCAGGGTGCGTAGTGGTAGCGGGCAAACGTACTAAAAGTACGATCAGTGAACGAAGATTGACTATACTACCCTAAGTCGCGTCGGAGGGATTTGTATAAAAAGTTTTTACGCATTTAGGTAGGTAAATGTGAAACAGGCCGGTTATGGCTAGTTATATTCACAATTTAATCAAAAAGTAGATAGTTAATTTGATTGTTTATCGTTATACAACATTCATGTAACAATTTATGCAAATAAATTATAAACCGTACTAACCCTAAAAGTTATAAGTTGTAAACTTATATTTATATAATGTGTTTTTATTTTTGAATAGAAACGTCCACTCAAAAAAAAACAAAATATAATACGTACAAAAAAATAAAAGGATCCGACCACAGGTATAAATTGAATTAGATAACGCAAGTATCACGATCTGAATGAAAACCAAGCGTGCCATTTTTTGACTACCTACTTTGACGTCACAACTGTCACAAGCACTATTTAGTGATGGGACAACCAAATCGATTCAAAGACGCTGCCGAGTGCGGCACCCGTCTCTACACGTAAATATTCAATTGAAACTCCTTATATAATCAATTTAAGTTCTAGTGTTTACAAAAAGAAACTGAATTCTACCCTATTTTTATCACTCTCTATCACTAAAGTTGGCATAGCATTTCTCAATTACCGTACGAATACTATTTATTAAGTAATTGTGTGTACAGTAAAGAATTATTCACAATCGTTTAAATCGATTTATTAATCAATTTTGTGACATAGTAATGAGACAAGAAAATAGAAATAAAGTTCTCGAGTTGTAACGTTGGTTGTTTTAAGCACATTAGCTTGATCATCATTAATAAACGTCATCATTTTTAAGCTCTCTATTAACAAAATAATGCGTGTATTTTTTGGTCTTTGCGACGGTTCCGTTCCCTCAGAATAATTATTTGTTTGCTTTTTTCTTCAATAAAGGTTGCTTCCTCAAAATGTATCGAGCAGCTAGTGCTATACTTCGTTGGGAACCAATCTATATTTCCCGTCGCGTCAATTCATTTTTCTTTTAAATTACCATTATGTGGAAAACTAAAAAATCACGAGACGCTAAGATTATTTATTAAAATTGTCTACACAATAAGGATAAAATACAAAATTATTCATGTTCTTCTGTGTCCGAAATCGATTCTTGAGAATCTGATTCAGTTAATTTAAACGAGATCACACACTTATGTATGACTCGTTAGATTTCAAAATTCCGCGCCCTACCACTTTTGCGATTTGATCACACAAGAATTGTATTGTATATGTTTTTATTTAAGATCTCTAACAAAGGATGTACACAGATCATGCGAAATATATAATGGAAGACAAAAGTATCACGTAGGAGTACTGCTTCATTTACAAGAGACCATGCATAATAAAATGTATAGCTAACAAAATTATAGTACTAATTGAAAAAATTAGGTTCCGTATGGTGTCGGACGTAAAAGAATAGCACCATCCCATATCTTCCCGTGGGTGTCGTAAGAGGCGACTAAGGGACTTACCAGAGAATGGGCAGCAGCGTTCTCTGCGGTATCTAACAACCGTACTGCGATCGCCAACCCGCCTGCCAAGCGTGGCGATTATGGCAAAACCCCCCCAATGATGAGCGCAACCAAGAAATGGCCCCTAGTACCCGGCAGCCCGTCTACCCTCGACTATGGTAGCGGTCGAGGTTACGGCGTGGCAAGGGGTGCGAAGAATCTCCGGACGGGATCAGGCTGCCTATACCGACGACTTGACCTGGCAACATACAACACGCGTACACTCCGGAACGACGAGAAGATAACGGAACTCGAAGAGGAATTGAGCAGGCTGCGATGGAGTATTGTGGGATTATCTGAAGTCCGAAGAGAGGGGGAGGATACGATAATCCTGAAATCCGGCAACCTGCTCTATTTCCGAGAGGGTGACCGGCAGTCCCAGGGTGGTGTTGGGTTTATCGTCCACAAGTCCCTCGTGAATAACGTGGTGAAGATCGAGAGTGTGTCGACCAGGGTGGCGTACCTTATACTCAGAATATCCTCAAGATATTCGCTGAAGGTCATACAGGTCTACGCCCCGACCTCGGCACACCCCGACGACGAAGTGGAGACCATGTATGAGGATATTTCTAAAGCCCTGCATGGTTTCAAAACTCACTTCACCGTTGTCATGGGGGACTTCAACGCGAAACTGGGCAAACGAGACGGGGATGAGCTGCAGGTGGGGCAATTTGGGGTTGGACGTCGGAACCACCGGGGTCACCAACTGGCTAGTTTTATGGAGAAGGAGGGCCTCTATATGATGAACTCCTTCTTCAGAAAGCGTGAGCACAGGAAGTGGACCTGGCAGAGTCCCGATGGTGCAACTAAAAATGAGATTGACTTCATCATGTCAACCAAGAAGCAAATGTTCAATGATGTCTCTGTGATCAATTCGGTGAAAACCGGGAGCGATCACCGCATGGTAAGAGGCACATTGAACATCAATATAAAGCTTGAAAGGTCTCGACTGATGAAGTCTACGCTCCGTCCAGCACAAATCCAGATCCAAAACCCCGAGAGCTTTCAGCTTGAACTCCAGAATCGTTTCGAGTGCCTAGGAAGCTCAGTGGACGAATGCAACGATGGGTTCGTGGAAACTGTCCATACGACTGGGTCTAAGTTCTTCAAGACACGTCGTGCACAGAAGAACAAAAGACTCTCTGATCATACTCTCGAGCTCATGAAGGAGCGGCGCGAGATGATCCTGCAGTCTTCAGACGAGGCGTGGAAGTACCGGCAGCTCAATAGACGGATCTCTAAATCCTTAAAACGCGACCTCCGCCGCTTTAATACCGAGCGTATTAAAGACGCTATTGAGCGGAATAAAGGCTCCAAGGTTTTTTCAAGAGATCTGGCTATTGGGCAGAGCCAGCTCACGAAACTGAAGACCGACGATGGCAGGATCGTATCCGCCAAACCGGAGCTGCTGAGGGAGATCGAGAGTTTTTATGGGCAGTTGTACACTTCAACCAGTAAACCCGTTGCAAATCTAGCTAACGACCCAAGAGCTAGACTGACCCGACACTATACCGAAGACATTCCGGATGTCAGCCTGTACGAGATTAGGATGGCTCTGAAACAGCTTAAAAACAACAAGGCACCGGGTGAGGACGGAATTACGGCCGAACTCCTGAAGGCAGGTGGAAAACCGGTACTTAAGACCCTTCAGAAGCTGTTTGATTCCGTCATACTCGAGGGGAAAACGCCGCAGGCATGGTGCAGGGGTTTGGTGGTACTCTTCTTCAAAAAGGGCGACAATGCCCGGCTGAAGAACTATAGGCCCATCTCACTTCTAAGCCATGTCTACAAGCTGTTTTCAAGAGTCATCACGAATCGTCTCGCGCGCAGGTTTGACGATTTTCAGCCTCCCGAACAAGCCGGATTCCGAAAAGGCTTTAGCACCGTAGACCACATACATACGCTGCGCCAGGTTATACAGAAGACCGAAGAGTATAACCTGCCTCTCTGCTTGGCGTTTGTGGACTACGAGAAAGCCTTCGATTCGATCGAGACTTGGGCTGTACTGCAATCTCTCCAACGGTGCCAAATCGACTATCGGTACATCGAGGTGCTGAAGAGTTTGTACAAAAACGCCACCATGTCAGTCCGACTTCAGGACCAGACCTCGGAACCTATCCTTCTGCAGCGAGGTGTAAGACAGGGAGACGTCATATCTCCGAAACTGTTCACCGCTGCACTGGAGGATGTCTTCAAGGTTCTGGACTGGAGAGGGCTAGGCATCAACGTCAATGGCGAGTACATCTCTCACCTTCGGTTTGCCGACGATATAGTGGTCATGGCTGAGACCATGGAGGACCTCAGTACAATGCTCGATGACCTCAGTAGAGCTTCCGAAAGAGTGGGTCTTAAAATGAACATGGACAAAACCAAAGTCATGTTGAATGCCCATGTAACACCCACTCCTATCAAGATCGGAGACTCTACACTCGAAGTTGTAGACGATTATGTCTACCTGGGACAAACGGTCCAGTTAGGTAGGTCTAACTTCGAGAAAGAGGTCAATCGTCGAATCCGACTCGGCTGGGCAGCGTTCGGGAAGTTGCGTGGTATCTTCTCGTCCAACTTACCGCAGTGTCTCAAGACGAAAGTCTATGACCAGTGTGTGTTGCCAGTGATTACATACGGGACCGAAACGTGGTCGCTCACAATGGGCCTCATCAGAAGGCTGAAAGTCACCCAAAGGGCAATGGAGAGGGCTATGCTCGGAGTTTCCTTGCGTGATCAAATCAGAAATGAGGAGATCCGCAAGAGAACCAGAGTTACCGACGTAGCCCGAAGAATAGCCAAACTTAAGTGGCAGTGGGCAGGGCACATTGCTCGCAGAACGGATGGCCGATGGGGCCGAAAAGTTCTGGAGTGGCGACCGCGAACCGGAAGACGCTGCGTTGGAAGGCCCCCCACTAGGTGGACCGATGACCTCGTAAAGGTTGCAGGGATCCGCTGGATGCGAGACGCACGGGACCGGTCAATGTGGCGACACTTGGGGGAGGCCTATGTCCAGCAGTGGACGTCTTTCGGCTGAAATGATGATGATGATGATGAATTGAAAAATGATAATCAAAACACATTTGGTAATATATTTAGAATTGGAAAAATAAAATTGAATAATTAACAAATAAACAAATCTTCGAGACATTTTCTATACTTTGCGAAGATATCGATATATATGATGAGAAAATTAAGGATGAAGTATCTTAACCAAATACGAAAGAAGCGAGAATTCCCGTCGCACCCCCAGTTGGTTGTACCCGACCATACCGAGCACAGAGTGGGGTGGTACTTTGAAAGACGGATGAATGATGAGAATGAACCAGTTAAACCAGTGCGTGAGAAAGGTTTATATCGATGCATGTTATTTTTGCTATCCGCCACCTTTGCGAGAAATGCTGAGAGGCGCATAAAAACTTGCACTTGGTGTTCGTCGACATAGAAAAGGCATACTCCGTGAGGTCTTCTGGACCACAAGTTGTGGTGGTCTTTTAAGGAGAAAGGTGTGCCTGGGAAGTGTCAGCCGAGGCGATATAATTTTATTGTGGGAAGTCCAGATATTTTTTCAACCTGTTTCTTGGGAATGTTATCCAGTTTGATGCTCTGAATCTCCACCTAATAGGTATTGGCTTATTTTACACCTTGTATTAAATTCTTATTACTTATGGCATTTACAAATCTCATTTTTACACTCGATGTAAAAACCCTTAAGGCCCCAGTTCGGTCACATTGACATCCCGTCGAAATATTCGCACAGGTTTACAATGATTTTTTTACTAAAGTTATTAATGAATTGCAATTATTTTTAGTGCACCATAATATTGGTTATATGCTTAACAACTACGTTTTTTTTAAAGTTCACAAAACTCGCTCTTGTTGCGTAAATCTGGCGTTGAAAAGAGGTCTCTCGCGCCCAACGCGACTCCGAGGTCTGTTTCCGCACTCCGTCCAGGTAACAGAGGCTAAATCGAAAAATCTATCGAGCCAATAAATTCCTTTATATCCTTGTCTTCAAAGTTGGCTCGTTACTTTTTGTACTGTCAAAATGAAAATACAAGATGGCGCCAACGAAACTTTTCGGTTTTATCGTCATGGGTGTCATTTTTATGGTTTTCGGGATCGCCGATAACGAAAATGGGGTCAAAATGAAAATACAAGATGGCGCCGACGAAAATTTTCGGTTTTATCATCGTGGGTGTAATTTTTATAGTTTGTTTTTGCTGTGAATTTCTGAGTTTTGCACAACAAGACTATCGCCTTAACGAATTCGAAAGGCATTTTTTCCCGTCATTGCGATACACTTTTTTTTTCTATGGTCTAGAAACTGGCAGTGTAAGGCTGTGTTTCCACCAGAGATGTGCGAGGCTGTGTAGCGAGGGATGTGTTTGTTAAGAACCAATAGAATCACTTTATTTACCAGCCTCACTCAGCGTAGCTCTAGTGAAAACGGCTCAGCGGAGCGAGGTTTTTGTTCATGCAACAAGGGAAGGATGTGTGCCAGGGATGATAACGTGCTAGGGACGGACGCGTAAATGACGAGTAATAGAGATGTTTCATTTTCGGCCATAAGATGTACAGTTATCGAAAAAGAGGAAAGAAATACCACGAATTTAGGAAAAATATTCTTTCGTGAATTTAAGCCTGATTTCTTGTGCACAAAAAGAAATAGTTTTTCAATTATTGCCATATTCTATTCAACACGGCGTCTTACAGTTTGCTCTGCTTTCGTTCTGAAATCATGTCACATAAAAACAATATCACGTCAACGTTAAATATGAAAAGTATGTGTTCTTGTAATTATTATTACTCTCTTATACACAATTTTCGACTAATTATAATGCAAGTGTGATGATTTCATAGTTAAAAAGATATAATAGGTAAGTACTACTTTTCTGGAGTGTACGGTACTTCTGCCCCCGTAGCATGACCACCGTAGACAAGGATTTCTTTGACGGAAGTATCGACAAAATGACAGATAGTGAAAAGAAGTCTGTCATTGTGTCGACACAATCTGTCATTTTGTCAATGCTTCCGTCGAAAAATTCAAAATGACATTTTGTTTTGACAAAACCTATCAGTCAAAGAACATAAATTAATAACTGGAATGATTACAAACAAAATTATGTTATCTAAAGTCAGTTTGAAAAAGAACTTTATCTCAAACACATAGTCCGTATTCATGTCAGTTTCCTCATTTTATTTAATTTAAACCAAAAAAGTATTACATAAATAGAATGTAATGTCGATACCTAATAATCAGACAGGTTTGTTTATTTTTTTTTTTTTTTATACTGTATAAATCAATAAGTTCATAAAACATTCGCTTGGATAACGCTTACCGAAGGGTCATGGCCTGTACGGGACCAGTGCATAAATAAATCTATACTAATATTATAAAGAAGAGGAAGATTTTTTTGTTTGTTTGTTCCGAATAGGCTCTGAAGCTACTGGACCGAGTTGAACCATTTTTTCACCAATAGAAAGCTTATTTATCAGGAAGTAACATAGGCTATAATTTATTTTGAAAACAATTAGAGATCCTTAAAAAAATTGATAATGTAACCCAAAGTAGCAAAATTTTGCCTATAAAATTCAATATTTGGCGTGCGCTGAGAAAACTATTGATGATACTTAATAATTATGTACTACATAATTAAAGTACTCATTATTACCTACAAAAAAGTCCCCGAGGAAATATACATATACAACGTGTAACAGAATAAACGCAAGACCTCTCGGTTGGTGTCTCAGACCATGAAACTGAACAACTTTTGTTCTACGAGTTCTTGAAATTAGCAAAAAAAAAAACTTTCTATAGGAACGGACGCAATCAGCTGATCCACATGTATGGTAAAACTAAAAAAAAAGTTATGAATTTCCAAAAGTCCTAGAACAAAAGTTGTTCAGTTTCATGGTCTGACCACACGAGAGGTCTTGCGTTTATTCTGTTACACGTTGTATGTAACTATCATAGTTTAGTCACAATAGCAGCTTTTGTGTTCTAAAATTTAATTAGTTCGCCGGTAGAAATATCAGTTGGTTAAATTCGTATTGTAGTAATTAATTATAATTCGACACGTATATATTTTTTATGTATTAAGTATGTATGACTAGAGTTGGGCAATGATAATATTCCGGTTAATTTGGCTAATAAATCGATTAAAAGCAGTTAGCCATTAATAGCAATTATTATGGATGATAACCCTGCTGTTCATGTTATTTTAGTGATTGAAAATTTCCCTTCATGGTTTTCAGGCTTAGGACTGTCAGACTAGATTTTAAACTATCATGGTCACTAACTTTATTATTAACCGGGAACTCATAAGAAACAGTAAACATGGTAAATATTTCGTTTCGATTATTCACAATGTCAGATTAGACTTCATTTTAATCATCTTTCTTTGTAGTAAATAAATGTGCAATTTAAAACTAATTTTCAATCAGCTATTTACATTGATTTTTGATAATTAGATTTTTTATGTACTTAGTTTTTTTTAATTCTTAATCAGTCATTTATTTGGGATTTTTTTTATTTTTGTTTGTAGTTGTTTTTTTTTGTTTGTTGCCCAAAAATAATTTTCAGCCAAATTACTGCTAGAAACACAGGATTCTTCAAAATCTCCTAAGTTTGTTACATCGATTGGATCGGACGCTAATGGATCTATTTCTGGTGTATTAAGAAGTACGGGTTCAATACAGTCACAGGATATTTCATCAAAATCTGTGGGTGTTACCCACAGATTTTGAAATTGAAATTTTTATTTTCTGTGGGTGTTACCCACAGATTTTACAATAAAACAAAAAAAAGCATTTATTTTTTAAACAAAACATTAATAGCAGGGTATTCATCCATCCATTGCAAGGCTATTAATGGCACTTATGGATTATAATCGATAATAACTCAAAGCATCCGGCTATTAACCCAACCCTATGTATGACCATGTATAACTTTTTACAGAGAAGTACGATGTGCATGCACACTTCTTTTTTTTGTGAAATGCTTATATCTCAAAGTTGGTCGTGTTTGGGCTCATTTCATGCACCTTGATGAGAACTTAAGATCTAGCTGGAGTATGACTGTCATCGAAGGTCTGACGATGGATACGGAAGGCAGTTGCAAGACGTCCTCAAGAGTTTACAGCATCTATATCGTGTTTGGGCTCATTTCATGCACCTTGATGAGAGAACTTTAGACCTAACTGGAGTATGACTGTCATCGATGGTCTAACGATGAAAACGTAAGGCAGTTGCAAGAGGTCCTCAACTGTTTACAGCATTTATATTGTTATTGGGCTTATTTCCTACACCTTGGTCAGAACTTTAGACCTGCCTGGAGAATGACGTCATCGAAGGTCTGACGATGGAGACGGAAGGCAGTTGCAAGAGGTCCACAACAGTTTACAGCAGCTTCATCGTGCCTTGGCTCATTTCATGAACCTTAATGAGAACTTTAGAACATTTTGTTGGTTAGCCCATTTATTGAGGACGGCTCTATGTTATAAAACATCACGCTACAACTAATAGGAGCGAAAAAAAAAAATGTTGCAAAAACGGAAAATTTATTCCTTTTGAGAGCTTCCGTTGCGTGCGCTGCGTAAACGGTTAAAGTTACGCAATAAACATGTATGACGCAATCGTTCCTCTTAAAAATTTCAAAAAAAGAGTCCGCGATAGCATATGTCTATCTTTTAAGGTTGAGTCTCTATCTTATGTGGCGCAGACGAAGTTGTGCGGGTCAGCTAGTAGATTATAAGTGCGCCAAAAATGTGTTATGTATGTTACTCATGGGCGCCGGCAGCAGGGTGCAAGGGAGTGCCCGCCCTCCCATGTCGGGAAAGAAAATACATAAGTAGAAAAGATTTAGATTTTATTTTTAATTAAATTATTGTGTCTTCATACAGTAACCTAGAACGTCTTAGTAAAACTAAAACGTTTTAGGTTGCTGTCCAAATTTGTTCATCACTTGGTTATTAGTTGTCGCCTCTACTCTTTTCCTGTGAACACTGTCAGGGCCGTAGGCAGGGGAAGGATGAGAAATCACGGGCAAAGCTGTTATTCTCGTTTCTGTTTGTATAAACAAAAATAACCTTATTTATCAGAGAATATCCTAAAATATTCGAGCTCGCTTCGTTCGCTCAGACATCTTGTCCTTTGCGTTCATAAGCTTTTCTTTATAAATGGGTAGAATAAGCCCCATTCCTATAATAAAGGACAAAAGAAAACTATAACCTTCGAGATGGTCGCTAAAGTTTTTCAGGCTCGCTCCGCTCGCTCTTGAATCCAATTTTTTTTTTCGATTGATCGATTTTTCTGTATAAATTGACAAAGTTACTTGTACGAATTGACAAACGAAAATCTAACATATCCGAGGTGGAGTGCAAAAAATTTCGAGCTGGTTTCATGGAACTGAAAATAATTTAGTCTTCTAAGTACTCGAATGTCAGACATATTCCATAGATGTGATTTCAAATCATATCTATACAGGATGGAAGGGACACCGATGCACAAACGGTAACCACGTATTCAGTCCATCATTCCGAACCCACAACTTTAAAAATTTCATCGGTAATTTGAAAAAAAAATAATCCGTATGTGCGTCGGTGTCTCTTCCACCTGTAAAGCGAATATAGAGAAGCGAAAGAGATAGAAGGATACAAAGAACACTGATCCGTGCATGTAAAATAAGTGGGTGTGATCTCATTTCACCCAAGCAATGCAAGACAAAACATCACAATGTGATGTTTTACTCTGCATTGCATGTTAATTATGCTTATGACAGCTGGTAAATAAAAACAGATACAGGTATTTTTGCATATTTTTTTAATCTTCCATTATAGTTATCTATCTTACTGCTGCACTCAGGTTCGTAACTTAAAATAAACAATTACAACCAACATATCTTAGAACATGACAAAAAAAATTAATGTTTTTACTGAAACATTTTTGATTGACATGAAGTGTCCCAATTTCTACAATTTATATCAATTATGTCAAAATACGCGCTTTGACGTGGAGTTGCGGACACCAGCTCGTTATACAATACAATCAACTATGTCATTGATTGATTAACTTGAAGTTACGTCCCTGAGTAGTACGTAATTTTAGTTAGTACTACTTAGTATAATAGTTTTAAAATTAAATGCACACATTAAACCACTTCGAAAATTTAACATATATACAGTGTCAGAATAAAAATGTTAACCATATTATTTGCAAAAAATAACACTAAAAGGTGGCAGGCCATCAGTACAATACTGCTACAATGATTTTGACATAATCGGACAGAGTTGGCGGCCATATGATAGGCCCGATACTCCATAAAGAAAAAGACTATTAACGTCACCTATTTTCCAGGTAAAAATACATTGGACTTTAATATTTAGGCGTTAAATTGGGTGTTCTTTAGCGTTAGTGAAATCAAACACGAGAGGCATCATTGCTAGACCTGAAAGTCGTAACTAACTCAAAAATGCGGATCCGTGCGTGTAATTGATTGACCTTTTCAATTTTATTCTGCCATGAGAACTGGGCCATAATTACTTACATGTACTGTTTCCTAAATTACTATTAGGGCAAAATATTTCTTTGGAAAAACTATATAAAACCTCTACTCTCGAATTATTAGTTAACATTAAACGCTAAACAATTCCCCACTAGATAGATAAAAGTACGACTTATTACTATATAGTACTTTTTACTCTTTAAATTCTGCTTAATCTATAGGCTAAACGTCCAACCCGGCTAGATCTGTTTGTAAGTTAACCTTTTCAAACCATACTCCTATTTCAATCACTTTTTTGATAAAAAAAAGAAACTTTTTATTTCTAAGACTAAGGTAGAAATGCCAGCAAAGTGTAGTAGGCATGCAAAACAAAAATTTTGATTGATTGAATCCTTAATTAAATACCATAATTATACATTTCTGTACAAAATGATCCTAATAAAATACAAATATCTCTTTTGCTAAATTAAGGTAAAAATAAAAAGTTTTCGGATCTGTTTTTCATTTTAAAAGTGAGGTTTAGTTGTTACTCATGCTGTATACATTATTAGAAAAAGTTGCCCACGATAATTATTTATTACATGCACTAAAACTGGTAAAAAATAACAGTGCTTTGTATGAATGTCAAATTTTCGTAAGTCGATATTTAAATAAATAAATGTTGCCAACAACAAGTGAAATATTTGTAATTTCTTGTTGAGAGATAAATTTCTTTAATCATATTATGTCGCGAACTAAAATTTGAATTAATCTGTTGCTACTTTAGATAGATTGTTTAGAAATGGGTTTGTTTAGATATTTATTCAAATTCATAGACTTAAGTCCTACTAGCTATAACCGGGTTTAACTGGCTAAGGGTCAGAGTACACTACACACCGAGGTGACGTGCGTTAAAGCGGCGTGCACTGTTAACACACTTTCAGTGACCGCGATATTGCCCGCACAAGCATGCACTGACCCTAAATCGTAAGGCTGATTCATTTTTGATTATAAAGCGAGATTGAAATACACAAATGAATTAATCTGCCTATGTGACCGCGCTGTTTTTCATAACTGCGCAACAGCCATTTGATGCTGCTTTCACCATAATTTAGGTTTTTTTTTCGGAAGGTTTATGTGAATGTATAAAACATTAATATGACAGTTCCATATGTATAGTCTGATTTTTGATTAACTTCATAAATGCAAAGAAAGTATTGAAACTAATTAAAATTTTAACATTCCGCCATTATGCCAAGATGCTCTATATTATTTTTATTTCTGAATATTTTTGTACAATTTATTTAAAGACAGACTCCTAGTGCTATGGGGGTCACTAAATTCAGTACTTTAGTGACGCAGGCCTGAAGATGGTCGTAGACAAGAACCCTTATTTTGATTAGATACGGTATAGTTATTGCCAAAAACCCTCTGCCGTACCGTCTGTCGTGTGCCATAGAAATAAATATGCACATTGCGTTATCCGCAGGTTTTGGATTTACCTACTTAATTCACTGCAAAGATAGACATATTACTTACTATCTTAAATCGAGAGCTCTTATCAGATTTACTAAATGAACCTATTTAGGTAAGCTAATAAAATGAAAATAAAGATTAGCGCTGGCCGCTACCGATGATAGCGTACCTGTTCTAACTTATGTCGTATAGCCACATTTGTGAGTCGACTCCTAAATCGTAGCAAAAAGTCCGATAAAGATATTGATTAAAATGTATTGAGTACCTAGTGCTGCCTCTTTTTTCCTAACACCAGGTGAAGTCAGATCCAATATTTTGAGTACAACTATGAATTCAATTTCTAGTTTCGCCAACTCGACCTGTCTCCCGTGTTTTAACACAGAATGAGTGAGTGAGTGTTTAAATAAAGTTCAAGTTGCAGACGTGTTTGCGTAATAATAGTTGCTAGTGAACAGTAGAAAAAAAACTATTGGCGCTATGTATGTATATGTACAGAATCTGTTTGAGATAATACTGACGGAAATGAGAAAAGTCGTCAAATGTTTAGGTAGACAGACGATTCGTATTATAGGTACAGTAACAAGTTTAATGTGTGTATTGGAAATTTGCGGTTAGTCCTGAATTTCTATCCGAAAAACGCTCCTGTATAATTCTGAAAAAATAACTGACAATCGGTTTAAGGATGGTCAACACTTTTACACTGAGACCATACCGAAAACCTCGATAAATTCTTTTACAATAAAGGCTGTATACTATTTATATTACGCAAAACAAAAACAAGACTTATCAACACCTACAATGCAGTTTCGGACTGGAATACACATGCTATTTAGTAGTACAAAACCAAACAAAGTAATTACTAGCACCTGTCTATTTATTCCAAAAATAAGCCACGACAGATTGTTCTGTAAATGAGCATAAGTAAATTAGTAGCAAACAAGTATGCTTTTATCATAGATGTGTATTTCAGACTTATTACTCGCGTATAAGAATAAATAAATGTAGTTTAGTCACAAACAAGTTCGTACCTTCATAACTTAACATTATTTATTTTTAGACAGAGATTGACAGTTTATTACTACCTTAAATATATTGAAATGTGTACTTATTGCAAGTAAAAAATTAAAATTTTGCTTGTCTATTATTAAATAAATTGTTATATTGCACGCTAACGAGCAGCTTAGGTGGATCACACACTGCGATAAGTCATACTCGCCCTGAACATGACTGTTCATCAGGGGCCACGTGCATGTGAGGCGGGCAAGAAATGCGCCCGCCACGAGACGCAACACATTGTGAGATCCAACTTACCGACGCCGTTTCTAGATTAAATCGTGTAGTATATTTTATTTGCCGCTAGAAAGCAATGCAGACTAAGGTCTCTAGAAATGTCAAATGTAACTTCACTGTTTGCGGGCGTTTTATCGCGTATATTTTTAACCGTGAAATTTTAGCCGTGCTAAAAATGAACCTATGTCAGTAGTAAAATCATGACATGATTGTACTGATGTAGGCCCATTAACCTGCGTTCATAGAACAGTTTCCATTTCACTATGGATGTATCGTAATTTTCATGCAATAAGCATGCCCTTTTTCATAGGTCAGCCTATTACTAATTATACTTACTAGTATTTGCTGCAAGCTACGTCACAATAAAATAAATTGGACATAATATATTATCAAACACTGTTTTAAGCTTTCACGGTTTACAACTAAACTTATACTGTAACTTACGGCTCAGCTCATAATAATGAACAATCAAGGAAGATATCCCGTAAGTGACAGTATAAGTTTATAATATATTATGTCTACCTAATGGGTGTAAAAGTACCCTTAACGAAGCCGAAAGGCATTTGTTCTCCCCGTCACAGCAATATTTTTTTTGTTCTAGACCATACCTGAGGACCGTCTAGTTCCGGAGATATTGGGGATCAAAGTTCCAACATTTTCATAAGTTTTTTTAACAAGTTTTTAATGTTATATCTTTACTTTAAATACCTCCACGACCCCCGTACTATTCAATGCATTAAAATGTTTTGAGTGCGTTACATTGAGTCCTACCGTAAAACGTGATTCTTTACCCCCAAAAAAAGGTCGTTTCCCAGCAATATGATTTTGCGTAGAATTACTTAGTTTGATGTACAGAACGCTTGGTTGACGGCTTCGTGAAGGGTCCGTATACATCCTGTATATACATCCATAAAGACCATAACTAAAAAATGTCCAAATTGAGCCTCGTAATAAGAACATGTATCATAAACCCCGCGTTTACACACATTTACAAGTTGTGATACTTGTTTCAATAAATGTTGCGACACGACAGGTTTTTAACAAGTACAAAAACCTGTAGTGTATAAAATATGTATTGACGTAGTTTCAGGATGTCGTTAACTATTTTGTTCACGTTTTGTCATTTTATAACAATTTTTTTAAAGAACTAGACTTTACAACTCGTTTTGTGTAAATAATAAACGGAAACAGTTGAAAACATGTAGCATACATCTTTTACATTGTGGTGAAAGCAGGGTAACTTGAAGGCTGGGTAATTTATCCACAGATACGAACATGGGTTCTAGACCCTGCGCGAGTGTACACACATACATACACGAATGATATAACAATGTGAAAAAGCAATAAAAATTTTCATAAAATAATTTCTACTATTTGAATGAAATTTAACACTGCAAAAACCTTACATAAATGATTAATTTGGTAGGTAGTCCAGACAAAATAGACTAAAAAAAGTGCTGAGTTAACATTAATTCTCAACAAGCTGGATTTTTGTAGAGATTTTGAATACGCATTGCAAATGCTATGTCAAAAGTCCCCATCGATCCCGCTTGTGCGTTGTGTTTATCCGAGGTCAAAGATCGAAAATTTTCGTTTTTTGCGTATGCGTGAGAGTTACCAGAAAAAGCTTAACCCTTGGCAGTCGAAGCAGATAAACCGGCTGAAATGAAAAACACCGCAGCATCTTCGGCGTAGAGTCCCAAGTTTCAACACTTGCATTTAGAGACGCCATTTTGAAAGTAGCTCGGACTCGTTCTGACTTATTGCACGCATTCAATATGAATACGATTTAGTTGCTGCTGACGCTAAGTACCACAGTGATTGTTACAATTCATTTCTGAAACGTACTACTGGAGGTAATATTGGTCGTCCTGAAACCTGAAAGTGATTCTATTGCTTTAGCAATGGAAAAAGTATTAGCATTTATTGAAAATCATGATGATTGTAAATTTTCAATACATTAATTGGAAGACATTTGCGAAGAATCATCTATCGATAACAAGACTTTCCTACGGTCTGAAATCGCGATAACTTATATACTTCAAGAAAAAAAAGTATTATAGAAAATTTTACGATCTACTTTAATATAGAAAATTTTACGATCTACAAACTTTTTCACATTCATTTTCCTGTAGCTCTCACCGTTCCAGGGATTACCAAAAAACACAACGCAGAAGCGGGATTGATGACAACTTTTGACAAAGCATTCGAAATGACGTATTTAAGACCTATACAAAAATCTAGCTTGTTGGTAATTATGCTGGTTTCACACGAGGGCAAAACAGTGAGACAGAACAGTTTGGAAGGACAGTGGCGTTTAAATATAGGACAGTCCACGAGTGATAGCGATGGAGCGTCGACGACGACAACGGCAACATTTACGCCACTTACTCAAAATTGCAGCACAAATAGCTCTGGATGAGCTAATTGAAATTGTAAAAACTGTAACTTAAAACAAGTCAGGACGCGCGCATTCACACTGTCCTACTCTTTACACTGCACTGCCCTCGCGTTCACACGAGTCCAGCCACAAGACAGACGAGCGAGAAAGGTGGTGGGGGGGAGCAAACTGCCCCGAAAAAATAGACCGGCGAGCTATTAACTATTCTACCATGGTTACTGTCATTACAGTACTGTTCTGTGCGTTCAAAAAGTAGCAGTACTGTGCTACCCACTGTTCTGCCCTCGTGTGAAACCAGCATTAATGCACGGGGATGTCTATTTTACCTGGACTAAAACATACCATTCCCGAAAACAAGAGTTTCAAACTTCATTATTCAGCATCGTCGTAACGCACTCTGCAAAAAATATGAAAATGACATTATTTAGCATGATTATTATAAAATCCATTGCACAAACTTACAATAACACTAGCGGCCTACGTCCGCGTGACAATATTATAAAATATTACTTCCTTATTTTAATCTGATTTTGTTAATAATATCATGGGTTTTAATTTTTTTGCACGTAATCCTTTTTCTTTAATAAAAGTAGCCAAAGTTACTCTTTATGACATCACCACCAGCTATCTGCCAGTTAAGGTTCCGTCAAAATCGGTGCAGCCGTTTCGGAGATTAGCCGGAACAAACAGACAGCCAAACAAACATTTTTTTAAATATCATTTTGTTATAAGTACGTAAATTCAATAAAAATCTTTTTGAAATTACAAACATGTAATTAAATTTTATTTATTTGTATAGATTATGATGAGCTGATTATTGGGGCAGTGGGTTATAGTAGCGTTTTAAACTGTTTTATACCAGGAACCGGTGATCCCCGAAGGTACTGCCGAATTGGTCATAATTTATACTTTAAAATCTCTTGTCCTGACTTACACACAGCTCAAACCACAGGACTTATTAGGCTAAAATTTTCCATACAGATAGCTATTATCACGTAGGCATCCGCTACGGATTTTGGGAAATTCTATAGGAATTCAATTCCTAAGCAGGGTGAAATAGGGGTATGAAAATCGGTCACCGGGCGAAGCAGGTGCTGGGCAGCTAACAAAATAATAAAAACTTCTTGGACACGGATGTGTTCTCAGAGCACGCCAAGAGAGGAGCTGGCAGGCACTTAGACAGTAGAGTAGTGGTATGTGTTCTATCATAGATCAGAAAAAAACATCGAGTCTGTTAGAACCTTAAATAAAATCTATCCTTTTGGATTCCCGAATTCTCTGAACGTGGACAGGGACATCCGTCATCTAGAAGGATATCTGGACATAATGTTACGCTAAGAATAATTAAGTTGGTATTCGCTGCGCCGAAGTTGTAGAGGGCAAGGTTAATAATAATGTTGAGCTCACCTCTGGCGCTGACCACGTCTTTTACTCAAACGACGTCCAGATGAAGGGTCCTGCAATGTGAAGCGATTTGTAGTTTCTGGGGCCACTCTCAAGTTCCGAGAATCAACAGACCGAGCCTTGCTCACCTGTATACAACAAAAAGTATAAGTTTTTTGTTTATCTGTTGTCACCTCCATGTTCTCTTTAGATACAGAGTTGCAGACTTACCTTGTCCATAAATTTCTTTATCAGCTCAGGGCAATTTAAGTTGTTCTCTGGTTCCCAAGAATCAAATTTACTTGACCATCCTTTCCAGTGAATAAAGAACTCCCTCTTTCCATTTTTCTTGTGACGAACTTCTAATATGCGGTCAACCTAAAAAAAGAAAAATAAATTACTTGTTTGCTTGGGGTACCAATATGTATAACACCAAAATCGCCAAAGCCGTGCGGCGGTGGTGCCTACACACCTCGTTTTTTGTACTATGCACAGTTCGAATCAAATGCTTGTAAAGCCTGTTTATACAGTTCTGTTAATTTATTGTTTACTTACTTCATACTCAGCATTTTCATCAGCATTACTACCATCCCAGTCGTTTTTTGCCCTTTTAGCAGGTACTTTGGTTTCTTTTTTTGCTTTTCTCTTGTTATTTTTCTTCTCTGTTTTACTTTCTTTATTTTTAGAATTTTCTTTCTAAAACAAAAATAGTAAAAATTCAATTCATTTATTTGCATCAGACAACCATCTATTATTTAGTTAGTAGGTAAACTTAAAAATAAGGTTAGTAAATAATCAAATAATCAGAGACAAATTAATACACATCACACAATCCAATCGTCGGTATGCCAAACCGAATATGTGCATTTTAAGAACTTTTCAGGACAACATAAAAACTGTTTTTTTCATAATGAATGAATAAGAATAAGAAGAAATCAATGAATCTTCTGAAAAAATAAAAATAGAACGAAATATGTCAAAAAATATCCATTTTAGTCTAAGATAATAAAAAAATTATTACATTTGTGTATGAAAGCTTTAATATTTTTCTTTTCTTTTGTACACACAAATCAGGTTTGGCAAGCGCACTGACGCTATTATAACTAAGTTTTACACAAAATACAATTTAAATTAATGATTTTTTTTTTTTGAACATTATTCTTTGCAAAGATACTCTTACCTCATCATTATACTTGTTAATTAGTTCAGGACATGATAGGGTGTTCTCAGGTTCCCAGGTGTCATTATCAGCAGAATAACCCTTCCAACGAATTAAGTAATGTAGTTTTCCTTTGATCTTCTTCGAGTCAACCACTTTTTCAACCTTAAAAGTTTGTATGCAAATAAACTTAAATTAATTTCAAATAAATAATGACAATTAAAGTTTCGTATAAGTGAACTTTATTTGTCATTATATATTTAAGTCCAAGAAAGGATATAAAACCGATTGAAGCTTGTCTCCATTGGCAATACAAATATTAGGTTCTTTCTTTAACATTTGGTGAACTTGTTGTTTGAACATGAAATAAAATTAATTATAGCAAATGAAGAAATTTTGATTACAGCTAACAATAGATTTTCAAATGTTAAGTTCATGTTTAAAAAAATTTAAACATAAATGTATGAATAAAACTGACATTTACACCTAGTTAGGTTAAGTTCGAACTTGGTGAAGGCCCATGCACTAGGTATACATTGATTTCCATTGAATTATCTACTACTAAACTGGAACCTAAACATATAATTAAATTTGTTTAATTAGACTGTATATGCCTTGTCTGATTGGAGAATCTCGGCCCGATTTCTGATGAAATTCGTGATTCGTAGAAAAAAAGTGGTCTTATACATTGAATCAATCAATTTCTGAATAAAAAATTGTTTTCGCTACGCTAAAGACTACCGAGCCCTAAAAAGGTACTGTTTGCACAGTATTGATTGACCAAAAGCTACTTTCCGGACATTGTATTGTCTGCATGAAATGATAAAATAAAATATTGTTGTTTACAAACATTATTATTACAAACCTCATATTCTTCTTCGGCGACATTTTTCTCAGCTTTTCTTTTTTTAGACTTGTTTTTGGCTTTTCCTTTTTTCGGAGATTCTTTGGTAGAACTTGTCGAAACATTCTCATTTAATTCGACATTTTCAGCCAATTCTGATTCGGGCTCTTTTTCATCTGGGTCAGCTTGGCGTTGTTCAGTAGCGTCGGCGGCGTTCTCATCATGAATTACAGATCCATTGGTAGAAGATATCACTTCATCATCCTCTTTGCGACTCTTTGAAATCTTACGCATTTTGGCGATGAATTGTGTTCTATCAATTGCACGTAAACAATATTATTATACATAAACGATTGATGCTGAAGGAAAGGAGGGAAAATCCTTGGTACTTACAGGCAGATAGTGATTGGGTACGCTACGCTTGCTTTGGCTATGCTTGCCAACAAAAACTCTATGCCCAGAAAATGTTGCATGCACTATTAAATCAAAAGAACTAAATATGATTATGTTAACGTGGACCATTAAAAATAAGCTCTACAGTTGATATAGTCTGGACTTACACCCCACTGCCAAAGTAAATTGTCCATAAGACCAAAAGTCGTCATATAAAATTAGTTAGGTCGCCGACAGACGCCATTGTGTATCGTCTCAAGTCGCAAGCAAGTTTGGTGCTCTCCAGAAGACTTACCCCTCTGCCATACATACATTGGCCATGTGACTATAAAAATTAAAATATTAAAAAAATCAATACCCGACTACAAAAAACGCAATTTAAAAGTAATGCACTAAAAATACAGAAACAAGATTGAGAATAATTAAAATTAAAATAAACTATAAACAAAGTAAACTCTGCTATATTGTGAAAATTAAAATCGACGAACTTTAAAGTATCATTGAATGGGTATTTGAAAATCGTCCTTGGGTTTCTCACATAGAGTAAAGTAATATAATGGTTTCTCATATCATTTTTCATTTTGAATGTCCATTTAGGATTTATAACGATTTAAAGTTGGTTATTAGAAATGGAAAATCACACAAAAGTAAAAAATCAAGGAGTTAAATGTCTGTGAAATCCTTGGTGAAATCAGTCCATTATTAAACTGAAAATGAAAAAAGGAATTACAAAAAACAAAACACCCGACTGAAAAGCAAAACAAGCGCATTTGCAAGCAGGCGGGCGACCATTGGCAGACCGTAGGAATTTGGAGGCCCAACTAGCACGCCAGCCACCTGTGAAAGGCTGCCCCGCCACCTCGCGAAAAATCGCGAAATGTTCCGCCGTGCCAGTTGGCGACTGGAACGGAGGACCCGGCGGGCATCTTCGGGGGGTTCGGACGTCCCCGCAGTCTCAAGTTAGTTTCCTTATTGTCGAGCGCTTTGCCCGTGGGAGCTGTTTAGTAAACTGGACTTGTCTCGCTTTCTCTAGAATTCCTTTGAAACTCTCTAAACCCATGAAGCGAAAATACAGAAGGAATAAGA
Source organism: Noctua comes (assembly GCA_963082995.1). Lineage (NCBI taxonomy): Eukaryota > Metazoa > Arthropoda > Insecta > Lepidoptera > Noctuidae > Noctua > Noctua comes. Next base: position 10,023,144 of record OY720281.1, on the reverse strand, counting down.
TTAAACAACGGCAACACTTCCTCCCGCCAAAAGAGCAATTCACTAACATCCGTGGATTGCACTCAAATATCAATCCGGTTCATCACCACATTCACCACCTTGAGACCGATAAGCCGCACTTGTTTTTTTTTTGACGGAAACTTAGCGACCCTGTTAGACGTGGTGTACCCAGGATACTCAATTGAACATAAGTTTAAGAAGCAGGCTGGGGTGGGGTCTGTGTGTATGTCCGCGATGACTTATGCTGTCAACGTTTCCGCTGCTATGAGGCTGCGGGTTTCTCCACTCTGTGGCTACTGGTGGAGACAGGCTCTCTTAAAACTATTTATGTCGGTGTTTACAGGTCGCACAGCGGTGATCACGAGACGACAAGTCACTTTGACCATCTTAGAGAGGCAGCGAAATTGGCCCAACACAAACCGTCACAGTCCGACAGCGGAGCTTGTCATTCTGAAAGATTTTTATGCCCACCATAAGGATTGGTTGTTCCTATACCAGAAAACTGACTATGCTGGAAAAGAGGCGCGCAAGTTTGTAATATCGCTAGATCTCCACCAGCTGGTTGGTCAAGCTACCCGCGTTCCGTATGTTGATATCCACATATCCAACTGCATAGACCTTCTACTGACAACAGATCCGGACAGGCACTCTGTATCGGTTAGGGCTCCGCTCGGATCGTCTCACCACTGTCTGGTGAAATCCTGCGCCTAGTGTCTTCCTGCTCTCCCTAGAATTAAGCCCTAGAGGCACGAGGCGAATTTGGAAGTACATATCAGCAGACTGGGATGAGATGCGGCATTTTTTTACATCTTCCCCATGGCGGCAGATTTCTTTGAAAAGAGCGTACAATTTAGCCGCCAAGGACTGCAACCGCGTGTTACGGAAAGCGCGTTTCGACCGTGTTGGACAAATTGGGGTCAAACTGGCGTCCTAACCTTCGGGTCGAGACGAACTTCTGCCGTCTTACGCTGCCTCCTATGCTGAAGTCTGATAGAACTCTGGCTGAAGACAAATCTATTTGCCTCCATCTTTGCCGAAAATTCACGCCTAGATATGGTCTCTAATATACCACCCAACATACCTCACTGAGGCTCCGCAATGCCGTAGATCACAATTCACCTAAAAGAGGTCCGTAAGGCCCTATGCCCTATGCAGTCTAGACGTGAATAAAACCAGCAATCTTTTATTTCTTAATCTATAGAATATTTAAGGATTTTAAATACTGCTAAAAATACAATTTATTGGAAGGCCCAAACATGTACATACCTCGGTACACACAGCGCGCGGCGGCACATCAAGCTGTACCATTCCAGTATAACATGACCTCGCTTTGTATAAATTTCCCGTTTAACGAGTGACCCGTAAAAACTGGTTTTGTATAGCTTGATTGGCCGCCGTGCGTACATGTTTGAGCCGAAAAAAAAAACACCTTTACCAGCGGTCCAATAGAGCCCTCGCGACAAGGTCATTCATTCAAGCACCAAAAGATCCTTGCAGCACTCAAGGAACTTATATACTAACTGGAATGAGTACGAACAAGATTTTGATATCAAAAAACCGTTTGAAAATGAACTTTTCTCAAACGCATAGAGTTCATATTACTTATTCAGAGCGAGAAAGATACCTAGAGTGGATTGTGTACTTGTCTAACAATTACCAGTAAACAAAAAATATTTTTTAATTTTTTTTTAAATTTAGTAATCGGAAATCGCGTTGATAGCTAAACTAGCACATAAATCGTAACGGGATTAATTTAATATACAAATACTAAAAATTAAAATAATAATTTCTTGCGAAATAAAGTAAGCTTAATAAATTGAATTATTTACAAGGAACTTATATATCTGGAATGAGGACGCGCAACGGAAAGCCGTTCCGAGCGAGAAAAATACCTAGAGTGGATGGCATCTCTTTCTAATAGGGTATCCATTATTTTACTTACATTTGGGACAGTTTTTTTGTTATAACTTACTAGCACCCTGCTCGGCTACACGTTTTGCATGGGTAACAGATTATTCAAAATTACGGGGTATAAAAAGATAGGGCAAAGCCGAGACCTACGCATACTGTAGAACTCTGTAATGGGATAGGTCTATAAAGTAAAGAATACGTAACACTAATTTTCGTTCACGGTGGTCTACATGTTAGGTTACATCCTTCATTTGTAAAGAGATTTTAAAGCGTACAAGGCTGCAATATTCACATAGATGAAGCATGAGCATCTGGCATATTCAAACACCTTAACACGTAGTATTTGATAAATTCATTAATCACACTATACATAATTAAATGTATAATTTTATGTAATTCTTGGTATTTAGTACAATTATGTCAGTAATCTTAAATTTAAGTGCGAAGATGCTGATGATGGAAGACGAAGAAGTAATCAATAGTATATAAAAAAGTAAAGATAGAATTCAAATGTTTATTTTCAAGAAGTTATTTTGTTAATATAAAATTGAGCAATTGATTACGTTTTGCTAATGCATTATAAATAACAATGTTTTCAATTTTGTACGCATTTGCACAAGATTATAAATACCGATATGGATAATAGAATAGGCGTATTCTTTACAATATTTTCATGATCCCCATTTACATATCTAAATCGTTGTCACCCTAGTCGTAATTTGTAAACAAAGTTATAAGAACTAACCTGAAAAAGTAAATTTCATCCAGCAAACCCGTCATTATTACACCCCTTCACACAACTCGATTTCACGATACTTAAAGAGGAAGATTTCACTTAAGTAATGTAAAAAGAACTTGATAACGCAAAAATATGACTTCAGCGCGAAATTGTATCGGCCATATTGTTTGTTTATATGAGTGTCAAATGTTGCCATTCAGAAATAACTTAATTTATAAACAATTTAATTTAAACCAAGCTTACTTTATTTCTCAAGAAATTATTATTTTAATATTTACTATTTGAATATTAAATTAATCCCGTTACGATTTATGTGCTAGTTTAGCTATCAACGCGATTTCCGATTACTAAATAAAAAAAAAAAAATTTTTGTTTACTGGCAATTGTTAGACAAGGACACAATCCACTCTAGGTATCTTTCTCGCTCTGAAGTTTTCGTCCCCCTTTGAATGAATTAAAGTAATATGAACTCTAAATGTTTCAGATAAAGTTCATTTTCAAACGGTTTTTTGATATCAAAATCTTGTTCGTACTCATTCCAGTTAGTATAGAAGCCTTGATTATTTATGAATTAAGTTATTTCTGAATGGCAACATTTGACACTCATATAAACTAACAATATGGCCGATACAATTTCGCGCTGAAGTCATATTTTTGCGTTATCAAGTTCTTTTTACATTACTTAAGTGAAATCTTCCTCTTTAAATATCGTGAAATCGAGTTGTGTGAAGGGGTGTAATAATGACGGGTTTGCTGGATGAAATTTACTTTTTCAGATTAGTTCTTTTAACTTTGTTTACAAATTACGACTAGGGTGACAATGATCCAGATGTAAACGGGGATCATGAAAATATTGTAAAGAATACGCCTTTTCTAATATCCATATCGGTATTTATAATCTTGTGAAAATGCGTACAAAATTCAAAACATTGTTATTTATAATGCATTAGCAAAACTTAATCAATTACTCAATTTTATATTAACAAAATAACTTCTTGAAAATAAACGTTTGAATTCTATCTTTACTTTTTAATATACTATTTATTACTTTTTTATATTGTCTAGTTTGCAACCGTCTTCCATCATCAGCATCTTGGCACTTAAATTTAAGATTACTTACATATATTATAAAACCAACAATTACATAAAACCATACATTTAATTATGTATAGTGTGATTAAATTTATTAAATACACGTATTAAGTTGTTTGAATATGCCAGATGCTCATGCTTCATCTAAGTGAATATTGCAGCCCTGTACGCTTTAAAATCTCTTTACAAATGAAGGATGTAACCTAACATGTAGACCACCGTGAACGAAAATAAGTGTTACGTATTCTTTACTTTATATACCTATCCCATTACAGAGTTCTACAGTATGCGTAGGTTTCGGCTTCGCCCTACCTTTATAAACCCCGTAATTTTGAATAATCTGTCACCCATACAAAACGGGGAGCCGAGCAGGGTGCTAGTAAGTTATAACAAAAAAACAGTCCCAAATGTAAGTAAAATATTGGCTACCCTATTAGAAAGAGATGCCATCAACTCTAAATTTTTTCTCGCTCGGAACAGCTTTCCGTTGCACGTCCTCATTCCAGTTATTAAGTTCCTTGGCAGCACTATATTCCATAGAGTTTTGTCTTCAATAAATATATTTGACATTGACATAACAGACATGAAAGGAAAGGTTCTTTTTGTAATGACTTTTACTTCTTCGAGTTCGAGTTCATTCTTTACTTTTCCGATATTCATAGCAGCAAAGCTACGAACTCTCTAACAATATATACCCATGGTTGACCAATCTTTGACCAGAAGAAACTTATGTTAGCTGATTTAGCTTGTAGCATTAAACTTATGTTTTTTAATAAAATTCGCATGTGCATAGTGCAAATGAAAATCTTGAAATCATGACAAGCCGAGGAAGTTTTAAAGGCGCCCGAATGAACTTTAAAGTGCAAAATGAACAGCTGGAAGGAAAAGGTACCAAGCCAACCCGTGAAGAATCGTCAATATTAGAAGTTTTTGTCTTAATGATCGTGCACATTTGTAAAAAGATTTTGTTCTTCGACACCAATTTAAAAATAGCTGTATATTTAGGAGCTCTCTTTCTACTATCTATTGTTGCGGACGTATTGACGTTTCCCAAAACATACTTTTCAAGGAGTGATAACATATTTAATCAATATTTCGTGAAAATTGGCTGGTTTTGGACACTGTTTATGGCTGTGCCTTATGTTTTATTAACATCCTACACAACATGCTGTGGAAAGAGAAGAACAATAGCAACGGCTCATTTATCAAGACTTTTTGTCGCCACTGTGTTTTGGTATTTGTGGACAACTGTTTTCAACATGGTAGAAACTAGCTATGGGCGCTGTAATACTAAAATATATGACAACAAAAGATCATGCTTACAGAATGGGCATTTTTGGAATGGGTTTGACATATCTGGCCACTGTTTTATTCTAATTTACTCTAGTTTGGTGCTAATAGAAGAGGCAAAAGCAATCAATGGCTGGGAAAGAATAAAAGACTACATTAGAGATGAAAAGTATGCTCGCAGTATTGATGACAGGTCTGCCAGTGTTAATCCTTTGAAGAATATTACTACAGATGAATTAAATATTTTAAAGATTTCTTATGAGAATTATACACCGTATGTAAGAGGATTTTTTATAGCCATTGCTTTACTGCAGTTGTTATGGGATGTAATGCTGGTTTCAACAATAATATACTACCATATTATGGTGGAAAAATTTATCAGTGGTATTATAGCAATATTGACTTGGTTTGTTACTTATAGAGTATGGTACACCATACCAAATATTGAACCTAATTTACCAGGTGAAGGTATATTCAGATACAATAATAAGAACAAACCAGTACCTGCTACACCTTACCGAAAGAGAAGTTCTACAAATGGCAAGTATTTTATGGGTATGCCAATTAATGCCAACCAAGATTCAGAAAACACTAAAGAAGAATCCAAATAATTTAGTAAGATTGTTTATATTGAGGTATGGGTATTAGTTTTGTAGTTTGGGAATAAATCTGTTTGGAATAAAAGATTTTGAATCTTTGGGTCTAGGTAAGGTCAATGGTTGATAATTTTATAAATCTTTATTATTTAAGTTGAGAATTTTGCATCTGATCTAATGATACAAAAACATTTGGTACTTTTTATTGATTCAGCTGATATTAAAATGAATTGTAACTGCAAAACCTAACAGAAGTTAATGGAAATTCATATTAGATACAGGGAAACTGTCTACGGAACTATTAGGTCTTCTTTCAGTTCAGTTTTACTTTTTTATGGACAGTGAAAAAAGAGCTGATAATATACTAAGACAGTTTCTTAGTATCTCTGATGCATACAGATTTCCCCATTCTGTCCAAGTTAAAAACAAAACACTTGGTATAGTGAAAATTTATTTTGCATTTCTTTGTTTCTGTGTGTCATACATACAAGTAATAAGTTTGTGTGTTTTATGTTTTTGTTTCATGTTATTTATAGCATTAATTAAAGTTTCATAATAAATGTTATATGGCATTGTAATTTATTTATTTGTTAATTTATTTATGTGAAAAATGGTGTTAAACAGGAATAAACCTAATTCAGACTCATATTAAAAGTTTGTAAAGAAAAAGAAAAAAATGTGTGTTATCAGTTTAATAAACATATCTAATAACAAATGTAAACAATACTGTTTTATTGCATATCACTACGTTTTTATACCTACTGCATATTATATATTTTTTCATATAATAAGTATACCAGTAAATAGGGTCAGAAACAGATCATAATATAGCCGGCAGCGTGCTGTGCCCGGCGCGTCTACGTCCGCGTGTTTTATCTTCTGTGATAAAAAGTAGGTTATCTATTTAATCCACGCAATGATTTTTTTTTGGATTCCTAATCGTTACTTTATTTTATTTCCTCGTGCCAAATGAGCATCTGATGAGCTCACGTATACCATTAATACCCACTTGAAAGTTATTCCAAGATAAATCTCATCTAAAAACTTGATTTTTCCTCGACAGGTCAAAGTAGAATGAAAATTTTATGTACAGATGCCAGCACAACGAGCTACCCGAAACTGTCAATTTTTACCAATCAACCTTGACCCTAATACTTTAGCGATAAAGTTGAAAATCTATTAAAGTTTGACAGAATAAAGTATTTTGATGTGCTGGCATCTGTACTTACACTAATCGATATATAAGATGATGAATAGTTTTTAACTGCCAGCCCTGGGATAATTTTCTCCATCAAATCGATAAGCGGGAAAAAATGCAAATCTCAATTTTAAACATACACACAAAAACTCACCCTGTAGTAGGTATACTGAATTACTGATGAATTAATTCTACTTCAACAGGCTTGATTGTACGTACCATTGGTACTAACGACGTTAACAAATTCGGACGCAGAAAACAATTTTGAAAACTTGGGAGCACGAAATTCCATTTTCAATTTGATAGCTACCAAACATAATAATTAAAACTAAATACATTTATTAACAATTACAATGCTAATCATGATAAGTAAGTATTGTATTGTATAACGAGCTGGTGTCCACAGCGCGTATTTTGCGACTAAGTATAATATATATACACTTTAATACATGTAAAAACAAAATAAACGTTCAATATTTTAAAATCTTTGTTTCCATTTGGTACATATTGTGTAGGAAATAGCTGTAAATTAGTGTATAATTTTTTTGAAGATATATACAATGGCAAATACAACTCCAATAGATGCAGCACCGGCAGCACCCAAATATGCTGGTGGTTGTGAACTTACAATCATTTTAAGATGAACTGGTAAATTCGGTATTGTTTTTTTGAAGGATTCTCGTTGTTTCACACGATAATAATAATTTTCTAATAAAGGACGTTTTCCTGCCTCCCAATATCTACCTTCATATCCAAGTTCCCAAAGACGTTGAAGGAGAATAGCTAGATTAATATCAGCAATACTGAAATTTTCACAGCACAGCCAGTTACCTAAAAAATAGAAAGATGGTAATCATAAGTGTGTGGTTTATTTGGAATGTCTCATACATGCAAGGCCCGTTATGAAAGAGTGGCAGTAGAAGGACTGCGTGTTCTAGCACCCCGGCCAAAGGTAGTTAAAGAACAACTGGGGTTGAAGAACACTACGGACGATTTTCGCATAAAAGCGCACTGTTTGGATTTTCGACGCTCGGAGCCGAAAGTTCTTGGTGTCCTTTAGTAGTAATGCAATTGGTCATTAGAATATATCATAATCTTTTTATTAATTGTAGGAATCAACGATATATCCCACGCACATTGGCACGGATATTTTTCTATCACTCGGTTATATCATGTATGGGGGTGCTACACCTAATTATTTTTTTATTGATTTTACTAGGTACACCATAATTGGTTGGTACTATTGTTTAGGGTTCATACAGAAGACGCCAGCACATCAAGCTTCCCGAAACTGTCAAATTTTCCCAATCAACCTTGAACCAAATGTTTAACGACAAAGTTGAAAATCTAAGATTGTAGTAGCTTGACAATGGCGTCTGTACAATAATCCAAAAATGATGCCAAAAACGGCAGCCATAGGTATTACGAATATAACGTAAGAAATAATGCTACCTAGCTTGGAACTGCCAACTTCGTATAAAAAATGTAGGTACCTAAACTACGCGATCGAATTAACTCGTAAAATATCGTGTCCCAGGGTTTTTCGACCTCAACCGGAAACTGGGTTAGAAGGGTTGTGCAAGTTTATAGAGTAGGATAGATTTTACATCCAGGCCATGTTCAACGAACACGTCAACCCGAGCTCAGTTGTTATCAAAGGCGGGGTCTTTACAAAACTCTGCAGTTTTGTGAGAACAAATTTGAGAGTGAGAGCTAACAGAACAATTCAGCTGGGCTGGACAACGTTTGGGAAGCTTTGAGGAGTCTTTTCGTTGCGTATTCCATATAGCTTAAAATAGTAAGGCAGTGCGTTCTGCCTGTGACTTATGAGGCCGAAACGTGGATACTAACAGTACGTCCAGTAAACAGTACACCGACACACAGTACAGTGTGGACAGTAGTCCATAAATTAAAGATCGGTCAGCGATATGGAGATTCCACGCATAACATAGCACGATGAGCCTAAAGCTTTCCAAATAAAAAAAACATACAAAATAGTGTGACATAAATTATCAACGCGACCAAGGCTAGTACGGGTGCAACCCGCGGGGTAACGCACTTAAATAAAATGAAAACTACATAAGTTTTTGTTAACTTAAACAGTTAATTTAGAAATCACAATAAAAATTAAATATAAAGAATAAATGAAGACTTTTTAAACGAAAAAAAAACCGGCCAAGTGCGAGTCGTACTCACACGCACACAGGGTTCCGTAGCACCAAACATAACAGCAAAACTAACTTTGTTTTGTGGAATGGTTCGGTTTTTATCGGGAACTCAAAGAAACCAGTAAACAGGGTAAAGAAATCAGTAAACAGGGTAAATATCCCGTTTTTAGTGATAATGATAACGTCGACGTCGTCGTCGTTCGTGTGTTTTTCATAGTATGTTAATGAAAAACAAAGTTACTGCTGCAGTTTGATGAAAAAGTGCCATGTCTCAAAAACTAAATATCAAATCTTATTCAAACCAATTTTCGTTGAAAGTTTTTTTTACATTCTACAATCCTACATTTTTTCAGAATTATCCTCCTCTTACTTTAGAAATTAGAGGGGTGATTTTGCCAGGCTCCTGTCTGAGCCAGTCATCGAAATCAACTGTTAATTTTACTCAGACACTATTTGCACTAGGTCAATAAAAATAGTAATAAAATAAAATTAAAATAAATTAATACACGTCATAACTTCTGGGATATAACACATGCTACTAATGGATAATGTACCTATACATTGTTAAGGCATCTGCTGTAACTACCTTATCTCAAAATGAGTTGAACTGGACTTGTCAGTTTCAAATCTATTAAAAACACTAAAAATTCATTAAATGTATTACAATAGACAGATTTAAATTATATTTTACCTTCAGGCTGCTTTTTCAACTGGTCTTCAACATGAGTCAAGACTTGATCTACAATATTAAGAACTTTCGAATACTCCTCTTCATTGGCTATTATTTCATGTTTACGGTCTTGTATTTCAGCTTTGTAAAGTAATATACTTTTAGCTTTAGGGTTTTCTTCAGCCAGTCTTCTTAAATTTGAAGAATTACCTAAGTCTCCACCTACAAACAGAGAACTAGATATAACATTAGATAATTAAGTTGGCTTAGACTATCTTATAAAATCAAAAAATTAAAAGAAGGAAGAAAATAACTCATTTTGGTTTTTTGGCCTGTAATGAAACTTTGGACAAAAGGGCAACCCCTTTTTCAAAAAAAAAGCAGATTACACACCTACCTACTTACTTTTAAGTATTTCTCGAACTGGCAAAACAAATGGTAACTTAGGTGTTCCACTCAAATTGGGGTGAAAAAATGAACCCACTGTTATCACCCCAGCCGGTAGTGCCTCTAACATCTCACGGAATCTATTGATATTTTCTAGTACTTTAGCATCCGTCGACACATTTAACAAAGATGGTAATTCTATAAATAAAAACAATTAATTAGAATAATATTTCTTTACACTGATGATTCTTTTGTTCCTTAATAAACAAACCTGGATCTAAATAAAGTTCCAAGTAATCCATAATTCTTGTGGAGTCCGGTATCACTTCATTTTTAACTTTTAATACTGGTATTTCACCACGAGGATTTATATCCAAGAACCAGGACGAATACTGCTCGCCTTTTGTTATGTCCACAATCAAAGGCTCAAAATCTATATTCTTTTCATAAAGAGTCATCAGAACCTGTAAAATCATATAAAACTACAGAATATACAATCCTAGATTAGATATAGGTACAGACAAGCAACATCAACAATAGAGAATAGACCCACCCCCTCTCAACTAATAGACCCGGCTAAATAGATCCTCAGCGATCTATAGCTCACAATAAAAAGTTGTAAAGTAGAAAGGTGAAACAGAAGAGGGCTGTGGTAAGTTCTCAACATATTTTGTGAACCACAGTATATGAGATAGCCTAAGTAAATAAGCGGCCACAATTATGAAGGAGTCTAACCAAGTCTTACCTTTTGTGAGTAAAAGCTGTAATAATTACAGTATAGCGAAATGTTTGATGTTTTTTTACCGGCATTTGCATTAGTATTAAATGATGGTATTGGTAATTTCTCCAAATATTTTTGAACATAATGCATTTTTACAGATAAACACTCCAAAAAGGACACTAATCTAAACCAGATAAATCTACTACTGCTACATTTAACAATACAATTCTTCAAACTTCTACGCGGTTTTTTCGCCTTCAAGAAATACTACCAACGTTACAATATTAAAATCAGCTGACTGACAGTAGCCAGGCGGAAAGCATCCACCGGAAAACACCGTCCATGACGGAAACAAACAAGACCAGAGTGTAACACTAAGGCCCCGTTCACACAGCGTTGATCTGTACGATATTTCACTGTTAAAGTGGTTAAAGGGTACAAAAAAATAAAGAGTGCACCCTCTCTAAACGTGAACTAAAGTATAAATGTGGAGGTTCTTTTCAAAACTTGACTATTCCACTTTGTGTTTTTGCACAATTTGAGAAAATAGTTTTTTAGGAATACAACTATGTTTTTAACCCGAAATGTTCTATTATTATACAACGACAAGATTAGTCTTTGCTTTGTATGTACATTATTCAAAAATTATGCAATAATATATTTTTAATAAACCCAAAATTTTGAAATGGAATAACTTAGTTTTGACGCGGCTAACGGGAATAGGTAATCAAGTTTTGTTAAATGCTAAAACATAAGTTCTGACTGAAAAATGTAGGGATAAAACATGCTTTGTTTTGTTACAATAAACTTTTCGAGTAATCGTATTTTGTTCTAAAAATAAATATTTAAAATGGGTAATGCCATTTTGAAGTGGAATAATCTACTTTTGACGAAATCATGCCTTTTATAATTTTTTTCTGGTGTAATTATCGAGTTTTGGCCCAATTTTATTTTCGCAGAGTTTTAATTTCAATGACACCTTAAAATGGAATAGTGTGTTGAAAAGAACCTCAAATATAAATGTTGCGATGCTTCGCTTCGAATCTGCGCCAACGGGAATGGAGCCAAACTGAGAAGCATGCACAGAACTACTAATAGTACAAAGTTCTCTGTTAACCACAATCATGTTGACAACACAATGGTTTTATACCATTGGCTACCATGGAACTAATTACTTCTAAGTAGTAACTACTAACTTTAAACTTAGTTGGAAATGCTTTGATTCGAGTACAGGATCGAGAAAGTGACAAAACAGCAGATATGGTGCACTCGATGACTCGACCAAATGCATCTCTACTCACTGTCGAGATTTCTGTCTTGCTTATATGACCAATGACGGGACGGCATGTAGGGTATGGGCTGGGTATACTTTCTTAATCTGTGGTCACTGACAGTATCTATTCCATTGCTGCTTTGCTTGATTCTAATTGAAGCTTGAACTTCATGTGAACGAACAATTTGATTGTTTCTTGTTATTTTTATTAATTTTGAATAATGTTATTATTTAATACATAGCAACGTTCTTTAGATAAAATACTATGCTTATAATTAAGTGTTGGTATAGTAATTGATTCCGTTTCCGAGATATTTTTATATCAACAAAATACATTGAACTGAAAATGGAGGTCTCCAACAACACCGACGCCGTCAACCTTGGCGTTGGTGAAGTAGAAGCAGAAATTGGCGAGGAATTAAAACAATTGGAGGAAGGAAAAGATTTTGATACACGGAGTGAAGTGACTAGTACATCTTCAAGCGAATCGAGCACACCAAGTATTAGTTCAGTTAGCACTAAATCCAAAGAGAGACGCATAAATCGGAAACGAACCAAGTCAGCAAGCCATTCACCCGTACAAAATAAACGTCGATGCCTTACATCCAGCAGCAGCAAAGTAAAGACATATGATTATTTGACTAAGTTGAACTATCTATTCAGAGACACCCGTTTCTTTTTGATAAAATCGAACAATGCAGAAAACATAACATTGTCGAAAGCGAAAGGTGTGTGGTCTACACTGCCACAAAATGAAGCTAATTTAAACCAAGCTTATAGAGAATCCAGAAATGTGCTTTTAATATTTTCGGTTAAAGAAAGTGGCAAGTTTGCTGGTTTCGCTCGTTTAGGCAGTGAATCACGACGAGATGTTGCCCCAATATCATGGGTACTACCACCTGGTTTGTCTGCGAAGGTTTTAGATGGTGTCTTCAAAGTGGATTGGATTTGTAGAAAAGAGCTGCCTTTCAGTAGCACACTTCACTTATATAATCCATGGAATGAAGGAAAGCCAGTCAAAATTGGAAGAGATGGCCAAGAGATTGAGCCTAAAGTTGCTGAAGAATTATGTAGACTCTTTCCAGAAGATGAAGGGATGGAAATGACACCAATACTTAGAAAATCCAAGGAAGCATCAAAAAAGGGCTACTTAAAAAGTGGTGGCAATTACAGGACATATCGAGCTCCATTGTCATCAAGAGGATCAAACTTTAGAAACCGCTTGAACACTTCATCTAGGAGTAGGAGAAAGATGTTTATGTCTCCAAGGAATCGAATTTCATCAAGTTCATATAAGCGCCGGTCTCCATCACCATACATGAGAGAACGCTTACCAATTTGGTTTGGTCGGAACCGTGAGGGTTATAACAGTGGCAGCTCTGCAGCTGAAGCCTATGTGGCTGAATATATGCGATCAATGCATCATCAGTTACCACCATTGCCTTATGTGCCCCCACCAGGATTTAGTGGTGCACTTGCCACCTATGATGGCATACCACCACCACCACCGCCACCTCCTCCGCGTTACTACGAGTTAGCTGACTATCCTCGTTCAGTGTTGGTTTATGATAAACGGTCTTATGAACGTTCAGTGGATGAGTTTTTGTGGCGTACTTCAGATCGTTCTCGTGCTCGTAGTCGTGAACGTGAATCACACAGATCATACCGTGATCGACGATGAAACCGTATCAACCCCTAATGTATTGATATAATATCTGATAATTGCTAATAAAATAATTGTGTTTGAACTTTGAACTTTATTGATGAGCAAAATAATCTTGAGTGTTGTGGTGAACTATGATAATAATAATGATCTTGAACTTTACTGGTACAATTTTGGACACTTTCAATAATTATAGGTAAAGCAAATGGAACTAATGAAAACTAGGTACTATCAGTGGAGTTATACATATTTAATGTGAGAAATCTCTATTTACAGGGTAAATGATGAAAAATAGTAATGGAAGTGTTGTTGACAAAACTTGGCTATTTTTTCTCTTACTTGATGTAGTGAAAGTGTATTATTAGCCAAATAATAACATTAAAAAATATAATAATGTAGTTATGAACTACATTTAGGTAATGTTACAGATTAAGAAATTAAGCGTCTTAATAATAATGACTAATTTTGTACAACTTGAAATGGTTGTGTAAATACTTAACTGTGATATGATATTTCCACCTATTTATCTGTTAAGACTATATACAATTATGATGTGCCTGCTTTGGAAAATACATATCAACCAAAGAATCAGATCCCAAATTTGCATTTTAATATATTTAAAGGATGTATTATTCATATGTTTTGAATTTTTCCAGCATCTTATAACTTCATACCTATTTATTTTTATTTAAATCAAACAAATTGTTTAATATGATTGGCTTAATTTTTACTTATTCAAAACTATTGGATTCAAGAGTTATTGGTTTCTCAGTTTTATAAAGAGGCCTAACTGTAGTAGTTACCTTTTTTTTTAAATTTTCTTCAGGGTATTTTTTTTTACTTGTTCTCCAAAAAGTATTCATCATTTCAGCCGAAAGACCTCCACTGCTGGACATAGGCCTCCCCCAAGTGTCGCCACATTGACCGTTCCCGTGCATCTCGCATCCAGCGGATCCCCGCAACCTTCACCAGGTCATCGGTCCACCTAGTGGGAAGCCTTCCAACGTAACGTCTTCCGCTTCGCGGTCGCCAGTGTCGCTACTCCAGAACTTATCGGCCCCATCGGCCATCCGTTCTGCGAGCAATGTGCCCTGCCAACTGCCACTTAAGTTTTACAATTCTTCGGGCTACGTCGGTAACCTTGGTTCTCTTGCTCATTCATTTCTGATTCGATCACGCAAGGAAACTCTGCATAGCCATCTCCATTGCCCTTTCAACCAACACACACTGGACTTTCGTCTTGAGACACTATGGTAAGTTGGACGAGAAGATACCGCGCAACTTCTCGAACGCTGCCCAGCCAAGTCTGATTTGACGATTGACCTCTTTCTCGAAGTTGACCTTCCTAATTGGACCGTTTGTCCCAGGTAGACAATCGTCTACAACTTCGAGTGTAGAGTCTCCGATCTTGATAGTGAGTGGGTGTTACATGGGCATTCAACATGACACTGGTTTTGTCCACGTTCATTTAAACATTCACTCTTTCGGAAACTTTACTTAGGTCATCGAGCATTGTACTGAGGTCCTCCTAGTCTCAGCCATGACATTGACCACTATATCGTCAGCAAACCGCCATTGACATTGATGCCTAGCCCTCTCCAGTCCAGAACATTGTAGACATCCTCCAGTGTAGCAGTGAACAGTTTCGGAGATATGACGTCTCCGTCTCACACCTTGCTGCAAAAGGATAGGTTCCGAGGTCTGGGCCTGAAGTCGGACTGACATGGTGGCGTTTTGGTACAAACACTTCAACACCTCGATGTACCGATAGTCGATTTGGCACCACGTTGGAGAGACTCCAGTACAGCCGAAGTCTCGATCGAATCGGAGGCTTTCTCGTAGTCTACAAACGCTAAACTGAGAGTTATACTCTTCGGTCTTCTATATAACCTGCCGCAGCGTATGTATTGGGTCTACGGTGCTAAAGCCTTTTTGGAATCCAGCTTGTGCGGGAGGCCGAAAATCGTCAAACCTGCGCGCGAGACGATTCGTGATGACTCTTGAAAACAACTTGTAGACATGGCTTAGAAGTATAAGGAATTATAGGCCCGACTGAAGTCGGTCATTGTCGCCAGTACCACCACACCCCTGCACCATGCCTGTGGCGGTTGCCCCTCGGGTATGACGGAAACAAACAGTTTCTGAAGAGTCTTAAGTACCGGTTCTCCACCCGCCTTCAGGAGTTCGGCCGTAATTCCGTCATCGTGCCTTGTTGTTTTTAAGCTGTTTCAGAGCCATCCTAATCTCGTACAGTCTAGCTCTTGGGTCGTTTGCTAGATCTACAACGGGTTTACTGGTTGACGTGTACAACTGCCTACAGAATTTTCGATCTCTCAGAAGCTCCGGTTTGGCGAATACGATCCTGCCATCGTCGGTCTTCAGTTTCGTGAGCTGGCTCTGCCCAATAGCCAGATCTCTTGCAAATACCTTGGAGCTTTTATTCCGCTCAATTGCGTCTTTAATACGCTCGGTCGCTCTTCAAGGATTTAGAGATCCGTCTATTGAGTTGCCGGTGTTTCCACGCCTCGTCCGAAGACTGCAGGATCATCTCACGCCGCTCCTTCATGAGCTTGAGCAAAAAACTCTCTGATCATAGCAGAGAGTTTTTTGCTCTTACCTGCACGACGCGTCTTGAAGAACTTAGACCCAGTCGTATGGACAGTTCCCACGAACCCATCGTTGTATTCGTCCACTGAGCTTCCTAGGTACTTGAAACGATTCTGGAGATCAAGCTGAAAGCTCTCGGGGTTTTGGGTCTGGATCTATGCTGGACGGAGCGTAGACTTCATCAATCGAGACCTTTCAAGCTTGATATTGATGTTCAATGTGCCTCTTACCGTGCGGTGATCGCTCCCGGTTTTCACCGAATTGATCACAGAGACATCATTGAACATTTGCTTCTTGTTTGACATAATGAAGTCAATGTCATTTTTAGTTGCACCATCGGGGCTCTGCCAGGTCCACTTCCTGTGCTCACGGTTTCTGAAGAAGCAGTTCATCATATAGAGGCCTTCCTCCATAAAACTAGCCAGTTGGTGACCCCGGTGATTCCGACGTGCAACCCAAACATTGCCCCACCTACATCTCATCCTCGTCTCGTTTGCCTAGTTTCGCGTTGAAGTCACCCATGACAACAGTGAAGTAAGTTTTGAAACCATGCATGGCTTTAGAGATATCCTCATACATGGTCTCCACTTAGTCGTCGGGGTGTGCCGAGGTCGGGGCGTGGACCTGTATGACCTTCAGCGAATATCTTGAGGATATTTTGAGTATACCTGGTCGACAAACTCTCGATCTTCACCACGTTATTCATAAGGGACTTGTGGACGATAAACCCAACACCACCCTGGGACTGCCGGTCACCCTTTCAGAAATAGACCAGGTTGCCGGATTCCAGGATTATCGTGTCCTCCCTCTCTCTTCGGATTTCAGATAATCCCACAATACTCCATCGCAACCTGCTCAATTCTTCTTCGAGTTCCGTGCCAGGTCAAGTCGTCGGTATAGGCAGCCAGATCCCTTCCAGAGATTCTCCGCACCCCTTGCCACGCCATAACCTCGACCGCTACCGTAGTCGAGTGTAGACGAACTGCCGGGCACTAGGGGCCATTCCTGTGTTGCGCAAATTTTTCATTAGGGGGGGTTTTGCCATAATCACCACGCTTGGCAGGCGGGTTGGCGATCGCAGAACGGTTGTTACAAAAACAACGCTGCTGTCCATTCTCTGTTAAGCCCCTTTGTCGCCTCTTATGACACCCACGGGAAGATATGGGATGGTGCTATTCTTAACGTCCGACATCATACGGAACGCCGCAAATATAAGTATTTTGTTACAGGGTGGGTCTGTAACAAAATAATTGTATTTTCGTAACAAACTTCACTAGCACACAAATTCTTGTTATGAATTAATTTTTACATTGTAACTTGAAATTATTGAGGGATCATCATGTCATCAGAATAGCCCAAGAAGAAAAAATATGTATTAAAGGGAAAAAAAACAAACTACTGAACCGATTTTAATTAAATTTCTATGGCACCAATCGGGAAGTATTTCCATAAATAAAAAAGAATTTATCAAATCTGTTCATAAATGACGGAGTTATGTGGTATCTATACTTATAATAAATCTGTAGAGAGGTCAATTCTGTACATGAAATATATTTCCAAAATAACCATCAGGGGGTGATTAGGGATCGATACTGATGCCAAAAATGCAATCAGTAAATTTTTTGTCTGTCTGTCTGTCTGTCTGTCTGTCTGTCTGTCTGTATAACCGTTATAGAAACAAAAACTACTCGACGGATTTTAACGAAACTTAGTACAATTATTTTTCATACTCCTGAGTTGGTTATAGTATACTTTTCATCACGCTACAATGAATAGGAGCAGAGCAGTGAAGGGAAATGTTGGGAAAACGGGAGAAGTTACTCCATTTTTTAAGCTTCCGTCGCGTGTGCAACCTTAATGGTTAAAGCTACACAGAAATCATGTATGACGGAAATGTTCTCCTTAAAATTATATAAAAAATATCCCACGACAGCATATGTCTATCTGTTATGGTTGACTCACAATATCACGTGTAACTCCCGATAGCTTAGCAGTTCGAAGCTTTCTGATTATATTTGTCTACTCTTACGTTTATAACACTCTCAGTCATCCCTAATTAAAAAAGTTAACATTATTAACTATTCCATAAAAAAGAATCATAGAAATCGGTATAGAAACACCAAAGTTATACATGAAATACACTAATAATATATATTTATTTTTATTTGCCTGCATCAATGCCACCTAAAAAACGATTATCTTTATCTCGAAATTCGAGAGAAGCTAAGAGAATGAGAAATAGGCGTTCTCAAGAATCGGTAGAGGAAAGAGCACATCGGTTAAACTTATTGTTATTCTTATCTCAATAAAAGTTTATAAAGATATCTTCGGATTCACTTTATGTGATGCTGATTTTTGTATTACATTACCATCTTCTATACAAAGTGGAGCAGGACGATTGACATTCCTTCAAACCACGTAAAGAGTGTCACGTTCTTTACCCGTATACAAAAAATCAATCAAATCCAATGAATACTTTAGCCACAGGAAATTATTTTTCATTTTCTTATTTTACAACATGATGTAGATCTGAGTCCGTAATAATAGGTAAACATTGTAAGGTCAATAACCTGCGATTCTATTCTCTACGTCTGTATGCTTGAAAGACAGAGAAAGGTGTCATACGCTTCCACTCTAACGCGCCCCGCCCAGTGACACAAAATACTACAGTTAGAAAGAACAAGAAATATTACTTACGCAAATTATGCATTAGTGGTGCATAGACCATTGCGTATGTGTGTGTGAGCGGAATTTTTTGGCAAAAAGTCTCGCACTATGTCAGTCAGTGCATCGCGGCGCCCTTTGAGGACGCACACGACTAATTTTTTTATCACGAGACGAGCCGCGCGCGCGTTATCGTGATTTTATGAAAAGTTTTAGTTGTTATTGTGATTAAAGACTATTTATGATAGTTGGATTAGTGCATAGGTTAGTGTGACTTATTGTTAAGTGTTAGTGTAATATTAGTTAGTTAATAAGGAATTTAATAGGTAGCTAGTTTCGTGATTTAGGTTAGGTTTGTAAGTTTTGTAGTTTAATTATGCCTCTAATAAGCCATACCCAGCTGCCAAGTACACCGACATGGTACTTACGTAAGGAGAATGTAACGAAAATGCGGCTTTATCATTGCATAGGTACATATCGGGAGAGATATGGTGACACACGAACGTTTGATGGTGTAAATTCTGATTGTGATGTGATATTATGTGATTAATTATTCAATCAGTGATCTTTTAAGTAACGACGCACAATTGGGTGAGTATAAGCCGCTGATTTTGTTGTTCTAAAACTAAAGTACCTACCCTACGTCCGCGCCGCGCAACCGGTCAGTGACCTCTCGTAGGTAAAGCGTGTTTGCATTTTATGCAGTTGATTCTGCTATTTATTTTGTTTGAAAATTGCAATTTTTAAATTTTCCATTAACTACAAATTTTCGTGTTTTAAAATGTTTAGATGGACTAGTACTGTGCCCGTTTTCATTTATTGTCGTAGTTCCAGATCCACATTGTATAAATAAAATGGTAAACTGACTGACTGACTGGGCGATATCAACACACAGCCCAAACCGCTGGTCTTAGAGACATGAAACTTGGAGGGTGTGTTCTTTGTGAAGAGTAAGTATCCACTAAGATAGGATTTTTGGGAATTCCACCCATAAAGGGGTAAAATAGGGGATGGAAGTTTATATGAAAGTCCGTCAGTTTTGAAGTTAGGATATTCAAATTTTGTGTTTAGGCTGACAATTGAAAATTAATTTATACGTGTCTCAGCGGATGAAGGTAAGTAACTTTGTTTGTTCGGGTGGGATATTTTTCGACATCCACGCGGGCGAAGCCGCTGGCAGAAGCTAGTACTTATAATAAATCTGTAGAGAGGTCAATTCTGTACATGAAATATATTTCCAAAATAACTATCAGGGGGTCATTAGGGATCGATACTGATGCCAAAAATGCAATCAGTAAAATTTTTGTCTGTCTGTCTGTCTGTCTGTCTGTATAACCGTTATAGAAACAAAAACTACTCGACGGATTTTAACGAAACTTGGTACAATTATTTTTCATATTCCTGAGTTGGTTATAGTATACTTTTCATCATCTTCTATCTATATCTATACTTACTTATAATAAATCTGTAGATAGGTCAATTCTGTACATGAAATATATTTCCAAAATAACTATCAGGGGGTGATTAGGGATCGATACTGATGCCAAAAATGCAATCAGTAAAATTTTTGTCTGTCTGTCTGTCTGTCTGTCTGTCTGTCTGTCTGTCTGTCTGTCTGTCTGTCTGTATAACCGTTATAGAAACAAAAACTACTCGACGGATTTTAACGAAACTTGGTACAATTATTTTTCATACTCCTGAGTTGGTTATAGTATACTTTTCATCACGCTACAATCAATAGGAGCAGAGCAGTGAAGGGAAATGTTGGGAAAACGGGAGAAGTTACTCCATTTTTTAAGCTTCCGTCGCGTGTGCAACCTTAATGGTTAAAGCTACACAGAAATCATGTGTGACGGAAATGTTCTCCTTAAAATTATATAAAAAATATCCCACGACAGCATATGTCTATCTTTTATGGTTGACTCACAATATCACGTGTAACTTCCTATAGCTCAGCAGTTCGAAGCTTTCTGATTATATTTGTCTACTCTTACGTTTATAACACTCTCAGTCATCCCTTATAAAAAAACTATTACCTATTCTAACATTATTAACTATTCCATAAAAAAGAATCATAGAAATCGGTATAGAAACACCAAATTTATACATGAAATACACTAATAATATATATTTATTTTTATTTGCCTGCATCAATGCCACCTAAAAAACGATTATCTTTATCTCGAAATTCGAGAGAAGCTAAGAGAATGAGAAATAGGCGTTCTCAAGAATCGGCAGAGGAAAGAGCACATCGGTTAAACTTATTGTTATTCTTATCTCAATAAAAGTTTATAAAGATATCTTCGGATTCACTTTAAGTGATGCTGATTTTTGTATTACATTACCATCTATAAAAATAAAATGGTAAACTGCCTGACTGACTGGGTGATATCAACACACAGCCCAAACCGCTGGTCTTAGAGACATGAAACTTGGAGGGTGTGTTCTTTGTGAAGAGTAAGTATCCACTAAGAAAGGATTTTTGGGAATTCCACCCATAAAGGGGTAAAATAGGGGATGGAAGTTTATATGAAAGTCCGTCAGTTTTGAAGTTAGGATATTCAAATTTTGTGTTTAGGCTGACAATTGAAAATTAATTTATACGTGTCTCAGCGGATGAAGGTAAGTAACTATGTTTGTTCGGGTGGGATATTTTTCGACATCCACGCGGGCGAAGCCGCTGGCAGAAGCTAGTCAAACATAAAAAAACAACCGAGTTGAGAACCTCCTCCTTTTTTTGAAGTCGGTAAAAATATGATTAATCCTAGCAGAACAATTACACACACAGCGAATCGCGACTCACTGTGTACTGTACAGTGTACACAGATAATCGTTGAACATGTGCCTATAATGAGTAGAAATAAGAACCAACGTGTTTAGAACAAATAAGCATAATCAGCCTAAATGTTCTCACTGCTGGGACACACGGCCTCCTCTCTATGAGACGGAATGGGCTTTAATCCATCACTCGGGCCCAGTGCGTGTTGGTAGATGTCAGATGTCTTCGAATTTTTAGTTCTAGGACATGCCGGTTTCCTCACGATGTTTTCCTTCACCGTTTTGAGAGCAGAAGAAATATAACAAATAGCAAGTATATTATTTATAAATGATATACCTATTACAGCGTACTAACAAGGTCAAGGTGTGATATTACAATTTCATCGATATTTATTGTAATTTAGCAATTATAAACAAAATGTCACAGCAAAATCGGGCGACGCACCTCGTCTGGTGAGCGCAGTCATGGAGCAGGACGACAGGAGATTGCGTATGTGTTCGTACAAACCTATCTACATAGGTTTCATCAAGATATGCGATACCCACTGTACCTAACTGGGGCCTACCATTTATTTGGTGACCCTAGCTGAAGGTTGCTGTAAAAGCCCCAACTACGGTAAATGCGAAGATTTACCAACACTAGGTAGGTACCTACGAGTACCGATGATCACAGAATATTTCGGGTAAAAGACCGATATATTCTGTGATCATCGGTACTGGTAGGTACCTAAATCTTAGGTTTTACCTTAGAGACACGGGCAACTTGAATGTAGCGCTCGCTGGCCACTACAGCGGCAACGCTAAGACCCCGACTTTGTTCGGGATTTCGGATATTAATTAATTATGGCCTCTATTTTGCTGTATCAGAACACCTCTAGGGACTAGCCGCGTATTATATTTTGCTCAACATATTATGGACATTGATAAGGAGGGACGAATCGCATGTGACCAAAAGAGTGATGGATATAAATGTTGATGGATGAAGAGGGAGAGGAAGACCAAGGAAACGATGGATGGATTGTGTGCGGAATAATATGTAGGAAAAAGTTGTAAATGATTGCGTGACTGTTGACAGGGGAGAATATAAGAAAAAAACGTGTTCTGTCGACCCCAAGTAACATGGGACAAGGGCAGGAAGATGATGATGTGAGAAAATTAGAATTTCGCGGGCTACCCTGGCGCCTCCACCTTAATCTTAAGTTTCGAGTCTAGATACATAAGATTAAGTAGAAGACCATATTGCACTTTGAATGAAGCATTTATTAGTTTCGAAGCTCCAGCGTTTCAACGTTTGGCTAGCCAAACCTCAGGTTTGACAAGAAGTCTTAGTCAAAGACCAAATCAAAAAGGACTGATGGAATTGGCCATAATTAACAAAGATGTGCCA